>CM057451.1:324872500-327372500 GCA_016271365.2 Neoceratodus forsteri | reverse complement strand
CGTTACCTCACTACATTGGTGCAAAGTGATACTGTATTTTGCAACTAGAGCACTGCAGCTGCAGGCCCTCCCCCATCTCCAGTTGACATGTGGAGCATCTCCAGTTGATGTTCTGAGAAGGGTTACTGTTATGTTGCCGAGACACTCTCCCTGCCCTCACTGTCTAAGCAGCTCCAAGACACCACTCCATCTTCAGCACATGACGCATGCGCTCCGCAATTCATCCACAAGGCTGCCCTGAAAGTGCTAAAGGTAGCACCACTGATCCTCTCTTATGGAGAGCACCAGGTACTACAATGGAATTTGCAGGTGCTAATTAGCACCCAGCTCCCCCTTATTTCGAACCCTGTGACAGGACAACCATTCTCAACCTTGTATGACCATACAGGTCCATGTGGTTTGAACTGGTGATGAGGAATACTAGTCACCACATTAGGGACAGTGGTTCTGAACTTGAAAAAAAGGCAAATTTTCGCTAGATGCAGGAAATGGTTCGGGGAAGATTGGTGGATATAGTCTAGACTGAGGTAGTAGAGGAAAAGCAAGGAAAGATTAAAGGGGCAATTTTGGAGGCGACCGACTCTTATGCAGGTAAGGTCATCTTAGAAATGAAAACAAATACCAATTTGGGAAGTAAGGAGTCGGGTGGGTGGAGAGAGCACGGACTCCACTCAGACTACAAGGGAATAAGGAGGATGGCGATTGGGAGGAATACCAGATCAGGTCAAAAGAGTTGAGGGTGGTAGTTAGGACAAAGGCAGACTTGGGGCTGCTGATTGCAGATTGTGTGAAGCGAGGAAGATAAAACTTGGGGTATTGTCAGGCTAGCTGATTGAGGGGGGAGGTAGTAGAAAACAAGCAGAATGTAAATGTCATAAACAGTTGCTTCTGCCCAGTATTCATGGCTGAGGACGATGGGCCTCTGCCAGAGATGGGGATCAAGGCAGCCATATTGGGGCAGGAAATGGGAAGAGTTGTGTTTGTGGCTGAACGGGTGAAAAAAGGGCTGCATTTCCTAATGGTGGACAGAGCTCCGGGCCTGGATGGTCTCCAGCCAAGGGAACTGGCAGAACACTTGACCCAGACATTTAATGACTTAGTGGAGTCTGGAATAGTGCCATGGGATTGGAGGTCTATGGATGTAGTCCCACTCCACAGGGGAGGGGACAGGGAGGACCTGGACAACTATAGGTTGGTCAGTCTTGCCTGCATTGTAGGTAAACTGATGGAGACCATAGTTAAAGAAACTCCGGTAGCCTTCTTAGAAGACAGAGGGCTGCAGCACAGAAAGCATCATAGGTTTGTGTCACGGTAGTCATGCCAGACCAAACAAGCAAACAGTATGTTGGGATGCATAGGGAGGAGCATAAGCAGTAGAAGGAGTGAGGTGATCCTCCCATTGCTCAGGTCACTGTTGCGACCACGCCTGGAATACTGCGCAAGTTATTGGAGTCCACACTTGAGGAGAGACTTCAACAAATTGGAAGCAGTACAGCACAGGGCAGCCAAGATGGTCCAGGGACCAGAGGGAAAGACATGCAAGGAGAGGCTGCAGGACTTGAACCCTGGAGGAGGAGGAGGGAAAGGGGTGACATGATCAAAACATAACAAGTACCTGCATAGGATAAATAGGGTAGATGCCAAGGAACTTTCCTTCTTGAGCTCAAATACAGGCACAGTGGGGCGAGTTTAAGAGGGATGCCTGCAAGCACAGTTTTTTACAAAATAAATGATGGACAAGTGGAACAAATTGTGTAATGCAGTGGTACAAGCCAAATCAGTGAGCTGCTTCAAGCAGGGATGGAACAGGCATATGGGATTAGTTAGAAGATGAGGCGGCAGAAATAAAGGGGCAGGATTGCCACTAGGACCAGTACATGTAAGTTAGGTAGGGTAGGCAGACTGGGTGGTCTGATGGTACTTTTTCTGCCATCATTGTCTGTGCATCCATAACCGAACTGATAGTTTTTTGGCTGGGTCACTATGGCAGTAATAGAGAGCAGGAGGTAGATTAACTGTGGTTTAACTTCAGAAAAGATTTGACAAGGTGACAGCAGCAGGCTGCTGAAAAAGCTTGACGTAGGAGTAGAGAAAGTTTAGTCAAGTTGGTGGGGGACTGGCTATAGGGAGGCAGCAGAGTGTAGTAGTAGTAGTAGATTGGGCCAAATCAGGTGTTAGGACGGTCACAGGCAGGTGCTGCAGGGATCAGTCCTGGGACCTGTCCTGTTCAGTGTGTTCAGTAATGACATAGGGGATGTTATATAGGGCAAGATATGTCTCACTGATGATGCAATGCTTTGCAGCAGGGCAGACCGCGAGAAAGGGGTGAGAGAACTTTTGAAATACCTAGCAAAGCAAGAATGGTGGTCAACGATTCGGCAGTTGTGATTTAACACCAGGAAGTGCAAGGTGATGCACTTTAGGGGAAAAGGAACCCACACAAGGAGTACTGAATGGGAAGGGTTAGACTGGCCACTGAAAGAGAGGAGACCGATCTAGAGGCTATCATCAGTTAATGCCCTCAAGCAAGCCAGTACAGTAAGACATGGAGGAGGCTGGTATGCATCAGGAGGGGTTTTAATAGCTGGAGAGATCTCACCTGGAGTACTGTCTGCTTCTGGAACCCTCACCAGAGAATGGACCTAGGCAGGCTGGAGTCTGTACAGAGAAGGGTCACTAGAATGAACTAGGGCCAGCAAGGCAGATCCTGTGCAGTTCAGCTAGTGGCTCTAAACGTGTACTGGCTGGAGGTCTGACACAGGAAGGGGGACAGGATAGAGACGAATAAGTCTCTGAGGGTTAGAAATAGGGTGAAAGTAAAGACCTGTTTGTTAGGAATAGGGATGCAGTCACAAGAAAGCACACTCTGAGGTTGATGGGTTAATTCAAAACAGATTGCCAGCTGAAGTGGTGAAAGCAGGTACCCTAAATGGGTTCAGATATGGCTAGGGCAAAACAAGATGACACATACCGTCCCACAGGGGAGTATGGGATGGAGACAACACCAAGGACACTGTGTCGGGGGGGGGGGGTAATATAATATTGGTAGACTCGATGGTCTCTTTTTGCTGACAGAATGTTCTGTGTTAATCAAGAACAAGCAGTAGTAAACTTTGCACTAGTAGTTTCCTAGACACTGTTAACATAGAGGATAATGGCTGGGGATCGGGTGATAACCACGCTGTAATCACCTCGAGTAGTTGCTAGGGCAACATGGTAAACCTCGAGTGCAGCTCGAGAGGTTTACTGTAGCCCTAGCAACCACGAGAGGTGATTTTGGTGTGGTTGTCACCCGATCCCCAGCCATCATCTTTTATAGTGTATGGTCAAAAAAACACTGTTTGCATTCTATGTATAAGAATTATGGAACTCTGGTGCATTCTTTTTTGTTATGCCACTGTTTGGAAGTTCTGAAGTGTGGTTAACAACTTTTAAAATTCTAAACAGTGCATAACAAAGCTGTGTGACTGCTGATTATGGTGGTTAATAGGCACTTACCATACATTATATAGAATTAACTCTGCAAATGAAACCAAGTCCTTTATAGATGGACTTTTCTGCCACGATCAATATGCTACTCACAGAACAGTGCAGTTTGATTGACAGTACTCAGATACTTAAAACTACAGACCTGTTCAGTCAATAAGTCATCAAGAGTAGAAATTTAAAACTGGCTGTGTCTGATTTTTTTTTTTTTAATGCTCCCAACATACAATATATAACTTGAGTCTTTAAGATTAGCTTGTTTTGTAAAGTCAGTTGTTGTAAACAATTAAAATCATACTGTGTAATATTAGAGTGATGAAGTATTAGCATCCTTCGAGAAACACAACAGCATCATCAGCGTAGGCAACATTTTTGTTCTTGGACATGCCTGGGGTAAAAAACTGGGAACTGGCTGCATCCATAAGGGGGGGGTGGTGTAACTTGTTGGGCAATCCCTCCCTCCCACAAAAAAAAAAAAACATGGTCTAATTCAGATAAGTGCAGAATGGCCGTGGCTGGGGCTCTTACCTGTTATGGCCACCCCCACTCCCTTGGGGTAGTGCATGCATGTTGGACATATTATCTCCCCCACCAAAAACACATGACGTAGTGAGATAAGACCAGAATTGGGCTATTACATGTTATGGCCACCCCCAACCCCTTTATAAATGGGAACAACATACTTATCTTCGTCTCTCCTGTGCCCAGGTTGCCATCACAGTCATTTTTTGTGTCCGAAACTAAAAAACAAAATTACAGTCTAAAACCATTTTAAAACATTATTTTCTGCACAGTCTGATGGCCTTAACATTCTCAGTGATTTTATGTAAATTTTCCATAACAAATGGGAGTAGTAACCTGTAGAAGTTGTGAATCAGTCTCCTACCATTCAAATTGCCAAAAAGTGTTGTTTTCCATGAAAAAAAAAAATCTTTATTTCTAGGGACATGGATATGTTGTTCATCCACACTGTCTGGCAGGTATCCTTGCCGCTTTAAATCTTGCCGGAACGTCTTCAAGCTGGCTCCTCCCACCCACCCGGATGGTAAAACTCTCGGCTCCGCCCCATGACGCCAGATCTTCCTTACCGCTTGGAAGCTCAGGTTCCCTCCTTAACGCTCTGCATATAAGACTGGTTCCTAATTCTTCAGTTTTGCGAATTTAAAAGTTTTTGCACTTCTAGACTTCGGTCTTCTATCCCTCGCGGCTGCGATGGACACATCGACTCCCGGTTTTCGGAGATGCCCTTGCGGGCAGAAGATGTCTCGGACGGATCCGCACTCCACGTGTGTCTTCTGTTTAGGCCTTGAGCACGACCCGCAGGCTTGCGACCTGTGCTCTTCCTTCTCAGCCTACGTCCTTGAAGACCGTGCTGCCCGTTTACAACTGAGGCGTCCCGAGAAACGTTTCCTCCGGTGAACTCAAAGAGGCCGGTCAGCGGTTTCTGGCCGGGACTTGGCGGATCAGCTTGAGCAGATGATCGCCCCAAGAGGAGGCGGCAGGCCACATCTTCCTCGGCCGCTGCATTTATCCCGTCTCCTGGGTTCCTCTTATACAGCTTCTTTAAGGAGCTTTGTCTGTCCCTCTCCACTAAGGGAGAGGGACCAACGTCTGCTGGACCTTCTTCTCAGTCCAAAAAGAAAGACAAGGGTAAGTCCCTCCGTCGACGCTCTTGGGAGCGGGAAAGGTCCCTCTCCCCGAGTTGTCGGCCATCGACTTCGGTCGATCGTTCGGCTTCAGCCACTGGTCTCTCGGTGTCCCCATCAGGTCAGCTGACCAAGACTCCCGTCGATGCAGTCGAGATTTTTCTCGACCCGTTGGATGGGTTGTTGCCAGGCGAAGCCGAGAATCCTCTCTCCCCGGTTCCCCCGGTGAGAGTTGAGGATCCCGTGGGCTTGCCAGTGCCTCTGGTTCCAGAGCCCCGGGTGAACCCTCGAGCCGAGGGAGCCGGTTCCCCGTCCCCTCACGCACCGCCTCGGAAAAGCCAAGGTTCTCAGTCTCGGATTTCTTAGCGGTCCAGCCGATCCCCCGTCATAGGCAGTCGGTCTCGGCACGCGTGGCGGTGCCGCGCTGGGTCCTCTGACGAGGGCCTTCAACGTAAGTTATGTCGATGATCGAGGACCTCGTAGCACAGCTCCTTCTGACCGGGAACAAGCCAGCGCCTTCCACAGCCATTAAGTGGCTGTCAACGGAGCGGCCGAAACAACCCCTCGACTTACCCGAGGCCTGTTCCCAGGCCGGTTGTTCGGCCAAAACCAGATGCTCCACCGATTTCCGGTGGAACCTCCGCCTCCACAGCCGTTATTTGGGGCTCCGACCAAGAATTCTCGGTCGGCTCAGGGACTGCCCCATAGGCTGTCTGTTACCCTCACTCCCGATCGACCTCGGCAGGTGGAAGGTGGCTCAGACCCGAGGCAGCTCTTTGCGGACTCTTCAGAGTCCGACGGCGATTCCTCCCTTTTCTCCAGGCGAGTAGACTTGGAGTCCTCCGGAGGTCAGTCGATGGACGATAGCCCTTCGTCCTATCTGGGATTGCTTCGGCTCATCTCGGAGTCCACTGGGATGAAGCTCGAACCTGTGTGTAAGCGGGGCCAGGTATCCCCTCATGGAGATACTAGACCGAGGGGATTCCCCTACGGAGGCCTTTCCAGTGGCCGAGGCCATAGTGGGCCCGGCCTTGGAGCTCTGGCAGCGCCCTGTTTCCTGTCCTGCGCCCTCGGCCAGGATGGCCAGGAAGTATGCGGTCCCTTCCGGTTCCTTGTCCGGTTTTTCGGAACACCCCTCAGCCGAGGGGCTAGTTACCGACAGCGTTTTCAGCGCGCGAGCAAGCTAGGGGCGTCGGACAAACCTCCGACAAGGAGTCAAGAAGTGGACTATGCGAGGCGAAAAGTCACGCTACGTCCTCCTTGGCCTTCGTCAGGCCAGTTCGGCCGTACTTATGGCACATTTCTCTCATGCTCTGTTGGGCTCCCTGGACGAGGTAGTTCCTCATCTTCCGGGAGACCTGCAGACCACGGTTAGGCAGGTGCGGGACCAGGGCAGGGCAGTGGCCAAACAGCAGCTTCAGACTGCTCTGGACATTGGGGACTCATATGCCAGGTCAGTAGCGGCCGCAGTGGCTATGCGCCGTCGGGCATGGCTGAGGATATCCACCTTCACTTCGGATACCCAGCACAAGTTGGCGGATGTCCCCTTCCTGGGGACCGACCTCTTCGGCCCTGGGGTGGAAGGTCACCTGCAGAGGATCGAGAAGTCCAATGCTACCTTGGACTCGGTCTCATCCGCACAGAAGGACAAAGGCCGCAGACCGCAGCCTAAGCCTTTTCGTCCCTCTGCGCCCGCGGCACGTCCGGCCCAGCAACGTCAGGGCCAGCAGGCACGAGCTTGGCATCCCAAACCCAAGTCCTCGGCTTCCTCCTCCAGGAAGCACTGAGGTAAAGGCCCTGGAGGTCCCTCGACCGGTCCTTCCTCCAAGCCTGCCCAGTGACGGGTTGAGGGGTGTCGCCCCCAACCCCCGTCGCCTCACCCCAGGTGCCCCCCATGGGGGGGCGGCTTCGCCACTTTCTTTCCGCCTGGTCAGTTATCACCACAGACCGGTGGGTGTTGGAGGTGGTGGGAAAGGGCCTGCCTCTGGAGTTCGAGCAGGCCCCACCCTTCAGAGTACCGTCGCACCTTGGGGGGCCTTGGGGTCCGAAGCCTCGCTGTCGGCTCGCCGAGCTGACATCACTTTCCTCCTTGAGAAGGAGGTGATCAGAGGGGTGGCGGACCCTCCCTCAGACCCGGGGTTCGTGTCCAGGTACTTCCTGGTTCCGAAACGGACGGGGGGGCTGGCGCCCCATTCTCGACCTACATGACCTAAACAAGTTCCTAGGCACTAACCTTCAGGATGGTCACTCTGGCTCAGATAATACCATCCTTGGAACACGGCGTGTGGTTCTGCTCTCTGGACCTGCAGGACGCTGTTCTTTCACGTCCCTATCCGTCCGTCATCAGAGGTTCTTTGCGCCGAAGCGAGGGATCCTTTTGAGTTCCAAGCCATGCCCTTCGGCTTATCTCCAGCTCCCAGGGTCTTCACCAAATGCATGGCAGTGGTGACAGCATTCCTGCGGCGCCGAGGGGTCCGAGTTTATCCTTACCTGGACAATTGGCTGATAGCAGCCCCCTCCAGACAGGAGGTGGAGCGGTCCAGAGATCTGGTCCTCCAGGTTTGCTCTCAGGTCGGCCTCCTCAACGAGGCCAAGTCGGAACTCGAGCCAAAGCAGGTGATTCTTTTCATCGGGGCAGAGCTCGACTCTCTTCGAGCCAGAGCACGGCTCCTGGCGGACAGGGCCGAGGTTCTTCCTCCTTTGCCCAATCATTTCTAGTTGGGCACCGCGCCCGCCCAGGACTCCTGCCTCCTGGGTCTCATGGCGGCCTGTACCAGCGTGGTCCGTTGGGCCCGCTGGAACATGCCCCTCCAGTGGGGCTGGCCAGCCAGTGGTCCCCAACGCTGCGATCCATTGGACCAGCTAGTGACGGTGACCCAGGGATGTGGAGCAGCTCTCCAGTGGTGGACTGTTCCAGTTCATCTACAGGAGGTCATCCCATTTGTCCGCCCGAGCCGGCGGTCTCTATCGACCCGATGCCTCTCTGATGGGTTGGGGTGCCCATCTGGGGAACACCGGCGCCGCGGCCTCGTGGTCCCGGAGTCCCGATGCCACATCAACCTGCTGGAGCTCCGAGCGGTCCGCCTAGCTCTCACCGCCTTTGCTCCATTTCTTCGGGGTCAAGTGGTCCGGGTCCAGACGGTCAATACCACCTACCATGTACTGTCTAAACCGCCAGGGCGGGACGCGCTCCATGCTTCTATGCAAGGAAGCTCTCCGCATCCGGTCACTCGTGCGCAGCCTGGAGGCGGATCTCCTAGCCATTCATGTGGCAGGAGCCTCCAACACCCTGGCCGATGCCCTAAGCCGGATAGAGGCTGCGTCCCTCACGAGTGGTCTCTCCTGCCGGAGGTAGTACAAGATCTATTCTCCCATTGGGGCACACCTCAGGTGGACCTGTTTGCCTCCAGGGAGAATGCGAAGCTGAGGCTGTTCCATGCCCGCCCCCCTCAGCAGGGATCGCTGCAGGGGGATGCCTTCTCGAGGCCGTGGACCCCGGGCCTCTTCTACGCCTTTCCCCCGTTCCCCTTGATGCACAAGGTGCTTCTCAAAGCAAGGAGGGACAAGGCGCAGGTGATTCTGATAGCCCCAGACTGGCCCCGCCAGTACTGGTACCCAGATCTCCTCAGCCTCAGCTCCAGGCTCCCGAGGCAGCTTCCAACCTCGCCGGACCTGATCTCAGTCAATCAGGGAAGGTGTTCCATCCGGACCTTCAATCCCTGCACCTGGCCGGCCTGGTTCCTGGCTGCAGAGTTCCAGGCCTTGGGTCTTTCGGCGAGGTCCTCAACATAGTTGAGGCGTCCCGTAAGGAGTCGACCAGAAAATGCTACGCCTTCAAATGGAAGAGATTTTCCATTTGGTGCCAGGGTAAGGGCCTTGACCTTTCTTCCTGTTCCTTGGTGAGCATATTGGACTACCTTTGGTCCCTTTCTCAGCAAGGGCTTAGGTCGACGACCCTTAAGGTGCACCTGGCAGCCATCTCTGCTTACCGGGCGCGGGCCGGGAAGCAGTCGGTGGCACAGGAGAAGGAGGTCTGGCACTTTTTCAAAGGCCTTGATCACATTCCCTCGGTCCGAGAACCTCCACCTCTGTGGGATCTACTGCTGGTACTGGCAAAGCTCATGGGCAAGCTATTGAACCAATGCACAGGTGTGAACTCCTCTCACCTGTCGTGGAAGACCGCCTTCTTGGTGGCTATCACGTCAGCCAGAAGGATGGGAGAGCTCCAGGCTCTGCATGAGTCTCCTTACCTGGTCTTCCACAGGGACAAGGTTGCCAATCTCTTCCTGCAAATTCCTTCGAAGGTGGTGTCGAGGAGTTTCACCTTAACCAGGTGTTGACTCTGCGGTGTTCTACCCCAATCACACCTCGGGAGGCGAATATAGGCTCCATACTCTGGACCCTAGAAGGCTAAGCTTACTATAAGGCACAGCTGAAATTACGTGGAGAGAGGTTACGCCAGCTGTTTGTCACCCACGCTGAAGCCGCACCTGGCAGACTTGCAGCCAAGCTGGACGATAGGCAGGTGGGTCACCTCCTGCATAGATCTCTGCTATAAGTTGGCGGGCATGGAGCCTCCCAGAGGGATAAGAGCTCATTCTACCCGCTATACTGCTGCATCGGTGGCTGCTTCCAGGGACGTCCCTATCCAGGAAATCTGCAGGGCTGCTACCTGGAAGTCCGCTCACACCTTCATCACCCATTACCACATCGACCTTGAGTCACGCCGGGATGCTGGTTTTGGGGCCTCGGTTCTCCAGTCTCTATTCCCTAAGTAGGGGGTGTGCGCCTTGCCTCCCTCCTCCCGGAGAACTGCTAGGAGTCTGCCAGACAGTGTGGATGAACAACATATCCATGTCCCTAGAAATACAGGTTACTCACCTGTAACAGGAGTTCTAGGAATGGTGTATGGTGTTCATCCACACGACCCACCCGACCTCCCCGGCTTTGATGCACAACCTGAGCTTCCAGCGGGCCAGATCTGGCGTCATGGGGCGGAGCCGAGAGTTTTACCACCCGGGTGGGTGGGAGGAGCCAGCTTGAAGACCTTCCGGCAAGATTTAAAGCGGCAAGGATACCTGCCAGACAGTGTGAATGAACAACATATACCATTCCTAGAACTCCTGTTACAGGTGAGTAACCTGTATTTCTGTGCTCGAATTCATTTGCATAATCCTGTCCCTTTTTTCCTTGGTGCTGCAACCTGAACTATGACATCATGCAAGGGAAACAAGTTTTTAAAGGAACACTGTCAGTTTTTAGTTTTAGATAGAAAAATCAACTATTTACTGTACCCACAGTGCCTCACTATGTTAATTAGTATACAGGCTTTTCTATTTCTGTGCTCACTAGAGAAATAGGAGACTACATCACTCAGTAAAGAAATCTTGTCCGCTAGATACTGTATGGACAAATGCCTTTTTTTGAAAATAACCATATGAGAGTTTATATTGTTCAAGCCACTACAGAAAAATGAGGCTGCACCTTTCAGTAAGGAAATTGGAAAACGGCTTATTTACCTACAATGCCTTGCTATGTTTATCTACATAGTAGGTGCCATACTGCAGTCACCACTACCAAAATAAGAGGTTGCACTTCTGAGTATGGAGCATTTAAGTTCGCTTTATAATTTACCCAGATTTCCTTGTTGCTGTATGTAAAACATTGACAGGTTCCCTTGCATGACATCATTGTGGGGGGCGTGGCCGCACACGGGAAACTGGAGGGCAGGCAGAAACAAAACGCTAATAAAACATAAAAAAAAAAAGAAATTACTGTTATTTATTTATTTATTTATTTTAAACAAAATTGCAGCTTAAGCATCTGAAGTATGGCTGGCAGTGGCATACTATATGAAAAAGGCATTTGGGAAACTTGCATAAATCACTTTAATAGATCAAATGAACCATTTTTTCCAAAGCTTGAATTCACATGTATTCAAGTCACTGTATCATGATTAGTGTTTCCTGAAATTCCATGCTGTTTGGTTTTGTGGTATTCTTTAAATCTGCATTTATTAATGTGCTCTACAGTAACTGAAAACAGTGAAGATGTGTCTTTCCCTATCAGTGAGTGATTACATCATTTTGGTAGAGCTAATTGTTTTCTTTCCAAGGTTTTTATTAACCCATCTGGTTTGTGTTTAGATAGATTATCTTAAAATATATCATTCTAGGGACATGGATATGTTGTTCATCCACACTTATTGGCAGGTTCCTTGCCGCTTTAAATCTTGCCGGAAGGTCTTCAAGCTGGCTCCTCCCACCCACACGGGTGGTAAAACTCTCGGCTCCGCCCCATGGCGCCAGATCTTCCTTACCGCTTGGAAGC
This sequence comes from Neoceratodus forsteri, assembly GCA_016271365.2. Taxonomy (NCBI): domain Eukaryota; kingdom Metazoa; phylum Chordata; order Ceratodontiformes; family Ceratodontidae; genus Neoceratodus; species Neoceratodus forsteri. The sequence goes on along the minus strand of CM057451.1, from coordinate 327,361,038 downwards.
TCAGGTTCCCTCCTTAGCGTTCTGCGTTTTCGACTGGTTCCTGAAATTTTCGGTCTCTCCGAATTCAATTGAAGTTTTTCTAAACTTCGATCTTCTTCTCTCGCTGCTGCGATGAATCAGTCGTTTTCCGGCTCCCGGGGGCGCCCGGTTAATTCCTCCAGGAAAGACCCGCACTCCACGTGCGTCTACTGCCTCGACTTGGATCATGATCCGCAAGTTTGCGATTTTTGCTGTGCCCTTTCAACCAGCTCACTGGAGGATCGTGCGGCCCGTTCGGGGCTCGGGCGACCTAAATTTTTTTCGCGCCGGTAAACTCCTTGGAGTTCGGGCAGTGTCGGCGTCGGCTGTCTTGGCTGAGCAGCTCGATCTTCTTTCCTCCATGGGTGGGCGGCGTCCAAGTCCGCCCCCTTGGTCGCTGGCTTATCCCGTATCCTGAGTTCTCCTCATTCCGTTTAGGAGCTTCGCCAGTCCCTTTCACCGAAGGGGAGAGGACCTTCGGAACTGCCTCTCAGCCCAGGTCTAAGGAGTGCTTGACTAAGTCCCATTATGCGGCTGGGAGAAGGCGGGAGGATTTCCCCCTCCTGCCGGCCGGCGTTACACCGAGTCGAGGGTGCGGCTCAGGCCGCTGGCTTCCACGGTGTCCCGTCAGGTCAGCTGGCCAGGACTCCTGCCGACGCTGTCGAGTCTCTCGACCCGTCATCTGGGCTGTCTTCTGCTGGAGCCACCATCCCTTCGCCGGTCCCCCCGGCGGAGGCTGAAGTTCTGCCTGTACCTTCGGGTCAACAGGCCTCGGTCCTTTCTTCCGAGCCGAGGGAAGAGCGGGTGCTCCCCACTCCTTCCCAGGCCCACCCTCGGTTTCCCCGAGGATTCGGGTCTCGGTCCTCCTCTCGGTCAAGCCGCTCACGCCGACTTCAGCGTTCTCGGTCGGTGCACAGAGTTAAGTGGCATTACCGTTCTTCCTTGTCTCCCTCCTCGGATGAGGAGTGGCTTCGATGCAGATGGTGTCGACGTTACGAGGAGTTCGTGGCAGCAGTTGTTGTTGTCCGGGAATCAATCGACACCGATTCATTTCCCGTCCAGCAAGCAGCTGCCACCTGATCGGCCGACTCAACCACTCGCTGCAGTTGAGGTGCCCACTCCGGGGCCGGTTGTTCGTCTGAACCTTGCTGCCCCACCGCCCTCGGTGGAACCTTGGTCGGGTCACGACCTGTCTGCAGGTTGTCTGTCCCCCTCACTCCCGCTCGCCCTGAGGCAGCACTTTGCAGACCCCTTGGGGTCTGACGTCGACTCCTTTATGTTCCCCAGTCGGGAGGACCCGGGGTCCTCTCCGGAACGATCTGTGGACGACAGCCCAACGTCCTTCATGGGTCTGCTTCAGCTCATCTCGGAGTTCACTGGGATGCAGCTTGAGCCCGTGTCCAAACGGGCCCCTTATCCCCCGATGGAGATTCTAGACCGAAGGGGTTCATTCTCGGAGGCCTTCCCGGTGGCCGAGGCCATCGTTGGCCCGGCCTTGGAGCTCTGGCGGCGGCCTACTTCCTGCCCTGCGCCCTCGGCCAGGATGGCCAGGAAGTACTCTGTCCCGGTCGGTTCTTTGCCCGGTTTCTCGGAGCACCCCTTGACTGAGGGGTTAGTTACCGACAATGTTTTCCAGTGTTCTGGGAACACTCGGGATGTGGATAGGCTCCCTGACAGAGTCCAAAAGGCTGGACTATGTCGGGTGCAAGGTTTATGCTGCGTCCTCCTTAGGCCTCTGACAGGCCAGCTTGGCTGCACTGATGGCACATTTCTCCGACGCCCTTTTGGGCTCCCTGGATGAGGTGCTCCCTCATCTCCCGGCTGACCTGCGGACCACGGTCCGGCGGGTGCGGGACCAGGGTAGGGCGGTGGCAATGCAGCAGCTTCAGACTGCTCTGGACTTGGGTGATTCCTGTACCAGGTCGGTGGTGGCCGCAGTGGCCATGCGCCGCAGGGCGTGGCTGAGGTTATCCTCTTTCTCATTGGAAACCCAGCACAAGTTGGCGGACATCCCCTTCTTGGGGACTGACCTTTTCGGCCCTGGAGTGGAGGGACATCTCCAGGGGACCGAGAAGTCCGATGTCACTCCGGACTTGGTCACTCCCACCCGGAGGGACAAGGGCAGCCAGCAACCTTTGCGTAAGCCCCTTTGCCCCCCGGCCCCTGCGGCTCGACTGGCCCATCAACCCCAGCATGAGGGCCAGCAGGCTTGCGCTGGGCGTCCTGACTCCAAGCCAGCGTCTTCCCCTAAAAGGAAGCAGGTAGGTAAAGGCCCAGGAGCTCCCTCGGCCAATTCCTCCTCCAAGCCAGTGATGGGCTGAGGGGCGCTGACCCCGGCCCCGTCACCCCTACCTGGGTCCCCCCGTGGGAAGACGGCTCCGCCCCTCCTCCACCTGGTCCATTTTTTTCCGGACCTCGGGGTGTCGGAGTTGCTATGGGAAGGTCCTGCCTTGGGATTGCGAGTAGGCACCACCCTTTCGAGCCGTTGTCACACGGGAGCCTTGGGGTCCACAACCTCGTTGTCGGCCCGCTGAGCTGACTTGCCTGGCCCTCTGATTAGAGGTGATCAGGAAGATTGCGGATCCTCCTATAGACCCGGGGTTCCTGTCCAGGTATCCTGGTCCCAAACGGACGGGGGGGCTTACGCCCCAATCTTTAGCCGTACGTCGAGATGGTCTCTCTGTCTCAGATATCCCATCCTCAGAATGAGGCGTGTGACTCTTTCCTCGACCTCCAGGACGTACTTTCACTTTGTTCCGTCTGTTTCTTGGGAGACTCCTCCATTTCCTTAGCGGGGGATCTCGTTACGAGTTCCAGGTCAGGCCCTTCGGTCTTTGCTCAGCAGCGTTCCTGCGGCACTGGAGGGTCTGGGCGTAACCCCACCCAGATGGCAGCCTGACTGCAACCCTTCCAGGCGGAAGAGGGACGGTCCAGAATTCTGGCCCTCTAGGTTGCTCTCAGACTGGTCTCCCTTTGCCAGAGCCACGTTGGAACTCATGTCTTAGCGGGTGATCCTTCTTTGGGATGAGGCTCGACTCGAGTCCAAGCTCGGCTTCTGGCGGACAGGGCTGAGGTTCTTCCTCCCTTACCTAGTCAGATCTGACTGGGCAGTTGCGCCCTGACCGGGACCTCCTGCACCTCGCGGCGGCCTGCTCCAGCGTGGTCTGTTTGGACCTGCCGGTTCATGCGTCCCCCTAATGGGGGCTGGCCAGCCAGCTGTCACAGTGCTGCGTTCCTCCGGACCAGTTCGGGACTACAGCCCAGGGGTTAGGGAATGCTCTCCTTCGGACCGTTCCAGCTGTTGCAGGAGAACATCCTGTTCATCCGCCCCGAGTCGACGGTCTTTTCCGACTGATGCTTCTTGGATGGGTGGGGGTGCCCATCAAGGGGAATACAGAGTGCTCCACCTCTGGTCCTCTCGGGAGTCCCGATGTCTTTCCTACCTGCTGGAGCTCCAGGCGGTCTGCTTAGCTTGCACCGCTCACTCCGTTTGTGCGGGGTCTAGTGGTTTAAGTCCAGGCGGACAACACCACGACCATGTGCTATCTATCCCGCCAGGTTTGGACGAGCCCCTTGCCTCTGCGTAAGGAGGTTCTGTGCATTGGGTCTTTCATGCAGCCGGGAGGCGGTTTCCTAGCCATTCGATGGCAGGAGCCTCCAGCACCCTGGCTGATGCCCTAAGCCGGACATAGGCTGCACCTCATGAGTGGTCTTCCATGCTGGAGGTAGCATAGGATCTTCTCCCTCCCGGTCATGCCTCGGGCGGTCCCTTTTTCCCTCCAGGGAGAATACGAGGCTGAGACTGTCTCATGCCCGCACCCTCAGCAAGGTTCGCTGTAGGGGATGCCGTTGAGGCCGCGGACCCCGGGCCTCTTCTATGCCTCTCCCCCATTTCCCTTGACCCACGGGCAAGGCGAGGAGGGACTAGGCGCAGGCGATGCTGGTAGCCCCAGACTGGTTTGCCAGCTCTAGTATCCAGCTCTCCTCAGTCTCAGCCCCAGGCTCCCGAGGCGGCTTCCAGCCCGCCCGGTCCTGATCTCTGTTTTCAGGGAAGATTTTCCATCTGGACCTTCAATCCCTGCACCTGAGGGCCTGGTCCCTGTGCGGCTAGGGGCCAGGCAGGCCTTGGGTCCTTCGGCAAGGTCCTCAACGTTTTCGAGGCGTCCTGCCAGGAGTCGCCCAAACATGCTCGCCTTCAAATGGAAGATTTCTCCATTTGGTGTTGGGATAGGGCCTGGTCCCGTGTCCCGTCCCTCGGCAAGCATTCCGGACCATCTGCAGTCTGTTCTTTTTGAGCTAGGGCTTTGGCCGACGACCCTCTAGGTGCTTCTGTTGGTCACCCCTGTCTTCCGGGCGCGGGCCGGAAGGCAGTCGGTGGCGCAGAAAAGGTGGTCTGGCGCTTTTCTAGGCCTCAATCACACCTCCCCTTTGGGGGAGAGTATCCCCATTTCTGTGGGATCTTCACTGGTATGGGCTTAGCTCACGGGCAAGCCGTTCGAACCTTTGCACAGGTACGAGTTTCCCCATCTGTTGTGGAAGGACACCTTCTTGGGGCTACTATGCCATCCAGAAGGAGGGGAGAGTTCCAGGCGCTCCTTTGAATCTCCCTGTCTGGTCTGCCACAGGGACAGGGTTGTCCTGCGCCCCACCCGAAGTTCCCTCTGTAGGCGGTGGCTGAGTCTTTCCCTAACCGGGTATTGTCTCTGCCGGGGTTCATCCCCATTCACACCTCGGAGGCCGTATATAGGATCCATTGGGACCCTATTTTATGCTTGCCTACCCAGGGAGCGTAGGGCTGAAGTTCGGGAGAGGTTCGCCAGCTGTTTTTCATCTACGCTGAAGCCGCACCTGGCAGACCTGCAGCCAAGCGGGACTGACGCCGGGTGGGTCACCTCCTGTATAGGTCTCCGCTATAGGTGGGCGGGCATGGAGCCTCCCAGAGGGATAAGTGCTCATTTTACCCACCCTTCCGCTGCATCGGTGGCCGCACAGGGATACTCCCTGTCCAGGATATCCGCGGGGGCTCCTGCCTGGAAGCAGGCATATACCGATCCCTTCCACATCGACCGTGGGTCACGCCAGGATGTTGGTCGGGCCTCGGTTCTCCAGTCTTTATACCTAAGTAGGGGTGTGCCTTGCCTCCTCCTCCCGGAGAACTGCTAGAGTCTACCAATAAGTGTGGATGAACAACATATCCATGTCCCTAGAAATACAGGTTACTCACCTGTAACAGGAGTTCTAGGAATGGTATATGTTGTTCATCCCACGACCCACCCGCCTCCCGGCCGGACGCACAACCTGGTTTCCAGCTGGCTAGATCTGGTGTCATGGGCGAGCTAAGAGTTTTACCACCCGGGTGGGTGGGTGGAGGAGCCGCTTGAAGACCTTCCGCAAGATTTAAAGCGGCAAGGAGCCTGCCAATAAGTGTGGATGAACAACATTTACCATTCCTACAACTCCTGTTACAGGTGAGTAACCTGTATTTCTGTTCTCATAAAAAAAAATAATCATTTGAGTTTCAGTGCTGAACTGACGTGGTGTGAATGTTTATGAGAGTCTGTGTCTTTATCACGGCTGTCAGTTCTTTATCATTAAAACTGCATTATTTTCTGGCTGTATAAAAAAGGGTAGTTTAATGGATAGAAAATACACTAAATGTTAATTCATAGTAGTGTGTCTTTGATATAGCCTCTATAAATAGGTTCATGTGAGGACAATTTGTTTTGTGTCAGATTGACAAATGGGTGTCTGCCACACTGTTTCAGGAACATGTACTGTATGGACTTACAGTTCAGTTCTTGGAGGGTCTCTGTGTGAAAATACATCATGTATGTGTATAACTAGAAATATTATATGGCATCCTCATGCCCCTGTCCTCAGTTGAGGCTGCTGCACCTTGCTTCCCTCAGTCTCCCATCCCCACAGTCAAAGGCCAGTGCACCATGTTGCTCTCTGTTCCTGTTTCCACAGATAGGGCTGCCATGCTCTGCTAAACCCTAGAGTCCCAGGGTCTCTGCCTTCACAGGGCTGCTGCACCAGGCCACCAAAGGTGGGGCTTTTGCTGCACCCGGCTACCCACTTCCATTGTCCCAAAAGGGCAGGACCGCTGCACCACGTGCACCCCATCCCACAGTCAGGGCTGCTGTACCCTGATACCCCACTATGTCCTGCCTCACAGTGAAGGTTTCTGTACCAGGCTCTCCTCTGTCCCCTGCCACCACCGTGCCCTGCTGCACCATAGAACCTCTTGCCTCCACAGTTAGGGTTGTTGCACCATGCTGCTCCCTGCCACTAGAGTCTGATCTTTTGATACACTGCCCAAACTGCTCAAAAGAAAAAAAAAAAAATGCTTTCATCTTGTGTTATAGAGTGGGGGACAGAGGGTAGCAGGGTGCAGCAGCGCTGACTGTTCGGGCAGGAGACGGGGGGCCGGGGGGATCAGGGTACAGCAGCTCAGACTGTGGAACAGAATGCAGCACACATGCCTATTTGGGACAAGGGATGTGGACAGCAAGGTGTAGCAAAGAATCTGACTCTGGTGGCAGGGGGCAACCGGGAGAAACTGCCGCAACTGTGGTGGCAGGGGACAGTGTGCAGTACATACCCTGCCTTGTCTTATGGCAAGTGGTAGTATGGTGCAGCAGCCCTAACTGTGGAGGCATGGGGCTCTAGGGCACAGCAGGCTACAGCAGCCCTGATTGTGTGGACAGGTAGAAGGTGAAGCAGCCTTGGATGGGGTGGAAAAGACAGAGGATAGCATAGTGCAGAAGCCTCCACTGTGTGGCAGGACACAAGGGGGCATCAGGATATGGCAGCCCTGACTGTGGGATAGAGTGCGTGTGGTGCAGCAGCCTTGCCCAGTTGGGGCAATGGAAGTGGGTCGCAGGTGCAACAAAAAACCCACCTCTGGAGGCCTGGGGCAGCATGGTGCAGCAGCTGCAACTGTGAAGGCAGAGGACCTGGGACTGTAGGGCTTAACAGAGCACGGCTCCGAATGTGGAGGCAGGAACAGGGGTCAGCAGGGTGCATTGGCCCTGACTGTGCAGGTGGGGGACAGAGTGAAGCAGGGTGCAGTAGCCACAACTGTTTATGCAGGGTGTAGCAGCCCTGACTGTGTGGAGAAAGCACTGGGCAGCAGGATGCATCAGCCTCAGATGGGGGCAGGGGAAAGGGGGCAGTAGAGTGCTGCTGCCTCAGCTGTCAGGCAGGAGACAGGGGCATCAGGATGCCATATAGTATTTCTAGATCTTACTTCGAGATACAGCTCTTGCAGCAGGTTACACCATTAGGACTGAGGCCGGCAGGCATCAGGACCCCACGGAAATCTTCTAGCTAGCAGTCTTCAGTGGGGACCGCCTCCGACGTCTGTCCCGCCCCCGACGTCAGGCGTAGTACATAAGGAGGCAGTCTCGCCAGAATCCCCAGTTCTTTCCCGGCGTCGACTTGCATGTCTCGACCCTCTGGTCAGTATCTAGCACGCGACGCCTGGAAAAGTTCTTTTCCCGTTTCTAGCACTGGAAACTTTATTTTCATCGAATCGTCTGCCATCTGATGTCCTCTCCAACATCCGCGGAGGGCCATCCATCAAAGTGTGCCTGTGGGAAGCAAATTCCCTTTAAAGACCCACATTCAGCCTGTGTGTGGTGCCTAGGCCCGGACCACGACACCCGGGCCTGCTCCTTCTGTCAAGGCTTTAATAGTCTGACCTGGATCCGTCGTCAGAAGGCCCTCCAAGCTTACCTTCTGGAAGAGAGATTGAAGGCCATGGATCCTGCCTCCAAGGGGGAATCATCCGAGAAAGCCTGCCGGCACCTCGAAAAGCACAGGGAGAGGGTGAGATCTAAATCCCCTTCTAGGGCTTCCGACTCCCGTAGCTCCGGCTCCTGGTCCAACCGCTCGCCTTCCCGGGCCCACTCTCAGCCTCCCCCGGTCGCGGTCAAGTCATCCTCCGGTTCCTCCATTCTGCAGCCTGTTATGACCTCCAGGCCTTCTTCCTCTTTGTCCAAGGCCTCGCCGAGGTCAGGGGACCGCCATCACCACAAGTCCGGCTCCCGCCACTCGGCCCCCGACGTCCGGTCGGTCTCCTTGCCCCCTCCACCCCAGCGGAAAACCAAGGAGCTGACATTGCTCAAGAGGATGTCAGACCCGACGTCGGCCAAGCACCACCGGTCCCGGGACCCGACGACAGCCAGACACCTGTCACCGTCAGGCCTTCCACCGCGGGACGCCGGCTGGGGGACCGGTCACTTTGGCAGAGAGAGGAACCCCTACGCCACTCTACCGACGCCGCCAGGAGGCGCTTACGGAGGAGGAGTCGACACAGCCCGAAGACCAGGCGGGCGAACCCGGTCCTGTCGAACCCCCGAGGGAACCCTCTCCCGAACCAGAGACCCCTGGGGGGGCCGACGACGGACCACCGGCGCCCGGCCCATCGTCGGGTCTCAATATTTCTGAGGTCAAGGAGCTGTTTACCTTTTGGTAGGATACCATAAAAAAGGACGTGGTTCCCACACCTCCTCCTCTTCCTCCTCCTCCTCCACCCATGACTCCACTGGCCCCAGCGCCCCCCACCCCATCCAGGGCAGCAGGCTGAGTACCTTCCCCCCAGGAGCCTGCAGAATCTCCTAGGGGCAGACCAGAAAAGAGGAGACCTCCGTCCAGATCTTCTTCAGGGTCACCCAGCCCCAAGAGACCCAGAAGACGCCGCCACTCTCCTTCGACGGAGGACTCGGGATCGGACTTCTCAGACAGATCCAGATCCCCTTTTCCCATCAGCGTCCCCTCTCCGGACCCACGTGAGCTCCCAAGATCTCCTCCGGATGACCCATCGTTCTCAGAGATTATGAGGCATATCCAAGAGAATATGGGCTGGGACGCAGAGGAACTTGACCCAGAGAGGCTACGCCTAGCACGCTATCTTCGGCAAAAGGACCCAAAGCCTGTGGTGGTACCACCCTTGGTAGACACCTTCGTGGACGTCACCAAGGCAGCGTGGAAACGTCCACATTCGGTCCCGGCGATGCCGAAGAAGGCTGACCGCCTGTACAAGGCCCTGGAGTGACCAGTACTTGGCATCTCATCCTCTGGCCGACCCCTGGTCATTACAGCCTCACATGACCGGTCCCAGAGGCGCAACATCTGAGCACCTGCCACGGACCCAGGGGTCCAAACAATTCAGGTAGCGATGGGCGAAGCGCCTCTTGTAGCTGCAGCCTTCGTACGGGTCCTCAGCTACTCACTTACATGGTCCAGTTTCAGAATGCCTTGTGGGAGCAGGGACTAGAGCTGGCAGAAAGATGCGGAAGGTGAGCAGAAGGAAGAACTGTTTCAGCTCCTCCGCACGCGGTTCAGACGTGGGAACCCAGGTGCTTCGAGGCAGCGTGATGACTCCGCAGACTCCTCGGCCAGAGCGGCAGCCCTCAGGCGTATCCCTCCGGAGACACTTATGGCTTCGTGTCTCCGGATTCACCCCGGATGTCCAGAAGAACATACTGGATGCCCCATTCCACGGCGAAGTTCTCTTCGGTGAGTCTTCGGAGAAAGGCTCTCACCAAGCTTCAGGAGGCCGGGAAGGCCGTGAGGTCTGTCAGGCCATGTACAGACCCAGGCCCAGTTCCTTTCATAGGAACTAGAGACGCTTTTTATGTCGACTCGAGACAACAGTCCTGCTCGGCTCCGCAACAGAGGGGCTCTTCTCCCGAAAAGCCCAGGGGAAGTCGTCCTCAGGCAGAGGCCAACGTCCCGCTAAGTCGGCCCAGCCTGCAGGACCCTCAGCCGCCACAGCATGACTCCTTCCCAGCCCCCGGCCCTCAAGATCAACAGGACACCAAGGTCGGGGGTCGTATAGCGGACCACCTGCCAGGGTGGCAGTCTATTACCACTGACAGGTGGGTACTCCAATTGGTCAAAAAAGGCCACTTTATAGAGTTTGTAGACAAGCCACCCACAAGGCCTCCTCTGCTCTTCCGCTTCTCGGGTCAGCACAGATCGCTTATCAGGCAAGAAGTACTCGCGCTTTTGCAAAAAGGAGCGGTGGAGTACATCCCGGAGAACCAGAGAGGAGCAGGCTACTATTCCCACTTCTTTCTGGTTCCAAAGAAAACAGGGGACCTCCGTCCAATATTGGACCTCAGCGACCTCAACATGTCAGTCGCCTACAAACGGTTTCATGGTGACCCTCAAGGGCTGATTTATGTTGAAGGAGGGCATTTTTGGCGTCATGGACATGCAGGGGCGCCTACCTGCACATCCCATTGCTCAAGCACACAGGAGGTTCCTGCGCTTCGAGTTTCTCGGCCACCACTTTCAGTTCCGGGCGCTTCCTTTCGGACTGTCATTGGCCCCCAGGGTCTTTACCAAGTGCATGGCAGTTGTGGCAGCGTCTCTAAGGAGACAGGGCCACTATGTGTTCCCGTACCTGGACGACTGGCTTCTCATGGCCGCCTCCAGAGAGGCGCTGTTCTTGGCTATCCAGAACATCCAAGCTCTTTTTCAGTCGCTGGGCATTCTTATCAACTACGAGAAGTCTCTCCTGGTACCGTCCCAGAAGCTGCAGTTCTGGACACCGTCCAAGGGAAGGCTTTTCTTCCCGAGGACAGAGCGGAGCGCATCAGCTCCCTCATCAGGGACCTTTCGGCAAAGAAGACCATCCCCGCCAGACTGGTCCTTCACCTGCTCGGACATATGGCTGCGGCCATTCCAACCGTCCCGATGGCAAGGCTCCACATGCGGGTAACCCAGTGGATGCTGAAAGCGCCATGGGATCAAAGGCAAGACCATATGCAGCAGCCAGTCAGAATCACGAAGGCTGTGATTCGGGACTGGCAATGGTGGCTAGACCCAGAGACACTCTCCGTGGGTGTCCCGTTTGTAGCGCCGTCCCCGGAGGTAATCCTCTTCACAGACGCCTCAGGGCTGGGGTGGGGGGCACACCTGAACGGGGTGAGGTCTCAGGGAACGTGGACCCCTCAGGAAGCTCACCTCCATATCAACATTCTGGAGATGAGGGCGGTCCTTTATGCCCTGCAGGCCTTCCAGTCAGAAATTCCACCGAGTACTCTTCTACTCCAAACAGACAATACGGCTGTGATGTATTACCTCAACAAGCAAGGAGGCACACACTCTTATCACCTCTGCAGGGAAGCTATGAGAGTGTGGGAATGGGTAATTCGACACGGCGTGAGCCTGATTACAGTTCATGTTCCCGGAGTGACAACACAATGCGCAGACGGCCTGAGTCGATCCCAGGCCAGAGTCCACAGTGGGAGCTTCTTCAGGAGGTAGCAGAGGATCTGTTTCTTCGATGGGGCACTCCAGAATTGGACTTGTTCGCTTCCCCATCCAACGCAAAACTGCCCAATTTTTGCTCGCTAGATCCAGGGCCTGGTGTTTTTTGGCGAGACGCGTTGTCCCTCTCCTGGGCGGACAGATTCCTCTACGCTTTCCCTCCCTTCCCGCTGATCCAGAGAGTCCTTCTCAAACTTTGCAAGGAGCACGCAACAATGATCCTGGTAGTGCCTTTCTGGCCCAGACAGATCTTGTTCCCCATGCTGACGCAATTGTCCCGGGAACCTCCACTCCCGTTGCCCATCAGCTCCCATCTGCTGTCTCAAGAGGAGGGTTCGCTAGTCCATCCGGACTTACGCTCTCTGAACCTTCATGCCTGGCTCTTCGAGACATAGCCATTCTGCGACACGGGGTCTCGCAGGAGGTGGCGGAAGTCCTTTCTGCTGCCAGAAAGCCGGCAACGCATGCGACGTACACCATGAAATGGCACCGGTTTTGCCTGTGGTCTCAGGCACGCGGTCTCTCCCCTTTAGAATGCCCAGAAAAATCAGTTCTAGAATACCTGCTTTCCCTCTTTCACTCAGGCCTAGCCTACTCCTCAATTAAGGTTCACCTCTGTGCAGTTTCGGCCTACCACTACCCGATAGGTCAACGCACAGTGGCACAACTTGATACCTCTCGTGACTTTCTGAGGGGGGTGTTACACCTTAGACCACCCATCAAGGATCCTGTCCCTCCTTGGGGCCTACTCTTTGTCCTGGAGCAGCTCACGCTGCCACCTTTTGAACCTGCCGCTAATTGCGAGCTGCGTTTTCTGTTGTGGAAAACGTTATTTTTGGTTGCTGTTATGTCAGCAAGGAGAATCTCTGAGCTACATGCCCTCATGTGTAAGGAACCTTATTTAATTTTCCACCAGGACTGAGTGTCCCTAAGGACGAATCCTAAATTCCTGCCTAAGGTGGTCTCAGCCCTTACCCTTAATCAGGACATCGATCTGCCGGTGTGTACTTCCCCAGGTACACCAACAGAGGAGAGGCACTGCTTCACACCCTAAATGTTCACCGCTCCTTAAGATACTACTTGACCAGGACCAAACAGCATCGCAAATCCGAGCAGCTGTTTATTTCCTTTGCTGAGAGGATGTTGGGCCAACCAGTCTCAAAACAGACACTTTCTCGCTGGCTTGTCCAGTGCATTTCTTTTTGCTACAACAAACAGAAGCCCCTTCTGGGCACAGTCTGGGGCCACTCGAATAGGGGGGTGGCTACTTCCTTCGCGGCGCTGCGGAACGTCTCCATTTCAGCCATTTGTGCCGCAGCTACATGGAGCTCAGTGCACACCTTCATTAGGCTTTACAGCCTGGACATCGTTTCATGGCGGAGAGCAGGTTTCGGCCTCGCCGTTCTACAGGGTCTCCTGTCCTAGATTCAGGATTTTCAAGATCTCTCCGTTTTGCCTCCTCCCAGAGTGTCTCTAGGCGCTATTGCTTGGGAATCGGTCCTAATGGTGTAACCTGCTGCCAGGCAGTATCTCAAAAGTAGATAGTACCAGTTACATGGAACTTTACGTAACAGTAGATCTGAGAACAGCTCTTGCAGCAGGTACCTTCCTGACCACCATTCCCCCTTGGAGGAGGTTAGGCCTAACCAGGCTTCGGCAGGAGCTTACCTTCCTTTGTTCTTCTGTTGGCGGATCTTCGGTCTCCACTTCTGATGTCATTCAGTGGCCGGAAGTCTCCGGTGGGAGAACTGGGGATTCTGGCGGGACCGCCTCCTTATGTACTACGCCTGATGTCGGGGGCGGAACCGACGTCGGAGGCGGTCCCCGCTGAAGACTGCTAGCTAGAAGATTTCCGTGGGGTCCTGACGCCTGCCGGCTTCAGTACTAATGGTGTAACCTACTGCAAGAGCTGTTCTCGAAGATATATTGTTACGGTAAGTTCTTACGTAACTGTACTTTATACACATACATGATGTACTTTCACACAGAGACCCTCAAAGAACTGAATTGTGAGTTCATACAGTATGTGTTCCTGAAATAGCAGTGTGTGGCAGACACCTGTTTGTCAATCTGACATAAAAACAAATTGTCCTTACATGAACCTATTTATAGAGACTACATCAAAGGTGCACTACTTCTATGAATTAACATTTAGTTTATTTTATAGCCATTAAACTACCTTGTGTTATATAGCTAGTGAACAATGCAGAGGTTTGATGAGAAAGAACTAACAGCTGTAATATAGACAGAGATCTCTCACAAACATTCATACCACTTCACTTGAGCACTGAAACTCAAATGATCAATTTTTTTATGAGAATAGAATGATAGATTTTAAGATAATCTATCTAAACACAAACCAGATGGGTTAATAAAAACCTTAGAGTGAAAACAATTGGCTCTAGAGACTGCTCTGACTGGGAAGTGTAACAGCTTCTTCAGTCAGTCGGGGACTTAATTGCTGAAGCAGCAGGCTACACCAAAATGATGTCATCGCTCACAGATAGGGACAGAAAAATCTTCACTGTTTTCAGTTACTGCAGAGCAAATTAAATGCTGATTTAAAGAAAACTACAAAACCGAACAGCATGGAATTTTCAGGAAACACTAATCATGACACGGACTTGGATTCATGGGAATAAAAGCGTTTATTAAAAATATGGAAAAACTGGTTCATTTGATCTTTTAAGTGCTGTAAGAGGGTCGTAGTCTTCAAGTGCAGCTCCTTCTTGGGCTATCTGCATGAGTTTGCTCACAGTACCAGCCTTTAGTGAACTTCTACCTTTTTGTTTTGTACAGAAAAGCCTCTTTCACATGCCAATGATATAACAGGTGACACAAGTAAAACCTTGGCCGTTGTGACCAAATCTGGGAAATACATCTGAATAGTTCTCCATTAAGTCTTGGCAGACACTGCTGAGCAAAGTCTGTCTTTTTTTAGATTTCTGAACAAGTTTGAATTGTCCGTAATCTTTCTCGGCCCTTTCTTGGTCAATAAGTGATGGCAGTGTTTCTTATTTGAAGGTTGCATCTTGGAAATAAGTTCAAACATCCTTCAGTTCCTGTAGTCCATGGAGTCATCAGGGAGACACAGGATTTATAAGAACATTTAAGTTATGCAGAGGTTCCATTGAAGACGTCTCAGATCTTGCGGAAATGTTGTCAATGAGCTGCGTCAGGTATTCCTGAGATGACATCTGGAACACAACAGTTCTGCTACAGTTGTCTCTGCCCTCCTGTCAAGTATTGTGATATAGTCAATAAAATGGATTTTGGACTGTGCATTGAGTATACACTTCACATAGAATTTGACTACAGATAAGGACCGCTTGGCCCACCCAGTCTGCCCATTTCCCTACCTAATGGATAAGCTGCAGACCCTAGTTAACCAACAGGCTACTTCTTCCTACCCCCACCCCCTAGAATTGCCTTATGACTGTCCCATGCATTCTTTAATTCCACCACTGTTTTTGACTCCAAAGCCTCCTCCAGAAGGCTGTTCCATGCATCCACACCCCTCTCCATGAAAAAATACTTCCTTACATTACCTCTGAGCCGCCGACCCCCCATCTTCAAATTGTGCCCCCTTGTTCTTGCAAACCTCTTCTTCTGAAAGATGCTACCCTCTTGGACTTTGTTGATTCCCTTGAGGTACTTGAAAGTTTCTATCGTGTCCCCTCTCCCTCCTTTCCTCGAGGCTATACATATTAAGCTCCTTAAGTGTCTCTTCATATGTCTTCCGGTGCAGACCCTGCACCATTTTAGTTGCCCTCCTTTTGACTGCCTCCATCCTGTTTGTCTTTATGGAGAATGGTTTTCCAGAACTGTACGCAGTACTCCAGATGGGGTCTCACCAGCTGTCTGTACAGAGTAGGGTTGTCATGGTATACCGCGGTATCAGAAGCCACTGTATTGATATGGTGGGCAATTTCTTGTACCGCGACAACCGTGATTCACGGTATACTGCTGTATCGGGACCTTTCAGCAATTTTTTTTTTTTTTTTTTTGCATTTTCATGGATAACTCAATTCGAGGAGGCTTCTTTTTTATGCAGAAAGTACTTGTTCTGCAATACCGCGGTATGACGATAACCACGGGATTACATGAGACGGTTATCGTACCATCAGAATTTCATACCGTGACAAGCCTAATACAGAAGGATAACAACTTCCTGTTTTCTACTGGTGATGCCTCTCCCTAGGCATTCCAGTATCCCCCCAGCCCTCCTTACTGCCTTCTCACATTGCTTGCCCACCTTTAGGTCATCTGATACGACTACCCCCAGGTCCCTTTCCATTTTTGCTGTTGTTAGTATCTCATCCCCCATTGTCTACTCTTCCCCTGGGTTTTTGTTTCCCAGGTGCAGTACCTTGCACTTCTTAGCATTGAATCTAAGCTGCCATACATTTGACCATTCCTCCAACCTTGCCAAGTCCCTTCTCATCTTTCCACCCCACCTTGTGTATCAACTCTGTTGCAGATCTTTGTGTCATCTGCTGCAACGAGACATACTCTTCCTTCTAGTCCCTCTGCAATGTCGCTTATAAAGACATTGAAGAAGACCGGTCCTAGTACTGAACCCTGCGGCACCCCACTAGTAACTCTCCTTTCTTCAGAGTTGACTCGGTTTACTATTACCCTCTGTGTCCTGTTCTCCAGCCAATTCTTTACCCAGGCTACCATCTTGGGACCCACTCCCAGGCTGGCTAACGTATATTAATCTTTTGTGTGGGACTGTGTCAAATGCCTTGCTAAAATCTAGGTAGGCCACGTCCACAGCCCCTCCCTGATCTACTGCTTTGGTCATCCAGTCAAAGAAATCTATTCGATTCGTCTGACATGACCTTCCTACTGTGAATCCATGCTGCCTTGGGTCCTGTGCCCCTCTGGCCTCTTGGTACTCGACAGTATTTCCTTCAGAAGTGATTCCATACATGTTCAGTTTTTTCTGAATAGTTACGTCAGTGATTTCATCCACTGTTGCCACAAGAAACTAAGAACCTGCTAAGTGGGCTTGATTTCTTCCTGTTTATGGAGTCCAACATGTCATATCTTGCATCCTAGCCAGACTAGATTGTGCCACTGTCTTGCAACGCTAGACAGCCATTTTGTTTCTGTGGATGTAAAACATTATGCCAGTCCTTTGCGAACTGCACTGGCTGCCAGTAAGGTGGAGGATTGCCTTCAAGGTCTGATTGCTAACCTATAAAGTCCTGTATGGTGGGGGGGGGACTTCCTACCTCCAATACCTCTTGGTTCCTCATCGCCCATCTCGGGCTCTCTGTTCCTCCACGGGTTGACTCGTTATGGTTCCCGGGGCTAGATTGCAGCATTCCGGGGACTGTGCATTCTCAGTTGCCGCACCAACCTTGTGGAACTCTTACCGAGACAGCTAAGGGAGGCACCCTCAGTGGAAACCTTCAGCTCAGGATTGAAGACGTTTTTATTCAATCACGCCTATGGCATGTATGGTTTATAATGAAGCTGATGATCTAAATGAACTGACTGGTGTTTTATTTGTTATTTTAGTGAATGGTAGATATAATTTTATATGGAATTTTGCACTATGTTGTCTTGTTGTATATGGTATGGATTGTTTTTAAATATCGTTAAGCACTTTGAGCTCCCCCCCGGAATGGGATGCTGTTTAAATAAAGTATCTATCTATCTATCCATCCATCCATCTATCCTGGCTGTTTCTGTCAGAAGAGAACTGGTTGCAGAGCAAGAAACAGAAGTCCAGAACTACAGATTTTTTTATTAATCACTTCTGTCTCAGCAGGAGTAGTACCTGTTTGGATTAAGCAAACAGATACTTTATTAGAAGAAGGGGGTCTCATTTAAGTAAAAAAGGAAAAAACGTTTTTTTTCCTGAGGAAGGGGGCAGTATCAGCTTAATTTTCTGAGAGCAGAGAGTGAATCTAATTGGGTGTGTGGCTTAGAGGCTTAGTATACAAAAGCAGCTGTCTCCAGTTACAGCTGCCGGCTGTTTCTGGCAGAAGAGAACTGGTTGCATGGCAAGAAACAGAAGTCCAGAACTACAGATTTTTTACTAATTTCCCTCCTTCCCACCCATCCACCCAAAGCCAGTTCTAGTTTTATAGCCACTGAATTTCACTGACAACAGGAACTTCCTGTTTAGCAGTAGGAAGGGAAGGGTCACTGAGACACATTAGTTTCAGCAACCTTGAAGGAACATAAAAAAAAAAGAAAAAAACATCTTTATCCCCCCCCCGGCTGCTGGAGGTATGAATCCAAGCACGGAGGAAGGAGACTACTGAAGACTACAGGAAGTTCCTGTCCCAGAACAGGAAGGGTGAGAGTTGTAAGGACACATAGGCAGTAGAAAAGTAAGTTAAAAATACATAGAGGGAGGAGACAGTAAGCATACAAAGCAACAGGAGAACGGGCACAAAATAAGTCAAGATGAGAGTGGTGCAGTGCAATGGCTGTAGGGCAGCAGTGTTCTGGGAGACATTCTGGAGGCTGCGATGCTGCCCTGTTTGCAGGCACCTCTCTGGTCTGAGGGAGGAGGTTGTCAGTCTCCAGGCTGACCTGGTTAGGATTCGTGAAACCTCTTCCCCCACCCAGGGACCACCAGGGCCACCACCGTTACCTCAGAGGTTGCCAAGAAAGAGGAGCCGGTTGGACCAAGATGGGCTCGAGAGGGTGGTGGAACAGAGTGCATGCCCCAGTTGTAGCTCCACAATTCATATGCTGTTCTGGCAAAGAGTGGTTCCTCTATGGAGGCACTTGCCAGTGGAGACCAAGGAGGATGCTGGGAACCTCCACAATGGAGACCCACAGGAGGGTGGCACGAGACCCCAGGGAAGAAAACAACTCCTGGTGGGGACTCAGTCATTAGGGGGTAGACATGGGGAGGAAGGGATAGGGAAGTAAGGTGCCTGCCTGGTGCCATGGCTTGGAGGGACAGGAAGCGAATCCTCAGGATCATGGGAGCAGCTGCATGAGGGAGGGAGCTGGATGTCATTGTCCACCTAGGGACAAATGACCTGGCTGTAAATGGGATCAGAGTGGTGCAAGAGGAGTTTGTAGAGTTGGGGAGGGGCCTTAGACAAGTAGCATTTATGGTAACCTTCTCGGAGGTGCTGCTTGTCTATGGCGAGGATGACACTAGGGT
The DNA here is from genome assembly GCA_016271365.2 of Neoceratodus forsteri. Classification (NCBI taxonomy): domain Eukaryota; kingdom Metazoa; phylum Chordata; order Ceratodontiformes; family Ceratodontidae; genus Neoceratodus; species Neoceratodus forsteri. The sequence continues at coordinate 327,342,593 of CM057451.1, read as the reverse complement.
ATTCCGCACCATGGGATTCAATGAATGGTTGAAAAACTGGTGTGGAGCTCAGAGTTTTGGCTTCATTAGGAACTGGGGAGCCACCTGGAGGGATGCAGGCTTATACTGGTGCGATGGTCTGCATCTCTCCGGGGTGGGGGGGCATCCAGGATCCTTGGTGACAGGTTTAAATGCTTCATTGGCAAGCATTTAAACTAGCCAGGGGCACTGAAAAGGAGCAGCGAAATCCCAGCCTCCCCCCACAAAGCGCAGTAGTTAGAGATGTAAACACCAAGGCAGAGAAGTCAGGGAGCAGGACAGGAATAAATGCAGAAAAAGGTGTTAAGGACAGGGATGGGGCTAAAAGGGGTAAGGCCATAAAAAATAAATGGAAAGTGATGAGTACTAATGCCTGTAGTCTGTGCAACAAGCTCCCTGAAGTAGTGGCCTTAATGGAAGAGGGATGCCTGGGTATTGTAGCAGTCACTGAAACATGGTACACAGAGAACCATGAGTGGGAAGTCAGCATACCAGGATACAGTCTACAGGAGGGACAGGGTGGGTAATAGGTGGAGGAGTAACTCTCTATATAAGGGAAGGGATGAAAGCAACAGAACTAGAGAGTAAACAGGAAGTTGATGAGTCACTGTGGGTCACCCTGGTGACAGGAAATGGCACCACAATCCGCATGGGGGTTTTGTACTGATCCCCATCTCAGGGAGAGGAGATGAACAAGGGAATGATATAAGGCGTCCTTAAAATGGCAGAAAAGGGGGAGATATTGTTGATGGGGGACCTGAATATGCCAGATGTTAACTGGAGTACCTTTGCTGCAAGCACATCCAAGAGCAGGGTCATTCTTGATGCCCTACAGGGAGCATGCCTCAGACAGCTAGTGTTGGAACCCACTCGGGAGGGAGCAATCTTAGACCTGGTACTCTCAAATGGGGAAGGAGAAAGGATCTCGGATTTAGAAATGGGTAGCCATCTGGGAACAAGTGACCACCAAACAGTGTGGTTCACAATAAACACAGCCATAGAGTCAAGCCATACAAAAACAAGAGAGTATTGGACTTTAGGAAAGCTGACTTTGGGGAAAATGAGAGAGCGCCTTAGAAAAGCACTAGCAAGTGGGCAAGAAGGAGGGGTGGAGGAACAATGGGGACTAATCAAAACAGCCGTCACAGAGGCAACAAGCCTTTGTGTGAAGCAAATCAATAAAATAAAAGGAAGGAAAAAAACACTATGGTTCTCAAAAGAGGTGGCAGGGACGGTTAAGAGAAAAGGATAGCATTCAGGAAATATAAGGAAACACAGAAGGAGCAGGACAGAGAACTTTATCAGTTGAAGCAGAAGAGGAGGCAGGAAGGCAGTCAGAATAGCAAAGGCACAAACTGAGGAAAAGATAGCCAACTCAGTTAAGAAGGGGGATAAAACCTTTTATAGGTACTGTACATTAGGGAGCAAAGAAAGACCAAGGGAAGGATACAGGGACTTAATAAAGGTGAGGGAATGTGGGCAAAGGGTGACAGTGAAAAAGCAGGGATACTGAACGAATATTTCTGCTCAGTAGTCACAACAGATGAGGACGGGGAGATGCCTAAACCAAACAAGGGAGAAACTCTGACTAGGGGGGTTGATACCTGTCCATTCACAGAAGAAAGGGTTTTGAAAGAACTCTTGAAACTGAGGGTGGACAAAGCAATGGAGCCTGATGGGATTCATCCAAGAATATTAAAAGAACTAAGGGTAGAACTAGTAACACCACTGACTACTCTCTTTAACAAATCATGGGAGGATGGAGTGGTACCTGAGGACTGGAGGAGGGCAAATGTGATTCTACTTCACAAAAGTGGGAGCAGGGCAGTGGCAGGAAACTACAGACCAGTTAGTTTAACTTCAGCTGTAGGGAAAATGATGGAATCACTTCTGAAGGAAAGAATTGTTGAGTATCTAGAGGCCAGTGGGACACAGGACCCAAGGCAGCATGGTTTCACAGCAGGAAGGTCATGTCAGACGAAGCTAATAGATTTCTTTGACTGGGTGACCAAAGTAGTAGACCAGGGAGGGGCTATGGATATGGCCTACCTAGATTTTAGCAAGGCATTCGACACAGTCTCACACAAAAGATTAATATACAAGTTAGCCAGCCTGGGAGTGGGTCCCAAGGTGGTAGCTTGGATAAAAAACTGGCTGGACAACAGGACACAAAAGGTAATAGTAAACTGAGTCCACAGTGAAGAGAGGAGGCTAACTAGCGGGGTACCGCAGGGTTTGGTACTGGGACCGGTCCTCTTTAATATCTTTACAAGTGACATTGGGGAGCACCTGGAAGGAAAGGTATGCCTCTTTGCAGATGACACAAAGATCTGCAACAGGATTGATGCACAATGTGGGGTGGAAAGAATGAATAGAGACTTAGCAAGGTTGGAGGAATGGTCAAATACGTGGCAGCTCAGATTTAATGCAAAGAAGTGCAAGGTAATGCATCTGGGAAACAAAAACCCCGGGGAAGAGTACACAATGGGGGGTGAGTTAATAACAACAAAAATAGAAAGGGACCTAGGAGTAATTATATTAGATGACCTAAAGGTGGGCAAGGAATGTGAGAAGGCAGTAAGGAGGGCTGGGGGGATACTAGGATGCATAGGGAGAGGCAGCAACAGTAGAAAACAGGAAGTTGTTATCCCTCTCTATAGACAGTGAGACCCCATCTGGAGTACTGCGTGCAATTCTGGAGACCTCATCTCCGCAAAGACATAGACAGAGTGGAGGCTTTTCAGAGGAGGGCAACCAAAATGGTGCAACGTCTGCACCAGAAGATAAACGAGAAGAGACTAAAGCAGCCTAATATGTATACCCTCGAGGAAAGGAGGGAGAGGGGGGACATGATAGAAACTTTCATGTATCTCAAGGGAATTCACAAAGTACAAGAGGGTAGTATCTTTCTGAAGAAGAGATGTGCAACAACAAGGGGGCACAATTTGAAGATAAGGGGGGGACGGCTCAGAGGTAATGTTAGAAAGTATTTTTTCACAGAGAGAGTTGTTGATGCATGGAACAGCCTTCCTGAGGAGGTTGTGGTGTCAGGAACAGTGGAAGAATTCAAGAATGCATGGGACTAAGGCAATTCTAGTGGGGGGCAGGAGGAAGTAAGCTGTTGATAAACTAGAATCTGCAGCTTATCCATCAAGTAGGGAAATGGGCAGACTGGGTGGGCTAAGCGGTCCTTATCTGCTGTCAAATTCTATGTTTCTATCCATCTATGACACCACCCTCAGTGATTTTCATTCGACATGCAAAGCCCAGAGCCCTAGCCCTCTGAAAGATTCCCTTCATCCTTACCTGCAGAGATATCAGTGTTTGACTGGTTCAGTGATTGCCCTTGATCATCTTTAGGTGTATCTCAGTCATTGGGGTAACACTGTAGGAACTTCACCATCGGTGAAGGGGAATCCACACAGAAGATTTTCAGCAGTACAGCTGGGGCTGCCCAAGCTGTTGACATCCACCGACATCATCAACCCTATAAAGGCATGAGGGCCCCGCTCCCTCCTCAGTTCATTCCTGCCATCGACTCATTCACATGGCTCCACAGAAGCTCAGTAGCAGTATGTGCACCTTTTTTTGCTTATGGCTTTTCTAACTTTACTTTTTGTAAAGAGATTCCTACAACTTGTTTATGTCGAGAGTTAATCCTTCAGCTTCTCTCTTACATTGCTGCCGCTGAGGAAAGAAGATTGCCTCCACAGATGAACACTCTGTGTATCTGTTATCTTGAGCTTGACCACGGCGTTTCTGACTGTGAGCTTTGCCAGAAGTTTAACCAAACAACACTTGGGTAACTCAGGAAGGCTCTCAATTTCCTGATGGATCACCAGGTAGCCAGTTCTGGGAAGAGGTCCTCCAGGGTCCTGGCCTCTCTGTCGCTTACCGGTTCTTAAAGCTCCCAGGCCTCCAAAGCCCAAGACAAGTCCTCTGGGGAAGAGTTGCAAAAAAGATTCAGATTGAGACTGCTCCCCCCTCACCGACGTCAGCCTTGTTCCTCGTTGGACTGTCCTTCCTCTGGGATATCTTAGTCGGCTGAGGCTGCACCGGTGAAGAAATCTGCTGTCCAGGTCTCTGTGCCCACTAGACCCATATCGACAGCATCTCTGCCTGATTGTCAGGGTTTCCGGACGTCAGCCTCTGGGTTGTCTGCCCCTCCTTCGTTGATGACTCTTCCGTCAAGGACTGCCTCTTCTCCCTCCAGGGCTACAGGCTCTTTGGGTCCTCAGGAGCCAGCAGGCGGATCATCGACACCGTGCCATTGACCCCCCCTCCCCTCACAACGACCAAGTCAACCTGAATGAAGTCCTGCTGAAGTTCATTAACATGAAACCTTTTCTCCTGCTATTGTCTGCTCCCCACACCTTTCACTTACCCTCTCTGTTCTGGACTTTTTCCCTGTTTGTTTCTCCTAATCTGGCATGACCTCTTTCTTGTAATAATAATGTGATTATTGATATCTCATGTCCTTCTGCACAAACGATTTGTTATGTATTTGTATATGTTTTCTTTCTCTTGACACAACACAAATTTTTGTGTTATCTGTGTAACCTTTTGTACTGTACCTAATCGACGTGGAACCTTTGTAAAAGAGCCTCTGGCTCAAAGGTAGTAATTCCTAGAACAATAAACAATGATTGTGCAGCAGCTGGTCACCTTTAGGCCCCCATTGCCAACGCCGGTGATGGTAGCTTTGTCGTCGACACCTCGTCGGCTGCGGGAAGCTCCCTGTCGGCCAGTGTCAGCGCATCCAACACCAGACCCAGAAGTAGAAGATGTTGACAACGAGGAGGAGTACCCCCCTAATCTCATTCTTTGTGATTATGATGAAGAGGAAGAGATTGTGCTCTCTGACAGATCTACAGCCTCTTCTGTCAGTGAAGACTTGGTGAAGCATACCTCCAAGTCTGCTCCTGAGGACCCCACATTTTCAGTGTGATAAAGCAGCTGTACTCAGCCATGGGCTTCCACACTGAGGAAGAGGATGCCACCAGGAAAGAACTGGTGGACTTCCTGGAGATTCCAGAATCTTCCCCCAAAGATCATTTCTCCAATTTTACCAGCCTTGAGGAATGCAGCAATGGCAGCCTGAAACAGACCAAACATGGTATCAGCTATGCCTCGTAGGGCAGACAAACTTCATCATACCTCCCAGGGTCTCCCCTGTTATGCTGCCCCGCCCGAAACAGACTCTGTGGTTATCAAGGCAGCTCATTACAGGTCTAAGGGGGCCTAAAGCACCTTAATTCCCTTCCCCCAGACAGAGTTTCGCAGAATCGACCTCTGGGGTAAAAGTGGTGTATGCCTCCTCTACTCTAGGTCTGAGGATTGCAAACTATCTGTCGCACACGGTAAAAATACCAGAATGCCAACTGAAAGAAGGGCAAGGCTGCCACCCAGGCCCTTCCAGAGGGCACTAAAAAGCAGGAACTGCTTCAGTGTCTTCAAGTTGCTGAGGATGTTGGTAAGCAAGGGCAGCTGCCAATGGCATATGCCTACATAGGCACTCCTGGCTTGGATTATCCGGCTTTGCAGCCGATGTGCAGCTAAAAGTGCTTAACGCCCACTTTAATGGCACCAAGGTGCCTGACCCTGATGTCAGGACATCATTAATGATCTGTAAGCCTCGGGCAGGGCCTTCAAGTCTGTCCACCCCCTCTACCACACCCAACCAAGGGGAAGAGGGCACCCTCCTTTTCGCAAAACAAACAGGCCTGGGATTTGAGGCCTATCCTAGATCTAAAGGACCTCAGTCTGTATGTCCAGTAGAAAAGGTCCGGATGGTAACTTTGCCAGGCCTGATGCCCCTCCTCAAAACGGGACTGGCACTACTCACTGGACATGCAGGACACCTACCTGCACATCTCTGTCTTTCCTCCTCCTCATAGGAAGTTTCTCCAGTTTGCCTTTCAGGGCGAGCATTATGAGTTCAAAGTGCTGCCCTTTGGATTGTCCTCTGTGCCGCGAGTCTTTACCAAGTGCTTAGCAGCAGTCGCAGCAGCTCTCAGAAGGGAGAGACTGCATGTTTTCACTTATCTGGATAACTGGCTCCTAAAGGCCCTGTCCAGGGAACAATTTTTGCTGACTTTAGAGTGAACTCTCCAGCTCTTCCACTCCCTAGGCATCACTTCAATATGCTCAAGTCTTTCCTGGTACCGCCCCGACCGTTGCAGTATATAGGGGAGGTTCTGGACTTGGCAAAGGGGAAGGCCTTCCTGCACTAAAACAGGGCAGAGTACCACATAGCTCAAGCTCAGGAAGTCACCCAAAGTCACTACATTACTGCCAGGGTGTACCTCAGATTGCTGGGCATAAGGGCAGCTTCCATACCCATTGTTCCACTAGCCAGGCGTCATATGTGCACCCTCCAGTGAACCTTCGGGGTACAGAGGGAACAGTGCAGGGACAAGTTAGATCAACCAGTCCTGGTCTCCTCCCCAGTACGCAAGTACTGCAATGGTGGTTGGACCCCTTGCATCTGCTTCAAGGCATCCCGTTCCAGATCTCCTCCCTGCATCAGATCCTAACCGCTGATACCTCCAGTCTGGGCTGGTGAGCACACCTGGGTCCTTTCCAGACCTAGGGTTCTTGATCCCGATGGGAAGCCTCCCTGCATATCAGTGTCCTGGAGATGAGGGTGGTGTTCCATGCCATGCAGGCCTTTCAGGAGCACTTCTCCTTGGGTCAACTGCTGATGCAGTCAGACAATCGAAATGTGGTTTATTACATCAGCAAGTGGGGGGGGCTCATTGTTACCCCCTTTGCAGGGAGGCGATGAGAGTGCGGCACTGGGCATTGAATCAGTCTGACACTCTCTGCAGTCCATATGCAGGGTGTACTAAACACTCTGGCGGACAGTCTCATCAGGACTCAGTCCTGCATGCATGAAGGGGAGCTTCTCTCCTCCATCACAGAAGAATTGCTTGACAGATGAGGTTGTCCAGAGTTGGACTTTTTTGCGTCCCCACTCAACTTAAAACTGCCAAATTTCTGCTCACTAGATCCAGGGCCTGGAATTTTCTAGCCTAGCGAGATGCGTTGTCCCTCTCCTGAAGCGAGGTGGTTTCTTTATGCCTCCCATACCTTTCTAAGGGGCATCCTGCATCTCAAACTCCCAATCCGTTCTCCTGTCCCGGCTTGGGACTAGAATTTTGTTTTGGAGAAACTGACTCTGTCGCCCTTTGAACCAGTGGCGGTTTGTGATTTACGCTTTCTGTCTTGGAAAGCATTATTTTTAGTTGCCATTACTTCTGCTTGAAGAATTTCAGAGCTTCATGCCCTCTGGTGTGAGGAGCCTTTTTTGATTTTTCACAAAGATAGGATGACTTTGTGCACTAATCCTAAGTTTCTCCCTAAGGTTGTCTCCAGAGTTTACACTCAACCAATCTATCCATCTTCCTGTTTATTTTCTCAAGTGCACCAGTCCAGAGGTAGCACTGCTGTATATATCAGGTGTGCGCAGAACTTTGAAGTACTACCTACTTCGGACCATGGAGTCTAGAAAGTCTAAGCAGCTGTTTGTTTCCTTCGCCACCGGGCGAGAGGGCGATTCAGTTTCTAAGCAATGTTTATCCAAATGACTGGCAAATTGCATTGTGTTCTGCTACAGTAAGTACAGCAAAGAATTGTCTGGTGCTGTCAAAGCTCATTTCTTCAAGGGGCATGGCTACCACTGTGACTTGTTTCCGAGGAGTCTCAGCCACTGACATCTGTGTGGCTGTCACCTGGAGTACTCTCCATACCTTTACCAAGCACTACAGTTTGGACATTGCCTCTAGCTGCAGGATTTGGCAGGGCTTCATGTCTTAATTTTATGGTGAGCCCTCCTTCCAGACTGTCTGCACCTGTAACTGCTTGGGACTCGTTCCTTCGGTGTTCCCTGATGAATGAAATACCCCCCGAAGAAGATAGAACGGTTACGTAAGAACTTACTGTAACAGTAGATCTTTGAGGGGATCTTAATCATAATTGTCTTTCTCCCACTATCCCCTTCTTGGGGCTTCTCTCTAGGAACTGGCTGTCTGGTGTATCCAGCCTTTCATATTGGTCCGACACCTCCCTGCCACCCATGGCACCCAGCTGGCTCCTTAGTCTTCGGGGTGGGGTGGGGGAGAACTGAGGAGGGAGTGGGGCCACTAACGTCTTCATAGGGTTTATGATGTCAGCAGATATAGACGGTGTGGTCGGCCCCAATTGTACTGCTGAAAATCTTCCGTGTGGATTCCCCTTTACCGATGGTGAAGTTCCTACGGTGTTACAGTACCTGATGACTAAGATCTCCTCGAGGATCTACTGTTATGGTAAGTTCTTACGTACCTGTTCTGTTGGTAAGGTAGTACATTGTCAGTAACTGGGCAACTTTACTGTCATCCTTTGCCTCAGGACCTGAGATCTGCTTCTCAAATGCCACTGACAGAGACCATGTTTCTGCTGTTTTCTTTGCTGTGTGCATTAGCAAATGTTCTCTGTCTCTTTCCTGTCTGTAAAAAGCAGACACATACAGATTGGTTGTGCCAGTTGTGGCAAATGGATTGCTTTTCCTACCATTTTTTTTTTTTTTTTTTTTTACTTCAGCTACACTCTACACTTCCCAACAGTGTTTCCCTTTACTTCCTCCTTTACAAGCCATGGAAATAAATTTATTTAGCTGTTCCTCCACAACTTTTCTTGCTGCTTTTAGCTGAAGCTGCAGATGATGCTGTCCCCTCAGACTGCTTATCATCATCAGTTATAACATTCACAATCCCTTGAGATGTGTTAATGTCACACTCAGAGGATGATATTTCCTTGCCATTTGCTGCTGAATCTCGTCCAGCAAAATAATCAGTAAGGCTTCGTTAGGAGATTGCCGTCTGCCGCTGACCATGAGCCAGTCTCGACTTTCCCTCCCCCTTGAGTCTCTGCAGTTTGCACCTACTACAGTTGATGAGCCTTATAAACCAAAAAAAAAAACCCTAAAAAACCGTAAACCCTAAGCTTACTAAACCGTTGGCCAAAGTAGTCACACACTGCCCTAACTGCCTAAATAAAAAAAAATAAATAAATAAAAATTTACCTCCAGTTTTGTCAGTTGGTTGCCTTCAGTGCAGGTTGCCTGGCCAAGTAGTCGACTCAATTTTCCTGTGTTGAGCGGACAAATGCCTTTTTTTAATTGTAAAATCTGTCTTTTTTTTCCCCCTTTAAATGTGCAACGATGTTGAGTTTGCAACCCTGCTGTCTCCGGCACCTCTGAATCATTGCTCTGTCCCTCACTCAGTGTCTTCTCGGGACAGCTAACGCTGCTGCTTCCAGGGGATGACATCCCAGGTCCTCTTCTTGTTAAGTGGATCCATCGTGTTCCTCCCCCCGCTTCACTGGTGGTCTGCCCTGGTGTGAATGGCACGGAAATCACAACAGGTGACTAAGGGGGAGAGGAAGGAAAAAAGAATCGTGGATTTCGAGCATGTGTGGTAATGTGGCCCGGTGGGACTCTCAGGCTTGCAATGCTGAGCATCTCGTAGGGGCTTTCTAGGGATTAAGTCGCACGTCCCGAAGCACACGATGTGCGTAAAAGGTGCAGGTACCCACGTCCCTGAGAGCTCTGGGCCTGATGCGCTTAAAGTAGAAAGGGGGTTGGGACTGACTACAGGATAATCCTGTGTGGGCGCTGGCTCGAGAGGTAGTAGAGGGCCCTTCATTCAGGATACCCCCATAGGCAGAGAGATCTGTGAAGCAGGAATTGAATGCACTGGCAACTTTTGTACTAAACGGCAGTGCAACCCATTTAGTCATATATCAGGTGATGGATGATTACTTTGTTTGCCAAGCATTTGTTTTGTATTTGCTGCCAGAATAGTCTGGGTCTTACGGCTGTTTTACTAAAAAGCACTCCATAGTGACTGCTTTTAATTATTCTGATTTCCCTCTTGCATTGTTGCATAGTTCTCTATATGCTGCCCATTCCTAGGGATAATGAGGCCTTGTAGATCTCCCATTTTGTATCACGTTCTTTAAATTTTGTTAGTAGCTTATGGTCAAGCCACTTTGTTAAAGTGGTCATATCCTCCTCTTAGTGAGGGGGACGAACTTTTCTTGCATCGTAGTTAGCACAGCGGTGAGAAAAGAGGCTGCTGAATTAACTTCTGTAGAATTTTACAGGTTGGTCCAGTCTATTTCTTATAGTCTGCCTATATAGATCAGGGCCCAGGTTAACCTATTCAAACAACATGAAGTCTTGCAGTATTCTGACTATTGCAGTTAGCTCCAGCCTTTAAACTGCCCCAGAGAACAAAAGGTTAACTTTTCTATGCATGGCATAGAATGCTGAGCTCGGTTGAGGTCTCTGTCTGTTTCCCTTTGAAACTCAACCGTCAGATTCTTTACTCCGCCTCACTGAACAGTCGCTCCGGAAATTTCTACTGCAGCTTGGTTCGAAAGTCGTTTAACGTGTCTGTTTTAAATTGAAAATTATTCTGCATAGTCGGTTCGGTTTCTGTCTGTGGTACCGTGAGTACTAGATAGGTTTTGTTCTGATTTTCTGTGTGGAAATTGTAAAAGTGTTAGATCAGTTCGGCTGAACCGATCATTTGTAGTGAATCCTTGTGTTTTACTTTAGTGTTTGGTTACCGGTCCTTATCGGTTCTAAAAAAAAAAAAAAAGTGTTTTGAATGTTTTTTTCCAATACTTATGACACGGTTAGGAACCGATAAGGGAATCTTGCCTGGCGGTTGCCATAAAAAGGGTAAGTTTGGTTAGGTTGACCATGTCTGAGAAACCCAAGAAAAAAAACAGGCCCACTGGGTTTCAACACTGCAGTGAGTGTGGGGAGGTCTTTGCTAAGGCCGATCCCCACACCACCTGTGTTTATTGTCTGGGGTTTGAACACCTCGATACAGACTGCCAAATATGTAAAAATGTTCCTAAATCTACCCTTGAAAAGAGATTAGGTAGGCTGAGGGAAAAGGAGGCCAAGAAGTCTGCTGACCCGGATGGCCAGCCCGGTTTGGTTACGACCAAACCAGGAGGAGTGCCCTCTGACCAGGGCGATACTTCTTCGGGCCAGAGGAGAGCCAATCCTGAGGGATTGGTTCCTGCTAAGAAAAATCGACTGGTTCGGATCCAGAGATTCACGTTCTGACCGCTGAAGAAATAGCCAGAGCTATTCGGATTGTGGAATCGCTACGCCCGGTTCCGACCGATCCGGCACCTTTTGGCAGGGGTTCAGTTCGGTGGGTTTCCCCGGTTGAAGATTATACCCTGAAAACTTTCATGAACTGGAGTTTTTGGGGTTGAAGATGATGTTGGTGATGGTGAAAGTCTGGATGTGCCTGTGGAACCGGACATCTCCCCAGACAGACCTTCAGGTGTATCCCCTCCTAGGCTTTCTGAGTCCCCGTCCCACTTTCTGTTTTACGGAAAGGTGGCTGAAACCCTCCAGCTTCCTATGGAGGAGGCAATGGAGGATCAAGAGGAGCCTGATTATGTGGAAATGATGGACATCCCAGAGTCCAGGAGACTATCTATTCCCCTTCACAAATCTTTTGAGAAGCAGACACAAAAAATCTTAGTCTCCCAATTCTATACCTCCTGTTGACAGAAGGATGGAAAAGAGGTATACACTATCAGTCTCAGATACAGAGTTTTTATACCAGCAATGCAGCCATGTTTGGGTAGTGCAGGCTGCTGCCTGTGACAAGGCAAATATTCCTTTGGCTTCACACCCCCCAGACAAAGACTCTAGGAAGATGGATGCCATGGCAAAGAAACAGTACATGGCATCTGCCTTGGCAAAGAAGCAATACATGGCATCCTCTTTGGGACTCAGGCAGGCAAACTATTTGGCCTATACAGCCAGGTACCAGAAGTCCAGGTGGGTCACTGTATTGGTACTGGCTAAACAGGCTTCCCCCCAGCTGGCCAAGGAGCTGGAGGAGGTGGCTGCTGATGGGGTTGAGGCATCAACGGTACAATTTCATGCTGCTGTGGACTCCAGTGATGTGTCATCAAGAGTCATGGCTACATCTGTGGCTCTTCGGAGGATGGCTTGGCTCAGGTGTACTAGCCTCTCACAGGACACCCAGGCTAAGGCCATGGATTTTCCTGTTGTGGGTAATTCTCTGTTTGGGGAGCAGACAGAGAATTACATGAAGAAAGTGGATGAGTACAGGACCACTTACAGGAGTGCTCAGGCCAAAGAAAGGCAAGCAACTCCTCAGAGGCAGCAATCTAGGGGCAGGACTTTTCATAGCCTTTTTACCAAGCACAGGCCTCTTCTCCCTTTTCACAGAGGGGGTTCTTTAGAGGGAGAGGCAGAAGTAGGATGAGCAGGGCTGCATCCACCCCTCAGCCTAAGGCCCCTGCCAAGGAGACACCCTGATGGGTCTGCTCGGGTCAACTCTCCTATTCCTGTAGGGGGCAGGCTGGCTTACTTTGTCCAGGACTGGATGTCTATTACATCAGACAAGTGGGTCCTGGAAATAGTAAGCCAGGGACTGGTTCTCAGCTTCAAAAAATTTACAAAGATGAGAACCAGATCTTTTCCACCTGCAGGTCTCTCAGAGACCCTTGCCATGGAGGCAGAGGTTTCATCTCTTCTGGCTCTAAGAGCCATATAGAGAGTTCCTACCCTGCACTAGGGAAAAGGTCTGTACTCCAGATACTCCCTTAAGACAGGGGAGTGGCAACCCATCCTAGATCTAAGATACCTAAACAAACATCTTCTGAAACCAAAGTTCAAGATGGTGACTCTGGGAATAATTCTTCCCCCTCTAAGGCCAGGGGACTGGCTAGTCTCCCTGGACCTCAACGATGCCTACTTTCATATTCCCATCAGGTGCTCCCACAGAAAGTATTTCAGGTTCAAGTTGCCCTCAGGCCATTATCAGTTCAAAGCAATGCCCTTTGGCCTAACATCAGCTCCAAGGGTCTTCACAAAGTGCCTGGCAGTAGTTGTTGCCTTTCTAAGAAGGCAAAAGGTTTACATTTTTCCATATCTGGACGATTTACTCACAGTAGGTCAGTCTCCAGACCAAGTCAAGTCAGACCTGCAAGTGCTCGCTTCTCTGGGTTTCCTTTTCAACCTCCCCAAATCAGTTCTCGAACCAGTTCAGCTCCTTACCTTTGTAGGGGCAGAGCTGGATACTGTCCAAGCAAGAGCCTTTCTTCCCCTGGAAAGGGCAAGGGTTCTTATAGAACTGGCTTCGTCCTTCAGCCTTCATATGTCCCGACCAGCAAGGCACTTCCTCCAGCTCTTGGGCCACATGACAGCTTCCACAGCAGTGGTCCAAGGGGCAAGATTTCAGATGAGGGACATTCAGTTCCATCTGAGGGCCTTTTGGTCCCAAAGGAAAGACCCTCTTACCAAACTGATTCCAGTTACTTGGACACTGATCCAAGCTCTTCAGTGGTGACAGGATCAGGACAATTTAAGGCACGGGGTCCCTTTTGTCACTCAGTCTCATTCGATGGTCCTCACCACGGATGATTCTCTTTTGGGGTTGGGAGCTCATCTGGGGGATCTCACAGCCCAAGGACTGTGGTCCCCCCAGGAGTCCCTCCTTCATATCAATCTCCTGGAACTCAGGGCAGTTTTTCATGCCCTGCAAGCCTTCTCTCAGTTGGTGCAGAACAAGGTGGTTCAGGTCAGGACAGACACCACCACCACCACCACCATGTGGTACATCAACAAGCAGGGAGGCGCTCGGTCTACAGCCTTGTGCACAGAAGCCATGAAATTGTGGTCCCTGGCTTATTCCCTGCAGACCTCTCTGATAGCAGTCCACCTTCCAGGAAAGGACAATGTGCTAGCAGATGCACTGAGCAGGATTTCCCAGGGCCATCACGAATGGTCCCTGGACCCCTTGGTTTTGAAAGTGATTCTTTCAAGGTGGGGCACTCCAGAGATAGATCACTTTGCAGCCCCAGACAATCACCAACTTCCTCTGTTTTGTTGCAGACCCCTGGTCTTGGGTTCAGTCCCTCTGGATGCTCTGATTTTGAACTGGGAAGGGAACTTTCTATATGCCTTCTCTCCCTTCCTTTCCTCTTCTGTTCAAGGTCCTAATCAAGATAAGGTCACAGCCTTGCAAAGTGATTCTGATTGCTCCAGACTTGATCAGATAGCCTTGGTACCCCCTGCTGCTGTCTCTAACAGTCCATCTTCCCCTGTCTCTTCCCAGGAATTACAACCTGTTAACCTCCTCTCGGGGGGGGGGGGGGGATTTGGTATCTCAATCTCAAGGCATGGCTCTTGAAGAGTTAGGGTATGCAGATTTGCACCTGTCTCAGGGAGTTCTGGACATTCTCAGAGCTTCTCGAAAGCCTTCCACCAGAAAGACTTATAACTCAAAATGGAAAAGATTCAGCATTTCGTGTTCCAAAAAGCATATCCTTCCAGACACTGCTGAATTATCTACAGTTCTGGATTATATGATCCATCTTAATGGCCTAGGCCTTGGACCAGCTACTGTCAAGGTGCTGCTGCTTTCTTGCACTGCGTGGAGTGCTTCAGGTCACTGGTGATCATCACTCCCAGGTCCTTCTCCTTCTCTGATGTAGATACTTGGACTCCACCCAGGTAGTACTCTGTCCTGGAATTCTTGGCTCCAGTATGCATAACTTTGCATTTCTTGGCATTGAAGCAAAGCTGCCAGATCCTGGACCACCTCCCCAGCTTTTCCAGATCTTCCTGTAGGTCCTCTATCCCTTCAGCTGTGTCCACTCTCCCACAGAGCTTGGTGTCATTCGCGAATAGACACATTTTGCCCTTAATGCATTCTCCAATGTCATTAATGAAGACTTTAAACAACACCGGCCCCAGCACGAAACCCTGTGGGACCCCACTGATTACCTCTCTGGTGCCAGATAACTCTCCCCCCACAACCACCCTCTGGGTTCTGTCCCTCCGCCAGTTTTCCACCCATCTGGCCATCTTTCCCCCAACTCTCAAGATCCACCAATCTACTGATCAACTTTTTGTGGGGCACAGAGTCAAAGGCCTTGCTGAAATCAAGATAGAAGATATCTACTGCTTGGCCCCTGTGTGGTGTCTTAGTGACACAGTCAAAGAAGTCAATCAGATTTATTTGACATGCCCCCCCCCCCCAAATGAACCCATGCTGCCTCTCATCCTGGAGACCATGCTCTTCTAGATATTCTGCCAACCTTTCCTTCAGTATGGTGTCCATGAGTTTGCACACAATGGAGGTCAGACTGTGACTGGTCTGTAATTCTCTGGATCATCTTTGGGACCGCTTTTGTGGAGGGGCACTACATGTGCTGTTCTCCAGTCCTGCGGTACCACGCCTGACTCTAGTGAACTATTAAATGGGTCTCAGCCAGTTCCTTTAGTACCCTTGCATGTACTCTGTCCGGGCCTAGTGATTTGTCCACCTTCAGTGCCAGCAGACCCTCCCTCACTCTATCCTCCTCTATCACTACATCTGTGTTCTCTTCCCCCCACTCCTCTTTTCCCTCCTGGAGGCACTGGTCCGTCCGTCCTCCCTGGTGAAGACAGAACAGAAGTATTAATTTAGTACCTCTGCTTTTCCCCCCATTATCCTCCACCCACTCCACCCCTTTCTTAAGTCTAACAATCCCTTCTTGTCCCTTTTTTCACTTATATAGTGAAAGAAAGCCTTCTCCCCCTTCTTAATTCCTTCAGCTATCTGCAGCTCCTTCTGTGCCTTTGCTCGACGGCTTTACTTATTTGCCTCACTAGCCAACCTTAGGTAATTTTCCCTATATCTCTCTCTCTCTTGGTCATCCTGAATTTTCTGTAGGGCAACCTCTTTTCCCTTACTGCCTTGGCAACCCCAGAACAGAAACAGCTGGGCACTTTGGCCCTTGTGTTCTTCCCCCTGAGCCTAACGCACTTATCTGTGGCAGCCAGTATTCCTTCCTTAATGATGGACTACCTTTGGTGCACCCCCATATCTGCTGTGATGCCTGCCAGATGGCTTCTTAGCACCTCGCCCTTTTTCCTGAAGTCCGCCCTCCTGAAATCCAAGATTTTGGTCTTAGTCGGGATGCTTTCCCTGCCCATATCCAACTGGAACCACACTGTGCAATGGTCACTTCCACCCAGTGGCTCCCTGACCATTATTTCCTGTACATGCTCCCCATTTGTGAGCAGCAGATCAAGAATTGCCTCAGCTGTTGTTGGTTCAGTGACTCCCTGAGTCAGGAACCCACTCTGCAGTCCTTCCAGGGTCACCTGACTCTTGGCACATATTGTGGACGGTATGCTCCAGTCCTCCTTGGGCAGGTTGAAGTCCCCCACAATTACCACCTCTTCTTTCCCCGCAGCTTCTAATATTTGTGAGATCAGTTCCCTGTCCCTCTCCTCATCTTGACTAGGTGGTCTGTAAACCACCCCCAACCTCACCTTTCTCCCTCTATTGGACCTTAACTGAACCCATGATGTCTCCACCTCACCTCCCCTGCCCTTCCTCTGGCTCCTCCCTCGTGCAAGTTAATCCCTACCTGATATAAACTGCCCCCCCACCCTTCCCGACTACCCTGTCCTTCCTGTATAGTTTATATCCAGGGATCACTAGGTCCCAGTCATGGTGCGATGTTGCTCAAGTCTCTGTTACTGCAGCTATGTCCATCCTCCTGTCTGCTAATAGTGCATGCAGGTCATCCCTCTTGTTTCCAGGACTCCGCACATTCAGAGACATCACCCTCCACCTAGAGTCTGACCTTCCTTCTCTTCACATTTATCCCCTCTGTGTGCACCCCTCCACGTACCCTTGTTATGTGTTCCTCACCCCTCCACCCTTTGCTAACTGTGTTTTTTGGCCCCTTCCACCTCTTCCCTCCAGACCTTTTCCATCACGGGGGGGGGGTAGAGGTTCACTAATCACCTCCTCTTGGAGTCTGTGGGCCTGCACGCCCACTGTGCCCCCTCCCCCAGTAGTTTAAATTAAGAGTAGTGGTTATGTATTCCCCCAGTTTGTCCCAGAGTACCCTCAAACCCTCCCTATTGAGGTGTAGCCTGTCTGATGAAAAGAGTGCTTTGTTTGACCAGGTCTCCTCCCAGTCCCCAGTACAGATGAACCACTCCTCCTTGCACCATTTCCTCAACCAGTCATTAAAATCCTCTATTCTTCTTTTCATAGCTGTGCTGGCCCTTGGTTCTGATATCACCTCTGAGAAGGCCAGTGAACTTCTTTCCTCCCTGCAGATCTTCCCTAACTCCCTGAACCTGCTTTGCACTGTCTAACCTCCTCCACAGCTAGGTCATTGGTTCCCAAATGTATAACTAAATTAGGTTTTCCTCCAACCCCCCTTACTATTTCCCTTATTCTTGAGCCCACCCTCCCTGCTGTCGTCATCCCTGACATACAAACCACTCTCCTGCTTTCATTTGAGTCCCCTTTCCTTCCCCAGTGAATACCCCTAATTATGGAGTCCCCTGCGATTGCCACCCTTCCATCCCCTGCATCCGTGCTCCCCGTCCTTCCTTTCTTACCTTCGGTACTAGCTGCTTCCCCACCAACCTGCTCCCTCTGCACCCTGGCGAACCTATCTACACATCCACAGTTTATCCCCATAGATGTTTTTCCATCTCCCGATCTGCCCCATCCATTCTGATTTGTATCTGCTTTCAGTTTTCCCTTCCCTCTTCCATTCATTTTCTCTCTCTTCCCCCATCCTCCACTCTGTTTTGCCTGCATATTCTTCCCTGACCACCCTGATTAGTTCCATCCCCCCTTCCCTGTACTCCTGCTCTCAACCCTGGCTCAACCTGACCTCCTACCTCACCTCCTGATGCCCCCTCCCTACTTCCAGACAGTGGTGCAGATCTATTCAATGAAGGCACCCCTTTAAAATTTCCCACCCCTGATGCTACTCTCACATTCCCATCCCTTCCCCTTACCACTTGCAGTTCCTCCACGCTGGGCTCCCTAGTCCTCTGAGGAAGAGATACTCCTGTATACTGGGTACTCTCTCCCACTCCCATCCCCCTCCTGATGGCGTCACTCCCCTGGGCACCACCCCTCTGCCTTTCCCTCCACTGCTCTGCTCCTCTGACTTCCCACACCATCCTCCACAGCTCCCATCTGAGCAGCCTTATTTCAGCCCTTAGCTACTTCAGGCTCTTACACACAGGACATCCCCCTTTCCTCCACGTCACCCCTAGAAAGACTGCTGCCCCACAGCTATTGCAGTTTACCACTGTCCTGCTTCCCATACATGCACCTATTCCCCCCCATCCTCCCAGCCAATCTTCTCCTAGCCTCTAATTATACATAACTATAAAATTCAAAAATACATAAATTCCTATTTTACCATCAAAATGTAACAATCTCAGTAATCTAGAACTCCGTAGACTGCTGCTTCCAGTGTTCCATCAATGCTAGGACACTATGCCAAGGAAGCTGTTTCTTAGCAACCACCTTATTGTAGCTAAAAACAATATTTTTAATAAATGCCTTTTAAAGAGGACAGGAAATCATTTCTAATTGTCAGCTGTTTATAAAGTTGATATTCTCAGAAATGGTATGTATTCTCCTAGATTATCCATATTTAACTGTAGCTGAATAAAACATGATGTGAAAAACTGTATTTTGCATTGTTTTGTTTTTATGGGCAACATTCTGTTACAGTTCTCTTCATGGAACTAGTAATTTGGAGTTTTAACTATGTCACGGTTTGTGCATAGAACTCTAAGCATAGTTCTGATAGGCCACAAGTTCATAATTAACATTTTGTGCACAAACTGTGATATAGCTAAAACTCCAAATCGCAGGTTCCAGGAAGAGAACTGTAACAGAATGCTGCCCATAAAAACAAAACAATGTAAAGTACAGTGTTTGCATCACGTTATATTCAGGTACAGTTACATATGGATAATTTAGGGAACACATATTTCTGAGAATAAGAACTTAATAAGCAGCTGCCAATTAGAAATGATTTCCTGTCCCCTTCAAATCGTCAGCCCAGAAATCCCATAAAACATTGACAAAGTAAGTCACAGTACCACCTTAAACATGCCACCACCCAGCAACAAGCCAGCTAATCCTTGTGACAAGGACAACCCCACAAAAATCTCAATCAAACTGCCTATCTGCTGTACAAAATGAAAGCTACACAAGGTGTGATTCACCACAGAACAAACCGAACAAACATGCTAACTATACTGTTCCCAGTTAACATGAAATACACACACATTCCCACACCTTCATGTAGGCAACAGTTCCCTCCTTCTCAGTCCACAAACTGTACATAAAAAAAAATATTTAAAAACTACAAAAAATAAAGAAAATGTTCACTTATCTAAGGAGCTCCACATAGACACAGCCACTCTGCTGCCAGCATTCTAGAACCCTGGTATCACCCTTTTTTTCCAATACCACCTGCAAGGCTGCACATGCGGATTCCCCAGTGGACTGTGAATCCAGTGGTACCAGCTGACAGACACCCCGCAATCTGCCAAGTTGTGACGTAATGCTAGGGAGAGTGCAGGGTTGCGCTCCATTATAGTCTATGGGCGGCACCTTCATGATTTTATTTTTTATATTATAATGGCCATTTTAGTACCCAAACAAGGGCACTGGTCAATTCAATCTGGGGCCGGAGTTGTAGGACAATTTAATAATCGGGAAGTCCTTGGGACCCGGTTTTCAATTTTTACGAGTGGTAGCAACTTTAACGAAAGGGTTATTTGGGAAACACCAAATCAGAAGCAATCCAATGTGGTAAGGCACCTATATATCAAGTGTAGGGGCTGTCCAGTTTACCTTGGTGGATCTCTTTAAATATTGCTGTAACTAACGCTCTTCGCCAATCTTCAGGAATGTAATTTTCCTTAAGTAATTTATTAAATATTATAGTTAATGAAATAACTAGAGGTTCTGCGGTCTCAATAAGGAATCTGGGGTGAATGTTATTTGGTCCTGAACTAGTTGTCTTTTTTTCAGTGTTTTTAATACTGAAATAACATCAGAGTTTTGAAATACATAGATCGTAGATGGTTTAGTGTTGACAAAATGTTGGGTGTTCTTAGAAAAAACTGAACAAAAGTAGGTAGTGAAATAATTTGCTGTCAATTTATTTATTTAAATGTTTCACCAGGAAAGTTGCACTGAGCAACAAATGCTCGTCTCACGGTATGTCCTGGGGGAAGGGGAATGGGAACTTATATAATACAAATAAGACATGAACCAATCAGTGGCATTGGGGGAGAGACCAGCTGACCTGAGGTAGGACAGGAGTATAAGGTGGGAGACCGTATCGAAGGTCTTGGCCAGGTCAGTAAAAAATAGCAGCGGTTATGAGGCCATTGTCCATGCCTGTGGCAAAAGTGTCCGTCAGTCGTAACAGGGAAGTGGTGGTGGAGTGGTGTTTTCTAAAGCCAGATTGGAATGGAGTGAGAAAGGAGGAGTCAGTAAGCTAGGGGGAGAATTGTTCAAGTACTATGTGTTCCTGGAGCTTAGCCAGTATAGGAAGGAGAGAGATAGGGCAGTAGTTGCTAGGGGAGGAGGGATCACCCCCTTTAGAGAGAGGTAGAACTGTAGCATGTTTCCAAGCTGTAGGGACAGTGGAAGATACAAAGAAGAGGTTTAGCAAGAGGGAGATAGGATAGGCGATAGCAGGAGCAGACAGAGAGAGGAGTTTAGGGTCCATGCCATCTGGAGAGGAGCCTTTGGCAGGGTTAACAGACAGAAGGACTTGTAAGGCAGCAGCAGGGGAGATGTGGGTGAAGAATAGGGAGCTGGAAGAGTAGAGGAAGGGGAAGCAGGTAGCAGGTGAGGGAGCAGAGAGGTGGGGGGGCAGATAGTCATTAAAGTAGTAGAAAGAGAGGGGGAGGGAGTAGCCAGGGATGAGGAGAGGTGGGCGGATGACAAAGGAGGGGGGCTGGGTGATGAGAGATAGGGGCTGTGAGGAGAGATGGGGTGAGAGCAGGCGGGCTGGTGTCAACCAAGGAGGGGAGGCAACTGGAGAGCTGCATGGCTGTCAGGGGGGCCGCTTGGAGCACTGTGGCGCAGGACGTGAAATGGGAGTTAAAACATTCTGTGACAGCCATAGGTTCTGACATGTCTGAGAGAGATTGCCTAAGGGTAGGAGTGGGGGGCTTGGTGGAAGGGGAAAAGAGGGACTGGACAACTTTCCAGAATTTAGGAGGTTTGTTTGTGTTATCTTGGAAGGTAGCCCGGTAGTGTTCGTTTTTGGCCAGCTGAATAGCTTTGGTACACTTGCTTCATAGCGCCCTGTATCGTTGGAGATCCCTGGGGCAGTTGGTTACCTTGTGTTTGCTCCAAGCAGTATCCCGGGCTCTTTGACAGGACAGAAGCTCAGGGGTTACCCAGGGTAGGTGGTTTCCTCGGACTATGGTTTTACGCAGGGGGGCGTGTTGGTGCTAAACGTGAAGGAACTTATCGCTGAACAGTTGGAGCGCAGCATCAATTGAAGTGCAAACAGCAAGTGGTGACCAGTCAGTGTTGGTGAGATCATGATGAAGAGGTAGAGTGTCAAGGGAGGAGTAGGTACAGGTTAGGAGGATTTTGTGTGGTATTTTTTGCCTGTGTATTTTGCGCACCATGTCTACGGGATGGTAGTCACTTAGTGCATCAGATTGGAGGCCAGCGGCCTTGACCCTGTGAGGATGCGACATGAGGACTAGGTCCAGAAGGGAAAACGGTTTTTAGTTTTTTTGTTCAGGCGAGTAGGTTCCTGTATTAGCTGTGTCAAGTTTAGTGAGACTTTGTAGGAGGGAGTTTTGGCTAATGTGTTAGAGAGCCAGTTGATGTTTGGGTCGCCCAATATGTACAGCTCTCCTGACTGGGCAAGGGTCGTCAGTTTCTTGATCAGTTCCGTAACTTGGGAAGGGGGTTGGCCAGGGTGACAGTAAACTCCTGCAGTAAATAGTGGGGAGGAGTAAGGTAGCTTCAGGCTGAGGAGGATAGCTTTGTGAGAGGAAGGAGAGGTGACTTTGAACACAGTTGAGTGCTGCAGGGAGGTAGAGACATAGATTTCCACTCCGCCTTCTCGTTCGAGTCTGTCCATCTGAGTTATAGTGAATCCAGGAATAGAGACTTCTTGGTCCATTATGTGACCCGAGAGCCAGGTTTCTGAGATGATGACATCAGGTTTTTATTAGAGGACTATGACCTGCAGTATAGGTAGTTTACTGATAAGGCTGCGGGCATTTAGGTGGATAATTTTGAGACCATTCGGGAGGGCTAGGGGAGTGGAGGGGGTGTGCAGGGGGGTTAGAGAGTTCACGGAGGGGGGTCCAGGGTTAGGGTGGACATCGACAGCAAGCAGTAGGAGGAGCAAAAAAGCGAGGAATCTAGCTTTACAGAATTTATAGGTTACTGAGTAGCACTGAGCAGGGTGTCCGGGTAGTTGTACACAACAGGGTGCCGTTGAAGAAATTTTGAGCAACGTGATCAGTAGATCAGACAGGCCAGTAAGAGAGGCACAAGGTTGCAATGGGTAATGCGGGTAGATAGTGGCACAGAGTCGTGGTGTAGGGTAGCGTTCCAGCGTAGTTAGCTGTGGCGGTATCAGGTTGAGTAACTGGATATTTAGCCAGGGATTCAGGCGAAACTGATAGCCCAAGGAAGGCACTGATAAATATCGCCAAGAGTAGGTGATGTGGGTATTGCAGGCACATGCTAGCTGGAGGCATAGTGACAAGAGATGGGTTTAGGTACCAGTGAAGGTAATGCAGAGATAGCAGTAGGGTCAGTATTGGTTTCCTTGGGGCCCCTCCCCCCCCCAAGTGGTGAGAGAATATAAGGAGCCAGTGGGAAGGTAGACCATTGGGGAAAATCGGCAATCATGTGACTTGGTTAAGCTATAAATAAAATAGTTGAGATAGAGTGGGAGGGTGGGGAGCTGGCGGGGGCAGCAGCATTACCTATTCAGGTCTGGTATCCGGGCTTGCGGTCTCGGGTGGCGGCTCCAGGGATGCTGTCCATCTGGGGGCAGAGTCCTGGGATCTGGCAGAGCTGTGACCCCTGGTCAGGGGCGGATTCAGCTGCAAGAGAGAGAGAGAGAGAGAGAGAGAATATTTATGAGCAAGGCAACGGCTGTGCGGCAGTTGCAGCAGGGGAGAATTTGCAAGACAAAAGGGTTTTAGGTGCCGAGCAAGAGACAGATATTCAGGAAAGGGCTGTAATCACGTAAGACTGTAAATCAGCTTCTGGAATTCAACAGCTTAAACAATTCTCTATGTTTCAGCAGTAATTACAGGTCTTTTAGGCAGAAATTACATGGAATACAGTTTGAACAGCGCCAGGCGGCAAACAGGTAGAGAGTGGAAAGTGACTAATCGGAGCATCGCCGGAGGAAGCACTCTCTTTCCGATTGGTGGAGCAGCAGTAGTACCTATTCAGGTCTGGTGGCTGGGCTTGCGGTCTCGGGCAGCGGCTCCAGGGATGCTGTCCGTCTGGGGGCCGAGTCCTGGGATCCGGCAGAGCTGTGAGCCCTGGTCAGGGGTGGACTCAGCCATTCGGGTCTGGTGGCTGGGTGGCAGCTCCAGGGATGCCGTGCATCCGGGGGCAGAGTCCTGGCATCCGGCAGAGCTTGAGCCCTGGTCAGGGGCGGATTCAGATTTTAAAGTGGTCCCCTCATGTATTAATGACCCAACTGTCCTTTTACTTCCCCTTTTTATTATTTAAGAATGCAAATAATGATTTTTGATGGTCCTTAGAGTGTGCCAGTTTAAATTCTAATTTTTGTTTAGATTTCTGCGTCATAAATTTTAGTGTGGACAATGCTTTTTTGTATTTAGTTATATATTCTTCACCTGTATAGGATTTTAACTTTTTGAACAATCTTTCTTTTAGTTTGATTTGCCTTTTAATGGGTTTTGTTAACCAAGCTGGGATTGTACCCTTTATATTGTACTTCTTTTTGAGTGGAACATGTGTTGATTCTAGATACAGAATTGTTTCTTTAAGTTTGTCCCAGGCTTTGTTAACTAAAAGACTGGAAATTTCATCTTCTCAATTAATTTTATTAAGGAACATGATCACTTCTTTGAACCTGGCTTTCTTGTAATCCTTAAAAAATGTTTGTGATAGTAATATATGATGTTGGGTTGTAATATTGAACTGAATGGAGCTATGGCCACTGTTCCCTAGTGGGTCCTTGATCTCGATATCTGTAATCAGATTGTCTACCTTAGTAATGATGAGATCCAGGATGTTGTTTGTGCCCTCTGGTAGGTTGATTTACAAGCTGGTGTAGACCACAGTTAAGAGTTGTAACAAACCATTTTTCCTGTTCATTTACTCAAATTAATGTATTCCAATCAATATTGGGCATATTAAAATCACCCAAGATCAAGGTATGTCCTTTCTTTGATTTGTGATGTCCTGAATGAGGTTGGTGGTATACTCCGTATCAGCAGATGGGGCATGTAGCAGTTTCCTGTAGTGATCTTTGGTTGTCCTTTAAATTGTAGTGTGACCCAGATACTTTCAGTAAAGGATTGAGAATTAGATTCATAGGATGGTATGTCTTCCCTCACATATAACGTAGAAACATAGAATTTGACGACAGATAAGGACCGCTTGGTCCACCTAGTCTACCCATTTCCCTACCTAATGCATAGGCTGCAGATCCTAGTTGACCAACAGCCTACTTCCTCCTACCCCTCACTAGAATTACCTTATGTCTGTCCCATGAATTCTTGAATTCCCCCACTGTTTTTGAGTCCCCAGGAAGGCTGTTCCATATATCCACAACCCTCTCCATGAAAAAAATACTTCTAGAGAGCGTGGATATGTTGTTCATCCACACTCTCTGGCATGTCTCTTTCCCCTTTAAATCTGGCTGAAGTCTTCAAGCTGGCTCCTCCCACCCACCCGAGTGGTAAATACCTTGGCTCTGCCCCATGACGCCAGATCTTCCTTTCTGCTAGAAGATTCAGCTTCCCTCGTGCTACTTTAGCAATTCATAGGCCCTGGATTCGTAACGTCTGTTTTCACCACAAATTTCACTTAAACTCGTCAGAGTTCACTACTCCGATTACAGCGCATCGGACATGGAGGACAAATTGTCCCCCGGATTTCGCCGGTGTACCTGAGGCCAGCAGATGTCACGCACTGATCCCCACCTCTCGTGTGTCTATTGCCTAGGTGTCGTACATGACACCACGTCTTGTACCTTTTGTTTGGCCTTCCATCCCAGCGTTCTGGACGACCGCAAGGCGCACCTAAAATTGGGGAGACTGGAACTTAGAAACCCACCGTTGAAATCGAAAGTGGCAAGGTGGGCGGTTTCCGCTGCCACGGGATCCGCCGAGCAGCTGGAGCAGATGACTACTTTCAAGGAGGAAGTGGCTCAAGCTTTGGCCCGTCGACGTTTTTTCGCTCCTCTCAACCTTGGCTCTACTTTTTTACGGGCTCCTTTAGGGAGTTGTGCCAGTCTCTCCCCACCAGGGGTGAGGCGCCCTCAGGCTCGCACTCCTTCCATCCTCAGAAGAGGGACAAGGACCCCAAGTTTTCTTCCTTTAAAAGGAGACGCTCCTGGGACCGAGAGAGGTCCGCATCCTGGGAACACGCGGTCTAGACTTCAGTCAAGATCGCTTCCTCGACCACCGGCTTTATGGACCTTCCGTCTGGCCAAGGCACTGAGACCGAGGAAACTGCTGAACAGGCCGAGATTACTCTCGACCCGATCAAGCCTTTATCGTCAACTCCGGTCTACGATTCCTCAGAAAGGACATCTGTCCTTTCCTTTCCTGATGAGGATACACTGCCCTCTGGTGTTCTGATCGAGGAAAAGGTGCCGGATCCTCGGTTTTCACCGACTCCGGTGTCTCCCGATCGACTGAACCAACCCCCTTGCTCTCGATCGAGGACCAGGACCCCTTCGGTCGAATGGCCAAAAAAGGGCCACAAACACTCAGAGGCGCCACCACCGTTCCTCATCCTCCTCAGACAAGGAGAGGCTTTGAAGGAAACTCGGTCGATGCTGTGAGGATTTGATGTGGCAACAGCTGTTCTAGGGACATGGATATGTTGTTCAATCCACACTTATTGGCAGGTTCCTTGCTGCTTTAAATCTTGCCGGAAGGTCTTCAAGCTGGCTCCTCCCACCCACCCGGGTGGTAAAACTCTCGGCTCCGCCCCATGACTCCAGATTTTCCTTACCGCTTGGAAGCTCAGGTTCCCTCCTTAGTGCTCTGTGTTTTAGACTGGATCCTAACTCTTCGGTTTGTCCGAAATTGGTTT
Organism: Neoceratodus forsteri; assembly: GCA_016271365.2. Classification (NCBI taxonomy): domain Eukaryota; kingdom Metazoa; phylum Chordata; order Ceratodontiformes; family Ceratodontidae; genus Neoceratodus; species Neoceratodus forsteri. The sequence continues at coordinate 327,316,392 of CM057451.1, read as the reverse complement.
TGAAGTTTTCTAAACTTCGGTCTTCATCTTCCCTTGCAGCTGCGATGGACAAATCTATTCCCGGCTTTCAGAGGTGCCCTTGCGGGCAGAAAATGTCCAGGACGGATCCGCACTCCATGTGAGTCTACTGCCTAGGCCTAGATCACGACCCGCAGGCCTGCGAGTTGTGCCGATCTTTCTCGGCCAACGTCCTGGACGATCGCGCTGCCCAATTTTGAAGCTCGGGCGCCCCGAAGAAACGTTTCCCCCGGTAAAATCAAAAGAGGCTCGTTGGGCGGTGTCCGCGGCGGCTGGCTCGGCTGAGCAGCTCGAGCAGATGATCGCCCTCGAGGAGGAGGAGGCGGCCCAGGCCGCATCTTCCTCCTCCTCGGCCATGGCATTTATCCCGCTCTCTCTGAGTTCCTCGTATACGGCTTCGTTCAAGGAGCTTTGTCCGTCCCTTTCCACGAAGGGAGAGGGGCCATCAGCACATTCTTCTCGGCCCAAGAAGGAGTCGAAAGGTAAGTCCCACCGTCGGCGTTCGTGGGAGCGGGAGAGGTCCCCTTCCCCGGACAGCTGACCGTCTACTTCGGTCGAGGTTGTGGCTGAGGCCGCTGGCTTCACGGTGCCCCCGTCAGGCCAGCCTGCTGAGACTCCCGTCGACGAAGTCGAGATTTTTCTCGATCCGTTAGACGGGCTGTCGACTGGAGAAGCCGACAACCCTCCTTCACCGGTTCCCCCGGTGGATACCGAGGATCTGCCTGTGCCTTCTGGGCCGCAGTCCCCGGTTAAAGTGCCCGAGCCGAGGGAAGAGCGGGTGTCCCCGCCCTTCCCATACCCACCCTCGGTCCCCCCGGGTCTCGGTCTCGGACCTCTTCTCGGTCTAGCCGTTCCCGCCATCGGCGGTCTCTGTCTCGATACCGAGGTAAGCGGCGACACCGTTCCTCCTCTTCCTCGGATGAGGGGAAGCTTCGGCGTAAATTACGCCGGCGCTACAAGGAGCTTATGTGGCAGCAGTTGCTGTTGTCCGGGCCTAAGCCGACCCCGATCCAGCCTCCGGCCATCAAGTGGCTGTCGCCTGAACGACCGAAGCAACCACTCGCCCCAATCAAGTTGCCCGCTCCAGGGCCGGTTGCTCGGCCAAAACCAGCTGCTCCACCGATTGTGGTGGAACCTCCGCCTCCACAACCGAAGTCGGGGGCACCGACCAAGGATTCTCGGTCAGGTCACGGCCTGCCACACAGGTTGTCGGTCATCCTCACTCCCGACCGTCCTCGGCAGGTGAAGGGTGGCTCAGGGCCGAGGCAGCTCTTCGCAGACTCTTCGGAATCAGACGACGACTCCTCCCTGTTCTCCAGGCAGGTCGACCTGGAGTCCTCCGGGGGCCAGTCATTGGACGATAGCCCATCGTCCTTCTTGGATCTGCTTCGACTCATCTCGGAGTCCACCGGGATGCAGCTCGAGCCCGTGTCCAAACGGGCCAAGTATCCCCTGACGGAGATACTGGACCGAGGGGATTCCCCACGGAGGCCTTTCCGGTGGCTGAGGCCATTGTCGGCCCAGCCTTGGAGCTTTGGCAGCGGCCTGCTTCCTGTCCTGCACCCTCAGCCAGGATGGCCAAAAAGTATGCGGTACCTACCGGCTCTTTGCCCGGTTTCTCTGAGCACCCCTCTGCCGAGGGGTTAGTCACAGACAGCGTTTTCCGGCGTTCCAGTAATGCTCGGGATGTGGATAAGCCCCCCGACAAAGAGTCCAAAAAGCTGGACTTTGCTGGGTGCAAGGTGTACGCTGTGTCCTCCCTCGGCCTCCGACAGGCTAGTTCGGCTGTGCTGATGGCACACTTCTTCCAAGTCCTCTTGGGCTCCCTGGATGAGGTTGTTCCTCATCTCCCAACTGACCTGCAGACCACGGTCCGCCAGGTGCGGGACCAGGGTAGGGCAGTGGCAAAGCAGCAGCTTCAGACTGCACTGGACATAGGTGATTGCTGTGCCAGGTCAGTAGCGGTGGCCATGCGCCACAGGGCGTGGCTGAGGATATCCACCTTCACGGTGGATACCCAGCACAAGTTGGTGGATGTCCCCTTCTTGGGGACTGACCTCTTTGGCCCTGGAGTGGAGGGACACCTCCAGCGGATCGAGGAGTCCAATGCCACCCTGGACTCGGTCACCTCCGCCCAGAGGGACAAAGGCCGCCGTCAGCAGCAGAAGTCCTTTCGTCCTTCGGCCCCCTGCATCTCGACCGGCCCAGCAGCACCAGCAACAGGGCCAGCAGGCTCGAGCTTAGCGTCCCAAACCCAAGCTGGTGGCTTCCTCCATCAGGAAGCAAGGAAGTAAAGGCCCAGGAGGTCCCTCGGCCGGTTCTTCCTCCAAGTCTGCCCAGTGACGGGTTGAGGGGTGCCGCCCCCAGCCTCGTCACTCCCCCCTGGGTTTCCCCTGTGGGGACGGCTCCGCCACTTCCTTTCCGCCTGGTCCACTATCACCATGGACCGCTGGGTGTTGGATGATAGGAAAAGGCCTGCCTCTGGGGTTCGAGCAGGCTCCACCCTTTCGAGCCGTCGCCCCTCGGGGGGCCACGGGGTCCGAAGCCTCGCTGTCAGCCTGCCGAGCCAATATTGCCCTGCTCCTCGAAAAAGAGGTGATCAGGAAGGTGGCGGATCCTCCTCCAGACCTGGGGTTTGTGTCCAGGTACTTCCTGGTCCCAAAACGGACGGGGGGCTGGCGCCCCATTCTCGACCTGCACGACCTGAATAAGTTCCTAATGTCTCGGACCTTCAGGATGGTCACTCTGACTCAGATAATCCCATCCTTGGAACGAGGCGTGTGGTTCTGTTCCCTGGACCTCCAGGATGCGTTCTTTCACATCCCAATCTGTCCGTCCCATCAGAGATTCCTCCGCTTCAGAGTGGAGGGATCCCTTTTCAAGTTCCGGGCCATGCCCTTCGGCCTCTCCCTAGCTCCCAGGGTCTTCACCAAATGCATGGCAGTAGTGACAGCGTTCCTGTGGTGCCGAAGGGTCCGGGTGTACCCCTACCTGGACGACTGGCTGATTGCAGCCCCCTCCAGAGCGGAGGCGGAGCGGTCCAGAGATCTGGCCGTCCAGGTTTGCTCTCAGGTTGGCCTCCTCAACGAGGCCAAGTCGGAACTCGTGCCAAAGCAGGTGATACTTTTCATCGGGGCAGAGCTCGACTCTCTACGAGCCAGAGCACTGCTCCTGGCGGACAGGGCCGAGGTTCTTTCCTCCTTTGCCCAATCATTTCTGGTTGAGCAATTGCGCCCTGCCCGGGACTTCCTGCGCCTCATGGCGGCCTGCACCAGCGTGGTTCGTTGGGCCCATTGGTACATGCATCCCCTTCAATGGGGACTGGCCAGCCAGTGGTCACAACGCTGCGATCCATTGGACCAGCCCGTGACAGTGACCCAGGAGATGTGGAATGCTCTCCAATGGTGGATCATTCCGGCACATCTGCAGGAGGGCATCCCGTTCGTCTGCCCCGAGCCGATGGTCTCTCTATCGACTGATGCATCTCTGATGGGTTGGGGTGCCCATCTGGGGGAACACTGTGCGCACGGCCTCTGGTCCCCTTGGGAGTCCCAATGCCATATCAACCTGCTGGAGCTCCGAGCGGTCCGTCTAGCTCTTACCGCCTTCACTCCGTTTCTACAGGGTCAAGTGGTTCAGGTCCAGACAGACAGTACCACGACCATGTACTATCTGAACCGCCAGGGCGGGATGCGCTCCATGCTGTTATGCAAGGAAGCTCTCTGCATATGGTCCCTCCGCAGCCTGGAGGCGGATCTCCTAGCCATTCACGTGGCAGGAGCCTCCAACACCCTGGCCGATGCCCTAAGCCAGATAGGGGCTGCGTCTCACGAGTGGTCTCTCCTGCCGGAGGTAGTACAAGACCTGTTCTCCCACTGGGGCACGCCTCAGGTGGACCTGTTTGCCTCCAGGGAGAATGCGAAGCTGAGTCTGTTCCATGCCTGCCCCCCTCAGCAGGGCTCGCTGCAGGGGGATGCCTTCTCGAGGCTGTGGACCCCGGGCCTCTTCTACGCCTTTCCCCCATTTCCCTTGATCCACAAGGTGCTTCTCAAGGTGAGGAGGGACAAGGCGCAGGTGATTCTGGTAGCCCCAGACTGGCCCCGCCAGTTCTGGTATCCAGATCTCCTCAGCCTCAGCTCCAGGCTCCCGAGGTGGCTTCTAGCCCGCCCGGACCTGATCTCAGTCAACCAGGGGAAGGTGTTCCATCCAGACCTTCAATCCCTGCACCTGACAGCCTGGTTCCTGAGTGGCTAGAGTTCCAGGCCTTGGGTCTTTCCGACGAGGTCCTCAACGTCATTGAGGCGTCCCGTAAGGAGTCTACCAGGAAATGCTACGCCTTCAAATGGAAGAGATTCTCCATTTGCTGTCAGGGAAGGGCTTGGACCCTTCCGCCTGTCCCTTGGCAAGCATTCTGGACTACCTGTGGTCCCTTTCTCAGCAAGGGCTTCAGTCGACGACCCTTAAGGTGCACCTGGCAGCCATCTCTGCTTACCGGGCGCTGGCCGTGAAGCAGTCGGTGGCACAGGAGAAGGTGGTCGGGCGCTTTTTCAAAGGCCTTGAACACATTTCCCCTCCGGTGCGAGAACCTCCACCTCCGTGGGATCTGCTGCTGGTATTGGCCAAGCTCATGGGCAAGCCATTCGAACCGATGCACAGGTGCGATATTTCACACCTTTCGTGGAAGACCGCCTTCTTGGTGGCTATCACGTCAGCCAGAAGGATGGGAGAGCGCCAGGCGCTTTCCATCGAGTCTCATCTGGTCTTCCACAGGGACAAGGTTGTCCTGTGCCCCCAACCGAAATTCCTTCCGAAGGTGGTGTCGGAGTTTCACCTTAACCAGGTGTTGACTCTGCCGGTGTTCTACCCCAATCACACCTCGGAGGCTCAATATAGGCTCCATACTTTGGACCCTAGACGAGCCGCTTATTATAAGGAGTGGACGGCTGAAGTTCGGGGAGAGGTTCACCAGCTGTTTGTCACCTATGCTGAAGCCGCACCTGGCAGACCTGCAGCCAAGCGGATGATAAGCAGGTGGGTCACCTCCTGCATAGAGCTCTGCTATAGGTTGGTGGGCATGGAGCCTCCCAGAGGGATAAGAGCTCATTCTACCCACCATACCGCTGCATCGGTAGCTGCTTCCAGGATATCTGCAGGGCTGCTACCTGGAAGTCGGCACATACCTTTATTACCCACTACCACATCGACCTTGAGTCACGCCGGGATGCTGGTTTTGGGGCCTCGGTTCTCCAGTCTCTTTTTCCCAAGTAAGTGTCGGGGGGTGTGCGCCTTGCCTGCATCCTCCTGGAGAACTGCTAGGAGCCTGCCAATAAGTGTGGATTGAACAACATATCCACGTCCCTAGAAATACAGGTTACTCACCTGTAACAGGAGTTCTAGGAATGGTATATGTTGTTCATCCACATGACCCACCCGACCTCCCCGGCTTCGATGCACAACCTGGCTTCCAGCGGACTAGATCTGGCGTCATGGGACGGAACCGAGAGTTTTACCACCCGGGTGGGTGGGAGGAGCCAGCTTGAAGACCTTCCAGCAAGATTTAAAGCGGCAAGGAACCTGCCAGACAGTGTGGATGAACAACATATACCATTCCTAGAACTCCTGTTACAGGTGAGTAACCTGTATATTTTGACTGGGCAGAAGCCGGCCCAGCCGGCCGCCCCTGCCATCACTTGGCTTCCGCCTCCTAGGCCAATGCCGACCCCTTCGGAACCAAAGGCCTCGGTTCCACCCCCCGTGGGGCCGGCTCGTATCCCAGCTCGGCCTATTCTGGTCTCTCCACCGATTTTTGGTGGAGCCACCGCCTAGCAGCCTCAGGGAGGGCTCCTTGAAAGGGGCCTGCAGACACCAGGCTTCCCGACATCTGTCCATTATGATTACTCCCCAACCTCAAGTGATCAGGATGGAAGGGAGACCATTGCACCCCGCCTCGACTCTGACGACACTGGATTGCACTCTCATCCAGGGGATGATGAGTCATCCGTGGCAGGACTGGAGGAAGGCCCTTCCTCCTTTCAGGGCATTCTCCGCCTGATCTCCGAATCCACCGGAATGCCCCTGGAGCCCATCCAGAAGAAAGCAGAGTACCCCCTTACGGATATCCTCAAAAGGGGGAATACCCAGACTGAGGCCTTTCTGTGGCCGAGGCCTTCGTTGGCCCAGCCCTTGAGCTTTTGGCAGCGCCCTGCTTCCTGCCCAGCTCCGCCTGACCGCATGGGTCTGCAAGTATACGGTGCCCATGGGATCCTCATGGGTTCACAGAGCATCCTTCAGCCGAAAGCCTAGTGACTGCTTCTGTGTTCAGACATACTGGTAGCTCGGCCGACACTGACTGACCCCTGGACAAGGAGTCCAAGAATATGGACCATTCTGCCCGTAAGGTCTGTGTGGCCTCCTCCTTGGGCCTTCGGCAGGCCAGCTCGGCTATTATCATGGCACACTTCCCTCATGCCCTTCTGGGGTCATTGGACGAAGTCCTCCCTCATCTCCCGGTGGACATGCAAACCACAGTGAAGCAGGTCCATGATCAGGGCCATGCTGTTGCAAAAGAGCAGCTCCAGACGGCCCTGGACATTGGAGATCCCTGTGCCCGTTCTTTGGCAGCCATAGTGGCCACTTGCCGCAGGGCTTGGCTGGGGCTGTCTTCTTTCCCGGCGGATACCCAGCACAAGTTAGCTGACGTGCTCTTCCTAGGCACCGACCTCTTTGGTCCAGGAGTGGCTGGTCACGTCCAGCGCATAGAGCAGTCCAATGCCACCTTGGATGCTACCTCTGTGAAGGGTTCTTTGGGCTAGAACCAGCAGAAGCGCAAGAAGAAGCCTTTTCGGCATGCTTCCCCTGCGGTTAGGCAGCCCTTCTATCAAGGAGGTCAGCAACAACAGCTGGCTCAAGCTTGGTGCCCCAGGCCCAAGCAGGGTCCTCAGCAGCCCCGTAAAGGAGGCCAAGGTGCTGGTCCTGGAGCCTCCTCCTCCTCTAAGCCTGCTCAGTGACGGGTTGGGGGTTGCCACCCTTACACCCGCCACGCCAGCTCTGGGTCCTCTTGTGGGGGGCCGGCTCCACCACTCCTTTCCGCCTGGTCCGATATCACCTCGGACAGGTGGGTTCTAGAAGTGGTTGACCAGGGTCTGCCTCTGGAATCTGAGCAATACCCTCCCAGCTGAGCCCGTGCCCCTCGGGAGGAAAGGATCTCAGCTTGCACTCATTCGGCTCTTCGAGACGACATTGCTCAGCTCCTCCGCAAGGAGGTGGTAGCTCCAGTGCCGGATCCTCCTACAGACCCAGGCTTCGTGTCCAGGTATTTCCTGGTGCCCAAGCAGACGGGAGGTTGGCGCCCCATTCTAGATCTCCACGATCTGAATTAATATCTCGGGTCTTGCACCTTCGGGGTAGTAATTGAACCAGATCATACCATCCCTGAAGCGAAACATGTGGTTCTGTTCACTGGATCTGCAGGACGCATTCTTCCACGTCCCAATCCATCCGTCCCATCAGCGGTTCCTCCACTTCAGGGTCATGTGGACCCTGTATGAGTTCAGAGCCATGCCTTTCCGCCTGTCATTGGCCCCGAGGGTCTTCACCAAGTGCATCGCAGTGGTGGCAGCCCATCTCCGGTGTCGAGGAGTTCGATTTTACCCTCATCTCGACAACTGGCTCTTGGCAGGTTCCTCCCTCCAGGAGTTGGAGAGATTCAGGGATCTGGCTCTTCGAACCTGCTCCCAACTAGGCCTCCTGATCAGCGAGGCCAAGTCGGAACTCGTTCCCTCTCAGGTGATGGGCTTCCTCAGGGCAGAGCACGAGTCTTGTCAAGCCAGAGCTCGGCTCCTGACGGACAGGGTGGAGGTTCTTTCCTCCTTTGCCCAATCATTTCTGGTTTGGCACTTGCGCCCTGCCTGGGACTTCCTGCGCCTTCTGGGTTACATGGCGGCATGCACATCAGTGGTCCGTTGGACCAGATGGCACATGCACCCCCTCCAGTGGGAGCAGACCACTCAGTGGATGCCTCTCTCATGGGCTGGGGAGCCCACATGGGGGACAACAGAGCCCACGGGTTCTGGGCCCCCGAGGAGTCCTGTTGCCACATCAACCTTTTGGAGCTCAGAGCAGTCAGACTGGCACTGTCAGCTTTCACTCCTCAGCCCCAGGGTCAAGTGGTTCAAGTCCAGACGGACAATACCACGACCATGTACTACCTCAACAAACAGGGCGGCACACACTCCCATCTGCTTTGCAAGGAGGCGCTCTGCATCTGGACCCTTATCAGCCGGTTGGAGGCGGATCTCCTAGCCATTCATGTGGCAGGAGTCTCGAACCAGCTGGTGGATGCTCTCAGCCGTATAGGCCAGACATCCCACGAGTGGTCTCTCCATCCAGAGGTAGCTCACATCTTGTTCTCCCACTGGGGCAAACCATTGGTGGACCCGTTTGCCCCCAGGGAAAACACCATGCTAAGGCTGTTCCATGCCTGCCCCCTTCAGCAGGACTTACTGCAGGGGGATGCCTTCTTGAGGTCGTGGACCCCAGGCCTCCTCTACGCCTTCCCTCCATTTCCCTTGATTCACAAGGTGTTACTCAAGGTGAGGAGGGACAAGGCGAAGGTGATTTTGGTAGCCCCAGACTGGCCTTGCCAGTTCTGGTACCCAGATCTCCTCAACCTCAGCTGCAGGCCCCTGGAGTGGCTCTGTACACGCCCGGACCTGATATCTCTGAACCAGGGGAAGGTATTCCATCCGGACCTTCAATCCCTGCACCTCACAGCCTGGTACCTGAGCGGCTAGAGTTCCAGTCTCTGGGTCTTTCCAAGGATGTTTACACCATGGTGGAGGCATCTCGTAAGGAATCGAGCAGGAAATGTTACGCCTTCAAATGGAAGAGATTTTCCATTTGGTGTTAGGGTAAGAGTCTGGACCCTTTCTCCTGCTCTGTGGCTGACATTCTCGACTACCTTTGGTCTCTCTCCAAAGGGGGTCTACGGTCATCGACCCTTAGGGTGCACGTGGCAGCCATCTCTGCTTACTGGGCGCGGGCCGGTCAGCAGACATTGGCGCAGGAGACAGTGGTCGGGTGCTTTTTCAAAGGCCTGCATCACATATCCCCTCCGGTGCGTGAACCTCCACCTCCGTGGGATCTGTTGCTGGTTTTGGCAAAGCTCATGGGCAAGCCATTCGAACCCATGCAGAGTGTGAGCTCTCACACTTGTCGTGGAAGACGGCCTTCCTGGTGGCTATCATGTCAGCCAGAAGGACAGGGGAGCTCCAGGCGCTTTTGGTGGACTCCCCTTATCTGGTCTTTCACAGGGAAAAAGTTGTCCTGCGCCTCCACCCGAAATTCCTTCCGAAGGTGGTATCAGAGTTTCACCTTAACTAGGTGCTGACTCTGCCGGTATACTACCCTAATTACACCTCGGACGCCGAGTACAGGCTCCATACTTTAGACCTGGAACGTGCTCTCTCCTACTATAAGGCGAGGACGGCGGAAATTTGGGGAGAGGTTCACCAGCTGTTTGTCACCCACGCTGAAGCCGCTTCTGGCAGACCTGCAGCCAAACAGACCATTGCAAGGTAGATTATATCATGCATAGGTCTGTGCTATGAGTTGGTGGGCAAGGAGCCTCCCAGAGGGATAAGAGCTCATTCTACCCGCCATACTGCTGCATCGGTGGCTGCTTCCAGGGACATCCCTATCCAGGAAATCTGTCGGGCTGCTACCTGGAAGTCAGCAAACACCTTCATTACCCACTATCACATCGACCTTGAGTCAAAGCTGGGATGCTAGTTTTGGGGCCTCGGTTCTCCAATCTCTATTTCCCAAGTAGGGAGTGTGCGCCTTACCTCCCTCTTCCCGGAGAACTGCTAGGAGTCTGCCAGAGAGTGTGGATGAACAACATATCCACGCACCTAGAAGAACAGGTTACTCACCTGTAACAGTAGTTCTAGGAGTGGTATATGTTGTTCATCCACATGCACCCACCCGACCTCCCCGGTTTTAGGCGCACAACCTTGCTTCCAGCTGGTTAAGATCTGGCGTCATGGGGCGGGGCCGAGGTACTTACCACCTGGGTGGGTGGGAGGAGCCAGCTTGAAGACTTCTGGCCAGATTTAAAGGGGAAAGGGACATGCCAGAGAGTGTGGATGAACAACATATACCACTCCTAGAACTACTGCTACAGGTGAGTAACCTGTACTTCCTCAAATTACCTTTGAGCCGTGCCCCCTTATTCTTGCACATCTCTTTTTCTGAAAGATGCTACCATCTTGGACTCTGTTGATTCCCTTGATGTACTTGAAAGTTTCTTTCATGTCCCCCAGTGTATACATATTAAGCTTCTTTAATCTCTCTTCATATGTCTTCTGGTGCAGACCCTGTACCATTTTAGTTGCCCTCCTCTGGACAGCCTCCATCCTGGCTATGTCCTTGCGGAGATGGGGTCTCCAGAACTGGACGCAGAACTCCAGATGGGGTCTCACCAACTGTCTGTTCAGAGGGATAGCAACTTCTGTTTTATACTGGTGTTGCCTTCTCAGATTATTTGCCCACCTTAAGGTCATCTGATATGACTACCCTAGGTTTCTTTCCATTTCTGTTGTTGTTATTATCTCACCTCCCATTGTGTACTCTTTCCCTGGAGTTTTGTTTCCAAGGTGCATTACTTTGCACTTCTTTGCATTGAATCTAAGCTGTCATATATTTGACCATTCCTCCAATCTTGCCAAGTCCCTTTGCATGCTCTCCACCCCACCTTCTGTATCAACCCTGTTGCAGATCTTTGTGTCGTCTGCAAAGAGACATACTTTTCCTTCCAGTCCCTCTGCAATGTCACTTTAAAAGACATTAAAGGGGACCGGTCCCAGTACTGAATCCTGCGATACCCCACTAGTAACCCCCCTTTCTTCAGAGTAAACTCCGTTTACTATTACCCTCTGTATCCTGTTGTCCAGCCAATTTTTAACCCAGGCTACCACCTTGGGACCCACTCCAAAGGCTGCCTAACTTGTATATTAATCTTATGTGTGGGACTGTGTCAAATGCCTTGCTAAAGTCTAGGTAGGCCATGTCCACTGCCCCTCCCTGGTCCACCACATTGGTCACCCAGTCAAAGAAATCTATTAGATTCGTCTGACGAGACCTTCTTGCTGTGAATCCTTGCTGCCTTGGGTCCTGCGCCCCACTGGCCTCTAGGAACTCAACATTTCTTTCCTTTAAAAGTGATTCCATTATTTTCCCTACCACTGAGGTCAAACTAACAGTTCTGTAGTTTCCTGCATCTGTCTTGCTCCCACTTTTGTTAAGGGGAATCACATCTGCCCTCCTCCAGTCCTCCGGTACTACACCATCCTCCCATGATTTGTTAAAAAGGGTAGTCAGTGGTGTCACTAATTCTATATAGGCATACAACACCACCTATTTTGCCTGTTGTGTCCTTGTAATATAGTTTATAGTTGGAGATCTCCCTAATCCAGTTTGATGAGGAGCCCCACCATGTTTCTGTGACTGCAATTATACCCAATTTATGTAGTGTAAACTTCACTTCTAATGCAGTTATTTTGATGTTAAGAGATCTGGCATTAAGAGTTAATATTTTGCAAAATTTTGTTTTGCTGTTATGGTTACCCTTCTTTAGAGAAGTGGGAAGATTCCCATTATCCCCTTATTATTCAGTTTAAACAGTGATTTATAACAGCCTCAAAAGATGTACCTAGGATGGCACTTCCCCTTCTGCTTAGGTGAAGGCCACCCCAGCAGAAAAGGGGATTTCTATCACAGAAGTTTTCCCAGTGAGTAATGCACCGAAGAGTCTGCTTGTAACACCAATTCCTCATCCACTCATTGGTTGACTTGATGATTTGAGTCATTGAATGAGTGGCCCTTGGAACTGGAAGAATTTCAGAGAAACATGTAGTGCAGCCTTTTACAACTAGTAAGTTGTTAAGTGCAACAAAATCTTCTTTGAGCTCATCAGGATTTGTATAATTGATGTCATTAGTGCCAGCATGAATGACTAGTGGGTTTGGGCCAGCATTTGTAAGAATAGTATTTACCATTGATGGAATATCGGAAACCTTAGCTCCTCTGAAGCTAGAGCAGGTTCTGTTTTGGCTTTATCAGGATCACAGATTGCTGTATCGAGGTGTTTGATAATGGAATTGCCAAGCACAAATACTTGACGATTATTTACAGAGGGTAAAAGGTTGTCGGTTATGTCCATAGCGTGACTTGAGGAACAGGGTTCAGTCTGGGTAAGAGTCCTTTCGTGGTGTCATGAGATTTGTGTGGCTGGTGGGACAGATGAACTATGTGTGGTTTTAGATGGATTATTTATCCCCACTCTTTGTCACTGTATACGATGAGGTTGATGCCACTTCACCATCGTCACTATCACCATCGGCGCTGGATGGGGAAGATGCTTTATGTGGCAAATGAGATGGCATAGGAAGAACCTCTGCTTCATAGACATTTGAAACATCATTGTTACAGCTTGTATTAACTAAAAGTGGACTAAAGCTGTTAAAGGTTGGTAAAATAAATTGTCCTGCTTTACAGCCTTTTTTATAAGCCTTTGTGCCAGTTACAGTTGTCCAATCAGAATCTAATTTTCCAGTGTCAGCCTCTCCCTCTCTCCCCCCTTTTTTTTGTATTCTCTTTTTTCCCCTACATGCCACTGCTGTCAGCCACTCCTTCAGGCTGTGCCAAGACACCTCCGATCCGTCCTGTTCCCGTGTCCCCTTCCCTCATATTTGCAGTCATCCCCAGGGTGACCCGGACGTGACCCTTCGCCGGGCGGGTCCCCCTCCTCCGAGGGGAGAGGCACCTGTGGGGAAGGCAAGTGCAGTACTTAGCCCTGGGGTACTGCTGAGGGACGGATGATTCCCGGGACATTGACGGCATCAGACTGCCAGGCGGCCGTTATCCGGTCAAGCACGGAGCCAGTTTCTATTTTTCTGGTAACGTTCCCTTTCTTACGTATGTCTGCGTTACCCCTGGTCTACACCGGTGGTCACTGCAGAGCGACTCACTCCCACAGCCTACCCCAGGGGAGGAGAGCAGTCCTCCAGATGCTCAGTCCTCTCCTTCCCCTGCTGACCCCCGGCGCCCCGCCCCTTTTTGTAATGGTGCCAAATTCAGAAGTTCAGCCCTGGCAGTTAATGGAAGTAGCACTATTTAGTGGTGGGTTTAAGGGATTTGTAAAACAGGAAGTCTCCTGCTGAGGCGAATGAACCAGGGATACTGGATTAGTATGAGTGCCAGTCAGTACGGCTACCTGCATGTTGTTATATGTACCCTGTAATGTTTGAGGCTGAGCACTTTGTTAGTTGTACATTTTTCATATGTAAAAGATTGCTGGAGTGTAGGAGGAGTGGTAACAATTTGTTAAATATTACACTGTGAGCATTTAATTCCCAGCTCCCCATCTAAAGTCATTATTGAGTCAGTGGAGCTTCTTGGAGCGCTAGTTAGTGTTTTCTACGCATGCCATGCGGTTAGCCATCATTTGGCGAGGTGTCAGTAGTTATTTATAGACGAGAAAAGAGAATGGTATGCCGTACTATAACGTTCACAGTAGAAGTGTACTCGCTTTTCTGCTGATACCGCGGCGTTGACTACTTGGTTATCCCCTCTAACACTCGAACTACTCAAAGTATACAAAAACACCTGCTAAGATGCGTGAGTCTTTACACGTGTCTCCACACTTGCCCTGCACACTACAGGGCGAGTTTAAGTACACAGTCTGTGACCCGGAAGTACCTTTGAGGTCACGGATTGTAGTATTCCTCACTGTACATTAATAGCGGTAAAAATCAGGCATTACATCGGGTGAGAACCACTCATTCGTGGTACTGGCATGCTTCCCAATTGCTATAGTGCCCAGAATAAAAATCATAAAGTCCCCTTTGGAGTTGTTGTTCTCGCTATTGCAGGACAACTACAGCTCACTCTTCCCGTTTCCTAGCAGAGGTCACAGGGCTCCAAGACACATGAGTAAAAGTACAGCAAATACTTAAAAATAGCCACAGAAGTGTGTTTAGACAGAGCTGATCAGCCACAGGGGGCTGATTCAGAAACTGTCTCCAGCCAAATGTAACCATTTTGCATTAAACCCAGCTGCCATACTCCTGACCACTCCTCTATTTGACACAAGTCTCTGCTTATCCTCCCCTCCTGCCCCCCCCCCAGGAATGTGCACCCTATTGCAGCTTTTGGTGTCATCCGCAAAGAGGCAGACCTTGCCTTCCAGCTCCTCTGCAGTGTCACTTATAAAGACATTAAAGAGGACAGGTCCCAGCACTTATCCCTGAGGCACCGTGTTGGTCACCCTTCCTTCCTTGGAGTGAACTCCGTTTACCACCATCCTCTGTCGCTTACCCACTAACCAGTTTCTTATCTAATTTAGCACCTGTGGACCCACTCTTAATCTACCCAGCTTGCTTACTAGTCTCCTGTATGGAACGGTGTTGAACACCTTACTGAAATCTAGGTAGGCCACATCCACCGCTCCACCTTGATCTAATTCCTTGATAACCCAATCAAATAAATCTTTCAGATTCGTTTGACATGAGCTTCCCCCTGTGTGAAACCATGTTGCCTTGGGTCTTGTAACCCACTGGATTCAAGATATTCCACAATCCTTTCCTTCGGCAGTGATTCCATTAACTTTCCGACTACTGATATCAAGCTGACTGGCCTATAATTGCCAGCCTTCTCCCTGCTACCACTTTTGTGTAGTGGGACTACAGCCACCCTCCTGCAGCCCTCTGGAACCACTTCTGTTTCCAGTGAGCTGTTAAATAGAACAGTCTGAGGTGCTGCAAGTATTTCCCTGAGCTCTCTCAATACCCTTGGATGTACCCCATCTGGCCCCATTTCTTTGTCCACCTTCAGATTAGCAAGTCCCTTCAGGACTCTTGCCTCCAAAAATGGACTAGTCTCTGCCTCCCTCCGTCCAAAACTTTTGTTACTTTTTTATGGCCCCTCCCCTTCTCCTTCCTCTGTGAACACTGAATAGAAGTATTTGTTCAGGATGGCTGCCTTTTCCTGGTTGCCTTCTGCACAATCCTCCCACCCTTCTTTTTTGAATCTTACAATCCCACCCCTGGTTTTCCTCTTTTTCACTTACATATCTAAAAAATTTTCTGTCCCCTTTCGTTACCTCCTGGGCTGTTCTACCTTCGGTTTGTGCCTTTGTGCTCCTTACTGCTTTCCCTGCGTCCCTCTATTTCCCCTGATACACCTCCCCATCCTCCTCCCTCTGCATCTCCGTATACCTTCTGGAAGCTGCTCTTCTAGTTTTTACCTTTTCAGCCACCTCTTCAAGAGTCATTGCGTTCTTTTTCCCTCTTGCATTTGCCCACTTGTTTGATGCAGAAGTTTGTTGCCTTTACTGTGCTCCCCCTTTATCTTCACCCACCCCATCCAGGTCACCCACCCCTGCTAGGTCATCCCTGAGGCATTTGCCCATCTTTTTAAAATCTGTCGTCCTGAAGTCCAGGACCCTCGTCCTTGTGTGGATTTATTCCGCAGCCGTCCTTGTACTGAATCACACTGTACAGTGATCACTAGTCCCCAAATGGCCTCCCATCTTGACATTTGCAACACTATCCGTGATAATGAGTACCAGGTCCAGTATTGCCCCATCATGAGTGGATTCACTGATTAGTTTCCTGAGGAATGCCCCCTGCACCTGCAGAGTGTCCAGGATGTCCCTGCTTCAAGCTTAAGCCACTGCTGAGAGGCTCTAATCCACATCTCGGAGGTTGAAGTCCCCACCAGTATCACCTCCCCCTTTTTCTGCCATCTTGCACATGGCTTCCACCAGTACCTTATCTAGTTCCTCCCTCCCTGCTGGAGGTCTGTAAATCAGTCTAGTGCAAATAGTAGCTCCAGTCCCTGTCTCCAGGATGACCCACAGTACTTCTGCCTCCCCATGTATTGCCTGTATCTCTGTGGCTTTTATGCTCTCCTTCACATAAAGCACCACACCTCCTCCTTTCGTTCCCACCCTGTAATGGGAAAGAACTTACTGGTGTGATTTGTGGTAATTCCACCAGAGGCATGAGAACTTCTGTAGCTTGTTTTCTGAATGTTTCCACTGCAGAAATCTGTGGCGATGCCACATGGAGTACTGTCCACACCTTCACTAAGCACTACAGTTTGGACAGTGCCTCTCATAGATGAGCTGGTTTCGGCCTAGCTGTTCTATAAGGCCAACTGTCATAAGTCTATAGGCTCTAGCCGTCCAGGCTGTTAGCTTTTGGTATTGCTTGGGACTCATTCCAAAGATTTGGCTTGATGAAAGAGATATCCATGAAGAAGATGGAACAGTTACATACTTACCGTTAAAGGAGCTCTTCGAGAGACTCTTTCATCGAGTCACGCCATCCCCCCTCTTCTCCCCTTTTTTTGAGGTTGCAACAAAGGATTCTTGTGCTGCTGTCATCATTGCTGCATTTTCCAGCCCCCTCTCTCTCCTGGTATGTGGAGGGCTGGGGTGTCTCCTGGTTCCCTATAGGGATGTCTTCCAAGCATGATCTCTGGCAGGGAACTGAGGAAGGGAGGGTCTGCTCGCGTTTATTTATACGCTGACCTCTGATGTCGTCGTGGGCATCTCCTTGCTAACTGCTTGTAAAAGTTTCTGTGTGGTCCTAGTGCCTGGCAGCAATATGTTCCAAAGGTGTGGCTTGATGAAAGGGATTCGAAGATGTACTGTTGCGGTAAGTACGTAACTGTTCTTTTTATTGAGTAGAAGTGCTTCAAACTTAGATGAATACTGTTCCATCTGAGTCTCCAAAAATGTTGTGTTAAGTAGTGTTCTGGGTTTATAGCATTTTCATAGAGGATTTGTTGCTAGTTACTACTTTAAATTTAGTCTGGTTAATAATTTGTTTCAGTCCCTAGAGGCTCTAAAAAAACAGTAATGGATTGTTCTTTTGATTTGGCCCATAAAAACAAACAAAAACTTATCTGGTTACCAGTTTGTTTTTTTCCTAGTTGCAAGCCAGTAGGTACCCACTGATAAAATAAGCTTAGAATCCTGACAAGTCATTTTTACAACTGCATAGTGAGAGCTATGCAGCGTATTGCTAATAAGAGGAGAGGGAGCAGGACAGAGGGGAAGTATGCAACAGGAAATGATGAATATTACCTTCTGCTTCTACAGTGGAATATCATCACTTCATTGGTATGCATGAGAGCCCTGCTCATCTCCCGTGTCTTGTCTGTTCCCCACCCCTCCCCCTTTCCTCCTATCAGATTTACTTTATTCATAAATCAAAGGTTGTGGCACAAAGATACATTCATGTTATTAATCTTCTTGCCTTGTTCTTTTGCATTATCCGAACTTTACTGTCATACTTTATGTATACTGTGACTAGTATGCACTGCATTGCTAATGTTGTATCTCTATAATTTTAATAATGGAAATTTTTTGATTGGGGGGTGTTTGTGGCTCTGTCTGTCTGTACCACTCCTATAGGCCTATCTTGGGTAAACAATCTATAAAATAAAAACAATACATGAACAAACTCTGTTTTGGAAGCTGTCATGAGAGAGCGCCAAGAAACATATTTATTTATTTATTGAGTTTTGTTGACCGGGAAGGCCCATTGAGGCTAGAAGTCCCTTTTTCAGGGGTGACTCGAGATTAATTACATGTATGGAAACATAACGCCAAAGCAGGAAGTCAGTGAGTGATGCATATCAAAATAAAGGTAGGAAGTCAATGGAACAATACAAACTGTAGCAACAACAGGATGTAAACATGAGGTCACAGGTTAAATATTTTTCATAAATATCATGGAGCACAACTAGGAATTTAGGTAAAAGATAAATCATAGGACGTACAGCAGGTTTGTATGGATCAGGAGCAGCAAGTCAGAGGAGTACAAATATGGACCATAAAGTAACCATTCAGCAAATATACGCACATAGACTATGCTCAAGGAGCATTTTTCCCTACCAGTCTGCCTGGAGCCCATTTTTTGAAGCCACCAAGGCTTGGAGCGCAACTGGTAGAATGTTGTAGAATGTTAACTTGTATAGTGGTAAAATGGTGCCAAGCACAAAGCCCTACTCAAAGAAATTCAGGGTCTCATTTACTACAGCCCAGCTATTACCCATGTTAAGTTTATTGTTCAGTCACAGACCTTTGTAAAATTGACAGAACAAATTGTCAGTGTAGCCTAGAGGTTAGTGTAACAAGCTGTGAATGAACTTGGTACATCCAGCAGACTTGGATTTTAGTCCTACAATCTTCAGTTGCAGAGTGTGTGACCCTGAGCAAGTCACTTAACCTTCTCACTACTCCCAGGTCACCCCTGAAAACAGACTTTGTGCCTAGTTGGGCATACCCGGTTACCAATTAATCTAGTGGGCCCTACCTGGTTACCAAAGAATTAAAAAAATGAATAAATAAAATCAAGTATATTGTTACTGTAAAACACCTAGAAGAAGTGGATTTACAAATGTGTCACACACACTACACAGGCAATATATACTAGACTTAGTTAGGATCACCCCCAAGAAATCATGTATGCTATTACCAGAAACTTCATGTTCCTGGGCACAGCTGCCACCATACTTCATTAGACTAATTCAAAATAAAAATAAGACTACATAGAAACATACAATTTGACATTGGATAAGGACAGCTTTGCCCACCCAGTCTGCCCATTTTTCCCTACCTACATTACTACCGCATACTGTACTTGATCTACAGCTGGCTCAGTTGGTAGCACATCCACCTCTGGACCAGAAGGTCGTAGGTTCTCATCCCACACTGGGATTGGACTTGCACCTAAAAATTACTGGCATCCGAGTGCAGTATTGGGGGGGTGCTGTACTGCTGGGGTGTGCCGTCCTTCGGAGGAGACGTTAAACCGAAGTCCCTTCTGCCCATCCTGGTGTTGTACTGGTGGGTGTCCAGGTGGAAGCAAAAGAACCCAGGGCACTCTTTGCAAAGAGCAGGAAACATTCCCGGTGTCCTCGCCAACATTCCCCTTCCCATAAACCTGTTCATACAATTACCCAGGCTGTGTGTGGCTGATGATGTGCGATATGGCCGCTACCACACATTCAGTCACTTCACCACCAGTCTAGCATTGCTTGTAAAGCGCTTTGGGATACTGTGTATGAAAAATGCTATATAAATGCTGATGATTCTTCTTCTTCTTCACTCTCCCTCTCCCCTCCACTGTGATTCCCTTGTGCCTTTCCCATGCATTCTTGAACCCCACCACCTACGTTGGAAGGCTGCTCAAGGAATGCACCACTCTTTCTGTGAAGACTTACTTTCTCACAACTGTTCTGAATGTACCCCCTCCAGCTTCTTGTTCTTGAGCACCTTTTCTTCTGAAAAATACTTGCCTCCTGTACCTTAGTTACCCCATGAGGTGTTTAAAGATCTCTGTCATTCACACCCTCCTCCCTTTCAGGGTGTAAATATTGAGGTCCTTTAGTCTCTTGTCGTGGGGCTTTTGATGCAAACCCCGCACCATTTTAGTTGTCCACCTATGGACTGCCTCCACTCTGTGTCCTTCCAGAGATGTGGTCTCCAGAACTGGACACAGTACTCTAGGTGGGGTCCTCAGCAATCTGTACAGAGGCAACACCACATCCATCTTTCTGCTAATGTGTTTTTTTTGTTTTTTTTTGTCAATATGTTTTTTAATTTTTAAAAACCAGAAGACATACATTGCAATAATAACCTGTAGCAATACAAGGTACAATAGGAAAGATAATCAATTGCATAACAAAGCTATATATATAACCGAGAAAGTCACTACACACAGTAAATGTATTTACCCCTCCCTGTGCAACTCAGCATCCCAGTAGCCCTCCCAGCTGCCTTGTTACACTGACTGGCCACCTTCAGGTTATCAGATATGATTGCCCCCAGGTCTCTTTCCTGCTTGGTAGTCATCAGTACCACTCTGCCTCTGGGTTTCTGTGCCCTAAGTGCATTATTTTGCACTTTTTCGCATTGAAACCCAGCTGCCATATCCTTGACGACTCCTAGTTTACTCAGGCTTCTGCTCATCCTTTCCTCCCCCTACCACCGGAGTATCTACTCTATTGCAGATTTTGGTGTAATCAGCAAAGAGGCAGACATTCCCTTTCAGCTCCTCTGCAGTGTCACCTGTAAAGACATTAAAGAGAACTGGCCCAAGGCTAGTCCCAGCATTGATTCCTGAGGCACCCCACTGGTCACCCTTCCTTCCTCAGAGTGAACTCCGTTTACTGCCACCCTCTGTCACCTTTCCCCTAACCAGTCTCCTATCCAGTTTACCACCTTGGACCCATTCCTAAGGTATGCAGGTTGCTCATTAGTCTCCAATATGGAACAGTGTAGAAAGTCTTACAGAAATCTAGTTAGGCCACGTCCACCACTCCATCCTGATCTAATTCCTTTGTCACCTAGTCAAAGAAATCTATCAGATTCATTTAACATGACCTCCCCACTGTGAACCCATGCTGGCTCGGGTCTTGTAACCCACTGGATTCAAGATATTCTGTGATCCTTTTCTTAAGCAATGATTCCATTAATCTTCTCACCACTGATGTCAGGTTGACTGACCTGTAATTGCCAGCCTCCTCCCTGCTACGACTTTTGTGTAATTGGACTACATCTGCAGTCCTCCAGAACCACTCCTGTCTCCAGTGAGCTGTTAAATATGACTGTCAGAAGTGCAGTTAGTACTAACCTCCCCAAATGTACCACAGTACGCTAGGATGCTCCCCGTGTGGCCCCATTGCTTTGTCCACCTTCAGATTAGCGAGTCCCTTCAAGACTCCTCCGAAAATGGACCAGTGTCCACTTCCCTCCCTCCAAAGCTTCTGTTAATTTTTTGTCCCCCCAACCACCACTTCTCCTTTGTCTATGAACACCGAACAAACGTATTTTTTCAGGATGTCTGCCTTTTCTTGGTCCTTCTCTGCACAGTCCCACCATCCCCTTTGTACTCTTACAATCCCACCTCTGGTCTTTCTGTTTCGACTTAGATACCTAAAACATGTCTTGTCCCCTTTCATTACTTTCTGGGTTGTTCTCTCTTAAGTTTGCACCTTTTCGTGCTCAATACTGCTATCCTTCTTCTCACTGTTTTCCCCTGATACACTTTCCTGTCCTCCTCCCTCTGTGTCACCTTACACCTTCTTAATGCTACCTTTAAATTTTCAGCCACCTCTTTCGAGAACCATAAGTCTCTTTATCCTCTTAATTTTGCTCGATTGTTTGACACAGATGTTTGTTGCCTTTACCATGCTCCCTTTTAGTTTCGGCCACTGTTCCTCCACCCCACCCAGCCACCCCCCCACGCCCAGGTCATTCCTAAGGCATTCAGCCATCTTACTATTTGCCAGCAGATTAGGCCTTATGGTCTATCGAGTCTGCTCGAACCTTAGATCCTTAGTTGGGTGCCGAGGCCCTCCCATCCCTTGTGCTCCAGAAACCCCTATCATCCATCCCCACCCCCCTGGGACAGGCCATCATCTGATACATCCACTTTCTGTGTCTGTCCCACCCTCTCTTGAAGCCCTCCACTGAGGATCTCTGAACCAGCTCGCCAGGCAGTGCATTCCAAGAGTCCACCACCCTCTCAGTGAAAAACCTCCTCCTCTTCCCCCTTCACCCTTCCACCGTCCAACTTCAAACCATGTCCTCTGGTGATACCTCCCTGCTTTAGTCTAAAGATCCCCTCCATGTTTACCCTATTTATTCCCTTGAGGTACTTGAAGACCTCAATCATGTCCCCCCTGTCTCTCCTCTCCTCCAGTGAAAACAGGCAGAGCTCCCCAAGTCTGTCCTCATCAAATCCCCTAGCCCTCGTATCATCTTTGTTGCCCTCCTCTGTACCCTCTCCAGGAGCTGTATGTCCCTCTTCAAGTGTGGTCTCCAGTACTGTACACAGTACTCAAGGTGTGGTCTAACCAGTCCATTGTACAGCTGACAGAATCATCCCTTGCTCCTAGAGGTGATCCCCACGATGCATCCCAACATCCTGTTTGCCTTGCTAGCCACTCTCCTGCACTGCTCAGAGTTATTCATACATGCATCCACCATGACCCCTGAGTCTTTTTCCCCTATTGAGGCCTCCAAGCGCCTCCCCTCCCAGGAGTGTACCTGTGTTTGGGTTTCCCGACCAGATGCAACACCTTGCAGTGGTGATATTAAAATTTAATTTCATGTGTGGCCCAGCTTTCAGGGTGTCCAGGTCCCCTGCAGGGCCCCCTCCCCTTCTCCCTCAACTACTGCTCCCATCTTGGAGTCATCCCGAGAGACTCATTTCACACCCCGTACCTCCCCTGATGTCCGATATGTATGCATCAAACAGGATCGACCCAGGACCGAGGCCCTCGCGGTACCCCACTACCAACCCTCTAGGGTTCGAGAGCTCCCCACAGACCACTACTCTCTGGGTGCATCCAGCTAGCCAGTTTTCAATCCATCTGACCATCAAAGGCCTACTAATCCCATCAGTTTCTCCACCAGACCATTGTGGGGGACAGAGTCAAACGCTTGCTGAAGTCCAAGAATAATACATCCACGGGCTTTCCCTGTCCAGTTCTGATGTTACCCATTAGAGAACTCCACAAGGTTGGTTTGACATGATCTACCTGGCACAAACCCATGTTACGACTCATCCAGACCTCCCACTTCCTCCAAGTACACCCCAGTTGTTCCTTTAGTATACTTCCATTAATTTTCCCACCACCGAGGTCAAACTGATGGGTCTATAGTTACCTGGTACTTCCTCACCCCCCCTTTATGGACTGGCACCATGTGCCTCTCGCCAATCCCTAGGTACCCTCCCTGTCTCAAGTGACCTGTTGAACAGATTCATAAATCTGTTCCCCTGAAGTCCAGGACCCCTCACCCTTGTGTGGTTCGATTCCACAGCTGCAATCAACTTCTGCAGCTGTAGTCAACTTTATATGTAGTTCACTTATTATACATCAGAATGTACATATACACTACAGAAATCTAGAGAAAACCATAGGAAATAAAACTATTTTGCATTTCTTCTTCTCCAAAGCTTCATTTAATCATTTTAGTACTTTTTGTGTGTAAGGCTGAGCTACATAATACAGGCAGTTACACTGTTTTGCATGAGAAGTGGAGTCTAAAGGGTGCCGACACATTTTCTCATCTGCTAATGGAGCTCTCAGGGACAGTGAGATTTCAACAACCAGAGACTGGAGAGCCCCATGATGGTTACAGGGACTGGTATGAACAGTGAAAATAAACTAAAGCAACCACATATATCCCCAACAGCTACATGAAGAGTTACCTGACAAGGAAACATATAACATTGATGTGATATAGTGTACTGCTCCTTTAAAATGCCAATGTTCAAGTCACACCTTGGATCCACATTGTTACGCATAGTGTCATCTGCAGAAATGAGTGGTAGTGGAGGAGGGGCGGTAAAGGATAAAAGAGAGGGCAGCAGTTTCGTTGGGCATGTGCACTTAAGCATTTGATGGAGCAAAATCCAGTTAAACCTGTTGTAGAACACCACGATTCCTGTTATCTCATGAACTTTGCTCTTATACTTGGAGCTTCTGTTCCTTGATCAGTGAGTAAGAGGCTCTAATGGGGTTTAAAACTGAGTTTGCTGGTTCTCAAGCCAGTGGTCTGAGACTCCAGTCCATAGAAACATGGAATCTGTCGTCGGAAAAGGACCGCTTGGCCCACCCAGTGTCTGTTACATTTTTACAGCTGCATAAAGCAGACAGTAGTAGAAATGGGAGGGTACCCAGGGGAACAGTTCTTTGAGTGAAATTAAAGTCTTAGTTCCAGGAGTAAAATGAAGAGGAACTGCTTCTGTGTTAAATGCACACCAGGAAGGCAAAAACTGACTAAGTGTAAGAATGCACCATATAGTGAGGAAACATATCCTTTAGCCCGTTGGGTATGTTCAATACTATGTCAAAGGTGATGGATTCCCTTAGTGAATTCTTTCCATTCCGAACACACTGAAAGCAGACTTTTTGTTAACGATCTACTGAGTGTGCCCAAAACCGGGAAAGGTAAACTTTGCTGTGTTGACTCCTCCAAGGAAAAAGGTCAGCGAAGTGCTGACTACAGCACAGCAGTAATGAAGTGCTATAGATTGTGTTGGTGTCAGTAGCATTTTATACCAGCTGCTTGACACCCCTTCCCACATTTAATGTAGTTCCCAAGGGTAGCTGAATCCATGCCTTATAAAATTTTGCCCGGTTGTCCAGCAAATATGGAATTTTTGCATCACAGTAGTGTAAGTAAATTACAAACAAGTTCTTCATTTTTCTGTATCCATAATCAGGCTAAAGCATTAGCAGCCACATTGGCTCTGATCAGATGTTGCTTTTGTGGTGGTGGTGGTATAATGAAACATCTTGGCTGCTGTTTCCCTGTTTCAAAGCTTCTCTTTTTCTGTTTCTTTATTGTAGGTGACATTCATGGCCAGTACACAGACTTGTTGCGGTTGTTTGAGTATGGAGGATTCCCACCAGAAGCAAACTACTTATTCCTGGGGGATTATGTGGACAGAGGCAAGCAGTCCTTGGAAACAATTTGCTTGTTGTTGGCTTATAAAATCAAGTACCCTGAGAACTTCTTTCTGTTGCGAGGAAACCATGAGTGTGCCAGCATCAACCGCATCTACGGCTTCTACGATGAGTGTAAGTGAAGACTGAGAGGAGTTCTTGATTTTTCAAAGGCGTTTTTTTCAGTTTAGCTGCTGGATTACTGCAAGACAGGATTCTTTTTTTCTGTCGAGTGGTTTTTAGAACTATTTGCGATTTCCTATATTGTAAAAGATGATGCGTTATGGCCACTGTTAGTCTGGCTGCTGCAGTGAAGAGTCTAGTTTTTTCTTTTCAGGTTGAAGCCTACAGCTGTGCATGTTCCATTCTTCAGTGGGAGTTCCGTTCTTCAATTGGATGTGATTATGGGGATGGATTTCTGTGTCGTTATATTCTGTCACTGGATTCACTGATTACTGTGGGTTATGATGCCATTTGTACCGGGAATAGGCTGACTTCAAAGCTATGAGATACTCTTGGAAACATCCCTACATACGGTTTGGAGTGACAGTTGTATACAGCCATGAACCATCTGGTTCTGATAACCCAGCTGATTTTTTTTTTTTTTTTTGCAATTGTTAACCAGGAGAGACACACTAAGCCTAAAGCGTGTTTACAGGTGCGACCTGAGAGCACAGGGAAGATAAGTGACTTGCTCAGGGTCACGTAGTATGCAATGGGGGGCTGTGGATACCATCAGTTCGTGGCTGTTTACGCGAACCTCTTGGAATGCATTTTCTTTGCCAGAACCTTCGCTCACATTGATGAAAGATGCATCAGTAGTGAGTTGGAGTTCACATCCGTTGGACTGCAGAGTACATGGACTATGGTCGCCAATCAAGGCTTTACATCGGCTCTTCATCAGCCTGTTGGAACACCGCATGGTTGGCCTAGCACTAACCGAGTTTGCACCGCTGTTTCTAGATCGGGTTGTTCAGATCAGCACAGACAACATGACCATTATGTTTTACCTGAACAAGGATGGCAGCATGCACTTGCTTCCTTTGTGTCAGGAGCCAGTCCAGACATGGCTTTGGCTCATGCTCTGCAGGTAGACTTGGTGGCTGTGAATATCATAGGGACTGACATCTGGCAGGTGGATGCTCTCAGTTGTGTGGAGGGGTGTCACACGAGTGGTCCTTGCATCAGAGGTAGCGTCCCAGGTGTTCACCTTGTGGGGAACACAGTGGATCTGTCTGCCTCCTAGGAGAATAGGAATCTGAGGCTGTTTTGTGCACCACCCCCAGCAGGGTATGCTGCTGGGGTGGGTGGGTATGCATTCTTTTGATTCTGGGCTCAGGGCCTCCTCTATGGTCTTCATTCATTTGCTCTCATCTATAAGGTAGTTTTTAAGATAGGGAGGGACAGGGCTTCTGTGATCCCGTTCGGGCGAGAATGGCTGCGCCATTTCTAGTACCAGGGTCTTCACAGTCTCATCAGCAAACCTCTGTGGCTGCTTCCACTCAGACTGGACCTGCTGATGTGGTCTAGGGGGCATTCAGACATCTGGAACTGTAGTCCCTGCTGCTGACCAACTGGTTCTTGAGTGGCTAGAGCTCCAGCCCCTGGGCCTTCTAAAACTTTCCTCCAGTTGTTGGATAAATTTTGGAAGGGGTCGACTCGCAAGATGAGCACTTGCAAGTGGAAGAGGACTGTGTTTTGGTGCTAGTAGTAGGGGTTGAGTCCTCCGCTGTGTCGTGCTTCCTTGAGTACCTCTGGTCCCTGTCTCAGGCAGGGCTATAAGCCACATCCCTTAAGGTGCACCTGGCTTCGATTTTGGCATACTGTGCCAAGTTGGGGTTGCTGACAGTGGTGCCAGGACAGAGTGGTCAGTAGCTTATTTAATGGGATGGACCAACTGGCCCTTTTGGTGGGTATACCACCTTTGCCATGGGACTTGCAGCTGGTGCCATCATAGATGATGGGAAAATGATTTGGGCCTTTGGACAAATGTGATCTTGCGCATGTGTCGTAGAAGACCACATTTTTGGCTACCATGACCTTGGTCCATATCGGGTCTTCCACAAGACCAAGGTTGCCCTTCACTCCTATTGTAAATTCCAGCTAAAGGCAGTCCCTGAGTTTTACCTTAACAAGGCACTCATTCTTTCCAAGGCTTCACACTTCATAGGCCGAGCAAATACTCCACACAGTAGATGTTTGCAGGGCACTGCTCTTGTTTTGGAAGCAGTCGGCAGGATTTTGCAGTGAGGCTGTCCAGCTGCGTGTCATATACATAGAAGCCACCTTAGGCAGACGACTGCCCAGTGGATAACCTCCTGCATCACTATTTGCTATACTTTGGCTGGAAAGGAGCCACCCATGATGTTGAAGGTTCACTTCACCCGACATACTGTTGCCTTTGTTGCTGAACGCCACTTTATTAAAGGTTTTCAGATTTTATCCAGTACATTAATTATAAAATTCAGAACCATGAGATGATACTTTAAAAGTGGAGCGAACAGTTCTTCTAAAAGAAGAATAAACCATGAACATCACAGATGGTCTTTAAATAGACAAACAGTTTAGCTGGTAACATAGGCTGAGTGCATGAGGGCATGGTATCAGCCCCACTAGCTGTTGTAATAATACTATATCACATACGAGTTGTTCTGAAAAAAGGCCTATGACTGAGGGGCACTTCAGTTTGACCCCTCACCACCAGTGCTCCCGATAAGGTGAGTACTGACCTTGTTGACTCACTTTTTTTTTTTTTTTTTAAGGAATACTCTTTAAATATTTTTTTGCTGAGTACTGGTACTCATCCCAACCCTTGGAAATGCTCCATAAATACTATAAAAGGAGCTGTTTTTCCAAGTTTAAAGCACTTATCAAAATTATATTTTACTCGCCTAATGTCAAAAATTGTGAGTACTATTGCTTTTGAATGCCATTTTTATCAGGAGCGCTGCCTCAAGCTTAGTCTTGGTCTGGATGTTCAAAGTCCAGTAAGAATCCCAAGGGTGCCACAGTTCTAAGAATGAGTCCAGTATAAGGATTACTGTAGCCTACTTTCCCATTTCCGAAACATGTTGCAGTGCTATCTGGTCAGATGCTTGCATATTCATCTCGCAGTACAGCATCAACATCCATCATCGTGATGCTGTTTTTCGTTTCTCTGTCCTTCAGCTTCTTTTCATCTAGTTTGGGCTTGCCCCTTCTGAGAATTGCTAGGAGTCTGGGCTTGCCCATTCTGAGAATTGCTAGGAGTCTCCCTAAGTGTGGATAATTAACTGAATGTAGGTAGTTATAGAAGATCTTCCAGGACCTATCTTCATTGATTCACACTGATGGGTTCTGAACCGGAGGTGCTAGGACCCTGTAGGAGCCAGAACTTTTCAGGAGGGTTGGCGTGGAGGTAGGCTGCATGCATGCGCGGCACCTCAAGACTGGCTTACGCTGCATGGCTTACTTCGGCACTGGCACCCACCTCAGTTCCTTTTTTCCCCACCATCAAGTACGCTTCTCTGGCAACATCGCTCGCCCACTGGGAGTCGAATGTTCATGTCTGTACGACGACAGCATTCAGTTCATTCAATTTTAGTGTTTAAAGCTAGTGTTTATTTTTACATCAGTTTCGTGTTTTTGTTTTTTTTTTGTTTTTAACAAAAAAAAAAAAAAACTTTCCCTGTCAGTTTCTCTCAGCCCTGCCAAAAACGATCAAAGACCATGGAGAATGATGCTGATGGTAGGAAGCCTTTTCAGCCTTACTGCTTTGGCAGTGGGGCCATGTTTGGTCCACTTCC
This sequence comes from Neoceratodus forsteri, assembly GCA_016271365.2. Lineage (NCBI taxonomy): Eukaryota > Metazoa > Chordata > Ceratodontiformes > Ceratodontidae > Neoceratodus > Neoceratodus forsteri. The sequence continues at coordinate 327,288,055 of CM057451.1, read as the reverse complement.
CTCTCTGAGGGAGGGTTCTGATGATGGACGCTCCTGTGTTCGTTGGAAGGGGAAGAAATGGTATTGCTTAGGGTCACCCTCTGGGAGGTCTGCCACGAGGTCTTCAAGGTCCAGGAGCAGGAGGCCCTCTCTGGTATTGTTGGTATCCCCAGTGACTCCTGCTCACAGTCGTTCAAGGTCTCTGGCCCAGAGCCCTCCACTGTCCTCTTGTGGGGATTCTGGTGGGCAGTTTCACTACTGGGCAGCTCTTATGGAGCAGTGGGTACAACGGCTGGCTCATTTGCCCCTTCCTGTGGAACAGGTTCCGGGCCCCTCTGGGCCAGGGACAAAGGTGATGCAGTCGGGACATTCTAGCCAAATAGAGCGTCTGGCTCTGATAACAGACTCTGAACCTTTGTTGGTGACTGGGCTGCCGACACCGGTTCCACTAGCCATACCCCCTCGCAGTGTCACTGTCTTGGAACTGGCCCAGGTACGTTTTCCAGTCACTTCTGTGTCAGCTGGACCTACGTTGCAGGCAGCGCCGGGTTCAGGCCTCAGAGGGCCTGTCCCAGCACCGCACCTGGCGAAGACTTTGGCCTTGGGGGGTGGGTGGGCCAGCTGAGCCCTGTCTTTTGGCGGCACTCGCTCCTTTGAGTGGTGACAGCAGGCGGTGCTGGTTCCTTCTGAGCTGCCCCAGTGCGCCTTCCTGCTGGTGCCAGTGTCCGCCTGTCTTTGACTCCTGGAGCTGGGCTGGGCATTTCTAGGTCCCCTCATCTCCCAGCTCCTCATTCCGGAGAGGAGTTGGAGGGGGATGAGTCTGACCCCAACCTCATTATTTTCAAGGGCGGCAACAATTACTTTTTACAGCCTGGATAACCCAACCCCAGACCTCCTCTTGTTCCACAGGAGGACTTTTCTTTCCAGGCTCTTCTTCGCAATATGTATGCAACCCTTGCTTTTGAGTGTCCTGTTACTGACCCAGGGAAACTAATCCGGTTGGAGTGGCTCAGTGTTCCCAATGTGCTGGTTAACTTTATCCCTTCTGTTCCACCTGCTTTTGAGACTTTCTCAGAGGCAGTGTGAGCTAGGCCTGCGTCTGTTCCCTCTGTCTGTTGGCAGATAGATCATAAGTGTACTTCTCCTAAGGACAGACTGATCCTGGCATCTTACTTCAAGGGTATCTAGCTGCCAGGCATTAGTACCACACGAAAACTTTCTAGCTAGCAGTCTACTAGACGGGGCCACCCTCCACCAACGTCACCCTCTGACTTTGGCCTACCCTATGAGAGTGGATGGCCCCCATAGCCTCCTCAGTTCTTTCCCCACTGTCGACCAACGCACGTCAGACCTTTGGAAACTGCTGCAGCTTAAGTCGACTGACATTGTCCAGTGTTTTTTCTTTCTTTTTGCACCAAAAGCAAAGAGGGCATTCCAGTCTGCAGACAGTGTTTGTCTAAGTGGTTAGCCAGTTGTATTGTTTTCTGTTATAGGAAGCACGGTAAGGAACTTCCTAGGGGTGGTCTGTGGCCATTCAACCAGGGGTTTGGCTGCTTTGGTTGCATGCTTCAGAAATGTCTCTTGTTGCAGAGATTTATGCAGCTACCACTTGGAGTACTGTCCATACCTTCACTAAACACTATAGTCTGGACATCGCCTCTCGGTATAGAGCCAGTTTCGGCCTGGCTGTTACCCAAGACATTCTCTCTTAGGTCCTTACATGGCCAGCCACGCAGACTGTTTGACAGTTGTTGCCAGAACTGCTTGGGACTCGTCCTACAAGTGTGGCCTGCTGCAAGAGATGCCCTCAAAGTAAGATGGTACGGTTTATGAGAACTTACCGTAACAGTAAATCTTCGGGGGTATCTCAGTCATCCAGTAACACTGTAGGAACCTTCGCCGTCAGTGAAGGGGAATCCACACAAAAGATTTTCAGATGTACAACTGGGGCCGCCCATGCTGTCGACGTTCCACTGACATTAGGAACCCTATATAGGAGTTGGGGGCCTCACTCCCTCCTAAGTTCTTTCCCGCAGTCAACTTGCAAGCATAGTCTCTGCTGAAGCTCCGTTGCAGTATTTGCGTATTTTTCGGCCTACAGCTGCATTTTTTCCTACTTTCATAATCTCCTTTAAAGATTTTTTGTTTGTTGAGAGTTGATCCTTCCTCTTCTCTTTTTCGTTGCTGCTGCTGCGGAAAGAAGATTGCCTTTACAAACGAACACTCTGTGTCTGCTGTCTTGGGCCTGACCACGACGGTCTCCGATTGGAGCTCTGCCAGAAGTTTAATCAGACAACCCTCAGGCGACGCAAGAAGGCTCTCAAAAAAATTCCTGATGGAACAGCAGGTAGTCTGCTCTGGACAGGGGTCCTCTGGGGTCCTGGCCACTCAGTCGCCCATCGGATCTTGGAGCTCCCAGACTTCCAAGACCCGGGACAAGTCCTCGGGGAAAAGTCACAAAAAAGACCAGGATTGCGACTGCTCCCCCCGGTGGCCATCCCGTTCCCTGTCGTTCTCTTCTCCTTCGACGGCAGCTGCCACAACGAAGAGACCAGTTGTCCAGGTCTCTGTTTCTGCCAGGCCCATATGGACAGCTTCTCCGCCCGACCGCCGACCTCCTGGTCTTTGGCCCCTCCTCCGTGGATGGGTTCATCATCGACGGCTACTCCGACGAGACCTGCCCCTTCCTTTCAGAGGGCTGCAGGTTCATTCGATGGCTACTGTGCTGTCGACGAAGACCATGAATCTGAACAGAGTACTTGTGAAGTTCACTAATATACTGGATCAGCAGTTTAGTGCCTTCAGTAGGCCCTCGTTGATGGTAGCTTCATTGACACCTGTTCGTTGACCACTGGAGGCTCTCCTTGGGCCTCCGACACCAGACACAGTCAAGGAGTACCATCTGGACCTCATCCTCCCTGATGACATAGAGGAGGAGGAGGAGGAGGAAGAAATCCTCATATCTGATAAGTCCACTGCTTCTTCAGTCAGTAAGGACTCAGTCAAGCATACTCCAAGGTCTCCTCCTGAGCATGCCACCTTCTTCAGTGTCATGAAGCAATTATCTTTTTTTTATTTTATTTTATTTTTGTGGTCTCCTTCCCCTCTAAGTTGGAGGATTCGGCACCCTGCTCGCTGCCCCCTATGTCCAGGCTTTATCCCCCTGGACGGGGCCACCGGGCGGGCACCTCCCTTCCCAAGGAAGTTTGGTCTTTTGCCTCTGGCTTACCCTTGGGCAGGGCCACGGAAACGAGACCCCTCTGCCCTGGTGGACATTGGTCTCAGCGGGAGCAGCAGCGGAGCAGGGGCCGTCATGAATGGAGCCTGCATTTTTTTTGTATGTTGCATTCCTGGAGGCGGGTACGTGCAATGATGCCAGCATCCACCCCCGCCCCGAACATGTGGCGCTGGCAGCAGCAGTACCCCTGCCTCCGCCCAGAGGTCCGCACAGCATAGGACACTCTCCCACGCCCCTCTGAGAAGGAGAGCAGTCCCTGAATGCTCAGTCCTTCTACCCCTGACCGCTCTTTCCGACTCCTGAGTCAGTCACTGAACCCAGGATGTCGCTGCTGCTGCAGGCAGACACCTTGCCGCTGTGCCAACCATGAAGCAGTTGTCTGCCACTATGAGCTTCCAAACTGAGGAGGAGGATGCTACCAAGAAAGACCTGGTGGACTTTTTGGAGGTTCCTGAATCTCCCCCTAAGATTATTCCTCCTATGCTGCCAGCCCAGAAAAATGCCACCAAACAGCCAGGTACAGGCCAGACATGGTGCCAGCTATGCCACACAGGGCAGACAAGCTTTATAATGGCCCTCCGAGCCGTCCTTATTTTGCTGCCCATGCCAAAACTGACTCTGTGGTCATCAAGGCAGCCCATGACAAGTCTAAGGTGCCAGACCACCTTAGTTCCCTCCCCCCAGACAAGGAATCCCACAGGCTTGACCTCTGGGGTAAGAGAGTTTACGCCTCCTCTACTTTGGGCCTCAGGATTGTAAACTATCTGCCACACATGGCTAAGTTTCAGAATGCCAACTGGATCAGTTTCAGTTTATTTTTTATACTGGAAAGGCATGTGAGCAGAACTGCCCATTTTCACAAGCGTCGAGCTTTACATAGACAAACAGGTACATTACAGGTTATACAAGAAGTTTAAAAAAGACAGTGTTGATAATAATTTAAAGGGTTTACAGAGGGTGATCAAATAAATATATGTACAGTATCAGTATCAAACATGTAGGCAGTAGTGGGACAGTGTAAGGAGGAGTCTAGACAGTCAGGGATGGGAGCATTTGCAGATTTGGGAACTCGACTGGCGACTTAGATTTTACTTGAAGGAAGCTAGTGAGGGACATTGAATTAGGAAGGGGGGCAGGCTATGAAACAGTTTCACACCCTTGTAGGAGAGGGTGTGTTGACCTTGGGTGGTCCGACAGGAAGGGAGAGCGAAGAAGTGGGTAATTAACTGTCTGGCGGGCCTGGTGATGGCTGACCTAGGGAAAAGAGAGACTATGCTGCTTGGTAGTAAATAGTCCACGAGTGATTTTGTAGAAAAAGACCAGGACTTTGCTGTCCAGCCTGTCCTCTAATGGGGACCAAGTGGAGGTTTTGTATAAGTCACAGTTGTGGGTCAGTCTGGGGAGGCTGGTGGCAAATTGTATAACGTTGTGATAGGTGGTCCTAAGCCATGAGAATTTTTTTTTTTTTTTTAATATATGTACTCTTTATTTTATTCTCAGGCTATCACATAGTTTATATTACCACATAATACAGGTATAATGTAACCAGCTTTTAAAAAGAAAAAGAAAAGGAAATATTCCAAGGAGGCAGTTCTTAATGACTTAAGTAGACAGAGTGTACAATATCATATTTCTAGTATCAGAAGCTGCATTAAAAAGTTGGTATATTAATACTTTAATTAAATAAGGTATACACAATTAGTAGGAGGAGAAACCAGAGGAGAACCACCACCAAATTTAGTCAACGGCTCAACTGTTTTATTTACCCCATATTTCCCAAGACCCACCTCCCCCGGGGTCTACAATGAAGAATAATTCCAACAAAGATGTAGTATCTTATAATTCATGGTATGAAGGAAGGGTCCCTTTCCATAATATACAGCACCCATGGTGCCAGTGAAGATCAAATTGAGATGTAATTCCCTTGCTGCCTGAAATCAGATGTTCTAAATGGTACACGCCATTCAAAATAGAATCCCATAAAACAAGCATTGGGGATGTGGACTGGCGCCAGAGGTAATAGCCTTTTTTGCTGTTAAAAGGTTAGTATATATCATGTCCTTAGGGGACAATTTGACACCTGCTGAGGGGATAAAACCACAGAATGGTTTATTAAAATCTGAAGGAGATCAGTAACCTGAGTCCAGAAAGGGGCTAATGCAGGACAGGACCAGAATAGATAAGAGTGTGTGTGTAGCTTTTTTTTCCCCACATCCTCTCCCAACAGTAGCCCAATTGTACTAGGAGAAGCTTCTTCAGTTAAGGGACGTTAAAAAATCTAACCTGACATTTCCAAGTGAATGCCCCAATATCCAGCTTGGGATACTTTCATAGGAGGGAGAGAATATTTAAGCCACTCTGAATAGGGGATATCTGTACCCAGCTCATCATTCCAGGCCTTTAGAATTAGCTTGGAGGTTCTTGCCAATATTTCTCCTAAGGCCCTATAGGCTTGACCTACCATATGTTGCACCTGGTGTCCTCTCAGAGAGCTAATTATTAGTTCAAGAAGGAGTGGTGTAGGGTGTGGAATTTGACAAAGCTCTGAGGATTTATCAAGAAGGTAAAATCCGACTTGCAGATAACAGAAATGGTCACTACGTTATAAAGGATATGCAGCTTGTAACTGGGCAAAAGTTACTACCCCCGCGAGTCCAAAAACTGATATATTTATTTATATGACAGTCCAAATCTATGCCATTTTGAAAAGACATGATCTAATTGTGCAGGGAGAAATTCCTTGTCTGATGAAAGCAGACGCAGAAAGTAGAATATAGTAGCAAATTGAGGGGTTTGTCTAATTTTACCCCAGACACGGAGTGTATTTGATGTACAAAAGGTAAAATGAGTGTATGTCAAGAGAGTAGAGTTGGGTTTAAACAAAATAGAGCTAATATCAAAAAGATCATTCAAGACAAACTACGGTTTTCCATTGGGCCGAATAGCTAGGGTTATTCCATAGCAGAATGGTCCTCAGTACCGATGCCTGAAAATATTGATTGAGATTGGGGAGATTTAAACAGCCCCTATCACGGGGTAATTGAAGGAGGGACCATCGTATTTTGGGCCTCCGGCCTACCCAAACGAATCTAGAGAACATCTTGTTCCATGAAGTAAAATAATGAGACTGTGTCACTGGGAGTGAAATAAATATAAAAGTCTTGGAAAAATGTTCTTCAAACAAAATGAAGTCTTGCTGCATTCTGACTATTGCAGTTAGCCCCAGGCTTTAAACTGCCCCGGAGAACAAAGGGTTAACTTTTCTATGCATGGCATAGAATGCTGAGCTTGAGCTCGGTTGAGGTCTCTGTCTCATTCCCTTTGAAACTCAACCGTCAGATTCTTTACGACGCCTCACTGAACAGTCGCTCTGGAGATTTCTCCTGCAGCTCGGTTCAAAAGTCTGTTAAAGTGTCGGTTAAGTGTCTGTTTTAAACTGAAAATTATTCCGCATAGTCAGGTCAGTCTCTGTCTGCAGTACCATGAGTACTAGATAGGTTTTGTTCTGATTTTCTTTGTGGAAATTGTAAAAGTGTTAGATCGGTTGGGCTGAACCGATCATTTGTAGTGAATCCTTGTGTTTTACTTTAGTGTGTGGTTACTAGTCCTTATCGGTTCTATATAAAAAAAAAAAAAAAAAGTGTTTTGAATGTTTTTTTCCAGTACCCGTGACATGGTTAGGAACCTATAAGAGTCTTGCCTAGTGTGCCATAAAAGGGCAAGTTTGGTTAGTTGGCCATGTCTGAGAAACCCAAGAAAAAACCCAGGCCCACTGGGTTTCAACACTGCAGTGAGTGTGGGGAGGTCTTTGCTAAGGCAGATCCCCGCACCACCTGTGTTTATTGTCTGGGGTTTGAACACCTCGATACAGACTGCCAAATATGTAAAAATGTTCCTAAATCTACCCTTGAAAAGAGATTAGGTAGACTGAGGGAAAAGGAGGCCGAGAAGTCCGCTGACCCGGATGGCCAGCCTGGTTAGTTTCTGACCGAACCAGGAGGAGTGCCCTCTGACCAAGGCGATACTTTTTCGGGCAAGAGGAGAGCCGATCCTGAGGGATCGGTTCCTACAAAAAGAAAACGCAAAGAAAAATCGACCAGTTCGGATCCAGAGGTTCATGTTCCGACCGCCGAGGAAATAGCCAGAGCGATTCAGATTGTGGAATCGCTCAACGGTTCCGACCAATCCGGCACCTTTTGGAAGGGGTTCGATTCGGTCGGTTCCCCCAGTTCAAGATTATACCCCTGAAGACTTTTATGAACCAGAGTTTGAGGAGGAGGAGGAGGGGGAGTTTGAAGATGGTGATGGTGAAAGTGGATGTGCCCGTGGAACCAGACATCTCCCCAGACAGACTTTCGGGTGTATCCCCTCCTAGGCTTTGAGTCCCCTTCCCGCTTTCTGTTTTATAGAAAGGTGGTTGAAATCCTCCAGCTTCCTATGGAGGAGGCAATGGAGAATCAAGAGGAGCCCGATTATGTGGAAATGATGGACATCCCAGAGTCCAGGAGACTGTCTGTTCCCCTTCACGAATCTTTTGGAAGCAGACACAAAAAATCAAAGTCTCCCAATTCTATACCTTCTGTTGACAGAAGGATGGACAAGAGGTATACACTATCAGGCTCAGATACAGAGTTTTTATACCAGCAATGCAGCCATGTTGGGGTAGTGCAGGCTGATGCCTGTGACAAGGCAAATATTCCCTTGGCTTCACACCCCCCAGACAAAGACTCCAGGAAGATGGATGCCATGACAAAGAAACAGTGCATGCATCTTCCTTGGGACTCAGGCAGGTGAACTATATGGCCTGTACAGCCAGGTACCAGAAGTCCAGGTGGGACACACTACTGGCACTGGCTAAACAGGCTTCCCCCCAGCTGGCCAAGGAGCTTTAGGAGGTGGCTGCTGATGGGACTGAGGCATCAAAGGTACAGTTTCATGCTGCTGTGGACTCCAGTGACGTGTCATCAAGAGTCATGGCTACATCTGTGGCTCTTCAGAGGATGGCTTGGCTCAGATGTACTAGCTTCTCACAGGACACCCAGGCTAAGGCCATGGATTTTCCTGTGGTGGGTAATTCTCTGTTTGGGGAGCAGCCAGAGAATTGCATGAAAAAAGTGGATGAGTACAGGACCACTTATAGGAGTGCTCAGGCCAAAGAAAGGCAAGCAACTCCTCAGAGGCAGCAATCTAGGGGCAGGGGCAGGCCTTTTCATAGGCCTTTTTACCAAGCACTGGCCTCTTCTCCCTTTTCACAGAGGGGGGTTCTTTAGAGTGAGAGGCAGAAGGGGGATGAGCAGGGCTGCATCCACCCCTCAGCCTAAGGCCCCTGCCAAGCAGATACCCTGATGGGTCTGCCCGGATCGAGACTCCTATTCCTGTAGGGGGCAGGCTGGCTTACTATGTCCAGGACTGGATGTCTATTACATCAGACAAGTGGGTCCTGGAAATAGTAAGCCAGGGACTGGTTCACAGCTTCAAAAAATTTCTAAAGATGAGAACCAGATCTTTTCCACCTGCAGGCCTCTCCGAGACCTTGCCCTAGAGGCAGAGGTTTCATCTCTTCTGGCTCTGAGCCATAGAGAGAGTTCCTACCATACACTGGGGAAAAGGTCTGTATTCCAGATACTTCCTTACCCCAAAAAAGACAGGAGAGTGGCAACCCATCCTAGATCTAAGATACCTGAACAAACATCTTTTAAAACCAAGGTTCAAGATGGTGACTCTGGGAATAATTCTTACCTCTCTAAGGCCAGGGGACTGGCTAGCCTCCCTGGATCTCAAAGATGCCTACTTTCACATTCCCATCAAGTGCTCCCACAGAAAGTACCTCAGGTTCAAGTTGCCCTCAAGCCATTATCAGTTCAAAGCAGTGCCCTTTGGCCTAACATCAGCCCCAAGGGTTTCACAAAGTGCCTGGCAGTAGTAGTGGGCTTTTTAAGAAGGCAGAAGATTACCATCTTTCCATATCTGGACGACTGGCTCATAGTGGGTCAGTCTCCAGACCAAGTCAATTCAGACCTGCAAGTGACCCAGCAAGTACTATCTTCCCTGGGGTTCCTTCTCAACCTCCCCAAGTCAGTCCTCGAACCATTGCAGCTTCTTACCTTTATAGGGACAGAGCTAGATACTGTCAAAGCAAGAGCCTTTCTTCCCCTGGAAAGGGCAAGAGTTTTTGTGGAGCTGGCTTCTTCCTTCAGCTTTCAGGTGTCCCGACCAGCAAGGCACTTCCTTCAACTCTTGGGCCACATGGCAGCTTCTACAGCAGTGGTCCAAGGGGCAAGATTTCAAATGAGGGACATTCAGTTCTATCTGAGGGCCTTTTGGGCCCAAAAGAAGGACCCTCTTACCAAACTGATTCCAGTGACTCGGACACTGATCCAAGTCCTTCAGTGGTTTGCAGGATCAGGGCAATTTAAAGCAAGGGGTCCCATTTGTCACTCAGTCTCATTTGGTAGTCCTTACCACGGATGCTTCCCTTTTGGGGTGGGGAGCTCATCTGGGAGCGCTCTCAGCCCAGGGACTGTGGTCCCCTCAGGAGTCCCTTCTTCATATCAGTCTCCTGGAACTCAGGGCAGTTTTTCTGGCCCTGCAAGCTTTCTCTCAGTCTGTGCAGAACAAGGTAATTCAGGTCAGAACAGACAACACCACACCATGTGGTACATCAACAAGCAGGGAGGCACTCGGTCTACGGCCTTGTATGCAGAGGCCATGAAATTGTGGTCCTTGGCTTATTCCCTGCAAACCTCTCTGATAGCAGTCCACCTTCTGGGGAAGGACAGTGTGCTAGCAGATGCATTGAACAGGATCTCCCAGGGCCATCACGAATGGTCCCTGGACCCCTTAGTGTTGAAAGTAATTTTCTCAAGGTGGGGCACTCCAGAGATGGATCTCTTTGCTGCCCCAGACAATCATCAACTTCCTCTGTTTTGTTGCAGACCCCCAGTCTTGGGTTCGGTCCCTCTGGATGCTCTGATTTTGAACTGGGAAGGGAAATTTCTGTATGCCATCCCTGCCTTTCCTCTCCTGTTCAAAGTTCTAGTCAAGATAAGGTCAGAATCTTGCAAAGTGATTTTGATTGCTCCAGACCAGGCCAGACAGCCTTGGTACCCTCTCTTGCTCTCTCTAGCAGTCCATCTTCCCCTGTCTCTTCCCAGGAATTACAACCTGCTAACCTCCTCTCAGGGGAGGATTTGGTACCCCAATCTTCGGTCTCTCAATCTCAAGGCATGGCTCTTGAAGAGTTAGAGTATGCAGATTTGCATCTGTCTCAGGGGGTTCTGGATGTTCTCAAAGCTTCTCGAAAGCACTCCACCAGAAAGACTTGTAACTCCAAATGGAAAAGATTCAGCATTTCGTGTTCCAGGAAGCATATTTCTCCAGACACTGCTGAATTGCCTACAGTTTTGGATTATGTGGTCCATCTTAATGGCCTAGGCCTCAGACCAGCTACTTTCAAGGTAAACTTGTCAGCTGTTTCTGCTTTTCTGTCAGTGGGGAAGTGTTCCTCACTATCTTCTCATCCTGTGTCCTGTAAATTTTTCAAGGGATTGCTTCATACCAATTCTCCCTTTAGGGATCCTGCCCCTGCCTGGGACTTAAATGTTTGCATTGCTCAACTTATGCAACCTCCTTTTGAGCCTATGTCCTCAGCAGAGCTTAAGTACTTGACTTGGAAAACTGTTTTTTAGTAGCCATTACCTCTGCCAGACGTATCGGTGAACTGCAAGCCCTGTCAGTGGAACCTGATTTTATCTCCTTCCATAGGGATAAAGTGGTCCTTAGAACCAATAGGAGGTTCTTGCCCAAAGTGGTCTTAGTCTTCCACTTGAATCAGTCTGTCTCTTCCTGTCTTTTTCACTGATCATTCCTCCTCAGGAGAGAGGAGGCTACACAGTTTAGATGTTTAAAGAGCCCTTAGCTACTACATAGAGCATACCAAGGGTCACAGGTTTGATTCCCTCCAGTTGTTCCTCACTTATGGGGAGGTGGGAAAGGGCAAACCTGCCACCAAGAGAACTATTGCCAGGTGGATTGTGTCTTATATATACAGTAGTTCTGCTATGAGAAACTAGAAAAGATTCCACCCTCTGGCCTGAGGGCTCACTCTGCAAGAGGTACAGCTGCTTCCCTGGTTGCAGCCAGGGATATCCCTCTTTGTTAGAAATTTGTCAAGCGGTCACCTGGAAAGCAGTCCATACCTTTACCAGGCATTACTGTCTGGATATCCAGGCTAGGAGTGATGCTCGGTTTGGCACTGCAGTACTTCAGAGCCTATTCCCAAAGTAAGTTATCTCCCTCCTCCATGGAGGTACTGCTTAGTAGTCTGCAGTTTGTTAGAATACAGCAAGACTTCATGTTGTTTGAAGAAAAAATTACTCACCTTAGGAATTGTGTTTCTTCTAATGGAGTCTTACTGTATTCTGACCTCCCTCCCTGCTTCCCCTCTCAGAACCTGGTTTTTGGGAAGTGGGTGGGCAGGTGCAGTGCTGCACCCCAGAGGTGCTTCTTGCACATCCTCCTTTTTATTAGTGTGTTTTGTTGTATTGTTATCCTTATTTTGGATTGGTTTTGGTTTTGGGTTTCCTGACTAGGGTCTTCCTTGGGAATCCAAAAATCTCTGTTGCCCATTGGCTAGTTAAAAATTTTTTACAATTTCCTCATAGTATAGTTACTGAGTTCTAGGGACATGGATATGTTGTTCATCCACACTTTCTGGCAGGTATCCTTGCCGCTTTAAATCTTGCCGGAAGGTCTTCAAGCTGGCTCCTCCCACCCACCCGGGTGGTAAAACTCTCGGCTCCGCCCCATGACGCCAGATCTTCCTTACCGCTTGGAAGCTCAGGTTCCCTCCTTAATGCTCTGCGTATAAGACTGGTTCCTATTTCTTCGGTTTACCCGAAATTACTTTTAAGGTTTTCAAGACTTCGGTCATTTATTTCCCTCGCGGCTGCGATGGACAAATTGACTCCCAGTTTTCGGAGGTGCCCATGCAGGCAGAAGATGTCTCCGCACTCCACGTGCATCTACTGTTTAGGCCTTGAGCACGACCCGCAAGCTTGCAACCTGTGCTCTTCTTTTTCGGCCTACGTCCTGGAAGACCGCGCCACCGTTTGCAACTTGAGCGCCGAGAAGCGATACCCTCCGATAAAGTCGAGAAGGCCCGTTTGGCAGTTTCCGTGGCGGCGGGCTCGTGAGATCAGCAGGCAGATGATGGCGCCCCCTCGGCGCAGGCTGCATCTTCGTCTACCTCGGCCGCGGCCTTTATCCCGCTCTCCCTGGGATCTTCCTATTCAGTTTCTTTTAAGGAGCTCTGTCTGTCCCTTTCCACTAAGGGAGAGGGACCAACATCCTCAGGGCCTTCCTCTCGATCCAAGAAGAAGGACCACCAAGGTAAGTCCCTCCGTCGACGCTCTTGGGAGCGGGAGAGGTCCCTTTCACCGAGTAGTCGACCATCGACTTCGGCCACTGGCCTCATGGCGTCCCCGTCAGGTCAGTTGACCAAGACTCCCGTCGACGCAGTCGAGATTTTTCTCGACCCGTCGGACGGGCTGTCGACCGGTGAAGCCGAAAACCCTCACTCCCTGGTTCCCCCGGCGGAGATTGAGGTTTCCGTGGACTTGTCAATGCCTCCGGTTCCTGAGTCCACGGTTGAACCCTCCGAGCCGAGGGGAGAGTGAGTTTCCCCCGCCCTGCCCCAGAACCCTCCTCGGAAAAGCCGAGGTTCGCGGTCTCTGTCTCGGACGACTTCTCGGTCCAGCCGATCTCGCCGTCATAGGCGGTCTCGGTCTCGGTACTGTGGCAAGCGGCGTCACCGCTCGTCCTCGTCTTCCTCCTCGGACGAGGGGAAGCTTTGACGCAAGTTGCGTTGGCGCTACGAGGACCTCATGTGGCAACAGCTTCTTCTGTCCGGGAGCAAGCCGACGTAGTCGCCTTCCCCGGCTATCAAGTGGCTGTCACCGGAGCGGCCAAAGCAACCCCTTGCTGTAGCCGAGGCGCCTGCTCCCAGGCCGGTTGCTCGACCAAAACCGGCTGCCCCACCGATTCTGGTGGAACCTCCGCCTCCACAGCCATTGTTTGGGGCCCCGACCAAGAATTCTCGGTCGGCCCAGGGTCTGCCCCATAGGCTGTCTGTCACCCTCACTCCCGATCGCCCTCGGCAGGTGGAGGTGGCTCAGGCCAAGAGCAGCTCTTTGCGGACTCCTCCGAGTCAGGACGACGATTCCTCCCTGTTCTCCAGGCGGGTCGACTTGGAGTCCTCAGGAGGTCAGTCACTGGACGATAGCCCATCGTCCTTCATGGGTTTGCTCAGGCTCGTCTCGGAGTCCACCGGGATGCAGCTCGAGCCCGTATCCAAGCGGGCCAAGTGTCCCCTCACGGAGATTTTGGACCGAGGGGACTCTCCTACGGAGGCCTTTCCGGTGGCCAAGGCCATTGTAGACCCGGCCTTGGAGCTTTGGCAGCGTCCTGCTTCCTGCCCTGCGCCTTCGGCCAGGATGGCGAGGAAGTATGCGGTCCCTACCGGTTCCCTGTCCGGCTTCCGAACACCCCTCAGCCGAGGGGTTAGTTACCGACAGCGTCTTCTGGTGTGCGGGCGCGCAGGGGCGTGGACAAGCCTCCCAACAAGGAGTCCAGAGTTGGACTACGCCCGCAAAGTCTATGCTGCGTCCTCCCTTGGTCTCCGTCAGGCCAGCTTGGCCGTGCTGATGGCACACTTCTCTCATGCCCTGTTGGGCTCCCTGGACGAGGTAGTCCCTCATCTTCCGGCTGACCTGCAGACCACGGTTAGGCAGGTGCGGGACCAGGGCAGGGCAGTGGCCAAGCAGCAACTTCAGACTGCTTTGGACATCGGCGACTCATGCGCCAGGTCAGTCGCGGCCGCAGTGGCTATGCGCCGTCTGGCATGGCTGAGGATATCCACCTTCACAGCGGATACCCAACACAAGTTGGCGGATGTCCCCTTCCTGGGGACCGACCTCTTCGGCCCTGGAGTGGAAGATCATCTCCAGAGGATCGAAAAGTCCAATGCCACTCTGGACTCGGTCTCATCCGCCCAGAGGGACAAGGGCTGCAGACAGCAACCCAAGCCCTTTCGTCCGTCTGCGCCCGCGGCACGTCCGGCCAAGCAGCATCAGGGCCAGCAGGCTCGCGCCTGGCATCCCAAACCCAAGCCCGCGGCTTCCTCCTCCAGGAAGCAGGGAGATAAAGGCCCAGGTGGTCCCTCGGCCGGTCCCTCCTCCAAGCCTGCTCAGTGACGGGTTGAGGTGCCACCCCAACCTCGTCACCCCATCCCAGGTTCTCTGGGACGGCCACCACTTCCTTTCCTCGCCTGGTCCGCTATCACCACAGACTGGTGGGTGTTGGAAGTGGTGGGGAAGGGCCTGCCTCTGGAGTTCGAGCAGGCCCGCCTCTTCCGAGCTGGCCGCCTGGGGCCTAGGAGTCCGCAGCCTCGCTGTTGGCTCGCCGAGCCGACATCGCTCTGCTCCTCAAGAAGGAGGTGATCAGAGAGGTGGCGGACCCTCCCTCAGACCCGGGGTTTGTGTCCAGGTACTTCCTGGTCCCAAAACAGACGGGGGGCTGGCGCCCCATTCTCGACCTGCACGACCTAAACAAGTTCCTAAGGTCTCGGACTTTCAGGATGGTCACTCTGGCTCAGATAATACCATCCCTGGAACGCGGCGTGTGGTTCTGCTCTCTGGACCTACAGGACGCGTTTTTTCACGTCCCTATCCGTCCGTCTCACCAGAGATTCCTTCGCTTTCGAGCGGAAGGATCCCGTTACGAGTTCTGAGCCATGCCCTTCGGCCTGTCTCTTGCTCCCAGGGTCTTCACCAAATGCATGGCAGTGGTGACAGCAATTCTCGGTGCCGAGGGTCTGGGTGTACCCTTACCTGGATGATTGGCTGATAGCAGCCCCTCCAGACAGGAGGTGGAGCGGTCCAGAGATCTGGCCCTCCAGGTTTGCTCTCAGATCGGCCTCCTCATCAACGAGGCCAAGTCGAACTCTAACCGAGCAGCTGATTCTGTTCATCGGGCAGAGCTCGACTCTCTTCAACCAGAGCACGGCTCCCGAGGACAGGGCCGAGGTTCTTTCCTCCTTTGCCCAATCATTTCTGGTTGGGCAATCGTGCTCCCGCCCGGACTTCTGCGCCTCCTGGGTCTCATGGCGGCCTGCACCAGCGTGGTCCGTTGGGCCGCTGGAACATGCGTCCCCTTCAATGGGGACTGGCCAGCCAATGGTCACAATGCTGCGATCCGTTGGACCAGCCCGTGACAGTGACCCAGGAGATGTGGAACGCCCTTCAATGGTGGATCGTTCCAGCACATCTGCAGGAGGGCATCCCGTTCGTCCGCCACGAGCCGACGGTCTCTCTATCGACCGACGCCTCTCTGATGGGTTGGGGTGCCCATCTGGGGGAGCACAGAGCGCGCGGCGTCTGGTCCCCTCGGGAGTCCCGATGCCATATCAACCTGCTGGAGCTTCGGGCGGTCCGTCTAGCTCTCACTGCCTTTGCTCCGTTCCTACAGGGTCAAGTGGTTCAGGTCCAGACGGACAATACCACGACCATGTACTACCTAAACCGCCAGGGTGGGACGCGCTCCATGCCTCTGTGCAAGGAAGCTGTCTGCATTTGGTCACTCGTGCCCAGCCTGGAGGCGGATCTCCTAGCCATTCATGTGGCAGGAGCCTCCAACACCCTGGCCGATGCCCTAAGCCGGATAGGGGCTGTGTTTTACGAGTGGTCTTTCCTGCCAGAGGTAGTACAAGATCTGTTCTCCCATTGGGGCACACCTCAGGTGAACCTATTTGCGTCCAGGGAGAACGCGAAGCTGCAGCTGTTCCATGCCCGCCCCCCTCAGCAGGGCTTGCTGCAGGGGGATGCCTTCTCGAGGCCGTGGACCCCGGGCCTCTTCTACGCCTTTCCCCCATTTCCCTTGATCCACAGGGTGCTTCTCAAGGCGAGGAGGGACAAGGCTCAGGTGATTCTGGTAGCCCCAGACTGGCCCCGCCAGTGCTGGTATCCAGATCTCCTCAGCCTCAGCTCCAGGCTCCCGAGGCAGCTTCCAGCTCGCCCGGACCTACTTTCAGTCAATCAGGGGAAGGTGTTCCATCCGGACCTTCAATCCCTGCACCTGACGGCCAGGTTCCTGAGCGGCTAGAGTTCCAGGCCTTGGGTCTTTCCGACGAGGTCCTCAATGTAGTTGAGGCGTCCCGTAAGGAGTCGACCAGGAAATGCTCTGCCTTCAAATGGAAGAGGTTTTCCATTTGGTGTCAGGGCAAGGGCCTGGACCCTTCCTCCTGTTCCTTGGCAAGCATCTTGGACTATCTATGGTCCCTTTCTCAGCAAGGGCTTAGGTCGACGACCTAAAGGTGCACCTGGCAGCCATCTCTGCTTACTGGGCGCGGGCAGGAAGCAGTCGGTGGCGCAGGAGAAGGTGGTCTGGTGCTTTTTCAAGGCATTGATCACATTTCCTCGGTCGATCAACCTCCACCTCCGTGGGATTTACTGCTGGTATTGGCAAAGCTCACACATTGAACCAATGCACAGGTGTGATCTCTCTCACCTGTCGTGGAAGACCGCCTTCTTGGTGGCTGTTATGTCAGCCAGAAGGATGGGAGAGCTCCAGGCGCTTTCCATAGAGTCTCCTTACCTGGTCTTCCACAGGGACACGGTTGTCCTGCGCCCCCACCCGAAATTCCTTCCGAAGGTGGTGTCGGAGTTTCACTTTAATCAGGTGTTGACTCTGCCGGTGTTCTACCCCAATCACACCTCGGAGGCCGAATATAGGCTCCATACTCTGGACCCTAGAAGGGCGCTTACTATAAGGGCGCACGGCTGAAAGTTAGGGAGAGGTTCGCCAGCTGTTTGTCACCTACACTGAAGCCGCACCTGGCAGACCTGCAACCAAGCGGACGATAAGCAGGTGGGTCACCTCCTGCATAGATCTCTGCTATAGGTTGGCGGGCATGGAGCCTCCCAGAGGGATAAGAGCTCATTCTACCTGCCATACCGTTGCATCGGTGGCTGCTTCCAGGGACATCCCTATCCAAGAAATCTGCAGGGCTGATACCTGGAAGTC
Source organism: Neoceratodus forsteri (assembly GCA_016271365.2). Taxonomy (NCBI): domain Eukaryota; kingdom Metazoa; phylum Chordata; order Ceratodontiformes; family Ceratodontidae; genus Neoceratodus; species Neoceratodus forsteri. The sequence goes on along the minus strand of CM057451.1, from coordinate 327,270,759 downwards.
AGCACACACCTTCATCACCCACTACCACATCGACCTTGAGTCACGCCAGGATGCTGGTTTTGGGGCCTCAGTTCTCCAGTCTCTATTCCCTAAGTAGGGGGTGTGCGTCTTGCCTCCCTCCTCCCGGAGAACTGCTAGGAGTCTGCCAGAAAGTGTGGATGAACAACATATCCATGTCCTAGAAATACAGGTTACTCACCTGTAACAGGAGTTCTAGGAGTGGTATGTTCATCCACCATTCTCGATCTCCCGGCTTCGATGCACTACCTGAGCTTCCAGCGGGCCAGATCTGACGTCTTGGGGCGGAGCCGAGAGTTTTACCACCCGGGTGGGTGGAAGGAGCCAGCTTGAAGACCTTCCGGCAAGATTTAAAGCGGCAAGGATACCTGCCAGAAAGTGTGGATGAACAACATATACCATTCCTAGAACTCCTGTTACAGGTGAGTAACCTGTATTTTTTGCTCGTAATAATCTGACTGTTGGGTTTCAAAGGGCTACAGACAGAGACCTCAACCGAGCTCAAGCTCAATGTTCTATGCACTGCATAGAAATTTAACCCTATGTTCTCTGGGGCAGTTTAAAGGCTAGAGCTTACTGCAGTTTGTCAGAATACAGCAAGACTCCGTTAGAAGAAACACAATTACTAGGGTGAGTAATTTTTTCTTCTTCCCCTACGTGCTACTGCCTCAGCCACTCCTTCAGCCTGTGCCAAGGCGGCATCTGACCCGGTTTGTTCCCAAGCCCCAACTCTCATATTGCAGTCGTCCCCAAGGTAGCCTGGACGTAACCCTTCGACAGGAGGGTCCCCCATCTCCGAGGGGGAAGGCACCAGAGGCAGGGCTAGCACAATAGTTGGCCCTGGGGAACTGCTGAGGGACTGGGAGCTCCACGACACTGATGGCCTCAAATCGCCAGGCGGCTGTCATCCGGCTGAACGCGGAGCCATTTTCTATTTTTCTGGTAACGTTTCCTTGCTTTGTGTCTGCACTTCCCCCGGTCTCCACCGGAGGTCGCTGCAGAGCGACGCCTCCCCACTACCCACCTCAGGAGAGGAGAGCAGTCTTTACAGATGCTCAATCCTCTCCTTCCCCTGCCAGCCTCCGGCATCCCGGATCCGTTCCCGAACCCGGGTCACCGGCGTGGCTCGAGGTAAGGCACCAGCACCTCAGTGCCACTGGGCCGGCTAGTCTTAGAGTCATTAATTACATAACCTGATATTGTCCCAAACTCCCTAAGAAGACCCCAGACTACCAGAAGAGAAGCCTCCAAATCCAGTAGGGTTAGTAGTATGTCATCTGCATACAGACATGTTTTATAAATCTGTCAAGGGGGGATGCCCTCTATGTCTCTTGACTTTCTAATAGCTATAGCCAGAGGCCCCAGATATATGGTAAATAATAAAGGGAAAGGGGGCAACCCTGTCTTGTACCCCTATTAAGTGTAATTGAATTTGACAATTGTCTGTTTATTCGTAAATAAGCAAATGGTGTGCTATAGGCACTCCGTATCCAGGAGACCACCTTAGAGGGAAAACCAAATTCCAACATAGTTTCCCACAAAAGGGGTCAAGATACCCTATTGAACGCCCTGTCTGCATCAAGGCTGACAAGAGTTGCAGGGATTGACCGCTGTAATACATGGTCCGTAAGGTGAGTTACCTTGCAGATATTATCAAAGATGGGAGAATACCCTCCAGTCTGTGGAATCATATAGACATATATATTTTATAATCTGTGTTTAACACAGATATTGGTCTGTATGAGGCTAAAAGTGTGGAGTCATGTCCCGGTTTTGGGATTACAGATATTGCACCAGACCATGAGGGAGGTGGAGCCTCACTGTCTTGTATACTTGAGCATACTTTAAGCAGATAAGGAGTTAATGTTGAAGAAAAGGTCTTGTACCATTCGACGGGGTATCCGTCAGGGCCAGGGCACTTCAGGGTTTTCATTCTAGAAATGGCTCTTACTACTTCCTCCATCGATGTGGGTGACTGAAGAAAACTACTGGGAGGAAGAAAGCTTGGAGATCTGAATTTTTGTTAGGAAAGCTTTAATTTTGTCCAAGGAGGGAGGTGAGGGATCATCATATAAGTGCTGGTGATGTGTTCGAAAGAGATACATGATGTTTTGTGTAATGGATAAAGATTTTCCTGTTGAGGGGTGTTTAGCAGAGTGTATGTGGGCTGATGCTCTGAAACTCTGAATTTTTCTAGCTAGCTTCCTGGCTGTCCTAGGCCCACCCTCATAATGATATTTTTTAAGATACTCTAGGGCCATTTGTACCTTTTGATCTAAGATTTTTTGACGCTCAGCCTTAATCTGACATATGTGTATTCCATTAGCTCCTGAAGGAGCACCTGTTTTTTGGGAAGTGGGTGGGCAGGTGCAGCGTTGCACCCCAGGGGTGTCTTCAGCACACCCCCCTTTTTTATTTGGGTGCTTATATTGTAGTCTTATTTGAAAAGGTTTTTGGTTTTGGGTTTCCTGACTTGAGTCTTCCTTTAGGAATCCAAAACTTTTGTTGCCAGTTGGCTAGTTAAAAATGTTACAATTACCACATAGTATAGTTAGTGTTTGCTCGTAAGAATCTGATGGTTGGGTTTCAAAGTGCTGCAGACAGAGACCTCGACTGAGCTCGAGCTCCGCGTTCTATGCACTGCATAGAATATTAACCCTGTACTCTCCGGGGCAGTTTAAAGGCTGGAGCTAACTGCAGACTATCAGAATACTGCAAGACTCCATTAGAAGAAACGCAATTACTAAGGTGAGTAATTTTTTCTTTTTGACGCTCAGCCTTAATCTGACGTATGCGTATTCCATTAGCTCCTGAAGGATCACCTCTTTTTTGTAATAATTCAAGTTCCTCCGACAGCTTTTATATTTGGCATCCTGCTGTGTGGGGTTTTTTTTTTGTTTTGTTTTTTTGTTTCTTTGTTTGTTTGGAAAGCTGTATCGGCAATAATTTCTCCCCTCAACACCACCGTAGTAGTAGTATCCCAAAGAATACTGGGGGATATATCAGGAGACTCGTTCTCAGAAATCATTTGTTTTTATTCTATTGGTAATTTGAGTTCTAAAAGCTTCAGTCTTTAAAAGTGATTAAGACGCCAGGTAGTCCTCTTAGGGGGTCTTTCAATGTTCCGTTTAAGTAGGAGAGGGGAATGGTCTGATAACAGATTCGGCCCTATAGACAAATCCCACAGGGCCTCTGTATGTTCAGCCGGAACAAAAAAATAATCAATACGAGAGGATGTGTGAAACTGGGGGGAATAGTATGCATAGGGTCGTGTGGTGGAGAAAAAATATCTCCAAACATCCACGTGACCCAACTGACTTAGCTGTTGTTTTAAATATTTTTGAGATGCTGCTGTATAGTGCCTAGCTGCATGAAAGGTATCTAAAGAGGGGGACAAAGTAATATTAAAGTCTCCCCCCATCACCACTATACCTTGTTGTAAGTCTAATAATTTGTTGAAGAATATTCGAAGTTTTGAAGGGGGAGACTTTGGGTGAAAATATGCATTTACCAAAGTAATTACTTGGCCAAATAACCTTCCCACTAAAATTACAAAACAACCATATGGGTCGGCATATTCAGCTTCTAACTGAAATGGAGTTGCAGCTGGCAGTATAGTTGCCACTCCCCGATGCTTGCCTGTCCTGTACGAGGAAGAATATACCATATAGCGGCCCCCTGCTGACAGTTTAAGGTGTTGCTCTCGGCATAAGCGAGTCTCCTGAAGAATTGCTTGTTTTCTGAGATACTGATGCATTCTCGCCTTTTTGATATGGTTATTAAATAGCCATGATTCGATATTAAGTAATAAAGGAAGTGTGTCAGAGCCCCACAGTATAACTTTCTGGGAATGGGTCTCCTCCGGGATCCTCCATCTGTGAGCTTAACAAGTTCACACATCTCCATCCCTTTCCATCTGTAGTTCCAAGTATAACAAAGATAAGCACTGAAAAAGACTGGGACTAACAACCTTGTAAAAGTATGTGCTTCTGTTTATGTAACATTAGGCAATGTCTTCATCAAAATTCTATACCATCCTTGGTTGACACCCAGCACCCCTGACCATGCCATATCTCTTCAAGGTTACAAGATACTCAGGCTGGATAGGACTTCAAAAAGGGGTGGTGGCTGTGCTATTTACATAAAGGACTATCTCACTTGCCTCCCTGTTGCGTATACCACCACTGATACCGTGGTACAACTCCTTCCTATCAAGCTACTCCTTGGTGCCCACAACAAAGTCCTCACGGTTACTGCTATCTATATCCCACCTAAAGATCCGGGGTCCAGCCTCCAGACTGTACTAGAATTCGTCAGATCTCAACCTCCTGACGCCCGAGCTCCTTCTCCTTGGTGACTTTAATATCAGCTGGCTAGCACCAGACACAGGGTCAACTATGGATGCTATCCTTGCTGCAAACTTAACACAGCTGGTCAAGTCACCTACTAGGAAAAACTATAAATCTGGTAATAGTACTCTAATAGATTGGATCCTTACCAATCACCCTGCCCGGATAAATAATGTCGCTGTTCTCCTGGACTCCCTTAGCGACCACTCTCCCATAAAATGTACCTGGTCAAACAAGTTCAGAAAACCACCTCCTAGAACCATCTCTAGTAGAGTACTACCTTTTGGCAACCTTACTCCTCTCAAGGAAAATCTTAGACAGAAAGACTGGTCTCCCATTTACAATACTCAAGATGTCGTGAAGCCCTTAATCACTTTATCAACACTTTCAACCCTGCCTGTGATTCCTATGCACCTGTAAAAAGCGCAAGTGAAAAGCGCCTCAAATCCTTGGCTCACTGCTAATCTATTGGCCATACACAAAGGAAGGACCACCTCTGGGCTATAGCAGAGGCTCTGGCTCTCTGACTGACATCCAAAGTATAAACCGGCCGAACTACTGTACCAAAGAGACTCGCCGGGTGAAGAGCGCCTACTTCAAGAATGCCCTCTCCAACTCATGGGGTGAAGGGAAATCCTTCTGGGACAATCTAAGAAATATCACGGGTAAGCAGTCCAAGTCCTCTCCTACTGTATTGAATGTGGATGGTACTACCACCCTTGACCCCTTGGTCATAGCAAACACCCTTGATGAGACCTTCACTGACCTTAGCGGTGTCCTCTCATCTGACTTCTTCGCTGATACTGACCCTTTAATCTCTATATCCCCCTCTGCCCCTCCAAGCATACCACCCTTCCATCTTAAAATAGTTAAAGCACATGAAGTTCATAAATACATAAAGAAGGTTATATCTAAATCCCGGGCAAGCAGTGACTCTATTGACCTTAAAATACTGTCCCTTACTCTGGATGAAGTTCTACTCCCCCTCACCAGAATATTCAATCTCTCCCTCTGCTCGAGCAAGTTCCCTAGTAAATGGAATGCTGCAATAGTCACTCCTGTGCACAAAAGTGGTGACAAGTCTCTGCCTGGTAACTATAGACCTATTTCAATACTTCCTCCCCTGTCAAAGGCTCTTGAACGTATAGTGGCCGACCAGCTAACAGACTACCTGCAGAAATATAACATCCTCTGTGCCCAGCAACATGGATTCAGACAAAGGCATAGCACATCGACAGCCCTGCTCGAATTCTCAGGAGCAATCCACAAGGCCTTGGACAAAGGACTCCTGACCGGAGCTGTGTACATTGATCTAACGAAGGCATTTGACACTGTACACCATGGTCTACTCATCAGTCAACTACAGTCTCTTGGGCTCTCCCTGGGCTGTGGTGCCTGGATAAAAAGTTACCTTGCCCAACGCTCCCGGGTTGTAAAAATAGCAGGAGTTCTCTCAGACCCTAAGCCTGTCCTCTCAGGAGTTCCGCAGGGATCCATCTTAGGCCCTCTCCTCTTCAGCCTTTTTCTAAACTCCCTCCCTAAATCCTGCCCAGAGCAAATTATCCTCTATGCTGACGATGCTGTGATTCTGTCCTCGCACAAAGATCCAAACCCCTTATGCCTCAGCCTCCAGCACGCATTTGCCAGTGTTGAGACTTGGTTCGTTGAACATAAGCTGGTCCTAAACCACAAAAAAAACAAAATCCATGCTCTTCTCAAGCCCGCAAAACAAGAAAAGGCAAGTACCGCTCACTATCAACACATCCCTGGGAATCACCCTTGAACAGGTGGCTACCTTTAAATATCTTGGAATCACCTTTGATCAAGGCCTAGTCTTTGCAATACATATCGATAGTATAGCCAAAACTATTAATCAGCGGCTTGGGATACTTTACCGGAACAGACAACTCCTTACCCTACCAGCACTGAAGCTAGCTATTCAATCCTCAATCATCTCAGTCATCGACTATGGCTTAATTGTCTATGGGTCCGCCTCTTCTAGCGCACTTAAACATATCATAACCTCCCTTAACAAGGCCTGTCGGCTGCTTACTGGCGCTCATCGATGTACTCATACTTGCGAGCTCTATGCTGAAACTGGGTGGTTACAACTCTCAAACCGCTTAAAGTACCTCACCTGCCTTATGGCTAAGAAATCCATCATGGGCCTCACCCCACCTTGCATTCAAGACCTGTTATGCCAGAACACAAGTGTCCGACCCACCAGAAGATCAGAAAATCAGCCTCTTCAGGTCCCCCGTTGCCGGACCACCCAAGGTCAACGATCATTTGAGTATCGTTGCCCCAACTGGCTAAATACCCTTAGCACTTCTATTACCTCCTCTAACTCTTTAGATGCATTTAAATCTAGCCTATTCCCTCGCCTTGCTACCTCCAACTCCTGTGACTGCCTCGATTAAATCCTAACTGTTTCACTTCTCCACCCTGCCCACTTACCTGACAAAGGCCTGGTAGAGGATTCTTTTCTCTAACTATGGTCCGCGTCTCCCTCCCTTTCTCTCTCTTGCACTACCTCTCACACTTTCCTTACCTATCTTTCCCCTTCCCATATGTTTTCTAAATGAGGAAAGTGTTTAATTGGTAATTATCTGTCGTTCACAAATGTCTTTGATGTTTAACTGTTTCATGTCTCTGTTTATTTCCACAATATAATCTAAATGTGCAACTCATTGTAACCCTATTGTTTGTACCTAATTTGACGCGGAACCTTTGTACAAGAGCCTTGGCTCAAAGGTATTAATTCCTAGAATACAATAAATAAATAAATAAATCCTGAGAGAGTTTTTCCATTTACAAATAACAAATTATCAATGGAAAAATACAAACTGTTTTAATTATTATTAACCGGGGGTTAAATAGAACATTCTAACATACTAAAATGCCAGCAGAATAGGCCTAACGGTCTTTCGTGTCTGCTCGTTTGGTCAGCCCCCACCCTGGGAGCTAACCTTGCTGCCCCCCTCGCCCTCTCTGGCTTCTCCCTTCTCGGTCCCGGATATTCTCGCTGCACTGGACTTCACTTCCAGAACCCTTCCCCCATACCTATCCCACCCCCTCTTGAACCTCTCCAGCATCTCTGCCTCCATCAGCCCCCTGGGCAGCACATTCCATGGCTCCACCACCCTCTCAGTGAAGTAGCACCTCCTCCTTTCTCCCTGAATCTCTCTTCCCCCCAGCTTCCACCCATGCCCTCTAGATTTGCTTCCCTTCCTTCGGAGCACCCACTGTCCTCCCCTATTTACCCTTCATGTACCTGAAGATCTCTATTATGTCGCCTCCGGTCCCTTCTCTCTTCCAGTGTGTGCATATTTAGCTCTTTGAGCCCTCCCCATAGGTCCTTTCCCCAAGCCCCAGATCATTTTGGTTGCCCTCCTCTGGACCCTCTCCAGGAGTTCAATGTCCCTCTTTAAGTGTGGCCTCCAAACTGCACACAGTACTCTAGTGCGGCCTCACCAAGCAGTTATACAGAGGAGGTATCTTCCCTCCTTCTGGAGGTGATCCCCTAGCGATGCATCCTAGCATCCTGTTGGCCTTGCCGCTGCTGTCCCAAGTCACCGAGTTGTTCATTTTGACATCCACCACCACCCCCAGGTCCCTCTCAGCCATCTAGACTTGTAGCATCTCCCCCCCCCGGTGTACACTTGGCCCGGGTTTCTGGCTCCAGGATGCAGTACCTTGCATTTCCCTGCATTGAACCTCAGCTTCCACTTTCTAGACCACCTTTCTAGAGCCTCCAGGTCCCTCTGTAGGGCCATCCTCCCCATCCACCACCGCCCCCAGTTTTGAGTCATCCACAAAGAGACTCATCTCACTCCTGATACCCTTCCTTACGTCAGACGTAGGCGTTGAACAGGAGGGGCCCAAGGACCGATCCCTGAGGGACCCCACTAATGACCCTCCTTGGGGATGAGACTAACCCGCCAACCACAACCCCTGGGTCCGGTCCTGGAGCCAGTTTCCTATCCATCTGGTTCCCCACTCCCATTTCCCCCAGCTTATCCATCCAACAGGACCCCGTGAGGAACAGAGTCAAACGCCTTGCTGAAGGCAAGAAAGAGGACGTCCACCAGTCTACCCAGGTCCAAGACACTTGTGACCCAGTCATAGAACTCCACAAGGTTTGTCTGACACGACTTCCCTGGGATGAATCCATGCTATCGTCCAGGCACCCCTTTTCCAGGTCCCCCCAGCCTCTTCTTGACAATGCCGTCTATCATCTTGCCCACCACCGATGTCAGGCTGACGGGCCTGTAGTTCCTTGCCACCTCCCTTCACCCCCCCCAATGGATAGGCACTGTATGCGCCACCTTCCTGTCCTGGGGCACCCACCCTGTCCTCAGAGAGATGCTGAAAAGCTCTGCCAGGGGTTTCACCAGGACATCCGCCAGTTCCTTCAGCACTCTGGGATGTAATTTATCCGGCCCCGGTACTTTCTCCATCTTAAGGAACTTGAGGGCTTCCCTCACTCTCTCTCCCGTGATTTCCACCTCCACTACCTCATCCCCCTGCTTTGCCTTCCCCCCTTCTGCCAGTGATGGCCCCCCCCTACTCCCCAGACCCACCGATCAGTAAGGGTCCACCCCTCCTCAGTTTCACTGTCTCCTCCCATGTATGATGCAGCCCCCATTTTCTTTGAGTGAAAACTGAGGCAAGTACTCATTTAGTACCTCAGCCTGCCTCCCTGGGTCTTAAGCCCATCCCTCCCCTGTTTTAATCCTGCTAATCTGCCCCTTCACCCTTCGTTTTTCCCCAATGTATCTAAAGAACCCCTTGTTCCCTCTCCTAATTTCCCTGGCCAGGTTCTGCTCCTTCCTTGCCTTAGCTGCTCTCACCACCCTAGTGGCCCTTCTGGCCGTCAGCTCGTACTCCCCTTGATCTCTTTCACTCCTAGAGCACTTGAAATGCCTATAGGCCGCTTTCTTTCCCTTCACCACCTCCTGAACCTCCCTGGTCCACCAGCAGGGTTTCTGGGCCCTACCTCATTTTCGTCTTACTCTTGCACAGGTGCTGGTAGCATCCTGCACCCCCCTCTTGATGATTTCCCACCTACTGTCAGCGTCCATGTCTGACCCAGTCCCATCCAAATGCTCCTTAAGGATCCTTTCCATTTCCTTGAAATCCGCCCCCCTGAAGTCAGTTACCTCCGTCTTTGTGCAGCCTTCTACCCCTCCTAGATTCAGGCAGAACCAGACTGTGGCATGGTTGCTGCCCGCCAACGGGTCCCTTACCTCCAGGCCCCCAATCTGGTCACTGTCTACCAGAACCACATCCAGTATCCGCGCCTCCCTGGTCGGTTCCCCCACCTGCTGAGTTTGGAACGCGTCTTGAAAGACATCCAACAACCTCTGTTCCCTGGCCACCGAGGATGTCATAGTCTCCCAGTCCATTCCTAGCATGTGTTAAGTCCCCTAACACCACCCTTCCCCTGCCCAATCTGCAGTGTCTCCCGACATCTGCCACCAGACTCGCCTCCAGCTTCTCCGCCAGTGCAGGGGGTCTATACACCACTCCTATTTTTACTCTCTTGCCCCCCCACCCCCCGTTATCAAGGTGACCCAAATCGCCTCCACAGTTCCCTCTGCCTCCTCCACTCCTCCTGTGCCAATGCAGTTTTTGACTATTATTGCTACCCCTCCTCCCCTTCACTCCCCCCTGTTCCTGAACATGATGTAACCCTCCAGGTTCAGGTCCCAGTCGTGCGCTGCGGTGGCCCAGGTCTCAGTGACCGCTGCCACATCCAACTCTCCCTCAGTTAGCATCGCCTGGAGCGCAGGCATTTTATTGCCCAAACCCCTGGCATTTAGCAGGACTACCTTCCACCCTTTCCCTATACTTCCATTTCCCCTGCTCGCGTTCCCATGGGGATTCTGTCTTCCCTGGTCTGCACCTTACCAGTCGGCCTTTTCCCACATTCCTCCAGCTCCCGGGGTGGGGGTGGAGACAGAGTCCCTCCTATCGGACCCCTCAACAGCTTTTCTCCCATCCCTCCCCTAAATATTTTCAGCTGATTAAGCACGCCAACTGGGCGTTAAAGTAATCAACCAGGAGTGCTAACTCCTGAAATTATATAACGGCTTCAAAATTATACCACGTGTAAAATAAAAATAGCTGCAAAAAAGGGGGAAAACAAACTATAGCAGCTAAGCCTATCACTATAAGACCAAACCAGAACTGGGTATCCAAACTTAATAAATCGACTTCCAAGGTAAGAGGAATTAACATTCATCCCTGTGTTTTCCCAGAGACTACAAACTGTGCAGTCCTGGGTAAGGAGGAAAAGCCAGGAAATCGAGGATACTGGGCCTCCAGAGAGAAACCACATCTCTCAATAACAATGAGTTGGAAAAAGCAAATAAAATAAAAATAGGCATTAGGAAGGTAGGGAGCAAAAAGCATCATCAGTGTCATTTGTGCCGCCCCGGTCCAGCCCAACATATAAAAATTAGGAACCTGTATCTTTGGGAGCATGGTCTGTATCATCATAATGCTTATGGCCCTCACCAAAAATACCCCCCCCCAAATCCTGTAAACGTGTTAGGACCAGAGTGGACAGGGGAGTACCTCAAGGAAAGCATGAGCTACACATATATGTAACCACGAACAGCTAAGGGGTGTATTATTATGAGGTCTGAGGTAATAAAATCGCATCCAGCCCCATGCGCACCACCACTAGCCCGATCCTATCAACTAAAACTGTTGGTGCCATGAACCAATTCAAAGCTCTAGTAGCGCGTATGTAAAATCAAAGGGTATCCAGAATAGTAACCCCCATTTTTGTTTGGTTTTACATTTGAGTAGTGGGGCATAATAATGGATACAATCAGAAGGGAAGTTATGCACACTAGTTCTTAATGCTGTGTAAACCAAGTCAGATAAGCCCTCCATCACCGGGAATTTCTATAAGGCCTAATGTTTGGATAGCCCCAAAGAGCTGTCCTAGTTTGTGGGCAATAGGGGTGGTCTGTTAGTTTCCACTGAATTACAACACTCTGCCCCTGCAGTGTCGATGTGATTAGTGAAATTTTAAGTTTATATACACAACTATATAGTCCACCACTCTGCAGGGATAGTTAGTACCACAAATGTTTAGGCCTCCAAGATTCACAGTACTTGCCAGCCGTTTCCCAAAGCTTCCCTTCAAGTAACATTAAGTTCTTGTTTTCTAAATGTGGACAGTCTTGATAGCACATCTCTGGTATTCTTAGTAGGAGATTTATTGTTCTGTCCCTTATTCTGCTGCCACCGAGGAGGTTGCCACTGGGAAAGAGGCTGTCTTGTAGGTTGTTGCTCCAAAAACGGAATCCCTTTCTTAGCTAGATCTTGCTTGGCCTCTTCAGCCGTAGTATATTCTCTCTTGCCATCTGGTAATTGAACCACTAGTCGAGATGGATATGGAGTAGTGAAATGGATGCCCTTGGCCTGGAGAGCCGCAAATAAAGGTTGGTACGCTCTACAAACTCTCATTGTGCGAGGTGCATCATTATCAACATAAATCCTTTTCTGGTCATAAAAAGTTTTTCCTCGGCACCAGACTGTAGTAAGGACCTGTTTCTTGCTGGCATAATTAAGGAATCAGATTATTACTGAACATGGGCGAGTACCAGCAGCAGTCGGCTTGGGGCCCAAAGCCCGTTGCACATGTTCTTATTCCAGTAGTAGGTCTTCAGGTAATTCCAAGGCTGTTCGCATTAACATAATTATAAACTCCTTAAGATTGGAGCCCTGGGAGTCCTCAGGAGTCCCATATATGCGGAGATTTTTACATCTAGACCTGTTCTCCGCATCTTCCTGTCTTGCCATACTCACCGCCTGTTTGTCTTGCAAGTCCTGGACTATAGCCTCCAAGTCATCAATGCGGTTTTCAGCTGCGGTGAGCTGGCGCTGTGTACAATCAGCTCTCTGCGCCAATGTCTCTATATCTCTCTTAATTTCAGTGTAGAGCTGCTTCATCTCGGTGCGAAAACTGACTAGCTCTGTGTAAATTGTCTCCAGTTTTACTCATTTTTTTCTGACCCAGATGTCCAGGAGTAGCTGCATTAGCTGAGGGCCCGGTTTCCAATAAGGCCTGTGAAAGCTCAGAATCTGAGGCTTCTAGACGCAATCGGGTGTCCTCCTCCATAGCCTGACGTGTGTACGCTTTCATTTTCGGTCCCTGAGTATTAGTACCCCTCATATCTTCAAAACAGGTAGGAAATTTTCTTTGGAAATTGCTGCAGGAAGGGTATTTTTGCTAGGCAGGGCTAGGAGCTAAGGATTCAGGCAGCCATAGAGGTGATGACGTCACCAGAAGTCCGTGAGAAGTTTCTTTGAGAGAGGGCGGGGCAGTAGACTAAGGCCCCATAGTCAGAGATGGGAAGCAGAAAGCTGTTGGCAAGCAGGGTCCTGGATTCGGGAATAAGGTATGATTTAACTATGTAGAGCACGCCTAGCCTTTGGTGTGCTTCGAAAGTTAGCTGACAGTCGAGAAGGAGGCTGAGGTACTTGAACTCTATGACTCTCAATTATATTGCCATAGTTATCAACGGGGGGAAATCGAAGGCAGCGATTCTGCTAGACCCCCTCCCTTGTTTCTCTCGGTCTCTCTTTTGAGGGACTGCTTGTGACTCAGTCCTATATGTAATGACCTACTGAAGGAACCCTATCGCAGTAAGATAGTACAGTTACGTAGGAACTTACCGTAACAGTAGATCTTCGAGAGAGGTTCCTTCAGTAGGTCATATTTTTCCCTCCCTCCTTACCCTGGTTTTATTTCTTACACAGGGACTCCGCATCCTATTTTTTCCCTGCTGTCAGACCTCTTCCAGACTCTGGCGGGAGAACTGGAGGGCAGGCGTGGGGACCGTCCACTATATATGGCCATGCTGACGTCGGTCACGTGACTTCGGGTGGGCGGTCCCCCATCAGGTATTGCTAGAATAGTCTGCCGTGCGGCCCAGACGCCAGGTGGCGCTAGTCCTGTATGTAATGACCTACTGAAGGAACCTTTCTCGAAGATCTGCTGTTATGCTACGTTCGTACGTAACTGTACTTTTTTTTTATATGATATTATCCAGGATCCCGTCTTAATGACAGATTTAGGTCTACAATTTAAGGACAGTAGATACGACATCAGAGACCACCCACTTCAATTAAGTGGAAAAACCTTTAATTACTTAAGAATAAATTTTTTCTTCACTTTAAATATTATCAACCCCTAGAACAAACTTCCAGTTAATGTCATTATTAGCAAAAAATAAAACAGAATTTAAGGCAAGGCTGGATGCCTGCTTATTATCAGATACACCCCCTAACATATTACAACTGATTAGTATGGGAGCTCTAATGGGCCTGTGGCTCTCTTGCTCTCTAAATACCTTAGTATGAATAGCTTCTGACCAGCAGTCATTAAGGCAGTGTTGGCCAAGTGGTGAGGGTTACAGACTGCAGTAGTGAGGCAGGGGGGGGGGGCTGTGCAGGTTCAAAGTGCACGTCCCCACTGTCAGTGAAATAAGTATTTTTAGTACAGCCAAGGGCAGGGTATTGTAATTCCCCTGTGTGGTGTCACCAGAAGCTTGTGTAAACTTAATACAGCAAGGATTAGTGTATAATTCACTGCAAAGGAGCCACTGTATCTGGTTTCCCTTTTTCAGTGTGCTAGTATTGCTATACCCAATCAGCAAGAAATCAGATGCCCTCTATGGGTATCAGCAGGCCTATAATAGAAGGAGCCAGTAGAGGGAGCAGGAACAGCTTCATTTGTTCGAGCTATATTAGCTACTCACCAGTAGCATGTATTGGCAGAGTTGGTCTAGTGGTTAGGGCTCCTGACTGCAGTAGAGAGATGATGCAGTGCAGGTTTGAGACCCACGGCCCTACTGCTGAGGACAGTACCACAACGAGTGTCTTTGGGGGAAGGGGATTGCAAAGGTGGGGGGAGTTTGAGCAGGGAGGGAAGGGTGCAGTAGTTATTTAAGAGGAGTTACAAGAGTGGGAGGGCAAGGGGGGGTGACTTCATTGTTACTCCAGGCCAGGGGCTCTGTGGACTAGATCAAGCGGAGGCGAGCATAGGGGGGCAAAATTTGGTTGATAGGTTGTGGCAGGCATAAAAGCATGACCACCCCTGGGTGGGAGGGTGAGTGAGTGATTGGGTGGGAAGAGCCTAACTGTACTGTTCAGCAGACAGGTAGGGGCATGGCTTGCAGCTGACTATGGCGGACGCAGCCTAGCTAAGCTCCTGTATGCACTCAGTCTAATCTGTGTCAAATAGGAGTACTTATCGGCAGTTTTAAACTTTTGATGGTGGAATCGCTGGCTGAGTTTGATGGCTTCAGGTAGAAGTAAAAAATACAGTCTAAGCTGCAGTTCGGCGCTTCAGAACAGCCTAAACAACAACGCCCCGGCCTAGCAGAAGCAATCAACTCCGGGAACTCACCAATGGCGCAGGAGAGCATCTCAGAGCTCGAGAGGTCCCTTGCTGTGGTGCCTGCTACACTGGCCCTTGTGCAACACAATAAGAAGGCTGGTTTCGATAATATTACCTCGCAGATTTCTCATCTGCAGTCAATTGTGACAGGGCTCTCTGAGACTTCAGCAACTCACACCACCCAGATCGCAGAGCTAGAGAGCCGTGTTGGCCTGCTGGAAGATTCACTGTCCGAACTACAAGCGATAAACAATCCCTTAAAAAACTAGTGGAAGATCTCTCTGAGAGAATAGACGATCAGGAGAACAGGTCGCGTCGTTCCAACATTCGGATAATTGGTCTCCCCGAGAGGAATGACTCAGAAAATGTTGCATGCCTGGCTGGCTAAGCACCTGAATTCCCTGAACTGTGAGATCGAATGGGCACACAAGGTTGGCTCTAAGTCCACGAGCTCTCGCCCTAGACATTCCCTGATAAAGTACCCTCGCTATGTGGACATAGAGGCCATATTGAGGAAAGCTAAGGAGAACGGCCCGATTGTCACGGGCAACCGTAAAGTCTTCGGGTTTCAGGATTACAGTAAGCAGCTTCAGCAGAGAAGGCAGAAATTCAACGCAATCAAGGGACGTCTGTATAAAGTCGGTTGGTCTTTTGCGCTTCTTTATCCAACTAAGCTAAAAATCGATAAACCTGGCAGAGCCCCTCATATCTTTTCTTGTCCCAGAGAGGCTATGAAGTGGGTGGATGATATCAGTAGAAATGGGGCTGGAGTGAATTCACCGCAACATCAGGATCCAGAGGAACGCTGATCTCTCAAGTATGGCTTTGTTTTCTCTTTCAACCAATTCCCCACTATTTGGAGTTTGAGTGAGTGGGGCAATTTATTGGGCCGTGGTTCCCATTGAGAGCAGTATCTCTGCTCCCATCTGCTTCCCACCTTTGCGGAACCTAAAGTCAGCTAGGTAGTGTGGCTGTTTGGACTGCATTGCTGATGAGTGTCCCACATAGCCGGGAGTCAGTTGTAATTTTTTTTTTTACAGGTAAAGATTGGAACAAGGATTGTTGCTGGCCTTCTGACGGTGGATCTAGAATCAGTTTACTCTCAACCTGTTCTGGAGTTCAGGGCATCAGCGAGAGTTAATAGTCTGCCTTGGTGACTTTAGCCTGGAATATATAAACCATTTATGTCATCCAACTAGAATGGACTTTCGGTTCTATATGTTTGGATGCTCGGGTTCTGCTCTTGGGGGTTGGGGGCATTTGGGACAGCGGCTCACTTTACTTAAAATCTACCTAAAGTTGTCTAAAATTACATATATGCTTTCCTTTGATAGCAAATAGTTGTTATTCTTTTTTATGTTGTTATTTAGGGTACTGCTATGCAGGTTGTATGGTTTTATGGAGTGCAATACGAATTAGACATTATTTCAGTGTTCGCCACTTGTTTGCAGGGGTTTTTAGGATGGGCCCTTTGCGGCCTACTTGGGGGTGGGGGTTCTTAGTGTTATTACTTTTGTGGGGGGGGGGTTGTAGCGAAGGTTGAAAAGGGGATGGGAGGGATGCTGTGGAGGGTCTTTGGGGTAATGTCCCCTCGGGAGATGGCCCGTTTCGCTGTGTGGGCCCGTTTCCCGTTTGGGCATACATGAATAACCTTCACGTGGGAATTCGTATTGGTCTCTATGGATTCGATGTTACAACGGGTAAGGGGAGGTGGGAAATTTATTATTAAAACAAGACTAGGATACAGGAGCGGAACTGGTGATTTATCAGCTAACTATACTACATGTGTGAGGGATATGCATTGGTGGCCAAAGCTGGTTATGTGGCATCCTCTGAACTACGCTATGTGGCCAGTACCTTGAGAGTGGCAACTTGGAATGTCAATGGGTTGAAATCAGTTATGAAAAAAAAGAAACTTTTGGCGGAAGTGAAAAGGGCTAAGTGGCAAGCAGTTTTAGTGCAGGAGACACACATGTCCAGGGTTGAGGCCCCTAAAACTGAGGCCTTTATGGGAGGGATTTGGATCTCTGCTAACTTTTCAACCTAAGCTAGAGGTATTGCAATATGGTTACCTTGGGGGTTACAGGCCACAGTGGTGGATAGTCGGGTGGATCAAGCTGGCATATATGCCCTTGCCAAGGTAATGTTCCCGGGAATCGGCACTCCTAATCTGGGCTTGGTGTATGCTCCCAATATTGAGTACCCTCTTTTCTTTCAGAAACTCTCTTTGGAGTTAGTTTCCTGATCAGGTCCGTGGGTTTCGGGTGGGGACTATAATTGTGTGCAAGATGTAGTCCTGGATAGATCCGACACCACCCCCATACCGATCTCTAAAAATGCCAGGGCCTTGTGGGTACTGGAGGATCAGGTGGGTCTAGTAGATGCATGGTGTCATCTATGTCCCTCTGGCAGAGATTACAGCTTCTATTCCCATGCCGACAAATCTTATGCCAGAATAGATCGAATACTGATTAGTCCAGCTCTTGTACCAGCTCTTAAAGGGGCGAGCTATTCCCTTATTTTAATTTTAGATTATGCCTCTCTAACTGTGGCTCTATCCTTTGGGGGGGGGTTGCTCCTAGGAACAGACCATGGAGGCTCGATCCATTATTATTGAATGACCAGACGTATGTGGATCATATGGAGAAATGTATCTGAGTTTTTGACTTTTAATAAGAAAGGGGACACCTCCCATACAATCAGATGGGAAGCATTGAAGGCCTATATTCGTGGCCAGACCATCTCGTTTGCTGCACACAGAGCCCGGACTACCACCAAAGATGTTGAGGCTTTGAGATCACGGATTGAGGCATGTGAGCAGGCACATAAGGCGACCCCCACTCAAGCACTGTACAACACCATACAGAAGTTAAAATGGCAATATAATGCTATTTGTGGAGCTCGTCTGGAAAGAGTTTTTTTGCTATCCCACTCAGGCCAGTATTTTGACGGTGATCACTCAGAAAATCAATGGCTTGGCAACTGTGTAGAAAAAATGGGGAAAGGGTAGTGTACCGGATTCGTGACTCAGCCGGAGTCTTGGTGGATGAACCCGAAAAGGTGGGGCAGGCATTTGGGGACTATTATAAAGAGCTTTATACTTCTGAGATTTCTCCATCGCCTGAAAAATAACATACATTTCTTGATAGGGCCGCCATGCGCTCACTTACTGAGCAACAAGCTGTCGATCTTGAATCTCCATTAACTAAGGCAGAAATTAGTATGGCAGTTAAAGCCCTAAGGGGTGGGAGAGCGCCCGGACCCGATGGTATTCCAGTGGACTTTCTGAAATGCTTCCATGATCTGTTGCTTGAGCCCTTGGGTGATATGTTGCTTGAGAGCTTAGCCTCAGGAGAATTGCCCCCCCCTCCACCTGGTCTGCCACTATAACAGTCCTCCCAATGCCCAGCAAGGATCCGGCATGGTGTGCCTCTTACAGGCCTGTCTCACTTTTAACAGCTGATTATAAGGTGTTAGCTAAGGCTTTAGCTTCCAGGCTTGACCGTTTGCTCCCTGAGATAGTCCATCACGACCAGTCTGGTTTTGTGAAAGGCTGACAAGGGAAATACAGTATCCAGAGAAGCCTAAATATTGTCCATCATTGGGAGAAATCTAAACATAAACATGAGGCGGCTATTTTAGCGCTGGACACAGAGAAGACCTTTGATAGGGTGGAGTAGGGGTATCTTTTTATTACCTTGGAGAGATTGGGGTTTGGTCCTCATTTCATTTCTTGGATCAAAACACTTTATACAGAACCCACGGCTCATGTGATAGTGAATGGTCGCTTATCTTCTAGGTTTACTTTAGGTCAGGGCTATCCCCTTCCTCCTTGCTGTACATCTTATCCTTAGAACCATTAGCTGGGGTCATCTGAGAGAGTATAGATATTAGGGGGTTTCGAATAAATGAGCGTGAGCATAAATTAGCAATGTATGCTGATGACCTCCCTTTGTACCTTCAGTGTCCGGCTGAGGACCTCCATGTGGTACATGAGGTCCTGCAGGAGTATGGTTCTCTGTCGGGCCACAGGGTCGATTGGTTTAAAAGCGAGTCTTATCGATTGGTACATTGAACAGGCAGCTTTTAATTCACCACCTGAATGGGTTACAACTGGTCCCCAAAATTAAGTATCTTGGTATTTATATTTCTGGTAAGACCCATGCCATTTACGGTCTAAATTTCAGACCCCTTCTTAGGACGATATCAGATGATTGTGAGAGGTGGACAGCCCTGCTGTTGTTAATGGGAAGAGTAGGGGTAGTCAATATGATGGTTTTACCTAAACTTTTGTATCTGTATCAGTCCCTTCGTATCAGACTCCCCCCCCCAAAAATTTTAAACGGATTGACACTATTATACATAGATTCATTTGGAGGGGTAAATCAGCTAGGGTCCAACAAGCTATTCTTCAGATGCCTCAGAAGTGGGGTGGTTTGGCTCTTCCAAATTTTATGTCGTACTACCTAGCGGCACAGCTTGCTGCTATCTCCACTGGGTCAGAAAATGAGGACCTGGGGTAGTTGGAAATTGAGGAATCGAGCTGTGACCAGAGTGCTAAAGGGGGGCTTCTAGCTGAAGTGTTGTGGACAGGAGTGGTACCCGAACATCCCAACCCTTTTATGTCATCAACTATTAGTGCTTGGTACACTGTACACTGCCTTACTGGGAAACTATCTGCCCCTACCAGGCAGACACTCATACTAGAGGCGATCAAACTTTAGTCATCCCCTATCGTACCTATGGTGCAGAGACTGAAAGACTGGGAACATAGCGGTCTCAGATGGGTAGGTCAGTTATATGAGGGGGAGCAGCTAGTGAGTTTTAATCATCTAAACATAAAATGGAACATTCCCAGAGGAGACTATTTTATTTTTCTTAGATTGCAAAATTTATTTGGCATTACCTTAGGCATGGAGGATGGCTAGGCCCCACTTGCACCTTTTGAGGAGGGTATTTTCTATCCCCAACCTGGTGTCAAGCTAAGGTCTGCTTTTTTTCGCTCACTTAAGGGAGGGGAGTGGGCTGTCCTTTCAAAAATAACTTCAAAATGGGGAGTGGACCTTGGGTGCACTGTTGATGTACATTTTTGGAATCATGCATGTAAACATCTGGCAGTCTGCTCTAGCAGTAATAAGCTATGGCAAGTGCAGTTTCATTTTTTACATCAGGCCTGTTTTACCCCAGTCAAATTACATCAAATGGACCCCTCAAAATCAGATATTTGTCTGAAATGCAATGTTGTCAATCAATCAATCAAGTCTTTATTTAACCAGGCATTCATCGTTGAGCAGAAGCTCATTTGCAAGATGGACCTGGGTGGAGCATGAACAATTGTATATACAGGTCAACACAGGTATTTACAAGGCAATACAGATAATACTCTTTACAGAGAGGAAGAAAAAGAAGTTCATATGTACATAGAATTATACAGATTACACGGTATTTACATACATAGAAGTGTCTATGGGAAGATAAAGCAGGTTATCTAAGGGTTGCAGGAGGAAGTAGCGGAAGAAAAATAAAAATATACACCAGGTAGAGGTGAAGGTAGGGAAGAGGGGGAGGGAGTAGGGGAGAAAGGCTAGGAGGCACGGTGCACAGAAAGGAGGTTGGTAAAAGCTGGAAGTAGAGAAAGATGGATGGAGAAAAGGGTATGTGTGAGCCTGAGTTGAATGCTATAAAATGCGGGCATGGTAGGATATCCTGACAGGGTAGTGAGCTCCTATCCGAGGTTGGGAAAAGGAAGAATAAGGGGATGGATGGGCCTAGTGTTGATAAGACAGGGGGATAAGAGAGAGAACAATTAGGCTGGTGAGGAGCAAGCTGGGGGGGGTCAGTACTTACAATTGGGTCTAGGCATGGCTATATACCAGTACTGGGTCTGACTGGGTGAAGCAGTTACATACTTCTCTGATTGTACGGAAATAAAGCATCTTGAAAGCATTTATACCAGTTAGAGTGCTGAATTTGAGGGTTTTTTGTAGATTGTTCCATAAGGTAGGTAGCACGAAGCTTATGGCTGCCCTGCCGGCGGGATTTTGCTTGGGTACTTTAAGTGTAATAGCTGAGTAACTTCTTAACGCCGATTCTAATTATAACTGGGAAGACAGCAGGAGATATAATAAGGCAGCTTATTAGAGATGGCTGTATAGGTCCAGAGAGCAGCGTTTCTGTGGCCCTGAACTTTAGTGATGTCCATCCCACTGCCGCATATAGGGTGCAGTGATGTGTGTCGAAGGGGAGTTCCGTTATAAACCTCAGTGCTCGATGGTAGAGTGTGTCCAGTTTAGCCATGTAAGAGTTGGGGCATTGGCTGTAGAGGAAGTCAGCGTAATCAACCAATGATAGGAAAATGGATTGGACCAGTTGTTTCTTGGCATCTCTGGTGAGAAATTGGCCGATTCTAAAAAAAACAGTGTCCAGGGGACTTCATGCATCTTTGTCCTATTATGTCCAAAGGTTGCTCCCTTCTGGTGTGGAGTTCATGCTGTCATGTTCTGTGTGCTGGGTTTCTCACCCCCAGCCAGTCCCACTGAATTTCTACTGGGGGCTGATCCTGACCACCGTAGGGGGATCGGTTCTGGGGCACTCTGGTCTTTGGCATTAGTAAATGCCAGAAAGATGGTCGCACAATCGTGGATGGCAACCACCTCTCCTACCATTTAACAGTGGGCTAACAACCTGAGGATGTGTATGTCAATTGAGAGAACACAACTCACTGCTTCAGGTCGACAAGAGTCCTTTTTGAAACTATGGGTTCCCCTTGAGACAGCTATTGAGCCTGACGTATTCCCCCTTTGATGAGTCAATCCTCATGTATGTCTGGTCCCTACGATATGTCTCCAGAAATGATTGAGCACTCTTAATCTTTCATTGGCCGTAGTTTTGTTAACCTTTTTACAGTCATAACTCTCTGTATTTCACAATTGATGTTCTAACTAAATTTAGACTTATTGGCACCATGATGCACCGATGTATGTCCTGCCCACACTGTAATTGATTTATACTTTTTATGTCTTGTGTCAGTGTTTATTCTGTACCGCCTTCTCTCAAGTCTTAATAAAAATTATGTTGACCAAAAAAAAAACAAAAAACAGATAGAAGCAGTGGAACAAGCTGGTTGCGGGGAGGGGGGGGAAGAGCTCCTAGATAAGCTGGCTGCCCCCAGAAGCCCAAGTGGCTAAGTGGTGGTGCCCGGCTGTCCTGGGGCTGGGAGGAGGGAGCTAGAGCTGAGGAAGAAAGCACAGAGAAAGGGGGATTAAATACAGGGTTTAGGGATTGGGAAGAGGAAACCTGAGCACGAAGGGGAGGGAGGGTGCTTGGGGGGAGCCAGACCTTAGCCTGAGGCTACTAAATCGGCCCACTCAAACCCTCCAGGCTGCAAGGGGATAGTGGAGAAAAACAGCAGAAGCAGCAGTAGCAAAGGAATAACAGCAGTATATTAAACAGTAAATGTGCAACCATATGTTCCAGCTGAAGCTGTAAAATACGTCCTTAGCAGCCTAGTAAATACAGGAGAATCAATAAACAACACAGTGAATCCAGCAGCTGCTGATTCCTAGAAGCTGGGAGAGGTATGCTGGATACACACGCTTAGCCCCTAAGGCAGCTAGCAGACCCAGTAGGGATCACAAATCAGTAATCTGCAGGTACAACAGCGGTCCAGCAGAAACAGTTAAGGCTAAACAGAGTTAAATGCAATAATAAGTATAGCTAGCACTGCTTAAGAGTTTTAAAGTCACTAGGTACAATATTTAATCAGTCAGTGTCTGCCGACACAAATGCTAGGTTGTGTGGTATGGCGCAGTGGAGAAACAGAAGACAAGATGGCACCCAGTAGTATGGTGGAGGTAGGATCTGTTGCAGTTACCGGAGGATTTTTCTTGCCGTAGCAGACTGGTCGGGGAGGGGGGCAGAGCTCCTGGAAAAGCTGGCTGCCCCCAGAAGCCCGTGGGGCTGTCCTGGGGCTGGGAGGAGTAGGGTTCCGTAATTGGTTGCCCCCTGATTGAGAGACTGATTTGTTTGCTGGATTTACCTCTCCTAGTGAGGTCATTAAGAAATCTCCAGGTAAGTTTAGGGTTACCTCTGGAGCAAAGTTGTTTTTCTCCTAGGAAGTTTATTTTAGCAGAGGGTACTGCAGATTTACAACTGTTGCAGGGTTTTGTATTGTTGCAAGAGGTTGGGGAGTTTAAGCTTTCTATAAAGTGACCAAGCCCTGTCTGTCTTCCTCATCAGGTTGAGGAGATTGGAGATGACCCATTCGTTTGACACCTTTGACCCTGATTTTTTTTTTTAGGGGTATGTGGGAGTCACAGAGATCTCTTGAAAGTTCTTGCTGAATGTGTCTAAAGCCACGTCTATGTCCTTGATACATTCGGTGAATGACCAATCAGTGGCCCAGATGGCACTGGCGAATTCCTCAGGATTACGTTTTTTGTCTTTTTTTGTTAGCTGTCTTGAGTATATATATTTATGTTATGTTTTTGAGGTTTTAGCAGACCAACAACAAAAAACTGCACAGTTGTTGCTCAGGGAGTCCCGGAGAACACCTGTGTCAGTGACGTGTGAGGGATTGGAAGCTAAAATCCAGTCCAAGACTGATTCATAGCCTGTCCTGTAGTTAGTACGGATCGAAGTTGTGATTAACTGGCGTAGACCCAGTCTGACAATGGTTTCTTTAGCTGGAGGAAGGGCAAAGCAGCTGCACAAGCCCTTCCCGATGGCACCCAGAAGCAGGAGTTGCTCCAGTGCCTGCAAACTGCTGAGAGTGTCAGTAAACATCTCCTCAGGGCCCTGTATGATCTGGCCGACACAGTGGCCAGGGCAGCTGCCACCAGCATATACCTTCATAGGCACTCATGGCTGAGGAGCTCTGGCTTTTTAGCTGATGTGCAAAACAAGGTGCTTAACACCCCTTTCAATGGCACCAAGCTCTTCGGCCCTGAAGTCCAGGATCTTATTAATGATCTGCAGGCCTCTGGCACAGCCATTAAGTCTGTCCACTCTCTCTACCACACTCAACCCCGTAGTAGAGTGTGCTTTACTTTTCATAGACAGGCCAACAGACCCAGGCTTGTGCTCCTGCACCCAAGGCTAGTGTAGAGCCCAGTCTTCTTGCCTGCCCCCTTGAATACTGGAGCGGCAGCAAGAGTCCCAGGAATGACGGACCAGCCTCCACAGCTGGTTCCACCTCAGCTTGATTCCTTGCCAGACGCCCCTCCTTTGGTCCAGACCTAGGAAGTGGTGGTTGGAGGTCAGTTCACCCTCCATCTGAATCAGTGGAAATCATAACTTCAGATGCATGGATCCTGTAGATCATATAGAGCGGTCATACATTGGAGCTCATTCAACAACCTCTAGATACCCCTCCACCATCCTCAAACTACCCCCTGGCCCACTTGTCTGTTCTCAGGGAGGAGGTACAGTCTCTTCTGAATAAGCAGGCAATTGAACTGGTACCAAAGCAACACAGAAACCAAGGGTTTTATTCCAGGTTTTTCCTGGTCCCCAAAAAGACTGGAGATCTGAGACCCATCTTAGACCTTAAGGTCCTCAATCTCTTTTTCCAGTACAAAAAAAGTTCCGGATGGTAACTTTGCCAGGCCTCATGCCCCTCCTCAAGGTCGGGGACTGGCTTTGTTCACTGGACATGCAGGATGCTTACCTGCACATCTCGGTCTTTCCTTCTCAAAGTAGGTTTCTTCATTTCGCCTTTAGGGGCAAACACTGTCAGTTCAAAGTGCTGCCCTTTGGCTTATCTTCTGCGCCACATGTCTTTACCAAATGCTTGGCAGCGGTCGCAGCAGCTCTCAGAAGAGAGGGACTGCATGTTTTCCCTTACCTGGATGATTGGCTTCTCAGGTCCCTGTCCAGAGAACAGCTTTTGATTACTCTGGAGCGCACGTTCCAGCTCTTCCACTCTCTAGACATAACAGCCAACTTGCCCAGGTCCATTCTAGTACTGTCACTAAGACTGCAGTACATTGAGGAGGTTCTTGACTCCAAGCAGAGAGAAGGCCTTCTTGCCCCAAAACAGGATGGAATACCTTATGGCTCAGGAGGTCGCTCAGAGTCAGTACAGTCCTGCTAGACTGTACCTCAGGCTATTGGGTCTAATGGCTGTGGCCATTCCCACTGTTCCTTTGGCCAGACATCACATGTGCACTCTTCAGTGGACTCTGAGTGCAATGGGACCAGCATATGGACGAGTTAGACCAACAAGTCCTGGTCTCCTCCCCAGTTTGCAGGGTGCTGCAGTGGTGGATGGACCCCCCTTAAATCTTCTTCAAAGGTTCCCTTCCAGATTTCTATGCCATACAGGCTTTTCAGGATTATCTAGCTCCAGGCCAGCTGCTGGTGCAGTCGGACAGTCTTAGTGTTTATTGCATCAACAAGCAGGGCGGGACTCACTCGTATCCCCTTTGCAGGGGGGCCATGAGAGTGTAGTATTGGGCGCTGGAGCACAATCTGACACGCTGTGGTCCACGTGCCAGGCGCCCCAATCACCCTAGTGGACAGTCTCAGCAGGACTCAGTCCAGCATGCACAAATGGGAGCTTCTCTGATCCGTAGCAGCAGATCTGTTCTACAGATGGGGTCATCCAGAGTTGGATCTTTTTTGCATCCCCACTCAATTGCAGAACTGCCCAGTTTCTGTTTGCTAGATCTAGGGCCTGGAGTTTTCTGGAGAGACGTGCTGTCCCTCTCTTGGAACAGGAGATTTCTGTACACATTCCTTCTATTTTCTCTAATACAGAGGGTGCTGATCAAGCTACAGATGGAGGGGGTCAGCATGATTCTGGTGGCTCCATTCTGGCCTCACCAGATATGGTTCCCTCTGCTTCACACAGCTGGTGGAGGAACCTCCTGTCCCTCTTCCTCTTTGCAGGAATCTGCTGACCCAGGATCAAGGAACCCTGGTCCATCTAAATCTTGGGTCCCTCCATCTGCATGCATAGCTCCTGAGGACATAGCCGTAGCCAGATTTGGGGTCTCTAACAGGCTGGCGGACGACCTGGTGGCCACCTGCAAGCCTTCCACCTGTGCCACTTATGCCATGAAGTGGAAGCAGTTTGCCATCTGGGCTGACAAACATTCCCTAGACCCATTTACTTGTCCTGTGAATCATATTCTGGGCTACCTGATTTCTTTGTCTGACTCAGGTCTCCAGTGTTTCTCTCTCAAGTTCCACCTTTCCACTGATTTTGCCCTTCAAGAGCCTGTGGGTGACCACACTGTTGCTTAGTTGGATGTCTCCTGTACATTTCTCAGGGGCATCCTGCATCTGAAACCCCACATCCATTCCCCTGTCCTGGCTTGGGACTTAAATTTTATTTTGGAAAAGTTGACCCCGTCTCCTCTTCAGCCATTCATGACTTGCGATCTGCACTTTCTCTCTTGGAAAGTGCATTTTTTAGTTGCAATTACTTCTGCTCGAAGAATTTCAGAGCTTCAGGCCCTCTGGTGTGAGGAGCCTTATTTCATTTTTCACAGACAGGGTGTCTTTGTGCACTAATGCTAAGGTTTAACCAAAGGTAGTTTCTGAGTTCATACTTAATCAGTTTATCCACCTTCCTGTTCTGTTTTCCTAAGCATGCCAATCCAGGGGAATGCAGAACTTTGAAGTATTATCTGCTTCGGACTAAAGAGTCCAGAAAGTCAAAACAGTTGTTTGTTTCCTTCGCCCCAGGTAGAGAGAGGGCGCTTCAGTTTCTAAGCAGTGTTTATGCAGATGGTTGGCAAATTGCATTGTGTTGTGCTACAATAAGTACGGTGAAGAATTGCCTGGTGCTGTCAAAGCTTACTCCACCAGAGGCATGGCTACCTTGGTGGCTTGTTTCAAAGTGGTCTTAGCCACTGACATTTGTGCTGCTGCTACCTGGAGTACAGTCCACATTTTCACCAAGCATTACAGTCTGGACATTGCCTCAAGAGCCCGTGCATGTTTTGGCAGGGCTGTGTTACAAGTCTTGAGTTTATGGAGATCCAACCTCCCAGACTTTCTGTTTTTACTCTTGTCACTGCTTGGTACTCATTCCTACCAGATCATTTTTGGGACTGGGAGGTATTTACTGCAAGCTTCTTCAGACTGGTAGTATTTCCATATACAGTATATGGAAGTAATGTCATCTGTAGACCAGTCTCGGACCCCCACCTCTATACCAAGTCTCAAACACACCAGGCACCTTTAGTCACTGACTTTTTGCTTGGTACTGCTGTGAAGTTAGAGATAAATTCCTAATCCTACTGTATAGAGTGCTGTGACTTATTACAACAACCTTTATGGCAAACCACTTAGCAACTTGTGAGATTGTTTCTTCCAGTGTACACAACTGATGCTGAAACTCTTTTCTGTCTCCATCCCTACTGTTTTCACTCTGTTATTGCATAGTGTCATTGCTGTTAACATCGCATGATGCTGACAATTTTGTGCATGTGTAGCAAATATACTTAAAATATACTGGGTGGGAAATAAATTCTTAAAATTAGAAAGTGGGAGTAAATCATGCAGAAATGGTAGTAAAATACTCCTTTACTCCCCTAATCTGTTCCCCTGGTTCCTACAGTGTTACCTGATGACTGAGATACCCCCAAAGAAGAGAGAACAGTTACGCAAGAACTTACCGTAACAGTAGATCTTCGAGACGATCTCAGTCATCAGGTCTGATGTCCCTCCCACCATCCCGCTTCTTGGGGCTTCTGTTCAGGACCTGGCTATCTGCTGTTTCCATCTTTTTTATCTAGAGCCAGATCCCTCTGTCTCTCCTTGGTTCCCCAGGGTGTGAGCCTTGCTTCCTTCGTCTCTGGAGGGAAAGGACTGAGGAGGAATGGGGCATGCACGCCTGCCACAGGGTTGCTGACATCAGCGACATAAGGGCGGCCCCAGTCTTACTGAAAATCTTCCATGTGGATTCCCTTCGCCGACAGTGAGGGTTCAGCGATGTTACCTGATGACTGAGATCGCCGAAGATCTACTGTTAGGTAAGTTATACATAACTGTTTTGCCTTCTTCTAAGTGTCTCGGTCGTTAGGTAACCTATGAACAACAGCCATCGGTGAAGGGAATCACTAAAATTTTCAGCAGTATAACTGGGGTCGTCCACCCTGTCCGACATCCGTGAAGCGTCAGCAACCCTGTAAAGCTGCGAGTGGCCCTGCTGTCTCCTCAGTGCCTTACTGCTGTCAGCTTGCTTGGATGAGTCTCTGCAGATGCTAAGATGCAGTATTCATGCCATTTTTTTCACCTATGGCATTTTCTTCAGCTTTTTCAGAATCTTTTTTATTAAAGAGATTCTTCTAATTTGTTTATGTCGAGAGTTAATCCTTCAACCTCTCTTCTGTTGCCATCGCTGTGGAAAGAAAATTGCCTCCACAGATGAACATTCTGTCTGTGTCTGCTGTCTTGGGCCTGACCACGAAGTTTCTGGCTATGAGTTCTGGCAGAAGTTTAACCAAACAATCCTCAGGCGATGCAAAAAGGCTGTAAATTTCCTGATAGACCAACAGGTAGCCAGTTCCTCTGGGGTCCTGGCCTCTCAATCTCTGATGGGATTGTTGCGCTCCTGGGCCTCCAAGGCCCGAGACAGATCCTTTGGGGGGGGGGGGTGTTGTAAAAAAGACTTGAGATCGCGACTGCTCCCCCCAGTGTCAATCTTGTTCCATGATGGCCTCTTCTCCTTCTTCTGGGAGATCCTCGTCGGCTGCAGCTGCACCGATGATGAAGACTGCTGTCCAGGTCTCTGTGCCCACCAGACCCATACTATGGCACCTTTGCCAGATTCTCCTGGGCGGCGATGCGTTGACCTCCAAGTTGTCAACCCTCTGTGGGCAAATGCGACAACTCTACTGTCCTGTCAAGGCCTGCCCCTTCTCCCTCCAGGGCTACAGGTTCTCAGGATATCGAACCTCCCGCCCCCATTGACTTGAACGAGGTCCTGCCTAAATTTACTAATGTGCTAGTACAGCAGCTGGGTGCCTTTAGGACCCCCTCACGCTGTCGACGGCAGCTTCGTCATCTGCCACAGGAAGCTCCCCGTGAGCCGTTGATGGCACATCCAGTGCCACACCCAGACTTAGAAGAGTTCAACTCCGAGGAGGAGTACCACCCAGACCTCATTCTTCCTGATGATGAGGAGTAAGAAGAGGAAGAGATCCTGCTCTCTGGCAGATCTACTGCATCTTCTGTAAGTGAGAACTCAGTGAAGCATAATCCTCTGTTTCTCCGGAGGACCCCACATTTTTCAACATGATGAAGCAGCTGTCCTCAGCCATGGGTTTCCACATTGAGGAAGAGGATGCCACCAGAAAAGAGCTGGTGGATTTCCTGGAGATCCCTGAATATCCCCTTAAAATCATTCCTCTAATTCTTCCTGCTCTGAGGATTGCAGCCACAGCAGCCTGGCACAGGCCAGCCATGGTGCCAGCTATGCCCGCGGGGCAGGATCATTTCTATGCCCCGAAGAATATCACGTATATGCTGCCCAGCCGAGGCGGACTCTGTGGTCATCAGGCAGTTCATGAGAGGTCTAAGGTGCGGCTTGCTGTTCACCCAGATAGAGTCTCGCAGAATCGACCTCTGAGGCAAGAGGGTGTATGCCTCTTCCACCTGGGTTTGAAGATTGTAAATTACCTGTCTCACATGGTAAAATACCAAAATGCCAACTGGAGAAAAGGCAGGGCCACAGCCCAGACCCTTTCAGATGGCACACAGAAGCAGGAGCTGCTCCAGTGCCTCCAAGTAGCTGAGGAAGTCGGCAAACGCCTCCCGAAGTCCTCTGTGACATGGCTGACACCATTGCCAGGGTGGTAGCCATGGGCATATGCCTATGTAGGCACTCCTGGCTCAGAGTATCCGGGTTCGCTGCTGATGTACAGCAAAAAGTGCTCCATGCCCCTTTAATGGAACTAAATTGTTCGGCTCTGATGTCCAGGATATTATTAATCTGCAAGCCTCTGGCAGCGCCCTCAAGTTTGTTCACTTCCTCTACCATACGCAATCCGGAGGTAGAGGGCACCTTCCCTTTTGCAAAGTGCCCAGTAGGCCTAGTACACCCTCCTGGCCCCAAGGGAAATGCTGCCTTGCCCAACTCCTCCAGTGCTGGAGCTGCAGCCAAGTGCCCCAGCCATGAGGGACCAGCCCAAGCGGCTGTCTCTGCCTCCGCTTGAGTCCCTGCCAGACCCCCGTCCTTTGGCCCTGGACCAGGAGGTGGTGATCAGAGGTTAATCCTCCCTCCATCTAAATCAATGGAGAACAGTGACTTCAGATGCATGGATTCTGCAGATCATAGAGAGGGGGCATACCCTAAAGCTCATCGAGCAACCTCCAGAAACCCCTCCTCCACCTTCCAGTTACCCCCGCCCCCCCCGGCTCACCTGTCTGTTCTCTGGGAGGAGGTGCAGTCCCTTTCACACAAGCAGGCCATCGAGCCAGTTCCTAGGCACCAGAGAAACAAGGGATCTTACTTCGAGAGGGCTCTTGCAGTAGGTAATTACATATAGGACTGACGCCGGCCAGCAGCAGGACCCCACGGAAAAATTTCTAGCTAGCAGTCCCTGGCGAGGGACCGCCCCCATGTCAGGTGACCGGCATCCAGCGGCGTCGGTATAAAGGCGGTCCCGAATGCGCCGCCTTTCAGTTCTTTCCGCCATTAGCTTCGTGCAGCTCTCGCCCAGTAAAGTTCGTTCTTAGTCAGCCCTGTTCTTTCGTCGGTTTTACCGAGATTTTCAGTATTTTTTCTTCTTATCGTCAGGTCATTATTGGTGTATGTCGTCCCCTACACCTTCCGAGCACAAAAACAAGTGCGACTCGTGCGGCAACCAACTGCCACACAAGGACGGCTGTTCCCTCTGCCTCTTCTGCCTAGGCCCGACTACCCGGTCGACAAGTGCTCGCATTGCCTTCATTTCAGTGCGGCGACCTGCAGACGATGCCAACAGTCACTGGAAGCCCATCTTCTAAAGAAAAGATGTCTTCGATGGAAAAAGAATTGAAGAAGCTCAGGCAGGCGTCGACTTCTCCAGAAGGGCATCGTAAAAAGCGGGACAAGGAAAGGCACCGGGAGAAGGCCTCCTCGCCCGCGACTTGACTGGAGTTGCAGCCAGGTAACATTCCTCAGGGACCGTCCGGCAGCCTCCAAGGAAGGCTTTGGTGGGCGTCTGCCCGCCCGTTGGGCTCGCGCTTTCGAACCTTGCGGCGCCTCCGGGCAACAGAAGGCCTCTGCCCCAGTTCTGCCGCAGGCTCGTAGGCCTACTAGTGCGGGCGACTCCCAGAAGTCGGACGTCGGCTCCTCCGGCGTCCGCGGGAAGGGTCGATAAGACACACGACCTGCGTCCCCCTCGGACGGGCTGCTCCCCTTCCTTGGGGCGGCTCCTCCGGCGCCCGCCGGGAACTAGCCTAAGCCGCCCGTCAGCTCCCCGGCGTCGCCAGGCGGCACGGAACCTCGACAGACCCTCCAACTCCGTCATACCGGTTCCCCGCAGCCTTTGCTGCCATCCGGGGAGCCAGTCACCCAGCCCTGGCCCGAGATTCCCCAGGCGATGTGGGATGTTCCTCCGTCCCACCCTCCTCCTAGGGAACCAGATCGGACGCCGGCTCCGGCGCCGATCTCAGCGCGTGAGTTCAACGCCGGCCCCTGCGCCAGCGAATATTCCCCTTCCGTCGGGCCCTGCCCCACCGGGCCTCTCATTGTTGATCCGCCCATGGGGCCACCTTCCGGGCCGTCTGCTCCGGCAGCTCCTCCGGCGCCCGGGTACCCGCCGTCCTATCTGACGCCATCGTACCCAGGACCACAGTATTCAGCACCTCAATACCCAGCACCGATTTTCCCGCAGCCGGGCTTCGGATACTCGCCTTACGGATACAATCCGTATTCTTATCCCCCTCCTCCTCCTCCTCCACCTCCACCGCCCCCTCGGCCGGCGGTGGATCTGCAGGAGACTCTGGCTTCCTGGGGGCTGAGGCAAGGCTCAGCTCACCAAGAAATGGAAACCGCCTTCTGGCCAGCCAGTGCCACCACCGGCCCGTGTCACGCCAGACGGCACACTCCCTCACCACCTCCGGACTCCAGAGCCCTTCCCTCTGGATCCCGAGAGGGGCAGGACACGCGTCCAGGGATCCCCCCAAGGAACCCGTTCCTCCCCCTAGCCGGGTTAGGGAGTTGTATTCTGCTTCTGATTCTTCTTCGCTCTCAGATTCCTCGGATTCTTTCGACGGATGCTCCGAGAGAGACGACGAGCCTCGCTCTCCGTCCAAGCCCCGGCCGAGGACCCCTCCGGAGGACCCCTCCTTCACGGAGTTGCTCAGGAAAATCCAGGAAGTACGCCAGTGGCACTCCTTGGAACCAGATCCTCAGCAGGTCAAACTCGCCGAACATCTGGACCTGCCCCTGACGGCTCCTACTTTAGTGCCACCCTGGATCGAGCCTCACACCCACCTTGTTTCACTATTTGGAAACAACCGTCAACTGTAAGCCCGCTTCCTAGGAAGTCTAACAGGCTATACCAGGCTCCTGAGGGTGTAGATTTCTTGGACTCTCACCTCCGTGCAGATTTGAGTCCGTGATTAAGCGCGCTCACGGCCGGTCGGCACATCAAAATATCTAAGCTTGTCTCCCCGGATAAGAATCTCACCTCCTGGACCAGTATGGAAGAAAGATGTCGCCTCTTCCACACTGGAATTCGAGCCCTAGTTATGTTGCTCATATGGGGATTACCAGAGGCCATCCTTGCCAGGCGGAATCCAAGGATGACTCCTTACCTGACTCTCAAGTCAAGCAAGAGTTAGCTGACTTAGTCCGTTCTGCTCGTTCAGCCAGTCGTCACATTCTCAGACGACGTATGGTGCAGCGGACACTGCGGGCGAGCTCGCTTTCACCGTAAGTCTTGACGTCGTGCTGCAACCCGCGTGTCAGGTTTGGTCCGGAGGTGCAGCCAGCGATCCAGGAAGCACCTTTCAGGGGTCGGTGCTTCGGCGGTGATGTCAAGGACATCATCACCGACTTGCAGGAGAAGGGAACCGCCCTGAAATCCGTGGATTCCATGTACCGTCCCCATCCCCCACAGCGCCGTCCTTTTCGCAGACGCAGTCGGCCACAAGTGAAACCCCAAGGAAGGCGGGCCACTAAACATCAGGCCCCCGCAGCTGCCAGGCCCCCCCCCGGCCCAAAAAAGCAGCGAGTGCCCCCAGACTGGCGCTGCCCCACACCACCTGACTCCTCCCCTCTCCCTCCGCCTCCGGACACACGGAGGAGCAGTGAGAGGAGGTTCTCCCTCCACCTTCTGGGCTGGGAGGATAGCAGTTCATGGGTGCTTCAGATTATAGCGGAAGAGCACTCTTTAGAGTTTCTACAGAAACCACCCCGCCACCCCCCCTCCGAAGTCGTCCTATGCAAGGGACCATCTTCCTTTGGTCCAGGAAGAAATCTCCACCCTTCTCGCGAAGCAGGCCATAGAACCCGTTCCTCCTCACCTTCAAGGGACGGGTTGCTGTTCTCATTTCTTCCTGGTCCCAAAGAAGACAGGAGATCTCAGACCCATTCTCGATCTCCGCTCTTTGAACCTTTACGTGGAATACAAAAGGTTCAGGATGCTCTCCCTACAGACCCTTCTGCCCTTCTTGGCGGGTCAATGGCTCTGCGCTGGATATGCAGGATGCATATCTGCACATCCCATTGCCCCTCTCCCATAAGTACCTTGGTTTGCTTTCCAGGGGACCATTACCAGTTCCGGGCACTCCCGTTTGGTCTTTCCTCGGCACCCCAAGTTTTTACCAAATGCCTGGCTGTGGTAGCGGCCCACCTGCGTACTATGGGAGTTCAGGTGTTCCCTTACCTGGACGACTGGCTCCTGGCGGCCTCATCCAGGGAGGAGCTCCTGCATTTCCTCTCCCTCACCCAGCAGGTCTTCACTTGCCTGGGTATTACCATCAACCATTCCAAGTCTCATCTGGATCCATCCCAGAGACTACAGTTTATTGGGGCTGTCCTCGATACAACAGCAAGCAAGGCCTTCCTACCTCTGGACAGGGCGGCCTCTCTTCAGTCTCAGATTTCTCTGCTGTCAGAACGCAAGAAAGTTCCGGCGAGGTCGGTTCTCCATCTTTTGGGGCTTATGGCGGCTGCCATCCCGACAGTTCCCCGCTCTCTACTCCACATGAGGATCTCTCAGTGGACTCTCTGCTCACAGTGGGATCAACTTGTAGACGATCTAGATCATCTAATTCTGATCTCCTCGCCGATGGCATGAGACTTGCGATGGTGGATGGTTCGAGAGAACCTGTTTCGGGGGGGGGGGGTTCCCTTCTGTCATCTTCCCCTCCCAGACTCTGACCACAGACGCATCAGGCGAAGATTGGGAAGCCCATCTGGGTCCTCACCGAACCCAGGGGTTATGGTCCAGATTGGAACTAGCTCTCCACATCAATGTGCTCGATCTTCGAGCAGTATTATATGCTCTTCAAGCCCTTCACCAATACATTTCTCCCGGTCACCTAGCCATCCAGACAGACAACATGTGCGTAGTGTGGTACATCAACAAGCAGGGAGGGACTCGATCCTACCCTCTATGCAGGGAAGCAGTGAGGGTGTGGGACTGGGCAACTCTTCACAACCTTCACCTCACTGTGATTTACGTTCCGGGAGTCGACAATACCCTGGCAGACAAGCTCAGCCGCTCCTCTGCCCTACCACACGAGTGGGAATTGGACCAAAAGGTGCTAGAAGACATCTTCCAGCTTTGGGGGACTCCGCAGGTAGACCTGTTCGCCTCTTCCCAAAACGCAAAACTTCCCACGTTTTGCTCGCTCGTTCCAGAGCGAGGCGCTTTCTGGAGTGACGCTCTGTCTCTAAACCGGAAGGGCAGATTCGTCTATGCTTTTCCCCCAATTCCTCTCGTCCCTCGGGTATTGCTGAAACTAACAGAAGGAGCGAGAATGATTCTGATTGCTTCTTTCTGGCCCAGGCAAATCTGGTTCTCTCTTCTACAACAATACTCAGAGGTTCCTCCTCTTCCTCTTCCTTTATCTCGAGGTTTGCTGACCCAGGATCAGGGGACCCTGGTCCATCCGGGCCTCAAGTACCTACAGCTTCGTGCATGGCTCCTGCAGACCTAGCTCAATCTTGCTTTGGAGTCTCTCCAAAGGTGGCAGAGATTCTGGTGGAGGCTAGAAAACCCTCCACTAGGTCCACTTATGCCATGAAATGGAAGAGATTTTCTATTTGGGCTGCTTCTAGGAACGTGGAGCCCTTCTCCTGTTCAGTGGCCGTTCTGCTTGAATATTTACGTCATCTCTTCGACCTGGGTCTCAGTCATTCCTCCTTGAAAGTGCACATGGCCGCTATTTCAGCATACCATGTTCCTTTCGCTGATTAAGCTTTTGCCCAACTGGAGGTCTCTTAAGACTTTTCTCAGAGGGGTCCTTCATCTGAGGCGCCCCCCATCCGAACTCCTGCTCCCCCTTGGGACTTGAACTTTGTTCTCGAGAAACTTACCCTTCCTCCCTTCGAACCTGCGGCATCCGCAGATCTGAAGTTTCTTTCGTGGAAGACGCTCTTCTTGGTGGCCATTACTTCAGCTCGAAGAATTTCCGAGCTCCAGGCCCTTATGTGTAAAATCCCTTATTTGATTTTTCACAAAGAACGAGTCGCTCTTCGCACAAACCCTAAGTTTCTGCCTAAAGTGGTAGCAGAGCCTACCTTAAATCAGTCTATAGAGTTACCTGCCTTTTTCACACAGTACTCCAACCAAGGGGAATATTTACTCCATACCATGGATGTTCACCAGATTCTGAGGTACTACACTGATAGGACAAAGGATCTCAGAAAAACTGACCAGTTGTTCATCTCTCTTGCTCACAAAAGGGAAGGCAATGCTGTTTCCAAGCAATGCCTGTCGAAGTGGTTGGCTCATTTTATCACTTTCTGTTATGACAAGTACAACGAGACCCTTCCAGGTCAAGTCAGAGGTCACTCCACTCGTGGAGTAGCGGCCTCTGCGGCTTGTTTCAAGACTGCAGCAGACATATGCGCTGCCGCCACCTGGACTTCCATCCATACCTTTACGAAACACTACAGTTTGGACATTGCCTCTCGCCGTAGAGCAGGCTTCGGGCTAGCTGTCTTGCAAGGCCTCCTGTCTTGAGGCTTGCAAGGCTACTGCTATTTTCAGGAGTAGTTTCCTCCTCCTGGTGACTTTTATTTGTTCCAGACTGCTTGGGATTCAGTCCTATATGTAATTACCTACTGCAAGAGCCCTCTCGAAGTAAGATAGTACAGTTACATAAGAACTTACCGTAACAGTAGATCTTCGAGAGAGGCTCTTGCAGTAGGTAATACCTTCCCGCCCTCCATCCCCCTAGGCTTCTTCAGCTCCTTTTCCATATAGAGAAATATCCACTTCTCTTTCGTCCGGCCTCTTTTGTCCCGTGGCTGGAAAGAACCGGAAGGCGGGCGTCCGGGACCGCCCCTTTATACCGACGTCTCTGGATGCCGGTCAACTGACGTGGGGGCGGTCCCTCGCCAGGGATTGCTAGCTAGAAATTTTTCCGTGGGGTACTGCCGCAGGCCGGCGTCAGTCCTATATGTAATTACCTACTGCAAGAGCCTCTCTCGAAGATCTACTGTTACGGTAAGTTCTTACATAACTGTACTTTTCTATTCCAGGTTTTTCCTGGTACTCAAAAAGACCCGCGATCTGAGGCCTATTGTAGACCTAGAAGACCTCAATCTGTACATCCAGTACAAAAAGTTTCATATGGTAACCTTCAGGCCTAATGCCCCCCAAAGCAGGATTGGTGCTGTTCACTAGACATGCAGGACGCTTACCTGCACATTTAGTTTTTTTTTCTCCCCACAGGAAGATTCTCCACTTTATGTTTCAGGGCGAGCATTATCAGTTCAAAATGCTGTCCTTTGGCTTGTCCTCTGTGCCGAAAGTCTTTACCAAATGCTTAGCAGCAATAGCAGCAGCTCTCAGAAGGGAAGGACTGTATGTTTTCCCATATCTGGATGGTTGGCTCCTAAAGGGCCTGTCCAGGGAACAGCTTCTAACTCTTA
The DNA here is from genome assembly GCA_016271365.2 of Neoceratodus forsteri. Classification (NCBI taxonomy): domain Eukaryota; kingdom Metazoa; phylum Chordata; order Ceratodontiformes; family Ceratodontidae; genus Neoceratodus; species Neoceratodus forsteri. The sequence continues at coordinate 327,233,918 of CM057451.1, read as the reverse complement.
AGCTTTCCCGCCTCCTGGGCATCACTGTCAACCTGCCCAAGTTGGTTATGGTACCATCCCAAAGGCTACAGTACATAGGGGCGTGGTTCTGGATTCTGCCCAAGGGAAGGCCTTCCCTCCTCAAAACAGGGCAGAGTGACTTATCGCTCAGGCTCAAGAAGTCACTCAGAGTCTGCATATTCCTGCCAGGTTGTACCTGAGACTGTTGGGCCTGATGGCAGCTGCCATACTCCGTGTTCCACTGGCCAGACTTCATATGCGTGTTCTCCAGTGGCCCCTCCGAGTGCAGTGGGACCAGCGCACAGACAAGTTGGACCATCCAGTTCTGGTTTCTTCCCCAGTCCACAAAGTATTGCAGTGGCGGATGGACCCCTCGAATTTGCTTCAAGGTGTTCCATTATAGATCTCGTCCCTGCAGCAGATCCTCACCACTGATGCCTCAGTTCTGGGCTGGGAAGCACACCTGGGTCCCTTTCAGACCCAGGGTTTTTGGTCCCAATTGGAAGTCATCCAGAGTTGGACCTTTTTGTGTCCCCACTCAATGCAAAACTGCCCAATTTTTTTCTTGCTAGATCCAGGGCCTGGAGTTTTCTGGCGAGACGCGTTGTCCCTCTCCTGGAGCGGGAGGGTTCCTGTACTCCTTCCCTCTTATTCAGAGGGTACTATATCAAGCTACAGATCGGGGGGGCCAGCATGATTCTGGTAGCCCCATTCTGGCCTCGGCAGATAGGGTTCCTTCTGCTGCAGCAGCTGACGGAGGAACCTCTGGTTCCTCTCCCTCTTTGCAGAAACCTGCTGACCCAGGCTAAGGGGACCCTGGTCCATCCCAACCTCAGGTCCCACTATCTGCATGCTTGGCTCCTGAGAATATAGCCTAAGCCAGATCTGGGGTCTCTAACAGAGTGGCGGACGTCCTACTGGCTGCCCAGAAGCCTTCTACTGGAGCCACATATGCTATGAAGTGGAAGTGGTTTGCCATCTGAGCTGTCAAACAAACATAGTTTGGACCCTTTCACCTGCCTGGTGAACCACGTCCTGGACTTACCTGATCTCTGTCTGACTCAGGTCTCCAGTATTCCTCCTTCCATCTGTTCTTCTGTCCCAGCTTGGGATTTGAATTTTATTTTGGAGAAGTTGTCCCTGTCTCCTTTTGAGCCTATTGCAACTTGTGATCTGCTCTTTCTCTCTTGGAAAGCATTATTTTTAGTTGCCATTATTTCTGCTCGAAGAATTTCAGAGCTTCAGGCCCTCTGGTTGAGGAGCCGTATTTTATTTTTCACAAAGACAGGGTGTCTTTGCACACAAATCCTAAGTTTCTCCCTAAAGTGGTCTCAGAGTTTACACTCAACCAGCCTGTCCACTTTCCTGTTTACTTTCCTGAGCATGCCAGTCCAGGGGAAGCACCCTCCATACGTTACATGTATGCAGAGCCTTGAAGTACTACTTGCTTCAGACCAAGGAGAGTCGAAAGTTGAAACAGTTGATCTTACTTCGAGATACAGCTCTTGCAGCAGGTAACACTATTAGGACTGAAGCCGGCAGGTGTCAGGACCCCACGGAAATCTTCTAGCTAGCAGTCTTCAGCGGGGGCCGCCTCCAGCGTCAGGCGTAGTACCCAAGGGCGGTCCGCCAGAATCCCTAGTTCTTTCCCGCCCGTCAACTTGCATGTCTAGACCCTTCCGGTCTGTTTCTAGCGCTTAACGCCAAGGGGCGCACATCTTACCCCCTTTGCAGGAAGCTATGAGTGTGGGATTGGATAATCCGACCACGGTGCGAGCCTGATTGCAGTTCATGTTCGGTGTGGACAACACAATGTCAGCGGCCTGAGTCGTTCCCAGGCCAGAGTCCACGAATGGGAACTCCTTCAGGAGGTAGCGGAGGATCTGTTTCTTCGATGGGAACTCCAGAGTTGGACTTGTTCGCTTACACATCCAGCATAAAACTGCCCAGTTTTTGCTCGCTAGATCCAGGGCCTGGTGTTTTCTGGCGAGGCAACGTTATCCCTCTCCCGTGGACAGATTCCTCACGCTTTCCTCCCTTCCCATTGATCCAGAGAGTTCTTCTCAAACTTGCGGGAGCACGCCACAATGATCCTGGTAGCGCCTTTCTGGCCCAGGCAGATCTGGTTCCCATGCTGACGCAATTGTCCGGGAACCTCCACCCCGTGCCTTTCAGCTCCATCTACTGTCTCAGGAGGAGGGTTCTCTAGTCCACCCGGACTTGCGCTCACTGAACCTGCATGCCTGGCTCCTCGAGACATAGCCATCATGCGACACGGGGTCTCGCAAGGGGTGGCGGAAGTTCTCTCCGCTGCCAGAAAGCCGGCAACGCATGCAACGTACGCCATGAAATGGCGCCGATTTTGCCTGTGGTCTCAGGTACGCGGCCTCTCCCCTTTAGAATGCCCAGTGAAATCAGTTCTGGAATACCTGCTTTCCCTCTTCCACTCAGGTCTTGCCTACTCCTCTATTAAAGTTCACCTCTGTCGTTTATTACCACTTCCAGTAGGTCAGTGCACAGTGGCACAACTTCGATGCCTCTCGGGACTTCCTGAGAAGTGTTACACCTAGGCCACCCATCAAGGATCCCGTCCCTCCTTGGGACCTACTCTTCGTCCTGGAACAGCTCACGCTTCCCCCGCCTTTGAACCTGCCGCAGATTGCGAGCTGCGTTTTCTGTTGTGGAAAACGTTATTTTTAGTTGCTGTCACATCAGCAAGGAGAATTTCCGAGCTTTGTGCTCTCATGTGTAAGGAAACTTATTTAATATTCCACCAGGACAGAGTGTCTTTGAGGACGAATCCTAAATTCCTGCCTAAGGTGGTCTCTGCCCTTACTCTTAACCAGGACATCGATCTGCCTGTGTACTTTCCCAAGTACTCTAATAGAGGAGAGGCATTGCTTCACACCCTGGATGTTCACCGCTCCTTGAGGTACTACTTGAACAGGACTAAACAGCTTCTCACGTCTGAGCAGCTGTTCGTATCCTTCGCTGAGAGGATGCTGGGCCAACCAGTCTCAAAGCAGACCCTTTCTCGCTGGCTTGTCCAGTGTATTTCCTTTTGCTATAACAACAAACAGAAGCCCCTTCCGGCACAGTCCGGGAGCCACTCGACAAGGGGGTGGCTACCTCCTTTGCAGCACTGCTGAATGTCTCCACCTCGCCATTTGTGCCGCTGCTACTTGGAGCTCAGTGTGCACATTTATTAGGCACTATAGCCTGGATATTACCTCAAGCGAGAGCGTTTCGGCCTTGCTGCTCTACAGGGTCTCCTGTCCTAGAGTCAGGATTTGCTCAAGATCTCGCTTTGCCTCCTCCCAGAATGCTTAGAGCGCTGATTGCAGGGAATCAGTCCTAATGGTGTTACCTGCTGCAAGAGCTGTATCTCGAGTAAGATAGTACAGTTAAGAACTACCGTAACAGTAGATCTTCGAGAACAGCTCTTGCAGCAGGTACCTTCCCGCCCACCATTCCCCCTTGGAGGAGGTATGGCCTATCCAGGCCTTGGCAGGAACTAACGCTCTTTCTTCTTTTTTCTTCTGATGGCGGATCCTTGGTCTCCTCTTCTGTTGTCATCCAGCGGCCGGGAGTCTCCGGCGGGAGAACTGGGGATTCTGGCGGGACCGCCTCCTTATGTACTACGCTTGACGTCAAGGCGGGACGACGCCTGAGGTATCTCGCTTGAAGACTGCTAGCTAGAAGATTTCGTGAGGTCCTGACGCCTGCCGGCTTCAGTCCTAATGGTGTTACCTGCTGCAAGAGCTGTTCTCGAAGATCTGCTGTTACGGTAAGTTCTTACGTAACTGTACTTTTGTTTCTTTCACCCCAGGTAAAGAGGGCACATCAGTTTCCACGCAGTGTTTATCCAAATGGTTGGCAAATTGCATTGTTTTTTGCTACAGAAGGTACGGCAAAGACTCGCCTGGTGCTGACAAAGCTCATTCCACCAGAGGCATGGCTACCTCTGTGGCTTCTTTGCAAGGGGTCTCAGCTGCTGACATCTGCGCGGCTGCCACCTGGAGTACTGTCCATACTTTCACCAAGCACTACAGTCTGGACATTACCTCAAGAGCCCATGCAAGTTTCGGAAGGGCTGTTCTGCAGGGCCTTCTGTCATGAGTTTATGGAGAGCCCTCCTCCCATACAGTCTGCTCATTCCTGTGGTGTTACCTGATGACTGAGATGCCCCCATAGAAGACCTTACCATAACAGTAGATCTTTGAGGGGATCTCAGTCATCAGGTCCTTCCATCCACCATGCCCATTTTGGGGCTCCTGTCTCAGGAATTGGCTGTCTGGTGCATCCAGCTTTTCCCATGATCTGCCCCCCCCCATGGCTAGGGCTATGCTCCCTTTTGTCTCCAGGGGGAAAGAACCGAGGAGGGAGCGGGGCCGCTCATGCCTTTATAGAGTTGTTGACTTCGACGGATGTCGACGGTGTGGGTGACACCAGTTGTACTGCTGAAAATCTTGTGTGGTTTCCCCTTCCCCGACAGGAAAGTTACATGATGACTGAAATCCCCTCGAAGATCTACTGTTACGGTAATTGTCACAAATCCACTCCGGGGGTCAGGCCCTCTGCTCTCTCAGTGCCCAACCTTGGAGTGCGATTAGTGATCAGGGGACAAACAGGGACACCTTCCTGTTTGTTTTGGGTCCGAGCAAACTACCAGTCTCAAGTCCTGGGGTCAATTATGAACCCTTTTTAGCTAGCACATCCAGGTAACAGGTCCAAATATCACACTCTGTTCAGGGAAAGCAGCGCAGTACTTGACCCAATGGGCATACAACCAACCTGGTTCACAACCCCCTGCCGACTCCATTGAGACACTGGTATTTTCTTACCTTGCTGGATGTTTACACAGATCCTTGTTAGTGTAATTGCATATGGTGACATTCTAAGCAACTTAACAATTATGTCAGAATTATCAATACTGTTCCACCATTCACACTCAAAATTAGAAAATGTCTCAACAGGTTTTAAAGAAAAACAGTTTACTGAAAATTAAAAATAATAAATGCAGTACATAAAACAGAACATATATACATAATGATTACAGTCAGAAAGAAATTAGCAATTGCAAAACAAGCGCCTTGTAACTGAATTAACTAGTTCTAACTCAGTTTCAGTTGGCAAAGTTTCACACTTGCATTACCAGTCTTGGTAGAAGTGGTCTCTCTTGAGCCCAGGAACAGAGTGTCCCTTGGAAGTCCAGAACAAGAGAGGCCAAAATGTCCCTCCCATCCTGTTATGTCACAACTCTCGGCTGCTAGTGTGAGATCATACGCAGATCTTACTTCGAGACACAGCTCTTGCAGCAGGTTACACCATTAGGACTGAAGCCGGCAGGCGTCAGGACCCCACGGAAAAATTCTAGCTAGCTATCTTCAGCGGGGACCGCCCCCGACGTCGGTCCCGCCTCCGACGTCAGGCGTAGTACATAAGGGGACGGTCCCACCAGATTCTCCAGTTCTTTCCCGCCATCGACTTGCATGTCTCGGACCCTTCCGGTTCGGTTTCTAGCGCCACACGCTGGTAGCGTTTTCCACGGAAATTTGTTCTCCGAGTTCAGTTTTCTCTGATGTCCTCCCCACCTCCGGTCCTCCTCGAAGCGCCTGTGGAAGCGGATCCCATTTAAGGATCCGCACTGCCTGTGTCCGTGCCTAGGCCCAGACACACACACCGTCCTGTCTTTTTGCCAGGGGTTCAACAGCAGAACCCGGATCCGTCACCAGAAGGCCCTACAGTCGTTCCTGTTAGAGGAGCAACTCAAGTCCATGGCTTCCAAGGGATTCATCGCAGAAGGCCCGCAAGCATGCTGAGAAGCACAGAGAGAGGGCCCCTTCCAGGTCCCCTTCTAGGGCCTCCGACTCGAGCAGCTCTGGCTCCAGGTCCGACCGCTCTTCTTCCCGGGCCAGCTCTCAGCCTCCCCCGCTGTGGTGAGAAAATCTTCTTCCTCTTCTCAGGCCAAGACTCCCAGGCCTTCCTCATCTTCAAGGCCCTGGCTGCAGTGAGATCGCCACCATCACCACAAGTCGGGTTCCGCCATCTGGAACCCGACGTCAGGTCTGCTTCCTTGCCTCCTCGGAAAACCAAGGAGCTCACCTCACTCAAGAGGCCGCAGGACCCGACGCCGGTTTGTCCGACGTCAGCCTCTCGCCACAAGTTCCCAGAGCCGTCGTCTGCCAGAAGGCCGTCGCCGGCCAGGCCTACTCTTCACCAGATGCCAGTAGGGGGACCGGCGCACTCTCCAGTTGAGAACAGGACCCCGACGCCTCCGACCGACGTCGGTCAGGAGACCATCACTGAGGAGGAGTTAACGCAGCCCGAGGACCAGACGGGCGACCCCGGTCCTGTTGAGACTCCCAGGGAACCCTCGCCGCAACCCTCACCCCCTGTGGAGCCGACGCCGGGCCCCAACGACCGTCCACCGGCGCCCGGACCATCGTCGGGCCTTTCCTTTACAGAGGTGAAGGAGCTTTTCACTTACTGGTGGGATACCATCAAAAAGGACATGGTCCCCACTCCACCTCCGCTTCCTCCTCCTCCTCCTACACCGGTTGCTCCTCCGGTTCCTGCGCCCCCGTCCGGGTCTGCAGGCCGTTACCTCCTCCCGGGGCCCAGGACCCCTCAAGGGAGACTCGATAAAAGGAGACCTCCGTCCAGATCCTCTTCTAGGTCACCCAGTCCCAAGAGACCCAGAAGCGCCGACCGTTCGCATCGATGGAGGACATGGGATCAGAGTTTTCTACATCCAGATCCCATCTCCCTCTCCATCCCTTCTCCGGACCCACGTGAGCTGCCAAAGTCTCCTCCGGATGACCCTGCCTTCCTGATATCATGAGACACATCCAGGAGAACATGGGATGGGATCGGAAGAGTTAGACCCGAAGGCTGCGCCTCGCGAAGTATCTTGACAGAAGGACCCCAAGCCTGTGTGGTGCCACCCTTGGTAGACACACTTGGGCGTCAAGGCAGCGTGGAAGCGTCCACATTCGCTCCCGGCGATGCCGAAGAAAGCTGACCGCTTGTACAAGGCTCCAAGAGAAGACCAGTACTTGACCCAGCATCCTCAGGCCGACTCTTCGGTCATAACAGCCTCTCGTGACCGGTCCCAGAGACCACAACATCTGAGCACTCTGCCACTGGACCCAGAGTCCAAGCAGTTGGACTCCATGGGTAGGCGCACGTATGCTTCCGCTACCTGCGCTATCAGATCCCTGAATTATTTGACCCACATGGTGCAGTTCCAAAATGCCCTGTGGGAGCAGGGTCTGGATGCGGCTGAGAAATTGCCGGAAGGTGAGCAGAAGGAGGAGATGTTACAGCTCCTCCGTACGGGTTCAGACGTGGGAACCCAGGTGCTACGAGCCACGTACGACTCTGCGGACTCCTCGGCCCAAGCAGCAGCTTCAAGCGTATGCCTCTGGAGCACTCTTGGCTCTGTGTCTCCGGCTTTCCCGGACGTCCAGAAAACATCATGGGCGCCCTATTGAGGAGAAGTTTTGTTTGGTAAACCCTCAGAAAGATAATTACCAAACTCCAAGAGGCCAGGAAGGCGGTGAGGTCGGTTCAGGCCATGTACCGACCCAAGCTTAGTTCCTTTCGTAGGAACCAAAGCCGATTTCGTGGACGGACGCAGAGACAACAGTCCCGGCCCGTTCGACAGCAGAGGGGCTCCGGTTTTCACAGAGCCCAAGGAAAACAACCCGCAGGTCGGAGCCAGCGCGCTCCTAAGCCGATCCAGCCAGCAGGACCCTCAGCTGCCACAGCCTGACTCCTTCCCGGCCCCCGGCCCTCAGGATCAATGGGACATCATGGTGCAAATGCGCGTTGAAATTCCTGCGGGATGGCAGACTATAACCACCGACAGGTGGGTTCTACAGATTAGTCGGAAGAGGCCACTTTATAGAATTCGCGGAAAAGCCACCCTTGAGGCCTCCATTGCTCTCCCAGTACCCGGGTCAGCACAAGTCATTGATCAGGCAAGAGGTGCTCGCGCTCCTGCAAAAGGGAGCGATAGAGTACGTCCCAAAGAACCACAGAGGACACGGATACTATTCCCACTTCTTCCTGGTTCCAAAGAAAACAGGGGACCTCCGTCCGATTCTGGACCTCGGCGACCTCAATTTGTTGGTCACCTACAAAAGATTCCTCATGGTAACTCTTCCGGGTCTTATTCCCATGCTGAAGCAAGACGCTTTTTTAGCATCCCTAGATATGCAGGACACTTACCTGCACATCCCTATAGCTCAAGCGCACAAGAGGTTCCTGCGCTTCGAGTTTCTCGGCCATCATCTTCAGTTCCGAGCCCTTCCATTCGGGCTGTCGCCGGCACCAGGGTCTTTACCAAATACACGGCAGTCGTGGCAGCGTCTCTAAGGAGACAGGGCCATTATGTGTTCCGTACCTGGACGATTGGCTTCTCATGGCCGCCTCAGAGAGGCGTTATTCAGCAGGCGATCCAGAGCACTCAGGACCTGTTTCGATCTCTGGGTATCCTAATCAACCAGAAGTCTCTCCTGGTACCGTCGCGAAACTGCAGTTCATAGGCGCAGTACTGGACACCGTTCAGGAAGAGCATTTCTTCCATACGACAGGCGGGCAGCATCAGATCCCTCATCAGGGAGCTTTGTCCGAACAAGACCGCCCCAGCCAGGTCGGTCCTTCGCTTGCTCGGACACATGGCAGCGGCCATTCCTACTGTTCCTTTCGCAAGGCTCCACATGCGGGTAACTCAGTGGATGCTCAAGGTGCAATGGGACCAAAGGCAAGACCACATGCAGCATCCGGTCAGAATCACGAATACCGCGATTCGAGACTGGCAGTGGTGGCTAGACCCAGGGACACTCTCTATGGGCGTCCCGTTCATAGCGCCGTCCCCGGAGGTATTCCTCACCACAGACGCCTCAGGCCTAGGGTGGGGAGCACACCTTGACGGGGTGAAGTCCCAGGGTACGTGGACCCCTCTGGAGGCCCACTTCCATATCAATGTCCTAGAGATGAGGGCGGTCCTTTATGCCCTGCAGGCCTTTCAGTCAGAAATCCCGCCGAGTACTCTCCTGCTTCAGACAGACAACACGGCGGTGATGTATTACCTCAACAAACAAGGAGGCGCACACTCTTACCCCCTTTGCAGGGAGGCCATGAGGATGTGGGATTGGGTAATCCGACACGGCGCGAACCTGATCACAGTTCATGTTCCCGGGGTGGACAACACAATCGCAGATGGCCGGAGTCGTTCCCAGGCCAGAGTCCACGAGTGGGAACTTCTTCAGGAGGTAGCAGAGGATCTGTTTCTTCGATGGGGAACTCCAGAATTGGACTTGTTCGCTTCCCCATCCAACGCAAAACTGCCCAATTTTTGCTCGCTAGATCCAAGGCCTGGTGTTTTCTGGCGAGACGCATTGTCCCTCTCCTGGGCGGACAGATTCCTCACGCTTTCCCTCCTTCCCATTGATCCAGAGGTTCTTCTCAAACTCGCAGGGAGCATCGACTATGATCTTAGTGGCCCATTCTGGCCCAGGCAGCTCTGGTTCCTTTGCTAATTCAGCTGTCCGGGAACCTCCGCTCCCGTTGCAATTCAGCTCCACCTCTTGTCTCAGGAGAAGGGTTCACTGGTCCACCCGGACTTACGCTCACTGAACCTGCACGCATGGCTCCTAGAGACATAGCCATCTTGCGTCCACGGGGTCTCGCAAGAGGTTGCGGAAGTTCTTTCTGCAGCCAGAAAGCCGGCAACGCATGCGACGTATGCCATGAAATGGCGCCGTTTCTGTCTTTGGTCGCAAGAACGCGGCCTTTCCCCTTTAGGTTGTCCGGTGAAAGCGGTGTTAGAGTACCTGCTCTCCCTTTTCCGTTTGGGTCTCGCCTACTCCTCGATTAAAGTGCACCTCTGTGCCATTTCAGCTTATCACCTCCCGATGGGACAGCGCACAGTGGCACAATTAGATGCCTGTCGAGAATTCTTAGAGGGTGGTACACCTTAGGCGCCCATTAAGGACCCAGTACCTCCTTGGGGTTGCTCTTTGTCCTGGAGCAACTCACGCTCTGCCCAGACCTGCAGCGGATTGCGAGCTGCGTTTTCTGTCGTGAAAGCGTTATTTTTGGTTGCTGTTACATCAGCGAAAGAGTTTCTGAGCTTCAGGCTGTCGTGTGTAAAAGAGCCCTATTTAATTTTCCACGGGACAGAGTATCCCTGAGGGCCAGATCCTAAATTCTTGCCTAAGGTGGTTTCCACTCCTCTCAACCAGGATGTTGACCTGCCGGTCTACTTTCTAATTACTCTAACAGAGGAGGCTGCTTCACACCCTGGATGTTCACCGCAGCTTGAGGTACTACCTGAGCAGAACTAAGCAGCTTCGCGCCAGACGGCTTTTCGTCTCTTTACCGAGAAAGGATGAAGGCCAACCAGTATCAAACAGTCCCTGTCTGCTGGCTTGTCCAGTGTATCTCTTACTGTTATGATATCAGGCGAAAGCCCCTACCAGGAGCAGTCTGGGGTCATTCCACTAGGGCGTGGCCACATCTTTTGCAGCACTGAAGCGTCTCCACTTCTGCCATTTTGTGCTGCAGCCACTTGGAGCTCTGTTCATACCTTTATCAGGCATTATAGCCTGGACGCCTCGCTTCTGGCCGCGAAGAGCAGGCTTCGACCTGGCCAGTGCTACAGGGTCTCCTGTCCTAGATTCAGGACCTGGAGCGTTCTTATTTCCTCCTCCCAAGTGTTTGCAAGCACTATTGCTTGGGAATCAGTCCTAATGGTGTAACCTGCTGCAGAGCTGTGTCTCGAAGTAAGATAGTACAGTTACGTAAGAACTTACCGTAACAGTAGATCTTCGAGAACAGCTCTTGCAGCAAATCTACCTCCCACCTTCCCCTTGGAGGAGGCATGGCTAAGCCTTTAACAGGATTTTTCCGTTTGTCTTCTGGCGGTGGATCCTCGGTCTCCCATTTTGATGTCAGCCTGCGGCGAGTCTTGGCGGGAGAACTGGGGAATCTGGCGGGACCGCCCCTTATGTAACCTCGCCTGGCGTCGGAGCGGGACTGAGCGTCGGGGGCGGTCCCCGCTGAAGATAGCTAGCTTGAATTTTTCCGTGGGGTCCTGACGCCTGCCAGCTTCAGTCCTAATGGTGTAACCTGCTGCAAGAGCTGTTCTCGAAGATCTACTGTTACGGCAAGTTCTTGCGTAATTGTACTTTCTGCATACTTAATTTGTAACGTATGTGTTTCAGCAAGTATTTATTGACTAATTATGTGGTTTTAACGGGATATATAGATTGAATGTATGCTCCCGGTAGAAATTTTATATACATATTTTTATGTATGATTTTAATAATTGTACTGTTATTGTTTTGTACAGCGCCCAGAGTCTCTGGAGATGGGCACTTTTATAAATAAAATATCTGTCTATCTAACATGACAAGTGTATAGCCAAATACTGCAGCTTATTGCCTTTGTGAAATCTGCAAAGATAGCAATATATTAATTATAACAAGACCGATTGTCTTAACAAGAAAGACTGTCTTCATTAGAGTATGGTTTATGGCAGGTTACAATACCCCTTTGATCTTTCAGAGAAACATCCTGGAAACACTTCTCATATTAGGATGAATTTTCACAGATATCTATCAGAAACTGCTTCCTTCTTGGTACGCCATAAAAGGCAATATTTTACGACAAGCTGCCTGTGTTCAAAGCAGTGGTTAGTTTTTGCCTTTTTTTTTTTTTTAATACTTAGTTTATTATAGGTAAGGTTCAGATACAGACACTTCATTTACCAGTAATAATAAAATTTTAACTTTAGTATACATTGAGGATCATTTCAAGTCCAACTTGTTTTTCATTTATATTCTCATTAATTCCTCTTCGTTCCTCTTTTCACAGAAAGGAAAACAAATTATTAGAAGGGAGAGAAGAAAAAAAAAACAGGAAAAGGAGAACAAGAATACACGGAAAATACACCTTTTTTTTCCCCTAAATGCTTAACCACTTTTTGTTCTTAGTAACACAAAAAGCAAACCACAACTGTCTGGGATGTGTTCGTATAACACATTATTTAAAATCTCATTTTTATTTTCGTTGAGTCATGAATTTAAAATTAGGGAAAGGAGTTCACCCAGAGTTGAATCTTTTTGCGTCCCCACACAATGCAAAACAGACATTTTTCTGCTTGCCTGGTCCAGAGCGTGGGGTTTTCTGGCGAGACGCATTGTCCCCCTTATGGAAAAGGAAGTTTTTTTATGCCTTTCCTCTGCTTCAGAGAGTGCTAATCAAACTCCAAATGACAGGTGCTACCCTGATTCTGATGGCCCCCCTTTTGGCTTCGGCAGATTTGGTTTCTACTGTTACAACAGTTAGTAGTGGAGCCTCCGGTGCCCCTTTCCCTGTGCATGGACTTGCTGTCACAGGAACAGGGAACCCTTTTCCATCCGAACCTCTGGTCCCTTCACCTGCATGCCTGGCTCCTGAAATCTTACCCATCTCCAGGTTTGGTCTTTCTCTCCACTAAAGTGGCTGATGTCCTGGTGGCCACACCAGAAAGCCTTTCACCAAGGTGACTTATTCCATGAAATGGAAGCGCTTTGCTTTGTGGGCAGCTTCCCATCACCTGGATCTCTTCATCTGCCCAGCGAACCAGATTCTAGAGTACTTGCTATCCTTTTCAGATGCTGAACTGAAAACTCTTCCTGAAAGGTGCACTTGTCAACCATATCAGCCTTCGATGTGCCCATTGAGGGTCGTATAGTAACTCAGTTGGACATGGCCTGTACCTTTCTGAGAGGCATCCTGCACTTGAAGCCTCCCATCTGAAACCCAGTCCCAGCTTGGGACTTGAATTTCGTTTTGGAGAAACTTACTTTGGCTCTTTTTGAGCCTGCCACGACTTGCGAACATGTGCTTTCTTTCGTGGAAAGCATTATTTTTAGTTTGCTATTACCTCTGCTCGTTGGATTTCTGAGCTGCAGGTGCTCATGTATGAGCAGCCTTATTTAATTTTTCACAAAGACAGGGTGTCTTTGCATACTGACCCCAAGATCTTCTTCGGGGATATCTCTGTCATCAGGTCACACCTATGGAACTTACACGTCAGACACTAGGATCCCACGGAAAGCTTTCCTGCAGCAGTCTAGTAGGGGCTGCCCATGCTGACATCAGGCTCCGACATCACAGCCCTATGTAAGTGTGGGTGGCCCCACTTCCTCCCCAGTTCTTTCCCGCCATTGACCATTTGCACATGAACTCCACAGAAGCTTCGTCGCTCAGTTCGACCGCCGAATTTCTACCTACCTTTTCTTTAGTTATAGCATTTGAATCACTTTATTTTAAAGTGATTCCTTTTGTTTTTGTGTGTCGAGAACTACTCTTTCATTGGCTGTTTTCCGGCACCGCCGATGTGGAATGAGGATTTCTAGGAGTGTGGCTATATTGTTAATCCACACTCTTTGGCATGTCCCCTTCCACTTTAAGATCAGCCGGAAGCCTTCAAGCTGGCTCTTCCCACCCACCCGGGTGGTATATACCTCGGCTCCGCCCCATGACGCTAGATCTTCCTTTCCGCTGGAAGATTCAGGTTGCCTCCCTCATGTTCACACATTTTGTAGGCCCTGGCTCTAAAACCTTAGGTTATTCTGAAAATTCGTCTCGTTCGCGTTACCGACCATGAGTTTAACGCTTCGATTATGGAAGACAAGTCTTCCCCCTGATTTCATCGGTGCCCTTGTGGCCAGAAAATGTTGCGCAGCGATCCCCACACTGCGTGCATTTATTGCCTCGATGTCGACCATGACATCTCAAAATGCGATACGTGTCTCGCCTTTTATCCTAATGTCCTTGACGACCCTCTCGCACCAGCCTGAAGCTGGGGAGGCCGGAGAAATGAAACCCTCTGGTGAAATCCAAGGAGGCTCGGTGGGCGGTTTCTGCAGCTGCAGGATCCGCTGAGCAATTGGAATGCATGCAAGCGTTCGAGGAGGAAGCGGCTCGTGCTGCAGAGACTTCTTGGAGCTTCCTTCCACTCAACCTGGGCTCCACCGTCTCGGGTTCCTTCTGAGAGTTGTGCCAGTCTCTCCGACCAAGGGAGAGGCGCCTGTGGGCATGCACTCGTCTCAACGTTCTTGGGAGAGATTTCTGTCCCTGGAACATGTGGTCTCGACTTTGGTTGAGATTGCTTCTTCGGCCGCTGGCTTTTTGGCTTTGCCATCTGGCCAGTCGATAGACGATGTAGAGATCGTCATTGATCCGATCGATCCCTTATCGCAGACTCCGGTCGACGATTCCCTCCATCAAACTCCTAATTTGGTCTTCCCAGATGACGAGACCCAGTCTGCTGGGACTCCCATCGAAGAAGTGGTCTGTGATCCTGGGAAATCACTGATCCCGCCAGTGTCTCCTGAGCGACTGAGTCGGCCTGCCCGATCTCGATCGAGGTCTTGGACCCCCTTGAACAACAGGCCAAGGAAGAGCCATAATCGCTCTAAAAAGAGGCGACACCATCGGTTGTCCTCGTCCTCCTCGGATGAGGAGAGGCTCCAGTGGAAACTCCGGCGCTACCAGGGCCTCATGTGGCAACAGCTGATTTTGACCAGGCCAACTCTGACTTCCACACTGGCCATTACTTGGCTTTCGCCGCCTAGGCCGAAGCCGACTCCCTTGGAGCCGATTAAGTCGGTTCCCCAGTCCGAGGAGCCGGTAAAACCTCCAGTTCGGTCCAAAACGGTGTCTCCACTGATCGTGGTGGAACCACCACCCAAGCAGCCTGTGGGAAGGGCTCCTTCCAATGAAGATTGGCCGGACGCAGAGCTTCCTTGGCGTCTGTTAGTCACGGTCACCCCGGACCACCCTCTGCGAGTCAAAGATGACCTAAGCGGTCGGCCGTTATATCCGGATTCCTTGGATTCAGACGTCACCAGTCTGCATTCTCATCCTGGGGATGACGAATCAGCTGTTGGCTTAGAAATGGAGGAAGGTCCGTCGTCCTTCCAGGGCATTCTTCGCCTCATCTGAGTCCACAGGGATGCCCCTGGAGCCAGTCCAGAAAAAGGCAGAGTACCCTCTTATGGACATCCTTAAGAGAGAGGATACCCCGACGAAGGCCTTTCCTGTGGCCGAGGCTATTGTTGTCCCAGCTTTAGAACTCTGGTGGCACCCTGCCTCTTGTCCAGCTCCGTCTGCTCGCATGGGCCGCAAGTATGTGGTGCCCGTGGGGTCCCTTGCGGGGTTCACAGAGCACCCTTCGCCAAGAGCCTCGTGACCACTAGTGTGTTCAGGCGTACTGGCAGTTCTGCCGACACCGACCGACCTCCTGATGAAGAGTCCAAGCTTTTGGACCACTCTACCAGGAAGGTCTCTGTGGCTTCCTCCTTGGGCCTTCGTCAGGCAAGTTCAGCCGTCATCATGGCACACTTCTCTCACGCCCTTCTTGGGTCTCTGGATGAAGTCCTCCCACATCTTGCTGCGGACATGCAGACTGCGGTCAAACAGGTCCGGGATCAGGGCCAAGCTGTTGCCAAACAGCAGCTCCAGATGGCCCTGGACATGGAGATTCTTGTGCCCGTTCGATGGCTGCTGCAGTTTCCTCTCGTCGCAGGGCTTGGCTGAGGCCCTCCTCCTTCCCGGCGGATACCCAGCACAAACTAGCTGACGTGCCCTTCCTAGGGACCGACCTGTTCGGCCCAGGAGTAGCTGGTCGTCTTCAGCGCATTGAGCAGTCCAGTGCCACCTTGGAAGCTACTTCTGCCAAGGGTTCTTCGGGCAAGAACCAGCAGAAGAAAAAGAAGAAGCCTTTTTGGCATTCTTCCCCTGTGGCTCAGCAGTCCTCTTTCCAAGGTGGACAGCAACAGCGGCAGGCTCAAGCTTGGCGCCCCCGCCCCAAGCCCGGGCCCTCCCAGTCCCGTAAAGGAGGCAGAGGTTCAAGTCCTGGAGCCTCCTCTTCCAAGCCTGCTCAGTGACGGGGCGGGGGATGTCAACCCCTCTCCCATCACCTCAGCTCTGGGTCCTCCCGTGGGGGGCCGGCTCAGTCACTTCCTTTCCGCCTGGTCCACTGTCACTTCGGACAGGTGGGTTCTCGAAATGGTGGGTCAGGGACTGCCTCTGGAATTCGAGCAGTACCCTCCAAGCTGAGCCTGCGCCCTTCGGGAGGAAAGAGTATCTGCTCAGATTCAGTTAGCTCTCTCAGACGATATTGCTCAGCTCTTCCTCAAAGAGGCAGTAGCTCCAGTGGCAAATTCTCCAGGTACTTCCTGGTGCCCAAGCGGACGGGGGGCTGGCGCTCCATTCAAGATCTGCACGATCTGAATCAATATCTCAGGTCATGCACCTTTCGGATGGTCACTCTGTCCCAGATCATACCATCCTTGGAGCAAAACATGTGGTTCTGTTCAGTGGATCTGCAGGACGCGTTTTTTCACGTCCCGATCCGTCCATCCCATCAGCAGTTCCTCCGCTTTAGGGTCAAAGGGACCCTGCACGATTTCCGTGCCATGCCGTTCAGCCTGTCATCGGCCCCACAGGTCTTCACCAAATGCATTGCAGTGGTGGCGGCCCATCTCAGGTGTTTGGGGGGGGGGGGTCAGGATATATCCTTACCTCGGTGATTGTCTCCTGGCAGGTTCCACCCAACAGGAGGTGGCGAGGTCCAGGCACCTGGCCCTCCAGACCTGCTCCCATCTCTGCCTCCTGATCAACGAGGCCAAGTCTGAACTTGTGCCTTCTCTAGTGATGAGCTTCATCGGGGCATAGCTCGACTCTTGTCAAGCCAGAGCTTGGCTTCCGGCGGACAGGGCAGAGGTTCTTTCCTCCTTTGCCCACTCATTTCTGGTTGGGCAACTGCACCCGGGACTTTCTGCACCTTCTGGGTTACATGGCGGTGTGCACCTGAGTGGTCCATTGGGCCCGGTTGCACATGCGCCCCCTTCCAATGGGAGCTGGCCATCCAGTGGACTCAGCGCCACAGTCATTTTGACCAGCTGATTACTGTAACCCAGAAGATGTGAGACGTTCTCCACTGATGGACCGCGACAGACCGGTTGCAGGAAGGGATCCTGTTTGTCCACCCCGAGCTGATGGTCATCCTCATGACTGATGCCTCTCTCATGGGCAGGGGAGCCCACATGGGGGACAAAAGGGCCCACTGACTGGACCCCCGAGGAGTCCCGATGCCACGTCAACCTGTTGGAGCTCAGAGCAGTCAGACTGGCACTGTCAGTTTTTGCTCCTCAGCTCCGGGGTTCAAGTCCAGACGGACAGTACCATGACCATGTACTACCTCAACAAACAGGGCGGCACGCACTCCTATCTGCTGTGCAGGGATGCACTCCGCATCTAGACCCCCATGAGCCAATTAGAGGCAGATCTCCTAGCCATCCATGTGGCAGGAGCCTCAAATCATCTGGCGGATGCTCTCAGCCGCTTGGGCCAGTCATCCCACGAGTGGTCTCTCCACCCAGAGGTAGCTTACAACCTGTTCTCCCACTCGGTCAAACAGATAGTGAACCTGTTTGCCTCCAGGGACAACACCAAGCTGAGACTGTTCCATGCCCACCCCACTCAGCAGAGCTTGCTGCAGGGGTACGCCTTCTCGAGGCCGTGGACCCCAGTCCTCCTCTATGCCTTCCCTCCATTTCCCTTGATCCACAGGGTGCTCCTCAAGGTGAGAAGGGACAAGGCGAAGGTGATCCTAGTAGCCGCAGACTGGCCGCTCCAGTTCTGGTATCCAGATCTCCTCCGCTGCAGGTCCCCAGAGCGGCTTCCAGCACACCTGGACCTGATATCACTCAACCAGGGGAAGGTATTCCATCTGGACCTTCAAGCCCTGCACCTCACAGCCTGGTACCTGAGCGGCTAGAGTTCCAGGCTTTGGGTCTTTCCGAAGATGTCTACACTGTGGTGGAGGCATCCAGAAAGGAATCGACTAGGAAATGTTATGCCTTCAAATGGAAAAGGTTTTCCATTTGGTGTCAAGGCAAGGGCCTGGACCCTCTGTCCTGTCCAGTGGCTAACATTCTCGACTACCTTTGGTCTCTGTCCAAAGGGGTCTTGATCTTGACCCTTAGGGTACACCTGGCAGCCATCTCTGCTTATCAGCGTGGGCGGTCCGGCGGCGTTGGCGCAGAGGCGGTGGTTGGGTGCTTTTCAAAGGCCTGGATCACCTATCCCTCCGGTCGTGAACCTCCACCTCCGTGGGTCTACTGCTGGTACTGGCAAAGCTCATGGGCAAGCCATTCGAACCAATGCACAAGTGTGAGTTATCACACTTGTGGAAGAACGCCTTCCTGGTGGCCATCACGTCTGCCAGAAGGACAGGGGAG
The DNA here is from genome assembly GCA_016271365.2 of Neoceratodus forsteri. Taxonomy (NCBI): domain Eukaryota; kingdom Metazoa; phylum Chordata; order Ceratodontiformes; family Ceratodontidae; genus Neoceratodus; species Neoceratodus forsteri. Next base: position 327,215,610 of record CM057451.1, on the reverse strand, counting down.
CTCCAGGCGCTTTCGGTGGACTCCCCTTCTCTAGTCTTCCACAGGGACAAGGTTGTCCTACGCCCCCACACAAAATTCCTTTTGACGGTGGTGTCAGAGTTTCACCTTAACCAGGTGTCAACTCTGCCATTATACTACCCTAATTACACCTCGGAGGCCGAGTATAGGCTCCATACTCTGGACTTGAGATATGCTGTCTCCTATTATAAAGAGAGGATGGCAGAAATTCAGGGAGAGGTTCACTAACTGTTTCACCTATGCTGAAGCCGCTTCTGGCAGACCTGCAGCAAAGCAGATGATTGCAAGATGGATTACATCATGCATTAGTCTGTGCTATAAGTTGGCGGGCAAGGAGCCTCCCAGAGGGATAAGAGCTCATTCTACCCGCCATACCGCTGCATCGGCGGCTGCTTCCAGGGACATCCCTATCCAGGAAATCTGTCAGGCTGCTACCTGGAATTCAGCAAACACCATCACCCACTACCACATCGACCTTGAGTCATGCCTGGATGCTGCTTTTGGGGCATCAGTTCTCCAAACTCTGTTCCCTAAGTAGGGTGTGTGTGCCTTGCCTCCCTCCTCCCGGAGAACTGCTAGGAGTCTGCCGAAGAGTGTGGATGAACAACATCCACGCTCCTAGAAAAACAGGTTACTCACCTGTAACAGTAGTTCTGGGAATGTATATGTTGTTCATCCACACTGACCTCCCCGGCTGCGGACGCACAACACCTGGCTTCCAGCGGGCTAAGATCTGGCGTCATGGGGCGGAAACAAGGTATATACCACCCGGGTGGGTGGGAGGAGCCAGCTTGAAGACTTCTGGCTGATCTTGAAGTGGAAGGGGGCATGCCAAAGAGTGTGGATGAACATTATATACCTCTCCTAGAACTACTGTTACAGTTGAGTAACCTGTTTTTCTTTAACTGATGACCACAAACCTCTGTGTCTGCTGTCTCGGGCCTGGTCAAACACACTCTTGCCTGTGAGCTTTACCTGAAGTTCTGCCTCACCCCCTGGCAACAACGCAAGAAAGCCCAGCAGAAATTCCATATGGAGTAGCAGGCAGCCAGCGGAGAGGAGAGGTTGTTCGCCCCCCAAGTTGCCGCCATCCTCTTCGGGCTCTCAGATCACCAAGGCCCTGGACAAGTCTTCGCGAAAACGCTCTCATTGGGACAAGGACTGGCCTAAGGACCATTCCCCACCCGATGGTGATCCTGGTCCCCATTGGGTTCTTCCTCTTCTCTTGAGATCACACAATTGAATGCTTCAGATTAGATGCCTTGCTTTGTGCAGGCCTTGGCTCCTATCGGGCCCCCCATGGAGGAGAGTTCTTCCAGCCTTCTTAGGGCTGCGGAGGTGCTGTCGTCCTCTGGGTCATTGACCCCAGCCCCACCATCAAAACCTCTTGAATTGGAAGGTCCACAGGCGCTGGACCCCTCCGCCTCTACTGTGGCTAGTGGTGGTTCGTTGGAGCTGGGTTTCTCACCCTCTCTGTTGATACTTGTGTTGACGATACTTCCTTATCCTGACGTCAACCGTAATGTTGTTCTTACTTCCATAACCTCGGCTCTCATACAGCAGTTTGTTCCATGGCCTGGGCCTTTGTCACCCTCACCGTCATGTGCTGCTTCTTTGTCAACACCAGTTCAATCTATTTGCCCAGTGCCCTCTAGAGAGCCGTCGGTACTCTGGCCATCGGGCCCTGCGGCAGAACAGGCCGACATAGAGGAGGAATATCACTCTGGTGTCATCCTCCCTGAGGAAGAGGATTTGAGGAAGACATTGAGGTTGATTCCTCTGACACAACTGCTTTCTCTTCCAGGAGTGAGGACTTGGCGAAGCACACCTCAAGGTCCCCCCACCCCACCCCACCCCACTGGAGGACCCCTCCTTCTTTAACATTATGAAACAGCTCTCCTCCACTATGGGGTTCCAGACTGAGGAAGATGTCACAAGGAGGAACCTGGTGGATTTCTTGGAGATCCCATAAGCCCCGCCCAAAGTTATTCCTCCTCAGTTTATAGCATGATGCTGCCACGCACCTGCCATTCCCAGAAAGGCTGATAAGTGTTACCATGTGCCTTTGGGGCTGCCTTTTTATGCAGCCTAGCTACAAGCTGACTCAGTGGTGATCATGGCCACTCATGACTGGTCTTAGGCACCCAAGCACCTTAGTTTTTTTTGTTTTGTTTTGTTTTTTTCCCCCAATTGTTTAACCAGGTGAGACAAACTAAGCTGAAAGCTTTTTTACAGGTGCAACTTGGGAGCACAGGAAGTTAAGTGACTTGCTCTGGGTCACACAGTATATGCAAGTGAGGACTTGAAATTTAAAATTTAAATCCAGGTCTCAGATTTGCAGCTCAGAGCCATAAACCACTGCACTATACTGCCTCCCTGCCCCCCAACCAGGAGTCTAGGAGAATTGACCTTTGGTACAAGAGGACTTTTGCCTCAACCATTTTGGACCTCAGGATTGCCAGCTACTTGGCTCCTATGATTAAGTACCAGAATACCTTCTGGAAGAAGTTCAAGGCTGCTGCTCAGGCCCTTCCTGAGGGTTCCCAGAGATGACAGCTTCTTAAAATTCTCCAGGCCTTGGAAGATGTTAGTAAGCATCTAACATACTAACATACTATTTGCCAGCAGATTAGGCCTTACGGTCTATCGAGTCTGCTCGAACCTCAGATCCCTAGTTGGGTGCCAAGGCCCTCCCCCACTTGTGTTCCAGAAACCTCCATCATCCATCCCCACCCCCCTGGGACAGGCCATCATCTGATACATCCACTTTCTGTGTCTGTCCCACCCTCTCTTGAAGCCCTCCACTGTGGATCTCTGAACCAGCTCGCCAGGCAGTGCATTCCAAGAGTCCACCACCCTCTCAGTGAAAAACCTCCTCCTCTTTTCCCCCCTCACCCTTCCACCTTCCAACTTCAAACCATGCCCTCTGGTGATACCTCCCTGCTTTAGTCTAAAGATCCCCTCCATGTTTACCCTATTTATTCCCTTGAGGTACTTGAAGACCTCAGTCATGTCCCCCCGTCTCTCCTCTCCTCCATTGAAAACAGGCAGAGCTCCTCTAGTCTGTCCTCATACATCAAATCCCCTAGTCCTCGTATCATCTTAGTTGCCCTCCACTGTACCCTCTCCAGGAGCTGTATGTCCCTCTTCAAGTGTGGTCTCCAGTACTGTACACAGTACTCAAGGTGTGGTCTAACCAGTCCATTGTACAGCGGCAGAATCACTTCCTTGCTCCTAGAGGTGATCCCCCTTACGATGCATCCCAACATCCTGTTTGCCTTGCTAGCCGCTCTCCTGCACTGCTAAGAGTTATTCATACATGCATCCACCATGACCCCTAGGTCTTTTTCCCCTATTGAGGCCTCCAGCGCCTCCCCTCCCAGGGTGTACCTGTGTTTAGGGTTTCCCCACCCAAGATGTAGCACATTGCACTTGGCGGTATTGAAATTTAATTTCCATGTGTGAGCCCAGCTTTCCAGGGTGTCCAGGTCCCCTTGCAGGGCCAGCTTCCCCTCTTCTCCCTCAACTACTGCTCCCATCTTGGAGTCATCAGCGAAGAGACTCATTTCACACCCTATACCCTTCCTGATGTCCGATATGTATGCATTAAATAGGATCAGACCCAGGACCGAGCCCTGCGGTACCCCACTACCGACCTCTCTAGGGTTCGAGAGCTCCCCACTGACTACTACTCTCTGGGTGCGTCCAGCTGGCCAGTTTTCAATCCATCTGACCATCAAAGGGCCTACTCCCAACCCCATCAGTTTCTCCACCAGACCATTGTGGGGGACAGAGTCAAACGCCTTGCTGAAGTCCAAGAATAATACATCCACGGGCTTTCCCCTGTCCAGTTCTAAAGTTACCCATTCGTAGAACTCCACAAGATTGCTTTGACATGATCTACCTGGCACAAACCCATGTTGCCGACTATCCAGACCTCCCACCTCCTCCAAGTACACCCCCAGTTGTTCCTTTAGTATACTCTCCATTAATTTTCCTACCACCGAGGTCAAACTGATGGGTCTATAGTTACCTGGTACTCCTCACCCCCCAACATGGATTGGCACCACATGTGCCTCTCGCCAATCCCTAGGTACCCTCCCTGTCTCAAGTGACCTGTTGAAGAGCTCCGCCAGGGTGCAGCTAGTATGTCCGCCAATTCCCATAGTACTCTCGGATGAATGCCATCCGGCCCAGGAGATTTGTCTTTCTTTAGGGCCTTGAGGGCTAACCACACCCTTTTGGTGGAGATAGCATCATCCGTCCCCCCACCTTACTGATCTTTTTATCCTTATGTGACACCCCTGGGGTACCGCTCCATTTCTGTTGCTCTCCTGATCCCACTCACTGCCGCTTCTATACCCATCGTGCCTTGCTTTGTAGAGATCCCATCCCCCTCCCTAGTGAACACAGAGGCAAAGTACTCGTTAAATACCTCTGCCTGGTCCCTCGCCTCTTCCACCCACCCTCCTTCTGATCTCAATCTGCTGAGATGGCCTTAGTTTTTCTCCGCCCCAATGTACCGGAAGAACCCTTTTCCCTCCATGTATCCTGTGCCAGCCGCTGCTCTATATTGACTTTGCCCCTCACCATCCGGTGGCTTTTCTAGATGCAAGATGGTACATTTCCTTATCCCTATCCCCTCTTGTTGTTTTATATTTTTTGTAGGCCACCTTCTTTTCTCTGACCGCTACCTGAACCTCACTGGACCACCAGCATGGTTTATGTGACCTTGCTCCCTAACGTTGCACCTTAGCGCAGGTCCTGACTGCCTCATGAAGTCCCCGGTTTATGAACTCCCATCTCCTTTCCACATTTGTCATTAATGTAAGCCCCTTCAAGTGATCCTTGAGAGTATTTCCCATGCCCACAAAGTCTGCCCCCCTGAAGTCCACTGCCAGTGTCCTAGATCTCCCCCTACTTCCCCCATGCTTATTTGAAACCAGACAGTATTGTGGTCGCTCCCAGTCAGGGATCCCTACAACCAGGTCCCTTACCAGATCCCCATCTGCTAGAACCACGTCCAGGACATGCCCTCCTTGTTGGCTCCATCACACGCTGTGTTAAGAACACATCCTGGAAGCCGTCCAGCATCCTCTCTGCTCCTTGGCCACCTTAGAAACATGGTTCCCAGTTTGTACCTGGCATATTAAGGTCCCCATCGCGCCACTCCTTCCCTTTTGGTCCACACTGAGGCAATGATGTTGTCCAGCAAACCATCCTCCAGAACATCCACCCATCCGGGACCTATACTACACCCAGCTTGACCTTATCTCCTGCTGGGGATCGTGGTGACCCATAAGGCCTCCACGCCTCTGCTTCTTCTACCCTAGCAATTTCTATGTCATCTCTAATGAACATAGCCACTCCACCCTCTGCCCTCCTTTCTGTCCTTCCTAAGCATAGTGTACCCACGCGTTTAGGTCCTAGTCATGGTTTTTGTTGGCCCACTTCTTCATGACCGCGCCCACATCCCCCGAACAGCATGGCCTGGAACTCTGGCAACTTGTTTCCCAAGCTCCTGGCATTTACTAACACCAACCCCACCCCTTATCCCTGATCCCCTTGTCGAACCCCACCCAGGTTCCTTATACTTCCATCCTCCCTCTGCTCCTCCTGAAACCTCCACACCCAGTCTGTTTCCCCCTCCCCCCCTTGGGTTTGAAGGCTACTCCCCTCATCTGGAGGAGAGGGCTTCTGGTCAGCCCCTCCCTTATCTCTCCCCCCTCACAAGTTTAAACCCCACCTTTCTTTCTCCTCAGAGCCACTTATGATATTGTTGATACTACAGCCAAGGCAGCTGCCACTGGCATTTGCCTTTGAAGGCACTCCTGGCTTAGCAGCTGATGTCCAGCAAAAGGTGTTGAATGCCCCATTTGTGGGTAACAAACATTTTGGTCCTTATGTGCAGGATGTTGGTAATGACCTGCTGTCTGGCAGGGCTGTTAGGTCTGTCCAGTCCCTTTATCATACCCAGCCCGGTAGCGGACTGGGGCCCTCCTTTCGTAGGACGTCTCACAAATCTGGCTCAAGAACCAAGTACCAGAGCAAACGCTGGGACAACTCTGCCTTGCCTGCCCCTTCCTCTATCACTTGTCCCACTGCTAAGCACTCTAGAGGAGGAGGAGCGGCCCTGGCCACTGGTTCCGCCTCAGCCTGACTCCTTGCCAGTACCCCCCCCCCCACTCCTTTTGTTCAAGCCAGGAGGTGGTGATCGGAGGTTGGTTCTCCCTCCATCTACCCCAGTGGAGAGCCATTAATACAGATTCTTGAATCCTGCAGATAATCAAACAAGATCATGCTCCAAGAACTTCTGGAACAGCCTCCAGATGTTCCACCAGTTCCCACCTCTTATCCTCCAGACCACACAGTGGTGCTCCAGGAGGTGATGTTCCCCCTTGCTGCGCAAAAGGGCCACAGAACCAGTACCCAGGCGGCAAAGGAACAGAGGGTTCTACTCCTGGTTCTTCCTGGTTCCCAAAAGAACTGGGAACTTGAGGCCATTCTAGGCCTCAAGGAGCTGAATCTTTTCATCCAGTACAAAGAGTTCTGGACAGTAACCCTACATAGGCTCCTTCCTGTGCTCAAGCATGGCGACTGGCTATACTGCCTCGACATGCAGGATGCTATCTGCATATCTTTGTCTCCCCCAACTAGGCTCTACCTAGGGTCCCTCTTCCAGGGGTAGCATTACCAGTTCTGGGTGTTGCCCTTTGGCTCATCCTCTGCGCCATGGGTATTACCAGGTTCTTAGCAGCTGTAGCAGCAGCCCTCCAGCATGAAGGCCTTTATGTGTTCTCATATTTGGACACCTGTTTAGTGAAAGCCCAGTCTAGGGAACTACTTTTGCTGATTCTAGAATGCACCCTGCAGTTGTTCCGGGTCTAGGGCATCACTGTAAATTTGCCCAAGTCTGTGTCGACCCCGTCCCAGCGATTGCGGTACATAAGGGCAGTTCTGGACTCTACTCATGACAAGGCCTTCCTACCACAGAACGGAGTGGACTGCCTCATAGCTCAGGCAGTGGCTCATTACTGGTATGTTCCAACCAGAGAGTTCTTGAGGCTGCTAAGCTTAATGGCCACGGCCATTGTGATGGTCCTTTTGGCCAAGTTGCACATGAGGATCCCTCAGTTGAACCCTCTGGGTCCAGTGGGATCAACGTTCAGATGATCTGGATTAGTTGGTCCTCGTCTCCTCCCCACTATGCAGATTGCTTCAGTGGTGGATGGACTCAGACAATCTCTTAAAATGGCTTCCCTTTCTTATCCCCACCCCTCACCATGGATGCTTCGGGTCTGGGGTGGGGAGCACACCTTGGCCCTTATCAGACCCAGGGGATCTGCTCCCAGTAGGTGACCCACCTCTACATAAACATTCTGGAGATGCGGTGCAGTGCTGTATGCCTACTTAGCCTTCCAGAACCATGTTTCTCCAGGCCCACTGTTGGTGCAGTCTGACAACTTCAGTGCAGTCTATGACATCAGCAAATGGGGGGCATTACTACCCCCTGTGCCGGGAGACGATGAGAGTCAGGTACTGGGCTCTAGATCATGGTCTAGAACTGTCAGCTAGTCACAGTCCAGAATGGCACGAGTGGAAACTGCTGAACCTCTGCCGTAAAAGACCTGTTCATCAGGTGGAGTCGTCCAGAGTTGGACCTTTTTGCGTCCCCACTCAACACAAAACTGTCATGTTTCAACTTGCTAGATCCAGGGCCTGGAGTTTTCTGGCAAGATGCATTGTCCATCTCGTGGAAAGGGGGATTTCTGTACATCTTCCCTCCCTTCTGTCTGATTCAGAGGATGCTTATTAAGTTACAGATGGACTGTGCCACCCTAATTCTGGTGGCTCCATTCTGGCCTCATCAGATATGGTTTCCATTACTGCGACAATTGGCTGTGGAACTTCCTGTTCCGCTGCCCCTTTGCAGGGATCTGTTGACGCAGGCTCCAGGGGACCCTGGTCCATCTGGACCTCAAGTCCCTCCATCTGGAACCTTCTGTCCCTCTACCAATGTGTTGGGGACTGTTGTCACAGGTCAAGGGATCCCTGGTCCATCCGGATCTGAAGTTCCTACTTCTGCGTGCATGACATAGCCATGGCACATTTTGAGATATCCCCTAAAGCTGCTGATGTGCTGATTGTGGCTAGAAAGCCTTCTACCAGACATACATATTCCTTGAAATGGAAGCAATTTACTTTGTGGGCTGCTCCCAGGAATTTGGACATATTTACATGTTCTGCAACTGCTATGCTGGAATACTTGCTGTCCCTGTCAGACTATGGTATACAGTATGCTTCTCTTAAGGTGGATTTGGCTGCTATATCAGCTTAACATGCCCCTATTGATGGGCGTACAGTTGTCCAGTTACAGGTGTACCAATCTTTTCTGAGAGGTATTCTTCATATGAAACCTCCTATTCGCAATCCAGTCCCGCCTTAGGACGTGAATTTTGTGGTTGAGAAACTGACATTGGCTTCTTTTGAGCTGGTCATGAGTTGGTGGTCTATGTTTTCTGTCATGGAAAAATTTTATTTTTAGTTGCAGTCACTTCTGCTCGAAGGGTTTCAGAGCTTCAGGCTCTCATGTGTCACCCTCCTTACTTGATTTTTCCGCAGAGTTTCTCTGTGTAAAAAATCCTGAGTTTCTCCAAAGGTGGTATCAGAATTCATGCTGAACCAAATGATACACCTTCCTGTTATTTACCCTGAGCGTGCCAATCAGAATGAGGCACTACACCATACTTTAGATATACATAGAATGCTGAGATATTATGTGAATCGCACCAAGGACTACAGAAAGTCCTCTCAGCTTTTTGTTTCGTTCACCCTGGGAAAGAGGGTGCTTCTGTGTCTAAACAGTGCCCGTTCAGATGGCAGGCATATTGTATTACGTCCTGTTATAGGAGGTACGGTAAGGAACTTCCTGGTGTGGTGCATGGTTATTCCACTAGGGAATGGCCACTGCTGTTGCTTGTTTCAGAAATGTGTCCCCTGCTGTCATTTGTGCTGCAGCCGCATTGAGCACTGTCCACGCCATCACTAAATATTACAGTCTGGTCATGGGCTCTCGTAGATGTGTTGGATTCGGATTTGCCCAGAGTCTTTGCAATTGGGTGCCATATAAATAAAATTGCCTTGCCTTGCTGTGCTGCAAGGCATGCTGTCCTGAATATCTGTCAGACTGTACCCTCCTCCCAGTTTGTATTTGGGACTGCTTGTGAATCGTTCCAAAGGTGTGGCCTGATGGGGGGTGATATCCTCGAAGAAGTTAGAACAGTTACATACTTACCACAACAGTAGAGTTTCGTGAGGATCTCCTCCATTAGGCCATGCTGTTCCACCCTCCATCCCCTCCTGCTTTAGTGAAGGTTACAGTCAAATATTGTGCCTGAACTGAATACATGCAACATATAGCCCTGTGCCTCACCTTATGTGCCTTGGCTGGTCTTATCTTCTGGTTCCCCATGGTTGCAGATCCCCCGAGTCTAACCTTCTGTGAGGAATTGAGGAGTTATGGGGTTACCCTCGTTTATGTAGATGGAAACGTAGGATGTCGTGGGCGGCCCCTGGGTAACAAACATTTCCATGTGATTCTAGTGCCTGATGGCTGTAGTTCCAAAGGAGTGGCCTAACGGAGGAAATTGTCTCGAAGATATACTGTTACGGTTAGTATGTAACTGTTCATTTTAAAGCAGTAGTGCAGTGAAGAATGTTTTTTCCAAAAAAGCTAGTTCCAGCTGCAGTTAAGAAAGATACCTGTCAAATGTGCTTGTCTAGGTGCCTTCTATGCTGCGCACCATATTTGTTTCAGTTCTACCCCCTTGCCAGTTCTGCAGTGCTATTTATATGCAAAATGTGGCAGCCATCTTTTTTCTTGAGGAAAAGCATATGTATTAAAACAGTTATAAAATACTCAGATTTTAGTGGAATTAGAAAAATTGTACCACCAAATAAAACTGGAAGATGCCTGGAATTTGGAATTTAAAAAATTGTACTACCAAGTAACACTAGAAGATGCCTGGAATCTTTTATAGTGGGCGAAAAAAAAAGTAGGGTCAAATTTTTTTGCCCAGTTTCATTGCACTGCTGCTTTAAATGGCACCCCATAGACTTCATGGAGCACGCCCCTGCACTCTAATTTTACAGTTACATCACAAAATGCCCACGCACAGGTCGGAGACTGAAATCAGGAAACGGGAGGGATTGAGCATCTAGCCCGGGAGGGGGGATGGGGGGGGGAGCAAATTATGATCTGTTCCTTTCCCTAAAGGATTGAATAGAAAGATTTAAAACAGTGGAGCAACTCCCATTCAGGTAAGGGAGCCTCCTGTTTCTTCTGCAGGCTGTTTGCAACAAGCGAGGAGGATGCTATTTAAGGTACATGCTAGTAAGTGATATCTTTGATTTGATCCAAACAGATCTCAAAAATATAAACATTTTAGAAATGTTCCTGTTTGCTTCTCTGGAATGCAGCCGCATGCTCTCTAACAGTTATGTCACAAAATGTCAAGGAACAGTGTGCTCACAACAGGCAGGGGAAGAGGGTGAGTGGCTGGCTCTCTGAAGCCAAATTACAGTCCCTTGTCTTTGTACTGGACTGCTGGAGTCCACTGCAGGTGAGCCAGTTGAAGTGGCTCTGTGGGACATTTCCAGAGTAAGCACAATAGATGCTCTTTAAAGGAGAACTACTGGCTAAAGTGAAGCCCCAACCGCTTCACAGATCTGGGCTTCACTGTACAAATTCCCCCTGCAGTCACTCTGTAAACTGTATATTTTAATTACCCGACTGCTCGTAAAATTCGGGGAAGCCCCTGGTGCAGCTGACATTTTCAAACATGGCATTCCCGTCTGCTCCTGTTCTCGCTAGTAATAACACGAGATGATGACACGTCATTGCCTCTGCCTTATGGGTAGTCCTATGTACGGAAATATTATCAGTAGTGTATATTACATGCTGATTGTTATTTTTCACAATTTGCCTAAATGCCATGTGTATGGCTGGCATACACATGGCATTTAGGCAAATTGTGTGAAAATAACGATAGGCATGTAATATATACTACTGTTATTTCCATAGATAGGGCTTACCATAAGGCAGAGGCAATGACGCGTCATCATCTTGCGTTATTACTAGTGAGAATGGGAGCGGACGGGGCACCATAATTGAAAATGCTGGCTGCACCGGGGGCTTCCCCGAATTTTACGAGTGGTCAGGTAATTAAAATATACATTTTACAGGGTGACTGCAGGGGGAAATTTTGCAGCGAAGCCCCGATCTGTGAAGCGGTCAGGGCTTCACTTTAGCAAGTAGAACTCCTTTAAGAAGTCATTAAAATCTCATCTAGCTGCCACCTTTGCCAGTGGTTGTTGGTTATTTACTAACATACAAAATTTGCCAGCAGATAAAGGCCTAGAGGTCTAGAAAGTCTGCTCGAACGTACAGTTAGCACCCCTTATCTTGCAGCTGCCCCTCCTCCCACCCTTCCCTCCATTGACCCTCCCCTGCCCTGTCCCAGCCCTCTTTGAAGCAGTCCACTGTTCTACTGGATACCACTTCTGCCGGTAACGCATTCCACCCTGCTACCACTCTCTCTCTGTAAAAAAAAAAATAAAAAAAAAAAAATGTCTCGGCATCCCCCTCCTGAACCTTCCTCCTTCCAGTCTCATATCATGACCCCAGGTGTCCCTCCCCTTCCTTACTTTGAACAGCCCCTCTGTACCTATCTTGTTTATTCCTTTCATACACTTAAAGGTTTCAATCATGTCCCCCCGTCCTCCTCCTCTCCTCTAGCGAGTACATGTTCAGCTCCCTGAGCCTTCCTACATTGTGCAGAGTTGTTCATTGACCCTGTAATGAGCACCCCCAGATCCTTCTCCTCCTCTGTCTTGGCTATCTGCACTCCTCCCAACTGGTAACTCTTCCTTGGGTTCTTCACCCCAAAATGCAGCACCTTGCACTTTTTGGCATTAAACCCCAGTTGCCAGGTGTCTGACCAGGTTTCCAGCTTTTCCAGATCATCCTGCAACCCTTGCCATCCCCCTAGGTCGTCCACCACTGCTCCCATCTTGGTGTCGTCAGCAAACAAACTGATCTTGCTCTTGATGTCCAATGATATATCTGCAATGAATATCCCAAACACTGGTCCCAACACCGTGCCCTGTGGAACACCGCTTTTCACTATCCTTGGGGATGAGAGAGCCCCACCCACCACCACCCTCTGTTGCCTTCCCTGAAGCCAGTTCCATACCCATCTCACCAGCTTTGCACCTGCCCCTGTGCCTTCTAACTTATTTCCCAGCCTCCCATGTGGCACCGAGTCGAATGCCTTACTGAAGTCTAGATACAGGACATCCACTGCATGGCCCCTGTCCAGCTGCCTAGCTACCCAGTCATAGAACTCCACCAGGTTGGTTTGGCAGGATCTGCCACGTATGAAGCCATGCTGTCCGCTGTGCTGTAGTCCTTTGGCCTCTAGGAGGGCCACCATCCTCTCCCTCAGGATCGTCTCCATCAGCTTACCCACGATGGATGTGAGGCTCTCTGGTCTGTAGTTACCCAGTTCATCCTTGGGGCCACTCTTGTGGAGGGGCACCCCATGAGCCATCCTCCAATCCTGAGGTACACACCCAGAGTGAAGTGAGGCATTAAACAGATCTGCCAAAGGTCCCACAAGGACCTCTGCCAGCTCCTTCAGTACCCTGGGGTGGATGCCATCTGGGCCTGGCGCCTTGTCCACCCTCAGTGGCCTCAAACCCTCCAGAAGTCTGCCCTCCATGATTTCCCTGTCACCCCCCCTCCCTGTTTCTGCCGTTTCTCCCCCCTTGGGTATCACCCCCCTCTTCTTCTTAGTAAATACTGATCAGAAGTAATCATTTAGTGCTTCTGCCTTATCAACCCCTGCTTCCACCCAGCCCCTCCTTCCTAATCTCACTATGTGGTCCTTACAGTCCTTTTCTCCCTGATGTACCTAAAGAAGTCCTTCTCACCCTTCCAATGCCCTGTGCCAGCCTGCTTCCGTAAGACACCTTGGCCCCCTTACTGTCTGCAGGTCACCTCCTTAGATTCCTTCAGGTACTCCTCCTGCCCCCAAGTTTTCATGTACCTCCTAAAGGACAGCTCTTTTCCTTACCTTTCCATGACCTCCTTGCTCACCCAGCTCAGTTTCTTAGCCCTAGCCTTCTTGCTCTGGGCCTTGCTGGAGGTTCTGGTTGCCTCGCTATCCCCAGCTTTATGAGCTCCCACCTCTGGTTAGTGTCCATACTAGGTTGAATTTTGACCAGGTACCCTTTTACCACTTCCCCCATCTTCCCAAAGTTGGCCCTCCTGAAGTCCAGCACCCTTGTGCCAGATTCCACTCCTTCCTTGCCCATATCCAGTGTGAGCCATACTGAGTGGTGGTCATTCCCTGACAGTGGTTCTTCCACCCTAAGTTCCCTCACAAACTCCTAATTTGCCAGCACAAGGTCAAGGGTATTCCCTAACCTAGTTGGTTCACTGACCATTTGCATCAGGAAGCTGTCCTGGAAGGCATCCAGCAGTACCTGCTCCTGCTTCTATTGCTGGTTGTTGGGGTACTCGAGTCCACTCCTGGCATGTTGCGGTTCCCCACAATCTCCACACTACCCCTCATGCAGGTCCTTCTAATCTGTACTGCTAGTTCCCTGTCTGACTCCTCTGTCTGAGAGGGTGGCCTGTACACCACTCCCATTCTGAGTCCTATTCTTGGAATCCTGGAATTGCATCCAAAGTGACTCCATGCTACCCTCCTCCTCTTCCTCCCTTACACATTTCAGTCCTTCCCTCACATATAGTGCCACCCCCCCCCCTTTCCAATCACCCTATCCCTACGAAATAACCTGTACCCTGGTACAGACAGGTCCCAGTCATTGTATTGGGTGGCCCATGTTTCTGTGATGGCTGCAATGTCCACCTCTCCCTCTGCCATGAGCGCCTGTAGGTCTGCAGTTTTCCTTCCAAGGCTCCTAGCATTAAGGGTGATCACCTTCCATCCCTCCCCCCCAATCCTGCCCTCCTTTACTTGCATCACCAATAGTACTTGCCCTTTGTCTTTTGTCACTGTTATGGGGGGGGGTAAGCTCCTGTGGCTTCCCATCTTGTGGTCTCTGCATGTCTCTTGTCCAATTGCCACCCCCCGCGGGCTTCTAGTTTAAATTCCCAACTTCTTCTATGTACTCTGCTATCCTCTGTTTCAACACTTTCCTTCCCTCCTCGCTCAAGTGTAGTCTGTCTTTGGCATAGAGACTATTGTCCTCCCAGGTCCCTCCCCACCCACCCCACCAGCCCATACCCTTTAGCATGACACCAGGTTCTTAGCCATCCATTAAATTCCTCTATTCTCCGCTTTCTTGTTGTGCTTGCCTTGGGCACTGGGAGTATCTCTGAAAATGTTACTGATCTTCCTGCCCCCTCACATAATTGTCCAAGCTCCTCAAACCTCCTCTGGACTATATATACCGTCTTGTCAGCCAGGTCGTTCGTCCCCAGATGTATAGTCAAATGAGGCTTGTCCCTACCCCTTCTAGCATATTTAAGAACAGATTGTCCCACCCTTTCTGCTGTCATTCCTGGCAAGGCCTCCACCCAAATGCGACTGTGCCTCTCCCCTTTGCTACCCCACCTAACTCCTCTTAGTATTGAGTCACCCAGCACTAAGGTTCCACCCATCTTACTTCCTGTTTGCTTCCATTCCTCTCCATCTCTCAGTCCTGGCTCCTCCTCTTCCTCCTGCACAGTATTTCCCGCACTCCAGTTTGGTCCAGGTATTTCCCAGTTACTCCTCCAGTTTCATCACCTCCTTCTGCTCCTTCCCCTCAAGTACTGCAGAACAATTTTCTGAAGACCCTTCACCACTGACCGCTTTCTCTCTCCTCATAGTAACCTGTTCCTCCTTTCCACTCCATGACTGTTGCCACCTCTCCCTCACAAGTCCCTATCTCCTCCTTCCGTTTGTCTTTTGTCCCCTGACCTGGTTTCCCCGGACCCCGTTCTTCTTGACCTAGGCCTCTCTGTCTTCGCTTCCCTGCTTCTGACCCTCTCCTCACCACTGTTTGCCCTCCCTCATCTTCCCCTCCTTCCTCCCTCCCTCCAGTATTGAACTCTAACCTCCTCCAGTCTGCCTTGCCTGTCTTAGTTCCTCCTGTAGACCTTCGATCTCTTTTCTAAGTTTCCCTATGTGGTTGCGCACTAAACATCCCCCCACCCTCCAGGCAATGTTTAGAAAGATTGGTGCACCGCAGTTGTTGCAGCCTACCACCCTACCCATTGCTCTTGTTGCCCACCAGCGCCCCCTACCTTTCCAGGTGAAGGATACCAAACACTCCCCCAAGTCTCCCCTCTCCCCCTCTATCAGTGCAAAACATTCTCCTCCTTTTCTGAATTTCCCTTATCCCCTTTGTCGTACACTTCTAGATTGATTGAGCAACTGCATTTTACATCCCTGTCCCTCCTGTCCACACCCAAAGAGAGACTTTAAGTAACTATTACACAGCTTTTTTTCAAACTCCTACCCCTCCTTTCCACAATGCAAATACCAGTGCAAACAGGTAACAGTGAAAGCTCCTTGCTTTGTAGTCACTTCCCTTCCACTGAGATAGCAGTCATCTCTTCACTGTTCACTCGCTGCTGTTCCTTTTCTGGATGTCTGCTTCTGCTATGACAGGTGCATGTCCTTTGCCCTTCTGGGGAAGTGATGTCATTACCCCGGTATAAAGGAAATCACGGACCTGGGGTGGGTGAGGGGTGGGGGTGGGACTAGCCCATGCCTTCCAGAAACAATCAGATAGCTGAGGCCCCTGGCTGGACCATAAGCACCCTTCCCCCACTATGCACTAAACTTTGCAGCTAGTGAAGCCCTACTGCCCTAATGGCAACAGACTCAAAAGGTGTTTAAAGGTTTACCAGCAACTAAATCCTTACCTTCTGCCCCTGGAAACTTCTCAGCAACAGAAGTTCAAACTATTTCCACCAGACCAAGTCTGTTTCTGCACTAGTGCTGTGTGAGAGCAGCCCCTATTCATTGTAATCTTCTTGTATGTAACCACGCTGTAATGTTTGTAACCACTGTACCAACAGTATTAGTCTCCTACTTTAGTTGCAGTTTTTTATGTTTGCTTACATGCATGTGCAAGAAACATAGTGCCATCATACGAAGTTTTGTAGGTGTGCCACCTCGCTTCCAATGCCCTGCTGCTTGTCGCAGGCGTGGCCTCACCGCACCAGTAACTGTCCGAGCTGTCTATGACAGCATTTCAGATGCAGTGGCGTACAGTTCCAAGCAAAACACTGCTACAATCAGCAGTGGTAACGTGTAGGCAATTTGCGTACTGCCGTCGGCATATGCAAAGTGCCTACACGTCGGCACTGCAGTGGAACAGCTGTCATAGACAGCTCCGTCTCTCTCCCCCCCCCCCATAACAAATGCCCAAGTAGCACACTGGGAGCCCACCCCAGCTTGCTCATGCGCCCCCAAACACGCACTGTATGGCTGACGGGGTGCCCAATCCCATCAGCTCTGCTTCAACCCCCTCCAACAGATTCTTCAGGTGCCACGCTGGGAGCCCACCCAGCGTGCGCAACAGTCCTATGGCCGTGGTGCCCAATCCCACGCTGGCTCCACTCGCCCCAACAACCTTCCAGCTGCAAATGTCCTGCTGTCTGTCAAAAAATCACCTGTAAGAAAAAACGGTCCCTCGCTGACTGTCTTGCCCCACCTCACCCCATACTTACCTCTGGAGACTGGCACGACGATCTTCAGTGGACCGTGAACACGTCTGCACTCTTCAAAGCCGACCGCAAACTGAAGGAATGCCGGTAAGCTGAATAATGGCATAAATAGGGTTTTTTTTTCAACTTTGGTGCATATCATGGGCATTTTTGGGAATTTTTTCCCCAAATTTTCAACATGGGGTTCTTGGGACTCCACCTCATGAACTCAGTTGCTGTCATTTTGTTATTTGGTCCCGAAAGGTGATTTCGCAGTCACTGCGTGGAACCACCTTTCGGACGGATTTACTTAAACGATTAGTGTCACAGTTCATGAGGTAGGCCCCTAAAACCCTATGTTGAAAATTTGTGAAAAAATTTCAAATATGATTTGTTTCTAACGCAGTGCTATGCACCCTATGCACGCCAGAACTTTGAGAATTTGTAATATTTTCACTCCAGATTTTCAACATTGCCATTTTACCACAGCTCCTTATGAATAGTACAGCTTTCATTTTCACATCTCCTCAAAATGTGTTTCGCACATGTAGCGCACGGTAGCACGGTCAGTTTGCGAAATCAATGTTCGGGACACATTAAGAAAATCACAGACACACTGTTCATGAGCAGAGGTGTTAAAATGGCTATGTTGAAAATTTGGTGACAGAATTCCTAAAATGACTGTTATGTGCATGCATTGCGCAATTTCCACGCACCCTCGTAAGTTCACAAATTTGTAATGTTTTCAGTCCAGATTTTCAACATTGACATTTTTCCACACCTCCTTAATAACAGTACAGCTGTCATTTTTCACACCCTGGCCGAAATGTGTTTTCGCACTTCCAGCGCAGAATAGCGCAGTCGCTGTGGGAAATTAGTGTTCAGGATAGATTAAGAAAAGTACAGTGACACTGTTCATGAGCGAAGGTCCCAAAATGCCAATGTTGAAAATCTGCTGTAGAAAATCCTCAAACTAATTACATTACGGGTGTACATTGCGCAGTTTCTACGCACGCTCGTGACTTCACCAGTTTTGTTATATTTGCACTCCAGATTTTCAACAGTGCCATTTTTTACACCTCCTCATGAACAGTACACCTGTCACTTTTCACATCCTGTTCGAAATGTGTTTTTGAACCTGTGGCACCAAATGGCGCAGTCGCTGTGCAAAATCACCTTTTGCCTAATGAACTGATAGTATCACTGTTCATGCGGTGGGGTCACAAAAAGCACATGTGGAAAACTTGGAGTAAAAATACCAGAAAATGCCCTGGGTGTTAGGGTTTTCTACCATAATGCCCTACCCTTTAGGGACTGACAGGTGTCAGGGGTGTGACTTGGGATTGTCAACAGTAATGCCCATGCCATTGCACTCCCCACCCTCCAGCCAGTGACAGGCATCAAGGTGCGCCTTGGACCCTTTGCCCCAGAGTTCACCCCTTTCTCCTATACTGCGCCCATTTCAGTGTATTTCCTTATGGAATGAGGTGAATGTAAAGCCCAAACACCCAAGGCACACCTCGACATTTGTCAGTGTCTGAAGGGTAGGGTGAGGTGAAATGTCGTGACCGCCATGGGTGACAACTGAAAGGCACACCTCAATGCCTGTCCATCTCTACAGGGTGAGGGTGGAATTGGCGTCAGTTCAATACTTCAGTGCCATTCCTGTACTGCATCTGTCTAACTCCTGCACTTCCATTGCTAATGCCAGCAAGAAAACATTCGGCATTGACAAATGCTTGATCTTACTTCGAGAGGGCTCTTGCAGTAGGTAATTACAAATAGGACTGACGTCGGCAGGCGGCAGGACCCCATGGAAAAATTTCTAGCTAACGGTCTCTGGCGAGGGACCGCCCCCACGTCAGGTGACCGGCGTCGGGAGACGTCGATATAAAGGGGCAGTCCCTCATGCCCGCCTTCCAGTTCTTTCCCACCGCTTGCTCAGATGCCAGTGCCTCGCAGTTCCTTGCCCGCTGCCTCTATCATCTATTTTTCCTATCATCTGTCAGGTATTCGTCTGTGTATGTCGCCCCCACACCCTCCGAGCACAAAAACCAGTGCAACTCGTGCGGCGCCCAACTCCCGCACAAGGACGGCCATTCCCTGTGCCTTTTTTGCCTAGGCCCCGGCCATCTGGTAGAGAAGTGCCAGCACTGCCTTAGTTTTAACGCGGCCACCCGGAGAAGGCGGCAGCAGTCCCTGGAGGCCCATATTTTGGAAAAGAAAATGAGCTCCATGGAGAAAGAATTGAAAAAGCTTCAGCAGGTGTCAACTTCCCCTGAAGGCCATCACAAGAAAAAGGATAAAGGAAAGCACCGGGACAAGGGCTCCTCACCCAGTGCGACTTCCTCGGGAGTCGCCATGCTAGGTAGGTCCCCCGGGACTGCTCCACGACGGCCACCTTGAGGCTTCAAGGCAGTGCCGCCTCCGCCTGTCTCAAGGCCGGGCCTTTGACATCTCCGGCTTTTTGAGGCCTCTGCCTCGTAAAGCCGTGGTTTCACGGCCTACTGCTGCGAGCGGCCCGATAGCCGGACGTCGGCTCCTCCGATGCCCGCACGGAGAAGGTCGGTAAGTCACCCGACCCTTCGGGGTGGTGCGTGGCCCCTGTTCCGCCCGCCCAGGCTGCCCCTGCATCACGGCCTGCCTCCGGCGATGGGTCCGTTAAGTCGGACGCCAGCCCCTCCGGAGCCTGCCCGGATCCCGCTGCTAAGCCACATGTCAGTTCGCCCTACATCCGCACAGCGGAAGAGCCGACGCTGGACCCTCCCACGTCTGTCATTCCCAGCTCCCCGCAGCCTTCGCTGCCCTCCGGGGACCCTGAGTCTCCTCAGCCCGACCCGGAGGATTTCTCCCCTCCATCCCTGGACGACGCTGAGGTTCCTGTTCCATCTCTGTCAGACTGTCCACCCACTGGTCCGACTGATCTGATGTTGGCTCCCTGGACACCGGCTCCGACACCGGCACCTCAGCCGCCGGCTCCGACGCCGGTATTGCCGACTCCGAGCGACATCACGCCTCCCGGATGCCACCCGACGCCGGCCATCTGCTCTGGCAGCCCCCGGTACCCAACCCGTTGTATCAGGCGTAGTCATACCGGGACCACAGTATCCGGCGCTCAGTACCCGGCACCGACCTATCCGGCGCACAGTACCTGGCACCTCAATACCCGGCGCTGGGTTTCACGCCGTCAGGTTATGGATATGCGCCTTATGGGTAAAGTCCAAACTCGTATCCCCCTCCTCCTCCTCCACTGGCCCCCCAGCCGCCGGTGGATCTGCAGGAGACTCTGGCCTCCTGGTGGGCTGAGGCCAAGGCTCAGTTCACCAGAGAGGTGGAGAGTCCTCTTCCGGTGCCAGTTCCCATACGTCCACGACGACAAACTCCCTCCCCACCTCCAGACACCAGGGCTAAACCCTCTGGGTCCAGAGAGGGGCAGGACACGCTTCCCCGAGGGCTTCCCAAGGGGTCCGTTCCTCCCCCTCATCGGGAGAGGGAGTCTACTTCTTCTTCCTTGGACGCTTCCGACGGTTGTTCCGAGCAAGACAACGAGCCACGCTCTCTGTCCAAGCCCCGGCCAAGGACTCCTCCGAAGTCTCCTCCAGAGGATCCTTCCTTCACAGAGTTGCTACGCAAGATCCAGGAAGTACATAAGTGGCAATCCTTGGAGCCAGACCCCCAGCGTAAAAAACTCGCTGAGCATCTGGATCTGCCGTGACAGCTCCCACTTTGGTGCCTCCTTGGATCGAGCCTCATGCTGACCTTATCACCACTATATGGAAACAGCTGTCGGCCTTAGCCCCTCTTCCCAGGAAGTCGAACAGGCTATACCAGGCTCCCGAGGGTGTTGACTATCTAGACTCCCACCCTCGTGCTGACTCGGTTGTGATTAGCGCCGCTCATGGCAAGTCAGCTCACCCCAAACACCTCAGCTAGTCTCCACCTGACAAGGAATCCCGCCTTCTGGACCAGTATGGCAAGAAGATTTTCACTTCTTCCACTCTGGGTATTGGGGCCCTGAACTATGTCGGTCACATGGGGGATTACCAGAAGGCAATTCTCAGTGAGGTGGAATCTAAATTGGACTCCCTTCCGGACTCCCAAGTCAAGCAGGAAGTGGCTGACCTTGTCTGCTCTGCACGTTCGGCCAGTCGGCACATCCTTCGTGCAACCTACGATGCAGTGGACACTGCTGGTAAGAGTTTCAGCTACTGGCCTCACGCAGGCCATGCTCGGCTTAGTGTCAGGGTTGGTCCCGGAAGTGCAGTCCGCCATCCATCAAGCGCCCTTCCAGGGTTCGGTGCTGTTCAGAGGTGATGTTAAGGACATCATCACCGACCTGCAGGAGAAGGGGACGGCACTAAAGTCTGTGGACTCTATGTATCATCACCATCAATCGCAGCGCCGTCCCTTTCGCAGACTGAATCGGCCCAAAGCGAGACCACAGGGAAAGAGCGCCACTAAATGTGGGCCCCCAGCTGCCAAGCCCCGCCCAAAAGCAGCGGAGCTTCAGCCTGCACTGCCCCACACCACCGGATTCCTTCCCTCTCCCACAGCCTCCGGGCTTCCTGGAGGAACCGGTAGGAGGGAGGTTTTCCCTCCACCTTCCAGGCTGGGAGAGGATAACATCAGATTTATGGGTGCTTCAGCTAATCGCAGGACGACACTCAGTAGAGTTTCTACAGAAACCACCTCGTCACCCTCCCCCAAGGTCGTCGTATTCTCGGGAACCTCTTCTTCTGGTCCAGGAAGAGATTTCAGCACTTTGCTGAAAGAGGCAATAGAACCTTTCCCCCCTTTCTCTGCAGGGAACGGGTTACTATTTCCACTTCTTCCTGGTCCCGAAGAAGACCGGAGATGTAAGACCTATTCTAGGGACATGGATATGTTGTTCATCCACACTTATTGGCAGGTTCCTTGCCACTTTAAATCTTGCCGGAAGGTCTTCAAGCTGGCTCCTCCCACCCACCCGGGTGGTAAAACTCTCGGCTCTGCCCCATGACGCCAGATCTTCCTTACCGCTTGGAAGCTCAGGTTCCCTCCTTAATGTGTTGCGATTAAGACTGGTTCCTAATTCTTCGGAAAGTTCCAAATTAAAAAGTTTTTAGCTAAAAGACTTCGGTCTTCTTCTCCTCGCGGCTCACGATGGACACGTCGACTCGGTTTTGGAGGTGCCCGCGGCAGAAGATGTCTAGGACGGATCCGCCTCCATGTCGTCTACTGCCTGGGCCTTGAGCACGACCCGCAGGCCTCGCGACTTGTGCTTTCTTTCGGCCCACGCCCTTGAAGACCGTGCTGCCCGATCACAACTGGGCGCCCGGAAAAGAATTCACCAGTGAAATCTAAAGAGGCCCGATTGGTGGTGTCCGCGGCGGCGGGCTCGGCGGATCAGCTAGAGCAGATGATCGCCCTCGAAGAGGAGGCGGCGCGGGCAGCTTCTACCTCTGCTGCGGCATTTGTCCCGCTCTCTCTCGGTGCCTCGTACTCGGCTTCTTTTAAGGAGTTTTGTCTGACCTTCTCGACCAAAGGTGAGGGTCCAACTTCTTCGGGACCTTTTTCCAGGTCCAAAAGAGCAAAAGTAAGTCTCCGTCGGCGCTTGGGAGCGGAAGATCCCCTCTCCCTTGTCGACAGTCGACTTCGGTCGACCCCTCAGCTTCGGCCACTGGCTTCACGGTGTCCCCGTCAGGCCAGTTGACCGAGACTCCTGTCGACGCGGTCGAGATTTTTCTCGACCCGTTAGACGGGTTGTCGGCTGGAGAAGCTGAGAATCCCCTCTCCCCGGTTCCCCCGGTGGGAGTTGAGGATCCCGTCGGCTCGTCTGTGCCTCCGGTTCCGGAGCCTTCAGTGGGATCGTCCAAGCCGAGGGGAGTGCCGATTTCCGACACTTCTCCTCGCCTTCCCTCGGCCTAGTCGAGACTCTTGGTCTCGGTCTCGGACATCCTCGCGGTCCAACCGATCCCGCCGCCTTAGGCGGTCTCGGCACCGCGGCAAGCGGCGCCACCGCTCTTCCTCGGACGAGGGGAGGCTTCGGCGCAAGTTGCGTCGGAGGTACGAGGAACTTATGTGGCAACAGCTCCTTTTGACCGGGAATAAGCCGACCCAGTCGTCTTCCCCGGCCATTAAGTGGCTGTCACCGGAGCAGCCGAAACAACCCCTCGTTGTAGTTGAGGAGCCTGTTCTCAGGCCGGTTGTTTGGCCAATTCCAGCTGCCCCACCGATTCTGGTGGAACCTCCGCCTCCACAGCCATTAGTTGGGGCTCCGACCAAAAATTCTCGGTCGGCTTTGGGTTTGCCCCATAGGCTGTCGGTCACCCTCACTCCCGATAAACCTCGGCAGGTGGAGGGTGGCTCAGGGCCGAGGCAGCTCTTTGAGGACTCTTCTGAGTCCGATGATGGTTCCTCCTCTTCTCCAAGTGCATGGACTTGGAGTCCTTGGAGGGCAGTCAATGGACTATAGCCCTTCGTCCTTCTTAGGGTTGCTTCGACTCATCTCGGAGTCCACCGGGATGAAGCTCGAAACCGTTTCTAAACGGGCCAGGTATCCCCTCACGGAGATTCTGGACCGAGGGGATTCTCCTACGGAGGCCTTTCCGGTGGCCGAAGCTATAGTGGGTCCAGCCTTGGAACTTTGGCAGCGTCCTGCTTCCTGCCCTGCGCCTTCGGCCAGGTTGGCCAGGAAGTATGCGGTCCCTACCGGTTCCCTGTCCGTTTTGGAACACCCTCGGCCGAGGGGTTGTTACCGACAGCGTTTCCGCGCAAGGGAATGCCAGGATGTGGACAAACCTCCCGACAAGGAATCCAAGAAATTGGATTATGCCGGGCGAAAAGTCTATGCTGCGTCCTCTCTCGGCCTTTGTCAGGCCAGTTCAGCCGTCCTCATGGCACATTTTTCTCACGCCCTGTTGGGCTCCCTGGATGAGGTTGTTCCTCATCTTCCCGCAGATATGCAGACTACGGTCAGGCAGGTGCGGGACCAGGGCAGGGCAGTGGCTAAACAGCAGCTCCAGACTGCGTTAGACATCGGGGACTCATGTGCCAGGTCTGTGGCGGCCGCAGTGGCCATGCGTTGGTGCTTGGCTGAGGATATCCACCTTTACCTCGGATACCCAGCACAAGTTGGCGGATGTTCCCTTTTTGGGGACTGACCTCTTTGGCCCTGGGGTGGAAGGTCACCTGCAGAGGATCGAGAAGTCCAATGCTACCTTGGACTCGGTCTCTTCCGCTCAGAAGGACAAAGGCCGCAAGCCACAGCCTAAGCCCTTTCGTCCTTCTGCGCCCGCGGCGCGCCCGGCCCAGCAACGTCAGGGCCAGCAGGCTCGACCTTGGTATCCCAAGCCCATGCCGTCGGCTTCCTCCAACAGGAAGCAGGGAGGTAAAGGCCCAGGAGGTCCCTCGGCCGGTCCCTCCTCCAAGCCTGCCCAGTGATGGGCTGAGGGTGTCGCCCCATCCCTGTCACCACTCCTGGTTCCCCCGTGGGGGACGGCTCAGACACTTCCTTTCCGCCTGGTCCGCTGTTACCACAGACAGGTGGGTACTGGAGGTGGTGGGAAAAGGCTACCCTGAATTCGAGCAGGCCCCGCCCTTCAGAGCCACAGCACTCGGGGGCCTTGGGGTCCAGAGTCCACCGTGCTCGCCGAGCCGACATCTCTCCTCCTCCAGAAGGAGGTGATCACGGAGGTAGAGGACCCCCTTCAGACCCGGGGTTCGTGTCCAGGTATTTCCTGGTTCCGAATGGACGGGGTTGGCGCCCATTCTCGACTCTACATGACCTGAACAAGTTCCTAAGGTCTCGAACCTTCAGGATGGTCACTCTGGCACAGATAATACCATCTCTGGAACACGGCGTGTGGTTCTGCTCTCTGACCTACAGGGACGCGCTTTTCACGCCCCTATCCGTCTGTCATATCGGAGATTCCTCCGCTTTCACGGAGGGATCCCTCTTGAGTTCGAGCCATGCCCTTCGGCTTATCTCCAGCTCCCAGGGTCTTCACCAAATGCATGGCAGTGGTGACAGCATCTCCTGGGCGGCGCCGGGGTCCAGGTGTACCTTTACCTGGACGATTGGCTGATAGCAGCCCCTCCAGACGGAGGTGGAGCGGTCCAGAGATCTGGCCCTCCAAGTTTGCTCTCAAGTTGGCCTTCTCATCAACGAGGCCAAGTTGGAACCTCGAGCCGAGCAGATGATCCTGTTCATCGGGCAGAGCTCGACTGTCTCGAGCCAGAGCACGCTCCGGCGGACAGGGCCGAGGTTCTACCTCCTTGCCCAATCATTTCTGGTTGGGCAATCGCGCCTGCCCGGGACTTCCTGCACCTTCTGTCTCATGGCGGCCTGTACCAGCGTGGTCCGCTGGGCCCGCTAGCATGCGCCCCTTCAGTGGGGATGGCCAGCCAGTGGTCACAACGCTGCGATCCTTTGACCAGCTAGTGATAGTGACCTGAGATGTGGAACGCCTCCAGTGGTGGACCGTCTCCATTTCATCTGCAGGAGGGCATCCCGTTTGTCCGCCCGAGCCGACGGGTCTCTATCGACCGACGCGCCTGATGGGTTGGGGTGCCCATCTGGGGGAACACTGAGTGCACGGCCTCTGGTCCCCGCGGGAGTCCCGATGCCACATCAACCTGCTGGAGCTCCGAGCGGTCCGCCTAGCTCTCACCGCCTTTGCTCCGTTTCTCCGGGGTCAAGTGGTCCGAGTCCAGACGGACAATACCACGACCATGTACTACCTGAACCGCTAGGGCGGGACGCGCTCCATGCTTCTGTGCAAGGAAGCTCTCCGCATTTGGTCACTCGTGCGCAGCCTGGAGGTGGATCTCCTAGCCATTCATGTGGCAGGAGCCTCCAACACCCTGGCCGATGCCCTGAGCTGGATAGGGGCTGCATCTCATGAGTGGTCTCTCCTGCCGGTGGTAGTGCAAGATCTGTTCTCCCACTGGGGCACACCTCAGGTGGACCTGTTTGCCTCCAGGGAGAACGCGAAGCTGAGGCTGTTTCATGCCCGCCCCTCAGCAGGGCTCGCTGCAGGGGGATGCCTTCTCGAGGCTGTGGACCCCGGGCCTCTTCTACGCCTTTCCCCATTTCCCTTGATTCACAAGGTGCTTCTCAAAGCAAGGAGGGACAAGGCGCAGGTGATCCTGATAGCCCCAGACTGGCCCCGCCAGTTCTGGTACCCAGATCTCCTCAGCCTCAGCTCCAGGCTCCCGAGGCAGCTTCCAGCTCGCCCGGACCTGCTTTCAGTCAATCAGGGGAAGGTGTTCCATCCGGACCTTCAATCCCTGCACCTGATGGCCTGGTTCCTGAGCGGCTAGAGTTCCAGGCCTTGGGTCTTTCTGACGAGGTCCTCAATGTGGTTGAGGCGTCCCGTAAGGAGTCGACCAGAAAATGCTACGCCTTCAAATGGAAGAGATTCTCCATTTGGTGTCAGGGCAAGGGCCTGGACCCTTCCTCCTGTTCTGTGGCAAGCATTTTGGACTATTTATGGTCCCTTTCTAGTCAAGGGCTTAGGTCGACGACCCTAAAGGTGCACCTGGCAGCCATCTCTGCTTACCGGGCGCGGGCCGGGAAGCAGTCGGTGGCGCAGGAAAAGGTGGTCGGGCGCTTTTTCAAAGGCCTTGATCACATTTCCCCTCCGGTGCGAGAACCTCCACCTCCGTGGGATCTACTGCTGGTATTGGCAAAGCTCATGGGCAAGCCATTCGAACCAATGCACAGGTGTGAACTCTCTCACCAGTCGTGGAAGACCGCCTTCTTGGTGGCTATCACGTCAGCCAGAAGGATGGGAGAGCTCCAGGCGCTTTGCATTGAGTCTCCTTACCTGGTCTTCCACAGGGACAAGGTTGTCCTGCGCCCCCACCCGAAATTCCTTCCGAAAGTGGTGTCGGAGTTTCACCTTAACCAGGTGCTGACTCTGCCGGTGTTCTACTCCAATCACACCTCGGAGGCCGAATATAGGCTCCATACTCTGGACCCTAGAAGGGCGCTCGCTTATTATAAGGAGCGCACGGCTGAAATTCGGGGAGAGGTTCGCCAGCTGTTTGTCACCTACGCTGAAGCCGCATCTGGCAGACCTGCAGCCAAGCGGACGATAGGCAGGTGGGTCACCTCCTGCATAGATCGTTGCTATAAGTTGGGGGCATGGAGCCTCCCAGAGGGATAAGAGCTCATTCTACCTGTCATACTGCTGCATCGGTGGCTGCTTCCAGGGACGTCCCTATCCAGGAAATCTGCAGGGCTGCTACCTGGAAGTCAGCACACACCTTTATTACCCATTACCACATCGACCTTGAGTCACGCCGGGATGCTGGTTTTGGGGCCTCGGTCTCCAGTCCTTATTTCCCAAGTAAGTATTGGGGTGTGCGCCTTGCCTCCCTCCTCCCGGAGAACTGCTAGGAGTCTGCCAATAAGTGTGGATGAACAACATATCCATGTCCCTAGAAATACAGGTTACTCACCTGTAACAGGAGTTCTAGGAATGGTATATGTTGTTCATCCACACGACCCACCCGACTTCCCTGGCTTCGACGTACAACCTGAGCTTCCAGCGGGCCAGATTTGGCGTCATGGGGTGGAGCCGAGAGTTTTACCACCCGGGTGGGTAGGAGGAGCCAGCTTGAATACCTTCCAGCAAGATTTAAAGCGGCAAGGAACCTGCCAATAAGTGTGGATGAACATATACCATTCCTAGAACTCCTGTTACAGGTGAGTAACCTGTATTTCTAGATCTCAGTTCCCTGAACTTATTCATGGAGTACAAGAGGTTCAGGATGCTCTCCCTGCAGAGTCTTCTGCCCCTCCTCCGCTCGGGCCAGTGGCTGTGCGCTCTGGAAATAAGGATGCTTACCTGCACATAGCTATCTGCGCGTCTCACCACAAATATCTTCGTTTTGCTTTCCAGAGGGACCACTGCCAGTTCAAGGAGCTTCCATTTGGTCTCTCCTCGGCTCCCCGAGTATTTACCAAATGCCTTGCGGTGGTGGCGGCCTACCTGCGGACCCGGGGGTACAGGTTTTCCCGTATCTGGACGATTGGCTCCTGGCGGCCTCGTCCAGGGAGGAACTCCTGCACTGCCACTCCCTCACCCAGCAGGTTTTTGCCTGTCTGGGTATTACCATCAACCATTCCAAGTCTCACTTGATCCCATCCCAGAGGCTCCAGTTTATCGGGGCGATACTGGACACGACCCTGGGCAGGGCCTTCCTGCCACTGGACAGGGCGGCCACTCTCCAGACTCAGGTAAGCCTGTTGCCTGGCTGCAGGCGAGTCAGTGCAAGGTCGGTTCCTCGCCTCCTCGGGCTTATGGCGGCTGCTATCCCGACAGTCCTTCACGCTCGGCTCCACTTGAGGGTCTCTCAGTGGACGCTTCGCTCCCAGTGGGATCAGCTGGTGGATGACTTGGACCAATTGGTCCTAGTTTCCTCTCCTATGGTTCGAGAGAACCTTCTTCGGGGAGTTCCATTCTTCCTTCCTCCCCCCTCCCAGACTCTGACCACAGACGCCTCGGGCGAAGGTTGGGGAGCCCATCTCGGTCCTCATCGGACCCAGGGCTCTTGGTCCAAGCTCTAACAAACACTTCACATCAGTGTGCTCGAGCTTCGGGCGGTACTTTATGCTGTCCAAGCTCTTCATCTGTATCTCCTTCCCGGCCACCTAGCCGTCCAGATGGACAATATGTGTGTGGTATGGTACATCAACAAACAGGGAGGGACTCGGTCCTACCCTCTTTGCAGGGAAGCAATGAGAGTTTGGGATTGGGCAGCACAACATGACCTTCACCTTACGGCAGTTCATGTTCCCGGGGGTCGAGAACACCTTAGCAGACAAACTGAGTCGCTAGTCTGCTCTAGCTGACGAGTGGGAACTGGATCAAGGGGTGCTAGACGATATCTTCCTACGTTGGGGAACACCACAGGTCGACCTGTTCGCTTCCCCTCAAAACGCAAAGTTTCCCGACTTTTCCTCACTTGTTCAAGAGCGAGGCATTTTCTGGAGAGACGCTCTGTCTCTAGATTGGAAGGACAGATTCGTCTATGCCTTTCCCCCCAATTCCTCTGATCCCGCGAGTCTTGCAGAAACTGGGTTCAGGAGGAGCACGAATGATTCTGATCATTCCTTTCTGGCCCAGGCAAGTTTGGTTCTGTCTTCTGCAACAATACTCAGAGGAACCACCTCTTCCTCTTCCTCTGTCAAGAATTTTGCTGACCCAGGATCAGGGGACCCTGGTCCATCCAGGTCTCAAGTCCCTTCAGCTACATGCATGGCTCCTGCAGACATAGCTCAAGCCCGCTTTGGAGTTTCTCCCCAGGTGGTGGAGATTCTGGTGGAGGCTAGGAAATCCTCCTCTAGGTCTACCTATGCCATGAAGTGGAAAAGGTTCACAATCTGGGCCGCTTCGAAAGACTTCGAGCCGTTCTCCTGCTCGGCTGGGCGGCTGCTGGAGTACCTGCGCCATCTCTTTGACCTGGGTCTTAGTCACTCGTCTCTGAAAGTTCACATGGTGGCCATTTTGGCCGATCATGTTCCCTTTGCAGACAGGATGTTTGCTCAACTGGAAGTCTCTAAGACTTTCCTCAGAGGGGTTCTTCACCTGAGACCCCCCCATCTGAGTCCCCGCCCTTCCTTGGGATTTGAACTTTGTTCTTGAGAAACTTACTTTGCCTCCTTTTGAACCAGCAGCTTCCGCAGACTTGAAGTTCCTTTCATGGAAGACGCTCTTCCTAGTGGCCATTACCTCTGCTCGGAGGATTTCCGAGCTCCAAGCCCTGATGTGTAAAATTCCATACCTGATTTTTCACAAGGAACGTGCGGCTCTGCGTACCAATCCTAAGTTTCTCCCCAAGGTGGTAGCGGAATCTACATTGAACCAGTCCATAGAGTTACCCGCTTTCTTTACGCAGTACTCCAATCAAGGGGAGTATCTACTTCACACTATGGATGTCCACCGGATTCTGAGATACTACACTAACAGAACAAAGGACCTCAGAAAGACTGATCAACTGTTTGTCTCTTTTGCACCCAAAAGAGAAGACAATGCTGTTTCTAAGCAATGCCTGTCTAAATGGTTGGCTCATTGCATCACTTTCTGTTACGACAAGTACAACAAGTCCCTCCCAGGTCAAGTAAGAGGACACTCCACCAGAGGAGTCGCTGCCTTGGCGGCATGTTTCAAGAACGTGTCAGCGGCAGACATCTGTGCTGCCGCCACATGGACTTCTGTCCACACATTTATAAAATACTACAGTTTGGATATTGCCTCTCGCCGTAGAGCAGGCTTCGGGCTCGCTGTTCTGCAAGGCCTCCTTTCTTAAGGCCTTCACAGCTAGAGGATCTGCTCTGAGTAGCTTTCCTCCTCCCGTGTGCTTCTTCTTGTTCCAGACTGCTTAGAACTCAGTCCTATTTGTAATTACCTACTGCAAGAGCCCTCTCGAAGTAAGATAGTACAGTTACATAAGAATTTACTGTAACAGTAGATCTTCGAGAGAGGCTCTAGCAGTAGGTAATACCTTCCCGCCCTCCATCCCCCTAAGCTTTTTCAGCACCTTTTCCAGTGAGGGAAATATCCACTTCTCTCTCATCCGGCCTCTTTTGGCCTGTGGCGGGAAAGAACTGGAAGGCGTGGAGGGACCGCCTTTATACCGACGTCTCTTGATGCCGGTCACCTGACATGGGGGCCGTCCCTTGCCAGAGACTGCTAGCTAGAAATTTATCCGTGGAGTCCTGCTGCCTGCCAACGTCAGTCCTATTTGTAATTACCTACTGCAAGAGCCTCTCTCGAAGATCTACTGTTACAGTAAGTTCTTACGTAACTGTACTTTTCTTTTCCTACCCCTGGACATAACCAAAAACAGGTCTACCTTTCCTGATGATGCAAATAAAAAAAAAAAAAAAACTGTCAGAAGTTCTGTTACATGAAGATGTTCATAGTAACAAAGTGCAAGAGCCTGAGAACATTGTTGTTCAGCGATTCCCAGAAATGTTGGAGCTCCTAAGGGAATTGCTTTAAAAAAAAAAAAAAAAGAAATATAATATACTCATGACGAGAGTGTCCTGTTTATATAAACAGTGTTAACTGATACCATGGCACATGCAAGTGGAAAGCTGAGTCACAGACAATGAGATTAGAAACTCCCATGTGGAAGGCACTGCTGCGGTCTAGTGGTTAGAATTTATTTATTTATTTCAATTTAGGATTAGAAAATACCTTTGAGCACAGAGGAGCTGATTTGCAACAGTCGCACGTCAGTAATGGGGAAGGGGATTACAAAACAGACAGAGTATAAAGCACAGTATCATGTACAGATAATATCAAATACAGTGAACAGTAGAACAGCACAGTACACAGTAAACATAGGTGATTGCAATTAGATACATAGTTGGCATTCTAAGACTTTATAGGCGAAAACATGGGTGGGTAATCCCATTTGGAAATAGTAAGGGAAGGGTGAGTCGGGATGAAGAGTAGCAGCAGGACAGAGGACAAGAGGGGGGGATGCAGCTGGGTGGCATTGTCAAACATGTTGAGTGAGGCAGGAAGGGGTAGAACGGGTGGGAGCGGGGCAGGCACAGGAGGAGAAGGTGACAGGAGGGAGGGAGGGGATGGTGAGGTGGGGGAGGGAGGGAAGAGGGGAGGGGGAGGAAGAAAGGTGTGGAAAAGTCAGTCATGGGTCATAGTGGGTGAGTTAGTGGGACAGAGTAGGAGGGTCAGGACATGACAGGTAGGGGAGGGTGAGAGAGGCGATTGAGCAGGGGAGGAAGGATGCAGCCAGGGGTCTTGTCAAGGAGGCTGGGGAATGCAGGTTGCCAGATGAGGTGCAAGTCGCATGACTAAAGCAGGTACACTCACTTTCCTTTGACATGTGCAGATGCAGGAGACACTTGAACTGGGTAAGTTGATGCAGAACTCTAAACTGAATCTGTATGAACTGTGAACGGATCAGAGATCCCAACCTTAAATCCTGCCACAGCCTGTGGCTCGCTGTGTAATGTTGATGGAGTCATATAGAATATTGTATGGGGTGTTGTGATTTTTCTCCAAATTTTTATTTTTTTATTTTTTTTTTTTTTACGCACCTGAGGTACATAATGCCGCATAAACCCAAAGAGCAAAACCCTCTGGGTTTATTAAAGCATTGCGCATCAAGGGTTTGTGTAAAAACAACACAAAAATATGCACTACACCCAGTGTCTTTATTTTATATAATTACTGGTACCCTTGAGATTAACCACTAAGATATCTATTTTAGTTGCCTGCATGTTAGACCACCTCGCTTGCTGCAAGTTATGCTGCACACATAAAGTCAACATTAGGTTGGGAGTTTTATGAAGGAAAGCATGCTTCTTGCCTAAAGAAGTAAGAAATACTTGGGAAATTTGGGAGGCAGTATAGCGCAATGGTCTAAGGCTCTGAGCTGCAAATCTGGAGACCTGGGTTTGAATCCCACAGCCCCCACTTGCATACTGTGTGACCCTGAGCAAGTCACTTAACTTCCCTCTGCTCCCAGTTGCACCTGTAAACAAGCTTTCAGCTTAGTGTGGCACTCCTAGTTAAACAATTGGAATTGGAAATAGAATAGTTTAGCAGTTACTGCTACCATTTAGGAGTATGGCAGTATTGTCTACCAACATGTAAATAAGACTCCATTGCAAAAACTTAACCAAACACATTACAAAGTGGCCCACTTCATGCTGCGCTGCCGCTTTGACTGCCACTGCTGTAAAATGTTCTTCACTGGGCTGGGATTCCTTGTGATTGAGAAGGCGCAGGTTGTTTGCAGTGATGGCATTCAAAAAATCGAAAGGGCAATAGTGTGAAACTCCTTGAGCCTTTACAAATAAATAATCATGGACATAACCTTAGAGCTGTGAAAAATAGAGGGTTAAGAGTCCCACTGGTGTCAAACACCTACACCAAAATGCAATCAAATTTCTATGCATCTAAAATGGGGAACGATATGGCTCCAAATATGTGGAACATGGATAAATTGACAAGTTTTAAGAGGAAAGAAATAATTGAAACTTGCACCTGTGTTTGAGACCTTGTACGAATGCTAGGCACCCACATTTGGGTTAAACCAAATAGGTGGTTTAAACCTGTTGCCAGTGTATATTTATTCAATAGATCTCTGCTGCTTGGGCCTTCTAGATTATATGTTGGCTTCTTAAATGTGCAGTCTGTGTGTTCTCTCTCCTGTTTTGTTTTTTTTGTAAATTGTATGTTATGTATCTTTTGTATTTTGTCTTTGACACTTGTTAATATGTTTTGGAATTGTTTTTCATGTAAAATTTTAATATCGTTTGCAACCGTAATCTTATACAGGACAGCATAGCTAAATAGGGCTTTGAGGTCCTAAAGTTTATTACTGTGGAAAAATCAAGTTTTATCAATCTTTTTATCTATCTGAACTGCTCCATTTATTCGGAGATAAACTTTTTTTTTTTTATTTCATTGGGAGTTTTAACACATATTAATAGGTAGAAGAACATTTTGCTAGTAGATTTTGAATAGTCTTACTTTTTTTCGGTACTTGCCTTGATTTGTTTAATTAAGTTGCTTACAGAAATAAAAATGACAGCTGCGACTTGGCACCTTTTTGCTTGCTTTAGCTTCAGAAAGGACAGTGACTCAAGTAAAAGAGATGGAATACATTTGATTTGGAAAGAAAGCTGGCTTACTTGCGCTTAACATAATACACTGAAAACCATGTATTTCGGCATTTCATAAATATGTGACTCATGTATTATGACATATTGGATATCTGTGAAGAATTATGAAATTGTGGGCCTGGTGACGCGTAGGGTTGAGGCACTGGACGCCACACCTCACGCCACGCCAGCGACCCGGGTTCAGTGATGGACTCAGATGGCTGGGGGTCGGCAGGGGTGGGGGAGGATGGAGCGTCCTGAGGACAGCTCTCCACTCCCTGGGGAGGGATCCAAGGTTGCTCGATGTCCTGGCGACTGCCGATGGAGATCTGGGGCACTGCAGGTACACCAGCCGACGCAAGGGGAGGAGTGCGGCAGACACCAGCAGGGTAGCCATGTGCAGGCGTCATGCATGCCGCACTCCTTGGGGAAAAGAAGAAAAGTGGAAAACCCCCTGCCAGCCGGGTGAGGCGACAGTGGTCCTCCAAGGGCTGATGCTCCACACGCCCAACACCGGCCACGACTCCGACCCTACCCCCCGGGGATCCTCTGCCTTCTCCTCTGGGGGCTGGGAGAGGCGGGGATCCTGCCACCGATGTATCCGTCAGAAGGAGTGGTTCAGGTGGGCGGTTGGGGCAGAAGTCAAGCGAGTTCAGCCTGAGAGAAGCCCCGGTCCGGCAGGAAAGCAAAAGAGTCAACAACAAAAAAAAAAATTATGAGATTATAGCTAATCCAGTTTGTAAACTCATTCATCAGTAATTATATTTTGAAATTCCGCCCCACCCACCCACCCAATCCACCATGCTGTAAAACCGGGTAGAGGCAGGCCCCTGTTCATAACTAAATCTTGCCTCCTGCTGGTCTGTCGTAGGTCAGTACACTAAAAACAAATAAAAACTGAAAAAGTGTAATCCATCAAATCAGTCAAAAGTTTAAGATAAACAGGATGATTGTAAGTCATATGAGCCGTGGCTAGTTTCCAGTGACATCCTTATTATTTTATTTTTGAGTAACTGGGCAAGGCCCTCTAGGCACAATACCTGTTTTCTGGGGTGACCCAAGAGCACTGTGTAAGTTAAGTGACTTGCTCAGGGTCACACATTATGCAAGTGGAGGTTGTAGGACTCAAACCCTGGTCTACTGGATGTATTAACTTAATTCACAGCTCATTACTCTTAACTTCTAGGCTATACTGATAGCCAACCAGTATTAGTACAGTTAAATGGTATAATACAACCATTTGTTAGCAGTCAGACCATGCTTTCTTTTTTTTTTTTTTTTGCTTTTGTTAATTTCATAAAAATGGTTAACTTCAAGAGAAAGACAGACCAGCACATCAGGGAGATTGCCACATTACTATGATATAGAAGAAGCCAGATAGGGAGGGGGTGGGTGCATGCTACATTCATTTGAAGAGTTCTGGCTAATTTTCAGGTGGTAGTTGCTTGGAAACACTTCATAATGGAATGCCAGATTACCATTCCTGAAAGTGGCCAGCTGTTTGTTCCCACATTGCATCAGTTACGAAACACTAATTGTTGTTTGTCTTTCCTCCTTACAGGCAAAAGACGCTTTAACATTAAGCTATGGAAGACTTTCACAGATTGCTTTAACTGCCTGCCAATTGCAGCCATTGTGGATGAGAAAATCTTCTGTTGTCATGGAGGTAGGTTCTTGTGACGAAACTATAGAACAAGGGCTCTACAGTTGTTTTATGGCAAATTGCAGCAAACAGCTGTTTTGTTTTCAAATAGGAAACTAATTGTCAAAGGCCAGATTTAAAGACCCCCCCCTTTTTTTTTTTCCTTTTCTTGTTTCTTAACCTGCATCCCACCCCCCAAAGCCCTGTACCAACTCGTCTGGTGGACTTACAGGTAAGCACCACTTAAATAGAGCTGTATCGGTGGGTGGCCAGCCATGTAGGGTTGTGCAGTGCCTGCGGGGGATGCTGAGCAAGCCAAGGCATTTTCCTTTGTTTTCTCCCCCGCGACATCTACGAGTGACGCATGAGCATGCATATTAATACACGTGCTTGCTACTTTAGCACACGTCCCTCCACATCTCCTGGTCCTGCCAGTGCTGCCTCACAGCCTCCATGAGTGGCAGGCAAGCCGCGGGACCCCACCTCCTTGAGGGACTAGAGCCATCCTGGGACACTTAGTCCTCCGTCACCCAGGTCACCAGTGTGGCTGGAGGTAAAGTGCCAGCTCTTCAGCCCTGCATGCCACTGGGCCAGCTTTAAAGGCCCTTTGACTGCAGCATCACACAGTAACATTCCCGGGAGGGGGGGGTGATACGGATAAAAACCCATAACTTTAAAGGTGCTAAAATCATACAGTTTGAATGACTTTATTACCGTAAAGTCACTTTAACTTCATCAGTAGATTAATAGGGAATAACGCAAAAAAAATTAGTAAAGGAAGGATATACAAAGCAGGATAGAAAATGGCCAGTATTGCTCCAAAGTATGTAATCTTATTTGCATGTCAGAGCGATTAAGTCTCAATTTATCTGGCAAACGGGTAGGCCCAAGGCCAGCACATCCCCATTTTCAAGGGCGACAAGGGACAGGGGCATTTATACAGTGGAACAGCATATATACAAAATGCAGATCAGTTTCTTACAATAAAGTGAATAGGAAGTGATACGCCAGGCAGTACACTAATCAGAACATCTACAGATGGCAAGTTCAGTTAGATATTGCCTTAAGCAGTCCTTTAAAATTTATGTTTAGTTGGACAGCTTGCTGTGTGGGAGAGTAGACTATTCCAAAGCTTGACAGCAGCCAAGGAAAATGTGCTGTTTTTCTGAAGTCCTAGCCAATGGAATATTAAAGTTTATTTTATCAGAGGATCTAGTCCTATAGGAGCCAGAGCCAATCGAAAACATCCCAATAAAGATCATGGGAGCAGTGCCTGCGACTGTGTTGTACATGGAGTTGCCCTAGAAATATTTGCATTTATCCTCAAACGTTAACCACTGCAGCTTGGAATAAAGTTCACTGTGGTGATTGTACCTATCAGTGTACGGGACAAAGTGACATGATGAGTTGTACCGTACATGGACCCTTGAATGTTCACAGGAGCAGCTGAATATATTAAGTGTTCCATAGTAAGTTAGAGGGATTAGTAAGCCTTGGGCAGCTAATTTTCTAGTAGGTGCTGTTAAACTTCCAAATGCAATACATCTGTCTTAAACACGACTGAACTGTTTTTCCAGTGGACCAACATGCTTAATTGCCTCACATTTTCCTTTTGAGAACAGGGAACACGCAGAAAGGATCTCCATAGAGCAGTAAGTAAGCTTTCAGCGTCAGGACCTTGCAGGAAACCTTTTGGGGGGGGGGGGGCTGCTTACATCAACTTGCACGGTATTGGCACATGGCGTTGCCTATATAACATGGGGGTGCTCCCAACTGCTTCAGTTCTTTTTCTCCTACTGTAAAGAGTGTGAACATTGGACCAGTGGACGTGTTTTTCGTTGCTGATTTCACACCACGGTATTTGTTTTCCTCTAGTAGCTACCCTGGGAAAGTTGTTGCTGGTGTATGACAGTCATGAATTGTGCTTTTGTTGTCTAGGCCTAGCCTGTGATGTGAAAACTGCAGCATTTATTTATATTTATTTGAAAATTGGTAACTGGGGGAGGCACACTAAGCCAAGGCCCGTTTCCAGGTATGAGCCGGGGGAAGGGAACAGTAGGAGAAGTGCAGGAACAGCAGTACACTACATAATGGCAGAACAGTTAAGCAACATTTGGTAATAAGTTAGTACAAAATTAGAATACATACAAAATCTACATATACAGAGAATAAAGTGTGATAAAGCTCATTAAAAACACCTTACAAGTGAATATTCAGAAATGGCAGCAGTACACAGTAGACAAGAAGGTGCTTGACCTGTTGGGCAAGTTATTGCCTGACCTCATATAAGAGGGAGTAACCGAATTTGTGTGGAAGTGAAAGCAGGGCAGAAGTATGGTGACGATTGTGGCCATCAACCACCCCACTGCAGGGTCCAAATAGCAAAACTACAGAAAATCACCCATGCCTTCTGTTCATACTACTAAGCAGTTTACACCCTGGAAGAGAAGCAGCTCCCAGAGTCTGACTCCTTCCTAGGCACCCTGTCCCTTCCTAAACTCAGTGAGGCACAGAAAGTCCACCTTATGGACCCCATCTTGGTTGGGGTGGTGGACATGACCCCAGACGTGCCAAGACCATGAAGGCCCTTGGCTCGAATGGGTACAGGGCAGAATTTTACAAAACCACTGGTGAGCAAATCCTCCTGCCAGTGCTCCGGGCAGTGAATGAGGTCATGTCCGATGGCAGTCCCCCACCAACCTGGTCTACACAACAGATATCAGTAGTTCCAAAACTAGACAAGATTGATGTGTGGTTCCTGTCTGCCTATATCTGTTCTTAATACAGACTATAGTTTTTTTTGTTTGTTTGTTTTTTTTTATGGCCACATTGGCCCGCAGGCTAGGTAGAATTCTCCCCACCTTGGTGGGACTGGACCAGGCTGGGTTTGTCGGCACCAGAATGACTGCTGACAGCAGCAGGAGGCTGCAACACATCATTCACAAGATGCAGCGCCATGGCCACCACCTTTCGGTCCTTCTTGGCCTTGACACCGATAAGACGTTTGACCAGGCATCCTGGCTTTTTATCTATCCAGTCACAGGCAGGACAGGATTCCTGATCACCGTAGTCCAGCTCCTGCAGAGCATCTACAAGGAACCCCCCAGGCATGTGTAAAGGTTTAAATACTTGCCCATTGACAAGTGGTTGGAGTAAAACTAGTAGTCCTGCTGCTCTAGCTGGTAGTCCAGTTATAAATGTGTTTTTGTTTTGTTTTTTAAATATACTTATTTTTCAATTAGTAGCTTCAGGCTGGAAATACAGAGAACAGATCCTGTCCCTCATAACCCTTTTCTTAGTTTCCTTCTCCCTTACTCACCTAACTACACAACCTATCCCCTTTTCCAGAGCAGTAAATTATTTTTTTTTAAATAGTGGGTAGTTGTACTGGGCACTACTAACAACCAAAACTATACACGGATTGCCAAAATATCTCCTCTCCAAAATGCTCAGCTACCTTTTCTCCTTTCCAGGTCAGACTGCCCGAGACTGGACTGCGCTTTACAAACACAGCACCCCACTCGACTCACAGACCGCGGAACCACATCGGAAATGTTAGACTAGTGAATAGTACTGAGCAGTACTAAAATATACAGTACATGGATTGCCAACAATACAGTACTTTCTCCAAAATGTTAAGCTGCTTTTTCTGCTTTCCGAGTCAGACTGCCTCGGACCACACCTTATGATCCTCCCCCCGACGGGGCTCACACTATGTCTGTTCCTCCGATTCCGACCTGGGATTCTGGCTCAGTGTTTCAGTATTTTCTACTCTCAATGCAAAGAACAGTAGCATCACTAAAATATTAAAATACAGCTGTGTTTCCACACTAAGCTCATGCTAAGGCGGTCACTCTGATTTAACTGATTCACTCCCCATGTTTAAATGAAACAGAAACAAAGCACTTGCTTTGCTTAGGAAATCATTGGGTGCTCTCTGTTTTCCTATGACAGCTCTCAGCTCTATCCCCAACACTTACGTTGCTTAGCGGATCTCTCACTGCTCTTTAATTTTCTATGGCTGGGAGGTTGCTGTCTTCCCTTGCTGTCTTGCTCCTTTGACCACCACTTGCTCCTGATGCTCCAGAACGGCTCCAGTGCTCACACGGCGCATCTGCTCGGCTTTTACATGATGGTTGTCAATTGTGGCAGAAACCCAGCACCCTAGCGGCAACTAAAGATAGTACAGGTAAAAAAACCAAGAAAAGCTTGACTTTTAACTTCTAAATTGGTTGTCCGTGGGACAGTCATCTGTTTCATTCATGCTTATCCCTGCCTGCAGACTGGGAGCTGGGGACGTTGGGCTATGGGATTAGTCGACCCCTGCCTTCCTTTACTATCCACCCAGAAGGTGCAACAAAATTACCCCTACTGCTGAGACTTGGAACAACTTTAATACCTAACATACTAACATGCTAAAATGCCAGCAGAATAGGCCTAACGGTCTTTCACGTCTGCTCGTTTGGTCAGCCCCCACCCTGGGAGCTGATCTTGCTGACCCCCTCGCCTTCTCTGGCTTCTCCCTTCCCAGTTCCGGATATTCTTGCTGCATTGGATTTTGCTTCCAGAACCCTTCCCCTGTACCTGTCCTATCTCCTCTTGAACCCCTCCACCGTCTCTGCCTCCACCAGCCCCCTGGCAGCGATTCCATGGCTCCACCACCTCCTCAGTGAAGTAGCACCTCCTCCTTTCTCCCTGAATCTCCCCCATGCCCTCTAGTGGTCCCTCCTCCTTCCTTCGAAGCACCCTGACTGCTCCTTCCCTATTTACCCCCTTCAGTGTACCTGAAGACCTCTATCATTTCCCCCCGGTCCCTTCTCTCTTCCAATGTGTACATATTTAGCTCTTCAAGCCTCTCCTCATAGGTCCTGTCCCCCAAGTCATTTTGGTTGCCCTCCTCTGGACCCTCTCCAGGAGTTTAATGTCCCTCTTTAAGTGTGGCCTCCAAAACTGCACGCAGTACTCTAGGTGTGGCTTCACCAAGCAGTTATACAGAGGGAGTATCACTTCCCTCCTTCTGGAGGTGATCCCCCTAGCGATGCATCCCAGCATCCTGTTGGCCTTGGCTGCTGCCCTCCTACAAGTCTCCAAGTTGTTCATCTTGACATCCACCACCACCCCCAACCCCAGGTCCCTCTCAGCCATCGAGATTTGTAGCATCCCCCCTCATGGTGTACACTTGGCCCGGGTTTCTGGCACCCAGGTGCAGTACCTAGCATTTCCTTGCATTGAACCTCAGCTTCCACTTTGTAGACCATCTTTCCAGAGCCTCCAGGTCCCCCTGTAGGGCCACCTTCCCCATCCAACACCAGTTTTGAGTCATCCGCAAAGAGACTCATCTCACTCCTGATACCTCTCCTTATGTCAGAGACGTAGGGTTGAACAGGAGGGGCCCAAGGACTGATCCCTGAGGGACCCCACTAATGACCCTCCTTGGGGATGAGACTGTCCCGCCAACTATGACCCTCTGGGTCCGGTCCTGGAGCCAATTGCCTATCTGTCTGATCATCTGGTTCCCCACCCCCATTTCTCCCAGCTTATCCAACAGGCACTCGTGAGGAACAGAGTCAAATGCCTTGCTGAAGTCTAGAAAGAGGTCATCTACTGGTCTACCCAGGTCCAAGGCACTCGTCACTCAGTCATAGAACTCCACAAGGTTTGTCTGACACGATTTCCCCGGGACGAATCCATGCTGTCTATCGTCCAGGCACCCTGACTTTCCAAGGTCCCCCCCCGCCCCCAGCCTCTCCTTGACAATGCCCTCCATCACCTTGCCCACCACCCGATGTCAGGCTGACAGGCCTGTAGTTCTCTGCCACCTCCTGATCCCCTTGTGGATAGGCACTATATGCGCCACCTTCCAGTCCTGGGGCACCCACCCTGTCCTCAGAGAGATGGTGAAAAGCTCCGGCCAGGGTTTCGCCAGGACATCCGCAGTTCCTTCAGCACTCAGGGATGTAATTTATCCGGCCCCGTGCTTTCTCCGTCTTAAGGGGCCTGAGGGCTTCCTCACTCTCTTTGCTGTGATTTCCACTTCGCCACCTCTTCTCCCTGCTTAGCCTCCCCCTGCCAGTGATCCCCCCCAGACCCGCTGACGGTAAGGGTCCCCTCCTCAATATCACTGTCTCCTCCCATGTATGATGGCACCCCATTTTCCTTGGTGAAAACTGAGGAAGTACTCATTTAGTACCTCAGCCTGCTCCCCTGGGTCTTGTGCCCATCTCTCCCCTGTTTTAATCCTGTTAATCTGCCCTTTCACCCTTCGTTTTTCCCCAGTGTATCTAAAGAACCCCTTGTTCCCTCTCCTAATTTCCCTGGCCAGGTTCTGCTCCTTCCTTGCCTTAGCCGCCCTCACCACCCTAGTGGCCCTTCTAGCCATCGGCTTGTGCTCCCCTCGATCCCTTTCACTCCTTGAGCACTTGAATTGCCTATAGGCTGCCTTCTTTCCCCACACCACCTCCTGGACCTCCTCCTGGTCCACCAGCAGGGTTTCGGCCCCACCGCATTTTCGCTTATTTTGCACAGGGTGCCGTAGCAACCTGCACCCTCTCCTGATGATTTCCCACCTACTATCAGCGCCATGTCTGGCCCAATCACATCCAAATGCTCCTAAGTATCCTTCCCATTTCCTTAAAATCCTCCCCCTGAAGTCAGTTACCTCTGTCTTTGTGCAGCCTTCTACCCTCCTAGGTCCAGGCAGAACCAGACTGTGGCATGGTCACTCCCTCGCAACGGGTCCTTACCTCCAGGCCCCAATCTGGTCACTGTCTGCCAGGACCACATCCAGTACCCGCCCCTTCCTGGTCGGTTCCCCCACCTGCTGAGTTAGGAACGCATCTTAAAAGACATTCAACAACCTCTGTTCCCTGGCCACCGAGGATGTCATAGTCTCCCAGTCTGTTCCTGGCATGTTTAAGTGCCCCAACACCACCACCCTTCCCCTGCCCAATCTGCAGTGTCTCCCAACATCTGCCACCAGACTCTCCTCCAGCTCCTCCGCCAGTGCAGGGGATCTGTACACCACTCCTATTTTTTACTCTCTTGCCCCCTGCTATCAAGGTGACCCAATCGCCTCCATGGTTCCCTCCGCCTCCTTCATCTCCCCCATGCCAATGCAGTTTTGACTATCATTGCTACCCCTCCTCCCTTCCCTCCCCTGTCCTTCATGAACATAGTGTAACCCTCCAGGTTCAAGTCCCAGTCGTGTCCTCGGTGGCTCAGGTCTCAGTGACTGCTGCCATCCACTGCTCCTTCAGTTAGCATCGCCTGAGCTCAGGCATTTTATTGCCTAAGCTCCTGGCATTTAGCAGACCACCTTCCACCCTTTCCCTATA
This sequence comes from Neoceratodus forsteri, assembly GCA_016271365.2. Classification (NCBI taxonomy): domain Eukaryota; kingdom Metazoa; phylum Chordata; order Ceratodontiformes; family Ceratodontidae; genus Neoceratodus; species Neoceratodus forsteri. Next base: position 327,173,254 of record CM057451.1, on the reverse strand, counting down.
CTTCCATTTCCCCTGCTCGTGTTCCCATGGGGATTCTGTTTTCCCCTGGTCTGCACTTTACCAGTTGGCCTTTTCCCACATTCCTCCAGCTCCCCAGGGGGTGGAGACAGAGGCCCTCCTTTATCGGACCCCCCTCGACAGCCTTTTCTCCCATCCCTCCCCCCTTCACAAGTTTAAACCCCACTTTTCACCAATGAACCCATCTATTTTCAACTTAAGGATTCCCCTTCCCTCCGAATTGAGATGGAGCCTATCTCTAGCATACAGCTCCTTATCCTCCCAGGTCTCCCCCCAATCCCCCATCAACCCATACCCTCTGGCCTCACACCACTCCCTGAGCCACTGGTTTATCTCCCTAATTTTCCTTTTGTGTTCCACACTAGCCCTTGGCACCGGCAGGATTTCTGAGAAGGAAATTGTGCATCCTATGTCATGACAGACCCTGGCAAGCTCCCTGAACCTTGCCTGTATCTCTAGCTCACTATTTCCCTCAATGTCATTTGTACGTAGGTGGACCAGTATGTCCGAGGAACCCCCACAATCCTTTGCCAGCTGATAAACCTTGTGCTTGGCCCTGTGCACTGTTAGTTCAGGGAAGCATTTTGTTCCAACTGGCCAGGCTTCTCCCTCCCTATCCCATTTGATACCTCTGATCATAGAATCCCCCAACAGGAGCACTCTGACCGCTCCATTTTCCTCCATTCCCCCCCTTCCATGTCCCTCATACTTTCTACCTGCCCCTCCACCCAGCCGGCTCCTTGTTCCTCCCCCTATCTGGGTGCCGCATGCTGCCCCTCCTTATTTACCCTGGCCACCCCTCCTCCCGATCCTATGCCTCTCCTTCTCCCGAGTATCCTTCTGTACCTTGCTAACTACCCCCTCACTGCTCGCTAGTGGTCCTTCTCCCCCCTCCACTAAACTAGCCTGGCTCTTCCTCCCTTCCTTTCTGTCTCCGTTTAGTCCCTCCTTGCTTGTCGTGCTTCCCTGGCCTAAACTCTCAGCTCCCTTTACTTTATCCTCCTTGTACTTCTGGTCCTTCTCCTTGCCCTTTCCTCCCAACTGGTCCTTCTTCTTGCGCTTTCCTCCCTCTTCCCACTGCCCCTCCTGCTCTGATTCACTGCTCCCCCCATTTTCCTGCATTCCAGGTTCCCCCCTGTTCCTCCTGCTATCCGGCCCCCGCCTCCTGCCCCCAACTCCCTTTCCATCTCTAACCACCCCTGTCATGTCTACATCACCCCCCTCATCCTCAAGCAGAAGAGGAGAATTGAAGCGGTTACTGAGTGTAAGGTCCGATCCACCTCCCCGCCTTGCTTCCTTCTGTCCAGCCCCGGCCATCTGCCTACTTCCCTCTGGCCCCCCCTTTGTGAGTGTCCCCAGTTACCTGCCTGCTTCCTTGGTAGTGTCCTCCTTTTTGGCCCCCTCTGCCAGGGTCTCTGTGTGACCCCAGAGTATTCTTCTGCGCTCCTTTCCCTATGCCTCTGCCCCTAGTGCTTGGTGCAACCCCGTGGAAGATCCCCTGCCCTCTTCCCCAACCATACCTCCCCCCTTCCCCCAGCTGTCTCCTAATCCCCACAACCTTCTCCCTAAGCTGTGCCAGCTGGTAGCACAGTGGGCAGCCACCAAGCTTCCAAGCCCAGTCCAGCATCATGGCTGCCCCACACCCTGTGCACCCACCACCCTCCCAAAGATGCCGGCCCTAATGACATGTGGTCCCATCCCCCTCCAAGTAGGTTTCCTTGGGTGAGCCACCAGGGTCCCCACTAGTCCAAGATACACCCCTACTGCCTAATCAGGTCACCCACTAATCCTAGATATAGTCCCACAGTAAACCGGTAACCCTGTTACTAGGTGCAGTACAACAGAGTAAACTTATAAGGGAAGTGAACAACTCCCTTAGCTCTTCTCTCCCAGCCTTTAAATCCAACCCCCAGTGGCTAGAACTACATGAGCTGCACCTGCAGCCTTTTCCTCCAGTTGCAGGGCAGGTGTTCCCCTATAAATAAGCAGAGCTCTGGGGAGGGAGAGGTGGGGGAGGGTTGGATAAGGATTGGGTCTATACCTGACTCTCGAGAGAGTGTATCGGCCCTGTGTCTGCCCCTCCAAGCCCTGCAGCCAAAGAACCAGCCCCAAGCAAATCCCACCAAATAGGTTTTAAATCAGAAGAAATAGGCCTCCACCAGCGCAGCCTATTACACAGTGAAACATCCAACAAATGAGCCCACTTACAGCCACCAAAGCAGTTTTCAAACTTTCAACAGCCCCCAAAACAATACCCTGCTAGCCCCTTAGAAGTAAGAAAGAAAAGAAATAACCTTGTACCAAGTAAAATCCACAAGAAACCCTGTAAAAACAAGAAGCAGCTACTGTACTGGAACACAACTGATCCTGTCCCCTTCTAGTTCCTTCCCACCTACCTACCTGGGCATTTCTCTGTCAAGGCCACCATACTAAGCATTCTGGAATAACTACATGCTCTTTTCCACGTAACTCACCCAGGACTTAGCACACTGAAACATGCTGCCCCTTAGCTTCTCCAGGAGGGTTGAGGTGGTATGCATGGTTATCCTTCCCAGGGCTCTTTACTTGTTCCAGAATGTCCCACGCTGTATACAACTTTCCATTTTTTGGCAACGAAACAAAGAAATCTCCAGATTCATTTGGCAGGGCAATGCCCCCGGATTAAAATAAGCTTTTCAAACAACATGACGTCTTGCTGCATTCTGACAATCTGCAGTTGGCTCCAGCCTTTAAACTGCCCCGGAGAGTATAGGGTTAATTTTCTATGTAGTGCATAGAACGTTTAGCTCGAGCTCGGTTGAGGTCTCTGTCTGCAGCCCTTTGAAACCCAACTGTCAGATTCTTTACTCCGCCTCACTGAACAGTCGCTCCGGAGATTTCTCCTTCAGCTCGGTTCAAAAGTCGGTTAAAGTGTCTGTTTAATCCGAAATTATTTCCGTATTGTCGGTTCAGGCTCTGTCTGCGGTACCGTGAGTACTTAGATAGTCTTACTGTTTACTTTGTGGAAATTGTAAGACTTGTCGATCGGTTTGGCTGAACCGATCCATTAGTGTGATTTCTTGTGCTTTTCTTTAGTGTGTGGTTACCGGTCCTTATCGATTCTAAAAAAAAAAAAAAAAAATGTTTTAAAACGTTTTTTTCCAATACCCGTGACACGGTTAGGAACCGATAACTGAGTCTTGCCTGGCGGTTGCCGAAAAAAGGGTAAGTTTGGTTAGGTTGGCCATGTCTGAGAAACCCAAGAAAAAACGGGCTCACTGGTTTTCAACACTGCAGTGAGTGTGGGGAAGCTTTTGCTCAGGCCGATCCCCACACCACCTGTGTTTATTGTCTGGGGTTTGAACACCTCGATACAGACTGCCAAATTTGTACACATTTTCCTAAGTCTACCCTGGAGAAAAGTTTAGGTAGACTTAGCGAAAAGGAGGCCAAGAAGTCCGCCGACCTGGATGGCCAGCCCGGTTTGGTTCCAACCGAACCAGAAGGAGTGCCCCCTGGCCAGGGCGATACTTCTTCGGGCAAGAGGAGAGCCGATCCTGAGGGATCGGTTCCTACAAAAAGGAAACGTAAAGACAGGTCAGCCAGTTTGGATCCGGAGGTTCATGTTCCAACCGCTGATGAGATTGCCCGAGCGATTCGGATTGTTGAATCGCTTCACCCGGTTCCGTCCGATCCGGCTCAGTTAGCTAGGGGTTCGGTCGGTTCCACTGGTTCTGGACTATGCCCCTGAAGATTTTTATGAACCGGAATTTGAGGAGGAGGGGGATTATGAACAGGATGATGACTATGATGGAGCAGAAAGTCTGGATGTGCCCATTGAACCGGACATCTCCCCAGACAGACCTTCTGGTGTTTCCCCTCCTAGGCTCTGAGTCCCCTTCCCACTATCTGTTCTACAGGAAAGTGGCTGAAACTCTCCAGCTCCCTATGGAGGAAGCTACAGAGGATCAAGAGGAGCCTGATTTTGTAGAAATGATGGACATCCCAGAGTCCAGGAGACTGTCTTTTCCCCTGCACAAATCATTTGGGGAAACAGACACAAAAAATTTTAAAGTCTCCTAATTCTGTACCTCCTGTTGATAGGAGAATGGACAAGAGGTACACTTTATCAGGCTCAGACACAGAGTTTTTCTACCAGCAATGCAGCCATGTTGGGGTAGTGCAGGCTACAGCCTATGACAGGGCTAATGTTCCCTTGGCTTCACACCCCCAGATAAAGACTCCAGGAGGATGGATGCCTTGGCAAAGAAGCAATACATGGCATCCTCTTTGGGACTCAGGCAGGCTAATTATATGGCCTATGCAGCCAGGTACCAGAAGTACAGGTGGGACACTGTACTGGCACTGGCTAAAGAGGCCTCCCCCCAGCTGGCCAAGGAGGTGGCTGCGGATGGGATTGAGGCATCTAAGGTACAGTTCCATGCTGCTGTGGACTCCAGTGATGTGTCATCAAGAGTCATGGCTACATCTGTGGCTCTTCGGAGAATGGCTTGGCTCAGATGTACTAGCCTCTCACAGGACACTTAGGCTAAGGCCATGGATTTCCCTGTGGAAGGTAATTCTCTGTTTGGGGAGCAGACAGAGAATTACATGAAGAAAATGGAGGAATATAGGACCACTTATAGGAGTGCTCAGGCCAAGGAGAGGCAGGCAACTCCTCAAAGGCAGCAATCTAGAGGCAGGCCTTTTCATAGGCCTTTCTACCAAGCACAGGCCTCTTCTCCCTTTTCACAGAGGGGGAGGCAGAAGGGGAATGAGCAGGGCTGCATCCATTCCTCAGCCTGAGGCCCCTACCAAGCAGACACCCTGATGGGCCTGCCTGGGTTGACTCTCCTATCCTTGTAGGGGGCAGGCTGGCTTACTTCGTCCAGGACTGGGTGTCTGTTGCTTCAGAGAAGTGGGTCCTGGAAGTAGTAAGCCAGGGACTGGTTCTCAGCTTCAAAAAATTTCCGAAGATGAGAGCCAGATCTTTTCCACCTGCAAGTCTCTCCGAAACCCTTGCCCTAGAGGCAGAGGTTTCATCTCTTCTGGCCTTAGAAGCCATAGAGAGAGAGAGTTCCTACCCTACACTGGGGCAAAGGTCTGTACTCCAGGTACTTCCTTACCCCAAAAAAGACGGGAGTGGCGACCCATCCTAGATCTAAGATACCTGAACAAACATCTTTTAAAACCAAGGTTCAAGATGGTGACTCTGGGAATAATTCTTCCCTCTCTAAGGCCAGGGGGCTGGCTAGCTCCTGGACCGCAAAGATGCCTACTTTCACATCCCCATCAGGTGCTCCCACAGAAAGTACCTCAGGTTTAAGTTGCCCTCAGGCCATTACCAGTTCAAAGCAATGTCCTTTGGCCTAACATCAGCTCCAAGGGTTTTCACAAAGTACCTGGCAGTAGTAGTGGCCTTTTTTTAAGAAAGGCAGAAGATATCCATTTTTCCATATCTGGACGACTGGCTCATAGTGGGTCAGTCTCCAGGCCAAGTCAAGTCAGACCTGCAAGTGACCCAGCAAGTGCTCACTTCCCTCGGATTTCTTTTCAACCTCCCCAGTCAGTTCTCGAACCAGTGCAGCTTCTTACCTTTATAGGGGCAGAGCTAGATACTGTCAAGGCAAGAGCCTTTCTTCCCATGGACGCATGCACTGCATAGAAAATTAACCCTCTACTCTCCAGGGTAGTTCAAAGGCTGGAGCTAACTGCAGATTGTCAGAATACAGCAAGACTCCATTAGAAGAAACACAATTACTAAGGTGAGTAATTTTTTCTTCTGGACTAGTACGGGGAAGGTCTCTGTTTCTTCCACTCTGGGCATGAGGGCCCTCAATTACATCGGCCACATGGGGGATTACCAGAAGGCTATCCTTAGTCAGATGGTATCAAAACTGGACTCCCTTCCTGACTCCCAGACTAAGCAGGAACTGGAAGATCTTGTCCTCTCCGTGTGTTCGGCCAGTAGATACATGCTTCGTGCTACATATGATGGGGTGGACACAGCAGGCAGGAGCTCAGCCTTTGCCGTATCCTTGCGGCGTCATGCCTGGCTCTGAGTGTCCCGTCTGGCCCCTGAAGTACAATCAGCTATCCACGATGCTCCCTTCAGAGGGTCTGTGCTGTTTGGCGGTGATGTCAAGGACATAATCACCGAATTACAGGAGAAGGGTTTGGCATTAAAGTCTGTTCAGACAATGTACAAAGCCTCTCAAGGGCAGAAACGGTCCTTATGGAGCCCCAACCACCAAAGAGCTAAGCAGACGCAATCCAGACGTCCCAATAAACGTAAGGCTGCACCAGCTGCCAAGAGCCCCCCCCCCCCCCGCAGAAAAGCTCCCGGGGCCTCGGCCGCTACTCCACCTCCTGGCTCCTTGCCTCTCCCACTGCCTCTGTCCAGTTCAGAGGAACCGGTAGGGGGGAGATTCTCCTCCCATCTGCTGGTCTGGGAGAGGATAACGACAGATGCCTCGGTGCTCCAGCTGATTGCAGCAGGACAGTCAATAGAATTAATTCAGAAACCACCTCGCAGACCACCCCCTACTCGTCTGCAATTGGTACTGGAAGAGATGCACACTCTTGTGTTGAAAGAGGCAATAGAACCTGTCCCCCTCCATCTTCAGGGGACAGGTTACTATTCTCACTTCTTTCTAGTACCAAAGAAAACCGGAGATCTGAGGCCCATTCTCAACCTCAGCTCCCTCAATCAGTTTGTGGAGTACTAACGGTTCCAAATGCTCTCCCTCCAGAGCCTTCTTCCCATGCTTTGGCCAGGCCTGTGGCTATGCACCCTGGATATGCAGGATGCCTACCTCCATATCCCCATTTGCACTCCCACCACAAGTACCTCTGTTTTTGTTTTCAGGGGTCCCACTACCAATTCAGGGCCCTCCCATTTGGTCTATCCTTGGCCCCTTGAGTATTTACCAAAAGCCTGGTGGTACTGGCGGCCTTCCTGCATACCAAGGGGGTCCAAGTCTTCCCCTGCTTGGACGATTGGCTTCTGGCAGCCCCAACCAGGGAGGAACTCTTGGGCTCCCTATCCCTCACCCTTCAAGTTTTCTCCGACCTGGGAATTACAATCAACCTTGTAAAGTCCCATCTGATCCCTTGCCAACAGCTGTAGTTCATAGGGGAAGTGTTGGACACGACCCTGGGCAAGGCCTTTTTGGCCCCAGACAGAACTGAGACTCTGTCAATCCAGGCTCGGATCGGAGCCAGGAAGGTCCTCTGCCTTCTCTGCCTGGAAGCCACTATCACGACCATCCCACTAGCTCATCTCCACATGAGGATCTCTCTGTGAACCCTACGGACTCAATGGGATCAGTCCCAAGACGACCTGGATCACGAGATCCTGGTGTCAGATACTGTGATCAGGGACTTACAGTGGTGGACGGTTGCAGATCACCTCAGTATGGGGACTCCGTTCTGTACCATCCCACCCACCCAGACCTGACGACGGATGCGTCAGGGGCAGGCTGGGGTACCCATCTTGGGTATCATCGGACTCAGGGCAGCTGGTCTCTGTTCGAACAGAGACTCCATATAACCATCCTTGAGCTGAGGGCAATCCTTTATGCCCTCCAGGCTCTCCTTCCGGTTGTTCGTCCCAGTCACCTTCTCGTACAGTCAGACAACATGTGTGTTGTCTGGTACCTCAACAAACAGGACTCGTTCATATCCCCTCTGCTGGGAAGCCATGAGAATCTGGCACTGGGCGTCCCAGCACAGCCTTCATCTGATGGCTGTCCACATGCCGGGGATGGAGAACACTCTCGAGGATGCTTTAAGTCACTCATCAGCCAAGTCTCACAAGTGGGAACTAGACCAGGCTGTGCTAAACCTACGTCTTCCAGCATTGGGGGACCCCTCAAATGGACCTTTTCGCCTCCCCTAACAACGCCAAACTTCCCATCTTCTGCTCGCTCACTCCAGGGTGAGATGTTTTTTGTTGGGACGCGCTGTCTCTGTGCTGGAAGGACAAGTTCGTTTACGCTTTCCCTCCGGTTCCTCTGATCCCAGAGAGTGCTCAACAAGCTAAGGTCGGAAGGGGCGAGAATGATCCTCATCGCTCCTTTCTGGCCGAGGCAAGCCTGGTCCTCTCTTCTGCAACAGTTTTCAGAGGAACCTCTTCTTCCTCTACCACTGTCGCAACACTCCCTGACCCAGGACCAGGGGACCCTGGTCCATCCAGGCCTCCAGTCTCTTCACCTTCACGAATGGCTCCTTCAGATGTAGCTAAAGCACGTTTTGGAGTTTCCCCCGCGGTAGCAGATATCCTGGTGGAGGCCAGAAAGCCTTCTACCAGGTCCAGTTACGCTATGAAGTGGAAGCGCTTCACTATCTGGAAGGTTATAATAACCTAGAACTTTTTTCTTGTCCAGCCAGTAAGGTTCTGGACTACCTTAGGCACCTATACGACTCAGGCCTTAGTTGTTCGTTAGTTAAAGTGCATACGGCAGACATTTCGGCCTACCACTTCCCTGTCGGGAGCAGGACGTTTGCACAACTGGACGTCTCCCAAGACTTTTCTGCGAGGGGGTCTTGCACCTAAGACCCCCGATTCGCAACCCTGCTCCCCCTTGGGACCTGAATTTCATTCTGGAGAAGATTACTCTGCCTCCCTTCGAACCTGCAGCGGAGGCAAAGCTAAAGTTTCTTTCTTGGAAGACTTTATTTCTGGTGGCCATTACCTTAGCTTGGAGGACTTCTGAGTTGCAAGCCCTGATGTGTGAAATCCCCCATTTGATTTTCCACAGGGATAGAGTGGCCATGCGTACTAATCCTAAATTTCTTCTGAAATTGGTGGTTGAATCTACTCTGAATCAGTCCATCGAGCTTCCAGCCTTCTTCACGGAGCACTCCAATCAAGGAGAGTACCTCCTCTATACCCTGGATGTACATAGAATTTTGAGGTACTACACTCACAGGACTAAAGATCTCAGAAAAACAGAGCAACTCTTTGTGTCTTTCGCTCACAAGAGAGAAGGCAACCCTATTTCCAAGCAATGCCTTTCTAGATGGTCAATTGTATCACTTTCTGTTATGACAAGCATCACAAGACCCTTCCGGGTCAGGTCAAAGGCCACTCCACTAGAGGGGTCGTGGCCTCTGCCGCTTGCTTTAAGGATGTGTCAGCAGCTGAGATTTGTGCAGCCGTAACTTGGACATCCGTCCATAACTTCACAAAACATTACAGTTTGGACATTGCCTCTCGCCGCAGAGCAGGCTTCGGCTAGCTGTTCTGCAGGGACTCCTCTCATGATCCCTGTCTAGAAGCTCAGCCTTTGTGGATGGTGTTTCCTCCTCCCGCTTTCTTTTTGTTCCAGACTGCTTGGGACTCAGTCCTACTTGTGAATACTTACTGCAAGAGCCCTCTCGAAGTAAGATAGTACAGTTACTCAAGAACTTACCATAACGGTAGGTCTTCGAGAGAGGCTCTTGCAGTAGATGTTACCTTCCCTCCCTCCAACCCCTCAATTTCTTCTTTCAGATATGGGGGCCATATCCTCTTCTCTCCTGTCAGACCTTTGGCTCTTGGCGGGAAAGAACTGGAGGGTGGGCGTCGGGACCGCCCCCTTTATACCGACGTCTGATGACGCCGGTCACCCGCCAGAGACTGCTAGCTAGAGATTTTTCGGTGGGGTCCTGATGCCTGGCGGCTTAGTCCTACTTGTGAATACCTACTGCAAGAGCCTCTCTCGAAGAGCTACCATTACGTTAAGTTCTTACGTAACTATACTTTTCTCCCGAAGGTGGTGTCTGAGTTTACCCTGAACCAGTATATCCACCTACCTGTCTTATTTCCCGGAGCATGCCAATCCAGAGGAATCACTGCTTCATACTTTAGATGCGCACAAAATTTTGAACTATTACCTGCTGCAAGCTAAGGACTGCAGAAAGTCAAAGCAGTTTTTTGTTTATTTCGCCCAAGGAAGAGAGGGCGGTCATGTTTCCAAACAATGTTTGTCCAAATGGTTGGCTAATTGTATTGTGTTCTTCTACAATAAATATGGCAAGGAGTTGTTAGGGACGGCGAATGCCGACTCCACCAGGGGTATGGCTACCTCTGTGACTTGATTCAAAGGGGTCTCTGCAGTTGACATTTGCGCTGCTGCCACCTGGAGTACCATCCATCCTTTCACCAAGCACTGTAGTCTGGATATTGCATCCAGAGCCCAAGCAGGCTTCAGTCAAGCTGTCTTAGGCCTTAGTTTGCCTTCCTCCCAGACTGTTCTGCTGCACTTGTAACTGCTTGGGGCTCGTTCCTACGGTAACTGAGATTTCCCCGAAGAAGATAGAACAGTTACGTGAGAACTTACCATAACAGTAGATCTGAGGGGATCTTGGTCATAAGATCTGCCTTCCCTCCTATCATCCCTCTATTTGGGGTCCTCTGCTCAGACTGGCTATCTGGTGTATCCAGCCTTTTATTTTGACCTGAGCACCTCTCTCTCCTCAGTTCCCTGCAGCATGAGAAACATAAAAACATAGAATTTGACGGCAGATAAGGACCGCTTGGCCCACCTAGTCTGACCATTTTCCTACCTAACAGATAAGCTGCAGATCCTAGTTAACCAACAGCTTACTTCCTCCTACCCCCCACTAGGACTGCCTTATGTCTGTCCCATGCATTCTTGAATTCCCCCACTGTTCTTGACTCCACGACCTCCTCAGGGAGGCTGTTCCATGCATCCACAACCCTCTCCATGAAAAAATACTTCCTCACATTACCTCTGAGCCGTCTCCCCTCTATCTTCAAATTGTGCCCCCTTGTTCTTGCACATCTCTTTTTCTGAAAGATGCTACCCTCTTGGACTTTGTTGATTCCCTTGAGGTACTTGAAAGTTTCTATCATGTCCCCTCTCTCCCTTCTTTCCTCAAGGGTATACATATTAAGCTCCTTTGGTCTTTCTTCGTATGTCTTCTGGTGCAGACCCTGCACCATTTTGGTTGCCCTCCTCTGGGCAGCCTCCACTCTGTCTGTCTTTGCGGAGATGGGATCTCCAGAACTGCAGCACAGTACTCCAGATAGGGTCTCACCAACTGTCTGTACAGAGGGATAACAACTTCCTGTTTTCTATTATTGATGCCTCTTCCTATGCATCCCAGTATCCCCCCAGCCTTCCTTACTGCCTTCTCACACTGCTTGCCCACCTTTAGGTCATCTGATATAATTACCCCCGGTCCCTTTCCATTTTACTGTTGTCAGTATCTCACCCCCATTGTGTACTCTTCCCCTGGGTTTTTGTTTCCCATGTGCATTACCTTGCACTTCTTTGCATTGAATCTGAGCTGCCATACATTTGACCATTCCTCCAACCCTGCCAAGTCCTTTCTCATCCTTTCCACTCCATCTTGTGTATCAACCCTGTTGCAGATCTTTGTGTCGTCTGCAAAGAGACATATTTTTCCTTCCAGTTCCTCTGCAGTGTCACTTACAAAGACATTAAAAAGGACCGGTCCCAGTACTGAACCCTGCGGTACCCCGCTAGTAACTCTCCTTTCTTCATTGTGTACTCTATTTACTACTACCCTTTGCATCCTGTTGTCTAGCCAGTTTTTTATCCAGGCTACCACCTTGGGGCCCTCTCCAAGGCTGGCTAACTTGTGTATTAATCTTTTGTGTGGGACTGTATCAAATGCCTTGCTAAAATCTAGGTAGGCCATGTCCACAGCCCCTCCCTGATCATCTACTTTGGTCACCCAGTCAAAGAAATCTATTAGATTCGTCTGACACGACCTTCCCATCGTGAATCCATGCTGCCTTGGGTCCTGTGCCCCACTGGCCTCTAGGTACTCAACAGTTCTTTCCTTCAGAAGTGATTCCATCATTTTCCTACCACTGAGGTCAAACTAACAGCTCTGTAGTTTCCTGCCTCTGTCCTGCTCCCACTTTTGGAAGAGGAATCACATCTGCCCTCCTCCAGTCCTCAGGTACCACCCCATCCTCCCATAATTTGTTAGAGGGTAGTCAGGTGTCACTAGTTCTACCCTTAGTTCTTTAGAATTCTGGGTGAATCCCATCAAGCCCCATTGCTTTGTCCACCTTCAATTTTATTATTTCTTCAGAACCCTTTCTTCTGTAAATGGACTGGTATTGACCCCGCCTTCAGAGTGTTTCTCTTGTTTGGTTTAGGTACCCCTCCTCCTCTTCCTTTGTGAATACTGAGCAGAAATATTTGTTCGGTATCCCTGCTTTTCACTGTCCCTCTACCCACATTCCTCCCTTTATTAAGCCTCAGTATCCCTCCTTTGATCTTTCTTCGCTCCCTAATGTACCTATAAAAGGTCTTATCCCCCTTCTTAACAGAATTGGCTGTCCTTTCCTCGGTTTGGGCCTTTGCTATTCTGACTGCCTTCCCAGCCTCTTTCTGCTTTAACTGATAAAGTTCTCTGTCCTGCTCATTCTGTGTTTCCTTATATTTCCTGAATGATATCCTTTTCTCCTTAACCTTCCCTGCCATCTCTTTTGAGAACCATAGCGTTTTTTTCCTTCGTTGTGTTTTATTGATTTGCTTTACACAAAGGCTTGTTGCTTCTGTGATGGCTGTTTTGATTACTCCCCATTGTTCCTCCACCCTCCTTCTTGCCTGTTTGCTAGTGCTTTCTAGGCACTCTCTCCTTTAAACATAGAAACATAGAAGTTGACGGCAGATAAGGACCGCAAGGCCCATCCAGTCTGCCCATTTCTTTTCTACCTTATAAATGTGCCATCGGCCTTTGCTCTGTCAGTGACTCATTCTATTTATAGTCATTTGTATTGCTCCTTATGCCTATCCCATGCCTGTTTGAAGCCCTGCACTGTATTCATAGCCACCACTTCTTGTGGTAAGCCATTCCATGCATCTACCACCCTTTCTGTGAAAAATAATTTCCTCACATTCCCCTTAATCGGCCTCCCTCTAATCTCATGCTGTGTCCTCTTGTCCTGCTATTTTTCTTATATTTAAACATGTTAGACTCTTTCACCTTGTTTATGCCCTTAAGGTGTTTAAATGTCTCGATCATATCACCTCTCTCCTCCTTTGCTCAAGGGTATACATTGAGCTCTGTTAATCTGTCCTCATATGTCTTCTGATGCAGTCCCTGCACCATTTTGGTTGCCTTCTCTGGACTGCCTCAATTTGGTTAATGTCCTGTGAAGGTGTGGCTTCCAATACTGCACGCAGTACTCCAGATGGGGCTTAACAATGTCTTGTACAGAGGGATTATTCCCTCTTACGACTTGTGATACCCTACTACACCCTAACACCCCCTAGCCTTACCTACTGCTTTAGAGGTCTGCTTGATGATTTTAGGTCATCAGTGATGATGATGCCCAAGTCTCTTTCTTCCTTTGTGACTGCTAGCAACTCCTCCCAGCCTATAAGTGGCTTCAGGGTTCTCTTCCCTATGTGCATGATTTTGCACTTCTTGCATTAAATCCCAGTTGCCACTCTTCTGACCATTCTGCTAGTTTATCCAGATCTCTTCTCATTCTGCCCACCCCATCTGGATCATCTACTGTTGCAGATCTTGGTGTCATCTGCAAACAGACAAGCCTTTACCCTCTAGTCCATCTAGCAGGTCACTAATGAAGATGTTGAATAGGACTGGCCCCAGGACTGATCCCTGAGGTACCCCACTTGTGACTTGCATCTCTTCTGACTGTATATCATTTACCACCACTCTCTGTTTTCTGCCAGTCAACCAGTTTGCCACCCAGTTGACCAACTTTGACCCACCCGAGCCTACCTAGCTTATTTATCAATCTTCTATGTGAACAGTGTCAAAAGCTTTGCTGAAGTCAAGGTAGGCGACATCAACTGCTCCCCTTGGTCCACCACTCTGGTTACCCAGTCAAAGAAATCTATGAGATTAGTTTGACAGGACCTTCCTTTGTAAACCCATGCTGTCTTGGATCCTGTGCCCTATGGATTCCAGGTGTTGCACTATCCTTTCCTTAAGGAGTGCCTCCATAATCTTGCCCACTACTGAGGTAAGACTGACCGGTCTGTAGTTCCCCGCCTCCTCCCTGCTACCACTCTGTGGATGGGATCACATGAGCCCTTCTCCAGTCTTCTGGGACCTCTCCTGTGCTCAGAGACTCACTAAACAATTCTGCTAATGGCTCTGCTAGTTCCTCCTTTAGCTCCTTAAGTACCCTGGGATGTATGCCATCAGGTCCCATTGCCTTATCCACCCTGAGCTTAGCAAGCTCTTGTAGGACCCTTTCTTTGTAAAGGGAGTAGTGCTCACCTCCCCTGTGTCCATGATGCTGAGCTGTGGGCCCTGCCCTACCTTCTCTTCAGTAAATACTGAGCAAAAGTATCTATTTAGGATGAATGCCTTTACAGGTCCTCCTCCTCACATGCCCCTTTTCTCCATTAAGCTTAGCATACCCCTCTGGACTTTCTCTTCACTAATGTATCTATAGAAAGTCTTGTCACCTTCTTTACTGTTCGTGCTAGTGTTTCCTCAGTTTGGGACTTTGCCTGCCTTACCTGCTTCCCTTAGGGCAGTTTGGTATGCCTCCCTATCTTCATCCCGCTGTGTTCCTTATATTTCTGAAGGCCAGCCTTTTGGCTCTGACCTTTTCTGCTACTGTATTTGAGAACCAAAGTGGTTTCCTTCTTCTTTGCACTTCCTTTTCTGTCTAACACAATGGGATGTTGCTTCAAGTATTGTATCCTTAATGCTTGCCCACTTGCCTGTACCTCCTCACCTGTGTTTCTTTTGCCAGGGCTAGCTTAACTCTGTTGGCCATCTTATCAAAGTCAGCTCCTCTGAAGTCCCATATTTTTGCTTTGGAATGGGATGATTTAGATGTAGTAGCCAAATTGAACCATACCATGTGATGGTCACTGGCCCCAGGTGACCTTCTACCTGGAGATCTGTGATCCCTTCTTTGTTAGTCAGTACTAGATCTAGGATAGCCCTGTCTCTTGTGGGTTGCTGTACCAGTTGTTTGAGGCCCTCCCCTGGAATCCACTATGAGTCTAGTTCTGGCAGATGTTCCTGCTGGTATTGACCAATCTGTATCTGGCATGTTGAGTCTCCATTATCAGAACCTCCCTTTAGCTGTCATGTTTTGTATATCTTCTAACAGTAATGTGTCTATGTCCTCCCTCTGGTCTGGGGCCTGTAGACAACCCCAGTTCTTTATGGCTGTCCCATTTCCTGTTTCCAGGGTGACCACAGTTCTTCTGGCTCCTTATGTGTATTCTGAATTTCTGTAGCTTTGATATTTTCATTAACATACAGGGCCACCCTCCCCCTTTTTGCACCTCGTCTCTTCTAAGAACAATACATAGCCTGGTACTGAAGTCTCCCAAGTGTGGTTACTGGTAAACCACGTCTCACTAATTGCTACTATGTCCAGTTTAGCCTCTGACATTATTGCCTGGAGGTCTGGGATCTTATTTCCCAGGCTTTTCCCAAAGTCAGCCCTCCTAAAGTTCAATACTCTTGCCTTTGTATGGCTTGATTGTATGGCTGTGTTTATTGTGAACCACACTGTTTGGTGGTCGCTTGTTCCCAGATGGCTACCCACCTCTGAATCTGAGATTCTTTCTCCGTTCCCATTTGAGAGTACCAGGTCTAAGATTGCTCCCTCCCGAATGGGTTCCAGTACTAGCTGTCTGAGTCATGCCCCCTGTAGGGCATCAAGAATGACCCTGCTCTTGGATGTGCCTGCAGCAAAGGTGCTCCAGTTAACATCTGGCATATTCAGGTCCCCCATCAACAATATCTCCCTTTTTTCTGCCATTCTAAGGAAGCCTTCTATCATTTCCTTGTCCATTCCCTCCCCCTGAGATGGGGGTCTGTATACAACCCCGCATGGATTGTGGTGCCATTTCCTGTCTCCAGGGTGACCCAGAGTGCCTCATCTGCTCCCTGTTTACTCTTTAGTTCTGTTGCTTTGATCCCTTCCTTTACATAGAGAGCTACTCCTGCTCCTCTTTTACCCTCCCTGTCCCTCCTGTAGATTGTGTATCCTGATATGTTGACATCCCAGTCATGGTTCTCTGTGTACCATGTTTCTGTGACTGCCACAATATCCAGGCAACCCTCCTCCATCAAGGCCACTAGTTCAGGGAGCTTGTTACACAGACTATGGGCGTTGGTACTCCTCACCCTCCACTTTTTGATAGCCTTACCCCTTTTAGCCCCATTCCTGTCCTTACTGCCTTTGCCTTTTTTTACATTTACCTCTGTCCTGCTCCCTAATAACTTCTCTACCTTGGTGTTTACCTCACTAATTACCGTGTTTTGTTGGGGGAGGCTGGGATTTCCCTGCTCCTTTTCAGTGCCTCCCCCCCTTGGCTAGGTTAAATGCTTGCCAATGAAGCATTTAAACCTCTCACCTAGGATCCTGGTTCCCCCTGGACAGATGCAGACCATCGCACCAGTATAGGTCTGCATCCTCCAGGTGCTCCCAGTCCCCAATGAAGTCAAACCCTGAGCTCCACACCAGTTTTTCAACCACTCATTGAATTCCCTGGTGAGAGTGCCCTAGCATCACCCTTGCCATAGACAGGCAGCACCTCCGAGAAGGTTACCGTGATGCGCTACTTGTCTAAGGCCCCTCCCCAACTCTACAAACTCCTCTTGCACTGCTCTGATCCCATTCCTAGCCAGGTCACTTGTCCCTAGGTGGACAGTGACATCCAGCCCTCCTCGTGCAGCTCCTCCCACGATCCTGAGGATTCGCTCCTGTCCCTCCAAGCCGTGGCACCAGGAAGGCACCTTACCTCCCTCTCCCCTTCCTCCCCATTTCTATCCCCTAATGATTGAGTCCCCCACCAGGAGTTGTTTCCTTCCCCGATGGGGTCCCATGCCACCCTCCTGTGGGTCTCTTTTGTGAAGGTTCCCAACATCCTCCTTGGTCTCCACTGCAGGTGCCTCCATAGAGGAACCACTATCCACCAGAAGAGCGAATGAATTGTGGAGAGGTACAGCTGGAGGGATGCAACTCTGTTCTACCACCCTCTCCCTTCCTGAGCCCACTGTGGTCCGGCCTCTCCTCTTTCTTGGCAACCTCTGATGTAGTGGCATTGGCCCTGGTGGTCTCTGGGTGGGGGAGGAGGTTTCACGAATCCTGGCCAGGTCAGCCTGGAGACGGGCAACCTCCTCTCTCAGACCAGAGAGGTGCCTGCAAATAGGGCAGCATCGCAGCCTCCAGAATGTCTCCCGAACACTACTGCCCCACAGCCATTGCACTGCACCACTCCTATCATGTCTTATTTTGTGTCCCCTCTCCTGTTTCTCTGTGTGCTTACCCTATCCTCTCCTTACAACTCTCACCCTTCCTGTTCTGGGACAGCAACTTCCTACGTTCTTTAGTAGTCTCCTCCTTCCTTGCTCAATGTCAGACCATCAGCAGCTAGGGGGGAGAGTGAGCTACTTTTTTCCTTTTAGGATTGACAAAACCAATGTTCTCTATGATCCTTCCCTTCCTACTGCCAAATAGGAAGTTCCTGTTGACAGTCGGATCCAGTGGCTATAAAAGTAGAACTGGCTTAGGGTGGGATGGAGGGGGGAGGGCAATTAGTAAGAAAAAAGGCTAGCAACAGGAAGTTGTAATTTGAGTCACCTGCTTTTATAGTGTCTAAGCCACACCCCAATTAAGCTCTCTCTCCTCCTACTGGTTTAGCAAAGTCAGCTGATAATACTCTTCCCAGCACAGAACACACACTGACTTTCTTTCTTTTTCTTTTTCCTTTAACCCTAAATAAGACCCCTTCTACTTCTAATAAAGTATCTGTCTGCTTAATCTCAACAGACACATCAGACAGTGAGCTTGCTCCTTAGTCTCCGGGGAAAAAAAACTGGGGAGGGAGCGGGGTCACTCACACCTTTATAGGGTTGATGACATCGTCAGGTGATGTCAGTATGGGCGGCCCCAGTTGTACTGATGGAAAATCTTTTGTGTGGATCCAGCTTCACTGATGGTGAAGTTTCTATGGTGGTTACCTGATGACTGAGATCCCCTCGAAGATCTACTGTTATGGCAAGTTCTTACGTAACGGTTCTTTCTCACCAGTGGATAGAATACTCTTGGAAGCATCAAATCAGATTCTTCCTCACCCTGACCATTACCACACACAATCAAGCCTCCAGAGGCACCTCCTGCAGGAGACTGTGCTGGGAAGCACAGGCCCCTCACACCTACATTGTCTGGACCTGCCCTGTTCTACTCCCCTTCTTCCAGTCACTGCAAGAGGAGCTGGATGAACTGTTTGGGAAACCATTTCCTCTAACAGCAGAAATCATTCTCTTATTCCAGCTCCCCAAGGGCCTGAGAGACCCAGTCTCAAGATATCTTATTGGCATCCTGCTCATGCAGCTAAGAAAAGTATTACAAGGGCCTGGCTAATCCCTCACCACCACCAACTTGGCATGGCGAACCACAATCAGTCAGATCTGTAGAATGGAGAAAATTACACACTTGCTGAATGATAAGGCAGAACTCTGCTCCTTGCAGTGGAATGGATTGTTGGTGCAGGTAGTGTGTAAAGACAGTGAATTTGTTCCATAAAACCCTGCAACACAGCAGTAACCCCACCCCAAGATGGAAAACTTTTTCAATTCAAGACAATGTTACAACATTTCAAGTGGCCAGCACCCCTACCCGACATGACACCGCTCCACCCCAACCCCGGTTCACTCTTCGGTCCCCCTCGCCTCACTCAGGAGTCCACTCGGATATATTTCATAACTCGTGCTGCCTGGGGTCAGGAACGTATAGCTAAACCAATGTATACTTGACTTCCTCTCCCTCCCTGCACTGTAACATAGGGATACCACCACCATCATTCCTTTCCCTCAGACAATGTAACTGTAATAATGATTCAGGACCATACTTACTGTATAAGCATGTTCACTTTATTATGTACACAGCTGGATGATGCAAACATGGAAGTCTGTTTAATAAAAATTGTAGCTACAAAACAAAGAAACAAGGCAAGCGTGGGGACCCAACTGGCTAGTTACCAGGATGGTTGAGGCTTGGCCAGGAAGGAGTCAGGAGGAAGGTAATAAGAACAGGTGGGGAGGGGTTGGAGTTTCAGCTGGTGCCTGAGGGAGCATGGGGATGTAGAGAGGCAGAGGAAAGAGGGGAGTTGGATCTAGAATGAGGGAAGTCGATGGGAGAAGGCAGCTTGCCCAGCAGGGGTGAGGAATGGCAAAAGTGTGATGGTCCCTGGAACAGAGGGAACAGGAAGCAGGAGGGAGTTGGGAGAGGAGGAGGTAACAGGGAAGGGAACCAAACCAGTATTTGGATATGGAGGCGGTACAATGTGCCTGCCAATGTGAGCGCAGAGGAAGAATGGATAGGGAAGAATACAGTGAAAATTAGTGGGTGCCAGGGGGGAGTTTACTAGTGGCAGAACGAGTTACAGTGGGTGCCAGTCTGGCAAGGGAGGTGGATATCCATGTAGTTGGAAGACATGGAGCACCATTTTGCTAACAAACTCCCTGTGGACATGCAGAGATGAGCAGTCTTTGTTGCCGCACAGAGCTTGGGAGAGAGTTTTGCATGGATGGCATCGATGTGGGCTGAGAAGTGAAGCTTACCGTCTAGCCACACTCCAAGGTACTTGAAGGACTGAATTTCTTCAAGAGGTGTGCCATCCAGAGTAATGAAAGCAGGGTGTGGGGGGCATTGGATCTGGCCAGTTTCTGATTGGTAAAGGTCATGAATACCATTTTATTTAGTGTTGATTATGAGTTGGTTGGATTGGAACCAGTGCAGAAGGTTGTTGAAGTCCCGCTGGAGCAGTTCTTCCACGTCTGTGGTGAAGGGACCAGAGGTGAAGATGACTGTCATCTGCATACATGTGGATATGTGAGTTGGGACAGGCAGAGAGGTAGTTCAGGAAAATGTAGAAAAGGATGGGACCCAAGATGGAGCCCTGTGGGACCCCAGTGTCGATAGGAATGGGACGTGATAGGGCGCTTCCAACCTGTACCAGCTGATGGCCATTTTGATAGGAGCAGAGCCAAGCAACAGCAGGAGCTGAAAGGCCAGCAGAAGCTCATCTTGTCCAGAAGGGAAGGATGGAACACCTCATGGAAGGCTTTGGCCTGATTGATGAATATAGCGGCCGTAATGTGCTACTGATCCATCCTGGAAAAGATAGTGACACACACGCTGCGGGGGCAGCGATGGAATGCTGCTTCTGAAACCAGACTGGAAGGGTGACAGGAAGTTGGAGGATGAAAAGAAGTCAAGGAGTCTAGAATGGACCAACGTCTGTAGCAGCTTATGGAGGAGAGGAGGGAGATGGGACAGACGTTGCCATGGGAGGAGGGGTCAGCCCCTTTGTGAAGTGGAATAACTTTGGCCACCTTCCTGGATTGAGGAACAGCACTGTGGGAGAAGGAAAGGTTGAGTAGGTGAGTAAGGGGAGTTGCAGGGGCTGAGAAGTGGAGGAGCTTGGGGTCCAGACCATCAGAGCTGGACTTTTAACGGGTTGAGGGAGACGAGAGCAAGCAGGGTTTCTTGGATGGTAATGGGAAATGGAAACCCAGTGAGGGTTGGGGGGGCAGGAGGAAGGAGAGTAGCTGGGGGTGAGAAGAAGGAGGGCACAGGTTGTGAAGAACTCATTAAATTTAGCAGCAACAGAGGTAGTGTCAGATACAGGTGAACTATTAACCTCAAGGACAGGGGGAGTGGACTGGGCAGGGGGGGTCGAAAAAGAAGTGGATAACCTTCCAGAATTTAGCTGGAGAGTTAAGGCTTTTCTGGAGGTTGGCCTTAAAATAGCAGTTTCACGGTCTGGACAGCCTTAGTACAGTTATTCTCTGGAGCCCTGTAAGAGATGAGGTCAGGAGAGGAGTTGGATGATTTGTAGCGGGCCCATGTGAGGTCTCGGGACTGGCACAGATTGATGATTTCTGTGATAATTCAGGGTGATGGGAAGTTTTTACTCAGTTTCCTGAGGGGGGGTGGGTGTGCTTGTCCCACACAGAGGAGAATCTGGAGTGGACTAGTGCAAGGGCCACATCAGTATCAGAGACTGAGAGGATGGCTGACCAGTCTGTTGCAGTGAGGTTGCTTAGTAGAGCATTGATGTCTAGCGACTTGAGAGACCTGGACCAGATGTATTTTGGCGAAGAGGAAGAACCCCAGAGTTTTCTGACACACAACACCATGCTGTGGTCACTAAATGAATCCGGCCAAATACCTGCAGCAGCAGTGCTGTGAGGGTGAGCGATTAGAACCCAGTCCAAAAGGATATGGTTGCTGGTCCGGTGGCACTGAGGGTTGAGGCGCTGGATGCCACACCTCGCAGATGACCTGGGTTCGGGAGCGAGCTCGGGTTGCCGGGGGTTGGCCGAGGAAGAGGATTGAGTGTCCGATGACAGCTGTCCTCTCCTGGGGGGTGGGTGGGTTGTAGATCCCCAGTGTCAGTGGCGCTTTTCGGAGGCTGGGTGCGCTGCAGCCTGGGGACCACATCAAGACGGGGAGGTGTCGGTGGATGACCTTCAGGCAGCTGCGGGAGCGCACCCGTCTTGTACTGGACGTCATTGCACATCCGCACCTCCGGGTTGGGGGATCATGAACAAAGAACCACCCTGCACCGCCAAGTAGATGACGACGCCCGGCCCCCATACCCACCGCTGGATCCTGCCCACGTGGTCTCCTGATTCTCTCCCCCCATTGCCTTGCCTGCAGCTAATTGGATTTCAAGGAGCACCAAAGTAGGAGTGCTGGCCCCGCCTTGGGGGGGTATAAGCGAGGGGGCTCGCTGCAAGGTAAGTGTGATGGTCCGGAGTATCGTGGGGGAGACTTGGGATGGGGGTCTGAAGTGGGCAGGGAGTCTGAGGGAGTCTTGGTGAAGCAGCGACCACGGGGAAAAATAAGTTGGGGGGGGGGGCACAAAACAAAAGGGTATGGTTGGTAGAGTGGGGATTGAGCCAGTTGGGTTCCGAAATAACCTGGAACAAATTAAGGGACTCTGTATCCCACGAATGGTAGATTTGGAGGACAGGGAAAGCCAATTTACATTGAAATCCCCAGGGAGGATGAATTCACCTGTGGAGGAATGAGAGGCGATGGAGGGAAGAGAATCAACCAAGGATGAATGTGAGATGTTAGGAGATGCATAGACCGCCCCAGTGAATATAGGTACAGAGGAGGAAATGAGACCCTAACTAGGAGAAATTCGTGGGAGGGAGAGTACGGCCTCATGATGGCCATGAGTGTATGAGAGGCTCTGACATCTACCAGGATTTAAACCAAGTTACACAGAGACAAAGTAAAAGATTTGGAGCATTTTCTTGAAAAGATGAACAGAGCTGCTACAGTGCCCACCAAGTTGCTGAATCTGCCAATGCCAGCTAAGCCAAAAATACCGGCGAAGGATAAAGGGTGGATACCACTCAATAAATTGAAGCCATAGTCGCCAGCGAAATTAGTTACCTGGTCTGAGTCTTCCCCATCATCAGCAGAGAGCTGCTAGGGTAGGCAACAGTCAGACAGCTCATCAGTGAGTCGACAGCACTCCCCCGAGCAACCATGATCCAGATCGCTGCTCTCAGACTGGGATAGCAAGTCTACTGATTTGTCCAGTATACTAGCAGAAAATGTTTCTTTGGGGCAGCTTCCTTGGCCAGAACCTCACCCTGCTAATGGCTCTTATCCCATTTCAAATGTACCATAGCCTCCCGCTTTCACGTCCGGGGAATATGTTGTTGAGTACCATCTTGCACAGTCACTGCCTGCTGTCACTGTACCCAGTGCAGTTCTGACATCTCTGATTTTATAGAGACTGACGCCTTCTCCGTTTCAGGTTGCTTCCCAGGCATCTCCTCTGGTGTGCCTGGCTGAGCCCACTCTGCACCCCCCGCTCTCCGCCTTGGAGTAAGAGTACAACCCTGTCCTCCCAGATGGTGAGTATTTCGGGATGGGGAGCTGATCCTCAGCCTGTATGGCCAGGAGAGTCTGTTGGCTCCACTGTCTCCTCAGGCAGTGAGGGCATGGTCCAGTACAGGCCATTACTCTGCCTCTATCCCCACCCCAACCCTGCTCTTCAGTCTTTGAGGCAAACCCAGGAGACTGAACTTTTTCCCAGAGGAGGATTCCTGTAAAGAGAATGTATGAAGTACCTCCTTGGTGGTGGTCATCCCTCACGTCCCTATGGCTTTAGAGGCAGATACCCTGGCTGCCTGGCACAAGCCCAACTCCCTACCAGTCATTCCTAGGAAAGCACACAAGCAGTGTCTGGCTCCTCTGGATAGGAAGTACTACTTTCTGTATCACTCCACGTTGTCAGTGGGGAGTTTATATATGGGTAATGAGCCTTCCTATTGGGGTAGTGGAACAGCCCAAAGCTGTCAATCAGCATAGAACCTTGGGCACATGAGCATTCTGAGACCACTAATTTCTCAGTGTTTGCTGTGCCACTAGAAGGGTGGGATAGCATAGGTAGAGCTCCCTCTAAGGAGCTTCTGTCTACAATTAGTTACTTTCCAACAGGATTGTGTAACTGAGTGAGGCAGGTTAGGGGTACCTGGTGACGGAGCACCTTCAAATTTAGAAATCTTGCCTGTTAAGCTGCAGCTTTCAGATTTGATTAAACTGCTATATTATCACATTTCAGTGCCTTCTGTGCATGAATTGTGGTCCATGTGCCACTGTACTGTACTTACGGTGTGCAACAAGGTCTCCGGTTCCCTTAACTTGGTGCCTCAGGTAAGTGGTTGAACTTATATTTGGGGGGGGGGGCACAGTTAGCTAGCTTATGGGTCTCTTACTACTCCTTTCTTCTATTTTCTTGTTTCTCCGAGCATTCGTCTGGCGACAGACCCTCCCTCTCCCTCCTCTACTTGGGTTATAGGAGCAGACTGAGTGGAACCTTGCTTTTTGTCCTTAGTGCTGTGCTCTGTATGCAGTGAGGCTGTCTGGGAGAACTACAAGCTTCAGGGCTAAATTGTATTTTTCTTTATTACCACTGATCACCCTTGAGCAAAGCGCTTGTTGGCATGTCGGTTCCCTGCCCGTCCATAAGCAAGTGCTTGTGAGCATGTCAGTTCCCCGTCTGTCCCAAGCCACGTGGTTCCTGCCATTGCTGGTAGCTTGCCAGTGTGTATTTGCACCTCTTATTAGGCGCTTGGGATTGTGGCTTCTATTCATGACTTTTTCCTCTAGACACTGGTGTACTTGGTAGCCCGCCCAACATTGTGGCGTCACATGAATTGGTGTGCCATCACGTTAGCCTGAATTCGTACGCACTCCACCTTACTCGGTCACCCAGCACAGTAGCTGAAGCAGAGAGCCTTCTCTAACATGACTGTCATTTTCTCTCATCTGGTACGGCAACAGCAGAGGCAACGTTAATGAAACAGCGCAGGGTGAGTGTGTTGCAGTAGGCACTAGTGGGGCAAAGTGAATCGGCACTCTGACAGCAGTGCTCAGATAGGGAAAGTGCCTAACCAGTGTGAAGTGCTTACAGTGCTCAGCCCAAGGGGGGGAGGGAGGGGAATAGAGGAAAGAAAGTTGTTTAGGGAAAACTTGGGAAGTACTTTGCATAATGTCTAGCTATTTGCCTATTTATCTGCTGGCTGCAGCATAGGAAGGGTTCCAGGTACAGTGCGTTAATAGAGCTGACATGTACTGTTGCCTTCTTTGATTTCTGGATGCAGCATAGGCTTTGAAATAAGTTTGATTAATAGGAAATGGCACAGTGGGTTATCAGAGACCAGCATTTAAGAGATGTAAGACCTGCAGGAGGATGATGAGACCCTCCCTCTTAAGGTCTTACTGCCCTAATTGTGTAACATAATCTAACATGTCTGTTTGCCCCCCGCCGAACCCCAAGCTGGGTTGGGGGTGCACCTCGAATACCAGCTGGCATTGGTACGGCCGAGTTGCACAAATCCTTTTCTGCTGCACTTAAATGAGCTGCTGAATTCTGGTATTCTGCAGGACATCCCCAACAACACACCCAAACTCAAGGCAGGCCTCTCAGGTCGAGGGGAGTCCATAAAGGCACATCCAGGTGCAGCAGAGCAGAGTAATACTGCTAACCCAGATTCGCAAGCAGCCCCTGACCTTGACAGTATGGAGGATCAAGATGAGGATTCAGGGAGACCTGGTGAAAATCCTGACCCATCAACTCTATCAGATGAGGAAGAAGGTCTCTCCGTAGAGGAGGAGCGAGAGTGACTGGAGCTCAAGAAAAAGATTCTGATCCCTTCCCTGTTTCATACAAAGTCACCATCATATCTTATAATACAAGCTTGGTCGGACATTGCAGCTGAAGGAGATGCAAGTCATGGAGTCCCTGGATGTGAATCCTATCCTGTCAGTCTCTTTCTCTGCACTGACGTGTTTCCCAGACTTTATGCACTGTGACCAAATTACTGAACAGGAATGGGTCCAGACGGATATGCGCAAGTAGTTCCCTAGGAATGAGGATGAGCTGTTAGCCAATCCTGGAGGAGCGCTCCAAGAAGTGGGAGGTTCCTCCTTTGGCAGATAACACCGTGCATAATTCTGCTAAGCACACAACTGTACCTATTGAAGGTTCAGCAGCCTTAATAGACACCCACAGTAAGTGGATGGACACCTCGTGCAGAAGGGCTTTTGCTTCGAATGGGGTAAATCTTCGAACATCATATGCATCTTATATTGTGTCCAGAGCATTGAACTTATGGATCACTACTTTGGGTAGCTACGTCCCTCCAGAGTTGGAAGGGTCAGACATTTTGCAGCTCGAGTCCATGGCCTCCGCCTTTCTGGGAGGTGCCACAGTGGACAGTTTACTGATGGCAGCATGCCCTGCTTATCATATTGTGGCAGCTATGTGGGGTGTCTGGCATCGGCACTGGGTCGCAGACCAGGCATCCAAATTGAAACTGTTTAACCTATCCTTTTAAGGAGAGTTGTTATTCGGCCCTGGCCCAGACGACATCCTTAAGGACATCCAGGATAAGAAGGGTTAACTTCCGGTGTCCAGAAAACAATAGAAGGCAGATTCAGTGCTAAGAGGGCTGGGGTTTGCTCGGCAGTCAGAGTCCAGAGGTGGTTTTTGGTCTTTTGAGAATTTCAGAAACCAGAGAAATAGAGGGGCCTATTCTGCATTCAAGGGCAACAGTAATGGAGGATCCTTCACCCACAAGCATAATGGAGGTTTGGTATGAAGAGGAGGTAACTAACAATGAAGGTACGTGGGCCTATCTCTGCCCCCCTTCCCTTGGTGGAAGACTACAGAATTTTTACCAGCGATGGGCCCAGCTAACATCGTGTGGGTAAAGGAGATCTTTTTGAGAAGGTTCCTTCAGTAGGTCGTCACATATAGGACTGGCGCCACCTGGCATCAGGCTGCATGGCAGACTTTTCTAGCAGTCCCCACGCCCACCCTCCAGTTCTTTCCCGCTGTTGCCTCGTGTCAGTCGCATAGCAGACTTCCATATAGTAATCATCGTGAAAGTGTCTTGCGTCGGAGTTTCCTTCGCAAAAATTCTCAGCTTTATATCCTTTTTCATTGATGTCTTCACCCAAGAAGAAGTGCTTGTCGTGTGGCACACAGATCCCGCACAAAGGTGGTCACCTCAAGTGCGTCCTCTGTTTAGGCCCGGACCATCCTGTTTCCTCCTGCCCTGAGTGCCAGACCTTCAATAAGGCCATGAAGAAAAGGAGACAGCAGGCTTTGGAGGCCCATCTTTTAAAAGCCCATCTGGCTTCTCTTGAAAAGAAGATCTACCGCTTAAGAGAGTCCTTGGCCGAAAAATCTTCTCCTTCTCAGAAGCACAAGAAGAAATCCAGGGAGCAGGAGTGCTGCGCGGCCCTTGACGAGCAAGGCCCAGCCGCTGCCCAGAAAGTCGGACGGTAAGTCTGTTAAGACCTCATCGTGTCAGCCGGTCGTCTGCTCCTCTGACAAATGCACCGCTTCAGCTGATAAGTCGGCCCCAAGCTCCACTGGGGATCACGCAGCGTCCGGTAAGCCAACTACCCAGAATGTGGGTACTCGCCCGGCACCGGTCGGTAAGCCAGTCGGGGGCCCCTCCCCTGCCCGCCTGACTCCATCTGCTAAGACGGCCATCTCTGACAGTCGCACTGGTGCAGTTCCCCCTTCGGGCCTAATGGCACCTCACCCAACGTCCGGAGGAACCAGAGGGAGAGGCCCTCTCCCTCCTCTCTCCTGTGCCTCCCTTCGCCAGCGGGTACTTCAGGTGACGATACTGGAGAACCCCCTCAACGTAGTTGATGCTTCGAGGTCAGCTCCGTGTTCCCCTCTTGGGGTCAAGGAGAAGGAGGTTCCTCCTCAGCCAGCAGGCCTTACCATGGAGGTCCCTCCTTCGGGCGGGATTCCTGCTTCTCCTCCTCAGACGCCGGACGTCCCGACATCAGTCCCGCAGCCTGGACCGGTTGACCGGCCTCAGCCATTGGCCCCCACGCCGGATCAGGTCCTGCCGCAAGGGCCCCTTCATCCGGCCCCTCCGACGCCGGGTCCCCTTCCAGCACCGGATCGGGTGGTGCCGGTCCCGACGTTGGTTCCCCTGACGTGGGCTGTCCTGATGCCAGACCCCCAGCCCATATACACAATGGCTGATCCGACATGGGTACCCCCAACGCCTGATCTGACAGGGATTTATTCTAGACCCTAAACTGTCCCACATTACCCACAGGTATTTCCTGGGGACCACTACCCAGTGGGTCCCCCTCTGGACTGGAGTCATTTTGGACAGATCTACCCTGGATTTAATCCCTGCTCCTCTTACCAGGGATTCCAGGGTTATTAACCCCCCCAACAGCCTCTGCCTACTCCCCCCCGGTCTCCGGTTGCTCCGGATTTCAAGGCACCAATTCAGTTTTTGTGGCAGGGGGCAAGGTCGGAGTTGGTCTTGGACCTGGAGACTAGGCTCCCACAGTCATGGTCTCCCAAGTCCCCTTCCCCGAGCAGTTCCTCTATTGCTACGGTTCATGTCTCGAGGAAGATTCATCAGGATATGTCCCTTCCCGATACCAGACACTGTCCTGTCGAGGAGGTGGACAGTGACGATAACCCAGAGGGGGCTGACGACTCTTCAGAGAAGGTCCCGGAGGAGTCTGAGAGTCCGAGAGGCAAGGTTTCCCCGAAATCTCTACCAGAGGACCCTGTCTTTTAGGACCTTTTGAGGTCCATGAAGGATTATCTTGACTGAGAGTCTGAGGATCAGGACCCCATGAGACAGAGGCTCGCGGAACATCTTGACCTAGAGTCTCTGTCCCTGGTCCCCATTCCTTGGATGGCACCTCACCACTACTATCTGGCAGATGCATCATTCCCTCCCTGCTGTCCCCAAACGGGCGGACAGGCTTTACCGGGCGCCGAAGGATGCCCCGTTCCTGAAGGCTCATCCCAGGGCTGACTCTGTGGTCATCTCTGCGGCTCATGATCGCTCCTCAGCGCCAAAGCACATGAACACCTCTCCTCTGGACAAAGAGTCTAGACTCTAGGCAGATGGACCAGTTCGGGAGAAAGATTTATTCATCGGCCACATGTGCTCTCCGGTCCCTTGACTACCGTATATACGTGCGTATAAGTCTGATTTTGTGGAGTTGAAATCTACATGTTGTTTAACTGTCCGACTTATACTCGAGGTATAGCAGTGGTTTGTTAGAGACTATAACAGTTCTGAACAAAACGTGAACTTTGCTGCCTGTTTTAGGTCACTGACTCGAACTGATTAACACCGCTTGATGTTAAATTGCTAATTGCAGTCGTCAATTGCATGTGATTACCTCGCCTTAGTTAAATCTTCTGTCCCTCCTGCAGGTTGTTAAATGCCTGCGATTACCTCCTCAGTTCACTATTGCTGCTCCCTCTGCACTTTGCTGCCTGTTTTTGCTCACCGACTCGAAATGATTAACACCGCTTGATGTTTAAATGCTAACTACAGGTTGTTAATTATCTCTGATTACATCGCCATAGTTGAATCTTCTGCCCCTCCTCAGTTCACTGTTGCTGCTCCCTCTGCCTAAGATGCAGGCTCACAAACGAAAACGCAGTGCATATGATGCAGATTTTAAATTAAAAGTTGTTCGGTATGGTGAGACTCGTACAAATGCTGCTACTGAGCGAGAATTCAGTATCGACGAAAAATTAATCTGCGACTGGAAGCAGAAAAAAGATTCGCTGCTGTGTGCCGATAGAAATGTCAAACGCATTCGTACAAACCCTTCTCCTGTATCAGCTATTGAAGAACTGAATTCTTGGGTCAGCGAACTAAGGCAGCAAGGTTACATTGTAACCAGAATGGCTATTCGGCTTCAAGCACTTGCTATAGCAAAGAATCAAGGGAGTGCTAGCAACTTCAGGGCATCTGTGGGCTGGTGTACCAGATTTATGAAGAGACATGGTCTCACACTGCAGCAGAGGAGACATATAGCGCAGAAACTCCTTGCAGATGTGCAGCTAAAGGTTGACAGCTTTCTACATGGACGAGGCACCGGTCAGCTTTGATCTTCCTTCAAACCGCACAGTTCACTTTAAAGGTGAAAGGACAGTCACAGTTCGAACTTGTGGAGGGGAAAAATCCAATGTCACTGTAGTGCTTGCTTGCCTGGCAGATGGCACTAAATTAAAACCAATGATAATTTTAAAAAGAAAAACAATCCCTAAGAAAAAGATGCCTCCTAACGTCCTTGTAGAAGCACATCCTAAGGGTTGGATGGACGAAGTACTTGTAAATAAATGGATAACCGAGGTTTGGGTGAAACGACCAGGTGCACTATTACACAGGAAAAGCATTCTTATCTGGGACATGTTCCGTTCTCATTTGGTGGACTCTGTCAAAAAAAATCTACGCCTTCACTGCACCCAGCAAGCTGTAATACCAGGAGGCTGTACATCGCTTCTTCAACCTCTCGACGCAAGTCTCAACAAGCCTTTTAAAAATACGAGGGAGTGGATGGTCAGTGGCAGCAAGGAATTCACCCTGGGTGGTAATATGAAAAAGCAGCCTAATTATGGACTTGTGTGTAACTGGGTATGGGAGGCATAGGACGCTTTTCCAAGCACAGCTGTACAGAAATCGTTTAAAACATGCGGCATTTCTAATTTAATGGATGGGACAGAAGATGAACTGCTATTTGCCGACTTCGTTGATAAAACGTTGCCTCAACAACTGAATTTGCTGATGATTTAACCATGCCTGAACCTGGAGAGCTAGACGATCTATATGACAATATGCCGCTGTCAGAGCTACAACTCCACATGCTGTTCCAATCGGATGACGAGGAGGGTGAGGAGTTTTTTGGATTCTGAGCCTGATTCGAGTGCACTTTATTTCATGAAATGGTACCCCCCCTCAAGATGATTTAATGAATGTGCAATGGCTGTGACCTTGCTCATTATTTTTTAAAAACCTGAACCTGTTAAAATAAAGCATGTTTTTTTTTCTTATAAATCTGCTCAGTTCCTCTCATGTTTTTTTTTTTTTTTTAATTGATTACAGGTTTTGTAGAAACTCAGTACCCGACTTATACGCGGGTCAATAACGAAGTTGTAATTTGCTGCGTTCAAGCTCGACCCCGACTTACAGGCTAAATCCAGACTTGTAATGCTAAGTTTTACGAATGTGGCCCACATAGTGTCCCACCAAAAGCTACCTTGGCCAGGCTTGAAGCGCAAGTCCAGTCCATGGACTCCTTGCCTTTAAAGGAGGAACTTGCAAGGATCTTTGCCTCTCCAAAGTTTCATGTAGGCACGCCTTACGCGCCACCTACGACTCTGTCAATTCGGTGGCACGTACCTCGGCAACTGCTGTTGCCCTTAGATGCCATTCCTGGCTTGGCCTCTCCAGATTCGCTAACGAGGTCCAGTCAGTGATTCAGAACGCCCCCTTTAGGGACTTGATGCTCTTTGGTGGGGACACCAAAGACATTATCACAGACCTACAGGACAGGGGCCTTGCCCTTAGGTCTCTGAGGTCAATGTACCAATCGGGTTTCCAGCAGCAGCAGCCCTCTCGGAAAAGGTCCTGGAGGCAGAGAAAGAATGCTCCGGCGCACCGCCAGGGGAAGCATAAGGCAGCGGGTACAGCCACTTCTCCTGCCTCCAAACATCAGAGACATTCAGGGGGTCCTCCCCCTGAATGCCTCGCCACTTCTTGACTCCCCATCCCCACTGCCTCCTCAGTCTATCGACGGGGAGCAGGTGTGAGGAGGATTGCGCCCGCCCGCGCGGGTGAGCGGTCTACTCCGAAGAATGGGTCCTGCAACTAGTGTCTGTCAGATACACAACAGAGTTTCTGGAAATTCCCGGAAACTCAACCAAAGAAGTCTTCTTACCGAGGGATCAGGCCCTCCGTCGCTAAGAGGTAAACTCGCTCTTACTCAAGCTAATAGAGCATGTTCCTCTGGCAAAGGGAAAGGGGCTTATCTCATTTTTCTGGTTCCAAAAAGACAGGGGTCTTCAGACCCATGCTCGACTTAAGCCAGTTAAACCAGTTTGTCGAGTACAAAACATTTCGGATGCTGACACTTCAGAGCCTCCTCCCACTCCTCATGGAGAAGCACTGACTCTGTGCTTCCCCAGCCACCACTGGTTCCTGCTCTTTCGCTTCCAGGAGGAGCACTTTCAGTTTTGAGCACTCCCTTTTGGTCTGTCTTTGGCACCTCGGGTCTTTATCAAGTGCCTGGCGGTGGTCGTGGCATTTTTGCGCCGCAGGGGTATTGCGATTTTCCCTTTCTTGGACGACTGGCTGATTTCAGCCCCATCCAAGGGTTCTCTACAGGAGGCTCTTACCTTCACCCTGGACCTCTTCAACAGACTAGGGATCACAGTCAGTGTTACCAAGTCCTCCCTTATTCCTGCCCAGAGACTTTAGTTTATTGGGGCAGTCCTGGATACGGTCAAGTGCAGAGCCTTTCTTCCTCCAGACAGGGTGGAGACCCTTCTCTGTCAGGCCTCCATAGTGGTTTCCCCTCAGGATCATCCCGGCTCGGAGGTCCTGCGCCTTTTGGGTCTGATGGCAGCCTCCATCACGACTGTTCCCCTGGCAAGGCTTCACATGAGGGTCACTCAGTGGTCCTTGCGAGTGCAGTGGGACCAGCTCCTAGATGACCTGGACCATTCGGTCCTGGTCTCCTCAGCGGTTCAGAAAGAGTTGCATTGGTGGATGGATTCTCGTAGTCTTTCCTTGGGGCTTCCCTTCCAGAGCCCGGCGCCCTTAGCTTCCCTCACCACGGATGCCTCGAATATGGGGTGGGGAGCACATCTAGGGGAACACCAAGCCCAGGGACTGTTGTCCAGCTTGGAGACTTCTTTGCATATCAATGTTCTGGAGATGAGGGCGGTCCTGTACGTCCTACAGGTCCCTCCTTCACAAGGGATTACTGCTAATCCAAATGGACAACATGTCGGTGGTTTGGTATATCAACAAACAAGAGAGAACCTGGTCGTACCCCCTCTGTCGGGAGGTGACACAGGTGTGGAACTGGGCAGTCCAGTACCATCTAGTCCTCGAGGCTGCACGTTCCGTGCGTTTTAAACGTCCTGGCAGACAGTCTCAGCAGGTCTCGGACCCTAGCTCATGAGTGGGAACTGCATCAGGAAGTGGTGGAATCCATCTTCCAACATTGAGGGCATGCAGGAATTGACCTCTTCGCCTCCGACTCCAACGCAAAACTTCCCAGGTTTTGTGCGCTCGTTCCAGGGCACGGTGCTTTTTGGAATGAAACATTGTCTCTCTCTTGGACAGGGAAATTTTTGTACGCCTTCCCTCCATTTCCCATTCTACAGAGGGTCCTTCTCAAGCTTCAGGTGGAGAAGGCAAAGATGAGCCTCATCGCTCCTCTCTGGCCGAGACAAATCTTGTTCCCGCTGCTGCAACAGCTCTCCCGGGAGCCACCAGTTCGACTTCCAGTGACTCACGACCTCCTGACCCAGGACCAGGGTCAGTTGTTACATCCAGGGCTCAGGACCCTGCATCTTCATGCGTGGCTCCTGCAGACATAGCGATATCTCGCTTTGGGGTCTCCTCTTGAGTTGCCCAAGTCGTCACTGAGGCCAGAAAACCCTCTACTCGTTCCACTTATGCCATGAAGTGGAAACGGTTTTCCATCTGGGAGACTGCTAAGGGTTGGAACCCCTGCTCTTGCTCTGCCCCGCAAGTCATGGAATACCTCCTTCACTTGGCAGACTCCGGCCTTTCCATACTCTTCTTTGAAGGTCCATATTTCAATTATTTCAGTGTACCACGAGCTAGTGGATGGTAAACCCGTGGCTCAGTTGGAGGTCTCAAAAACCTTTCTGAAAGGGATTCTCCATCTGAAACCCCCCATCCGCAGCCCAACTCCACCTTGGGATTTGAATTTCGTCTTGGAAAAGCTCACCCTTTCTCCTTTTGAGGCAGCTATGAGCTGTGATTTGCGCTTCCTTTTCTGGAAGGCGCTTTTTCTCATGGCTGTCACGTCAGCCCGAAGGATTTTGGAGCTTCATGCTCTAGTCTGCAAGGAGCCCTATCTGATTTTCCATAGGGACCGGGCGGTCCTCAGAACGCATTCGAAGTTTCTTCCCAAGGTGGTGTCAGAAGCCACGCTGAATAATTCAGTAGAGCTTCCTGTGTATTACCCGTCCCCCTCTGACAGAGGTGAGGCACTCCTTCATACGATGGATGTTCATTGGATTCTCCGGTGTTACACTCACCAAACCAAGACATTCCATACCTGCGACCAACTGTTCGTTTCCTTTGCCCCTAGATCGAAGTGCAAACTGGTTTCTAAGCAAGGCCTGTCCAATTGGTTAGGCAGCTGCATTAGATTATGTTACCAGAAGTACGAAAAGCCTCTCCCGGGTCCCGTTAGAGGTCATTGTACTAGGGGCATGGCTGCCTCCGCGGCCTTCTTACGTAACATCTCTGCAGCTGACATTTGTGCCACGGCTACTTGTAGTTCTGCCCATACCTTTACCAAACAGTACAGTCTGGACATTGCTTCTAGGCGGAGGGCTGGCTTCAGCCTAGCCGTGTTGCAGGGCCTTCTGTCCTAGGCTGGGTCCATTGTGGATCTCAAGTTTTTTCTGTTGGAGTTTGTTCTCCTCTTCCCTAGTTTCTCTCAGTCTCTCGAAGTAAGATAGAACAGTTACGTAAGAACTTACCGTAACAGTAGATCTTTGAGAGAAGTTTCTTCAGTAGGTCATATTTTTTCCCTCCCTCCTTCCCTTCATTTTGTGTTTTACAGGGACTCCAAAACCTGTTCGCTGCTGTTGTCAGGCCTCTTCCTGGCTCCGGCGGGAGAACTGGAGGACGGGCGTGGGGACCGCCCACTAAATACAGTCACGCTGACGTAGGTCACGTGATGTCGGGTGGGCAGCCCGACGCCAGGTGGCACCAGTCCTATATGTGATGACCTACTGAAGGAACCTCTCTCGAAGATCTACTGATCTTACTTCGAGAGGGTCTCCTGCAGGTCTTCACATATGGGACGCGCCTGACGTTGGGGTCCGCACTGCAAACTTGTAGATAGCAGTCTTCAGCGGGACCGTGACCCGACGCCGGAGCGCCGTGATGTCAGCCTCGGACTATAAAAGGGGCGGTCCCACGTCGCTCTCCAGTTCTTTCCGCCTGTCGCCTCAGTCACATTCGGCTTGCGTCAGAACAGCAATATAATGTCCGCGTTGTATTTCTCGAAGTGTTTCTTCGCCTCTTGTAAAATTCTCAAAGATTTTTCTTCAATTTGATGTCTTCTAGACAGAAGAAAAAGTGCTCAAAGTGCGGCGCCCAAATCCCGCACGGGGACAACCATTCCAGCTGCTTCCTCTGCCTTGGTTCGAAGCATGACGTCCAGGAGTGTTCCATCTGCCAGGCCTTCAACCAGGCAACCAAAACCAGGCGCAAGAGGTCCCTTGAGGCCCATCTATTGACCTGACGCCTGGCGTCTATGGAAAGGGAGCTCCAAAAACTCGGGGAAAGGTCGTCGTTGCCGGCCCCGAAGAAAAAGAAAAGTAAGGAGAAGCGTCGGGGCAGAAGTCCGTCGCCTTCTGAGAGGCCGCAACTGTGAGTACTTTTTCGGGTGCCCCGTCCGCTTCTTTGGGCCTTGCCCCTTCTCCCCCTCCTGCCGAGGTGAGCGGGCAGCCGGGGGTTGCCTCTTTTGAGGTGGTAATTCAGTCGACTGATCCTGCTGGTAAGTCACCCCTCGCTTCTGGCGAAGGGTGCACGGTCTCCACTGATCAGACTAGCGGCAGCCTTCCAGCCGTCTCTAGCCCAGCCGAATCTGTTCTTTCGGACGCCGGCTCCTCCAACGCCCGCATTGATCCATCCACTCTCCCGTTGGGCTCCAGTTTGGCCCACCTACGGTTGGACAGAGTGAGGGACTAGTCGACCCGTCGTCTTCTCCTAGGGTCCTCCACCCTAGAGACTCTCCACCCAACTCTTTGCTGTTTGCTTTAGCAAAGTCATGTTCAGACCTGCCATCGGGGGGCCCTTCAGTTCTCCCCACCCCCCGCCAGGCCTTCCTCCGTCGCCGGAGTTGATTCTGCTGCCAACAGAGGACCCGGGTATGGAGCCTTCACCCTCCAGTACTTCGGGCGCGCTCCAGGCCCCGATGCCCCCTTCGGGCTCCATGGCACCTCCCCCTGCGGGTCCTTCGTCTGGGTTCATTGTCCAGGAACCCTCTTTCCCGCCTGCAGGTGCCCCTCCGTCAGGTTACTCAATATCCGACGCCGGGCTACCTGATGCCGGATTTTCAGACGTCATCATTCCAGACAGGTTATCCTACTCCAGGACATCCCACGCTGGGTTACCCAGGGTACTCGTATTACCTGTCCTGGCACTATCCTCAGTACCCGGGTTATCCCAGTTATCAGCCATCGCCTCCTCCTCCTCCAGTGCTGGAACTTGAGTCCGTCCCTCGGTGGTGGAAAGAGCTAGAGCACAGCTTGTGTCAGAGTTAAGACAGCCGGTGAGGGAGACGCCCTTCGTCAGGGTGACCTCTCCACCACCTCCTGCTACCAGATCCTCTACCTCTGTTGCGGTAGGCATTACTGAACCCGGACCCTTCTGTTCCTTCTGGCTCCGATTCCTCTGACACTAGTTCCGACTCTGACGTGTCGGGACCCCAGATCTCCCGTGGAGGTTCCTCCGGAAGATTCCCCAAAGTCCCCTCCAGAGGATCCTTCTTGCGGAGACCTGCTACATTCTATTCAGGCGGCTGGTGGTTGGCCGTCCAAAGAGGTTGATCCCCAAAGAAAACTTCTTGCGGAACACATGGATCTGGCCACTTTGGACCCTATTCCCATTCCGCTGTGGATGGGACCTCGTGAGGACCTTGTTACCACAGTCTGGCAACAACCGTCCTCCATTCCTCCGGTCTCCTGCAAAGCTGACCGCACCTATTATCCCCCGGAAGGGATTTTTCACCTGAACTCCCATCCCAAGGCTGACTCTATGGTCATCACGGCAGCTCATGACCGTTCAGCTCAGCCCAAACATCTGAGTTCTTCGCCCCCCAACAAGGACTCTCGTCAACTCGACCAGTTTGGGCGTAAAATTTAATCTTCTTCTTCTTCCTGTGCAGTACATTCCCTTAATTACATCTCGCACATGGTTGCCTTTCAGAAAGCTTCTCTTTTGGATCTAGAAAGGGACCTCCAGGATGTTCAAGATGAAACCCTGAGGAAGAAGCTCTTGGATAAAGTACGGATGGGAAAATCCTCGTGTCGCCACGCCCTTCAGGCTACTACTCGGATTCAGTGGCGAGAGCAGCTGCCACAGGGATCTGCCTCTCCTGGCTCAGCATAGCGGATTCTGGCGCAGGACGTGCAGTCCTCTCTGTTGGATGCCCCTTTGAGGGGTTCCGTCCTCTTTGGCGGCAACGCTAAGGACATCATTACTGGGCTGCAGGAGAGCAGACGCTCCTTGCGGGACATCCATTCCTTGTACAAGACGGGACAGACAAAGCAGCCCTCTCGCTGCCAAAGAAGGTGAAACAAATCCCTGGCTAAACGTCAGGCAAAGAAACATGCACCTGGATCGGGAGCTCAAACCCCACAGACCAAATTTCAAAAACAGGCCTCTGGGGCAAAAGCGCCCCTCCCCTCGGCATCCTGACTCCTTTCCCCTCCTTCCGCTACCTCCAGTACATCAGGAGAGACCGGTCGGAGGGAGGATTGGCCTCCACCTGGAAGGCTGGAGGTCCGTCACCACAGAAAATTGGTTGCTTCAGCTTATCCAGTGAGGTCATTCGATAGAATTCAGTGAAATTCCAACCCTTCAACCACCAGGACGGTCCTTCTATCTCTGGGATCAGGTCCCCATAGTCTCTCAAGAGATTCAGGCACTTCTCCTAAACCAAATAGGAAGGGGATTCTGTTCCCACTTCTTCCTGGTTCCAAAGAAAACAGGTGACCTGAGACCGATCCTGGACATCAGCACACTAAACATCTTCGTCGAGTACAAGAAGTTTCGTATGTTGACTCTTCAGGGGCTCCTTCCCCTGCTCCATCAAAATTCTTGGCTTTTCTCCCTGTACATGCAGGATGCTTACCTGCATATCCCTATCCTCCCGGCCCACTGCCACTTTCTCCGCTTTGTTTTCCTGGAGAAACATTTCCAGTTCCGAGCACTCCCGTTTGGTCTTTCTTCGGCTCCCCGAGTACTCACCAAATGCCTAGCAGTGGTGGCAGCCTTCCTGCGCCGCCAGGGCATTTATGTCTTCCCATACCTGGATGACTGGCTCCTCTCAGCACCCTCTCCTACCAGCCTAATAGAAGCTCTCTCTTTCACTCTGAGCTTGTTTGCTTTACTGGGCATAACGGTCAATTTTCCCAAGACTCCAGTTCATTGGAGCTGTACTAGACACAGTTCAGGGCAAGGCTTTCCTTCCATCAGATCGGGCCGAGACCCTTGCTTCTCAAGCCACACTAGTGGCACAGGCCCGATGGATCCCTGCACACTCAGTGCTTCGTTTATTGGGTCTGATGGCGGCCGTCATTTCGACAGTCCCAATGGCCAGGCTTCACATGAGGGTCACCCAATGGTCTCTTAGAGTCTGATGGGACCAGAGGATGGACGACATGAACCAAAAAGTCATGATCTC
The DNA here is from genome assembly GCA_016271365.2 of Neoceratodus forsteri. Taxonomy (NCBI): domain Eukaryota; kingdom Metazoa; phylum Chordata; order Ceratodontiformes; family Ceratodontidae; genus Neoceratodus; species Neoceratodus forsteri. Next base: position 327,135,240 of record CM057451.1, on the reverse strand, counting down.
CAACAGCCTCCAGAGAGATCTACGCTGGTGGCAGGATCTGTCGAATTTGTCGAAGGGAGTCCCTTTCCTTCCGGCACTTCCAACTCAAATTCTCACTACGGACGCCTCAGATCTGGGCTGGTGTGCTCATCTGGGGTCTCGAAGATACAGGGGTCTTGGTCAGATCAGGAGCCAATGCTCCACATCAATGTTCTGGAGACCAGGGCGGTTCTTTACGAACGCCAGGCATTCCAGTCGCTGCTGGTTCCAGGATATATCTTGGTACAGACGGACAACATGTCCACTGTCTGGTACATAAACAAACCGGGGGGAACCAGATCAAACTCTCTTTGCTGAGAAGCCATGAGGGTGTGGTACTGGGCGATTCAGCACAGCCTTTATCTGACAGCAGTTCATGTTCCAGGCGCCACCAACGTCCTGGCAGACAGTCTCAGTCGATCAGTGGCCCGGGCCCACGAGTGGGAGCTAAAGTCAGAGGTAGTCGAAGATCTCTTTCTTCGATGGGGTTGGCCAGAGATGGAGCTGTTCACCTTCCCATACAACTCAAAACTACTAGTCTTCTGCTCGCTCGTTCCCGGGCATGGTGCTTTTTGGCAAGATGCGCTGTCTCTTTTGTGGGCAGGGAGGTTTCTGTACATCTTTCCTCTGTTTCCTCTAATTCAGAAGGTCCTGGTGAAACTTCATCAAGAGGGGGCCCACGCAATCCTGATTGCTTCTCTTTGGCCACGCCAAATTTGGTTCCCTCTTCTGCAACACTTGTCACTGGAACCTCCAGTTCCTCTGCCCATTTCTCACGACCTTCTGACTCGGGAGCAGGGCACACTGATGCATCCGAGCCTTCAGTCCCTCCACCTTCATGCGTGGCACCTGTGGACATAGCAATTTCCCGCTATGGGGCCTCTTCGCAGGTTGCGCACATTCTAGTGGAGGCCAGAAAACCCTCCACTAGATCCACTTACGCTATGAAGTGCAAGAGATTCACGATATGGGCCCAAGCAAGGAGCTGGGATCCATTTTCATGCTCGGCATCCCAGGTTCTAGAGTACCTCGCACATCTGTCTGAGGTAGGCCTTGGCTATTCCTCCATTAAGGTCCATCTCTCCGCGGTATCTGCCTACCACCTTCCAGTGGAGGGCAAAACCTTGGCTCAACTGGAGGTTGCCAAACCTTTTTGAAAGGCATCCTTCATTTGAAACCTCCGATCCGGAATCCTTGTCCCCCCGGGACCTGAATTTCATGCTCTAGAAGCTGACCTTACCACCGTTTGAACCAGCTTCTTCTTGCAACTTACGCTTCCTCTCCTGGAAGACTTTATTTTCAGTCGCTGTCACTTTGGCCAGAAGGGTTTCCGAATTACAGACCTTCATATGTAAAGAACCTTATTTGATTTTTCATAAGGACCGAGTAGTCCTTCAGACTAACCCTTCTTTTTTGCCCAAAGTTGTTTCAGAAACCACTTTGAACCAGAGCGTGGAATTACTGGTATATTATCTGCAGTATTCCAACAGAGGGGAACATCTGCTGCACACACTTGATGTGCACCAGATCCTGAGGTACTACACTAACAGGACTAAAGAGGTTAGGAAATCTAACCAGCTGTTTGTAGCCTTTGCCCCTCAGTGTCAGGGCAAGGCTGTTTCCAAGCAGACCATCTCCCGATGGCTCGCTAACTGCATCCATTTTTCGTACACGAAATATGGGAAATCCCTTCCGGGGGCAGTCAAAGGCCACTCCACCCGTAGCGTGGTGATCTCTACTGCCTTTTTCAGGGATGTGTCCACGGCAGAGATCTGTGCTGCTGCCACTTGGTCATCTGTTCACACCTTCTCTAAGCATTACAGTCTGAACATTGCCTCTCGGCACAGAACTGGCTTTGGACTTGCGGTCCTGCAAGGCCTTCTATCATGTTTACTCTTGGCAACTTCTCCTCCTCCCGGATGCACCTATGCCTTATTTTTCTTTGGGACTGCTTGGTATTCAGTTCTATATGTGAAGACCTACTGCAGGAACCCTGTCTAAGTAAGATATAGCAGTTACATAAGAACTTATCGTAACAGTAGATCTTCGAGAGAGGTTCCTGCAGTAGGTCTAGTTTTCTTCCCTCCTTCCCCCTGTTTTTGGATGCTTTACTTTCCATCCCATCTAGTCCGGCTGGACTAGAGTGGAAGCAGGGTCTTTGGAGTTCACACCAGTTTTCTCCTTGCCTATCTTTAGGTCTCCGTTGGAAAAGAACTGGAGAGCGGGCACAGGACCGCCCCTTTTATAGTCTGGCTGACGCCACTGATGATTACCATCTACAAGTTTGCCGGGTGGACCTGACACCAGGGGGCGCAGTCCTATATGTGAAGACCTACTGCAGGAACCTCTCTCGAAGATCTACTGTTAAGGTAAGTTCTTACGTAACTGTACTATCCTGGCTATGGGTTACACCGTAGAGTTCACCACAGTACCCACGAGAGGTCATTTCCTGCAGTCCCCTGTACCTCAAAATCCAATGAAAAGGCAGGTGGTGACTCGGACCTTAGTCACTTGATACAAATTGAAACAGTTGTCCCATTCCCCCCAAGCGAGGAGGGCCTTTGATTGTACTCTGTTAATTCTGTGGTTCCCAAGAAGTAGGGGGTGGTCTGACCGGTTCTGGACCTGAAACATTTAAATAAGTTTGTCTGCCACACAACCTTAAAGATGGAGTCCTTGCAGTCAATCATACGGGCAGTCCAGCTAGGGGATTATTTAGCATCCATAGATCTGTAGAATGGCTACCTCCATATCCCCATTTGCCAGTCACACCAGAAATTTCTGAGGTTCACGATTCATGGACAGCATTTCCAGTACCGAGCGCTTCCTTTGGTGTGGCAACCGCACTCAGGGCATTTTCGGAGATCCTAATCATGCTAGTGGCGTAACTGAGACAGGAAGGTCATCACGTATATCCCTACCTGGACGACAACTGCTTAGACGGTGGAAAGGTCAGTGTCATGGACCTTGGAGGTGCTGGAGACACATGGCTGGGCTCTCAGTTGGGTATAGAGCTCCCTGATCCCATCTCAGAGGTTAGAACACTTGGGAGTTGTGTTCTGGATGGACAAGGAGAAAGTATTCTTCTCTTCATCTAGGAAGGAGACCCTGAAGCGAGTGGTTCAGTTGCTGAGAAGCCAGTCGTCTGTCTCTGCTCACAGTCTTCTCTGGATTCTAGGTCTGATAACTGCAGCGATAGAGCTAGTGCCGTGGGTTCGATTGCATATGCGGCCTCTCCAGAACAGGATGCTGGAGGCCTGGTCCCCATCTTCAGAAGACTACCAAAATCTGATCTGCTGCCTCGATCAGTGCTACAGTCGCTAGCTTGGTGGGAGAACCTCAGTGAGGGGTCTCTTTTGGGAGTACCAACAGAACTGATTTTGATGACCTATGCCAGTCTGTCAGGTGGGGTTGTGATCCTGGACCAAGTCCCAGTCCAGGGGATCTCAAACCCCCCCCCCAGGAGCAGCAGTTTCAGGTAAACATGTTGAAGGTGAGGGCAGTGTTTCTTGCCCTCCTTCATTTTCATAATTGGGTGCTGTGAAGGTAGGGTTGGACAACATTGTCACTATGGCATACATAAACAATCAGAGGCACAAGAAGCCAGGGAATGCTAGCAGAAGCAACCAAGGTACTGCTGTGGACAGAGAAAAACCTTCTGACCCTCTTGGCAGTTCATCTAGCAGGGGAACTAAATGTGCAGGCTGATTGAGTCGAGAGAGAGAGTCCATTTAGGGATTGGACCTTGAACTCTGAGGTGTTTGAACTTCTGTGCAGAAGGTTTAGTTGCCCTGAGCTTGACTTCTTCACGTCAGAGGAAAATGCTCAGGTACCAAGGTTCTTCAGCCGGTACCAGTATCCTTAGGTGAAGGCAGTGGATGCTGTGTCCCAGACATGGGATTTTCTCAGGGCTTACTTGTTTCTTCAGCTACCTCTGCTTCCCAAGATAATTCTCAAGATAAGGTGGCCAAGAGAAAGCTTCCTTCTGATAGCCCCAGAATGGCCTAGAAGGCTGTGGTTCTCGGATCTTGTGAATCTAGCTCGGCAGATCCCATTTTGTCTCGCACTTCGGGGGACCTTCTCTTCCAGGATCCTATTCTATATCCAGATCCAGAGGCGATGCAGTTGGCAGCCTGGCTCCTGAGATAAGGAGACTGTTAAAACTGGTTTTCTCTAAGAAAGTCATGGATACCCTAGTGACCTTGTGACAGGGTTGGAAAAGACCCTGTCCCTTTTGTCATATAGAGGGAGTTAAAACCAAGCATCTATTTTTCTGTCCTCTCCTATTCTTTCACTTGTCTATCTCTTCTCTATCTAATTGTGCAATCAGATTTTCCTTGTGGAACCTCTGAACTGGCCACTCCGATGGTCCCACCATTCCCCCTGCTTTCTGCCTTCCTACACTTGCTGTTTCTATTCTTTCTTCCTTTGCTTCCCTGTGGTTACAGTATATGCTCTCTTGGTTTGCAAATGTATATAGTTATACTGTTGCACTGAATACAGAAATCTGTTTGGGTTTCTGTGGAACACAGATACCGACTGATGGCTTTTGTCTGTACCACTACCCCAGTAGGGGTGTTCATTACCCATATGTATTAACTCCCCATTGACAATGTTGGAGGTAACACAAAAGGAAATTTTGGTAAGTATGAAGGAATTTCTCCTTTACACAGCCTGACACCGACTCATTGGTAATCATGGCTACACAGGACAAAAGATTGTATTCAATATTGTATTCTCAGTGAAGTAGTTCCTCTTGTGGTATTTAGGCAGTGGGTGGTGGTCTGTGTTTTTATTTATTTTTTTATTTGGAGTATGCTATTTACGATCATTGTGCTGTTGAAGCAGTGCTGTTATTGGGACTGGTAACAGAGATTCCTACCTGTTATACTGATCGAGCTTCCTACTGTGCTAGGCTTGCCACTGTTGCAGATTGCCGATGGTGTCCCTCATGCTGGTTTCTCTCAGTTGCTCAGATTTATTGCTGTTCCTAATTCTGCTGCTCAGTGCAACTGTTGATCTTCTTCAAGGATATCTCTTTCATCAGGCCACACCTGCCCCCACAAACACTCCTCAAAGATGTCTCTGCACTTGCCTACATCGTCCACCCTTCAATTTTCACTTTAAGCAGCTTATATATCCACCCCAACCTCTCTCCCCCGCTGCACACCCACCACAGTCCCCCCCACCTCCTTACCTGCCCTTGCAGACCACACCTCATACCTTCCAGAACCCCTCCTCTCCCTCCCTTCTCCCCTTAACTTCTTGTAATCACCCATCACTTTTGGCCCCCTCCCCCTTCTGTTGTCATCTACCCTCAGGCTTTCTCCAACCTTCCTTACTGTTTCCACTTTCCACCCCCCATGTTTCTGTTCTGACAGTCTTTCTATCAGACTGCTAACCTTTCTTCTTACCTCTACCCCTCTCCTCCTCACAGACCACATCTCATAGCCCCTTCTCCCCCCACCAACTTCTTGTAATCACCCATCGCCATTGGTCCCCTACCCCTTTCTGTTGCCACCTACCCTCATGCTTTCTCCAACCTGGACTGGATGACTGTGAGCTGGCTGCGGTTAAACCCTGAAAAAAACTGAGGTGTTGGTTGTGGACCCCAGTCGTCGATGGACGGGTTTGCTGAAGGGGTCACCCTCGGGTCTTTGGCTTGGGGGGACCCAGTTAGCTACCTCAGACCGGGTGCGGAATCTGGGCGTTATATTTGATGATCGCCTGACCCTTAAACATCAGGTGTCGGCTGTTGTTAAAACCTCTTTTTATCATCTGAGGAATATAGCCCAGGTGAAGCATCTGGTTCCCACCGACGACCTTCCAACGTTGGTCCATGCCTTCGTTATCTCTCCTGACTACTGCAGCCCTGTACCTAGCCATCGGGGTGATATCCGACACTTGCAGTTAGTGCAGTATGCGGCGGCCAGGCTTTTGACTGATACATCTAGGACCAGTCATATAACGCCTGTCCTCCGTGGACTGCACTGGCTGCCAATACAGTGGCGGATTACCTTCAAAGGGTGGTTTGCTGACCAGTAGGGCCCTACACGATCAGGGACCCGGCTATCTGCAAGATCTTCTTCGTCCCTACTGTCCCTCTCTTCTGCTCCGATCCACCGATGAGGGATTGTTAGAGTTTCCCAGGGTTTGTTTAAAGACATCTGGGGCCAGATCTTTTAGTTTTGTGGCCCCAACCCTGTGGAATTCTCTACCTCATCGGGTGCGAGATTGCCTGACCATTCAAAGCTTTATATTAGCATTGAAAATGCATTTATTTAGCCTGGCGTATCCGGATTTTTAAAGCACATTTTATAAACCGATTTTAGGATGTTGTTTTAACTTTATGTATTTGATTTATTTACTGTTAAAGCGCCTTGGTTTTGGAAAGGCGCTCTTAAAAAATAAAGTTTTGATTGATTGATTTGATTGAACCTTCCCTACTGTTTCACATTCCACCTCCCCACTTTCTTTTTTGACAAAGTTTTCTACCAGACTGCTAACTTTTCCCCTTGCCTCTACCCCTCTCCTCCCACCTGCCCCGGTTCTCCCTTGAACCTGTCTACTCTCCTCACTGCCAAGGATCAATGTCAACTTAAATATCTCCCTGTGTTAATTGTTCTAGGGACATGGATATGTTGTTCATCCACACTGTCTGTCAGGTTCCTTGCCGCTTTAAATCTTGCCGGAAGGTCTTCAAGCTGGCTCCTCCCACCCACCCAGGTGGAGAAACTCTCGGCTCCGTCCCATGACGCCAGATCTTCCTTACCGCTTGGAAGCTCGGGTTCCCTCCTTAACACTCTGCGTGTAGACTGGATCCTAATTCTTGTTCGCCCAAAACTTATTTAAAAATTTTCAAGACTTGGGTCATCTTTCTCCCTCGCGCTGCGATGGACACTCGACTCCCGGTTTGTGGCGCGGTGCCTCATGGGCAGAAGATGTCCAGGACTGACCCGGCACTCCACGCATCTCACTGCCTCGGCCTAGAACACGCACCCGCAGGCCTGCAAGTCATGCCATTCTGCCGCCAACGCCCTGAAGGACCGTGCTGCTCGGTTACAGCTCAGCACCGAGAAGCGCCATCTACCGTTAAGTCGGTGGCGAGAGGCTCATAAGTGTTACCACGGGCGGCTGGCTCAGCTGAGCAACTCTAGCAGATGATCGCCTTGAGGAGGAGGCGGCTCAGGCCGACATTATCCTTCTCCTCGGTCGCTGCATTTATCCCGCCTCACTGGGTACCTCAGATTCAGCTTTTCAAGGAGCTTTGCCAATCCTTTCCATGAAGGAGAGGGCCATTGGGACATTCCTCTCGGTCCAAAAGAAGGACTCAAGGTAAGTCCCATCGTCGGCGTTATGGGAGCGGGAGAGGTACCTTCCCGGACAGCCGACTGTCGACCCGGTCGAGGTTGCGGCTAAGGCCGCTGGCTTCACGGCGTCCCCATCAGGCCAGCCGGCCGAGACACCCGTCGATGCGGTCGAGATTTTTCTCGACCTGTCGGACGGGCTGTTGACTGGTGAGGCCGACAACCCTTCTTCACCGGTTCCCCTGGTGGAGACCGAGGACCTGCCTGCGCCCCCAGTGCTGCAGTCTCTGTTTAAGGCTTCCAAGCCGAGGGAAGAGCGGGTGTCCACCCCTTCCCAGAGCCGTCCTCAGAAACACCGAGGATCTCAGTCTCGGTCTCTGACATCGTCTCGGTCCAGCCGATCCCGCCAACATCGGCGATCTCGGTCTCAGCACCGAAGGCGGCGCCGCCGCTCGTCCTCGTCTTCCTCCTTGGAAGAGGAGAGGCTTTGGCGCCAATTGCATCGATGATGCGAGGACCTGATGTGGCAGCAGTTACTTCTGTCCGGGAACAAACCGATGGTGTCGCCTTCCCCAGCCATCAAGTGGCTGTCACCTGAGCGGCCGAAACAACCCCTCGCTCTAGCCGAGGTGCCCAAGCCTGGGCCGGTTGTTCGGCCGAAACCAGCTGCCCCACCGATTGTGGTGGAACCTCCGCCTCCACAACCGAAATCGGGGGCGCCGACCAAGGACTCTCGGTCGGGTCAGGGCCTGCCCCACAGGTTGTCGGTCACCCTCACTCCCGACCGTCCTCGGCAGGTGGAGGGTGGCTCAGGCCCCAGGCAGCTCTTCGCGGACTCCTCAGAGTCCGACGACTCCTCCCTGTTCTCCAGGCCCATTGACCTGGAGTCCTCCAGGGCCAGTCGATGGACGAAAGCCCATCGTCCTTCATGGGTTTGCTTCGGCTCATCTCGGAGTCCACCGGGATGCAGCTCGAGCCCGTATCCAAGCGGGCCAAGTATCCCCTGACTGAGATACTGGACCGAGGGGTTCACCCACGGAGGCCTTTCCGGTGGCTGAAGCCATTGTTGGCCCAGCCTTGGAGCTTTGGCAGTGGCCTGCTTCCTGTCCTGCGCCTTCGGCCAGGATGGCCAGGAAGTATGCGGTCCCTACCAGCTTTTTGCCCGGTTTTTTGGAACACCCCTCTGCCGAGGGGTTGGTCACCGACAGTGTTTTCCACCGTTCCGGGAACGCTAGGGACGTGGACAAGCCGCCCGACAAGGAGTCCAAAAAGCTGGACTACGCCGGGCGCAAGGTGTACGCTGCGTCCACCCTAGGCCTCGCCAGGCCAGCTCGGCCGTGCTGATGGCACACTTCTCCCACGCCCTCATGGTCTTCCTGGATGAGGTGATCCCTCATCTCCCGGGCGACCTGCAGACCACGGTCCGGCAGGTGCGGGACCAGGGTAGGACAGTGGCTAAGCAGCAGCTCCAAATGGCTTTGGACATCGGAGACTCCTGTGCCAGATCGGTTGCGGCCGTGGTGGCCATGTGCCGCAGAGCATGGCTGAGGATATCCACCTTCACGGCGGATACCCAGCACAAACTGGCGGATGTCCCCTTCCTGGGGACCGACCTCTTCGGCCCTGGAGTGGAAGGTCACCTCCAGCGGATCAGAAAGTCCAGTGCCACTTTGGACTCTGTCACCTCCGCCCAGTAGGACAAAGGCCGCCGACAGCAGCAGCACAAGTCTTTTCGTCCTTCTGCGCCTGCAGCACATCCGGCCCAACAGCACCAGCAGCAGGGCCAGCAGGCTCACACTTGGTATCCCAAACCCAAGTCCGCGGCTTCCTCCAACAGGAAGCAGGGGGGTAAAGGCCCAGGAGGTCCCTTGGCCGGTCCCTCCTCCAGGCCTGCCCAGTGACGGGTTGAGGGGTGTCGCCCCCAGCTTCGTCACTCCCCCCTGGGTTCCCGCCGTGGGGGGACGGCTCCGCCACTTCCTTTCCGCCTGGTCTGCTATCACCACGGACCATTGGGTGTTGGAGGTGGTAGGAAAGGGCCTTCCCCTGGAGTTCGAGCAGGCCCCGCCCTTCGGCCGTCTCCCCCTCGGGGGGCTACAGAGTCCGCAGCCTCTCTGTCGGCTCGCCGAGCCGATATTGCCCTGCTCCTCGAAAAAGAGGTGATCAGGAAGGTGGCGGATCCTCCTCCAGACCCGGGGTTTGTGTCCAGGTACTTCCTGGTCCCAAAACGGATGGGGGGGCTGGCGCCCCATTCTCGACCTGCACGTCCTGAACAGTTTCCTAAGGTCTCAGACCTTCAGGATGGTCACTCTGGCTCAGATAATCCCATCCTTGGAACGAGGCGTGTGGTTCTGTTCTCTGGACCTTCAGGACGCGTTCTTTCACGTCCCAATCCATCCGTCCCACCAGAGATTCGTCCGCTTCAGAGCGGAGGGATCCCTTTACAAGTTCCGGGCCATGCCCTTCGGCCTTTCCCTAGCTCCCAGGGTCTTCACCAAATGCATGGCAGTGGTGACAGCATTCCTGCGGCGCCGAAGGGTCCGGGTGTACCCCTACCTGGATGACTGGCTGATTGCAGCCCCCTCCAGAGCGGAGGTGGAGTGGTCCAGAGATCTGGCCTCAGGTTTGCTCTCAGGTTGGCCTCCTCATCAACAAGGCCAAGTCGGAACTCGTGCAAAGTAGGTGATACAATTATCGGGCAGAGCTCGACTCTCTACAGGCAGAGCACGGCTCTGGTACAGGGCCGAGGTTCTTTCCTCCTTTGCCCATCATTTCAGGTTGGGCAAACGCCTGCCCGGGACTTCCTGCACCTCCTGGGCCTCATATGGTTTGCACCAGCGTGGTCCGTTGGGCCCGCTGGTACATGTGTCCCCTTCAATGGGGGCTGGCCAGCCAATGGTCACAGCACTTCGATCCGCTGGATCAGCTAGTGACAGTGACCCAGGGGATGTGGAACGCTCTCCAATGGTGGACCGTTCCAGAACATCTGCAGGAGGGCATCCCGTTTGTCTGCCCCGAGCCGACTGTCTCGCTATCGACCGATGCCTCTCTGATGGGTTGGGGTGCCCATCTGGGGGAGCACAGAGCGCACGGCCTCTGGTCCCTTCAGGAATCCCGATGCCATATCAACCTGCTGGAGCTTTGAGCAGTATGTCTAGCTCTCACCGCCTTCGCTCCATTTCTACGGGGTCAAGTGGTTCAGGTCCAGACGGACAATACCACGACCATGTACTACCTAAACCGCCAGGGCGGGACGTGCTCCATGCCTCTGTGCAGGGAAGCTCTCTGCATTTGGTCACTCATGCGCAGCGTGGAGGTGGATGAACAACATATCCATGTCCCCAGAAATACAGGCTACTCACCTGTAACAGGGGTTCTAGGAATGGTATATGTTGTTCATCCATCCACGACTGACCTCCCCGGCTTCGACGCACAGCCTGGCTTCCAGCGGGCTAGATCTGGCGTCATGGGGCGGAGCCGAGAGTTTTACCACCCGGGTGGGTGGGAGGAGCCAGCTTGAAGACCTTCCGGCAAGATTTAAAGCGGCAAGGAACCTGCCAGACAGTGTGGATGAACAACATATACCATTCCTAGAACTCCTGTTACAGGTGAGTAACCTGTATTTATTGCTGCACCTCAGTGAACTGTTTGTTTATTATCATGTGCTGTATATTATGTATTTTCAGCTATTTGTTTTTATTCTCTGCTGTGGAACCTTTGTAAAAGAGCTTCTGCTCAAAGGTTGTTTCCAAATAATAAGTAAATAAACACCTGTGAAACTATAAGCTGCCTGGCACTCGGACCACACGGAAACTTTAGCAGTCCTCTAGAGGCTGCCCATAATGACGTCAGACAGCTTTCCCATATAAACATGGGTGGCCCCTTCCCTCCTCGGTTCTTTTTCTGCCATCAACCATACTCGTCAGACTGTGCATGGAAATGACGTTGTTACAGTCGGCACTTTTTTTTTCACCATACTAAGCAGTCACTTTCATAAGTGGTTTTTGACAGCGTGTATGTTATCTAAGGAACCGTTGAAACAGTTCCATTATTGCGAATGCGGTGAAAAGATATACGCCGGAGATTAACACGATGCCTGCGTGTGTTGCCTTGGCCCGGACCATAACGTGCAGGTGTGCCCGATTTACAAAGGGTTCAACACAGCCACCCAGCAATGTCGAAAGGGCACTTTGGAGAAGCACCTCTTGAAACATCAGGTAGCCTGAATGAAGGAGGAGCTCCAGCAAAGGAGTTCTGCCGCACTGTGGACTCGCTCCTTGGGGCCCAAAATTTTTAAAATCTCCAGAGGAATCCCCTGGGAACCATAAGCATAAACACTGCGACTTGGAACAAGAGAAGGAGAAAATCATCCGGTATGCTCCAGGTCACCCCTTCACACAGATATGACCACTTTGCGCTGTCAACCACTCTGGCAACAGCGACACCCAGACCATCGACCTTGATTCCAGGTCAGGGTAGGCCGTAGGTGCCACCAGGTCTAGTATTGCTGGTGCATCACCATCGACTTGGGGGGGCTTGCCTCTTCCATCGACTTCTACCAGTGTCCCTGTCGATTACACAGGTGCTGATGTCCAGGCGGTGTCGTCGTCCTTTATTGATATGCTTAAAGCTTCTATGACCACCTCCTCCTGTACCAAGAAGTCCGTTGACAGGGCCTGTAATTCAAACCCCCGCACCAGCGCGTCCTAGGGCCATGTCTCAACCCCCTTCTTGAGTGCCAACAGCCTTGCTGGCATGCTCCCCCCAACCCGTTGACCAGACCGACAATTTTGAGTACAGCCCTGATCACATGATGCAGTATGAGGAGAAGGGTGGAGGAGGATGAAGACTGTGTGGAAAGGCCTTACGAAATGCCTAGATCTTACTTCGATAGGGTTCCTGCAGTAGGTCTTCACATATAGGACTGCGCCCCCTGGCGTCGGGTTCCAGTGGCAAACTTGTAGATAGCAATCATCAGCAGGGACCTCCCCCAATGTCAGGTGACAGGACGTCAGCCCAGCTATAAAAGGGGCGGTCCCACGCCCGCTCTCCAGTTCTTTCCCGCCATCGCCCAGTTCGTTCGGCCACGAATTAGAACAGCGATCTAAAGCCTGCGCGTCAGTCGAAGTTTTTCCTTCGCCTCTATAATCTTTCTGTATTGTTTTTGACATTTGATGTCCTCTAAACTGAAGAAGTGCTCTAAGTGTGGAGCCCAAATCCCGCACAGAGATGACCATTCCCGCTGCCTCTTGTGCCTAGGGCCCCAATCACAACTCCGAGGAGTGCACCATTTGCCAGGCCTTCAACCAGGCAACCTGGACCAGGCGCAAGCGGACACTCGAGGCCTACCTCCTTACCTGGCGTCGATGGAAAAGGAGCTCCAGGAGTTGAGGGAAAGGTCGTCGCCGGCCCTGAGGAAAAAGAAGAGTAAGGAGAAGCGCCGGGACAGGAGTCTGTTGCCACGCGGGAGGTCTCCAAAAACTGTGAGTACTACTTCTGGTACCCCGTCCGCCTCTTTGGGCCGGGCACCTTCTCCCCCTCGTACCGAGGTGAGCGGGCAGCCGGGGGTTGCCTCTCTCGAGGTCTCTGTTCAGTCTCCTCTCAGTTACGAAATGCCTAGTTCCACTTTGTCTCCTTGCAGTAAGCACTCTGTAGTTTACACCCTAAGGTCCCCCTCAGAGGACCCATCTTTTATCACCATGTTGCAGCAGTTACAGGCTGCCTTGGGGCTTGATTTGGCAGAACAGGATACAACCAAGAAAAACCTTACTGATTTCTTGGAATTACCTGATGCCCCTCTTACAATAATACCACCCCTCCTCTCTGTCCTCGCGGATGCCACCTTTGCTGCCTGTTTTATTTTTAATTTTTTGCTGGTCAGCCTGAGGTGGACTCTGTGGTAATCAGTGCTGCCCATGATAAATCCAGGGTACCAAAACAGCTCAGCTCACTTCCTCCTGATAAGAAATCCAGGAGGTTAGATGAGCTGGGTAAGAGAACCTATGTGCCTTGGCCTCGCTGGGCCTCAGAATTGCATACTATCAGGCCTGTGTGGTCAAATACCAGAATACACTCTTGAGAAAGGCTAAAGCAGCTGCTCAAGCCTTACCAAAAGGTGCACCTAAACAGGAGCTTCTCAGAGCACTAACAGTTGGGGTTGATGTTGGAAAACACCTACTACATACGGCCTTTGACATATCTGATGCGTCATCCAGAGCAGCTGCCTGCGGAATGTACCTAAGGAGATACTCCTGGCTCTTGAGCCAGGGTGGCAGGCTTTGTGAATAATGTACAACAGTCCATTCTTGGTGCCCCCTTTAGAGAATACAAGTTGTTTGGTTCAGATGTACAAAATATCATCTCTAACCTCCAGAACTCAGGTAGGACCTTGATGTCAGTACATTTCCTCTGTCATACCCAACTAAGGAGTAGACAGAGAATACCTTTTCATTAGCCAGTACTAGACACCGTACCACTACCAGACAAGGTGAGGGAGCAGGAGGCTTGCCCGCACTAGGAACCACTCCAGGTGTCCACTCAAAAGCCCATAGAAATGATGGCACGGCAGGAGCAGCTACAACTGGCTCCTCTCCCCCCCCCCCCCACCAACCACCGCTGCCTCCAGGGGTGGTTGTTGGAGGTTGTCTCTTCCTCCACCTAAATCAGTGGAAGGAGGTGACCTCGGATGCCTGGGTCCTGGAAACAGCAGCACAAGATCATGTTCTGGAATTTCTAGAACTACCTCCCGGTCATCCCCCAGTGCGTACACACTATCCTCCAGATCATGTTCCTCTGCTCCTAGAGGAAGTCCATACCTTCCTTCAGAAGAGGGCCATAGAACCTGTACCCGTGGAACAGAGAAACACAGGGTTCTACTCTCAGTATTTCTTAGTCCCAAAATGGACAGGAGGCCTATCTTGAACCTCTGGGACCTGATTTTTTTCTTATAGAGTACAAAAAGTTAAGGGTAGCCACCCTAAAGGGCCTGCTTCCACTACTACAGGTAGGGGATTGGATCTTTTCCCTCGACACGAAGGATGCATACCTTCATGTAAAAATTCACAACCCTCACAGAAAATATTAGAGCTTCCTGTTTTCTAGGGGAACACTACCAGTTCAGAATATTGCCTTTTGGCCTGTCATCTGTGCCACAGGTGTTTACAAAATGCTCGGCAGTGGTAGTAGCAGCCCTTTGCAGAGAAGGCCTCTGTGTGTTTCCCTGCTTAGATGACTGACTACTGAAAGCTCACTTCAGGGAGCAACTCCTGCACACCCTGGTTCGAACAAGGCAGATGTTCGATGCTTTAGGGGTTACTGTCAGTGTTCTCAAGTCTGTCTTGACATCTGGCCCAATGGCACTGAGGGTTGAGGTGCTGGACGCCACACCGCTGGGCCGCTGGTGACCCGAGCTCGGGGTCGGCGGGGAGGGTTAAGGATCGAGTGCCCTTGTGGTGCCTCCTCCCTAGGATGGGGATGGCTTGTTGACAGCCAGCGACCCCCGGTGGAGACCGGGGAGCTGCAGCGTGCCAGGTAGCACGAGTTACGTGTCCGACACAGGCAGGGCTGCCGTGCCATTTTGTCGGGGCATGCGCCACGCAAGGCGGGGGGGGGGGGACACCACCAAACAAAGGAAAAACCCAGTCCTTGGGGTAGGCGATGGCACCAACCCCCATGCCCATAGCCGAGCCCGTCCTGTCAGGCCTCTCATGTTCCTCCGCCTGGGACCCTAACCCGCAGCTGGAGTCAGTGTGTAAGTGTGCCCAGAGAGGAGGGGCGGCCCCACCTCGGAGGGGTCAAGCCGGGGGTGCCAGCTGTGGGATGAGGGGAAGAGAGGAGGATCAGACAGGTGGACTTTGGGCTAGGCAGGATCCGGCTGGATGCCCGAGAGAGGCTCCTCGGACCATGAACCGGAGGGAAAAAGAGCTGTTAAAAAAAAAAAAAAAAAAAAAAAGTCTGTCTTGACACCTTGTCAGTACCTGCACTATATAAGGGCAGTTTGGGATACAGCCCTAGGCTCAGCCTTCATGCATTTGCACAGGGCTGAACATCTGATTGCCCAGGGCCAAGTGGTCCACAATAGCCTGTATGTTACAGCCAAGAAGATCCTTTGATGCCTGGGGCTGATGGCAGTGGCCATTGTCACAGTACCTCTGGCCAGCCTACATATGAGGATACCTCAGTGGACCCTAAGAGTCCAGTGGGATCAACTCATAGACAATCTAGAACAGAGGGTTCTAGTAACCTCCTGTACGCACAGTGCTCAAATGGTGGATGGAACCCAGCAACCTGTTAAAGGGGGTTCCTTTCCTGATCCCCCTTCCCAGGTTTTGACTACAGATGCGTCAGGGATGGGCACATTTGGGGCACCATCAGATATAGGGTACATGATTCACAGTGGAGAGCACCTTGCACATAAATGTTCTAGAAATGAGAACTGTTCTGTATGGCCTACAGGTCTTCCAGGCTCATCTGTCCCCAGGTCCTCTGCTAGTACCAATGGTCAACGTCAGTGTGATGCATTATATCAACAAGCAAGGGGGAACTCATTCTTACCCCCTGTGCTGGGAAGCAATGAGAGTCTGGTATTGGGCTGTAGAACACGGTCTAGAACTGTCAGCAGTACATGTTCCAAGCGCCCAAAATGTCTTGGCAGACAGACTAAGCAGGTCATAGTCCAGAATGCATGAATTGGAACTGTTGACCTCAGTGGTGGAAGATCTGTTCGACAGATGGGGTCATCCAGAGTTGGACCTTTTGGCGTCCCCACACAATACAAAACTGCCACTTTTCTGCTCGCTTATTCCAGGGCCTGGAATTTTCTGGCAAGACGTATTGTCTCTCTTGGAAGGGGAGGTCCCTGTACCCCTTCTCTTACATTCATTGGGTGCTACTCAAGCTTCAGATGGAGGGGGGGGGAACTCTAATCCTCACTGCTCCCCTATGGCCTCGACAGCTCTGATTCCCTGTACTGCAGCAGCTGACAGTGGAACCACAGAACCCCTGTTCTTATGCCAGGGACTTTAATCACAGGAGCAGAGAACCCTGGTCCATCCGGACATCAGATTGCTTCACCTTTATGCATGGCTTCTGAAAACATAGCCATTGCTAGATTTTGTGTTTCCCAAAAGGTGGCTGATGTCTTGGTGGCTGCCAGAAAGCCTTCCACCAGTACCACTTATTCTATGAAGTGGAAGTGGTTTGCCTTATGGGCCGCTTCTCATCACTTGGATCTATTTCTCTGTCCAGGAAATCAGGTTCTAGAGTATCTGCTGTCCTTGACAGAGGCAGGCCTACAGTATTCTTCTATCAAAGTGCTACCATTTCAGCTTTCCTTGGGCATATTGCGGGTTGTACAGTTGCACAGCTGGAGGTGGCACGTACTTTTTGAGAGGTATTCTGCACTTGAAGCCTCCTATCCATAATCCAGTCCTGGCTTGGGACCTGAATGTTGTGTTGGAAAAGCTTACTTTGGCTCCTTTTGAGGCAGCCACGACTTGTGGCTTACTCTTTCTTTCATGGGAAGTGTTGTTTCTGGTTGCCATTACTTATGCTCGGAGAATTTCAGAGTTGCAGGCTGTAATGTGTGCCCCTTCTTGATTTTCCACAAAGACAAAGATGTCTTTGCATGCTAACCCTACGTCTTTTTTACCACAGATGGTGTCTGAGTTTACTTTAAATCAAACCATACACATACAGCATGCTAATCTAGGGGAAGCATTGATCTTCCCTTGTCAATCTTCACCATTCATTACTGCTTGGGTAGTGCCGGAGGCACGCACCCGCTACGGGAGTGTGTTTTTTTTTTTGGAGTTGGTTCAACGGTGCCGCTCGAGAGCCAAGGCCATGCGCCGAGGGGTGGCCGCTAGGTGCCGCAGACCTCCTCCATCTCACTTCTGTTTCTCCCACCGTCGAGGCTGCACCTGCTACGCGGTTAGTGACAGGCCGAATTCAATCCAGACTCCTTCTCGAACTTCTCTCGATCTTCTCTCGACGCCGTCAAAACCTGGTAAGACCATTCTTTTTATAATTTCTTCGGCACCGAGAGCTTTTGCTGTTTTATTCATATTTTTTTCACATCATGTCAGGTTCAGGGGCAAAACATAAGTCGAAGGCGGGCCGCGCCCCTATGCGTTGGTGCTCCTGTGGCCGGCATTTTTCCGTCACGGATCGGCATGATGTTTGTCTTCGTTGCCTGGGACCCAACAACGATATGGATGCGTTCGACGCCTGTTTCTCCATGGACCGTCGCGTCCTAGAAGTCCACGCGTTCAAGATCGGCAAGGCCCCACCGACTTTCGGGGGACGGCGCCGCTCCAGGGATTCCCAGGTAAGGTCTCTAGGCCCTTCCTCCGGGTCCCTCTCGGGCCTATACGATCTAGAGGAGGAGGCTTCTCATCTTCTCTGCTTAAGAGGAAGCTTTTGGCGGTAATGAGGAACGAGTCCCTCCAGGGCCACGGCAGGGACACCACCTCAGCAGTCACCTCCTCGGAGGTGCAGGCTCCTCCAGTGTCGAGGCCCACACCCACTGGGCCCGGCATCGGTGGACCCTCCGCCACTTTCTGGCACCATTTCGGATCCCAGCGCCACTCACGGTGCCAGTGATCGAGACGGTGCCGTTGGCGGTGCCATGTTGGCCTTCGGTGGCGCCGCGGGCCCGTCTTCTTCTGGAGGTGCCGAGGGGTCCCGCGCTGATGGTGGTTCCAGGTCTGGCCGGCACCTTTGGGGAGCCAGGGCCGCCTAGGTGTCGAGGGGGTCACTGGGTCGTCAGCCCGGGCGCCTGCTTTCACTGAGACCCTGGGCTGCTAGATTGTGGTCCAGCTGGTCTCTTCCTCCTGAGGCTGATGATTCAGACATGGACCCATCCTGGCACCCTGACTCTTCGGAGTTAGGGTCTCCGGTGGCACGAGGTGCTAGGCGGCCCAGCGCACCTGTTCCTCTGTCCCCGCTGCCGTCCTCCCCTGAGGTCCCCCAGGCTGGCGGTGGTCTGGGGTCCCTGGGAGGCGATGAAGCGGGGGTGGAGGGAAGGGCTCTCCCTCCTGGGGGAGTCGTGGCAGCTACCGACCCTGGTGCTGCTGCCCCCCCTCGGGGGTGGGAGGTCGCTGGGAGGTTGGGAGGAGGGCGTTCGGAGTCCAGGGACGAGGGGCAGGGTTCAGGCATCTGGTCTCTACCTGCCACCTCGGGTGTGGCTCGAGCCGTAGCGTTGGGCCCTGTCTTTCCCTTTTGGACCCCAGGGATCCCTCTGGTGGCATTGCTGTGGGCTGCCCTTCTGGATCCATGCAGTCCCAGGTTTGTCATAGGGGAGGATCCCCTTCTGGACTCTTCCAGGCTACGCATCCCCAGGGTTCCGTTTTGCGACCTGGTCTGTTGTCCGGGATCCCGCCAGCTCGGGCTTCATTCCCTGGATTCCAGAGCCCTAGCAGAGGACAGTTGCCTCACCGTAGGTGCCCTTCTCCCATTCCTCTGCAGCCACCCCCCGCTCTCCCAGGCCATGTCGGTCCCACGGGCCCGTTATCCTGGGAGACGTTCAGAGGTTCTGCGGCAGCCTTCCCCTCATATGTTAGGTACATGAATAAGTGGGTTTTTCACCTATCCCCACCGCCGCAGGAGTCCTCTGGACACTCAAGCTCTCCATCATCCTCGTCTTCCTCCTCTGAGGGAGAGGAACCCACTGCTCATCTCTCCTCCGATGCTGATTTCACTGAATAGCAGCGATTCCTTTCGAGGATGGTGAGGGATCTTCGAATTTTCTATGTTAGGCGAGACAGTACTGGACGGGAGACGCGTGAATTCCTTGGCGAATTCAGTGCCCAGCACTTGGTGGTACTATCCTGGCCTATTCCCTTCCAGGAGGCGTCTATCCGTTCCTGGCAGTCGCCAGCCGCCCTTTCTCCAGCGCCAGCAGACTGCCAACGTAGGTATTGTGCCCCTTCGGAATCCCTAGGTACTCTCCCAACCCACCCTCGGGATTGGCATACCTAGAGACTCCCTCCGGGCGCCGCCACCTGGCGCACGACCGTCCACCGGACTCTGATTCTCTACAGTTCGACCAGTGGGGGCGAAGAGTGTTCTCTTCCTCTCGTGCGATGTCTTGCATTGCATCTCATCAAGCCCATCACGCTGCCTACAGTAGGCATTTGTGGTCGATGCTTTCCCAAATCTTAGCATCAGTGCCTGATATGGAGCAAACCAGACAAGCTATTGCCCTCTCTGCTGTAGGCCTGGAGCTCGCAAGACACCAAGCAAGGGCATCTTATGACGCCAGTGAGGTGGCTTCCAGGCTTGCAGGGACAGCGATCTGTATTAGACGGACGGCATGGCTTCGGCTATCAAGGTTGTCACCCCTGGCCCGGAGTAGGGTGATTCGCTCTGCTTTCCGGGAGATCCGTCTCTTTTCCTCCAGAGCTAGGAGACTTCTGCAGGGCTTCCTCCGCCTCCCCTGCCCTCGGGGCACCTCCTAGCTCTTCTCCCATAGGCTTCTCTCTGATTAGCCAGGGTTTCCCTTCTGTTTCTCACCAACAGGAGGCTGGGGGTCTTGCTCCTCAGGGTTTCTACCCCTTTTGGGGGCTATCACCATTGTTAGTAATGAATGGTGAAGATTGACAAGGAAGATATGAAAATTATGTACCTACCGTAATTCTTGATCTTCTCTTGTATCTTCACCATTCATTACTGATACCCGCCCACCTTCCCCTCAGTGGCCTCCCACTGTATGCCTCCCTCCATCTCGTTCCTCTCCCTCCCTTTGGCCTTTATGCCAAAAAAAAAAAAACTTTCTGTTTTCCGTTCTTATTGAATGGATCTTTTTTCCTCAAGGTAAAGAGGAACTAGCAGGGTCTGTGTTTCACCTATTCTGAGGGAACTCTTTCTGACTGCCCCTAGGGTGCGACCTCTGGGCACCTTGATCACGTTACGCAGTTCACAGCTTAAGAGACCGTGCCCTGGCTCGGCCTCAAAAAATTTAGATTCCCCCTGGCAGGTGTTATTCATCTCATTCTGGCTGGTGCATTTGGCACTTCTTAGCCTTGAGCGGTTGCTCTTGCCTTGCCTTAGGGAGTCTGATTGAGTTCCCACTCTATCCTTTCATACAAAGCTGCCTTCCGTAGGGCATAATCCTTCCCCATGCACTTCTGTGTTAGCACTTAACAGGGTGCTAAGGGGCATAGTTCCCTTCCTAGGTGGGCGCTCTCTTTCCGGAACAGATTTTCTGCCCAGGCAGTCTGTGAGCTCTCAGCTAGGATGTAGGGACTTGGCATGTTGAGAGATTAGAGAATCTGCCCTTTATGTCCGATCTGTGCAGGCGGTTCAGTGAACCTTCTCTCAGTCCTATCAGCAGGGATTCTTGCTCCCTTGTTTTAGTCTCGAGCTTATAAGCCTCTCAACCACTGCGTCTATGGGCACTGTTCTCCCCTCTCAGCATGCCTTCCTTTCTTCTCTTTATTCTTCTTCTTCTTTTCTCTTTCCTCCCCTAGAGCCGCCCCGGAAAGGAGGCCCTGCTGTCCCTTAGGGTAGGAATTCTCTCTCCTCTGTCTGTTCTCTACCGGCTTATTCCTTTTTCAGTTTATATCTTTTCCTTTTTCTGTCCCTCGGCTCTCTTTGCCTCACTCTCTTTTTTTTCTTACCCTTTGTTTTCGCCTCTCCGGCTACCAGAACTGAGATGGAGGAGGAGTCTGCAGCACCTAACTGCCACCTATGGCAGCGAAGCGTGTCTCTCTCGAGGCGGCGCCGTTGAGCGGACTCCAAAAAAACCTCCTGAAGCGGGTGCAAGACTCCGGCACTACCCAAGCAGTAATGAATGGTGAAGATACAAGAGAAGATCAAGAATTACGGTAGGTACCTAATTTTCATTTCCATACTCTAGATGTACATAGAATACTCGGGTACCATATACACCGCACAAAGGACTACAGGAAGTCTTCACAGCTTTTGGTTTCATTTGCCCCAGGAGAGAGGGTGCTCCAGTTTCTAAACCATGCCTGTCCAAAAGGGTGGCAGACTGTATTAAGTTCTGTTACAGGAAGTACAGTAAGGAACTTCCTGGGGTTTTTCATGACTATTCCACTGGAGGCATGACCACATCTGTTGCATGTTTCAAGAATGTGTCTGCTGCAGTAATCTGTGCAGCTGCCACCTGAAGTACTGTCCACACTTTCACTAAAGACTACTGACGGGACATTGCCTCTCAAAAGAGAGCTGCCTTTGGCCTAGGTGTGCTCCAGGGCCTGCTTTCTTAAGCCTGTAGACTCCAGCTACCCAGATTATTTATGGTCAGTACTTCCTGGTACTCATTCCATAGATGTGGCCTGATGAGCGATCCTCGAAGGAGATAGAACAGTTACATATTCACTGTAACAGTAAATCTTAGAGAATCTCTTTCATCAGGCCATGCCATACCACTCTCCTGACCAGTCACGGTTAGACTTTGGGAGGATTTATGTATGTGAGGACAGTGAAGTGTAAGACTTTCAGGATGGCAGCTGTTGACTTTTTTCCCTTTTGTGTTTTAAGTTTAGTGATATAATACAGTATAAAGGTTTCTAACTGAAAATTAGTTCAGCACTTCAATGTACATGGGCAGTTTTTTTTTTAGTGCACGGGCAGGTGACCCAGTCAGGTTTCAGGATTTTTCTTTGCCATTTTATAAAGTAACTTTGAGACTATATTCTTGGATGGATCAGAGTAAATGGAATTGTGATCAGTCCAATTAATACCAAAGAAATCTGTTTTGGGAATGATTCGTTTTCCATCCCACTACTATTTACAAAGCAGTTTGCAGGTCTGTCCTTGAACATGGTAGCCCTATTTGGCATTCTTCCCTTACACAACAGGAAAGTAAAATGCTAGAGGGTGTTCAGAGAAAATTAAGAATAATAGGAAGCAGAACCTAGTGCCCATAGGGATACCATCCTTTTTATAACTCCCCAATCACAGAAAGAATTACCAACTTTGACTCCTGTACAACCCTTTTAAGAATTTGTGCTCACAGGTAGCCAGTGTCGAAGATGGCTGAGGCACCATGCACGCCTTACTTTTTCCCACACTGGTGACCTGGGTTCAGGAACAGACTCGGGTCATCGGGGGTTCGCTGGGGTGGGAGAGGATTGGGTGTCCAAAGTACTGCTCTCCTCTCCCAGGGGAGGGTGGCTACTGGCTTCATCGTTTGACTGCCACCAGGTGGAAGCCTGGTAGTAGGAGGGCCAAGAATGACACATTGGGTGGGTGCTGCAGGACTCTGCGGAGCATGCGTTTCTTACATGCACGCTCTGACGTGCACGCCCCAGTGTTGGAAAGGGACGGAAACAGAAAATGGGTGGACAGGCTTAATGAAGTCCTGTCCATCTCCCTGTAGCCTGCTCCACCAAGCCTCGGACCGGAGATGGGGGAAAGGGGGTATAGAATAGCTCTCCCCCTCCTAGTCCTGCCGGGGCACAGGAGACTGTCACTGGGAATCCTGCAGTGATGGAATCCGGCTGCAGGTAACTGGGAAAGGGCTGCATAGTTTCTCACCAACCAGGTGGTAGAAACACCTTTATGGCAAAAAAAGAACTTGTGCACACCATATATAGTTTTGGTGACAAACTGACGATGACCCACATAAAGCTTGGCATTCACTTTGGACTTTTTTTTATTCCTGCAGGTTTGTCACCAGATCTTCAGTCAATGGAACAGATACGCAGAATCATGAGACCAACAGATGTTCCTGACACAGGTAAGGGATGGCTTACGTGGGGGAAAAAAAAAATCTAATGTTTCTGTTGCTCAGTCAGAGCTTTTGGTAGTGGCCATTGGAGTACCAGGGAGGAAATCTTCAGTTGGCAGTGCAGAGCTGCAGGAGAAAGTCTTTGCAACGACATGCAGACTTCCTCTACTCCTCCAACTTCCTCTCTCTCCCTTCTAGTCTGGCTTAAGGACGGATCAATCCTCCATCTCCTCCCTACTTAGGGTTACTGACTCCATCCTCTCAGAAATGGATCATGGGCACATCACAGCAGCCATTTTTATCGATCTGGCCAAAGCCTTTGATTTGGTGTCCCACTCTCTCCTATTCGATAAACTGAACTCAGCCAGCCTCTTAGCCCTCGCTGTTGACTGGTTCCATTCCTGCCTCTTGGACTGTCAACAGTTGGTGCAGGAAGGAAGCACTATCTCTCCATCCCTACTATCCAGGCTGGGGTCCCACAGGGCTTCATTGTGGAACCAGTCCTGTTCTCCATCTTCCTAAACGACACCCCCAAAAAAAACATGTACCAACTTGCATATTCACATGTATTCAGATGACACAGTTCTCTACACCTCTAGTCCCTCAACTGCATCTCCGGAACTCTCGCTCCACCAAGAGGTTCTTATGTCTGTGACCTTTGGTACCAGCCAGAAGCTGGCCTGCTGCGCCCCCACTGGATGGCACACCGCTTGAAGTAATCCCAACTTTTAAGTACCTCGGTGGTGGTTAGATACAATGGTGTCAATCAGGATGCAATCCGGTAGTGCTGCAGTATATCACAAAATGCTGCAGTATGCTTCAGGGAACAGTGTCATTCAATGGCAGTTAAGCTCTTTTTTTACCACAGTACTTTGTGGCATGTCATTTACTGCAGGTTACTGTGTTGCACTGTGACTGGCTTCACTGTAGCAGGCTTGACTTCTTTGCTCACTTTGATGCCATTCTTGCCAAACTCTGCACCTAACTTGGTGCCCTATACCACAGTAAGGACTACCTTTCTCCCCAGGTTTGCTGGGAGATGGCCGCCAAGTGTTCTCCAGTTTTCGACTATTCGGATGTGGTTTGTGACCACCCACCCCCTACCCACCCACCTCTGTTGCCAGCCTGGACACCCTCTGCAATGCCTTCTGCCACTTTGCTACCAACTTGTTCTCTCATACCCACCAGTGCTCCCTTTATTCCTCCTTATCGATCTTCCCTCTCTCCTCACATTGCCAGTCTCACTGTGCCACCTCATTGCTATACACTGTCTTGTTCACTCCCGTCATACCTATCTCATCTCCTTTTTCCCCATCCCCTCCTCCTTCTACTCCCTATGCTCAAGGGACACATGCACATTCTCCCATCCCCACCCACACTCCTCAGCTGGGAGATCTATTTTCTCATACCATCTCCCCTCCCTCTGGAACCAGCCACCCTAGTTTGTCTCTTCCCCTCCCTTCTCTTCATTAGACACCAGCTAAAGCTCTCCCCCAACCCCACCCTGCATCTCCCATCCTTCTTTCTGAGCCCTTGTCTAGGATTTTGACCACCCCTTACTCCCTTCCCCCAGCCTCATATTTCAGGTGACCTCATTAAAGTTTATCAACCTGTTTTGACTCTTCCTGTCAGTACCAGCTCAGCCTCTCTTCACACTGGCATTATGCACTTTTTTAATTTATTTTTTATTAATTTCTCAATTGCTGAACAATCAATAAACAATCCGTATGGTATACAGACCAAGTACATATAAAGCCACTGGAGCGACAAGTGCTTTAATCACAGGAAATAGTGAGTTGCAGCTACCATATGGAGAGTACAGTAATCAATACATAAATCTTAAGTCTAAATTTCTAAATTATTTGTGCTGAAACAGAGCCCAAGAGCAACATGGCTGTGCCCTTAAAGTTATTGAACTCATGTTTCATTGAGGACATCATAAGCCTGCTAGACTATAAGACATAGGTAATTGAGGGATTCAAACTCAGTCGAGTTTCTAAGGACGTGGATATGTTGTTCTAGCCACACTATCTGGCAGAGTCCTTTCCCCTTTAACAAGTGCCAGAAAGTCTTTAAGTTGGCTTCTCCCATGCACCTGAATGATAAATCCTGCCACCTGGCTGCTGCTCTAAATGTTCCTTATTCTCCTTGTCCTGTCTTTGTTCATCGTTCCTTCTCTGAGTGTTGTTCCCAGTAATTGAAGATCATTGGACTATTGCAATTCCCTCTACCTAGGGCTTCCTGGGGTGGAAATTCGCCGCCTGCAGCTGGTGCAAAACGCAGTGGCCCGGCTTTTGACCACTACCTCCCGGTCCAGTCATATTTTGTCAGTGCTGCGCAGACTGCACTGGCTGCCAGTTCAGTGGCAGACCACCTTTAAAGTTGGTCTTTTGATTTTCAGAGCCCTACACGGACTTGGCCCGGACTACCTGAAAGAGCTCCTGGTTCCCTACTGCCCTGGGTGATCGCTCCGCTCGGCTGATGAGGGGTTGCTAGAGATCTCGGGGGTGTGTTTGAAATATTCTGGGGCCCATACATTTTTGCATGCGGCCCTACCCTCTGGAATTCTCTACCCCATCAGTTACGAGAGTACGTGACAGTGGAGGGATTTAAAAAGGCCCTGAAAACATATTTATGGATTAAAGCATTCAGTGATTGATTTTATTTGTTCAAAATGTGTCAGCTGTTTTATATATTTTAAGAATTGAACTGTTTGATGGGTTTTTAAAAATATTTATGTACGGCGCCTTGGTTTTTGAAAAGCACCATAGAAATAAAGTAGTATTATTATTATTGTTGATATTAATTTGGTACTTAGTCTCCAGTACAAGAACCTATTCTTGGTTGCAGCATATTATATCCTGTTATTGTATCCCGGAATGTTCAACACTTTGTACCTAGTCATGCTTATGTAATTGTCATTCACAACGTTTTGTATTCTACTGTTGTATTGGTCATGTATTTTTCTTTGACGTGGATCCTTTGGAAAAGAGCATTTTGCTCAAAGGTTTGCTTCCAAAAAATGAAATAAAATAAATATCTCTCGGCTCCGCCCCATAACACCAGATCTTCATTTCTGCTGGAAGAAGCGGGTTCCCTCCTTCGTGTTCCCACGTTGTAGGCTCTGGTGCTTTCTAAACCTTTTCAAAACCCGTTGGTTTTGTGTCTTCAAGTTCAATTTACTCCGTGACTGCGATGGACGACAAGTCCGTGCCCGGATTCTGCCAGTGCCTGTGCGGGCAGGCAATGTCACATACCGACCCCCATGCCATGTGAGTATACTGCCTGGGCCTCTAGCATGATACCCAGGCTTGTGATTTCTGTTTGTCGTTTCACCAGACGGTTCTTCAGGACTGTCTCGCCCGCCGTCAGTTGGGCCGTCCTGAGAAACGTTATCCACCGGTCAAATCTAAGGACGTCCAGTGGGTGGTCTCTGCAGCTGCAGGGTCCATCGAACAGCTAGAACAGCTCGCAGCCTTCGAGGAGGAGGCGGCTCGGGCCACCGCTCAATCCTCTATGGCTTCTGCCTTCGTGCCGCTCCAGTTGGGCTCCACTTTTACGGGCTCCTTCAAGGAGCTGTGCCAATCCCTGCCGATGATGGATCTGGGATCTTCCGAAAAACACAGCTCTAGATCTTGTAAGGAGGAGGAGTTGAAAAAAGAGAAGGCTTATTGTCGTCGTTTCACGAGACCAGGACCAGGAGCTCTCTCAGTCGAGAGCTTTGGATTCTCGCGACTCTCCAGTTTTGACTACAGTCGAAACTGTGGCCTTGGCTGCTGGCTTCACGGAGACGCGTTTGACCAGCCAGCCAATGATGCAGCCGGGAATTTTCTCGAACCCATTGACAGGTTGTCATCCGAAGAGGCTGAAAACACTCTTTTCAGGACTCTGGTCCTGCCTGTGACCGTGGAAGGGGCTGATCTGCCCACTGACCAGAACCCTTCAGTCACCGACCCAGACCAGGTGGAGCCCCAGCAGTCGCCGGCCCCCTCTGAGATCCCCCAGTGGTCGAGGTCTCAATAGTCATCCAGTGGGTCGAGCAGTTCCCACCGTCATCAGCGGTCCTGCTCTTGGTGCTATGGGAAGCGGCGCCACCGCTACTCATCTTTGTCCTCCTTGGGTGAGGAGAGGCTGCGGCGCAAGTTGTGCCGGTGCTACGAAGATCTTATGTGGCAACACTTGGTGTTGGCCGGTACTGAACCGACTCTGGTTTCCACACCGGCCATTACTTGGCTGTCTCCCAAAAGGCTGGCTCCAACACCCCCCTGTGGAGTCGGTCGAGACTGTTCCTCCCCCCGTGGAGCCAGTCAAAACGTTCTGGTTTGGCTGAAGTCAGCCTTTCCACTGATATTGGTGGAGCTGCCGCCTAAGCAGCCGTTGACCGGTGCACCAATAAGGGAGTCTCGGCCTGCCAGGGGACTTCCCCATTGGTTGTCAGTCACCCTCACCCCTGACCATCTGCGAAGGGTTGAAAGTGACTCTGGCGTTTGGCCGCTTTATGCGGACTCCTCTGAGTCCAAAG
The DNA here is from genome assembly GCA_016271365.2 of Neoceratodus forsteri. Taxonomy (NCBI): domain Eukaryota; kingdom Metazoa; phylum Chordata; order Ceratodontiformes; family Ceratodontidae; genus Neoceratodus; species Neoceratodus forsteri. The sequence goes on along the minus strand of CM057451.1, from coordinate 327,107,699 downwards.
GTTTCTCCCTGCAGTCACGTCTGGTCGATGAGGAGTCCACAGGGGGCCTGTCGATGGAGGAAAGGCCCTCCTTCTTCATGGGTATCCTCAGTTTCATTTCTGAGTCCACGGGGATGAAAGTGGAGCCCATTTATCCCCTTACAGAGATTCTGGACAAAGGGGATTCTCCGACTGAGGCTTTTCCAGTGGCCAAGACCATTTTCGGCCCAGCCCTAGAGCTGTGGCAGCCTTCTGCCAGGATGGCCTTCAAGTATGCGGTGCCCACTGGCACCCTGTTGGTTTTTATGGAGGACCCCTTGGCCAAGGGGTTGGTGGCTGACTCCGTTTTCCTGCGCTTGGGCAATACCGGGGACGTTGACAAACCACCGGACAAAGAGTCCAAGCAGTTGGACCATGCGGCTAAAAAAGTATATGCTGCCCCTTCATTTGGCCTCCAGCAGGTGAACTCAGCCATTCTGATGGATGGCACACCTTTCCCATGCCCTCTTGAGCTCCTTAGATGAGGTCATTCCTCACCTGCCTGTGGACCTCCAGGTCACTGTCAAACTGGTCCGTGATCAAGGCCAGGCTGTAGCTAAGCAGCAGCTTCAGACAGCTCTGGATCTGGGAGATTTCTTTGCCCGCTTGGTGGTGGATACAGTAGCCATGCGCAGTAGGGCTTGGCTGAGGATCTCAACCTTCATGGCAGACACTCTGCACAAGCTGACGGATGTTCCTTTCTTGGGCACCGACCTGTTTGGGCCTGATGTGGAGGATCACCTCCATCTCATTGAAAAATCCGACGCCACCTTGAGCTCTTTAATGACCACCCAGAAGGACCCTTCTGGTTCCAAGCAACAGAACCAGAAGCCCTTTCGGTGCTCCACTCCTGCGGCAAAACCAGTCCAGCATCAGGCTGGCCAGCAGGCTCAGACCTGGTGACCTTGGCCCAAGTCAGTGGCCCGTAAGCCCGAAGGGAAGGGACCTGGTGGAGCTTCAGCCAGGCCCTTCTCTTCCAAGTCTGCTCAGTGACTGGATGGGGGGGTGCCTTCTCCATACCTGCCACACCTTCCCTGGGTCCTACTATGTGGGGCCGGCTCCACCACTTCGCTTCTGCCTGGTTTGCTGTCACCACGGACAGGTGGATTCTCGAAGTGGTGGGTCAGGGTCTGCCTCTGGAATTGGAGCAGTACCCTCCAAGCCGAGCTCGCGACCCACAGGAGGACTTGGTATCCACAGAAACCTGGTCATCTCTCCAAGACAACATAACCCAGCTCCTCTGCAAGGAGGTTGTGGCTTCAGTTGTGGAACCTCCAGAACACCCAGGGTTTGTCTCCAGGTATTTGCTGGTGCCAAAGCAGATAGGGGGCTGGCACCCCATTCTAGATCTGCATGACCTGAACCAGTTCTTCAGGTCGTGCACCGTCAGGATGGTCACTCTGTTTCCGATAATACCACCTCTGGAGCAAGGCATGTGGTTTTGCTCCCTGGATCTTCAGGATGTGTTCTTCCACGTCTCGTTCCGTCCATCCCATCAAAGGCGACTTTGCTTTTGGACAGAAGAGACCCTCTACTAGTTCCAAGCCATGCTGTTCGACCTGTCCTTGGCCCCCCAGGGTCTTCACCAAATGCATTGCAGTGGTGGCAGCTTACCTGAGGTGTCGAGGGATCCAGGTTTACCTTTACCTGGACGACTGGCTGATTGCGGGTCCCTCCAGGCTGGAGGTGGAGCGGTCCAGGGATCTGGCCTTCTAGACCACCTCCCTTGGCCTCCTGGTCAACGAGGCCAAGTCGGAACTCGTACCTTCACAGGTGATCACCTTCATCGGGCCAGAGCTCGACTCTTACAGAGACGGAGCTTGGCTCCCGGTGGACAGGGCAGACAACCTTTCTTCCTTTGCCCGATCATTTCTGGTTGGGCAATTGCACCCTGCCTGTGACTTCCTGCGCTTGCTGGATTACATGGTGGCCTGCACCAGCGTGGTCCATTGGGCCCGCTGGAGAATGCACTCCCTGCAGTGGGAGCTGGCCAGCCAGTGGTCTCAGTGAAAGGGTCACGTTGATCAGCTGGTCACTGTGACCCAGAGGATGTGGGACGCCCTCCAGTGGTGGCTGGTCCCAGAACATCTGCAGAAAGGGATCCCTTTTGTCCACCCGGAGCCGATGGTCACCCTGACAACTGATGGCAATCCTCATTGGCTGGGGAACCCATCTGGGGATACACCGAGTCCACGGGCTGTGGACCCCCAATGAATCCCGATGTCGCACCAACCTGCTGGAGCTCCGAGCAGTTCGGCTGGCACTGACTGCCTTCACTCCACACATTCAGGGTCAGGTGGGCCAAGTCCAGACTGACAACACCACGCCCATATACTACCTCAACAAACAGGGCAGGACTCACTCCCTGCCACTGTGCAAGGAAGCTCTCAGTGTTTGTACCCTCGTGTGCAGCCTGGAGGCAGATCTCCTAGCAATCCATGTGGCAGGAGCCTCCAATCAGCTGGCGGACACCCTCAGCCGGGTGGGTGAGGCGTCGCACGAGTGGTCTCTCCATCCAGAGGTAGTGCATAGCCTGTTCGCCCAGTGGGGCACCCCTCAGATGGACCTGTTCGCCTCCAGGGAGAACACAAGCTGAGGCTGTTTTGTGCCCGCCTCCTCAGCAGGTAATTCTGCAGGGGGATGCCTTCTCGAGGCCTTGGACCCCAGGCCTCTTCTATGCCCTCCCTCCCATTCCCTTGATTCACAAAGTGCTACTCAAGGTCAGGAGGGACAAGGCACGGGTGATCCTGGTGGTTCCAGACTGGCCATGCCAGTTTTGGTACCCCGATCTCCTCAGCCTCAGCAGCAGGCTTCCGACGCGTCTTCCCCTATGCCCGGATCTGCTATCCATCAATCAGGGGAAGGTACTCCACCCGGACCATCAGTCCCTGCACCTGACAGCCTGGTTCCTGAGCGACTAGAGTTCCAGGCTTTGGGTCTCTCCGAAGATGTCCTTACTGTAGTGAAGGTATCTAGCAAGGAATCGACCAGAAAATGCTACACCCTCAAATGGAGGAGATTCTCCATTTGGTATCAGGGCAAGGGGTTGGACCCTTTGGCCTGTCCAGTGGCTAGCATTTTAGACTACCTGTGGTCCCTCTCCAAAGGGGGCCTTCGGTCGATGACCCTTAAGATGCACCTGGCAGCCATCTCTGCTTACCAGGCATGGGCTGGTCAGCAGTCAGTGGCGTAGGAGAAGGTGGTCTGGCGCTTTTTCAAAGGCTTGAATCACATTTCCCCTCTGGTGCCTGAACCACCACTACCGTGGGACTTGATACTGTTTTTCACAAAGCTCATGGGCAAGTCATTCGAACCGATGCACAGGTGTGAGATATCTCACCTGTCGTGGAAGACCGCCTTCTTGGTGGCTATCACATCAGCCAGAAGGATTGGGAAGCTCCAGGCGCTTTCATTGGAGTCTCCTTACTTGGTCTTCCACAGGGACAAGGTTGTCCTGTGCCCCAACCCGAAGTTCCTCTCGAAGGTTGTGTCGGAGTTTCAGCTTAAGCAGGTGATGATTCTTCTGGTTTTCTTCCCGACTCTCACACCTCGGAGGCCGAACACAGGCTCCATACTCTGGACCTGAGGCGAGCTCTCGCTTATTACAAAGATCACATGGCTGGAGTTCAGGGAGAGGTTCACTAGCTGTTTGTCACCTTCACTGAAGCCGCACCTGGCAGACCTCCAACCAAGCAGATGATTGGCAGGTGGATTACTTCCTGCATTGATCTCTGCTATAGGTTGGCGGGTAGAGAGCCTCCCGGAGGGCTAAGGGCTCATTCCACCTGTCATACCGCTGCATCGGTGGCTGCTTTTAAGGATGTCCCTATCCTAGAAATCTGCAGGGCTGCTACGTGGAAATCGGAACACACCTTCATTTCCCATTACCACATTGACCTCGAGTCATACCGGGATGCTGGTTTTGGGGCCTCAGTTCTCCTATCTCTGTTCCCTAAATAGGGGTGTACGCCTTGCCTCCATCCTCCTGGAGAACTACTAGGAATCTGTCAGATAGTGTGGATAGAACAATATATCCATGTCCCTAGAAACACAGGTTACTCACCTGTAACAGTAGTTCTAGGAGTGGTATATGTTGTTCATCCACATGGACCTCCCCTGGCTTAGGCGCACAACCTCTGCATCCAGCGGGCAAGATGTGGTGTCATGGGACGGAGCCGAGGGATATACCACCCAGGTGGGTGGGAGGAGCCAGCTTGAAGACTTTCCTGCACTTCTTAAAGGGGAAAGGACTCTGCCAGATAGTGTAGATGAACAACATATACCACTCCTAGAACTACTGTTACAGGTGAGTAACCTGTTTCCCCTGGACAGCGACATTGCTGGCGCTCTCTTCTTGTTCCTCACCTAGGCGCCATTGCTCTGCCCATACCCTTTCAGCCCATTTGCCTGCCTCCACGGGGTCAGAGAAAACCCAGACTTTGCCTTGCTGCCCAATTCTCAGATGTGCAAGAAATATAATGGAATTGAGGTATGTTGGCTTCCCTTAAAATGTGGCGAACTCCATCAGATTTCTTTCTCCGTTGCCATGTAGCACACCTAATATCAGGAAACAGATGTATCGTTTGGCCATCTTGCAACGTGGACAATGCCACCAAACTAGAGAGAGAATGTGATCCTGCTCTCCAGTCCCAGTTGTTATCACCTGTAGAGTACGGCAGATGTTTGAGGCCTCCAGTCGCCCATGTGGCGTGGTCTGATAAGCCTTTTGAACTTGAAACTTGTCCAGATCACCCTCTGAGAGTAATTTTTCAGCTAGCCAGTCCTGTATAAACCATTTAGGGTGATCCCCTACAATACTCTCAAGAAAGCCAAGAATGCGGTTGTTGGCCGCCCAGACTTGATTTTCAAGTCTGAAGTTGATCTCCAAAGTGCTGAGCGCCTCTCACCACCATGGCCGTCGCACTGGTAGCCGCATCAGCCTGCTTCTGCACCTCTATCCTTTCGGTTTTCACACAGTCACCGTTGTATTGAATGAGTCAATTTTCTGGTACAAGTCAGTGACTGAGGCAGTCAAACGTTGCAGTTTTAACCACAGCATTTGCAAAATTTCAGTATCTGTGGTCTGCTCTGGACGGTCTGCATTGCTGTCGTGACTCTTGCTGGCGGACCCACTGTCTCTTGCTGCCTTTACCGGGATCTTGCGTGCCCCGATCCTGTTGAGGATTGCCCATGTTGTTATCTTGAGGTTGGTCTTTGTTTTTAGCTCAGAAAAAAATAATGAAAGCTTGTAAAATATTAACTTGAATTGTCCCTTTCTTAAGGTAGTGAGAGTCAGCTCTGCCCCCCTCCCGCATTAGGCACTTTTTGAGTTTGCCCAGTTTGCACAGATGATTTGTATGTTAATCTATTTGTTCTCCATGTGCAGTGTTTTGCCATTTTGTCTGTACTGCACTCAACTTGTGCTCATTTTGTCATCGTCATTGTAACCACAGTACCTGACTGGCTATATTTTGTTTGTAATGGTTCACTAACAATTCTAAAACGAATAAGTAAATAAAGCACAGATTGGTAGAGAGGGTTGGTGAGCCCAAAGTGAGGTGGCAGTGGCAGCATTCTGATTGCTGTGATGAAAATTCTAATTTGAGTAGCAGCATGAAAAATATGTAGCACATCTGCACTTTCACTTTGTGAAGCAGCTACAGTATACAACTACTTTTGAGTGCAATCTGATTTGTAACTATTGATGAACACTATCCATCATTTTGTGCATCACAGAAACAGAAAAAGACCTTAAGTCTATGTAGTCTGTCCCAAGATTCCCTACTCAGAATCTTACTAACATTATTTCCTTCATCATCCCCTCCTCTTTCAACATTGTGCTGTATTATAACTTCCTTAGATGTATCTCAGCTTCTTTTGAACCCTGATAGTTGGCACTGCCTCCACAGCCTTGTCTGGAAGTTTGTACCACCCATCCTGAAATAATATTTCTAGGGACATGGATATGTTGTTCATCCACACTATCTGGCAGGTTCCTTGCCGCTTTAAATCTTGCCGGAAGGTCTTCAAGCTGGCTCCTCCCACCCACCCGGGTGGTAAAATTCTCGGCTCCGCCCCATGATGCCAGATCTTCCTTACCACTTGGAAGCTCAGGTTCCCTCCTTAACGCTCTGCGTGGTAGACTGGATCCTAACTCTTCAGTTTGTCCGAAACTCGTTTTAAAATTTTCAAGACTTCAGTCTTCCTTTTCCCTCGCGGCTGCGATGGACAAATCGACTCCCGGTTTTCGGTGGTGCCCTTGTGGGCAGAAGATGTCCAGGACGGATCCGCACTCCACGTGCGTCTACTGCCTCGGCCTAGAACACGACCCACAGGCCTGCGAGTCATGCTGTTCGTTCTCAGCCAACGTCTTGGAGGACCGCGCTGCCCGGTTGAAGCTTGGGCACCCCGAGGAGCGCTATCCGCCGGTAAAGTCGGAAGAGGCCCATTAGGCAATTACCGCGGCGGCTGGCTCGGCTGAGCAGCTCGAGCAGATGATCGTCCTCGAGGAGGAGGAGGAGGCGGCCCAGGCCGCATCATCCTCCTCCTCGGTCGCAGCATTTATCCCGCTCTCTTTGGCTACCTCGTATTCTGCTTCGTTCAAGGAGCTTTGCCAATCCCTTTCCACGAAGGGAGAGGGGCCATCGACATTCCTCTCTGTCCAAAAGAAGGATTCCAAGGGTAAGTCCCATCGTCGGCGTTCGGGGGAGGCGGGAGAGTTCCTTCCCCGGACAGCCGACCGCGATCCGGTCGAGGGTTGCAGTTAAGCCTCGCTTCACGGGCCTCGGCCAGGTCAGCCGGCCGAGACACTCAACGACGCCGGCTCGAGATTTTTCTCGACCTGTCGGACGGCTCCTCTTCGCCTGGTTCCCCGTGGAAACCGAGGATCTGCCTGCACCCCGGTGCAGCAGTCACCGTTAAGGTGTCAGAGCCGAGGGAAGAGCGAGTGTCCCCGGCTCCCTCCCAGGCCCGCCCCTCGGACACACCGGAGTCTCTGTCTCGACCTCTTGTCCAGCTGATCCCACCGACATCGGGCGGTCTCGGTCTCAGCACTCGACGAAGCCGCCGACGCTGCCCCTCATCTTCTCCTCAAAGAGGAGAGGCTTCGCGAAATTGCATCGACGCCACGAGGAACTGATGTGGCAGCAGTTACCTTTGTCCGGAGCAAGTCGACACCGACGCCTTCCCCGGTCATCAAGTGGCTGTCACCAGAACGGCGGAAACAGCCTCTCACTGCAGTCGAGATGCCGAAGCCTGGGCCGGTTATTCGGTTGAAACCTGCTACCCCACCGATTGTGGTGGAACCTCCGCCTCCACAACCGAAATCGGGGGCGCCGACCAAGAACTCTCGGTCAGGTCAAGGTCTGCCCCACAGGTTGTCGGTCACCCTCACTCCCCACTGTCCTCGGCAGGTGGAGGGTGGCTCAGGCCCTAGGCAGCTCTTCGTGGACTCCTCTGAGTCAGACGACGACTCCTTCCTGTTCTCCAGGCTGGTTGACCTAGAGTCCTACGGGGGCCAGTCACTGGACGAAAGCCAGTCGTCCTTTATGGGTCTGCTTCGGCTCATCTCTGAGTCCACTGGGATGCAGCTCGAGCCCGTATCCAAACGGGCCAAGTATCCCCTGACGGAGATACTGGACCGAGGGGATTCACCCACGGAGGCCTTTCCGGTGGCTGAGGCCATTGTCGGCCCAGCCTTGGAGCTTTGGCAGCGGCCTGCGCCGGCCAGGATGGCCAGGAAGCATGCGGTCCCTACCGCTCTTGCCTAGAGTTGAACACCCTCTACCAAGGGGTTTATTTTTATTTTTATTTATTTTTATTTTTATTTTATTTATTTAGCTTTTGTTGACTGGGTAAGTGCAGTAGACAAATCCTGCCTATTTTCAGGCACGACACGGGGGAAAGGGATACAGATGAATGCCAACTGACTTTGAACCAGATTAAGCTGTTGGTGGTATTTTTAGTGAATGAGGGAAATTTGGCCAGGACACCGGGGAAATTCCCCTACTCTTTTCGATAAGTGCCATGGGATCTTTAACATCCACCTGAACTACCACCAACCCAGGCAGATGGGACCTCGGTTTAACGTCTCATCCGAAAGACGGCACCTCAGAAATGCAGCACCCCTCTCATACTGCATTACAGTGTCAGTACTGGGATATTAACCCAAGTGCCAGATGTGGGAACTGAACCCACAGCCCTCTGATCTCCCTGCCTCAGAGGAGAGTGTGCTACCTACTGAGCCACTGACACTGCCACTGTTGGTCACCGACAGCGTTTTCCGGCATTCCGGGAACACTAGGGATGTGGACGAGCCCCTCGACAAGGAGTCCAAAAAGCTGGACTACGCCGGGCACAAGGTGAATGCCACGCCCCTCCCTTGGCCTTCGCCAGGCCAGCTCAGCCGTGTTGTTGGCACACTTCTCCCACGCCCTCATGGTCTCCCTGGATGAGGTGATCCCTCATCTCCCGGCCGACCTGCAGACCACGGTCCGGCAGGTTCAGGACCAGGGTAGGGCAGTGGCGAAGCAGCAGCTCCAAACAGTTCTGGACATAGGGGACTCCTGTGCCAGATCGGTTGCGGCTGCGGTGGCCATGCGCCGCAGAGCATGGCTGAGGATATCCACTTTCACGGCAGATACCCAGCACAAGTTGGCGCACATCCCCTTCTTGGGGACCGACCTCTTCGGCCCTGGAGTGGAAGGTCACCTCCAGCGGATCGAAAAGTCCAGTGCCACTCTGGACTCTGTCACCTCCGCCCAGAAGGACAAAGGCCGCCGACAGCAGCAGCACAAGCCCTTTCGTCCTTCTGCCCTGCAGCACGTCCAGCCCACCAGCACCAGGGCCAGCAGGCTTGCGCTTGGCATCCCAAACCCAAGCCCGCGGCTTCCTCAAACAGGAAGCAGGGAGGTAAAGGCCCAGGAGGTCCCTCGGCCGGTCCCTCCTCCAAGTCTGCCCAGTGGACGGGTTGAGGTGTCGCCCAGCCTAGTCACCTTCCTCCCCGGGTTCCCCTGTGGGGACGGCCCGCCACTTCCTTTCCACCTGGTCCGCTATCACCATGGACCGCTGGGTGTTGGAGGTGGTAGGAAAGGGCCTGCTTCTGGAGTTCAGCAGGCTCCACCTTTGAGCCATCACTCGGGGCCACGGGGTCCAGATCTCGCTGTCGGCCCGCCGAGCTGATATTGCCCTGCTTCTAAAAGAGGTGATCAGGAAGGTGGCAGATCCTCCTCCAGACCCGGGGTTTGTGTCCAGGTATTTCCTGGTCCCAAAACGGACGGGGGGCTAGCGCCCCATTCTCGACCTGAACAGGTTCCTAAGGTCTCGGACCTTCAGGATGGTCACTCTGGCTCAGATAATCCCATCCTTGGAACGAGGCATGTAGTTCTGTTCCCTGGACCTCCAGGACGCATTCTTTCACGTCCCAATCCGTCCGTTTCATCAGAGATTCCTCGGCTTCAGAGTGGTGGGATCCCTTTACGAGTTCCAGGCCATGCCCTTCGGCCTCTCCCTAGCTCCCAGGGTCTTTACCAAATGCATGGCAGTGGTGACAGCATTCCTGCGGCGCCGAAGGGTCCGGGTGTACCCCTACCTGGACGACTGGCTGATTGCAGCCCTCTTCAGAGCGGAGGTGGAGGGTCCTGAGATCTGACCTCCAGGTTTGCTCTCAGATTGGCCTCCTCATCAACGAGGCCAAGTCGGAACTCGTGCCAAAGTAGGTGATACATTTCATCGGGGCAGAGCTCGACTCTCTTCGAGCCAGAGCACGGCTCCCGGCGGACTGGGCCGAGGTTCTTTCCTCTTTTGCCCAATCATTTCAGGTTGGGCAGTCGCACCCTGCCCGGGACTTCCTGCACCTCCTGGGCCTCATGGCAGCCTGCACCAGCGTGGTCCGTTGGGCCTGCTGGTACATGCGTCCCCTTCTGTGGGGACTGGCCAGCCAGTGGTCACAGCGCTTCCATCCGTTGGATCAGCTAGTGACAGTGACCCAGGGGATGTGGAACGCTCTCCAGTGGTGGACCGTTCCGGCACATCTGCAGGAGGGCATCCCGTTTGTCCGCCCCGAGCTGACGGTCTCTCTATCGACTGATGCCTCTCTGATGGATTGGTGTGCCCATCTGGGGGAGCACAGAGCGCACAGCCTCTGGTCCCCTCGGGAGTCCCGATGCCACATCAACCTGCTGGAGCTTCGAGCAGTTCGTCTAGCCCTCACCGCCTTTGCTCCGTTTCTACGGGGTCAAGTGGTTCAGGTCCAGACAGACAATACCACGACCATGTACTACCTAAACCACCAGGGCGGGACGCGCTCCATGCCTCTGTGCAGGGAAGCTCTCTGCATTTGGTCTCTCCTGCGGAGCTTGGAGGCGGATCTCCTCGCCATTCACGTGGCAGGAGCCTCCAACACCCTGGCCGATGTCCTGAGCTGGATAGGGGCTGCGTCTCACGAGTGGTCTCTCCTGCCGGAGGTAGTACAGGATCTCTTCTCCCACTGGGGCATGCCTCAGGCGGACCTGTTTGCCTCCAGGGAGAATGCGAAGCTGAGACTGTTTCATGTCCGCCCCCCTCAGCCGGGCTCGCTGCAGGGGGATGCCTTCTCGAGGCCGTGGACCCCGGGCCTCTTCTGCACCTTTCCCTCATTCCCCTTGATCCACAAGGTGCTTCTCAAGGTGAGGAGGGACAAGGCGCAGGTGATTCTGGTAGCCCCAGACTGGCCCCGCCAGTTCTGGTATCCAGATCTCCTCAGTCTCGGCACCAGGCTCCCGAGGTGGCTTCCAGCCCGCCCCAGCCTGATCTCAGTCAGTCAGGGGAAGGTATTCCATCTGCACCTTCAATCCCTGCACCTGACGGCCTGGTTCCTGAGCGGCTAGAGTTCCAGGCCTTGGGTCTTTCCGATGAGGTCCTCAACGCTGTTGAGGCGTCCCGTAAGGAGTCGACCAGAAAATGCTACGCCTTCAAATGGAAGAGATTCTCCATTTGGGGTCAGGGAAAGGGCCTGGACCCTTCCTCCTGTTCCTTGGCAAGCATACTGGACTACCTGTGGTCCCTTTCTCAGCTAGGGCTTCGGTCGACGACCCTTAAGGTGCACCTGGCGGCCATCTCTGCTTACCAGGCACGGGCCGAAGCAGTCGGTGGTGCAGAGAAGGTGGTCGGGTGCTTTTCAAAGGCCTTGATCACATATCCCCTCCGTTACGAGGAACCTCCACCTCCGTGGGATCTACTGGTTATATTGGCTAAGCTCATGGGCAGGCCATTCAACCGATGCACAGGTGTGACATCTCCTCACCTGTCGTGGAAGACCGCCTTCTTGGTGGCTATCACGCCAGCCAGAAGGATGGGAGAGCTCCAGGCGCTTCATCGAGTCTCCTTATCTGGTCTTCCACAGGGACAGGTTGTCCCGCCCCCACCGAAATTCCTTCCGAAGGTGGTGTCGGAGTTTCACCTTAACCAGGTGTTCTACCCCAATCACACCTCGAGGCTGAATATAGGCTCCATACTTTGGACCCTAGAAGAGCGCTCGCTTATTATAAGGAGCGGACGGCTGAAGTTCGGGAGAGGTTCGCCAGCTGTTTTCACCTACGCTGAAGCCGCACCTGGCAGACCTGCAGCCAAGCGGACGATAGGCAGGTGGGTCACCTCCTGCATAGATCTCTGCTGTAGGTTGGCGGGCATGGAGCCTCCCAGAGGGATAAGAGCTCATTCTACCCGCCATACTGCTGCATCGGTAGCTGCTTCCAGGGACATCCCTATCCAGGAAATCTGCAGGGCTGCTGCCTGGAAGTCAGCACATACCTTCATCACTCATTACCACATCGACCTTGAGTCACGCCGGGATGCTGGTTTTGCGGCCTCGGTTCTCCAGTCTTTATTCTCTAAGTAGGGGGTGTGCGCCTTGCCTCCCTCCTCCCAGAGAACTGCTAGGAGTCTGCCAGATAGTGTGGATAAACAACATATCCATGTCCCTAGAAATACAGGTTACTCACCTATAACAGGAGATCTTACTTCGAGAGGGTTCTTGCAGGTAATTACATATAGGACTGACGCTCACTGGCGGCAGGACCCCACGAAAATTTTTAGCTAGCACTTTCGGCGGGACCGCCTCATCGCTAGGGTGACCGCGCCATTATCGTCGCCGTATAAAGGGGCGGTCCCGGACGCCCGCTTCTTCCAGTTCTTTCCCCGCCGCCAGCTTGTGCAGCGTCATGGTTAAGTTTATCGCTCAGTCCTGTTACTTCGCCTTTTTTTTCCTAATAGTTTTCAGTATAGAATTTTATTCTTCTTCATCAGGTGAACGCCAGTATATGTCGTCCCGGCTAAAAAAAATAAGGGCGACTTGTGCGGCGCCTAACTGCCTCACAAAGACGGTCACCCCTGTGCCTTTTCTGCCTAGGTCCCGACCACGCTGGTCGACAGGTCTCCCGACTGCCTCCGATACTCAACGTAGCCACCCGCAGACGATTTTAGCAGTCCTCAAGCCCATCTCCTCTAAAGAAGATGTCTGCGTATGGAGAAAGAGTTGAGAAAACTTAGGCAGGTGTCGACCTCCCTGAAGGGCATAAGAAGCGGACAAGGAAGGCACTGGGAGAAGGCTCTCTTCCGTGACTCGGCGGAGTCGCGGCAAGGTAACATCCTTCCAGGGATCGCCCGGCTGCAGCCTCCAAGGCTTTGGAGGGGCGCCGCCCACCTGACAGGTTCGATGCTGGAGCCCGCTGGCGCCCGGCAAATGGAGACCCAGCCCCAGTACTGCCGCAGGCCTGCGCCTACTGGCGCGGGCACCTCCTTTAAGCCAGACGCCGGCTCCTCCGACTTACGCCGAGAATGCCGCTTAAGACGACCGACTCGGGCGGCGCACGACGGTAGTCTCCCTCGGACCGGCCTCCTCTCATCCTCGGCCCGCCTCAGATGAGGGACCTGCCAGAGCGCCGGCTCTCTGGCGTCCTGCCGGATTCGCCCATAAGCCACACGCCGGCTCCTCTGACGTGCACCGGCCCTCGAGCCTACGCAGACCCTGCCGTATCTGTCGTACCAGGCTCCTCGCAGCGCTCGCTGCCGTCATGGAGCCTCCCAGTCCTCCGCCTGACCCCGGGATTTTTCCTCCGCCCCGGACAAGACTGGGACCCTGGCCATTCCCATCCTCTTACTGAAGAACCAGATCTCGACGCTGCCCCGGCGACGCCAGTTCCGACACCGCCCCTCCGACGCCCGCGGGGATTTTCCTCTCCTTGGGCCCTCCACCCCACGGGCCTATCCTGGCTGATCCGCCTGGAGTACCCGCTGGGCCGCCTGCCCTGCAGCTTCTCCAGTGCCTGGGTATCCGGCCATATCCGGACGCCAGTCTTCCCAGGTCCACAGTATACTGTGCCGCTGCATTCAGTGCAGACTCCTTCACGCCGAGTACCCGACGACAGTACCCGACTCCGTATACCCAGCCGGGTTATGGATACTCTCCCACAGATTTCCTCGCATTAACTGTCCCCTCCTCCTCCTTCACCTTCAGTGGATCTTCAGGAGATTTTGCCTCCTGGTGGGCTGAGGCCAAGGCTCAGCTCACCAAGGAAGTCAAGAGCCGTCTTACGGCGACGGTGCCACCCCCGGTTCCCGTACGCCCTAGACAGCACTCTCCCTCTCCTCCTCCGGATTCCCGGGTGTTGCCCTCGGGATCCAGAGAGGGGCAGGACACGCGTTCCGGTATCCCTCCCAAGGAACCCGTTCCTTCCCCTAGACGAGTTAGGGAGTCTTACTCTGCTTCGGATTCTTCCTCCCCTTCTCTCTCGGACTCCTCGGACGCTTCCGATGGATGTTCCGAGAAAGACGACAAGCCACGCTCTCCGTCCAAGCCCCGGCCGAGGACTCCTCCGAAGTCTCCTCCAGAGGATCCCTCCTTCATGGAGTTGCTCAGGAAGTCCATCAGTGGCATTCCTTAGAACCAGATCCTCAACGGGTAAAACTCGCCAAACATCTGGACTTGCCCCTTACGGCTCCTACCTTAGTGCCACCCTGGATCGAGCCTCACGCCCACCTTGTTTCCACTATTTGGAAGCAACCGTTGGCTTTAGCCCCACTTCCCAGGAAGTCGAACAGGCTATACCAGGCTCCGGAGGGTGTAGACTTTTTAGACTCTCACCCCTTGCAGACTCGGTTGTGAGAAGCGCCGCCACGGCCGGTCAGCACACCCGAAACACTTGAGCTCGTCTCCCCCGGATAAGGAATCTCGCCTTCTGGATCAGTATGGAAGGAAGATCTACGCTTCTTCCACACTAGGGATTAGGGCCCTGTACTATGTAGCACATATGGGGGATTACCAGAAGGCCGTCCTTACCCAGGCGGAATCCAAGATCGACTCTTTGCCCGACTCTCAAGTCAAGCAGGAGTTGGCCGACCTGGTCCGTTCGGCCAGTCGTCACATTCTGAGGACGACCTACGACGCAGTGGACACCGCAGGACGGAGCTTTGCGTTCGCCGTAAGTCTTCGGCGTCACGCATGGCTCTGTGTGTCAGGTCTGGTCCCGGAGGTGCAGTCAGCCATCCAAGAAGCACCTTTCAGGGGTTCTGTGCTTTTCGGTGGATATGTCAAGGACATCATCACTGATTTGCAAGAGAAGGGGACAGCCCTTAAATCCGTTGATTCAATGTACCGTCCCCATCCCCCATAGCTCCATCCCTTTCGCAGACGCAGCCGGCCTCAAGCGAAACCTCAGGGAAGGCGGGCCACTAAACGTCGGGCCCCCACAGCTGCCAGGCCCCCGCCGCCCAAAAAAGCAACGGGTGCCCCAGCTGCGGCGCTGCCTCACACCACCTGACTCCTTTCCTCTCCCACCGCCTCCGGACGCCCCGGAGGAACCAGTAGAAGGGAGGTTCTCCCTCCACCTTCCGGGTTGGGAGAGGATAACTTCAGATTCATGGGTGCTTCAGATCATAGCAGAGGGGCACTCCATAGAGTTTCTACAGAAACCTCCACATCACCCCCTCTGAACTCCGCTTACTCAAGGAACCATCTTCTTTTGGTCAGGGAAGAAATCTGGGCGCTCCTTGCGAAACAGGCTATAGAGCCCGTCCCTCCTCACCTCTACGGGACGGGGTATTATTCCCACTTCTTCCTTGTACCAAAGAAGATGGGAGATCTCAAACCTATTCTCGATCTCGGCTTCCTGAACCTATATGTGGAATACAAGAGGTTCAGGATGCTCTCCCTTCAAACCCTTTTGGCCCTGCTTTGGCCGGGCCAATGGCTTTGTGCACTTGATATGCAGGATGCGTACCTGCACATCCCCATCTGCCTTCTTTAACGAAAGTACCTCAGGTTTATGCCCAGGGGTCCACTACCAATTCTGGGCACTCCCATTTGGTCTTTCCTCGGCCCCCCGAGTCTTTACCAAATGCCTGGCGGTGGTAGCGGCCCACCTGCGTTCTTTGGGAGCTCAGGTTTTTCCCTACTTGGATGACTGGCTCCTGGCGGCCTCGTCCAGGGAGGAACTCCTGCATTTTCTCTCCCTCACCCAGCAGGTTTTCACTGGCCTGGGTATTACCATCAGCCATTCCAAGTCTCACCTGGATCCTTCACAGAGGCTCCAGTTCATCGGGGCAATTCTCGACACAACTTTGTGCAAGTTCTTTCTGCCTCCGGACAGGGGGGCCTCCCTACAGTCACAGATCTCCCTCCTATCGGAACACAGGAGGGTCCCGGTGAGGTCGGTGCTCCGTCTACTGGGGCTTATGGTGGCGGCCATCCCGATGGTTCCGCGCGCACGCCTCCACATGAGAATCTCTCAGTGGACTCTTCGATCTCGGTGGGATCAACGAGTAGACAACCTAGATCATCTGGTTCTGATCTCCTCACCGATGGTAAGAGACTTGCAATGGTGGATGGTTCGAGAGAACCTCTTCTGGGGGGGGTCTCCTTTTTTCATCCTCCCCCCGATCAGACTCTGACCACGGACGCTTCAGGCGAAGGTTGGAGAGCCCATCTGGGTCCTCACCGAACCCAAGGCCTTTGGTCAAAGTTGTAGATAGTTCTCCACATCAACGTGCTCGAGCTTCGAGCAGTGCTGTATGCGCTCCAGGCCCTTCACCAATACATCCTTCCCGGTCACCTAGCTGTCCAAACGGACAACATGTGCGTGGTGTGGTACATCAACAAGCAGGGAGGAACTCGGTCCTACCTGCTGTGCAGGGAAGCGATGAGGGTCTGGGATTGGACAACTCTCCACAACCTTCACCTCATGGCGATCCATGTTCCAGGAGTCGACAGTGTCCTGGCAGACAGACTAAGTCGCTCGTCGGCTCTTCCACATGAGTGGGAATTGGACGAAAAAGTTCTAAAAAGCATCTTCCGAATTGGGGGACTCCTCAGATAGACCTGTTCGCTTCCTCCCAAAATGCAAAGCTTCCAATCTTTTGCTCGCTCACTCCAGAGCGAGGCGCTTTCTGGAGCGACGCTCTGTCTCTAAGCTGGAAGGACACATTCGCCTATGCTTTTCCCCCCAATTCCTCTGGTCCCTCGTGTGCTGCAGAAGCTTGCTTTAGAAGGAGCGAGAATGATTCTGATTGCTCCTTTCTGGCCCAGGCAAATCTGGTTCTCTGTCCTACAACAACACTCGGAGGTTCCTCCTTTTCCTCCTGTTTTATCTCCAGGATTGTTGACCCAGGATCAGGGGACCCTGGTCCATCCGGGACTCAAGTCCCTTCAACTTCACGCATGGCTCCTGCAGACCTAGCTCAAGCTCATTTTGGCGTTTCTCCTAAGGTGGCCGAGATTCTGGTGGAGGCTAGAAAGCTCTCCACTAGGTCCACCTATGCCATGAAATGGAAAAGATTTTCTATCTGGGCTGCGTCCAGGAACGTGGAGCCCTTTTCCTGCCCTGTGACCATTCTGCTTGAGTACATGCGTCATCTTTTCGACCTGGGTCTCAGTCACTCCTCTTTGAAAGTCCACATGGCGGCTATTTCAGCCTACCATGTCCCTTTCACTGATAAGGCATTTGCCCAGCTGGAGGTATCCAAAACTTTCCTCAGAAGGAGTCCTTTATCTCAGGCCCCCTGTCCGGGCTCCAGCTCCGCCTTGGGACTTAAACTTTGTCCTCGAGAAACTTACCCTTCCTCCCTTTGAGCCTGCAGCTTCCGCAGACTTGAAGTTTTTATCGTGAAAGACGCTCCTCTTGGTGGCCATTACTTCTGCTCACAGAATTTCCAAGCTCCAGGCCCTCATGTGCAAAATCCCTTATTTGATTTTTCACAAAGAACGAGTAGCTCTTCTCACGAATCCTAAGTTTCTTCCAAAGGTGGTAGCGGAATCTACCTTGAATCAGTCTATTGAATTATCTGCTTTCTTCACGTAGTACTCCAATCAAGGAGAATACCTGCTCCATACCATGGATGTTCACAGGATTCTGAGATACTACACCGATAGGACGAAGGATCTCAGAAAGACTGATCAGTTGTTCGTCTCTTTAGCTCACAAAAGAGAAGGCAATGCTGTCTCTAAAGTCTAAGCAATACCTATCAAAATGGTTGGCCCATTGCATCACTTTCTGTTATGACAAGTACAACAAGACCCTCCCGGGTCAAGTCAGAGGTCACTCCACTCGTGGAGTTGCCGCCTCTGCGGCTTGTTTTAAGAACGTGTCTGCGGCAGACATTTGTGCTGCCGCCACTTGGACTTCTGTCCATACATTTACTAAACATTACAGTTTGGACATTGCCTCTCGCAGGTGAGCAGGCTTTGTTAGCGGTCTTGCAGGGCCTCCTTTCTTGAGGTTTGCAAGCTTTCTTACTACTTATTGGAGTAGTTCCTCCTCCTGGTGCCTTTTCATTTGTTCCAGACTGCTTGGGATTCTGTCCTATATGTAATTACCTACTGCAAGAGCCCTCTCGAAGTAAGATAGTACAGTTACGTAAGAACTTACCGTAACAGTAGATCTTCGAGAGAGGCTCTTGCAGTAGGTATTACCTTCCTGCCCTCTATCCCCCTAGGCTTTTTCAGCTCCTTTTCCATTGAGGGAAATATCTGCTTCTCTCTCGTCCGGGCCTTCCGGGCCTGTGCGGAAGAACTGGAAGGCAGGCATCTGGGACCGCCTTTCTACCGGCGCGTCTGGCGCCAGTCACCTGGCGGTGGCGGTCCTTCGGGACTGCTAGCTAGAAATTTTCCGTGGGGTCCTGCCGCCTTCTGGGGCCAGTCCCATATGTAATTACTCACTGCAAGAGCCCTCTCAAGTAAGATAGTACAGTTACATAAGAACTACCGTAACAGTAGATCTTCGAGAGAGGCTCTTGTAGTAGGATACTTCCGTCCCTTCATCCCCTAGGCTTTTCAGCTCCTTTCCATTGAGGGAATATCTGCTTCTCTCGTCCGGGCCTTCCGGGCCTGTGGCGGAGGAAAGAACTGGAAGGCGGGCGTCCAGGACCGCCCCTTTATACCGACGTCTTATGACGCCAGTCACTTGACGGGCGGCCACCAGGGACTGCTAACTAAAAAATTTTTCCATGTGGTCCTGCCGCTGGCCGGCGTCAGTCCTATATGTAATTACCTACTGCAAGAGCCTCTCTCGAAGATCTGCTGTTACGATAAGTTCTTACGTAACTTTACTTTCTAGGAATGGTATATGTTGTTCATCCACACGACCCACCCAACCTCCCCGGCTTCCACACAGCCTGGCTTTCAGTGGGCTAGATCTGGTGTCATGGGGCGGAGCCGAGAGTTTTACCACCCGGGTGGGTGGGAGGAGCCAGCTTGAAGACCTTCCGGCAAGATTTAAAGCGGCAAGGAACCTGCCAGACAGTGTGGATGAACAACATATACCATTCCTAGAACTCCTGTTACAGGTGAGTAACCTGTATATACTGTATGGCATCCTGACGTCCCTGTCTCCTGCCCCTGTGACATCACTTCCCTGTACCCAAAGTCATCTGATTGGCTGAAGTTGAATCAGACCTAACATTTGGATGATGTCTACCTTGTGATATTATCTGACACCCTGGGTCTCAGGAAGCAACTTCCTCTCAGAGATTATTTAGCATACGAAAATACATCAGTTGAGCTAGGCTCTGCCAAAATGTCTTCAGCCCATTCATCACTAATGACTTCATACCCCTTCAGGAGACCCCCACAATGAAGGTTTAAGTACCTGTTAAGATTCTACCGAGTGCTAAAATCTCCAAAAGAGGCCAGTTTCTTGTCATACTTGAGTAATGCATCCTGGCCCCACATTTTTACAGAGAGTAAACAAAAACTGTCCGGTGAAAAAGTAGTTTGGTCATCACCTTTTTATTTTATTTATGTATTTATTTATTGAAATGTTTCACCAGGAAGGCACACTGAACAAGTTGCTCATCTCCTGGTGCAACCTGGGAGGGGGGTGGTACAGTTAGATGCAGAATTAGACATACAATTTAACATTTAAAATACACAATAAATTAAACATTCAATGACATTTGTAACAGGACATAGTTAAAAAATATAAAATAATCATACAGCTGCATTTGTAACATAACATACAATTAAATATGTCATACCTGTGGAATATGCATTTAATTACAAGTGTCACATCTGAGGAACATAGTACATAGCGGTGAAGGGAGAGGAGAGTGTGCTGAGACGGAGGCTGGGGTAGTGGAAGGTTAATAGGTGATGTGAGTCATGGAGAGAAGCAGAGGCATAGGAAGACAGTTAAGGAGGGTTAAAGCAGGAGCAGTTAGATGAGAGAAAGTTATGTAAGGCAGAGGCAAGGGAGTGATATACATACCCTCCCTCCTGTGACTACACATTAAGACCGTTCAGTCTTGCCTCGTGCATTTTGATTTATCTGTGGATCTTTTATTACCCTTCTCTGCAGTGTTTCGTCTCCCCTCTAATCTAGCCTTATCCTTTCTTAGATATTGACCCAGAACTGTACACAGTACTCCACTGGAGCCGGATCTGAACAGGAGCAGTATTGACTCCTTCCTTCTGCTAATAATCCCTCTCCCTATGTACCCCAGCATCTTGTTAGTTCTCCCTGTATGTCTCATTACACCGAGAAGAGGGTTTTAGGTTATTTATCATCCTAAGTCTCTCTCCTTTGTGCTTATGCATCACCTTGCATTGTTGGCATTGAATTTCAACTGCCAAGTACTAGTAATTCTTCTCCAGTCTTTTCACATTCTTTGTCGTGTTATAAACTCCTCCTTAACTGTCAACCCTCCCACAGAGCTTTGTATCATCTGTGAATAGATTTACCTTGCTCTTAATAACTCCTACACATGTCACAGATGCACGTTTTTAGGTTATTTCTTATTCATATATGTAAAGGCATAATATCACTTCTAGGGCTTGGCTTGCCATTGCACATAGGATCCTTCTACCTAAACTTATTTTTTTTAATTCTTTCTTTATGTTCCTCACCCACAATCGCCTCCATAAGTGCTATCCAGCCTTCCAGGACCTTCCGCAATTTCTGTCACTTACCAATCCTTCATCACCTCATACGAACTTACGAAGAAGCCAGCAAAATAAGGCCATGTGGTGTATCTGCTGTGCTCGTATTGCAGGGTCCACAGTTTAAGCTACTAACCATGCCCCCACTCCCCAATTCTCCCATCCATTCCATTCGCTCATCCCATGACCCTTACTTTCCCTTATGTCTATCCCAGCCCTTCTTGAAGCTGTCAACGAGACCACCTCTTCCAGCAGTGCATTCCAACTGGTCACCACCCTCTCCATGAAGGGAAATGGGGAAGGGGGAAATTGTTTAACCAGGAGAGGCACACTAAGCTGAAGCCTGATTCCAGGTGTGACCTGGGAGCACAAGGAAGTTAAGGGATTTGCTCAGGGTCACACAATACACAAGTGGGGGCTGTGAGATTCAAACCCAGGTCTCCAGGTTTGCAACTCAGAGCCTTAAACCACTGTGCCATACTGCCTCCATGAAAAAGTGCTTCTTAACCTCCACCCTTAACCTCTCCAACTTAAGACAGTGCCCCCTTGTGCTTTGGTTGCCACTTAGCTTAAAGAGATCCTTCTTATCTACCCTGTTTATCCCTTTAGTACTCAAAGGTCTCAGTCATGTTCCCCTTTCCAGGGAGTACATGTTCGGGGCCCTCGGCCTCCCTCCTCCTTCACACTGCTGTCTCGCAGTCATCTTTGTTGCCCTCCTTTGGAACATCTCCAGCAGGTTAAATTCCTTTTTAAGGTATGGGCTTCAGTACTGTACTCCATACTCTAGATGTGGCCTCACCAATGACCTGTACAAGGGCTGTATAACTGCCTCTCCCTACTGCCGATCCCCCTGGCTATGCATCCCAACATCTTATTTGCCCTTGCTGCTGCTTTCCTGCACTGCGTGGAGTGTTTCAGGTCGCTAATGATCATCACCCCCAGATCCTTCTCTGTTGCAGATACCCCCTCCATCCTGGGATTCTTGGCTCCAGTGTACATAACCTTACATAGAAATATAGAATGTGATGGCAGATGAGGGCCACTGGGTCCACCCATTCTACTTTTATTTTTAACCTTTTTTTTTTTTTTTGCTGCAGATCCTCATTGATCTACGGCACACAATCACACACCCCCAACGATTCCCATGTGCCTGTCCCAGGCATTTTTATGTTGGCTTGCGTGTACGTGCAAGCAACATCTTGTGCTAGTAGCACATTTCAGAGGTGTATCAGTGTTGGTGAATGTAGGGCACACTTTAGTAGGTGCGTCCCTCATTCCCCAGTAAGCCAGCATGCTAGTGCTGACACAAGAATTATGTAAAGTGGACACGACTTGTAAGAAAAGTGCCGCTGCAATCAGAGACAAGCTTGTCATACAGTGGCACAGATGACACGCCTCCCAGCATGCCTTTACTGGCGAAATATTTCAATAAACATGGCAGCGGAGCCTCCACCACACAATCCCCAAAGGAAGCTGACTTCGGGGGTGCAATCCCCGTGTCTGCATCATGGACATATGAAGGCATACGCAGCATACTGTGGAGTGTATAGTAGAAATTCGGCGGCACTGAAACAACAAACGAGAAAGCAGTTGTTTATGGTTGCCCCAGCAACAAGACAGAAAACTTTTGCATGTCTGATGTCCTCCTCCGACTTTGGTATGCAACTAAAGTGTATGTGTTTGGGGAGGGGGGGCTTCCTGTTGTGGTTGCCTGGCCGCCCTGTAGACTTGTCAGACTTTGTTTTTCCTTCTTTGTTTTGTTTGCGCTGCAGTCACTCAGAACACACGAAGAACCCCGACCCCACCTTGCCTGCAGTCAGTGCCGTGTCGCTAACCCTTTCCCTTACTCTTCCTGTTTTTCCCCTTGGTCTTTGCTGTGTGCCTCACACGCATGCGCATGCCACTCCAAGTCCATTTTTCTTTTCCAGGTTCTGGGTCGGCATGTGTTTATGTCTTTGTAGCCCCCCCAGCCGGGCCTTTGACTGTCTGAATCAACTTTGCGGGCAGCGATGCAACGAGACGGCGACCTGACCACACGGGCAGCACCGGCTGGGCACAGCATCCTGATGATCAACAACCATGTTGGAGTCGGACTGTGGAAATTCAAGCAGAAGCTTCTGCTTAAGCAAAGATGATCATGGAAGACCTGCAAATCGGGGTGGGGCTCTGGCTGTGTATCAGTGGCAGAGTCGACAGGAAGCAGCAAGATAAGTATATGGATGGAAATAATCACTTTCATTATTTGTCAGAAAGTGGAAACAGAGACGGGGCTTGTTAACCAGTGGCCAGTACTGCCAACAGTGGGGTTGAGTTTGTGACACCGAGGGTGCAAGGGACAGTCCACCTTACTGGGATGGGGAGAGGAGGGGGCAGCCAGGACACACTAAATCAGATGGGGGCGGGCAGCAGGCAGCCCAGGACAGTGGACTCTGAATCCAAGGGACAGCCCAGGATTACTGAACCCCCCGAAGGGGTGGGGGTTACAGCCCAGCCCAGGACACTGAATCCCTGCAAGGGGACAGGCCAAGACACGGAATCCCTGCAAGGGGCAGCAGCCCAGGCACACTGAATCTGGGGGTGGGGGCAGCCCAGGACACTGAATCCCTACAAGGGGCCAGCTAAGGACACTGAATCCCTGCAAGGGGGTGGGGCAGCCCAGGACACTGAATCCCTGCTGGGGGGAGCCCAGGACACTGAATCCCTGCAAGGGGTTGGGCAGCCCAATGGCAGCATCTCCCCCCAAACATTGTGTGGCACACTGTGAGCCCACCCTAGTGAGCTGCTGCTCATAGTACGCCAACGGCATTGGCATGTTCCTGCCCCTGCCCCACCCCCATTGTGTGGCACACTGGGAGCCCACCCCTGTGTGCCCAACATTTGTTTTCGTTCACCTGGAAAGAAAGAAAACTGTCCCACGGCGCAGTGTCCAGTGTTTTTTCTTTGTTTGGGTACCTGGAAAAAAAGAAAACAGTCCGTTGTCCGCAGCACCCCCCCTCCCCCAACCTGCACCCACTCTCTGCACACCACACACACACACCATACTTACCTCCGGAGGTCTGGCGCTGTAATAGTCGGTGGAGTGGGAGCACGTCTGGACTCTTCAAAGCCAAACTGCAAAATGAAGAAATGCAGGTAAGCTGTGTAATGGCATAAAGGGGGTTTCAGCTTGGGTGGATATCTCACCCATTGTTTTGAATTTTGGCTCCAAGTTTTCAACATGGGGTTCTCGGGACCCCACCTTATGAACACATGCACTGTCCTCTCGTTATTCGGTCCCGAAAGGTCATTTCGTGGTCACTGCGCAGAATCACCTTTCAGGACCAATTAACAAAATGACAGTGCTACTGTTCATGAGGTGGGGTTCCAAAAAGCCTGTGTTGCAAATTTGGTGAAACAATTATAAAAAATGTCTGTGTTACGAGTGTGCATTACACAGGTTCCACGCACGCTCGTAACTTCGACAATTTTTAATATTTTCACTCCAGATGTTCAACATTGCCATTTTTTTCACACCTCCTTATGAACATTACTGCTGTCATTTTTCACATCCTCCCCGGAATGTGTTTTCGCAGACGTGGCTCACAGTGGCACGGTCGCTGGGGGAGATCAAAGTTCAGGACAGATTAACAAAATCACAGTGACACTATTCATGAGCGGAGGTCCCAAAATGCCTATGTTGAAAATTTGGTTTAAAAAAAATTCCCAAAATAATTGCGTTACACAGTTTATACGCACGCTTCTGACTTCACCAGTTTTTCATATTTTCATTCCAGATTTTCAGCATTGCCATTTTTTTTTTTAACACCTCCTTCACATCCTGCCCAAAATGTGTTTTCGCACCTGTGGCACCAAATGGCGCAGTCGCTGTGCAAAATCTCCTTTCAGCTAATGAACTGATAGTGCCACTGTTCGTGAGTTGGGGTCACAAAAAGCCCATGTTGAAAATTTGGAGTGAAAATACCAACAAACGCCCGGGACATTAGGGTTTCCAACCGTAATGCCCCACCCTGTAGAGACTAATAGGCATTGGGGGTGTGACTTGGATTGTCAGCTGTAATGTTCATGCCATTCCACCCCCAGGCAAAAAAGTGAAGTGTGCAACTACGCCAAACCCACCGATGGAAAATTACATTAAGAGATGGAAACAGAACACAGTCCACAAAGTAATGTACCAAGTAAAGTGCAAGGACTGCAATTTATTCTATTCAAGTCTTCCACTATGAAAATACTTCCACTTTACAAACGTAGGGTTTACAGAAACATCTGCAAAAAGGCAAACACCCCTAGTGCCTCAACTCTCGCAAGTTTTCAAAGGGGGTCCACCACCATCCTGCAGCCAGTGACAGGTATCGAGGTGTGCCTTGGACTCTTCTGCCCCAAAGTTCACCCCATTCTCCTATACTGCACCCATCTCAGCATATTTCCTTATGGAATGGGGTGAGTGTAAGGCCCGAAGACCCCAAGGCACACCGCAACACTTGTCAGTGTCTGCAGGGTAGGGTGAGGTGAAATGGCGTGAGTGTTATGGCAGACGACCCAAAGGCACACCCCAGTGCCTGTCAGTCTCTGCAGGGTGGGGGTGGGGATGGCGTCAGTTCTGCCATTCCTATTATGCATCTCTCTAACTCCTGTACTACCAATGCCAGTGCCAGCAAGACAACATTTGGCATTGACAAATGCTTGTTGTGCCCTATCACTGTTTTTGTCCCCACTACCTCCACTGGAAGGCTGTTCTGCGTAGGTGCCGGGAGATAGTAAAAGCTGAGGGGGCGGAGGCTCAGAAGGGCACTTATGAGAGTAAAAAGGGCACTTTTTCTACACTAGTTTTTGCCATATAAAAATACAATAAATGTACACACATGATGATCATAACGTTAAGAATGCAGTCCCATATAGGAATATTTATGCACTTACAGACATACGAATGTGCCAGCAGAAATAGACCACCCAGTCTAAGTCTGCTCAAGTGTGCAGCTATATTAAGAGAGCAGCTGTCAACCCATTCCCTCCAATAGCTCCACATGATGTTTGAACCATACATTGCTTAACCTGTTACAGTGGTTGACCAGGTGAAACGGAGAGATGCCATAGTAATGTGCATCTCCAGTCCCAAGCATGCAGTCTTCACACTAATGAGTTAGGAGTTTTTGGTTCCACTAACTTCAGGATAGAAGTTAGCAGTTAAGCCCAGCCACCATCAACAAGGTAA
Organism: Neoceratodus forsteri; assembly: GCA_016271365.2. Lineage (NCBI taxonomy): Eukaryota > Metazoa > Chordata > Ceratodontiformes > Ceratodontidae > Neoceratodus > Neoceratodus forsteri. The sequence continues at coordinate 327,082,068 of CM057451.1, read as the reverse complement.
ACTCCTGAGACTGGAGAAATAATGACACAGAGCCATTAAGTTTACACAGCTTATTTATTAATGAATCCCAGTGTACAATGTAAAGTGTATATTAATGAATCATAGTATACAATGACATTAAACAATATTATTGTACAACAATATGGGTATAAAACAGATTTTACGGCAAAGTCTGGATGGAGGAGTAGAATACATTTGGAAATGGGCCACTGTTCCCTAAGAATTTAATAGAGGAAAACCATCTGCTCATTTATTCCTGTACTGTTGCAACTGCATACCACAGACTCACCCAATCAACCAATTTACCATCACATCTGTACTTCTGCCATGAATTAATCCTCTGGATGCTCTGGTCACCACTTCAGGCTGGTATGCCTGTACAAGCCATTACCAGGCCCTGGTGGCCACCAAATCATCCCATGAATGCTTTGGTCACCACTTCAGGCTAGTATACCTGTACAAGCCATTACTAGGCCCTGGTGGCCACCAAATCACCCCATGAATGCTCTGGTTACCACTTCAGGCTGGTATGCCTGTACAAGCTATTTCTAGGCCCTGGTAGTCACCATATCAACCAGTCAACCAATTTACCACCACATCTATACTTCTGCCATGCCCATGAATGAATCCTCTGATCACCACTTCAGGCTGGTATGCTTTACAAGTCATTCCCAGGCCCTGGTGGCCACCAAATCATCCAGTCAACCAATTTACCACCATATGAATTGTTCCCTAAAGTAAAGGTTTTCAGTATCAAATTTTTCCAAAAAAGTTACGTCGTCTTTCATTTCGATGCACAAACTCCCAAACAATTTGTGTCCGATCCAACTTGTCTGTTCTCTCTTTGTGAATGTTCAACAGCATTAGGTGATTGTACCTCTTCTCTGTCATGGTGCTTCTTAAGTAAGACTTTATCCTCCGCTATGTTGAAAAGGATCTCTCCCCAGTTGCTGTACTCATTGGGACAAGGAGGTAAATTTGAATGAGCTTCACTACTTCTGAATACAGTATCTGCTGCTGGCAGTCTTTTCCCACTAAGGCATCAATAATGGTGTTGATTGAAGTTACTGCCCTCACCTCTGGCAAAACCTGCCGCACAAGTCCTGGGAGCAAGTTCAGTTGTGCATTCAGAATGTCAGTGTCCAGGTCCTTATCTCCATACAACTGTGTGATCTGAGGAGGAACTGAAAACGCCTTTGCATTGGCTGCTTGAAGCAACAAATTCTCCATGGATGACAGCAAAGTGTAGGTTTCTTGATCAAAACGTCGGTCTAGTTCAACAAGACAAGCATCAATGGCTTCATAGTACATTTGTCGATACCAGTCCTTAGCAAATTCGGGATGGTAATGCGGTGCACTACCATGTTGCAGCCTTGCTGGGACATAGCGCTGTCTGGGAAGTTTTGGCTCCTTCACAGTTTTCAGTAGTTGTGCTTTCTCTTTGATGCCTTCATAGACTTGGTCAAAGTCATTGCGCTGGCTTTGTAAATTTTTCTTCAGTGAGTTTACACTCATCATTGTACTTTCTGCTGTCAGTGTTTTTGTTTGCAAGATTGAAGCCACTTGTTCTGATACGCTGAATATATTGTATGATACAGCCAGTCCAAAATAGGTCAGAAACTTTTTCATCATTGACAACAGGTCTTTGACCTTAGTTCGTACATCCGTAGATTTGTCTTGTTTCAGCTCTTGTGAGGTTTCATAGAGTGCTCCATAATTTTTGAGAACTGACTTGATGCTCTTTGTTCTTGCTGTCCATCTTGTTGGACAAAGTAAGTGCAGGCCTTCTATCATCATGTAAGGGTCCTCACTGTCATTCACTGCAATATTTTCATGAAGAGTCAGCCTCTGTGGCGATCCCCGAATCAGCACACTTAAATTCTGGACAAAGCTGATGAGCATCTTCAATGGCATCACTTGTTTTGCCACAGTTTTGCAACACCAGGTCCAAGGAATGATTTGCACAATGGACATTCAATGCTAGTGGATTTTCTCTCTTAATTCTTGTTGCAGTTTCAGAAGTACATCCACTCATATTTGCTGCTCCATCATACCCCTGTCCCCCTCATGTTGTTGATTGGTAAATTGCATCTTACTAAAACATCCTTAATGGAACTGGTGATGGATTCTGCATCGGTCTTTGCCATTTCATACATCCCAGTAAAATCTTCATGTATAACAAAAATGGGGCAGGGAAACCCATCATGTACATATTGTCATCTGTTCACGTTGGCCGATATCCCGAGATTCATCTGCTGTGATTGCACACAGCTTTGATTCATTGCGTATCTCTTCCAGAAGGTTCCTCAGCAGCTGATGTGCCATGAGTTCCATGACTTCATTCACAATATCTGAACTCTATTTCCCTTCCTGGATCCATCTCAGTAGTTCTGGTATGTCAACTGCCCTACTCAGCATTTCCTGCCTCAGGTTGCTTTCCTCTTCTTCTTTGCCACGAATTGCTAGTCCTTGCCAAACTAGAAACTGTATTGCATTTAGCTGTTTCAGGAACATTTCTCTGTTTCTCACCCGTTCCCGTGCAAGATGCTGGCTGAGCTGAGCACCAGCATTCATCCTTGTGTTGTTGAATGCAGTATACTTCTCAACAGCTTCACGGTGGAATAATGATATCTGATGTTTCTTAAATTTGTCAATTGCTTTCTTCCGATCACTAAATCCTGATAAAATGAAGGTCGTTTCACCACAGTGACTGCCTGTGATTAGTTTTCTTTCCACTGCTGCCTGACAGAAGTAGCAGAATACACATCCTTTTGAAACACAGTAGGTTAGCCAGCTGAAAGATGAAAACCACTGTGTTTGACAAGTTCTTGTTTCAGTTCTCCCATTGGTTCGCAGAATGACTTGTTTGATGGACTTGTCTATAATACTGCTTGATTGAAAAACACTGTTAATATTGTGACAACAAACAGAAGAGCAGGAGGGGAGAGACAAAGAGACAGCAGATTCAGACACTGGTGATTCAACTGCAGTTACCCAGGTATTCTCAGAGCAGGAGGGGAGAGACAGCAAATTCGGACATTGCTTCAACTGCAGTGACCCAGGTATTCTCAGAACAGGAAGGGAGAGACAGAGACAGCAGATTCAGGCACTGGGTCAACTGCTGTGAGCTGGCTATTCTCAGAGACATGCATGATGTTGCAATCGCTATTGCTGTTCATGGGGGACAGCTCTGCAGCTCTGTTTTCTGTATCAGAGCAGGCCTTGCCATCCAGGGGCACTGGAATAGCAGCTGAAGGAAAATCCTCATCAGGCAAGGAACATGTCAGTTCTGCCACTGATGCAGCATTTGACTCTTATCGAAGTCATTGGCAGCGAAGCTGTATGCACAGTTACATTGTCACTTACTATACCGGGACAGCTGCAGTGCTTGTGGCAGTGTCAGTGATATTATTCTCAGCAGCGATGTCCCTTGCATGCTCTGAAGATATTGGTATCTGGGCACTCCCAAACCAGTAATTTAGTTTTCTTGGCATCTTGGCAGCAATATCAGCCAGTTGTTTCTCCATCTGTCTTCTTTTGTCTCTCAGACCGTGGCATATTTGAATGCAATGACACAGACCGTGCAGGCTCTGAGAAAGAATTTCGTGTATACAGTTTAGTGAACCCATCTGATTACCATCTTCTGATAAGGCACTGCAGCATGAACATTATTAAACAGCTAGCAATGAAATGTCTATGGCAAAAAACATTTTTATATCTTGCCCTTCCTCCCCAAAAAAATCTTTGTCAGTAGTTAATATTTATCCTCAACTACTGGGGCTACTTTAACTAGATATTCTTGGCTAGTGATCCATGCATCAAAATGCTTGTGTACTGCACCACTATTGTACAAGACATGAGGGTCCAATAAAATTTATAATGCATGATTTGGCTGATACTGACAATGAAAGTATTATTTTTTTATGCCACTGTTTTTGCTCAGCTGCCCAACAGTTATGGCAGGGCTTTTGTCCATGATTTAGTATTGGGAAATTTGACTCCTCCTCCCATATGTCACATATCAACCAACCTCTCCCAGCAGCTGCAACTCACAGAATTTTCAAATGCCCCCCAACTCCTTCTCTGAAATGCTTTCTCCCCTTGCTGCTGGGTCCTCAATTCCCTATCGCTGTCTGGCTCTTCAACCAAGGGTGGGTACAGAGAAAGGCCAAAGTTCAGTGCACGCAAGCACTATACACTATTCACCCAACATTGAATTGTTTTAATATGAGAATCACATCAAACCTCAGTTTTTTTATAAGCGGTGCCCACAGGGAGGAATTTGACATAGTGATACTGCTTTTTAACAACGCTCCCTATACCACTCACAGTGGTTTATCTCACACAAGTCATGCAGAGTGCCAACTTTATTTACCACCCCTGAACACATCAGTGCCATACTCCAGTCCAACATGCAAGGCAGATTCCATGCCATTGTCTGCCAGTGCCACCACAAACAAGTGCCACACTATGTAACTAACAACATGAATCATTAATCATTCTTGGTACACTTTACAGCTGCCTCCTTCATACCCAGCTCAGTTTACAGACACATTTGCACATCATCACTTCTTTTTAATGCAAATTAGGCTCCCTCGATTTCTGAGATGTCAGTCCTGGCAATCCAAGCAATTAGAACAATTAAAACAACACTTACTTGTACAATCTCCTAGTAAATGCTATGCTTTAAGTTTTTAACTGGAAGATTATTTTAATCTACATTTTCAGCCATGTATATATTTGTACATATCCGTACATAAACTGCCAGTATTTTTATTATAAGCTGTCAGCCTGTGTGAACTGTTTATTGTCCGTTTTGATGGCACACCTCAAAATAGGTATTCAGCCTAGTGTGGCTGATCTGTTAACTAAAATAAAATAAATAACAAATGGTGCTAGAGTGAAAATGATGCTGTATTGGTCTGTCAAACCCTAGTGCTCCCAGATGCCAGATCTATAAGGATGGCTGTATTTAACAGAGAAATAGGCCAGTCAACAGTTATGACTGACTTGCATGCTGTTATACAGCAAACTAAACCAGAACTCATGTTCCACAAGAAATAAGGTTAAAAAACATACCCATTATACACTGATTGTGCAGTTTTCTGTGAAATACGCATCTAACTCTTTTCCCCCCAGGAAACGAGCTGCTGTCACCTCATTTTTGTATAAATGAATACAAATGGCACCCATGCTCTGTATTTCATATTCAGCACATCATTGACCAATAAAGGATTTAAGTTGTTTAGTTTGAAGTAGATCTAGAAGTAAATGGTGATGTGATACCTTTTATTGGACCAACACAGATGTTACAAAAAGAAAAACTGTGTTTATGCTTTCAGACCATTACGCTTTCTATTTTGGTCAGATATGTTCAAGTTCAAGTTTATTGCAGGAAAACTCCATTGAGCAAGCTCATTCACAAGGAGGTCCTGTGACATAAACACTTAAAGTACAAACACAGATAGGTAATAGTATATACATGAAATACACGTTACATGATGCAGGCTGGATATACATACAAGGGTACCACATAGGGTGACCGCAGGTGGTAAACATTGATATGAGACAGGGAAGCGACTTATAGGTCGCATACTGATAAATGAAACATGATGACTGGTGTGATTTGATTTAATCAAATCAAATATACAGTATTTTGGCAGTTAGAACAAACAGTCTACAACTGATATGGGAGGGAGGAGAGATTTGATAGAGTAGCAGTGGAGCGTAAGCAAAGATAAAGCCAGGAGTAGAAGGGGAAGGAAAGCAGTTAATATGACAAATCAATTATACCTTACCAGTGGATAAATATGGCACATGGGGAAGGAAGAGACTTAATGACAGTTACAGGTGTCTTTATTTTGGCTGAACTTAGCGATTTGTAGAAGTTTATTGAAACTGTGCTAGTTAGTTTCAGTATGGTTTGTAATTGGTTCCAAATGGAAGGAAGGGCATATGCAATAGCACGTTTACCAAAGGAAGTCCGCGTCCTTGGTGTGTCAAGCATAATAAAGTCAGATTTTCTTAACGAGTATGCACTATGTGAGATACTAATAAGGGAAGAGAGATAGCTTGGCAATTTCTGCAGGAAACATAGAAACATAGAATTTGACTGCAGATAAGGACCGCTTGGCCCACCCAGTCTGCCCATTTCCCTACCTACTGGATAAGCTGCAGATCCTAGTTAACCAGCAGCCTACTTCTTCCCAACCCCACCCCAAATTGCCTTATGACTATCCCATGCATGCTTGAATTCCACCACTGATTTTGACTCCACAACCTCCTCGGAAGGCCATTCCATGCATCCACAACCCTCTCTGTGAAAAAATACTTCCTTAAATTACCTCGGAGCCGCCCCCCCTCTATCTTCAAATTGTGCCCTCTTGTTCTTGCACACCTCTTTTTTTGAAAGATGCTACCCTCTTGGACTTTGTTGATTCCCTTGAGGTACTTGAAAGTTTCTATCATGTCCCCCCTCTCCCTCCTTTCCTCGAGGCTATACATATTAAGCTCCTTAAGTCTCTCCTCATATGTCCTCCGGTGCAGACCCAGTTTAAGAGTCCATAGCCCAGCATGGAGCAGGCGTCTAGTAGTAAGGGATGTCCAACCAACAGCTGCATATAAGTCACAGTGGTGCGAACGGTAAGGGGAGTTGGTAATGAACCGTAACGCACGGTGATAAAGGATCTCCAGTTTACTTAGATTTGCAAGAGTGGTGGAGGAATAGATTACATCGCCATAGTCGAGTAGGGGGAGAAAAGTGGCCTGTACAAGCTTGTTTCGAGTTTCAAGGGGGAAAAGGGGCCTATTTCTGTAGAAGAAACCTAACCTTGCTTTTAACCTTCTAGAGACATCTTCGATGTGGTCACTGAAAGATAATTTATTGTCGATCCAGATACCTAGATATTTAAATTTGGTTACAACTTCCAGAGGCTTGTTTAGCGTGGTGACAGTGAAGTCTTGGGCAAGAGTATTGGGGGGGCCTGAGACAGCACTGCGGGAGAATATCATCGCTTTAGTCTTCTTGGCATTGAGCAGAAGCTTTGCCTTTATTAAATTATGCTCAAGTTGTGTGAAGTCCGCTTGAAGCACTCCCTTGACTTCAGATAACGATGAGCCAGAAGTATACAACACAGTATCATCTGCAAAAAAGTGCAGATTGGACGTAGATATGTTAGCATGTAAGTCATTGATGTACAGAGAAAACAAGATAGGGCCTAAGATGGATCCTTGGGGGACTCCTCTTGCAACTGGCAAGGCAGCAGAAAAAAAGCCTTCCGCCTTTACTTTTTGGAATCTTCCAGTTAGGTAGCTAGAGAACCACTGGGTGGTATGGTATGTACCTTCGAAAAGAGATTTTGCTCAAGAGACTGCCATGTTAGAATTTATAAATAAATGAATAAACCATTATTTATGTCTTTAGTCTCCTTTCACTAACTTGCTTATTTTTCCCTAGGTGGTCTTCATCCTGTTTTAACCTCTCTTGGGATCTCTTACTCCTCCCTCCTTCCCACACTGTTAAGTGTTATGACAACTGCTGGACAGGGCACAATTATGTATTTATTTATTGTTTTTTAAATTCTTCTTTGTTCACACACTAATAACTGCTGCTTTCCAGTAGACCATGTCACTCTGTGTATACATAATAGTGGCATTGGCATAGGCATTCAGCAGAAGGCAACTGAGGTTATTACAGCCCTGTGCCCAAGTCTGATGCTAGCTTCATGAAGGGCCTGCATAGCTTTTTGCCACTGATTTGACACCTGTTCCCCAAGTTCACAAACCCATTTACATTCAATGGAAAGCAGGAAAGTGCAAGTTTTATTTACTGCAGTTTTTTTCTCCTACTAAAAAAGTAACACATTGCACACCATGGTACAATAAGTAATTCAGTCTGTCACTATAGATGGGATAGTGGATGGGAGACTATGCATAACCAGTGTCTTATGGCACCAAGGGGTTCTGATACCCTGTGATCTTGAGAGTGATGCTTGAGGGGTCCATGGGAATCAGATCCCTGAGGTGGCACAACACACTGGTTGTGCATAGAGTTGCAATCCATTCTGTATAGTGTATGGGCATCCATGCCTATTTCTGACACTGCACTTTGTTTCAGTGAACTGCTGGTTTGGGGGACACCCGAGGGGTGGCGTTGGGCCCAAATTATTGACAGTCTGATGCTGATGTCTCTGCAAGTTCCAGTTACAAAAAAATACAACACACCTTTTAGCTTAATTGGATTGGGGAAATCAAGTATGTGGCAGCATTCCAAGTTGTTCTGCTGCGGTACTGACATCACCAGTGCAGCAGAACAATATAATGAAGTCACTACTGCAGCAGAACAAGCATATTCCAGGCATGGAATTCCATGTATAACTGCATTCCACCATACACTATCACTGCATTAAAAATGACTATTCATAGTGGTCTGTGAGTATAATTATAATGACATAGTGGTGATGTTTAAGAATCAGTTTCAATTATTTTTGTTTGCATAATATGTAAATTAAAATCAATTCTGTCAGGACATCTAACCCATTATCCACATAAAGTGGAAATGGCTAATACTAACATACTAAAATGCCAGCAGAATAGGCCTAATGGTCTTTCGTGTCTGCTCGTTTGGTCAGTCCCCAACCTGGGTGCTGACCTTGCTGTCCCCCTCGCCTTCTCTGGCTTCTCCCTTCCCAGTTCCGGATATTCTTGCTGCATTGGATTTTGCTTCCAGAACCCTTCCCCTGCACCTGTCCCACCCCCTCTTGAACCCCTCCACTGTCTCTGCCTCCACCAGCCCCTAGGCAGTGCATTCCATGGCTCCACCACCCTCTCAGTGAAGTAGCACCTCCTCCTTTCTCCCTGAATCTTCCCCCTCCAGCTTCCAGCCATGCCTCTAGTGGCCTTCCTCCTTCCCTTCAAGCACCCCGACTGTTCCTCCCTATTTACCCTCTTCATGTACCTGAAGACCTCTATCATGTCCCCCCGGTCCCTTCTCTCTTCCAATGTGTACATATTTAGCTCTTCGAGCCTCTCCTCATAGGTCCTGTCCCCCAAGCCCCAAATCATGTTGGTTGCCCTCCTCTGGACCCTCTCCAGGAGGTTAATGTCCCGCTTTAAGTGTGGCCTCCAAAACTGCACGCAGTACTCAAGGTGCGGCCTCACCAAGCAGTTATACAGAGGGAGTATCACTTCCCTCCTTCTGGAGGTGATCCCACTAGCGATGCATCCCAGCATCCTGTTGGCCTTGGCTGCTGCCCTCCTACAAGTCTCAGTTGTTCATCTTGACATCCACCACCACCCCCAGGTCCCTCTCAGCCATCGAGACTTGTAGCATTCCCCCGGTATACACTTGACCTGGGTTTCTGGTTGGGTGGAGTACCTGCATTTCCCTGCATTGAACTTTAGCTTCCACTTTCTAGACCATCTTTCCAGAGCCTCCAGGTCCCCTGTAGGGCCACCTCCCTCCTCCCCATCCACCACGCCCCAGTTTGAGTCATCTGCAAAGAGACTCCTCTCACTCCTGATTCCTGTCCTTATGTCAGATATGTAGGCATTGAACAGAAGGGGGCCCAGGACTGATCCCTGTGGGACCCACTAATGACCCTCCTTGGGGATGAGACTATCCCACCAACTACGACCCTCTGGGTCCGGTCCTGGAGCCAATTGCCTATCCATCTGATCATCTGGTTCCCCACCCCATTTCTCCCAGCTTATCCAACAGGCCCATGTGAGGAACAGAGTCAAATGCCTTGCCGAAGTCCAGATAGAGGACATCCACTGGTCTACCCAGGTCCACCCAGTCATAGAACTCCACCAGGTTTGTCTGACACGATTTCCCCGGGATGAATCCATGCTGTCAATCGTCCAGGCACCCTGACTTATCCAGGTCCACCCCTAGCCTCTCCTTGACAATGCCCTCCATCACCTTGCCCACCACTGAGGTCAGGCTGACAGGCCTGTAGTTCCCTGCCACCTCCCTTGATCCCCTCCTTGTGGATAGGCACTATATCGCCACCTTCCAGTCTTGGGGCACCCACCCTGTTCTCAGAGATGGTGAAAAGCTCTGCCAGGGTTTGCCAGGACATCTGCAAGTTCCTTCAGCACTCTGGGATGTAATTTATCCGGCCCCGGTGCTTTCTCCATCTTAAGGGAGCTGAGGGCTTCCCTCACTCTCTCAGCTGTGATTTCCACTTCCGGTACCCCTTCTCCCTGCTTAGCCCTTCCCCCATCTGCCAGTGATGCCTCCCTCTCCCCAGACCTGCCGATCAGTAAGGCCCCCCCACTCAGTATCTCTGTCTCCTCCCATGTATGATGCAGCACCCCATTTTCCCTGGTGAAACTGAGGTGAAGTACTCATTTAGTACCTCAGCCTGCTCCCCAGGTCTTGTGCCCATCCCTCCCTGATTTAATCCTGCTAATCTGCCCTTCACCCTTCGTTTTTTCCCCAATGTATCTAAAGAACCCTTGTTCCTCTCCTAATTTCCCTAGCCAGGTTCTGCTCCTTCCCTCACATGTAGCAGCCTCACCACTCTAGTGGCCCTTCTAACCATCAGCTGCGTACTCCCCTCGATCCCTTTCACTCCTTGAGCACTTGAATTGCTTATAGGCTGCTTTCTTTCCGCACCACCTCCTGGACCTCCCTGGTCCACAACAGAGTTTTTGCCCTACGCATTTTAGTCTTACTCTTGCACAGGTACTGGTAGCATCCTGCACCCTCTCTGATGATTTCCACCTACTACCAGCGTCCATGTCTGACCCAATCCCATCCAAATGCTCCTTAAGGATCCTTCCCATTTCCTTAAAATCCGCCCCCTGAAGTCGGTTACCTCCGTCTTTGTGCAGCCTTCTACCCCTCCTAGGTCCAGGCAGAACCAGACCGTGGCATGGTCACTCCCACAATGGGTCCCTTACCTCCAGGCCCCAATCTGGTCACTGTCTGCAGGACCACCCAGTACCCATGCCTCCTGGTCGGTTCCCTCATCTGCTGAGTTAGGAGCACGTCTTGAAAGACATCCAACAACCTCTGTTCCTGGTCACAGAGGATGTCATAGTCTCCCAGTCTGTTCCTGGCATGTTTAAGTCCCCAACACCACCACCGTTCCTCTGCCCAGTCTGCAGTGTCTCTAACATCTGCCACCAGACTGTCCTCCAGCTCCTCCGCCAGAGCGGGGGTCTATACACCTCCCTATTTTTACCCTCTTGCCCCCCCCTTGTTATCAAGGTGACCCAAATCGCCTCCACGGTTCCCTCCGCCTCCTCTACTCCCCCTATGCCAATGCAGTTTTTGACTATCATTGCTACCCCTCCTCCCCTTCCCTCCCCCTGTCCTTCCTGAACATAGTGTATCCCTCCAGGTTCAGGTCCCAGTCATGTCTTGCAGTGGCCCAAGTCTCAGTGACCGCTGCCACATCCACTGCTCCCTCAGTTAGCATCGCCTGGAGCTCAGGCATTTTATTGCCCAAGCTCCTGGCATTTAACAGGACTACCTTCCACCCTTTTCCTATAGTTCCATTTCCCCTGCTCATGTTCCCATGGGGATTCTGTTTTCCCCTGGTCTGCACTTTGCCAGTCGGCCTTTTCCTGCAGTCCTCCTGGTCCCCAGGGGGGTGGAGACAGAGCCCCTCCTTTATCGGCACCCCCTTGACAGCCTTTTCTCCCATCCCACCCCCCTTCACAAGTTTAAACTCCACTTTCCACCAATGAACCCCTCTATTTTCAACTTAAGGATTCCCCTCCCCTCCAAATTGAGATGTAGTCTATCTCTAGCATACAGTTCCTTATCCTCCCAGGTCTCCCCCATCAACCCATACCCTCTGGCCTCACACCACTCCCTGAGCCACTGGTTTATCTCCCTAATTTTCCTTTTGTGTTCCCCACTAGCCCTTGGCACTGGCAGGATTTCTGAAAAGGAAACTGTGCATCCTATGTCATGACAGACCCTGGCGAGCTCCCTGAATCTTGCCTGTATCTCTAGCTCGCTATTTCCCTCAATGTCATTTGTACCCAGGTGGACCAGTATGTCTGGGGTACCCCCACAATCCTTTGCCAGCTGATATACCTCGTGCTTAGCCCTGTGCACTGTTAGTCCAGGGAAGCATCTTGTTCTAACTGGCCAGGCTTCTCCTCCTATCCCATTTGATACCCCTGATCATAGAATCCCCAGCAGGAGCACTCTGACCACTCCTTTTCCTCCATTTCCCCCTTCATGTCCCTCATCCTTTCTACGGCCCTCCACCCAGCTGGCTCCTTGTTCCTCCCTATCTGGATGCCACATGCCACCCCCTCCTTATTTACCATGGCCACTCCCTCCCCTCCAATCCTTCTGTTCCTTGCTAATTCCCCCCTCACTGCTCGCAACTGGTCCTTCTCCCCCATCTGCTAAACTAGCCTGGCTCATCTTCCCTTCCTTCCTGTCTCCATTTAGTTCCTCCTTGCTAGTCGTGCTCCCCTGGCCTAAACCTTCAGCTCCCTTTACTGAATCCTCCTTGTACTTCTGGTCCTTCTCCTTTACCTTTCCTCCCAACTGGTCCTTCTCCTTGTGCTTTCCTCCCTGCCCTTCCTGCTCTGATTCGCTGCTCCCCCCATTCTCCTGCATTCCAGGTCCCCCCTGTTCTTCCTGCTATCTGACCCCTGCCTCCCACTCCCTTTCCATCTCTAACTACCCCTGTCATGGCTACATCACCCCCCTCATCCTTGAGCAGAAGAGAATTGAAGCGGTTACTGAGTGTAAGGTCTGATCCACTTCCCTGCCTTCGCTTCCTTCTGTCCAGCCCTGGCCATCTGCCTACTTCCCTGAGAATGTTGTCCCTCCGTCTCCCCTTGTGAGGGCCCCAGTTACCTGCCTGCTTCCTGGTAGTGTCCTTTGGACCCTCTGTGTTCCCTATGTGACCCTGAGTATTCTCCTGCACTCCTTTCCCTATGCCCCACCCCAGTGCTTGGTGTGCAACCTGTGGAGATTCCCAGCCCCTTCCCCAACCATACCACCCCCTTCCCCCAGCTTTCTCCTAATCCCTCGCAACCTTCTCCCTAAGCTGTGCTAGCTGGTAGCACACTGGGCAACCACCGAACTTCAAGCCCAGTCCAGTATCATGGCTGCTCCACACCTGTGCACCCCACCACCCTCCCAAAGATGCGGCCCTAATGATGTGTGTGGTTCCATCCCCTTCCAAATAGGTTTCCTTGGGTGAGCCACCAGGTTCCCCCTAGTCCAAGATACCCCTACTGCCTAATCAGGTCACCCACTAATCTTACAGACAGTCCCACTGTACACCAGTAACCCTGTTACTAGGTGCAGTGCAACACATTAAACTTATAAGGGAAATGAACAACTCACAAAGCTCCTCTCTCCCAGCCTTTAAATCCTACCCCCAGTGGCTAGAACTACATGAGCTGCACCTGCAGCCTCTTCCTCCAATTGCAGGGCAGGTGTTCCCCTATAAATTTGCAGACTTCTGGGGAGGGGCCCAAGCAAATCCCACCAAATAGGTTTTAAATCAGAAGAAATAGGCCTCTACCAGCGCAGCCTGTTGCACAGTGAAACATCCACAAAATGAGCCCCACTTACAGCCACCAAATCAGTTTACAAACATCCAACAGCACCCAAAACAATACCCTGCTAGCCCCTTAGAAGTAAGAAAGAAAAGAACTAACCTACCAAGTAAAATGCACAAGAACCCTGTGAAAACAACAGCAGCAGCTACTGTCCTGGAACACAACTGATCCTGTCCCCTTCCAGAACTTTCTTTCTTTCTTAATAGTGAGAAGAGGATTGACAGGAGGAAAGCATTTGCATTTTAAGAAAGTGGCAGTTCAATTTTCTGATGGCATAATTTGGATTTATATATAGATATATATGTTTTTTTTTTTTTTTTTGTATGGGCCCGGATCAATGGTATAGAATGTCTATCTACATACCTATCTCTCTCTGTAGTATAATAAAAGTCTGTGTCTTTCTGCCATTATCTGTGTACCCACAGCCCATACAAATGCACATGTACATACACACACACAGTGTAATGCAGAGGTGCAGTGGCACCTTAACAGTTTTCTGTTAAACCAGTATTTTTGCCACTTATAATTTATTACTCAGATGTCTTTAAGGCTTGTAAATTGGCACCCACAACAGTCAGTGACACACCAGGATCATATTACACAAGGTCTAAATCAATATTTGGTACAAATCTGTCATGGAACTTTAATTAAAACTATACAGTCACTATTATAAATACTATAAATCTTAAATTAGAAGACAATTGTTAGCAGGCAATTACTTTAAAAACCTACTGTGTGGTACTTTCAATCTGGCTGCCTTGCCTGTAAGACTGCGTTGTTTGCTATGTCTCTCTCTAGCTCTATCCTTCTCTCAAATTATTGTAGCTTGTTAAAAAAAAGTGTCTAGTATCTCAGATGTCCTTAGGCAAAAAGGTTTGAGTCCCTGCAGAGAACTGAACCTGGAATCTCTGTATCTATACTCATCCACTGACTTACAGAAAATACTGTAGTGCCACTAATCTTGCAGGTAATAATCACAAAATCAACCCACAGGTCCAACTTATTTTTTATCATTTTATTATAATAAAACCAGGGAACAATTATAAATAACAATAAAAAGTAAATCCAAAAGAAAACAATAGCAGGCACATTGCATCAGTAAAACCCATAACACAGATAACAAACTACCCCAAAAAAAATGCAAATGTCCACTCGCCCACTCTGCAATATGAAAATAAACCCACTTGACTCCTTCTGGTGGATAATGGATAGGGGGGACAGAGAGAAGTCCCCAACCGGCCACCACAAAGAATATTTTTTTTGCTGTTGCTGCCCTGAGCCTGCCAACAAGAAAGGAGGTTACAAACAATACAAAAGAAAAAGAAACCAGATCATCCAGATTGTGGCAGCTGAAAAGAAAATAAAGGGGCCAGGAATTAAAAGGCTTTTTTTTTTTTTCCTTTCAGAAGCCATCAGAAAGCAAAAAAGGGGACTAAGCTAGGCAGCATTGCAGGGACCGGACCGACCGACCCGACCAGGAGTTGGGAGGGACAAGACAAGGGACCCACTACTAAAAATAAACCAAAAACACATGCTGCTGCACCAACTTATTCAAACAAAAACCAACTGGGTCAGGATAAAACATTTAAAAAAAAAAAAACACAGTACTATTGTACTTCGTGTCCCTTTCAAGCTTAAAGTACAGTGTTACTGATATTATTCACTGCAGCCTATAATGAATGTGAGTTCAGAGTTGCCCAGTAAAAGGCAGCAGTAAGTGAAGTTCCTCTCCCGGTCGCACGCCTGCAGTACTAACTGACTATGGTGCCCTCTATCTCTTATTGTTACCACAGCCAGCTGCCTACTCAAGCTGCTCGTTTTATGAATATTATCTCAAAGTATGTTATAACTGAGTATCTTTATTTTTTTCTTTTAGTTGTTTTGGTTGTTTATTGTGCATTCTGTTACTACCTTTGTATGTATGTTGACCCTCATCCTTTGACGTGGAACCTTTGTAAACGAGCAGTTTCTGCTCAAAGGTATTTGTAATCCGAGAATTTAAAAAAAAAAAAAAAAGTTATGTTTTCAAAAATGCACTGTAGCCGATTTCAGAATGAAGCAGTTTCAAAAGCACACACTGTTTCATCAGACATGCAGGTTAACTGTTATGATAAAAACCAGTGAGCATATCCTCCTCTAAAAAATTCATTTTTGTAACTTTAGGATAAATATTTTAAAAACTTGAACTGTGAAAATGTACCATGAATAGATGTGCATTTAAAGTTTGGGGAGACCTTTACTACAGGCTTCAGTTGAAGTTATGGTGTGTGTGTGTGTGTGTGTGTGTGTGTGTGTGTGTGTGTGTGTGTGTGTGTGTGTGTGTGTGTTTTATCCCAATCAATGCTGTAAGACTGTCAGTGGCTGATTGAGATAACCTTTGCTTCTTGACCATTTGGAGGCACTCCTTAAGGAAAGGATAGTGCAACACCTGGAATCCATAGGGGCACAAGATCCAAGACAGCATGGGTTTACAAAAGGAAGGTCCTGTCAAACTAATATCATAGATTTCTTTGACTGGGTAACCAGAGTGGTGGACCAAGGGTGAGCAGTTGATGTCGCCTACCTTGACTTCAGCAAAGCTTTTGACACTGTTCCACATAGAAGATTGATAAATAAGCTGGGTAGGCTCGGGGTGGGTCAGAAGTTGGTCAACTGGGTGGTAAACTGGTTGACTGGCAGAAAACAGAGAGGTGGTAAATGGTATACAGTCAGAAGAGATGCAAGTCACAAGTGGGGTACCTCAGGGATCAGTCCTGGGGCCAGTCCTCTTCAACATCTTCATCAGTGACCTTGCAGATGGACTAGAGGTAAGGCTTGTCTGTTTGCAGATGACACCAAGATCTGCAACAGAGTAGATGATCCAGATGGAGTGGGCAGAATGAGAAGAGATCTGGATAAACTAGCAAAATGGTCAGAAGAGTGGCAACTGGGATTTAATGCAAAGAAATGCAAGATCATGCACATAGGGAAGAGAACCCTGAAGCCACCTATAGGCTGGGAGGAGTTGCTAGCAGTCACAAAGGAAGAAAGAGACTTGGGCATCATCATCACTGATGACCTGAAATCATCAAGCAGACCTCTAAAGCAGTAGGTAAGGCCAGGGGTGTTAGGGTGTATTAGTAGGGGTATCACAAGTCGTAGAGGAGTAATAATCCCTCTTTACAAGACACTGGTTAGGCCCGTCTGGAGTACTGCGTGCAGTATTGGAGCCACATCTTCACAGGGACATTACCAAATTGTGCAGTCCAGAGAGGGCAATCAAAATGGTGCAGGGACTGCATCAGAAGACATATGAGGACAGATTAACAGAGCTCAACATGTATACCCTTGAGCAAAGGAGGGAGAGAGGTGATATGATCGAGGCATTCAAACACCTCAAGGGCATTAACAAGGTGAAAGAGTCTAACGTTTAAATATAAGAAAAATATCAGGACAAGAGGACACAGCATGAGATTAGAGGGGGGCCGATTAAGGGAGAATGTGAGGAAATTCTTTTTCACAGAACGGGTGGTGGATGCATGGAATGGCCTACCTCAAGAAGTGGTGGCTATGAATACAGTGCAGTGCTTCAAACAGGAATGGGATAGGCATAAGGGAGCAATACAAATGAGTATGAATAGATAGGCCACTGACAGAGCAAAGGCCGATGGCACATTTATAAGGTAGGAAATGAAATGGGCAGACTGGATGGGCCTTGCGGTCCTTATCTGCCGTCAACTTCTATGTTTCTATTTTATGACATTCTCTGTATCTATGTTGCCTTCATTAGCTCTCTGTGGTGCTGAAACTGGACCATTCAAGAGGAAAAGGGAAGAATACTCTCAGACAAGCAAATACATTTAAAAGTGACATGTTTAAATGGAAGCCACTAATTTGCTGTATCCAAAAGACCCAGTTAAACCCAGTGGTTTACATGAGCACCCCTCCCAACACACACACACACACACTTTATCTCATGTTTTGCTACCCGCTTGATTAACATTTTCTCCCTAAGAATGCATTAACTTCAATACATAGTACAGGAAATAACTTTGTATCGCCTCTTTCAAAGTGTTAACAATTTCAGGCTTCCATGCCTTTTTATATTTACATTTGTTTTTAACTATTTGGGGTTTGCACCCTCAGATAGTGTGCTGGCCCTATGAGGTACAGTATTTACATGGGGGTCCTTTGCTTTAGCAAGACACAACAAAATGCTTAGTTTGTGCAGATTCACAGACGCTTCTACCTCTGGCAGAATGGAAGTCTTCTGTACACAAAGTATAGTTCTTAAGGTTAGCTTTTCTCCTCAAGGCTAGGTTTTCTCTGGGAAGATAGTACTCACAGTGCCATTTAATGCAGTGTTTTCACCCTTCTGCCATAAACGTTTAGAATATTTCAAAGAAGGAACAACCTGATGTGAAGTTACAAGGCTGCCTTTGTGGCCCCTTCAGAGACACAATTCGCTATCCTAGAACTGACTCAGCCTACACATTTGAAACCCTGCAACTGTTGTGAAGTCTGCTCCTGGTTTGATGAACAAAAACTTGAATACACATTAAAAAAATCTGCATTTTAAAACATCTCTGACTGCCAGGGTTCACACTTAAAGTGTACCAGCATTGTGAGACAATTATTGTACTACAAAACAAAGAAGAGTGCATTTGGCCAGGTCAACTGAATGTAGCAGTCTACATCTGGCTCCCCTACGGTTGATGCTGCCTGATTTCAGATAACAAAGGCACTCTTGCATGGATTAATCTCACAGCTGCAGAGTTTACTGGGATTTAGGGAGTGGTTATGCTGCATTTTGCTGTGCATTTTCAACGCAAATTCAATGGAAAAAATAATTCTTAATCTCAAGGTACTCCTTTAACATGAGCAATAAATAATTGTAATATTTACAATATTTAGGTTTTTTTTCTTCATAATTGCAGTCGGTAGATTACTTACGAGTTCCGTCGAACCTGGTGGCGATCATGTCCAGGAAAGTATTCTGGGGAGCAATCAACTTTTATAATTAACCGGCATCTTTCCAGCTGTTTTTAGCCATCCAAAAAAGTGGGAACAGTCACTTAAGTGCAGACAGTCAAACCCCAAGATCCCGAACGTTTTCTAAGACTCACTTTTCCGCTCCTCACAGCGATTGCTGCTCATAGCATTGAGTGAACAGAAGAGCAGCCCCTTAAAATCGATAGACAAAGTTGATTGCAACTTGATCCAGTAGAACACAGACCACCATCAGCAGCTGCTTTGCCCGAGCTCCTTTTTTGAGACTAAAGCAAGCAACAGTCAGTGTTGAGGACCGGACCGGGTAATGTGTGGGAAAGAAATATTTTTTTTTTCACAAAGGACACATGGACGTTTTGAAAGCTGACGCTGTACACACAAAGGTGTTATCAGTAACTTTTCTAGTCCAGTGTCCACAATACTAACTGGAAACTCGGGGCCCAAGTTTCAGTGGCAAAGGATGGTAGTGGTGCAAAGGGGGGCTATCATGAGCAGCAGCAGAGCCTGCCTGGGGGCCGTCGTGATGACTGGTGGCCAGAGGCTACAGGCAGGTGGATGGCGGCAACACTCAAAATAAAACAAACTGCAATTAAAATAATGAATCATTCAGTAGTAGTACAGTACATAGACTAGTTGGACATTGGACTTGCTTTAAATTTTTATTCAACACAGCAGCACGGCGGAATCCGGATTCTTCACAGCAGCAGTCAGCCCCCAGCCAGGAGTCGAGTCGTTTAAGTTGAAGAAAAACTTTAAGTAAAATAAAACTTAACTGAACAAGCGGAGCTTGCGATAAGCAAACACAGTGAAGCTCAAGCCAGCCAGTGAATCAGCAGCAAGTCAGTCAGCGACGGGTAAGTGAAGTCCGACTCCACAACACTCAAGTCACAACCCCAATGGAAAAGCCAGAAGAAGGAGTTGACGAAATAGGATTTGGGGATGTGTGTGCCAACTTTTATACCCGCTATGGCTCTAGTGTCCTGATTTTTTTTTTTTTAACTTAGCTCTCTCACTTCTCGGATGGGGGGGGGGCTTGGCTCTCTCTGGGATGGGACATTAAGCTGAAGCCTTACTTTAATGTATTTGTATTGTTGTCGAGAGGCGCCACTGAATAAAGTAGACAGTTAAACCTTAAATGGAATGCTGGCAGCTGGTGGGCTAGGTCTGTCTAATGGCTAAATGGGTGCTAATTTGCTAAGTGATGTATTTGTCATCCCTCCTGACTCCGAGGCACTAAAACAAAAGAGGAGTGGAGACAACTGATGGAGGTGTTAAAAGAGCTGCTGCCGAGCTGCCCTGTAAATGAATAGAAATAAAAGTAGTGTTAAGTTCTACCGTTCTTCTACCTACTTTACAACTCGTCTCTCCTGGCCGAGGCATTTAACAAAGGCAGCAGGTGTCAGTTTCTTTTGTTTTAGTGGTAGGGCGGGGGCGGCAGAGCAATGGAGCAAGCACTGGCACTGCAGTACGTTACAAGTATAATTTAATTCTGAGTGCAGCATGTAGGGACAATCTCCTGGTACTAAAAAAGTGTTAGGCGCCCCCGTTTCAGCGCCTGTGCTGTTCTGGGTATCAACCACGCTTCAGTTAAGTACTTCACATCCCACCTGAATTCACTCCCCTCCAGCTTCATACATGCTCCCTTTTTCTCTGAAAAATACCCCCTCCTGTACCTTATTAACCCCGTGAGGTATTTAAAGAGCTCTGTCATATCTTCCCTCTCCCTACTCTACTTCACGGTTACATATTTAGCTCCTTTAGCCTCTCCTCATAGGGCTTCTGATGCAGACCCTGCACCATTTTGGTAGCCTCCTCTGGACTGCCTCCGCTCTGTCCTTCCTGATGAGATGTGGTCTCCAGAACTGGACATAGTACTCAAGGTGGGGTCTTAGCAGCGATCTATAGAGGGGCAGCTCCACCTCCTTCTTCCTGCTGGCGATACCGCTTCCTCTGTAACCCAGCATCCCACTAGCCCTTCTGACTGCCTTGTCACACTGCCTTGCCACCTTTAGGTTATCTGATACGATTACCCCTAGGTCTCGTTCCTGTTTGGTCTTTGTCAGTATCACTCCGCCCATTTTGTACACCAGTCCCAGGTGCATTATTTTGCACTTTTTTGCATTAAAACCCAGCTGCCATACCCTTGATTTCTCTTCTAGTCCCTGCCCATTCTCTCCTCCACCCTTCCCCAGTGTCTACCGTGTTGCAGATCTTGTCCTCTGTAAAGAGGCAGACCTTTCCTTCCAGTTCCTCTGCTGTGTCACTTATAAAGACATTGAAGAGGACTGATACCCCGCTGGTCACCCTCCCTTCCTCAGAGTGAACTCCATTTACCACTACCCTATGTATCCTATCCGCTAGCCAGTTATTTACCCAGGTTTCCACCTTCCTATAAAACCAATAGGCAATTACGCTCTGAGAAGTTGCAGATCTCTCCTACTGATGGTTCCCAAAGTTAACTCTCGCTTTGGCAGGGCTGCTATAAGCTTTACACTGTCCCCCTTGTGGAATAAATTGCAAAAAAAAACTGAAACTGAGGTCACCCATCGGCATCTCATCTTTCAAGCTCTCATATTCACATCTCAGAAATGATCAGTGCAGTTGTTTCCCATGACCATGAATTGTCATCATGCTAACCTGTACCATTTAACCATGAACAAATTACTTCTAGTGTTTGTCTCCTCCTTGGCCCTGGTCAGTCATCATGCTTTCATGTAACACCTTGATGCCTCTGTCCTCCCTTTGATACTGGTCTGTCTTCCTGCTTTCTCCAGCCTTCTTTTCACAACTCTATACTGCACTCATCCACAATCTACACGCAGTCATACTATAAAAGTCCTAATTCCCCTTTCCCTCTCCCCATAGGCCCCCACCGCCGCATCAGTTCTACTGACCTATCCTTGGGACTTCACTTCTCACAGTGTTTATCCTTCGCTTACATATTACTTACCCCTCCTGGTACCCCATCTGCCATTAGTTGGTGGTTCTCCAAGCCATTTTCATGGCTAGTACTAGTGACTGCCCCTGGTAAATGAACTAACTGGTTCTTCTATACAGAGAACATGGTTTATATACAGTTGCATGGTTCAGTGGTGGACCTGCCCCCTTGTATTTGAATCCTCCTCTGTTATGGCTTGCCTCGTCTTCCTTTTATCATTTGACTCCCCTATTACTGCACCATTGTGTTTGTGTTTATATACTTATTTACATGTATTTATATGTTTTTATGATGGATGTTACCCGTCCCTGTTCTAACCAGGTCCATCTTGTAAAAGAGCTCTGCTCAATGATGTTCGCCTGGATAAATAAAGATTTTGATTGATTACCCACCCCCAAGTTACCCAACTTGCTTACCAGTCTTCTGTGTGGAACAGTGTCAAAAGCATTCCTGAAGTCCAGGTGGGCCACGTCCATCGCTCCTCCCTGATCCATCTGCTTTGTCACCCAATGAAAGAAATCTATCCAATTTGTTTGGCATGACCTTCCCCCTGTGAAACCATGCTGCCTTGAGTCCTTTAATCCACTAGATACAAGATATTCCACAGTCCTTTCCTTTAATAGTGTTTCCATTAACTTACACACCACCGATGTCAGGCTGACAGGCCTATAATTGTCTGCCTCTTCCTTACTACCACTTATGGCAAATGGGACTACATTTGGCCTTCTCCAGCCATCCATGACCATGCCAGTCTTCAGTGATGTGTTAAATGTGTCCATCAGGAAGTGCATCTAGTACCTCCCTGAGCTCCCTCAGCACCCTTGGATGTACCCCATCCAGACCCATACCTTTCTCTACCTTCAGGGTAGTGAGTGCTTTCCAGATTCTCTCCACAGAAAATGGACTAGTGTCCACTTCCCTCCCATCAAAGCTCCTGGTGCCTATTTCGTGGTCCTCCCCTTCCCCTTCTACTGTGAACACTGAGCAGAAGTATTTGTTCAAGATGTTTGCTTTTTTCTTGATCCCACTCCCTACAGTCATGTCTTCCCTTTTTAACGGTACAGTCCCAAGGCAGGCCCGGTGGCACTGAGGGTTGAGGCGCTGGACACCACGCTGGCAACCCGGGTTTGGGAACTGGCTCTGATCATTCGGAGGTTGGCCGGGGAGGTAAGGATTGAGCATCCGGAGGACTGCTCTCCCTTCCTCGGGATGGGGGGAAGGTTTGTGCTGCATGCGTCAGCACAACAAGAGGGGTTCGACCTGTGCCCAGGGTGCTTGGCTGCCTCCATGGAGGTAAAGACAGCTGCTGCGCCCATTGCACAGGCAAAAACGGAGGAAAAATGCCGGGACTTAGCAGGACCCATGATGGCCCTGATGGGCTGGAGGATGTACCCCTCCCGGGGGGGGTCATAGCCCCTGCCATGTCCACGGCGGTGGCATAAATAATGTGATTCAAAAAAAAAAAAAAGTACAATCCCTTCGTCTTCCTTTTATTTACCAACATACCTAAAAAATGTCTTGTCCCCTTTTGATTCTCCCAGAGATATTTTTTACTCAGTTTGCGCCTTTGCGCTCCTTACTGCCTTGCCTGCTTTCCCTGATGCATTTCCCTATCTTCCTCTCTGTGGGTCTCTTCTTACCTTCTGAATGCCACTGTTTTATCCTCTACCTTTTCTATGATGGTATCCTCTTTCTTTTACTTTTGCTTACTTGCTTGACATACAGGTTTGTTGCCTTCACTATGCCCTCTTTTAGTTTGGCCCATCTCCCCCTTCCCACCCCCGCCTCGTATTCCTGAGGCATTCACCCATCTTTATAAAATCAGCCCTTCTGAAGTCCAGGACCCTCGCCATTGTGTGGTTGATTTCCACAGCTGTTCTTATGTTGAACCACACTGTAGGATGATCGCTGGTCCCTAGGTGGCTTCCCACCTTGACATATGCAACACTGTCTGTGGTAGTGAACACCAGGTCCAGTATTTCCCCATCACGAATGTGTTCAGTGACTAGTTGCCTGAGGAATGCCCCCTGCAGGGAGTCCAGGATGGCCCTGCTTGTAGCTAAAGCTGCAGCAGTGAGGATTCAGTCTACATCCAGCAGAGCGAAGTCCCCCACCAGCAACACCTCCCCTTTTTCTGCTATTTTGCCAGTTGCTTCCAACATTGCCTTATCTAAGTCCCTCCCCCTATGCCAGGGACCTATAGCTCATACCTGTCCGAATAGTGAGTCTCGTTTCCTAACTCGAGAGTTACCCACAACACCCCAGGAGCCCCCCCCCCCACCGAATTTCCTGTATTTGTGTTGCCTTTATTCTTTCCTTCACATTAAAGCACCGTTCCCCCTTCTTTTCTTCCTATCCTGTCACTTCTGAACATCGTATAGCCTGGTTGTCAGCACACCATGACTCACTAATAACCACAGTATCCAGGGCGGCTTCCGCGATGATGGCCTCCTAGGTTTGAGAATTTATTTCCCAGACTTATAGCATTAGCAAACATGGCCTACCCGTTTTTGTTGGCTCTTTGCTTGCCTCTTCCCCCTTTTTCTTTTGTTTCCCCTTCCGCCCTCTTCTCTTCTGACTGCTCCATTTTCCCCTTCCTCCTTTGTCAACCCCCTTCATCCTTGATTAACTTGCTCTGTGATGGGACTCGCGCCCCCTATGGTCTGTCTCAGCGGGGGGGGCAGTTTCTGCCTCCACGTTTTTATCAAAGTAATGTTTTAAACCATCCGCTGAGAATGGTGGTTCCCTTCCTGGATGGATGCAGGCCATCACCTCTGTATAGGCCCTTATCCTTCCAGGTGGGTCCTCAGTCCCCAGTGTAGTCAAACCCCCAATGTAGTCGAACCTCTTCTCTCTGCATCATTCCTTTAACCACGAGTTGAAGGGCTTGGTTCGAAGCTCCCTCTCCTTGCCCATCGTAGACAGGCAACACCTCTGCAAAAGCTACAGAGCGTGTTACTTGTCTAAGACTTCTTCCCAGCTCCCCAAAGTCCTCCTGCACTGTTTCTGCCCCATCCCTAGCCAGGTCATTTGTCCCCAGGTGGACAATGACCTCCAGCTTCCCCACCATTCCTACTGTCTTAGCGATCCATAGGATACAGTTGCCATCCCTCCAAGCTGTGGCACCAGGTAGTCATCTAACCACCCTCTTCGCTCCCTTTCCTGTTCTCTGCTATATTCTCCTGACAGTTGAATCCCCTACCATAAGTTGCTTCCTCCTTCTCTGGTGTCCTCTTTCTTCCTCCCAGGGGCCCCACTCGGGAGGGCCCCCACATCCTCCCTAGTCACTGCCATGGGTGCCTCCTCTTGGCAGTCCCTCTCTGCCAGAGCAGTGTAAGAATTCTGTAGTGGTACTGGTTGCAGTTGAGAAATGTGCCAGCGACCTTCCTCCCCCCAACCTTCTGGATTCCCACCACTGCCTTTCCTCTTGAGCCCACTGTAGTCCAGCCATTTCTCCTGTCTGGCATCCTTTGAGGTAACGGTGTCAGACCTTGTGGCCCCTGGGTGGGAGAAAAGGTCACCCGTCTCCCAGTCAACGCAGCTTTGAGTCTAGTGACTTCCTCCTGACTCATAACCAATGCAGCCTCAAGTCTGGAGACCTTTTCCATCAACCCAGAGAGGCGCATGTAGATGGAGCAGCGCCACAGTCTGTGGAAGGTCTTCCTGAAGACTGCCACCCCACAACCACTGAACCACTCCCCACATTCCATATTCCTGCTGTCCCTGTGCTTCCTGTCCCCGAACCCAGTAAGGTTAAGTTATACACAGTATGAGTTACTGAAGTACAGTACACCACACTTTTATTAACTTATCCTAGGTATGTCTCGGATACAGGTATGCTATGAACAGCATCAGTTACAAACTTTTTTTTTCCTTTTTCTTGTACCCCCTACCTAGCTGTCAGTGTAGCAGCAAGCCCTTAAACCCACAATCACAATACCACCGAGAACCAGTTTAGCAGCAAGCCCCCAAACCCACAAATCACAAAACAGCCCAGAACCAGTTTAGCAGCAAGCCCTGAAACCCACAATTGCAATACCAACTTGAAACAGTTTAGCAGCATGCACCCAAACACACAATCGCAATATTACCTAGAACCAGTTTAGCAGCAAGCCCACTGTTACAAAACCACCTAGAACCAGTTTGGCAGCAAGCCTGTAAACCCACAGTCACAGTACCACCCAGGAACTGTTTAGTAGGAAGCTCCCAGTCCCCCCCAACCACAGTGTATCCCAGAAACAGTACAGGTGTGCCTGGGATTTGACGAGCAGGGTTCCTGACTGATGGCTGTCTGCTGGATTTAAAGGTTTTTTTTTTTTGCTTTCGCACCACTTAGTTCCCATGATGTGGTTTGGGTCATGACAGTCGCCATCTTTTTTCTTTTTCTTGAAACAAAAAAGAGAAAATACCAAAAATTTTTATATTTTGCAAAAACAAACAAAAAAAAAAACACCTAAACCTAGCTAAATGGGACCCTTTTAACTAGATTCATTTTTTTTTTTTTTTGTTAATTAGATATAGAAATCTAGATGCCCTGCTTAATGAGGAGCCATTTTTCCTATTGTGACTTGAGAATTACCCTGTTGCGCACAAAGTGGTGCAGTGGTGCAACAGGAAATTTCTTTTTCGGCTCGCACCCAAAAGAAAAAAAAAATCTACATGTTTCCTCCCCCTCCCAGCTGAGCTAACCCTCTTTCGTCATTCCCGATGTAAATTTTTTACTCCTACCCAGGTCAGTTAGCTATCGCTCATCCTTTCTGATTCTGTTAGAGTATATGTAAGCAATAATCCCCCATTTTCAGATTTTTATTATTGTCCCTCTCCTTCCCAGCTTAGCCAATCCTCCTTCGTCCTTCCTGATAGCTTGAAATTATCAGTGGACTGGTGTGCCCACCCCGCTACCGCTTCACCACCACCCTCTCCTCAGGATCGCATCCCCCCAGTAGATAGCTGGCGACACCATAGTGCCCACTCTTCATGCCACTGTACAGTAAATGCTGACACTAGGTGTCCAGTCCCCAGTTCCTCCTTTTTATTTATTTATTTTATTTTTTATTTTAATGCTGGAGAGAAGAAAACAGGCCCGCGTTGATTTTTTTTTTTTTTTTAACCTACAAAGAATAAAACGGTCACTTTCCAATCTACACCCACCCACCCCATCCCCCCACACATACCCTCACTCACCTAAAGAGGGTTTGACGTCGAAAATCCAGTATGCAGTTGGAATGACGTCCTCCTGCTGGAACTGTGACTGTGATATAAGAATATTAATAGAGTAAGTTTGGTTACTGTAGTTCAATGTATTTTGAACTTTTATGCATAACTTTGTCATTTTTAAATATTTTTACACCAGATTTTCAACAAGGTCTTTTTGGGACACCACCCTGTGAACGTGGTGGGTGAAATTTTTCAAATTCGTCCTGAAAGAGTATTTTACAGTCGCTCTGCAAAATCACCTTTTGGTCAGGATTTGAAAAGTTTCACCTACCGGGTTTCATAAGGTGGGGTCAAAAGATTATGTTGAAAATTTGGTGGAAAAATATGCTAAAATAACCAAGTTATAAGTGAACGTTTTATTATTTAAATGTTCAAAACTCATAACTTTGCTAATTTTAACCATTTTGCCACCAGATTTTCAACATGGCCTTTTTGGGACCACACCTCATGAACAAAGGAGGTGAAATTTTTCAAATCTATGCCGCAAGATGATTTCGCAATTACTCCACGAAATCTTCTTTCAGGTGGGATTTGAAAATTTGCTCCACCGGGTTCATGACATAGGGTCATGAGAGACTGTTCAAAATTTGGGGTCAAAATATTAAAAAAATAACAAAGTTATAAATGTATGTTGAAATGTTTCTATTCTCACTCATAACTTCGGTAATTTTCAGTATTTTCACTCCAGACTTTCAACATAGCCATTTTTTCACACTGCCTTATAAAAACATGACTGTCATTTTTCAAAACTTGGCTGAGACGTCTTTTCGCACTCATGCAGTGAAATTTTACCCAGTATTCTATAGATGCCACATGTCATGTTTATAAGGGGGAGTCATAAAACTACTACAGTGTATTGAAAATTTGGGCCAAAATAAAAAATTAAGAAACGTCTGCAGTGCCAGCCTTTGGCCCAGCACATACTGCTTTGTGATGCTGTGCTGGTGAGCTGAGTTTGTGGACAACCCCAGTGAGCCAGCTGGATAGCCGGGGGGGAAGGGGTGGCACTGTCATGCAGCCCCACCTCCCAGCCTCAGAAGGGAAGGTGCAGGGTTAGTCGTAAGAACCCAAATACCATGTAGTGAACAGAACTCTTGGCATAGGGTCCTGCACCTTCTGCACCCATGGCTACCAGAGGGCCCTGTGCTTTGGCTGACAGATGGACTTTTTGACCACATAGAAGCTTAGGGCCCAGAGGGCCCTGCGCTTCCCCAGCCAGCCCTACAAATTCTTGACCTCTGTTACCACATGGAAGTGCAGGGCCTTCCAGGACCTGCACTTCCGCGGGCAGACAGACTCTTCACTTGGTGCAACTGTACGTCTGCACTTGTTCACGTAGGTCCTTAAGGGACCTGTGTGAATGTGGATACAACTGCATTATCTCAAAAAGAAAGGAAATTCTTTGCAAAAAAGAGTGTTAATGTACCAATCTTCATCAAGGACATCTCCTTCATTGGATTGCACCTTTGGAACTGTTAAGCTGTCGGGATCAGGACCTTCCAGGAAACATTTACATAGCTGATGGCTGCCTACAGTGACATAAATAATGTCTGTGCCTATAAAACATGGACAGCTCCCTCCTCGGTTTTTTTTTTTCTTTCGCTGTCAACATGCTCGTCGAACCTGCAGAGAAACAATGCTTTTGTTTTGTTACATAGTTTTGTTTTTTAACTGACGTTAAATTTCTGTCAACATTGTCCCTATATGCCGACAGCAAAAGAACCTTTGCATAGGTTTTGTACCTGCAGTTACAAGATCTACAAAGGCAATGCTTACACTGTGTGTGTGTGTGTGTGTGTGTGTGTGTGTGTGTGTGTGTGTGTGTTGCTTGGGCCTGGCCCACAATGTAAGGACCTGCAACATCTGCTAGGAATTTAACCAGGCCACAAGGAGATGCTGGAGGCAGGCCTTGGAGACTTTCATTGCTTAAAAGCAGTGGAGGCTAAAGCAAAGGCCAGGGGATCCAAGTCGGTTTCTCCCTCTTGACCGTCCACGCCGGGTAAAGATGTACCATGGAGGTCATCGACTGCATCACCATTGAGGTTGGCGAGGACGACAGAGAAATCTAAAGAGAAGGATAAATCATTGTCAGGACCCTCCTCCTCTTCTAGTCACCATAAGCATAAAGAGAAGCATGCTTCCACAGTGAGATTGAGGTCTCCATTGAAGGAGGTTAAGTCCTTGTCGGCATCCGCTCCGGTGGCATCGACTACAGCCCCCTCCAACTGCTGTTGAAACACCAAGGTCGGGGCCTGGCTTTGGCTCTGGAGCTGCTGTACCTACTACAGAGGGTATGCAGGCGTTGTTGACGGGTTCTGTCCTGACAACATCAGTAGTCACGACCCCTCAACCAGGCATTTTTGACTCTCCAGTTATGCTGATGTCATTCTCAGATATGTTAAAATGCCTTTTCCCATTGCTGCAAGCAGCAGTGTCTGTTCCATGGACAGGGAAGGGCGTCCCTCTTTGGTACAGTCATTGTCAAAGAAACTAAAAGGCATACTTGCTGCACCAACATTACAGCCACCAGCTCCGACAGTTGCCCTCGTCATCATAAAAGACGACGAGGTGGAATACAATCCTGATTTCCTAGAAGTGGAGGAGGATTTAGAAGATGAAGGTGAGGATGAGGAACCCTATGACAGCGGTTTCCCTTCCAGCTCAAGCTTGTCATTATGCAGTGACAACTCTGTTGTATGTAACCCCAGGTCTCCGGTCTCCTCCTGAGGATCCCTCCTTCCAGGCCTTTTAATGTTGTTGTTGTTTGTTTGTTTTTTATTGAATGTTCAAAGTACATACAATTAATTTAACTCAAAGTTAAAACTCAAGCTTTTTAAACATTACAGGGTCAGAAATAAAACCGATGAAAGTTTACTATGTATCAGCACCGCTTTATGATACATATGGAGTCACATAGAGCAATTCAGGCTGTAGAAATACTCCAGAATCTTTCGGAGGTGGTGTGACAAGATTAAGATCCTGTCCCATTTGTTATGCAGAAAGAGTTGAAAGCAAGAATCTGTTCTATCCTCTCCTTTTCTGTCTCTTGTCTGTCTGATTGCACAGTCAGATTCAGTCACGCTCTCCCAACTGTATGGAATACCCTCCAAAGGTCCTTAAAACTTACTAAAATTATTGGTTTGCAGACTTTCAAATCCCTGCTGAACCGCTCTTTGCACGAAAATTGTAATCGTCACACCTAATTTGTACCCCTTTCTCCCTGAAGGTTGCCTGCCCTGTGTTGCACTGCCTATATAGCACTTGATGCCCTGTACCCAGTCTGTTGTAGTATGTTAGGTATTTTCTTTTTTCCCTACTCTTCCTCCCCTGCTCCTACCAGTTATTGTATATACCTTACTGTATTGCCGTTTTTGTCATGTACCTAGATCTTCCTTGTTAGAAATGGTTACCGTATTGCACCCATTCACTGTTTGTATTGAAATGCCGTCTTCTCTGTTGTGCATACCCAGGACCACCTTGTAATTGTCAAAATGTCTACTTGTGACG
The DNA here is from genome assembly GCA_016271365.2 of Neoceratodus forsteri. Lineage (NCBI taxonomy): Eukaryota > Metazoa > Chordata > Ceratodontiformes > Ceratodontidae > Neoceratodus > Neoceratodus forsteri. The sequence continues at coordinate 327,051,869 of CM057451.1, read as the reverse complement.
GGGTAGAATAGGACCCTGTCCCATTTGTTATGGAGAAAGTGTTTAAATGCAAGGATCTTTCCCTTTCTGTCTCTTCTCTGTCCGGTTGCGCAACCAAATTTTACTGTGAGACCTCGGATTTGATCACCCTGATACTCTCGCAATTCTTTGGCTCTCACTGTCTCAGTTTTCTCTTGTCTGTTTTTCCTCCCTTGCATATCTATATATGCTGATATAAAAATATGTGCAAATCTTTGTATGGAAGTGTAACTGATATTGGAATCGCTTTTGTTTATAAAATATATAGTATTACTGTTGAAATGTATATAATTATATTTTGAGATGACTGCAGAAAGCTGTTGTAAACTCAGGAGGTTACCCGAGTGCAAATGTTTAAGCCTTTTGCTAGAGCTGTGAAAAAAAGAGCCCAGCTAAGGGACACTCTGTTCTTTCCTTGCACCTGCCTGATATATACAAGAACAGGATGCTTGATTGAGAGTTGGGGTTGAAAGGACTTATAAGGGAGCTGAGCTGAGATTCGGGAAGCAGACAGACCCTAATGCATGTTAAAGTGCTGGGAAAACACTGTGCAAAGGAACCAGGTACTGGTGTCACCTGCATCCACGGGGACACTTGATACTATCCCACCACCCAAGTGACGTTGACCATTAAGGATGTGTCGCACCAAATGAAAATGGGGGTAGCACCTAACTTACCTGTACCTGTGATTATTGGAAATGACTTTCCAGGATTTACTGAGTTGATCAGAGAGGGAGTAAATCCTGATGTTTCAGTAGCTGTGGTGACGAGAGCTCTGGCAAAGAAAATTTCAGGTGGCGGGGACACTTTCCCTTTCAGTGATTTTGATTTGGACTTCTTGAGCATAGCTCCAAGATCCAGAAATCCAAGAAAGAAAGACGCCTGAAGAAACTGTGGCAACATATGGCTGATGGACATGAAGGGTTAAAATGCTGAAACTAAATTGATAACTGATTGTGATTTTCTTTCAGAACAAGCTAACGATGTTTCTCTCCAGGGTTACTGGTAATACCTTTAGAGAAAGAATCCAGAGATAAAACTGCATTTGCCCCCCTAAAGGATTCTATCAGTTCACCACCATGCCATTTGGTTTACATGGTGTGCCAGCTACATTCCAATGGTACATGGATGTCATTTTATCCTCTCACACTGGTCATTGTTTTGCGTACCTGGATGATATCGTGGTGTACAGTCCAGATTGGGAAAGCCACCTGGAACACCTATGAACAGTTATCCAAGCTATCAAAAATGCAGGTCTGACTATTAATCCTACCAAATGTGCATTGAGCATGCAGAAAACCAGATATTTGGGCTATGTGTTGGGAAATAGAGAAGTTAAGCCAGAGATTTATAAATTAGAAGCTATAGCTAACAGCGCTGTACCTAAAACAAAGAAACATGTCAGGTCATTTTTAGGGCTTGCTGGTTATTATCAGAGATTTGTTCCCAATTTTGCTGAGTTAGCTGCTCCCCTTACTGAACTCACAAAAAAACGTTACTCAAATAATGTGAAATGGACCCCAGAGTGTGATGAAGGTTTTCAAGCCATAAAGGCTGCATTATGTTCAGCCCATTTTAAGAAGCCCAGACTTTGAGAAAACATTTTTGCTACAAACAGATGCATCCAAGGTAGGTCTAGGTGCAGTCCCGAGTCAAAATGTAGATGGGATAGAACATCTTATTCTGTACATAAGTAGGAAATTGCATGACAGAGAGAAAAGGTACTCCACTATCAAAAAGGAATGTTTAGCAGCAAAGAGGCCCGTGGAGTCCCTTAAGTTCTATTTGCTAGGAACTGATGTTGTTCTTGTAACTGATCACAATCCTCTCTGTTGGCTTAACCAGATGAAAGATAAAAATTGCAGAATCACAAGGTGATACCTGGCACTACAGCCATTTAAATTCTTTGTGATTCACAGATCTGATAAAGAGAATAGCAATGCTGATTTTCTGTCGACATATGGATCAGGAATTGAGGGTTCTGAAGGTTGAAAAAAAATGTGTATGGGTTTGAACTTTACTGTTTGCTGTACTGTTATATAAAAACTGATAATGTACATGTGCTTAATTGCTGAGAGCAGCAAAGGTTATTAGAGAATAAAAAGTTTTGGGAACCTGTTTAATAAAACAGGTTCCCTCTTAAAGAGGGGGGTGTATGTAACAGGGTGTAATAGGACCCTGACCCATTTGTTATGGAGAAAGTGTTTAAATGCAAGGATCTTTCCTTTTCTGTCTGATTACGCAACCAAATTTTCCTGTGAGACCTGATTTGATCACCCCGACAATCTCGCAGTTCTTTGGCTCTCACTGTCTCAGTTTTCTCTTGCTGTCTGATTTTCCTCCCTTGCATATCTATATCTGCTGATATAACCCAAATATGTGCAAATCATTGTATGGAAATGTAACTGATATTGGGTTCCCTTTTGTTCAGAATATATATAGGATTCTAACTCCAGGTCAGAGTTGGTTCGGGGAGGGTGTGCAGGTTGGGGGAAGGGGTTGCCCAGTCCCAGCAGCACTTATGCGGTGACATGGTGCTGTTGTCTGTATTGACGCATGTTGCCGAAGAAATGTCGCTGTTCAGGGGGCATACCAGTATAACTGTTTGCTGACAATGCTAAACTAGGTAACGGTGGACGTTCCGGGGTGGGGTGGATAGAATGCGGGTAGACTTGAGGAAATTAGAGGAGTGGTCCAGAAAGTGGAAACGGGGGTTCAGTGCAAAGAAATGCAGAATCATGCATTTGGGACATAGGAACCGGGGTGGAACACACGCTTTTGAGGCGTTGCTGAAGGTCACAGGAGAGGAGAGAGACTTGGGAGTAATTACTGATGATCTTAAGGTGGCCAGGCAGTGTGGGAAAGGCAAATCAGATGCTCAGTCATTTCAACCAGCTGATCACTGTAACCCAGAAGATATGGGGCACTCTCCACTGGTGAACTGCCCCAGACTGGTTGCAGGAAGGGATCCCGTTTGTCCGCCCCGAGACGACGGTCGTCCTCACGGCTGATGCTTCTCTCATGGGCTGGGGAGCCCACATGGGGGACAGAAAGGCCCACGGGCTCTGGACCCCTGAGGAGTCCCGATGCCACATCAACCTGTTGGAGCTCAGAGCAGTCAGACTAGCACTGTCAGCTTTTGCTCCTCAGCTCCGGGTCAAGTGGTTCAAGTCCAAACGGACAATGCCATGACCATGTGCTACCTCAACAAACAGGGCGGCACCCACACCTGTCTGCTGTGCAGGGAGGCGCTCCGCATCTGGACCCTCGTGAGCTGATTAGAGGCAGATCTCCTAGCCATCCATGTGGCAGGAGCCTCAAATCATCTGGCGGATGCCCTCAGCCAATTAGGCCAGGCATTCCACGAGTGGTCTCACCACCCAGAGTTAGCTTACAGCCTGTTCTCCCACTGGGGCAAACCGATGGTGGACCTGTTTGCTTCCAAGGACAACACCAAGCTGAGGCTGTTCCATGCCCTCCCCCCTCAGCAGGGCTAACTGCAGGGGGATGCCTTCTGGAGGCTGTGGACCCCAGGCCTCCTCTACGCCTTCCCTCCATTTCCCTTGATCCACAAGGTGCTCCTCAAGGTGAGGAGGGACAAGGGGAAGGTGATCCTGGTAGCCCCAGACTGTCCGCGCCAGTTCTGGTATCCAGATCTCCTCAGCCTCAGCTGCAGGCCCCCGGAACTGCTTCCAGCACACCCGGACCTGATATCACTCAGTCAGGGGAAGGTATTCCATCCGGACCTTCAATCCCTCACCTCGCAGCCTGGTACCTGAGTGGCTAGAGTTCCAGGCTTTGGGCCTTTCCAAAGATGTCTACACAGTGGTGGAGGCATCCAGAAAGGAATCGACCAGGAAGTGTTATGCCTTCAAATGGAAAAGGTTTTCCATTTGGTGTCAGGGCAAGGGCCTGGACCCTTTGTCCTGTCCAGTGGCTAACATTCTCGATTACCTTTGGTCTCTCTCCAAAGGGGTTCTACGGTCATCGACCCTTAGGGTGCACCTGGCAGCCATCTTTGCTTACTGGGCGCGGGCCAGTCAGCCGACTGCGCAGGAGATCATGGTCGGGCGCTTTTTCAAAGGCCTGGATTACATATCCCCTTCGGTGCGTGAACCTCCACCTCCATGGGATCTTCTGCTGGTACTGGCAAAGCTCATGGGCAACCCATTCGAACCAATGCTCGAGTGTGAGTTGTCACACTTGTCGTGGAAGACAGCCTTCCTTATGGCTATCACGTCTGCCAGAAGGACAGGGACGCTCCAGGCGCTTTCGGTGGACTCCCCTTATTTGGTCTTCCACAGGGACAGGGTTGTCCTGTGCCCCCAACCGAACTTCCTTCTGAAGGTGGTATCAGAGTTTCACCTTAACCAGGTGTTAACCCTTCTGGTTTACTACCCCAACTACACCTCGGACGCATAGTACAGGCTCCATACTTTGGACCGGAGACTTGCTGTCTCCTATTACAAGGAGAGGACGGCGGAAATTCGGGGAGAGGTTCGCCAGCTGTTTGTCGCCTACACTGAAGCCACTTCTGGCAGACCTGCAGCAAAGCAGACTATTGCGAGATGGATTACATCATGCATAGGCCTTAGCAAGGAGACTGATGGAGGATGCCTTCGTGAAGCCCTGGACTCCAGGCCTCCTGTACTCCTTCCCTCCCTTACCCTTGATCTACAAGGTGGTGGTCAAGGTGTGGAGGGACATTGTGCAGATGATCCTGATAGCCCCAGACTGGCCCCACCAGGTTTGGTACCTGGATCGCCTCAGCAGCAGACCTGCATGGCGGTTGCCCCTGCACCCGGATCTGCTGTCCTGTCATCAGGGGAAGATCCTACACTCGGATCTTCAGTACCTGCACCTCACAGCCTGGTTCCTGAGCTGTTAGAGTTCCATGCTCAGGGACTTTCAGACAGTGTGCTCCATGTCCATCCCAAAAGGAGTCAACTCATCAATACTATGCCTTTAAATGGAAAATATTTTCCATTTACTGCCAGAGCAAGGAGCTTGATCCCCTTGCCTACCCTTTAGCTAGCATTCTTGACTATCTGTGATCCCTCTCCCAGTTGGGGCTGAGATTGATGACCCTCAAGGTGCACCTGCAGCTGTCTCTGCATATGGGTCGTGGGCTGGTATGCCGACCATGGCTCAGGAGAAGTGGTTGGGCGCTTCTTTAAGGGCCTTGAGCATTTGAACCCACTGGTTCATGAATCACCGCCACCTTGGGATCTGTTGCTGGTTCTGGCAGTGCTTATGGGCAAGCCTTTTGAGCCTGTGCACGAGTGTGAGATGTCACACCTGTCATGGAAAACCACCTTCTTGGTGGCTATAATGTCCTCCACAAGGATCAGTGAGCTCCAGGTGCTCTCAGTGAAGTCTCCTTACTTGGTTTTCCACAGGAACAGGGTCGTCCTTCGCCCTCACCCAAAGTTCCTCATGAAGGTAGTATCGGAGTTTCACCATAACCAGGTAATTAACTTACCGGTATACTTTACCTACCCTTTTTTGGAGACCGCCCATAGGCTCCATACCTTGGACCTGTGGCATGGGGTGAGGCTCACCAGCTGCTTGTCACATATGCTGAAGCTGCACCTGGTAGGCCGGCAACTAAGAGGACCATTGGAAGGCAGATTGTCTCCTGCATCCACCTTTGCTATAGGTTGGCTGGTAGGGAGCCTCCTGTAGGGCTTAGGCCTGGAAGTTAGCACACACCTTCATCTCCCATTACAGCATCGACCTTAGTCACACCAGGATACTGCTTTTGGGACCTCAGTTCTCCAATCTTTGTTCACCAAATAGGGATGTGAGCCTTGCCCTCTCCTCCCAGAGAACTGCTGGAACTCTGCCTATGTGTGGATAAGTGAACCATATCCATGTCCCTAGGAAAATGGGTTACTCACCTGTAACCGTAGTTCTAGCAGTGGTATATGGTTCACATTCACATGACCCAACCGACAACCTGTGACAAAGTGACACACATCCCTGCTTCCAGCGTGCAAGTTCTGATGTCACAGGATGGAGCAGAGGTTTTTACCACCCAAGTGACGGGAGGAGCTTTGCTTAAAGACTGTCCGGCAAGATCAGCTCTTAAAGGGAGACTGCGTACGTGTGAATGCAAACCATATACCACTCCTAGAACTACGGTTACAGTGAGTGGCCTATTTTTACTGGTAAGTAACAGCTTTTCAGGGTTCTACTTACCATCACAAAGCAGGGAAATGTGGGCTAGGGTTTCCAGCCATAACACCCCCCCCCCCCAAGCAGCAAAAGAACAAAACCACAGAAGCAGCCATCATCAGGTAAGACAGACAACACACATCTATTTCCATCTGACAAAAATGCAGTAACACTGATGTACTACCTTCATCTGTCTGTATCTGCAGCTGCAGAACCACAGGCCCCCAAGGGCCTGTGCTTCTGCAGCAATAACTGTGTGTGTGTCTTACAGCGTGCATAAGTACCTGTGGCACAGAAGTACTGCTACAGTGTGGGTATCATGGTTTTCTATGTGCAGCTGCATTAGTGCAGGCCGTACAGAGGACTGCGGTTCTGCAGACAGAAGTCGGTGTTTATGTCTTAACACCAGTGATTGAAGAGGCTCAGGGGTACCTACCCTTCTGCAGACAGAACTGCAGTTGTAATTTTGGTATTGTGGGTTTTGTGGCGCCTGTGCTTCTGCAGCCAGAGGTCGGTGTGTATGTCTTACACCTGCAGTTGCAGAACTCTAGATATATCTTAGTGTGGATGAGTACCTGTGGCCACAGAAGCACTGACCTCGTGCAGGCCGGCACTTCTGCAGGCAAAAGAACTCCTGTAATTTGGGTGTCATAGATTTGTATCTATCTCCAGGGGCCTGTGCTTCTGCAAACAGAAGTAGTGTTGTGATTTTTAGTATTGTGGATTTGTATCTGCAGCCGGAAGTAAGTGCATATGTCTTGCGGTGTGTGTACCACAGATACAAATCCATGAAGGTTGGCACATCAGTACTACTGCATTCATGTAATCTGGAAACAGTTGTATGTTTGTCGTACCTGATGATGGTTGTCTGCGATTGCTTGTGTGGACTTGTTCTTTTGCCACTTGGGGAGGGGGGGGAGTTAGGGTTGGAAACTCTTAACACCACATTTCCCTACTTTTGTGGTAGTAAGCAGAGCCCTAACTGGTGCATTAATGCAGGTTTTTCTTGTTTGTTTGTTTTGCAAAGACAGAGATATGTGTAAATTGTCACTCACTCTTCCCCTCTTCGTCGACTCATTGACTGCTGCTTTGCAGGGTGGGCTGGCTGTGGCTTCATCCTGTCTGCTTTTCCACCTCACACTCTTCTATCCTGTGACTGCCCGGAAGGGAACTTGGTGGGCTTCACTGGTCAGGATCTGGTATAGGACTGCAGGTCAAGGTCATCAGTCAATGCCGCGGTAGTTTTTCCAATGCCTCCTCTGTCTTGTGGTGACTCGCTTGCACTTTTCTCTCCTGAAAGTGCTCTGCTCTGTCACCTTCAACCATTTCACTGCTCCGCATCACCCATCCTTATTGGCGGAAATTTGTGACAGACTGGGAGAATTGGTTCCTGACACTCCATCCTTCAGGTTCTCCAGAGTGGAACAGTGCGAAAAATGTGGGAGCAGAGTTAGAGATGTAAATACATGGTGTACAGTATTTCTACAGCACAGCAGCAGCTCCACTGACGGTATACCAAGTGGAATGGTTATTGCTATATGAAACAAACCATGCAATTAATGATATCGTCAGCTGTTCATAGGGCGGTAAACTCTTATAACGGTATACTGTGGCATCCCTATTCACATTACCAGTATCCTGTTAGAAGCTGCAGTGCAAGCTTTCTCACACTGTCCCACCCACGTGCTTCAGTTGTCGTCCCATGTGAGACTGCAGCCATGTGCCAGTTTGTAAGAAGTTTTCAGAATGAATATAACAATTTATTTACACTGGAAAGCCGAACCAAGAGGCAACATCTTGTTTTCAGTGAGGTCTTTTTGTACCCAATTTTACAGTGAGTTGGACTGAAGTACAGGGATGTCACACAGTGAGTTATTAACTGTAGTGGGATTTAAAACTGATTGTCCTGGTTCCCAGTTTTTGTATGCTCTTACCAGGACCACACCACCTTCCCAGATGTAGTGCCCACAGCCAGTAGGACCTGGACTGAGGCCATCAAAACTCATATCATTAAACTTGGATTAGATAACTGCATTTGGACATTGCCATTCTATGTTAGTTATTCAGACTCAGTACCTGTGTTTTGGGGGGTATGCTGGTGCTTACTCCTCTCCCCCCCAAAACTAATTTTAGTGAATTGTGGCTATACTCGAAACGTAATGAGGCATGTGCTTTCCTTCTAATGGTTTTCAATATCTTTCAAAGGTTTGCTGTGCGACTTGCTATGGTCTGATCCTGACAAGGATGTCCAAGGATGGGGAGAGAATGACCGTGGAGTTTCCTTCACCTTCGGAGCAGATGTGGTCAGCAAATTCCTTAACCGGCATGATCTAGACTTGATCTGTCGAGCTCATCAGGTGAGCAAGCTTGTCTTTGCTTGTGAAAAAAAATAGTATTAAGGCAGGAAATTTGTAGGTGTTTTGAGAGGTTATTCATTCTTTTTTTGTCATTCATTTAATACTGTAATCGACTTCTTATTTTCATTGGTTTATTGTGTAGCTATCTCCTTCTCACCTTTCCACCAGGATGTATCTGGAAACAAGCTGTTCTCAACTCAGTATGTCTTTCCTAGTTAAACTTTTAAATAAATGGCAGATATAGCCTATGCAGACACAGCAGCAGAACTCATTTTGAGAAGGGTCCTGGGGCAAGACATTACAGTGTGTTCCTGCTTCCTGCATAAATGCTAGAAATAGTCTTACATCAGAGAATCACCAGATATGACTTCTTCAGTCGTTTGTCTAATTTAAAAAAAAAAGAAAAAGAAAAATGGTATTCACAGTTTCGGGACTATATGTATAAAAAACAGATTCTTAACCAGGTTTCTCCACTGGGGTTGCTGACACCCATGGCAGGGATCCAGTACATGAAACAGAAGCTGTATCCAAACCATGGTAAGAAGCAGCATACCAAGTACTGTATTAATCATAGAAACATACAAACATTGAATTTGATGGCAGATAAGGACCGCTTGGCCCACCTAGCCTGCCCATTTCCCTACCTAATGGATAAGCTGCAGATCCTAGTTAACCAACAGCCCACTTCCTCCTACCCCTCCACTAAAACTGTCTTATGTCTGTCTCATGCATTCTTGGATTCACCCACTGTTTATGACTCCATGACCTCCTCAGGAAGGCTGTTCCATGCGTCCACAACCCTCTCCGTGAAAAAATACTTCCTCACATTACCTCTGAGCCATCCCCCCTCTATCTTCAGATTGTGCCTCCTTGTTCTTGCACATCTCTCTTTCTGAAAGATGCTACCTTCTCAGACTTTGTTGATTCCCTTAAGGTACTTGAAAGTTTCTATCATGTCCCCCCTCTCCCTCCTTTCCTCGAGGATATACATATTAAGCTCCTTTAGTCTCTCTTTGTATGTCTTCTGGTGCAGACCCTGCAGCATTTTGGTTGCCCTCCTCTGGACAGCCTCCACCCTGTCTGTCTTTGCGGAGATGGGGTCTCCAGAACTGTACACAGTACTCCAGATGTCTTACCAACTGTCTGTACAGAGGGACAACTTCCTGTTTTCTACTATTGATGCCTCTCCCTATGCATCCCAGTATCCTCCAGCCCTCCTTACTGCCTTCTCACATTGCTTGCCCACCTTTAAGTCATCTGATATAACTGCCCCCAGGTTCCTTTCCATTTTTGTTGTCAGTATCTCACCCCCCATTGTGTACTCCTCCCCTGGGTTTTTGTTTCCCAGGTGCATTACTTTGCACTTCTTTGCGTTGAATCTAAGCTGCCATACATTTGACCATTCCTCCAACAGTGCCAAATCCCTTCTCATCCTTTCCGCTCCACCTTGAGTATCAACCCTGTTGCAGATCTTTGTGTCGTCTGCAAAGAGACATACTTTTCCTTCCAGTCCCTCTGCAATGTCACTTATAAAGACATTAAAAAAGACCGGACCCAGTTCTGAACCTGCGGTACCCCACTAGTAACCTCCCTTTCTTCACTGTTGACTCAGTTTACTATTACTCTCTGCGTCCTGTTGTCCAGCCAATGTTTTACGCAGGCTACCACCCTGGGACCCACTCCCAGGATGGCTGTTTATTAATCTTTTGTGTGGGACTGTCAAATGCCTTGCTAAAGTCTAGGTAGGCCATGTCCATAGCCCCTCCCTGGTCTACTACTTGGGTCACTCAGTCAAAGAAATTGATTAGATTTGTCTGACATGACCTTCCCGCTGTGAATACGTGCTGCCTTGGGTCCTGTGCCCTACTGGCCTCTAGGTACTCAACAATTCTTTCCTTCAGAAGTGATTCCATCATTTTCCCTACCATTGAGGTCAAACTGACAGGTCTGTAGTTTCCTACTTCTGTCTTGCTCCCACTTTTGTGAAGAGGAATCACATCCGCCCTCCTCCAGTCCTCAGGTACCACACCATCCTCCCATGATTTGTTAAAAAGGGTAGTCACTGGTGTTACTAGCTCTCCCCTTAGTTCTTTTAGAATTCTGGGGTGAATCCCATCAGGCCCCATTGCTTTGTCCACCTTCAGTTTTAGGAGTTCTTTCAGAACCCTTTCTTCTGTGAAAGGACTGATATTGAGCCCCCTCCCCCCCCCTTCCATCCAGAGTACTTCTATTGACTGGATTAGGTACATCCCCCTCCTCTTCCTTTGTGAATACTGAGCAGAAGTATTCGTTCAGTGTCCCTGCTTTTTCACTGCCCTCTCTGCCCACCCACCCTCCTCTTTATTCAGCCTCAGTATCCCTCCCTTTCTTTGCTCCCTAATGTACCTATAAAAGGTTTTATCCCCTTATTAACCGAGTTGGCTATCTTCTCCTTGGTTTGGGTCTTTGCTATTCTGACTGTCTTTCCCTCTTCCTTCTGCTTTAACTGGTACAATTCTCTGTCCTGCTCCTTCTGTGTTTCCTTATACTTCCTGAATTCTATCTTTTTCTCCCTAACCTTCCCTGCCTCCTTTTTTTTTTTTTTTTTTTTGTACTCCCTCTCTGCACACGGTCTCCGCTCCTTCGGGAGACACAATGCGGTATCCCCGCACACATGGCCTACCTGAACTCCCGGTTGGTCCCCATGGAGCCTTGGCTATACCCCCGGGTGGGTATGAGGCGGGGCAGTACACCCCGATTCTTCAGTATTTCGTCGCACCTCTTGAGGCAGTCAGGCAGGCGTGTGGGCAATCGGGGTCTCCGCATACAGTGCTCCATCATCTAGGAGACCGTGTGCTGTTTTTCCCTGTTCGGGGGAGTGGCTTGAACCCAATGTCATGGCCTCACCGCCGACATAGCCACTCCCCATCCCCTTGCCTAACTCTACGCTTGCTGAGCCCCGGTCCTCCGCCAGAGGCCAGCCGAGCGCTACCCCCTCCCCCTCCCGAGAGAGGAGAGCAGTCCATTGGATGCTTAGTCCTCTCCCTCCCCTGCCAACCTCCGACGGCCCGGGCTCGTTCCTGAACCCAGGTCGCCAGCGTGGTGCGAGGTGTGGCGTCCAGCGCCTCAACCCTCCGTGCCACCGGGCCTACCACCTCTTTTGAGAACCATAGTGAGTTTTTCTTTCATTTTGATTTGTTTAGTTGCTTCACACAAAGGGTTGTTGCCTCTGTGATGGCAGTTTTGATGTTTCCCCATTGTTGCTGCACCCCTCCTTCTTGCCTGTTTGCTAGTGTTTTTCTGAGGCACTGCAGCCTAAAATAGGATTTTGGTTTTACAGAGCATCTTTCATACACACTTCATGTCAAAGCACTTTACAGACTAATAAATTGGATCCTGCTAATGGAGGAACTTACTTGAATAAGCCTGTCCATCATTAAAAAGCGAATGTACCAATTTAAGTAGTTAATTGAGGGAACAGCCTTTCTCATCTCGCAGGGGTTCTCAAATGGTGAGGTCAGCCTCCTTGGGGAGGCCCCAGCCTGTTCCAAGGGAGGCTCAAGCAAGTCTGAAAAAGTACTGTATTTAAATTTTGAGTTTTATATATTTTGTGTGAAGAGATGAAGCAAACTGAAAGAGGATAATAGTAGGTGAATTTTATATATTTATTTACTAATAGGTGACATGGGAAGGTGAATGAGCCAAGGCTCATTTCAGGTGTACCCGGGAAAGGGTACGGAGTGAATACATTTCAAAAGGTAACTGCAAAACAATCAATAAATACACAGTGAACAATAGTGCAAACACATATGAACAATAAACTAATAATGAGTGGTGGTAATCGATTAATTTGTAGACTGATGGTAGAATAGCCCAAATACAAGGGTTGAGCATAGAAGTACCAAGAGCAGTAGCAGGAAGGAGCAAAGTAATCCCAGAGAAGTTGCTTAGGAGCAGGGACGGAGGTGGAGAGGCAAAGTATGTAGGAAGGTTATTTCTTATAGAGAGGAAACAGAGAAAGTAGTCTGACCCATGAAGGTACTGCAACAAGAGGTAACAATGGTTCAAGAATGAAAATAGTGGAGCAAGTAGGCTGGCCTGTGGGGGGAAGGGGGTTACAATAAGCTGAATAATAATATTTGTTATTCAGATAACACCTTTGAGCACAGGAGCTCTTTTTCAAAGGTTCCATGAATTTCATGGTGTAGTGGGGTACCGCAGGGTTCAGTACTGGGTCCAGTCCTTTTTAATATCTTTATAAGTGACATTGCAGAGGGACTGGAAGGAAAAGTATGCCTCTTTGCAGATGACACAAAGATCTGCAACAGGGGTGATACACAAGGAGGCATGGAAAGGATAAGAAGGGACTTGGCAAGGTTGGAGGAATGGTCAGAAGTATGACAGCTTGGATTCAATGCAAAGAAGTGCAAAATAATGCACCTGGGAAACAAAAACCCAGGGGAAGATTACACAATTGGGGGGGAGGTAGTAACAACAACAAAAATGGAAAGGGACCTGGGAGTAATCCTATCAGATGACCTTAAAGTTGGCAAGCAGTGTGAGAAGGCTTTAAGGAGGGCTGGGGGGATACTGGGATGTACAGGGAGAGGCATCACCTGCAGAAAACAGGAAGTTGTTATCCCCCTGTACAGACAGTTGGTGAGACCCCATCTGGAGTACTGCGGCCAGTTCTGGAGACCCCATCTCCGCAAGGACATAGACAGGATGGAGGCAGTTCAGAGGAGGGCAACTAAAATGGTGCAGGGTCTGCAGGAGAAGCCATATGAGGAGAGACTAAAGGAGCTTAATACGTATACCCTTGAGGAAAGGAGGGAGAGGGGGGACATGATAGAAACTTTTAAGTACCTCAGTGGAATCAACAAAGTCCAAGAGGGTAGCATCTTTCAGAAAAAGTGATGTGCAAGAACAAGGGGACACAATTTGAAGATAGAGGGGGGACGGCTCAGGGGCAATGTGAGGAAGTATTTTTTTCACAGAGAGGGTGGTGTATGCTTGGAACAGCATTCCTAAGGAGGTTGTGGGGTCTAAAACTGTGGGAGAATTCAAGAATGCATGGGACAGACAGGCAATTTTTGTGTGGGGTAGGAAGAAATAGGCTGTTGGTTAAATAGGATCTGCAGCTTATCCTCTAGGTAGGGAAATGGGCTGACTAGGTGGGACAAGCGGTCCTTATCTGCCGTCAAAGTCTGTTACTGCGCAAAGTACAGTATGTTATTTTTCTTTGGTGCGGCCCAAGATTATTAAAGTTTTTGGGGAGGCTCAAAATCTTTTCCATGAATTTGGGGAGGCTCACTGTGACAAAGTCTAAGAACTATTGAATAGAGCCATACTCCTTGATCTTGGGGCATGAAGCACTAGCATTAACGGACTAGAATTTTTAGGCAGCGGCTACACATGGCACTGTTGCATGGCCCCGTGCATTGCCATATATAAGCATGGTCACCCTCCGAACACCTCTGTTTTTTTTACCTGTCATCAGGTGTGCATCTCAGAACTGTTTTGCTGTATTGTGTCTTTCAGTGTAGTCCAGCAGTTTTTTCATTGGTTTCAGTTTGCCTCCTTATGTAATCCAAAAGTAGACCTTTTTTCGTTTGTATATTTAGTATACTTTACCCTCTTCAAACAACATGAAGTCTTGCTGTATTCTGACTGTTGCAGTTAGGTCCTGCCTTTCAACTGCCCCGGAGAACAAAGAGTTTACTTGCCATGGCCAGCATGGAACGTTCAGCGCGAACTCGGTTGAAGCCCCTGTCTGCTGTTGTTTAAACTCCAACCGTCAGATTCTTTACTTCGCCTCACTGAACAGTCGCTCCGGAGATTTCTGCTTTACTCTGTTCAAAAAAGTCTGTGTTAGTGTCGTTTTTCGCTCGGTTTCTACTGAATTTCTGCTACCGAATCTGTCGGTTTAAGTCTCTGTCTGTGGTTCCGTGAGTACTAGATAGGTTTTACATTTAGTTTCTGTGTGGAACTTGTAAATTTCGGATTGGTTCGGCTGAACTGATCAGTTTACTCTCAAAAAGTTTATGAATTTTGTTAGAGTGTGGTAACCGGTCCGTATTGGTTCTAAAAAAAAAACGGATTTAATTACGTTTTTTTCCAGGACCCGTAACACAGTCAGGAACCAATAGAGGAGTCTTGCCTGGCGGATTGCTGAAAAAAGGGTACGTTTTGGATAGGATTGGCCATGTCTGAGAAACCCCAAGAAAAAACCGGCCCACTGGGTTTCAGCACTGCAGTGTGTGTGGAAGCCTTTGCTAAGGCTGATCCCACACCACCTGTGTTATTGTCTGGGGTTTGACCACCTCGATTCAGACTGCCAAATTTGTAAGAGTTTTCCCAAAGCTACCCTGGATAAGAGTAGGTAGACTGAGGAAGGAGGCCGAAAATTCCGCTTACCGGATGGCCAGCCGGTTCGGTTCCGACCGAACCAGAAGAGTACCCTCTGACCAGGCGAAACGCCTGAGCAAAGGAGAGCGATTCTGAGAGTCAGTTCGGTTAAAGGAAGAAGAAAAAATCATCCGGTTTGGATCCACAAATTCATTCTCTGACCGCTGATGAGATAGCCAAAGCGATAAGGATAGTGCAGTCGCTAACCCGGTTCGGCTGAACCGGCACCATCTGGCAGGGGCTTGGTTCGGTCGGTTCCCCAGTTCAGATTACACTTCAGAAGAATTTTATGAACCGGAGGAGGAGGAGGAGGAGGGAGAGTATGAGGATGATGATGGTGATTATGAAAGTCTGGATGTGCCTATTGACCCGGACATCTCCCCAGACAGACCTTCAGGTGTTTCTCCTCCTAGGCTTTCTGAGTCCCCTTCCTACTTTATGTTTTACAAAAAAGTGGCTGAAACCCTCCAGCTTCCAATGGAAGAAGCAGTAGAGGATCAGGAGGAGCCTGATTTTGTTGAAATGATGGACATCCCATAGTCCGAGAGACTGTCTATTCTCCTCCATAAATCTTTTGGGAAACAGACAATTAAAATTCTAAAGACTCCTAATTCCATACCTTCTGTGGACAGACAAATGGACAAGAGGTACACCCTTTCAGGCTCAGACACAGAGTTCCTTTCTCAGCAATGCAGCCATGTTGGGGTAGTGCAGGCTGCTGCCTGTGATAAGGCAAATATTCCCTTGGCATCACACCCCCCAGATAAGGACTCCAGGAGGATTGATGCCCATGGCAAAGAAGCAGTATATGGCAGCATCTTTGGGACTCAGGCAGGCTAACTATATGGCCTACACAGCTAGATACCAGAAGTCCAGATGGGACACTGTTCTGGCTCTGGCTAAACAGGCCCCTGACCAGCTTGCCAGGGAGCTGGAGCAGGTGGCTGCGGATGGGATTGAGGCATCCAAGGTGCAATTTCATTCTGCTGTGGACTCCAATGATGTTTCATCTAGAGTCATGGCTACCATTTGTAGCCCTTCGGAGGATGGTTTGGCTCAGATGTACTAGCCTATCACAGGATACCCAGGCTAAGGCCATGGATTTCCCTGTCATTGGTAATTCTCTGTTTGGGGAGCAGACAGAGAACTACATGAAAAAGATGGACGAGTACAGGACCACCTACAGGAGTGCTCAGGCCAAAGAAAGGCAAGCCACTCCTCAAAGGCAGCAGTTCAGGGGCAGGGGCAGGCCTTTTTACCAAGCCCAGGGCTCCTCTTCTTCCTATGCTCAGAGGGGGTTCTTCAGAGGGAGAGGCAGACGGGGAATGAGCAGGCCTGCTTCCACCCCTCAGCCTAAAACCCCTGCCAAGCAGACACCCTGATGAGTCTGCCCGGACCGATTCTCCAATACCTGTAAGGAGCAGGCTGGCTTACTTCGTCCAGGACTGGAAGTCTCTGACATCAGACAAGTGGGTCCTGGAAGTAGTAAGACAGGGACTGGTTCTCAGCTTCAAAAAATTTCCGAAGATGAGAACCAGATCCTTTCCACCTGCAAATCCATCAGAGACTCTTGCCCTAGAGGCAGAGGTTTCTTCCCTCCTGGCTCTCAGAGCCATAGAAAGGGTTCCTACCCTACACAAGGGCAAAGGATTGTACTCCAGGTACTTTCTAACCCCCCAAAAAACAGGAGAATGGCAACCCATCCTGGATCTAAGATATCTGAACAAGCACCTTTTAAAACCAAAGTTCAAAATGGTTACTCTGGGAATAATTCTGCCCTTTCTAAGGCCAGGGGACTGGCTAGTCTCCCTGGACCTCAAAGATGCCTACTTTCACATTCCCATCAGGTGCTCCCACAGAAAGTACCTCAGGTTCGAGTTGCCCTCAGGCCACTATCAATTCAGAGCAATGCCCTTTGGCGTAACATCAGCCCCAAGAGTGTTCACAAAGTGCCTCGCAGTAGTGGTTGCTTTCCTCAGGAGAAAAAAAGATCTCCATCTTTTCTTATTGGATGACTGGCTCATAGTGGGTCAGTCTGCAGACCAAGTCAAGTCACATCTGCAAATAACTCAGCAAATGCTCACTTCCTTAAGATTCCTCCTCAACCTTCCAAAGTCAGTTCTCGAGCCAATACAGCTCCTCACCTTCATAGGGGCAGAGCTGGGTACAGTAAGGGCAAGAGCCTTCCTTCCCATGGACAGGGCAAGGACCCTTATGGAACTGGCCTCTTCATTCACCCTACAGGTGTCTCGACCAGCAAGGCATTTCCTTCAGCTTCTGGGCCACATGGCAGCTTCCACAGCAGTGGTCCAGGGAGCAAGATTCCAGATGATGGACATTCAGTTCCACTTAAGAGCCTTCTGGTCCCCAAGAAAGAATTCCCGTACCAAACTGGTCCCAGTGACTCGAACCCTGATCCAGGCTTTGCAATGGTGGCAGGATCAGGACAATTTGAGACAAGGGTTCCTTTGTCACTCAGTCTCATTCAGTGATACTCACCACAGATGCCTCCCTGCTGGGCTGGGGAGCCCACCTAGGGGATCTTACCACCTAAGGGCTGTGGTCACCTCAAGAATCTCTGCTTCACATCAATCTCTTGGAACTCAGAGCAGTGTTTCTGGCACTGCAAGCCTTTTCCAAATCTGTACAGAACAAGGTGGTCCAGATCAGAACAGACACCACCATGTGGTACATCAACAAGCAAGGAGGCACTCGGTCTACGGCCTTGTGCACAGAGGCAATGAAGTTGTGGTCCCTGGCCTATTCCCTGCAAACCTCTCTGATAGCAGTTCACCTCCCAGGGAAGGACAATGTCCCTAGCAGATGCTTTCAGCAGGATATCCCAGGGCCATCACGAATGGACCCTAGATCCCCTAGTTTTGAAAGTGATTTTCTCGAGATGGGGCACTCCCCAGATAGATCTTTTTGTAGCCCCAGACAATCACCAGCTTCCTCTCTTTTGTTGCAGACCCCCAGTCTTGGGCTCAGTCCCCCTGGATGCCCTGATCCTGAATTGGGAAGGCAAATTTCTGTTTGATTTTCCCCCCTTCCCTCTCCTTGTCAAGGTGTTAGTCAAGATAAGGTCACAACCATGCAAAGTGATTCTGGTTGCTCCAGACTGGGCCAGACAGCCCTGGTACCCCCTGTTGCTGTCCTTAGCAGTCCATCTTCCCCTGTCTCTTCCCAGGAATTACAACCATTGACATCCTCTCTGGGGAGGATTTGGTACCCGAACCTCGGGTCTCTCAATCTCAAGGCATGGCTCTTGAAGAGTTAGAGTTTGCTGATCTGCATCTTTCCCAAGGGGTTCTGGATATCCTTAAGGCTTCTTGAAAGCCTTCCACTAGAAAGACTTACAATTCCAAATGGAAAAGGTTCACTATTTGGTGTTCTAATAAGAATATTTCTCCAGAATCTGCTGGGTTACCTACGGTTCTGGACTGTATGGTCCATCTCAATGGCCCAGGCCCCTAGGCCAGCTACACTTAAAGTGCATTTGGCAGCTGTTTCTGCCATCCTGTCAGTAGGCAAGCCCTCTCCTCTGTCAGCCCGTCCTGTGTTTTGTAAGTTCTTCAAGGGATTGCTGCACACCAATCCCCCCTTTAGGGACCCTGCTCCTGCTTGGGACCTTATTGTTTGCATTGCTCAGTTTATGCAACCTCCCTTTGAGCCTTTGTCCTCTGCAGAGCTTAAGTACTTGACTTGGAAAACTGTGTTTTTGGTAGCCATTACCTCTGCCAGGCGTATCAGTGAATTGCAAGCCCTGTCAGTGGAGTCTGATTTCATCTCTTTCCACAGAGAAAAAGTGGTCCTAAGAACTAACAGGAAGTTTTTGCCTAAGGTGGTTTCAGATTTCCACCTTAATCAGTCTATGTCTCTCCCTGTTTTCTTCACTGACCATTCCTCCTCTGGAGAGAGGAGGCTGCACAGCTTGGATGTTAAAAGGGCCCTCAGCTACTACATAGAGCACACCAAGGGTCACAGGTTTGACTCCCTCCAGTTCCTCACATATGGAGAGGTCGGTAAAGGAAAACCTGCCACTAAGAGATCTATTGCCAGGTGGATTGTCTCTTGTATACAATTCTGCTATGAAAAACTGGGTAGAACCCCACCCTCAGGCCTGAGGGCTCACTCTACTAGAGGTGCAGCAGCTTCCCTGGCTGCTGCCAGGGATATTCCTATCCTAGAAATTTGTCAAGCAGCCACCTGGAAAACAGTCCATACATTCACCAAGCATTATACCCTAGGAGTGATGCTCGGTTTGGCACAGCAGTACTTCAGAGTCTATTCCCAAAGTAGGTTCTATCCCTCCTCCATGGAGGTACTGCTTGGTAGTCTGCAATAGTCAGAATACAGCAAGACTTCATGTTGTTTGAAGAAAAAATTACTCACCTTAGTAATGTTGTTACTAGCCAGCTCCAAGTAGCAGCAGCGCAAATAGCTGAGGTTGAGACATTCTTGAGGGCTGCAAAGGAAGTGGCCACGCCCCTAGTGGAATGGCGCCGGATGGAACCCGGGAGGGGCTTTTGCTTGGATTGATAGCAATGAGAGATACACTGCACAAGCCAGCGGGATAAGGATTGCTTAGACACTGGCCGTCCTCTCATTCTCTGTGCGAAAGAAACAGAGTTGATCAGAAGCCCGAAAGGGCTTAGTCCTATGGAGGTAATACCTCAGGCTGCGGTGAACATCCAGAGTGTGGAGCAAAGCCTCCCCTCTATTTGAATAGTTCGGGAAGTAGACCGGAAGGTCGATATCCTGATTCAAGGTGAGAGCTGAGACCACCTTAGGCAAAAACTTAGGATTTGTTCTCAGAGACACTCTGTCTCGTTGAAAAACCAAATAAGGCTCTTTACACATGAGGGCATGAAGCTCAGGAAATCCTTCTGGCTGAAGTAACTGCAACTAAAAACAACGTCTTCCAGACAGAAAAGCGTAGCTCGCAATCCGCTGCTGGTTCAAAGGGAGGAAGCGTGGGCTGCTCCAGAACAAAAGGAGATCCCAAGGAGGGACGGATCCTTGATAGGAGGCCTAAGGTGTAACACCTCTCAGGAACTCCGAGGCGTCAAGCTGAGCAATAGTCGCTGACCCACCCGGCGGGTGATGGGCGAAAATAGCGCCAAAGATGTACTTTAATAGAGGGTAGGCTAACCCGGTGAAAAAGGGAAGGAGAGTCCAAGACTGCCCCCACAGGGCAGCCCTAAGGGAGAGGTCACGGGCTGTGACCATAGACAAACGCGCCATTTCATGGCGTGAAGCGATGTTAGCTGGCTTCTTGGCTGCAGAGAGAACTTCCGCAACCTCTTGCGAGACCCCATGTCGCATGATGGCTCGTCTCTAGGAGCCAAGCGTGCAGGTTCAAAGCATGAGATCCGGGTGCAACAACGAACCTTGCTCCTGAGACAGAAGGTGAGAACTGCGCTGCAGCGGAGCGGAGGTTCCGGGATAGTTGAGTCAGCAATGGGAACCAGATCTGTCTAGGCCAGAATGGGGCCACCAGAATCAACCAAGGCTCCCGCGCAGTTTGAGGAGAACTCTCTGGATCAACGGGAAAGGAGGGAAAGCGTAGAGGAATCTGTTCTCCCAGGAGAGGGACAACGCGTCTCGCCAGAAAACTCCAGGCCCTGGATCTAGCGAGCAAAAATTGGGCAGTTTTGCGTTGGATGGGGATGCAAATAAATCTAGCTCTGGAGTTCCCCATCGAAGGAACAGATCCTCTGCTACCTCCTGAAGAAGTTCCCACTCGTGGACTCTGGCCTGAGTGCGACTCAGACCGTCCGCGATCGTGTTGTCCACTCCGGGAACATGCACCGCGATTAGGCTTGCGCCGTGTCCGATTACCCAATCCCACACTCTCATGGCCTCCCTGCAAAGGGGGTAAGAGTGTGCGCCTCCTTGTTTGTTGAGGTAATACATCACCGCCGTGTTGTCCGTCTGGAGCAGGATGGTACACGGTGGGATCATGGACTGGAAAGCCTGGAGTGCATAGAGGACCGCTCTCATCTCCAGAACATTGATGTAAAATGAGCTTCCAGTGGGCTCCATACACCCTGAGACTTCACCCATCCAGGTGAGCTCCCACCCGAGACCTGGGCGTCTGTGGTGAGGTTATCTCCGGGGCGGCACTGCAAAGGGCGCCCTTGGAGAGCGACCGGGGCTAACCACCATTGCCAGTCCTGAACCACCGTCTCGTGATTCTGACTGGGTGCTACAATGGTCTTGCCTCTGATCCCTGCGCCTTGAGCATCCACTGCGTTATCCGCATGTGGAGCCGCGAGGGTACCGTAGGAATGGCGCAGCCATGTGACCGAAGCAGGCGTAAGGACCCACCTGGCCGGAGCGGTCTGGTTCGCTGATAGGTCCTCTATGAGGGACCTGATGCGTTCCGCCCTGTCGACTGGGAGGAAAGCCCTCCCCTGGACCGTGTCCAGCACTGCACCTATGAACTGCAGGTTCTGCGACGGTACCAAGATGGACTTCTCGTGGTTTATTAGAATCCCAAGCGATCCGAACAGGACCCGAGTGTCCTGGATCGCTTGTAGGAGCGCCTCTCTGGAGACGGCCATGAGAAGCCAATCGTCGAGGTACGGGAACACGTAGTGGCCCTGCCTCCTTAGAGCAGCTGCCACGACTGCCATGCATTTGGTGAAAACCCTTGGAGCGGATGACAGTCCGAAGGGAAGAGCTCGGAATTGAAAATGGTGGCCTAAGAACTCGAAGCGCAGGAACCTCTGATGCGCTAGAGCTATGGGGATGTGCAGGTAGGCATCCTGCATGTCTAGGGACGCTAAATAGGCGCCTTGTTTCAGCATGGGAATTAGACCCGGAAGGGTCACCATGCGAAATCTTTTGTATGCGACTGACAAGTTGAGGTCGCTTAGGTCCAGAATAGGACGGAGGTCCCCTGTTTTTTGGGAACCAGGAAGAAAGAATAGTACCCTAGTCCTCTCTGGTTTCCTGGGACAGGTTGAATCACCCCCTTGTCCAGGAGTGCGATCACCTCTTGCCAGATTAAGTCGCGGTGCTGACCCGAAGACCGGGAGAGCGGAGGAGGCCTCGAGGTGGCTGTTCTGTGAACTCTAAAAGTGGCCTATGCTGACCAGCTGAAGTACCCACCTGTCGGTGGTTATCGCCTGCCATCCCGACAGAAGTTGCAATCGACCCGACGGCGTAAACATCCCGTTGATCCTGAGGCGGGGGCCAGAAAGGAGTCATGCTGTGGCGGCTGAAGGACCCCCGGCTGGGTGGCCTTGGAAGTGCGCTGACCCTGCTGGCGGGCTGTTTCCTGGGTCCTTCAAAACCAGAGCCCTGTAATGTGTGGCGGAACGGGCTGTTGCCTCTGAGTCCGCTGACGGAACGGCCTTGGCTCCACGAAGGAACCAAGCCTCGCCGGTACATCGCCTGGACTGTCATGGACCGCCTTTCCAGCCTCTTTAAGTTTGGTAATTATCCGTTCGGATGGATTACAAAAGAACCTCACCTTCAAAGGCGTCCATGATGTTTTTTGACGTCCGGGGAAACGGAGACACGGAGCCATGAGTGCCTCCGGAGGCAACGCTGATGCAGCCACTCTGGCTGAAGAGTCCGCAGAGTCATCATGCGGTCCTCAAAACTTGGGTCCCCACGTCTGAACCCGCTCGAGAAGCTGAAGCATCTCCTCTTTCTGCTTGATCCGGCGTCTCTCGGCCGCCTCTAGGCCCTGCTCCCACAGGGCGTTCTGGAACTGCACCATGTGGATAAGGTAGTTTAGGGACCTATGGCGCCAAGTCGCGGAGCGGAGGTGCGCACCCAAAGAGTCCAACTGCTTGGACTCTGGGTCCGATGGCAGGGTGCTCAAATGCCGGCCTCTGGGACCGGTCATGTGAGGCTGTGATTACCAGGGAATCAGCCAGAGGGTGCTGTGACAGGTACTGGTCCCCCTTGGGGGCCCTGTACAACCGGTCAGCCTTCCGCACCGCCGGGAGCGAATGTGGACGCTTCCACGCAGCCTTGGTGACGTCCACGAAAGTGTCCACCAAGGGTGGCACCACCACAGGCTTAGGGTCCTTTTGCCGAAGGTACTTGGCCAGGCATAACCTCTCGGGGTCCAACTCTTCTGCTTCCCATCCCATGTTCTCCTGGATATGCCTCAAGATATCCATGAAGGATGGATCGTCCGGGGGAGACCGTGGAGTCTCACGTGGGTCCGGCGAGGGAAGAGAGACCGGAGACGGGGATCTAGACGTAGAACAGGATGATCCCGTTTCCTCCGTCGACGGTGACCGACGTTGCCTTCTGGACTTCTTAGGGCTGGGTGATCCAGAAGACGAAGATCTGGACGGAGGTCTCCGCTTGGAATGCCGGCCCCTGGGAGGAGTTTCAGGCTCCCTGGGGACAGAACGGCCAGCTGACCCCACAGGTGAAGGTGGGGCCGGGGCTGGAGTAGGAGGAAGAGGAGGAGGTGGAGGAGGAGGGACTGGGGGTACCACGTCCTTCCTAATGGTGTCCCACCAGTAAGTAATAGGTCCTTCACCTCGGCCAAAGACAGTCCCGACGTCGGCTCCGAGGCGAGGCAGTCTGGTCAGCCAGCGGCTCCCACGGGGGCCTCGGGCGGTGGCGAGGGACCCCTGGGAGACTGTTCGCGGCCGGGAACGCCCGCCTGGTCTTCGGGCTGGGCGAATCCTCCTCCGTGAGGGACTCCTGTCCGACTGGCGTCGGAGGCGCAGGAGCCCTCGGCTCAGGCGGCGCAGACGTCGGACCCCCCGACGTCCGATGCGCTGACGAGGCCGGCGACGGCTCAGAGGAACGGTGGCGTACGGCCGACGCCGTATCCACCGGCTTCCTCAGCGGCGTAAGGTCTTCGGGGGGGGGGACCGAGGAAGACCGGGCGTCGGGGGCCGAGGAGCAGGAGCCCGACTTGTGGTGGTGGCATTCCCCTGACTTCGCCACGGCCTTCTGGGCAGAGGATGACGACAGCCTGGCGGAAGAGGCTTGAGCAGGCTTGGCGACTGGAACCGCAGCCGGGGGAAGAGACGAGGCCCTGGACGGAGACCGGTCTGACCGAGAACCGGAACTGCGGGACTCGGAGGCCCGAACCGGCGACCGGGGAGGATCCCTCTGCTTCTTCTTCTTTTCTCCGTGCCTGTCGGCGATTCCCCTTGGAAGACATTGCCGGAGCTGCTCTTCCAACAAGTAAGCCTGGAGGGCCTTCTGCGGCGGATCCTCGTGACTGTTGAACCCCTGGCACAGGGAGCAGGCCTTGATGTCGTGGTCTGGGCCCAGGCACCGGACGCACGCGAATGCGGGTCTTTAAAGGGGATCTGCTTGCCGCACGCGCAGTTAGATAAGTGACCGGAGGTCGGAGAGGACATCAGATGTCTGAATAATTTTGATTGAAGAAAATTCTTCGAAGGAAATTCTGTACCACGCGTCATGCGCTAGACTAGAACCGTAGGGTCGAGGCATGCAGTTCGACGGCGGGAAAGAACTGGGGATTCTGGCGGGACCGACCCCTTTTGTACCATGCCTGACGTCGGAGGCGGGACCGACGTCGGGGGCGGTCCCCGCTGAAGATAGCTAGCTAGAAAGATTTCCGAGGGGTCCTGGCGCCTGACGGCTTCAGTCCTAATGGTGTAACCTGCTGCAAGAGCTGTTCTCGAAGATCTACTGTTACGGTAAGTTCTTACGTAACTGTACTTTTCTTCTAATGGAGTCTTGCTGTATTCTGACCTCCCCGCTGCCTCCCCTCTCAGAACCTGTTTTTTGGGATGTGGGTGGGCAGGAGCAGTGTTGGCACCCTAGGAGTGCCCCTCTTTTTCACCCTCCTTTACTTTGGGTGTGTGTTGTGTTTTGTTTTTTGGGTTTCCTGACTTGAGTCTTTGCTTTGAAACCAAAAAACCCTTTTCAATAAATTTAGTTGCCAGTTGGCTGGTGTGAGTTTTACAGTTTCCACACAGAACTTCTAGTGACTATTGCTCGTAAAGATCTGACGGTTGGAGTTTAAACAGCAGACAGGGGCTTCGACCGAGCTCGCGCTGAACGTTCCATGCTGGCCATGGAAAGTTAACTTTTTGTTCTCCGGGGCAGTTGAAAGGCAGGACCTAACTGCAATAGTCAGAATACAGCAAGACTCCATTAGAAGAAACATTACTAAGGTGAGTAATTTTTTCTTCTCTCCCATCTGGCCCTCATCAGTCCTGCCCCTTCATCCAGCCCTATCAGCAGCCATCCCTGGGGCTTACCTCAACTCCCTGTTCCTCCCTGGCTTACCCCCAGGGCAGGGCTGCCAGAGGTAGGTCCCAACTCCTCTGATGGAGTTTAGCTTGGTTCTGGAGTGAGTGCCTGGTCGTCGGTGTGGGACATGTGACAGGTGGTGAATGGCATACTGCAATGTTTAAGGTGGGGTTCTTTTTACCCTGTTTTCTTCCAAGCATCACAGACATCAGAGACTATTGGTGGCACGCATATGTGAAGCATGCTACATGTGTCAGAGCATGTTGGCATCCCCCCTTTCTGTATTTCTGGCTCTTTCTTATGCCATCACCTCTGGTTACCCTGGTAGTGGTACTGCAGTGGAGTCCAGGAGCCTTTCCTCCCCTGAGGAGGAGAATGTCTGCTGGGATGCTCTATCATCCTCCCTTGGCCAGGTCAGCGGCATCTCATGCAATAGCTCTACCTCTGTGCCAGTGGGCAACCAAGACCTTTTTTTGTCAATAAGGAAACTAATCTTCATGAAGTCTGTCAGGCCTGCCTAGGGCCTTATGTTTATCTGTGCAAGATGGCAGCCACGCTGGGCTGCTGCTTGTGGAGGCTTTACTGAGCTTAGCGTTTTCTTTTGTAGCGCTATTTTATTTGGAATTTTTAGGTGTACGGACTAAGATCTATTTGTAATAAGGCTAGGCATTAGGAGTAGGGGTTTTTAGTTTTAGAAAGGGACGTTTTAGTGAGTTAGAGTGAGGAGGTAGCTTTCTTATTTTTTAGGTTAGGAGCCGGAGAGGTGAATTCCCTGCCCCCGTTGATTTAGGTTATTTTTTGGGGTGTCGGGGAATCTCTTGAAAAGCCCTTGGAAGATAACATTCTGTATAACATCGTGTAATATTTTGTAAGGAGCTGCTACCTCTATTGTGGCCTGAGGAGATCCAAGATACTAGAGTATGACGAGGGAGCGTGGAGAAGACCGGGAATAGTGTGGAGGAATGACAGACGGAGTGGTGGATTCCAGCAGGGGTGAGAGCCCAGTCAGACCGATTTGCAGGAAGCTGTCTGTCGTTGTGTAGATGGGACTAGCTGGAAGGAAGTCCAGAGAAAAGTGTGTGAGGCGAGCAGGAAGAATTCTGGACTGACTATATGGAGGCTGCCTTTTGGGCTTAGGGGATCTGCAGTGCTGGGACAGTGGTTGAGCGGTGTGGGTAACCGGTGGGCAGGAGGAGGGAGCTCCACTGCCTCTTGGGAGAACCTAACCTGTCTCCCACTGCTGAGGGCATTAGAATTTCTGTGGCGGATCCTGGGCTGGAGAAGGTGGCCTTCTATGCTGGTCGGCCCATGAGATCAAGTGGGCAGGTAGCTAAAGGGGCTGCACTGTCCACCAATCCCATGAGGGTGGTGCTATGCAATTCCAGGTCGATCAATAATAAGACTGCAATTATTGCGGATCTGATTTTATCAGTCGACCTGGCTTGCATTACGGAAACCTGG
Source organism: Neoceratodus forsteri (assembly GCA_016271365.2). Lineage (NCBI taxonomy): Eukaryota > Metazoa > Chordata > Ceratodontiformes > Ceratodontidae > Neoceratodus > Neoceratodus forsteri. The sequence goes on along the minus strand of CM057451.1, from coordinate 327,025,257 downwards.
TTGAGGGACGATGCTGGGCCAGTGCTAGAGGCTGCCGTCCCCCCAACTTATTCCGTTGTGCACTGCCTCAGAGTGGAACGAAGGGGCGGAGGTGTGGCTATCTGTTTTAGAGCTGAGCTAGGCTTCAGCGTGCACCTAGTGAGAACACTGGGTTCGTTTTGAATGTGTGGCCTATCGTGGGGGTCCGGGCGCAGGCTGCAGAATTCTTTTGATATATTGCCCTCCTGGGGTGGTTAGAGAGTTCTTGCAGGAAGTGGGTGACTTCGTGGTTGGTGAGACATTGGAGTCCTCCAGATGTTTAGTTCTGGGGACTTCAATGTCTGGGCCGATGACGAGTCATCCAGGTTGGGTTATCACTTCCTTCAGTTGATGACATCACTGGGCCTGTCGGAAGCAGCAACTACTGTGACCCACCAGGGTGGACACATGTTGGACCTGGTCTTCTCACTGGGGTTGAGATTGAGAATCTCAGGACTGATTGGGTCATTTGGTCTGATCATTACACAGTGGAGTTCTTGCTCAGGGCACCCTCCGAGATCCCTCCCCCTGCAGAGATGGTGAGCTACTGCCCATTGAGGGGTTTGACCCCGGAGGGTTTTTTGGCGGTGGCAAACCTATCTAGTGTGGACAGTGCATGCAGGGGAGGTGTGGGTGAGGCAGTTGATGCCTATAATAGCGCAGTGACTTTGAGGCACTCGACTCCCTTGCACCGGTCTGCGTACGACCCCCTTCTTCTCACTTGAGGTCCCCATGGTTTGACGAGGAGTTCTAGGCACTAAAGATCAAGGGTCGGAGGTTGGAGCGCTGCTGGCGGAGGTCCGGCTTGGAGGCAGACAGACTGGCCCTGCGTGCACACTATAGTGTGTACCAGGGGGCAATCAACCGTAAGAAGGCAGTGTTCCTGTCTAGGGAGATTGCTACTGGGAGAAACTGACCAGTGATGCTTTTTCGTACTATGGACAGGTTATTACATCCTGCCTGTCTTCAGCTGAAAATAGCAGTTTCGGAAGCCTTGTGCAATGAGTTTGCTCAGTTTTTCTCAGACAGGGTGTCCGCCATCAGGCAGAGAGTTCCACCAGTGGGCCATACTATGGCCAACAGTGGTCTCCTGGATTGTTGACAAAGCACTCTGCCCGGTTGGGGGAGTTTAAACCAGTGGAGGTGGCGGATACCATTGAGGTGATCTCAAAACTGAAGCACATATACTGTGAACTGGACCCGGCGCCGACGCGTTTCTTAGTGGGATGTGTCGACGCTGTTGGTCCGGTGTTCACCTTGATTGTCTGGTGTTCCTTGTCGGAAGGGGTTGTCCCAGATGCCTTGAAGGAAGCGCTGGTGAGACCCTTCCTGAAGAAGTCATCATTGGACCTTGACATCAGGGCGAATTATCAACCGGTCTCCAACCTTCCATTTTTAGGAAAGGTTGTGGAGAAGATTGTGGCACATCAGTTGTGTGATCACCTCATGGCATTTGATATCCATGAGCCGCTCCAGTCAGGTTTTCGTGCAGGACATTCAACAGAAACCGCATTAGTTTGGGTGCACAATGATCTCTTCAGAGCGAGGGGATCAAGGGGATGGGACAATTCTCATTCTACTCGATCTCGCTTCAGCTTTTGACATGGTGGACCATCGGGTGTTACTTGACCACCTGAGGGACTTCCATGGACTCACCGGCACTGTAATTCACTGGTTTGAATCCTTTTTGACAAACACAAAACAGAGGGTGGCGATGGGGAATCTTTCCTCATCTTTTAGCCTTCTGTCTTGTGGGGTACCTCAGGGTTCGGTGTTGTCACCGATGTTGTTCACCATGTATATGCTGCCCCTGGGGAGAGATCATTAGGAAGTACAGCTTGGGGTTTCATTGTTATGCCGATGATACCCAGCTGTACTTATCCTTTGCCCCTGGAACATCCAGTGCGATGGAAGTATTAAACAACTGTTTCGCTGAGATCAGTGACTGGATGGCCTCCAGCTGGTTACGACTGAACCCCAATAAGATGGAGGTCCTGGTGGTGGAGTCGAACGGGAGACGTGTGGGGTTTCCCAATGGGGCAGACTCTGGACTTTTTCTAGGGTCTGTCCCATTGGTGGCTTCCTCTAAGGTGCATAATCTTGGCGTGATGTTTGACAGCGGTTTGCCATGGAATATCAGGTGTCTGCCGTTGTCAAAGTGAGTTTTTTTCATCTGAGAAACATTGCTAGGATTAAGCACCTGATTCCGCCCCTGGACTTCCCCACCTTGGTACATGCATTTGTAACATCTAGGCTTGACTACTGTAATGTGCTCTACCTCAGGGTCTTTGGAGGCACCCTCCATCGACTGCAGCTAGTGCAGAATGCAGCTGCCAGGTAGTTGACGGGTCATTCGAAATACTGTCATGTCAGCCCGGTGCTGCAGTAACTGCACTGGCTGTCAGTTCGATGGAGGGTGCTTTTCAGGGTGGGCTTGCTCACCTATAAGGCCCTACACGGACTGGGCCCTTGCTACCTAGCTGATCTTCTTACACCCGCTGCCTCGGTTCGTCCCCTTCAGTCCTCCTGACGATTCCCAGGACAAGATTGAAAACAGCCGGCGATCGAGCTTTCAGTGTCGCCAGTCCTGTCATGTGGAATTCACTCCCGCCATTGGTGAGGGAAGCCCCATCGGTGGAGGCTTTTAAGGCCCACCTGAAGCTTTATCTGTTTAGTCAGGCCTTCTCAGATTCTTTTTGATACTATCGTTTTCAGTCCTTTTTAAAACTAAAGAGGGGTTTACATATAGTGATTGGGTTTGTATGGTTGAATATTTTGTATTTATGTATGTGTAAATTAAATTTTTGTGTTTTGTACGGCGCCCAGAGCCTCTGGGATTGGGCGCCAGAAAAATAAAATTTGCCTTGCCTTTGCTGGACCTTCAAGGAGTGGTCTCGTCATTTTTTTATTTGTTTTTTCCTTTCCTCTCTGAGGCCCCCTACAGCCCCACTCCTTCGGGCTGTTGATTGCTGGCTCTCCCTTTGCCCATTGGATCCAACCCGCACTGCTACACTTGTCCTGGCTTCCCTGAGAGCTCCGCTTACATTCCCCCTTGTGAAGTGCTTTTTACACCGTGGAAGTCTATCGGGCCAGGGCGTGGTCAGCGGCATGTGGGAGGCCTACTGAAGGCTGTCATCCAGTGCTGCAGGGCAGCCATGTTTTCTGCTTTTCAGGGGCACCCAGCCATGTTTTCTGCCTTTTGGGGCACCCACCCTCCACAGTGCATTAGGCCATGGGGGTGTTCGGCAGTGTGTGGTCACCCACGCCACCAAGAACACCTCAGTGAACCACCACCAGGAGCCACTACAGAGCACAACAGCCCCCACCCACCCGAGGGAAGCTTCCAGTGGACGCTTTTAGCTCCCTCCCTGCCAGCCTTCACTCCTGTCATCCAGGCTCAGGGTGTGAACCCGTGTCGCCAGCATGCCAGAGCGATGCCTCATTGCTCGGTACCACAGAGCCGGCTGGGCTTGTCATTTTAACTTATGGTGAGTCGGTCGGTGAGGTTCTTCATCCATAGTCCCAACTTGATCCTTAGAAAACCAGCAAGGCCCTTGTTGGTTGTTCTTTTTCTTTGCGGGGTGATCTGATTGCTGTGGCCCACATTCTGTGAACTGGACCCAAGCCTGCCATGTCTTCTGTTGAGATGTGTGGAGTCCATTGGCCCAGTGTTCGCAGAGATTGTCGGGTGTTTGCTTTCGGAGGATTGTTTTCCCAGTGCTTTGAAAGAGGTGCTGCTGAGGCCCCTCTTGGAAAAAAAAGATCTCTTGACCCTGACATCTTGGCGAACTACAGACCCACCTCTAACCAGCCCTTTTTGGGCAGGGTCAAAGAGAAAATCATGGCGCTGCAGCTAGAGGCTCACCTCACTGCATTTGACATTTTTGAGCCCCTTCAGTCTAGATTTAGGTCAAAATTACCTCCTCCGAGCATAGGATAGAGGAGAGCAATCCATTCTCATTCTTGCAATCCTTCTTCGGCATTTGACACTGTGGACCATGGTGTGTTGCTGGAGTGCCTTAGGGGGTTCTGTGGGCTAACTGGTATGTCATCAGCTGGTTCAAGTCTTTTCTTACTGTCGGGATGCAAAGGGTTGTGTTGGGAAGGTTTTCCTCTCATCCATGTTGTTTGTAGTGTACATGCTACCCCTGGGTGAGATCATTTGACATTACGGCGTGGGTTTCCACTGCTATGCAGACGATGCCCAGCTGTACATGTCGTTTGCACCTGACACTGATGGCGCTATAGAGGTGCTAAATGCATGCTTGGCCGAGATCCAGGACTGGATGTCCTCCAGTTGGTTATGGCTCAACCCAGACAAAATGGAGTTACTGGTGATTGAGCCTGGTCACTGGCATGATGTAGAAGCTATTGGGGTTAGTCCTGCTTTGATGCTGGATTCGACACCCGCTGATGGGTACCGAAAGGGTGAAAAACCTAGGTGTGTTTTTTTTTTTTTTTTTTTAAATACGGATTGACACTTGAGGCTCAAGTGTCATCTGCCGTCCAGAGTGTTTTCTGTCGCCTGAGGAATATCGCCAGGATTAAAACCCTTATTCCGCCGGATGACCTGCCCTCACTAGTACATGCGTTTGTGACATCACGTCTTGACTACTGCAACACTCTCTATCTCTGGGTTAATGGAGGAATCCTGCATCGCCTGCAGCTAGTGCAGAACCCAGCGGGCCAGTTTTCTGACTGGCCTTCTGAGATCATGTCATGTGACCCCAGTACTGCATGATCTGCACTGGCTGCCAGTGGAGTGGAGAATTTCCTTCAAGATGGGTCTTCTCACCTGTAAAGCCCTGTTTGGGCTGGGCCTAAGTTTCCTGACTGATCTCTTAACTCCGTACCACCCTCACGCTCCCTCCGCTCTGCCAAGGATGGCCTCCTAGCAATTCCCAGGGCTCATCTTAAAACATCTGGTGACCATGCTTTTGCAGTAAGTGTGCCAATCCTGTGGAATTCACTTCCTAGAACTTTGAGGGAGGCCCTCTTGCTGGAGGCCTTTAAGCGGGGCCTGAAAGCACATTTATTTAAGGAGGCTTTGGGGATTTGTCCTATACTGGTGGGTGTTCATAATTGATTTTTACTGTATTGTTACTGATTGTCTTGTTTTGATTTGTGATTTTTGTCTTTTATTGGTATCTTTTGTACATTGTAAAGGGCTGGGATCCTCAGGGATAGGGCTCTTATACAGTAAATAAAATATTACTTACTTGCCTCTTTCTCCTCTCCTTCCTCAGTGTGGGAAAAGAGGTATTAGTGCTTGCCCTCTGTTAACTAAGTGTGCTGACCAGGGTCATGGTAACCGTTTGGGAACGAACATTATCCATTTTGGATTCCGGGTCACGTGTACCACATCACCATGTAGGATTTGTCTACACACACACATATGCACGCACACTTCTAAGGAAGTGGCAAAGGCAGTGAAGGATAAGGAAACAGTATTTAAAAAGTACAAGGAGACCCAGAAAGATGAAGACAAGGAGGTATATCTGGCAAAACAAAGGGAGACAGGAAGGAGAGTGAGGGCAGGTAAAACGCTAACAGAGGAGAGAATGGCTAAGGAGGGGAAGGATAGTGAGAGGAGGGTTGGCCTTGGTGAGACCGTATCTGGAGTATTGTGGGCAGTTCTGGCAACCACGCCTAAAAAAAGGACATTGCACTGTTAGAGTCTAGAGAAGGGCCACAAAGATGATTAGTGGCCTGAAGGGGTTGGCATACGAGGATAGACTTTGGGGAGCTGAACATGTACTCTCTGGAAGACAGGAGGGATAGCGGGAACATGATAGAGACTTTCAAGTACTTAAAGGGGCTCAATAAGGGGGGTCTGTTCAAACTGAGGATGAGGGGCTCACGAGGGCAGTAGCCTGAAGTTAGAGGGGGATGGTACAGAAGGGAGGTGAGGGGCATTATTTCACGGAGAGGTGGTGGAGCCCTGGAGTGCCCTGCCGAATGATCTGGTAAAAACTGGAACTGTGGATGGTTTCAAGAGGGCTGGATAGGCTCGGTAAGGTTAAGGGGGTAGGGGAACTAGAGGAGTAGAGGGGGAGTAGGCTGGGAATCGAGGAGAGGGGTGAGGCAGCTACTTTGCAATACCAGTGTGCTTGGATGGGCAGACTCGATGGGCCAATCTGCTGGCATCTATGCATGTATGTATGTAATTAGGAGGGCAGTTGGGACTGCACAAAGGAAGATCAAGAAAAAGCAGAAATACTAAATGATTACTTCTGCTCGGTCTTCACAGTAAAGGTGGTGGTTGGGGGGGGGGGGCAGACCAGCATGCTGCAGTAAGCAACAGGGAGAGGACACAAGTCCATTCTCTGTGAAGATGGTCCAGAAGAGATTGGAAGTCTTAAAAGAGAATAAGGAGATGAGACCAGATGGGATTCATCCAGGGGCCCTAAAGGAACTGAGCATAGTGCTGGCTGCCCCTCTGGCAGTGCTTTTAGCACCTCAGTTGAGATGGTGGAAGTTCCGGAGGACTGGGGGAAGGCTGATGTGGTCCCTCTGTACAAAAGCGGCAGTTGGGAGGATGCTAGCAACTACAGGCCAGTCAAGTCTTACATCAATGGTGGTGAAGTTAATGGAGACACTAAAAAGAGACCCATAAAGCACCTAGAGGCAAAAGGGCTGCAGGACCACCGGCAACATGGTTTGGGGGGCGGGGATCATGTCAAACTGATCTCATAGATTGGTTTGACTGTGTTACCAGGGTGGTGGATCAAGGGAGAGCAGTGGACATGGCCTGTTTGGATTTCAGTAAGGCTTTCATCGCTGTGCCGCACAGGGGCTAGTTAAGAAACTGAGCAGCCTGGGAGTGGGGGAGAAAGTGACAAGCTCGGTATCAAACTGGTTAAGGGATAGGAGGCAGAGGATGATGGTAAATGGTAGCCACTCAGCGATAGAGTGACTAGTGGGGTGCCACAGGGTTTGGTACTGGGACCAGTCCTCTTCAGCGTTTTCATAAGTGACATTGTGAAGGAGCTTGAGGGGAGGGTGTGTGTCTTTGCAGATGATACAAAAATCTGCAACAGGGTTGACACTCAGGAAGGAATGGAGAGAATGTAAAGGGGTCTGAGGAAACTAGAGAAGTGGTCTATGGGGTGTCAGCTGGGTTTCAGTGCCAAAAAGTGCAAGGTTATTCACTTAGGACTGCGGAACCCAAGGACTGTGCATAAGATAAGGTGAGTGGAGCTTACAGTCACCAAGCAAGAAAAAGACCTAGGAATCAACATATCTCATGACCTCAAGTTGGCTGGGCAGTGTGACAAAGTAGTGAGAGAGGCTAGCAGGATGCTGGGGTGCATTGTGAGAGGGATTTCTCTAGCAGGAGGAGGCAGGTGGTGCTGCCATTGTGTCGTTCACAAGTGAGGCCCCACCTTGAGTACTGTGTCCCGTTCTGGAAGCCCTCCCTCTGCAAGGACATTGAAAGGGCGGAGGCGGTACAGAGATGGGCAACCAATATGAGTGGGGGGGTATTTGCACAAGAAGCCATACGACGAAAGGCTGCAGGAACTCAACATGTACTTCCTGGAAGAGAGGAGAGTGAGAGGGGACATGACTGAAACCTACAAGTACCTCGCTGAGTGAACAAGTGGAGGGTCTATTTCAGAGAAAGGAAGGTGCTAAAACAAGGAGGCATGCAGTAAATCTAAAAGAGGGACGTATAGGAGATATGCAAAAAATACTGCTTCACGGAAGGGGTGGTGGATGACTGGAACAGCCTGCAAGAAGTAGTGAGGGCAAAGACTGTGGGGAGCTTCAAGCAGTGTGGAGTAGGTACAATATTAGGTAGAGGATCTGAGGAAGGGAGGGACACCTATGACCAACTAGGGTAAGTAGTGAGGGAATAGGCAGGGAAAAGGGGCAGACTGGATCCTGGGCCTAAACGTCCTTGTCTGCTGACAGAAATCTGTTCTTACATACCAAAATCAGAGTCCTGTTGCCTGTCTGCCTTTTAGCATTCAGTTCTTCAGCATACCAATCCTTAGATGATACTTGTCTGTCTCTAACTTTGACAGGTCTGTGTTTGCATTGGCCTAGCTTTTGCAACTTTTATGACCGTATCCAGGAGGTGTTTCATTTTCCTGCCTTGGCTCAAAAAGTCACCAGACTGGACCTTTGTCTTGGTTCTGCCATTGCAGTCAGCTTTGAAGTCCTCTGCCATGTCCTTCTGAAAGCACCCTGCTGATTCCTGCACTACGTTTCCCTGAGCAGAATAACTGGTTCTTGGCCTCTCCATTTAAGGAACAGTTACTTCAAAATGAAAATGAGATTCTCTCAGTTGTGCGCCCCCTCCCCCCGGAGTTAAGAACATTCCGCTTCTCTAAAGTGCGATTATACCACTGCCCAGCATTCCACGGTGCTAAATGTTCCTTCTAAGGGGAAGGTGCGTGGGCTGTCCTGCCTGGCAGGATGCTTGTTTTGCACAGGGGTCTCCTTCAGCTTCCTATCCTTGCCCAGTAGAACAAAGTCCATTTAATTTATCTGTTCTCTGGCAGCAGCATGTCATCATGTTGATTGGCTCTTCCTCCCAGTTTTGTACTGCATGTCACATAACCAAAAAGAGTGTAGCATTACAGAGGAGATCAACTCTTAAAAGTTGCTTACCAGCATCTTCGACTTCTGTAGAGCCACACTTGACCCTTCCCCTAGGAGAGTATCCCGTCTGCGTTTCAAGCAGTGTGCTTTGTTGGGGCTGTCTATGGTCAGGTTTTTTTGATACCTATCAAGGCTGTTGGGTCCCATTTTTTCCCCCAGCTATAATATATACTTTGGTGTACGGTTGATCTATGGGCAGGGCATATATTTTTGTACAGCGCTCCGTCCAATACTTGCTTTAAGTGCTTTACACAGCTCTCCACAAAAATATAGCCAATACAAAAACATCACACTACGCTAATAAAAAAAATAAATACCAAACATGGGAATTTAAAAGTATACGGAGTGCAGTGCTCTAAAAGCAGCCAATTAAAGGCTAAGGAAAATAATTTCAGTTATTTTTTTAAAGGTCTCCACCAACAGTGAATGCTTAAGACAAGCAGCAGGGAGTTCCAAATCAGTGGGAACGCCACTGAGAACAGTGTCTTGAAAGTTTGACGTGCCATTGGGATGGCCAAAAGAAAGGCTTAGGTGGAGCTGAATGGTTACTCAGGAGCATACCAAGTGAAGAGGCCTTTAATGAAGTCTGGCCCCAGCCCGTGCTGGGTTTTGTAGGTTAACAGTGAGATATTTCAGGTGGTGTGCCACCTGATAGGAGCCAGAGCAGCTGCTGCAGCATAAGCGTGATATGTTACCTATACAAGGAACTAGTAATCAGCCTGGCTACATTATTCTGCATCAGCAGCAGGCAATGCACCAACCTTCCTGACGGTCTTAGGTTGATAGTTACGGTGGTCCAGCCTCAGGATCACAAAGGCGTGCACCAGGGTGGCCAAGCTGGACTCAACTCCCAGGTCCCTTTCCACAGAAGTAATCTTATGCAACTCCCTAAAACTTCAGCAACACCTACAGAGTGGCAACCAGAATGTTAGGGTGTATTGGGAGGGTTTTCGATAGCAGGAGGAGGGAGGTAATACTACCTTTTTGTAGAACACTGGTGAGACCGCATCTGAAATACTATGCACAGATCAGGAGTCCCCACCTAAGGTAAGACTGAGATGGGGTGAAGAAGGTGCAACGTAGGGTAACCAAAATTATTCAGGCCCAACAGGGCATATTCTACAAGTAACAGCTTACAAAACTAGACATGTATTCGCCAGAGGTCAGAAGGGGAAGTGGAGACATGATAAAGACCTTCCAGTTCCTGAAATAAATGAATAAGGTAAACTGTGAGGAACTGTTTATCAGGAGCGACGAGTCAAAATCATGGAGACTTGAGGAAGCTGATGGGAGATTCAGGAGGGACATGAGAGTTTTATTTTTCACAGAGAGATGATCTGTGGAGCAGCCTTCCAGCTGATGTGGTAGGCACAAAAACTATCTGTGATTTCAAGTTCAGCTGCAGTGGAGTTAAAAAGTCACCAACGCCTTGAGAAGACCTTTCAAAAACAATGTTTGGACTCTGAATAGCCTACATTTCTCATTAGCTCTGACTTTCTTATCCCCATTACTTATTAATGAGATCCTATGCATGAAAACAGGATAGTTGTTCCCTGAGGGTTCATTAGCTACTATTGTTTCTTCGCAATCATATGTCGTAATACTCTGCTTGTGATGTCAGTTATTTCTATGGCAACCGGCTGTCATGTCATAACAGTATTATAATTTCAAGTAGGGAGTAAGCTGTAGAGGCAGATTTGGTTTTCTGATAATTTCTTCAGTAATAGTGGAGAGTAGAAAATTAGAAGATATATGAAATAAAATAGAATTATGCATAATAATATGTTTTGCAAAGTTTTCCCAAAGGTGTCCGCTGCCCTTTAAGGGTTTAACAGTTACTTAGAGGGATAGCAATAAGGCAGAGGGTGGGGTGGGGGATAGCAAGGGCAGTAAACCTCGTCTTGGCATTATATTCCTCAGGTAGTCTAGAGTATAATGTGGATGACTGGATGGACCAATGGTCTTTTTCTGACAGCGCTATGTTTATATGATGAAATATCAGAATAGACTCAGGGAAATCCCTATGTACCATGCTTGAGAAACTGCCAGAGGGATCTGTAAAACAACCACAATCTAGATGCTGGGAAGCATTTACTACAGTCTGCTTAAACATAGACTTTGGCGGCAGATAAGGACTCCTTGGCCCACCTTGTCTGCCAGTTTCTCTACCTATTGGATAAGCTGCAGATCCTAGTTAACCAACAGCCAACTTCCTCCTACTCCCCTCTAGAATTGCCATATGTCTGTCCCATGCATTCTTGAAAATGCCTCTATGCTTCTGTACATGCTGCCACCTCTGGTGACTGCCTTTGCGGGTACTCAGAGTTCTGGGTTGGTGTTTTCAGAACCAGTTTTCAACAATCTTTTCTTAACTCACCTTTTTGTAGCCAGAGACAGTTTGGCCATGATGTGGAACTTATACCTGGGACTTGCAGTCCTCAAAAATGAATCTCCTCTCCTTGAAGTCCTTAATGTCCCAGCCCTCACGATAGTGTGACTCATTTTGCTGGGGCTTCCCTTCCCACAGACGAGCTCTTAAATGGACTAGCCCTAAAACCCCCACCCCTACGTCTCAGTCTTCAGGTGCCCATTCGGTTCTTCCTATTGCTGAAGAAATGGCAGGAAATCACATCAAACAAGTGGGTTCTCGAGATCAGTCGAACAATGAAAGCATTGGAACTGCATGCACCCCCGCTGGTGCATCCTCCTAGCACTGGTCATTACCCTGTGGGCCACTTGTAGGTGTTACAGACAGAAATCTAGACTCCTAGACAAGCAGGCGATTGGACCTGTACCCCTGACTGAACATAATCAGTGCTTCTATTCTGGATACTTACCGGTTTCCAAGAAGACTGGTTAGTTACCTCCTGTCCTGGAACTCTGGGACCTGAACAAGTAGACTGCTGACAGAAAGTTCTAAATGGTCTCTCTTTAGTGTCCTCTCCCTCTGTTTTTGCTAAGGCTTCTAGGCCTGATGACTGCTGCCATTGTAACAGTTCCTATGGTCAGCCTCCACATGTGCGTCCCTCAGTGGATGCTTTCTGCTCAGTGGGCCCATGCATTTGTTGCCCTGGATCAACAAATTCTCATGATGGATCCTTTATGCAGGGTCTTTTGGTGGTGGTGGTGGAATCACTCCCATCTGCTTCCCTGGTCCACATTTTTCCATCCCACCACTCATAGGATCTTCACGACGGAGTCTTCAGTTGGGCTAGAGGGCACATTTGGGGAACCTGCAAACGCATGGTATCTTGTCTTCTGTGAAACACTGTCTTTTACTTTGAGTGTATCTCTTGCAGCAGGCCACACCTATGGAACTACAGCCACCATGTCAGGATCACACAGAAACCTTTCTAGCTAGCAGTCTACCAGGGGGCCATCCACTCCGTCACACACTGACATCGCTCTATACTATGAGTGGGCAGCTCCCATGCCTTCCTCAGTTCTTTTCCTGCCATCAACCATTGCATGTCTGACCTCTGAGATTCCACCCAGCTTCTGTCGACCTCCATTTCTTCGTTACTTTAATTCTGTCCTTGGTGCTGTATCACTTTCATCTTTTAAAGTGATTTTTTTTTTTTTTTTTTTTTTTTTACTGTTTATGCCAAGCTCGATCTCTGACAAGCTCTTTAGGATGTGTACCTGTGGAAAGAAGATTCCTGAAAAGGACGATCACGATGTCTGTGACTGCTGCCTAGGCCCCGACCACGACACGCCTATGGCCTGTGAGATCTGCTGCAGCTTCAACCAGGCCACCAGGGGTCGCCGTTAGAAGACCCAGGAAACCGTCTTATTCAAGCAGTAGGTCACTCAAATGGAGAAGGAGCTCTACAGTCTAGGAGTTCTCCACGTCCCCGGCCCTGTCATCAGGCTCCCATTCTTCTAAGGCCTGGAACAAAATGGGTGGAGACGCACAAACACAGGAACAAGGACAGTGATAAGCCCTGGTCCCCTCCCACTTGCTTGACCACATCTTGGTCCTCTTCACGAATGACCCTTCTGCCTCGCACGCCCTCTCCCCCTCAGGGCTACCATTGGCCGCTCCTCCCACCAGTCTGTCCTTGGCGGGTGTTGGTTCTTCAGTTGCTCAGGCACCCTACCGACGTCTCTGCCCCTTCTGTTTCGGGCCTTATTTTCCACGGGTCAACAGTTAGGTGGCTTCGTTGGCTTGACATCAACTGGTGCTGGCCCGGCATCACCCAGGGTTGTTACTCGGTTGTCCTCACCCCCTCCGACAGCCCAGGCAGAAGAGATGCCTCCCAGGCCTCGTCCTACTCAGTCGCCCTCCCTGGCCTGTATGCCCCGGCCCCCATATCTCCTCAGCTGATGCTGCTAGACCTGACATCGGCCACAGTTGATTTCCAGGCTACGCTTTCCTGCCTATGGGACCTTTTGCAAGCTAGGCCCCTCCCGGGCCGATGCTACAGGGACCTCCAGAGGACAGACAGAACACCAGGAGGAAGGAGCTACTGGTATAACTAAAACTTCTCTACTGGGACTAAGAACTAGAACTCTTGTACTGGGACCTTCGATTTAGGAGTAAAAAAAAAAAAAAGTGTGTTTGTCAGAGGTAGTTGACGTAAATTATCTGTTATCTGTGTACTTATTTAGGTGCTTGTCACAGGCGTCAGAAGGGAATTGTTATCTGTGAAATTAACTAAGTGTAGAAAGATTTGCAAAGTAGGGGGAGTGGCTTAGCTAGAAGGAGCCAGGTTAAAACCAGATTTAAGCAGTGCCCTAGATAGCTTGTGCCAGAGAACAGACAGAACACCAGGAGGAAGGAGCTACTGGTATAACTAAAACTTCTCTACTGGGACTATATTGCCCTCCTGCCCCCAAAAAAAACAAACAAAAAAAAACTGTTCTACTTTTATAGGCACAGGATTTAACTGACAACAGGAACTTCCTGTTTGGGAGCAGGAAGTGAGTGATCACAGAGCCACCAAAGACTTACCATCCTAGAAGGCCAAGAGTAGCTCTCCGTCTCCCCAGCTGCTGGAGGTCTGACTCTGAGTAAGTAAGGAGACTACTGAGAAATATAGGAACTTCTTGTCTCAGAACAGGAAGATCAGGAGTTAAAATGGCACAGAGGCAGTAAGTAAGTAGGGGAAGAAAAAAAATAAACAGAGGAAAGAGTAAGTATTCCAAACAACAGTTAGGGGGCCAGAAAAAAGACATGATGGGAGTGGTGCAGTGCAGTGGCTGTGGAGCAGCAGTCTTCCGGGAGACGTTCTGGAGGATGCAGTGTTGTCCCATCTGCAGGCACCTCTCTGGGCTGAGGGAGGAGGTTGCTCATCTCCAGGCTGAGTTGGCCAGGATTTGTGGGACCTCCTCTCCCACCCAGGGACCACCAGGGTCACTGCCATTGCCTCAGAGGTTGCCAAGAAAGAGGAGCGGTTGGACCACAGTGGGCTCAGGGAGGGTGAGGGTGGTGGAACAGAGGCGCATCCCTCCAGTTGTACCTCTCCACAATTTCTATGCCGTTCTGGAAAAGTGTGGTTCCTCTATGGAGGCACCCACAGTGGAGACCAAGGAGGATGCTGAGAACCTCCACAAAGGAGACCCACAGGAGGGTGGCATGGGACCCCACAGGGGAAGGAAACAACTCCTGGTGGGGGACTCCATTGTTAGGAAGGTAGAACTGGAGGAGGAAGGGGAGAGGGAGGTAAGGTGCCTGCCTGGCGCCATGGCTTGGAGGGACAGGGAGCGAATCCTCAGGATCACAGTAGCAGCTGCACAGGGGAGGGAGCTGGATGTCATTGTCCACCTAGGGACAAATGACCTGGCTAAGAAAGGATCAGAGCAGTGCAAGAAGCGCTTTGTGGAGATAGGGAGGCCTTAGACAAATAGCACACACGGTAACCTTCTCGGAGGTGCTACCTGTCTATGGCACGGATGAGGCTAGGGTGCTCCACACCATGGGATTCAATCAGTGGTTGACAAACTGGTGCAGAGCTCAGGGATTTGGCTTCATTGGGGACTGGGGGTCCACCTGGAGGGATGCAGGCCTATACTGGCGTGATGGTCTGCATCTGTCCAGGAGGGGAACCAGGATCCTAGATGATAGGTTTAAAAATTTCATTGGCAAGCATTTAAACTAGCCAAGGGGGGAAGCACTGGAAGGAGCAGAGAATCCTAGCCCCCAAAAAAAAATCAGGGTACTAAGTGAGGTAGACACCAACATAGAGAAGTCAGTAAGGAGGAGCGCAAGGGTAAATGGAGAAAGTGACAAACGCAATAAGGACAGGGATGGGGCAAAAAGGGATAAGGCCATCAAGAAATGGAGGGTAATGAGTACCAGTGCCGTAGTCTGGGCAACAAGCTCCCTGAACTGGTGGCCTTGATGGAAGAGGGATGCCTGGATATCGTAGCAGTCACAGAAACATAGTACACAAAGAACCATGACTGGGATGTTAACATACCAGGGTACACAACCTACAGGAGAGACAGGGAGGGCAGAAGGGGTGGGGTAGCTCTCTATGTAAGGGAAGGGATAAAAGCAACTGAACAAAAGAGTAAACAGGGAGGAGAGGAGGCACTGTGGGTCACCTTAGAGACTGGAAATGGCACCACAATCCGCACAGGGGTTGTATACAGACCCCCATGTCAGCGGGAGGGAATGGACAAGGATATGATGGAAGGCATGCTTAGGATGGCAGAGAAAAGGGAGATACTGTTGATGGGGGACCTTAATATGCCAGATGTTAACTGGAGCACCTTTGCTGCAGCCACATCCAAAAGCAGGGTCATTCTTGATGTCCTTCAGGTGGCATGTCTCAGACAGCTAGTTTTGGAACCTACTCGTGAGGGAGCAATCTTAGACCTCGTACTCTCAAATGGGGACAGTGAGAGGATCTCAGATCTAGAAGTGGGTAGTCATTTGGGAACAAGTGACCACCAAACAGTGTGGTTCACGATAAACTCAGCTACAAAGTCAAGCCATAAAAAAGTGAGGGTTCTGGACTTCAGGAGGGCTGACTTTGGCAAGATGGGAGAGTGCCTTAGAAAAGCACTAGCAAACAGGCTAGAAGGAGGGGTGGAGCAACAGTGGGGAAATATCAGAACTGCCATCATGGAGGCAACAAGCCTTTGTGTGAAGCAAATAAACAAATCAAAACGAATGAAAAAGCCACTATGGTTCTCAAAAGAAGTGGTGGTAAAGATAGCATTTAGAAAGTATAAGGAAACACAGAAGGAGCAGGACAGAGAACTGTACCAGTTAAGGCAGAAGGAAGCAGGGAGGGTAGTCAGAATAGCAAAGGCACAAACTGAGGAAAAGATAGCCAACTCGGATAAGAAGGGGGATGAAACCTTTTATAGGTATATCAGGGAGCGTAGAAAGACAACGGGAGGGATAGTGAGGCTGAATAGAATGGATGGTGGGTGGGCAGAGAGTGACAGTGAAAAAGCAGGGATACTGAATGAATACTTCTGTTTAGTATTCACAAAAGAGAAAGTGGGGGAGGTGCCTAATCCAGTTAACAGAAGCACTCTGGAGAGGGGGGTCGATCCCAGTCCTTTCACAGAAGAAAGGGTTCTGAAAGAACTCCTAAAACTGAAGGTGGACAAAGCAATGGGGCCAGATGGAATTCACCCCAGAATTCTAAAAGAACTAAGCAGAGAACTAGTGACACCACTGACTACCCTTTTTAACAAATCATGGGAGGATGGTGTGGTACCTGAGGACTGGAAGAAGGCTGATGTGATTCCCCTTCACAAAAGTGGGAGCAAGACAGAGGCAGGAAACTACAGACCAGTCAGTTTGACCTCTGTGGTAGGGAAAGTGATGGAATCACTTCTGAAGGAAAGAATTGTTGAGTACCTAGAGGCCAGTGAGGCACAGGACCCAAGGCAGCATGGGTTCACAGCGGGAAGGTCATGTCAGACGAATCTAATGGATTTCTTTGAATTGGTGACCAAAGTAGTAGACCAGGGAGGGGCTGTGGACATGGCTTACCTAGACTTTAGCAAGGCATTTGACACAGTCCCACACAAAAGATTAGTAGTCAAATTAACCAGCCTTAGAGTGGGTCCCAGGGTGGTAGCCTGGGTAAAACATTGGCTGAACAACAGGACACAGAAGGTAATTGTAAATGGAGTCCACTCTGAAGAAAGAGGGGTTACTAGTGGGGTACCACAGGGTTCAGTACGGGGTCCAGTCCTTTTTAATGTCTTTATAAGTGACATTGCAGAGGAACTGGAAGGAAAAGTATGCCTCTTAGCAGGTGACACAAAGATCTGCAACAGGGTTGATACACAGGATGGAGCGGAAAGGATGAGAAGGGACTTGGCAAAGTTGGAGGAATGGTCAGAAGTATGGCAGCTTGGATTCAATGCAAAGAAGTGCAAAGTAATGCACCTGGCAAACAAAAACCCAGGGAAAGATTACACAATGGGGGGGAGGTAGTAACAACAATAAAAATGGAAAGGGACCTGGCGGTAATCATATCAGATGACCTTAAAGTTGGCAAGCAATGTGAGAAGGCGGTAGGGAGGGCTGGGGGGATACTGGGATGTATAGGCAGAGGCATCACCAGCAGAAAACAGGAAGTTGTTATCCCCCTGTACAGCCAGTTGGTGAGACCCCATCTGGAGTACTGCATCCAGTTCTGGAGACCCCATCTCCGCAAGGACATAGACAGGATGGAGGCAGTTCAGAGGAGGGCAACTAAAATGGTGCAGGGTCTGCAAGAGAAGCCATACGAGGAGAGGCTAAAGGAGCTTAATATGCACACCCTTGAGGAAAGGAGGAAGAGGGAGGACATGATAGAAATGTTTAAGTACCTCAGTGGAATCAACAAAGTCCAAGAGTGTAGCATCTTTCAGAAAAAGAGATGTGCAAAAACAAGGAGACACAATTTGAATATAGAGGGGGGATGGCTCAGGGGCAATGTGAGGAAGTATTTTTTCACAGAGGGGGTCGTGGACGCATGGAACAGCCTTCCTGAGGAGGTTGTGGGGTCTAAAACTGTGGGAGAATTCAAGAATGCATGGGACAGACATAAGGCAGTGTTTGTGGGGGGTAGGAAAAAATAGGCTGTTGGTTAAATAGGATCTGCAGCTTATCTTCTAGGTAGGGAAATGGGCAGACTAGGTGGGCCAAGCGGTTCTTATCTGCTGTCAGAGTCTATGTTTCTATGCTCCCATGTGCCCTTGCCCTACAGGGCTGTGGCCTGCACCGCGGGATGGCATACCTTCTAAATCCCCCCAAGGAGAAGGGGGATGAGGATGAGTATCGGACGGACCTCATTCTCCCAGTTAATGGAGATAAGGGAGACGCTTACCTCTTCCACTCCACCTCCACGGTGTTGTCTGATGGTGAGGAGACCCCTGGCATATACCACGACATTTCCTCAATATGACCCTTCCTTTGTCTCGGGTTCTGAGGCAGTCACAGGCCATCATGGGATCAAAACTGAGGGGCAGGATCCGGTATGGCACCATCTGTCCACGTACCTTGGACTGCCAGATGCCCCTCCTCTCGTCATTCCCCCTTTGATTGAACCCTTTGAGGATGACACTTGGCATCAGCTAGCTTGATCCCGGCCATGCCTCGCAAGGCGGATAAGCTCTACTAGGCTCCAGCGAGGAAACCTTTCTTCGCTGAACCAGCCTCAAGCAGACTCTGTGGTCATCAGTGCTGTCTACGACCATACTAAGAGGCCCAAGCACCTGAGTTCCCTTCCCCTTGACAAGGAGTCCTGGAGATTGGATCTCATTGGTAAGCAGACCTTCACCTTGGCCATAAGGGCCCTTAACTAACTAGATTGCCCATATGGTCCAGTTTCAGAACCAACTCTGTGTTCAGGCCAGAGACCTCCCAGAGGATCCTGTGAAGCAACAGCTGCTCCAGACTTATCCAGTCTGGGCCCGACATCGGCAAGCATCTTCTTCACTCTACCTACGATACTGTGGATGCCTTGGCCCAGGCGGCCACAGTGGGCATTTGCCTTCTATGTCACTCTTAGCTGAGAGCGTCAGGTTTTAACCAGGATGTTCAGCAATCCATCCTGAATGCCCCTTTCAGAGGGTACAGATTGGGGCGGATGTGCAGGACATTCTGTCGAACCTGCAGGCTTCTGACCATACCCTGCGGTCAGTTCATTCTGTGTACCACACTAACCAGCCTAGAAGTGGTCAGTGGGTGCCCTTTTCGGCGTGCTGCCCATAGACGCAAACCCTCGTCCAAGTCTCGGGGGTAAACGCAGAGCAGCAGCAGCCCCCCGCCCCCACCTCCACTACAGGGAAATCCCACAGAGGAGGTGGTTCGGCCCTAGCTGCACCTTTCCCTTCAGCTTGACTCCTTGCACGACCCTCCCCTCCTGCCCAGCCGAGCAGGAGGTGGTGGTCGGGGCTCACTTCTCCCTACACCTGGACAGGTGGAGGAGGATCACCCGAGACATCTGGGTTTTGCAGCTCATAGAACATGGCTACACTCTGGAACTCTTGGAGTGACCTCCAGGAAAAACCTCAGGATCCAGTCCTCTTACCCTCCAGACCACATTCCAGTGCTCTGGGAGGAGATCCACACCTTGCTTGTACAAAAGGGCCATAGAACCTGTCCCAGTCACCCAGCAAGACAGGAGGTTCTCCTCCCATTTTATTCCTGGTCCCCAAGTGCACAAGGGAGCTCCAATCCATTCTGGACCTCCAAGAGCTAAATCTCTTCATCCTGTACAAGAAATTCAGGACGGTAACTCTTTGGGAACTGCTGCCTTCTCCTGCATCAAGGAGACTGGAAATGCTCCCTCCTCGACATGAAAGATGCATACCTCCATATCAAGGTATGTGCCTCTCATCAACGATGCCTCCGGTTCTAATTCCAGGGGTCTCATTTCCAGTTTCAGGCCCTGCCTTTTGGCTTGTCCTCAGCCCCTCGGGTATTGTGGTGGCAGCCCTCAAGAGGGAGGGGCTCTGTTTTCCCATACCTGGATGACTGGCTTCTCAAAGCTCAATCCAGAGAACTCCTGAGGCAGACTCTGGAACGTAC
Organism: Neoceratodus forsteri; assembly: GCA_016271365.2. Classification (NCBI taxonomy): domain Eukaryota; kingdom Metazoa; phylum Chordata; order Ceratodontiformes; family Ceratodontidae; genus Neoceratodus; species Neoceratodus forsteri. The sequence continues at coordinate 327,005,642 of CM057451.1, read as the reverse complement.
CATTCTCTTGTTCCAAGACATGGGCATCACTATCAGTCTGCCCAAGTCAGTCTTGCTCCCTGCCAGCACCTCCAGTATATAGGGGCTAAGCTCCTCCAACCACCTGGTTGGTATATTCCCTCGACTCTGCCCCATGATGTCAGATCTTCCTTTCCACGGGAAGAGTCGGGTCTCTTCCTTTACAGCTCTGCGCACAGTGTAGGTCTGAATTTCTCCTTCAAATGCGCCATTAGGCTAACTTCCTTCTTCAAACTTAAAATAAGTGTTCATCAGTTTCATCTCCATCTCCAACGTCAACGCCATGAATTGCTGGAGTTCTAAGCCAGTTATTGGTTTCAAGCGGTGCGTCCAGTGCAACCAGAAGATTTCTTGGACGGATCCACACATGCCGTATATCTAGAAGATGTCTCAGATGGATCCACACGTCGTACATCTACTACCTCAGTAAACAGCACTATGTCACTGCCTGTGTCCTGTGCCAGGCTATGCTTTCCTCCTCCCTGGAAGACCACTGTACCCATCTTTTTCTTACTCGACCAACCGAGTGGGACCCTCCAGTAAAGTTGAAGCAGGTATGTAAGACTGCCCCCGTGGCTGCGGGGTCCACTGCCCAGATGGCAACCATGGAAGAGGCGGAGGCTAAGGCTGCAGCGGGTACTTTGTTGAACACCACACTGCTACTTTGGGGGCCAGAGTGGCTCCGGTTTTTGCCAGTAAATTCAGAGAGATGTGCAGATCCCTCCGGACCTTCAGGGAGCGAGCGCCCTGCCTGCCACGGTAAGAGTAAGAAATCTAAACAGTCCCACCGTCTATCAGGGGGTTGGGAAAGGGCATGCTCTTCCCGCTCCCTCGACTCCCTGACTGCTCGACAGCTGTCGAGCATTCAGCTTCAGTCGAACCTTTGGTCAAAGGTAAGGTCGCTAGCTCCACAGTGCCTGGCGTCAAGCTCGTATGTCACAACGCAGGTTGAGCATGTGGTCGAGATTTTTCTCAACCATGTTGACTCCTTGTCCGAGGGGATCGATGGTGACTTGATCTCTAGGACCCCGGTCCTGTTGGGCCTCAGTCAAGAGGTCTGAGAGCAGTTGCTGGACCCGGCTGTCTCCTCTTAGGAGTTGCCTCCCTTTGTGGTCAAACCCTGTGTGGGCAGTCTATACTGCCCATCCAGCTGTATCTCCTCAGCTCATCGATTCAGTCAACGCTCAAGGCCAAGAGATTCCTCACACACTCTGTCTCGCTCGACTGGGAGGCGCCGCCATCAGTGCTCCTCTTCATCCTTGGACTACGAGAGGCTCTGTCGCCCTATGTGGTGGCGCTACAAAGAGCTGATCTGGCAGAAGTGGGCCTTGCTTGGGCAGGGTAGGGCTCGACCCCTGCGGTCACCTGGCAACCACCGGTTCAGCCTGTACTGGTCTTAGCGAGACAGATGCTCCTATGCGAGTCTCACCACTGATTTAAGTGGAGCTGCCTCCACGACATCCTGTGCACGGAACCTCCTTTAATGACTCCTGTCCATCTACCGGCTTGCCTGGCCGGTCGTCGGTGGAAATAACGCACTCCCGAGCCTCGAGGAGTGCATGGTGGCAAATGGCCGGGGGGGGGGGCATATTCGAGAACTCCTCATTGGACTCGGAGGGGTCCTCGATGCAGTCATCGATGGCTCATGCATTCATCTGGGAATCAAAAAACTGACTACCGACCACAGGTCAGTGTCGTTTGGGGCTCTTCTCAGACTATGCCCGAGTCCATGGAGGTTTTCTTGGAGCCAGTCCAGAAAAGGGCCAAGTATCCCTTAACGGAGATATTGGACCAGAATGAATCCCCTAGGGTTGCCTTCCCGATGACAGAGGCAATCCTGGGACCAGGGCTGGAGCTATTATTTATTTATTTACTTATTTAAAATTTGTTGGCTGGGTGAGAAGCACTGGGCCACATGGCCCTTTTACAGGCTTGACTGGGGTTGTAAAAAAGAAAGAGACAATACATTACAATAACCATGATATACATCTCACAAATAACATACGAGACAGTATTAACAAACAGTAATGAGGCGAGATTCTAACGCATTTCTAAAATCCCTATCTACAACAAGATACAAATGAATACAAAAGCAGTATAAACAATCAAAAAATTATGTCATGCCAGCCCCGTGGTGCCGGGCGATGAGATCGCCTGGCATGCTGGTGACCCAGGTTCACACCCAAGCCCAGGAGCAGAGGCCGGCAGGGAGGGCTCAAGAGTGTCCCTTGGATGCTCGCCTCCCGGGGGAGAGGGTCTAGAGTGCACCGCCCTTTGGCAGCTCCTGTCAGCCATTTTGGCATCGTGCTTTGCAGTGTGGGTGACCACAAGTCGCATGCACAATCACAGCAGGACGCCGCGGCGTACATTCTAGTGGGCAAGGGGGGACGAAAAAGTGAAAAATGGTCGCCTAAGCCACCTGGATGACAGTGGTCCGCCATCCCATCCCCACAAAGCCGGGACGCCCCATGCTACGCCCTTGCTGCCATTGGCAAGGATTGAAGAAAATGCGTACGGGCACAAGACAGTCTCCCCTCCCAGTCCCTGCCATGAGAGGGGGGCTCCCCCAATGAAGGGATACATCGGGTCGGTCGGGGGGGGGCGCGGCATGTTGAGGGGTAGCGGACTGCGATTGGGAAGAGTGGTACAGAGGGCTTGGCAGCCCAAAGAAGTGGGCAGTTAGGCTGGTGGGGGACTAAAAAATAATACCAAAAAAAAATTGTCATATTGCTAAAATCCCAGTCTACAGTAAGATCAAGTACATTTACACTGTCTCTTTTATGAGTAGCTCCCTTAAGGAGATCTTAAAATTGTGACAATTCTGTGAATGATCTGGTAAGCCATTTCATGTTTTAATGGCAGTTTGCTGGTTTGCTTTTTGGGGGGGGCGGGTGTTACACATGGGCATTGTTAAGGTGACTGTGTCTTGTGATCTTAAAGCAGTTTGTTGCGGAATCTTAAATAATAGAGGGGATATATGAGGAATCCTCTGTTCACTGGTGACCCAACTGTTCAAGAGAGCAACTCCTACCATTTCAGGGTAGGTTGTTATTGGTAAGTTGGTGCATAAATGGCTTGCATTATACTGTGTGCAGTCACTAAAACTGGCTGCCGTAAACTTGTATTAAAGGGCAGAAATATTTTGATGATTCAGCGGTTTTTATGGTACTGGAGCCTCTTGACCACTAAATCAGTAGGCAGTGGAGATGATGTGCCTAATCAGTGGATGGGTGCTGACTTGTGCTTGCTGGTGTCCTTAACTGTTTGGTTGAAGCAGCATTTGGAGAAAGTTTCATTACCCACCTTGCTACCTGGAGTGTGTGATCTTACTTCAAGGAAGCTCTTGCAGCAGGCCAGTACTGGTGGGACTTAGTTGCCAGGTGTCAGGACCACACGGAAACTTTCTAGCTAGCAGTCTACTACGCAGGACCACCCACCGCCGATGTCATCCTTTGACATTGACCTATCCTATAAAGGTGGCAGTCCCCCACACCCTCCTCAAGCCTTTCCCGACGACTCTCGCACGTCAGAACTTAGCGGACGCCGCAGCTACAGTCAACCGCTATTACCTGTGCTTGTCACACTTCTTAAAATTTTCTCTACTTACTTTAGTATAACATCAAATTTGTGGTATTACTCTGCTCGAAGGATTTTGTGTAAAGAGCCTTATTTGTTTTTTCACAAAGATGGGGTGTCTTTGCATACTAATCCAAGTTCTAGGGACATGGATATGTTGTTGATCCACACTGTCAGGCAGGTATCCTTGCCGCTTTAAATCTTGCCGGAAGGTCTTCAAGCTGGCTCCTCCCACCCACCCGGGTGGTAAAACTCTCGGCTCCGCCCCATGACTCCAGATCTTCCTTACCGCTTGGAAGCTCAGGTTCCCTCCTTAACGCTCTGCGTATAAGACTGGTTCCTCCTTCGGTTTTCGAAATTAAAGTTTAAGGTTTTCTAGACTTGGTCAACTATTTCCCTGTGGCTGCGATGGACAAATCGACTCGGTTTCCGGAGATGCCCATGCGGCAGAAGATGTCTCGACGGATCCGCATTCCACATGCTACTCCTTGGGCCTTGAGCACGACCCGCGGAACTTGCGACCTGTGCTCTACTTTCTCGGCCCTCGTCCTGGAGAGACCGTGCTGCCCGTCTGCAACTTAGGCGACCAGCGCTACTCTCCGTAAAGTCGAAGGAGGCCCGTTGGCGGTTCACGCGGCGGCGGGCTCGGAGGAACAGCTAGCGCAGATGATCGCCCTCGAAGAGGAGGCGGCGCGGGCCGCATCTTCCTCGGCCGCAGCATTTATCCCGCTCTCCCTGGGATCCTCATATTCTGCTTCCTTTAAGGAGCTTTGTCTGTCCCTCTCCACTAAGGGAGAGGGACCAACATCTACTGGACCTTCCTCTCGGTCCAAAAAGGACAAGGGTAAGTCCCTCCGTCGGCGCTCTTGGGAGGCGGGGAGGGTCCCCTCCCCGGGTGGTCGACCATCAACCGGTTGATCCTTCGACTCGACCACTGGCTTCACGGTGTCCCGTCAGGTCAGTTGACCGAGACTCCTGTCGGCGCGGTCGAGATCTTTCTCGACCCGTTGGACGGGTTGTCGACCGGCGAAGCCGAAAATCCTCTCCCTGGTTCCCCCGGTGGTGGTTGAGGATCCCATGGGCTTGCCAGTGCCTCCGGTTCCGGAGCCCTCTGGTGACCCCTCCGAGCCGAGGGGAGAGCGGGTTTCCCCCGCTCCTCACCCGCACCCTCCTCAGAAAAGCCGAGGTTCGCGGTCTCGGACTTCTTCGCGGTCCAGCCGATCCCGCTGCCATAGGCGGTCTCAGTCTCGGCACCACGGCAAGCGGCGCCGCCGCTCGTCCTCGGACGAGAGGAGGCTTCGACGCAAGTTGCGTCGACAATACAAGGACCTCATGTGGCAACAGCTTCTTCTGGCCAGGAACAAGTCGATGTCGTCGCCTTCCCTGGCCATTAAGTGGCTGTCACCGGAGCGGCCGAATCAACCCCTTGCTTTAGCCGAGGCTCTGTTTCCAGGCCTGTTGCTCAGCCAAAACCAGCTGCTCCACCGATTCTGGTGGAACCTCCGCCTCCACAGCCGTTGTTTGGGGCTCTGACCAAGAACTCTCGGTCGGCCCAGGGTCTGCCCCATAGGCTGTCTGTCACCCTCACTCCCGATCGCCCTCGGCAGGTGGAGGGTGGCTCAGGCCTGAGGCAGCTCTTTGCGGACTCTTCTGAGTCCGACGATGATTCCTCCCTTTTCTCCAGGCGAATGGACTTGGAGTCCTCTGGAGGTCAGTCGCTGGACGATAGCCCTTCGTACTTCCTGGGTTTGCCTAGGCTCATCTCGGGTCCACGGGATGCAGCTCGAGACCCGTATCCAAGCGGGCCAAGTATCCCCTCAGGAGATATTGGACCGAGGGGATTCTCCTACAGAGGCCTTTCCTGTGGCTGAGGCCATTGTGGGCCCGGCCTTGGAGCTCTGGCAGCGCCCTGCTTCCTGCCCTGCGCCTTCGGCCAGGATGGCCAGGAAGTATGCGGTCCCTACCGGTTCCCTGTCTGGTTTCTCGGAACATCCTTCAGCTGAGGGGTTAGTTACCGACAGCATTTTCCGGCGTGCTGGAAACACTAGGGACGTGGACAAACCTCCCGACAAGGAGTCCAAGAAATTGGACTATGCCGGGCGAAAAGTCTATGCTGCGTCCTCCCTTGGCCTTCGTCAGGCCAGCTCAGCCGTGCTTATGGCACATTTCTCTCATACCCTGTTGGGCTCCCTGGATGAGGTAGTCCCTCATCTCCTGGCTGACCTGCAGACCACGGTTAGGCAGGTGCAGGACCAGGGCGGGGCAGTGGCTAAGCAGCAACTTCAGACTGCTCTGGACATTGGAGACTCATGCGCCAGGTCAGTCGCGGCCGCAGTGGCTATGCGCCATCTGGCATGGCTGAGGATATCCACTTTCACATCAGATACCCAGCACAAGTTGGCGGATGTTCCCTTCCTGGGGACCGACCTCTTCGGCCCTGGGGTGGAAGGTCACCTCCAGAGGATCGAGAAGTCCAATGCCACCTTGGACTCGGTCTCATCCGCTCAGAGGGACAAGGGCCGTAGACCACAGCCTAAGCCCTTTCGTCCGTCTGCGCCCGCGGCACGTCCGGCCCAGCAACGTCAGGGCCAGCAGGCTCGCACTTGGCATCCCAAACCCCAAGGTGGTGTCGGAGTTTACTTTGAACCAATCCATTCACTTACCGATTTACTATCCTGAGCATTCTTTTTTTTTTGGCCCCGGTTCCCCTAATCCCACGGCGGGGTTCGCCCCTAACCGCCGACCCCCACATGCTTGGGACTGACCCCTCCCGAATGGGGCGCCTAGACGGAGTTAGGTGGCCGGGAGGTCGCCGTGATGGAGCCAGCTCATTAGCGGGAGCCGAGAGATTTTCTGTTGTTTTCCCATGGGCGGGGCGTGCAGTGATGGCCAGCCTCCACCCGCCCCCTTCCAGCAGCGCCAGGCGCTTGTGGTACTTCCAGCCTCCGCTGGGGGTCCACGTTGCGCCGAGCACTCAACCCCCGTCCCCCTGGAGCAGTAGAGCAGTCCTACGGACGCTTAGGTGTCAGCGTGGCTCAGTTGGTAGCACATCCGCCTCGGACCAGAAGGTCGTGGGTTCTCGTCCCACACCGGGATTGGACTTGCACCTAAAAATCGCTGGCATCCGAGTGCAGTATTGGGGGGTGCTGTACTGCTGGGGTCTGCCATCCTTCGGATGAGACGTTAAACCGAGGTCCCTTCTACCCATCCTGGTGTTGTCCTGGTGGGTGTCCAGGTGGAAGTAAAAGAACCCAGGGCACTCTTCGCAAAGAGTAGGGAACATTCCCGGTGTCCTGGCCAACATTCCCCTTCCCATAAACTGGTTCATGCAGTTATCCAGGCTGTGTGTGGGTGATGATGTGCGATATGGCCGCCACCACACATTCAGTCACCTCACTATCAGTCTAACATTGCTTGTAAAGCGCTTTGGATATATGAAATGCGCTATATAAATGCTGATTCTTCTTCTTCTTCCCCCGGCCGGTCCTCCGACACTCGGATCCATTCCCGAACCCGGGTCATCGGCGCCGCAGACGGCCGCCATGCCTCTGCACCAGCGGGTCGGCTATCCTGAGCATTCTAATCAGGGGGAGGCTTTGCTCCATACTTTGGATATACATAGACTCTTGCTATACTATACGCACCAGACCAAGACTTTAAGGAAGGCTGATCAGTTAATTGTTTCATTTGCTCCCAAGAGAGAGGGTGCCCCAGTTTCCAAACAGTGTTTGTCTAAGTGGTTAGCCAGTTGCATTGTTTATTGTTACCGTAAGTACATTAAGGATCTTCAGGGAGTGGTTAATGGCCATTCCACCAGGAGTATGACCGGCACCGTGGCTTGTTTCAGAAATGTCTGCCTGGACATTTGTGCATCTGCCACCTGGAGTTCTGTCCACACCTTCACCAAGTGTTACAGTCTGTGCAACGCATTCTCTCTCAGGCCCGGGGGTGTAATTTTAGGGGGGGGGGACAGGTCCCCCAATATTTCATCATTGTAGTTTTGAATAACATACCATAAAAGCCTCTTATAGTTGTCCCCCAAAAAAAAAAAAAAAAAACTATTACACCAAAGTTACTCCACTGATTAGGCCATTGACTGCTGTCTAACCTCCTCCCAGTGCTGCTTCCTTGTCATGATCAGAACTGCTTGGGACTCGGTCCTACTGGTGTTGGCCTGGTGCAAGAGCTTCCTCGAAGTAGGATAGTACAGTTATGTAAGAACTCACCGTAACAGTCGATCTTAGAGAGGAGCTCTTGCAGCAGGCCATGATTTTCCCTCCCGCCTTCCCCCTTCTTTCCCTCTGCTGTTTGTTCTTCCATTCGCATTGGTGTCCTGCTTTCCTTTTTCCTTTGTGGCTGTCAGGTACCTCCTTGGTTTCTTCTTCTGCTGCCCACTTCGGGTCTCTGGTGGGGGAACCGAGGAGGGTGTGGAGGACCACCCGCCTTTATAGGATAGGCCAAAGTCAGAGAGTGATGTCGGCAGTGGGATATCCACCATGGTAACACAAAACAAATATCTGCACCACACAAGCACTTAGACCAAAAAGCAGCTTTTAATGTTAAAATTCAAAATACACGCCACAAGCATCTGCTCACCAAACCTCTACCGGTTTCACAATAGTTGCGTCATCAGGAGGCTACCAGTGCATAGTAGGTGGACCTTAAAATACATACCAGCACCACAGCAATTGGTGTCGGTGCATATTAACAGTGCAAAAATACAAAAAGTGCATATGAACAATTTAAAATCAGCATCAAACAGACCCCACAGTGTTTGCATATGCAAGGGGAACAAACGATCCATTTAAATGTATATCAGTCCTGCTTTATAACTGAAGAATGGACCTCATTTTAGTGCTATAATATTCAATAGATGGTGCCGAGGTTACCCCATGGTTTTCCTGTGCACCCTAGAAAAAGAACATAAGCACATAGTTAGAACTGAAATACAATATGAAGCACACAGTCAATTTACAGAGATATACACAATGTCACATCACTTCCTTTTCTCCTTAATGCATGGCATAAATTCTGTACATTCATTTAAACCAGGAGGTTCCATGGCCCCTAATGTGAAACTCCAAAAGGATTCACGGTACAATAGTTCATTATCCAGATTCCCACCACATGGCCCTAATCTGAATTTTTCTATTGCACAAAATTTAAATACATGATGGCCTGTCCCGCTTTTTTATGTTTGCTTTCGCGCATGCGCAAGAAACATTTCGTGACAGCTTAGGAGAGAAGCGGGGTTTTGCAGGTGCGGCACTGTGGCAGCCAGTGCTCCCACTGCCTTTTCAGGCTTGGCCTGTTTTCCCCAATGTGGTGGCACGCTGTTGCTGACAGTAGATCAGTCAGCGTGCCACCAATTTGAAACAAATTCGCTGCTGCAATGAGGGAGTGACCCGTCATTGCAGGGTGGTGCCTTGCCTGGTGTAACATTTCAAGTAACATTGCGGCGGTTCTCGCCGTCCGCCTCAGAGTCCCCATGTAAGCAGACTAGGGGGTTCCCAATCCCCTGTTGGCATGCCCCCCCCCTCCCCAGTTCATTTGCCGACTAGGTGGCCCAATCCCCATCCGGCATGATCGCGCCCCCCATTTGTTCTGTGCCGAGGGTGCCTAATCTTCTCGCCTCTCGCGCCCCTCCTCCAGCACACTGTATGGCCGATGGGGTGCCCAGTCCCCATCGGCTCCAGTCCTCCCCCCCTCCAAACAGACACTCAGGTGGCACACTGGGAGCCTACCCCAGTGTGCCAAAAGTTTCCCATGTTGTCGTTTTTTTTTTTGTTTGTTTAAATCCTCTAAAAAAAGAAAATGGTCCCTTGTTGAGTTCCATGCCCCCAACCCGCTCTCACCCTCTGCGCATCCCACCTCCCCACACACACCACCACACCCACCCCATGCTTACCTCCAGAGTCTTTGGTGGACCGGGAACACCTTTGCATTCTTCCAAGCCGACCGTGAACTGAAGAAATGCCAGTAAGCTGTATAATGGCATAAATGTTTTTTTTTTTTTTGGTTTGTTTGTTTTCCAACTTTGGTGCATCTCGGCCATTTTTGCAAATTTTGGCACCAGATTTTCCACATGGAGTTCTTGGGACCCCACCTCATGAATTCAGTCACTGTCATCTCATTATTCGGTCCTGAAAGGTGATTTCGCGGTCACTGCACGGAATCACCTTTCGGGACTGATTAACGAAACGACAGTGTCACTGTTCATGGGGTGGGCTGTCAAAAAGCCTATGTTGCAAATTTTGTGAAAACATTCCCAAAAATGACTGCGTTATGAGCGTGCATTGCGCAGTTTCTACGCATGCTCGTAACTTCGCAAATTTGTAATATTACTCCAGATTTTTCAACATTGGCATTTTCCACACTCCTTATGAACAGTGCAGCTGTTATTTTTCACATCCTGGCTGAAATGTGTTTTGCACTTCCGGGCGCAGAATAGCGCTGGTCGCTGGGAAATCAGTGTTTGGGACAGATTAAGAAAATCACAGTGACACTGTTCATGAACGGAGGTCCTAAAATGCCTATGTTGAAAATTTGGTGACAAACGTCCATAAAATGACTGTTACAAGCTTGCGTTGCACAGTTTCCACTCACCCTCGTAACTTGGCAAATTTGTAATATTTTCACTCCAGATTTTCAACATTGCCATTTTTTTCACACCTCCTTATGAACAGTACAGTTGTCATTTTTCATATCCTGCCCAAAATATGCGTTTGCACATCAGGCGCACAATGGCGCGGTCGCTGTTTGAAATCAATGTTCTGGACAGATTAAAAAATCATAGTGACAGTGTTCGTGAGCAGAGGTCACAAAATCCCTGTGTTGAACATTTGGTGAAATAATTCCACTAAATGACTGCGGTACGAGCATGTGTTGCGCAGTTTCCATTTACACTCGAAACTTCGAGCATTTTTTATATTTTCACTACAGATTTTCAACATTGCCATCTCTTCACACCTCCCTATGAATGGTACAGCTGTCATTCTTCACATCCTACCCGATCTGTGTTTTCACACATCTGGCGCAGAATGGCACGGTCGCTGTGTGAACTCAAAGTTCGGGACACATTAACAAAATCACAGTGCCACTGTTCATGAGAAGAGGTCCCAAATGCTTTCATGAGGTGGGGGTTACAAAAAGGCCATGTTGAAAATTGGTAGTGCAAATACCAACAAACGCCCAGGGTGTTTGGGTTTCTAACTGTAACGTCCCACCCTGAACAGACTGACAGGCATCAGGGGTGTGCCTTTGGATCGCCGACTGTAATGCTCATGCCATTCTACCCCCACCCTGAAGCCAGTGACAGGCATCAAGGTGTGCCTTGGACTCTTCAGCCCCAGACTTCACCCCATTCTCCTATACTGCACCCAATTCAGCGAGTGTCCTTATGAAATGGGGTGACTGTGAAGCCGAACACCCCAGGGCACACCTCAACACTTGTCGGTGTCTACAAGGATAGGGTGAGGTGAAATGTCGTAAGCATTATGGGCAGCGACCCAGATGCACACCCCAATGCCTGTCCATCTCTGCAGGATGGAGGTGGGGTTGGCGTGAGTTCAGTACTTCAGTGCCACTCTTATTCTGCATCTGTCTAACTCCTGCGTGTCCAATGTTAATATCAGCAAGCAAACATTCGGCATTGACAAATGCTTGATCTTACTTCAAGAAACAGCTCTTACAGCAGGTTACACCATTAGGACTGAAGCCGGCAGGCGTCAGGACCCCACGGAATTCTTCTAGCTAGCCATCTTCAGCGGGGACCGCCCCCGACGTCGGTCCCGCCCCCGACGTCAGGCGTAGTACATAAGGGGGCGGTCCCACCAGATTCCCCAGTTCTTTCCCACCGTCGACTTGCATGTCTCGACCCTTCGGCTCGTTTCTAGCTCGCGACACTCGGTTAAGTTCTTCCTTCGGGAAAAAGTTTTTTCGGCGAGGACCAGACGGGCAAGCCCGGTCCTGTCGCGCCCCCCCCCCCCAGGGAGCCCTCTCCAGAACCTGAGACCCCTGGGGAGCCGACGCCGGAACCCGACGACCGGCCATCGGCGCCCAGTCCGTCGTTGGGCCTCTCCATATCAGAGGTCAAGGACTTGTTCACCTACTGGTGGGACACCATAAAAAGGGATGTGGTTCCCACCCCTCCACCTGCGACCCCACCGGCCCCTGCGCCCCCTACTCCGTCCGGGGCGGCAGGCCGAGTACCTTCCCCCAGGAGCCGGCAGATCCTCCTAGGGGGAGACCAGACAAAAGGAGACCTCCGTCCAGATCTTCTTCAGGGTCACCCAGCCCTAAGAGACCCAGAAGACGCCGCCGTTCGCCGTCGACGGAGGACACGGGATCGGAATTCTCGGAAGGATCCAGATCCCCCTCTCCGATCCACATCCCTTCTCCGGACCCACGTGAACTTCCTAGATCTCCTCCGGATGACCCATCGTTCTCAGCGATCATGAGGCATATCCAAGAGAACATGGGTTGGGATGCGGAAGAATTAGACCCCGAGAGACTACGCCTCGCCAGGTATCTTCAGCAGAAAGATCCTAAGCCTGTGGTGGTACCACCCGTGGTGGACACTTTTGTGGACATCACCAAGGCAGTGTGGAAGCGTCCACACTCGCTCCCCGGCGATGCCGAAGAAAGCTGACCGCCTGTACAAGGCCCCTAGGGAGGACCAGTATCTGGCTTCACATCCTCTGGCCGACTCTCTGGTCATCACAGCCTCTCATGACCAGTCCCAGAGACCGCAACATTTGAGCACCCTGCCACCGGACCCGGAGTCCAAACAGCTGGACGCTATGGGTAGGCGCACTTATGCTTCCGCTACTTGCGCCATCAGATCCCTGAACTACTTAACCCACATGGTACAGTTCCAAAATGCCTTGTGGGAGCAGGGACTGGACCTGGCGGACAAATTGCCAGACGGTGAGCAGAAGGAGGAGATGTTGCAACTCCTCCGTACGGGTTCAGACGTGGGAACCCAGGTGCTGCGAGCCGCGTATGATTCCGCGGACTCCTCGGCCAGAGCAGCAGCTTCAGGCATATGCCTCCGGAGACACTCATGGCTCCGTGTCTCCAGATTCACCCCGGACGTCCAGAAGAACATCCTGGATACCTCCTTTGAGGGAGAAGTTCTTTTTGGTGAATCCTCTGAGAAGGTCCTCACCAAACTCCAAGAGGCCAGGAAGGCGGTGAGGTCGGTCCAGGCAATGTACCGACCCAGGCTTAGTTCCTTTCGTAGGAACCAAAGCTGTTTTCATGGCCGGACACAGAGACAGCAGTCCCGATCCGGACCACAACAGAGGGGCTCCGTTTCTCGCAGAGCCCAGGGAAAGTTGCCCGCGGGCGAAGCCAGCGCCCAGCTAAGCCGGCTCATCCACGGGCCCCTCCGCCGCCACAGCATGACTCCTTCCGGCCCCGCCCTCAGGATCAACGGGACATCAAGGTCGGAGTGCGTCTAGAATACCTGCCAGGGTGGCGTCCATAACCACCGACAGGTGGGTCCTTCAGTTGGTCGAAAGAAGCCATTTTATAGAATTCGCAGATAAGCCACCCTCGAGGCCTCCTCTGCTCTCCTGTTACTCGGGTCAGCACAGATTGCTTATCAGGCAAGAAATACTCGCGCTCCTGCAGAAGGGAGCGGTGGAGTATGTTCCAGAGAACCAGATAGGATCCGGATACTATTCCCACTTCTTTCTGGTTCCGAAGAAAACAGGGGACCTCCGTCCAGTCTTGGACCTCAGAGACCTAAATACATCGGTCGTCTACAAACGATTTCGCATGGTGACCCTTCAGGGTCTCATTCCCATGCTAAGGCAGGACGCCTTCTTAGTGTCCCTAGACATGCAGGACGCCTACCTGCATATCCCTGTGGTTCAAGCGCACAGGAGGTTCCTGCGCTTCGAGTTTCTCGGCCACCATTTCCAGTTCCGAGCTCTTCCGTTCGGACTGTCATTGGCCCCCAGGGTCTTTACCAAGTGCATGGCAGTCGTGGCAGCGTCTTTAAGGAGACAGGGCCTATGTGTTCCCGTACTTGGACGATTGGCTTCTCATGGCCGCCTCCAGAGAGGCGTTGTTGCTGGCTATCCAGAGCACCCGGGCTCTGTTCCAGTCTCTGGGCATCCTCATCAATTACGAGAAGTCTCTCCTCGTACCGTCACAGAAGCTGCAGTTCATAGGCGCAGATCTGGACACCGTCCAAGGGAAAGCATTTCTTCCCAACGAAAGAGCGGAACGCATCAGATCCCTCATCAGGGACCTCTCGGCGAAGAAGACTGCTCCGGCCAGACTGGTCCTTCGTTTGCTCGGACACATGGCTGCGGCCATTCCAACCGTCCCTTTGGCAAGGCTCCACATGCGGGTAACTCAGTGGATGCTCAAGGTACAGTGGGACCAAAGGCAAGAGCACATGCAGTAGCCGGTCAGAATCACAAATGCCGTGATTCGAGACTGGCAGTGGTGGCTAGACCCAGGAACACTCTCTGCGGGTGTTCCGTTCACAGCGCCGTCCCCCGGAGGCGATTCTTTCCACAGACGCCTCAGGGCTGGGGTGGGGAGCACACCTGAACGGGGTAAGGTCCCAGGGAACATGGACCCCTCAAGAAGCTCATCTCCACATCAACATTTTGGAGATAAGGGCGGTCCCTTACGCCCTGCAGGCCTTTCAGTCAGAGATCCCGCCGAATACTCTCATGCTTCAAACGGACAACACGGCGGTGATGTATTACCTCAACAAACAAGGAGGCGCACACTCTTACCCCCTTTGCAGGGAAGCGATGAGAGTGTGGGATTGGGTAATACGACACGGCGCGAGCCTGATTGCAGTTCACGTTCCCGGAGTGGACAACACAATCGCAGACGGCCTGAGTCGTTCCCAGGCCAAGGTCCACGAGTGGGAACTTCTTCAAGGGGTAGCAGAGGATCTGTTTCTTCGATGGGGCAACGCAAAACTGCCCAATTTTTGCTCGCTAGATCCAGGGCCTGGTGTTTTCTGGCGAGACGCATTGTCTCTCTCCTGGGCGGACAGATTCCTCTAGGCCTTCCCTTCCTTCCCGTTGATCCCAGAGGGTTCTTCTCAAACTGCGCAGGGAGCATGCAACGATGATCCTGGTAGCCCCATTCTGGCCCAGGCAGATCTGGTTCCCCTTGCTAACGCAGCTGTCCCGGGAACCTCCAATCCCGTTGCCTTTCAGCTCCCATCTCTTGTCTCAGGAGGAAGGTTCTCTAGTCCACCCGGACTTACGCTCACTGAACCTGCATGCATGTCTCCTAGAGACATAGCCATTTTGCGACACGGGGTCTCGAAAGAGGTGGCGGAAGTTCTTTCCGAGGCCAGAAAGCCGGCAACGCATGCGACGTACGCCATGAAATGGCACCGCTTTTGCTTGTGGTCGCAAGCACGCGGCCTTTCCCCTCTAGGATGCCCAGTGAAAGTGGTGCTGGAATACCTCCTTTCCCTATTCCATTCGAATCTCGCCTACTCCTCCATTAAGGTGCACTTCTGCGCGATTTCTGCTTGCCACTTCCCGGTGGGACAGCGCACAGTGGCACAGCTTGATGCCTCTCGAGATTTCCTGAGAGGGGTGTTACACCTTAGGCCACCCATTAAGGATCCAGTTCCTCCATGGTACTTACTCTTTGTCCTGGAACAACTCACGCTTCCTCCCTTTGAACCTGCCGCGGATTGCGAGCTGCGTTTTCTGTCGTGGAAAACGTTATTTTTGGTTGCTGTCACGTCAGCAAGGAGAGTTTCCGAGCTCCACGCTCTTATGTGTAAGGAGCCTTATTTAATTTTCCACCAGGACAGAGTATCTCTGAGGACGAATCCTAAGTTTTTACCTAAGGTGGTCTCTGCCCTCACTCTCAACCAGGACATCGATTTACCTGTATATTTTCCTAAATATTCCAATAGAGGAGAGGCATTGCTTCACACCCTGGATGTTCACCGCTGTCTAAGGTATTACCTGAACAGAACTAAACAGTTTCGCAAGTCGGAGCAACTCTTCATTTCCTTTGCTGAGAGGATGATGGGCCAACCAGTCTCGAAGCAGTCTCTTTCCCGCTGGCTTGTCAGTGTATCTCATTTTGCTCGACAGCCAGAACGACCCCTCCCGGGTACAGTCCGGGGCCATTCGACAGGGGGGTGGCTACCTCGTTTGCAGCACCTGTAGCGTCTCCACCTCGGCCATTTGTGCCGCAGCTACTGGAGCTCTGTGCACACATTCATTAGGCACTATAGCCTGGATATTGCTTCACGGCGGAGAGCCAGTTTCGGCCTGGCCGTGCTACAGGGTCTCCTGTCCTAGAGTCAGGACTTATCAAGGATCTTTCCTAGTTTCCTCCTCCCAGAATGCTTACAAGCGCTATTGCTTGGAAATCAGTCCTAATGGTGTAACCTGCTGCAAGAGCTGTTTCTCGAAGTAAGATAGTACAGTTACGTAAGAACTTACCGTAACAGTAGATCTTCGAGAACAGCTCTTGCAGCAGGTACCTTCCTGCCCACCATCCCCCTTGGAGGAGGCATGGCCTACGAGCCTTGGGCAGGGGCTTACGCCCTTTGCCTTTGATGCGGATCTTGGTCTCCCCATTCTGTCGTCATTTTGCAGCAGAGTCTCCGGCGGGAGAACTAGGAATCTGGCGGGACTGCCCCCTAATGTACTACGCCTGACGTCGGCAGCGGGACCGACGTCGGGGGCAGTCCCCGCTGAAGATAGCTAGCTAGAAGAATTCCGTGGGGTCCTGACGCCTGCCGGCTTCAGTCCTAATGGTGTAACCTGCTGCAAGAGCTGTTCTGGAAGATCTACTGTTACGGTAAGTTCTTACATAACTGTACTTTCTGACATGGCATGCTAAGGCATTCTTCTCATCTCCCCCCTTCCCCCCAATGGATCGAAGGTGTTCTTCAGTGCGTACCTTGAGGGGTCTAGTGGTTTTCCCTACGTAAAATGAGTCGCATTCACATGTGGCTAAATATATTACGTTTTTACTACTGCAATTAAAAAACTAATTCACTTTAAAAAGTTTATGGCTATTGCATGAAGTGAAGGTATCCATTCTCATGATGTTCAGACAAAACTTACAATTCCCACATATAAAGTTACCCATGGGTAGGGGTGGAAGCCATGTGTGGCTTTTATGTGTGTCATCCTTTGGAACTCCCTGGTAGCGATGCACAAGCTTGTCCCTTAGATTTGGACCCCTACGGTAAACTACCCTAGGTTTGTTTTTAACAATATCTGAAAGTAGGGGGTTAATTTGCCAGGATGTGCCAGTTGGTATTAATAATGTCTTGTATTGCCTGTGCATGTCTAGTGTAGTTCGTCACAAAATTGCCTTTTTGGGGTCCCTCCTCCTGTTGGTTACTCTGAAATAAACCTCCCCTATCAGTGTGGAGGACCTCCTGATGTGCTTCCTCCACCAGTACAGGACTATAGCCACGTGCAATAAATCTTGTACACATATCCATGCCATTAGTCACAAAGTCAGCATCTTCAGAGCATTTTCTGCGAGCTCTTACCATCTGAGCCTTGGGAATATTATCATATGGCGTAGATGGCAACTTGAGGCAAGCAAAAGAGAGTTCCTGTCAGTCTCCTTTTAAAATAAATTGGTTTTAAAAGTACCATCAGGTTCCACAGATGACTTTAGATCAAGAAAGGAGACAGAAGTGAGATCACATTCCACACAGAAAATTTCAAATTTGAATTACTATTTTCCAAATAGTATATGAACTCGCTCAGCTCACCCCGAGTGCCCTTCCACACCATAAATATGTCGTCAATAAAGCGACGCCAGATGTCAGTCCTATCATAAAAAGGATTGTTCTGGACATCACAGATGGTTGTTTTCTCCCATAGGCCTAAATAGAAATTGGCATAATTGGGGGCCAAGGTAGCCCCCATTGCCGTTCCCTTGAGCTGCAGATACATTTCACCCTGAAACAAAAAAGTTTTTCTTTAGAATATGCTCAGTACATGATAGCAAAAATTGCTGTTGTGTATTGACATCTGTATACAAATTCAGCCAATATTCCAAAGTTGAAATAACCTCTTCAGGCGGAATATTTGTATAAAGGGAGGTGATATCCATAGATACCAAAAACACCCTTGATCCGCTTCTGCATGTCATTCAATATTTGGGACGTATCTCGAATGAAAGAAGGTAATTCAGAAACATACCCCTTAATATAAGAGTCCACAAATCTGGACAGTGGTTCTGTCAGTGAACCAATGCCTGCCACTGTCGGTGTCCCCGGAGGGTGGTATAAATCTTTATGTACTTTGAGAAGTACATAAATGCAAGCTCTAACTGGGTGTGTGACAGTTAAATATCCCATCTCCTCATTTATGATCCCAGATGTTAATGCATCATTCAGAAAAACATCCATTTCCTGTTTATACTTATTTGTGGGGTCACTCTTTAGCTTGACATAAAACAGTTTGTCACCCAGTTGTCTACAGATTTCCCCTATATATTTCTCAGTTTGCATGACAACCACAGAGCCCCCCTTGTCCGCTGGTTTTATCATAAGATCAACATTTTCCTGTTAACTTTTTAAAGCAGCTGTCTCTTCTGAGGTAATGTTAACATAGGTGGTTCTAGTGTCAGTCTCAAATAAGGTTTTTAAAGCCCTCTCACAAGCTCACTCAAATATTTTCACAGTGTCATTGTATTGAGGCATATAGGTAGATACTGGTCGAAATGGGCTTACCTCCCTTTGTCTGGATGAATCCACAGTCACAGAATCTGGGGACACTATACCACGACACATATTGCTTTTATTATAATGTGCTTTTAAATTCAAGTTCCTAGTGAAGTGGTGTAAAGCCACATGTACTTCAAAGTGATTTGAGTCCTGAGTAGGTAGAAAGGACAGTTCTTTCTGTAGTACTTGTATAGGGGTAAGTTCACACTCAAGAGATGTTGATCACAATGTTCTCTACTGTCCCAGTTAATTTATTCTTCTCCCCCGAACCTTGCTGCCTATATTTCCTACCTCCTCTCCCGGTTGGTTTCCTCTGCCACGGCCATAGTAGACTGCTAGCTAGAATGTTTCCATGTGGTCCTGATGCCTGGTGGCTAAGTCCTACCGGTGTTGGCCTGCTGCAAGAGCTCCTCTCGAAGATCTGCTGTTCCAGTACGTTCTTACGTAACTGTACTTTACAGTTGTAACCATAGAAAAGGAACAATTGGGTAGGGAATCGAGGCATAATACGTAATTTAACAAAAGCGTTTTATTGTGCTATAACAGATGATTGAATAAGCTCTGCTGCATAGAAAATTGAGTCGTGTTCTGTGTTTGGATAAAAGAGCTATTGAACTGCATGTGTTGCGATCCAGTACCACTACAGAGTAGTAACATCAAAGATTTGGTAGGCTGGTTTGTAATTTCAGACCACCTTACTGTTCTGGCTAATTCAGACCCTTTGTGAACTTCAGAAAGTGTTTAAAAAGTGAGAGTAGAGATTGAAAAGTAAATTTAACTGCTTATTATTAGTTAAAGTGAAAATGTTTGTGATTCTTGTTGGCAGGTGGTGGAAGATGGGTATGAATTCTTTGCCAAGCGACAATTGGTGACTCTCTTCTCAGCTCCTAATTACTGTGGCGAGTTTGATAATGCAGGAGGCATGATGAGTGTGGATGAAACACTGATGTGTTCTTTTCAGGTAAAGTTCAACTTAAAATCTAAGAGTTTGGTAATAGGGTATGTGTGGTAGGGTAGTGACAGGTATATTCAATGCTCTGAATCTATTCTGCTGTGAGCTGTGAAAAACGTAAAATGTTTGCCCCAGAGCTGGAATAGGGACATGCAAGCCCCAAACACCATGCTGGGGCTGACTGGATGCCGAAAACTTTACAGAGGTGAAACTCTTGGCTCCTGTGGAGAAAGGACATGGGTCCCCTGGCATTTGCCACCCCATGCTGGCCAGCCATGGTGCTGAAATACTATCACCTGTGAAGGCACCCATCCAGATGAAGGGGCAGTTGTAGTAGCCCCACCATGAGGGTTGGGGATGGGGAACCAGGGAGGGAAATCATTCAGGAAAAACTTAATACGATTGTATTTGACAGACGAAATCTTCATGACAGAACCTAAAAAAAAAAAACTTTGCAAAGGTTTTTTGAAAGTTTGAGAATATTCACCTGTTGTGAAGATTTCATTTCATTTTATTGAAGGGTTAGACCATTGAGAATTAACTTATTTAAAATGGTGACCCATGGCACAACAAATAACATTTTGCAAAATTGCAAAACACACAAAAGTCCATAAATACAAAAGAAATACATAACCTATAAATGCATTGCACATCATAAGGTAGCAGCATTTCTGATGAAACATTATATATACCGGGCGTATATAATCAAGCTAGACACAGCAGGGTTTAATTTGTGTAGTAATGGTGTCAACATGTCAGATTTGGCACCACAGAATGGCCCTTGCACGTCTGTGTTGGCGAATCCGGGCTTGCTCAAGGATGTCTCCTCCATAGAGCCCTACCCTTTGGACTGTAAGCAGATGGCGTCAGGACTTCACAGTAAACTTATCCATAACTGAAGTCTCCCTTTCCACGTTGTCTGATGCATCAGTGTTGCATATATAACATGGGCATCCCCCATACTTAAGTTCTTGTTTTGTCCTCCATTGAATGCACATTGGACCAGTGGAGATTCCATGTATTCATCGTTTCTAGGGGCAGGGATACAGTTCACTATCCACACTGACAGTTCTACTGGAATTGGCTTTTGTTGGACGTCTTTAAGCTAAGCTCCTCACATCATCCAGGTGGTATATTCCCAACTCCACCCGTGACATCATGTCTTTTTGTCTGCTGGAAGAACAGGTCCCATCCTTAGCAGCTTTTGGTTTGGTTATTGCACCTTTGGCGAAGTTAGTGTTTCAAAGTGTTTTTTGATTTAATTCTCAGTTCTTCGACTCCCCTTGACGGATCATAGAGCCACGCAAAACGGGATTTAAATACTGCATTTGGTACCACCAGAAGATGCACGACCCATGCCTGTAAAGCCTGGGCAGGCAGCACAGCATGGCCGGGTGTGGCTTGTGTTTGCCTGTGCTTTTGGAAGCACTGACTTACCCTCAGTCAGCCTTTGGAACAAGATCTGAAGAACTGATCCAAAGGCCACAAGCAGGTCTCGGCGGCTGCCGAGTTGGCTGCCCAGCTTCTTCAAAGAGGAAGTGGCAGCTGCGGTGGTGGGCCCCTCCCCGGTCCTTTATCTACTGGGTCCAGCATCGGAGGGTTGTTCACGGAAGACTTCCGTGAAATGTGCATTGCCCTCCAGACCACAGCAGGAAACACAGGTGCCGTCAACACCGGTCATGGGACCAGGAAAGTGAGATCATCCCGATCCCTCGACTGCCCCCCACCGCTCGACTTTGGTTAAAGCTCCCTTGATTAAGGGTAGGGTCGTGAGCTCCTCAGTACCGCCTGTCGGGCTTTTCCACCTCGACCCTGGTCGAGCAGGCCATTAAGATTTTCCTCAGGACTGTCAGCTAAAGCCGGCTTGGTGGCACTGAGGGTTGTGGCGCTAGATGCCTTGCGTTGTGCCACGCCAGCGACCCGCATGCAGGAATGACCTTGGGTCGTTGGAGAGCCGGGGGGGGGGGGCAAGATTGAGCAGCCAAAAGGCGGCTCTTCTCTCCCGGGATGGTCATCATGCCCCCCCCCCAGTCAACTGTCAACCGGTTGTTGGATGAGATTGACAACTCTATCTCTCAGACCCCTGTTCTCCCAGTCCTCACTCAGGCAGACATGGCTTGGTTGGTACACCCAGCCAGGTTACCTCGAAAGAGGCTTCTACTGACAGTTGATCCTCCAAAGCGTCTTCTACTCAATGTAGCAAGGCATGTGGTCTGCCACAACCAGCCAGAGGTTTCTCCTCGATGTTGACACTCTGGTCAACAGTCGAGGTCTCAACTGAGACAGTCCCCTTCTCTGTCCCACTCAACTGAGAGGCGTCTGTGCTGGCGCTACGAGCAGCTGCTCTGGCAACAGTGGTCCATCGCAGGGTGGGGTAGGGATTTACTCTCTAGACCTTAGGTCACCTGGCAGCTGACAGTCATACCCTCCTCACATGTCCACACTTTGCAGGAGCTTCCCGCAAATGCTTCTCCTTCCCTGAGAGTGGTGTCGCCACCTGTGCTGCTGAAGGTGAGTGCCCTGACTAAGGAGGCCTACTGAGCTACCAGCTTGCCAGGCCAGATGTTGGTGATCATCACCCAGTCCAAGGATTCTCATGTTGTCCACATCAAAAAAATGGTTAAAGGACGTTTTCAAGGAGTCCTCGAACGATTCTGATCGATCATCCATGGTGTCCTCTGTGACTCACATCTTCAATTGCTGTTCAGTTGACCACCGACCATGGACTGGTGCCATTCGGGGCTGATGTCTGAGTCCATGAGTGTCCCTCTGGAGCTTGTCCAAAAGAGGGCTAAGTACTCCTTTACAGACATTTTAGATAGGGATGAATTCAGGGGGTGGGGGGGTTGCTTTTCTACGGCTAAGGCCACATTGGGACCAGCCCTGAAGCTTTGTCAGCATTCAGAATCCAGCCTAGCACCCTCCACCCATGTGGACTGCAAATATGCAGTTCCTACCAGGTCCCTCTCAGGATTTTTCAGACCACCCTTTGGCTGAAGGACTGGTCTATGACTCAGCCTTCCGTGAATCCGGGGACCAAGAGGACGAGAATAAACCTCCAGACAAGGAGTCCAAAAAGACTGCCAATGTTGCTAGAACGGTGTATGCCAAGACATCCTTGGGTCTCTGTCTGACAGGTTACTCCATCATGATGGCCTGCTTTGGGTATTCCCTGTTGGGAATCCTTGGTGATATCCTCGTCTCCATGCTGACCAGCAGGTGCAGTTGGTCCTGGATGTGGGTCAATTGCTGGCCAAGCACTAGCTCCAGATGGCCTTGGACATGGGGAATTCCTGTGCCCTTGCCATGGCAGCAGCTGTCTCTATGTCTTACAGGACCTAGCTGCATCTGTCCACCTTTACAGCGGACACCCAGCACAAGCTGGCTGATTTCCCTTTTCTGGGCACCGACCTCTTTGGCCCTGGAATGGAAGGACATCTCACATGCACAGAGAAGTCCAACGCCACTCTTGACTCTGTGGCTTCGTCCCAGAAGGACCAGAAATAGAAGCCTTAAAAAGGACTTTCCATTACCAGTCCTTCAGCCACAGCCTTCTCGGCAGCAGCCCCAGCAAGGGCAACATCAGGCCTGGCTGCTGAAACCCAGATTTGGTGGCAGGGGCCCCAAGCGAGGTGGGGGCAGGGGTGGAGGTGCCCCTCAGGGCCCTGTGGCTTGTGGCCCCGCAAAGGCTGCATAGTGATGGGTTGGGGGCTGTCATCCCTCCCCCGTCCCATCCCTGTCTGTACTCCCATTCAGGGTTCAGCTTCATCATTTCTTGCCACATTGGTCTGTTATAACGACTACAACTGGATGCCAGAAGTAGTAGGCAGAGGGCTGCCTCTGGGTTTCAGTGATCTCCTGCCTTACTGACTCTGCGCTACCTGGGAATCCAGGTTGTCGCAGGACATGCTGTCCATCCTTCAGAAGGACATCGCTCAGCTCCATGTCCCGGATACCTGGACCAGTCAAAGTTATATGTCCAGGTACTTCCTAGTTCTGAAACGGATATGGGGCTTGTGCCCCATACTGGATCTGCACGATCTGATCCAGTTCATGCAGAAGCACAAGTACTAGATGGTCACTCCGAATCAAATCATTCCTTCTCTGAAGCAGGGCATGTGGTTCTGCTCCCTGGACCTCCAGGATGTGTTCTTCCACATCCCAGTCTCTGTCCCGCTGCCAGTTCCTGCAGTTCCATGCAGAAGGTGTACTGTACCAGTTTCAGGTCATGCCTTTCGGTCTCTCATCCACACCCAGGGTCTTCAAGTGCATGGCAGTGGTGGCAGCCTTCCTGTGGCTCAAGGGTGTCCGGTTGTATTCCTGTCTGGATGACAGGTTGGTAGCTGGGCCGTCCAAAGAGAATGTCGAAAGGCCCAGAGATCTGGCCCTCCAGACCTGTCGCAGCTTGGCCCTGTTGGTCAGCTCGGAGATGTCTGAACTGGTCCCCTTGCAGGTATCAAGTTCACTGAGGCAAAACTAGTCTCCCTGTGGGCCAAGGCTTACCTCCCTGCAGACCAGGCACTGGATCGTACCTCCTTTGCCCTATCATTTCAGGTTGGGCTCTCGCACCTCGGCCAGGATTTCCTGCAGCTGCTGGGGTACATGGCGTCCTACAGCAGTGTTGTCTGTTGGGGCCTGCTGGTGGATGCGCGACCTACAGTTGGAGTTGGGCTGTCTGTGGTCCCAATGCCCTGGCCACTTGGACCAGCTGGCCACAGTGACCCAGCCAGTGTGGGACGCCGTCCAGTGGTGGCTAGTCCTGGAACATCTGCAGGAAGATTTGTCTGCCAGAGGTTGTCTGGCACACTGACAGCAGACACATCTCTGGAGAGGTGGGGAGCACACCTGGGAGACCATAGAGCCCACGGGTTCTAATCACCCCGAGTCCCATCACCTCATAAACTTGACGGAGTTCCATGCATTGCAGCTTGCAGTGACAGAATTTGCTCCTCTAGTCAGGGGTCAGGTGTGCAAATCCAGATGGACAACACCAAGACCATGTTCCACCTGTACAGGCAGGGTGGAACACTCTCCCTTCCCCCGTGTTGGGAGGCCCACCGCACCTGGATCTTCATGCACAGCCTGGGTGCAGAACTTCTGGCAATCCATGTGAAATGGGTGACCAGTCAGCTGGCAGATGCTCTCAGTCAGGTAAGAGAGACATCGCAAGAGTGGTCCCTGAATCAAGAGATGGTCAGCCACCTATTCTCGCTGTGAGGCACTGCTCTGAAGGATGTTTGGCTCCTGGGAGAATGCCAAACTGAGGCTGTTTTGTGCCCACCCCCACAGTCCAGAACACAGTTGGAAGATGCCTTCATGAGTCCCTGGATCTACAAGGTAGTGGTCAAGGCTTGGAACGACAAGATGATCCTGACAACTCCAGACTGGCCCAGACAGTTCGGATGCCTCCTCACCTGGATCTGGTGACCAGGCAACAGGGGATGGTCCTGCGCCCAGACTTGATATCCCTGCACCTCTCACCTGGTTCCTGAGCAGCTAGAGTTCCAGGCCTTGGGTCTGTCAGAAGTAGTAGTCCACATTTTGGAGGCCTCCCGAAGAGAGTCAGCTCGCAAATGCTGTGCATTTAAATGGTAGAGGTTCTCCATATGGTGCTAGAGCAAGGAGCTTGGGTCCCCTTGCCTGACCTGTGGCAAGCAACTTAAAGAACCTCTGGTCCCTCTCTCAATCGGGCCTGCAAGTGACAATCTTTAAGGTGCTCTTGGCAGCCATATCTTCTTATCGGGCACGGGTTGGTAAGCCGACAGTGGCCCAGAAGAATGTGGTCAAGTGCTTTTTCAAGTGTCTGAACCACCTGTCCCCTCCGATGCATGAACTACCGTGGGACTTACTGCTAGTGCTGGCTTTGCTTATGGGCAGCCTGTTTGAACCTATACACAGGTGTGAGATGTCACACCTGTCATGGAGGATGGTCTTCTTGGCCATAATGTCAGCCAGAAGGATTAGCGAGCTCCATGCGCTCTTGGTGGAGTCTCTATACCTGGTTTTCTACAAGGACCAGGTAATCTTTCGCATCCACCTGAAGATCCTCCTGATGGTGGTATCGGAATTTCACCTTAACCAGGTGATTAACCTTCTGTTGTACTTTACCAGCTTATCTGTTAGAGGCTGACCGTAGGCTCCATACTTGCAGTCTACGGAGAGCACTGTCTTACCATAAGATATGCACCGCTAGAGTTCGGGGTGAGGCTTGCAGCTGTTTGTAACATACGCTGAAGCGGTAGCCCGTGACATCCACGACCGCGACTGAGTGAATCACACAACGGCAACTCAATCGCAGCGCATGTCATTGGGGCTACCAAGGAGGTGCAGTGACTGGATGGGGTGGGTTGGCGACTAGCGACAGGATGACGCTACACGTACGTGCGCGGTGGGGGGTGGGAGCGAGCATGCTCGGCGATAGGCAGGAGGGGTAGTGTTGCGGTAGGCTGCCAAGCTGGCCCTGTGACGTGGTGGGTGGGTTCGTGGCTTTGATGGGTAGGGTGCTGGGTTTGGGTCTGGGCGCAGGAATGTTTTTGTTGCGCCTGGCCCAAATTTTTTTTTTTATGTTTTGCACCCCCTGGAGTTGAGAATCCTTAAGTGGGGGGCTTCTGTAAAAAATACAAGTCCCTGGGGCTGTTTTGTTGTGCGCCAGGGAGTCGGAGCGCCAAAATTGATTTTTTGACCCTCTGACTTCACCGGAACGGCAATCGCCTTTCGGCAGTCGCCATTATGACATGGAACCTGCTGAAGCCACGCCTGGCAGACCAGCAGCTAAGTGGATGATTAGCAGGTGGATAACATCCTGCATCGACTTCTGCAATAGTCTTACTGGTAGAGAGCCTCCTGTAAGGCTTAGAGCTCATTCCTCCAGATATACTGCTGCCTCGGTGGTTGCCTCCAGGGATATTCCCATCCAGGATCCCTGCAGGGATGCTACCTGGAGGACAGCACACACCTTCATTTTTTTTTTTTTTTTAGTCTTTGGTAAGGGTATGGACCACTAGGCACAAGTGCCTGTTTTCAGTGGCGACCTGGGAGCACTGGGCAGTTAAGTGACTTGCTCAGAGTCGCACAGTATGCAAGTGGAGGTTGTGAGACTCAAGTTCAGGTCTGGTCTGCTGGATGTATCAAGCTTGTTCACACCTCGTTCCTCTAACCTCTAGGCTATACTGCCAGCCCAGCTCATATCCCACTACAGCACTGACCCAGAGTCCTGTCGAGATGCTGCCTTTGGAACCTTGGTTCTCCAATCTCTGTTCGCCAAGTAGGATTGTGCTTTACCCCCTCTTCCCTGAGAATTGTTAGGAGTCTGCAAGATCATGGATAGTGAACTGTATCCACACACTGGCAGTTCCAATGGAAGTGCTGATTCATCGGAACATCTTTAAGCTAAGCTCCTCCCACCACCTGGGCGGTATGTGCTCCAGCTTTGCCCCACGATGTCAGATATTCCTTTCCACTGGAAGAGTTCAGTCTCTTCCTTCATAGCTCCACACGTTGTAGGACCTAAAGTGTGCCATTGGCAAATTTGTCACTTTTTCAAAGCATTTCTTTGGTTATCTCTATTTCCTTGGTTCTAGGGACATGGATATGTTGTTCATCCACACTGTCTGGCAGGTTCCTTGCCGCTTTAAATCTTGCCGGAAGGTCTTCAAGCTGTCTCCTCCCACCCACCCGGATGGTAAAACTCTCGGCTCCGCCCCATGACGCCAGATCTTCCTTACCGCTTGGAAGCTCAGGTTCCCTCCTTAATGCTCTGCGTGTAGACTGGATCCTAATTCTTTGGTTCGCCCAAAACTTGTTTTAAAATTTTCAAGACTTCGGTCAAGTTTCTCCCTCGCGGCTGCGATGGACAAATCGACTCCCGGATTTCGGCGGTGCCCTTGTGGGCAGAAGATGTCCAGGACAGACCCGCACACCATGTGAGTCTATTGCCTCGGCCTAGAACATGACCCGCAGGCCTGTGAGTTATGCCGTTCGTTTTCGGCCAACGTCCTGGAAGACCGCGCTGCCCGGTTACAGCTTGGGCGCCCCAAGAAGCGCTACCCGCTGGTTAAGTCGAAGGAGGCCCGTTGGGCAGTTACCGCGGCGGCTGGCTCGGCTGAGCAACTCGAGCAGATGATCGCCCTCGAGGAGGAGGCGGCACAGGCCGCATCATCCTCTTCCTCGGTCGCGGCATTTATCCTGCTCTCACTGGGTACCTCATATTCAGCTTCTTTCAAGGAACTTTGCCAGTCTCTTTCCACGAAGGGAGAGGGGCCATCGGGACATTCCTCTCAGTCCAAAAAGAAGGACTCAAAGGGTAGGTCCCATCGTCTGCGTTCGTGGGAGCGGGAGAGGTCCCCTTCCCCGGACAGTCGAGACACTGCTTCGGTCGAGGTTGTCCCCGTCAGGTCAGCCTGCCGAGACACCCGTCGACACGGTCGAGATTTTTCTCGACCCGTCAGACGGGCTGTCGACTGGTGAAGCCGACAACCCTTCTTCACCGGTTCCCCCGGTGAAGACCGAGGACTTGCCTCCGCCTCCGGTGCCGCAGTCCCCGGTTAAGGCTTCCGATCCGAGGGAAGAGCGGGTGTCCCCTGCCCTTCCCAGACCGTCTCCTCGGAAACGCCGAGATCTCAGTCTCTGACATCGTCCCGGCCTCGGCACGAGTAAGCGGCACACGCCTTTCGTCCTCGTCTTCCTCCTCGGAAGAGGGAGAGGCTTAAGCGCAAGTTGCGTCGGCGCTACGAGGACCTGATGTGGCAGTTACTTCTGTTTGGAACAAGCTTTAATGAGTCGCTTCCCCGCCATCAAGTGGCTGGGGAACTTTAGCGCCAAACAACCCCTCGCCAGTAGCCAAGGTGCCCAAGCCTGGGCGGTTGTTTGCCGGGCCAGCTGCCCCACCGATTGTGTTGTAACCTCCACCTCCACCTCCACAACCAAAATCAGGGGCGCCGACCAAGGACTCTCGGTCGGGTCAGGGCCTGCCCCACAGGTTGTCGGTCACCCTCACTCCCGACCGTCCTCGGCAGGTGGAGGGTGGCTCAGGCCCCAGGCAGCTCTTCGCGGACTCCTCGGAGTCCGACGATGACTCCTCCCTGTTCTCCAGGCCCATTGACCTGGAGTCCTCCAGGGGCCAGTCGATGGACGAAAGCCCATCGTCCTTCATGGGTTTGCTTCGGCTCATCTCTGAGTCCACCGGGATGCAGCTCGAGCCTGTATCTAAGCGGGCCAAGTATCCCCTGACGGAGATACTGGACCGAGGGGATTCACCCACGGAGGCCTTTCCAGTGGCTGAAGCCTTTGTTGGCCCAGCCTTGGAGCTGTGTCAGCGGCTTGCTTCCTGTCCTGTGCCTTCGGCCAGGAGGTATGCGGTCCCTACCGCTCTTGTCCGTTGAGCACCTCTCATGAGGGTTAGTCACCGATAGCTTCTCTGGGGTTCCGGAACGCTTAGGATGTGGATAGCCCTCTGACAAGGAGTCCAAAAGCTGGACTATGCCGGGCGCAAGGTGTACGCTTGCGCCCTCCTTAGGGCTCTCTGCCAGGCCAGCTCGGCCGTTGATGGCACACTTCTCCCACACCCTCATGGGCTCCCTGGATGAGGTGATCCTCATCTCCCGGCCAACCTGCAGACCACGGTCAAGCAGGTGCGGGATCAGGGAAGGGCAGTGGCGAAACAGAAGCTCCAAACGGCTCTGGACATTGGAGACTCCTGTGCCAGATCAGTTGTGGCCACGGTGGCCATGCGCCGCAGAGCATGGCTGAGGATATCCACCTTCACGGCGGATACCCAGCACAAATTGGCGGATGTCCCCTTCTTGGGGACCAACCTCTTCGGCCCTGGAGTGGAAGGTCACCTCCAGCAGATCGAAAAGTCCAATGCCACTCTGGACTCGGTCACCTCCGCCCAAAAGGACAAAGGCCGCCAACAGCAGCAGCACAAGTCCTTTCGTCCTTCTGCGCCTGCGGCATGTCCAGCCCACCAGCACCAGGGCAGCAGGCTCGTGCTTGGCATCCCAAACCCAAGCCCAGCAGGTCCCTCGGCCAGTCCCTCCTCTAAGCCTGCCCATTGAGGGGTGTCACCCCCAGCCTCGCCACTCCCCCCTGGGTACCCCCCGTGGGGGGATGGCTCCGCCACTTCCTTTCCGTCTGGTCTGCTATCACACACGGACCGTGGGTGTTGGAGGTGGTAGGAAGGCCTGCCCCTGGAGTTCGGCAGGCCCCACCCTTCTGAGCCACACCGGGGCGGTAGGTCCGAGCCTCTGTCGACGAGCCGAGCCGACATCGCCCTGCTCCCGAGAAAGAGGTGATCAGGAAGGTGGCGGATCCTCCTCCAGACCCGTGGTTTGTGTCCAGGTACTTCCTGGTCCCAAAACGGACGGGGGGGCTGGCACCCCATTCTCGACCTGCATGACCTGAACAGGTTCCTAAGGTCTCGGACCTTCAGGATGGTCACTCTGGCTCAGATAATCCCATCCTTGGAACGAGGCGTGTGGTTCTGTTCTCTGGACCTTCAGGACGCGTTCTTTCACGTCCCAATCCATCCGTCCCACCAGAGATTCCTCCGCTCAGAGTGGAGGGATCCCTTTATGAGTTCCGGGCCATGCCCTTCGGCCTTTCCCTAGCTCCCAGGGTTTTCACCAAATGCATGGCAGTGGTGACAACATTCCTGCGGCGCCGAAGGGTCCGGGTGTACCCCTACCTGGACGACTGGCTGATTGCAGCCCCCTCCAGAGCGGAGATGGAGCGGTCCAGAGATCTGGCCCTCCAGGTTTGCTCTCAGGTTGGCGGCCTCATCAATGAGGCCAAGTCGAACCTCGTGCCAAAGCAGGTGATACAATTCATCAGGGCAGAGCTCGACTCTCTACGAGCCAGAGCACGGCTCCCGGCGGACATGGCCGAGGTTCTTTCCTCCTTTGCCCAATCATTTCAGGTTGGGCAATCCCGCCCTGCCCGGGACTTCCTGGGCCTCATGGTGGCCTGCACCAGCGTGGTCCGTTGGGCCCGCTGGTACATGCGTCCCCTTCAGTGGGGGCTAGCCAGCCAATGGTCGCAACACTTCGATCCGCTGGATCGGCTAGTGACAGTGACCCAGGTGATGTGGAACGCTCTCCAGTGGTGGACCGTTCCAGCACATCTGCAAGAGGGCATCCCATTTGTCCGCCCCGAGCCAGCGGTCTCTCTATCGACTGATGCCTCTCTGATGGGTTGGGGTGCCCATCTGGGGAAGCACAGAGCACACGGCCTCTGGTCCCCTCGGGAGTCCCGATGCCACATCAACCTGCTGGAGCTTCGAGCAGTTCGTCTAACCCTCACCGCCTTCACTCCATTTCTACGGGGTCAAGTGGTTCGGGTCCAGACGGACAATACCACGACCATGTACTACCTAAACCGCCAGGGCGGGACGCGCTCCATGCCTCTCTGCAGGGAAGCTCTCCGCATTTGGTCACTCGTGCACAGCCTGGAGGCGGATCTCCTCGCCATTCATATGGCAGGAGCCTCCAAC
The DNA here is from genome assembly GCA_016271365.2 of Neoceratodus forsteri. Taxonomy (NCBI): domain Eukaryota; kingdom Metazoa; phylum Chordata; order Ceratodontiformes; family Ceratodontidae; genus Neoceratodus; species Neoceratodus forsteri. The sequence goes on along the minus strand of CM057451.1, from coordinate 326,974,901 downwards.
ACCCTGGCCGATGCCCTAAGCCAGATAGGGGCTGTGTCTCACGAGTGGTCTCTCCTGCCGGAGGTAGTACAAGATATCTTCTCCCATTGGGGCACACCTCAGGCGGATCTGTTTGCCTCCAGGGAGAATGCGAAGCTGAGACTGTTTCATGCCCGCCCCCCTCAGCAGGGCTCGCTGCAGGGGGATGCCTTCTCGAGGCCGTGGACCCCGGGCCTCTTCTACGCTTGCCCATTTCCTTGATCCACAAGGTGCTTTCAAGGGCGAGGAGGGACAAAGCGAGGTGATTCTGGTAGCCCCAGACTGGCCGCCAGTTCTGGTATCCAGATTCTCAGTCTCGGCTCCAGGCTCCCGAGGTGGCTTCCAGCCCGCCCGGACCTGATCTCAGTCAATCAGGGGAAGGTATTCCATCTGGACCTTCAGTCCCTGCACCTGGCGGCCTGGTTCCTGAGCGACTAGAGTTCCAGGCCTTGGGTCTTTCCGACGAGGTCCTCAACGTCGTCGAGGCGTCACATAAGGAGTCGACCAGAAAATGCTACGCCTTCAAATGGAAGAGATTCTCCATTTGGTGTCAGGGCAAGGGTCTGGACCCTTCCTCCTGTTCCTTGGCAAGCATTCTGGACTACCTGTGGTCCCTTTCTCAGCAAGGGCTTCGGTCGACGACCCTTAAGGTGCACCTGGCAGCCATCTCTGCTTACCGGGCGCGGGCCGGGAAGCAGTCGGTGGCGCAGGAGAAGGTGGTTGGGCGCTTTTTCCAAGGCCTTGATCACATATCCCTCTCCGGTGCGAGAACCTCCACCTCCGTGGGATCTACTGCTGGTATTGGCTAAGCTCATGGGCAAGCCATTCGAACCGATGCACAGGTGTGACATCTCTCACCTGTCGTGGAAGACCGCCTTCTTGGTGGCTATCACGTCAGCCAGAAGGATGGGAGCTCCAGGCGCTTTCCATCGAGTTTCCTTATCTGGTCTTCCACAGGGACAAGGTTGTCCTGCGCCCCACCAAAATTCCTTCCGAAGGTGGTGTCTGAGTTTCACCTTAACCAGGTGTTGACTCTGCCGGGGTTCTACCCCAGTCACACCTCGGAGGCCGAATATAGGCTCCATACTTTGGACCCTAGAAGAGCGCTCGCTTATTACAAGGAGCGGACGGCTGAAGTTCGGGGAGAGGTTCGCCAGCTGTTTGTCACCTAGGCTGAAGCCGCACCTGGCAGACCTGCAGCCAAGCGGACGATAGGCAGGTGGGTCACCTCCTGCATAGATCTCTGCTATAGGTTGGCGGGCATGGAGCCTCCCAGAGGGATAAGAGCTCATTCTACCCGCCATGCCGCTGCATTGGTGGCTGCTTCCAGGGATGTCCCTATCCAGGAAATCTGCAGGGCTGCTACCTGGAAGTCGGCACATACCTTCATCACCCACTACCACATCGACCTTGAGTCACGCCGGGATGCTGGTTTTGGGGCCTCGGTTCTCCAGTCTCTATTCCTAAGTAGGGGTGTGCGCCCTCCTCCCGGAGAACTGCTAGAGTCTGCCAGACAGTGTGGATGAACAACATATCCATGTCCCTAGAAATATAGGTTACTCACCTGTAACAGGAGTTCTAGGAATGGTATATGTTGTTCATCCATACGACCCACCTGACCTCCCCGGCTTCCACGCACAACCTGGCCTCCAGCGGGCTAAATCTGACGTCATGGGGCGGAGCCGAGAGTTTTACCACCCGGGTGGGTGGGAGGAGCCAGTTTGAAGACCTTCCGGCAAGATAGAAAGCGGCAAGGAACCTGCCAGACAGTGTGGATGAACTATACCATTCCTAGAACTCCTGTTACAGGTGAGTAACCTGTATTTCTTCACCTGCCTTGGTGATGGAACATGGAACACGTAGAAGCAAAGCCCACTCCTGGCTTCAAATTCTGCATCATATGCCGCCAGAAAATGTCGCGGATGTACCCACACATGTCTTGCCTCTAGTGTTTGGGGCTGCACATGATGTTTCAGGCTGCAGCCTGTACCAGGCAATGCTCCCTTCTTTGTTGGAGGATCGCACAACCCAGCTTCTCTTAGGCTGGCCGAAAGGGAGGCCTGTGCTGCAGTGGGGTCAGCACCAGCTCCCGGCCATGGAAGAGGTGTCAGCCAGTGCTGCGGCTGGCACTTCATCGGCCTTGGCGCTGCTCCTGGCTGAGGCCAGTGTCAGTACGTCCTTCACCAGTGAATTCCGGGAGATCCTTCAGGGAGAGCCCTGCCCGCCATCATAAGAAACGCAAGCACCGCCGGCACTGGTCATGGGACAGAGAGGGATCATGCTCCTCCCAATCAACTTCAGGCAAGCCTTTCTTAGACGAGGGCCAGGTTGTAAGCTCCATGGTGCCCCCATTGGGCTTGTCAGCCTTGACACTGACCAGTCAGGTGTCAGGATTTTTCTCATCCCCGTCAACTAGTTGTCAGAGAAGTCGATAAGACTCTGGTGTTACCGGTCCTCACTGAGGAGGACGTGGACCAGTTGGTGTCCCCAGCAGACTCCACTTGGTAACAGCCTCCCCCAGAAATCATTACACCGAAGCGGGTGCAGGTTATTTACACTGCACCCCCAGTGCTTCTATCGCCATTGGCCTCGTGACGCTGAGGCACCATTCATGCTCTCGGTCTGGCTTGACAGGCATCGTTGAAGTTCCTCAACCTCTTCGTCCTTGGACAAGGAGAAGCTCTGCCATTGCATGTTGTGGCACTATGAGGAACTGTGGCAGCAGTGACCCACGGTGGATCAGGATAGGGATCTACCCTTGACCCATGTGGTTGACTGGCCTGTGCCAGTCAGGCCCATGCCGGTCTGCCCAAGGTAGTTGTCCTCAACACTTGTTTCCCCACCCTTGTGGGTGGAGTTGCCTCCACCACAGCCTTTGGTGGGAACCCCGACCAAGGACTCCCATGCTTCAGCCAGCTTGTCAGGCTTGCTGTTGGTGGAAATCACCCATTTGAATGACTCTCAGGTGGTCCACAACAGCAAATGGTCAAGGGCCATTTTTGAGGAGTCCTCGGACAACTTGGATGGCTCCTCTATGCAGTCATCAAGGATGCACATCTTTGACATGTCAGTCGAGGCCCTGAATGACACCATGGGCCGATGTCATTCAGGGCCTACTCTGGCGAATTTCAGAGGCAATGACCGGCCCCCTGGAGCCTGTTCAGAAAAGGACCCAAGTACCCCTTCACAAACATCCTCGATAGGTACAAATCCCTGGGGTTGTCTTTCCTGTGGCTGAGGTCATTTTGAGACTGGCCCTGGAGCTTTGGCAGCATCCTACCCGGCACCCTCTGTCTTTATGGTCTGCAAGTACACGCTCCCTACTGGCTCTCTCTCCGGGTTCTCACTCCACCCCTCGTCGAGGTTCTGGTCTTGAGCTCTGCTTTCTGCAAGTCCCAAGACCACAGGGATGTGAAAAAGTCCCACTGACAAGGAGTCTCAGAAGCTTTACCATGCGGCCAAGAAGTTCTGTGCTGCCTTCTCTCTGTCTCCGTCAGGTGAGCTACACCATCAGGATGACCCTCTTTGGTCACTCCCTGCTGGGAGTGCTTGATAGTGGCCTCCCTGCCGTCAAGCAGCTGCTGGTGAAGTAGGTCAAAGACCAGGGTCAAGCGCTGGCTAAACAGCAGCTCCAGATGGCCTTCGACAGGGGCAACTCCTGCACCCTTGCCATGGCACTGGCCGTCACGATGCATTGCGGGGCCAGGCTGAGTCTCACCATCTTTACAGTAGACACTCAGCAACTCAGAACAGGCTGGCCAATGTCCCCTTCTTGGACACCCAGCCTCTTTGGCCCAGGGGTGGAAGGTCATCTCACAAGGATTGAGAAGTCTAGCGCCACCCTGGACTCCATGGCTTCTTTCCAGAGGCCCAGAAACCGAAAAAGAAGGCCTTTCAGTTTCGGTCCTTTCAGTCACAGCAGCCTCGGCAGTAGTAGCCCCAGCAGGGGCACTACTAAGTCTGGTGCCCAAAGGCCAAGTTCTTTGGCCAGGGGTGCAAAAGAGGCAGGGGTAGGGGAAGTAGTGCCTCTCTGGCCCCAGTGGCTAGTGCCCTCTCCGGAGCTGTCTAGTGACAGGTCAGGAGTGTCTACCTCCAGCTTGTCCAGTCCCTGACCCAGCTTTCTGTGGTGGGTCAGCTTTGCCACTTCTGGCCACACTAGTCTGTCATTACTATAGACAAGTGGATCCTCAACGTAACAGGCAGAGTGCTGCCTCTAGATTTCGAGGCTGTCCTGCCTTACCAATTCCACACTCCAAGGGAGTCCCCAGCATCGTAGAATATGCTGTCTGCCCTCAGGGAGGATGTCGCTCAGCTTCCTACGAAGGGGCTGTAGCCCATGTCCCGGACACCCTAGCAAGTCAGCGGTACATGTCCAGGTACTTCCTGGTCCTGAAACGGATGAAGGGGCTGGTGCTCCATACTGGATCTGGACAATCTCAATAAATACATGCAGAAGTGCAAGTTCCAGATGGTCACTCTGAACCAGATTATACCATCCCTGGACCAGGACATATGGTCCTGCTCCCCTGGATCACCAAGACATGTTCTTCTGCATCCCAATCCATCTGTCCCACTGGTGATACCTCCGGTTCCACGCGGAAGGGGTTTTCTATCAGTTCCAGGTTATGCCCTTCGATCTCTCGTCCGCACTTAGTGTCTTCAACAAGTGCATGGCAGTGGTGACAGCCTTCCCAAGGCGCAAGGGTGTCAGGGTATACCCCAACCTGTGGCAGATTGCCAAGCCGTCCTGGGAGGCCGTGGAGCAGTCCGGAGAATATGGCCCTCCAGACCTCCAGGGAGTTGGGCCTCTTGGTTACCCCGGTCAAGTCCGAACTGATCCCCTCGCAGACGATTCACTTAATCGGGGCAGAGCTAGACTCCCTACAGGTCCATGCCCACCATTCTGCAGACTGGGCACTGGATCTTGCCTCCTTAACTGGATCATTTCAGGTTGGGCACTCACACCTTACCCAGCACTTCCTGCTTCTGCTGGGGTACATGGCTTCTTGCAGCAGCATGATCTGGTGGGCATTCTGGCAGATGCACCACCTGCAGTGGGAGTTGGGCTGTCAGTGGTCCCAGCACTGAGGACACTTGGACCAGCCACTCACAGTGACCCTACCAAAGTGGGATGCCATCTAGTGGCGGCTGATCCCAGAATATCTGGAGGAAAGAGTCTCTGGTGGGGTGGAGAACGCCATCTGGGGGCCCACAGGTTCTGGCCACCGAGGGGACCCTATCACCACACCAACCTGCTGGAGCTCGATGCAGTGTGGATAGCTCTGACAGAATTTGATTTTTTGGTCAGTCTGGGTCATGCAAGTCCAGACAGACAACACCACAACCTTGTTCTGCTTGAACAGGCAGGATGGCATGCACTCACTTCCCTTGTGTCAGGAGACCTTCCACACCTGCACTCTTTTATGCAGCCTGGGTGCAGATTTCCTAGTGATTCATGTCACTGGAGTGGACTGTCAGCTGCTCTCAGCCGGGTAAGAGAGAGGTTGTGCTAGTGAGTGGTCCCTGCATCAGGAGGTGGTGAACCACCTGTTCTCCCTGTGGGGCACACCTCTGGTGGACTTGTTTGCCTCCTGGGAAAACACAAAACTGAGGCTGCTTTACCCCCCCTTTCCAAGACACTGATGGAGTTGCCTTCACGAGGCCCTACACCTCAGGCCTCGTGTATGCCTTTATTCCCTTCCCCTTGATCTACAAAGTGGTGGTCAAGGCTTGGAAGGACAAGGGGCAGATGATCCTGATAGCTCCAGACTAAAACACTGCAGTTCTGGTACCTAGATCTTCTCAGCCTCAGCAGCATACCTCGTTGGTGGTTGCCTCTTCGCCCGGACCTGCTGATCAGACAGCAGGGGAAGATCCTGCATCCGAACCTTTCATATCTGCACCTCTCAGGCTTGTCCCTGAGCAGCTAGAGTTCCAGTCTTTGGGTCTTTCGGAGGATGTGTTCCAAGTTGTAGAAACCTCCTGAAAAGAGTTGACTTGCCAGTACTATGCCTGTAAATGTAAAAGGTTTTCCATCTGGTGTTGGGGCAGTGAGCTTGATCCCCTTTCCTTCCCAGTGGCTAGTATCCTCGAGTACCTCTGCTCCTTCTCCCAGCTGGGGCTGCAAGTGACGACCCTCAAGGTGCATCTGGCAGCCATCTCTGCATATTGGATGCGGGCTGGTGTGTCGGCGGTGGCCTGGGAGAAGGTGGTTGGGTGCTTTATCAAGTACCTGGACCACCTGTTTCGCTGGTGCATGAACCACCAAGGGACTTGGCTAGTGCTGACTGTGCAATTTGATCATATGCACAGGTGTGAAATGTCATACCTTTCATGGAAGACCGCCTTCTTGGTGGCCATCATGTCAGCCAGAAGGATCAGTGAGCTCCAGCCACTCTCGGTGGAGTCTCCATATCTGTCTGGTCTTCCACAAGGACAAGGTCATCCTTCACCCCTACTTGAAGTTCCTCCCGAAGGTTGTATCCGTGTTCTGCCTTAACCAGGTGCTGAACCTTACATTATATCTTACCAACCCATCTTGGGAGGCCAACTGTAGGCTTCATGCTCAGGACCTGCAGAGGGTGCCCTCTTGCTATGCAGAGCATGGCTGGAGTTTGGGGGTTAAGCGCCAGCTGTTTGTAACATATACTGAAGCTGTGCCTGGCATACCGACAGCAAATCGGACAGTTGACAGGTGGATAGTCTCCTGCATCGACCTCTGCTATAGACTGGCTGGTAGGGAGCCTCCTGTAGGGGTTAGGGCTCTTCCCACCAGCCATACCGCTGCCTCAGTGGCTGCTTCCAGGGACATTCCTATCCAGGAGATTTGCAGGGCTGCCACCTGGAAGTAGGCACACACCTTCATTTTCCATTACAGCATCGACCTAGAGTCTCGACGGGATGCTGCATTTGGGACTGCGGTTCTCCAATCTCTCTTCATCAAGGAGGGGTGCGTGCTTTTGGACACCACCTGCTGGAGAACTGCTGGAAGTCTGCCAGTGTACTCATAGTTCTAGGATTGGTATATAGTTCACATCCACACCACACACCCAGCCTCCCCTGGCAAGTGGCACACGGATCCCTGCTTCCATCGTTCAAGATCTGACATGATAGGGCGGAGCCAGAGGATATACTGCCCTGGTGGTGGGAGGAGCTTATCTTAGACACCTGATGGAAAGTCTGTTCCAGTGGAACTGCTAGAGTGTGGATGTGAACTGTATAACACTACTAGAACAATGGTTACAGGTGAGTAATCTATCTTTCTGGGTGCTTGGATATAGTTCACTATCCACACTCTGGCCATTCCATTAGATAATGCTGATATGCCGGATATCTCAGTCTAAGGCAGTATATCCCCCAACTATGCCCCATGACTTCAGATCTTTCTCTCCCCTGGAAAGAACAGGTCATCCCCTTCGCAGTTCTCGCATTGTATTTTCTGTGCCATAGGCGAACCTTGCTTTCGGAGTTTTTCACGTTCTGATACTGTATTTCCTTGGTTCCGTTGCCTCCCCTTGCAGATCTTCAGTGGAGCAGTGTAAGCTAGGGTTCATGTTTTGCATTTGGTGCCAGCAGAAGAATTCGGTCACTGACCTGCAGGACACATGCATGTACTGCCAGGGCAGGTAGCATGACGTGGACAGGTGCGGCCTTCGTCCTTGCTTCCTGAGTCCCTTGAGGACAGGAAACTCTGGCTGTCGCTGGGTCAGCCTTCGGAATGGAACCCAAAGGACTGCCTTAGGGCCGCAAGAATGTTTCATCTGCAGCCGGGTCCACTCAGCAGCTTATAGCCCTTGAGATGGAAGCCGCGGCTGCTGCAGTGGGTACCTCCTCGGTCTCGGCGCTAGGGCTAGCATCAGAGGGTCATTCACCAGAGGCTTTCAGGGCATGTTTGGCCCTCCAGTCCTTGTAGCAAGAGAGCCCTTCCCACCATGGTTCCAAGAAACAAGCGCCGCCGGTGCTGGTCATGGGACCAGTAGAGATCGAGGTCCTTACAGTCCCTCGACTTGCTAGACCTTGTGGCAGTGGTCGTGCACCCTTCAGTCAAGGGACTGGTCTGGGGCTTTTTGACACCTCAATTCCATTGAGCATGCTGTGGAGATATTCCTCAAGTCTGTCAACTGGCTGTCCGACGAAGTTGAGAAATCGGCCTCGCAGACCCCGGTGCTCCTGGTCCTCACTCAGGAAGTTGTGTATCAATCAGTGTCCCTATTAGGTCCACAGCAGGAGCAGCCTTCACTGTCCGTCAAGCCTTCAACACCTGTCCCCCGTGAATGTGGGCAGGAATGTGGTGTACCACGACCAGCTGGAAGATTTATTTCATCATCGGTTGGAGATGAAGGTGCTCTTGCTCTCGATCCCACTTGACTGGGAGGCATTGCTGTTGAAACTGCTCATCCTCTGGCACTGGGAGGCGTTGCTGTTGACACTGCTCATCCTCTGGCGAGGAGAGGCATCGCTGCAAATTGCGTCGGTGCTGCGAGGAGCTCCTCTGGCAACAGTGAGCTATCACGGGACTGGGTAGGGCTCTACCCACTGTACTTGGCAGCCGCCAGTGATGCCTCTGCCAGTCCATGCTATGGAGGTCCTCCTGCAGGTGCCCCTCCACCCCTTCGGGGGGGGGGGGGGGAGCCACTCCCACTGTAGCTGAAGGTGTGTACTCTGACCAAGGAGGCCTGTTCATCAGCCACCAGCTTGCCAGGCTAGTTGTCAGTGCAGATCACCCAGTGTGAGGATACCCAGGAGATCCTTAGCAAGAAACTGTCATGGGCTGTTTCTGATGAGTCCTGGGACAACTCGGACCACAAGTCCGTGGTCTCCTATGGGACTCTTCCTGGACCAGGGATCAGTTGAGGAGTTCTTCATTGAGCATGGCCAGGTGTCTTTCAGGGTGCTTCTCCGATGTATTTTGGAGTTCATGTCAGTCCCATTGGAACCAGTTCAGAAAAGAGCTAAGTATCCCCTTACTGACATTCTGGACAGGGACAAATCCCCAGAGGTTGCTTTTCCAGTGACTGAGGCCATTCTGGAACTGACCCTGGAGCTTTGGCGGCAGCCTGCCTGGCACCCTCAACCCATATGGTCCGCAGTATGAGGTCCCCACATGGTCTGTTTCGGGGTTCATTGACCACCCCTTCATGGAGGGGTTGGTGACCAACTTAGTTTTCCGCAAAGTGGGAAACCAGAAGGATGTAGACAGGCCTCCAGACAAAGAGTCCTGTAAGACTGACCATGCTGCAAAAAAGGTGTACACTGCGGCGTTCTTAGGTCTCCATCAGACTAGTTATACTATGATTATGGCCAACTTCGGTCACTCCCTGATGGGAGTTCTTGATACCGTCATCCCTCACCTGTCGGCTGAGTAGCAGTCATTGGTGACTGTAATCAGAAACCAGGGCCAATCATTGGCTAAAAACCAGCTTCAGACGGCCTCAAACATGGCTAATTCATGAGCCTGTGCCATGGCAGCAGATGTCTCCATGTCAACAGACAAATGGGTGTTGAACATAGTGGTGCCTTTGGTCTTTGATGATCTCCCACCTTAACTCCATCACACACCTCTGGAGTCCAGAGTGTCATAGGAGATGCTGTCCATTGTTCAGGAGGACATTGCTTAGCTTCTTGCAAAAGGGGCAATAGCCTGTGTCTCGGATGCCCTGGCCAGTCAGGGTTACATGTCCAGGTACTTGGTCCTGAAACAGACGAGGAGGCTGGCACCCCATTTTGAATCTGTACGACCTCAGCCAGTTCATATGGTTCACTTATCCATACGTTAGCAGTTCTTCTTGAAGAGTTGATTCACCAGAATGTCTTTATGCAAAGCTCTACCCACCACCTGGGTGGTATATACCTCGGCTCTGCCCCATGACGTCAGGTTTTCCTAAAAATATTAAGAGCGTCATTGGCAGACTTGGTGAAATTTACTAACTTGTGACTTCTGAGTATGTTCCTCGGTACCACTCTCATCGCTTGATCGAACGATGCAGCAAGAGGAAGCAAAGCCCACACCTGGCTTTAAACAGTGCGTCAGGTGTCGACAGAAAATGTCGCAGATGGACCCACATGTGTCTTGCCTCTGCTGCCTTGGGACAGCACACAGTGTTGCAGGTTATGGCCTTCGCCATACGACCATGATTGCTTGAAGACTGTAAGGCTGATCATCTTCTCAACTGACTGAGACCCAAAATTGCAGTCTAAGGGTGGTCACAAGGCTGCCTCCGCTGCAGCGGGGTCAGCGGCCCAACTTGCAACTATAGAAGAGGTGGTGTCTAGGGCAACGGCAGGCACCTCTTAGGCCTCAGCGCTGCTTCTGGCTAGGGCCAGCGTCTGAGCATCATTCACTGGAGAATTTTGTGACGTGTCGAGCCCTCCAGACCATTGGGGAAAGCCCTGCCTGCCACAGTAAGATGCGTAAAAACAAGAAACCTCCATTGGTTGTGAGACTGGGAGAGAGAATGCTCCTGCTGCTCCCTTGACTCCCCCTTCCACTCAGACTATCAAGCAGTCAGCTTCGGCTGAGCCACATTTGGTCAAGGGGCGTATCACTAGCCTCACGGTACCCCCATTGGGCTGACACCAGTCAGTCTGGCAGTCAAGATTTTTCACGACCCTATAGACCAGTTGGAGGGGGTTGCGAGGAATCAGTCTCCAAAAACCCGGCTTTCCTGGTCCTCACTCAGGAAGATGTGGTGCAGTCGGTATCCCCGGTCATTACCACATGGGATCAGGATGTCATGCAATCAAATCTGGTGCCTGTTGTGTATACAGTGCCTCTGCCTGTGTCTTCTCAGCATGCGCCCCTAGCTAAGGAGCTCCTCGAGTGCTCGACCGAGAGACGTTGCCATCGACACTTCTTGTCCTTTTCATCTTCAGATGACAAGAGGTTCCGCCAGCAGATGCAGTGGTGCTACAAGAAGCTCCTCTGACAGCAGTGACCTTGGCTGGGCTGGTTAGGGCTGTACCCCAAAGCCCTATGGTCAACTGGCCAGTACCAGTCAAGCCTGCACCGGTCCTTCCAAGACAGCTGTTGCCGTCACATGTCTCTCCACCCATGGTGGTGGAACTCCCTCCATGCCAGCCCATGTGGGGAGCACCTACCAAGGACTCCTGTCTGGGGACCGGCTTGCCAGGCCGGTTATCTGTGAAAATTGCCAACGCAGTTGGCTCCCAAGTGGTTCATGGCGGGAAACAGTCATGGTCCACCTTCGAGTGCTCTGACTACTCCGATGGGTCCTCTGTGCAATCCTCAAGGATGCATACATTCAAGGAATCAGTTGAACTTGCCACCGACCATGGGCCAGTGTCTTTTGGGGCTCTTTTCCAGCTCATATTAGACTCCATAAATGTTCCTTTGGATCCAGTTCAAAAAAGGGCTAAATACCCTTGTACCAACATCCTGGATAAGGACGAATCCCCAGGGTGGTCTTTCCCATGGCTGAGGGCATTATAAGACCAGCTCTGGAGCTTTAGCAGCATCCTGCCTGGCACCCTCAGTGCTCGACACTGTCTTCCCTTACCTACCTCCTGATAAGCAGCTACCTATCAGGGTTATTGGAGACCATGGTCAAACGCTGACTAAACAATCGCTTCAGATGGCCTTGGATAGTGGCGATTCCTTTGCCCATGCCATGGCAGCAGCCATCGTGATGCATCGCAGGGCCTTGCTGAGGATCTCCACCTTCACAGTGGACACTCTGCATAAGTTGGCTAATGTCCCTTTCCTGCACACTGACCTTTTTGGCCCAGGGTGGATGGGCATTTCACTAGGAGTAAGAAGTCCAGTGCCACTCTAGATTCTGTGGTTTCGTCCCTGAAGGAACAGAAAGGTCAGAAGCAAAAGAAAGATGTTCCAGTTTAGGATATTTCAGTCACAGCAGTCTTGGCAGCAACAGCTCTAGTAGGGGCAGTTTCATGCCTGGCTCCCTAAGGCCAAGTTCTCCAGCCAGGGCCCAAAAAAGGCGGTGGTAGGGGAAGTGGTGCCCGTCCGGCCTCAGCAGCCAGTGCCCCCTTCAAAGCTGCCTAGTGACTGGTAAATGGGTGTTCACCTCCCACTTTTCCAGTCCCTCACCCAGCTCCCTGTGGGGTGTTGGCTTCACCAGTTCTGGCCTCATTGGTCCATCATTACTACAGACGATTGGGTTCTTGAGGTGGTCAGCAGAGGGTTGCCTCGCAACTTTGAGGCTGTCATACCTTACCGATCCCACGCTCTCAGGGAGTCCTTGGTATCACAAGACATGCCGTCCTCCCTGAGGGAGGACATTGCTCAGCTTCTCGGAAAAGGAACCATAGCCCATGTCCCAGACACCCTGGCAAGTCAAGGGTATGTGTCCTGCTATTTCCTGGTCCTGAAACAGACCGGGGGGGGGGTGGCTGGCATGCCATACCGGATCTTCACGATCTGAATAGTTTTTTCAGGAAGCGCAAGTTCAGGATGGTCACGTTGAACCAGATCATACCATCTCTGGAGCAGGGCATGTGGTTCTGCTGCCTTGACCTCCAGGATGTGTTCTTCCATGTCCCAGTCCATCCCACTGGCGGTTATCTCCAGTTCGCACAAAAGGCATGCTCTGTCAGTTCCAGGTTACGTCATTCGGCCTCTCCTTTGCGGCCAGGGTCTTCATTAAGTGCATGGCAGAGGCAGCAGCATTCTTACGATGTAAGCACTTAAGGGTTAATCCCTACCTGGATGACTGGCTGATATCTGGGTCATCCAGAGAAGCAGTGAAGCCGTCCAGGCACCTGTTCCTTCAGACCTGCAGAGACTTGGTCAACCCGGCCAAGTCTGAACTGATCCCTTCTCAACTGATTCAGGTAATCGGGGCAGAGCTGCACTCTCTGTCTCTGTGCAGACTGGGCATTGGATTTTAACTCATTTGCCCAGTCATTTCAGTTTTGGTGCTTGCACCCCGCTCAGAACTTACTGCAGCTGCTGGGGTACATGGCATCTTGCGCCAGTGTGGTCCAGTGAGCTCACTAGCTGTGGCTGATGCGGCATCTGCAGTGGGAGTTGAGCTGTCAGTGGTCCCAATGCCTAGGACACCTGGATCGGCCAGTCACAGTGACCCAGCCAATGTGAGATGCCACCCAGTGGTGGCTTATCCCAGAACATCTGGAGGAAGGAGTCCTGTTTGTCCACTGAGAACTGGCCATCACTGTCATGATGGATACACCTCTGGTGGAGTGGGTAGTGCACCTGGTGGACCACAGAACCCAATGCCTCTGGTCACCCAGGGAGTCCTGTCTCCACATCAACCTGCTGGAGCACCGTGCAGTGCGGCTAGCTCTGATGGAATTTGCTCCTTTAATCAGTGGTCAGGTCGTGCAAGTCCAGATGGACAACACCACAACCATGTTCTATCCGAACAAGCAAAGGCGGCACACACTCCCTTCCTTTGTGCTGGGAGGCCCTCCGCACCTGGGCCCTCGTTTGCAGCCTTGGTGCAGATCTTCTGACGATCCATGTCACAGAGCAGTCAGTCAGCTGGCAGACGCTCTCATCTGGGTGGGTGGCACGTCACACGAGTGATCCCTGCAACAGGAGGTGGTGAGCCACCTATTCTTCCTGTGAGGCACCCCTCTGGTAGATCTGTCTGACTCCTGGGAGAAGACAAAACTGAGGTTGTTCAGTCCGTGCTGCCCCTTCCCCCACAGTCCGGTACACTAGTGAGGGATGCTTTTCACGAGGCCCTGGACCCTACCCCTCCTGTGTGCCTTTCCTTCCTTTCCCCTAATCCCCAGAGTAGTGGTCAAGGTACAGAAGGCCAAGCCACAGATGATCCTGATAGCTTCGGACTGGCCTCGCCAGTTCTGGTACCCAGATCTCCTTAGCATCAACAGCAGACCTCCGTGTTGGTTGCCTCTTCGCCTGGATCTACTGGCCTGACAACAGGGGAAGATCCTGCACCCGGACCTTTAATCCCTCTGACTCATAGCCTGGTTCATGAGTGGCTAGAGTTCCAGGCTTTGGGTCTTTCATAGAAAGTCCCCCACGTTATGGAGACCTCTCAGAAAGAGTCGACTCGCCAGTGCTGTGCCTTTACATGGAAACGGTTTTCCATTTGGCATCAGGGCAAGGAGTTTGATCCCCTTACCTGCCCAGTGGCTAGTATATTGGAGTACCTCTGGTCCCTAGCCCAGCTAGGATTGCAATTGACAACATTTAAAGTGCACTTGGCGGCCATCTACTGCATAGCAGCAGTACAGGAAGGGCAGATTCGTCTATGCTCTTCCCCCAATCCCATTGATTCCAGGGGTCTACAGAAACTCAGTTCAAAAGGAGCTCGAATGATTCTGATTGCTCTTTCTGGTCCAGGCAAGTTTGGTTCTCTCTTCAGCAACAGTACTCAGAGGAACTTCCTCTTCCTCTGTCACAACTTTTGCTGACCCAGGATCAGGGGACCCTGATCCATCCAGGCCTCAAGTCCCTTCAGTTGCACGCATGGCTCCTGCAAATGTAGCTCAAGCCCAATTCGGCCCCCCTGAGTAGCTGAGATTCTGGTGGAGGCCAGGAAACCCTCCACCAGATCTACTTATGCCATGAAATGGAAGCGGTTCACTTTTTGGGCCGCCTCCAAAGATGCCGAGCCTTTCTCGTGCTCTGTTGGGCGACTTCTGGATTACCTGCGACACCTCTTTGATCTGGGTCTCAGTCATTCATCCTTAAAGGTCCACATGGCGGCCATTTCGGCCTACCATGTCCCTTTTGCAGACAGGACGTTTGCTCAGCTGGAGGTCTCTAAGACCTTTCTTAGAGGGGTCCTCCACTTGCGACCCCCTATCCGGGTTCCTGCCCCTCCTTTGGATCTGAATTTTATTCTGGAGAAGCTTACTCTGCCCCCTTTCAAGCCGGCAGCTTCAGCAGACCTAAAGTTCCTTTCCTGGAAGACTCTCTTCCTAGTGGCCATTACTTCTGCTTGAAGGATTTCCGAGCTCCAGGCCCTGATGTGTAAAATTCCGTATTTGATTTTTCACAAGGAACGTGTGGCTCTGCGTACCAACCCTAAATTTCTCCCTAAGGTGGTAGCGGAATCTACGCTGAATCAATCCATAGAGTTGCCTGCCTTCTTTACGCAGCACTCTAATCATGGAGAGTACCTCCTGCATACTTTGGATGTTCACCGAATTCTGAGATACTGCACCAACAGGATGAAGGATCTGTTTGTCTCTTTTGCTCATAAAAGAGAAGGCGATGCTGTTTCTAAGCAATGCCTATCAAAATGGTTGGCTCATTGTATCACTTTCTGTTATGACAAGTACAACAAGACCCTGCCGGGTCAGGTCAGAGGCCACTCCACCAGAGGGGTCGCTGCCTCTGTGGCTTGTTTCAAGAATGTGTCAGCGGCTGACATTTGTAATGTTTCTGTCCATAACTTTATGAAACATTACAGTTTGGACATTGCCTCTCGCTGTAGAGCAGGCTTTGGGTTGACTGTCTTGCAAGGCCTCCTCTCCTAAGGCCTTCACAGCCAGAGGGTCTACTTCTGAGTAGCTTTCCTCCTCCCGTTTGCTTCTCCTTGTTCCCGACTGCTTGGGACTCAGTCCTATGTGTAATTACCTACTGCAAGAGCCCTCTCGAAGTAAGATAGTACAGTTACGTAAGAACTTACTGCAACAGTCGATCTTCGGGAGAGGCTCTTGCAGTAGGTAATACCTTCCCGCCCTCCATCCCCCTAAGCTTTTTCAGCTTCTTTCCCAGGATGGGAAATATCCGCTTCTCTCTCATCTCGCCATTTGGCCTTTGGCGGAAAGAACTGGAAAGGCGAGGTGTGGGGGACACTTATTTATACTGATATCGCGTAGGGGCGGTCCATGAAGACACTGCTGGCTAGAAATTTTCCGTGGGGTCCTGACGCCTGCCGACATCAGTCCTATACGTAATTACCTACTGCAAGAGCCTCTGTCGAAGATATACTGTTATGGTAAGTTCTTACGTAACTGTACTTTCTTGAGGTATCCAGCTCCTCTGATCTTCCTCGAGGCGTGACCCGATAGGCACGTTGAAACTGCTGTGCTTTTTGCTGGGCTTCTCCTCCTACTTGTTGCCTGAACCACTCTTGTAAAAACAATAGGAGATGGTCCCCCTCGCCCTCTTCAGGCATACCCAAAATTCTCATATTTGGCGCCCAAATCTGGTTCTCGAGTGTCTTAAACCGAGCCTTCCAGTGACCGCTGTCTTTTAGCGTTGTGGATACTGCTCCCATAGCAGCGTCCGCTCTTTTAGAAGTATCCAGAGCTGTGGTCTGTACTCCCTCCATAGTGGTCTCTAGTGTGGTGACCCGGTTACTCAGGCCATCGAATTTATCAGACAAAGCGGACTCTGATCTGATCAGTTTGATGAGTTTTGACCCTATCATTTGTGGAGTTTCTTCCGTTGTCTCACCTGGGCTATCTTCAGGCCTAGCTTGCGCATAATGGGTCGCTGTAGCTGGACGAACAGTTTTAGCTTTTGCTCCGGACCCATGCTGTTGATCTTTACGGGGGTTCCCCATTATATTCAAGGAACTTTCCGATACATTTGCTGTCACAAAGATCCAAGAATTTGCTCCAAAAAATAGTATTTTAAACTTGTTTGCTAGTTTTAAGCAAAGCAGCGTGATCAGAGAACAACCAACTTGCTCAGGCTCCACAGCGCCCCCTGTCTTCACCCCTTCTGAGTCGGGCTGTGAAGACAATGTTCACTGGGTTTGTTGGCCCTGTCATTGAGACACAGGTCAGGAAGCAAAGGAAGAACCAGGAGCAGTTGTAAAATTCGCGCAACAAGAGTTTTATTAGGAATAACAATAAAATAAAATTGTTCAGAATAACTATTTACAAAGGCAGAATAAACAGAAGATGCATCAGTTTTCCTTCAATCTCTGTGTCCCTTGCAAGCAATTGTAGCTCTGTCTTATAAGTCCTTGCAGCCCCCCCCACCCCCCAACAAGCATCCTGCATTTTTCTAAAATATTCTTGTAAATATCAGGCATGTGCAGCTAGAACACAATGTCCCAGAACTGAGGCCCCTTTTCCACAGCTTCTGCAAAAGGCTTACAGATTGCATTTCGGGTTAACCCCTTGAGTTCCCAACAGCTTTTTGCAGTCGTCTCAGACTATAATTATATACATTTCAACAGTAACACTATATAATTTCTAAACAAAGAGATCCCAATATCGGTTATATTTCCACATAATGATTTGCATATATTTTTATATCAGCAGATATGCAAGGGAGGAAAAGACAGAACAGCAAGAGAAGCGTGAGAGGCAAAGAACTGCGAGACTGCCGGGGGTGATCAAATCCTAGGTCTCACAGGAAAATTTGGTTGCACAACCAGACAGACAAGAGACAGGGAAGGAAAGAACAGAACAGACCCTTGCATTTAAACACTTTCCATAACAACTGGGACAGGGTCCTATTCAACCCTGTCACAGGCCCTTCTTACACACACTCCACCAGGGCTGTCTTATGCCCTTACTGCACAGATCCATCACCCACCCACCTCCTTACTTCTGTATCCCTCTCCTCCTGTTCCTCCGCCCTCTCTTCTCTACCTCCCCACTCCCTTTCTCTCCTCTCCCTTTCTGCCTGGTCTTCTCCCCCTTGCAGGGTTTTTAACATCCAGAAGGATTTAGATCTTGGCTGTCCCTCTCTCTCCCTCTTCCGTCCCTCACCTTCTACCCCTTGCCTGTCCACTTCCCCACTTGTCTTTCATAACTGCCCTTCCTTGGGTATACAATAGCACTTCGAATTGTGTGCACGGCCTACTACTTCTAGCACTTCAAATGTGTTATCCATCCTCTAACCTTTACCTTACTGGATCACCTGCTCATGAGTTGTTGCAATGTATGTTATTTCCAAACATGGTTTTGTTTACCCTGGCTGGTTGGTCTGGGTTATTTCTGCTCTGTAATTGTACTACACTGTTTTGTTTTTGCAATTGTACTTTTTTTGCTCTGTTATTCCTGTGTGTTTGCCTTTCCTCCCAATTCTTGTAACTCACCCCACCCCACCCCACCCCAGGATGCTTCTGAAAGCGAGCTGTTTACAGTTCATTTCATCTTTCCTGGTGAAATATTTTCCAAATAAAAAATAAATAAATAGAAACAGATTTTCATGCTGCTCACCTAATCATTAAAAAGGGTACTGAGACGGTTGGAGACCAACGCCACTGTATATCAGAGGGCACACGTCAGTGGTGTGCATGCAGGGGTTACTTGCCCCACCATCCCCCTCCAGAAAAATTCTGGCTCCCATGGGATCTTATCCCCTCCTGTTCAGACCCACAAGTGATGATATGTGGAGGAGATACTCTGGGAAGATCAAGAGTTATGGTAAATACGTAATTTTAATTTTTTGTGAATGAGGGCATTACCAGTGGGGTACTGCAAGAGTCTGTGCTCGGCCCAGCACTGTCTGTTCTTTCTTTGTCCATTCAGCTGTTTGCCTGCCTGTCTCCACCTACTCCTGTCATCAGGCCCTGGCTTGGGGCCCCAGTCCCGTCTGACACTCCTCCTCCCGTCAGGCTGGCCAGGATCCACACAGTGTGGGACCCAAGAGTCCCAAGGGTTGTCACATACAGCAACAGGGGGACATGGTTTTTACCCTCGTTTTCTCACCTCTAACTCCCCGGGGCCTCAGTGGCAGTCACGTATGCGTGACAGAACCAGCGATACCATTCACCCCACCCAGCCAAGCGCCAGCTTCCCATTTGCCCAACACTACCACCGAGCCTCCACCCAGTGGCAGGCAAGCGCCGGGAATCCTTTCCTCCTCAGTTTGGGAGAGGAGAGCTGCCAAGCAACTGCACAGTCCTTCTCCAAGCCACTAACCCCCAACAGACCAATCTCGTTTCAAAACCCATGTCGCCGCCATGAGAGGTAAGGCGCTCAAGGCACCTTAGCCCTCTGCATCATCTTTAATATCGTCATTAGTAACATAAAGGAAGGCATCCAAGGGAAAAGCTGCCTATTTGCAATGAAAGCAAACTCTTTGGCAGAGTAGAACCTGAAAAAGGTATCTGTGAGTTAAGAGATGGCCAAGAGGGACTGGAGAGGTGATCAGAAATCTGGCAGCAGGGCTTCAGTGCAAAATAGTGCCAAGGTCATGCAAGTGGGAAACAAGAATCCAGGGGCTGAATACAGATTGTGGGAGTGACAGTTAAGGTGGCAGAGGAGGACGGGACCTGGAGTGGTGATATCTAACCGCCTCAGATTGTCAGCGCAGTGTGATGAGGCAAGAGGGGAAGGCAAGCAGGATTCTGGGATGCATTGGTAGAGTAGCAGAAAAAATGGTCATACAGTACCCTGGTGAGACCGCACCTAGGGTACTGTGTACATTTATTGAACTCATCTCTAAAAACCAAGGAACTTATCTGGAAACCGAAGCTAAGGGATAAGATGTGGACTGAGTGGCCGGCCCACTGGCGCAAATGGTAGCACTGCCCCTTGCCATGCTGACGACCCGGGTTCAGGAATGGGCTGGGTGGAGGAGGATCAGGCATCCCACGGATAGCTGTCCTCCTCCGGAGCAGGTGGGCTGCAGCACTCGTTGAAAGTCCATCCCTTAGCAGCAGCAGCTGGGGCCAGTGAACAGGAGACCGCAAAACACAAGGGGACTGGAGGAAAGGCAGAGATCAGTGCATCAGGTAAGCTCCCACGCGTGATGTCACCAGGACGTCATTGCATGTCGTCTCCTCTGGGAGCTGCAAATCGGATAACCCCACTAGCTAGGCAGATGAAACCGCTTCCTGCCACAAACAGATCCTGCCCTCGTGGACCCTGCCATCTCTCTGGCCTTTACCTCCACCTGCTGGGAATTACATTGATGTACGGGAGCAGGGAGAAGCTGAAGGTGGCCCCGCCTGGGGAAGGGTTCAAGCCCCAAGGGGTTACCTGTGCAGATGAAGACACGGGTGGCCGGGGGGCACAGGCCTGTCATGCTTCTCGGGTGGAATCAGGCACTGGGAGGCGGCCAAGGAGGTCCTGACCAGAGGCATAGGAGGAAAAATAGAGTTTTGGGGGGGGGGAGGATTGTGGCTGGAGTTTAAAGCCAGTCACTCGTCCTCATCCTTAGAATGAATACCATTGGCTGCAAAGCCTTTACAAGCAAGAGGTAAAATACTGCAACCCGAACTGTCTCAAAAAAAAAATTAAAAAACAGTGCTACAGCCTGGGCAATTCCAAAAACTTCAGGCTACTGCAAATTCCCTCAAATCAGGAACAAATAAAACTGGCAGAAGAGGAGGGGAACCTAGCTGACACCTACCACATTGCTGAGGCCTTTAACACCAAGTTTACTGACCTGTCATGCTTTGAGGACAAACTCCCCCTAATAATTCACAGCCAGGTTACTGGTGGTGCCAGTATTACCCTTTCTTTCACTTTAAGGCCACCTCCCCACAAGAGATTCACAAACTTCAGGTCCCTCCCCACCTATGGTGGTGCAGGCCGTGATGGTCTCTCCCCAAGGTTTCTGAAATTAACTGCCAATATAATTGGAAAACCACTTACTGCATTCAAACCTGTTCCATACCTCTCTGTGCCTGTTACCTGGAAGCAGGCCAGGAGGCTCCCTATATTCAAAGAAGGCAGCCCCGCTCTGCTCATTTATCGGCTCATCTCTAACCTTTTGTAACTGAGCAGGCTTATTAAAAGAATAGTTTTATCTGCAAATCTCTGACCATGTGTCGAAGTATAACTTTCTTTCACCACCACCAGCACCACTACTGCCCCGGCTGGTTTTACAGACCACATCATCAGAAGTATGGACAAGGATAAACTGGCTGGTGCCACATTTTTTAACAAAGGTTTTCAATCTGGTGGACCACAGCATTCCGTCAGCCAAATTATAACACACTGGGTTCTTCACTGTGACCTTATCCTAGTTTTGCAGTTACCTCACAGGGAAAACTCTGGTGGTTAGCACTGTGAAGGGGGCTCTTCTAAATTTCTGGACATCTCGAGTAGGAAACCTCAAGGATCTATTGTCGTGCCCAGTCTTTTCTCCTTATTTATAAACTCTTTCCCAAGGCTTGAAAGCAATGCCACATGCTTTCCTATGCAGACGATCTAATAGTGCTAACACCACTGATAAAATATCCTCTATCCTCACCGATTAATTTAGCGCCACCCAGAAGTGATTCCTATTAGGCTGCTAATTATTCCCAAAAAGACCAAGGACATATTATTTAGATCAAGCCTAGGCTTGATAATTGGGCAACAGGTACTGACCTACTTAATATCCTGTCATCCAGTGGGACTCCCCCTCAAACTGGTTACATCCTTTAAGGAACTGGGGGGGGTCACCCTCAACCCCTCCTTGACCTTCTCAGAGCAGACTGTTCACAGAGTTAAACGATCTGCTTCGGGCTGCAGGACCTTATGAACGCTGAAGTAAGTCTTGCCATTGCAAGGGGTACATTGCTCCCCCTTCTGGACTGCTGCTACCCCATCTACTCACAAACTTTCACCTCTGATCTGACCAGACCGAACACAATTAATAATATCATCTGTAGGTTTGCATTAATGGCCCCTTACTCCTCTCACCACTGCTCTCTGTACCAGTCCCTCAGCTAGTTCTTTCTGCAAGCTAATTACCTACTAGAATGTCTCATAGACAGGTCCCTATGGGATAAGAAGGCTACCCCACTAGCTTACTAGCCAAAGTCATGCCATCATAGCCTCAGTCCATCCTCTCTGCTGCTTCTTGAGAATCACCAGGTCTTTGCCTGTATGGTTAATTACACTGAAATAGGCACTCAGCCTTAATAATATAAGTTCAAATTTATTCATGCAGTTATTCATCAAAATCTATGATGTATGACATCTTTGTATAGTCAGAATACTGTATATCAACATCAAGCTCTGCCGTGAATATTCAAATGAAGTGCTCGCTTTTTTATTTATATTTTATATTTGCCGACATTTCAGAACTGTGTTCCTTCAGAGCTAGGGCTACATTAAAACATCACGTAGTCTGTGAATTACACTCACACAGTTAATCTGTTATCAGCAGGAGGAACTAACCTGCATATGGGCCTGTTCAAGAGCAAACGCAAAGTTGGCAAAATAAATATCCCCAAAAACTCAATAAATGGAATCACTTGGAGAAAGAGAGATTGGACTGGCATGCATAACTTTAGAGTATTCAAAACAAAAACATATACCACAAGGCTTAAGAGTCCTGGTAGATAGTAATTTGGGGTTCTCACAAGAAGGTTTTATGGAGAAATGGGTTGGGGTAAGAGAAAGACGCTCATTCGATTTCATGCGATTACAAAGGAACAGACCAAATTCATTGAAGAAATACAAGCCCTAGAAAATGAAATGAGGCAGTTGAGACCAATGAGGTAATAAGCCTTCTGGGCAGGATAGAGAAATCCTTACATGAATACAATAGACAAATTAAAAATGTAAAAGTATAGAAATTTAAGTGGGGTATAATTGACTATAAAGAAGGAAAAATATACTCTTTGAAAAAGATGAATGAAAACAGCAATATCCATAGCCTGACTGACTCAGAAAACTCATTACCAGCCTCGGATTCAAATGGAAGTGAAAGAAGAAAATGCAACAAAAGGGATTAGTACAGAAGCAGGTACCCAAGATTTAGAAACCAAGATCTTACTTAGAGAGGGCTCTTGCAGTAGGTAATTACATATAGGACTGACGGCGGTAGGACCTCACGGAAATTTTTTAGCTAGCAGTCCCTGGCGAGGGACAGCCCCCACGTCAGGTGACGGCATCGGGAGGCGTCTGTATAAAGGGGTGGTCCTGGCGCCCGCTTCCAATTCTTTCCACGCGTTGGCACCGTGCAGCATCTCAGCGGAAAAGTTTGTTGCTTCGTCAGCCTCCTTAAATCGTTTTTTACCGATTAATTTGACTTTTTACGACTTTCATCAGGTCATCATCTGTGTATGTCGTCCCCTACACCCTCTGAGCACAAAAATAAGTGTGACTCGTGTGGCGCCCAACTCCCGCACAAGGACGGCCATTCCCTGTGCCTGTTCTATCTAGGCCCTGGTCGAGAAGTGCCAGCACTGCCTCAGCTTCAACGCGGCTACCCGGAAAAGGCGGCAGCTATCCCTGGAAGCCCACATCTTGAAGAAAAAGATGAGTTCGAAGGAGAAGGAGATCAAAAAACTGAGGCAGGTGTCCACATCCGCCGAAGGCCATCTGAAGAAGAAAGACAAGGAGAGGCACCAGGACAAGGGCTCCTCCACCGCGTCTCTCTCGGGAGTCGCGGGACTCGGAATGCGTCCCCTACGAGGACCGCTTCTCGGCGGCCGCCTTGGAGGTTTCTGAGGCGTCGGCCTGCCCATCTGGCTCGCTCGGGTCTTCGGGCGCCTCCGGGCAGTGGAGGCCTCCGCCCCAGTTCGGCCCGTAGCTTTGGCCCTACTGGCGTGGGCAGCTCCGTAAGCGGACGTCGGCTCCTCCGGCGTCCGCGGGCTAGATGAGCACACACGACCCTTCGGGATGGCCGCGTGGCTCCTCTCCCGCCCGGACCAGGCCGATCCTTCTCTTGGTCTGCCCCAGCAAAGGCTCCCATAAGTCGGACGCCAGCTCCTCCAGCGCCCGCCGGGAGCTCACTGTAAAGCCGCAAGTCGGTTCATCCGACGTCCGGTCGGCAAAAGAACCGACGACGGACCAACCCACGTCCGTCGTCCCCGGTTCTTCGCAGCCTTCCTGCCATCCGGGGACCCAGAGTCCCCCCAGCCCGACCCCGGGGATTTTTCCCCTCCATCCCCGGGCGATGCTGGGGTTCCTCCTCCGTCGGACCGTCCTCCTCTAGGTGCGCCAGATCTGACGGCTTCCCAGACGCCGGGGCCTCTGACGCCGGTTTTAATGACTCCGGCCGACATCACGCTTCCGGATATCGCCCCGCCTCCGGGCCCTTCAACCTGGATCCGCCCGTGAGGCCACCGGCCAGGCCGTATGCTCCAGCAGCTCCTCCAGCTCCCGGATACCCTCCATCCTATCCGACACCGGCGTATCCGGGACCACAGTACCCAACGCCGGGTTTCCTGCCGGCGGGTTTTGGATACTCTCCGTATGAGTACAACCCATACCCTTATCCCCCTCCTCCTCCACCACCCCACAGCCGCCAGTGGATTTGCAGGAGACTCTGGCCTCCTGGTGGGCTGAGGCCAAGGCTCAGCTCACCAGGGAGGTGGAGAGCAGTCTACCGACGACGGTGCCGTCTCAGGTTCCCGTACGTCTACGGTGGCACACTCCCTCACCACCTCCAGACTCCAGGGCTCTCCCATCTGGGTCCAGAGAGGGGCAGGATATGCTTCCTCGGGTGCTTCCCAAGGTGTCCGTTCCTCCCCGGGGTCGGGAAAGGGAGTCTTTTTCCTCTTCACCCTCGGATTCCTCCGACGGTTGCTCCGAAAGTGACGATGAGCCACGCTCTCCATTGAAGCCCAGGCCAAGGACTCCTCCGAAGTCCCCTTCAGAAGATCCTTATTTTACGGAGTTGCTTCGAAAAATCCAGGAGCTTTATCAGTGGCACTCTTTGGAACCAGACCCTCAGCGGTTGAAACTCGCCGAGCATCTGGATCTGCTCATGACAGCTCCCATTTTGGTGCCACCCTGGATAGAGCCTCTCACCAACCTTGTTACCACCATCTGGAAGCAGCCGTCGGCTCTAGCCCCACTTCCGCGGAAGTCGAATAGGCTATACCAGGCTCCCAAGGGTGTTGATTTTTTAGATTCTCACCCTTGTGCCAACTCGGTCGTGATTAGCGCCGCTCACAGCAGGTCGGCTAACCTAAAACATCTTAGCTTGTCGCCACCTGACAAAGAATCCCGCCTACTGGACCAGTATGGAAAGAAGATCTTCGTTTCCTCCACGCTGGGGATTAGGGCCTTGAACTATGTCGGTCATATGGGGGACTACCAGAAGGCCATTCTTACTCAGGTGGAAACCAAACTGGACTCCCTGCCGGACTCTCAGGTCAAGCAGGAGTTGGCTGATCTTGTCCGCTCTGCACTTTCGGCCAGTCGACACATGCTTCGTGCGACCTACAATGCAGTGGGCACTGCTGGACGGAGTTCAGCTTTCGCCGTAGGCCTACATCGTCATGCTTGGCACCGTGTGTCAGGGTTGGTCCCGGAAGTGCAGTCCGCTATCCAGGAAGCGCCCTTCCAGGGGTCGGGTGCTTTCGAGTGGCGATGTCAAGGACATCATCACCGATTTGCAGGAGAAGGGGATGGCACTGAAGTCCGTTGATTCCATGTACCGCCCGCACCAGCCGCAGCGCCGTCCTTTTCGCAGACAGAATCAGCCCAAGTCGAAACCCCAGGGAAGGTGGGCCACAAAACGTCGGGCCCCCACAGCTGCTAAGCCCTCCCCCCACCCAAAAAAGCAGCGGGTGCTTCAGCTGTGGCGCTGCTTCACACCACCTGACTCCTCTCCTCTCCCACAGCCTCTGGACTCCCGGAGGAACGGTGGGAGGAAGTTTTCCTCCACCTTCCGGGATGGGAGAGGATAACATCAGATTCTTGGGTGCTCAGCTGATCGAGAAGGTCACTTTCGATAAGAGTTTCTACAAAACCACCTCGCCACCCCAAAATCATCATATTCATGGGAACATCTTCTCTTGGTCCAGGAAGAGATTTCAGCTCTGCTACTGAAAGAAGCAATAGAACCCGTCCCCCTTCATCTTCAGGGGACTGGTTACTATTCCCATTTCTTCCTGGTCCCAAAGAAGACAGCAGATCTCAGACCTATTCTAGCTCAGTTCCCTGAATCTTTTTGTGGAATACAAAAGGTTCAGAATGCTCTCGTTGCAGAGCCTTCTGCCCCTCCTCCGGTCGGGTCAATGGCTATGTGCCCTGGATATGCAGGATGCTTACCTGCACTTTTCCATTCGCCCGTCTCATCACAAATATCTTCATTTTGCGTTCCAGGGGGACCACTACCAGTTCAAAGCACTTCCATTTGGCCTATCCTCGGCTCCCCGAGTATTTACCAAATGCCTAGCGGTGGGGGCAGCCTACCTGCGTACCCAGGGGTTGCAGGTTTTCCCGTACCTGGATGATTGGCTCCTGGTGGCCTCGTCCAGGGAGGAACTCCTGCGCTGCCTCACCCTTACCCAACAGGTTTTTGCCTGCCTGGGTATTACCGTCAGCCATTCCAAGTCTCACTTGATCCGATCTCCGAGACTACAGTTCATCGAGGCGATTCTGGACACGACCATTGGCAGGGCCTTCCTGCCACCGGACCGGGCGTCCACCCTCCAGACTCAAATAAGTCTGTTGTCCAGCCGCAGGCAGGTCAGTGTAAGGTCGGTCCTTCGCCTTCTCGGGCTCATAGCAGCTACTCCCGACAGTTCTCGCGCTCGGCTTCACATGAGGAGTTTCTCAGTGGACTCTCCGCTCCCAATGGGATCAGTTGGTGACGACTTAGATCACCCAGTTCTAGTCTCCGCCGATGCTCCGAGACTTGCAGTGGTGGATGGTTCGAGAGAACCTGCTTGGGAGTTCCTTTCTTTCATCCTCCCCCCTCCCAGACTCTAACCACAGACGCCTCGGGGCGAGGTTGGGGAGCCCATCTAGGTCATCATCGGACCCAGGGCTCTTGGTCCAAGCTCGAACAGACACTCCACATCAATGTGCTCGAGCTTCGGGCAGTGTTGTACACTCTCCAAGCCATTCACCCATACATCCTTCCCAGCCACCTAGCCGTCCAGACGGACAACATGTGTGTGGTTTGGTAATCAACAAACAAGGGGGGACTCGGTCCTACCCTCTTTGCAGGGAAGCAATGAGGGTTTGGGATTGGGCAACACAACACGACCTTCACCTCATGGCAATTCATGTTCTGGGAGTCAACAACACCTTGGCAGACAGGCTAAGTCGCTCATCTGCTCTGACTCACGAGTGGGAACTGGACCAAGGGGTCCTAGACAGTATCTTCCGACTTTGGGGAACACCACAGGTCGACCTGTTCGCATCCCCTCTAAACGCAAAGCTTCCCATCTTCTGCTCGCTCATTCCAGAGTGAGGCGTTTTCTGTAGAGATGGTCTGTCTCTAGACTGGAAGAACAGATTCATCTATGCCTTTCCCCCAATTCCACTTATCCCACGAGTCTTATAGAAACTAGCTTCAGAAGGAGCACGAATGATTCTGATTGCTCCTTTCTGGCCCAGGCAAGTTTGGTTCTCTCTTCTACAACAATACTCAGAGGATCATCCTCTTCCTCTATCACGAGGTTTGCTGACCCAGGATCAGGGGACCCTGGTCCATCCAGGCCTCAAATCTCTTCAACTGCATGCATGACTCCTGCAGACTTAGCTCAATCCCGCTTTGGGGTTTCTCCCCAAGTGGCGGAGATTTTGGTGGAGGCTAGAAAACCCTCTACTAGATCTACCTATGCCATGAAGTGGAAAAGGTTCACTATCTGGGCTGCCTCTAAGGACGTGGAACCCTTTTCCTGTTCAGTGGGGCTTCTGCTGGACTACCTATGCCATCTTTTTGACCTGGGTCTTAGTCATTCTTCTCTGAAAGTCCTCATGGCGGCCATCTCTGCCTATCATGTCCCCTTTGCAGACAAGACATTTGGTCAACTGGAGGTCTTTAAGACTTTTCTTAGAGGAGTCCTCCATCTGAGACCTCCCATATGTACTCCTGCCCCCTTGGGACTTGAACTTTGTTCTCGAGAAACTTACTCTGCCTCCTTTTGAACCGGCAGCTTCAGCAGACTTGAAGTTCCTTTCATGGAAGACTCTCTTCCTGGTGGCCATTACTTCCGCTCGGAGAATTTCCGAGCTCCAGGCCCTGATGTGTAAAATTCCATACTTGGATTTTTCACAAGGAACGTGTTGCTCTGCGCACTAACCCTAAGTTTCTCCCTAATGTAGTAGCGGAGTCTACTCTAAACCAGTACATAGAGTTACCCACCTTTTTTACGCAGTACTTCAATCAAGGGGAGTATTTACTCCATACTATGGATGTTCACCGGATTCTGAGATACTGCACTAACAGAACAAAAGATCTCAGGAAGACCGATCAATTGTTTGTCTCTTTTGCACCCAAAAGAGAAGGCAATGCTGTTTCTAAGCAATGCCTATCTAAATGGTTGGCTCATTGCATCACTTACTGTTATGACAATTACAACAAGACCCTGCCGGGTCGAGTAAGAGGCCACTCCACCAGAGGAGTCGCTGCCTCAGCGGCTTGTTTCAAGAATGTGTCAGCGGCAGACATCTGTGCTACCGCCACCTGGACCTCCATCCATACTTTTACAAAACACTACAGTTTGGATATTGCCTCTCACCGTAGAGCAGGCTTCGGGCTGGCAGTCCTGCAAGGCCTCTTATCTTAAGGCTTGCACGGCTAGAGCTCCTACTTGGAGTAGATTTCCTCCTCCCGGCGCTTCTCCTTGTTCCAGACTTCTTGGGACTCAGTCCTGTATGTTATTACCTACTGCAAGAGCCCTCTCGAAGTAAGATAGTACAGTTACAGTACGTAAGAACTTACCATAACAGTAGATCTTGAGAGAGCTCTTGCAGTAGAGTGGCTCTATCCCCCTCCATCCCCTAAGCTTTTTCAGCTCCTTTTCCATTAGGGAAATTTCTGCTCCTCTCTCGTCCGGTCTCTTCTGGCCTATGGCGGGAAAGAACTGGAAGGCGGGCATCAGGAACTGCCACTTTATACCGACGTCTCCCAATGCCGGTCACCTGACGTGGGGGCGGTCCCTCGCCAGGGACTGCTAGCTAGAAATTTTTATGTGGGGTCCTGCCGCCTGCCGACGTCAGTCCTATGTGTAATTATCTACTGTTACAGTAAGTTCTTATGTAACTGTACTATTTGTTTTAATAGATCCAACTTTATGAGACCAGGCCCCTACAGAGATTCTTACGGACAATATTTACCATAGGAAGAACAATATAGAATGAATACCAGAAACGAGAGCTCAGAAGGTGTCCCCTGGGACAGGGATCCTTTTTTAGAAAAAGACATTGAACTCGCATCCACATCTGCTCAAGGCAAAAAATGGAGTGAGAGAAACAGGAAGAACAATGCCAGAGAAAATATGCAGGGCCTGATCCAAAACAACAGTGAATTAACTGTTCTTAACCAAAAAGGATAAAACAAGGATAATAATCCCAGATACAGCACGTATGTGTGTGTGAACTGTCTGCCACAGGAGGTTAATAATGCTCTTAAAGAGTTAAAAAAAATAAATAAATAAATAAATAAATAAAACATCATCAGAGCCAGACCACCTAAACTTAAATTTATTAAGGAATCTGCTGATCATCTGACAGTACCCGTTACCATCCTTTTTAATAAGTCCCTCCGTTCTCATATTATACCTTCAGGCTGGGAGAGGGCTATGGTGGTCCTGATTTATAAAAAGAGAGACAGAACCTTAGCTGGGAACTTCAGACTGATCAGCTTAACATCAGTAGTCTGCAAAGTTATGGAAAGACTTTTGAAAATCAGACTGTAAAATGAAATAGTGAACAGGAGACTCAAAGACCCAATATAACATGATTTTGTTAAGGTGCGTTCTTGCACCACAAATTTGTTAGCATTTTATGAGAAGGTCAGTGGTAGCCTTGACCGTGGTGTACTGGTTGATGTGATGTATCTCGATTTCTGTGAAGCATTTGATACCGTACCCCACAATAAGTTGATACTGAAAATGGTTACGCTGGGATTTAATACATATATCATACGGTGGGTTGAGGAATGGCTCCATGGACGAACACAGCAGGTTAAGATCTCAAACGTACTTTCTGAAGACACTGATGTAACTAGCGGGGTCCCCCTGGGTTCAGTGTTGGGTCCAATTCTGTTTGGAATCTTTATTAGTGACATACATCATACAATACAGTGCAATAGCATTAAATTTGCGGATGATACCAAGCTCGGTTTTAAAGTGGATAGTATTAGCAAATATAATACTCTTACTAGCCATCTACTAAATATTAAGACTTGGGCTTCTAATAATGACATGCTTTTCAATGTCAAAAAGTGTTCTGTTGTCCATTTGGGCAAAAAGAACAGCTGTTACTCATGTACATTAAATGGGACCACTTAAAGGGAGGTTACAACTGAAACCGACCTGGGTATCTCCATCTATAACGATCTCATGCATGGGGACCAATGTAGAAAGATAGCAGTGAGGACCAACAGAACTGTTAGATTCGGTCATCGAGGCACAGGTCAGAAAGCATAGGAAAACCAGGAGCAGTTGTAGAATTCTCCAAAAATATTTTAGTATTAGCAGTAACATAAAAAATTAAATTGTTCAGTGTAACAATTTACAAAGGCCAGAAAAAGTCCCTATGTTTTTCTTCAAGCTCTGTGTCCATTCTTCTTTCTCAAGCAGTTTCAGCTTAGCTCTCTTATAAGTCCTTCCAACCCCCATTCTTAACAAGCATCCTATTCTTGTAAGTATCAGACATGTGCAGCTAAAACACAATGTCCCAGAAATGAGGCCCCTTTTCCACAGCTCTTCTGCAAAAGTCTTAAAAATTTGCACTCAGGTAACCTCTCAAGTTTCCAATAGCTTTTTGCAATCATCTCAAACCATAATTATATACATTTCAACAGTAACGATATATATTTTCTGAACAAAGGGATCCCAATATCAGTTACATTTCCACATAATGATTTGCATATATTTTTATATCAGCAGGTATGCAAGGAAGAAAAAGACAGACAGCAAGGGAAAACTGAGAGACAGTGAGATGCAAAGGATTGCGAGACTGGCGGGGTGATCAAATCCTAGGTCTCACAAGAAAATGTGGTTGCGCAACCAGAAAGACCAGAGACAGAAAAGGAAAGAACAGATCCTTACATTTAAACACTTTCTCCATAACAACTGGGACAGGGTCCTATTCCACCCTGTCACATACACCCCCTCCTTAAGAGGGAACCTATTTTGTTAAACAGGTTTCCAAAACTTTCTGTCAATTCTCTACTAACATTTGCTGCTTTCAGCAATTAAACACATGTGCATTATCCTATTTTCTGTAACAGTACAGCAAACAGTAAAGTTTAAACTCATACGTTTGTTTTTCAACCTTCAGAATCCTCAATTCCTGATCCATATCTTGACAGAAAATCAGCATTACTATTTACCAGATTTGTGCATCACCATGAATTTAACCAGCTGTAGTGCTGGGTACCACCTTGTGATTCTGGAATTTTTATCTTTCATTTGGCTAAGCCAACAGAGAGGATTGTGATCTGGTATAAGTACAGAGTCAGTTCCTAGCAAATAAAACTTAAGGGACTCCATGGCCCACCTTGCTGCTAAACATTCCTTTCTAGGGACATGGATATGTTGTTCATCCACACTCATTGGCAGTATCCTTGCCGCTTTAAATCTTGCCGGAAGGTCTTCAAGCTTGCTCCTCCCACCCACCCGGGTGGTATAACTCAGCTCCGCCCCATGGCGAGATCTTCCTTACGCTTGGAAGCTCAGGTTTCCCTCCTTAGCAGCTCTGCGTTTCGACTAGTTCCTATTTCTCCGTTTGCGGATTTAAAATAATATTTTGCAAAAAGACTTCAGTCTTGATCCTCACGGCTACGATGGACCGATCGACTCCAGTTTGGAGATGCCCATGCGGGGCAGAAGATGTCTCGGGCGGATCCACACTCACGTGTGTGTCTGCTGCTTGAGCCTTGAGCGACCCGCGGGCTTGCGACCTGTGCTCATCTTTCTCCAAGCCCTACGTCCTCGAAGACCCGTGCTGCCCGATTGCAACTGGGCCGTCCTGAGAAGCGTTCCCTCGGTGAAGTCCAAGGAGGCCGGTTGGCGGTGTCCTTGTGTGTTCGTGAATCAACTCGGCGGATGGTAAGCCCTCGAAGAGGGCGGCAGCAGGCGTATCTTCCTCGACGCGGCATTTATCCCGCTCTCTCTGGGTTCTTCCTACGGCTTCCTTTAAGGAGCTTTGTCTGTCCCTCTCCACTAAGGAGAAGGGCCTGCGTCTGCTGGACCTTTTCTCGGTCCAAAAGAGGACAAGAGTAAGTCCTCGTCGGCGGCTCTTGGGAGCGGAAAGGTCCCTCTCCCGGAGCCGTCGACCGTCGGCCGGTCGACCGCTCGGCTTGACCACTGGCCTCACGGTGTCCCGTCCAGGTCAGTTGGCCGAGACTCCCACTGATGAAGTCGAGATTTTCTCGACCCATTGGACGAGCTGTCGCCTTTAGCAGCGAGATTCCCCTCTCCCGGTTCCCGGGAGGGTTGAGGATCCCGTGGGCTCGCCTGTGCCTCGGTTCCGAGCCCTCGGATGGACCTTCGAGCGAAGGAGTGCGGTTCGGCGACACCTCCGCACCGACCCGGAAATTCCGGGACTCTGATCTCGGATCTCCGGACCTCTTGGCGGTCCAGCCGTTCCCACCGTCATAGGCGGTCTCGGTCACGGCACGCGATAAGCGGCGTGTGCTAAATCCTCGTCCTCCTCCTCGGATGAGGCTTGATAAGTCGTCGGCAGTGCGAGACCTTATGTTGCAACAGCTCCTCCTGGCGGGGAATAAGCCGACTCCGGCGCCTTCGGCCATTAAGTCACTGTCACCGGGCAGCCCGACACAACCCCTCGACTTGTCAGGGCCTACACCCAGGCGGTTGTTCGGCCAAAACCAACTACTCCACGATTCGGTGGAACCTCCGCCTCCACAGCCACAATTGGGGCTCCGACCAAGGATTCTCGGTCGGCTAAGGGTTACCCATCGGCTGTCAGTTACCTCACTCCCGACCGACCTCGGCAGGTGAAGGGTGGCTCAGGCCAGAGGCAGCTCTTTGAGGACTCTTCGAGTCCGAGCGATTCCTCCTTCTTCTCCAAGCGACTGGACTTGGGTCTTCAGGAGGTCAGCCAATGGACGATAGCCCGTCGTCCTTCCTAGGACTGCTTCTGCTCATCTCGAGTCTACGGGATGGAGCTCGAACCATTTCAAATGGGCCAGGTATCCCTCACGGAGATTCTGGACCGGGGATTCTCCGGCGGAGGCCTTTCCGGTGGCGAGGCCATAGTGGGTCGGCACTGGAACTTTGGCAGCGCCTGCTTCCTGCCCCTCGCCCGGCCAGGATAGCCCAGGAAGTATCACGGTCCCAGGTTCCTTGTCGGTTTTGAAACACCCTCTGCTGAGGGGTTGGTTACCGACAGCGTTTTCGGCGCCCGCTGCGCCAGGGATGTGGACAAACCTCCTGACAAGGTCAAGAAGTGGACTATGTCGGGCGAAAAGTCTCGCTGCGTCTCTCTCGGTAACCGTCAGGCCAGTTCGGCCGTCCTCATGCACATTTTCTCATGCCTGTTGGGCTCCTGGATGAGGTCATCCCTCATCTTCCCGCCGATCTGCAGACTACGGTTAAGCAGGTGCGGGACCAGGGCAGAACAGTGGCCAAACAGCAGCTCCAGACTGCTTTGGATGTAGGGACTCATGTGCCAGATGCGGTGGCGGCCGCAGTGGCTATCGTCGGCGGGCTTGGCTGAGGATATCACCTTTGCCCGGATACCCAGCACAAGTTGGCGGATGTTCCCTTTTGGGGACTGACCTCTTGACCCTGGGGTGGAAGGTCACCTGCAGAGGATCGAGAGTCCAATGCCACCTTGGACTCGGTCTCTTCCCTCAGAAGGACAAAGGCCGCAAACCACAGCCTAAGCCCTTTGTCCTTCTGTGCCCCTGGCGCTTGACCTAGCAACGTCAGGGCCCAGCAGGCTCGACCTTGGCATCCCAAACCCAAGCCGCGGCTTCCTCTAACAGGAGGCAGGGGAGGAAGAGGCCAGGAGGTCCCTCGGCGGTCCCTCCTCAAGCCTGCCCAGTGGCCGGGCTGAGGGGTGTCGCCCCCATCCCGTCACCCGCCCCTAGGTCCCCGTGGGAGGCGGCTCCAGCACTTCCGTTCACTTGGTCGCTGTTACCACGGACAGGTGGGTCTTGGAGGTGGTGGGAAGAGGCCTGCCTCTGGAATTGAGCAGGCACCACCCTTCAGAGCCGTCGCCCCTCGGGGCCGGGATCCCAGCCTCACTGGCCTCGTCGAGCCGACATCACTCTCCTCCTCCAGAAGGAGGTGGTAAGAGGTGGTGGACCCTCCTTCCAGACCCAGGGTTTGTGTCCAGGTACTTCCTGGTTCCGAAGCAGACGAGGGCTGGCGCCCCATTCTCGACCTACGCCTAAACAAGTTCCTAAGGTCTCGAACCTTCAGGATGGTCACTCTGGCTCAGATTATACCATCCTTGGAGCAGCGGCGTGTGGTTCTGCTCTCTGGACTTGCAGGACGCGTTTTTCACGTCCCTATCCGTCCGTCTCACAGAGATTCCTTCGCTTCCGCGGAAGGATCCCTCTTGATTCCAAGCCATGCCCTCGGCTTGTCTCCAGCTCCCAGGGTCTTCACCAAATGCATGGCAGTGGTGACAGCATTCCTTGCGCCCGAGGGTCAGGTGTACCCTTACCTGGACGACTGGCTGATAGCAGCTCCCCCAGGAAGAGGCGGGTGGTCAGAGATCTGGCCCTCAGGTCTGCTCTCAACTGGGCCTCCTTATCACGAGGCCAAGTCGAACTCGAGCGAAGCAGGTGATTTTATTCATCGAGCAGCTCGACTCTCTTGAGCCAGGCGCGGCTCGGCGGACAGGGCCGAGGTTCTTTCCTCCTTTGCCCGATCATTTCTGGTTGGGCAATGCCCCTACCGGGACTTCCTCGCCTCCTGGGTCTCATGGCGGCCTGTACCAGCGTGGTCCGTTGGGCCGCTGGAACATCGTCCCTTCAGTGGGGACTGGCCAGCCAGTGGTCCTGGCCTGCGATCCCTTGGACCAGCTTGTCCGGTGACACAGGGGATGTGGAATGCTCTCCAGTGGTGGACCGTTCCAGATCATTTGCAGGAGGGCATCCCGTTCGTCCGCCCGAGCAGCGGTCTCTCTGTCGACGATGCCTCTCTGATGGGGTTGGGGTGCCCATCTGGGGACCGGGCTCATGGCCTCTGGTCCCGGGGAGTCGATGCCACATCAACCTGCTGGAGCTCAGGCGGTCCGCCTAGCTCTCACCGCCTTTGCTCCGTTCCTCCGGGGTCAAGTGGTCCGAGTCAGGCGGACAATACCACGACCATGTACTATCTAAACCGCCAGAGGCGGGGCGCGCTCCATGCTTCTATGCAAGGAGCTCTCGCATTTGGTCACTCGTGCGCAGCCTGGGCGGATCTCCTAGCCATTCACGTGGCAGGGCCTCCAACACCTGGCCGATGCCCTGGGCGGATAGGGGCTGCATCCCACAGTGGTCTCTCGCGGAGGTAGTACAGCATCTGTTCTCCCTTTGGGCACACCTCAGGTGGACCTGTTTGCCTCCCATGGAGGCAGAAGCTGAGTCTGTTCCATGCCCGCCCCTCAGCAGGGCTCGCTGCAGGGGATGCCTTCTCGAGGCAATGGACCCCGGGCCTCTTTGCCTTTCCCCATTTCCCTTGATCCACAAGGTGCTTCTCAAGGCGAGGGAGGGACAAGGCAGGTGATTCTGATAGCCCCAGACTGGCCTCGCCAGTTCTGGTACCAGATCTCCTCAGTCTCAGCTCCAGGACTCACGGCAGCTTCCAGCTCGCCCGGACCTGCTCTCAGTCAATCAGGGAAGGTGTTCCATCCGGACCTTCAATCCCTGCACCTGGCGGCCTGGTTCCTGGCGGCTAGATTCCAGGCTTTGGGTCTTTCCGGCAGGGTCCTCAATGTAGTTGAGGCGTCCCGTAGGAGTCGACCAGAAAATGCTATGCCTTCAAATGGAAAAGGTTTTCCATTTGGTGTCAGGAACAAGGGCTTGGACCCTTCCTCCTGTTCCTTGGCAAGCATCTTGGACTATTTATGGTCCCTTTCTAGTCAAGGGCTTAGGTCGGCGACCCTAAGGGTGCACCTGGCAGCCATCTCTGCTTACGGGCGCGGGCTGGGAAGCAGTCGGTGGCGCAGGAGAGGTGGTCTGGCGCTTTCCAAAGGCCTTGATCACATTTCCTCAGTGCAGGAACCCCCACCTCCGTGGGATCTACTGCTGGTACTGGCAAAGCTCATGGGCAAGCCATTCGAACCTATGCACAGGTGTGCTCTCTCTCACCTGTCGTGGAAGACCGCCTTCTTGGTGGCTATCACGTCAGCCAGAAGGATGGGAGAGCTCCGGCGCTTTCCATCGAGTCTCCTTACCTGGTCTTCCACAGGGACAAGGTTGTCCTGCCCCACCGAAATTCCTTCCGAAGGTGGTGTCGAGTTTCACCTTAACCAGGTGTTGACTCTGCGGTGTTCTCCCCAATCACACCTCGGAGGCGAATATAGGCTCCATACCTCTGGATCCTAGAAGGCTCGCTTATTAAAGGCCTTGGCTGATATTCGGGGAGAGGTTCGCCAGCTGTTTGTCACCTACGCTGAAGCCGCATCTGGCAGACCTGCAGCCAAGCGGAGCGATAAGCAGGTGGGTAACCTCCTGCATAGATCTCTGCTATAAGTTAGCGGGCATGGAGCCTCCAGAGGATAGAGCTCATTCTACCGCCATACTGCTGCTGATGGCTGCTTCCAGGGGCGTCCCTATCCAGGAAATCTGCAGGGCTGCTACCTGGAAGTCAGCAAACACCTTCATTACCCACTACCACATCGACCTTGAGTCACGCCGGGATGCTGGTTTTGGGGCCTCGGTTCTCAGTCTCTCTTTCCCAAGTAAGTATATGGGGTGTCGTCTTGCCTCCTCCTCCCGGAGAACTGCTAGGAGTCTGCCAATGAGTGTGGATGAACAACATATCCATGTCCCTAGAAATACAGGTTACTCACCTGTAACAGGGTTCTAGGAATGGTATGTTGTTCATCCTACGACTCTCGACCTCCTGGCTTGACGCACAACCTGAGCTTCCAGCGGGCAGATCTGGCGTCATGGGCGGGCCGAGAGTTATACCACCCGGGTGGGTGGGAGGAGCAAGCTTGAAGACCTTCCGGCAAGATTTAAAGCGGCAAGGATACTGCCAATGAGTGTGGATGAACAACATATACCATTCCTAGAACTCCTGTTACAGGTGAGTAACCTGTATTTTCCGTGGTGGAGTACCTTTTCTCTCTCTCTCTCATGCAACTTCCTATTTATGTACAGAATAGGATGTTCCGTCCCATCTACATTTTGACTCCAGTCTGCATCTTGGCCTACCTCTGATACATCTGTTTGTAACAAAAATGGTTTCTTAAAGTCTGGGCTTCTTAAAACAGGGGCTGAACATAATGCAGCCTTAATGGCTTGAAAAGCTTCATCACACTCAAGGTCCATTTCACATTATTTGGGTACCGTTTTTTCGTGAGTTCAGTGAGGGAAGTAGCTAACTCAGCAAAGCTGGGAACAAATCTCCGATAATAACCAGCCAGCCCTAAAAATGACCTGACATGCTTCTTTCTTTTAAGGACAGGGCTGTTAGCTAGAGCTTCTATTTTAGAAATTTCTGACTTAACTTCTCCATTTCCCAACATATAGCCCAAATATCTGGTTTTCTGCATGCACAATGCGCATTTGGTGGGATTAATAGTGAGACCTGCATTTTTGATAGCTTGGATAACTGCTCATAGGTGTTCCAGATGGCTTTTCAGTCTGGACTGTACACCATGACATCATCCAGGTACGCAGCACAATAACCAGTGTGAGGTGATTGTGACAGGGTAGAATAGGACCCTGTTCCAGTTGTTAAAGTGTTTAAAATGCAAGGATCTGTCCTTTCTTGTCTCTTCTCTGTCTGGTTGTGCAACCAAATATTCCTGTGAGACTTCGGATTTGATCACTCCAACAATCTAGCAGTTCTTTGCCTCTCACTGTCTCTGTTTTCTCTTGCTGTCTATTTTTTCTCCCTTGCATATCTGTATTTGCTGATATAAAAATATGTGCAAATCATTGTGTGGAAATGTAACTGATGTTGGGATCTCTTTTGTTTAGAAAATATAAAGTGTTACTGTTGATATGTACAGTATATAATTATATTTTGAGATGATTGCAGAGAGCTGTGGAAAACTCAAGAGGTTAGTGCAAATCTTTGAGCCTTTTGCAAAAGCTGTGCAAAAGAGGCCTCAGCAGGCACACTGTTCTAGCAGCTCCTGCCTGATATTTACAAAAACAGGATGCTTGCTAAGGATTTGGGGTGCGAAAGGACTTGTAAGAGCTAAGCTGCAACTGCAAGAAAGATCAGAAGAAGAAAAAAGGACACAGACTGAAGTAAAACTACTGTTTTTCTCCTCTGTACAGTTATTCTGAACAGGTTTATTTTTTTTATGTTGCTGCCACTGTAAATAAATAATTTTGGTGAATTCTGCAACTGCTCCTGGTTTTCTCTATGCCTCCTGACCTGTGCCTCTACGACAGTGATAAAATTACATCCATGTACCGCTGGAATGTGGCTGGCGCACCATGTAAACCAAAGGGCATGTTGGTGAACTGACAGAATCCAACAGGAGTGGCAAATGCAGTTTTATCTCTGCATTCTTTAGCTAAAAGTATTTTCCAGTAACCCTTGGTGAGACTGAGGGTACTGATATACTTTGCACTCCGCAGTCTGTCCACCAAATCATCTATTCTAGACATAAGATAACTGTCAAATTCTGACACTTAAGTTTCCTAAAATCAAGGTAGATTCTAACACCCCCTTCTTTTTATGTTTGCCTGCACAAGAAACATTTTGTGGCAGGTGCGGCAGTGATGTGGCCAATGCTGGCAGTTCTTTTTGGGCCTGGTCTCTGACGCCAATGGAGGAGCACGCTGTTGATGACAGCAGTTTTGAAGCGTGCCACCAACCTGAAAGAAATTCACCGCTGCAATTAGGGAGCGCCCCATCACTGGAGAATCAGCTGTTTTTCCTGAACAGTCTGATACTGGGGCAGTACCTGATTGCAACAGCAAATAGAAGCTTGCCTTGTCTGGTGTCACATTTCAATAAACATGACAGCGGCTGTCGCCGTCCGCCTCTCACAGTCCCTATGAAAGCCGACAGTGGTGCCCAATCCCCCTGTCGGCATGCCCCCTCCCCAGTTCATTTGCCGACAGGAGAGCCCAATCCCATTGGCATACTGTCTTCCCCCCATTTCGTTGTGTGGCCGAGGGGTGTGCCCAGTTCCCTCGGCCACGCCTCTCAACACATTATATGTGCCGACGAGGTGTCCAATCCTGTCGGCTCCAGCCCCACACTGAAAACAGAAAACTGTCCTTGTT
Source organism: Neoceratodus forsteri (assembly GCA_016271365.2). Taxonomy (NCBI): domain Eukaryota; kingdom Metazoa; phylum Chordata; order Ceratodontiformes; family Ceratodontidae; genus Neoceratodus; species Neoceratodus forsteri. Next base: position 326,935,762 of record CM057451.1, on the reverse strand, counting down.
GTGTCCATTGCCCCTAACCCGCACCCACCCTCTGTGCCACCCAACTCCCCCCACTCCCCACCCTATACGTACCTCCAGAACCCAGCGCGATGATCTTTGGTGGAGCGGGAACACGTCTGCACTCTTCAAAGCCGACCGGGAACTGAAGACATGCCAGTAAGCTGTATAATGGCGTAAATGGGTTTTTTCAACTTAGGTGGATATTTTGGCCATTTTTGTGAGTTTTGGCACCAAATTTTCAACATGGGGTTCTTGAGACCCCACCTCATGAATTCAGTCACTGTTATTTGGTCAAAAAAGATGATTTCACGGTCACTGCATGGAATCACCTTTTGGGACCGATTAACGAAACGACAGTGTCATGATTTATGAGGTGGGCTCCCAAAAAGCCTATATTGCAGATTTGGTGGAAAAATGACTGTTACAAGTGTGCGTTGTGCAGTTTCCACGCACACTGGTAACTTCAAGAACTTGTAATATTTTCACTCCAGATTTTCAACAATGGCATTTTTTCACACCTCCTTAGGAACAGTATAGCTGTCATTTTTCACATTCTGGCCAAAATGTGTTTTCGCACATCTGGCGCACAATAGCGTGGTCACTGTAGGAAATCAGTGTTCCAGACAGATTAAGAAATCACAGTGACACTGTTCATGAGTGGAGGTCCCAAAATGCCTATGTTGAAAATTTGGTGACAAAAGTCCACAAAATGACTATGTTACGAGCGTGCATTGCGCAGTTTCCATGCACACTCGTAACTTCGAGCATTTGTAATATTTGCACTCAAGATTTTCAACATTGTCATGTTTGCACACCTCCTTATGAACAGTACAGCTGTCATTTTTCACATCCTGCCCGAAATACGTTTTCGCACATCTGGCGCACAATGGTGTGGTCACTGTGGAAAATCAGCATTCAGGACAGATTAAGAAAATCATAATGACACTGTTCATGAGCAGAGGTCACAAAATGCCTGTGTTGAAAATTTGGTGAAATAGTTCCACGAAATGACTGTTACGAGCATGCATTGCGCAGTTTCCACATACGCTCGTAAGTTTGAGCATTTTTAATATTTTCATTCCAGATTTTCAGCATTGCCATCTCTTCACACCTCCCTATGAATGGTACAGCTGTCATTTTTTCACATCCTGCCTGGACTATGTTTTCACACATCTGGCACAGAATGGCGCGGTCGCTGTGGAAAATCAACGTTCGGGACAGATTAACAAAATCACAGTGCCACTGTTCATGGGCAGAGGTCCCAAATGCTTTCATGAAGTGGAGGTCACAAAGAGGCCATGTTGAAAATTTGTATTGCAAATACCAACAAACGCTCGGGCGTTAGGGTTTCTAACCATAACGTCCCACCCTGTACAGACTGACAGGCATCAGGGGTGTTCCTTTAGATTGCCGGCTGTAATGCTCACACCATTCCAACCCCACCCCGCAGCTAGTGACAGGCATCGAGGTGTGCCTTGGACTCTTCGGCCCCAGAGTTCATCCCATTCTTCTTCGGCATTGACAAATGCTTGTTTGTTTACAATTACTATTGGAGATAACCAAGCAGTCCTCTACTCCTCTGATACCCAATTCTTTCATTTTTCGTATTTCCTTAACCACGTCAGCTCTTAACCGCTCTGATAACATGTATGCCTTTTGCCTAATAGGATGAGCATTCTTTGTCACTATTATGTGCTCAACCCCTTTTGCTCGGCCTGGTACTGTGGTAAAAGTACTGTTAAATGTCTTTAGCACATTACAAATGTCCGCAGTTGTTCTGAGGTTAAGGAAACATTCAGCTTTACAGTATCTGCAGTCAGTTTGTTCCAGTCTGCCATAAGCTACATCAATATCATCTTTATCAGTTTCTGATAAAACTAGCAAAGCAGCTTTTGGCATTTTTTGAACCCATTTCTTGAGGAGATTAGCATGGGATATCTTATTAGGATTTTTACTGTCAGGGGTCTCAGTTTCTTAATTAACAGTGCCAATACGTCTAATAACCTTATAAGGCCCTTGCCACTTCATTAAGAGTTTATTTTCTGTTGCGGGCAACAGTAGCAAAACCTTTTCGCCTGACTCAAAAACTTTTTCTTTTACCCCATGGTCATAATAGTCCTTCTGCTGGTTTTGGGTCTCTTCCTGATTTCTGTGGGCAATTTCAACATATTTTGCCAGCTTCTTTCTTAGGGCACACATATAAGACGTTATAGATTGTTTCTGAGTGGGGTTATCTTCCCACCTTTCTTTTATCACATCCAGTGTCCCTCTTGGCTGCCTACCATACAGCATTTAAAATGGTGAAAACTCTGTTGCTGCCTATAGTACTTCTCTGTAAGCAAAAAGTAGGTAAGGCAAGTATTGGTCCCAGTCTTTCCCTTCCCTTTTTACAAACCTTTTTAACATGCGTTTTAGGGTTTGGTTAAAACGCTCAACAAGACCGTCTGTCTGAAGGTGATAGGGGGAGGTTCTTAGGCAGTGATGCCAAGTAGTCTGTACAGCCCCTTATGTAATGCAGCACCAAAATTACTACCTTGATCAGTAATAATTTCTTTAGGTATGCCCACTCTGCTGAACATTTTTGCAAGCTCTGCTGCCACTTTTGAAGCTGTGACAGGACGCATTGGAACTGCTTCTGGGTATCGAGACTAGCGTATCAAGTAACATGGTCTCATACTACCAGAATAAATCTATTACCCTTTTTACTTTTGTCTAAAGGCCCAACCACATCAATGGCAGTTCTCTCAAAAGGCACATCTATCAAGGGTAGGAGCACCAGGGGCACTTAATCTTTTTTAGTGACTGGGGCTACTTTCTGACACTCAGTACAGGAATTACAATAGGTAGCAACACTGTCATGAATTCCAGGCCAGTAAAATCTGTACAATAGTCTGGCAAGGGTGCGATCCCTCCCTGAGTGACCAGCCATGGGACTATCATGTGCTGTCTGTAATAACTCTGTTCTATACTTCTGTAGTATAACTAATTGTTCTTGTCTGTTTCTGTGTCTAAGGTTTAACCCAAACTCTGTACAATAACCCATTACATTTTTTAAACATTGGTCCGCCCTGTTATGGTTTCACCACCAGCTGCTTAAAATAACCCTGGAGAGAAACATTGTTAGCTTGTTCTGAAAGAAAATCACAATCAGTTATCAGTTTGGCTTCAGCATTATGTCCACCAGTCATTTGTTGCCAGTTTCTTCAGGCATCATCTTTCTTTCCTGGATTCCCGGATCTTGGAGATGTGCTTAAACAAGTCCGAATCAAAACCACTGAAAGGAAAAGTGTCCCCACCATCTGAAATTTTCTTTGCCTGAGCTCTTGTTACCACTGCTGCTGAAACATCAGGATTTACTCCCTCTTTGATTAGCTCAGTAAATCCTGGAAAGTCATTTCCAATAATCACAGGTACAGGTAACTTCGGTACTACCCCCACTTTCATTTGGTGCAACACACCGTTAATGGTCAGAGTCACTTGGGTGGTGGGATAGTATCAAGTGTCCCCATGGATGCAGATGACACCAGTTCCTGGTCGTTTTGCACAGTGTTTTCCCATCACTTCAACATGCACTAGGGTCTGTCTGCATCCCAAATCAATGAGTCCCTTCACAGTCTTATCCCCCAGCTTCACATCTGTTAAGTACTTGCCCCAATTTGCCAAGGACAAATCTGCTCCAATGCCACTCTCATTACTACGGCAGTTTCTTGCAATACGGCCTGACTTATTACAGTTATAGCAGATAACGTCTTTGGGCAGAGATTTGTTACCCCCACCACAGTTCTTATCAGGCTTGGAATTTAAATGAGAAAAAGAGTGTCTTACTAGTGCTTGGCTGTTACCTCGCTACTGTGGTGTCTGTCCATTTGGTAGTCCCTCGACTCTGGTTGGTGTTCCTTTACCCAAAGCTGCGCATCTGAAGTCAGGATGTTGATGAATTGCTCCATGTCAAATGTGTCGATCTGTGGGACTGTCTTGCTCTCTGGTTGGAGCCATTTTATCAGGAGTTCTCTGAGTCGGGTGAAGGCTTCTCGAGGATTGTTGATAGAGTTGTACCCCAGAGATCGAAATCTTTGCCTGTAGGTCTCTCTGGAGATGTCATATCTTTTCTGGATTTTGCTTTTCACCAGGTCATAGTTTTCGGACTTTGCAGTGTCCATATTGCTGTAGGCAAGTTGGGCTTTGCCTGTCAGGTAGGGTACCAGTCTGATTGTCCATTGCTGCTTTGGCCATTGGCAGGCTGTGGCAACTCTTTCAAAAGTTGTCAAGTATCCCTCGATGTCATCCGAAGGACACAACTTTGTAAGTTTAATGGCTATTTAGTTGCTTGTGTTTTGTTGCTCATCTGGATATGTGCCAGATCCCTTTGCCTTTGATAGCTTGCAGGGCATTCAGCCGTCGCTGCTCCCCTTGCTGCGTCTCTTCTCTCATCTGCTGCTCCTGTCGCTGCATCTCTTCTCTACTCTGAGCTTCTAAACGTTGAATCTCTTTTTCTCTCTGCTTCTCTTTCTCTTTGTGTTGTACAGCCCACCATTTGAAAAAGTCCCTCAGGCTTTCAGGTTTTGTCACTGCTTGTTCTTTTTCCATAACTTGTGTTGGCTGTACAATCTCAGCTTGGACTTCTGTCTATGCTAGTTTGGCTGCCAGTTTCCTGGTAACCACTCCTGGACTTGCTGTTGCTGAATCCATACCTTTCTCTGTGCTTCCCTGGTATTAGGTGCAGTAGCCACATACAAAACTCCTAGCTTAGAGTATGCACGGCGTAACTCCCACTTACTGTAGGCTGACGCCATCTGTCATCGAGGCGCAGGTCAGGAAGCATAGGTAAACCAGGAGCAGTTGTAGAATTCACCAAAAAATATTTATTAGTACTAGCAGTAACATAAAAATAAATTGTTCAGTATAACTATTTACAAAGGCCCAAAAAATAGAAAAAGTCCATCTGAGTTTTTCTTCAAGCTCTGTGTCCATTCTTCTTTCTCAAGCAGTTGCAGCTCAGCTCTCTTATAAGTCCTTACAAGCCCCATTCTTAACTGCATCCTGTTCTTTTAAGTATCAGGCATGTGCAGCCAGAACACAATGTCCCAGAAATGAGGCCCTTTTTCCACAGCTCTCCTGCAAAAGGCTTAACAATTTGCACTCTGGTAACCTCTTGAGTTTCCAATAGCTTTTTGCAATCATCTCAAACCATAATTATATACATTTCAACAGTAACACTATATATTTTCTAAACAAAGGGATCCCAATATGTTACATTTCTACATAATGATTTGCATATATTTTTATATCAGCAGATATGCAAGGGAGAAAAAGACAGACAGCAAGGTAAAACTGAGAGACAGTGAGATGCAAAGAATAGACTGTCGGGGTGATCAAATCCTAAGTCTCACCAGAAAATTTGGTTGCGCAACCAGAAAGACAAGAGACAGAAAAGGAAAGAACAGATCCTTGCATTTAAACACTTTCTCCGTAACAGCTGGGACAGGGTCCTATTCCAACCTGTCACAGATCCATCTGCAAGTCCTTCATTAGTAGAAGTGAAATATGCATGATACCACTATATAAAGCCTATGCGAGACCGTACTTAGATTATGCAGCTTCCTTTGGGCCCCACATGTAGTAAAAGATAAGAATCTACTAGATAATATCCTGAAATGGGTTACTAGAATGGTACCAAGACTAAAGGGACTCCCATATCTAGATAGGTTACAAGCCCTAGATCTGTATGATTTACAAAAACATAGGGATAGAGGTGACAATCTCATGTTGTTCACTATCTTACACGCCCGGGATCTGTTAGGTGAATGTAATATTACTTCTGCCCCCAAACCATCCAATCTACGCTCCCACAATAGACAACTTCGTATTCAGAGGGCAGCAACCAACAAAAGGAATGGCTATTTTACTATTTGGGCTTGTAGGTTGTGGAATGCTCTGCTCCAGAGCATTGTGGACATCACAGACTTTAGTAGTTTTAAGATAGCATTGGATAGATATCTTTACAGTATTAGTTAATTCCCCCCAACATGGTGTGGGGAAGGCAGTCCCAGTGGACCCTGTGCCTTCTTCTGCCTTTAAAACTGAGTAAACTTATCTAGAAGAATTATAGCAGACACAGAAAATAATGTACTAAATAAAGTGTCTGTGATAACTTAACTAAAAAATTGGACCCATTTGAACTTACATTAGACATGGAAAGATTTTATAGGAAAACAAAACTTTAACAGTATTTTGATAGCCAGGAAATAAAGAAACAAATAACGAAGAAAGAATGAGAAAATTCCATCTAAAGCAAGTATTAGGAATCAGGTCAGCATTTTTACATCCTGGTCCCACAGTGGCAAACATAACTGCCTTTATTGAACAGATTGAAACCAATGTAATGACATCCTATAGGAGAGTGTGACCAAGAAACCAAAGTACAGTTAAGTAAGAGAATGTGACATATTGCAAGATCTGGAAGAGGAGAGGGTACAGTAATAATGAAACCAGCAGATAAAGGTGGGTAGAGGGTCCTGAACTATGTGACTTTGATCCTGATCTGGCAATCAACCACTGGCTGCGCTCTGGTCTAGGCACTTGCCATGTTCATGGGCATGCTGCTGCTCCTGCATCTCCTGCTAGTACTCCTGCTCCATCGTCCTCCTGTCGTAGTCCTATCAGTACTCTTGACGATAGTTCTTCTGAGATCTCATTTTCCTTCTAATTATTCTACCCAATTTGTTCTGACACTTGACTCAGACTTCAGCCTGCATTAATTTAACAGAAAAATGTAAATATATATATAATTTTTCCCATTTTTCAATGTCCTTCATCTACATATAATATTAATAATTCAACCCCACACCATGTATTTTGTTGCTACTCAAGTTTTATTTTATTTTTTTTTTATTTTATTTTCCTTGCAATATAGCCTTCCGACCATGGACTACCATTTTTGGCTGTGGCAGTTGTCCTTGGACTAGTACGTCATTTTGAAATTTGTCAGTCCCTGGCCAGTGTGCCGACGGTGGACCAGGAGAAGGTGGTCAGGTGCTTTTTCAAGGACCTTGACCACTTGTCCCCTCTGGTGCATGATCCTCTTCCACCGTGGGACTTACTGCTAGTCCTGGTTGTGCTCATGGGCAAGCCATTTGAGCTGATGCACAGGTGTGAGTTGTCATGCCTGTTGTGGAAAACTGCCTTCCTGGTGGCCACCACATTTGTCAGAAGGATTGGGGAGCTCTAGGTGCTCTCGGTGAACTCTCTCTGTCTGGTCTTGCACAGGGACAAGATCATCCTTCCTCCCATCCAGAAGTTCCTTTCAGAGGTGGTATCGAAGTTTCACCTTAACCAGGTGATTAACTTACCAATATATTTTACCAACCTCTCTTTGGAGGTTGCTCACAGGCTCCATATCCTGGACCTGCAGAGAACGCTGTCCTACTATGTAGACTGTACCAATGTATGGCTGGGATTCAGGCTCAGGCTTGCCAGCTGTTTTTCACCTACACTGAAGCCGCTCCTGGCAGACAGTTGCAAAGTGGATCACATCTTGCATCGATTTCTGCTATAGGATGGCTGGTCAGAAGCCTCTTGTTGAGATTCGGGCTCATTCCACCAGACGTACCGCTGCCTTGGTGGTTGCTTCTGGGGATATCCCCAGACAGAAAATCTGTAAGGCTGCAACCTGAAAGTCCGCACACACCTTCATTTCCCACTATCAAATTGACCTTGAGTCATGCCAGGATGCTTGTTTTTGGACCTTGGTTCTCCAGACGCTGTTTGCCCAGTAGGGGTGTGCACCTTTTCCCCTCCTCCCAGAGAACTGCTTGGAGTCTGCCAAAGTGTGGATGGTGTACCATATTCATGCCCCTAGAAGAAAAGGCTACTCACCTGTAGCCATAGAGCTTCCACGGAGTGGTCTCTTGCAGTAGGTAATACATTTGGGTCATCGCCAGAGGTCGCTGTGGAGCACGGCAGCTCTTCTAGCAGTCTTTTCCAGGGGCTGCCCACACATGACACCAGCTTCCTGTTTCCTATATGTGTGGGCGGTCCCTGGTATCCTTAGTTCATTTTCTCGCCGTCATCAGCTCGCACGCAGCCGCTAGAGCAACTTCAGAACAGCAGTCATTGACGAGAATTTGAGCAGCCAAACGAATGTCTAAAGAATCTTCAAGCAATTCACCTGTATCTACACGTCTTTTGCTGTTATGTACCTGCATTGTATGTGCTGCTATCCATTGTGTGTATTCTTCCTTTGTATGATCAACCCCAGGTTCACCTCGAAAATGAGCCTGCTCAATGGTGCCCGCCTGGTTAAATAAAGATTTTGATTGATTGGAGATAGCACTATTTCATTCCTGCCGTTGTGGTAGAAAAATCTACAGCTTCAACAGCCACACTGCTTGTGTAAGGTGTGTGGGACCCACACACGACACCAGTTCCTGCATTCATTGTCAGGACTTCAACCAAGCAACCCATCGTGGACGGTTGCTTGAAATCAAACATTTAGTGGATCAGAAATTGTCACTCATGGAGAATCAGGGGGCTCGTCCCAAGAGTTCCCCCCCCCCAAAAAAAACACTGATTCTCATCGACTGCACAAAAAGGGGAAGCCCTCCTCACACTCTGTGCCTAAGCGCTCATCAACCGCCATCGTTACAGGTGCCCCACCGTCGATGGCGCGTTCTCAGCCTGCCTCTTCATCAACAGGAGGTTATACCCTCTTGTCAGTGGCGCCTTCTAGCGTGTTGACGACAGTCTACAGTGAGCCCTTTGTGGGTTCTGTCAACAGGAACTCCTCTCCCATCAACGGGACCATCATTTACACAACATAGTGCTCTTTCCCCAGGGGCTCCGTCTATGACGAGCCGCGTTCCATGGGGAAAACCTACTGGTTTTGCTATGTTCACTGCCCCTCCACCCTCACGTGGGTACCTATAGGGGCCAGGTGGATAGGGATCAGGACCCTGGTCTTTATCACCCAGGGGCAAGACCTGCTCAGGCTACACATCCAATCCCCTCCATCCTCCCTTTGGTTTCCCAGAAGCCCCCTCCTCCTACTCTGAAAGAACTGGACGTTTCTGCTGTAGTTTAGCACGTCTTGCATGTCATGCGGCCTGCTGAGCCCTCCAATCCAGGAGAGCCAAGCCATCCATCCCGTTCACCCACACCTCTGCCTAAACGTTTTCACAGTGACAGGGACCCTCTCCCTCCCTGGTCCCTCCCCTTCTATGGAAGATTACTTGTCAGATGAACCTGACTTCCTGGCAGATTTTACTGGAGATCTAGAGGACGAGGAATTCCAGCAGTTGGATTTCCAGCCCCACACTCCTTTATCGGACCTCTCCTCATTAGAAGAGGACTTGCCCAGATATATGGCTTTCTCCTCCAGATGACCCTTCTTTTCATGAAATGATGGTCCAAATTCAAAAAGTCATGGGATTCCCCACTAACGAACATGACAAACAATGTAAGGATATGGCAGACTACTTGGAATTACCCGAGGAGCTGGTTTTAGTGGTACCCCCACTAATCCAGACCTACCAAAATGCTCTGCTTGCAGCCTGGCACCAACCTTCTTCTGTCATGGCTGTTCCCCGTAAGGCAGGTCGCATAAACCAGGATCCTGTGGATCACCCCTTCCTAGTCACTATTCCCGAAGCGGGTTCGGTGGTGATTGCTGCCGCTCATGATTCCACCAAACGACCAAAGCACGAGTTCCTTACCTCCTGATAAAGAATCCCGCAGGATAGATTATCTGGTAAAAAACTTATTTCAGTGCAGTATCATGAATCTCAGAATCCTGAATTACATGGGACACATGATCAAATACCAGCATACACTCTGGTTGTGTGCCATTGAATTAGTCAACAAACTCCCAGAAAAGGGAACCGTTACTGGCTAGAATGGCCACTGGCAACTCCATCTCCCGTCACCTACTCTGGTCGGGCTATGATGCAGTTAACACCTTGGCCCGTATGTCAGCAACAGGCATTACCTTGTGTCGCCATGCTTAGCTTCACGTCTCTGGGTTCACACCTGATGTACAGCAGAGAGTAGTCAGCGCCCCCTTTATTGGATCCAAACTATTCAGGCCAGGTACTCAAACATTGATTGATGATCTTCAAGCTTCAGGCAGAACTCTACATACAGTCCATGGCATGTACCATACTTCACAGCCATTACACCATTCCCAATCCTCTTTTTATACCAAAAAGGTGGAAAACACAGCGGCTATAATAGAAGCGGTTTCAGAGGTTGTTCCCAATCCACCAGAGCCAACACCTCAGCCGCCAAAGGCTCCTGCTCACATCCTCCAGGTGGGGCGGGTCGGCCCGCCACCCAGTGACCTACTGGGGCCCTGTCCACGCTTCCTCAGCCAGACCTCGGAAGCTGTGGGCGGTCATTTTGCCCTCCATCTGGAGGCCTGGAAAACTATCACATCGGACGAGTGGGTACTCCAGATAATTCAGATGGGTCACACTCTGGAATTTCTGTCCAGACCTCCATTTCACCCGCCCCACTCAGTCCATTACCCACCTGACCATATTCGTGTTCTCCAGGAAGAATTACAGGTTCTTCTAACCAAGAAGGCCATTTACCCAGTAACCCCTTCAGAACACCAGATGGGGTTCTACTCACTTCTTCCTGGTACCCAAGCGAACTGGAGATCTCAGACCAATACTGGACCTCAGACAACTGAATCTGTACATTCAGTACAAAAGGTTCCGCATGATCACCCTAAACTCTATCATGCCAATGCTAAAACGGGATTGGCTGTGTGCCCTGGATATGAACAATGCCTACCTTCATATCCCCATCCATCCTACCCACCACAGGTTCCTTCATTTTCACCTGTTGGGTCAACACTACCAATTTCGGGCACTCCCATTTGGCCTCTCCTCGGCCCCACGAGTGTTCACCAAATACCTAGCAGTAGTAGTAGCAGCAGCCCTACGAAGAGACGGGCACTTTGTCTTCCCATACCTGGATGATTGGCTCATAAAAGCAGAGTCCAAAATGGCCCTGTTCTCTTCCCTAGAGGCAACCTGACCTCTATTCCAAACTCTAGGGATTACAGTCAATTGGCCGATGTCCAGTCCGACCCCTACACAGTTGCTCCAATAAATAGGAGCCATTCTCAACACTGTTTCCGCCAGGGCTTACCTCCCGGACGACAGACAAGATAAGCTTCTGTCTCTGGAGCTGCAGATACAAGCCCAGAAAGTTGTCACAGCCAGATGCATGCTGTCTCTACTAGGTCACATGGCCGCTTCCGTCCCTGTGGTAGCTTTTGCCCATCTTCGAATGAGACCAGTCCAGTGGGTTCTCCAGAACCAGTGGTCTCAAAGAACAGGAAATTTTGAAGACAAAATCAGTCACTCCCTCATTGCGGTCTGCCCTAGAATAGTGGATGCTCCAGGCCAACCTTTGTCAAGATCTGCCCTTCCAGTCCCCGCTGCCTCTGCAAATGTTGACCCTGGATGCATCCCTGGAAGAGTGGGGTGTACACCTGGGTCCTTACAGGACACAAGGTAAGTGGACCACTTCTATCCCTCATCCCCACATCAGTCTTCTGGAACTGAGGGCGGTTCGCTTAGCCCTCCAGGCTTTTCAACCTCCCCTGTCTTCGGGACAGTTGCTGGTTCAGTCAGACAACACTGCAGTAGTATTCTACCTCAACAAACAAGGAGGTTCGAAATCCCGTACTCTATGCAGGGAGACACTTGCAGTCTGGTAGGAAGCCATTTGGCAATACCCCACACTAACAGCCATCCATCTACCAGGACGTTACAACCTCCTGGCTGACTTTCTCAGTCGCTAGTCGTCCGTACACGAATGGGCACTTCATTACAAAGTGGTCCAGAAAATCTTTCATCTGTGGGGGACCCCGCAACTGGACCTGTTTGCCTCCCCAGTTAACCACTGTCTCCCCAGATTCTATTCCATTATCCCAAGCAAAAAGTGACGGTCTATAGATGCCCTGTCCCAAGCGTGGACAGGACTCTTCTTATGTGCCCCACCCCCGTCCCACTCCTACAACGGACTCTACTGAAACTACAACTTGAACCTGCCACTCAGCAAGTGTGGTTTCCCCTACTTCAGCAGTTCTCAATAGAGGGACCAGTTCCATTGCCAGACAAACCAGATCTCTTGACTCAGAATCAAGGGACCCTTCTACATCCTAACCTGAAGGCCCTACACCTTCATGCTTGGCTCCTGAGGACACTTTCATAGCATGTCTACAAGTGTCCTCTCCTGTTGCCAGTATATGGCTGGCATCACGTAAACCAGCAACCAGGGAAACATATAATGCCAAATGAAAACGTTTTTCCATATGGGCTGCTTCCCAATCACTGGATCCCTACTCTTGTCCATTGACGAAAATCTTGGATTACCTAGCCTCGATTGTCGAGACAGGTTTAAGCTATTCCTCTATCTGGCTGGCAGATTACTGTATCAACATCATCTAGCCAAAATGTTCTTTAGAGGAATGTTACATATTAAGCCACCTATTAGAAGACCCACTTCTCCTTGGGATCTCAATTTCCTAACAGAGAAATTAACTCTTGAGCCTTTTGAACCGGCGGACACTTGTGACCTCTGCTTTCTTTCATGAAAAACACTATTCTTAGTGGCTGTCACTTCAGCTCGACGTATTTCCGAGCTCCATGCCCTCATGTGTAGAGAACCTTACTTGATTTTTCACAAAGACAGGGTGGCACTTCATACCAACCCTTCCTTCCTACCTAAGGGAGTGTCCGAATCCTTAAACCAGTCCTTGGAGTTACTGGTATGTTATCCTGAACACTCCAATCGAAGTGAACACCTCTTATACACCTTAGATGTCCATCGTATATTACTATATTGCACTAATCAAACTAAAACAATTAGAAAAACCTCTCAACTCTTTTCACCTTCGCCTCAGGCAGGGAAGGTCTCCCAGTCACTAAACGGACTCTCTCCAGTTGACTAGTACATTGCATAACATTTTGTTCAAAATACAACAAGCCATTACCTGGACATGTCCAAGCCCATTTTACCAGAGCTATGGCCACTACTGCAGCCTGCTTTAAAGAGGCCTCGATCACAGATATCTGCAGTGCAGCTACCTGGTCCACAATTCACACTTTCATGAAGCATTACAACTTAAATATTGCTTCACTACGTCAGGCGGCCTTTGGCCACGCTGTTCTGCAAGGCCTCCTATCATAATGACCACCCTTTTTGTGTTTACTGCTTGGGATTCATCCCAAATGTATTACCTACTGCAGGAGACCACTCCGTGGAAGCTAGTACAGTTATGTAAAGTCTTACCGTAACAGTAGATCTTTGAGGAGTGTCTCTTGCAGTAGGTATGTTCCTACCCTCCGCCCCCCCTCCTTCTCTAAGAGAACAAATTCTGGTCAAATGACTTATAGGTTGGGATACCTACAGTACCTCAGCTTCCCCTCAGTCCTCGCTTAGCTAATGGTAGCTGAACTGATGGGGAAATTGAGGATACCGGGGACCGACCACACTTATATAGGAAACAGGAAGCTGATGTCGTGTGGTGGCTCCTGGAAAAGACTGGCGGACGCCAAGTGTATTACCTACTGCAAGAGACGCTCCTCAGAGATCTGCTGTTACGGTAAGACTTTACGTAACTGTACTTTCTAGGAGTGATATATGGTACACATTCACACAACCCACCCGGCCTCCCCTAGCAGATGGCATATGATCCTGCTTTTAGCGTGAGATATTTTATGTCACGGGGCGGAGTTGGGCGGATATAGCTGCCTGGGTGGTGGGAAGAGCTTAGCTTGCAAACGTTCTTGCCAGTCATCACCCTTCCAGTGGAACTGCCAGGGTGTGGGTGTGTACCAGGTACCACTCCTAGAACTACGGTTACAGGTGGGTGACCATTCTTTTTTGTGTTTTAATGTAGCTGTAACTCTGAAGAAGTGACATTTAGCCCTGAAATGTCAGCAAATATAAAATATAAATAAAAAGGGAGCACTTTATTTGAATATTCATGGAAGGACTTTATGAATATATAATTTGAATGTGCAAAGATGTCATGCATCATAGGTTTTCTGATGAGTAATTGTATGAATAAATCTGAACCTATGTTATGACAGTCGAGTGCCTTATTACAGTGTAATTGATCTTGCATATCCGGAATCCAGTAAAGGCTCCCCACTGCGTACCATGAAATACTATACTATAGAAGAGGAACCCAGGGAAAGAAGTAATATAGATTCTTTGCCTATATCGACAGAAAAAGGCCTTCTCCTTTGCCACCCCCTACCACTGGAACAACCTGGCCGTTTCCCTACACGCTATAGCAACTAATTCCTTATTCAGATCCCACTGTAGAGCTACCCTCCTGGCACAATCTACGTGCAAATGCTCCCCCTGATTTTGGATTCTGGGAATGAAGTTAGTAGCACACTGATTACTTTTCGGTCTGTGGTATTGCTTACTGGTGCATTTGCATGTACTGTTTGTATTTTCTGCTTGGTTCTCACACTATGGTCATCATTTGTATTGTAATGTTAAATGCCTCTTGTCTCACATATACTTTATGGCCCGGGTCATGCCTAAAAAAGGTTCCTGGGACCAGTGAACCCACTTTGTGAACAGATAAATCACAATACTGAAACGGCCTTGGTGGGGTTCACGAACAGCATTCGGAGTTCCCTTGAAACAGGTCACTTTGTTGCTGCAGTGTTCATGGACGTCACCAAGGCCTTTGATCTAGTAGATCATACTTTGTTGATGAGCACATTGAATTAAGTATTTTTTTCCAGGGATGTTATTTCGTGGATAGTTTTTTTTTTTTTTTTTAATAGGGAACATAAAACCATTATTGGCCAAGTCTGTTCTGATTCCCAACCAGTTTCCTGTGGGGTACCACAAGGCTCAATTTTGGGCCCTTTTTTGTTTTCTCTTTTTGTGAATTCTGTTCCAACAATCTGTGATGGGTCTAAATTAATTATGTACGCAGATGATGCAGTGATTGTCTCTGATGGTTTAAAACCAGACCTTGCAGACATATTTCAAAGGTGGCTCTTGTGTCTCAACCTTGTGTTGAATTCAGGGACAACTAAATGTATGGTTTTCACAGGTACTAGGAAAGCCAGAGATATAAATGTACAGATTACTGATTTGAAAGGGAACCCTATCGAGTTGGTGGAGAGCTTTAATTATTTGGGGGTCACTTTTGATTCTCAAGCCACCATAATAACTAGGAAAACACATCAGAGATTAGGAATGCTTTTTAGAATTAAACCCTTTCTTATTCCAGAATCCAGGAGACTTCTGTGTCATAGTTTGATTATGGCCTGTTAATTTATTGAGGAGCTAGTGTTAAAATGATAAATTACAGTCAACCTAGCATAGTGTATTGCGATTTATGACTAGTCTTCCAACTAGAATTCATCGTTGTTTACTGTTAAAAGAGGCCAATTGTCCTTCTTTCATAGACAGAATAAAAATAAAGTTGGGAATCTTTGTGTTCAAAAGATCACGGGGTTTACTCCTTCGGGCTATTCAAGATCTCTTTCCCACCTACCAAGGCCCTTTTGAGACAAGGTCCCAGATTAGAGGTTTATTTAGAGTCCCCCTTTATGAAAAAAAATAGGTCAGAGGTCAGTCATATTTAGGTCAATTACACTGTTCAGTGGTCTTCCATCCACTGTTACTGTACGAAAGTTTAAGAACGATCTTGCTCATTGGCTGAATACATTATCCGATTGTAACTGCAACTGTTAATATTGTATTGTATCATAATGTCTGTTTGGTATGCATGTCCTGTATTATTTATAATGAGTATGTCCTAATTTTTTTATTGTTATATTTACTTGTCGCTTGTGAAAATGGGCAATTTTGCTCACTTTGCTAACAAGTATAAAAAATAAAAATGAAATGAAATGACAAAGGACATCACCAGGGTGGAGACAGTACAGAGGCAGGTGATCAGAATGATTCCAAGGCAGCAGGTGAGTGCATACCAATACAGATTAGAGTGCCTCAATCTGTACTCATTAAAGGCCAGTGGGGAGCGAGGGGACATGATTGAAACATTCGGATATGTGTAAGGTATTAACAGTGTGGACTCCAGAAGGCTGTCTGCAACCCTTGTCAACACAAATACCAGGGGGGCTAGTAAGAAACTGGTTGGGGGTTCAAAAGGATACACAACTTCATAGACATGGTGGGGGGGGTAGAACTAGCCATTAGAAACAAATTCATGCAAAAAAAGGTGGAACACTTTAAGAGGGGGTGGGATAGTCTAAATGGGACATGGGAGGGGGAGGTCAGTAGTGATACCCTAGGTGGCATATATAGCCTCGTGGCAAACTGGATATACCTCAAGGCCTATTTCTGTTCTTACCTCTGGATTTTTAAACTTGTATTTTCTAACAGCTCAAGGAAACACTTTTATATGCAGAATTTCCTTGCAGATGTCTATTCCAGGGGGGAAAAAAATAAACTTTCAATTTGTTTATTTTAAAGATATTGAAACCATCTGAGAAGAAAGCAAAGTACCAGTATGGTGGATTAAATTCTGGCCGTCCAGTGACCCCACCTCGCACAGCCAATCCACCCAAGAAGAGGTGAAGCAAATGAGGAACAGTGCACAAGCAACATTCGATCATTTGTACTGAAAGGAAGAACAACCTATATTATAACTAAATAAATGAGTGTAACTTAATGAGCACTGCAGAGCCATTCATTGAATCTTTTTTTTTTTTATTATATGGACACGTTCTGAAGAAAAATATGTACATTTTCACTAAACGGGCAAATGTGGAGTGGTGTAGTGCAAATCAGTTGTGGTACTGTGTATCCCTGTTTTCAGTGCCACTGCTGTCCCTGTTAGATCAGCGCTCTGTCATTGCCCCACCCTCCAATACATTTTGGGCAGTCAGATCTTTGTATTTTATTTGTATTTAAAATTTTCTTGACAGGATAGACTGTGCTGTGGTGGACAAGCAGTCTTTTTTTTTTTTCTTCAGCAGCAGCAGCCCTTGTGTTTGGCTTTTGGAGATCTCACTGCAGCCTCGGAT
This sequence comes from Neoceratodus forsteri, assembly GCA_016271365.2. Lineage (NCBI taxonomy): Eukaryota > Metazoa > Chordata > Ceratodontiformes > Ceratodontidae > Neoceratodus > Neoceratodus forsteri. The sequence goes on along the minus strand of CM057451.1, from coordinate 326,918,723 downwards.
TATGATTTCTGATCATTATACAGCAGGATTTAAATTCACAGCTTTGTAATTAAGAGGGTCACCTCCTCTGCATGGTGAGTTAGCTTTAAATCCTGTTGAACTAGGACGTTACTGATACATTGCATAAAAGAAAGGGGTAAGTTTTGAGCCACAAATATTTTTCTCATACAGGCGGGTTCTTCATTTTGGTGTTGAATTTTAAAGATTTTTCAGACTAGTTAACTTCACTTACTAGTTGTGTAAGCAACACTACCACACAGGGTGTGGGTTGTGCTTTTATAACCCACTGTAGGAGGGGTCGGGTCCACATAGCGAGTGTGTTATTACACGAGTAATTTGGGACATTGGCTGGTAAAGAAAATTAGGACAGACGGGTATTTTTAAGCGTGAAAGAAAAGTCTTTATGTTGGCTGTAGTCTGCTGCAGGAAAAAATAGTACATCTGAAAAAAATAATTTACTTGCCACTGTGATGTACTGCTAAACATTTGATACCTGCTAAATATTAAATCCCTGATAAAGGCAATTCATTTGAAGAACAGTTAGCTTATTTACAGTGACATTCAAGAAACTTCCTATTTCAAACTACCAAGATTCAGGTTATTATCCTCTCTGAGGCAGTATTCCACTGAGTATTGTCAGTCACCGAAACAGTCTTCAAGCTTGACTCCTCTTACAACCTAACCACCTTGTCCTCTGGCTCCACTCCATTGCACTCTGATCTTTTCTTCCGCTGGAAGAAATAGGTCTCTGGATTCACAGATCCTGCTAGTGAATGAAGATTTTGCTAGTTTTCCAACCTTTAGCTAATTTTTGCAGAGCTTTACTTCACTTTTCCACTCATTGATGTATCCTCTGTGTCCACTACCTACTCGGTCATCTGCCTTCACCATGAAACAGAAAAAGCTAGAGTTCAAGAGGTATATGGTGTGCATGTACCCTGTGTCCCCGACCAACATGCGCAGTCCCTATATGTTGCCCACGATATGAAGCATTGTGCCAGATGCTGGTCACTCCAGGCCAAGTTGAGAAAATGGTTTGCTTTTGCGGGGTGAGTGGCACCGTTGCAGGCCCAAGAAGTGGAGGGGTTCGGGGAAGGAGGGGGGCAAGCAGATTAATCCTTGTGTTGATCCAGGTAAAGTTCAGCTACAAACAGGAAACAAACAGAGAAAGCACTCCAACACCAGGACTGCATGCAGTGATGTTGTGCTTTTATTTAAGTGGAACTGTCAAAGATTTGAACAGCAGCCAAAATTAATAGGACTGGAGACCTGAGAAAAAAATTCCCAGTGCTTTGAGGCCACAAATGCCTTTTCATCAAGGCGCAAGAAGAGGAGGGGGCCAGTGAGGATATTCCAGTCCTGGACCCTTTATCAATGGAGGACTAATACATATTATTTCTCATAACTCCTTGTGAAGAATGAAGGTTTTAAGACCCCCCCCCCCCCGTTTGAAGGTGAGTCTCCATCTCTGTGCTGAAAGCACAGGAAGAAGAGTGAATGCCACTCTTGGTATTGCTGTCGTTCGAGGGACCATTTGCAGTGTCTACTTCTGGAGGGTCTAAGTAGCGAGTCGGCTCACTCATGGAGGCCCACAGAACTCCCATCTGGGAAAGTCGCATATGTTGACACCGGTCGATTGGAGGACAAGTTCATCGAAGGAGAGGATTCCTCATTCTGTCAGACCCTAGTGCTGGTCGTGGCCCATTCCAATTGAGTGAGTCAGGTCAGACCGTGCTCCCAGTCAGCTCCCAAGCCAATCATCCCAACCCCGAAGAGGCTTCACTGCGTTGGTCCTTCAATAGACATTCAAGGTCATGCTTTTGACTTAGACACTGGTGACAGAGGTCTTCCTCATCATTTTGACTCCAGTTACCGATGTTGTGTCTGTCGTAGTTGGGAGAGGGTAGTCTAGCAGCACCCGTCCTACAGAGCTTTTGCAAAAGGTCATGGTTGACCAACGATGCCGGTGGGCCCATCCCTACCTTAGGTGCTCATCCCGGTTCGGACTCTGGTCATGTGTCCCACAGTAACCTATGCAGGTGGAGCACCCACCTCCATAACTAGCACAGGGCGCTTTAACCAAGGACTCAGTGCTGGAGTTTGGATGGTCCCATTTCCTGTTGGTGGTTGTTGTCCCTTGTCGACAGTTGACCCTCCTTTATCCTGACTCAGATTCAGACTCATCATCCATCCCATCAACCCCATGTTGACAGGATGGTAGCCAGCTGACAGACTGGCCCCATGTGGGCCCCCCCATGGCTGCCTCCCTTATGAAATACATGTCTGTGGCTCTGGACAGTCCACTGGAGTAGGTCCAGAAGAAGGTGACCTACTCACGTTTTAACATTATCGAATGAGGCTCCTTACCAGAAGTAGCCATGCACTCATTAAGAGGCCCACTGACCAGCTCCCTAGGGAGAATCAGCAGTATCCCTAATTTTAGGCAGATGTTGACCAAGCACTTCGTTGCAGGTTGCCCTAAACTCAGATGATGTGTTTGCTTGAGTGGTGGCTGCGGCGGTGTCAATACACCATCATGCATGGTTAAGGATTTCACCTTTCACACAGGAAATACTGCAACAAGTGGCAGATCTGCCCTTCAGATTGATGAATCTCTTTGGGCCAGGGTTAAGAAACATCTCGGTGTATCGAGAAGTCCAGCGTGACTGTGGATTCATTGAAGTCAATCCCCAATCTCAAGCAGAAGCTTAGGCTCCTCACACATGGTTAGTTCCAACGCAAGGGTGGGGGGAAGGGGTTATCTGGAGGCCAGCCCTCTGCGGCCGTCTCCAAGGCAAAGTGATGGAATGAGATGCCCTATACCCTCTCCTTTATGATCCCTACTGCAGCTGTCAGAGGCCAACTCTTCCACTTCACCACAGTAGTTCCCTATTACTTTGGACAAATGGGTTCTGGAAGTGGTGGGATCAAGGCTGTCTCTGAAATTAGAAACCTTACCCCTCCTCATCGATTCTGAGCTCCATTGGAGGACACGCTTTTGCTGGAATCTCAACCCACCCCACAGGGCAAGGTACAGTGCCTCCTTGAGTGGCATTGAGTAGAGCCTGTCCCAGAACACTGAGCTCAGTGGGGGTTCATGTCATGTTATTTTGTGGTAGCTAAATGGATGGACTGCACCCCATTCTTAACCTGTGAATCCTGAACAAGTTCATTCACATTCTGAAGTTTTGCATGGTGAAGTTGCATCCAGTCAGTCCATCCCTGGAGCCATCAGCTTGGTTTTGCTCCCTGGAACTCCACGATGTGTATTTCCACTCATCCGTCACACAAGCGGTTCCTTCACTTTCAGCTGGACAGAACTTTGTATCAATTCAGAGCTGTTCTATTCAGACTGTCTTTAGCACCCATGGTGTTGAAATGTCTGTCGGTTGTAGCAACCTTTGTCAGACGCAGTCGCATCAAGGTGTTTCCATATCGGCTGATCACAGGAGCTCTTTGCAGGATGTGGAGCAGTCAAAGGAATTGGCCGTTCAGACATTCCAGGATCTCGGACTGGTGGTCAGTCTGGCCAAGTCTGAGCACACACCAAAGTAGATTATCCTGTTTGTTGGAGCAGAGCGGGACTTCCTTCAAGCTAGAGTTTGTCTGTCCCTGGACAGTGGTGGTGGACATGTCCTCCTTTGCCCAGTCTTTTTGTGTTGGTTAATAGCACCCACCCTGTGATTTCCTCACACTTCTGGGCTTTATGGCCTCTACCACAGCAGTGATATGTTGGGCCCACTGGTGCATAAGACCCATTCAGTGGAAATTGTGGTGCCAGTGGTCCCAATTGCATGCAGCCCCAAACCAGCTGGTCCAGGTGACCCAGCTAATGCTTGTCACCATCTATTGGTGGTTGTTCCCCACAAAACTTTTGGAAGACATCCCATTCGTCCAGGAGAAACCCTCGGTCATTTTGACAACAGATGCTTCATTAGTAGGCTAGTGTGCATTTCTACTGAACCACAGAGTGCATAGTTTATGGTCATCTAGCGAGAGACTGCTTATCAACCTGCTGGAACTGTGTGCAGTTTGCCTAGTGCTGGAGTTTGCTCCACCTGTCCACAGTCAAATAGTCCAGGACAACACAACCACAATGTTCTACCTGAAACAAAGGAGGACAGCATATACTTCTTTCGTCTGTGACAGTAGGTGCTCTAGATGTTCTCTTTCTGACTCCCTGCACTTAGACCTGGTGGCAGTCCATGTCGTGGGAGCAAATAACAAGTTGGCAGGTGCTCTGTCATATGGAAGAAGCATCTCTTGAGTGGTTGCTACTCCTGCGGATGGTGTCCCATATGTTCAAGGAATGGGGAACACTGAATGGATTGACTCATTTCCTGAAGGAAAAAAAACAGGAATCTGTGCTTGTTCTGTGCCTTTCCACCTCAGCAGTGCACTCTGCAGGGAGATGTGTTCCTTCAATCATGGTCTCAGGACTTCCTTTGCGCCTTTCCTCAGTTTCATGTGGTCCACACGGTGGTCCTCAAGATGAGGAAGGACAGAGCAACCCTGATTCTGATCACGCTGGACTGGCTGCGTTGGTTCTGGTACCACAGTCTCCTCTGTCAAAGCAGCAGAGTACTGCGGCTGCTTCCACTTACCTGCTAAAGAGGTCTGCGGGGACAGTCTGGCACTCAGACATGCAGTCTCTGCACCTGACCACCTGGTTCTTGAAAACCTTGAGTTCCAGGGGCTAATATTTTTGGGGTGTTGGAGGCATCTGGGACACAGTTGACTTGCAAGTGGACATGGTTCCTGTGTTGGTCTGAGGAGTTAAGATTAATGCCCCTTTCCTGCTTCTTGTGGAACATTCTTGGCTACCTGTGCTCCCTGTCTCAGGTATGGTTGTGAGCCATGTCCCTCAAAGTGCATCCGACAGCCATTTTGCCATACTTTGCCAAGGCAGGTATGCCAGCAGTGGAACAGGACAGAGTGGTCAGCTGCTCCTTTTGAGGGCTGAACCACCAGACCCCTCAGTTGCATGAACTACCTACACTGTGGGACTTAAGCTGGTGCTGTCACGGCTGATGACAAAACCCTTGGAGCCTGTAGAAAAAGATGATCACTTACACTTGTGGAAAAATGCATTTTTGGTCCCCATTACCTCAAACGAGTGAGTGAGCTCCTGTCTATCTGTGGAGACATCCTTATATGGTTTTCCACAAGGAGAAGGTTGTCCTATGTGCCATACAAAATTACTGTTGATGGTAATCTGAGTTTCACCTAAATAAAGCACTCATCCTACCGACCTTCTTCCAGAAGCTTACGCTTCAGAGATCACAGACACTTAACACACTGGATGTCTGCAGGGTCTATTCTACTGGGATCATACTGCAGAATTTCATAGTGAAGCTCTACAGCTATTCCTAGCTGATGCTGTAGCTGCCTTAGGCAGACTGGCAGCCAAACAGACAACTGGCCAGCAGAACAAGTCCTGCATCTCTCTGTGTTAAAAGGTTGGCTGGGGAGGAGCCGCTCGCAGGGTTCAAGATTCACTCAGCTAGACGCATACTGCTGCCTCTGTTGCTACCGCAAGATATATCACCATTTCTAAAATACGTTGGGCTGCTACTTGGTCGAATGCACACACATTCATCTCCCATATCAGTTTACTTAGTCTTGAGGTGCTGTTTTTGGGTCCTCCATTCTCTGTTTGCCTAATTTGTGGTGCGAGCCTTGACCCTTCCTCCTGCAGATGACAGGAGACTGCCTAAGTGTAGATAGTAGATGGGTTAAACTGGGCAGGAGCCCACAGTAACTCTGTTCTACCACCTCATAAAAAATTGTATGACAGTTCCACCATCTCTGTCATCTTTCTCCATTGAATACTATGGGAGAGTTCCACCACCAAAAAAGGACAGTTCCACCGATTAGAAATCTAGATGCGAGTTTCCCCACCTGAACATTTCCAGTTTAACCATTGATTAGTAAATAAATTTGGGTAGTTGGAAATGGAGGTAATTACTTGTAAACCTAGTTTTACGACTAGTATTCGGTTCACATCAGCACAAGCCTCCCAGCTTCCCCTGGCAAATGTTGCTTCAGACTCCTGTTCCAGCATGCAGACTTAAGTACAGTGGGGGCGGAGCCAGAAGGCCCCATTGTTGGGTGATAGGAGCAGTCAAGTTTGAAGACTGTTCTGGTGACTAAGCATGCTCAGTGGAAGACTTAAGTATGGATGGAACCTGAATACTAATAGAACTTTGGTTACAAGTTGACGTCTACTTGGGGGAAATTGGGCTCTGTAAGAGCAGTGTGATAGACTGGCTGCCGCTACTGCTGCTGACTAGGTGCTACAATCCACCTCTGCAGATGCAGCTTTACTCATTGGGGCAGGATCTCACATCTGTGTTAACTGTGGTTCTGAAGTAGTGATTTTGTTCATGTTCTGAGGTTTGACTGTCAGATGAAGGTGCAGAAAAAGTTCCTTAATATGAGCTGTGCTCTGATAATTTAACTGCACTCAACAGTTTTTAACCAATCACAGTGCAGGATATTAGACACCCATTTTATATTATCTAGTATATGTTAGCACCTGTTGAGTATTGATTTCCATACACAACATTTACTTGCTGTAGGACAGTTCAAAGGTCAGAAAACGTTGTGGTACTATGGTAGTGACATAATTACTATACTGCAACAACTTTTCCTTTGGAAGCTTCTCTCAACAGTCTCTTTGTGTGGCTTCCCTGGCAGCTCACCCCATCAACACCATTTACTGTCAGCAGTTATTTGAAAAGAAACACCCCAAGACCAAAGGTCTCGATACCCACTTGGTCCCCAAATATCATTTAGTACTTCAAAGTTTTTCGGTTAAACATAATTCTCTTGTTATAGAAGCTGCAGTACTAAGTAAGGACAATTCCGTGGAAGCATTTCCATTTCTGTTAGCGGAAGCACTTAACGTGGCATCCTCGCTCGGTGCTGCATCACTTCTAACAAATAAATTAAATTCATCAGAAAAACTGAAGTACTGAATGTGATTTAGTTACAGAGGTGTGGGTACTGAGACCTTGGCTCTTACGGTGTTTTTTAACAATCACTGCTAATAGATAAAGGGGAGTGAGTGGGAGTTAATTGTGTTCTCAAACTGAAGAAAGCTCACTTTTGGTTCCAATAACTTAAAAATTAAAAAAATAATATATGGTAACCATACCCAACTCCATAAATGTTTCCATCTCAAGGTTGAGATGACATCAGGGACTCGTGCTTTGCTCTTGAGGTCCATATGATGTAATTTCAACCCCTCCGTGGAATCGCAGCCTTGTTGAGTATGGTTGCTGATACATTATTCTGTATGTAAACCCTTACCTTTTTTATAGTCTAATGAACTAGTCTTGAAAGATTTCATATTACGGCCATTGATTTTATGGTTTCAGAAATTAGCTATTCTGTTTTACAGAATCTTTAAAGACGTTCCTCCACTCCAAAAAATTGAGTGCAAATTGGCATGTACTGCATTGTGACACATAATGTGGGGTTTACACACATTGCAGCGAAAATGGTTGTAAATGTGGTGCAAACTTTTTTAATAATAAAAATTGACTCAAGTGGTTTTAAAAGTGGCAACTTCCAATTTTAATCCCATTTTTTTCTATTTTTGAGGGAAAAGGGTGCCCTAATTTATTATTGCATGTTACTTAATACGTATGAAATACCTAATAGAATAAAAAAAAAAAGGCAGCAAAATATTTCCAGTACTTGTGTGGTCCTGAGCCAGGAACCATGTCACACACTGATCTTCCTTTTGTTGTTGTTCTGTTTTTATTGCAGTGTGTTGAAAATGTAGTTCATCAGTCCTGGACCACAGGATCAGTGTTTTTTTTTTTTTATTGTCTTACAACATACAAAGTACTGTAATGTTTTATGTAGAAATGATCACTGTATTAATGCTATAGTACTTTGGGTCTCCTTAACCCAGGGTAAGTATGCGCTGGCTGATGGTGCCTGCTTTAAGCTGATAAGGTGCAACTGTGTACTAATAAATACCCCATTTGTGTTGAAAGGAACTAAAATCAGTACCTGCAGGGAACCTGTCAGAACTGCATACATTTTAAAGGTGTTTCACACAGAATGTTCATATTTATGTATTAACACACACACACACCACAAAGTTTGATGAATGAATTGTTCAAGTCCATTCTGAGATGTGTAGCCAGTTGTCACTTTTTATTTCTGAAGTATTTTTTTTGTCCTGTAATTGTTACTTCTGTAATGTCATATGTTTTAAAACAAAATACTAAAGATATAAGAAATAATAGTTCACTGCTTTTGAAAGTTGCAGTACATTGGCTCTTTTAAATGGGAAATACATTTAAGATGGACAGAAGTATTGTCATGAAAGTGTGCTTTTGAAGTTTTTTTTTTTGTTTGTTTTTTTTTAACAGAGGCCATTCAGATGGTTTTCTTTCCTGAAACAGTGGGTTGAAGGTTGCTAATATCTTCTTTTGATAACCTATTCTTGCAGTAGCTTCTTCAGTAATGTTATAAGTGTAACAAGATATCTGTTACCTAGAGCACTAGAACCTAGCAGAAAACTTTTTTATTAGGCAGGTAGGCTTGTGTCGCAGTAGCACTGGCATTTACATATGGAGCAAGTCATCCCAAATGGCTTCAGTTCTTTTCCACAAAAGAATACACCCTGACTTCAACACACCACTTCAGGAAGACTTCTTTTTATTTTTTTGGTGGTTCCGACAGTTTCAGCATCTAGATTTGTATGAATGTAAATTGCAAGTCGGTGCTTCCTTTACAGCTGAAGAAACCTAACAGTAGGCAAAACATTCTGTAATTTGTTTAAATAAAACATCAATGCTTGAACATTACACAAGTGTGTACAGTCCTACTTTTCCGGATTTCTGTCAGAAAAAAGTATACAGACCAGCATCACAGAACCAGGAGGTGAACAGGGAAACGGAGAAGGTCTTTAGGAAGCGGTGGTGTTGCTAGAGGCTTTCAGTGTGATGGATGTAGATTGGAGTGTCCTGGTGACACAAGTTTAGTAAAGGTTACATGAAATGTTCCTGTCTTAACTTCCTATCCTGGCCAGACAACTTTCTACCCGTATAAATTGTTTTTAAGTTTGTTCTTCATTTAATTTGCTATCCCAGCTCCATGCCACAGTGAATCACTACTCAAGTGAATTTCAAACTTTAAAAAAAAAAAGGTTGTTCATGTTAGGAGTTGAACCATTGTCTCTTGCTGAAAATACAAACTATTGTGTTACTGCCTGGATTTGAAACTGCGGATCCTTTGTTTGCTAAGTGAACGCACAACCAGTGTGCCACCAAACTGCATTGAAGGGAACTGCAGATCTTCTTCAAGGGTATCTCCTCCATTAGGCCACTGTTCTGGAATGGCAAGTCAGCAGTTGGACCACATGGAAACTTTTGCTGGCTGGGGGCCATCTGCAGTGATGTGCATCATCTACATGTATAAATTGGGTAACCCTATCACTCCTCCGTTCTTTTTCTGCTGTCAGTCATCCTCATCAGACCGGGTGAGGGAAATGCAGTCAACCTAGCCATTGCCATTTGTTATTTTACTTTACTTAGTGTTTTACCTCATCGTCTCTGTATGCTTCTGAAGTTGAAAGAGCCTTTATTTCAGTGTTGTAAGTGTGGAGATAAACTATATAAAGAAAACACATACGGTTTATGTGTGCTGTCTGGGCCTGTCTCACAGTTTGAGGACTTGTGAGATTTGCCAATCTTCAACCAGGCTACAAGGTAACACTGTAAGAAAGCTTTGAAAACTTCCCTTCTCAAGACATTGAAAATCATGGAGAAGGAACTGGGCTGAAGGTCTTATGTCTCCCTCACTGCCACCTACAAAGCAGCTGTTGAAGTCTAAAGATCGAGACAAGGAACTTTCATCAAGGGCCTCCTCCTCCTGCCTTACGCACAGACACAAAGAGAAGAGACAAGTCTGCTTCACTGGCAAGGGCCTGGTCACCTTTGAGGAGAGAGAGAGAGAGGTCCTTGTCAACTCCTGCTCTGGCGACGTTGACTATAGCCCCCCCCCCACACACACAACCATCTTTGAGCCAGCAAGGTCAGGGCTTGGTTAGGTGTTGCTATACCTACTGTGGACGGTATAACACCATTGTTGTCGGACCAAGGCCCGTCAGTACAAGTAGTCCTGGCCCCTTTGCAAGGTGCCGCTGAGTCTCAGGTTGTGTTGGCGTCGTCTTCAGAAATGATTTGATGCATTCTACCAGGATTACTAATGCAGGCAGTTATACCGCCAATGGTCCCTTCTGGTACTCAGCCCCGGGCAATAAGTTCCACTAGCACCCCAAAGGTTCCTGCCACTTAGCTGGTACTAGACCATTCTGTGGCTCCCATTCTCGATCACACAGAAGGTGATGAAGTGGAATATAATCCTGACTTCATGGATTTAGAGGATTTATATATGGGAGAACAATTTCTGGCACTTTGCTCTAGTTCTACCCTCATCCTGTATTGAGGACTTGGTGGTTTATACCCCAAGATCTCCTCCTGAGGATCTGTGTTTCCAAGGTATGATGCAGTGTGCCACGGGTTTTGCTGTGGAAGAAGAAAATTCCACAGAAAGGATTCTAATAGCATTTTTGGAGATGCCCAGCTCCCCCTCCATTATAATTCCACCTATATATCCTGCATTGCATGCTGCGTTTGCTGCATGGTACAATCCAGTTTCATTGCCTGCAATTCCTACAAAGGCTGATGAGCAGTATCCTGCAACATCTGCTAAGCCTTATGCTAACCAGCCAGAAACTGACTCTGTGGTCATCATAGCCTCCTGATAGAGATGTAGAAGGCTGGATGTGATGGGCAAAGGTACTTAGGCCTCTGCATCATTAGGCCTTAGGATTACAAACTACCAGGCCCACATGATCAAATGTCGGAACCAGCCTGTGGAAAGCTGCTCATACTGTTGCTCATTCTTTGTGTGATGGTTCTGCCATAAATTATCTGCTTAAAACGTTTTTGCTAAGGTTGCCAAACATTTGCTACACTCAGCTTATGTCTGTGATGCTTCTGCCGGGGTTGCTGCTTCTGGCATTTGCATGGGGAGGTGTTCTTGGCTTAGAGTTGCTGTCTTTGCCAATGGTGTCCAACAGGCAGTTTTGAATGCCCCTTTTAAATGGACAAAACTGTTTGGCTATGATGCTGAAGAAGCCCTATGTGGCCTTCATAAAGTCCCTGTATCCCACTCCTCCTAGAGGTCGTGGTCAGGGCTCCTTTTATCCACCTGCTGCCCAAGGTGGCTGTGCCTACCATCAGCAAGGCCATGGCAGAGGAGGTGGCCCCCTCTTCTGGGTCCCCTCCCTTGGTGCCTATACAGGCGCACCCAAAAGGATCTGTTCCGGTGGCCCTGCTGCCATCGGTTCTGCCTGAATCTCTTCCATCTCTCCCCCCCCCAGCTGTTACCTCCGGGGGGATTGTGGGGGGCAAGAGCTCCCTGCAACTGAAACAGTGGCAGGAGATTACTGTGGGCGGTGGGTTCTAGGGATAATTGCAAGGGTGCATGCTCCGGAACTGTTATAAATCCCTTCAGATCATCTTTTTCCTTCTGAAGGATGAAATTCAGTCTATTCCAAAAACGTGCCATAGAACCATTTCCTCCTCAGGAGAGAAACAGAGGGCTCAATTCCAGATACCTCCTAGTCCCGAAATGGACAGGAGATCTGAGTCCTGTGTTGGATCTCAGGGGTCGCAACCTGTACATCGAATACTAAAAGTTTAAAATGGTATCCCTGCAAGCTACGATTCCTCTTCTGCAAATAGGGGACAGGCTTTGTTTTCTGGACACGAAGGACACCTGCCTTCATGTAAAGATCAGGAAATCTCACTGACAGTACTTTCACATTATGCTGGAGGGAGAACACTATCAGTTCAAAGCACTTTGGCTTGTCTTCTGCCCCATGGATCTTTATCAGATGCTTGGCATTAGTTGCAACAGTCCTTTGCAGGGAAGGTCGGTATGTTTTCTGCTATCTGGATGACTGGCTTGTGAAGGACAGCTCCAAGGAAACTCTTGTTATATACCTATCTCTGACACATCAGTTGTTCGACTTGGAGGGTCAGAGTGAACGTGCCACAGTCTATGTTGATTTCATGCCAAAGACTGCAGTACATGGGGGTTGTCGTGGACGCAGAGAAAGGGGTGTGCTCTCCTGCAACAGGACAAAGCAGACAATCTGATTGTGCAGGTACACTTGGTATACATGAGCCATTATGTCTCTGCGAGAAGAATGTTGCATCTTCTGGGTCTCATGGCGGCAGCTGTAGTGACCGTGTGCTACTGGCACATCTTCATATGAGGATCCCTCATTGGACACAGAGTCTAGTGGGATCAGCTGACAGACGAGCAGAAACAAATGATTCTCACCATGTCTGCTGTTTGCTGAACGTTGTTATGGTGGGTGGATTGCGAAAACCTGTTGAAGGGCATTCCATTCCTTGTACCAGCTCCTGTACAGATCCTCACCAAAGATACCTCCGGCTCTGGCTGGGTTGGTCATCTCAGTCCTTACCAAACATAGGGGTCATGGACCAATGGGGAGGCCGAGCTACTTGTAAATGTCGTGGAAATGAGGTTGTTCTGTACAGCCTTTTAGAATCATCTATGCCTTGGTCCTCTGCTAATCCAAATGAACATCAATGTGGTGCATTTATTTTATTTATTTATTGAAGTCTTGGAATTACAGCGTTTGCGTCAGAGACTCCTTTACAGAGGCTCCACATCATATAGTTCACAGCAATATACGACAACAAACAAAGGTAACAGGATGCAGGATACAATACAGAGAACATGTAATATATGAGGCAATGCAAGTTACACTGTGGATTACCGTATAGTCTACAGAGAAACAAAGCAGATTGCATGCAGGCAAAGCTGGTTCCAATCTGGTGTGTGAATCTAGAAACGGCAGAGGTACGGGAAGGGGAGGGGAGGATAGGGAGACAGGAGGGGAAGAGAATATGGAGAGGGGGAGGAGAGAGAGAGAGAACTATGTGCAGTCAGTAAAGACATTGTCGTGGGGAAGTGTGGCTAAGGGGAGGAGGGGCAGGAAGGCAGGGGGAGTAAAGGGGCAGGCTAGTAGCAGAGGCAACTAAAGGACGGGAAATGCTACCATAAAGGACAGGCTAGAGGCATTCACAACAATTGGAGGAGAGGAGATGCTGCCGGAGATCAAGTTTGAAAGGGCCTATATTATGTACAGCAGAGACCTCGGGGGGAGGGGGGGCAACATTCAGCCAGTGTGGGGCCCTGTACATGAAGGCCCTTTGCCCCATGGAGGTCCTACAAAAGGGGACAAGGAAGGTGGATTTAGTGGAGCTTCTGGTAGCCCGAGTAGTGGGACAGGGGTTAGGAGATGTTGAGCAGCAGGAGGAGAGAGACCAGTTGCTATTTTTTTGGCTAACAGGCAAGTCTGATAACTGAGCCTACCATCGAAGTTCTACCAGTTAGCTTGTTCGTACAGGTCGCAAGTATGTGTACCGGTCACAGCAAACCACAAGTCAGCAAGCTTTGTTCAGGAGGACCTTTATTCTGCTTAGTGCAGTGTCTCCTGCTGATCTGTAAATAATGATGCCGTAATCAACTACTGACAGAACCGAGCTGGTAACCTCCAGGCGAAGGGCATCAGCTGGCATGCACGACCTGTGCCTATAGAGAAGGCTAAATCTGGTGTTAACTGCCTTACTGACCAGGTTAAAATGCTCATGGAAGGAGAAGGAGGAGTCAAAACTGATTCCAAGATATTTGAAGCTAAGCACTTGCTCTAGGGGTTCATGCTGACTGTTGAGGATGGTCAGAGGAGAGCCTTTGTTCTTGTTTTGTGGGCTGGCAAACATCATCACTTTAATTTTCTTGTAATTTAAAATGAGTTTATGCCAGGAGAACCAAAATTCGGATTCTGAGAAGAACCTCTGAAGATAGTTTTGCAGTGGGATGGGATCAGGACGGCTACAGAAGATTATGGCATCATCTGCGTATAGTAACATTTGTCCAGAACAGGCAAGGGGGAAGGTATTGAGAAAAAGACTAAACAGGAGTGGACCAAGAATTGATCCTTGGGGGACTCCTGAACAAGCCAGAAGACTGGAGGAGTATTGTTGATTTTTACCTGCTGGGTTCTCCCAGTAAGGTAGATGGCGAACCAGGAGGTGGCATTTTGTGAGAGCCCCAGCAATGGAAGGGATTCAATTAGAAGTGCGTGATTGACTGTGTCAAAGGCCTTAGTTAGGTCTATGTACACAGACCCAACTAAGTGGCCATGGTCAAGGGCTTTACGTATGAAATCCGAGTATACCAGGAGGGCAGTGGTGGTGCTGTGGCCCTTCCTGAACCTATGTTGCTAATGACAGAGGAGGTTGTATTTTGAGAGGTAGTCTGAGAGTTGATCATAAACTATCCTCTCAAGGGTTTTGGAGATTTGGGGGTGGAGATTGGGCGATAGTTACCATGGGAGGTTCTGTCTCCACTCTTTAGGATTGGTGTAACCACCGCCGACTTCCATTGTGAGGGGAATTGGCCTAGTCGGAGGGAGAGATTAAGAAGTTTGATGAGGGCGTTGGACATAAAGGGTAAGTTGAAGGAGCTTCAAATCAAGCGAGTCACCACTAAACTGAGTTTTTCCCAGGAACCTTGGAGGTACAATTTGGCTTCCCGAGGGGATACTGTTTTGAACCAGAAAGGAGGGGATACCTGGGGGGGTGTTAGGAGTGTTACTGAAGAAGTGGGGAAGAACCCCACTGAGGTCGGAGAAAGCGGAGTTGAAGGTGTTAACAATAAGCTGAGGATCCTGGGTAATGACGCTGCTAATATTTAGCGGTGGGGGCATTAGGCTTACCAGTCAGGTCCTTTGTATTGTCCTAGAACTTACTCCCCTAGCCCCAGGTGGACGAGAGGATAGCTTGGAAGTGGGCAGCCTTGGCACGGCGAATTTCCCGAGTGCAGGTATTTCTGGCAGCTTTATAATGTTACCTATCCACAGGGAGACCAGACGCCAGGGCTTTCTGCCAGAAATTGTCACGGGTATGCATGAGATCAAGGAGTGATCCAGGAGGTGTCGGAGCCTTTCACTGCATGCTTGGAGTATGGGGTGAAAATGTCACAGGCAGAGTTAAAAGTGGAAATGAAAGCTAGGGCACTATCGACATTTATGGCAGTGTTTAAGTGGGACCAGTCACAGTTTAGGAGGTAAGCCTTGAACTGCCACAGGGAGCCTTTTTTAAAGTAGCGCTCACGTGAAATCTTGGGGCGGGGGGGTTTGTGGGAGCGGTTTGACCATCTGCAAAGAATGGGGATGGTCACTTTGTGTGTCCGTAAGACCGTGACATTAAGGGAACCTCTCGGGAGCCGGTCCTGGTGGTGCTGAGGGTTGAGGTGCTGGGCGCCACTCTTCACGCCCACGCTGGCGACCTGAGTTTGGGAGTGAGCTTGGGGGTAAACAGGGAGGAGAGGATTGAGCACCCGCTGGGCTGCTCTCTTCTCCTGGGGGGCTTGGGGTTGCCCAGCACTCCAGCTGCCCCCAGTGGAGACCGGGGGAGCTGCAGAACGCTGGGCTGCATGTACACAGCATGGCTGATGCAGGCAGGGTTGCCATGCACCGCTGCGTCAGGAATGCACCACGCACTGGGAGGGGGGAAGGGATCTCTGGGACTAAATAAGAAAAATCCCCTCCAGCCCAGATAGGCAAAGGCCCTTCCAGGGCCATCGCCACACGCCCAATGCTGGTTCCCTTCGGTCTCCCCGGGTTGTAGCTGCCCGGACCCAGGGAGGAATCGTAATGTCTTTGAAGAAGGCAGGGAACACAGTCGGCGGTAGAGCGAGTCAGTGAGTGAAGTGGCCAGAGAGAGTTCTGGAGCTGGGGGCAAGAAACAAAGTAGTAAAAAAAAAAAAGCCTCTCAGGATGATTGATGAGGACAAGATCAATTAGGATACTGGTACCAGTCCTATAGGTAATCCGTGTAGGTGACTGACAGCCTGAGAAAGGTTGAAGGCAGCAGCTGCCATCCCTGTGTGATTGGGGAGTTGGGAGACGCAATCGAGTACCGAGCCGAAGCCTAGTTTTGAGCTCTGGGGTGGGATGTAGATGGCCATGACTATGAGTGATTTACCCTTAACACCAATAGATCTTACTTCGAGTGGGAGCTCTTGCAGCAGGCTATTACAGTTAGGAGTAACGCCATAGGCATTAGGACCCACCAGAAAATTTCTCAGCCAGCAATACCCAGCAGGGACTGCCCTGGCGTTGGCTGTGATGTCAGCCCTGGTACAAGAAGGGTGGACCCAAGCTCCTCCCAGTTCTTTCCCGCGTGACCCGCGCACGTTGAAAAAGTTCTTGGCTTGCTAGCCACCAGCAAAAAAACCTGCCGTGCTTCTTATATTTATTCGCTTTTTTTTCCAGTACCGACGCATGTCGTCCATGTTCTCTCGTCTCTTCATCGGGACCCCATTGTAGTGCAGCTGCGTCACAGATTCCAGCTAGGCGACCTGCCACACCACTGTGTATTCTGCCTGGGGCCTAACCACAACACTGCGGCCTGTTCCACCTAACAGGGCTTCACAAGTAGGACCAGGATCCACCGCCTAAAGGCTCTCAAGGCATTCCTGCTTGAACAGAAGATGGATCTACACACCTCCGGGGAGGAGGCCAAACATTCAAGCAAGGAGAAATCGAAGCGGTCCCGAGACAAGGACCGTAGTAGTTCCGCCACAGGTCCCAGTCCCGCTCCCGGCCCTCCCCCAAGAAAGCCTGCTTTTCTCCAGGCTCTGTGAGCACTCTAAATCCTCAACAAAGGTACAGGCTAAAGCAGGTCTGTTGGGGGAGAAACCAGCTAAGCCAAAGGTGACTCCGCTAAGAGTCACCACTAAGTCCTCGGAGGCACAAGCCACAGCCCTGCCTGCCAAAGTCTTGGTGTCGCCTGATAAGGGCACGCCCCTGGAGTCCAAGGACACTCTAGTGCTCCTCCCCCCCCCCGCGTGAAGCCGTCGCCGGTCATGGTACCGACACCGGTAGAAGGGAAGGACGAGCTACAGGATCTCTCTTGCCTTTGGTGGGGCCAGGTCCAAAAGCAGGCCGGCCCCATCACCAGTACCGGACCCATCGGGTAAACCCCAGCCGGAGGGTGTTCATTCACTGCAGAAGACCCACGTGAGGCCACTACCTTGCCCACCCTCCAAGGCCTGTTCCCGATCTCGGGCCGCAGACCAACGCCAGCGCTCACCAAGATTAGGTAGCCGCGCCGGGTCAAGTCTCACACCAGGAGCCATTCCCATTCTGATAGGCGGGCCCCCTCCCAACGTCGGTCCTGAGACCGACGTCAGTCATCGCTCCATCATCTGTCTCGTGACCGACATCAGTCGGTGAGCCACAGATGTTCAAGTGGGGCTAGTCATAGGGACAGGTCCGGCTACTTGTCACTTAGTAGTCGGTCGTCGTCTTCTTCTTCCATCTCAAGAATCGGGGTTTCCCCAGGAGAAAAGGACCAGCCCCGCTTGCCTTCTGATGATCCAACCTTTGTGGACGTCATGAGGCACATCCAGGCCTCTATTGAATGGCACACAGGGCACCTGGATCCGGAACGCCGTCGACTGGCCAAGTACCTGGGGGCCAAAGTAGCCCAAATCTCTTGTGGTGCCTCCTTTAGTGGACACCTTCCAGGATCTTACCAGGATTACCTGGAAGCGTCCAGCTTCAGTCCCGGCAGTTCCTAAGAAGTCAGATAGGCTGTACAGAGCCCCGAGGGATCAACCTTTCCTGACTGAGCACCCTCAGGCGGACTCTTCCGTGATTATGGCTGCCCACGATAAGTCAAAGCAGCCAAAGCACCTTAGCTCACAGCCTCCTGACCCTGAGTCTCGCTGTTTGGACCAGGTGGGCAAGAAGGTCTATTCTGCCTCCACCTGCTCCATTAGGTCCCTTTATTTCCTGACGCATATGATTCAGTACCAGAATGCACTCTGGGAGCGGGGACAAGAGCTAATGAATGCCTTGCCAGACTCCGCACAAAAGACAGAGATTCTGGATGTCCTCAAGTCTGGCTCAGACGTAGGTATGCATGTTTTACGTGCCTCGTACGATACTGCAGATACAGCGGCCAGAGCGGCAGCATCAGGGGTCTGTCTCCAGCGCCACACTTGGTTGAGGGTTTCAGGCTTTCACCAAGACCTACAGTCCGGGATCCTGGTCCTACCGTTCCAGGGTACCGTTTTGTTTGGGCAGGAGACAGTCGCTCATCTCTCGTCTCCAGGAGTCAGGGAGATCCATCTGGTGTCCATCAGATGTACAGAGGAGACCAAAGAAGCAGCCATTTCATAAGCCCTCAGGTGCCCAAGCCCATGGCAACCAACAGGGCCAGAGAGGTGGCTTTAGAAGGAGAGCCAGCAACCAGCAGCCTGAAGGCGCTTCTTCCCGTGGCCCCAAGTCCTCCTAGGCCTCTCTGCCCACTCCCAGCTCCGCCCAGTGACTCCCTCCCGACCCCCATCAGAGGTTTCAAGGGAAGCAGTAGAGGGTCGCTTCTCCCTTCATCTGAAGGGGTGGGGCTCTTATTACTGCAGACCAGTGGGTCCTCGATATCATAAGGAGGGGTCATACGTTAGAGTTCACAGAGATTCCTCCAGACACCCACCAAGGTCCTTGAGATACCCTCCTTCTCACAATCCACTCATAGAGAGATCCAGGCCCTCTTGCGGAAAAGGGCAATAGAGGTAGTCCCTCTGCAGCAACGGAGGAAAGGGTATTACTCCCATTTCTTCCTGGTTCCAAAAAGACACAAGACCTTCATCCCATTCTGGACCTCAGCTCTTTAAACTATTATATATAGTACAGAAGGTTCCGGATGGTGACTCTTCCAGGACTGCTTCCTCTGCTGCATCAGGGAGACTGGCTCTGCTCCCTAGATATGCAAGATGCGTACATGCATATCGGGTCTTTCCGCCTCACAGGAAGTACCTGAGGTTCCACTTCCAGGGGAAGCATTATCAGTTTCGGGTTCTTCCGTTCGGCCTCTCCTCTGCTCCTCGAGTCTTCACAAAATGCTTAGCAGTAGTGGCTGCGGCTCTAAGTCATCAGGGACATTATGTCTTCCCTTACCTGGACGATTGGCTGCTTGCGGCCCCATCATGGTCACGCCTTCTTCAAACGCTTGGATATACCTATATTCTATTCCGAGACCTGGGGATCACCCTGAAGCTTCCAAAGTCTTCCCCAGAGCCCAGCCAAAGGCTAGTCTTTATAGGAGTGGTCCTGGATTCGGTCCAGGGCATGGTTTTTCTACCCCCATGGAGGGGTGATCACTTGCAGGAGATTTCTGGATCGGTTCTAATAACCCCTCAGGTCTAGGCCAGGACCTTCCTCAAGCTTCTGGGTCACATGGCGGTGGCCATTCCAGTCACTCCTCTGGCCCGCCTCCACATGAGAATCCCACAATGGATGCTCAAGGTGCAGTGGGATCAATGCTCGGACGACCTAGACCACATGGTCAGAGTCACAGAGCCAGTAAAAAGGACACTTCTTTGGTGGTTGGACCTGACATATTTGGGAAAAGGGGTCGCTTTCCATCCGGAGCCCCCGAATCAGACTCCAACAATGGATGCCTCAGACTGCTTCAGCAGTTGCTGTCCCAGGATCAGGGCTCGCTGGTCCATCCCGATCTCCAGTCTTTGTACCTTCATGCTTGGCTCCTTTGGACGTAACAGAGTCCAGGTATGGGGGTATCCCAGGAGGTAGCGGACGTACTCGTTTCAGCGAGGAAGCCCTTTACTCACTCCACTTATGCTATGAAGTGGAAGCGTTTCTGCTTATGGGCGGCGTCTCACCATCTGGGCCCCCTTACCTGTCCGGTGAACTCAGCATTGCAGTATCTCCTCTCCTTATACCAACAAGGCTTGAGCTACTCCTACATAAATGTGCACATGTGGGCCATTTCTGCTTATCGCACCCTTTTGGGAAACAGAACCTTAGCCCAGTTGGATGTGGCCTGCACCTTTTTACGGGGGATTTTACACAAGAGACCTCCCATTCAGGATCCTATCCTTCCCCTGGGACCTCTTATTTGTGTTGGAGAAGCCTACTCTTCCTCCGTTTGAACCTGCAGCTGACTGTGAGCTGTGCTATCTTTCCTGGAAGATTTGTTTTTTAGTTTCCATTACTTCAGCGTGAAGAGTTTCCGAGCTCCAGGCTCTGATGTGTAAAGAGACGTATTTAATTTTTCATAGGGAAAGGGTTTCCCTAAGAACGACTTATAAGTTCCTTCCTAAAGTGGTCTCGGAATTGACCTTCAACCAGTCGGTTGACCTTCCCAGTTTATTTCTCTTCTCCCTATAATAGAGGCTCTCCTTCACCTCTGGGCGTCCACAGGCTGAGGTGTACCTCTTACAGCGCGACTCACCGTAAATCGGAGCAACTGTTTGTGGCATTTGTGCCACAGCACTTGGGTAAACCGGTGTCCAAGCAGACTATCTCCAAGTGGCTTGTCCACTGCATTACTTTTTTGCTATGAGAAGCACAATAAACCCCTTCTGGGACCGGTTAGGGGTCACTCCACCAGAGGAGTATCTGCTTCCTTTGCAGCTCTGCAGAATGTCTCCATTAGGGACATATGTGCGGCTGCTACCTGGAACTCAGTGCACACTTTCGTGAAGCACTATAGCTTGGACGTTGCATCCAGACGCCATGCCGGTTTCGGCCTGGCAGTCCTTCAGGGACTATTGTCTTGACTTGCTGTTTCCAGCTTATTATCTTGCACCTCCTTGGCACAGGACTGCTTGGGATTCAGTCCTAATTGTAATAGCCTGCTGCAAGAGCTCCCACTCTCGAAGTGAGATAGTACAGTTACATAAGAACTTACCATAATAGTAGTTCTTCAAGAGGAGCTCTTGCAGTAGGCATTGCTTTCCCGGCCTCCATCCCCCAAATGAGGTGTGCAGATCGTCATCTTCAGACTTCACCTCCTTCTGTTGTCCGGGCCTGTTCGAGGGTCTTGGCGAGGGAACTGGGGTGGAGCTGGGTCCGTCCCCTTTTGTACCAGGGCTGATGTCAGGGTGGAGCCAATGTTGGGGGGGCGGTTCCTGCTGGATACTGCTGGCTGAGAAGTTTTCTGGTGGGTCTTAATGCCTGCGGCAAGAGCTCCTCTCGAAGATCTACTGTTAAGTTCTTACGTAACTGTACTTTATCTTGCCAGTCAGGGTCTGAGCTCCATTAACAGGGTTGGAGGTCTGGAATATTTGCCCATGGAGGGAGTCGCGGAGGTATACCGTACAACCACCACCCCTTTTGCCCAGCCTATCATCCCTAAAGAGCTGATAGCCATTCAGGGCAACAGCAGAATCGAATATTTTGGGGGAGAGCCATGTCTCAACCACGGCCAGAGTATCAGGGTCGTGCTGCGAAATCCAGCCTTGGAGAACGTCATGTTTTTGCAAGAGACTGCATATGTTTAATGAGACTATTATGAGGCCACCGGAGCGATGACTAGTGGGAGTGAGCAGAGAATTGGACCCAGGATTGCGGTGGACATTGCCGGAGAGGAGCAGGAGTAGTAGGGCAAGCCTAGTGAAAGCACATTTCAGCAGTTTAGGCTTGAGTATTGGAGAACAAGGAGAGGGCATGATGCCAGTGGAGGGGATTGGGAGGGAAAGGACATGGGGCAGAAGGAGTAAGGACAGATCTCCCTTCAAGGGGGAGTTCTTGCAGCAGGTAATACCATTAGGAATAAGGCCACCAGGCATTAGGACCCCACATAAAAATGTTCTAGCTAGCAGTCTGTGGCGGGGGACCACCCCCAAAGTCGGTTCTGCCTGACGTCAGATGTGGTATAAGAGGGGTAGTCCCCTGGCACCATCTCAGTTCTTTTCCCATCGTTGACCCACTTACATTGGATCCATAGGCGTCTTAGTGTGAGTGACCACCTTTTTCACGCCTTGGCATGATTAAAATTGTTCATTTTTTTTTTTTCAACAGAATTGCATGTCTTCTTCACCTACCGTTCAATGGAAGTCGAAGTGTCTGTGTGGGAATCCGATCCCGGCGAGAGACGGCCACTCAGCCTGCTTGATCTGCCTAGGCCCAGACCACCGGCCCGACGATTTCCAATACTGCCAGAAATTTAGTAATAAGACCAGAATTCGATGGGCTAACATGCTGAAAGTTTATCTTCTGGAGAAATAAGTGGCCACCATGCAGAAGTCCCACTCGGCATAGTTCATCTTCATCGCCTCAGGAGTCTCTTCTCCCCCACACAAGGAGGAAAAGTCGGGAGGAAACACCACCATCGGGAGAAAGAAAGGCCAGGTCAGAATCTGCCCAAGTCCCCCAGAGAACTTCTACTTAGTCAGCCTCTGGTGGGAGGTCAGAATCAGTCCCCAGGTGCCACTGCTGTTTGGGGACTACTTCTAGAAGGCATCCTCCTTGTCCCACGAAAAGGGTAGGGTGTGCTTCCTTGGGACATTTGTCCGCCAAGTCCCCTTGGCTCACCGACTCCACAAGTCTTCACTTGGTCAACCCAAGAGGGACAGGCATCTGCCTTGGGCAAGTCCTTGGACGCTGTCCAGAAGCACAGTGGTTCATCCGACAAACCTAAAAAACAGGACGATTCCACCAGACACTGGGAGGTCATCAGGCACTGGATGCCTCCCCCCCTCCTGACAAGGAAACATCTGCTTCAGACCGCAGGCAGACCACTGGTCCGTCTGATTCTGCCTCGGATCAGGACAAACGTTCCTGGTCGAAAAGCGGCCGTCCCCAAAAGATCCGGCGTCTGCCTCTGCACCTAAGGACAAGCCACCCAAAGATACCAGGTCTCCTCCATCCGATAAGCCAGATGCCAGGCTGGAAGATGAGTCTGACTCTGGGATTGAGCCGGACCCATTGCCAGCGACACCTATAGAAGAGGTGCCTACAGACCGGGCGCCATTCCCTGAAGAACCACAAGACCCGACTCCTCCACCCCCAGTCATCCCTTTAGTGGATGTCGGGGCATTATTCACCTCTTGGTGGAACACAGTAAAAGGAGATATGCTCCATAGACACAAAGACCCTCCCCCGGTGTGACCACTACCCAGGGACCTTCCCCCAAGCCACCTCCTCCACCAAAAGACCGTCAGCCGTCTGAGGACGAAGACCAGCAGCCGCCAAGTCCCAGGGGCAGAAAACGACACCCATCATCTGTGCGTCCTCCAGCGGACGCCTGCTGTCGTCCGGTGACAACGCTGGAGGAGACTCCTCAGATTATACATCAGAAGAGGAGCTGCCTATCCCTTCTCTGGTGCCAAGGAAT
Organism: Neoceratodus forsteri; assembly: GCA_016271365.2. Taxonomy (NCBI): domain Eukaryota; kingdom Metazoa; phylum Chordata; order Ceratodontiformes; family Ceratodontidae; genus Neoceratodus; species Neoceratodus forsteri. The sequence goes on along the minus strand of CM057451.1, from coordinate 326,895,447 downwards.
TCCCCTCGATCCCCACCGGATGATCCGTCTTTCCTAGACATCATGCGGCACATTCAAGCACTGTACCAGTGAGATACAGAGGAGCTGGACCACGAAAGGTGACTCTTAGCAAAATTCTTGGGGGCCACTGACCCTAAGCCACTGGTCATCCCCCCCATTAGTGGAGCCTTTCCAAGATGTCACAAGGCTTACTTGGCAACACCCAGCCACTACACCAGCGGTGCCAAGAAAGGTAAACAGGCTTTATAGGACTCCAAAAGAAGAGCCCTTTCTAGGGGAAAATCCAAGGGCTGACTCCATGGTGTTAACAGCAGCTCATGGCAGGGCACAACAGCCTAGACATATGAGTGCCCAATCTCCTGACCCAGAGTTCAAGAAGCTTGACCACATGGGTAGAAAGGTTTACGCTTCAGCCACTGGTACGATCCGATTGCTAAATTTCCTGGCCCACATGGTGACCTACTAGAAATCTCTCTGGGCTGAGGCCATGGATCTGGCCAAGGCTCAGCCAGAATCAGAAGGGGAAGCAGAACTCCTATCCCTTATCCAGTCGGGAATGGATGTAGATAAACGCGTCCTCGGATGCTCATATGACTGCAGCTACGGCAGCCGCCACTGGTATCTGCGTGCAGAGGCATGCCTGGCTACGAATTTCAGGTTTCCGCCAGGACCTCCAAGATGCTATTTTGGATGCTCCCTTCCAGGGTCCTGGCCTCTTTGGGCAAGAGGCAGAAAAAGTGATCATTGGTCTACAGGACTCGGGGAGTAGTGTCTGAGGTCCACAAAATGTATAGATCGGAGCCTCAGACTGGTCAGTAGTCCTTTTGTAAGCAAGGACAACAGGGGAAACGGCAACCCCAGGTAACAGGAGCCTTCAAAAGGCATGGCCACCCTGTCCCTTAAGTCGCCCAGGGCCCCAAGCACCCAAACCTCCCCTGGCTAACCCCTCCACGACAGCATGACTCCTTACCAGACCTCCCTCTCCCACAGCAAGTGCAGGGGGAGGTGGTAGGAGGGAGGTTCTCTCTCTCTCTCTACCTGTCAGGATTGTCCAATATAACGTCAGACCAGTGGGTCCTACAAATAGTGGAGAGAGGTTACTCCCTAGAGTTCACACACATTCCACTGGACAACCCTCCAATCCCCTCCCACTGTTCACCCTTCCATGCCCTCCTTCTGTGAGCAGAAATTTGGGCCTTGCTAGAGAAAGCCATCCAGGAGGTTGGTTCCCTTTGCTCAGAAGGGCAAAGGTTTTTACTCCCATTTTCTTCTCGTCCCAAAGAAAACTGGAGACTTCCATCCCATTCTGGATCTCAGTCAGCTGAACAATTACATCGAGTACAAGAGATTCAGGATGGTGACATTGGCATGCCTGTTGCCCATGCTTCATCAAGGAGACTGGCTCTGCTCCCTGGACATGCAGGGCACATACATGCATATCAAGATCCTGCCATCCCACAGGAAGTTCCTGCACTTCATCTTCCAAGGTGAACACTACCAATTTAGGGTCCTGCCATTTGGCCTTTCATCAGCACCAAGGGTTTTCACCAAGTGCTGGCAGTAGTGGCTGCGGCCCTCAGGAGAAAGGGTCACTTCGTTTTCCCTTACCTGGATGATTGGCTCCTCACTGCTCAGTGAGAGGGCCAATTAACCAGGTCCTTGGAGGAAGCGGTCAGGATGTTTGTCTCTGGGCATCACCCTGAACTTGTCCAAGTTGCACCCATGGCCCACTCAAAGGCTACAGTACATAGGAGCGGTCCTGGACACTGTACAAGGTAAAGCCTTCTTGCCTTTAGATTGGGCACAGACCAATAAGGGAAGTCGCTCACAGAGCACAGACTTCAGACCTGGTTTTAGCAAGGGTGGTTCTTCAACTGTTAGGCCACATGGCTGCAGCTATAGCCACAGTCCTGCATGCACAATTGAATATGAGGATTCTGCAGTGGCACCTCAAGAGTTCATTGGAACCAGGGCACAGATGAACTGGAGCAGCTCATTCGAGCTTCGGAAGAGGTTCATCGATCCCTGACTTGATGGCTAAACCAAGCACACCAAAGCGTAGGACTGCCCTTCCAGCATCCCAGCCCGAATCAAATCCTCACTACAGATGCCTCGGGTCTGGGGTGGGGAGCACATCTGGCTGTCCATCAGAAGGGCTCATGGAATGCTATAGAACGGTTTCTGCACATCAGCATTCTGGAGATGAGAGCAGTGCTGTATGCCCTTCTGGCATTCCAGAGGTTAATCAGTCCGGGCCCACTCTTGGTCCAGTCGGACAATACCCCTGTGGTTTTTCATATCAACAAGCAAGGATGCTCACACTCTTACCCCCTATGCAGAGAGGCCATGAGAGTATGGTCCTGGGTAGTGGACCACGACCTAGATCTTATGGCAATACACATTTTAGGCATTCAAAATATTTGCAGACAGCCTAAGTTGCTCTCTATCTCAGAACCACGAGTGGGAGTTACAGCAAGAGGTCGTAGAAGACCTCTTCGGAAGGTGGGGTCAGCCAGAACTGGACCTCTTTACGTCCCCACACAATGCAAAACTGCCCAATTTCTGCTCGCTAGATCCAGGGCCTGGTGTTTTTTGGCGAGACGCATTGTCCCTCTCTTGGGCAGGGAGGTTCCTATATGCCTTACCTCCCTTTCCCCTTCTTCAGAGTACTACTCAAGCTGCAAGTAGAAGAGGCCAGAATGATACTGGTAGCACCGTTCTGGCCTTGTCAGATTTGGTTCCCATTGCTGCTGCAGCTAGCATCGCAACCACCGATTCCGTTACCCCTCTCCACTCACCTGCTCTCCCACGAGCAGGGGACAGTCCATCCGGCTCTGCAGTTCCTGCATCTGCATGCTTGGCTCCTGCAGTCTTAGCCAGGGACAGATTTGGAGTGTCCTTTAGAGTGGCAGAAGTTCTTGTGGCAGCGAGGAAACCATCTAACAGGGCAACGTATGCCATGAAATGGAAGCGGTTCTGCTTATGGGCAGCTCCACGCTCTCTGGACCCCCTGGGTTGTCCAATGGAATTAGTGCTAGAGAATCTTCTTCACCTGTCGGACGTGGGTCTTGGCTACTTGTCCATTAAGGTGCATATCTGTGCTCTATCAGCTTACCATGCACCAATTAATGGAAAGACTGGCACAGCTAGACATCTGCAAAACCTTTTTAAGCGGGATTTTGCATATCACACCCCCCAGGAGAGATGAGACCCTGTACCACCATGGGATCTCCTGTTTGTCTTGGAAAAGCTCACTTTGCCTCCTTTTGAGCCAGCCGTAACCTGCAAGCTTCGCCTTCTCTCTTGGAAGGCATTATTTTTAGTTGCCATTAATTCGGCTCAGAGGATTTCAGATTTACAGGCCTTGATGTGTAAAGAGCCTTATCTTATTTTCCAAAGGGACAGGGTAGCCCTGTGAACAAATCCTAAGTTTCTTCCGAAGGTAGTGTCTTCAGTTCACTCTGAACCAGGACATCCAGCTACCGGTTTACTACCCAGAGCATTCCAACAAAAGGGAAGCCTTGTTGCACTCTGTGGTTGTGCATAGAATCTTACGATCTTACTTCGAGAGGGCTCTTGCAGTAGGTATTCACATATAGGACTAAGCCGCCAGGCGTCAGGACCCCATAGAAAAACTTCTAGCCAGCAGTCTCTGGAGGGGGACTGCCCCCACGTCAGGTGATCGATATCAGTATAAAGGGGCGGTCCCCCACACCCACCTTCCAGTTCTTTCCTGCCGTCGGCTTGTGAAAGTTCTTCATGGTAGAACAGCGCTCATTTGTCTCGCCTCTTTCAGCTAAAAATTATCGCTTTTCGGCCTATTTTCGCTTTTTTCTAATATTTTTGATGAAATTTAACATCTGTTGTGTATGTTGTCCCCGACGCCCTCTGAATCGCATAAGAACTGGTGCGACTTGTGCGGTTCACAGCTCCCTCATAAGGAAGGCCATTCTTTGTGCCCTTTCTGCTTAAGCCCAGACCACTGCATGAAGGAGTGCCAGCACTGCCAGAAATTCAATTTGGCTACCGGTAAACTGAGGCAGCAGTCCCTAGAAGCCCACCTACTCAAGAACAAAATGGCACCCATGGAGAAGGAATTGAAGAAGCTTAGGCAGGTGTCCACCTCCCCTGAAGGCCACAAAAACAAGAGGGACAAAGAGAAGGACCGGGACTAGTCGTCCACAACTGCCGTAGCTTCGGCTGGAGTCACAGCCCTCCAGGTATCTGCCCCTCCAGGAGACTGATCCTCGATGGCTATCTTGGTGGCTACCAAGGCGGCGTTTCCCCTCCCGGCTGGCTCGGGCTCGTCTGGAGCCTCCAGGGCAAAGGAGGCCTCCACTCTCGGCAAGGCCGCTCCTCCTTCACGGCCTTCCGGTCCAAGTGGGTCCGGTAAGTCAGACGCCTGTCCTTCCAACGTCCATCCGGACAAGGCTGCTAAGTCGGTTAATGGCACTGCTGACGACCACCCAGCCCGCGCCTCTTCCACTAAGGCCGCTCCTCCCTCTCGGCCTTCTGAACAGAGCGAGTTCGCTAAGCCGGACGTTGGCCTGCCCAATGTCTGCCCAGACACTGCTACTAAGCCGGTCGTCAGCCCCTCTGACGACCGTCTGTCCAGCCAGCGAACCCACATCAGGCCCTGATGTCTTGCCAGACGCCCAGGATTCATAGCAGCATGTGGTAACGTTGCCCTCTGAGATCCCTCTGTCCCCTCAGGCTCCCCCTTGGGATTCTGCTTCTCCTTCCCCGGCTGGGGTCGGGGATACAGGGACGCTGCCATCCAGGGTGTCCCCCCTTCCCCGATGCCGGATACTCAGACGTCAGACCCGAGTCCGCTGACCTGACTGAGGACCCGCTCTGCCATCTGACCCTTCCAGGGGTCATCCTACTCCAGGCCTGACACCCTCTGGACCGACGCCTTCACCGTCCGGTCCCCCTGCAGGGCTGACGCCAGGCCCTTCTGCTCCGTCAGAGCTCCTGGTGCCAGAGTACCCGACGCCACAATACCCGGCTCCCCAGTATCCGATACCACAGTACCCAGCGCCGCAATATCAGACGCCGCAGTACCAGGCACCTCAATACCCGACACCGGGCTACCCGCCGTCAGGCTATGGGTACTCATACTACGGGTTTCCCAACTACCCGTACCCAACTCCTCCTCCTCCTCCACCACCACCTTCGCAGCTGCCGGTGGACCTGAAGGAGGTCTTGGCCTCCTGGTGGGCAGAAGCCAAGGCCCAGCTCATCAGGGAGGTTGAAAATCGTCTACCGATGCTGGTCCCTACTCCGGACCCCTTACATCAGCGACAGGAGACCCCTCCCCCTTTACCCGATGCCAGAGGAGAACCATCTGGCTCTCGGCTTGGTGAGGAGTCGCACCTCCGGGCTAACCCTAGAGGGGTCGTTCCACTCCCCCCCCAACAGGGAGGAGTCTTCCTCTTCAGTGCCATCCAACTCTGATCCTGGGGACGAGCCACATACTCTAGAAAATCTCAGGCCGAAGGACCCTCCGAAGTCTCCCCGGAGGACCCTTCCTTTCTGGAGTTGAGAAAAATCCAGGAAACCTATCAGTGGCAATCAGTGGAGCAAGACCCACAGCGTAAAAAACTCGATGCCCATCTGGATCTGCCGAAAACTGCTCCTACTCTGATTCCACCCTGGCTTGAGCCTCATGCAGATCTTGTCTCCACTATTTGGAAACAACCTTCCTCGCTAGCCCCCCCTTCCTAGGAAGGTAGATAGGCTTTACCAGGCTCCAGAGAATAAAGACTGTCTTCACCCCAAGGCAAATTCGGTGGTGATTAGCGCCGCTCACGGCCGTTCTGCCAACCAGAAACACCTCAGCTCATCCCCGGACAAGGAGTCACGGCTTCTGGACTAGTATGGGAAGAAAATCTATGCATCTTCGACCTTAGGTAGAAGGGCTCTTAAGTACGTTGGCCACATGGGGGATTACCAGAAGTCTCTCCTTAGTCAGGTAGAAGCAAAATTGGACTCCCTTCCTGATTCGCAGACCAAACAGGAACTGAGCGACCTTGTCCGCTCTGCATGTTCGGCCTGTAGGCACATCTTATGTGCCACATACGACGCAGTGGACACGGCAGGTAGGAGCTCAGCTTTTGCCATAGGCTTACGACGTCATGCCTGGCTCCGTGTGTCAGGATTGGTCCCTCAGGTGCAGACTGCCATCCAGGATGCCTCCTTCAGAGGTTCAGTGCTGTTTGGGGGTGATGTCAAAGACATCATAACTGAACTACAGGAAAAGGGTACTGCACTTAAATCTGTTCAGACTTTGCACAGACCCACTCATGGGCAGCAGCGTTCCTTTTAACGCCAAAACCGTGAAAAGCAAAGACAGGCAAAATGCCCCAACAAGTGTAGAGCCCTTCCAGCATCCAAAGCTCCCCCCAGTAAATAACCTTCCAGAGCTTCGGCTGCTGCCTTGCCCTCCACTTCCTGACTCTCTGCCTCTGGCCATTCCAGAGGAACTGGTGGGGGGGAGAGTCTCCTGTCATCTACCGGGTTGGGAGAGAATAACAGCAGACACTTGGGTGCTCCAGCTAATATCAGCCGAGTAGTCTATCGAGTTTCTGGAGAAACCGTCTTGCAGACTACCCCTCAGTCATCATACTCCCTGCAACATCTTCCTCTGGTACTAGAAGAAATCCAGTCTCTTCTGCTGAAGGTGATGATGGAACCCGTCCCCACCCCCCCTCCAGAGGATGGGTTACTATTCTCGTTTCTTCCTAGTACCAAAGAAGTCAGGAGATTCAAGACCGATCCTAGACCTCAGCTCCCTAAATCAGTTCGTTGAATACAAGCGTTTCAGAATGCTCACCTTGCAGAGCCTTCTTCCAATGCTTCGGCCAGGACAGTGGCAGTGTGCTCTGGATATGCAGGACACATACCTCCATATCCCCATATACCCTTCCCACCACAAATACCTCCGGTTTTGTTTTCAGGGGGCCCACTGCCAGTTCAAGGCCCTCCCATTTGCTCTTTCTTCTGCCCCCCCCCGAGTATTTACCAAATGCCTGGCAGTTTTAGTGGCCCACCTGCTTACTCGGGGAGTGCAGGTCTTCCCTTACCTGGATGAATGGCTGTTAGTGGCCCCATCCAGGGGGGAACTCCTGCACTCCCTTTCCTTTACCCTGTAGGTTTTCACCAGCCCGGATATAACCATCAACCAGGCCCAGTCCCATTTGGTCCCTTGCCAACGTCTACAATTTATAGGGGCAGTGCTGGACACGACCCTAGGCAAAGCCTTTTTGGCCCCAGACAGGGCCGAGACTCTTCAGAATCAAGCTAGTCTATTGTCCGGCCTCAGGTGGGTAGGAGCCAGAAAGGTCCTTCGCCTTCTTGGGCTCATGGCGGCTGCCATTCCAATGGTTCCTCTAGCTCGACTCCACTTGAGTCTCCCAGTGGACACTCCGGTTGCAATGGGACCAAACTCTAGACGACCTAGATCACAAGGTCCTAGTGTCGTATCCCATGATCAGGGACTTGCAGTGGTGGATGGTTCAGAAGAACCTCAATCTGGGGATCCCAATTTATACTGACCCTCGAACCCAGACTCTGACAATGGATGCATCAGGGGAGGGCTGGGGTGCCCACCTTGGGTCTCACAAGACACAGGGCAGCTGGTCTCATCTCGAGCGGAAACTTCATATCCATGTGCTCGAGCTGAGGGCAGTCCTCTTTACCCTGTGGGCTGTTCTTCCCTTCATTCTTCCAGGTCATTCTCTGGTTCAGTCAGACAACGTGTGTAGTCTGGTACCTCAACAAACAGGGAGGCACTCGTTCCTACCCTCTATACCGGGTGGCGATGAGAATCTGGTACTGGGCAGCCCAGCACAGCCTTCACCTGACCGCGATTCATGTTCCAGGAATGGAAAATACTCTGGCTGACACTCTCAGCTGCTCGTCAGCGAGGTCCACAAATGAGAACTAGATCAAACGGTTGTAAATGACATTTTTCAGTAGTGGGAGACTCCTCAGGTGGACCTGTTCGCCTCCCCCGACAACGCCAAGCTTTCCACCTTTTGCTCGCTCACTCCGGGACAAGACATTTTCTGGAGGGACACTCTGTCTCTCTGTTGGAGGGACAGATTCGTTTATGCCTTCCCTACCATTCCGTTAACTCCGAGGGTGCTGAACAAACTTCGGGCAGAGGGGGCATGAATGATCCTCATCGCTCCCTTCTGCAACCGTTTTCCGAGGAACCTCCACTTCCTCTTCCTGTGTTGCAACAATTGTTGACCCAGGATCAGGGGACCCTGGTTCATCCAGGTCTCTAATCACTTCATCTCCATGCGTGGCTCCTTCAGACGTAGCCAAGGCACGCTTCGGAGTTTCCCCACTGATGGCAGACATTTTGGTGGAGGCTAGAAAGCCTTCCCCCAGATCCACCTATGCTATGAAGTGGAAACAGTTTTCCCATCTGGGCAAGCTCTAAGGACTTCAAGCCCTTTTCGTGCCCAGCTAACAAAGTCCTGGATTACATGAGACACCTCTTTGATCTGGGTCTCAGTCATCCCTCTTTAAAGGTTCATATAGCAGCAATTTCAGCCTACCACATTCCCTTGGGAGACGGGTCTTTTGCCCAACTGAAAGCCTCTTAAGACCTTCCTCAAAGAGGTTCTCCATCTAAGACCCCCTATCCGCAACCCTGCCCCTCCATGAGACCTGAATTTCATTCTGGAGCAGCTCACACTGACCCTCTTTGAACCTGCAGCAAAGGCAAATATAAAGTTTCTTTCTTGGAAGACACTTTTTCTGGTGGCCATTACTTCAGCTTGGTGAATTTCCGAGCTCCAAGCCTTGATGTGTAAAATCCCATACCTGATTTTCCACAAGGAACAAGTGGCTAGCGCACCATCCCTAAGTTCCTTCCTAAGGTGGCGGCTAAGTCTACACTGAACCAATCCATTGAGTTACCGGCCTTTTTCATGGAACACTCCAATTATGGAGAGTATCTTTTGCATACTCTGGATGTACATAGAATTCTGAGATACTACACCAATCGGACTAAGGATCTCAGGAAAACGGATCAGCTATTTATTTCTTTCACACGCAAAAGAGAAGGCAATGCAGTTTCCAAGCAATGCCTATCTAAGTGGTTAGCGAATTGCATCACTTTCTGTTATGATAAGTACAACAAAACCCTTCTGGGTCAGGTCAGAGGTCACTCCACTAGAGGGGTAGCTGCCTCTGTTGCCTGTTTCAGGAATGTGTCAGCAGCAGACGTCTGTGCAGCCACAAATTGGACTTCTGTCCATACCGTCATAAAACACTACAGTTTGGACTTTGCCTCTCACTGTAGAGCAGGCTTCGGATTGACTGTTCTGCAGGGCGTCCTATCATGAGACCTGCTCAGCCCTGATTTTTATCAGTTGTGGATGACTATCCTTCTCCCGTATTTCTTTTTGTTCCAGACTGCTTGGGACTCAGTCCTACATGTGAATACCTACTACAGGAGCCTTCTGGAAGTAAGATGGCACAGTTAGGTAAGAACTTACCAAAACAGTAGATCTTCGAGAGAGGCTCTTGCAGTAGGTATTGCCTTCCCTCCCTCCATCCCCCTGAGTTTTCTCCTTTTCTATTTTACATGGGGGCATTTCCTCTCCTCTCTCTCTCGTCATGCCTCTTCTGGCCTTTGGCAGGAAAGAACTGGAAGGTGGGCGTGTGGGACCGCCCCTTTATACTGACGGCTGACGTCGATCACCTGACGTGGGGGGGCGGTCCCCCGCCAGAGACTGCTGGCTAGAAGTATTTCCGTGGTGTCCTGATGCCTGGTGGCTTAGTCCTATATGTGAATACCTACTGCAATAGCCTCTCTCGAAGATCTACTGTTACGGTAAGTTCTTACATTACTTTACTTCCTTATTAGAACTAGTTCTTCTAGAAAGACAGACCAGTTGTTTGTCTTTCGCCCACAGGAAGGTGGCAGCCCCTGTGACTAAGCAAACGCTGACCAAATAGTCCATTGTATCACTTTTTGCTACCAGCACCACAACAAACCCTTACCGGGAACGGTAAGGGGTCACCCCACCAGGGGAGTAGCTACATCCTTTGCTTCCCTGAGGAACATGTCTTCAGTGGACCTCTGTGCGGCCGCTACTTGGAGTTCAGTGCACACCTTCATTAGGCACTACAGTCTGGATATTGCATCCAAGAGGAGAGCAGGTTTCAGCCTAGTAGTCCTTCAGGGACTCCTCTCCTAAATTGTCTACAGCTACTATATTGTCCTCTATCCATCTGACCTGGGTCTTTCTTTGGGTACTGCTTGAGACTCTGTCCTAATGGTATTACCTGCTGCAAGAGCTCGCCCTTGAAGTGAGATAGTACAGTTACATAAGAACTTACAGCGACAGTAGATCTTCGAGAGGAGCTCTTGCAGCAGGTAGCTTTCAAACAACATGAAGTCTTGCTGTATTCTGACATATGCAGTGATCACCAACCTTTGAACTGCCCCAGAGAACAAAGAGTTAACTTTCCATGCAGGGCATGGAACGCTGAGCTTGAGCTCGGTTGAAGCCTCTGTCTGCTGTTGTTTAAACCCCAACAGTCAGATTCTTTACTCCGCCTCACTAAACAGTTGCTCCAGAGATTTCTTCTTTGCTCGGTTCAAAAAAAGTCGGTTAAAGTGTTGTTTTTTTCGTTCGGTTTCAACCGAATTTCTGCTTCTAACCTGTCTGTTTAAGTCTCTGTCTGTGGTACCATGAGTACTAGATAGGTTTTTCTATATTAGTTTCTGTGTGGAACTTGTAAATATTGGATCGGTTCGGTTTGAACCAATCAGGTTTGTGTAAAAACTTCTGTCTTTATTAGAGTGTGGTAATCGGTCCGTATCGGTTCTAAAAAAACTGGATTTCATTACGTTTTTTTCCAAGACCCGTAACACGGTCAGGAACCGATAGGGGTGTCTTGCCTGGCAGATTGCCGAAAAAGGGTAAGTTTTGGTTAGGATTGGCCATGTCTGAAGACACAGAAAAAAACTGGGCCGCTGGTTTCAACACTGTAGTGTGTGTGGGAAGCCTTTGCTAAGCTGATCCCACACCACCTGTGTTATTGTCTGGGGTTTGACCACCTCAATTCAGACTGCCAAATTTGTAAAAGTTTTCCCAAAGCTACCCTGGATAAGAGAGTAGGTAGACTGAGGGAAAGGGAGGCCGAGAAGTCCGCTGACCCGGATGGCCAGCCCGGTTTGGTTCCGACCAAACCAGAAGGAGTGCCCTCTGACCAGGGGAAACTTCTTCAGGCAAAAGGAGAACCAATTCTGAGGAGTCGGTTCCAGTTAAAAGAAAAAGAAGGGATAAATCATCCAGTTCGGATCCACAAGTTCTTTCTCCGACCACTGATGAGATAGCCAAAGCGATAAGGATAGTTCAGTCGCTAACTTCGGTTCCGACCAAACCGGCACCATCGGTCAGGGGCTCGGTTCGGTCGGTTCGCCCGGTTCCGAATTATACTTTAGAAGAATTTTATGAACCGGAGGAGGAGGGAAAGTATGAAGATAATGATGATGGTGATTATGAAAGTCTGGATGTGCCTATTGACCTGGACATCTCCCAGACAGACCTTCAGGTGTTTCTCCTCCTAGGCTTCTGAGTCCCTTCCCACTTTATGTTTTACAAAAGGTGGCTGAAACCTTCCAGCTTCCTATGGAAGAAGCAGTAGAGGATCAGGAGGAGCCTGATTTTGTTGAGATGATGGACATCCCAGAGTCCGGGAGATTGTCTATTCCCCTCCATAAGTCTTTTGGGAAACAGACATTTAAAATTCTAAAAACTCCTAATTCCATACCTCCTGTGGACAGAAGAATGGACAAGAGGTATACTCTTTCAGTCTCAGACACGGAGTTCCTTTCCCAGCCATGTTGGGGTAGTGCAGGCTGCTTCCTGTGATAAGGCAAATATTCCCTTGGCTTCACACCCCCCCAGATAAGGACTCCAGGAGGATTGATGCCGTAGCAAAGAAACAGTACATGGCAGCATCTTTGGGACTCAGGCAGGCTAACTATATGGCCTACACAGCTAGATACCAGAAGTCCAGGTGGGACACTGTGATGGCTGTAGCTAAACAGGCCCCTGACCAGCTTGCCAAGGAGCTGGAGCGGGTGGCTGCGGATGGGATTGAGGCATCCAAGGTGCAATTTCATGCTGCTGTGGCCTCCAGTGATGTTTCATCTAGAGTCATGGCGACATCTGTGGCCCTTCGGAGGTTGGCTTGGCTCAGATGTACGAGCCTATCACAGGATACCCAGGCTAAGGCCATGGATTTTCCTGTCATTGGTAATTCTCTGGGGAGCAGACAGAGAACTACATGAAGAAGATGGACAAGTACAGGACCACGTACAGGAGTGCTCAGGCCAAAGAAAGGCAAGCCACTCCTCAGAGGCAGCATTCCAGGGGTAAGGCCTTTTTACCAAGCCCAGGCCTCCTCTTCTGCTTTTGCTCAGAGGGGGTTCTTTAGAGGGAGAGGCAGGCGGGGTATGAGCAGGCCTGCTTCTACCCCTCAGCCTAAAGCCCCTGCCAAGCAGACACCCTGATGGGTCTGCCCGGGCCAATTCTCCAATACCTGTAGGAGGCAGGTTGGCTTACTTTGTCCAGGACTGGAAGTCTTTAACATCAGACAAGTGGGTCCTGGAAGTAGTAAGCCAGGGACTGGTTCTTAGCTTCAAAAAATTTCCCAAGATGAGAACCAGATCCTTTCCACCTACAAATCCATCAGAGGCCCTTGCCCTAGAGGCAGAGGTTTCTTCCCTTTTGGCTCTCAGAGCCATAGAAAGGGTTCCTACCCTACACAGGGGCAAAGGATTGTACTCCAGGTACTTTCTAACCCCTAAAAAGCCAAGAGAATGGCGGCCCGTCCTGGATCTGAGATATCTAAACAAGCACCTTTTAAAGCCAAAATTCAAAATGGTGACTCTGGGAATAATTCTGGCCCTCTAAGGCCAGGGGACTCGCTAGCCTCCCTGGACCTCAAAGATGCCTGTTTCACATTCCCATCAGGTGCTCCCACAGAAAGTACCTCAGGTTCGAGGTTGCCCTCAGGCCACTATCAATTCAAGAGCAATGCCCTTTGGTCTAACATCAGCCCCAAGGGTGTTCACAAAGTGCCTGGCAGTAGTGGTTGCTTTCCTAAGGAGAAAAAAGATCTCCATCTTTCCATACCTGGACGACTGGCTCATAGTGGGTCAGTCTCCAGACCAAATCAAATCACATCTTCAGATAACTCAGCAACTGCTCACTTCCTTAGGATTCCTCCTAAACCTTCCAAGGTCAGTTCTAGAGCCAGTACAGCTCCTCCACCTTTAGGGGAGCTGGATCACAAAACGAGCCTTCCTTCCCTGGACAGGGCAAGGACATTAATAGAACTGGCCTCCTCTTTCACCCTTCAGGTGTCTCGACTAGCAAGGCACTTCTTGCAGCTCTTGGGCCACATGGCAGCCTCTACAGCAGTGGTCCAGGGGGCAAGATTTCAGATGAGGGACATTCAGTTCCACTTGAGAGCCTTCTGGTCCCAGAGAAAGGATTCCCTTCCCAAACTAGTCCCAGTGACTCGAACCCTGATCCAGGCTTTGCAGTGGAGGCACGATCAGGACAATTTAAGGCAAGGAGTTCCTTTTGTCACTCAGTCTCATTCACTAATCCTCACCACAGACGCCTCCCTCTTGGGCTGGGGAGCCCACTTGGGGGATCTTGCCACCCAAGGGCTGTGGTCACCTCAAGAATCTCTGCTTCACATCAATCTCTTGGAACTCAGAGCAGTGTTTCTGGCACTACAAGCTTTTTCCAAGTCTGTTCAGAACAAAGTAGTCCAGATCAGAACAGACAATACCACCACAATATGGTACATCAACAAGCAAGGGGGCACTCGGTCTGCGGCCTTGTGCACAGAAGCAATGAAGTTGTGGTCTCTGGCCTATTCCCTGCAAACTTCTCTGACAGCAGTTCACCTCCCAGGGAAGGACAATGTCCTAGCAGATGCTCTCAGCAGGATATCTCAGGGCCACCACGAATGGTCCCTAGATCCCCTAATTCTGAAAGTGATTTTCTCCAGATGGGGCACTCCACAGATGGATCTTTTTGCAGCCCCAGACAATCACCAACTTCCTCTCTTTTGCTGCAGACCCCCAGTATTGGGTTCAGTCCCCCGGATGCCCTGGTTCTCAATTGGGAAGGGAAGTTCCTATATGCTTCCCCCCTTCTCTCTCCTGTTCAAGGTGCTAGTCAAGATCAGGTCTCAACCGTGCAAAGTGATTCTGATCGCTGCAGACTGGGCCAGACAGCCCTGGTACCCACTGTTGCTGTCCTTAGCAGTCCACCTTCCCGTCTTTTCCCAGGAATTACAACCTGTTGACATCCTCTCAGGGAAGGATTTGGTATCCGAATCTCAAATCTCCCAATCTCAAGGCCTGGCTCTTGAAGAGTTAGTTTGCTGATCTGCACCTCTCTTAAGGTGTTCTGGATATTCTAAAGGCTTCTCGAAAGCCCTCCACCAGAAAGACTTACAACTCCAAATAGAAAAGGTTCACTATTTGGTGCTCTGGTAAGCATATTTCTCCAGAATCTGCTGGGTTGCCTACAGTCCTGGACTATATAGTTCATCTCAATGGCTTGGGACTCAGACCAGCTACACTCAAAGTACATTTAGCAGCTGTTTCTGCTTTTTTGTCGGTAGGCAAGCCCTCTTCTCTTTCAGCCCATCCTGTATTTTGCAAATTCTTCAAGGGATTGTTGCACACCAATCCTCCCTTCAGGGACCCTGCTCCTGCTTGGGACCTTAATGTTTGCATTGCTCAGCTTATGCAACCCCCCCCCCCCTTGAGCCTTTGTCCTCTGCAGAGTTTAAGTACTTGACTTGAAAACTGTGTTTTGGTAGCCATTACCTCTGCCGGGCGCATCAGTGAATTGCAAGCCCTGTCAGTGGAGCCTGATTTCATCTCTTTCCATAGAGATAAAGTGGTCCTAAGAACTAACAGGAAGTTTTTGCCTAAGGTGGTTTCAGATTTCCACCTTAATCAGTCTGTCTCACCCTGTTTTCTTCACTGACCATTCCTCCTCTGGAGAGAGGAGGTTGCACAGCCTGGACGTAAAAAGGGCCCTTAGCTACTACATAGAGCGCACCAAGGGTCACAGGTTTGAGTCCCTCCAGTTGTTCCTCACTTATGGAGAGGTGAGTGAGGAAAATCTGCCACTAAAGATCTATTGCCAGGTGAATTGTCTCTTGTATACAATTCTGCTACGAAAGAGTGGGTAGGAATCCACACGTCAGGCTTGAGGGCTCACTCTACTAGAGGTACAGCTGCTTCCCTGGTTGCTGCCAGGGATATTCCTATCTTAGAAATCTGTCAAGCAGCCACCTGGAAAACAGTCCATACATTCACCAAGCATTACTCTCTGGATATCCAGGCTAGGAGTGATGCTCGGTTTGGCACAGCAGTGCTTCAGAGCCTATTCCAAAGTAGGTTCTGTCCCTCCTCCTTGGAGGTACTGCTTGGTAGTCTGCATATGTCAGAAATACAGCAAGACTTCATGTTGTTTGAAAAAAATTACTCACCTTAGTAATGTTGTTTCTTCTAATGGAGTCTTGCTGTATTCTGACCTCCCCCTCGCCTCCCCTCTCAGAACCTGGTTTTTGGGATGTGGGTGGGCAGGAGCAATGTTGGCACCTAGAGGTGCCCCCTTTTCTCACCCTCCTTTATTTTGGGTGTGTGTTGTGTTTTGTTTTTTGGGTTTCCTGACTTGAGTCTTTGCTTTGAGATTGAAAAAAAAAACTCTTTATCAAATTTAGTTGCCAGTTGGCTAGTGTGAGTTTACAGTTTCCACACAGAACGCCCAGTGAGTATAGCTCGTAAAGATCTGACGGTTGGGGTTTAAACAACAGCAGAGAGAGGCTTCAACCGAGCTCGAGCTCAGCGTTCCATGCCCTGCATGGAAAGTTAACTCTTTGTTCTCCGGGGCAGTTCAAAGGTTGGTGATCACTGCATATGTCAGAATACAGCAAGACTCTATTAGAAGAAACAACATTACTAAGGTGAGTAATTTTTTTCTTCCCACCCTCCTACCCCCGGGACAAGCTGCTTTTTTCTCTTTGGGAATAGGAGACCCTCTCGGTTCTCCCATTGTTTTTGTTTTCAGCCAGGTCTCCGGCGGGAAAACTGAGATGGTGCCGGGGGACCGCCCACATTATACCACGTCGGGTGGAGCCGATGTTGGGGGCGGTCCCCCGCCATAGACTGCTAGCTAGAAAATTTTTCCGTGGGGTCCTAACACCTGGCAGCCTTAGTCCTAATTATATTACCTGCTGCAAGAGCTCCTCTTGAAGATCTACTGTTACGGTAAGTTCTTGCGTAACTATACTTTTATTCAATTGGATAGGAGAGCAGGGGAAGGTGCCCAGGAAGTGTGTGGGGAGGAAGGGTAAGTCACAGGTGGTAGCAGCCAGACACGCAAGAGTGACATTGCTAAGTTGAGGAGTAGTTAGTGTTGGGCATATTGGGGAGAGGTTAGCATCAGGAGAGAAAAGGGGCAGATAAGCCTGTGTGGAAGATCCATGGTAGCGAGGGGGCCAATGACGTAATTGTAGGAGGAGGTGTAGGTAAACAGTAGAAGTATATGGGAGAGACTGGTAGAGGTTAGGCTGGAACAATAGCGCAGTGGTAGGGTAGCCGCCTTTAGAGCAGACGGTCCAAAGTTCAATCCCCATGGCAGGAAGGAGGAAGTAAAGGGGGGGAGAGGTGGCTGAGGAGGACAGGGAAGCAGGCAGGGGTAGGAGGAGGATAGGAAATGTGTCTGAGAGGAATTAGGAGCTACAGGAGGTAGAGAGAAAAAGCAGAGACTAATGACTGACCCCTGGTGGTCAGAGAGTATAACCTGCAAGTGGAAATGCAGACACTGTAAGTTAGGACAGATCACATGATGTGGTCACATGACCCTGACTCCCAATAAAATTGGACGTGCTGGGGTGGGCGGGGCAGTCGACGCAAAGCGTCAACGGGTTAACACCCCTCTGAAATATAGCAGCAGGTCCAAAGAGAAACACTGTCCCTCTAATAGTTTACCTTGTTGGCTGCTCCTGCTGAAACGGGTCACTCCACGGAGTCGGGGGAAGGGGTGCCAGTAAGGGAGTCTAAAATGGAGAATGGAGACAAAGGATTATGTCCACGGTGGGAAACACAAACAAAAGAGTTTTGGGCAGAGTTGGACTGTGCATGCGCTGACTAAGAAGGGAGAACATTCAAAGTCCGTTGAAAATAGCAAGCAGACTTCCAGTGACATCACCCAAATGGCCGCAGCCTGAATCAAGCACTCCGTCTATACCAGGACCATTAATAGCAGCAATCAGCAAAATAACAAACGATATCCAGAAAACATTGATAGGAGCAATTGTAGGATGCCGAGAGGTCAGCATAGCGGACCTTTATCTCCCGAGGGTTCGCCGGATTGCGATGCCGGGGCGTCTGACAGTGATTGCTCACAACTCTCCACGCATCGTGGCAGGCCCAATGAAGGGCCTTACGACAGTGAGTCCCTCCACAAGAAAATGATCTTCATACTTTTGGAGCTGAGGGACTTCAGAAACGAGACCCGAGTCACCATGGCTGCCCTCCCAACAGACATAGCCAAGATAGAAAAAAGGCTTGAGACATAGGAGGAGCAGCTGACAAAATTGGACTCCGGGACTGATGTGCTGAAGAGTCATGGTGCAGCTTCAACAGTTCATCACAGAGCTGCAGCACAAGACGGAAGATGTGGAGGCCCGCAACAGAAGGAACAACCTCTGCCTCTCTGGTTTTCTGGAGGTGGTGAAGGGTGTGGACCTGATATAGCTCCTCCAGACTTTTAAAAAAAAAAAAAAAAGCCTTGGACTTGCCAGTGAACAGGGTACTAGAAATCGACCATGTGCCCCAGTCACTGGGCCCCCGACCGACCTCACCATCAGCAAGGCCCCTGGGCGCTGATACTGCGCTTACTGCATTACCAGGACAAGGAGCAAATCCTTCATAAAGCTTGGCAGAAGGGGTCAATTCTCTGACACCCAGCAAATTTATGTGGACAATTATCTGCCTGCAATGGCAGCCCGGTGCAGAGCTTATGCTCCCATCATGAAGAGGCTTCACCAAGAGAAGATAAAGTTCAGGACCCCGTATCCTTCCAGGATGGTGATTTATTTCCCAGATGGCCCCAAGACTTTTAAATTGGCAGCGGAGGCGGCCACCGAACTAACAAAAAGAAACCTCCAGGTCACAGTCCTGGCCCCATGTTCCAATCGGTCAAAATCCTTGGCCTCAAAGCTGGCCCAGCAACTATGGCAGCAGGTGCTGCCTCATGAGCAGAGATGCTGAGATGGAGCAGCCACCATTCGAAAGATGGCGGCTGAACTGCGAGATTGTTTCCAGGGTGCCAGCACGAAGGCTTCTTCCCAAGCTACACTTGACTGAAACGCCTCAACTTTTGGTGCTCAGGTAAGCCTGTGACGTTTCCTACTCTTAGTTGCCTGGAATGGCTTTTTTGACATCTCGAGGTGCTTTGCACACTGTGCCATGCTTGCCCCCCCCCCTTCACCTGCGATGTGCGTGCTGTCCTCCGTGCTGGTACCGAACAGTATATGTAATCTACTCTCTAAATACTAATTTCAGAAATGGGTGCTGGTCGGAGGGCAGAGCGCATGAGTCACCCTGAGGTGTAGCAGGTGCGGTAGTGGGGGGAGACGCAAAGAACTCTGGACGTCTTTAGGCTGGATAGGGGGCTGAAGGGCTACAGGAATTAGCCTAACTTGGGCACCATGGCAGTATTGGTAGAAGGCCACCTGGAGCAAGGGTGGTTGAGCTGGACTTTAAAAGTGTTTTTTTTTGTTTGTTTGTTTTTTTTATGTTTCTTCTCTCCCAGGCTATAATTAACAGTGAGCCAGGTGATCTTGCCAGAGAGTCTTGTTTGGGCCTTGTAACCTGTGGGGGGGGTGGAATGGCACCCTGGGCTCTGAGGTATGGACAGCACCCTTGCCTGAGGGACCCATTTTGGCACATTTGGTCTGGCTGGACCTTTACTTCCCAGGGAGCATTTACTGGGAGATTGGTTGCTACCCTGCCCCCTCCTCGAATGGTAAGGTGTGGAGAGCCCCCACAGGAAACACCTGTCAGCAGGTTAGCTGTGCCTGGGGAGGCCCCCCTTTTAGGATTCTCTAGGTAATACCTGGTTAATCTACCCACTTGGCCTGAGGGGAACGCCTCCAGATGCCTAACATGGTTTACTTTGCACTAAGGTCCTCCTTAATCGCCTGGCTTAACCCACTCAGGGCTCCCCTGAATCTGGGTCCATCTGAGCCCTTCCTTATATGGGCCTGCAGACTCCTAACCATAAAATCATATTGCTGTAATGCATTCATCCGTTTCAAGACACTTCTTGAAAGTGAATTCATTCACTTAAGAAGCCCATCTCTTCAAGTGGTGTAACAGGCTGTGCTTTGAAACAACTGAGAAGCTGCATGGGATACACTATATCGGATTAGAAATCTGCAACTGATCTCTCTTACTTACATCTGAGGGAAGTTTTCCTTACTTTACAGTCTTATATTGGGATTGTTTTGTGTTTAATTTCATTTTTAAATCGGGAAGGGGGTTTTCAAAACTACTTATCTTGTGTGCAATTTCAGAAGGGTTGAAATAACTGCATATTTGATTTTCCTTTGTGGCTATCTGGACTGTCTGCTAGTATTCTGACAGTTTACATTAATATAGTTGGAAATAACTTACTGGTAGTAGCTGGGTACTTTGAATAGCAAAGGCTGCAGTTTGTAATTTGATGCCAGACACAGCCTCAGGTGGTGGAAATTGTCTTCACTAGTCAGGGAGACCTTACATCATAGCCAATTGTTTTGGGTGGATGTAGCCTTAGTTTGTTACAATTCTTAAGATTCTCAGTGCAGGAAGAGTTTAAAGCACAGCTGACTTATTTTGGGGCTGACTGCTTTCAGAGCACAAACTACCTGGCTGTTTTGGGGCTGGGGAGGTTTACCTGTGTCTGACTTGGATGTCTGGATTTTCTCTGTTCGATTAGCAGGGTATTTTCTCTGTCAAATTGTTGTGTAGGGCATCTTGCTGACAGGAAGGCACTTCATCATGGTGGGTCAAAGCTTTTAGCTGATTGTTTTGTGAGGGCACTGTTTAGGCCCAACCCTTCCCACCTCACCCCACCCACCCCTGGAAATAGTTCCTTTATACCTGGGGTTCTGACATCATTTCCTCAAGAGTGCAAGGTGCATATCACTGTCATATCCTCTCTAGCACACTGCACTGACAATATAAGCAAACACATTGTATAATATATATATTTCTATAAAACATGCCAATCACACACACAAACACACACACACAAAAAAAGTAGATAAACGTGGGGAGTAGCGCAATGTAATGGCTGTGGGGCAGCAGTCTTCCGGGAGTCTTTCTGGAGGCTGAGATGCTGCCCTATTTGCAGACAACTCTCTGCCTTGAGGGAGGAAGTTGCCCGTCTTCAGGCCACACTGGACAGTAGTAAGGGAACCTTCCCCCAGGCCACGCTGGATGGTAGGAAGGAACCTCCCATCAATGAGAACCACCAGAGCCACCACCACTACCTCAGAGGTTGCGAGAAAGCACAGCAGTTGGACCACAGTTGGCCCAGGGAGGGGAGGATGGTGGAACAGAGGCACACCCAGTCAGTTGTTCCACTCCACAATCCATACACCATTCTGGGGGAGCATAGCTCTCCTATGGATGCACCTGCAGAGGAGGCTGAGGACAACTGTCACAAAGGAGGCCCACAGGAAGGAGGCAGAGGACACCACAGGGAAAGGAAGCAGCTCCTGGTGGGGAACTCAATTATTAAGGGGATAGAACTGGGGGGAGCAGGGAAAACTGAAGTAAGGTGCCTGCCTGGTGCCATGGCTTGGAGGGACAGGAAGCGCATCCTCAGGATCACGAGAACAGCTGCACAGGAGTCTGAGCTGGACGTCATTGTCCACATAGGGACAAATGACATGGCTAATCATGAGATTAGAGCAATGCAGAAGGAATTTGTAGAATTGGGAAGGGGCCTAAGACAAGTAGCACACACAGTATCCTTCTCAGAGGTGCTGCCTGTCAATGGCATGAGTGAGGCAAGGGTACTTTGCACCATGCAGTTTAATGAATGGTTGAAGAAATGGTGTGGAGCACAGGGGTTTGGCTTCATTGGGGACTGGGGTTCCACTTGGAGGACACTTCCAGCCTATACTGGCAGGATGGTCTGCATCTGTCCAGGAAGGAACAAGTCTTTGAGCAATCGTTTTAAATGCTTCATTGGCAAGCTTTTAAACTAGTCAAGGGGGTACTGATAAGCAGCAGGAAAATCCCAGCCTCCTACAAAAAGGGTACTAAATGAGAAAAAGACCAAGTAGAAAGGTCAGTGGGGATGCTGCAACAGAAGGTAAAGCCATCAAGAAATGGAGAGCAATGAGTACCAATGCCCGTAGTCTCAAGTAATAAGCTTCCTGAATTAGTGGCCTTGATGGAGGAGGAACATCTGGATATCATGGCAGTCACAGAAACATGGTGCACACAAAACCATGACTGGGACGTAAACACTTGCAGGATACACTATCTACAGGAGGGACAGGGAGGGTAAAAGAGGAGGAGGAGTAGCTCTTTACATAAGGGAAGGAATCAAAGCAACAGAACAAAAGGGAAAACAGAGGAGAAGAAGCACTGTGGGTAAATTTGGAGACCGGCAGTGGCACCACAATCCGCACAGGGGTTGTATACAGACCCACTTCTCAAGAGGAGGAAATGGACAAGGAAATGATACAAAGTATACTTAGAATGGCAGAAAAAGGGGAGATATTGCTGATGGGTGATCTGAATATGCCAGATGTTAACTGGAGTGCAGTTGCAGCAACCACTTCAGAGTGGGGTTATTCTAGATGCCCTACAGGGGGCATGCCTTAGACAACTAGTATTGGAGCCCACTCGAGAGGGAGCAATCTTAGACCTGGTTCTCTCAAATGGAGGTGAAGAGAGGATCACAGATGTAGAAGTGGGTAGCCATCTGGGAACTAGCGACCATCGAACAGTATGGTTCACAATAAACACAGCAATAGAGTCAAGCCATACAAAGGCAAAAGTACTGGACTTTAGGAAGGCTGACTTTGCCAAAATGGGTGAGTGCCTAAGGAATGCACTAGCAAATGGGCAGGAAGGAGGGGTGGAAGAACAATGGGGAATAATGAAACTGCCATCACAGAGGTAACAAGCTTTGTGTGAAGCAAATAAATAAAACAAAGCGATGTAAGAAACCACTATGGTTCTCAAAGGAAGTGGCAGTGAAGGTTCAAGAGAAAAGAAAGCATTCAGGAAGTACAAGGAATCACAGAATGAGCAGGACAGAGAACTGTATCAGTTAAAAGCAAAAGGAAGCTGGGAAGGCAGTCAGAACAGCAAAGGCCCAAACCGAGGAAAAAGATAGCCAACTCCGTTAAGAGGATAAAACCTTTATAGGTACATCAGGGAGCGAAGGAAGACCAATGGAGGGATAGTGAGGGCTTAATAAAGGGAGGAGGGTGGGCAGAGGGTGACTGTGAAAAGGCAGGGATACTAAACAAATATTTTTGCTCAGTATTTACAAAGGAAGAGGGGGAGGTACCTAAAACAGTAGAAACACTCTGGATACAGAAGTTGATACCAGCCCATTTACAGAAGAAAGGGTTCTGAAAGAACTCTTAAAACTGAAGGTGGACAAAGCAATGGGGCCTGATGGGATTCATCCCAGAATTATAAAAGAACTAAGGGTAGAACTAGTGACACCACTGACTACCCTCTTTAACAAATCACAGGAGGATGGGGTGGTACCCGAGGACTGGAGGAGGGCAGATGTGATTCCCCTTCACAAAAGTGGGAGCAAGGCAGAAGCAGGAAACTACAGACCTGTTAGTTTAACCTCAGTGGTAGGGAAAATGATGGAATCACTTCTGAAGGAAAGAATTGTCAGTATCTAGAGGCTAGAGGCACAGGACCCAAGGCAATATGGATTCACAGCGGAAGGTCATGCCAGACAAATCTGATAGATTTCTTTGACTGGGTGACCAAAGTAGTAGATCAGGGAGGGGCTGTGGACATGGCCTACCTAGACTTTTAGCAAGGCATTTGACACAGTCCCACAAAAGATTAATATACAAGTTAGCCAGCCTGGGAGTGGGTCCCAAGATGACAGCCTGGGTAAAGAATTGGCTGGAGAATAGGACACAGAGAGTAATAGTAAATGGAGTCCACTCTGAAGAAAGGGGTTACTAGTGGGGTACACTGAGGGTTCAGTATTAGGACGGTCCTCTTCAATGTCTTATAAGCGACATTGCAGAGGGACTGGAAGGAAAAGTATGTCTCTTTGCAGATGACACAAAGATCTGCAACAGAGTTGATGCACAAGGTGGGGTGGAAAGGATGAGAAGGGACTTGGCAAGGTTAGAGGAATGGTCAAATGTATGGCAGCTTAGATTCAATGCTAAGAAGTGAAAGGTAATGCACCTGGGAAACAAAAACCCAGGGGAAGAGTACACAATGGGGGTGAGATACTAACAACAACAAAAATGGAAAGGGACCTGGGGGTAGTCATATCAGATGACCTAAAGGTGGGCAAGCAATGTGAGAGGGCAGCAAGGAGGGCTGGGGGATACTGGGATGCATAGGGAGAGGCACCACCAGTAGAAAACAGGAAGTTATTATACCTCTGTACAGACAGCTGGTCAGACCCCATCTGGATTACTGCGTGCAGTTCTGGAGACCCAATCTCCGCAAAGACATAGACAGGATGGAAGCTGTCCAGAGGAGAGCAACTAAAATGGAGCAGGGTCTGCACTGGAAGACATATGAAGAGAGACTTAAGGAGCTTAATATGTATAGTCTCGAGGAAAGGAGGGAGAGGGGAGACATGATAGAAACTTTCAAGTACCTCAAGGGAATCAACAAAGTCCAAGAGGGCACAATTTGAAGATAGAGGGGGGGCAGCTCAGAGATAATTTAAGGAAGTATTTTTTCACAGAGAGGGTTGTGTATGCATGGAACGGCCTTCCGGAGGAGGTTGTGGAGTCAAAAACAGTGGTGGAATTCAAGCATGCATGGGACAGTCATAAGGCAATTCTAGGGGGTGGGGGTAGGAAGAAATAGGCTGCTGGTTAACTAGGATCTGCAGCTTATCCATTAGGTAGGGAAATGGGCAGACTGGGTGGGCCAAGCAGTCCTTATCTGCCATCAAATTCTGTGTTTCTATGTTCTCGTCCTGTTGAGATGGAGTGAGGTGCGTCACTTCCCTAGTACCCTTTCCTGACGTAGAAACGTTTTCAGGCCCCTATATGGAGGCCCTAATAATCTTGGTTGTAACCTTGATTGTGCACTCCAAGTTTGGAGTTGAACCTATGGAAGTACCCATTTTGGTTGCTAGAACGGAGGGTGGGGTTAGCCCACCCTCACACCCATGGTTATAAAAAGTTTATTCCATTTGTACAAAAGTTACAGTTATAACATTCAGCATACAGTTTTAGATGTTAAGTTTAATGTATATAGTTATAGCAGAGGAAGCAAATCACAATATTACCATGTATGTATTCCAGGCAGTCATATTTGGGAGGTGGTGTCTCAGGGGAGGGGTGGTGGGGTGCTACATCTGCCAGAGAGTTTAAGAACCAACATGACTAGAAAGAACTTGCAGTTGTATTCACTTAATGTGAATGGCCTCTCCAGTTCTATTAAGCGTACTAATCCTTTTGCACTTCAGAAAGACTGGCTCAGACTTGGTATTCATCCAAGAAACCCACTTATCAATGGTAGAGCATGAAAAGCTAAACAAATTAGAGTTCTCCTCAGTGTTTTACTTATTTGAGGGTGGTAGGAGGAGAGGTGTGGCCATCCTGGTCCCCAAGCACACCGCATTCGTAGAGCAGGGATAGTGGACTGACCCGGAGGGGTGGTTGATAAATCTTACATGGCCTACTTAGTGGTAAGGAGGTAACCCTAGCAAATTTATACCTTCCTCCTGGGGCAAACTCCCCTACTATTAAGAAGCTCCTTCACTAGGTAGTAAACATGACTAGGAGGCAACTCCTACGTGCAGGGGACTTCAACATAACCCCAACCCAAGCCTAGACTCTACTAGGATGCTTACCACCAGGCAACCTCCAGCAGACAAGCTGTCTAAGTGGTTCTCCCAAGAGGTGGGATGGGAGGACACATGGCACTTCCTACACCCTAGGGCACGTGGTTACACCTATTTCTCAGTGGTGCATGGAACATACTCAAGGACAGACCTGTGCTATACACAGAGGGAGTATTTGACTTCCTTCTGTGCATGCACTCTGGGGGATATAGTCATATCAGACCTTGCCCTGGTAATCAGCCAGTGGGACTTTGAGTTAGAGCAACAAAGCACCCAGTGGAGATTTAACCCATACTACCTAAAAGGGGAACAATTTAAGGAATTTCTGGTGGACTCCATATAGGATATCATTAGGGATAATGCTAGTCCAGAAATCTCCCATTCCCTCCTATGGGACACCCTGAAGGCAGTTCTCCGAGGCCACCTCATTAAGTACACCTTGCCCCAATCAAAAGTGTGGAAAGAAAAACAGCACCGCCTACAGGACACCTTGCATTTTTTTTGCAAATTGCTCATCGGCAACTCCTACCTCAACTTAAATCAGTAAAAGCAGAGCTGGATGCCCTCGGCCTCCAACAGACGGAAATAGACTTGACGTTTATATGGTAACGCTATTAAGAGGTAGGTCCTAGGGCATCCAGACTGCTGGCCTGTAGGCTCCAAAAACCAAAACAGACCTCTATGATTCCCTCCAACACACCCAGTGAGGGTTACACACCACACCTGCCTTCACAAAATATCTGCAGCCTTTACCACATACTACCAAACACTATATACCCCAGGGAGAGATCCAAACCCCACTGAAGTTACCAAATTTTTAACAAATGTGTCCCTACCTACACTTACTGAGGAACAACAGCAGCAGCTCTTGGATCCAGTAATGGCAGAAGAGGTGGCAAACGCAGTCACTGGGTCAAAAAAATCAGAAGTCCCCAGGCTCAGATGGCTATGGAGCAGAATTTTACAAGGCCACTAGAGAACAGGTTCTCCCCATATTGCAGAAAGTCTTTAATGAAGTTTTCACTGGTGACCCTCTCCCCTGAGTTGGTCATATGGAGTCATATCTGTCATGTTGAAACCCGGGAAAAGCCCCTTAAAGTGTGAGTCATATAGGCCTATCTCAGTATTAAACACGGACTGTAAATACTTAATGTCGATTCTGGCACACAGGCTGGATAAGATCCTTCCCTCCCTGATAGGCCTGGACCAGATGGGTTTTGTTAGGAAGCGCTCAGCCTCTGACAGTGTTCGTCACACCCTGCACCTGATCCAAGCTATGCAGACTGGTGGTGCACCTGCAGTCCTCCTCAGTTTAGATGCTGAGAAGACCTTTGACAGTGTGTCCTGGGCATTCTTATACGCCACCCTAGACAAGATGGGCCTCCCTAAGCAACTCACTACAACACTCCAAAACATATACGCCACTCCCCAGGCCTGTGTTAAAGTCTCCGGGCACCACTCAGATAATTTCCCTCTGAATAAAGGTACTCTGCAGGGTTTCCCACTGTCCCCGCTGTTATTTTCCGTTTACATTGAACTCCTAGTGCAGGTGATTAGAGTCAACTACCATAGAAGGCATTGTGGTTGGAGGGGCAGATCATCGCATAGCTTTATATGCAGATGATGTCCTCCTGTATTAAGCTAACCCTCCCACCTCACTTCCAAATTATAGAAAAATTCGGAGCTGTCTCAGGGTATAATTGAATGCATCCAAGACAGAGTCCCTTACCTTCCATTTTCAACCCACAGACACCCTCTAAAAGCAGTTCCCCTTTAGATGGTAGTTAGATAAAATGAAATATCTTGGTGTGCATCTATCCAGAGACCCTCCTCTACCTTTAAAAACAATTCCCTTGGCTTGCCAGGTGGCACAGAGGGCTGAGGCGCTGGAACCTTACCTCAAACCACACCGGTGACCCGGCTTCGGGAATGGACTCAGGTTGGCGGGGGTGGGAGAGGATTGAGCGTCTGAAGGACTGCTCTCCTCTCCTGAGGTGGGGTAGGGTGATGCCTCACTTTGTAGCGGCCCCCAGTGGAGACCAGGAGCACTACAAGATGCGGCGCAACATCAGGGATGCCAGAAAAATGGAAAAAATGTCCTGGATTGGCCATGAAGATGGCAGACTATCTGCTGACACCACTGAAGAACTCTCGAGGAGCCTGACCACCTCAGCAGTACCCTGGGGCCGAGAGAAGTGTGTGTTCTGGCTGCCCTACCGGTGCCTTCCCCCTCGGAGGAGGGGGACCCACTCGGTGAAGGATTACGCCGAGGTACCCCCAGGTTGGCTGCGATCTGAGGTAGGGGGTTCCAAGGGAGGTCAACAGGTGGATGTCGGGGATCATGGCTGCCTGAAGGAAATGGCAGATCCGAGGCACGTAAGAAGGGATAAAGAAATACTAAAAAAAAAAATTCCCTCCCCCTTTACTCAAATGCAACAGGATTTCCTTAGGTGAAGTTTATTGCCCTTAACTTTGGCTCAGAGAGTGGAGGTGATGAGGATGGTTATGCTCCCCAGGTGTTATACCTATTTCAGAACATTCCCCTATTTTTGACACAGAGTATTCAAGGAATGGAACAAAGCTATATCCAGATTCATCTGGGCAGGGCGTCGACCCAGAATCAATCAAAATCTTTATTTAACCAGGTGGACATCGTTGAGCATTGCTCATTTGCAAGATGGACCTGGGTACAACATAGATTACATAGCAATACAAGGTAGTGCAGTTAAGTACATATATATTGATGACTGGTCAACAGAAAGCACTGGAATAAGAAGGCATGTGGCAATTTAAGTCCGAAGTGCAAAAAAGGAGCAGATACATACATTCGACCTGAGAACAGTGAGGAGGAGAGGGAAGACGAGTGAGAAATAAGGAGGGCAGCAGGAAGTAGAAGTGAAGGGGGAGCAGGGGAGGATAATATAATTAGGGATACAGGTGGAGGGAACTGGTAGGATAGGAGAAGGGTATAGGCAAGGGGACCATTAGGGAGGAGAGTGAGTGGCAATGGAAGGTGCGTAGAGAAAGTCTCAACCAGAGGGTACGAGCGATTCCTACCCTAAAGACGGGAGACTTAGACTGGGGATGAGATGAGGAAGCAGGTCGGGGGGGTGGGGAGGAAGATAATGGAGTGTCTAGGGCTAAGGAGAAGGGGACAGAACTAAGGGGTCTTAAGAATTTGAGTACTGTGAGGGGCCGGATGAGGTACTGTGGGGCCAAATGGCCACTCTGTTTCTCCCAAAGGAGAAGGGCGGCTTGGTTCTACCCAGATGGAAACTGTACTTTTGGGCATTCCACCTTGTATTTTTACTGCATAGATATCTGTGGGTGATGAGTGCCAAATGGCAGGAGATCGAGGATACAGTTTATCCCATGGCAGAGCTAAGTGGTGCCCTGTACCATCTAGACCATACTCTAAGACTTGCCCAGATCCCGTACCCCTGGTTCCATCACCAGACCCACATGTAGCTTGACATACGCAAGATGTTGCATCTGACCCCTTATCTAGGCCTAATCTGACCTATAGCACACGTGGAACACTTTATATCAACCCACACCGACCCTGCTTTCCGCAGATGGGAGCATTCTAGGTTGACTCACTTGTTTCAACTGATGATGGGTGAGTGTTTCAAACCATTTGAGCAACTCAAGCAGGAGTTCCACATAGGACAAAATGATTTTTATCAATATCTAAAAATTTGGCATTACTTCTACAACCTGCCCTTGGGAGCACACCATCCGCACACATAACCCCCTATTATCTCTGCCATTGTCTCAATACTGCAAACTAAGAACTCCGAGCATCTATTATCAGTCTTGTATGGAGCATTGCTTAACTCTCAAAGGGACTTCACTGAATATGTCCTCCTAAGGTGGAATGAAGAGCTAGGGTTGCAGATTTCACTTCAGCAGTGGCTCCTATCCTGTATAATGATCTCCAAAATTACTAGTTCACACCAGTGGCATGAGTTCTCATGGAAACACCAAATTAGTTTTTTTCGTACTCCAAAGATAACTGCCCACTTCCATGTAACCAGCACAGCACAGTGCTAGAGGCAGTGTGGGGACAATGAGGCACACCACTCACACATTTTCTGGACATGCCCTAAGCTTGCCCCCTTTATTAGAGGTATACAGACAGAACTTGAAGAAATATTCTCTGGGTCAATCCCCTTAACAAGCAAGTGTTTTTGTTTTGCATCCTCCCTGGAGGCCTCCGAGACAGACATGCCCGATATCTGATGGGCATCCTGTTGTTGGCAGCCAGGAAGGCGATTACCAGGGTATGGTTTACTGAAAGGGTCCCCACTGTGGGAGAGTGCCAGTCCATAATTATACAAATATACAGGATGGAAATGATTACACACATGCTAAATGGTAAACAGGATCTGTGTTCATAGAAACATAGACTTTGACGGCAGATAAGGACCGATTGGTCCACCTAGTCTGCCCATTTCCCTACCTAGAGGATAAGCTGCAGATCCTATTTAACCAACAGCCTATTTCTTCCTACCCCCCACAAAAATTGCCTTATGTCTGTCCCATGCATTCTTGAATTCTCCCACAGTTTTAGACCCCACAACCTCCTCAGGAAGGCTGTTCCATGCGCTCACCACCTCTGTGAAAAATACTTACTCATATTGCCCTGGAGCCGCTCTCTATCTTCAAATTGTGTCCTTGTTCTTGCACATCTTTTTTCTGAAAGATGCTACCCTCTTGGACTTTGTTGATTCCACTGAGGTACTTAAACGTTTCTATTATGTCCCCCTCCCTCCTTTCCTCAAGGGTATACATATTAAGCTCCTTTAGTCTCTCCTCATATGGCTTCTCTTGCAGACCCTGCACCATTTTAGTTGCCCTCCTCTGAACTGCCTCCATCCTGTCTATGTCCTTGCGGAGATGGGGTCTCCAGAACTGGACGCAGTACTCCAGATGGGGTCTCACCAACTGTCTGTACAGGGGATAACAACTTCCTGTTTTCTGCTGGTGATACCTCCCTATACATCCAAGTATCCCCCAGCCCTCCTATCGCTCTGCATTGCTTGCCAACCTTAAGGTCGTCTGATATGATTACCCCAGGTCTCTTTCCATTTTTGTTGTTGTTGCTACCCCCATTGTAATCTTCCCTGGTTTTTGTTTCCAGGTGCATTACTTGCACTCTTTGCATTGAATCCAAGCTGCCATACTTGACCATTCCTCCAACCTTGCCAAGTCCCTTTCCACGCCTCTTTGTGTATCAACCCTGTTGCAGATCTTTGTGTCATCTGCAAAGGGGCACACTTTTCCTTCCAGTACCTCTGCAATGTCACTTATAAAGACATTAAAAAGGACTGGACCCAGTACTGAACCCTGCGGTAGCCCACTAGTAACCCCTCTTTCTTCAGAGTGGACTCCATTTACAATTACTTTGTGTCCTGTTGTTCAGCCAATGTTTTACCCAGGCTGCCACCTTGGGACCCACTCCCAGGGTGGTTAATTTGACTACTAATCTTTTGCGTGGGACTGTGTCAAATGCCATGCTAAAGTCTAGGTAGGCCATGTCCACAGCCCCTCCCTGGTCTACTACTTTGGTCACCCAGTCAAAGAAATCAATTAGATTTGTCTGACATGACCTTCCCGCTGTGAACCCATGCTGCCTTGGGTCCTGTGCCCCACTGGCCTCTAGGTACTCAACAATTCTTTCCTTCAGAAGTGATTCCATTACTTTCCCTACCACAGAGGTCAAGCTGACAGGTCTGTAGTTTCCTGCCTCCATCTTGGTCCCACTTTTGTGAAGGGGAATCACATCTGCCTTCTCCCAGTCCTCAGGTACCACACCATCCTCCCATGATTTGTTAAAAAGCGTAGTCAGTGTTGTCACTAGTTCTCTGCTTAATTCTTTTAGAATTCTGGGGTGAATTCCATCTGGCCCCATTGCTTTGTCCATCTTCAGTTTTAGGAGTTCTTTCAGAACCCTTTCTTCTGTGAAAGGACTGGGATCAACCCCCCTCTCCAGAGTGCTTCTGTTAATTGGATTAGGCACCTCCCCACTTCCTCTTTGTGAATACTGAACAGAAGTATTCATTCAGTATCCCTGCTTTATCACTGTCACCTCTGCCCACCCACCATCCATTCTATTCAGCCTTACTATCCCTCCCTTTGTCTTTCTCGCCCTGATCTACCTATAAAGGTTTTATCCCCTTCTTAACCGAGTTAGCTATCTTTTCCTCAGTTTGTGCCTTTGCTATTCTGACCACCCTCCCTGCTTCCTTTTGCCTTAACTGGTACAGTTCTCTGTCCTGCTCCTTCTGTGTTTCCTTATACTTCCTAAATGCTATCCTTTTCTCCCTAACCTTCACCGCCACCTCTTTTGAGAACCATAGTGGCTTTTTCTTTCATTTTGATTTGTTTATTTGCTTCACACAAAGGCTTGTTGCCTCTGTGATGGCAGTTTTGATATTTGCCCATTGTTGCTCCACCCCTCCTTCTAACCTGTTTGCTAGTGCTTTTCTAAGGCGCACTCCCATCTTGCTAAAGTCAGCCCTCCTGAGGTCCAGAACCCTCACTTTTGTATGGCTTGACTCTGTAGCAGAGTTTATCGTGAACCACACTGTTTGGTGGTTACTTGTTCCCAAATGGCTACCCACTTCTAGATCTGAGATCCTCTCACTGTCCCCATTTGAGAGTACGAGGTCTAAGATTGCTCCCTCACGAGTGGGTTCCAAAACTAGCTGTTTGAGGCATGCCACCCGAAGGGTGTCAAGAATGGCCCTACTTTTGGATGTGGCTGCCGCAAAGGTGCTCCAGTTAACATCTGGCATGTTAAGGTCCCCCATCAGCAGTATCTCCCCTTTCTTTGCTGATCCTTGTCCATTCCTCCCTCTGACATGGGGGTCTATATACAACCCCTGTGCGGATTGTGGTGCCATTTCCAGTCTCTAAGGTGACCCACAGTGCCTCCTCTCCTCCCTGTTTATTCTTTTGTTCAGTTGCTTTTGTCCCTTCCCTTACATAGAGAGCTACTCCCCCCTCCTCCTCTGCCCTCCCTGTCTCTCCTGTAGGTTGTGTACCCTGGTATGTTAACATCCCAGGCATGGTTCTCTGTGTACCATGTTTCTGTGACTGCTACAATATCCAGGCATCCCTCTTCCATCAAGGCCACCAGTTCAGGGAGCTTGTTGCCCAGACTACGGGCGTTGGTACTCATTACCCTCCATTTCTTGATGGCCTTACCCCTTTTTGCCCCATCCCTGTCCTTATTGCATTTGTCACTTTCTCCATTTACCCCTGCGCTTCTCCCTATTGACATCTCTATGTCGGTGTCTACCTCACTTAGTACCCTGATATTTTTTTTGGGGGGGGCTAGGATTTCCCTGCTCCTTTCCAGTGCCTTCCCCCTTGGCTAGTTTAAATACTTGTCAATGAAGTATTTAAACATATCACCTAGGATCCTGGTTTCCCTCCTGGACAGATGCAGACCATCATGCCAGTATAGGCCTGCATCCCTCCAGGTGGACCCCCAGTCTCCAATGAAGCCAAATCCTTGAGCTCTGCACCAGTTTTTCAACCACTGATTGAATCCCATGGTGTGGAGCACCCTAGTCTCACCCGTGCCATAGACAGGCAGCACCTCCGAGAAGGTTACCGTGTGTGCTGTTTGTCTAAGGCTACTCCCCATCTCCACAAATGCTTCTTGCACTGCTCTGATCCCTTTCTTAGCCAGGTCATTTGTCCCTAGGTGGACAATGGCATCCAGCTCCCTCCCCTGTGCAGCTGCTCCTGCGATCCTGATGATTCGCTCCCTGTCTTTCTAAGCCATGGCGCCGGGCAGGCACCTTACCTCCCTCTCCCCTTCCTCCCCCAGTTCTACCTTCCTAACAATGGAGTCCCCCACCAGGAGTTGTTTCCTTCCCCTGTGGGGTCCCATGCCACCCTCCTTTGGGTCTCCTTTGTGGAGGTTCCCAGCATCCTCCTTGGTCTTCACTGTGGGTGCCTCCATAGAGGAACCACACTTTTCCAGAACGGCAAAGAAATTGTGGAGAGGTACAACTGGAGGGATGAGCCTCTGTTCCACCACCCTCACCCTCCCTGAGCCCACTGTGGTCCAACCACTCCTCTTTCTTGGCAACCTCTGAGGCAACGGCAGTGACCCTGGTGGTCCCTGGGTGGGAGAGGAGGTCCCACAAATCCTGGCCAGCTCAGCTTGGAGATGAGCAACCTCCTCCCTCAGCCCAGAGAGGTGTCTGCAGATGGGACAACACTGCATCCTCCAAAACATCTCCCGGAAGACTGCTGCTCCACAGCCACTGCACTGCACTACTCCCATCATGTCTTTTTTCTGGCCCCCTAACTGTTATTTGGAATACTTACTCTTTCCTCTGTTTATTTCTTTTTTTTTTTCTCCTCTCCCTACTTACTTACTGCCTCTGCACCCTTTTTCCCTCTGATCTTCCTGTTCTGAGACAAGAAGTTCCTATATTTCTCAGCAGTCTCCTTACTTGCTCAGTCAGACCTCCAGCCACTTGGTTGGGGGGGGGGGATGGAGAGCTACTCTTGCCCTTCTAGGATGGTGAGTCTTTGGCTCTGTGATCACTCACTTCCTGCTCCCAAACAGGAAGTTCCTGTTGTCAGTTAAATCCTGTGCCTATAAAGGTAGAACTGGTTTAGGGTGGAGGGGAGGGAAGGAGGGCAATGTAGTCCCAGTAGAGAAGTTTTAGTTATACCAGTAGCTCCTTCCTCCTGGAGATCTGTTCCAGTAGACAGAACAGGTGGATTATGTATGTGATGTTGAAAGATCCCGAGTTTGTGCCGTATGTGTAGGAGTAGTGTGTGTGATGGGGGTATCTGGTGAAAGAAAGTGCTCTACAGCCGAGCCTAAAATTTACCCATGCCAGAGGAGAGAAATGGGCCTCAGGCCCCTTTTGTGGACAAGCGGGTCCATGTGCCCCCGGCCACGCCTGAGAACAAGGTCACCTCCAGCTTATAAGGTTAATATGGCGAAGGGAGTAGTCTGGGGAAAGCAAAATGTTGCACTACTGTTCTTCATCAAGATTGGGTGTAGCCCCTTCTGTAGTCTGTGTAAGGAGTGGGCTCTATTTATGGAACTTTATCCCCTGACCTCCTGTAACTGTATGGATACATAAAATAATTCACACTAATTAGAATGTATAACTGGAATGAAATAAGATTTGCTGTCTTCTATAAAAAATTTAATAAAGATTATATTACAAAAAAAAAAACAGCAAGCAAATGCACTCTAAGGCAGCTAATAACAGTAAATAAAAATAGTACCTAAGCAAACAGTAAGTGAACACTTAATGGCAGTGCTGGAATCAGTTGCAAAATAAGAGAATGAGTAAGTGGAACTATTTTTTTTTTCCACTTTTTTCCTCTGGTCACCAGAGTGGTGACCTCTCTCGAGCAATGTCCAGGTTGTCTCCTGCCCAGCCTGAAACACGCCCCACTCTGGGTGACCTCCCAGAGCTCCGCAGATGCCTTACCTCTGCCTGGCGAGAGACCTTCCTGGCTTACCCCCCAGGGTGGGGCCGCCACTACTACAGGCACCCTACACATCCAGTATCATCCAGGCATTGGTGGCACGTGGAGGATCGAAACCCAGGTGGGCGGGGCCCAGCAGTGGACGTGAGGTTAGGGCATGCCGTCGCCTACCACTAATCCGGGGCATTTCCTTATTCTGGTTCCACACCCCCTTCAATTTAGGCATGCACGATTGTGCAATGACGTCTGGTGGAGGAGATGCGCTAGCTCCCGCCATTGTCTGCCATGTGCCACCTTCCCTCTGCGGCACCGTAACCCCCCCCTTGCCGCTGAGAGGCACTCGAGTGCCAAGACTTGCATCCTCCCTCCCAGGAGAAGATGAGCTGCTCATGGACGCCAAGCCTTCCCTTCCTGCTGACCCCCGACTGCCCATGCTTGTTCCCAAACACGGGTCACCAGCGTGGCGCGATGTGTAGCGTCCAGCACCTCAACCCTCAGCGCCACCAGCCGGCTTAAGTGAAACTATCTTTAGTTAACAGTTTAAAAATAGGTGCACAGCCCCACATACAGAAATCGTTTCTTGAAGTACTTGAAACTGAACAAGTCAAGCCCCTCAGATGTAGTCCAACAAAAAACTATCAGTAATGCTCTATCAACTGGAACATAGAGGCCTTGATGGTACGATTAGCAGAGTGCAGTACCATAGGACTACAGATGTCAATTTTTTTTTTTTTTTTAAAACATCCTTCTGAAATATAGCAGCAGGTCCAAGGAGAAATGCTGTCCCTCTAGTAGTTTACCTTGTTGGCTGGTCCTGCTGAAACAGGTTGCTCCACAGAGTCTGAGCAGGTGTGGGTGTGGGGGGTTCCAGTAAGGGAGCCTTGTTGGCTTCTCCCACTGAAATGGGTCGCTTCACGGAGTCTGACCGAGTGTGGGGCATTATATCAACAAAAAAGGGTGTACTCATTCCTTTTTTTAAAACTTTATTTCAAATATAAATTTTTTCGTGTACAAACAAACAACATTTAAACATGCATAGGAGATGAATCTTGATACATTCCATTCCAAGAAAAGCTTATCTTTTTTTTGTTTTTTCCTTCACAACTGTGGGGAACATGGGACAAGGTTTAAATTT
This sequence comes from Neoceratodus forsteri, assembly GCA_016271365.2. Classification (NCBI taxonomy): domain Eukaryota; kingdom Metazoa; phylum Chordata; order Ceratodontiformes; family Ceratodontidae; genus Neoceratodus; species Neoceratodus forsteri. The sequence goes on along the minus strand of CM057451.1, from coordinate 326,859,675 downwards.
ATATCCAGTTAATAATTCAGTGCTAAGAAGTGCAAGGTAATGCACCTGGGAAACAAAAACCCAGGGGAAGAGTACACAATGGGGGGTGAGATACAGACAGCTGGTCAGACCCCATCTGGAGTACTGCGTGCAGTTCTGGAGACCCAATCTCCGCAAAGACATAGACAGGATGGAAGCTGTCCAGAGGAGGGCAACTAAAATGGTGCAGGGTCTGCACCGGAAGACATATGAAGAGAGACTTAAAGAGCTTAATATGTATAGCCTCGAGGAAAGGAGGGAGAGGGGGGACATGATAGAAACTTTCAAGTACCTCAAGGGAATCAACAAAGTCCAAGAGGGTAGCATCTTTCAAAAAAAGAGGTGTGCAAGAACAAGGGGGCACAATTTGAAGATGAGGGGTGGCTCAGAGGTAACAGGAAATTTTTTTCAGAGAGGGTTGTGGATGTATGGAGCGGCCTTCCAGAGGAGGTTGTGGAGTCAAAAACAGTGGTGGAATTCAAGCATGCATGGGACAGTCATAAGGCAATTCTAGGGGGTTGGGGGTAGGAAGAAGTAGGCTGCTGATTAACTAGCATCTGCAGCTTATCCATTAGGTAGGGAAATGGGCAGACTGGGTGGGCCAAGCGGTCCTTATCTGCCGTCAAATTCTATGTTTCTATAATATTAGGAATGATGGCCAGTATCCTACTTGGGAACACAGTCAGGGCACAAAATCTTGTCTAATTGGTGCAACATATAGTACCCACCTTCTCCACGTTTCCTCGAACCGATCATATCTTTTATTAATTAATGCCATCGGCCTTTCCATTTGGTATATATTTATCATTATATACTGCCACTGAGATATCAGTGGTGGATCTTTATTCAACCATTTTTTGTAATAGCTTTCTTAGCAGCCAATAACATGATCAAAATTAATCTCTTCAATCTAGGATCTGTAAGGCCCATCAGTATATCCAAAAGAAAAAAAACAAGAACTGGTTAAGGTTGGCAGAGGGGGGAAAACATTTCTTAAGGTCTCCCTAAGCACCGCAAGGAAAGACTGTAATGCTGGGCACTCCCAAAACACATGGAAGTGCGAGGCTGGAGTCCATCTGCAGCCCCTCCAACAGACAGCCCCACCCTACCCCAGAAAGTGGGCCTGGGCTGCCGGAACTCTGAAAAACCTGACGGCATTTTTCCATGCAAACTCTCTCCAACAGGGGGAGACAGTGCCCCTATGTATTTTGCTCAGATGATCCCTCCATCTCTCCTGTGAAATTTCAATCCCAGTGTCCCTCTTCCAGGCCCATTTAACTGAATCCACTGTGTCTCCTTCAACTTCTCGGATTGCTGCATATAGGTAGGAGATTATATGGTCCAATACAGCCCTCCACTTAAGAATTTCTACCAGTCTAGGGGTGGGAGACGAGGTCCAACATTTTTTCTCTAATATCTTAATATAAACTCTGACTTGGAAAAAAACGGAATCTATCTCGGTGTGAGATCCCAAATAGAGTCAGCAGGTCCGTCACGGTGACGGGGTGCCCCTCTAAGAATTGGTATACTATATGTAGGCCCCTTCTTTCCCACCCTCGGTAGCCCATGTCCAATCTAGCTGGCAGGAAGTGCTCCGTATACAGGAGGAAGTAGAACATGGGCCTCCGAACAGACATGTTTTTAGAGGACATCATCCAATGCCAGCTGTGTAATGTGGAAAGGGTATATGGGTTTTCAATATTCCCCCATCCTCTTCCCCCACCTTGTTCTGAGAGGAGTATCTCCTATGAGCTCCTTAGGTCCTCCTCTGCTATTTCTATAGTTTTCCATTTTGCTGAGTAGAGGGGTTGCAGCCAGTATAAAAACTATTCAGATCTGGGCTGCCATATGATAATATCTGAAATTTGGTAGGGAGAGTCCTCCCTCACTCTTCAAAAGTTGCAGTATGGATTGTCTAACTTTTGGCCTTTGCCTTCCCCAGATATACCGTGTGATCCTCTGATTCAATCTTTTATAATATAAATCTGGGACTGCAGTTGGGATAGTTTGTGCTTAAAAAAAGGAAACGGGGCAATAAGACCATTTGAACTGCCTCTATCTGCTGTATGAAGGGGTGAGGAAGCAGTCCCCATCTCTCAGTTTCACTCTATATTTGTTCTAATAGTGGAGTATAATTGAGTTCAAATAGTTGATTATGATCTGGGCTCAGCCTAATATTTAAGGGAGGAGAGTGACCACCTAAATGGAAAGTGGGATCTGATTCAGGGAGATGGGGTATAATGAACCCCCAACACTTCTGTTTTTGATGTGTTTATGTTATATCCTGCCATCTCCCCAAAGTTTATTAACAGTTCCCATAGTGGTTCCAGAGAACGTTCAGGATCTGTGAGGTAAACCAGGAGATCATCCGCATATAGGGCCACCTTATGCTGAACTCCTCCCAGCTGTATCCCCCAGATTCCCCTGTGTTGTCTCATGGCTTGCGCCAGGGGCTCCAGGTACAAAGCAAACAGCAGGGGTGACAGTGGGGCACCCTTGCCTGGTCCCTCATCTGAGGTCTACTGGTTGTGACATAGACCCACTTATTTTAATATAGGCTTTAGGCGCTCGGTACAAGGATGCTATCACCCCCTTAAAATCCTCCAGAAATCCCATCTTTTCTAATCTATTCCTCAAGAAGGCCCATGACACCCTGTCGAAGGCCTTCTCCGCATCCAGACTTGGGAGCAGGGCCTCTGACAGGGAAGCGTAATGGAGTACATGTAGTATCCTCTTAATGTCATCTTGTGTTTGTCTGGTCTGCACAAACTCTGTCTGATCTTGGACAGCCAAAATGGGTAGTACCAACTCCACCCGCTTGGCCAGAATGGAGGCAAATAGCTTGTAGTCAATATTAAGCACGAGACCGGGCAGTACGAGGCGCAGCTTGTCATCCCTCCCAGGTTTCAATATGCTGGTGATGGTAGCATATCTCCAGGTGTCAGGGCACCCCTCTCCTCCCTGCACTTCCTGAAGTGTCTCTGCCAGCATGGGTGTCAATACCTTCCTAAAGCTCTTATAGAATTCCCCTGTGTAACCATCGGGGCCAAGGCTTTCATTGGTCTTATGGTTCTCAATGGCTGTTTGTAGCTCCTTCTCTGTGATTGGGGATATTAGCCTCTGCTGTTGCTCTATAGTGAGGTAGCTGCAAGCCCTCTTAAAAAAAAAAAAAAAAAAAAAAGCCTGTACCTTCCCCACATCTGTCTCCTATTCAGAAGTGTAGAGCTTCTGATAAAATGTCCTAAAATGCCCTCTTGATCATATCCAGAAGAAGAACCATCTGCCCACCTACCGGGTTCCTGATCCGTGTGATTGTTGACTGGGCGGACTTCGTTTGTAGCCTATGTGCTAAAAGCCTAACTGCCCTGGGTCCCCCCTCATAGTATTTTTGCTTCAGGTTTTGTAATGTTTGCTCCATCCGAATATCCAGCAAATGCTGCAGTTTGCCTTTGGTAGCCTAAAGCATTGCCCAACAACTGGATTTCCCCCCCCCACCCCTTGCGTGTCTTTCCTGTAGGTCTTTTAACTGGCTGTCCAGCTTCTCCATTTGTAGCATCTGCAGCTTTTTATAGTAAGTTGCAGATTTTATTATGTCTCCCCTGAGGACCACCTTAATGGTGTCCCATAGTGTTGATCTTTTTAGTTCTGGGGTCAAGTTTTCATATATAATTTGTGGTATTCTCTCTTCTGTAATTTATTTAAAATCTTTAAGATTTAAAAGAAAATTAAGTCGTCACAGGGTTCTGCATTTATTACTAGGCCACTCCAATCTGAGAACCAGCTGAGAATGCTCCGATTGGGGTGGTGGGGGTTGCTATCAGACAACCTTTGACCCTGCACAAACACTCCTTGGAAATATGGAAGTAGTCTGTGCGAGAGTAGACTTTGTGTGGGGCTGAATAGTGGGTATACGCCCGCTTGGTAGGGTAAAGATGTCTCCAAGTATCTGCCTATTGTACATCCCTAAAGTATTTTATAGCCATCTTTTGAGCGGTCGTTCTTCTGGGGGCTTGATCCCTGGTAGTATCTAAGTTACCATAGATCATATTATGGTCCCCTCCTAGGATTAGTGTCCCTTTTCGGTTCTCTGTAATTGCCTGGCATAGTTTTTTCACCTCCCTTGCTTCAAACAACATGAAGTCTTGCTGTATTCTAACTATTGCAGTTAGCTCCAGCCTTTAAACTGCTCCGGAGAACAAAAGGTTAACTTTTCTATGCATGGCATAGAATGCTGAGCTTGAGCTCGGTTGAGGTCTCTGTCTGTTTCCCTTTGAATCTAAACCGTCAGATTCTTTACTCCACTTCACCGAACAGTCGCTCCAGAGATTTCTCTTGCAGCTCGGTTCGAAAGTCGGTTAAAGTGTTGGTTAAGTGTCAGTTTTAAACCAAAATTTATTCTGCATAGTCTGTTCAGTCTCTGTCTGCGGTACCATGAGTACTAGATAGGTTTTGTTCTGATTTTCTGTGTGGAAATTGTAAAAGTGTTAGATCGGTTCGGCTGAACCGATCATTTGTGGTAATCCTTGTGTTTTACTTTAGTGTGTGGTTACCGGTCCTTATCGGTTCTTTAAAAAAAAAAAAAAAAGTGTTTTGAACGTTTTTTTCCAACATCTGAGACACGGTTAGGAACCGATAAGGGAGTCTTGCCTGGCAGTCGCCATAAAAAGGGTAAGTTGGTTAGGTTGGCCATGTCTGAGAAACCCAAGAAAAAAAACAGGCCCACTGGGTTTCAACACTGCAGTGAGTGTGGGGAGGTCTTTGCTAAGGCTGATCCCCACACCACCTGTGTTTATTGTCTGGGGTTTGAACACCTTGACACAGACTGCCAAATATGTAACAAATTTTTCCTAAATCTACTCTTCAAAAAAGATTAGGTAGACTGAGGGAAAAGGAGGCCGAGAAGCCCGCTGACCCGGATGGCCAGCCCGGTTTGGTTCCGACCGAACCAGAAGGAGTGCCCTCTGACCAGGGCGATACTTCTTCGGGCAAGAGGAGAGCCGATCCTGAGGGATTGGTTCCTACAAAGAGAAAACGCAAAGAGAAATTGACTGGTTCGGATCCAGAAGTTCATGTTCCCACCACCAAGGAAATAGCCAGAGTGATTAGAATTGTGGAATCGCTTCGCCCGGTTCCGACCGATCCGGCACCTTTTGGCAGGGGTTCGGTCAGTTCCCCCTGTTCAAGATTATACCCCTGAAGACTTTCATGAACCGAAGTTTGAGGAGGAGGGGGAGTTTGAAGATGATGATGGTGATGGTGAAAGTCTGGATGTGCCTGTGGAACCGGACATCTCCGTATCCCCTCCTAGGCTTTCTGAGTCCCCTTCTCACTTTCTGTTTTACAGAAAGGTGGCTGAAACCCTCCAGCTTCCTATGGAGGAGGCAATGGAGGATCAGGAGGAGCCTGATTATGTGGAAATGGTGGACATCCCAGGGTCCAGGAGACTCTGTTCCCCTTCATAAGTCTTTTGGGAAGCAGACACAAGAAATCCTAAAGTCTCCCAATTCTATACCTCCTGTTGACAGAAGGATGGACAAGAGGTATACACTATCAGGCTCAGATACGGAGTTTTTATACCAGCAATGCAGCCATGTTGGGGTAGTGCAGGCTGCTGTCTGTGACAAGGCAAACATTCCCTTGGCTTCACACCCCCAGACAAAGACTCCAGGAAGATTGATGCCATGGCAAAAAAACAGTACACGGCATCTTCCTTGGGACTCAGGCAGGCGAATTATATGGCCTATACAGCCAGGTACCAGAAGTCCAGGTGGGACACTGTACTGGCACTGGCTAAACAGGCTTCACCCCAGCTGGCCAAGGAGCTGGAGGAGGTGGCTGCTAATGGGATTGAGGCATCAAAGGTACAATTTCATGCTGCTGTAGACTCCAGTGATGTGTCATCAAGAGTCATGGCTACCTCTGTGGCTCTTCAGAGGATGGCTTGGCTCACATGTACTAGCCTCTCACAGGACACCCAGGCTAAGGCCATGGATTTTCCTGTGGTGGGTAATTCTCTGTTTGGGTAGCAGACAGAGAATTACATGAAAAAGATGGATGAGTACAGGACCACTTATAGGAGTGCGCAGGCCAAAGAAAGGCAAGCAACTCCTCAGAGGCAGCAATCTAGGGGTAGGCCTTTTCATAGGCCTTTTTACCAAGCACAGTCCTCTTCTCAGAGGGGGTTCTTTAGAGGGAGAGGCAGAAGGGGGATGAGCAGGGAGGCATTCACCCCTCAGCCTAAGGCTCCTGCCAAGCAGACACCCTGATGGGTCTGCCCGGGTCGACTCTCCTATTCCAGTAGGGGGCAGGCTGGCTTACTATGTCCAGGACTGGATGTCTATTACATCAGACAAGTGGGTCCCGGAAGTAGTAAGCCAGGGACTGGTTCTCAGCTTCAAAAAATTTCCAAAGATGAGAACCAGATCTTTTCCACCTGCAGGTCTCTCCGAGACCCTTGCCCTGGTGGCAGAGGTTTCATCTCTTCTGGCTCTAAGAGCCGTAGAGAGAGTTCCTACCCTACACTGGAGAAAAGGTCTGTACTCCAGATACTTCCTTACCCCAAAAAGACAGGGGAGTGGCGACCCATCCTAGATCTAAGATACCTGAACAAACATCTTCTAAAACCAAAGTTCAAGATGGTAACTCTGGGAATAATTCTTCCCTCTCTAAGGCCAGGGGACTGGCTAGTCTCCCTGGACCTCAGAGATGCCTACTTTCATATTCCCATCAGGTGCTCCCACAGAAAGTACCTCAGGTTCAAGTTGCCCTCAGGCCATTATCAGTTCAAAGCAATTCCCTTTGGCCTAACATCAGTTCCAAGGGTCTTCACAAAGTGCCTGGCAGTAGTTGTTGCCTTTCTAAGAAGGCAAAAGATTTCATTTTTCCATATCTAGACGATTGACTCATAGTAGGTCAGTCTCCAGACCAAGTCAAGTCAGACCTGCAAGTGACTCAGCAAGTGCTCACTTCTCTGGGTTTCCATCTCAGCCTCCCCAAATCAGTTCTCGAACCAGTTCAGCTCCTTACCTTTATAGGGGCAGAGCTGGATACTGTCAAAGCAAGAGCCTTTCTTCCCCTTGAAAGGGCAAGGGTTCTTACAGAACTGGCTTGGTCCTTCTGCCTTCAGGTGTCCCGACCAGCAAGGCACTTCCTCCAGCTCTTGGGCCACATGACAGCTTCCACAGTAGTGATCCAAGGGGCAAGATTTCAGATGAGGGACATTCAGTTCCATCTGAGGGCCTTTTGGTCCCAGAGGAAGGACCCTCTTACCAAACTGATTCCAGTTACTCAGACACTGGTCCAAGCTCTTCAGTGGTGGCAGGATCAGGACAATTTAAGGCAAGGGGTCCCTTTTGTCACTCAGTCTCATTCGATGGTCCTTACCACAGATGCTTCTCTTTTGGAGTGGGGAGCTCATCTGGGGGATCTCACAGCCCAAGGACTGTGGTCTCTCCAGGAGTCCCTCCTTCATATCAATCTCTTGGAACCCAGGGCAGTGTTTCATGCACTGCAAGCTTTTTCCCAGTTGGTGCAGAACAAGGTGGTTCAGGTCAGGACAGACACCACCACCACCACCACCACCACCACCATGTGGTACATCAACAAACAGGGAGGCACTCGGTCTACAGCCTTGTGCATGGAAGCCATTAAATTGTGGTCCCTGGCTTACTCCCTGCAGACCTCTCTGATAGCAGTCCACCTTCCAGGAAAGGACAATGTGCTAGCAGATGCACTGAGCAGGATTTCCCAGGGCCATCACGAATGGTCCTTGGACCCCCTGGTTTTGAAAGTGGTTTTCTCAAGGTGGGGCACTCCAGAGATAGATCTCTGTGCAGCCCCAGACAATCACCAACTTCCTCTGTTTTGTTGCAGACCCCCAGTCTTGGGTTCAGTCCCTCTGGATGCTCTGATTTTAAACTGGGAGGGGAAATGTCTGTATGCCTTCCCTCCCTTTCCTCTCCTGTTCAAAGTCCTAGTCAAGATAAGGTCACAACCTTGCAAAGTGATTCTGATTGCTCCGGACTGGGCCAGACAGCCTTGGTACCCCCTGCTGCTGTCTCTAACAGTCCATCTTCCCCTGTCTCTTCTCAGAATTACAACCTGTTAACCTCCTCTCAGGGGAGGATTTGGTACCCCAATCTTCGGTCCCTCAATCTCAAGGCATGGCTCTTGAAGAGTTAAGAGTATGCAGATTTGCATCTGTCCCAAGGGGTTCTGGATATTCTCAAAGCCTCTCAAAAGCCTGCCACCAGAAAGACTTATAACTCCAAATGGAAAAGATTCAGCATTTGATGTTCCAAGAAGCATATATCCCCAGACACTGCTGAATTGCCTACAGTTCTGGATTATTTGGTCCATCTTAATGGTCTAGGCTTTAGACCAGCTACTCTCAAAGCACACTTGTCAACTGTTTCTGCTTTTCTGTCAGTAGGAAAACATTCCTCACTGGATTGCTTCATACCAATCCTCCCTTTAGGGATCCTGCCCCTGCCCGGGACTTAAATATTTGCATTGCCCAACTTATGCAACCTCCTTTTGAGCCTATGTCCTCAGCAGAGCTTAAGTATTTGACTTGGAAAACTGTGTTTTTGGTAGCCATCACCTCTGCCAGACGTATCAGTGAATTGCAAGCCCTGTCAGTGGAACCTGATTTTCTCTTTTCATAGAGATAAAGTAGTCCTTAGAACCAATAGGAGGTTCTTGCCCAAGGTGGTTTCAGACTTCCACTTAAATCAGTCCATGTCTCTCCCTGTCTTCTTCACTGATCATTCTTCCTCAGGGTAGAGAAGGCTACACAGTTTGGATGTTAAGAGAGCCCTTAGCTACTACACAGAGTGTACCAAGGGTCACAGGTTTGAATCCCTCTAGTTATTCCTCACTTATGGGGAAGTGGGAAAAGGCAAACCTGCCACCAAGAGAACTATTGCCAGGTGGATTTTGTCTTGTATACAATTGTGCTATGAGAAACTAGGAAAGATCCCACCCTCAGGCCTGAGGGCTCACTCTATTAGAGGTACAGCTGCTTCCTTGGCTGCTGCCAGGGATATCCCTCTCTTAGAAATTTGTCAAGCAGCCACCTGGAAAACAGTCCATACCTTTACCAAGCATTACTCTCTGGGTATCCAGGCTAGGAGTGATGCTCGGTTTGGCACAGCAGTACTTCAGAGCCTATTCCCAAAGTAGGTTCTGCCCCTCCTCCATGGAGGTACTGCTTGGTAGTCTGCAGTAGTCAGAATACAGCAAGACTTCATGTTGTTTGAAGAAAAAATTACTCACCTCAGTAATTGTTTCTTCTAATGGAGTCTTGCTGTATTCTGACCTCCCTGCCTCCCCTCTCAGAACCTGTTTTTGGGAAGTGGGTGGGCAGGTGCAGTGTTGCACCCTAGAGGTGCCTATTACACACCCTCCCTTTATTTGTTGGGTGCTTTTTGTTATTATTGTTACGCCTTAATGGGGTTGGTTTTTGGTTTTGGGTTTTCCTGACTTGAGTCTTTTTTTGGGAATCCAAAACTCCTTGTTGCCAGTTGGCTAGTAAAAATTTTTACAATTTCCACATAGAGTTAGTGAGTTGTTGCTCGTAAGAATCTGATGGTTTAGATTCAAAGGGAAACAGACAGAGACCTCAACTGAACTCGAGCGCAGCATTCTATGCCATGCATAGAAAAGTTAACCCTTTGTTCTTCGGGGCAGTTTAAAGGCTGGAGCTAACTGCAATAGTCAGAATACAGCAAGACTCCATTAGAAGAAACATAATTACTGAGGTGAGTAATTTTTTCATCTGACCCAGGGGAAATATACAACGAGGCCACAGTGACTAGCTGACCCTCCAACTGTCCGGAGACCAGCATGAGTCTCCCTTCTTTGTAAGTGAATGAACTGGTCTGCTGAAAGGGGGTGGCATGAGGAATCAACACTGCAGCCCCACTACGCTTCCCTCTTCTATATGATGAGGCCACCACTGATTTAAACCCAGATTTGGTCAGTTTATTATGTTTGTCCCTGGGCAGGTGTGTTTCTTGCATAAGGCTAAAACTGGGCCTCTGTCTTTTCATCTGGACCAGTACTTTATCGTTTTACTGTGTTGTTAAGCCCATTTACATTAAGGGAACATATAGTCAGCTGTGTGTGGTTACTCATGATCCCCCTGCCATACTGTAGTGTTCCTGACATGATAGACTAGCCTTCCATTGTGAACCTGCCTTGTCCCTCGTCTCCCATTGAATTCCAGAATTCCTCTAGATGCTTGCATCCTATGCCATGCAATGCAACATTGTGATTGGTTGGCATCCCATGGCACTCCAGACATTACCTCATGGGTTACAGCCCACCTGATAGGCTAATGATGCACATGACCCAGATCAGATTTCCAGTATATCCAGGTCCCAGGAACCCCTGCTCTCCAGTTGTAATTGTGCATCTGATTAGGCAAGAAGCATCCAGAGAACCCCTGTCTGCTCCTTACAATTCTAAGGTAGGAACTGCACTGTTATTTCTCTTACAAGAGCTCCCATGCTTATGCTTTAAATTATTTCAAAAAATTGCAGTACTGTGTTTTGTTGTCCCATGGCCTATTACTGGTTTGTTTCAGGCAGCGTGCCTTCTGTGCAGGACCCGAGCGGTCCTGTGGGCTCATCCTGCAGGCCCGAGCCCTTAATCCACACTGCAGTCGCCTCATGCCCCAGCGACTCCAGCTCTGCAGCACTGCTGTGGCTGGCCATGTTCAGCCCAGGCCCACATCAGCATCATCGCCTCTTTCCCCATGACTCCTGGTTATAACAACAGGCACACCAGGCCTGACCCGTGAGTCGCCTCTTTCCCCGCAACTACGTTCCTACAAACCGTGAGTCGCCTCTTCTCCCAGCGACTCCCCGGTGACTTCAACCCCGCTTGCGGGGCCTAAAGACAACCGCGTGAGTCGCCTCTTTCCCGCGACTCCGGACAAACCAGGCTCACGCCTGGCCCCACAAACCGTGAGTCGCCTCTTAACCCGCTGACTCCACGGTTACTCCCAGCCTCCCCTTGGAACCTTGCCGTGAGTCGCCTCTTCTCCCCGCGACTCCGCGGCTCTAACCCCCCCGAGTCACGCCGGGCCTAATACCGCGAGTCGCCTCTTCACCCCGCGACTCCGCGGTTGCCCCAAACCACCACCCCCCCTTCCTCTCCTCGCGCCCAATCGAAGGCGCAGTGCCTCCCAGCCCAGAGGCGAGCTCCGTTGGGCCTCCTTTCCACTGGCGCGTCCGCTCCTCGACTAAGAGGAGCACTCGGACGCGCACCATCGAGGCCTAACAAACATAGCCTAGCCACGTGGGCCTACAATACAGATTGGGCACAGCCTCCCTTCCCGGGCAGGACTGAAGACTGGGAGCCACTCAGGAGCAGCGGCCTTGGCTTTTCCACTTCCCCCCCTTGCCCTCACGGGCCCAAGCATGCAACCTGGGAGGGGGAAGGCCCAAAATGCAGGGCAACGCCCTGCCCCATAAGGGAGCTCCCCATCTCTTGTAGGCATACTGCAGTGGTATGTCTAAAGCTGCCGCTGGGAATCAAGGTTCTAGGTTTGATTCCCAGCAAGGTCTGGAGGTGCAGCAGCCCATATAGAGGGGGCAGACAGTGTTGATCTCTGTACCCAGCTTGCGCAGTGTCAGTGTTGTAGCCAATGAAGTTATCTGAGGTGGGCTTTGTTAATTAAAACTTGACCCAATACCTTGTTTTGTCAGCTTGGGTCGACATGGCAATCTTGATAGTCTCCACGGAGACTGACCAGTGCGCCGCTTCCAGGCGGGCTTCAGGACAGGGGCCCACACCTCAGAAGCTGGGTCTGTTCCACAGTGCCCACCTCTGTAGGCATTAGGGCTCTGGAAAAGAAAAGAAAAAAAAAACCTCAGTCCACTCGGGTCCCTCACATAGCGACCCAGGAGGACACCATGAGAGTCCATGCTAGGGTACCTCACATAGCGATCCTAGCAGGCTCTAGCGGAACTATCCCTCCCTCGGTGGCCGTGGTCCCTCCCACAGCAGACCCAGGTCTACACGGGCTAACAACCTTCTGAGAGGGATAGTCAGGTAAGGATATAGAACAGGGGCCTAGGGGACAGCTTCCGAAGTCACTTTCCTCACTCAGACCTTCTCTTTATCTTTCAGATGGTCAAAGCGAAGAAATGTACCGCGTGCAACGCCTCCCTCCTCCCGCAAACCCCAGGCCCTCTCTGTGCAGCCTGCCTCTTAGACAATGACCTGTCTTCAATGGATAGAACCACGACTCCTTCCCTCCCTCCCAGGCCCCAGCACTTCAACCTGGGTGGATCTGGGCCCCCTTTTGATACAGAACCAACAAGCGGCTGTCACCATGATGGCGAGTCAGCATAACTTCATGCTGAAGATCATGGAGAAGCTGGAGGCGACACCCAAAACAGACCTCGGCCACCAGCATGAGAGCTCTTCCACCAGGGAGACCTTCCAGAGGACCCACCAGCCCCAGAGGACCCTCTTTCCAGCATTCCCATGGATGACAATCAGGAAGATAGGACAAAGAGGAGGAATTAAGGACGAGGAGGAGGGAGCATGGCGTGGAGTCCGACATGGAGGACACCGACCAGCAGGCAGCTCCCTCGCTAACATCAAAACTGTGTGCGTTTGACACAATTCCCGGCCTTATGAAGGCAATCAAGGCCACCATGGGCCTATCCACAGACGAGCAAGAAGTGGAGAAGATGGAATCGAAGCTGGACCCAATGATCCAGCTAAGGACCACCACACCAGAGACCTTCCCGGTCTGCCCGGCCATTGAGGAACTGATCCACACGGAATGGCAATCCACAGACCCAGGCAGAATGCCAAACCGACGGAAGTTACACAAAATGTATCCGGTCCAAGGCGACAAATCAGACGCCTGGTGCAAGGCGCCCTCTATCGATCCACAGGTGGCGGCCTTGAGTAAGAAGACGGTGCTACCATGTGGCACCATAGCCCTCAAGGACCCCACAGACAAAAGAATCGAGGACATGTTAAAAAAGACCTTCGAAATTGAGGGCACCATGGCCAAGGCAATGACGGCAGCCACCTATACCTCTCACGCCCAGATATGCTGGCTGGAGGAACTTCAGGAACAGGCGGGTCCAAAGTCCAGGGAGGCTGAACTGTTAGACTGCACCCTCGATGCAGCCAAATACCTGGCGGACATGGCAGTGGACTCCCTACGCCTCCAGGCCAGAGCGGCCTCAATCACAAATCGGGCCCCCAGAGCTCTATGGCTCAAGCTCTGGGACGCCGATTCAGAATCCAAGACTCTTTTACAGAACTTACCCCTTAAGGGGACTCATGTTTTCGGGAGGGTCTCCAGAATTACTTAAAACAAGAAGAGGGTAGGGACCTCCTAAGAACCGCCAAGACCCTCACACCTACCTTCCGCTAGACGGAGGTTTCGTCCGGCCCCGGACCCAAACTCGTAGGGATTCCTACCCCAGAACCACTCCTTTCGGGTAGAGATCACCATCCTACCCCGCATGCACGCCTTCAGCAGCTACAGGTCTTCCCTTTCCGACCCGGGGACAAAAGTCCGGAGCTCGAGGAAGGGATTCAGAGGAAAACCATGACTTGACTCACCGAGTCCCCACCACCAAAACCCGCACTTCTGTCGGACAGCGCTAACCCTTATTCGGCTCACCTAGGCGCCCACCACGCCGGACAAGTGGGTCCGGGACGTGGTCTCGAAGGGGTACACCATAGAGTTGTACCATCCTTCGGTCTCCCCTCACTTCATCTCGTCCCCGATCTCCAGACGAAGAGCCTCGCCTCACCAGGTACAGGGTATTCTGGCAGATCTCATCCAGAACAGGGCCATTCAACCAGTTCCGGTCCAGGAGCAGGGGGAAGGCATGTACTCCATCTTCTTCCTGGTTCCCAAGAAATCGGGGGAACTAAGGCCCATCCTGGACGTCAAGCGCCTGAACCGTTACGTGACCACACGTTGGTTCAAAATGGAGACTGTTCGATCCACTCTACAGGGCATCAGGGTAGGCGACTTCCTGACATCCATTGATCTCAAGGACGCCTACCTACACATCCCCATCATCAAGAGCCACAGAAGATTCCTCCGCTTCACATCCTGGGACACCACTTCCAATACCGGGGCTCCCGTTCGGCCTGTCATCAGCCCCCAGAGTCTTCACCAAGGTATCCATCACCCTGGTAGCCAGACTCAGGGAGCAGGGGCTAGACATAGTGCCGTATCTAGACGATTGGCTCATACGCGCTTGATCTGAGGGTCAGGCGCGTGCTCACACAGAGCTCTGCATGCAGCACCGAGGACCACGCTGGGTGGTAAACGGGAGAAGAGCCACCCGCGCCCAACCCAACAGATCGAACACCTCGGAGCTATCATCAACTCAGCAGAGGGTTGGGCGAAGCCGGCACCGGCACGGATCCACAGCCTCTCCAGCCTGGCCGCAGAGTTATGGTCGCATCCACACACCACGGTGAAGAAGGTGGCGAGACTCCTGGGATGCATGTCCTCCTGCATCGACCTCATCCCCTGGGCCAGTGGCACATGCGTCCACTCCAGAACTACATTCTGCGTGAGCACCCAACGAGTGCAACCTGAGCTGGCGGTCTGGTTACCTGCAGAAGTAAGATCATCTGGACTGGTGGGTCACCCGGGAATCTGACAAGGGGGGTTCCCCTGGAGGCACCGCACCCGATCCCCATCGAGACGGACGTGAGTCTATCCGGCTGGGGAGCCTGTCTGGGGGACGAATCACCACAGGGCCCCTGGTCCCCGGCGGAGTCACAGCTCTCAATCAATATCCTGGAAATGAGAGCGGTGTTCAACACCCTGAGGGCATTCCGACACATCATCCAAGGAAAGTCGGTCCTGATCAAGTCCGACAACCGCGTGACAGTGGCTTACATCGCAAAGCAGGGGGGTACCAGGAGCAGGGCCATGTCACGAGAGACCGCAAAGGTGATGAACTGGGCACAAACGCACCTATCACACCTGGGGGCAGTACACCTAGCGGGAAAACTGAATGTAAAGGCGGATTGGCTCAGCCGACAGCAGATCCACCCCGGAGAATGGCGCCTACACCCGGATCTGTTCCAGGTGATCCAGGAGACATGGGGTCCAGTGTCAATGGACCTAATGGCATCAAGGGACAATGCCCAGGTGAACCACTATTTCTCCCGGTTCAGAGCACGCTCCTCCAAGGCACGGACGCCCTCTCCCAGGTATGGTCTCGGACTACGCGTATGTCTTCCTCCGATTCCTCTCATCCCACAGGTTCTGAAAAATCCAACATCCAGGACCCACGTCATCTTGGTGGCCCCATACTGGCCCCGCAGAGCCTGGTTCGCGGCAATCTCAGAGATGTCCCGAGCCAGCCTCCGGATCCCATCCCGTCCGGATATGCTGACACAGGGCCCCGTATTACACCCGTCCCCCCGAACTCTAAAGCTCACGGCCTGGCTCCTGAGAGGGAACGACTAACCACTACCGGGTATCACGAGTCGGTCATAGGCACGCTCCTACGGTCTCGACGAGCCTCCACTACTTCCACCTACGAGAGACAATGCGCCATCTTCACACAGTGGTGCCGCCAACGAGGCTCAACACCGGAACAAGCAAACCTCCCCACTATCTTGCTGTTCCTACAGCATGGGGTAGATAAGGGACTGACACCTTCCTCCCTACGGGCGCAACTAGTGGCCATCGGAGCGGCCAGAGGCCTAGTCGAAGGGCACCCACCCGGGGCCCATCCAGATGCCATCCGCTTCTACGGGCGGTGACCTCATGCGCCCAGGACCAGACCCACCGCTGCACCATGGGACCTACCACTAGTCCTGGACTCCTAAGAGCGGCAGCGTACTAACCACTCGCAGACTCAGATCTGTTCTGGGCAGGACTGAAGACTGCCTTCCTGGTGGCCATCTGTTGCGGCCAGCCGGATAGGGGAGCTCGGCGCCCTGTCTTGCGCTCCACCTACTGCATCTTCACCCCCGAGAGAGTGGGGCTCAGACAGTACCGGCTTTCCAGCGAAGGTTTCAGACGAGGTTCCACAGAGAACAACCCATAGATCTTCCCACCCTGCCTCGCCAGCCCTCCGGCCGGCGGCGCCCCGACCCACCAGACGGGGTTCGGCTCTTTCTCTACCTGACCAGAACTCAGGCCATCCATAAGACGGAGAGACTCTTCATCGCGTAAAGGCCAGAGACAGGGGCTCGCAGGCTCCAAAGCAACCATCTCGCAGGGTGGATCAGAAGGGTCGCCTGCCACGCCTCACACGGGGCGGTTTACTGACACCAATAGGAATTAGAGCTCACCCCACCAGAGCGGTATCCACATCCTGGGCGGAGAGAGCATCAGTGTCATCCGAGGACATCTGCAGGGCAGCTACCTGGAGTTCCTTACATACCTTCGCCAGGCACTACAGACTGGAACACCTCCAGGACTTCAGACCAGGCTTCGCAGCCCATGTCCTGGCAGCGGCCCCATCTCCCGGAACTCCCAATCCTTCCGAATCCCACCCGGAGGTCTAGACTGCTTCTTATCTCCCATGAGGTAATGTCTGGAGTGCCATGGGATGCCAACCAATCACAATGGGTGTTTACTCACCTGGTAAAGGTGATTGTGTTGGTTGGCATCCATGGCACTCCAAGGCCCGCCCTCGGGAATGATCGGAGTGTCCAACCACTAAGATCAGGAGGTCCTTACACCAGCACGTCAAGGTTCAATTCCTCTACTAACAATCAGTCGAACCATGGTTCGAGGTAGTGTGTACATAATAGGGAATAAACTCAGGCCTCTGGCCATTGCTATTGTCACCATGTCGTAGCAGACCTCATCCTTCTAGTCTCTATTTGTGTGTATTGTTTCTCTTACTAACATCCTTCCTTTCAGCTATGGAAAATTCAAACTGGAGAGCAGGGGTTCCTGGGACCTGGATATACTGGAAATCTGATCTGGGTCATGTGCATCATTAGCTTATCAGGTGGGCTGTAACCCATGAGGTAATGTCTGGAGTGCCATGGATGCCAACCAACACAATCACCTTTACCAGGTGAGTAAACACCCATTTATAACATACAGCAACAACCTGTTTCAACCATATTGAACATAACCTTTCTACAGTTTTGCTTCCAAGGTAGGAAGGAGTGTAGGTACCCCCTCTTCTACATCGGAGGGAGGTGTCCAATGCAGGCCCCCCCCCCGTGGGAGGCTTGTGGGAGTTGCCATGAACTCCTGCTCCCCAGGCCCCTTGAATATTGAAGCCCATAAAGATGTAACACATGTGACAGTTCACCACCCCAATCGTCCTTCCCGTCCACCCACATCCAATTGCATACATTCCAGCTGAGTGAAAAGCAGATCCCCTTGTTTGGTTATAAGATGAGGCAGGGTGGCTATGCGGTCCCTGTAAGATCCCTCTTTGTGAGGGTCCCCAATTGCTTTCCTCTGACAAGGTGGTTCTAATTCCCCTTCTCCTCCCCCCCAGGTAGTATACTCTTAGAGAGCCAAGGGTTTCCGCCAAGTCAGTCTCCATCCATGCCTTTGCAATCCCCCAAGCCCTCGGGGAAGAGAAAACAATTAAACAGGGAGGTCAAGGGCAGTGCTTTGCCATAATTGAGGTTATGAACCCTCCAATCATCATACTGGTAATAAACCTTGTTGCGATCCCGCCCCCCAAAAATCTGGAGATCAAAACCTGGTGACTGCATGTCTCTGAGGAAGGATCGAGATAGATAGATGGGACCTCCTTTATTAGACGGGTATCCCTCATTGTCCTGTTTATTTAAGTCCAGTAGTCACCATTAGATGTATTTCTCTCCACTCCCGAGTTGCGCTTGGGATGGTGGTGCGTCAAAATCATCAGAGGTACCAGTCAATAATACAAAGGCATCCGCGCACATCCTAATCGGCAGTCTTGCACCCAAAGCAGCCTGTAGGCCGCAGTAGAAGAAATAAAGCCCCCAAGACAGATCCAGTACCATCAAGTGGCGATATTCTCCAGTTGCAATTCTTCCTCCTCGGTCTGTCTGCTTAGCAACATCTTGACGTCCTGGAGGGTCTGCAAGGCCATTTGTTGTGGATTTCCTCTTTGTTTGGTTCTTGCCATCTTCCTCCATTGGGACCTCATGATTCCAGTGTGCTTCTCCTCTCTGTCCTCTGTCCGGACACCCCAACCTCTCTTCTGGAGATCCTGCCATGCTGCTTCTGGTGTTTCACACAGAGTTGCGCCCGAATCCCACAGGATCCTCAGTTTTGATGAATATGGAGTCTGAAACCACACTTTATGCTCTCTAAGTATTTTGAGAATTGGTGAGTATGCAGCTCTCTTCCTGGCAATTTCGACCAGATAATCGTGGTCAAAAATGAGTCGAGCAGCATTGTACTTAACTGTTTTTTTCTGCCACGCTGACTGCAATATAAACTCTTTGTCTCTAAAACTTGACATTTTCAGGATCACTGATCTTGGTCTTGCATTTGGGTCCATTGGTTTGACTGTGAAAGAGCAGTGGGCTCTCGATTTTAAAATTGAATGTCTGGGGTAACTCCAGTACGTCCCTCAGCATGTCGGTCAGGAAATCTTCCATCCTCCCCACCTCTGCATCTTCTGGGAGTCCGTAAATTCGGATATTATCCCATCGGGACCTGGCTTCTAGGTCCAGCAGCTTCTCGTGAAATTTCTCTTACATATCCACCAGAAAATCTGCTGCTGCGCGGAGCTCTCGTACTTTGTCTTCCGCATCTGATACCCGCTGTTCCACTCTCTCGGTTCTGCGCTCCATTTCTTGGGTTCTGTCATTTAAAGGCTGAACTTCCGACTTGTTCTCTGCTCAGAAGGCTTTCAGCTCCAACAGGATGATTTCGGAGCGTGAACGGGAGAGGTGCTTTGTCTCCTGGTCTGTGCCTAAATCATAGGCCGTGCTGCTGGCCGGGGAGGCACTCCCGCTGGTTTCTTTCCTTTCTGGTAATACGCTGCCATCTCGTCTGTTTGCTGGATTCTTTCCATGGGATCTGCCTGGTCTATGTCCCCAGACATTTCTCTTACTGCGATGATGATTTTTAGCTAGTATTTTGGTTGGACTGGGATATTTTTAGCAGTGGGGTTACTGGAGCTCTATGCCAAGGCAACCATCAGGGTGGTGACGTCACTGGAAGTAGGTGTACTCATTCCTATCCCTTATACAGGGAAACAGTGAGAGTATGGTACTAGGTGCTGTCTCACTGCCTTCAGCTATTTGCCGTGTACCTCTGAGGTTTCAGAAATGTTTTATCAGGCAGGCTAAGCATGTCCCAGTCGATGATTCACGGATGGGAACTTCTGACTTCTTGGTAAATGACCTCTTTGCAAGATGTGGTCATTCATGGCTTCTCTTCTCTTCAGGCAGCCACCATCTCACGTCCACACGGGCCACCCTAAAAACTATCTGGAAGGTGCCTAGGGTCAGGATCACCTTGGCCCAGCGATCCTTCCCCCTTAGAGCTCCATCCTGGTACAATGCCCTCCCACCGGGCAGTCACATCAATCACCAATCTAGGTCCTTTTAAAGCTGCCTTAAGAGCCCATATCCTCTCCTCACATCAATGCCAGTGTAACCCATAACCTGTGGATCCTGCACCACACCGCTAGGCCACGCACCCGCCCTTGGCCTGGCAGTGGAGAGCCCTCACTATTTCTAGCCTACAGGCTCCTCACCTCCCTCGGTTACCATATAGTTGCACTGGACTATGACTGCATTGTATTATGTATAAGGCAAGGCCTCCCTGAGGCGGCTTACTACCAACTCCTATCATGCATTGCTTTAGCTACCAATTGTATAGGTCTTAACCACTCATTAGGTAAATATGTCAATAGCTCTGCCCTATTTTAGTTACCAAATGTATAGGTATTAACCAGTGCTCATTGTACTTGTACTCTGTATGATTGCTCACCCACATTTATTCTTTGTACGTATTGTATGAATGTCTATGTTTTATTCTGACATGGAGCCTTTGGAAACGAGTCTATGACTCAAAGGGTTGTAATTCCAATTTCCTAAATAAATGAAATTAAATTCAGAGCTGAACCTTTTTGCATCCCCACACAACTCAAAACTGTTGGGTTTTTGCTCACTTGCTCCAGGGCCTGGAGTTTTTTTGATGAGACATGTCGTCCTTCTTTTGGAAAGGGAAGATCCTATACGTAATTCCCCCAGTTCTCTAATACAGAGAGTTCTGCTCAAACTGCAGGTGAAGGGTGCCACTCTCATCCTCATCGATCCGTTTTGGTCTCTATAGATACGGTTTCTACTCTTTCAACATCTGGCAGTGAAACGTTGAAGCATAGACAATGACGGCAGAAGAAGACCCATGGACCAGACAGTCTGTGGAGTCTCCTATCCCTCTACCTCTGTGTCAGGGTCTTTTGTCACTGGACAAGGGATCACTGGTCTGTCTGGACATGAAGTCCTTCCATCTGCATGCATGGCTCCTGAAGATATAGCCATTGCATGTTTTGGGCTATCCCCTAAAATTGTTGATGTCCTGATTGTGGCTAAGAAGCCTTCTACCAGACATACTTTTTCCCTGAAATGGAAGTGTTTCACTTCGTGGGCTGCTACCCAAAATTTGGACCCTTTCACATGTCCTGTGAATGCTATGTTGGAATAATTGCTTTCCCTGTCTGACTCTGGCGTGCAGTATTCCTCGATTAAGGTGCATTTGGCCACTATATCAGCTTTCAGTACACCTATTGATGGTCATATGGTTGCCCATTTAGAGGAGTCCCGTACATTTCTGTGAGGTATTGTTCATATGAAAATTCCTGTCTGTAATCCTGTCCCACCTTAGGACTTACATTTTGTGCTTCAGAAATTGATATTGGCATCTTTTGAGCCTGCCGCAAGTTGTGGCTTGTTTCCTGCATGGAATCTGTTTTTAGTTACGATGACTTCTGCTCTAAGGATTTCTGAGCTTCAGGCTGTAATGTGTGAACCTTCTTCTTTGATTCTTCACAAAGACAGTCTCTTTGCGTATGGATCCTAAGTTTCTTTAAAGGTAGTATCTGACTTTACACTGAATCAGACAGTACTCCTTCCTGTATATTATCTTGAACATGCCAACCAGGGTGAGGCGCTGCTCTATACTTTGGATGTACACAGAATACTGTGGTATTGTATTACTCACACCAAGGGCTGTAGAAGGTCCTCTCAGCTCTTTGTTTCGTTTGCCCCGGAAAGGGGAGTGCTTCCATGTCTAAACAATGCCTGTCTAAATGGCTGGCACATTGTATTGTGATCTGTTGTAGGAAGTACGGTAAGGTACTTCTGGTGCTGTTCATGGTCACTCCACAACAGCTATGGCCACTTCTGTTGCCTGTTTCAAAAAATGTCCCTGCTGCTGACATACGTGCTACAGCCACATGGAGCAGTGATCACGCTTTCACTAAATGTTACTCATGAAAAAGGGTTACCAATGGCAGTTCAAAATTCTCATCAAATTTCAACTTGTTATTAAACAATGGCAAGAAAGGATGCTGGACTGTAATTTGTCTGTTTGGAACTGGACCCAGGATTGTTATCCCATCATAATATCCCAGCTCTTTTTCCAGCACAGTTATGTCTGCATGAAATATTAAAAAAAAAAAATCACTCCACAGCTGTTCCTCCAGTTGCCTTCACCACTTCTCACTCCCAGCTTAAGAGAAAGCCACGTTTGCATGGCTTCACGACACCATAAATCCCTCCCTAACACAGAAAGTAGCCAAAACCCAGCCCCAAACAATGAAACCTTGTCCAAAATCCCGAGTTAGTTTTGTCATTTAAAAAAAACACCTATGGCAGTGCACCGACTGACTTCCAGCAACAGAGAAGCGGGGCTTTAAACACCGCGCGACTTGTTTTGTAACATTCACTGTTCAAAACATACTAACACACTATTTGCCAGCAGATTAGGCCTTATGGTCTATCGAGTCTGCTCGAACCTTAGATCCTTAGTTGGGTGCCAAGGCCCTTCCATCCCTAGTGCTCCAGAAACCCCTATCATCCATCCCCACCCCACCCCGGGACAGGCCATCATCTGATGCATCCACTTTCTGTGTCTGTCCCACCCTCTCTTGAAGCCCTCCACTGTGGATCTCTGAACCAGTTCGCCAGGCAGTGCATTCCAAGGGTTCACCACCCTCTTAGTGAAAAACTTCCTCCTCTTTTCTCCCCTCACCCTTCCACCTTCCAACTTCAAACCATGCCCTCTGGTGATACCTCCCTGCTTTAGTCTAAAGATCCCCTCCACGTTTACCCTATTTATTCCCTTGAGGTACTTGAAGACCTCAATCATGTCCCCCCGTCTCTCCTCTCCTCCAATGAAAACAGGCAGAGCTCCTCAAGTCTTTCCTCATACGTCAAATCCCCTAGCCCTCGTATCATCTTAGTTGCCCTCCTCTGTACCCTCTCCAGGAGCTGTATGTCCCTCTTCAAGTGTGGTCTCCAGTACTGTACACAGTACTCAAGGTGTGTCTAATCCAGTCCATTGTACAGCGGCAGAATCACTTCCTTGCTCCTAGAGGTGATCCCCTCACGATGCATCCCAACATCCTGTTTGCCTTGCTAGCCGCTCTCCTGCACTGCTCAGAGTTATTCATACATGCATCCACCATGACCCCTAGGTCTTTTCCCCTATTGAGGCCTCCAGCGCCCCTCCCAGGGTGTACCTGTGTTTAGGGTTTCTCGACCAAGATGCAACACCTGCACTTGGTGATATTGAAATTTAATTTCCATGTGTGAGCCCATTTTTCCAGGGTGTCCAGGTCCCTTGCAGGCCAACCTCCCTCTTCTCCTGAACTACTGCTCCCATCTTGGAGTCATCCACGAAGAGACTCATTTCACACCCTATACCCTCCTGATGTCCGATATGTATGCATTAAACAGGATCGGACCCAGGACCGAGCTCCTGCGGTACCCACTACCAACCTCTCTAGGGTTCGAGAGCTCCCACAGACCACTACCTCGGGTGCATCCAGCTAGCCAGTTTTCAATCCATCTGACCATCAAAGGGCCTACTCCTAACCCCATCAGTTTCTCCACCAGACCATTGTGGGAGACAGAGTCAAACGCCTTGCTGAAGTCCAAGAATAATACATCCACAGGCTTTCCCCTGTCCAGTTCTGATGTTACCCATTCATCAGAACTTCAGCTTTTTTCTTCTTTGTGAAAGTCGAGCACCTAAAATCTAACCACTATAAAGCATTCACTGTACCATCTCTTTACCTCCTTTCTTGTCACTCTGTGGCACGTCATAGCGGCGACACCAGGCAGGCAGCAACGGGGATGGACAGGACAGGAGATCCAAACAATGGTTGTTGTATGGAAAACATTAGCCCCTTTTAAAATCTCACCACACAATTTTTAAACATAGTACAAAACTGTACCAGAAAACCCAACTAGAACACCGGGGGGGGGTGGGGTACCAAAAAAAACACATGCCAAATAAGCAAGCAGATACAGAACAAGAAAAATCCAGCTACTAGCCACACAGTGCCACCTACAGGATAAACAGGGAAAAGGGACGTCTTTTCACAAAAGTACACTTCCACACACAAAAATCAAGTGAAAAACTATTTTAAAAATATTTCTTTTTTCTATTTAAAGATTAGCCATTGTATACTAGGAATAATGCACTCCGGGGTGGGTGTTCTGCTGGGATAACATCCCTTCTCGGGTGTTGGACACCCTTAGCCTGTGGCCTCGGGCCCAACCACCCGAGGCAGGATGTTATCCCAGCATAACACCCACCTTGTCGTGCATTATTCCTTTACTAACCCATTAGCAATTCATAACAATGGTATTTTGAAGCAGCTTGTACATCTATATACATCAGATAAAATGAAAGTCATTAGCCTCCTCTAACTAAACATTTTTAATGTCTTCATGTGAGATGCTACATTTTTGGCAGCTAAACTGTGACATGGATACACACATTGCAATTGTAGGGCCTTCTGGTTTACTTCTTTTTTAAATAACCTTCTTTGTCTTGACCTCCTATGAACATTTATTTCAATGTTTTTGTGCTTCATTGCATTCTATTTCCTTGTCAGCTAGCTGTAAACTTTTGGTAGCACGTGTAACCATTACCATTTATGTCCCCAACTTTATATTAGTTACTTAACCTCCCAAACTATCAAAACATTATTTTTGCCATATTCTTAAAGAGCTATTGACACATCAGAGAAAACTTTAAAAAACATAATAATTGGGTGCAATTCTGCTTGCAGTCCATTTCTATTTTATATATTTCTCCTCTCCATAATTTATTACTAAGGAAATGTATATGAATATATGATCAGTATCCCTTAGTTTATTTTGAGTTCATCTGCCTCTATAGCTTACTCCCTACTCCAAGTTATAATCCTCTGTTGTGACATCACAGTCTGTTGCCATGGGAGTAACTGTCAAGTCACAAGCAGTGCTCTATGACTTCAAGTAGGGAGAAAGCAGCAGGGATAGATGAACTCTTCAGGAGCAGAAATCCTGTTTTCATACAAATGGCCTCAGTAATAAATGATGGGGAGGAGAAAGACCGAACTAATGGGTAATACATGGGTAATACATATGGGCCCTGAATACTGAATCAATCTCCATGTAACTACTGTATATTGTCTACTCTGTAAAGCTCACATGTAAGCCTGTTGTATACTGTGTTTGACATATGCCTGTATTTTTGCCTGATTCCTAAATGTACTCCTGATTTTTTGTCTGCCCTGATGTTTGTTGCTTGCACTGTTTTGTCCTCTCCGTGACGAGGTACCTTTGTAAATGAACCTCTGGCTCAAAGGTTGTTAAACTGATGTTCTAATAAATAAAATAAAATAAATACAAGCTGGACTGTGTCTAAATATTATGTTGTGGACTTCCGGTTTTGAGCATGGTAGACGCATTGATCTAGAGCTCCAGAACCCCTTGAACAATCCTAAAAAATCCTCACAATTAAACCTTGGACCTCTATTTCTCCCCTCGATAGCAAGCTGGGATGGCCACCAAAGCTGCTAAAGCCAAAGGGCCGAAATCAGCCCCAACTCAGATGAAGATGAAACAGCTTATGTTAGACGAGGATCTGAAGAGTCAGATGGCCTGTCCGTGCCGTATCAGGTCGAATTCAGAATCATCGCTAGAATAAGACGGAGAGGATTTAATCACATCCCGCAAATCTGGGAGAACCTTCCACAAAATATTGCAATCAGTCCAGAAAATTGAATCTTCGCTGGCTGATCTTAGGCAGGATGTTCGGAATATGGCCAAAAAGGTCTCCAACAACACAGCCAAACTATCTGAAGTGTCAGAGGCCCAGGACTCAGGTGATAGACTGCTGTTATTCTTCTTAAAAAGGGATAGAGGGGGGCACTCATGAGCTGGTAAACTGCCAGGACGTGTTCCCGCCTTGCTCTCCACTGTCTGGCAAATAAAGTTAAATTTAAAGCTTTTTTTGCTTCCTATTTCGGTGCAAAATAACTCGCCCGAGTTGCAAAAGTGGCATGGATGAATATTTAACCCGGGTCCAAGTAAAAGCCAGCTAACTGCAGCTAAGATGGGAAAGAAAGGTGCGGCTGGTGGGCAGAGCGAAAGCCAGAGCTCGATTTCACTCTCGGTTGCGGAGATAACCGCGCTCGGCCGCGAGTTAACAGGCCAGGTGGTGGCGGCACTAGAACCCCGTCTGTGTAAATTAGAGTCGCGAATAGATGATAAGATCCAAGAAGTACTCACTCAGCAGTCGGCTCAGGCACATTGTCTAACTGAAGCAGAAGAGAGAATCTAGATTAGAAGATGAACTGCAGGGGGCACCGGAGAAAATCATGGTGCTGCAACAGGAGCCGGAGGAGGTAAAAGAAGCTGCTGACTATCAGGAAAACTACCACAGGAGGCTCGACCTTCGTTCAAGGGGCCTACCAGAGGGAAAAGAAGGTAGTAGTACATTGGAGTTCTGTGTTATGAATCTGCCCGCATTGCTGGGGGTAGAGCTTAAGGAAGGCCGGATCACGATGGAAAGGGCGCACCGAGCGGTCATGCCCAAGCCGCCAGTGGGCCAACCACCTCGAAAGATTATTATGAGGTTTCATGTGTATCAAGATCGAGTGAGGGTACTGCGTGCCTATAGAGAAAAAGGCCCGATTGTGAACAAGGGGCACAAGTTGTTTCTCTCTCAAGATTACTCAGCAAGGCTTCTGAAAAAAACGTAAAATGTTTGAGGTAATGGCAAGTCTGCGGGCCCTGAAAGTGGAGAATTTCACGATTTATCCCACTACTCTTAAAATTAAGCATGAGGGAGTGGTGTTTTCCTTCTGGGAGGTGCAGAAACCTTTGTGGAAGAAGATTGGTTGAGTGAGAGCCTACTTGATGGTCATGGTGCTTGGCTGGGATATTTGGAGCATCTGGGGTCTGGAAATGTGGCATTATTGGGCTCTACTGTTTAAATAAGGTACTGTGATTATGGTTTGCTGGATCCCGAGGCCTTACTGAATCTGGGGGTGTGTGAGATTGCAATGGGATTATTTTGAGGAGTACCAGCGCTCCCCGTAGGGAGGTGCAGGGAGAGAACTGTGACTGCAGCATGTATCATGGGGACTGGACTTAAAGAGAGGGCTATCTGTTTCTCATCGAAACAGCTCTTGAAACAACACTACTAGAAAGACTTGGAGGGGTCCTTATGGCGTATGCCTTTGGGGGACAGTAAGAATTTGAAAATGGAGCTTGCAGACCGCGCTCCTTAATTGGAGGTGCAGGAAAGAAGAGCAGAAGTACTACGAATTGGTTGGATTTTCTTGTCACAGTTTTCCAGGCCATGGGAGCAGGGGATTATATGCTGGGGTCTCTGCTTGAGGGGGAGGGAGAAAGTGGCTCTAATGATGGGATTACACTGGAGTGGTATGGATATTTGCTGGCCCCTGGGGAGCAAGGCCCTGCTGGGTTAAAGGGGTTTTATTTCTATTATTATTTTTTACTTTCTTGTTCGGGGGGGGGGCATAGGGAGACAGTGAACCACTTCGGTCAGTGGTAATTATATGTAGAAAGAAGGGGAAGTGAAGAATGTACATGTTTTGGTGTCTTTAATGAGGTTTCTCTGCCGGTAGGGGGCCGGAAGGGGCAGAGAGGGAACACGATCAAACATACAGGGTAGTTGGACACTCTTGCATTGTTGGCAGCTAGTGTCCATAGAAGGGGCGGGTAGGGGGAGTTAAGTGAGAGGAAGGGTGAGATTTCCAGAAAGACTGATGGCTGGAGGGAAGCGGAGGAGGGAAGGATGGATAGTTGAAAGGGGGGAGTTCAGATAGGTGAATCGGATGGTATGGGACAGTAAGTTGGGGGAGGCTGGGGACAAGTTGGGGTTTAAGGTTCTGTTTCTCATTATAGTTCAGAGCTTATGTTACTGTTTGTTTGTTTGTTTATAATGTGGTGCACTGTTATGCACAAGTGTATGTTCACATCCATATATATGGTATCCTCAGGCTGATTGCAGATAAAACTGGGGGATCTAATGTGAACTGGGAGGGCTCCATTGTTTACCATCAGAAATCTGATGGGGGGGGGGGCACAGAGAATTGATAGCTGCCCAAGATGGCTAATGTTCAAGAACTGAAAATACGTACAGTACATGGAATGTATGGGGGATGGCGACTCCAGTAAAATGTTCGAGCCTGCTGACTGCGCTAAGGAGGCAGGGGGCCCAAGTGGCTCTGCTGCAGGAGACCCACCTGACGGACTCGGAACACGCAAAGCTGACAAGGGGGTGGGTTGGGAAATGTTACTCAGCCTCATTTAAATCACATAAGTGTGGAGTCGCTGTCCTCCTGCACAAAACATTACCCTTCCAGGTGCAGAGGGTGGTGAAAGATGCAGAAGGGCAGAGATATGTTTTTGTGGTGAGTGAATTATGGGGTGGGAAAGTTACCATCGGTAGTGTATATGCCCCGGCAGTTTTTGAACCCACTTTCTACTAGAGGTTGCACTCACTGTTAGTAAAAGAGCAATTTCCAGGCCTAGTACTGGGGAGATCTTAATTGCCCTATGGATCCTGTGATGGACCACTCTTTGGGTCTGGGCCGGAAGAGTGAGGCAGTCCGGCAGTGGAGACTTGGTCTAGTGGAAATGGTCCTGATAGATAGGTGGAGAGAAGTGAACCCGGGCGCTAAAGAATATACCTGTTTTTCTAATCCACATGGCACATGGTCTCATATAGATTATGTGTTCTTAATGAGGGAATGGTTCCAGAGAGTGTGAGATGTAAAACATAGCCCCATTTTCATATCTGATCATGCCGTCGTGATCCTTACTATTAAAATGGGGGTTCAAGGAGGGTCCTCACCCTGGAAATTTCTGACACATTTGTTGGGGGATAAAAAATTTGGGGACTACCTTAAGGAGCAGTTGGAGGAGTATATGCGTGTTAATGTGGGATCAGTGATGTTTAAGGCCACTCCGTGGGATGCAGGAAAAGCCTATATGAGGAGTATGGTTATTCGATATGTTAAGGAGGTTAAGAAGCAAAAGCAGGATAGACGGGTGGAGCTGGATGGGCAGTTGAAGGAATTGGAGAGACGGGTAGCCGGAGGTGAGGTGAGGAGGGCCCTAACAGCTACTAGGGAGGCCTTGAATACGCTTCTGCGTGGGGAGGCTAGGAAGGCCTGGATGTTTTGTAAAAAGCTAATTTTTAAGTGGGCTAACAAACCCGGTCCATTGTTGGTCAGACTGATGGAGGGTCGTTTCCCAACCCATATTACTGCCATTAAGGATAAAGGGGGTAGACTCCAACAGCAGGAAACACAGATCCGGAGATGCTTTAGTGATTTTTTTTGAAACATTGTATACTGCTGAGGGGAGGAGGGAATGATGGAGGAGTTTTTAAGGAACATTGAGTTACCTCAAGTAACAGGGGAACAGGTGGCAGAACTGAATAAACCTATTACGAAGGCTGAGGTGGGTACTGCAATACAAAGACTAAAGAAAGGGAAGGCTAGTGGGCTCCATCATACCTTTCAACTGTCCCTGATTTTGCCTCAAAATTTTCCTCTGTCCCTCTTAAAAGTTCTGTTTTTGTAACTGATCAGTGGGGCTTGTAAGCCAAAAATAATGTTAAACATTAAAGTTACAAACTAGTTCTTCATCAGAAAATGCTTCTTACACTAATTCACTTATTCTGTCAGCTTTCTGAGTGAATATTACCAATTTTTAAGCTGCATCCCTGATTTGGGGTCTTTGTCCCTGATTTTTTTAAGCTTTGTCCCTGATTTATGAGGTAAGAGGTTGAGAGGTATGGGCTCCATTGTTTACCATCAGAAATCTGATGGGGGGGGGGCACGGGGAATTGATAGCTGCCCAAGATGGCTAATGTTCAAGAACTGAAAATATGTACATGGAATGTACGGGGGATGGCGACTTCAGTAAAATATTCGAGCCTGCTGACTGCGCTAAGAAGGCAGTGGGCGCAAGTGGCTCTGCTGCAGGAGACCCACATGACGGACTTGGAACACACAAAGCTGACAAGGGGTGGGTTGGGAAATGTTACTCAGCCTCATTTAAATCACATAAGCGTGGAGTCGCTGTCCTCCTGCACAAAACATTACCCTTCCAGGTGCAGAGGGTGGTGAAAGATGCAGAAAGGCAGAGATATGTTTTTTGTGGTGGGTGAATTATGGGGTGGGAAAGTTACCTTCGGTAGCATATATGCCCCGGCAGTTTTTGAACCCACTTTATACTGGAGGTTGCACTCACTGTTAGTAAAAGAGCAATTTCCGGGCCTAGTACTGGGGGAAGATCTTAATTGCCCTATGGATCCTGTGATGGACCACTCTTTGGGTCGGGCCAGAAGAGTGAGGCAGTCCGGCAGTGGAGACTTGGTCTAGTGGAAATGGGCCTGATAGATGGGTAGAGAGAAGTGAACCCGGGCGCTAAAGAATGTACCTTTTTTTCTAATCCACATGGCGCATGGTCTCGTATAGATTATGTGTTCTTAATGAGGGAATGGTTCCAGAGAGTGTGAGATGTAAAACATAGCCCCATTTTCATATCTGATCATGCCATGGTGATCCTTACTATTAAAATGGGGGTTCGAAGGGAGGGTCCCCCACCCTGGAAATTTCTGACATATTTGTTGGGGGATAAAAAATTTGGGGACTACCTTAAAGAGCAATTGGAGGAGTACATGCGTGCTAATGTGGGATCAGTGATGTCTAAGGCCACTCTGTGGGATGCAGGAAAAGCCTATATGAGGAGTATGGTTATTCGATATGTTAAGGAGGTTAAGAAGCAAAAGCAGGATAGACTGGTGGAGCTGGATGGGCAGTTGAAGGAATTGGAAGACGCGTAACCGGAGGAGATGTGAGGAGGGCCCTAACAGCTACTAGGGAGGCCTTGAATACACTTCTGTGTGGGGAAGCTAGGAAGGCCTGGATGTTTTGTAAAAAGCTAATTTTTAAGTGGGCTAACAAACCCGGTCCATTGTTGGTCAGACCGATAAAGGAGGGTCGTTTCCCAACCCATATTACTGCCATTAAGGATAAAGGGGGTAGACTCCAACAGCAGGAAACACAGATCCAGAGATGCTTTAGTGATTTTTTTGAAACACTGTATACTGCTGAGGGGAGGAGGGAATGATGGAAGAGTTTTTAAGGAACATTGAGTTACCTCACGTGACAAGGGAACAGGTGGCAGAACTGGATAAACCTATTACGAAGGCTGAGGTGGGTATTGCAAAGACTAAAGAAAGGGAAGGCTAGTGGCCCAGATGGGTTCCCTGTTGAGTATTACAAGACCCTGGATAGTCAATTGGCGGGCTCATTATGTGACACTTTTCAACAGACAGAGGGAGAGAGCCTGGAACTTCCAGGCACGTTCCCAGATGCTGTTATATGCTTGATGCTGAAAGCTGGTAAAGAGGTGACAGAATGCGCATCTTACAGGCCAATTTCTTTATTGAATTGTGACCTGAAGATTTTGGCAAAGGTCTTGGCTGCTCAGTTGGAGGTGTTCCTCCTGGCGCTGGTTCACCCAGACCAAACCGGGTTCATTAACGGTCGCCTCTCATATCATAATGTACGTCATCTCCTGAATATTGTATGGAGAGCAAATAAAGAGAGGGAGGATATGTGCATTCTATCAATGGACGCTGAAAAAGCTTTTGATCGAGTGGAATGGGGATACCTTTTTGAGATCCTATCCCGGTTTGGTCTGGGTGAATCCTTTGTGGGGTGGATAAAAGCCAAGTATAGCTCTCCTCAGGCCAAAGTATTAGTCAATGGTACGCTATCAGAAGGATCTCATCTGGGTAGGGGAACAAGGCAGGGGTGTCCCCTATCCCCTTGCACTGGCAGTGGAGCCGTTAGCTGTAGCTATTTGGCAACATAGAGATATCGGGGATAGAGGGGTCTCTGGGAAACAATATAAGATCATGCTATATGCCATGATATGTTACTTTTGTTGCGGACCCAGGGCAGTCTGTCCTGGTATTGTTAGACATGGTGGAAAGATCTGCTGGATTCTCCAGTTACAAGCTAAACCTGGAAAAATCTGAGTTGATGCAGCTGCCTGGACAGCAGAAAGGATCAAACGTGGGGATTTAAAAAGGTAAATAAATATTTTGTATGCCTGGGAATTAGGGTGGGAAGATCACTCGGGACCTTGTATGATCTGAATTATACACCAATGGTTAAGCATCTTGGCAGATTTGAAGCGTTGGGCCTCCCTGCTGATATCCTGGCTAGGGCAGATAAATTTGATTAAGATGAACATCTTGCCTCGGTTTCTATATATAATGCAGATGCTCCATGTGGGACCAACGAGGAGGGACATTAAAAAGCTGGAAGGGGCCTTCTCTGAGTTTATTTGGAATGGGAAGTGAGCAAGGGTTAGTCTGCAGAGGCTTAAATTAGAGACCGGGAGAGGGGGCCTTAATTTTCCTGATTTTCCTGATCTGGGGTATTATTTTTTAGCAATACAGCCACTCTCTAAGGCCCTTGAAAAAGTAGTTGCCAACCAGCTTCCCGAATATCTGGCCGTGCACAATATCCTGTGCCCTGAACAGCATGGCTTTCGTGCAGGTCACAGCACCACAACCGCACTACTTGAATACTCCAACTTCCTGCACTCTGCTCTTGATGCCGGAAGTCCTGCCAGTGCCGTGTTCATTGACCTCTCCAAGGCCTTTGACACGGTTTGCCATCCTGTCCTGCTTGACTCCCTCAGATGCCTTGGTTTCTCACCTGGCTGCTTGCATGGTTCACCAACTACCTCTCTGTCAGAACTCAGTGTGTAAAAATCAATAGCACCCTATCTAACACATGACCTGTCCACTCTGGGGTTCACCAGGGCTCCATTTTAGGCCCTCTCTTCTTCAGTCTACCTCAACCCCCTTCCCTTGGCATGCCCAAGTAAGATCCTCCTCTACGCAGATGACGCTGTGCTCTTCGCCGCTGACCCCAACCCCAACACACTCCAGGCCACCCTCCAACAAGCTTTTGATAGAGCTGAGCATTGGTTCACATCACGATGGCTAGTCCTGAACCTAAAAAAGACCAAAGCTATGCTCTTCTCGCATCGCCAAAGCAAAGCCAGTGGTGCCTCTCTCGTGATACTGCCTAGCACACTAAACCCCATTGAGCAGGTTTCCTCCTACAAGTATCTGGGCATTACCTTTGATTCAGCACTCTCCTTCCATTCCCATATCAATGCCCTTTCTGCTGCCACCAGTGTCAGGATTGGACTGTTATACCGCCATAGGGACTGCCTACCAGAAGAGGCCCTTAGATTGGCAATCACCTCCTCTGTCCTGTTGCTAATCAACTATGGGCTGCCCATCTATGCTGCAAGCAACAACACTGTGCTTGCAAGAATCCAGCTTTCTATAAACAAGGCCTGCAGGCTAATGCTGGGAGCCCCTAGGCGCACCCATACGCTGCTCGCTGTACTCCACCACCAACTCTGCTCTTCAACCTTGAAGAAAGACTCCACTTCCAAACCTGCCTTCTTGTAAAAGAACCCTGCTAGGACTCTTCCACTCCTGTAGCGTGTCTCCCTCAGTCTCCACCCGCAGCACTGTCAGAACCTCCCTTATTGTCCCCAGGGTAAGGACCTCTATGGCCCAGAGATCCTTTTGCTATCGGGCTCCCTTCTGGTTCAATTTCCTCCCAGACAATATAGCTGACTCCACTAAGCTTGGTCCTTTCAAGGTCTCCCTCAGAAGCCATCTGACAAGCACTCGCTGCTGCAACTGCACATAATCCCCCACCTGCCCCTTACCTTCACCCCTAGGCTGGGTCTGCCCTGTCTACTTTTGCTGTATATACCTGGGGTCTCATGCAACATCTGCTGACTAATGTAATAAAATATCTCTGGTTGCTACCTGACAGTGGTACTGTGTACCTATATTATGACTACTGTGATCTACCTATTACCAAGCATGTACCACCAGTGAATGCCTGTAACACTGGTTGCTTTTTTAATCTAAGCATTATGTACTGTACTGTTTTGTTTGCTGTGATGTATTGCTGTCTTGATGAGGTGCCTTTGTAAATGAGTCTATGACTCAAAGGTCTGTAAACCGATGATCTAATAAATAAATAAAAAAGGTATATAGGGGACTGGGTACATAGGCCTAGGGTAGCAAGGTGGGTAGATTTGGAACAGAGGAGCTCTCCTGCAAGGCTCTAGGCATGTTTAGAGTGAAGGGGCTTGTCGGCGTACAGAGCTCTGAAAGGGAGAAATCCTTTGACACTAGTCGCTTTGGAAGGTTGGGAAAAACTTAAGAAACTGAGAGGAGCGGGTGGGCTAAATACGTTACTGGTGCCTATAGCTCGGAATCCCTATTTCTTGCCAGGATGGGAGGACCCTGGATTGAAAAGGTGGGAGCAGAAGGGAGCTTGCAGTTTGGGACATATAGGTCAAAGAGGTGAGATTCTCCCATTTTTAACGGTGAAACCGGGTCTAGAGCTGGAAGGAGGCCAATTGTTTTGTTACTTCCAGGTTAGAGCCTACCTTTCTGGGATGGAAAGAGGAGGGGAAGGGAGAGCAGAAATGTTAAAAATGGAGGCCTCAATTATGTCTGTGGTTGACAATCCAGAGGGCTTAGTTGGGAAAGTGGTTAGGGAATGCAGGAGCTGCCTCCCAGATCAGTTACAACGGGTTCGGGGACTGTGGGAAAGAGACTTGGGAGGCCCGATATCGGATCAGAACTGGGCAACGTTGTTGTCGCTGCATATGGGTCTCCTTGTATGTAATAAATTTAAAGAAGCCTTTTGTTTTTTTTTAAACTTTCTTTATTTAGTAAGCTTTTTTGGATAATCAAGGACAACAAACACAGTACATACACACAGATTACATACATAAAAGAAAAAATTAAAAAAAAAATCCATTTCCTTTTCCTTCAAAGGCAATTCATCTCGTACACTTTTGGGCTTAGGGATAATGACTCACAGATAAAGGTACAACTTCTATTCATTCAAGTTAATTTATATACTTCATGTTTCTATTAAGTAAATTCTGCATTTGAGCAACTCTTTCCACTAAGAGGAAAGAGGGCCGAGGAGAAGGGGATCGAGCTTATATCCAAGTTAACAGTCATGAAGGCCCAGTCAAGGAATAAAATCAGGCCTTGCCTCTGCCATGTACACAACCCAATGCCTCCATAAGTTCTCAAAGTGAGGCAATTTTTTATTGGTGGTGGCTGATGATGCTTCCATTCTGTATATTTTAATCATATGATCCTGCCACATCTTTAAGGTGATGGCTTTGCATGTCAGCCAGTTAGATGTTATTGCCTTTTGGGCTGCTAAAAAGGAGATTTTCAGGAGCCTAACCATTAGGGGATCCCGAAACTCCCCAGGCAATTCAAGAAAGAAATACAGTGGCGTGAAAAAGTATTTGCCCCCTTCCTGATTTTCTCTAGTATTGCATATTTGTCACACTGGATGTTTTCAGGTCTTTAGAGAAAATGTAATATTAGATAAAGGGAACCTGAGTGAACAAATAACACTTGTTTTTTTTTTAATTTCACTTATTTCATGAAAAAAGTTAACCAACACCAACTGGCACTGTGTGAAAAAGTAATTGCCCCCTTACACTTAATAACTGGTTATGCCACATTTAGCTGCAATGACTGCAACCAAACACTTCCTATAATTCAATATCAGTCTTTCACATCGCTGTGGAGGAATTTTAACCCACTCTTCCTCGCAGAACTGCTTTAATTCAGTAACATTTGGTAGGTTTTCGAGCATGAACTGCTCGTTTGGTCCTGCCACAGCATCTCTATTGGGTTTAAGTCTGACTTTGACTAGGCCACTCCAAAACTTTAATTTTACTTCTTTTAGCCATTCTGATGTGGACTTGCTTTAGAGTTTTGGATCATTGTCTTGCTGCATGACCCAACTATGCTTCAGCTTCAGCTGACCGAAGGATGACTGGACATTCTCCTTAAGAATTTTCTGGTACAGAGCAGAATTCATGGTTCCTTTAATTATGGCAAGTCATCCAGGTCCTTAGGCAGCAAAGCATCCCACACCATCACACTACCACCACCATGTTTGACTGTTGGTATGGTGTTCTTACTGTGGAATGCTGTGTTTGCTTTACGCGAGACATTATGGGATCCATGTTGTCCAAAAGTTCCACTTTGGACTCATCTGTCCATAGAACATTTTCCCAAAAGGCTTGTGGATCATCCAGGTGCTTCTTGGCAAATGAGAGATGAGCATTTATGTTCTTCTTGGTTAGCAGTGGTTTCCGCCTTGCTACTCTCACATGAAGCCCATTTTTGCCCAGTCCCTTTCTGATTGTGGAGTCATGAACGCTGACCTTAGCTGAGGCAAGAGAAGCCTGCAGTTCTTTGGATGTTGTTTTAGGATCCTTTGAGACTTCTTGGATGATTTTACGCTGCGCCCTTGGAGTAATTTTGGCAGGCCGCCCACTCCTGGGAAGGTTCACTATTGTTCCAAGTGTTCTTCATTTGGAGATTATGGCTCTCACTGTGGTTCGATGGAGTCCCAGAGCCTTAGAAATAGCTTTGTAACCCTTTCCAGACTGATAGAGGGCAACAATTTTTTCTGATCTTTTCAGGAACTTCCTTTGATCATGGCATAATGTGCTTGTTGAATCTTTGTGCTGGCAACGGACTCTGATGGTAAGGGCCAAAATAAGTGAGGTTTATATTGAGCAGGGCTGGCTGTAATCAAGCCTGGCTGTGTTCAATCAGCTGACTCTAATTATCCCTTTAATTGGTGAGTTAACTAGGGGGCAATTACTTTTTCACACAGTGCCAGTTGGTGTTGGTTAACTTTTTTCATTAAATAAATGAAATAAGTAAAAAAAAAAAAGTGTTATTTGTTCACTCAGGTTCCCTTTATCTAATATTATATTTTGTCTAAAGACCTGAAAACATCCAGTGTGACAAATATGCAATAATAGAGAAAATCAGGAAGGGGGCAAATACTTTTTCACGCCACTGTAGCAGAAAGCTGAAATTGTCAGGGCGGGACTTACCATCGACCCCAAGGCCCGCTGGAGGTCCTGGAAGAAGGGGCACAGAACTGGGCAACTCCATATAATATGTGATAAAGTTGCCGGAGCGTGTCCACAATTCCTCCAACATGCAGAGGAGCCGGAGTGCATGTATTTCATCTGAATTGCCGGAGTTCGATAGTACCTAACAAAATTCTTCCAAGAATATTCTCTCCAGCTGACTGCCGCCAACCCCCAGTGAACCCTAGTCTGTGCCCACGTCCAGACCTCATCTGATATCTGGGAGTCGAGGTCTCGTCTCCCATGCCTTCCTTAATGAGGATGTGAGTCTCCTTCCAGGCCAGGAGCCTGATATAATGTGGAAATAATATGAGATCTGACTGGAGGCCCCTACTGCCCTTCTGAATATGTCCGCAATCTGTGGAGGGAGGAACCACCACTATTAAGGTGGGTCATGAGGCTACCAATATAATTTCTGATTTGAAAATATCGAATCATCTTTCCATGAAATTCCATATCTATTAACTAGTGTTTCAAAGGGCAGAATCCTATTTCCCTCCAAAATGCCATATCAGGTGTAAGCCCCTCTCCTCCCATCTCCGGAATCCCACTGGGCGGGATGAAAGGAGCTAAAAGGGGACCGAGCAGAAGGCACCTCCATCCCCTGGCTCCCCTGTCTCTCAAGATCCCGTACCAATTATTCAAGGTAAGGACAGTGTATGGGTTGCCCACCTGACCCTGCTTAAGTTTTTCCCCCTGCCCCAATAGTACCCTGTTCAGGTTTTTTAACGGGAAAACTTCCCTAATTTCTGAAGTTTTCCACTTGGCTATGTAGAGCTGGTCTAGCCATACATGATCGTCCAAGCTGAGCTGCCTGATGATACAATTTAAAATTTGTAAGGCTAGGCCTCCTCTTTCTTAGGTAATTGTAGGAGTGAGAGGCTAACTCTAGGCTTTTGAGACCCCAAATAAAACGGGAGATTCCTCTGTTAAGGGCATTGAAGTAAGAGTCCGATGAAAATGGGAATTGCATGCGTAGGTATAGGAACCTAGGGAGGATTACCATTTTTATCGCCTCGACCCTCTGACTCAAAGGGATGGGCACAAGAGCCCACCGCTCCAGTTCTAACTTAATGTCTTTTAAGATTGGAGTAAAGTTGAGGGAAAATAACTGGTCTATGTGGGAACCCAGCTGTATTCCAAGGTATTTAATATGGGTTAAGTTCCACCTAAATGGGAACTTCTTCCGGATTCGGTCTGAGGGTTCGTATTGTATTCTCAAGACCTCCGTCTTGGCCATATTCATTTTGTACCCAGCTAAAGGGCTGAACTCTGCCAATCGTGCCCAAAGGCTCTCCAAGGACTGCTCTGGGTTCTTAAGATATACCAGAAGGTCATCTGCATAAAGGGCTAACTTATGGGTTTCCCCTCCTAGGTCCCATCCCTGAATTAACTCATCCTGTCTTATCGTCTGGGCTAGGGGCTCAAGGTATAGGGCAAAGAGCAGGGGGGAAAGGGGGCACCCCTGCCTGGTACCATGAAATAAAGATATCGGGGCGGAGACTCTGCCATTAATCTTTATGTAGGCCTTAGGGCTAGTGTATATGTTATTTATAATTTTGATAAAGAGTTCCGAAAATCCGAATGCTCTCAGGGAGAGGCCCAGGGACTCCCATGCCACCCGGTCGAGCGCTTTTCTAGGCCCAGGCTTAAAATCATTCCTGGCACCCCAACCGGGCAGCATGGTGTAGCACTGTAATGTTCTTTTAATATTGTCCTGAGTCTGTCTCACCCAAGATAAAGCCTGTTTGATCGAGGTTGATTAAATTGGTAATATCACATCCAGGCGCTGCCAGGATTGAGGCATATAGTTTATAATCTATGTTTAAGACAGAAATAGGATGGAAAGAACTGCATTGTGTGCTGTCCTTGCCCTGCTTGGGAATGCTTGAGATGATTGCATAATTCCAGGTATCTGGGGTGCCTTCCCTGAGTGCACCTCCGCATGCCCCAACAGGGGGGTCACAATCTCCCTTGCGAAAAATTTAAAAAATTCTGGAGTATATCCGTCTGGCCCAGGGGATTTTTTAGTCTTTAATCTTTTAATCGCTGATGTCATTTCCAAGGAAGTAATGGGGGTGGCCAGGGAGTCCCTGGTCTCCTGAGTTATCTTTGGAAGGTTTATTTTGGCTAAGTATCGTTCTATTTGCTCCTTGTCTGGGGGGTGGTCTGGTGCATATAAACTCGAGTAAAAGTCCCTAAACCCTGCTAGAATTTTTTCGGTGGATTTTAATAGTTGACCAGATTTAGGGTCTCGAATCTGGGTAATTGTGGACCGAGAGGCCTGTTGCCTCAGGCGGTATGCCAAGAGGCGTGAGGCTCGAGGCCCTATCTCATAATACCTCTGACGCAAACACTGGAGGGCCTGCTCCGTCCTTACATCAATTACCTTCTGAATCTGTTGTTTAATGATTTGTATATCTGGCAATACGGTGCAATCCCCTTCTGCTAGCTGTCCCTGTAACTTCTGCAGATGATTTTGGAGATCTTCTAGACGCCGGGTTTGCAGTCGTTTAAGATGGGCTGTAAATTTGATGGTCCCTCTAAATACTGTTTTCACAGTATCCCATAGGATCGTGCCCGGTGTCTCCGGGGATGTGTTATCTTGTAAGATTTGTGCAATCCTATCTGTAGCCATGTCTGTGAATTCTTTTAAATTTAATAGGTAATTATTAAACCTCCAGAGGGACTGTCCCCTCCTGACTCTCCAGTTCAGCTTCAGATACAGCTGTGCATGATCTGAGAGCACAGGTGGGATATGTTTACATTCTAACACCCTATCTTGGTGTTCCCCAGAAATCAACAGATAGTCGATTCGGGCAAACGAACCGTGGGGGAATGAAAAGTGAGTATATTCTCGTTTGCTCTTATTCTGTTTACGCCAGGCGTCCACCCAGAAGGCCCCTTTTAAGTAGTTTTTAATAAACTTGCTGGCCGTACTTTGTCTTGGAGTTTTAGTTTTAGAAGTGTCTCTTTGCTCCCACACTTGGTTTAAGTCCCCCCCTACCACCAGCAGCCCCTTTTGCTGTTCCGTGATCTTATGTAATAGAGAGCGGAATGCCTCCTTTGAGGAACCCGGAGGGGCATATATGGAAGCCAGCGTAATGGGGGCACCCTCCAGGTAGCCCGAAAGTATAGCCGAGTGTCTCGGATCAACATAGCTGGCTGTCTTTTGGAACTGGGTTCCTCTAGAGACCAGGACTGCCGAGCCCCTTCTCTTCCCCTTCCCATATGAGGCAGCAACCACCTGGTCAAATCCAAACTTCCTCAATTTTTGATGCTCAGTTTTGCTAAGGTGTGTCTCCTGTAACAAAACAAATGAGGGTTTCTGTCTTTTTATAGTAGCTAAAACCTTATACCGTTTTACTGGGTTATTCAGCCCATTAACATTGTGGGAAATAATTTTGATAACAGAATTATCCTCCATCTAGGCACCAAGGGTTGTTTCCCTCTCTGTGTTCCCGCTCATGCTCCTGTATTTTTTTCCCCTCCCTATAGCTTACCCCGACATCCCCCCTCCCCCCCAGCCAACACCTCCCATGTACTGTGCTGATTTCTGACTACCCGTTTGTCGTCCCAGATTAAGCTGCCTATGAAGTTTCTTGTTAAAATCAATTGCATTAAATTCGACTCTCACCTCAACACAACACACAATTTCTAAACCCTTAAAGGTAGGTGCCAACAGAGCAATCCTTACCCAACAACAAAACATATTTACAAGATGGCTTCCAAGGTAGGAGAACAAGAGATATTGTTCCCTATTCATTCGAGCTACCCAAGCTCGAATCGGAGGAGGAGGGGCCAGACAGATGGCTCGGTCCTCCCGAACCCCAACACTAACGGGTCCCTGCCAGATGTCATGGCTCCTCGTCACCAACCATTCGCTTATCAACACACAGTAGACCAATAATTCAAATATCTCCAATATAACTAGTCTGGAGTTTACCATGTGTTATGGCAGAGCTTAATTCCCCCCCCCATCATGCTTGTCAAAAAGGAAAACTTATGTTGTGACCCGCATTTCCCTTGTCCTTGAGGCCTCAGTAGTAGGATATGGATCTCTTATACATAATAACGACGTGCTGGCTGGCCATCCCCTGGCTTTATAGGGAATTTTCTCCAGGTCAACTTCCTCGTATTGTTGTATGATCACTTGGACAGGATCATCTTCTGACTCAAAGACCGTGTCAGTCGGAGGACCCTTCACCAACTCCCTAGTCTCAGCCGCAGTTTGATATTCATTTAGAGCCCTTTTTCTGAGTAGGTGAGGGCACTAAAACATTATGTATCCAGCGGGCCTTGTACCTCTGGCTTCCCGCCGATACCCGCTGAATTTCCCGGTCTGGGGTTCCTCCATTACCTGCCAGCGTCGCCTCTTAACGCATGTGGGAAAAAGAATAGCGGGATATATTTCCCAGGTAACGCCCTTGATCCTCCGTTACCATCGGCTAAACATACAGAATAAAAAGAAGAAAGGGAATCAATATTATACCACAGTTAAAATATGTAACGGTCTTCCTTACCATCTAGGCCGCCATATCTAATTTAGCAGGCCCATATTCCCTCGTTTCAAACAGTCTCCATCGTATCCCTCCCGTTGTCCAAAAGTCCACAAGTCTGAATGTCAGCAAACCCCATTGAGCTGTTGTTGCAGAGCTGAGGGGTCAGTTTTTGCAGGCAAAGAAGAGGTTGCAGACGACAGGATTATCCTGGCAGCAACATAGGCTTCCATAAGCTGATCTCTGGGCTCATGTATCTGTGTTCCTGTCTTCTTGAGAAACTCCCAATGCTGGTGGGTGTGTAAGCTTATGTAGCATACTTTTAATGTCTTGGAGGGTGTTAGCAGCTGCTCTCTTCCCTGTTCGCGTGGTATTATAGCACCAGGCTGGACGTCCAGGAGTTTGTGAAGTGGCCAGTTGTTCCCTGCGCTGCGAAGCCTCTGAGATTTCATGCCCCTTTGTCTTCATTGCTTGAAGCGCTTCTTCTAAGGAATGATAAATCTCAGTACCTGTTTCCCAAAATACTCTTAGGCGAGAGGGGTTAGGCGTCTGGAACCTGATGTTTAATGACTAATTTTCTGATTATCAGTATATAGGCCATGCGGCATTGCTGGATCACCGGGGGGTAGTCCTGGTCGAATATCAACCTAGCACCATTGTACTCCACGTGGCCTTGTTTCCATGCTGCACGCAATATCTGCTCCTTTTCCCTGAAGCTTGCGAATATGGCTACTATTGAACGTGGTCTGGCGGTCGCTAAACTAGGTTTAGGCATTAGCGCTCGGTGTGCCCTTTCAATCCTGAACTGTAGACCTTGTGGTAGATCCAGCACATGGCACAGCATGTCTTCCAGGAATTCGTTCATATCTCCGGTTTCTGCCGATTCAGGTAGACCATATATTCTTAAGTTATCCCGACGTGAACGGGCCTCCAGGTCTAGACATTTGGCCGAAGTGATCTCTTGTTGTTGAGCTAGATATTCAACCACTCGGGAAATCTGGATTAGGTAAGAAGCCTTTTGTAAGTTTCTCCACAGACTGTACCGTCCGCCTGCAATGGTGCATAAATATCAACCAGCTGTTCCGCTGCACTGCGGCAGGTGTGAGGACAAGTTGGGGACCTACTACCATTGCTTGTGGGAGTGTGGGGTCTTACAGAAATTTTGGAGGGCGGTGGTCCAGGAGGTGGGCAGGATGGCGGGGAAGGATACAGGACTGGATCCCATTGGGTGTCTATTTGGGATGGAGGTGACTGAGGAGGGAGAATGGGAGCCCTTACCTAGATGGATGAGGATGTTGTTCATCTTGGCCCAACACTGCATCCAAGATACTTGGGTCTCCCAGGTGAATCCTTTGATCTCACAGTGGCGGGCTGTGATACTCTGGACGTTGGCACTGGAGATACTCACTTTATTGGTGAAGGACAGATTAGAGGGCTTTTCAAGAGAGTGGGCACCTTTATTGGCAAATTTAAGTCAGGTAGAAAGTATGCCTCTTTGGGAAGGAATGGAGGAGTAAGGGTGTCGGGAGATCTGAAAGTATGGTTATAATGGTGTGATTTAGTCTGGGGGTTGAATGTTTGGGGGGGGGTTGATTCCCTCCTATTTTCATGTATATTACCAACATTAATATATAAAGATACTGGGTCTTATGATGAAGTGCTTGCTGGTTATAATGTATTCTGTAATTGATGATGGAAATATGGATGTGAACTGTTTTATAATGGTTATAGAAACATAGAATTTGACGGCAGATAAGGACCGCTTGGCCCACCCAGTCTGCCCATTTCCCTACCTGATGGATTACCTGCAGGTTCTAGTTAATCAACAGCTTGCTTCCTCCTGCCCCCCACTAGAATTGCCTTATGCCTCTCCCATGCATTCTTGAATTCTCCCACTGTTCCTGACTCCTCAACCTCCTCAGGAAGGCTGTTCCATGCATCCACAACTCTCTCTGTGTAAAAATACTTTCTAACATTACCTCTGAGCCGTCCTCCCTCTATCTTCAAATTGTGCCCCCTTGTTCTTGCACATCTCTTCTTCTGAAAGATACTACCCTCTTGTACCTTGTTAATTCACTTGAGATACTTGAAAGTTTCTATCATGTCCCCCCTCTCCCTCCTTTCCTCAAGGGTATACATATTACACATGGGTCACAGTACCAGCACTGCCCTTATTGAATTCTCCAACTTCCTACACTCCTCCTTGGATACCAGCTCCCTAGCTGGTGCAGTGTTCATTGACCTCTCAAAGGCTTTCGACACTGTCTCCCATCCACTGCTGCTGAATGTACTCTGCCTCACTGGTCTCTCGGCTGGCCCCCTGGCAT
This sequence comes from Neoceratodus forsteri, assembly GCA_016271365.2. Lineage (NCBI taxonomy): Eukaryota > Metazoa > Chordata > Ceratodontiformes > Ceratodontidae > Neoceratodus > Neoceratodus forsteri. The sequence goes on along the minus strand of CM057451.1, from coordinate 326,816,306 downwards.
AGGTGTTAGCTATCTTGACACCGATCCCAGTGTGTGTCAAGATTAATAGCATACCTCCATACCCATCCCATTCTCTCTGGGGTCCCCTAAGGCTCCATCCTGGGCCCCTTCTCTTCTCGCTTATCTGAACACTCTGCCCAGTGCATGCTCTGGCAAAATTCTGCTGTATGCAGGCGGCTGTCCTTTTGCCACCCACGTAATCCCATCTCCCTACAGGACTCCCTACAGCAGTCTTTCAACAGTGCCGAGGCTTGGTTTATGAGCGCAGACTTGTCATCAATCTTAAGAAAACCAAAACTATGCTCTTTTCACACCCCAAAACAAAGCTAGCAACCACCCACTCTATATCCTTCCAAGCACCAACCAACCACTGGAACAAGTCTGCTCTACAATTACCTTGGGGTTACCTTGATTCAGCCCTCACATTTCACAACCACATTGGCCCTAACATCCGCCACCAACACACGGCTTGTCCTATTCCCCATAAAACCTGCCTTCCCCCAAATGCTCTCCGGCTAGCTGTTACATCGTCCGTTCTGTCCCTTGGTAGACTATGGTCTACCAGTATACTTGCTGCCGACACCACTGCACTCAACAAAATTCACCTAACCCTGAATAAAGCGTGCAGATTGACTGGTGCCCCCAGGCTCACACGCACCTGTCAGCTATATGTCGATGCTAACCTGCTTACCCTGGATGAACAGCTCCGACACCAGACCTGTCTCCTCACCAAAAACTCTACTGGCCTCTCTGGGGTAACGGCATCCATCCACCAGAGCCCTCCCACCATTGCAACACGGTCTTCCTACAAGACCACTCTAAAGGTCCCCAGAACAAGAACCAGCCGTGGCCAGAGGTCCTTCAGCTATAGAGCCCCAACCTGGTTCAACTCTCTCCCTACCACCATCACCAATGCCATCACCATCTCCACATTCAAAACCGCACTTTGGAACCACATCTTCAGCAGTCGTAACTGCTCCTGTCTCTGAACATAGCCTCCACCTCTTTTTCTCTTGACAATGCCCCCCGGGCAGCTCTCCACCCAACCATCCCCTCCACCACTTCCCTGTACACCATGCCTAGGTTTAACCTGGCCAGTGCCAGCTGTTTCAATGTTTATCTACCAGAATGCTCACTTGATACCGACTTGTGTAATACCTGTTATCAATTACATGTACCCTGTACCCAATTGTATTTGTCTGACCACAATGTGACGTGGCACCTCTGGTGAATGCCTATTGATTTTTTGCAAATCTTTGCTATGTAACCGGAACGCAATGTATGTCTTTATGTGACGAAGTACCTTTGGAAACGAGCCTCTGGCTCAAAGGTTGTAAACTGACTCTTAAATAAATAAATATTAAGCTGGTTTAGTCTCTCCTCGTATGTCTTCTGGTGCAGACCTTGCACCATTTTGGTTGCCCTCCTCTAAACAGCCTCCACTCTATGTTTTTGCGGAGATGGGATCTCCAGAATTGCATGCAGTACTCCAGATGGGGTCTCACTAACTGTCTGTAGAGAGGGATAACAACTTCCTGTTTTCTACTGTTGATGCCTCTCCCTATGCATCCCAGTATCCCCAGCCCTCCTTACTGCCTTCTCACTTTGCTTCACCTTTAGGTCATCTGATATAATTACTCCTAGGTCTCTTTCGATTTTGTTGTTGTTATTAACTCACCCCCATTGTGTACTCTTCCCCTGGCGTTTTGTTTCCCAGATGCATTACTTTGCATTGAATCTGAGCTGCCACGTATTTGACCATTCCTCCAACCTTGCCAAGTCCCTTTTCATTCTTTCCACCCCACCTTGTGTATCAACCCTGTTGCAGATCTTTGTGTCATCTGCAAAGAGGCATACCTTTCTTTCCAGGTGCTCTCCCAATGTCACTTATAAAGATATTAAAGAGGACCGGTCCCAGTACCGAACCCTGCGGTACCCCACTAATTACCCTCCTTTCTTCACTGTGGACTCCGTTTACTATTACCTTTTCGTCCTGTTGTTCAGCCAGTTTTTTTATTCAGGCTACCACCTTGGGACCCACTCCAAGGCTGGCTAACTTGTATATTAATCTTTTGTGTGAGACTGTATCGAATGCCTTGCTAAAATCTAGGTAGGCCATATCCACAGCCCCTCCCTGGTCTACTACTTTGGTCACCCAATCAAAGAAATCTATTAAGTTCGTCTGACATGACCTTCCTGCTGTGAAACCATACTGCCTTGGGTCCTGTGCCCCACTGGCCTCTAGGTACTCAACGGTTCTTTCCTTCAGAAGTGATTCCATCATTTTCCCTACCACTCAAGTCAAACTAACTGGTCTGTAGTTTCCTGCCTCTGCCCTGCTCCCACTTTTGTGAAGTGGAATCACATTTGCCCTCCTCCAGTCCTCAGGTACCACTCCATCCTCCCATGATTTGTTAAAGAGAGTAGTCAGTGGTGTTACTAGTTCTACCCTTAGTTCTTTTAGTATTCTTGGGTGAATCCCATCAGTCCCCATTGCTTTGTCCACCCTCAGTTTCAAGAGTTCTTTCAAAACCCTTTCTTCTGCGAATGGACTGGTATCAACCCCCCTTTTCAGAGTTTCTCCCTTGTTTGGTTTAGGCATCTCCCCCTCCTCTTTTTATGCAAAAAAAAATAAAGGGATAGAGAAATACAGGGCCGTCTGGAAGACTTAGAAAACCGAGCCCGTCAGAATAATTTCCGAATTCATGGAATACCCTAGGGGGCAGAAGAAGGGTTTGCAACCTCTGTCAGTTTCATTCAGCAAGTGCTTCGCTTTGTGATGGAAATTCCCACAGACCTTGATATCACGATGGACAGGGCTCACCGATCCCTAGTGCCCAAACCCACCAGCCCCTCGGCGCGGCCCAGATCCTGGGTGATCAGGATGGTCCTGTTCCAGAGCAAAGAGTGGGTGCTCCGAGAGGCCTGGAGATTGAGAAATCTTAAATATAAGGAGTATCCCATTTTCTTCGAGCAAGACTTCTCTACGGCCCTGCAAAGCGAGAGGCAGAAAACAAGGGCAGTAATCAAAGACATCAGGGAAAAGAAGAACCTGTGGGCCCAGTTGCTATATCCTGCCAGAATCAAACTCTACTTGGAGACGGGCCCAAAAACATATAGTGGCCTAGTAGAGCTCATGCCACAGCTACAGGAATGGAAAATCTCTCCATCTGACATGGAAATGGCCCTGCTGGAACACAAAATTGCATCCAGCGCATGGAGTGTTGCCACAAAAGGACATTCAAGAATCGCCCCAGGAACGATGCCAGCGTCCCTCACCTAGGACATTTCTAGAGTCATCCGACGAGCAGATAGGAAGAAAGAAGACCAGGAATCATTTCTCCCCACCGGCCCGAAATGCTGAGAAGAGCGGGTGTACAGCCAGTCAAATGTTCGCACTGGTAAGTGTGGGGACACACTTATTACAACTCGGACAGTACACCAATTCAACTGGTTCAAGCTACCTTCCTATCTTTAATAGATTACGCGGATCTGCTCTACAGCCACTGCACTGGCTAAGTTGGACACCCTCAACCACAGAGCTATCAGGTTCATTACTGGCCTTCCACTTTCCACACACCACTGCTCCCTGTACTCGTCGTTAAGCTGGACTTCCCTTCACTATAGAAGGAATAGAAACGCCGCCCTATGGGCCTTCAGAGACCAACAAACTCCCCTCATATATCTCAGATTGTATTCCCCAGAGTGTGTTAGGCACCTACGCTCTAAGGAGCTATTCCCTAATTGCCCTCCAAGTTCCAAGGGTCAAAACTTGTTTCGGCAAAGCTGCTCTAAGCTTCTCTTTACCCACATTGTGGAACGGTTTACAAAGGAACGTGAAGCTGAGCTAACCTGTTAGTCTGAATATCTTCAAGGCGCTCTACGACTGCTACATGAAAGCACCTTGCAAATGTTTTCCTTACCGCTAGCCCACTAATTCAGCAACTCCCCCTTTCCATCCTAACGCTCGCCATGTTTCTACTCCTGGCTCTCACTCTTCCCCTATTAACTCTTCCTGCTGCACCCACCCTTCCCTGTCCACTCCAGCCTTGCTAAAGTCCCACCCCATCCATAGTAGTGTCCCAATTATCTACCCCTCCTCCGTCATTATCATAATAAACAAGTACATGACAGCCATCGTCACTTTCTGTGGTTTTAGCTCAATTTTTCCCCCCCAGTCGTCAGTAATATATCCCTCCTCTTCTTTACCTCTCTAACCTGCCACCCCATACGACTCTTTCCCTATATGTGAATTTATGGCTGCCTCACTCAAAAGATCTCTGCTTATAACCCCTGTATGCCTATGGTTGATTGTACATCTGCTGACCTCTTCAATTGTAAATTAATGCTGTTTTTTTATTTATTTCAACCTTGTACTGTACTGTATACACTGTATATACTTTTTCTTCCTTGTATATTATTGCTTTTTGTATACCTGCTTCTGTACTGTACTTTGATGTATTCATGACCAGGTCCACCTTGCAAATGAGCCTTGCTAAATGATGCCCGCCTGGATAAATAAAGATTTTTATTGATTGATTGACGCCCTAAAAACGTTTTACTTTCTCACCTCACTGAATAGACTACCTATCGTATATGAATCTGAGACTGTTTATGAAACCCGTGGTGAGGGGGAGACCAGAACCTGGGAGGAGGGGGGAATCTTGGATAGCCGCAGCAAGATTAAGCCACTTACTCTGTGAACAAAACGTGAGATAGGTGAGCGGTATGGATGTAAACAAATGGGGTATGCCGCAAGGATAAGACGTGGTGACTGGGGGGAGGATCGGGAGATCTGCAGCATTAAGGCACTAAATTGATCTTGTTTCTGTTAAAAAGTGGGTACAGTCATGCTACAAGGCTGCGGCTGTTCATTGGTGTGGGATGGGAGTATCTAAAGGCATACGGATGCATTTGGGGAAAGTGAATCTGATGGGAAGGGGGGCCGGAGGGTTGGAGCGAACATATCTGTGTTTCTACTATTGCTATGGATAGAGCTAATCGCACAAGTTACAACACTAAAGCGAGACTCCCCATTATACCCGGTGTTGCTATAGAGCCCGGACATCTGGCTGGGACTCATTCTCACTAGAGTCCAGGGAGATCGAGCCAATAACTTGACTCTTCTTCCTCCTCTCCAGGTAGAGCAGGTTACACAACAGCTCACCTGGACTTTAAGGGTGCTTGTTGAATGGCACCCTTACCTTGGAGGTCACTCTGTATATAGTTCTCTCTCTCTCTCCGGAGGTGGTCCTCAAGTTGAGAGTTCCATCTTGAGGGATGTTTAGTTAGGAAATAAGTTATTGTCTACTGTTTTTGTTATGTGTTACCTGGATACTTTCCAGATTAGTGCCATACTTATAGAATTGGAGACTGTGGAATGCAAGGGAAGTTCAACTGAGAGAACTGCCTTAGCCCCGGGAATGGGAGAGGGAGGGGGAGGTTTTCATTTAGATGTGGACCACGGGAAGGGGCAAAGATGGTAGGGGACGCCAGCTCGAGAACAACCGAGCGTTGTTATCCTTGAGCAAATAGGTGATAGGCGTAGTATTACGATTTTATCACACAATGTGAATGGATTAAACAACCTGGTGAAGAGGCAGAAAGTTCTCTTGGTCCTCAAAAAACAAGCTTCTTCTTTTATATTATTGCAGGAGCCACATCTTAACAAGTCAGAGCACGCTAAGTTGGGGAGATTTGGTTTCTCTCAAGTGGTGGCTTCTTGTGGGAACGGGAAAACGGGCACAGCCATACTAGTCGCCCGTGGGACACCACTGAGTGTGTCCTCCACTTACTCGGATCCAGAGGGACGTCTGGTAGTGCTAGTCGAAGTGCTGGAGGGCACCCCGATCACACTAGCCTCACTTTACGTTCCCCCAGGGTACACAGTTGCCACAGTTAGGGCCCTGTTGCATAAAATTACTGAACTTCATACTGGTACTTTAGTAGTGGGTATAGACTTAACCCAAACAATAGAGCAGATATACTCTTCCAGCTTAAGGCACCTTAAAAAAACACCAGCTAGTAAAACAATTAAGGAATATATGCGGAGGGCCCTGTAGGTCGATGCCTGGAGACAACTCCATCCTGGAAAAAGAGAGTAATTTTTTTTTTTTTATTTTGGTCTTTGGTAACCGGGTAAGGCCCACTAGGCACAAGTGCCTGTTTTCAGGGGCGATCTGGGAGCACTGGGCGGTTAAGTGATTTGCTCAGAGTCACACAGTATGCAAGTGGAGGCTGTGAGAATCAAACTCAGGTCTGGTTTGCTGGATGTATCAAGCTTGTTCATACTTCGTTTCTCTAACCTATATTGCCAGCCATTCAGGTCTTGTCTGCTGGATATATCAAGCTTGTTCACACCTCGTCCCTCTAACCTCTAGGCTATACTGCCATTTCTCCCCTCCTCACGGCTCATATGCCCGCCTTGATCACTTTTTAGTTTCGGGAGAACACCGCCATAAGGTGAGGAGCTGCACACATATCCCTTCAACTCTGTCCGACCACTCAAAGCTCTCCCTGAAGTTAGATTGGAGTTCAGAAAGGAGACAGTCCCCCTGGAAGTTTAATAATTACCTACTAAACCTGAAAGAATTCACTGAATTAATTAAACAACGAATACCTCAAATCATCCAGGAGAATGACTCCCCACAGGTCTCCAGAGTAACCCTACGGGATACAATAAAAGTAGTTTTGAGGGGTGACATGATTAAATTTGAGGCTCGCTATAGAAAACAAAATATGCAACTAGAAAAGCCCCAGCAGCAGTTACAGGAGGCGATCTTGCTGTCTGGCCCTTATTACAAGTTACTAAGCAACAGATCCAAAAAATAATTGATGTGAAGACAGAATAGGCCCTACAGCGTCTCCGCCAAAAATACTATGAGTCAGCGTCGAGGGCAACTTGCCTGCTGGCCCACTGGTTAAGGCAGCAGACCTCCCAAGCTATGATAACCCAGATTAGGGATCCCAAAAAGGTCTGTTAGTGAGAATGCCTAAACAAATTCTGGAATCCTTTAAGGAATATTACCATACCCTATATACCCCGGAGCAAGTGGCACACAAATCCAAGCTTATCTTTCAGAGCTGAAGCTGCCTAAGCTCACGCACAAACTTGGGTCACAAATAGACCATTCACCCCAGTGGAGTTAACCAGAGCAACAAAATCACATAAACCTAACAAGGCCCCGGGCCCTGATAGGTACACACCTGAATTTTTCAGGTTTTTAAGAAGGAGGTTGAGGTTCCCCTCCTAGCAGTCTGTAGGGCCTCCCGAAATGGAGAGGATTTACCTGAGACCTGGAATTACGCTGTCATTACCAGCATTCCGAAGCCGGACAAAGACATCACTCATTGTAAGTCATATCGACCTATATCTATATTAAATATAGATTATAAATTGTATGCTACTTTAATAGCGAAACACTTGGAATAGTTTCTTATGACCAGATGGGCTTCATCCCTGGATGACGGACCAGGACAATATCAAGAGGATCCTGTTTCTCCTACACCATGCCACCCGATCGGGGTCTCCCTTCCTACTACTGAGCTTGGATGCTGAGAAGGCCTTCGACAGGATGGCATGGAATTTCCTGAGTTATACACTTGAAGCTTTTGAGTTTTCAGAAACATTTATCAGGATCATAAATAATATTTACTCTGGCCCTAAGGCCTACATCAAAATAAATGGGGAGGTGTCCACCCCAATTTCCTTGCTCCGGAGTACTAGACAGGGATGCCCTCTCTCCCCGCTCCTGTTCACCTTATACCTGGAGCCATTGGCACAGGACTTGAGGTGGAGGGCCTGCAGATGGGGGAGGGGGAGAGAGACCCACAAACTAGCCCTGTATGTGGATGATCTGTTGATCTACCTTAACAATCCAGAGGAAAGTCTGGTACCACTTTGGGATTACTTGAAGGAGTTCAGCCTACTGGCAGGATATAAGGTAAACACCAGCAAGACTGAGGTGTTAAACATTAGGGAGGAACTTAGGATTTGTATGCAAAGACTTTGCAAAGGTCTTTGTGAAAAACTATATAACGCTCCTTACACATAAGGACCTGAAGCTCGGAAATCCTTCGAGCGAAAGTAATGGCAACTGAAAGTAACACTTTCCATGACAGAAAGTGTAGCTCGCAAGATGTGGCTGGTTCAAAAGGAGGCACCATGAGTTTATTTAACACAAAATTAAGGTCCCACAGTAGGACAGGGTCCCTAATTGGGGGCTTCAGATGTAGGATGCCCTGCAGGAAGGTACACAGAATTAGTTGCTGTACTGGTCCTTGTAAGAACAGATCCAGAAACAGATGATTTGACACATTTTATTGGACTAACATAGTTGTTACAAAAGAAAATGGTGCTTAAGCTTTCAGACCAACCAAGTCCTTCCTCGGAAGCTTATGACAGTTGCGTAGAAAATCACTTTCTATTAACACCCAGATCATGCATAAAAAAACCTGAAAGAATTCTCATTGCAGGAAGGTGTGAGAGACATCAAGTTGGACCACTGAGCATCCATTCATAGGTACATGGTATGCAGAGATGGCACAGAGATATACCTTAATAGAGGAGTACCGCAAACTCGAGTCTGAGAGGAACAGAAGGCACTCCAAAACCTGATCCACTGGACAGGTGAAAGGATTTAAATGGTACAATGCAGCCCAAAGCACTTCCATTAAGTGGTTCTGCTGGAGAGCTTCCTGACTGCCACTAACATATCTGCCACCCTGGGGGAGACACCAAATCTGGCAATGGCTGTGTCCTCAGGAGCCATGTATAGAGATGGAGAAACTTGAGGTCCGAATGGACCAGGGTGCCCTGTTCCTGGGATAGTAAGCCTTTGCACAGGGGCAAGGACCATGGAGGATCCACAGCTAGTTGCTTTAGCAAGCGGAACCAGATCTGATGAGGCCAGAAAGGGGTTATGAGAATCATTGTAGCCCCCTCCATCTAGAGTTTGATCAAAACTTGAAGGATCAGGAAGGCATACAGAAACCTCCCTGTCCAGGAGAGGGACAGTGCGTCACAGAAAACTCCAGGCCCTGGATCTAGAGAGCAGAAAAGCAGCAGTTTTGCGTTGTGTGGGGATGCAAAAAGGTCCAATTCGGGCCAATCCCATCTGTGGAAGAGGTCTTCCACTGAGGTCAGAAGTTCCCACTCATGGGTTCTGGACCGCAAATACTTTAGGCTGTCTGCCAGAACATTTTGGTCGCCGGGACCATACGTACATACGAACATATGACTATGCCAGCAGAAACAGACCACTCTGTCTATCCAAGTCTGCTTGAGTGTGCAGCTAGCACCCCTAGTTTGCAGCTGCCCCACCCTACTCCCATTTGTCATCCCACTGCCACCCCCACCTCCCCCACCCTCACTCTCCCCTGTTCCCTGTCCCATGCCCTTTTGAAACTGTTCACAGATTTACATGATACCACCCATTCTGGTAGGGCATTCCATTTGCTACCACCCTCTGTGAAATAATGTCTCCTCATTTCCTTCCTAAATCTTCCCCTCCATTCTTAGCGCATGTCCCTGCTGACCCTCCTCCTCCTTAACTTAAAGACCCCATCTGCCCCATCCTTATTGATTCCCCTCAGATACTTGAATGTCTCTATCATGTCCCCCCTGTCCCTTCTATCCTCCAGGGTGTACATATTCAGGTCTCTCAGCCTGCTGTCATAGTCTGTCCCTTCCATTCCACATATCATCTTTATTGCCCTCCTCTGCACCCCCTCCAGTAGCCTGATATCACGCTTTAGGTATGGCCTCCAAAACTGCAAGTGTAGCCTTACCAGCGACCTGTAGAGGGGCAAGATCACCTCTCTTCGCCTGAACAATAAAACCCTCGCTATGCACCCCCACATTTTGTTCACTTTTGCAGCTGCTCTCCTGAACTGGGCAGTGTTGTCCGTGGTCCCTGTTATCATTACCCCTAGGTCCTTCTCCTCCTCAGTGATCACCAGCTTAACCCCTCCCAACCAGTATTCTCTCCTTGGGTTCTTCACCCCAAAGTGCATAACCTTACTTTTCTTGCATTGAACCCCAGCTGCCACCTCTCTGACCACTCCTCTAGCTTGCTTAGGTCCCCCTGCAGCTGCTTCCATCCCTCCTCTCCATTCACCACTGCTCCGATTTTGGTGTAATCAGCGAACAGACTCATCTTGCTCACCACCCCATGTGCAATGTCTGATATGAAGAGCCCGAACAATACTGGCCCCAACACAGAGCCCTGTGGCACCCCACTCGTCACCGGCCTTGGAGTTGAGAGCTCCCCTCTCACTGCCAGCCGTTGCAGCCTCCCACTCAGCCAGCTTGTAATCCAGTTCATCATTTTTGCCCCTACCCCTACACCAGTTAGCTTCCCCCCCAAGCCACCCATGAGGCACAGAATCAAAGGCCTTGCTGAAGTCCAAGTAAAGAACATCCACCGCATGACCCTTATCCAGCTCGCCTGTCACCCAGTCATAATGTTGTATCAGGTTGGTTTGACAAGATTTCCCTGAAACAAACTCATGCTGCCTCACATCCTGGAGGCCATTGTCCTCCAGGTACGACACCAGTCTTTCCTTTAGTATTGTCTCCATGAGTTTGCACACTATGGAGGTGAGACTTACCGGGCGATAATTACCCGGTTCATGCCTTGGTCCGCTCTTGTGTAATGGTACTACATGTGCCATCCTCCAGTCCAGTGGCACACATCCTGACTCCAGTGAGGTGCTGTACAGATCCTCCAGCGGCTCCGCCAACACCTCTGTCAACTCCCTCAACACCCTGGGGTGGATACCATCTGGCCATGGTGCCTTGTCTACCTTCAGTGCCATCAGTTCCTCTAGGACTGTACTTGCCTCAATTCTTCCATCTGTTGCTCCACTTCCCTGTCCCCACCCTCCCAGCCCATGGTGGTAGCGGTCCCCCTTTTCCGTGTACACTGAGCAAAAGTATTCATTCAGTGCTTCTGCCTGCTCCTCCCCTTTTCTGTCCACTCCTACCCCTTTGTATCCTCACTATTGTCTCCTTGCACTTCCTTTTCTCCCTGATATACCTGAAAAGTCTTTCTCCCCTCCCCCACGTTAATTCCTGCAGTATTCTCAGCTCCCTGGGCATTGGCTTCTTTCACTTTTCTGGTCACTTCCCTGGACCATCTTGCATACTCCTTCCTGTCCACTTCCTTCCCTGTCCTTCTATACGTCTGGTGCACCTCTCATTTTGCTCTCCCCATCTCCACTACCTTGCTGTTCAACCAACATGGTTTTCTTGCTCTGCTCCTCTTACTCTGTGTCTTGGTGCAGGCTTCTGTTGCCTCTGTAATCCCCCTTTTAATAATATCCCATTTCTGCTCTGCAGCCGTCTCCTGCCTTATGCCCTCTAGTTTTCCTTTCAGTACTTCCTGCATCCTCCGAAGTCTGCCCCCTGAAGTTTACTTACCTGAGTGCTCCCGCACATCATGATATTAAACCTCACCATTTGGTGATCTCTGTCGGCTAGTGGATCCTCCACCTTTATTTCCCTCACTGCCTCCCCATCTCGACAACACCAGATCTAAAGTGTTCTTTAACCTAGTAGGTTCACTAACCAACTGTGTCAGGAGATCCTCCTGGATTGCGTCCAGAGCACTTGCTCCTAGCACTGGAGGTGACTGGAATGCTCCAGTCAACCCCCAGCAAGTTGAAATCCCCCACGATGACCACCTTCCCTTTTCTACATACCTTTCTGATTTGTCCTGCTATTTCCCTGTCAAGCTGCTCAGACTGGGATGGTGGCCTTTATACCACTCCAAACCTCAGTTTCCTACCCCTTGAGTCTAGGAGCTGCAGCCAGATTGCCTCTGTTCTCCTTACTTCCCCCTTGTCCCCTGTGCATTTGATCCTGTCCCTCACATAGACTGCCACCCCACCAGCCCTCCCTTCCTTACAGTCCTTCCTGTATACTTTGTATCCTGGGATTGTCAGATCCCAGTCCCGGTGCTCAGTTGCCCACGTTTCTGTGACAGCTGCAATATCCAACCTCCATACTGCTAAGAGTGCCTGTTGCTCAGCAGATTTGTTGCCTAAGCTTCTTGCATTCAGCGAGACCACTCTCCATCCTGCCCCCTTCCCTTCATTGGCCTCCATTTCCTTCCTTCTACTACCTCCTTTTTCGGCCACCCCGAGTCCTTCCCTGCTAGCCTGGGGGGTAGGCTGTGACTCCACTCTATCAGATCCCTGCCTACCTGCTGTCCACTTGCCACCCCCCCCATCTAGTTTAAATCCACCTTTGTATCCGACTTTACACTGAATCAGACAATACTCCTTCAAACAACATGAAGTCTTGCTATATTATGACATATGCAGTGAGTCCCAACCTTCGAACTGCTCCGGAGGTGAAAGAGTTAACTTTCCATGCCAGGCATGGAACCTTGAGCGCGAGCTCGGTTGAAAACTCTGTCTGTTGTTGCTCAAACTCAAACTGTCAGATTCTTTACTCCGCTTAACTGAACAGTCGCTCTGGAGATTTCTCCTTCTGCTCGGTTCGTTTGTTGGTTAAAAAGGTTTATTTTTCGGTTTCTTGACCGAAATTAAACCACAATCGGTCGGTTCAAGCTCTACCTGTGGTATTGTAAGTAATAGATAGGCTTACATTTATTTTCTTCTGTGTGGAACTTGTAAACGTCTTTTTCGGTTCGGTTTGAACCAATCATGTTGTTTTAAAAATAACTTTCTAGTCCTTTAGAGTGCAGTTCCCGGTTCTTATCGGTTCTAAAAAAAACGGATTTCATTACGTCTTTTGCCACGACCCGTGACACGGTTGGGAACCGATAAGAGAGTCTTGCTTGGCTGATTGCCGCTAACAGGCAAGTTTGGTTAGGCTGGCACTATGTGCACTATGTCTGAGAAACCCAAAAGGAAAACCGGACCCACTGGGTTTCAGCACTGTGGTCTCTGTGGGGAAGCCTTTGCTAAGGCTGACCCACACACCACCTGTGTATATTGTCTGGGGTTTGACCATCTCAATGCAGACTGCCAGATTTGTAAGAATTTTCCTGCTGCCACCGTGGAAAAGAGAGTTGGTAGGCTCAGGGAAAGGGAGGCCAAAAAGTCCGCTGACCCGGATGGCCAGCCCGGTTCGGTACCAACCGAACCGGAGGGAGTGCCCTCTGACCAGGGCGATACTTTGGCAACGAAGAGCCAGCTCTGAGGAGCCGGTTCCAACTAAAAGGACTAGAAAGTCAGCTAGTATGGAGCCAAAAGTTCTTTCTCCAACCGCTGAGGAAATAGCTAAAGCAATTCAAATTGTCCAGTCTCTTTCCTCGGTTCCGTCCGAATCGACACCATCAGGGAAGCACTCGGTTCGGCCGGTTCCACCGGTTCAAGATTATGCTTTTAAGGATTTTTATGAACCGGAGGAAAGGGAGGAGGAGTATGAGGAGAGTGAATGTGATTTTGAAGGTCTGGATGTGCCCATTGAACCGGACATCTCTCCAGACAGACCTTCAGGGGTACCCCCCCTCCAGGCTATCTGAGTCCCTCTCATTTTATGTTCTATAAGAAAGTTGTTGAAACTCTCCATCTCCTGTTGAGGAAGCTGTTGATGATCAAGAAGAGCCTGATTATGTAGAAATGATGGATATTCCAGAGTCTAGGGAGACTGTCTATTCCCTTGCACAAATCCTTTAGAAACAGACAGTAAAAATTAAAAACTCCTCACTCTGTCCTTCCTGTTGATAAAAGGATGGACAAGAGGTATACATTATCAGGCTCTGATATGGAGTTTCTCTCTCAGCAATGCAGCCATGTGGGGGTAGTGCAGGCTGCTGCCTGTGACAAGGCAAATATTCCTCTAGCCTCTCACCCTCCTGAAAAGGACTCCAGGAGGATGGTTGCCATGGCAAAGAAACAGTACATGGCAGCATCTTTAGGACTCAGACAAGCAAATTATATGGCTTATGCTGCTAGATACCAGAAATCCAGATGGGACACTGTGCTGGCCCTAGCAAAACAGGCCCCTGGCCAGCTCGCCAGGGAGTTGGAGCAGGTGGCTGCGGATGGTATTGAGGCATCCAAGGTGCAATTTCATGCTGCAGTAGACTCTAATGATGTATCATCTAGAGTCATGGCTACATCTGTGGCTCTTCGCAGAATGGCCTGGCTCAGATGCACTACCCTGTCACAGGATACTCAGTCTAAGGCTATGGATTTTCCTGTTGTGGGCAATTCTCTGTTTGGGGAGCAGACAGAGAATTATATGAAGAAAATGGATGAATATAGGAGTGCACAGGCCAAAGAAAGGCAAACCACTCCTCAAAGGCAGCATGTCAGGGGCGGGGGCAGGCCTTTTCATAGGCCTTTTTACGAAGCCCAGGCCTCCTCTTCTGCTTATGCCCAGAGGGGGTTCTTTAGAGGGAGAGGCAGACTGGGACAAGTAAGCCTGCTTCTCCCCTCAGCCCAAAGCCCCTGCCAAGCAGGCTCCCTGATGGGGTGGCTAGGCCCTATTCTCCACTACGGTCGGGGCAGGCTGGCTTACTTTGTCCAGGACTGGAAGTCTTTAACATCAGACAAGTGGGTCCTGGAAGTAGTAAGCCAGGGACTGGTTCTCAGCTTCAAAACATTTCCGAAGATGAGATCCAGGTCCTTTCCACCTGCAAATCCATCAGAGGCTCTTGCCCTAGAAACAGAAGTTTCTACCCTCCTGGCTCTCAGAGCTGTGGAAAGGGTTCCATCCTTACACCAGGGCAAAGGGTTGTACTCCAGGTACTTCCTTATCCCAAAAAAGACAGGAGAATGGCGGCCCATCCTGGATCTCAGATATCTAAACAAGCACCTTTTAAAACCAAAATTCAAAATAGTGACTCTGGGAATTATTTTACCCTCTCTAAGGCCAGGGGACTGGCTAGCCTCCCTGGACCGCAAGGATTCCTACTTCCATGTTCTTATCAGAAGCTCCCATCGAAAGTACCTCAGATTCGAACTGCCCTCAGGCCATTACCAGTTCAGAGCAATGCCCTTCGGCCTCACCTCGGCCCCGAGGGTATTCACAAAATGCCTGGCAGTAGCAGTTGCCCTCTTAAGAAGGCAAAAGATTGCCATTTTTCCTTATCTGGATGACTGGCTCATAGTAGGCCAGTCTCCAGACCAGGTCAAACTGCACCTTCAGGTAACTCAGCGACTGCTCACATCTCTAGGTTTCCTTCTCAATCTTCCAAAGTCAGTTGTAGAGCCTGTCCAGCTTCTCACCTTCATAGGTGCAGAACTGAACACAAAAGAGGCCAGAGCCTTCCTTCCTCTGGAAAGAGCAAGGACCCTGGTCTCTCTGGCCTCCTCTTTCACCCTGCAGGTCTCTCGACCAGCAAGGCATTTTCTTCAGCTCCTGGGGCACACGGCTGCTTCTACAGCAGTAATGCAGGGAGCAAGATTTCTGATGAGGGATGTCCAGTTCCATTTGAGAGCCTTTTGGTCTCAAAGGAGAGACCCTCTAACCAAATTGATCCCAGTGACTCGAACCCTGATCCAGGCCCTTCAGTGGTGGCAGGACCAGAGCAATCTGAGACAGGGGGTGCCCTTCACCCCCCAGTCTCACTCCTTAATCCTTACTACAGATGCATCCCCCTTGGGGTGGGGAGCTCACATGGGCGATCTCACTACCCAGGGATTGTGGTCCCCACAGGAATCTCTGCTCCACATCAATCTATTGGAACTCAGAACAGTTTTTCTAGCACTTCAAGATTTTTCCACATCTGTTCAGAACAAGGTTGTACAGGTCAGAACAGACAACACCACTACAATGTGGTACATCAACAAGCAAGGAGGCACTCGGTCTACGGCCTTGTGCACCGAAGCAATGAAGTTGTGGTCTCTGGCTTATTCCCTGAACGCCTCCCTTACGGCAGCTCACCTCCCAGGCAAGGACAATGTCCTGGCAGATGCTCTCAGCAGGATTTCCCAGGGCCATCACGAATGGGCACTGGATTCCCTAGTACTAGAGGTGGTATTTGCCAGATGGGGCACCCCGCAGATAGATCTCTTTGCAGCCCCAGACAATCACCAACTTCCCCCTTTTTGCTGCAGGCCCCCAGTGTTGGGCTCAGTCCTCTGGATGCCTTCCTTCTCGGTTGGGAAGGAAGTTTCTATGCTTTTCCCCTTCCTCTGTTCAAGGTGCTAGTCAAAATCAGATCTCAACCCTGCAAGATGATCCTGATTGCTCCAGATTGGGCCAGACAGCCCTGGTACCCACTCCTCATGTCCTTAGCAGTCCACCTTCCCCTGTGTCTTCCCAGGAATCACAACCTGTTAACCTATGCCCAGGGGAGAGTTTGGTATCCGAACCTCAAATCTCTCAATCTCAAGGCCTGGCTCTTGAAGAGTTAGAGTTTGCTGACCTACACCTCTCCCAAGGTGTATTGGATATTTTGAAGGCCTCTAGGAAGCCTTCCACCAGGGCTACTTATAATTCCAAATGGAAGAGATTTTCCATATGGTGCTCATGCAGTATATATTACCCCAGAATCTGCTGATTTGCCCACAATCCTGGATTATTTGGTGCATTTGAATTCTTGGAGCTGAGACCAGCTACCCTAAAAGTGCACCTGGCAGCTGTGGCCTGCTTTCTATCAGCAGGTAAACCCTCTTCTTTTCAGTTCACCGTATTCTCCAAGTTTTTCAAGGGGTTGCTTCACACCAACCCTCCATTCAGGGACCCTGCCCTGCTTGGGATCTTTAATATTTGCATTGCCCAGCTTATGCAACCCCTTTTGAGCCATTGTCTTCAGCAGAGCTTAAGTACTTGACTTGGAAAACTGTGTTTTTGGTAGCCATCACTTCTGCCAGGCGATAAGTGAATTACAAGCATTGTCAGTGGAGCCTGATTTTATCTCCTTTCACAGAGATAAGGTGGTCCTCAGGACTAACAGAAAGTTTTTGCCTCAAGGTGGTTTCAGACTTCCACCTTAATCAATCTGTGTCCTTCCTGTGTACTTCACTGACCATTCCTCCTCTGGCGAGAGGAGATTGCACAGTTTAGATGTCAAAAGAACCCTTAGTTACTACATAGAACGTACCAAGGGTCACAGGTTGGACTCCCTCCAATTGTTCCTCACTTATGTTGAGGTTGGTAAAGGAAAACCTGCCACTAAAAGATCCATTGCCAGATGGATTGTCTCTTGTATCCAATTTTGCTATGAAAAACTGGGTAAGGTTCCTCCCTCAGGCCTGAGGGCTTACTCTACCAGAGGTACAGCTGCGTCTCTGGCTGCTGCCAGGGACATCCCTATCCTAGAGATATGTCAAGCAGCTATTTGGAAAACAGTTCACACTTTTACTAAGCATTACTCCTGGACATCCAGGCTAAGTGATGCTACATTTGCTTACAGCTGTGCTTCAGAGCCTATTTCCTAAGTGGGTTCTGTCCCTCCTCCATGGAGGTACTGCATGTAATCTGCATATGTCATAATATAGCAAGACTTCATGTTGTTTGAAGAAAAAATTACTCACCTTAGTAATGTTGTTTCTTCTAATGGAGTCTTGCTATATTATGACCTCCCCCCCGGCCTGCCCCTCTCAGAACCTCTATTTTTGGGATGTGGGTGGGCAGTGCAATGTTGGCACGTCGTAGATGCCCATTTTATTTTTCACCCTTTCTTTAGGGTGCTTGGGTGTTATGTTTTTAATTTTTCTTTCTTGAATCCCCTGACTTGAGTCTTTGTTTTGGGATCAAGAAAAGAAATGTATTCTTGTCGTTAGTAGCCAGTGGGCTAGTGTAGGTTTATGGCTTCCACACAGAACCTTAGTGAGTTTTGCTCGTAAAGATCTGACAGTTTGAGTTTGAGCAACAACAGACAGAGTTTTCAACCGAGCTCGCGCTCAAGGTTCCATGCCTGGCATGGAAAGTTAACTCTTTCACCTCCGGAGCAGTTCGAAGGTTGGGACTCACTGCATGTGTCATAATATAGCAAGACTCCATTAGAAGAAACAACATTACTAAGGTGAGTAATTTTTTCTTCCTGTATATTATCTTGAATATGCCAACCAGGGTGAGGCACTGCTGTATACTTTGGATGTACATTGAATAATGTGGTACTGTATTACTCGCACCAAGGACTGCAGAAGGTCCTCTCAGGTCTTTGTTTCATTTTCCCCGGAAAGGGGAATGCTTCCATGTCTAAACAATGCGTGTCTAAATGGCTGGCACATTGTATTGCACCCTGTTGTAGGAAGTACGGTAAGGTACTTCTGGTGCTGTTCATGGTCACTCCACAAGGGGTATGGCCATTTCTGTTGCCTGTTTCAAAAAATGTCCCTGCTGCTGACATACATGCTACAGCCACCTGGAGCAGTGATCACGCTTTCACTAAATGTTACAGTCTGGACATTGTCTGTCATAGAGGTAAGTGCATGGAAAAGAGTTACCTATGGTAGTTTAAAATTCTCATCAAATTTCAACTTGTTATTAAACAATGGCAAGAAAGAATGCTGGACTGTGATTGGTCCGTTTGGAACTGGACCCAGGATGTTATCCCATCATAATATCCCGGCTCTTGTTCCAGCACAGTTATGACTGAATGAAATATTAAAAAAAAAATCACTCCACAGATGTTCCTCCAGTCGCCTTCGCCACTTCTCACTCCCAGCTTAAGAGAAAGCCGCGTTTCCTTGGCTTCACGACACTGCAAATCCCTCCCTAACACAGAAAGCAGCCAAAACCCAGCCCCAAACCATGAAACCTTATCCAAAATCGCGAGTTAGTTTTTGTCATTTGAAAAAAACACCTATGGCAGCGCACGGACTGACTTCCAGCAACAGGGAAGCAGGGCTTTAAACAATCACTGTGCGCCTTGTTTTTGTAAAGCTCACTGTTCAAAACACTTCAGCTTTTTTCTTCTTTGTGAAAGTCGAGCACCTAAAATCTAACCACTATAAAGCATTCGCTGTACCATTTCTTTACCTCCTTTCCTGTCACTCTGTGGCATGTCATAGCAGTGACACCAGGCAGGCAGCAGCCGGAACGGACAGGAGATCCAAACATTGGTTGTTGTATGAAAATATTACCCCTTTTTAAAATCTCACCACACAAATTTTAAACATAGTACAAAACTGTACCAGAAAACCCCAACTTGAACACCGGGGGTGGGGTGGGTGGGGGCAGGCATACGAAAAGAAACCACATGCTAAATAAGCAAGCAGATACAGAACAAGAAAAATCTAGCTACTGGCCACACAGCGCCACCTACAGGATAAACAGGGAGAAGGAACGTCTTTTCACAAAAGTACACTTCCACACACAAAAATCAAGTTAAACAAAACTATTTTAAAAATATGTATTTTTTTCTATTTAAAGATTAGCCATTGTATACTAGGAATGATGCACTCCAGGGTGGGTGTTATGCTGGGAAGCATCCCTTCTAGGGTGTTGTACACCCTTGGCCTGTGGCCTCGGGCCCAACCACCCGAGGCAGGATGTTATCCCAGCATTACACCCACCCTGTCATGCATTATTCCTTTATTAACCTGTTAGCAATTCATAACAATGATATTTTGAAGCAGCTTGTATAACTATATACGAGATAAAATGAAAGTCATTAGCCTCCTCTAACTATAAACAATTTTAATGTCTTCATGTGAAATGCTACACTTTTGGCAGCTAAACTGTGACATGGATGCACACATTGCAATTATAGAGCCTTCTGGTTTACTTCTTTTTTTAAATAACCTTCTTTGTCTTGACCTCCTGCATCCTATGAACATTTATTTCAATGTTTTTGTGCTTCATTGCATTCTGTTTCCTTGTCAGGTAGCTGTAAACTTTTGGTAGCATGTGTAACCGTTTATGTCCCCAACTTTATATTAGTTACTTAACCTCCCAAACTATCAAAACATTATTTTTGCCATATTGACACCTCAGAGAAAACTTTAAAAAACATAATAATTAGGTACAATTCTGCTTGCATTCCATTTCTATTTTATATATTTCTCCTCTCCATAATTTATTACTAAGGAAATGTATATGAATATATGATCAGTATGCCTTAGTTTATTTTGAGTTCATCTGCCTCTATAGCTTACTCCCTACTCCAAGTAATAATCCTCTCTTGTGACATCACAGTCTGTTGCCATGGGAGTAACTGTCAAGTCACAAGCAGTGCTCTATGACTTCAAGTAGGGAGAAAGCAGCAGGGATAGATGAACTCTTCAGGAGCAGAAATCCTGTTTTCATACAAATGATCTCAGCAATAAATGATGGGGAGGAGAAAGACCGAACTAATGGGTAATACAAGCTGGACTGTGTCTAAATATTATGCTGTGGACTTCCGGTTCCGGTTTTGAGCATGGTAGACACATAGATCTAGAGCTCCAGAACCCCCTTGAACAATCCTAAAAAAATCCTCACAATTAAACCTTAGATCTCTGACTATTTCTCCCCTCGAAAGCAAGCTGGGATGGCCACCAAAGCCGCTAAAGCCAAAGGGCCCAAATCAGTCCCAACTCAGACGAAGAAGAAACAGCTTATGTTAGACGAGGATCTGGAGAGTCAGACAGCCCATGCACGCTGTATCAGATCGAATTCAGAATCATCGCCAGAATCAGACGGAGAGGATTTAATCACATCCCGCAAATCTGGGAGAACCTTCCACAAAATATTGCAATCAGTCCAGAAAATTGAATCTTCGCTGGCTGATCTTAGGCAGGATGTTCGGAATATGGACAAAAAGGTCTCCGACAACACAGCCAAACTATCTGAAGTGTCAGAGGCCCAGGACTCGGGTGATAGACTGCTCTTATTCTTCTTAAAAAGGGATAGAGGGGGGCACTCATGAGCTGGTAAACTGCCAGGACGTGTTCCCGCCTTGCTCTCCACTGTCGGGGAAATAAAGTTACATTTAAAGCTTTTATTACTTCCTATTTCAATGCAAAATAACTCTACCGAGTTGCAAAAGAGGGCATGGATGAATATTTAACCTCGGGTCCGAGTAAAAGCCAGTGAACTGCAACTAAGATGGGAAAGAAAGGTGCGGCCGGTGGGCAGAGCGAAAGCCAGAGTTCGATTTCACTCTTGGCGGCAGAGATAACCACGCTCAGCCGCGAGTTAACAGGCCAGGTGGTGGCGGCACTAGAACCCCGCCTGTAAATTAAGAGTCGCGGATAGATGATAAGATCCAAGAAGTACTCAGTCAGCAATCGGCTCAGGCACATCGTCTAACTGAAGCAGAAGAGAGAATCTAGATTAGAAGACGAACTGCAGGGGGCACCGGAGAAAAGCATGGTGCTCCAACGGGAGCTGGAGGAGGTAAAAGAAGCTGCTATCAGGAAAACTACCACAGGAAGCTCAACCTCTGTTTAAGGGGACTACCAGAGGGAAAAGAAGGTAATAGTGTATTGGAGTTCTGTGCGGTGAATCTGCCCACATTGCTGGGGGTAGAGCTTAAGGAAGGCCGTCTCACGATGAAAAGGGCGGACCGAGCAGTCATGCCCAGGCCGCCAATGGGCCAACTACCTCGACAGATTATTATGAAGTTTCATCTGTATCAAGATTGAGAGAGGGTACTGCATGCCTATAGAGTAAAAAGGCCCGATTATGTACGAGGGGCACAAGTTGTTTCTCTCTCAAGATTACTCACCGAGGCTTCTGAAACAACGTGAAATGTTTGAGGTAATGGCAAGTCTCCGGGCCCTGAAAGTGGAGAATTTCATGATTTATCCCGCTACTCTTAAAATTAAGCATGAAGGAGCGGTGTTTTCCTTCTGGGAGGTGCAGAAACCTTTGTGGAAGAACTTCGGAAGAAGATTGGTTGAGTGAGAGCCTACTTGATGGTCATGGTGCTTGGCTGGGATATTTAGAGCATCTGGGGTCTGGAAATATGGCATTATTGGGCTCTACTGTTTAAATAAGGTACTGTGATTATGGTTTGCTGGATCCCGAGGCCTTACTGAATCTGGGGTGTGTGAGATTGCGATGGGATTATTTTGAGGAGTACCAGCGCTCCCCGTAGGGAGGTGCAGGGAGAGAACTGTGACTGCAGCATGTATCATGGGGACTGGACTTAAAGAGAGGGCTACCTGTTTCTCATCGAAACAGCTCTTGAAACAACACTACTAGAAAGACTTGGAGGGGTCCTTATGGCGTATGCCTTTGGGGGACAGTAAGAATTTGAAAATGGACCCTTGCAGTCCGAGCTCCTTAATTGGAGGTGCAGGGAAGAAGAGCAGAAGTACTACGAATTGGTTGGATTTTCTTGTCACAGTTTTCCAGGCCACGAGGGCAGGGGATTATATGCTGGGCGGGTCTCTGCTTGAGGGGGAGGGGGAAAGTGGCTCTAATGATGGGATTAGACTGGAGTGGTATGGATATTTGCTGGCCCCTGGTGAGCAAGGCCCTGCTGGGTTAAAGGGGTTTTATTTCATTATTATTTTTACTTTCTTATTCGGGGGTATAGGAAAACACTGGACCACTTCGCTGTGGTAATTATATGTAGAAAGAAGGGAAGAAGAATGTACATGTTTTGGTGTCTTTGATGAGGGTTCTCTGGCGGTGGGGGGCGGGGAGGGGCAGAGAGGGAACACAATCAAACATACAGGGTAGTTGGACACTCTTGCATTGTTGGCAGCTAGTGTCCATAGAAGGGGCGGGTAGGGGGAGTTAAGTGAACGGAAGGGTGAGATTTCCAGTGAGATTTCCAGAAAGACTGGTGGCTGGAGGGAAGCGGAGGAGGGAAGGATGGATAGTTGGAAGGGGGGAGTTCAGATAGCTGAATCGGATGGTATGGGACAGTCAGTTGGGGAGCAAGTATGTTGGGGGGGAGGCTGGGGACAAGTTGGGGATTAAGGTTCTGTTTCTCATTATTGTTGAGAGCTTATGTTACTGTTTGTTTGTTTATAATGTGGTGCACTGTTATGTACAAGTGTATGTTCACATCCATATATATGGTATCCTCAGGCTGATTGCAGATAAAATTGGGAGATCTAATGTGAACTGGGAGGGCTCCATTGTTTACCATCAGAAATCTGATTGGGGGGGGCACGGGGAATTGATAGCTGCCCAAGATGGCTAATGTTCAGGAACTGAAAATATGTACATGGAATGTACTGGGATGGTGACTCCAGTAAAACGTTCGAGCCTGCTGACTGCGCTAAGGAGGCAGGGGGCGCAAGTGGCTCTGCTGCAGGAGACCCACCTGATGGACTCGGAACACGCAAAGCTGACAAGGGGGTGGGTTGGGAAATGTTACTCAGCCTCATTTAAATCACATAAGTGTGGAGTCGCTGTCCTCCTGCACAAAACATTACCCTTCCAGGTGCAGAGGGTGGTGAAAGATGCAGGAGAGCGGAGGTATGTTTTTGTGGTGGGTGAATTATGGGATGAGAAAGTTACCTTCAGTAGCGTATATGCCTCGGCAGTTTTTGAACCCACTTTCTACTGGAGGTTGCACTCACTGTTAGTAAAAGAGCAATTTCCGGGCCTAGTACTGGGGAGATCTTAATTGCCCTATGGATCCTGTGATGGACCACTCTTTGGGTTGGGCCGGAAGAGTGAGGCAATCCGGCAGTGGAGACTTGGTCTAGTGGAAATGGGCCTGATAGATGGGTGGAGAGAAATGTACCCGGGCGCTAAAGAATGTACCTTTTTTTCTAATCCACATGGCACATGGTCTCATATAGATTATGTGTTCTTAATGAGGGAATGGTTCCAGAGAGTGTTAGATGTAAAACATAGCCCCATTTTCATATCTGATCATGCCGTGGTGATCCTTACTATTAAAATGGGGGTTCAAAGGGAGGGTTCTCCACCCTGGATATTTCCAACATATTTGTTGAGGGCTAAAAAATTTGGGGACTACCTTAAGGAGCAGCTGGAGGAGTATATGCGTGCTAATGTGGGATCAGTGACATCTAAGGCCACTCTGTGGGATGCAGGAAAAGCCAGTATGAGGAGTATGGTTATTCGATATGTTAAGGGGGTTAAGAAGCAAAAGCAGGATAGACGGGTGGAGCTGGAGGGGCAGTTGAAGGAATTGGAGAGACGGGTAGCCGGAGGAGAGGTGAGGGGGGCCCTAACAGCTACTAGGGAGGCCTTCAATAGGCTTCTGCGTGGGGAAGCTAGGAAGGCCTGAACGTTTTGTAAAAAGCTAATTTTTAAGTGGGGTAACAAACGGGTTCATTGTTGGTCAGACTGATGATGGGGGGTCGTTGCCCAACCCATATTACTGCCATTAAAGATAAAGGGGGTAGACTCCAACAGCAGGAAACACAGATCCGGAGATGTTTTAGTGAATTTTTTGAAACATTGTATACTGCTGAAGGGAGGAGGGAATGATGAAAGAGTTTTTAAGGAACATTGAGTTACCTCAAGTGATAAGGGAACAGGTGGCAGAACTGAATAAACCTATTACGAAGGCTGAGGTGGGTATTGCAAAGACTAACGAAAGGGAAGGCTAGTGGCCCAGATGGGTTCCCCGCTGAGTATTACAAGACCCTGGATAGTCAATTGGCGGGCTCATTGTGTGACACTTTTCAACAGACAGAGGGAGAGAGCCTGAAACTTCCAGGCACGTCCCCAGATGCTGTTATATGCTTGATGCTGAAAGCTGGTAAAGAGGTGACAGAATGTGCATCTTACAGGCCAATTTCTTTATTGAATTGTGACCTGGAGATTTTGGCAAAGGTCTTGGCTGCTCAGTTGGAGGTGTTCCTCCTGGCGCTGGTTCACCCAGACCAAACCGGGTTCATTAACGGTCACCTCTCATATCATAATGTACGTCATCTCCTGAATATTGTATGGAGAGCAAATAAAGAGAGGGAGGATATGTGCATTCTATCAATGGACGCTGAAAAAGCTTTTGATCGAGTGGAATGGGGATACCTTTTTGAGATCCTATCCCGGTTTGGTCTGGGTGAATCCTTTGTGGGGTGGATAAAAGCCATGTATAGCTCTCCTCAGGCCAAAGTATTAGTCAATGGTACGCTATCAGAAGGATTTCATCTGGGTAGGGGAACAAGGCAGGGGCGTCCCCTATCCCCTTGCACTGGCAGTGGAGCCGTTAGCTGTAGCTATTTGGCAACATAGAGATATACGGGGATAGAGGGGGTCTCTGGGGAACAATATAAGATCATGCTATATGCCAATGATATGTTACTTTTTGTTGCGGACCCAGGGCAGTCTGTCCTGGTATTGTTAGGCATGGTGGAAAGATCTGCTGGATTCTCCAGTTATAAGCTAAACCTGGAAAAATCTGAGTTGATGCAGCTGCCTGGAGAGAGTAGAAAGGATCAAACGTGGGGATTTAAAAAGATAAATAAATATTTTGTATGCCTGGGAATTAGGGTGGGAAGATCACTCGGGACCTTGTATGATCTGAATTATACACCAATGGTTAAGCATCTTGGCAGATTTGAAGCGTTGGGCCTCCCTGACGATATCCTGGCTAGGGCAGATAAATTTGATTAAGATGAACATCTTGCCTTGGTTTCTATATATAATGTAGATGCTCCATGTGGGACCAACGAGGAGGGACATTAAAAAGCTGGAAGGGGCCTTCTCTGAGTTTATTTGGAACAGGAAGCGAGTAAGGGTTAGTCTGGAGAGGCTTAAATTAGAGACCAGGAGAGGGGGCCTTAATTTTCTTGATTTTCCTGATCTGCAGCATTATTTTTTAGCAATACAGCCACTGTCTAAGGCCCTTGAAAAAGTAATTGCCAACCAGCTTGCCGTATACCTGGCCATGCACAATATCCTGTGCCCTGAACAGCATGGCTTTCGTGCAGGTCACAGCACCACAACCGCACAACTTGAATTCTCCAACTTCCTGCACTCTGCTTTTGATGCCGGAAGTCCTGCCAGTGCCGTGTTCATTGACCTCTCCAAGGCCTTTGACACGGTTTGCCATCCTCTCCTGCTTGACTCCCTCAGATGCCTTGGTTTCTCCCCCAGCCCCTTGCATGGTTCACCAGCTACCTCTCTGCCAGAACTCAGTGTGTAAAAATCAATAGCACCCTATCTAACACATGACCTGTCCACTCTGGGGTTCACCAGGGCTCCATTTTAGGCCCTCTCTTCTTCAGTCTACCTCAACTCCCTCCCCTTGGCCTGCCCAAGTAAGATCCTTCTCTACGCAGATGATGCTGTGCTCTTGGCCGCTGACCCCAACACACTCCAGGCCACCCTCTAACAAGCTTTTGATAGAGCTGAGCATTGGTTCACATCACGATGGCTAGTCCTGAACCTAAAAAAGACCAAAGCTATGCTCTTCTCGCATCGCCAAAGCAAAGCCAGTGGTGCCCCTCTCGTGATACTGCCTAGCACACTAAACCCCATTGAGCAGGTTTCCTCCTACAAGTATCTGGGCATTACCTTTGATTCAGCACTCTCCTTCCATTCCCATATCAATGCCCTTTCTGCTGCCACCAGTGTCAGGATTGGACTGTTATACCGCCATAGGGACTGCCTACCAGAAGAGGCCCTTAGATTGGCAATCACCTCCTCTGTCCTGTTGCTAATCAACTATGGGTTGCCCATCTATGCTGCAGCCGACAACACTGTGCTTGCAAGAATCCATCTCTCTATAAACAAGGCCTGCAGGCTAATGCTGGGAGCCTCTAGGTGCACCCGTACGTGCCTGCTGTACTCCACCACCAACTTGCTCAACCTTGAAGAAAGACTCCACTTCCAAACCTGCCTTCTTGTAAAAAGAACCCTGCTAGGACTCTTCCCCCCCTGGGGTCGCCACCTCAGTCTACACCTGCAGCACTGTCAAAACCTCCCTTATTGTCCCCAGGGTAAGGACCTCTATGGCCCAGAGATCCTTTTGCTATCAGGCTCCCTCCTGGTTCAGTTCCCTCCCAGACAATACAGCTGACTCCACTAAGCTTAGTTCTTTCAAGGTCTCCCTCAGAAGCCATCTGGCAAGCACTCGCTGTTGCTGCTGCTGCAACTGCACATAGTCCCCCACCTGCCCCGTACCTTCACCCCTAGGCTGGGTCTGCCCTATCTACTTTTGCTGTATATACCTGGGGTCTCATGCAACATCTGCTGACTAATTTAATAAAATATCTCTGGTTGCTACCTGACATGGTACTCGTGTACCTATATTATGACTACTGTGATCTACCTATTACCAAGCATGTACCACCAGTGAATGCCTGTAACACTGGTTGCTTTTTTAATCTAAGTGTTATGTACTGTTTTGTTTGCTGTGATGTATTGCTCTCTTGACGAGGTGCCTTTGTAAATGAGTCTATGACTCAAAGATCTGTAAACCGATGATCTAATAAATAAATAAATAAATAAATAAATAAGGTATATAGGGGACTGGGTACATAGGCCTAGGGTAGCAAGGTGGGTAGATTTGGAACAGAGGAGCTCTCCTGCAAGGAACTAGGCATATTTAGAGAGAAGGGGCTTGCGGGCGTATAGAGCTCTGAATGGGAGAAATCCTTTGACGCTAGCCGCTTTGGAAGGTTGGGAAAAACTTAAGAAACTGAGAGGAGCGGGTGGGCTAAATATGTTACTGGTGCCTGTAGCTCGGAATCCCTATTTCTTCCCAGGATTGGAGGACCGTGGGTTGAGAAGATGGGAGCAGAAGGGAGCTTGCAGTTTGGGACATATATGTCAAAGAGATGAGATTCTCCCTTTTTTAACGGTGAAACCGGGTCTAGAGTTGGAAGGAGGCCAATTGTTTTGTTACTTCCAGGTTAGAGCCTACCTTTCTGGCATGGAAAAAGGAGGGGAAGGGAGAGCAGAAATGTTAAAAATGGAGGCCTCAATTATGTCTGTGGTTGACAATCCAGAGGGCTTCATTGGGAAAGTGGTTAGGGAATGCAGGAGCTGCCTCCCAGATCAGTTACAACGGGTTCGGGGACTGTGGGAAAGAGACTTAGGAGGCCCAATATTGGATCAGAACTGAGCCACGTTGTTGTCTCTGCATATGGGTCTCCTTGTGTGTAATAAATTTAAAGAAACCTTTTATAAGTTTCTACACAGACTGTACTGTCCGCCTGCAATGGTGCATAAATATCAACCAGCTGTTCCACTGCACTGCGGCAGGTGTGAGGACAAGTTGGGGACCTACTACCATTGCTTCTGGGAGTGTGGGGAGCCTTACAGAAATTTTGGAAGGTGGTGGTCCAGGAGGTGGGCGGGATGGCAGGGAGGGACACAGAACTGGACCTCATTGGGTGTCTATTTGGGATGGAGGTGACTGAGGAGGGAGAATGGGAGCCCTTACCTAGATGGATGAGGGTGTTGTTCACCTTGGCCCTACACTGCATCCAAGATACTTGAGTCTCCTAGGTGAATCCTTCGATCTCACAGAGGCGGGCTATGATACTCCGGACGTTGGCACTGGAGATACACACTTTATTGGTGAAGGACAGATTAGAGGGCTTTTCAAGAGAGTGGGCACCTTTATTGGCAAACTTAAGCCAGGTAGAAAGTATGTCTCTTTGGGAAGGAATGGAGGAGTAAGGGTGTCAGGAGATCTGGAAGTATGGCTGTAATGGTGTGATTTAGCCTGGGAGTTGAATGTTGGGGGGTTGATTCCCTCCTATTTTCCTGTATATTACCAACATTAATATACAAAGATACCGGGTCTTATGATGACGTATTTGCTGGTTATAATGTATTATGTAATTGATGATGGAAATATGGATGTGAACTGTTTTATAATGTTTATAATAATAAAACCTTTTATGCAAAAAAAAAGGGGGGGGGGATAGAGAAATACAGGGCCGTCTGGAAGACATAGAAAACTGAGCCCATCGGAATAATTTCCGAATTCATGGAGTACCCTAGTGGGCAGAAGAAGGGTTTGCAACCCCTATCAGTTTCATTCAGCAAGTGCTTTGCTTGGTGATGGAAATTCCCACAGACCTTGATATCACGATGGACAGGGCTCACCGATCCCTAGTGCCCAAACCCACCAGCCCTCGGCGCGCCCAGATCCTGGTGATCCAGATGGTCCTGTTCCAGAGCAAAGAGGGTGCTCTGAGAGGCCTGAGACTGAGAAATCTTAAATATAGAGAGTATCCAATTTTCTTCGAGCAAGACTTCTCTACGGCCCTGCAAAGTGAGAGGCAGAACACAAGGGCAGTAATCAAAGACATCAGGGAAAAGAAGAACCTGTGAGCCCAGTTGCTATATCCTGCCAGAATCAAACTCTACTTGGAGACAGGCTCAAAAACATATAGTGGCCTAGTAGAGCTCATGCCACAGTTACAGGAATGGAAAATCTCCCCACCTAACATGGAAATGGCCCTACTGGAACACAAAATTGCATCCAGCGCATGGAGTGTTGCCACAAAAGGACATTCAAGAATCGCCCCAGGAACAGTGTCAGCGTCCCTCACCTAGGACATTTCTAGAGTCATGTGATGAGCAGATAAGAGGAAGAAAGAAGACCAGGAATCATTCCTCCCCACCGCCCCTAAATGCTGAGAAGAGTGGGTGTACAGCCAGTCAAATGTTCGCACTGGTAAGTGTGGGGACACACTTATTACAACTCGGACAGTACACCCTAAGAATGTTTTACTTCCTTGCCTGACTGAATAGACTACCTATCGTATATGAATCTGAGACTGTTTATGAAACTTATGGTGAGGGGAGACCAGAACCTGGGGGGAGGGAGGATCTTGGATGACCGCAGCAAGGTTAAGCTACTTACTCTGTGAACAAAACGTGAGATAGGTGAGCGGAATGGATGTAAACAAATGGGGTATGCCGCAAGGATAAGATGTGGTGACTGGGGCGGAGGATTGGGAGATCTGCAGCATTAGGGCACTAAATTGATCTTGTTCTGTTTAAAAGTGGGTACAGTCATGCAACAAAGGCTGAGGCTGTTCAGTGGTGTGAGATGGGAATATCTAAAGGCATACGGATGCATTTGGGGAAAAGTGAATCTGATGGGAAGGGGGGCCGGAGAGTTGGAGTGAACACATCTGTGTTTCTATTGTTTCTATGGGTAGAGCTAATCGCACAAGTTACAACACTAAAGCGAGGCTTCCCATTATACCCGGTGTTGCTATAGAGCCCAGACATCTGGCTGGGACTCATTCTCACTAGAGTCCAGGGGGATCAAGCCAATAACTTGACATTTCTTCCTCCTTTCCAGTTAGAGCAGGTTACACAACAGCTCACCTGGACTTTAAGGGTGCTTGTTGAATGGCACCCCTACCTTGGAGGTCACTCTGTACATAGTTCTCTCTCTCCAGAGGTGGTCCTCAAGTTGAGAGTTCCATCTTGGGGGATGTTTAGTTAGGAAATAAGTTATTGTCTACTGTTTTTGTTACGTGTTACCTGGATACTTTCCAGATTAGTGCCATACTTATAGAATTGGAGACTGTGGAATGCAAGGGAAGCTCAACTGAGAGAACTGGCTTACCCCTGGGAATGGGAGAGGGAGGGAAGGGGAGGTTTTCATTTAGATGTGGACCACAGGAAGGGGCAAAGACGGTAGAGGTCCCCAGCTCGAGAACAACCGAGCGTTGTTATCCTCAAGCAGATGGGTGATGGGCATAGTATTACGATTTTATCACACAATGTGAATGGATTAAACAACCCGGTGAAGAGGCAGAAAGTTTTCTCAGTCCTCAAAAAACAAGATCCTTCTTTTATATTATTGCAGGAGACGCATCTTAACAAGTCAGAGCACGCTAAGTTGGGGAGATTTGGTTTCTTTCAAGTGGTGGCTTCTTGTGGGAACGGGAAAAGTAGGGGCACAGGAGGGCACCCCGATCACACTAGCCTCACTTTACGTTCCCCCAGGATACACGGTCGCCACAGTTAGGGCCCTGTTGCATAAAATTACTGAACTTCATACTGGTACTTTAGTAGTGGGTATAGACTTAACCCAAACAATAGAGCAGATAGACTCTTCCAGCTTAAGGCACCTTAAAAAAAACACCAGCTAGTAAATCAATTAAGGAATATATGCGGAGGTCCCTGTAGGTCGATGTCTGGAGACAACTCCATCCTGGAAAAAAGAGCAAGTTTTTTTTTTTATTTTGGTCTTTGGTAACTGGGTAAGGCCCACTAGGCACAAGTGCCTGTTTTCAGGGGCAACCTGTGAGCACTGGGCGGTTAAGTAACTTGCTCAGAGTCACACAGTATGCAGGTGGAGGTTGTGAGAATCAAACTCCGGTCTGGTCTGCTGGATGTATCAAGCTTGTTCACACCTCGTTCCTCTAACCTCTAGGCTATACCGCCAGCCACTTGGGTCTTGTCTGCTGGATATATCAAGCTTGTTTATACCTCGTTCCTTTAACCTCTAGTCTATACTGCCATTTCTCCCCTCCTCATGGCTCCTATGCCCGCCTTGATCACTTTTTAGTTTCGGGAGAACACTGCCATAAGGTGAGGAGCTGCACACATATCCCTTAAACTCTGTCCGACCACTCAAAGCTCTCCCTGAAGTTAGATTGGAGTTCAGAAAGGAGACAGTCCCTCTGGAAGTTTAATAATTACCTACTAAACTACTGAATTAATTAAACAATGAATACCTCAAATCATCCAGGAGAATGACTCCCCACAGGTCTCCAGGGCAACCCTATGGGATACAATAAAAGTAGTTTTGAGGGGTGACATGATTAAATTTGCGGCTCGCTATAGAAAACAACAAAATATGCAACTAGAAAAGCCCCAGCAGCAGTTATAGGAGGCGATCTTGCTGTCTGGCCCTTATTACAAGTTACTAAGCAACAGATCCAAAAAATAATTGATTTGAAGGCAGAATAGGCCGTACAGCGTCTCCGCCAAAAATACTATGAGTCAGGGTCGAGGGCAACTCCCCTGCTGGCCCACCGGTTGAGGCAACAGACCTCCCAAGCCATGATAGCCCAGATTAGGGATCCCAAAAAAGGTCAGTTAGTGAGAATGCCTAAACAAATTCTGGAATCCTTTAAGGAATATTACCATACCCTATATACCCTGGAGCAAACGGCAAGTGGCACACAAATCCAAGCTTATCTTTCAAAGCTGAAGTTGCCTAAGCTCATGCATGAACTTAGGTCACAAATAGACCATTCACCCCAGTGGAGTTAACCAGCGCAATAAAATCACTTAAACCTAACAAGGCCCTGGGTCCTGATAGGTACACACCTGAATTTTTCAGTTTTTTTAAGAAGGAGGTAGAGGTTCCCCTCCTGGCAGTCTGTATGGCCTCCCAAAATGGAGAGGATTTACCTGAGACCTGGAACTACGCTGTCATTACCAGCATTCCGAAGCCAGACAAAGACATCACTCAATGTAAGTCATATCGACCTATATCTATATTGAATATAGATTATAAATTGTCTGCTACTTTAATAGCGAAACACTTGGAAAAGGTCCTTCCCAAGTTAGTTGATTATGACCAGATGAGCTTCATCCCTGGACGACAGACAGAGGACAATAACAAGAGGACCCTGTCTCTCCTACACCATGCCACCCGGTCGGGGTCTCTCGTCCTGCTACTGAGCTTGGATGCTGAGAAGGCTTTCAACCGGGTGGCATGGAATTTCCTGAGTCCTACACTTGAAGCTTTTGAGTTTTCAGAAGCATTTGTCAAGATCATAAATATTATTTACTCTGGCCCTAAGGCCTACACCAAAATAAATAGGGAGGTGTCCACCCCATTTCCTTGCTCCAGGGTACCAGACAGGGATGCCCTCTCTCCTCGCTCCTGTTCACCTTGTACCTGGAGCCATTGGCACAGGACTTGAGGTGGAGGGCCTGCTGATGGGGGGGGGGAGAGAGACCCCCAAACTAGCCCTGCATGTGGATGATCTGTTGATCTACCTTAACAATCCAGAGGAAAGCCTGGTACCACTTTGAGATAGCTTGAAGGAGTTCATCCTACTGGCAGGATATAAGGTAAACACCACCAAGACGGAGGTGTTAAACCTTAGGGAGGAACTTAGAATTTGTAAGCAAAGGTCTTTGTGAAAAACTATATAAGGCTCCTTACACATAAGGGCCTGAAGCTTGGAAATCCTTCAAGCGAAAGTAATGGCAACTAAAAGTAACACTTTCCATGACAGAAAGCGTAACTTGCAAGATGTGGCCGGTTCAAAAGGAGGCACCGTGAGTTTCCTTAACACGAAATTAAGGTCCCACAGTAGGACAGGGTCCCTAATTGGGGGCTTCAAATGTAGGATGCCCTGCAGGAAGGTACATAGAATTAGTTGCTGTATTGGTCCTTGTAAGAACAGATCCAGAAATAGATGATTTGACACATTTTATTGGACTAACATAGTTGTTACAAAAGAAAACGGTGCTTAAGCTTTCAGACCAACCAAGTCCTTCCTCGGAAGCTTATGACAGTTGCGTAAAAAATCACTTTCTATTAACACCAAGATCATCCATAAAAAAACCTGAAAGAATTCTCATTGCAGGAAGGTGTGAGAGACATCAAGTTGGGCCACTGAGTATCCATCCATAGGTACATGATATGCAGAGATGGCACAGAGATATACCTTAATAGAGGAGTACCGCAAACTCGAGTCTGAGAGGAACAGAAGGCACTCCAAAACCTGATCCACTGGACAGGTGAAAGGATTTAAATGGTACGATGCAGCCCAATGAGCGAAGCACTTCCATTTCATAGAATAAGTGGTTCTGCTGGAGAGCTTCCTGGCCGCCACTAACATATCCGCCACCCTGGGGAGACCCCAAATCTGGCAAAGGCTGTGTCGTCAGGAGCCATGTATAGAGATGGAGAGACTTGAAGTCTGAATGGACCAGGGTGCCCTGTTCCTGGGATAGCAAGCCTGTGCACAGGGGCAATGACCATGGAGGATCCACAACTAATTGCTTTAGCAAGCAGAACCAGATCTGATGAGGCCAGAAAGGGGTGATGAAAATCATTGTAGCCCCCTCCGTCTAGAGTTTGATCAAAACTTGAAGAATCAGGAAGGCATACAGAAACCTTCCTTTCCAGGAGAGGGACAGTGCGTCACAGAAAACTCCAGGCCCTGCATCTAGAGAACAGAAGAGCAGCAGTTTTGCGTTGTGTGGGGATGCAAAAAGGTCCAATTCGAGCCAATCCCATCTGTTGAAGAGGTCTTCCACAGAGGTCAGAAGTTCCCACTCATGGGTTCTGAGTTGCGAATACCATGGGTTGTCTGCCAGAACATTTTAGTTGCCGGGAACATACGTACATACAAATATGCCAGCAGAAACAGACCACCCGGTCTATCTAAGTCTGCTTGAGTGTGCAGCTAGCACCCCTAGTTTGCAGCTGCCCCATCCTACTCCCATTAGTCATCCCACTGCCACCCTCACCTCCCCCACCCTCACTTTCCCCTGTTCCCTGTCCCATGCCCTTTTGAAACTGTTCACAGATTTACATGATGCCACCCATTCTGGTAGGGCATTCCATTTTGCTACCACCCTCTCTGTGAAATAATGTCTCCTCATTTCCTTCCTAAATCTTCCCCCCTCCATTCTTAGCGCATGCCCCCTGGTGACCCTCCTCCTCCTCCTTAACTTAAAGACCCCATCTGCCCCATCCTTATTGATTCCCCTCAGATACTTGAATGTCTCTATCATGTCCCCCTCGTCCCTTCTATCCTCCAGGGTGTACATATTCAGGTCTCTCAGCCTGCTGTCATAGTCTGTCCCTTCCATTCCACTTATCATCTTTGTTGCCCTCCTCTGCACCCCCTCCAGTAGCCTGATATCACGCTTTAGGTATGGCTTCCAAAACTGCAAGTGCAGCCTTACCAGCGACCTGTAGAGGGGCAAGATCACCTCTCTTCACCTGGACGAAAAAACCCTCGCTATGCACCCCCACATTTTTTTCACTTTTGCAGCCGCTCTCCTGCACTGGGCAGTGTTGTCCATGGTCCCTGTTATTACTCCTAGGTCCTTCATCTCCTCAGTGATCTCCAGCTTAACCCCTCCCAACCAGTATTCTCTCCTTGGGTTCTTCATCCCAAAGTGCATAACCTTACACTTCTTTGCATTGAACCCTAGCTCCCACCTCTCTGACCACTCCTCTAGCTTGCTTAGGTCCCCCTGCAGCTGCTGCCATTCCTCCTCTCCATTCACCACTGCTCTGATTTTGGTGTCATCAGCGAACAGACTTATCTTGCTCACCACCCCATGTGCAATGTCTGATATGAAGAGCTCGAACAATACTGGCCCCAAAACAGAGCCCTGTGGCACCCCACTCGTCACCGGCCTTGGAGTTGAGAGCTCCCCTCTCACTGCCAGCTGTTGCAGCCTCCCACTCAGCCAGCTTGTAATCCAGTTCATCATTTTTGCCCCTACCACTACACCAGTTAGCTCCCCCCCCAAGCCGCCCATGAGGCACAGAATCGAAGGCCTTGCTGAAGTCCAAGTAAAGAACATCCACCGCATGACCCATAGTCTTTCCTTTAGTATTGTCTCCATGAGTTTGCACACTATGGAGGTGAGACCTACTGGGCGATAATTACCCGGTTCATCCCTTGGTCCACTGTTGTGTAATGGTACTACATGTGCCATCCTCCAGTCCAGTGGCACACATCCCTACTCCAGTGAGATGCTGAACATATCCTCCAGTGGTTCCACCAACAACTCTGCCATCTCCCTCAGCACCCTGGGGTGGATACCATCCAGCCCTGGTGCCTTGTCTACCTTCAGTGCCATCAGGTCCCCTAGGACTCTACTTGCCTCAATTCTTCCATCTGTTGCCTCCTTTCCCCTGTCCCCACCCTCCCAGCCCATTGGTAGCGGCCCCCTTTTCTTCCGTGAACACTGAGCAAAAGTATTCATTCAGTGCTTCTGCCTGCCTCGCCCTTTTCCTGCCCACTCATCACCCCTTTATCCTCACTATTGTCTCCTTGCACTTCCTTTTCTCCCTGATGTATCTGAAAAAGTGGCCCCCCCCCCATTGATTTCCTGCACTAATCTCAGCTCCCTCTGGGCCTTGGCTTCTCTCACTTTTCTAGTCACTTCCCTGGACCATCTTGCTTACTCCTCCCTGTCCACTTCCTTTCCTGTCCTTCTATACCTCTGATGCACCTCTTGTTTTGCTCGCACCACTTCCAGTACCTTGCTGTTCAACCAGCATGGTTTTCTTGCTCTGCTCCTCTTACTCTGTGTCTTGGTGCAGGCTTCTGTTGCCTCTGTAATCCCCCTTTTAATAATATCCCATTTCTGCTCTGCATCCATCTCCTGCCTTATGCCTTCTAGTTTCCCCTTTCAGTACTTCCTGCATCCTCCCAAAGTCTGCTCCCCTGAAGTTTACTACCTGAGTGCTCCCCACACATCATGATATTAAACCCCACCATTTGGTGATCGTTGTCGGCTAGTGGATCCTCCACCTTTATTTCCCTTACTGCCTCCCCATTCGACAACACCAGATCTAAAGTGTTCTTTAACCTAGTAGGTTCACTAACCAACTGTGTCAGGAGATCCTCCTGGATTGCGTCCAGGAGCACTTACTCCCTAGCACTGGAGGTGACTGGAATGCTTCAGTCAACCCCCAGCAAGTTGAAATCCCCCACGATGACCACCTTCCCTTTTCTACATACCTTTCTGATTTGTCCTGCTATTTCCCCTGTCAAGCTGCTCAGACTGGGACGGTGGCCTTTATACCACTCCAAACCTCAGTTTCCTACCCCTTGAGTCTAGGAGCTGCAGCCAGATTGCCTCTGTTCTCCTTACTTCCCCCTTGTCCCCTGTGCATTTGATCCTGTCCCTCACATAGACTGCCACCCCACCAGCCCTCCCTTCCTTACAGTCCTTCCTGTATAATTTGTATCCTGGGATTGTCAGATCCCAGTCCCGGTGCTCAGTTGCCCACGTTTCTGTGACAGCTGCAATATCCAACCTCCATACTGCTAAGAGTGCCTGTTGCTCAGCAGATTTGTTGCCTAAGCTTCTTGCATTCAGCGAGACCACTCTCCATCCTGCCCCCTTCCCTTCATTGGCCTCCATTTCCTTCCTTCTACTCCCTCCTTTTTTGGCCACCCCGAGTCCTTCCCTGCTAGCCTGGGGGGTAGGCTGCGACTCCACTCTATCAGTTCCCTGCCTACCTGCTGTCCACTTACCACCCCCCCATCTAGTTTAAATCCACCTTTGTCGCAATATACCTCCCCAGTCTTTGCTTTAATACCTCCTTCCCCTCCCCACTCAGATGCAGCCTATCCCTTGCAAACAGATTGTTTTATCCCAGGTACTGCCCCAGCCACCCACAACCCCATATCCCTTAGTTTGACACCATTCTACCAACCATGTGTTCAACTCCCTAATCCTCTCCTTTCTCACTGTGCTTGCACAGGGTACTGGGAGCACTTCAGAGAATGCCACAGACTCCCCAGTCTCCTCACACAACCTTCCCACTTCCTCAGTTCTCTCCTTTGTTACCTCCACTGTTTCCCCCACTAGGTCATTTGTTCCCACATGTACCACAATGTGTGGTTTCCTCCTACCCCTCCTTATGCACCTTAGGATTGCCTGTCCTGCCTTGTCTGCCTTTAATCTTGGTATGGACTCCACCCATATCTGACTGTGCCTGTCTCCTTTGCTGCCCCATCTGATCCCCTTGAGGATGGAGTCCCCCAACACCAGTACACCTCCCTCCTCTTTCCTTGTGCCCGTCCGCCACCCCCCCCCCAGGTTCTCATTTCTGGGGCCACTCAAGATGGTGCTTTTACAGTGTGTCCCAGTGTCGTCCCCCCCTGCCCTTCTCAATTGAGACTCCTCCCCCTCCTCCTCTTGTTTGACTGCCAACCTTCCACTCCTCCTCATATGGACGGTCGAGTCCAGGCCGCGTGCAGGCCTCCATCACCAGACTGTCATGCTTCCCTGGAATGAGTCCCCCTGCTTGTATATGTAATCAACTACGCATGTTGTCTGTCTGAGCCAACAGCGGACCCGGGAGAGCTGAATCTGAAAGGCGTCTAGGGCATACAGAGCTGCTCTCTCAGATCTCTAGGACATTTATGTGGCGATCCCTTTTTTGTTTCGGACCATGTCCTTCGCGTTTGGTGGGTCCCCGTGTGTGCTCCCCAACTGAGGCCTGAGGCATCTGTCATAAGGATTTGTTGAGGGGGAGGTATACAAAAAGGAACTCACCGAAGCAGGTTGCTGGGCTTCAGCCACCACAACAGCACCTTCTTCACTGGATCCGATACCAGCACAGGTTGGTCTAGGGCATCTATGTGTTGGTCCCACTGGACCCACAGCATTCATTGAGGGATTTTTATGTTCAGTCTGACTAAGGGAATCATAGCAGTGGCTGCGGCCATTAAGCACAAAAGCATCTGGAAAGCCCTTGCCTGAACTATCCAGTGCTCCACTCTGTCGGAAGGGAAAAAGGCCTTGCCCTGAGCTGTGACCAGCACTGCCACTATGTAATAAAAGGCGCTGGCAGGGGGGTGAGGAATGATTTGGGCCGATTGATGGCAATGCCGAAAGCTTGGAACAGGCTGTAGGTACTTACAAGAGTTTGTAGAAGATGGTCCTTGGACAGGGCTGCCAAGAGCCAGTCATCCAGGTAGGGAAAAATGCAAAATCTCTGTGTCCTCAAGGCAGCAGCCATCACCATCAGGCACTTGGTGAGTACCCATGGGGCTGAGGATAGGCCAAAAGGCAGAGTCCGAAACTGGTAATATTTTCCCTTGAAGTGGCAGCGTAGGAAGTGCCGGTGGGATGCAAAAACTTTGATGTGCAGATAACATACTACATATCCAAAGAGCAAAGCCAGTCCCCCAATGAAGCATGGGCAGTAAACCCTGAAGGGTAACCATCTGGAACCATTTGTACTCTATGTACAGGTTAAGAGTGCTCGAGTCCAGGATGGGCCAGAGGTCTTCTGTCCACTTGGGGACCAGGAAGAAGTGGGAGTAGAACCCCCTTCCCTGTTAAGACCATGGGATGGGCTCTACAGCCTTCTTTTGAAGTAAGGCCTGAATCTCTGCCCGTATGATGGGAACGTGACCTGGAGGATATGTGGACAGACCTGGGGAGTTTTCTGGAGGCCACTCCAAGAACTCTAGAGTATGGCTGTGCTCGATGAGTTGCAGCACCCAGCTGTCAGTGACCTCCCTCCACCTGTCCAAGTGGAGGGAGAAACTACCCCCAACCACCACCTACTGAAGACCTTCGGGAGAGGAGGGGTCTGGTAGGGAACCAGGAGGTGGGGGCAGCCCCGGCACAAATGCAGTGCAGCACCTAGCAGCAGGTGGTGGCTGGGGCAGGCACAGGGAGGGCAGCCCTTGTCTTGCATTTGCCGTGGGCCTTGGGAGGGGGCCAAGCCTGTCTACAGGAAGAACAGTGAAAAGGAGCCCTCTGTCCCGATTTTGGCTGGTATGGTACATGGAGTGGACCGACTTAAGGGCTCGCCCCGAAGTTTGGAGCTCTGAGATAATATCTTGAACATCTCCCCCAAACAGCTTAGGTTCCTGAAAGGGAGCATCCATAATACTAGATTGGACATTGGGAGCGAAGCCCGAGACTGTGATCCAAGCATGGCACCTCATACTGATGCCGGCAGCTGCAGCCCAGCCTGAGGCATCCACGGCATCGTAGGTCACCCTGAGGATATGGATACGGACGTCTGACCTAGTCTTAAGGTTCTGAAGGGTTTGCTGCTTCGAGGGATCATCTGGCATGACCATGACCACCTCCCTGGCCTGGTCCCACAAGAGGTTTTGGTAGTGCACCATATGGGCCAAATAGTTAATTTCCCAGATGGCTAGCATGGCAAATGCAAAGGCCCGCTCCCCATTTGGTTCAGTTGGCGAGACTCCCTATCTGGAGGGAGGGCACTGAGGTG
This sequence comes from Neoceratodus forsteri, assembly GCA_016271365.2. NCBI lineage: Eukaryota > Metazoa > Chordata > Ceratodontiformes > Ceratodontidae > Neoceratodus > Neoceratodus forsteri. The sequence goes on along the minus strand of CM057451.1, from coordinate 326,776,611 downwards.
TTTCAACCTCTTGGTGCAGTCATAGGCCATGTTAATGACAAAATCCACTTTTGGTTGCTCACCAAAGTAAGGGTTGCCAACTGGGGCATGGTAAAGCCAGTGAACTTTCTTGGACACCATTGGGACCATATGGCCGTGGTGCCATGCGATCTTGGTAACGTCTTTGTCGATGAAGAGCGTTACACTGCTGAATGTAGACTGCCAGATGGCAGTGCTCCGGGTCCTGTTCTTCAGTCTCCCACCCCATAGTGGCTTGAATATGCCTCAGGATGTCCGTGAACGTGGGATCATCGGGGAGATTTAAGGACTTACCTGGCTCCCCTTCATGACCTGAGGAATCTGCCAGAATGGTGTAAGACTCGGAACTGTCGCCATGGTTGGTGGCTGAAACGTTGCTCCCACTATCATCGGGCCGCATTCATCCAGACGAGCAGGGGTGCCCACATCAGTATGGCTCCTAGGAGTCCGAGGAGCACTCACGCCCAACGGGGGGGGGGGCCCGAGGAGACCCTTGGGAGTGTGTCAGGGTCAACCCGCCAGGAGAAGAGACCTGTGACTCCATCAAAGCCCACAGAGTGGAAATCAAACCATGGTTATCCACTGGTGCTGGCGCTGGTCTTCCGGGAGTTGGGCAGTTATAGACTGGCAAGGGTCCTGTAGTAGCAGGGTATGGATAAGCAGGTGCCAGTCCCCCAGGCGTGGGTCAGGGTAGGCCAGCGATGGATCCTCAGGCACTGGAGCAGGATACCCAGGTGGTGGACCCACAGGTGTAGGTGGCAGCACAGGTACTGGTCCCCCTGGAAGAGGCAATGGGTGGACAGGTGCACATCTCCTGGATGTCGGTAGTGGGATGGCCGGTGAAGCCCCTGCTAGTGCTGGAGGCAGCAGGACAGGCAAGACTCTCGCAGGCTGCAGGAGGATGTGTGCAGACCCGGCAGGTGTCGGCCTGGGTAACGCCGGAGGGGTATCCACAGGTGCCTGTATGGGGAGGCTGGTGCCGGAGAGGAGGGACCCCACTGGCGAAGGCTTGGGGGGACCAGGCTCTGGTGGGGCACCAATGCCCTACGGCGCCTGCCCCTGTGAAAGAGGGGCAGGACTGGCGGAGGTCCCAGAGGACGAGACTGGTGTCAGGGCCTAGGTGACGGGGCGGCAGAGACAATACTGGTGCCAGCAGCACCTGCGCTTGGCTGGAGGAGCTCCGGCCGAGCCATTTGCAGAAAAGTCCACAGAGAATAAGGGCTAAAAGAGCAGGGGTTGGGAGGCAGGGTATGGAAGATCCTTCCCCAAGGAACTACTGCCCGTGATAGAGATCCAGGCAGGTGGCAGAGCCACCAGCAGCCCTGAAGAGCTAAGAGTGTGTGAGGCAGTTCGACCCCCCCCCCCACGGAAGGAAGACCCTGACACGGTCGGCGGAGCCTGCAAATGGGAGGCAGCCCGAGATCGGTCCCAGTTCTTGTCCCGATGTTTGTGCTTCCTCGATGACTTGTCCTTTAATTTGAATGACGAAGAGCCCGAGGACTGGGCCCAGGAGGTAGAGGAGCTCCAGGCCTGCAGCTCCCATTCCATCATGATGACTTTCTGCTTGAGGAGATAACTCTCCAGGGTCTTCTGGCGGCATCTCCCGATGGCCAGGTTAAACCTCTGGCAGACTTTGCAAGCTTGGACGTCGTGATCTGGGCCTAGGCAGAAGAGGAAAGCAGAGTGGCCGTCCTTGTCTGGGATCTGTTTAACTCAGGTACACTTCGTGGAGCGGTTGGAAGAAGAAGATAGTTGAGAAGACTAACATGAAAAGGAAAACACAGAAAAATTTGATGTAAAATGAGAAAATAATAAAGCATGGTAAGTGCTGGAAAATGGCAGTCGACTATAGCTGCAGCAGTGTCAGTGGTCCAACATGCATTGGTCGACAGTGGGAAAGAACTGAGGAGGGTTTGGGGGCCGACCGTCTTATATAGGGTTGGCTGATGTCAGGTGCCGATGTCGGAGGTGGGCAGCCCCCTCTGGTAGCCTGCTAGCTAGAAAGGTTTCCATGTGGTCCTGCCACATGATGGCTTAGTCCTACAGGTGATAACCAGCTGCAAGAGATACCCTCAAAGTAAGCTCTAAATATTCTCATCCAGTACAAAAAGTTTGGGATGGTAGCTCTCCTAGGTTTGTTGCCCCTCCTGCACAAAGACTGGATATGCTTCCTTGTTATGCAAGATGCATATCTTCACATCAACATATGTGCCACCTATAGACAATATCTTAGATTTCATATTCAGGGGCACATTTCCAGTTCCAGGCCTTGCCCTTTGGCTTGTCCTGTGCTCCTTGGGTGTTTACCAAATGCCTAGCAGTGGTCGCGGATGCCCTCAGGAGACAGGGATTGTACATCTTCCCTTATCTGGACAATTGGCTGCTGAAAGCTTCGTCCAGTGACAGCCTCATCCGAACCCTGGAACACACCATCTGCCTGTTCCAGGACCTGGACATTACAGTCAACTTGCCCAAGTACATCCTGATGACCGGTCAGTGACTCCAGTACATTGCGCAGTCCTCGACATGGCTCAGGGCATGGCCTTCCTCCCCCAGGACAGGGCGGACCATCTGATATCCCTAGCCAGACCGCTGTTCCACAGCTGCTGTGTCTCAGCCAGTCTTCCTCTGACTCTTGGGCATGATGGCAGCAGGCATTGTCATGGTGCCTCTGGCCAGATTACATATGAGGATTCCCCAGTGGACATCGAGTCCAGTGGGACCAGTGTATGAACGACCTGGAACAGTAGGTTCTGGTCTCCTCTCCATGAAAAGAGTTGTCCTCTGGCGGATGGAACCCACCAGTCTTCTCAAGGGGGGGTTCCCTTAGTTATTCCCTCCTCTCAGCAGATTCTTACCACAGATGCTTCGGGAATGGGTTGGGGAGCTCATCTGGGGCCACACCAGACACAAGGGACATCCCCACTGGAATCCTCTCTCCATATTAGTGTTCTGGAGATGAGGGTGGTGCTTTATGTCCTACAGGGCTTGGGCCTTCTTTTGGTGCAGACAGACATCAGTGTCGTCCACTATATCAACAAGCATTTGGGCACTCACTCATATCCCCTCTACTGAGAAGTGATGAGAGTCTGGTATTGGGCTGTGGACCACAGCTTAGAACTGTCAGTTTTCCATGTTCCAGGTATCCAAAATGTCCTGGTGAATGATTTGAGCCAGTCAAGGTCAAAGATGCACGAGTGGGAGCTCCTGACCTTGGTCGTCAAAATCCTCTTCGACAGATAGGGTCATCCAAAGTTGGACCTTTTTTGCATCCCCACTCAATACAAAACTGCGGCATTTTTGCTCAGTAGATCCAGGGCCTGGAATTTTCTGGTGAGACACATTGTCCCTCTCCTGGAAAGAGAGGTTTCTGTATGCATTCCCTCACTTCCCACTGCTTCAGAGGGTTCTAATCTAGCTCCAGATGGAAGGGGCTATGATGGTCCTCATCACCCCCTTTTGGCCTCATCACATCTAGTTCCCCCTTACTACAACAGCTAGCAGTGGAGCCTTCAGTACCTCTGCCTCTGTGCAGCGGTTTGCTGTCCCAGAAGCAGCGCACCTTGGTCCATCCAGACCTGAAGTCCCTGCACCTTCACACTTGGCTCCTGAGGACATAGCCATGGCCTGCGTTGGGGCATCACCCAAAGTGCTGATGTCCTGGTGGTGGCTAGAAAGCCTTCTATCAAGGCCACTTATTCTATGAAGTGGAAGCACTTTGCACTATGGGCTGCTTCACGCCGACTGAACCCTTTCACTTGCCCTGTGAGTCAGATCTTGGAGTACCTGTTGTCCCTCTCGGACTCCGGTCTGCGGTACTCCTCTCTTGAGGTGCATATGTCTGCCACCTCTGCTTTCCATGTGCCTGTTGATGGCTGTATGGTGGCACAACTGGCAGTGTCCCTTACTTTTTTGAGAGGCACCTTTCACTTAAAGCCTCCCATCTGTAATTTCATCCCTCCATGGGACTTGAATTTTGTGTTAGAAAAACTTACTTTGGCTCCTTTTAAACCTGCTGTGACTTACAAGCTGCACTTTCTGTCATTAAAGCATTATTTTTAGTTGCCATTACTTCTGCTTGGAGGATTTCTGAGCTACAGGCGCTCATGTGTGAGCAATCCTGTTTGGTTTTCCACAAAGTCAAGGGTGTCTTTGCATACTAACCCTGAAATCTCACTTCGAGGGAGCTCTTGTAGCAGGTAACACTGTTAGAATTGAAGCCAGCAGGTGCCAAGACCCCATGGAAAACTTCTAGCTAGCAGTATACAGCGGGGGACAACCCCCTGACATCAGCCCACCCCAATGTCTGCCTATGGTATAAAAGGGGTGGTCCTCCAGCCCAACCTCAGTTCTTTTCCCGTCTACCCGTGCAAGTTGGACCTACATGGACACATTCTGCTATAGTCGACCACCATCTTTGCCACGTTTACCCGGGCTTTATTATTTAACTAAAAATCTTTTTCAGATGTTTTTCTTGCATGTCTTCTTCTCCATCCTCCTCCTCGGAGTGGTGGTGGACCAAGTGTGCATGTGGCAAACAGCTTCCAAACAAGGATGGCCACACTTCTTGTCTGCTGTGCCTAGGCCTGGACCACGATACTGAAGCATGCCAGCACTGCCAAGATTTTAACCAGTGCACCAGACTTCGCTGCCAGAAGACCCTAGAAGCCTTCCTGCTGCAGCAGAGACTTTCAGCAATGGAGAAGGAACTCCAGAAGAGTATCTCTTCTTTGCCAGCCTCCAGGGCTTCAACTTCCTCTTCTTCCCATAAGGAGAAGAAATCCAGCGGAAAGCACAAACACACGCCCGGCCGGTGGCGCTGAGGGCTGGAGGAGCTGGACGCCACTCGCGCCGCGCCGCGACTCGGGTTCGCGAACGGACTCGGTGGCCGGTTTGGGCGGGAGAGGGAGGATTGAGCGTCCCAACGGATGCCTCCTCCTCAGGGGTGGTACCAAGAGCGATTGGCGCTCTGCATTTTTCCATAGCCGGTGGAAGCACCGGCGGAGGGAAGGGTGGAGCGGCTCGCTTGCCGGAGCCGGGAGGCGGACGCTGCAAGCATGAGGGCTCGTATGCGTACACGCCACCACTGGGACGACGTCCCAGCTTAAGCGCCCTGGGGAGTGGGGACGCTGGGAGAAAACCGGAAAAAACCCTCCGGCAGCCCTAGATGAAGTCCGCCCTAAGTCCTACCGGACCACCTACAGGACAGACCCCAATGTGCGAGGAGAGGAGGATGGGCACTCTAGGGGCAAATCCCTAAGGTAGGTACCGGGAGGACATGAGCGGACGGAAGGAGGGGGCACCGGAGGCAGTAAAGGAGGGATAAAGACGAAAATAAAAAAAAAAAAAAGGAAAGCACAAACACCAGGAGAAGCACAGGGACAAACCCCGGTCAACTTCCTGCTCCAGGTCACTGAGAAAATCTGGTAGCTACCCTGAGTCTTCCTCCTGTGGGAGGTCAGCTCCTTCCACTCCGGCAGCCCTCTCCCCCTTTGGACTCCCAGTGGTTAAACCACCCACTCTACTTACCATTTCGGGCGGTGGTTCTTTGGGGCTCAGGACTTCATCCCCAGCCTCTCAGCCCCTGAAGTTCAGGTGCTTACAGCAGGTGGGTTCTCAGCCAGGTGGCTCGACCAGGTCCTCAGGCAGTGGGGCTTTGTCCCTCGCCCCCCCGGTCAAGATATCTGCTAAGACAGTTCCGACAGCTCCAAGTGATGCCAGGTGCATGCACTCCTCTCTCCCATGAGAGTGACGCCTCTGCCCCGCTCGTGACCTAGCTCCCCGTGACAGGCCTCCCCTTCTTGGCCAGCACTGGCTGCTTCACCAGACCGGCATCAGCTCACGTCTGTCCAGTCATAGAAACATAGAAGTTGACGGCAGATAAGGACCGCAAGGCCCATCCAGTCGATGCTGACCACTCCACCTGCAACCCCAGTGATGCCTCAGCTGTCGTCCCGTAACCCTCCAGTCACTGGCTGCCCCGTCGTCGCACAGCCGATGCCCGAGGGTCTGACGCCCAGTCTTTCTACTCCAGTCAGACCGACGCCAGGTGGCTCCTCCCCCAAGGACCAATGCCTTTAACCCAACACCAGTGGAACCGACACCAGGGTTACCGCAACCTAAGGAACAGATGCTAAGGCCCTCTCAGCCTACCCTGCAGACACTGGCCACTCCATTTCTGCCTCAGAACCCACCCACAGACCTTAACACCCTTTTTGCGGCCTGGTGAGCATACTTCAAAGAGGCCCCAAAGGAGCCCCCAGCTCCTAGGAACCCTCCTCCCAATCCAACAAAGAAGCAGGTTCCTCCTAGGAAGACCCCAATGCCACCTCCTAAGGAGCCTACTCCACAACCAGACGGAGCTGGCGCTGGTCGTGCGAGGACCCACCGATGAAGGCATCATCGCTCACTCTCTCTCCCTCTCTCTCCCTCTCTCTCTCTCTGGACTCATGCGAGTCAGGGGGGATATTCCTCCTCCTCTTCCTATGGTGATTCCGGGGACTCTGACCTACCGTCAGAACCAGAAGAGCCCAAGGACACTCTGCAGTCTCCTCCAGATGACCCTACTTTTATGGATGTGATGAGGCACATCCAGGCCCTTATGGTTGGGACAAGGAGGAAGTGGACCCTGAGTGATGCTGGCTAGCCGCTTTCCTCATAAAAAGGAATTGGTGCCTTTGGTTGTTCCTCCCCTTATTGACCCCTTCAAGGATGTCAATAGGGCTGCTTGGAAACATCCATCTACTACACCAGCGACATCCAAGAAGGCAGATCGCCTCTATAATGCCCCAAGGGATGAGCCCTTTTATGGGGAGCACCCAGAGACCAATTCGGTAGTAATTAATGTTGCCCATGACTGCTCTAAGTGGCCCCAGCACCTTAGCACTCAGCCTCCCAACAAGGACTCCAGGCATATAGACCATTTTGGTAAGAAGGTCTGTTCCTCTGCCACCTGCTCTATCCATTCCCTAAATGTTCTAGCCCACATGGTCCAATATCAGAATGCCCTGTGGGAGAGGTGGCTCAGGCTCAGCCTGATTTTCCTGGAAAGGCTGAGCTGTTACACCTTCTCAAATCAGGCTCAGATGTTGTTACTCACGTTCTCCCAGCCTCTTACGACTCGAATTCTGCAGGCAGAACTGCAGCTACGGGAGCTTGTCTTCATTGCTACTCCTGCCTTACAGTCTCCAGTTTTGCTCCGGATGTGCAGTCTTAAGATTCTAGACGCCCCTTTCAGAAGCCCCATTTTGTCTGATGAGGATTCCCAAAACATAATCACTCGCCTTATGTGCGGTTCAAACATTTTACAGATCTCAGCCTATGTCGTCCCAGCGGCAGTCCTTTCATCGCACCTCCAAGTAACAACCCAGGGACCAATAGTCCAGAAGTGCCTTTAAGAGAAAGTCTATTTACCAAGCCATGGCAGGTTCTGCCCCCAGAGCTCCCAGAACTTCCCAGGCCATATTGCCTGTCCCTGGCTCCTCTGCCTGACTCCTTACCTTCCCCCCCACCCCAGCCGAGTCTCTGGGGGAGGTGGTGGCGAGTAGTTTCTCTACAGAGAGGGTTGGCGCAGAATAACCTTGGATCATTGAGTTCTGGAGTTAGTGGAACAGGGGCAAACTCTAGAGTTTTTGGAGATTCCTCCAGGCAATCCTCCTGTCCCCTCCCATTACCCTCTTGCCCATATCACCCTTATCCAAGAAGAGATCCAAGCGCTCCTGTGAAAACAGGCTATAGAACCCGTCCTGTTGGCACAGTGAGGGAAAGGGGTTCTACTTGTATTTCTTCCTGGTCCCAAAGAGAACCGGAGATCTGCATCCCATCCTGGATCTCAGCCACCTGAACCAGTTGATAGAATGTAAACGGTTCAGGATGGTCACTTCCAGGCCTTCTCCTCTTGCTTCATCAAGGGGATTGGCTCTGTTCTCTGGACATGCAGGACATTTATCTTCACATCTTGGTGTTCCCTCCCCCACAGGAGGTTCCTTCACTTCCGCTTCCAAGGAAGCCATTGCCAGTTTCGGGCTCTGCCATTTGGCCAGTCTTTGGCCCCACGAGTCTTTACAAAGTGCCTTGCAGTAGTGGCAGCAGCATTAAGGAGGGAAGGCCATTATGTCTTCCCTTTCCTAGATGACTGGCTTCTGACACCTCCCACCAAGGAGCAGTTGCTCAGAACCATGGAGGCCACATTCACTCTCTTCCAGGATCTGGGGATAACTCTCAACCTCCCCCAAATCCTCTCCTTGGCCAAGGCAGAGACTTCAGTACATTAGGGCAGTCTTGGAGACCGCCCAAGGCAAAGCTTTTCTTCTCCCAGACAGGGCAGAATGCCTTCAGGCACAGGCTCAACTGGTCTCATCATCTCGTCAGTTTCCAGCCAGAGCACTTCTAAGACTATTGGGACATATGGCAGCGGCCAATGCAATGGTTCCCTTGGCTTGCCTGCACATGAGGGTAGCCAAGCAGAACCTTCAGGTCCAATGGGATCAGCGCTCAGTTGATTTGGAACAACCGGTGTCATTGTCAAACCCGGTACAACAGACTTTGACGTGGTGGTTCAACCTTCCAATCTGTCCAAGGGGATCCACTTCTGATCGGAGTCGCCTTGACAGATCCTGACCACGGACGTGTCAGGCCAGGGCTGGGGTGCCCATTAGGCAGACTGTCAGACTCGGGGGTCCTGGTCCCCAATGGAACATCATCTCCACATCAATGTTTTGGAGATGTGGGTGATCCTATATGCTTGTCAGACCTTTCAAATGAACCTACTCCTGGGCCCTCTTTTGATCCAGACAGACAATACGCCCGTGGTATTCTACATAAACAAGTGGGGGGGGTACCCATTCTTACCCCCTCTGCAGATAGGCTATTAGAGTTTGGTATTGGGCCTTAGAGCATCACCTAGACCCGACTGCTGTGCATGTTCCAGGCATTCAGAACACCTTGGCCGACAGCCTAAGCCATTCCCGGTTCCAAGCACATGAGTGGGAACTTCTTCCCTCAGTGGTCAAAGATCTCTTTGACAGGTGGTGCCACCCTAAGCTGGACCTCTTCGTGTCATCATCCAATGCAAAACTGCCCAGTTTTTGCTCACTAGATCCAGGGCCTGGTGTTTTCTGGCGAGACGCGTTGTCCTTCTCTTGGGCAGGGATGTTTCGTACGCCTTCCCTCACTTCCCACTACTGCAAAGGGTACTTTTCAAGTTGCAGTCAGAGTGGGCAGGGATGATCCTAATAGCCCCCTACTGGCCACGACAGATATGGTTTCCACTCCTCCAATAATTGGCAGTGGAGCCTCCGATCCCACTGCCTCTGTACTTCAGTCTACTCTACCAGGAGCAGGGCACTCTGGTCCACCTGGACCTCAAGTCACTGTACTTTCATGCATGGCTCCTGCAGACTTAGCAGTTGACTGATTTGGGGCGTCTCCCTGGGTAGCAGACATTCTAGTGGCAGCCAGGAAACCTTCCTCTAGAGCCACTTATGCTATGAAGTGGAAGTGGTTCTGCTTAGGGCCACCACTCATCACCTAGATCCCCTTACCTGTCCAGAGAATCTCATTCTCGAGTACCTCCTTTCCCTGTCTGACTCTGGCCTGAGATACTTGTTGATTAAGGTTCGCTTATCTGCCATCTCTGAGTACCATGCACCTATAGAAGGCAAGACTCTTGCCCAGCTTGACCTCTCCCGAACTCTCTTGTGGGGCATACTGCATCTGAAACCTCCCATCAGGGACCCTGTTCCCCCCGGGATCTTCTGTTTATTTTAGAAAAGCTTGCTTTGCCTCCCTTTGAGCCTGCTGCAAGCTGTGAGCTACACTTTCTGTTGTGGAAAGCGTTGTTTTTAGTTGCTATTACTTCTGCTCGAAGGAGTTCCGAGCTTCAGGCTCTGATGTGTAAAGAGCCTTATTTAGTTTTCCACAAGGACAGAGTGTCCTTGAGAACCAGTCCCAACTTTCTTCCTAAGATGGTGTCCGAGTTTACTCTGAATCAAGACATCCACCTGCCTGTGTATTACCCAGAGTATTTGAATCAAGGGGAGGACTTACTGCATACCCTGGTTGTCCACCTGGCGCTTTGCTACTATTTGGGCCACACCCAAGCCATTAGAAAATCTGATGAGTTATTTGTTTCATTCGCCCCTAGAAAAGAAGGGGTTCCTGTTTCAAAACAATGTTTGTCCAAATAGTTTGTTAATTGCATCATTTATTGCTACTGCAAATATGACAAGCCTTCATTGGGCCCGGTTAAAGGCCATTCTATCAGGGGCGTAGCTGCTTCGTTCGCCTCCTTCAGAAATGTATCTATTGCTGACATTTGTACAGCGACCACTTAAGAGTTCTGTCCACACTTTCATCCGGCATTATAGTCTGGACATTGCATCTAGGCACAGGACAGGTTATGGACTTGCAGTCCTACAGGGCCTGCTCTCTTGAGAGCCTTACGCTGACTTCTGCCTCCTCCCAGCTGACCGGGGTCAGTCCTTTCACTGCTTGGGACTCAGTCCTAATGGTGTTACCTGCTGCAAGAGCCCCCTCGAAGTGAGACAGTACAGTTACGCAAGAACTTACTGTAACAGTAGACCTTTGAGAGGAGCTCTTGCAGCAGGTGCTGCTTTCCCTCCTTCCATCTCCCAGTGACTGCTTCTCCATCTCTGTTACCTCTCTTTCCTCGGTATAGAGGAACCACCTTGGTTCTCCAGTTTGTTTACATGCTGGGGTCTCCGGTGGGAGAACTGAGGTTGGGCTGGGGGACCGCCTCTTTTATATCATAGGTAGATATCGGGGGTGGTCCCCCACTGTATACTGCTAGCTAGAAGTTTTCAGTGGGGTCCTGGCACCTGCTGGCTTCAGTCGTAACAGTGTTACCTGCTGCAAGAGTTCCTCTTGAAGATCTACTGTTACGGTAAATTCTTACGTAACCATACTTTTCTTCCTAAGATGGTAATTAAGTTTACCCTGAAACAATCCATTCACCTGACTGTTTATTTTCCAGAGCATGCCAATCCAGGGGAAGCATTGCTACACACATTAGATGTGCATAGAATTTTGCATTACTATACACACCAAATGAAGGACTGCAGGAAGTCCAAAAAACAGTTGTTTCTTTTGCCCCTGGGAAAGAGGACACTCCTGTTTCTAAGTAGTTTGTCCAAATGGTTGGCCCAACTGTATTATATTGTTACAGGAAGTATGGCAAGGAACTTCCTGGAAATGTCAAGGGCCATCCCACCAGGAGTATGGCTGCTTCAGCTGCGTGTTTCAGGAATGTCTCAGCTGCAGAGATTTGTGCAGTGGCTACTTGGAGTTCTGTCCTCATTTTTACCAAGCACTACAGTCTGGACATTGCCTTTAGGCGTATGCTAATTTTGGCCTAGCTGTCCTTGAGGGTCTCCTTTCCTAGACTCGAGGCTCCCTCTGCCCAGACTGCTTTCTTTTATGGCAGAATTGCTTGGGACTTGCTCCATCGGTGTGTCCGGCTGCAAGAGAGACCCTCGAAGTAAGATAGTACAGATATGTAAGCACTTACTATAACAGTAGATCTTACTTTGAGAGGGCTCTTGCAGTAGGTAATAACCATTAGGACTGTGCCCCCTGGCATCAGGACCACACGAAAAACATTAGCTAGCAGTGTCTGGCGGGGGACCATCCACTGACGTCAGCGTGACCCTATATAGTGGGCGGTCCCCAGCCCACCCTCCAGTTCTTTCCCGCTGTCAACCTGTGCATGTCAGACCTCATAGAGAGCATTGCCACAGTTCGACCACCATTTTGGATGAGTATCTTCCGATTATATTTTCTTTATTTGTTTCTGTTCCAGTAAATAATTTTCATGCATGTCTTCTCCAATGCCTTCCTAGTCACATAAGAATAAGTGCAATTCCTCTGGTGTGCAACTTCTGCATAAGGACGACCATTCCATCTGCCTGGGCCCGGAACACAAGACTGAGGACTGTGAGGCCTGCCTGAGTTTTAATCAGGCCACATGGAAATGCAGACAGACCCTCGAGGCCCATCTTCTAAAACAAAAAATGACATTGATGGAGAGGAGTTGCAGAAGCTGTGGAGTGCCTCTTCCTCCCCGTCATCTGACTCATACCGGCTCAAAAAGAAGAAGGACAAGGAGAAGCACCGGAGCCAAGAGAGGTCCCCTTCCCGCCTGTGTCTCCCTTCAGGAACCACGGACGACCAGCGGCCTTCTTCCTCCAGGAAAAGTGCTTCAGTAGACAAGCCTGCTTCTTCTTCCCAGGAGCAGCCCTTGGATCCCCCCCACCGCCACTGGTCATGGTAGTGGCGGCCACCTCGGTCGTGTCTGAGGTTCAAGCCATGCTTAGGCCCATGAAAACTAAAGGGCCTAAGTTAGTTGACGGGGCTAAGCCGCTCGTCAGGGCCCCTGACGAGCGCCCAGCCCAGGCTGATAAGTTGGCCGCTGGAGACTCCGGTGACCGCCCGGCCACAGCTGAGAAGTCTGACGGAGGATCCTCCAATGTCCGCTCAGCCCAGGTGCTTCTGTCAGGCCCTGATGAGGGGTCCAACATTGAGCATCAGGGCCCGTTGCTGCCTTAGGCCACAGCCCACCCCAGAGGGATCGCCCCACCTGGGTAGCTTTTCTCCCCCTCCGGCCTCTCCAGAGCACCAGGAGCTGGAGTTTGAGGGGATGTCAGCTTGATAATACTGTTCAGGGTCACAACTGGACCTCTTTACATTGCTCCCAGCCGATCCTCAGGTCTCTCCGCCATCAGCTCTTGCGGCAGGACCTTCTGCTCCTTCTCCTATGCCAAAGGGGTCCTCTGGGCTGATGTGGATCTTACCCTCAGGGTCCTATATCCCACCTTTTAGGCCTCCTCTGTGTCCTTCACCTGGCCCCATGGCTCCTCCTTCTGGGCCATCGTTAGATACCCTGATGCAAGGCTATCATTCGCCACATTATCATACCCCTATATACCTTCCACCGGGGTATCAGGCACCAGGACTCCTTTCGCCAGGGTATGTCCCTCCTTACCATACATCGGGTTCTTATGTAACCAGGATGCCAGACAATGGGCTATGGCGCTGGTTTCCAGCTGGTATGTCAGCCTCCACCGCCCCCACCTCCCCAACCTCAGGCAGGCTTCAGGGCAATCCTCCAGTGCTGGTGGAAGGAGACTGAGTTTCAGTTAGTCGCTGAGCTAGACAGCCATCATCCGGTAGCAGTCTCTACCCAGCGCACTCAGACCTGATGAATAGGTCCTCTTTGCTGGTGGAGTCCCATCCTTCTACGTCAGGTCTGATAAAGGGCTCGGCTGCCATTACTGATAAGGGTAGACACCTGTTCTTGTTAAAGAGGTGTCTTTTCCAACGGTCATGTCCCCAGTCCCGACCCATTCGTCAGATTTGGACTCGGAATCTGATTCCTCTTCTTCAGCCTCCGGGTTTGAAACGCCTCCACTGGATGAGCCCAAGGCTAAGGAGTCTTGGAAGTCTCCAGAGGCCCCCTCCTCCACAGGCCTCCTCAAAACGATTGCAGAGGCCTATGAGTGGAAGACTGATGATCAAGACCCCAAACGGAAGAGGCTGGCCAAGCATTTGGACATGTCTGACCTGTCCCCCGGTCCTCACACCTCCCTGGTTGGAGCCTCGTGAGGACTTAGCCTCGACTATCTGGTCCATGCCTTCATCCATGCCGGCTATAGCTAGGAAGGCAGACAGGATTTACCATACACCAGAGGGTAAGGATCACCTTAGTGTTCACTCTAAAGCAGACTCGGTGGTTATTAGCATGGCGCATGATAGATCAGGGAAAGCCTAAGCATATGACCACCTCCCCTCCTGGTAAGGAATCGAGGCAGCTCAATCAATTCGGACGCAAATTTTATTCTTCCTCTACCCTGTCTGTTTGCACCCTGAACTATGTGGCACACATGCTGGTCTACCAAAAATCTCTGTTTTTGCAAGCTAGAGACAGTCATTGAGGCCTTGCCGGACTCTGAGGAGAACAAAACCATTTCTGAGACCATTCAGTCAGCCAAAAATCACTTGTTGCCACTCTGTGAGGGTGACTTACAACGCCGTTGACTTCTCTGCTAGGGGCACGGCTATGGCCATCTGCCTCAGGAGGTATTCTTGGTTGAGGGTCTTGGGGCTGGCACCTGATGTCCAGGATGCCATCCAAGATGCACCCTTCTGGGATTCCGTCCTCTTTGGAGGAGATGCTCAAGACATCATCACCAGAACAGGAGTCAGGCTCTGCGTTCAGTACAAACTATGTACCACGCTGGCTTTAAATCATGGCAGCCTTTTCGTCACCAACAGAGACAGCAGACAAAACACCAACACCAGGCCAGACATCAGACCAGATGTCGGGCCCCCTCAGCCATGGCCACTCCCCCAGCCAAGAACTAGAGGGCTTCGGGGAGCAAGGCTCCCCAACCCTCCCTCCGCCTCTTGACTCGTGGTCCGCCTCCCCACCTCCTCCTCTTCTACAGTCGGAGGACCCAGTGGGTTGAAGATTCACCGGTCATCTGGCAGGGTGGGAGGCTATTATTGCAGATTCATGGGTCTTTCAGCTAATCTCTCAGGGCCACACAAAGTTTCTGGAGAGACCCCCAGACAATCCTCCGGGTCCATCCCTTTACCAAAAGGCGCACATCCCCGTCATAAGGGAAGAGACAGAGGCTCTTATGCAAAAGGCAGCCATAGAGCCCACTCCTCCAAACCAGGTGGTAAGAGGGTACTACTCTTACTTCTTCCTGGTTCCCAAAAAGACAGGAGACCTGCGCCCAATACTAGGCCTCAGCACCATAAACCTGTACATAGAGTACAAAAGGTTTTGGATGCTGACTCTTCCAGGTCTGCTGCCCATGCTGCACTAAGGACAGTGGCTCTGCACCCTGGACATGCAGGACTCATGCTGTATATACCGGTATTTCAAGCCCTCCACAGCTACCTCAGGTTCTCCTTTCAGGAGGGCACTACCAGTTCAAGGCCCTCCCTTTTGGCCTTTCGTCGGCACTCAGGATTTTTACCAAGTGCCTAGTGGTAGTGGCAGTGGCCTTGAGGCACCAGGGCCACTATATCTTCCTATACCTCAGCAATTGGCTTATCTCAGCCTCATCAAGGAAGGTGCTGGAAGTCACCCTTTCAGCAACCTTGAACCTGTTTTGCCAAGTTAGAGTTATGTGAACTACCCCAAGTCTCACCTTATCCCCTCTCAACGCCTGCAGTTCATTGGGGTGGTGCTGGATACTACCCATGGTCGGGCTTTCCTCCCTTAGGACAGGGTGGAAACCTTGCAACAGCAGGCTCGGCTGGTCACTTCCCACTGTTGGATTTTGGCCAGGTCAGTGCTGCACCTTCTGGACCTTATGGCGGCAGCCATCCTGACTGTTCCTCTGGCCAGGCTCCACATGCAGATCTCGCAGTGGATGCTCCCTGTCCAATGGGACCAGAGGTCAGACGACCTCAACCACAAAGTCTTGGTCTCTGCACCCATGCATTGGAATCTCCTGTGGTGGCAGGATCTCAGCAGTCTCTGCAAGGGAGTTCCCTTTCAGCCCCCTCCTCCCATCCAGACCCTGACCACAGATGCTTCAGGGCTAGGTTGGGGGGCTCATCTAGAGACCCACAGAACCCAAGGGCTGCAGTCTCAGATCTGTATCTGCACATCAATGTGTTGGAGATGCGGGCAGTGTTGTATGCTCTACAGGCCTTTCAGCACCTCCTCAGCCCAGGTCCACTCCTGTCCAAACAGACAATATGTGCATGGTCTGGTATCTGAACAAACAAGGGGCACTCACTCCTACCCTTTCTGCAGGGAAGCAATGCGAGTCTGGAACTGGGCAATTCTGCGTCAAATCTCCCTTACTGCAGTTCACGTTCTGGGAGTCCAGAACATCCTAACGGACAGTCTCAGCTGCACCCAGGCCAAGGCTCATGAGTGGGAACTAAGCCAGTCGGTAGTCCAAGACATTTTCGACTGGTGGGGTCATCCAGATCTCGATCTGTTCGCCTCCCCATCCAACGCAAAACTTCCCAAGTTTTGCTCGCTCGTTCCAGGGCCTGTTGTTTTCTGGTGAGTTGCACGATCTCTTTGCTTGACAAGGAGGATCTTGTATGCCTTTCCTCCCTTTCTGATCCTGCAGCAGGTGCTGCTCAAGTTGCAAGCAGAAGGGGCTCACATGATCCTGATCGCCCCACTTTGGCTGTGCCAAATATGGTTCCTACTTCTGCAACAGCTGAAAGTGGAGCCCCCAGTTCCCCTGCCCATCTGTCATGACCTACTGACCCAGGAGGGAGGCGTTCTGGTTCATCCAGGATTCAAATCCCTTCACCTTCACGCGTGGCATAGCTGCTTTATGCTATGGGGTTTTCTCTAGGGTGGCCCAAGTCCTCGTGGAGGCCATAAAGACTTCCACGAGGACCACTTATGCTATGAAATGGAAGAGATTTTCCATTTGGTCCACTTCAAAAGGTTGGGACCCTTTTTCGTGTCCTGTTCCTCAGATCATGGGGTACTTGCTGCATCTATCCAACCTGGGTTTGAGTTATTCATCGTTGAAGGTCCACCTCTCAGCCATTTCTGCCTACCACGTTCCAGTGGAGGGCAAAACTGTTGCTCAGCTGAAGGTTTCCAAAAAGTTTGTGAAAGGAATCCTTCACTTGAAACCTCCAGTGCAAAACCCTGCCCCATCGTGGGATTTAAACTTTATTTTAGAGACACTCACTTTGCCTCATTTTGAACCAGCCGAAAGCTGCGACATGTGCTATCTGTCCTGGAAAGCACTCTTTTTAGTTGCTGTCACTTCTGCCCGAAGGATTTCCAAGCTTCAAGCCCTGATGTGTAAGGAGCCTTATTTAATTTTCCACAGAGACCGAGTGGCTCTGCGTCCAAATCCTAAGTTCTTGCCAAAGGTTGTTTCTGAGTTTACGTTGAATCAGACTATTCAACTACCAGTGTATTACCCTGAGTACTCTAATCAGGGGGAGACAATCCTGCACACACTAGATGTTCACAGAATTTTACGTTACTATACAAATTGGACAAAGTCAGTCCGCAAAACAGATCAACTTTTCGTTTCTTTTGCGCCTAAGAGAGAGGGCACTGCTGTTTCTAAGCAATGTTTGTCAAAATTGTTGGCAAACTGCATTGTGTCCTGTTACCAGAAGTACAACAAACCCTTGCCGGGGGGAGTCAAGGGGCATTCTACCAGAGGCATGGCTGTATCTGCTGCTTGCTTCAAAACTGTGTCTGCTGCTGACATTTGTGTGGCAGCCACTTAGAACTCCATCCACACTTTCATGAAACACTACAGTCTGGACATTACCTCTAGGCGCAGGGCCAGCTTTGGACTAGCTGTCCTTCAGGGCCTTCTTTCATGATGTCTTCCTGCATCTCTGTAGATCCTTCCTGCCTCCCATGCTTCAGACTTGTCTGATTTACACTGCTTGGGACTCTGTCCTAATGGTTATTACCTACTGCAAGGGCCCTCTGGAAGTAAGGTAGTATAGTTACGTAAGAACTTACCGTAACAGTAGATCTTCGAGAGAGGCTCTTGCAGTAGGTAACTTTCCCTCCCACCTTCCCCCAGCTTCTGCTACTGCCTTTTCTAGCTTTCCTTAGGATCAAGGAGCCCCACTCCTTTCTCCTGTCACTTTGTTCTAAGGTCTCTGGCGAGAGAACTGAAGGGCAGGCTAAGGACTACTCACTATACAGGGTCACGCTGACGGTCACGTGACGTCAATGGGCGGTCCCCCACCAGACACTGGTAACTAAAGTTTTCCGTGTGGTCCTGACGCCAGGGGGATGCAGTCCTAATGGTTATTACCTACTGCAAGAGCCTCTCTTGAAGATCTACTATCATGGTAAGTTCTTACGTAACTGTACTATCTTCGAGAGGATTTCTTGCAGCAGGCCATGCTGTCCCTCCCTCCCTCCTTCCCCCTGGGCCTGGTAGACATTTTTGTAACCTTGGACTCCTGTATGCTTCCAAGTTGGTGGGAACCTTCAGTACCTCCTCGGTTTACCAGCAGGGAACAATTTGCTCCAGTCTCCGGTGGGAGAACTGAGGAGGGCCCAGGGGACTGCCCACTCTTATAGGGTTGACCGACATCAGAGGGTGATGGCATGGGCAGCCCCCTGATAGACTGCTAGCTAGAAAAGTTTCCAGGTGGTCCTAGTGCCTGGTAGCGGTAGTTCCATAAGTGTGGCCTGCTGCAAGAGGTCCTCTCGAAGATCTACTGTTATGCTAAGTTCTTACATAATTGTACTTTGTTGTCCTGTTCATGTTCAAGCGGCACTTCCAGAAAATAGTATTATGTCTGTTGTTTTTATTGTATAATGATTCTGTACTGTGTATTACAGTATGTATTGACTGATTTAATGTTTTGTGCTGGTTTCATGTATTACTTGCCACTTGTGAAAATGGGCAGTCATGCTCATCAAGTTATCAAGTATAAAAAATAAAAATGAAAAATGACAAAAAAATGAAATTGTTGTTGGAGCAGCTTAGGGAATATGTTAGATTCACTTGTAAGGTCATCTGCTGGTTTGAGTCCTGTCTCAGTGGAATGACTCAGAGAGTGATGATGGGAAGGTTTTCCTCATCCCCAGTGGTCCTTTCTTGTGGTGTGCCCCAGGGCTCAGTCCTCTCATCCCTGTTGTTTGCGGTGTATATCCTGCCCCCTGAGGAGGATCATGAGATAGTATGGAGTTGGGTTTCAGTGTCATGCAGATAACTCCAAACTCTGTCTTTTGCACCCAAGATGTCTGGTGCAGTTTATATGCTAAATAGGTGCCTGGCCAAGATCCAAGACTGGATGTCATTGAGCTGGTTATGACTTAGCCCTGGTAAGACTGAAGTATTGATGGTCGAGCCAGGTCGAAGGGGAGGAGTGGGCTACCAAGAGTGACACGGGACTTTTGCTCGGCGGTTTTAGGCTTTTGGCTGCCACAGAGGTGAAAAATCTTGGGGTCATTCTGGATGAGGGGCTGACATTTGAGGCTCAGGTGTCAGCAGTAGTCAGGAGTGACTTTTACCATCTGAGAAACATCTGCCAGATTAAATCCCTTATGCCTTCTGATGACCTGGAGACACAGGTATGTGCATTTATTACTTTGCAGCTTGACTGTTGCAACACTCTGAACCTTGGGGTCAGTGGAGGTGTGCTACGATGCCTGCAGCTGGTGCAGAATGCAGCTGATAGGTTGCTGACTGGTCTTCCAAGGTCGTGTCATCTCTTACCTGCACTGCGTGATCTGCATTGGCTGCTGGTGAAGTGGCGTATCTCCTTTGAAGTGGGTTTACTCACTTATAAGGCCCTACACAAGTTGGGCCTGGACTGTCTAACAGATCTTCTGCATCCTTGTGTGAACTTGCACCTCCTTTGCTCCACTGAGGAAGGCCTTCTTGTGATACCAAGAGCAAGGTTAAAAACCTCGGGTGATTGGGTTTTTGAGGTGGTGGGCTTACCACTGTGGAACACACCCTCCTGAGTATCCTGAGGGAGGCCCCCTTGGTGGAGGCCTTTAAACAGGGCCTTAAGACATATCTGTTTACACAGGCTTTCTGGAATAATTCCCCTATTTCAGCCTTACTCCGTTATTTATATTGATTTTAGCTTATTATTTATTTGGTGAGAACTGTAATAAATGCCAGCTACATTATCAATTTTATCTATTTGACATGAGTGTTTTATTTATTATGCTTTCTATTTTGTGCGTTTATATGTGAGTTTCCACCTTATTGCTTTATTGTAATGGTGCCCTGAGTCTCCAGGGAAGGGCACGGATAATAAAGGAATAATGCACAGCAGGGTGTGTGTTGTGCTGGGATAATGTCATGCCTCAGGTGATTGGGCACGAGTCCACAGGCCAAGTGCATCCAGCACCCAAGAAGTGACATTATCCTAGCGCGACACACACCCTGGAGTGCATTATTCCTATTATACAATGGATCATTTGTGTGAAAGCAAAAAAAGATTTTAAAAAATACATTTAAAAGTAGATTTTGGTATACACAGGAAAAAAACTCTGCAGATTTACTGTTTTGTCCTGTAGGTGGGGCTGCTGCTTTAAAACGCCATCCCCAGTGTCACAGTCTCTTTGCCTAGCTCTTACTATGTTTTTTGTTTGTCCCCCCACCCTGCACTGGCTTTTCATTCACCCCCACCCCATCCTTGGAAGCAAATTTCCCCTGAAACTGTTCAAGCTGTCATTTAAACTGCGTGTTTCAGGTCTGTCTTGAACTGTTATGCTTCTGTGTGTGGGGAAAGGGAAACAGAGCTGAGGATCGGTAAGTGTAGCATGGTGCTTTAAACAACACATGCGCTCATTGTCCCTTTTCTGTAGTAGCTTCCTTGCGGTATTGTTGGTGGGTCTTTGAATTTAAAAAAAAAAAAAAGTGATTTTGTGCTTTTTAACAGATGCACTGAGTCTGTTCAGGGAAGGCTAGTGGAGTGCCGACCACACCGTGCACGAGCTAACTGTTAGTGGGGACTTATGATCGCGATGATAGCTGTGTTGTGTTTGAAATGATTTATGTAAGAAATGTAATGGTAGAAATAGGAAATTTAAGTATCTTGCCAGAAACGCTGACAGTGGGATGGAGGGCTTTATCTCTTTGGGGGGGGGGGGTAAAGAAGCTGAATTCAGTAACCACTTGTAGTAAGTGGTGGACTGAGGGCTTGGCTTTGTTTTCCCCCCATTTTCCTTCAACTTTTTTTTTTAAAGGGGATTCAGTTGGGAACTTGTTGGGGCTATGTGTGGGCTGTATAGTGTGGGAACAGCTGAGTGTCTGCCCCAGGGTTGACTGGTGGCACAGAGTAGACAGGGCAGTGCAGGTACTGGGCAGTAGTTCATTTTACATGGTTCCATATATGATGCGATCATACAGTATGTGTGCTGGGACTAGATCCGTGATGATATGTTGGGATAACATCACAGGTCCAGCCCCAGACTGACCTATCGAAGGCCAGCATTCTTTCTTGCCATTGTATAATTATAAATAATTCTACTACTACTACTATCCCATTTATATTCATAAATTTTTATTTCTTAGCCCGCCCTCCCATTACTGGTATTTAGCATCATATTGTAGCTGCCGAAGGTGAAAATGGAGCAGAAGGTCAGTCATCTGGTCAGAGCAGGTGTTCAGGGAAGTGACCACAATTTGCAGGTCTTTTTGTTTCTGGATACAGTCAATATTGGAGTGCACAGTGGTCAAAGAGTCCTTAATTGTTTTTTTAAACATAGTTTCTAGAGGCGTGCATATAGTTCACTATCCACACAATGGCAACTCCACCAGAAGTGCTGATTCATCAGAATATCTTCAAGCTAAGCTCTTCCCACCACCCAGTTGGTACAGTGGAACCAGCGTATAACGGAAGGATCCATTTTGCCAAAAGATGTCTGTACTGTTAAAAATCCCATTTATACCATACTCTGCAACCACTGTATAGTGGACACTGAGCTCCTTTGTACCCCTGTTACATGCTGCAGACTTCCTGCTGTTTGCCACCTGATTGTTCAGTTGGTTTGTCTGGCACTATAAACACATCAGTCATCTCACTTCATGCCTGATACCTGATGCTTTACTCCAGGGGATTCCTCCTGATCCCCCAATCAGCAGAAGTACTGTACAGTAAAATCTTACCAATCACATTTACTGCTCAGCGACCTAGCACTCCAATCAGCACAGGTACTGTACAGCAACATCTTTTCATTCTTGTTTACTGCTGAGATCCCGATCAGCTGCAAATAGCAGTTCCCATACCCTTGATTGTCAGAGGAGGGGGCATGTTCTGATTTTAAGTCCTGTATGTGAACTGTGGTAGAGTTATATTTTAAGAGTTTAGGATATAGCAGACACTGATTATAACAGACAAAACCTGCTTGTGCAAACATGTCTGTTATATAGAGGGTTGCACTGTATAGCCTCCGGCTCTGCCTCATGGCATCAGATCTTCCTTTCCACCAGTCGGAACATCCTCCAGCTCTGCCCTGTGACGTCAGATTTTCCTTTTCACTGGAAGAGTCTGGTCTCCTCTTTTGCAGCTGTACAGCACTGTAGGCCACCAACTGCGCCATTGACAAATCTTTTTTTTTTTACGCCCTCCCTGCCTTCTGGCACTTCTCTCCTTTAGGCCCTATAATGCTACCACTGGAGCCCACCAGACTCACTCATCCTGGCATCACTCCATTGGGCCACACACCCTGGTCCAGACTTTAGGTCACCTCTAGGAGCCAGCATATCCCTGCTGGGGGCCTCCCCTGTCCGTCATTACAGACTGACTCCTGAGAGCACTGCACTGTCCCTCTCCAAGTGTCTGGTTTGTCTCCACTAGGGGCCACGCCACGGAGGAATGTTGCTGTTGGTGCCAGAGGGAACGTGGCCGATGAGTGCACTGTAGGAGACTTCAGGCGTGAGAGGGGCAGAGAGGCCATCATCCAGTATACCAGAGTGGCAGTTTTTCACTATTATGTGTCCTTGCCCCCCCCCATTCCTCCTCATTCATGCACATGCATGGCTGACCTGGGGGGTGCAAGATGGCATGTGGTCACTCTTGCCATCACTGGCACTGACACTAGCCACCACCAGGAGCTGCTGAAGAGCGATGCAGAAACTGCCCCCCCCATGAGGAAAGCATCCGAAAGGCACTCTTGCACCCTCCCTGTTGGCCTCTGCTCCTGACTTCCCATGCTCGGGACGTGAACACAGGTCACTAGTGTGCCAGAGCATTCCCCTAATGCTCGGTACCACGAAGCCAGCATTGGTGATTTAAAATAATTTTTCTCTAGAAATCTGAACTTTTCCTCAACTTCTCCTCTCCTTTGCTCTGGCTCCAACCACATCGATGGAAGATAGAGTCAGTGGAAGGAAGGCCAGTTTGCGGCTTCAAGTTCTGCATTACGTACCAATAGAAGATGTTGCAAAATGGACTCACACATGTCTTGCATTACTGCTTAGGGGCAGTGCACAGTGTTTCTGAGGCACTTATTTCTTTCTCTCCTCTGTTTGTATGTGTTCCATAAATATGCACACCACACTCCTGTGTGATTTTTACAAGTAAATATCTGTGTAGCCATTGGGTTGTGCAGTTGAGAAAGAGTAATGTGCTCGGGGATAGACCAGGTTCCAGTTGTCTCAGTGGCGCAGCTGGTTAGCACAATCAGAACGGTATTCTAGGCAGCCTGGGTTCAAGTCCTAGCTGAGGCACTTACTTCTTTCTCACCTCTGTTTGTATGTGTTCCATAAATATGCACACCGCACTCCAGTGTGATTGTTTCTGGATGTGGCCTGTGTCAGACAATGCTTCCTCCTTCCTTGGAAGATGGTGTGTCCCCTGCTTCATCTCGGCCAGCTGGCCGACAGGGATCCAGGCAGCAGTGACTGCTACAGTGGGCATCACATTGGCCTTGGTGCTGCTCCCGGCTGGGGCCAGCGTCGGATGGTCATTCATGGAAGACATCCATGAAATGTATCAAGCCCTCCAGGTCTACAGGAAAGCTTTGTCCACCACAGTAGGAAACTGAAGTGCCGTCAGTGCCGGTTGTGGGACCGGGAGAGATCGAGGTCCTCCCACGGCCTCGACTCCCCCTATCACTTGACTCCAGCCAAGCTGAATGTGGTCAAGGGCTCAATCGTCAGCTCCACGGTGCCCCCATTGGGCTTATCGACCTCGACACCGGCCAGTAAGGTGGTCAAGATTTTTCTTGACCCCTTCAACAGTTGAGGAAGGGGATCAACAAGGAGTCGATCTCCAAGACTCCAGTCTTCCTGGTCCTCAACTAAGAGGATGTGGGCTGGTCGGTGTCCCCAGCCGGCTCCACTTGGGATCAGCCTCACTGGTGGTGGTGCCACCGAAGCCGGTGCTCATCCATGCACCTCAGCAAGTTGTCTTTACTGACCTTCTGGTGGCTCCTCCTCATCATTGGTCTTCTAGTCGATGGTTGAGGTCATGGTCGAGGTGCTGCTTGTGTTCTCTATCCTGCTTGACTGGGAACGACTGCCATCTGTATTCCTTAACCTCCTTATCCTCGGGTGAGAAGAGGCAGTGCTGCAGGATATGGTGGCTCTATGAGGAACTCCTCTGGCAGCAATGGACCACTGCATGGTGGGCTAGGGCTCTACCTGACACCTGTGGTCAACTTCCAGGCACCAGTCAAATGCCCATGCCGGTCCACCTTCAACAGATGTCTCCAGCATCTGTCTTTCCACCGCTGAGGGTGGAGCCACCTCCACCTTAGCCAGCTTTACAGGTTGGCTGTCAGTGGAGATCACCTAGTCAGAGTATACTTGGGTGGTCCACAGTGGCAAACAGTCACAGGCCATTTTGAAGTGACCTCTGACAAATCGGACATGTCATCCATGTTGTCGTTGAGGATGCATACCCTTGACTGGGCCTGGGTTGAGGAGATAATTACCAGCCATGGGCCAGTGTCATTAGGGGCTCGTCTCCAAATGATGTCAAAGTCCATGATTGTATCCTTGGAGCCAGTCCAGAAGTGGGCTAAGTACCCCTTTACTGATATCCTGGACAAGGATGATTTCCTGAGGGTTGCTCTTCCCATGGCTTAGGCCATTTTGGGACCGACCCTGGAGCTCTGACAGCATCCAGTATCCTGCCTGGCATCCTGTGGGGTACCTTTCAGGGTTCTCTGACCATCCCTCAGCTGAGGGTCAGGTTATGGACTTGGCTTTCTGAAAGTCCAGGGGTCAAGGAGACATGGACAAGGCCCCCCAACAAGAGTCTAAGAAGCATGACCATGCGGCCACAAAGGTCTATGCCACTTCCCCTCTTGATCTCCGCCAGGCAGACTATGCCATGATGATGGCCAACTTTGGTCACTCCCTGATGGGAGTACTGGATTATGTCCTCCTTCACCTTCCTCCGGACAAGCAGCTGCCGGGGAAGTTGGTCAGAGACTAGGGTCAAGCACTGGCTAACCACCAACTCCAGACAGCTTTGGACTTCACTCCTGCACCTGTGCCATGGTAGAGGCCGTTGTGATGCATTGCAGGCCCTGGCTGAGGTTGTCCACCTTCACTGCAGACACTCAACACAAGCTGGTCAATGTCCCTTTCTTGGGCACCAACCTCTTTAACCCAGGGGTGGAAGGATATGTCACAAGGATTGAGAAGTCCAGTGCCTACCTGGACTCAGTGGCTTCGTCCCAAAAGGACCCTAAAGCTCAGAATCCAAAAAATAAGGCTTTTCGGTATCAGTCCTTTCAGCCACACCAACCTCAGCAGCAGGCCCGACAGGGACAATACCAAGCCTGGTGTCTCAAGGCCAAGTTCTCTGGCCAAGGGACAAAAAGAGGCAAGGGTAAGTGAAATGGTGACCTTCCAGCCCCAGCAGCTAGTGCCCCTCCAAAGCTGCCCAGTGATGGGTCGAAGAGTGTCAGCCTCCCACCTGTCCAGTCTCTGACCTAGCTGTCTGTGGGGAGTCGGCTTCACCACTTCTGGACACATTGGTCCGTTGTTACCATAGACAAGCCTCGTTGACAAAAGATGGCTTTAGAGGGAGTGAGGCCAGTTCACGGCTTCAAGTTCTGTGTCAAGTGCCAATAGAATATGTCGCAAACTGACCCACATGTGGCTTGCCTCTACTGCTTAGGGGCAGTGCACAATGTTTCTGCTGGTGACCTATGTCAGACTATGCTTCTTTCTTCCTTGGAAGATTGTGTCCCAGCTTTTTCTCGGCCAGATGACAGGGATCCAAAGCTCCAACTGAGGTGCCGCAAGTCAGCCTGTGCTGTGATGTAGGTGGTTGCTCAGCTTGTGGCCATGGAAGAGGCAGCAGCAACTGCTGTAGCGGGCACCTCATTGGCCTCAGTGCTGCTTCTAGCTTGGGCAGTGTTGGAGGGTAGTTTGTGGACTACTTCTGTGAAATGTGTCAAGTCCTCCAGGCCTATGGGGAGAGCCCTGTCTGCTGAGGGCAGAGGGTTGCCTCTAGATTTTTCCTAGGTTCTCCTGCCTTACCAATCTCTCACTGCTGAGGAGTCCTCTGTGTCATAGGACATGCTGTCTGCTCTAAGCGAGGACATCCCTCAGCTCCTTGCAAAAGGATTATAGCCCATGTTCCAGACACCCTGGCAAGTCAAAGGTACATGTCCAGGTACTTCCTGGTCCTGAAACAGTCAAGGGGCTGGTGCCCTATTCTGGATCTGCCTAATCTTAATCAGTACATGCGGAAGCATGAGTACAGGATGGTAACCCTGAATCAGATCATTCCATCACTGGAGCAGGGCATGTGGTTCTGCTCCCTGGACCTCCAGGATACACTCTTCCACATCCCAGTCCATCCATCCCACTGACTACCTTCAGTTCCACATAGAAAGGGTTCTCCATTAGTTCCAGGTCATGCCCTTTGGCATCTCGTCCATGCCCAGGGTCTTCAAGTCCATTGCAGTGGTAGCAGCCTTCCTGAGGTGCAAGGGTGTCATGGTGTATCCCTACCTGGACAAATGGCTGATTGCTGGGTTGTCCAAGGCCATGGAGTGATCCACGGATCTGGTCCTCCAGAACTGCAGAGACTTCAGCCTGCTGGTCAGCCCAGCCAAGTCCAAACTGGTCCCTTCGTAGGTGATCCATCAGGGCAGAGCTAGACTCCCTGTGGGCTAAAGCCCAACTCTCTGCAGACTGGACACTGAATCTTAGCGCCTTTGCCTGATCATTTCAGGTTGGGCTCTTGCGCCCTGCCCAGGACTTCCTATGGATGCTGGGGTACATGGCATCCTGCATTAGCATGGTCCAATAAACCCACCGGTTGATGCGCAACCTGCAGTGGGAGTTGGGCCATCAGTGATCCCAACGCCAAGGCCATTTGGATGAGCCAATCACAGTGACCCAGCCGATGTTGGATGCCATCTGGTGGTGGCTGATCTCAGAGCATTTGAAGGATGGAGTTCCGTTTGTCGGCCCACTACTGACTGACATGCTCATGATGGACACATCTCTGGTGGGGTGGGGAGCGCACCTGGGGGCCCACAGGGCCTGGTCACCCAGGGAGACCCCATGACCACATCAGCCTACTGGAGCTCCATGCAGTGCAGCTAGCTCCAACAGAATTTTCTTCTCTAGTCAGGGGTCCGGTTGTGCACATCCAGATGGAAAACACAACTACCATGTTCTACCTGAACAGGCAGGGTGGAACTCACTCCCTTCCCTTATGTCATGAGGCCCTCCACATCTGGACCTCCATGTGTAGCCTAGGAGCAGATCTGCTGGTGACCCATGTCACCAGAGTACGCAATCAGTTGGCAGATGCTGTTAGCCAGGAGGGAGAAACATCACACGAGTGGTCCCTGCATCATGAAGTGGTGAGCCACATGTTCTTTTAGTGAGAAACCTCTCTGGTGGATCTGTTTGCCTCCCAGGAGAATGCAAAACTGGGGCTGTTTACTGCTGCTCCACCCAGTCCAGGACACTAGTGGTAGATGCCCTTACGAGGCCCTGGACCACAGGCTCCATATACATCTTTCCTCCCTTCTCCTTGATCCACTTAGTGGTGGTAAAGGTCCAGAAGGACAAGCTGTGGATGATCCTGATAGCTCCAGACTGGCCATGGCAGTTCTGGTACCCATATCTCCTCAGCCTGAGCAGCAAGCCTCCATGGCAGCTGCTTCTCCATCCAGACATGCCTTCCAGACAATGCGGGATGGTCCTACACCTGGACTTTCAGTCCCTGCACCTCACAGCCTGGTTCCTGAGTGACTAGAGTTCCAGGCCTTGGGTCTTTCAGAAGCTGTGCTCCACATTGTGGAGGCCTCCTGAAGAGTCTACTCACCAGTGCCATGCCTTTAAATGGAAAAGGAACACAGGTCGCCAGTGTCGTGAGCAGTAGAGCTACCGCTAAGCTGACGGGCCGGCCATGAGTTCTTAATTGCTGATGTAAATGTGAGAAGTTCAGCTGGAATGTGTTCACTTGTCCAGTCAATGTCTGATATGAGATAAGCGGTCTGTTAGTATCTTTATTCAGCATATCAGGAAACATTTGTTGCTAACTTTTCTTTTTCTGTGCTACTGATTATCGCTGTAAACCGCAATCTGTCAAGTTTTCTGGCAATCAGTGGTAATTTTGATCAGCTGTGTGGTTAATTTGTGGCTGGGCAAGTGGAGTTCTGTCTCAGTGTTGCATTTCCTGTAGTGATATCACCAGAAGTCTTATAGTTTTTTTCTGCAGAACCCAGGAGGACAGGCACAGATAGCATCTAGAACTCCTCAAACTTTTCTGATACCATGTTGTGTCATTGCTTAGTTATAAATACTCCACCACAGACCAGTATGCTTAACCAGCAAATTGCTGTATTAGCTTCTGCATCACAATTACCAGACACAGGAAGCACTACACATTAGAGGAACATATTCCCTCTAGGGTTGGACTTCTACTATTTATAAAGTAACACACACGCTATTACATCACTACATCCCCTGTCTGAGTCTTTTTCCAACCTTGACCTGACAAAACCAGAACCAGGTCAGAGGTTATTGGCACATGACCAGAGGTGGAGTTCAGCTTTTACCACTGACTCAGCTCTTGACAAAGTCCTTGTACTGAGCTGAAGTCCAAATCACTCTACCTCCAGATGTCCATCTTTTAGCTGGCATCTAACTTGCTGGTGTTTCAACTGCACTGCCATGTCTAGATTTATATCAACTACTGATGTTCACACACACATGCTATTATATCACTCATATGCAAAGCTCTGATGGCCGGAGCACCAAGCTCCACAGAGAAATACCCCAAGAGAGTAAAGGCCACAGAGGAAGGCTGTAATCTGAGGCAAAATCTGAAATATTGACACTGCTGAATGCACTTCGCAAAAAAGGATCCTGTTGAACTGCAGAATAATGTCTTCCCTGCTGAGGAGATAGTGATCTACAGAAGGGTCATAGGAGAAGGCGATCCTGAAGTACTGTTCAGCAGCATCACTATCTCCCTATGCTAAGAGGAGGAGTTACACAGCAGTCGCCTTTCAGCTGGCATCTCATTTGCTGATGTTTCAATTGGACTTCCCCTAGTTGAAAGTAGATGGAGGAGGTACAGTATCTCAGCACTGCTTGGCTAACTTATGATGTTCACCATGGGCATCAGAAACTAAGTGCAGATGGTGCCATCACACCTCCACTTTTGCAGGACAAAGGACCAAGTGCCTTTGAAGCTCTCAGCACCCATTCAGTAACAAAGGCAAGTTATAGTAGCCCTGCCCAGGTGGTGCAGGGTGCAGCACTTCTCTCCCTTTTGTTCTTCCAGATGGCCAACATGAAAAACAGCCTCTTCCTAGCCCCCGTAGGCACAGCTGCCCTCAAAGTTCACAAGTAATTGAGTGGTCTTTTGCTAGTGTTAAAGTGCTTCCTGCTACTAACAACATTGTCTTCTCTGATGTCCGGTTGGTTGTGATGTCTCCTCGAGTGAGCACTGTCCACTCTATTACATATCAAAGAACATGGTGTAAAACAGGATGTCTTAGAGGCATAACTCAGGAATCATAAGCACACCATGAGAAGTTATAAAATTCGCAAGTAGTGTTCAATAAAAAGTAAAACTCGGCAGGGTAGCTCATGATACAAGTAGTTCAAACAAATAGAAATCCTTTATCTGAGAGTCTCTTTAAAATCTCCAGCTCTCTCTATTGCCAAACATAACATTGCTCTCTTTTTATGTTTTTCCCCAGTCAATTAAATTCTCCATCCTGTTCTTGTACATTATACCACCTACATTCAACAAAGTACTGTATATTAAGAATGTGTTAATTCCTTTTCTGTGACCAGCCTGAAGAGTACATAATTACCTTCTTAACAAGTACAGCCAGGCCAGTCTGGTGGCATGGAGGGCTGATGCACTGGGTGCCTTACCTCCTGCCATGCCAGTGATCTGGGCTCGGGAACAGACTAGGGTTGCTCAGAGGCTAGTGGGGAAAGGAAGGATCAAGCGTCCCTAGCACAGCTCTCCTTCCTCCAGGAGGGGGGTTAGTGTGGCACACTGCTTGCCTGCCACCATGCAGGGGAAGGGACACCACGTTCAGGGTTCCGGGGCCGTCTCTGTGGAGGTGGAGCTCAGGCGTCGCACCCATTGCACATCCGTGGGCCCACAGAGAAAACTGGAGATAAAACACCTTCGGGCAGCATGATTAGATGATTAAGACCGAGTCCTCGCAGGCTCTGCACCAATGGCCGGGCATAACTACAAGTCCTGTGGCAGAGGACGACAGTAAAGGTAAGTCCCAGGGGAGCTGGGTGACAAGGCTGGAGGGGTCGGTCTGAAAAGGGCCACCAGGGGGAGAATTGGTGATAAATGATGGAAAAAAAAGTGCAGCCAATTAAGACATTCTGTCCCAGAGCTAGTTTCCTGCAAAAAAAATTCTGCAAACAAGCTTGTGGAGGTCAAAATACAGCTCGAGGTTAACCCCTGGTATTACTGAGTGCCATTTTTAAAAGAAACCCAAATAGCTTTCTGCATTAATTTCACCAGTATAATTATTAGTGTCAGTGGCTCAGCAGGTTGCACACGCCTCTGAGGCTGGAAGATCGAAAGGTTGTGGGTTCTAGCCCCACACTAGGCACTTAAGGGTAAATCTAAATACTAACACTGTAGTGCATCATGAGGGGGGTGCTGCACTCCTGGCGACGTCTTTCGGATGAGATGTTAAACCAAGGTCCCATCTGCCTGTTCTGCTGGTTGTTTAGGTGGATGTTAAAGATCCCATGGCACTTCTCAAAAACAGTAGGGAAATTTCCCCCATTCACTAAAAAAAAAAAATAACACCAACAGCTTGATCTGGTTCCATTTCAGTTGGTTACCATCTGTATCCCCTCCCTTGGGTTGCCCCAGAAAAAGGGACTTCTAGTCTCAGTGGGCCTACCCAGTCAACAAAATTCAATA
This sequence comes from Neoceratodus forsteri, assembly GCA_016271365.2. NCBI lineage: Eukaryota > Metazoa > Chordata > Ceratodontiformes > Ceratodontidae > Neoceratodus > Neoceratodus forsteri. Next base: position 326,745,732 of record CM057451.1, on the reverse strand, counting down.
AATAAATATACATTTGCAAACCAAGGGATTCCCATTTTCACATACAGATTCATATACATTTTTCTAACCACAGAGAAGCAAGGGGGAAGATAGAGTAGCAACAGCAAATGAAGGAAGGGAGAAAACGGGTAAATTGTGGGGCTGTCAGAGTGGCCAATTCCTAGGTGCCACAAGGAAAATTTGATTGTGCAATCAGACAGGCAAGAGATAGACAAATCACAGAATAGCAGAGTACAGAATAGATCCTTGCTTTTAATTCTCTCTGCATAACAAATGGGACAGGGTCTTACCCAACCCTGTCACATAACCCCCCCCCCTTGAAGAGGGAACCTGTTTTTTTCTTCCTTTTCAAAACAGGCTTCCAAAACCTTCTTTTAACATTACCTTATAACATTTACAGTTATTTGCATATACAGTATCCCTTTTTCATGACATCTGTTACAGCAAACATTTCAGTTAAGCACACACATTTTTTTTCAACCTTCTGAATCCTCAATTCCTGTACCGTATCTTGACAGAAAATCAGCATTAGCATTCTTCTTTCTGGATCTGTGCATCATTTTGAATTTAAATGGCTGTAGTGCCAGGTACCACTTTGTGATTCTGGGATTTTTAACCTTTATTTGATTAAGCTAACAGAGAGGATTGTGATCTGTTATAAGTATAGTCAGCTCCTAGCAAATGAAACTTAAGGGTCTTCATTGCCCATTTCACAACAAGGCATTCTTTTTCAATAGTGGAGTAGTTTTTCTCTCTGTCATGCAATTTCCTGCTGATCTACAGACAGGGGTGTTCCTTCCCATCTATATTCTGACTCAGGACTACACCTAGGCCTACCTCTGATGCATTTGTCTGTAACAGAAATTGTTTGTCAAAGTCTGGAATTCTTAAAATGGGGGCTGAACATAATGCAGCCTTGATGGCCTGAAAAGCTTCCTCACACTCTGGAGACCATTTCACGTTATTCGAGTACCCTTTTGTGTGAGTTCAGTGAGGAGAGTAGCTAACTGGACAAAGTTGGGGACAAATCTTATATAGTAACCAGACAGACAGACCTGACATGTTTCTTTGTCTTAAGGACAGGACTGTTAACTACAGCCTCTATCTTGGAAATCTCTGTCTTTACTTCTCCATTTTCCAAAATATAACCCAAATATCTGGTTTCCTACCTACCTAATGTGCACTTGGTAGGATTTTTTTTTTTTTTTTTGCATTTACTATGCTTTTTGCCCCTGACTCCAACCAGCCCCCTTCAGCCCTACTGCTCGGCTCCGTAACCCACCTTCCCTGTCACTTAACGTTCCTCTCCCAATTTTTCCCATAGATGACCCCCCACCATTGGAAGGGCTGCCTGGGGGGCTTCCGATTACCCAAGGCAGAGTTAAGTGTCAGTGAAGGAGACTGAGCCTAGTTAGAGGTATGGGACCTGCGGTGGGCTCATCCTGCACGGTCAGGAATTTTTCCTTACTTTTTGTTTCCTTCTCTTCCTTTGAGCAGAAGTGGAACTGACATCACCACAACAGAGTGTTGACGCTCCCCTCCCTGTGCGCTGGTTCCTTGCTTGCACTGCCATCCATGGTCATTCAGGTGGCAGTGTAACAGCGGGAGACCAGAAGCCTTCCCTCCCCTGAGGAGGCGAGCTTCCATGGAATGCTTTGCCATCCTTCCAAAGCCAGCCCTCCAGCAACCCAGGCTTGTTCCTGAACCCAGGTCCCTGGTGTTGCAAGCAATAGCTCTAATGCTATGCTGGCAGGCGGGCTCAGACCTGTATTTTTTTTTTCATATTATATTTCTGCTCCTTGTTCACCCCCCCCAGGGACCCCCATCTGACCGATGACCCCCCCAAGCCTTGTCACTCAGCTTCCCCGGGACTTACTTTTATGCCAATGTTCCCAGCAAGGGACTGTGGCGGGTGCCCAGCCACCAGTGTGGCACCTGCGAGGGGTCAGTCCATCATCAAGTCTCTAGATGGGGTTTTTCCTCCATTTTCCCCTTTTATGGCCCTGAGGACCCAACTACACAGTCACACATGCACGTGGAGGTGCACTTGGACAAGAAGAATTGTACCTGTGCTGTGTTCCTGGACTTGAGTAAAGCATTTGACACAGTGGATCATGAATCATTACTCACCTCCCTTAGCTCTCTAGGCCTGGATTCTCTCTCACTCAGTTGGTTTAAGTGCTATCTATCTGATGGGTCACAATTAGTAAAAATGAAAATTACCTATCCACCTTAAAACCACTGCTAAGAGGGTGTACATAAGGCTCTATTCTTGGCCCTATCCTCTTTGCCATTTATATTAATAATATCGATGCCAACCTCTCTCAATCTAACATTCATCTGTTTGCTGATGATACTGTATTATATGTCAGTAATCCTCATTACCTAAAGCCTGTAAGATGTTACAATCAGAATTCTCCATCCTGCAACACAATCTATTGAAAAAAACTACTTCTAAATGCCAAAAAACAAAAGCTATGCTTTTGCCACAAAGAGTTGCTCTGCCATTACCCCATCACCCACCACCCTACAATTATTCACCTTACTTGGAGAGAAGCTGGAATTTGTGGACAAGTTCAAATATCTTGGAGTCTGGATTGATAATAAGCTCGACTACTCTGTCCATATTGAAGAGCTACTAAAAAGTTGAGACAAAGCTTGGCCTATTTTACAGGATAAAACACTACCTTACCAGAGACTCCAAACAACGATTAATCCAGGCATCATTCCTATCCCTCATTGACTATGCTGACTTTCTCTATGGCCATTGCTCACTCTCCTCTTAAATAAGCTGGACACCCTGTATCATAGATCCATCAGATTTATTACTGACCTTCCTCTAGCACCCATCATTGCTCTCTTTATATGGCAGTTAATTGGACATCACTACAACACAGAAGAAATAGGAATGCTGCAATCTGGATCTTCAAAGCTTTATCAGGCAAACTCCCTCTATATCACAGACTGTTTTACCCGAATTACTTCTAGGCCATACACCCTAAGGATCAGTAAACTCATCATGTTAAAAGTCCCCAATGCCTGTACCGGTTTGGGAGAGCAGCTATCAGCTACTCCTTGCAGTTACTTGGAACTCACTCCAAAATCTATGAATCTCAATACCCTCTTACCCTTATCATCCTTCAAAGATTATTCTCCACCATATTTCCAGAGTTCTGCAATTGCTTTCATAAGGCCTAATCTCCCATCCAACCTACATCCCCCTTCCGTATTCCATTATGTTAGTTCCCTTCTATTATCCAGTCAGCTGCTTATCTCTTATAAAAGCATATAGGCTTATTATTTGTATACTATGCCTGCTATATCTATTCTCTCCTTTTCCTACAGGTTAAGTGATTTTACTGTACATTGTATATATGTAAATTGTTGTAAACTCTAGTTCTGTGTCATTGTACTGTTGTTCATGTTTTTCTTGTCTATGTAAAAATACTTGTACTCTAATTTGTATGACCACTCAGGTCCATCTTGTAAATGAGCTACGCTCAATGATGTTCGCCTGATTAAATAAAGATTTTGATTGATTGATTGATTGATTGACATGTGTGCAGAAACCAGCACTGACATCGATCCACTCACCCCTGGCCTAGCGCTAGGGTCCCCATTGCCATCGCTACCCCAAGCCTCCATTCAGATGCAGCCAAGAGCCAGAAAGGCCTACCTCCCTCATCTGGGAGGGGAGAGGAGAGCTGCCAGATGGCCACTCCCAGCCACCCCCAGCTGATCCACGGCAACCCACGATCGTCACTGAACACGGATCATTGGCGTGGCAGGAGGTAAGGTGCCTCAGCCCTCCATGCCACTGGGCCAGCTCACACCTGCATTTTTGATAGATTGGATAACTGTAATAGGTGTTCCAGGTGGCTTTTCCAGTCTGGACTATACACCACGACATCATTCAGGTAAGCAGCACAATAACCAGTGTAAGGGGCTAAAATTGCATCCATGTACCACTGGAATGTAAGGAGTGCACCATGTAAACCTAACAGTATGGTGGTGAACTGACAGAATCCAATTGGTGTGGAAAATGCAGTTTTGTCACTATATATTTTAGGGGAATTTGCTAGTAACCCTTTGTGAGATCGAGGTGTACTTATCACTTCCCAATCTATCTATCAGATCATCTATCCTGGGTATAGGACAGCTGTCAAATACAGACACTTGATTAAGTTTCTTAAAATCAAGGCAGATCCTTATACCCCATTCTTTTTTATTTAAAATCACCATTGGTGATGATCCAGTGCTTCTCGATTCTTCAATGATACCCAACTGCTCTGGTAATCTGTATGTCTTTTGTCTGATAGGGAGAGCATTCTGTGTCACTGTTATGTGCTCAACCCCTTTTTCTTGGCCTGGCAGTGTGGTAAACATACTCCTAAATGTCTTTACCAAGTCATGAACTTCTGCAGTTTATTCTGTGGTTAAGGAAACATTCGCATTTACAGCATCAGAAGTTACAGTTTGTTCCAGTCTGTCATAAGCTATATCAGTATAATCTTTAGCACTTTCTGGCAATACTAACAAAGCAACCTCTGGTGTTTGTTTCTTTTTCAACCCATTTCTTCAGGAGGTTAGCATGGTATATGTTGGTAGGATTTTTCCTATTGGTGGTCTCAGTCTCATAGTTAACTGTACCAGTATGTCTAACCACATTATAAGACCCTTGCCACTTCATTAACAGTTTTTCTGTAGTGAGTAACAGTAACAAGACCTTTTCACCTGGCTCTGAAATGTTTTCTTTTACCCCATGGTCATAATGCACCTGCAGTTTGGGGCTTCTTCCTGGTTACTGTGGATAGTTTCAATATATTTTGCCAGTTTCTTTCTCAGTGCTCACATTTAAGATGTAATAGATTCTTTCTGAGCAGGATTATCTTCCCATGTTTCTTTTATTACATCAAGTGGCTCTCTAGGTTGTCTACCATACAACATTTCAAAGGGTGAAAAACCTGTTGATGCTTGTGGCACTACTCTATAATCAAAAAGCAGGTAAAGTAATTATTAGTCCCAGTCTTTCCCTTCACCTTTCACAAACATTTTCAATATATGTTTTAGGGTTTGATTTGTCTGTCTGAGGGTGATAAGAGGAGGTTCTTATGGCAGTGATACCTAGTAGTTGGTATAGTCCCTTCAGTAATGCAGTACCCAAATTAATACCCTGATCAATAATAATCTCTTTAGGTATGACCACCCTGCTGAAAATTTTGGCAAGCTCTGCTGCTACTTTTGGGGCTGTGACAGTACACTTTGGAATTGCCTCTGGGTATCAAGTAGCATAGTTACAGTCTACCAAAATTAATCAATTACCCTTTTTACTTTTGTCTAAGGGGCCAACCACATCCATTTTAATTCTCTCAAAAGGCACATCTATCAAAGGTAGGCACCATGGGCACCTTGTCTTTTCTAATTACTGGGGCACCTTTCTGACATTCAGCACATGAACTGCAATAGGTATTAACTTCCTCATGGATCCCAGGCCAATAAAATCTGTACAACAGATTGGCAAGGGCTCTGTCCCTCCCCACGTGACCAGCCATAGAACTATCATGTGCTATCTATAACAACTCACTTCTGTACTTCTTTGATATGACCAATTGCTCTATCTCTTCCTGCATCTGGGGATTAACCCCATACTCTATACAGTAATCTATTACATTTTTTAAACATTGGTGCACCCTGCTTTTCTTTCACCCCCAGCTGCTTAAAATACTCTTGGAGAGAAGCATCATTAGTTTGCTCAGAAACAAAATCACAATCAATTATCAGTTTAGCTTCAGCATTTTCGTTTCATAAATCAAACCCTTATGTCCATCAGTCTTTTGTTGTCACTGTTTTTTCAGGTACCTTCTTTCTTTCCTGGACCTTGGAGCTGGGCTCAAACAAGTCCAAATCAGTCAACAAAAGGAAAAGAGTCCCCAGCACCTGAGACTTTCTTTGCCTGTGCTCTTATCACAGCTGCTGATGCAGCAGGATTTACTCCCTCTGTGCTGGTTCTGTGTCAAAAGAGCAAAAAAAACAGTGCCGACCATATGAGCAAACACAACTGAGCACAAGCAAATACAGTGAATATCAAAAACAGTGAACGTCAAAACAGTGACTTCAGTCTAAAAAAAAAACATAACGATAAAAATCCTAAATTTTGCTCCAGGTTTCATTTCATGAACAACACAAAAGAAGCCAAATACAGACACCTAGGACACTGAATGAGACACTGCTAGATTCAAACCCATGACAGCACACGAGACACAACTACAGAAACACCCTGCCTACCTAACACCCTACTCTGCCCACTACACCACGACAGAACCATGATCCCAACCTAGCCAACAACAGCATTTATTCACTACAGAAACAAGAAAATGACCGCTTAGTATCTAACACACTTATATAGCGCTACACTATATTTTCTATGGGGGGGCTGTACCCCACCCCCAAATCCCCTTTACTATTAATAACCATCTCGAAGACCACACTAATTACTACTGCAGGGTAAATACTTTCCCATCATAAGTCACCCTCGCTGACATTACATTTGCTATTAAGCACAACTTGCCAAAATGACACGCAATATTCTTCAATCGCTCAAATGCAGTCGCTTATTTGACATGATATGTCTGTGATTAACTTCACAAATCCTGAAAGCCATTTCCAATAATCAGAGGTATGGGTAACTTTGGTACTACCCCTACTTTCATTTGGTGCAACACCCCATTAATTCTCAGAGTCTCATGGGAGGTGGGATAGTATCGAGTGTCCCTGTGGAGGCATAAGAGCCCAGTACCTGGTCCTTTTGCACAGTCTTTTCTCAGAACTTCACCATGCACCAGGGTCTGTCTGCTTCATGAATCTATCAGTCCCTTCACAGTCTTACCCCCCCACCTTGACATCTGTTAACTACTTGCCCCAATGTCCTAAGGCCAAATTTGCTCCAGTGTTACCTTCCTTATTTTTATGGCAGTTTCTTGCAAATTGGCCTGGCTTATTACAGTTATAGTATATAAAGTCTTTGGGTGCAGATTTGTTACCCTCATCAGAGTTCTTATCTGATCTGGAGTTAAATCATGAAAAAGAGGGTCTTACCGATACCTTGCTGTTACTTCAGTGCTGCTGTGTCTGGCCATCTGATAGTCCCAAGCCAAAGAAATTGCCTTTTCCCCACTTTCTAGCCAGTGTTCTTTTACCCAAAGCTACACATCTGTGGCCAGGATGTTGATGAATTACTCCACTGCAAATATGTTAAGGAATTGTGGGACTGTTTTGCCTTCTGGTTGGAACCATTTAATGAGAAGTCTTTGAGTTAGATGAAGGCTTCTCAAGGTTTGTTGACTGAGTTATACTTCAGAGACTGGAATCTCTGTCTGTAGGTCTCTCCTGAGATGTCATATCATATAAGGATTTCTCTTTTCACATTGTCATAGTTTTCTGACTGTGCATTGTCCATATTGCTGTAGGCAAGTTGGGCTTTACCTGTCGGATATGATACCAGCCTCATTGCCCATTGCTGCCTTGGCCATTGGCAGGCTCCGGCGACCCTTGCAAAAGTTGTCAGGTATGCTTCAATGTCATCTGAGGGATAAAGCTTTGTACAACTAATGCCTTTTAAGCTGTTTATTTTGTTTATCTGCTGGACATTTACCAGATCCTCCAGCTTTGATAGCTTGCAAGGCATCTAGCCATCGTTGCTCTTGTCACTGCATCTCTTTTCTTGTCTGTGTCTATAGATGCTACATCTCTTCTCTTCTCTGTGCCACTAGATGCTACAACTCTTTTTCTATCTGTTTCTCAGCCTCTCTTTTTTGTATAGTCCACCATTTAAAGAGGAAAGACGTGCTTTCAGGTTCTTCTGCCATCACTGGTGCTGGCTGTACAGTGTCATTTTGGACTTTTGTTTCTGCTTCTAGTTTGGTTGCCATTCTTCTGGTAATTGCTCCTAGGCTTGCTGTTGTAGGATCCTTACCTTTCTACTATGCTTCCCATGGCATCAGGTCTAGTACCAATGCACAAAACTCCTGGCTTAGAGTATGCATGGCGTAAATCCCACAGCTAACATCAACTGTAATAGAGACATAGGTCAGGAAGCATAGGCAAACCAGAAGAAGTTATGACATTGTCAAGTAGGGTTTTATTATGATCCATGACAATAAAATAAAAAAATAAAATTGATCAGGATATCCCATGATACAGGCAGTTCAAACAAATATAAGTCCTTCATCTGAGAGTCTCTTTAAAATCTCCAGCTCTATCTCTAAACAAAATAATACTCTCTTTTTATAAGATGTTTTGTCCCTGGCAGTTAAATTCTGCATCCTGTTCTTGTAAATGACATCACCTGTGTTCCACAAAATGTATTAAGATGATGTCTGTTTCTTTCCTGTGACCATCCTGAAGACAGTCTTCTTAACAAGTGCAACCAATTAAGACACCCTGTCTCTGAGCTAGTTTCCTGTTGATAATTCTGTAGACAAGCTTGTGAAGGTCAAAATACAGCTTAAGGTAAACCCCTTGTATTACAGATTACCCTTTTGAAAGAAACCCAAATAGCTTTCTGCATTCATTTCAACAGTATTATTATAAACATTTGCAAACCAAGGCATCCCAGTTTCACATACAGATCCATATATATTTTTCTAACCACCGAGAAGCAAGGGGAGAAAGAAAAAATAGAAACAGCAAGTGAAGGAAGGGAGAAAACAGGGTGGAAATTGTGGGACCATAGGAGTGGCCATTTCGTAGGTGCCAGAAGGAAAATTTGATTGTGCAGACAGGCAGGCAAGAGATAGACAAGTGACAGAATAGGAGATGACAGAGGATCCTTGCTTTTAACTCTCTCTTCATAACAAATGGGACAGAGTCTTAACCAGCTCTGTCACAGATTGACAACACTGAAGAACTCCCAATAGCTTGACTATTCGCTTTTCTTTAATTTTCAGCTCTCCAATGTCATAGAGTTATAGGCGAGGATGCATAGGCAAAACAAGAGAAGTTATAACATTTGAAAGTAGTGTTTTAGTATTACCAATAACAATATACTGCCTCAGTGAGGGTGAACAATCTGGGCATTATTCTGGACAGAGAATTGATGCTGGACACTCAGAAGGTGTCCTCTGTTTTCCACCATCTTAGAAATATCACCCGGATCAAACCTTTTATCCCACCCAGCAACCTGCCTTCACTGATTCATGCTTTTGTTACGTCCAGACTTTATTACTGCAATGCCCTTTACCTGGGACTAAATGGAGGGACCTTGTGTCACCTACAGTTGGTGCAGAATGCTGTAGCCAGGTTATTGACAGGTTTCTAAGATCCTGTTATCAATCAATCAATCAATCAAAATCTTTATCCAGGCGGGCACCATTGAGCAAGGCTCATTTGCAAGGTGGACCTGGTCATGAATACATCAAAGTACAGTACAGAAGCAGGTATACAAAAAGCAATAATATACAAGGAAGAAAAAGTATATACAGTGTATACGAGTACAAGGTTGAAATAAAAACAAAACATTATTTTACAATTGAAGAAGTCAGCAGATGTACAATCAACCATAGGCATACAGGGGTTATAAGCAGAGATCTTTTGAGTGAGGCAGACGGCAACTACACATATAGGGGAAAGAGGCTGTGCATGGGGTGGCAGGTTAGAGAGGTAAAGAAGAGGAGGGTTATATTACCAACGACTGGGAGAAAAATTGAGCTAAAACCACAGAAAGTAACAATGGCTGTTGTGTACTTGTTTATTATGATAATGACGGAGGAGGGGTAGATAATTGGGACACTACTATGGATGGGGTGGGACTTTAGCCAGGCTGGAGTGGACAGGGAAGGGTGGGTACAGCAGGAAGAGTTAATAGGGGAAAGAGTGAGAGCCAGGGGTAGAAACATGGCGAGCATCAGGATGGAAAGGGGGAGTTGCGGAATTAGTGGGCTAGCAGTGAGGAAAACATTTGCAAGGTGCTTTCATGTAGCGATCGTAGAGCGCCTTGATGTAACCCTTATCCTGCAAGAGCTGCACTGGCTGCCGGTGAGGTTGTGGATCTCCTTCAAGGTTGGCTTGCTGACTTATACAACTCTACATGGACTGGACCCTAGCTACCTGCAAGACCTTTTGTTTCTTCATCAGACATCCCAACCTCTCCACTCCTCTGAGGTAGGCACCCTGGCTGTTCCCAGGGTTCGATTAAAATCTTCAGGTGAAAGGGCCTTTAATGTGGCTGGTTCAACCCTGTGGAATTCACTCCCAAGATCTCTGAGGGAGGCACCCTTGCTGGAGGCCTTCAAAAGGGGCCTTAAGTCCTATCTTTTTGCAGCAACATCTGGCCTATCCTAGTATATCCTAGTGACACTGATATAATTTTAAGATACTAACATACTAAAATGCCAGCAGAATAGGCCTAATGGTCTCTCGAGTCTGCTCGATTTTCAGCACCTGCACTGAGGGCCGATTTTGATGCCCCCCCTTGGGTTTACTGTCCCCAGTCCCAGATGTTCCACCTGTATTGGGCCTGGTCAGACATACCCTCCCCTTGTACCTGTCCCATCCCCTCTTAAACCCGTCCACAGTCTCTGCCTCTACCAGCTCTCTGGGCAGTGCATTCCATGGCTCCACCACCCTTTCAGTGAAATAACATTTCCTCTCCCCTTTGAGCCTGCCCCCTTCCAGCTTACACCCATGACCTCTCGTTGCCCCACCCTCCTTCCTTTGGAGCACCCTAACTGGGCCTCCTTTATTGATCCCTTTCACGTACTTTAAGACCTCTATCCTGTCTCCCCTGTCCCTCCTCTCCTCCAGGGTGTACATGTCGAGCTCCTTGAGCCTCTCATAAGTCCTCTCCCCCAGCCCCCAGATCATTTTGGTTGCCCTCCTTTGGACCCTCTCTAGGAGTGTAATGTCCCTCTTTAAATGTGGTCTCCAAAACTGTACACAATACTCAAGGTTGCCTAACCAAGCAGTTGTACAATGGAAGGATCACTTCCGCCTTTCTGGAGGTAATCCCCCTGGTGATGCATCCCAGCATCCTATTTGCCCTTGCTGCTGCCCTCCTACAGGTCTCTGAGTTGTTCATTTTGACATCTACCACTACCCCCCGGTCCCTCTCACCCTCTGTGACCTGAATCATGTCTCCTCCCAGGGTATACCTCTGGCCTGGATTTCTGACTCCCAGGTGCAGGACCTTGCACTTCCCTGCATTGAATTTTAGTTTCCATTTTCCCGGCCACCTTTCCAGAGCCTCCAGGTCCTCCTGCAAGGCCACCATCCCCTCCTCCCCATCCAACACTGCATCCAGCTTTGAGTTGTCTGCAAAGAGACTCATCTTACTCCTGATCCCCCTCCTGATGTCTGAGATATAGGCGTTGAACAGGAGTGGCCCCAGCACTGATCCCTGGGGAACCCCACTAGTAACCCACCTTGGGGAGGAGGCTAACCCTCCAACCACCGCCCTCTGAGTACACTCAGAGAGCCAATTTCCTATCCATCTTAACAACTGTCTCCCTACCCCCATTTCCTTAAGCTTAGCCAGCAGTCCACTGTGGGGTACCAAATCAAACACCTTGCTAAAGTCCAGAAAGAGGACATCCACTGGCCTACCCTGGTCCAGGGCCCTCGTCACCCAGTCATAGAACTCAACAAGGTTTGTCTGGCATGATCTTCCCATGACAAAGCCATGCTGCCTACCATCCAAGTACCCAGTTTGCTCCAGTAACCCCCCTAGCCTTTCCTTGACAATACCCTCCATCACTTTGCTGACCACCGATGTCAGGCTAATGGGCCTGTAATTTCCCGCCTCCTCTCTTGATCCCCCCTTGTGGATCAGCACGACATGGGCTACCCTCCAGTCTTGGGACACTTACCCAGTCCTCAGAGAGATGTTGAAAAGCTCTGCTAGATGGACTGCCAGAACATCCACCAGTTCCCTCAGTACCCTGGGATGCATCTCATCTGGCCCAGGTGCCTTCTCCATCCGAAGGGACCTGAGGGCTTCCCTTACTCTCCCTACTGGGATTTCAGCCTCCACGTCCTCCCCCTTTTCACCATGCACTGCTGGGCCCCCACCTGTCTGTGGTGGCCACTCCCTTTCCCCAGACCCATCAGGGTCCCTGGTCTCTACTGGTCCCACCCCTTGCTCCAGTTTAACCCCGCTCCCCTCGCAAGACATAGCCCCTCCATCCCTCCTGGTAAAAACTGAGGCAAAGTACTCACTTAGGACTTCTGCCTGTTCCCCCGCCTCCTGTGCCCAACCATCCCATATCCTTATCTTGCTGATCTGCCCCCTTACTTTCCTTTTTTCCCCTATGTATCTAAAGAACCCCTTGTCCCCCCTCTGGATCCCACTGGCCAAGGACTGCTCCTTTTTTGCCTTAGCTGCTCTCACCACCCTGGTGACTCTCTTGGCTGTCAGCTCATATTCCTCCTGATCCCTTTCACTCCTTGAGCACTTGAAGCTCCTATAGGTTGCCTTCTTTTCCCTCACCACCTCCTGTACCTCCCGGGTCCACCAGCAGGGTTTTCTGGCCTTACCAAACTTACGCCTTTCCCATGCACAGGATCTGGTAACCTCCTGTATTCCCCTGCTAATGATCCCCCACCTGCTGTCAGCATTCATATCTGGCCTTATCCTGTCCAGACGATCTTTAAGGATCCTTCCCATCTCCCCGAAGTCTGCCCTCCTAAAGTCGGTTACTACCATTCTTGTTCAGCTTTCCTCCCCCCCCAGGTCCAGGAAGTACCAGACTGTGGCGTGATCTCTCCCCGCCAATGGGTCCCTCACCTCTAGGCCCCTAATCTAATCACTGTCCACCAGGACCACGTCCAGTGTCTGGGTCTCCCTAGTTGGCTCACCCACCTGTTGTTTCAGAAATGCATCCTGGAAGACATCCAGCAACCTCTGCTCTCGGACCACTGGTGACGTCATAGGCCCCCAGTCTGTTCCTGGCATGTTGAGGTCCTCCATTACCACTACCCTTCCCTTTCCCAATCTACAGTGTCCCTCGAGATTTGCCACCAAACTTTCTTCCAGGACCTCCGCCAGTGCTGGTGGTCTTTATACCACGCCAATCTTTACTCTCTCACCCCCCCCCGCATCAGCAAGGTGACCCAAATAGCCTCCATGTTCCCCTCTGCCTCCTCTACCCCTCCAATACCCATGCCATTTCTGACTAACAGTGTTACACCCTCCTTCCCTCCCCCTATATTTTCTGAACATAGTGTAGCCCTCTGGATTTAGGTCCCACTCGTGCCCTTGAGTGGCCCAGGTCTCAGTAACTGCTGCCACATCTACCTCCCCCTCAACTAGCATCATCTGGAGTTCAGGCATTTTATTTCCTAAGCTCCTGGCATTTATCAGGACCACTCTCCACCCATTTTCCCTCCTCTCCTTTCTTCCCCCTTGAGCTCCCATTTCTCAACTCCTGCACCCCACCTGGTGACCCATTTCCATCTCTCCCTAGCCCCCTAGAGGAGTTGAGACCCTGTCCCTCAATTTTTGTACCTGCTGGCACTACTCCTTTTTTGATCCCTCCCCCCTTCACAAGTTTAAACCCAACCTTTCGCTGATGAACCCAGCTAGTTTGAGCTTAAGGATTTCCTTCCCCTCCAAATTAAGGTGGAGCCTGTCCCTAGCGTACAGCCCCTTTTCCTCCCAGGTCTCCCCCCAGTCCCCCACCAGGCCATACCCCAATTCCCTACACCACTCCCTAAGACACTGATTTATCTCCCTAATCTTCATCTTGTTTTCCCCACTAGCCCTTGACACCAGCAGGATTTCTGAAAAGGAGATCTTACAGCCTACGGAAAGGCCAACTCCCAGAACCTTGCCTGAATTTCTAGTTCACTATTACCATTTATGTCATTTGTCCCCAAGTGCACTAGAATGTCTGGGGTTCCCTCGCATTCCCTTGCCAGTGAATACAACTTATACTTGGCCTTGTGCACTGTCAGACCTGGGTGGCATTTTGTTCTGATCAGACAGGTTTTACCCTCCTCCTGCCCCTCCCACTGTATGCCTCTGATCATGGAGTCCCCCAATAGCAGTACTCTAACCTCCCTGTTCACCCCTCGGGATCCCCTTCCTTCCATGCCCCTCCTCATCCCTTTGGCCGGATTCTCCCCTCAACCGGCTCCTCACACCTCCCACAATCTGGGTGTTGAAGGTAGCCCCTTCACTATTGTCCCTGGTCACCTCCTCTACCCGTGTCCTGGCCTTCTTTATCCCCCCCCAACCGAGTCTCTTTCTCTGTATCTCTTTCCCCACTCCTTACTAATCCATCTGTCCTATCCATTTGCCTACTTGGCTTTCTGCTCTCTATCATCCCATTTACATCCTGCACCTTCCTGCCTGTCATGCTCCCCTGTTCCATACCATCAGCCTCCTCCTTGTTCCCCTGATCCTCCTTTTTCTTCTCCCCCACCCTTCTTCCCCATCCTGTCCAGGACCCCTCTATTGTGCCCTTGCCTCTGCCCCTTCACTCTTTCTATCCGTCCCCTGCCCCAGCTTCACCAGCAGCAGCATCATCATCCTCTTCCTCCTCCTCCCCCCACACACCTCTCTTATACCAATGGGCGAGAGGGTTCAAACAATTTATGAGCCTTAGCCCATCCCTCAGTGCCCCCCATCCCTACTGTCTCTACTCAGTTTTGGAAACCCCCAGACTCTGCCTACTGCTGCTGTGGAAATTTCCACCTTTTGGGCCCCACCTGCCAGGGTCCCCTAGAGCCCCCTGTGCACCCCCCTTCCCTTCTCTCCTAGTGTGAGCACCTCTCTTCACTTCTCCCCCAGCTTGGGAGGCCCCAGTACCTAGTGCTTCCATGTAGGTGACCGCTTGCCTCCTACCTCTCCAATCCTCCCCCTCAGCACCCCTAGCTGCCTTCGGATCCCCTCTACCTCTTCCTTAAGCTGTGCCAGCTGGTAGCACACTGGGCATCCCTCAAACTTCCAAGCCCAGTCCAGTATCATGGCCGCACCACACTCTGTGCGCCCAACCACCCTCCCAAAGATATCTGCTCTAGTGATATGCAGTTCCTTTCCCATCATCACAGCAGTCTTTTCTAGGCCAAATAACCAACTAATCCTAGCCCAGCCTCTAACAGAAAGTTTGCCTGATATATTCCAGTTGAAGGCCCTCCACAATATCCAACTATCATACTACTGGGGGACTCCATACTCAAGGGGATCAGATGGGGTGGCAAGGGGAAGAGCCACAGTCAGATATGGGAAGAGTCCATACCAGGATTAAAGGCAGACATGGCAGGACAGGCAATCCTAAGGTGCATAAAGAGGGGTAGAAGGAAACCACACATTGTGGTACATGTGGGAACAAATGACCTAGCGGGAGAAATGGCGGAGGTAACAAGGGAGAGGATTGAGGAAGTGGGAAGGTTGTGTGAGGAGACTGGAGAGTTTGTGGCCTCCTCTGAAGTGCTCCCAGTACCCTGCGCAAGCACAGTGAGAAAGGAGAAGATTAGAGAGTTGAACACATGGTTGGTAGAATGGTGTTGAACTAAAGGGTATGGGGTTGTGGGCAGCTGGGGCAGTACCTGGGATAATAACAATCTGTTTGCAAGGGATAGGCTGCACTTGAGTGGGGAGGGGAATGAGGTATTAAAGCAAAGACTGGAGAGGTATATTGTGACAAGGGTGGATTTAAACTAGATGGGGAGGTGGCAAGTGGACAGCAGGTAGGCAGGGATCCGATAGAGTGGAGTCACAGCTAACCCCCAGGCTAGCAGGGAAGGCCTCAGGGAGGCCAAAAAGGAGGGAGTAGAAGGGACGAGATGGAGGCTAGTGAAGGGAAAGGGGCATTTTGGAGGGTGGTCTCATTGAATGCAAGAAGCCTAGGAAACAAATCTGCTGAGCTACAGGCACTCTTAGCAGTGTGGAGGGTGGATATTGCAGCTGTCACAAAAATGTGGGCAACTGAGTACCAGGACTGGGATCTGGCAATCCCAGGATACAAATTATACAGGAAGGACTGTAAGGAGGGGAAGGGGGTTGGGTTGCAGTCTATGTGAGGGACAGGATCAAATGCACAAGGGACGAGGGAGAAGAAAGGAGAACAGAGGCAATCTGGCTGCAGCTCCTAGACTCAAGGGGTAGGAAACTAAGGTTCAGGGTGGTATACAGGCCGCCATCCCAGTCTTAGGAGCTTGACAGGGAGCTAGCGGGACAAATCAAAAAGGTATGTAAAAAGGGAAGGTGGTCATCATGGGGATTTCAACTTGCCAGGGGTTGAATGGAGCATTCCGGTCACCTCCAGTGCTAGGGAGCAAGTGCTTCTGGATGCGATCTAGGAGGGTCTCCTGACACAGTTGGTTACTGTACCTACTAGGCTAAAGAACACTTTAGATCTGGTATTGTCGAATGGGGAGGCAGTGAGGGAAATAAAGGTAGAGGACCCACTATCCGACAGCGATCACCAAACGGTGTGGTTTAATATCATGATGTGTGGGGAGCCAGAGAAATCAGTTACTCGGGTGGTAAACTTCAGGGGGGTGGACTTTGGGAGGATGCAGGAAGTACAAAAGAGAAACTGGAGGGCATAAGGCATGAGATTGATGTGGAGCTGAAATGGGATATTATAAAATGGGGGGTTACAAAGGCAACAGAAGCCTGCACCAAAGTGTTGAATAAGAGAAGCAGAGCAAGAAAACCATGCTGGTTGAACAGTGAGGTTGTGGAGGTGGTGAGGGCAAAATGAAGGGCTCACCAGAGGTTTAGGAGAACAGGGAAGGAAGTGGACAGGGAGGAATATGCAAGATCGTCCAGAGGGGTGACCAGAAAAGTGAGAGAAGCCAAGACCCAGAGGGAGCTGAGATTAGCACAGGGAATTAATGGGGGGAGAAAGACTTCTTCAGATACATCAGGGAGAAAAGAAAGTGCAAGGAGACAATAATGAGGATAAAAAGGGGTGGGGTGTGGACAGAAATGAGGAGCAGGCAGAATCACTGAATGAATACTTTTGTTCTGTGTTCATGGAAGAAAAGGGGGGACCGCTACCAGCATGGGCTGGGAGGGTGGGAACAGGAGGAGAGGAGGTGACAGATGGAAGAATTGAGGCAAATAGAGTCCTAGAGGGACTGAGGGCACTGAAGGTAGACAAGGCACCAGGGCAGGATGGTATCCACCTAAGGGTGCTGAGGGAGATGGCAGAGGTGTTAGCGGAGCCACTGGCGGATCTGTACAGCACCTCACTGGAGTCAGGATGTGTGCCACTGGACTGGAGGATGGCACATGTAGGGCCATTACACAAGAACGGGCCAAGGGATGAACCGGATAATTATCGTCCGGTAAGTCTCACATCCATAGTGTGCAAACTCATGGAAATGATACTAAGGGAAAGACTGGTGTCATACCTGGAGGACAATGGCAGCATGGGTTTGTTTCAGGGAAGTCTTGTTAAACCAACCTGATACAATATTATGACTGGGTGACAGGTGAACTGGATAAGGGTCATGCGGTGGATGTTATTTACTTGGACTTCAGCAAGACCTTCGATTCGGTGCCTTATGGGTGGCTTGGGGGGAAGCTAACTGGTGTAGGAGTAGGGGCAAAAATGATGAACTGGATTACAAGCTGGCTGAGTGGGAGGCTGCAATGGGTGGTGGCGAGAGGGGAGCTCTCAACTCCAAGGCCAGTGATGAGTGGGGTGCCACAGGGCTCTGTGTTGGGGCCAGTATTGTTTGGGCTCTTCATGTCAGACACTGGACATGGGGTGGTGAGCAAGGTAAGTCTGTTTGCTGATGACATCAAAATCGGAGCAGTGGTGGATGGAGAGGAGGGGGTGGAAGCAGCTGCAGGGGGACCTAAGCAAGCTAGAGGAGTGGTCAGAGAGGTGGCAGCTGGGGTTCAATGCAAAGAAGTGTAAGGTTATGCATTTTGGGGTTAAGAACCCAAGGAGAGAATACTGGCTGGGAGGGGTTAAGCTGGGGATCACTGAGGAGGAGAAAGACCTTGGGGTAATGATAACAGGGACCATAAACAACACTGCCCAGTGCAGGAGAGCGGCTGAAAAAGCAAACAAAATGCTGGGGTGCATAGCAAGGGGGGTTTTCATCCAGGCGAAGCGAGGTGATCTTGCCCCTCTACAGATTGCTGGTAAGGCTGCACTTAGAGTATTGTGTGCAGTTTTGGAGACCATACCTAAAGCCTGATATCAGGCTGCTGGAGGGGGTGCAGAGGAGGGCAACAAACATGATATGTGGAATGGAGGGGAGAGACTTTGACAGCAGGCTGGGAGACCTCAAGATGTACACCCTGTAGGATAGAAGGGACAGGGGAGACATCATAGAGACATTCAAGTATCTGAGGGGAATCAATAAGGATGGGGCAGATGGGGTCTTTAATTTAAGGAGAGGGAGGGTATCCAGGGGGCACGGGCTAAGAATGGAGGGGGGAAGATTTAGGAAGGAAATGAGGAGACACTACACGACTCATGAGAGTGTATTAGCCCTGTGTCTGTCCCTCTCTGCACCTCCAAGCACTGCAGCCTCCTCCAGAGGAAGGTCCCACACAAACACTGTATTAAACAAGTCAGCATTCCTGCCCAAAAGTCCACAGACTGATAAGAATTTAAAGCTTATCCAGCAACTAAAATCCTTTCCCCATCTGCTCAGCAAAGGCAGGTTCACACCACCTGTGCCAGACCCCAACTGTTTCTGCAGTATTGCTATGTGAGAAGCCCTGGTATTTAACCCCCAATTAGCTGTAAATTGATCCTGCCTAAGAAAGACAGAAACTTCCAGAAAGCTGCTCACAATACCTGTAGAAAAGATAAATGAATACCCAGCTTCCACTATGGATCCCCCACACCAAGCAACACTTATTAAACAAATCAGCACTCCTGTCTGAAAGTCCACAGACTGATAAGAATTTAAAGCTTATCCAGCAACTAAAATCCTTTCCCCATCTGCTCAGAAAAAGCAGGTTCACACCACCTCTGCCAGACCCCAACTGATCTTTTATCTTTATTTTTAGACTCTAATCTACTGTATCTGGTGATTCTTATTTGATGTACCTTTGATTGCACTTACCTTACTTTTTTGTATGAACATCACTGTTACTGAGTTATGGCCCTTACATTCTATTAATTTCCTGTTATTGACTCCCATATGCGGATACCTATTCCTTGCTGTATATGCTTACATTGCTCTCCTACCTGTACTCCTGTATCTGTTCTAATACTGTATACTGAGTTCTGTCATAATGTTATATATGCGATACGTATTGCTTGTCTGTGATGTTATCTCCTGGGTAGTACCTGAAAAAAGGTAGTTTCTGCCTTGTGTACCTACCCAGTTAACAAAAACTAAATAAATAAATACATTTTATTGTATTTTTTTTTTTTTTTCAAACTCTGTTTATTCCTCCGTCTCATGGAACTCTCTCAGGCATCCTCCAATGCCCCAACTCTACCTCTGTGCCTGAGAGGCCTCCTAATTCCTGGCACCAGCCTGGCTGTCCCCCCATCTCTGAGTCCCCCGGGGTAGGGCCACCCTATCCTCCCAGGGCGCTCTATCTAGAATTCGGGCTGGGCTGGGCTCGGCCCAGGAGAGGAGTGCAACCGGCGGTGGAGTGTGGTCGGGAGAGTGGAGGTGCCGTTGCCTATCCACGGGGTGGGGTATTTCCTTAGTTATGCCCCAGACGTGGGATGTGCAATGCTGTACAGCCCACGACGTGAGTGCTCCCACCCGCATCCAGAAGACAGCTGCCCAGCTTCTACCCTATTTTGTGAGCTCTTGTGTACTGCAGTGCCTCCGGCCTCCACCGGGGGCCGCTGCTGCACCGGGCTACCCCTGGATCCCTCCCCGAGAGAGAAGAGCAGTCCTCCAGATGCTTGATCCTCTCTCTCCCCTGCCAACCCCCAGCAGATCGGGCTCATTCCCAAACCCGGGTCACCGGCGTAGCGTGAGGTGTGGCGTCCAGTGCCTCAACCGTCAGCGCCAACGGGCCGCTATTGTATTTATTTTGTCTGTCTTTTTATAGATTAGTTGTTGTATAGACTGTGTTTAAATGTTGACTGTGGCTGTTATGTTAGATGTAAATGCTGTGGTATTGTTTTACTGTTTTATATATTGTACAGCACTCAGAGCCCATGGGAATGAATGCTTTATAAATAAAGTTTGCTTGCTTGCTAAAATAAAAAATACAGGGAGTATAAAAAAAAGTCCTACATTTATTTATTTTACTTATTTATTGCAGTCTAGGATTATACCTTTGAGTCCTTGAACTAGTTTACAAAGGTTCCGGGACATACGAAGATGGTTATGAGGACATACAGATAACAGGCACTGATTACAATATGAATAAGATACAATGAGGCACAGTTTGTTTTGAATAGGTTATAGGTATACAGGTTAAAAGGTTACAAATGGATATTGCATTACAAGTATTACAAATACCACTAAGACAAAGAACTGTTTCAAAGGAAGTGCTATAGGTTGTCAAACGGATAGTGCCATTGGCCCCTGGGACTGCTGTCCACACGGGTTGGGGACAAGTTGATACAGTGGGGAGGGGAGGAGGCAGCCTGAGTACGGCTTTGCCATTTGAGTTGGAGGTGATGGAGGTGATGGTAAGGAGGCGAGGGGGGGAGTACCAAACTGGGGAGCAGCCCAGTAAAAGAGTTAGTCAGAGAGGTGGTCCACAGGGAGATGGGGGGAGACAGGTGCGTGGAGACTGAGAAGAGGGAGGTGGAGGAGTGGGGTGCAGGTGAGATGGTAGTAGCAGGAGATGAAGGGGGGAAGGGGAGGGAGTGGGAGAGGGGGTCTCCCTCAATTTAAATCTCAGTCTATCTATCTCTAAACAAAACATTGCTGTATTTTTATAAGATGTATTTTCCTGAGGGTTTAAACACTGTATCCTGTGCTTGTAAGTTTTATCTACTGATTTTCACAAAATGTCTCAGAACTTCGTCAGTTTTTTTCCTAAGGCCAACCAAGAGTACATCTATTCTTAAACAGCTGGTGACACCTTCAGGTGAACTTTAACAAAACACAATATTTAGGCAATGTCCAGCTTGTATTTCCCATTAGTTATGTATTCCTCCTCCCCATTATTTAGTAGTGAGGTCATTTGCATGAAAACAGGATCTTTGGTCCTGAAGAGTTTATTTCCGCTGCTTTCTCCTTAGCTGAAGTCATAGAGCAGTGCTTCTGACCTCACAGTTACTCCCGTGGCAACAGATTGTCTTGTCTTGTCACAACAGAGGATTATGACTTGAAGTAAGGAGTAAGCTATAGAGGCAGATAAACTCAAAATGAACTATATGGACAACAATAACATATTCATACATATTTCTTAAGTAATAAATTATGGGGAAGGGAAATATATAAAATAAAAATGGAATGCAAGCAGAATTGTACCTAATTATTATGTTTTTAAGTTTTGTTTTTTTTTAGAGGCATCAGTAGCTGTTTAACAGGTGCAACAAAATAAAACATTCTGTCCCAGAGCTGGTTTCCTGTTGACAATTCTGTAAACAAGCTTGTGGAGGTCAAAATACATCTCAAGGTCAGCTCCCTTTATTATGGATTGTTATTTTTAAGAAACCTAAATAGTTTTCTGCACTCATTTCAACAATATAAGTATATACATTTGCAAAATAAGGGATCACAGTTCTACATAAAGATTTACAGATTTTATTAACCAAAGAGCAGCACAGGAGAAAGAAAGAAAGAAAGAAAGAAAGAAAGAAAGAAAGAAAGAAAGAAAGAGAAGGGAGATAATGGGGAAATTGTGGGACCATCACAGTGACCAATTCCTAGCTGCCACAAGAAAAATCTAATTGTGCATTCAGACAGGCAATACACAGACAAGTAACAGAAAAGGAGAGGACAAAATAGATCCTTGCTTTTAACTCTTTCTGAATAAACAAGCATTTGTCAATGCCAAATGTTTGCTTGCTGGCATTGGCATTGGTAGTGTAGAAGTTACAGAGCTGCATAATAGGAATGGCAGTGAAGTATTGAACTGAAGCCAACCCCACAACCACCCTGCAGAGAGTGACAGGCATTGGGGTGTGCCTTTGAGTTGTCAGGCATAACAGCCACGCCATTTCACCACACCCTACCCTGCAGACACTGACAAGTGTCACGGTGTGCCTTGGGGTCTTTGGCCCTTATGCACATCCCATTCCATCAGGAAATACGGTGAGATGGGTGCGGTATAGGAGAATGGGGTGAACTTTGGGGCTGAAGAGTTCGAGGCATACCTCGATGCCTCTCACTGGCTGCAGGGTGTGGAATGGTATGAGCATTACAGGCAAGAATCCCAAGTCACACGCCTGATGCCTGTCATTCTCTACAGGGTGGGACGTTATGGTTGGAAACCCTAACACCTCAGGCATTCGTTGGTATTTTCACTCCAAATTTTCAACATGTGTTTTTGTGACCCCCACCTCATGAACAGTGGCAATATCAGTTTGTTAGCCGAAAGCTGCTTATGCACAGCGACTACAGTATTTAGCACCACAGGTGCAAAAACACATTCCGAACAGGATGTGAAACATGACAGCTGTACTGTTCATGGGGAGGTGTAAAAAATAGCAATGTTGCAAATCTGTAGTAAAAATATTAAAAAAACTGGTGAAGTCACGAGCGTGCATAGAAACTGTGCAACGCACACCCGTAATGTAATTAGTTTGGGGATTTTTTACAGCAGATTGTCAGCACAGGCATTTTGGGACCTCCGATCATGAACAGTGTCACTGTGATTTTCTTTATCTGTCCCTATCAATGATTTCCCACAGCGACCACGCATCTCTGTGCTGAAAGTGTGAAAACACATTTCGGCCATGTTGTGAAAAATGACAGCTGTACTGTTCATAAGTGAGTGTGGAAAAATGCCACTGGTGAAAATCTGGACTGAAAATATTACAGAGTCATGAGCTTACGCGGGTGCGTGGAAACTGCGTAATGCTCACTCGTAACACAGTCATTTTATGGACTTTTGTTACCAAATTTTCAACATAGCCATTTTAAGACCTCTGCTCATGAACAGTGTAACTATGATTTTCTTAATCTGTCCCAAACATTGCTTCCTTTGGCTGCACCATTGTGCACTACATGTCTGAGGAAACACATTTTGGGTGACATGTGAAAAATGGCAGCTGTACTGTTCATAAGGAAGTGTAATAAAATGGCAATGTTGAAAATCTGGAGGGAAAATATTGAAAATTCACAAACTTACGAGCGTGTGTAGGAACTGCGCAATGCACGCTCGTAAAGCAGTCATTTTTAGGAATTATTTCACCAAATTTTCAACATAGCCATTTTAAGACCTCTGCTCATTAACTGTGGCATTGTGATTTTCTTAATGTGTCCCATACATTGATTTCGCACACCGACTGCGCCATTGTGCACTACATGGGCGGAAACACATTTTGGGCAAGATGTGAAAAATGACAGCTGTACTGCTCATAAGGAGGTGTGGTAAAATGGAAATGTTGAAAATCTGGAGTGAAAATATTGAAAATTCGCGAACTTACGAGCGTGCATAGGAACTGCACAATGCACACTCGTAAAACAGTAATTTTTAAGAATTTTTCCACCAAATTTTCAACATAGGCTTTTTGAGAGCCCACCTTATGAACAGTGGCAGTGTCATTTCATTACTCGGTCCCGAAAGGTGATTTCGTGCAGTGACTGCGAAATCACCCTTCGGGTCCGATTAACGCCATGACAGTGAGAGCACTCATAAGAAGGGGTCCAAAAACCCCATGTTGAAAATTTAGCAAAAATTCCAAAAATGCCTGAGATATGCAGCAAAGTTAAAAACCCTATCTATCCCATTATACAGCTTACCAGCATTTCCTCAGTTCGCGGTCGGCGACTTTGAAGAGTGCAGACGTGTTCCCGGTCCACGAAGATTAGCCGCGCCGGAGTCGAGTAAGTATGGGGTGAGGGGTGTGGGAGGCAGGGTGCAGTGGGTGGCCTGGGTGGGGGCAGAGACAGCTGGACCGCTTTTGTGTTTCAGGTTTGTTTTAAAATGATGACAGGGGTCGTTTGCCACGCTGGGGTGAGACTCCCAGCGTGGCATAAGGACGGCTTTTCTGGGGGGGAGTGGAGCTGATGAGGGATTGGGTACCCCTGTCGGCAATAGCATCTGTTGCCATGCTGGAGTGGGCTCCCAGCGTGGCACCCTGTACTCTCTGGGGGGGGGAACCAGTGGAGCCAACGGGACAACGCGGGACATTTGCCACGCTGGGATGGGCTCCCAGCATGGCACAAGGATGGCTTTTGGGGGGGCGTGGAGCCGATGGGGGATTGGGCACCCCTGTTGGTGATAGCATCTGTTGCCACACTGGGGTGGGCTCCCAGCATGGCACCCTGTACTCTGGTGGGGACCAGTGGAGCCGTCGGGGGTTTGGGCACCCCCGTTGGCTATAGGATGTGTAGCCACGCTGGGGTGGGCACCCAGCATGGCATGTGAAACTCTGTTTGGGGGGGAGCGCAGCACAGCCGACGGGGGATTGGGTACCCCAGTCGGCTATACAGTGTGTGTGTGGGGGAGGGCAAGCACGCATTTGCATGTGTGTGTGTGTGTGTGTGTGTGTGTGTGTGTGTGTGTGTGAGGGGCTCTGCTCACTGAAGCGTAGCTCCCCTTCAACTGCACTCCACTGCATTTTCGACTGCTGTCATAGACAGCTCCAGCAGCCATTGGAGAAAACTACGTAGCCTACAAACACACTGACTGAATTGGAAGAGGCCTTACACCTCCAGAAACTTGGATGATGGCACTATGTTTCTTGCACATGCTGCAAGCAAACATAACAAGCATTTGTCAATGCCGAATGTTTGCTTGCTGGCATTGGCATTGGTAGTGTAGAAGTTACAGAGCTGCATAATAGGAATGGCAGCGAAGTACTGGACTGAAGCCAACCCCACCACCACCCTGCAGAGAGTGACAGGCATTGGGGTGTGCCTTTGGGTCGTCAGGCATAACGACCACACCATTTCACCACACCCTACCCTGCAGACACTGACAAGTGTCACGGTGTGCCTTGGGGTCTTTGGCCCTTATGCGCACCCCATTCCATCTGGAAATACGGTGAGATGGGTGCGGTATAGGAGAATGGGGTGAAGTTTGGGGCCGAAGAGTCCGAGGCACACCTTGATGCCTCTCACTGGCTGCAGGGTGTGGGTGGGGGTGGAATGGTATGAGCATGACAGGCAAGAATCCCAAGTCACACCCCTGATGCCTGTCATTCTCTACAGGGTGGGGCGTTATGGTTGGAAACCCTAACGCCTCAGGCATTCGTTGGTATTTTCACTCCAAATTTTCAACATGTTTTTTGTGACCCCACCTCATGAACAGTGGCAATATCAGTTTGTTAGCGAAAACTGCTTTTGCTAGCGACTATGGCATTTGGCACCACAGGTGCAAAACACATTCCAAACAGGATGTGAAAAATGACAGTGGTACTGTTCATGGGGAGGTGTAAAATGGCAATGTTGAAAATCTGCTGTGAAAATCTTAAAACTGGCGTGAAGTCACGGCATGAGAAACTGTGCAACGCACACCTCGTAATGTAACTAGTTTGGGATTTTTACAGCAGATTGTTAACACAGGCATTTTGGGACCTCCGATCATGAACAGTGTCAGTGTGATTTTCTTTATCTGTCCGAACAATGATTTCCCACAGCACCACACATTTCTGTGCTGAAAGTGTGAAAACACATTTCGCAATGTTGTGGAAAATGACAGCTGTACTGTTCATAAAGAGGTGTGGAAAAATGCCACTGGTGAAAATCTGGACTGAAAATATTACAAATTCATGAACTTACGAGGGTGCGTGGAAACTGCGCAATGCTCACTCGTAACACAGTCATTTTATGGAGTATTGTCACCAAATTTTCAACATAGCCATTTTAAGACCTCTGCTCATGACCAGTGTCACTGTGATTTTCTTAATCTGTCCCAAACATTGTTTTCGCACACCGACTGTACCATTGTGCACTACATGTGCGGAAACACATTTTGGGTGAGATGTGAAAAATGGTAGGTGTACTGCTCATAAGGAAGTGTGGTAAAATGGCAATGTTGAGAATCTGGAGTAAAAATATTGAAAATTTGCTAACTTACGAGAGTGCGTAGGAACTCTGCAATGCAGCCAGTAAAACAGTCATTTTTAGGAATTCTTTCACCAGATTTTCAACATAGCCATTTTAAGACCTCTGCTCATGAACAGTGTCACTGTGATTTTCTTAATGTGTCCCGATACATTGATTTCGCTACACCGACTGCACCATTGTGCGCTACGCATGGAAACACATTTTGGGTGAGATGTGAAAAATGACAGCTGTACTGCTCATAAGAAGGTGTGGTAAAATGGCAATGTTGAAATCTGGGGTGAAAATATGAAAATGCTGGCGAACTTCACAGTGCGTGTGGAACTGCACAATGCATGCTCGTAAAACAGTCATTTTAGGAATTTTTCCACCAAATTAAAATAGGCTTTTGAGAGCCCACCTTATGAACACTGGCAGTGTCGCTTCGGTAATCATTCCGCGAAAGGTGATTTCCGCGAGTGGCTACGAAATCACCTTCGGGCCCGAGTAACGCCATGACAGTGACAGCATTCATGAGAAGGGGTCCCAAAACCCATGTTGAAAATTTGGTGCAAAAATTCCAAAAATGCCTGAGATACGCTAATAAAGTTGAAAAACCTCTATCTATCCCATTATACAGCTTACCGGCATTTCCTCGATTCGCGGTCAGCTTTGAAGAGTGCAGAGCGTGTTCGATCCGCCCGAAGATCGATACGCGCCTTGATGCTCAGGTAAGTGAGGTGAGGGGTAATGGAGAGGCAGGGTGCGCAGTGGGTGGGTGCGGGTTGTGGGAGGGGAGCAGGGAGAAGCGCCAAGGGACAGTTTTTATATTTACAGGTTTTTTTATTTCCTAAGACGACGAGGGACGTTTGCCACACTGGGGTGGGCTGCCAGCATGGCAGCTGGAAGGATGTTGGTGGGGGGCAGGAGCCGACGGGGGATTGGGCACCCCCATCGGCCATAACATCATTTTGCCATGCTGGGGTGGGCTCCCAGCATGGCACCTGGATACTTTAGGCGTGCAGCCCGATGGGGGATTAGGCACCCCGTCGGCCATAAAACATTTGCCACGCTGGGGTGGGCTCCCAGCGTGGCACCTGAACTCTTTGGGGGTGTGGAGCCGACGGGGATTGGGCACCCCGTCGGCCATATACAGGTGGGGGGAGGGGAAGGCGCATGAGCACGCGGTGAAACGTGCGTGCAATGTGCGTGTGTGGAGGGGAGCTCTGCTCACTGAAGCGGAGCTCTCCCTTTCAACTATATGCCACTGCATTTTCAGCTGTCATAGACAGCTGGAGCAGTGATTGGTGCACTGCGACCGAGCCTGCAAACACACTGACTGAATTGGAAGAGGCTGACACACCTCTGGAAAACTCGGATGATGGCACTATGTTTCTTGCACATGCATGCAAGCAAACATAAAAATGGGGCAGGGTCTTTCTTATCCACCCTGTCACATACACCCTCCTTAAGAAGAAACCTTAAAAAAAACACATTTCCAAAACCTTCCTTTACTTCTCTTTTAACATTACCTTATAACATTTACAGTTCTTTGCATAAGCAGTATCAATCACTTTTTGATAACACATTTGACAGCAAACATTTCATTTAAGGGCACACATTTTTTTAAACTTCTGAATTCTCAATTCCTGAACCATATCTTGACAGAAAATTAGCGTTAATGTTCTCTTTTCTAGAGTTGTGTATCACTTTGAATTTAAATGGCTGTAGTGCCAGGTACCACCTTGTGATTCTGGGATTTATCCTTCATTTGATGTATCCAACAGAGAGGATTGTGATCTGTTATAAGTACAAAGTCAGCTGCCACAAGACAAAACTTAAAGGATCCCGTTGCCCATTTCATTTT
This sequence comes from Neoceratodus forsteri, assembly GCA_016271365.2. NCBI lineage: Eukaryota > Metazoa > Chordata > Ceratodontiformes > Ceratodontidae > Neoceratodus > Neoceratodus forsteri. The sequence continues at coordinate 326,717,813 of CM057451.1, read as the reverse complement.
CAATAGTGGAGTACTTTTTCTCTTTGTTGTGCAGTTTCCTACTGATATACAGAATGGGATGTTCCTTCCCATCTGTATTCTGAGGACTGCACCTATGCCTACCTCGATGCATCTGTCTGTAATTGTTTCTCAGAATCTGGATTTCTTAAAACAGGGGCTGAACATAATGCAGCCTTGATGGCCTGAAAAGCCTCATTACATACGAACATACAAAACTGCCAGAAGATACAGGCCATATGGTCTATCAAGTCTGCTTGAGTGTGCATCTAGCAATACCTTACACTGCAGCTGCCCTCCTCCCCCCTGTCACGGTGACCCTCCCCCTCACTTTGTCCTACCGGCACCTTCTAGAAAGGTTACTAACCTCTCTTTAAGGATTGTCTCCATTAACTTTCCCACAATAGATGTGAGGCTTACCAGCCTATAGTTGCCCAGTCCATCCTTTGGTCTGCTTTTGTAGAGGGGCACCACATGAGCCCTCCTCCATGGAGTCCTGGGGTACACACCCTGTTTCCAGAAAAGTATTGAACAAGTCTGCCAATGGCTCTGCCAGGACCTCTGCCAATTCCTTCAGTACCTGGGCGTGTATGCCGTCTGGTCCTGGTGCCGTATCCACCCTCAGTATCCTTAAACCTTCTAGCATGTTGGCCACTGTGATTTCCCCATCTGTCATACACCCCCCATGCCTACCCTCCCTAACCCCTGAGGCATTGACCCATCCTTTTCCTTAGTAATTTAGCGCTTCTGCCTGCTCTGTCCCTTTCTCTGCCCACCCCCCATCTTTCCTGATCCTTACTATTTGATCTTTGCAGATCCTTCTCTCTCTTATGTACCTGAAGAAGTCCTTTTGCCCATCCTTGATGCCCTGTGCCAGCCTAAGCTCTCTGGAAGCCTTGGCAGCCCTGACAACTCTGGTCACTTCTCTAGATATCTTCAGGTACTCCTCTTTATCCTCCCCCCTCCTGGATTTCTTGAATCTCTTGAAGGCTGCTCTTTTGCCCTCACCTTTTCCAATACTCCCCGCTTAACCAACTAGATTTCTTTTTTTTTATACTTTATTTTAAAAGCAACAAAGAGTATAGAACTTTTGATGCACATTCCTAACCAACTAGGTTTCTTGCCCTAGCCTTTTTGCTTTGTGTCTTGGTACAGGATCTAGTGGCCTCTGCAAGTCCTAGCTTGATAACTTCTCATTTCTGGCCAGCATCCATGTGTGGATGTATTGCGGCTAGGTGCCCAGCCACTATTTTCCCCCATCCTCCCAAAGTCAACTCATCTGAAGTCCAACACCCTGGTCCCTGTTTCTGTAGCCTCCTTACCCGTGCTGAGTGAGAATCACACTGTGTGGTGGTCACACCCTGACAGTGGATCCTCCACCCCCAGCTCTCTCACAAACTGCCTGTTAGACAGCACAAAGTCCAGAATGTTGCCTAACCTGGTCATCTCATTTACCATCTGTACCAAGAAGCTGTCCTGAAAAGCCTCAAGGAGGACTTAGTCCCTTGTGCTCATGTGGCTGGGGTGCTGCAGTCCACCCCTGGCAGATTGAAGTTCCCCACAATTACAATGTTACCCTTTCCACTGACCCTCCTGATCTGCTCTGCTCTGCTAGTTCTCTGTCCAAGTCCTCTGCCTGAGACAGTGGCCTATATACCACCTCCATCCTAAGGGCTCTGTTTCTTGAATCCTGGAATTGTATCCATAGTACCTCTGTTCTACCCTCCTCCCCTTCCTCCATGGCACACCATATCCCCTCTCTCCCTCACATAGACCACCACCCTGCCCCCTTTCCCTTTTTTCCTATCCCTTTGGTATATTCTGTACCCTGGGATCACCAGGTCCCAGTCCCGGTATTGGGTGGCCCATGTTTCAGTGATGATAGCTATGTCCCCCTCCCCCAATGCCATAAGAGTCTACAACTTGGCCAGTTTGCTTCCTAGGCCCCTTGCATTCAATGAGACTAACCTCCAATATGTGCCATTCCCACCCTTCCCGTTTGAACACTATCATTATCAACACTCTATGTACCCTCACTTATTCCATCCCTACTTGTATGGGGGGTAAGCCTGCTTGGCTCCACTACCTGGAGACCTTGCTTGAATTCCACCCAACTGTCTCCCCACCACACCTGGTTCAAATCCACTCTGGTTGCTATACACTCCCCCAGTCTCCAATTTAATACCCCTGAGCCCTCCTTGGTCAAGTGTAACCTATCCCGGGCATACAGGGTGCTGCTATCTGAAGTTCTTCTGCATCCCCCCCCCCACCAGCCCATACTCTTTGGTCTGACACCAGGCTCCCAGCCAAGTGTTGAACTCCTCTATTCTCAATTTCCTCGCAGCGCTTGCTGTGGGTACTGGGAATACTTCTAAGAAAGCCACTGAGCTTCCTGCTTCCTCACTCAACTTTCCCAGCTCCAAGAATCTCCCCTGTACCTCCTTGACTGTGTTCCCCTCCAGATCATTCATGCCCAAGTGCACCACGTTATGAGGTTTCTCCTTCCCCCTCTTTGCGCACTTAAGAATAAACTGTCCCCCCACCTGCTGTCATTTCTGGCACTTCACCCATATGTGACTATGCCATTCCCCTTTACTCCACCATCTAACCCCTTTTAGTACTGAGTCTCCCAGCACTAAGACGCCACCCCATTTTCCCTGTTGTAGTCCCTGCTTCATTCCATTTTCCTGGCCCCTGTTCTGAATCTTTACCCCATCCTGCATATCCTTAACTCCCCCTGCCCCACCTGTCTTCTTCCCAGCCCCTACCCTCATCCTGTCTCCCCCCTCACTGCTTCCCTTGGCTGACCTGCCCTCCACTCCCCTTAATGCACTCGCCATTTGAGCCCCCCCTTATTCCCATCACCACTTAACCTTTGCTTCCCTTCCCCTCCACTGTTTTAGTCCCTCCATCTGTTGTCCTCCCCGTTTCCCTCTTTTTATTTCCCATCATACCCCTGTCCCCTCCATCTGCCATACTGCTGCCTTCTTGGATGACAGTACACCCCCATTCTTCCTGCCCCATCCATGAGTTCCTCCCCATCCTTATCCTCCACTGTAGCCAGCACTGAGAATCTATTGTTTGACACTTGTACTCTGCCCTGATCTGCCCCTGACAAACTGTTCTGAGACTTCCATTTGCTGCCAGCTCTTGGACCATTACTACCCCTATTCTCAATCCTCTTCTAGCCTTCTGGTTCTGTACCCCTAGGTTCCCGAGGAAGTGGCAATATAGGTCTATTCTCCCTCACCCTTGGTCTGGGATATTCAGCAACCCCCTGGGGCACTCCTATGTGCTCCCAGATCCTGGATGGTTTCACACCGCCCCCCATCCCTCTCTCTTATCTCTGTCCTTAACCAACTAATCTTGTCCCTAATATGCTCAAACTGCCTGCACACCAAGCACCCCACCGCTCTCCATGCCACCTCTAAAAAGATAGCTGTCCTGCAACTATTGCAGCATATCACCCTCCCCTTATCTCTATCAGCCATCTGACTCACCCCTGCACCCCCAGCTGTAGGTTGTCCGCCCCATCCCCTAGGCTCTTCCCACCTTCTAGGTTAATCCATGATATATGCAACCCCCCTCTTCCTCACTGATCCGTATCTCTATCTAACATAACAGATTTTGTTTTGTCCCCTCTGGATCTCAGGGATGAGTAGGACACATTAGTGGATGCACCTGGTTGTGCTATCCACCAATCCCACGCAGCACCACTTCAATAAATGTGGATGAGCTTGGGTGGAAAGGATGGGGAGGATGGAAAGGATGGGAGGTGGGTTGAGCTACCCAACTCCTGGGAGAGTCAGCCTCTTGCTCAACAGTGCACCTCAGCCTTTCTCTCAGGCAGGGACAAACACTGCCTGTAGTTCATCCTCCAGATCCAAACTGAATCAATTAGCTAAAATGGCTCCTGGCTAACTTCCCCTTCCCCAGAGCTAAATCTGTTTACAGCTTCCTGTGCAACTCCCACAGAACTGAATTGCACTTCCAGTAACAACTCCAATCCCAAACAGCACTGAATTAAACCCCCAAGCACATCTCTCCCTCCCAGTACAAGCTATTAAAACAGCAAAAGCAAAAACAAGAATAAATACTTCCCTTAGTTCATCCTCCTTCAGCCTCCAGATCCAAACACCATTACACGTTAGCCAGGTGCTGTTTTTTCATGAGTTCAGTGAAGGGAGTAGCTAAGTGAGCAGTGCTGGGAACAAATCTCCAGTAGTAACCAGTCAGACCTAAAAATGACCTGACATGTTTCTTTGTTTTAGGGACAGAACCGTTAGCTATAGCTTCTGTCTTAGAAATCTCTGGCTTTACTTATCTATTTCCCAAAATATATCCCAAATTTCTGGTTTCCTGCATGCCCAATGCGCACTTGGTAGGATTAATGGTCAGACCTGCATTTCTGATAGACTGGGTAAATGCCCGTAGGTGTTCCAAGTGACTTTTCCAGTTTGCATTGTATACCATGACATCATTCAGGAAGGCTGCACAATAACCAGTGTGAGGGGTTAGAATTATATCCACGTACAGCTGGAATGTAATGGGTGCACCATGTAAACCAAATGGCATGGTGGTAAACTGATAGAATTTAACTGGAGTGGAATATATCCATCTGAGGTGGGAGCAGGAAATGGGGACCCCCACTCTCTCAGAGAGATTGGACATGGGTATGGTGGGGCACTTGGCATACCTCCTCAGCCCCAATCTAGAGAGAGTTTTGCTGGAAGGTGAGAGTGCAGTTTTTCCTGGTACCTGCTCGGGTCACCCGATACTGCCCATCTGTCCCTCCATCTTGCTGGAGGGATTGTGGTGCTCCACGAGCCACACAACTGCCCATTTTCTGGCAATGTCCAGTACTGAGAGACTTTTGGCAGAAGATCATGGCCTGCTTAAGTAAGTTACTTATAACATGTAAACAAATTGGCTTGGAACATATGATTCTGGGGCTCACCCCAGAAGACATTAAGGGAGAGATGAGATATACCTCTGGTCTTTGCCGAGTGCAGCAGCTCTAAAGGCCATCACTAAAAAATGGCTACAGAAGACCCCTCCCAAGTTGTTAGACTGGATAAGCATGGTGGATGACATACAGCGCATGGAGAAAATTACCTTTGGTTTATCCCAGAGGTTAGAAACGTTCAACAATAACTGGAATAGATGGGAACTTAGTGCTATAAAAGAAATGACAACCCCATCAAAGAGTGTTGACCACCCTTGTTGTTTGCCCCCCACACACACACACGCACACTAGAAGCAAATCACAGGATAAATGGTAATACATTAGTGACTTCCAAAAGATTGAAATGAGCAGGGTGTGATTTTAGAAATCAGGGAAAACACAATATGATGAATTTGTTGAAGACCCTTTTGAAATAGGTATTTGAGAATGTGCACTTTATTGTAGGTGTATGAATTTCATAAAGAGTTCAGATTAATGTCTTAAAAGGATATTAAGTGACCTAGAAAACTTTGAGGAGATAAAGTTTAATTTAATCATGATTTTCTTTAGCTTGTTATAACCTTGTTTTTCCTTATTTTATGAATACGAACATATAAAATTTGCCAGCAGATAAAGGCCTAGAGGTCTATCAAGTCTGTTCGAATGTGCAGCTAGCACCCCTTATTCTGCAGCTGCCCCTACTTCCACCCTTCCCCTACACTGACCCTCCCCCGTGTCCTGTCCCATCCCCTTTTGAAGCAGGCCACTGTTCTACTGGATACCACTTCTGCAGGTAACGCATTCCACCCAGCTATTACCCTCTCTGTAAAAAAGTGTCTCATCATCCCCCTCCTGAACCTTCCTCCCTTCAGTCTCTTATCATGACCCCTGGTGTCCTTCCCCTCCCTTACTTTGAACAGCCCTTCTGTACCCATCTTGTTTATTCCTTTCATGTACTTAAAGGTTTCAATCATGTCCCCCCGTCCCTCCTCTCCTCCAGCGAGTACATGTTCAATTCCCTCAGCCTCCTCTCATATGATAAGTCCCTCAGCCCCTTGATCATCTTTGTTTTCCTGTGCTGCACCCCCTCCAGTAACTTAATGTCCCTCTTCGGATACAGGCACCAGCACTGCACGCAGTACTCCAGGTGCGGTCTAACCAATGACCTATACGGTGGCAGAATCACCTCCTCCCTCCTCGAGGATATACCCCTTGCAATGCAACCCAGCATTTTGTTGGCCTTTGCAGCTGCCTTCCTACATTGTGCCGAGTTGTTGATTGACCCTGTAATAGAGCACCCCAGATCCTTCTTCTCCCCTCTGTCTGGGCTAGCTGCACTCCCCAGCTGGTAACTCCTCCTTGGTTCTTCATCCCAAATGCAGCACCTTGCACTTTTGGTATTAAACCCCAGTTGCCAGGTGTCTGACCAAGTTTCAAGCTTTGCCAGATCATCCTGCAACCCCTGCCATCCCCCTAGGTCGTCCACCACCGCTCCTACCTTGGTATCATCAGCAAACAGACTGATATTGCTCTTGATGTCCAATGATATGTCTACAATGAATATCACAAACAAAACTGGTCCCAACATCGAGCCCTGTGGAACACTGCTCATCACTACCCTTGGGTGTGAGCGCTCCCCACCCACCACCACCCTCTGTTGCCTTCCTTGAAGCCAGTTCTCTACCCATCTCACTAACTTTGCACCTGCCCCTGTGCCTTCTAACTTACTTCCCAGCCTTTCATGCAGCACTGAGTCGAATGCCATACTGAAGTCCAGATACGGGACATCCACTGCATGGCCCATGTCCAGTTGCCTAATTACCCAGTCATAGAACTCCACCAGGTTGGTTTGGCAGGATCTGCCATGTATGAAGCCATGCTGTCTGCTGTCCTGTAGTTCTTTGGCCTCTAGGAGGGCCACCAGCCTCTCCTTCAGGATAGTCTCCATTAGCTTACCCACCATGGATGTGAGGCTCACCGGTCTGTAGTTCCGGTTCATCCTTGGGTCCTACTCTTGTGGAGGGGCACCATGAGCCATCCTCCAGTCCTGGGGTACACACCCAGAGTGTAGTGAGGCATTAAATAGGTCTGCTAAAGGTCCTGCAGGACCTCTGCCAGCTCTTTCAGTACCCTGGGGTGGATGCCATCTGGGCCTGGCGCCTTGTCCACCCTCAGTGCCTTCAAACCCTCCCGAACTCTGCCTTCCATGATTTCCCCATCTGTCACCCCCTTCCCCCTGTTTCTGCCGTTCCTCCACCCTTGGGTGTTACCTCCTCTTCTCCTTAGTAAATACCGAGCAGAAGTAATCATTTAGTGCTTCTGCCTTATCGCACCCTGCTTCCACCCAACCCCCCTCCTTCCTAATCTTTACTATGTGGGCCTTCTAGCTCCTTTTCTCCCTGATGTACCTAAAGAAGTCCTTCTCCCCCTTCTTAATGCCTTGTGTCAGCCTGAGCTCCGTAGATGCCTTGGCTCCCCTTACTGCCTGAGTCGCCTCCTTCAATTCCGTCAAGTACTCCTCCCTGTCCTCCCCCTCCCTGTTTTCTTGTACCTTCTAAAGGCATTTCTTTTCCTCCTTACCTTTTCCATGACCTTCTTGCTCAACTAGCTCGGTTTCTTAGTCCTAGCCTTCTTGCTCTGGGCCTTGTAGCAGGTTTTGGTTGCCTCCACTATCCCCAGCTTTATGAGCTCCCACCTCTGGTTAGTGTCCATACTAGGTTGAATTCTGGCCAGATACCCTTTTACTATTTCTCCCATCCTCCCAAAGTCGGCCCTCCTGAAGTCCAGTACTCTTGTGCCAGATTCCACTCCTTCCTTGCCCATATCCAATGTGAGCCATACTGAGTGGTGGTGACTCTCTGACAGCGGTTCTTCCACCATAACTTCTCTCACAAAGTTCCCATTTGCCAGCACAAGGTCAAGGGTATTCCCTAACCTGGTTGGTTCACTGACCATTTGCAGCAGGAAGCTGTCCTTTAAGGCATCCAGCAGTACCTGCTTCCTTCTGTTCCTGGTTGTTGGGGTACTCCAGTCCACTCCTAGCATGTTGAAGTCCCCCACAATCACCACACTACCCTTCTCACAGGTCCTCCTGATCTGTTCCGCTAGTTCCCTGTCTGACTCCTCCATCTGAGATGGCGGCCTGTACACCACTCCCATTCTGAGAATCCTATTCTTGGAATCCTGGATTTGCATCCAAAGTGACTCTGTACTAGCCTCCTACCCTTCCTCCATTACACACTTCAGTCCTTCCTTCACATATAGTGCCACCCCTCCTCCTTTCCCAGTCACCCTGTCCCTACGAAATAACCTGTACCCTGGTACATACAGGTCCCAGTCATTGTATTGGGTGGCCCATGTTTCTGTGATGGCTGCAATGTCCACCTTTCCTTCTGCCATAAGCACCTGTAACTCTGCAGTTTTCCTCCCAAGGCTCCTAGCATTAAGGGTAACCACCTTCCACCCTTTCCCACCCCTCCCATCCTGCCCTCCTTTCCTAGCATTACCAATAGTACTTGCCATTTGTCCTTTGTCACTGTTATGGGGGGTTAGCTCATATGGTTTCCCAACCTGTGGTCTCTGCATGTCTCTTGCCCACTTGCCACCCCCCACTCCTAGTTTAAATTCCCAACTTCCTCTATGTACTCCTCCATCCTCTGTTTCAACACTTTCTTTCCCTCCTCACTCAAGTGTAGTCTGTCCTTGGCATAGAGACTACTGTCCTCCCAGGTCCCCCCAACAGCCCATACCCTTTAGCATAACACCAGGTTCTTAGCCATCCGTTAAATTCCTCTGTTCTCCAGCTTTCTTGTTGTGCTTGCCTTGGGCACGGAGTATCTCTGAAAAAGTTACTGATCTTCCTGCCCCTCACATAATTGTCCTAGTTCCACAAACCTCCTCTGGACTATATCTACTGTCATGTCAGCCAGGTCATTCGTCCCAAGATGTATAATTAAATGAGGCTTGTCCCTACCCTTTCTAGCATATTTCAGAACAGATTGTCCCACCCTTTCCGCTGTCATTCCTGGCATGGCCTCCACCCAAATGCAACTATGCCTCTCCCCCTTGCTACCCCACCTAACTCCTCTTAGTATTGAGTCCCCCAGCACTAAGATTCTACCCCTCTTACTCCCTGCTTGCTTCCATTCATCTCCATCTCTCATTTCCTGCTCCTCTTCTTCCTCCTGCACATTGTTTCCCCCCTTTTGCCCCTGTTGCAATTCTCCCAGCAGAACTTCCCCCCGCAGCGGTTTGGTCCAGGCATTTATCAATTACTCCTCCAATTGCATCATTTCCCTCCTCCTTCTTCCTCTCTAGCTGTGCAAAACTATTTTCTGAAGACCCTTCACAAATGCCCGCTCCCTCTCTCTTCATAGTAACCTGTTCTCTCCTTTCCACTCCATGACTTTTGCCACTTCTTCTCCTCCCCTCACAAGTCCCTATCTCCTCCTTCCATTTGTATTTTGTCTCCTGACCTGGTTTCCCTGGCAATCGTTCTTCCTGTCCTGGGCCCCTTTGTCTCCGCTTCCCTTCTCCTGACCCTCTCCTCACCACTGTTGGCTCAAATCACCCTCCCTCATCTCCCCTCCTCCCTCCCTCCCTCCAGTATTGGGTTAAACCCACCCCCAATCTGCCTTGCCTGTCTTAGTTCCTCCTGCAGGCCCTTATTCTCCTTTCTAAGTTTCTCTATGTGGTTGCACACTAAACATCCCCCCACACTCCAGGCAATTTTTAGAAAGATTGGTGCACCGCAGTTGTTGCAGCCTACCACCCTACCCATTGCTGTTGTTGCCCACAGCGACCCCCACCCTTCCAGATGCAGGATGCCAAACACTCCCCCAAGTCTCCCCTCTCCCCCTCTATCAGTGCAAAACATTCTTTTCTTATCTCCCCTCTCCCCCATCAGTGTAAATATTATTTTCTTAATTTCCCTTACCCTCTTTGTTGTACACGTTTAGAACTGCTTTTTACTTTCCTATCCTTCCTATCCACACCCAAAAAGAGACTTTAAGTAACTATCGCACAATCTTCTTCAAACTCCTACTCCTCTTTTCCACAATGCAATAGCAATGCAAAGAAGTAACAATGAAAGCTCCTTGATTTGCTGTTACTTCCCTTTCACTGAGATAGCAGTCACCTCTTCAGTCGCTGCTATTCCTTTCCTGGATATCTGCTTCTGCTATGACAGGTGCATGTCCTTTGCCCGTTTGAGGAAGTGATGTCAGAACCCCTGGTATAAAGGAAATCATGGACCTGGAGCGGGTGGGGTGAGGTCTGGGAGGGTGGGACCAGCCAGTCTTCCAGAAACAATCAGGTAGCTGAGGCCCCTGGTCAGACCATTAGCACCCTTCCCCCACTATGCACTAAACTTTGCAGCTAGTGAAACCAGCAAAAAGGAATCACAATCTACTTAAAGCCCCGGAAATAGGTTTGCTACCAAAAGAAACAGGTCTCCAATTCAAACAGCTTCACCAACAACACATCAAAATAGGCTTGAATTTAGAAGATATAGGTCTCCAATGCAAAGAAACTGCCCCAATTAAATCACCAAATAGGTTTTAAATCAGAAGACATAGGCCTCCACAAATGCAGCCTGCTGCACAGTGAAACATCAAACAAATTAGCCCACTTATAGCCACCAAAACAGGTTTCGAAATGTCAATAGCCCCAAAACAATACCCTGCTAGCCTCTTAGAAGTAGTGAGAAAGAAAATAAATAACCTTCTTCCAAATAAAATCCACAAGAAACAATGTAAAAACAGCAAGAAGAAGCTACTATACTGGAACTGATCTGATCCCTTCCCCTTCTGGAATTTTAAAAGAGACCTGTCTGTAAATATACAGTTACCTGAAGTTATTGGATTGCATGGAAACTTCTAATTGCATAATAATGCTGTTGTATTTATGAGGTTCAATAAAAGAAGTATATATAAAAAAAAAAGAATCCAACTGGAGTGGAAAATGCAGTTTTGCCTGTGGATTCTTTAGCTAGGGGAATTTGCCAGTAACCCTTGGTGAGCTTGAGGGTACTAATGTACTTGCCATTTCTTAATCTGGCAACCAAATCATCTATCCTGGACATAGGATAGCTGTCAAATGCAGACACTGGATTACATTTCCTAAAATCAAGGTAGATTCTTACACCCTTCCCTTTTTATTTACAATCACCATTGGTGATGACCAAACACTTCTCGCTTCTTCAATGATACCCAACTGTTCCATTGTTTGTATTTCCTTAACCAGGTCTGCTCTTAACTGCTCTGGTATTCTGTATGTCTTTTGTCTGATAGGGCAAGCATTCTCTGTCACTATTACATGCCTGACCCCCTTTTGCTTGGCCTGGCATTGTGTTAAAAGTACTTTTAAATATCTTTACCAAGTTACGAATTTCTGCAATTTGTTCTGTGGATAAGGAAACATTCACATTTACAGCATCCGAAGTTACAGTTTGTTCCAGTCTGTCATAAAGCTGTATCAATATCTTCTTCAGCAGTCTCTAGTATACTAACAAAGCAACCTTTGGTGTTTTTTCAACCCATTTCTTCAGAAGGTTAGCATGATATACCTTGGTAGGATTTTTCCTGTCAGGGTTCTCCATCTCATAGTTAACTGTACCAGTACATCTAACCACTTTAATAAGGACCTTGCCACTTCATTAACAGTTTGATTTCTGTAGTGGGTAACAGTAACAAGAAATTTCACCTGGCTCAAAAACTTTCTTTTTGCCCCATGGTCATACTACACCTGCTGCTTTTGGGGCTTCTTCCTGATTAGCATGGGTAACTTCAACATATTTTGCCTGTTTCATTCTCAGGGCACACATATAAGATGTAACAGATTCTTTCTGAGTGGAGTAATCTTCCCAGGTTTCTTTTATTACACCTAGTGCCCTCTTGGTTGTCTACCATATGACACTTCAAAGGGTGAAAAACCTGTTGATGCTTGTGGCACTTCTCTGTAAGCAAAAATCAGGTAAGGCAAATACTGGTCCCAATCTTTCCCTTCAGCTTTTACCAGCCTTTTAACATGTGTTTTATGGTTTTATTAAAACGCTCAACAAGACCATCTGTCTGAGGGTGATATAGGGTGGTTCTTATGGCAGTGAGGGTGATCCGGGAAGGTTCTTATGGCAGTGATACCTAGTAGCTGATACAGCTCCTTCAGCAAAGCAGCATCACAATTACTACCCTCATCAGTAATAATCTCTTTACGTGTGCCCACCCTCCTGAAAATTTTTGGCAAGCTTTGCTGTCACTTTTGGAGCTGTGACAATACGCATGGGAACTGCCTCTGGGTATCAAGCAGCATATTCACATACTACCAAAATGAATCAATTACCTTTTTGTCTAATGGGCCAAACACATCCCTTGCAATTCTCTCAAAAGGCACATCTATCATGGGTAGGGGCACTAGCTACACCTTGTCTTTTTTTAAGTCAGTGGGGCTACTTTCTGACATTCAGCACAAGAACTGCAATAGGCAGCAACATCTTCATGAATCCCGGGCCAGTAACATCTGTACAACAATCTAGCAAGGCTGCGGTCTCTCCCCATGTGACCAGCCATAGGCCTATCATGTGCTATCTGTAACAACTCAGTTCTATACTTCTTTGGTATGACTAATTGTTCTATCTGTTCCTCCATTTGAGGATTAACACAAACTCTGTACAGTAGCCCATTACATTTGTTTAAACATTGGTTCACCCTGTTTTTGTTCACCCCCAGCTGCTTAAAATAATTTGTTCCAGTGTTACTCCTCTTTATTTTTATAGCTGTTTCTTGCAATATGGCCTTGCTTGTTAAAGTTATAGCAAATAAAATCTTAGGGTGCAGATTTACCTCCATCAGAGTTTTTATCTGATTTAGAGTTAAACTGGGGAAAAGCGGTTCTTACCGGTACCTTGCTGTTACTTCAGTGCTGTGGTGTCTGGCCATCTGATAGTCCTCAGCCAAAGAAACGGCCTTTTCCTCACTTTCTGGTCCGTGTTCTTTACCCAAAGCTGCATGTCTGCAGGAAGGATGTTGATGAATTGCTCCACTGCAAATATGTCAATGATCTGTGGGACTGCTTGCCCTCTGGTTGGAGCCATTTAATGAGGAGTTCTCTGAATCGGGTAAAGGCTTCTCAAGGATTGTCAACTGAGTGGTACTAGAAGGACTGGAATCTCTACCTGTATGTCTCCCCTGAGATGCCATATCTTTTAAGGATTTCTCTTTTCACAAGGTCATGGTTTTCTGACTGTGTAGTGTTCATATTGCTGTAGGCGAGTTGGGCTTTACCTGTCAGATAAGGTATCAGCCTGATTGCCCATCGCAGTTTTGGACATTGGCAGGCTCCAGTGACCCTTTCAAAAGTTGTCATGGATGCTTTGTTATGATCCAAGGGACAAAGCTTTGTCAGTTTAATGTCTTTTAAGTTGTTTGCGTTTTGTTGAACTTGCACCAGAGTCCGCAGCTGGGATAGCTTACCCGCCAGCCATCGCTGCACTTGCTGCTGCATCTCTTTTCTCTGCCTCTAGATGCTGAATCTTTTTTTCTCTCAGTTTCTCAGTCTCTCTCTGTTGTATGGCCCACCATTTGAAGAAGGCAGACATGCTTTCAGGTTCCATCACTGCTTGTTGTTCTTTCATCACTGGTGCCATCTGTACAGTATCAGTTTGGACTTTTGTTTCTACTTCTAGGGTGGCTGCTATTCTTCTGGTAATCACCCCTGGACTTGCTGTTGCAGGATCCACACAATTCTTTTATGCTTTCCTGTTACCAGGTCTAGTACCCAGACACAAAACTCCTGGCACAGAGTATACACAACGTAAATCTCACATTGTCTGACATCAGCTGTCATAGAGGCATAGGTCAGGAAGCATAGGCAAACCAGGAGAAGTTATAAAATTCACAAGTAGTATTTTATTATCAGTAACAATAAAGCAAAAAAATTAAAATTGTACAGGATAGCTCTTCATACAGGCTGTACAGACAAGGAAGTCCTGCATCTGAGAGTCTCTCTCTCTATTGAAATCTCAATATCTCTATCTATCTCTAAACACAACATTGCTCTCTTTTAATAAGATGTGTTTTCCTGCCAGTTTACAGTCTGCATCCTGTTCTTTAAGTTTCATCTCCTGTCTTTCAGAAAATGTCTCAGAACTTTGTTAATTTCTTTCCTCAGGACAGCCTAAAGAGCACATCTATTCTTAACAGGTGCAACAAAATAAAACATTCTGTTCCAGAGTTAGTTTCCTGTTGACAGTTCTGGAAACAGGCTTGGGGAGGTCAAATACATCTCAAGGTCAACCTCATGTATTACAGATTGTTATTTTTAAGAAATCCACATAGCTTTCTGTAATCAGTTTCAGCAATATAAGTATATACATTTGCAAACCAAGGGATTCCAGTTTTACATGAAGACTCACACATATTTTTTTTTATTTTAACACTTTTTCTACCTACAGCGGAGCTGACACCTGCAATCTCCAGCCACCGTCACCTGCACCCCCGACCCAGTCGTGTGCATGGGCCACACGCAAACCCACAGAACCAGGGATGGGCCACATCGCACTGTGCACTGGACAGGTGCCTCTCTCGGGTCTGGGGGTGCGGGGTGCAGCCATGAGCTGCTGAGATCACCCCCCAATATTTTACTCCATTAGCTCCCCCTTCAGAGCACGGACATGCAATGACATCTGGGCAGAACGTGCCAACATTCATCGCCCCATACTGTCACCACTCTGGTAGTGCCTCCGGTCGTCACCAGGGGCCACTACAGAGCAGTGAAACCCTAGATCCCTCCCCAGGATAGGAGAGCAGTCCACTGGATGCTCAATCCTATCCCTCCCCTGCCAACCCCTGACTACCCGGGCTCACGTTCAGACCTGGGTCACCAGCGTGGCGCGAGGTGTGGCGTCCAGCGCCTCAACCCTCAGCGCCACTGGGCCGGCGACACACATATTTTGTAACCACAGAGAAACAATGGGAGAAAGAAAGATTAGAAACAGCAAATGAAGGAAGGGAGATAACATGGGGAAATTGTGGGACCGTTGGAGTGGCCAATTCCTTGGTGCCACAAGAAAATGTAATTGTGCAATCAGACAGGCAAGACACAGACAAGTGGCAGAAAAGCAGAGGACAAAATAGATCCTTGCTTTTAACTCTCTCTGCATAACAAATGGGACAGGGTCTTACCTAACCCTGTCACATCCATGGCAGCAGGTGATTTAGGGCAGTCTGGATCCCCCTTATCCAAAATATGGGACAAGCAGTGAACCTATAAGGGGTGATAACTGCTCCACTGAGGTGCCAATCTTTAATTTCTATCTTTTCTAATTTAGCAGTTTTCTAGTAGAGTGTTGTTAACATGTATTCCTAATCTGTGATGGCTATACAATTATTTGCTGTCTATCCTCACTAGCACTACTTAAAATTAAATTTAGCATAATTGCAGAAATAATATTGTATGGTGCTAGTTACATTACAGTAATTTTTCTTAAGTCTGTGCTTGGTTTGTTTTTGTTTTGTTATAATGAATGTATTTCAATTGTGTTATTACTGTTCACTGGTTGTCTTGCTTACATCCCTCCACTACCACTGTCCGTTGAGCTTGCTTAGTCAAACAGAGCACCCTTCTGGTAGCTCTGTGCTCATGATGTCTCTGGCATATAAGGAACAGTTAAGCCAGCAAGACCCCACACCCTGATGAAGACTAAGGTAAAAGTGCCCGGACATCTCATGGCTTGGCGTTTCTCACTCATTTTTCACCTCTGTATGCATCCTGAATATGCCACAATAAATCAACTTGGATTCACGTCTTGTGTAGCCTGTGGATTATTTCTACATCAGGCTGCATACCTGTCCTTGACTGCCTGACTTTGTTTAGATTTCTGTATGTGTTGTTAGGGAGCTAGCAAGTCCTGCCCAGCCCTGAATTCCACCACTGCTGAACACACTGCTGTTTGTTGAACTTTAGTATTATTAACTACTAAGATCATTTTTCTCAAGTGCATTTAGCAATTTGCTGAAACATAGACTTTGACAGGCAGATAAGGATCGCTTGGCCAACTGTGTCTGCCCATTTCCCTACCTATTGGATAAGCTGTAGATCCTAGTTAACCAACAGCCTACTTCTTCCTACCCCCCACTAGAATTGCCTTATGTCTGTCCCATGCATTTTTGAATTTCCCCACTGTTTTTGACCCCACAATCTCCTCAGAAAGGCTGTTCCATGCGTTCACCATCCTCTCTGTGAAAAAATACTTCCTCACATTGCCCCTGAACTGTCTCCCCTCTATCTTTAAATTGTGTCCCCTTGTTCTTGTACATCTCTTTTTTTGAAAGATGCTACCCTCTTGGACTTTGTTGATTCCGTTGAGGTACTTGAAAGTTTCTATCATGTCCTAACTCTCCCTCCTTTCCTCAAGGGTATACATATTAAGCTGCTTTAGTCTATCTACATATGGTTTCTGTTGCAGACCCTGCACCATTTTAGTTGCCCTCCTCTGGACTGCCTCCATCCTGTCTATGTCCTTGCAGAGATGGGGTCTCCAGAACTGAACACAGTACAGTACTCCAGATGGGGTCACACCAACTGTCTGTAGAGAGGGGTAAGAACTTCCTGTTTTCTACTGGGGATGCCTCTCCCTATACATCTCAGTATCCCCCAGCCATCTTTACTGCCTTCTCACATTGCTTGCTTACCTTTAGATCATCTGATATAACTACCTCCAGGTCCCTTTCCATTTGTGTTGTTGTTAATACATCCCCTCCCATTGTGTACTCTTCCCCTGGGTAAATAAAGGCAGAATTGGGTACCCAGAGCAGTTGGCAGAACTGCCCGTTTGAGTGCCAAATGAAACTCACAGCCTCCACCCTTTGCAGTGGTAAGGCAACAGAACAATTTGCATTATAATGGTTTCTGGGAGGGAGGGGCTGCAGGAAAGGTGCCTGCATGGCTATGAGTAGGACACCATGTTTCTGGGTTCAGGGCTAGATCAAAATTCTGCAAAAGCACTGGCCCAGTGGCGTGGAGGGCTGAGGCACTGTGCACCTTGCCTCCTATCAGTGACCCAGGTTTGGAAGCAGACTCGGGTCATCGGGGGTCAGCCGGGGAAGGAGAGGATCGAGCGTCTGTCGTACTGTTCTCCTCTCCCACGGAGGGTGGATTGTCATTGCCCACCAAATGATTGCCATCAGGTGGAGGCCTGGTGTTAGTGCAGGTCTAGGATAACAGCAGATGGGAGGCTACTGCAGGACTTTGCAGCATGCGCACCTCCATGTACGCATGCTTATGTGTGCCCCCCCCCAACAACTGGGAAGGGGAGAAAACAGAAAAGGGACGCTGGCAGGGTCCATGATGCCCTGAAAGGCTGCATGGAGCTTTGCAAGTGAGGGAGAGTCACAGCTGCACTGGCCAGCATCCCGATGGGAGAAAAAGCAATATGGAAAAACAAATTCCTGCAAAAGTTCACCATATTTATCTATAGGGCTGAATGAGAGGTATCCACTGCAAACATTTATAACTTTGAGTTCTGTGAGTATTATTCTCATTAGGAACAGGAAGCATACAGCATTTTTATTAAATAATGTGTTGAATATATGCCCATCTTCACCACCATACATGCAACCATACAGTAAGCCCCCCACCAAACGCTGGCCCACCAGTGCAGCGGTAGCACTACTGCTCATGATGCCTAAAATTCAGGTTTGGGAACAAGCTTGGGACACCAGAGGGCTGGCCAGGAGAGGAGCATTGAGCATCCCACAGGACGCTCTTCTCTGGGGAGGGACGGTCTCACATCCCGCTGCTTTACTGCCACCTGGGTTACCACAGGTGTTGGTGCAGGGGATAAGTGACTGGTAGTAGTGGACCGCTGGAGCGATTCCATGGTTGGCTGTGCCAGATCTCGCCAGCAGCCAATCCTGAAGCATGTACCTGGTGGGGGCTGGGGAGGACAGTGGATAAAGGTGCAGGACTGGGAAGACGAAACCTCCACTGGTCCACCAAGTCTCACACTGGACTCATGCCACCATCCTCCAAAGACACCATCAATATTTCACCTCCACTGTGGGTGGCCAGATTGATGCTGGGAAGAAATGCCATGGAGTTGAAGGCATACTCGGCCCTGGAAGGGGGGGTACACCGGGGGTGTAGCACAGCAGTCTGTCATGGGTGGACTGATGGTCCTGGGAGGATAGGTGGTGGAGTCTTAGCTGGACTGGTACCAGGCAACTGGCGATAGGTGAAAGGAGGTCTCGCCAGTGCCTGGGAGGATAAAACAAATTAAAAGAAAAAGTATGGCTGGCGCCCTGGTGCCGAGTGATGGGTGATCGCTCGGCATGCTAGCAACCCCAGTCTGTACCCCAAGCCTGGGATGTCAGGAGCAGTTGCCGGCAGGTAGGGAGTTCAGAGTATCCCTTGGATGCTTCCCTTCTGGGGGGGGTTGAAGGTGCTTTGCCACTCATCTAGTGGATCATGGTGGTGGCTCTGGGGTGACATCCTAGGCAGTGTGGGTGATCACGCACTGTTGGACATCTCCGCCCAGGATGCTCGCTGCAGCACACCTACGGTGGGCGGGTGGGTGGGGCCAGGGAAAATGGGCTCCCAGCCCACGGGTGACTGACAGCTCTTCCCTCTATGCAACAGTCCCCAGGCGCGCTTCCTCTGTCCCAGCGTGCTCCCGGGGTACCGCTCCAGTAATCTCCTCCCCCAAGCCCCCTGAGGGAGGGGCCCTTCCGGCAGGCAGTGGGGGTGAGACTGGTGGGCACAAGGGGAGCTATGCAAGCCTGAAAGAGTGGCGAGCTGGGGCCAAGGGAGGAGCAAAAAAAAAGAAAAAGTAAGCCCCCTATAAAATAACCTCGGATCTTGAGCCCTCATACCACAGTTCCCCTACTCACAACTAACCATGAAAGTTTGTGTCCCAAAAAACTGAAGCACCAGAAAGAGCTCTGGCTGTTGGTTAGTCCAGATCCACTTCAGCACTACTGCCCTCTTCGAGCGCTGCTGCTGCTGCAGCTACTAACTCTGTCTCTAGCTTTGTCACAAAATAACTGACATCCTGGAGGTCAGAAAAAATATGAGTTCGTCCCTTGACTGAGATCCAAACTCTGGCAGGAGAGAGAAATGCCTGCGTGATCACCATCTCTGGAAGCTTCCTCCTGGTCAAACTGAAGCTGTTCTAGCATTGTCTCATGCAGCTATAGTCTGGAAAGAACATAATTCTGTCCCCCTTCTTATCCATGATCCCTCGATTCCATGCTGCCATAAAACTACAGTTTTCTGTTTGATGCTGGCAAAAGTACATAGTGTGGCCCTGGGGTGCTTAATCTGTGGCTGCTGCAGTGCGCTCTACTAGGCCCTTTCTATTGAGAATTCTGCATTAACTGGTTGAAGTTACAATACAGTCAGGATCCAGGTGGCCAGAAATACCAGAATGTCCTCTCCCTCCTTACCCTCTGGAAACGCAAGGATCCAACATTGTGAGCCTGGAGCTAGTTTTCCACCTTTGTAAAAGAGCCTCGGCTCAAAGATATTGTAATCCTAGATTGAAATAAATAAATAAAATATGCTGCATCTGAAATTTTAAATTGGTGTTATTCTTGATCAGCTTCACGGCCGTGGCTAGGACCACATCCTCATGTGTTAACGCCTCCCCCCCCATCTTCTTCATACAGCCTCTATTGAATGTTTATACACTGCTAATCTCTTAACTAAATCAACTTTTTTCCAATTGCTGTACAGATTTGCACAGCACATGAAGTTACACTTGCAGCGATTTTAGGTAGACCTCTGATCTCAGATTTTGTGATGGCATGGTTCCATCTCCCTTCTGTATGCCGCCTGCCTGTTGCTGTTCCTTTTGGCTTCCCCATTTTAGGCCAAGAAGTTCACCACATCAAAGTTCAGCTTTCTGTGCACTTTGACTGGGAAAAGTGTAGGTTTAACAGTTTAACAATAATTGTTAAGAAAAATAGTTGAAAAGAAGCAAGATCTCAACTGATGCACGTCTGCCTTTTTGGGCTGCTGGCTCCAACCCCCCTGCTATTTAAAATAGGATGTTCCACTGTTCCTCCACCAGGTGGAGCTGTTGCCCAGTTGAGAGCTGCAGGATTGAAAGACATGGAGACGACAGGGAAAGGCAGATAAAATGCCTGCTTTGTGTGTGTCGAGGCCCTGTCTGCCCGCTCTTCCACCTACCCTATCCTGTGACAAGTTGAGAGTAAGTTTGACACGGACAGCTGGATGGGCACACCTAGCAGGATGTTGCCCTTGATAAGCTCCACAGCTGTGGCTAGGGCCCTATTCATGTATGTTAAAACTGCAGTATTTGTTAATTGGCAAAAAATTTCATCACAGTTTTTTTTTTTAATCAAAAACGCCTCATTCTAAGATTCATGCTCAATGGATTTTTAGTTTTCTCAGATATTGCTGAAACAGCTTCTACAGCTAATTTTGTAATTAATGACTCGTGTCATTAAAGATGGCCGCCACTTGCAATTTTTAAAAATCTATTCTGTTGAGGTTACCTGTTGAATGTACATGCCAGATTCATAATATAGATGTATTAGGATAGTGCTACTACAGGTTTCTGATGGTAAACAGCACAACACAGTAACAAAGATATTTTTTTTCAAGGCAAGCATAGCACAAAAGTGGGAATTTTTAAAAATGTAAAAATTCCGTATCTTATTTATTTATTTTTATTTATTAAATTTTGATAACCGGGTAAGCCCGCTGGGCCCTGAAGGTCTCTTTTTCAGGGACGACCCGGGGAATTACATGGAATAATACATGGGGTAGCATACAGCACAGGTACATCACACTAGACAGCGAGGAACATAATACATAGTAGTTTTTCAGCAGTTACATTTAAGAGGTAAGACATAGTAGCTTTTTAGCAGTTAACATTTCCTGGGTAAGCTCTACAGATGGGGTGCAGTGCTATATAGATGGGGTGCAGTGATAGTCGCTATTTCCATATGAGGGAGAGGGGTGGGCTTCCACTTAGGAGCCTCTCACTTTAGCAGTTGCATATGGAAGTGACCATCATATGAGCCTTCAGCCTTGTGCGGAAAATGTTAGTAGAGGTAGCATCCTGAACACCAGGGGGCAGGGAGTTCCATAGGGTGGGCGCTGTGATGGCAAACGACTTACCCCCCGCCTTGGTTCTAACCCTTGGCACTGCGAGGAGGGTTCTGTCCGTTGTTCTGAGGAGCCTAGGGTTTCTCTTTTGGGCAATGAGTCCAGTAAGGCTGGCAGGAGGGGATGGGCTGAGTAGTTTATTATTGTGGCAGAGTAGGGGGTATTGGAGCTGGGCCTCCCAGGAGGGCCAGTTTAGTTGGGACAGAGTGTCACAGTGGTGAGCCCGGGAGCCGGATAGGGTGGTGAAGTGAGCCACCTTGTGATAGAGAACTTGTAGTCTGTTCATCTCTTGTTTGGCAGCTCCATGTATCACCGGGGATGCATAGGAGAGGGTAAGGAGGAGGACACTTGTGGCGATGGAGGCCCTGGCCACGGGTATCAACTGGTCTTTCAGCCTATACAAGGTCCCGAGTTTGGTGTGAATATTTTTGGTTACCTGGTCGACATGATCCTTGAGGGAGAAGCACTGATCCAGGGTTGAGGCCAAGGTATTTTATCGATTCAATCACCTCAAGTCTTTTCCTGATTTGGTCATCAGCCTGAGATGTGGGCTTCTGTCCTGGCCGAGGGTTCTTGTGCCAAATAGCATGGCCTTAGTCTTGTTAGGGTTAATGATCATTCTATTGGTGACAAGCCACTGCTCAAGGAAACCCAGGTCTTCCTGTAGTCCGGAGCAGAGATCTCCCAGATTAGAGGAGGGGCGGTATATGACCACGTCATCCGCATATTGTACCACTGAGCTACCCCCACAGTGTTTACTGAGATCGTTTGTGAAAAGAGAGAAGAGAAGGGGGCCAAGGATAGATCCTTGGGGCACCCCATCCGTTAGGGGGAGAAGCTCCGACAGGGAGTCTTTCCATTTTACCCTCTGTGTCCTCCCTGTGAGGTAGCTGTTGACCCACGATAGGGAGTGGCTGTCTAACCCGACCTGGCTCAGTTTTGTAAGGAGCAGGTTGTGGTTTACAAGGTCAAAAGCCTTGGAAAGGTCAGTGAAGACTGCCCCAGTGGGGGATCCCTTGTCCAGTTCTCTGAGAACATCAGTGGAGAACTTGATAAGCGCGGTGTCAGTCCCATGATTGGTTCTGAAACCGTGCTGGGAGGGGGCAAGTAAATGGTGGAGCTCTAGGTAGTCCCGGAGTTGTCCATAAATTAGTCTCTCTTGAATCTTACCAAGGCTAGGTAGCAGGGAGATGGGCCTGTAATTGTTGGTAGTCTCCCTTGAACCACCCTTGTGGACAGGGACTACATGGGCCAGTTTTCATTGTTCCGGGATGGCACCTGCAATAAGGGATCGATTGAGGAGCCAGGTGAGGGGCCTGGCGAGTGCAGGGGCCCCTTCCCTTAGTATGCGGGGGGGATGCCATCGGGTCCCATAGCTCCCGACATTTTGAGGGACTTTAGTAACGGGAGGACCTTGTTTGGTCTTACAAGCCAGATGTGGAAGGTTGGGCGGTCCAGGCCTTGGGGGATGGGATCATTCGAGACTGGGAGGAGGGGTGGCAAGTCTGCTTTGAGCAGGTCCAGGTTTGTGTACTGGTGGTTGAGTGCCATGGCCATGCTAGGGTCATAGTTAGTTAATTGGCCATTGACCTCTATGGGGCAGTAAGTGGTCTTCCTGCTCCCCTTTATAAGCCCATTTATGTGAGCCCAAAAGAGTCTAGGGTTGCCTAGGTTCTTTTTCTGTAGGTCTGTGAGGTAGTCTCGTTTGGCCACTTTGATGGCCAGTTTGCACTTATTTCTCAGCGTCTTGTATCTTGATTCAGGAATGAAAGAAAGAAAAAGGTGAACTTCTTGGCCTAAAATAGGAAAGCCAGAAGTGTAGCTAGATATTTTTGCTACATGTACATTATTGCTGAAAAAAAAAACTATATGGTTACTGATAAATATTGCTACTTTAATGACTCCCCTGCTGTCGACTCCACAGCCTCCAGTGGCTGCTCATGCAGTGCTAGTCTCTTGTTAACTATATCAGTATTAACTTTTTTACCCTACCACTGCACGGATTTGCACAATGCATTCATTCACATTTATAGTGACTATAGGGAGATCTCGGACTCTGTGATGGTGCAGTTCAATCTCCCCTCTGTGTCACCTGCCTGTTGCTTTTTGTTATTTAGAAAAGTCCTGCTGCGCTGGCCCAGTGGTGCTGAGGATTGAGGCACTGGACACCACACCTAGCAAGTGACCCAGGTTCGGGAATGGACTCGGGTAGCTCAGGGGTCGGCAGGGGGAGGAAAGATTGAGCGTCTGTAGACAGCTCTCCTTCCTTGGGGAGGGGGGAAGTGTGGCATGCTATAAACTGACATACAGCGGTGGCTGGGTGTTAGCACAGGTGCATCACCCAGACCGGGGGAGGGCACCCGTCCGGGGCATATGGCTGCTTCTGCAGAGGCAGCTGCCTTGCTCATGGCATGGCTTGCGTGCCCGGGGAGAAAAAGCAGAAAATGGCCTGGAGCCAACGGGGGTTCATGATGACCCAACATGTTTGGGTCGGAGTACTAGTCCCTCTGAGAGAGGGCCAGAGGAACCCATTGGCTCTGCAGAGGAGCCATAAAGTATAAGTTAAAAAAAAGGAGAAAAAAAAAAGAAAAGTCCTGCTGCACTGCTACTGTCACTTCTGGCTTTCCTATTTTAGGCCAAGAAGTTCACCTCATCAAACTTTAGCTTTCTGTAGACATTGACTACAAAATGTCTAGGTTTAACAGTAACTGTTATGAAAAATATCTGAAAAAGCTGAAGCTCAACTGAAGTACGTCTGCCTTGCTGACATGCTGGCTCCCCCCACCCCACCACCATCTTTCTGCTGTTTAGAGTAGGGTGTGCCTCCATGACTCTGTCATGGTTCATTGTATTGCAGCATATATATATATATATATATATATATATATATATATATACACTATATATGTGTATATATATATACACTGTATATGTATATATATAAGAACATGCTTAGTAGAGATGAATATGTCATAATATTGATCATTTGCATGCACCTGTCTAAATATACGCTCAGATTTTGTACTGTACCATGACATTTTAACTGCTTTAATAAAGCTGGGTTAAAAAAAAAACAAATAAGCGTAGCGTGTGTCTCTGTTCCTTCCCCAGGTGGAGCTGTTACCAAGATGACAGTTGCAGGATGGAAAGATATGAAAACAACAGGGAAAAGCAGCTAAAAACTCCTGCTTGTGCCAATGCCACACCAGCTAGCCTGCTCACCCAGTCACATGACAAGTCAAGAGTAAGCAGATCTCCAGTCCCTGCTCGGGTGACTCATCGTCGGCTGCAGTGTGGTGCTTGCTGGCCCCACTACCCGCTCTCAGCACCAACTAGTCGGCTCCCCAGATCTCTAGCCCCTGATCGGGTGACTCATCATTGGCTGCGGTGCAGTACCTGCTGGCCCCACTGCCCGCTCTCAGCACCAACTAGTCAGCTCCCCAGATCTCCAGCCCCTGATCGGGTGACTCATCGTCGGCTGCGGTGCTGTGCCTGCTGGCCCCACTTCCCGCTCTCAGCACCAACTAGACGGCTTCCCAGATCTCCAACCCCTGATCGGGCGACTCATCATCGGCTGCGTTGTGGTACCTGCTGGCCCCACTGCCCGCTCTCAGCACCAACTAGACGGCTCCCCAGATCTCCAGCCCCTGATTGGGAGACTCATCAGCTGCGATGCTTTGCCTGCTGGCCCCACTGCCCGCTATCAGCACCAACTAGATGGCTCCCCAGGTACGGTCCTGTAAAGTTGTAGCAACCAAATTATTTGATCTTTGGTGCAAACATCAGCCCCTCTTCTCAACTGGCTGATTATCCTTGCCTGCTGAATACTGATTGACTACTTGTAGGATACCGGTGCTGGCACTGAAGCACGGCAGCTCGACCTGCTAGCTAATCAATCTATCCTACCGGCAGCTAAGTCTTGTAGTTGTTACTCAGTCTGGGTTTTTCATTCTAGCCTGTTTTGCTGTTTAGTTTAACCTTTATCAATGTTAAGTTCTTGAAGGTCTATCTTGCTGTTACCTGCTATGCTCTGCGTGCAGTATTTTAAACTCATAGGGAACTAATAGTTGTAGAGAGCAGAATTCAAGTATGTATTTCTTGTAAACCTGAACGTTGAATCTGATTGTGTTCTACCTGCTGAAATTGCTAGTACATTAGTCCCAGAGGTTAAATCTTCATGCCTATAGCCCGAGTATCCACTCTACTACTGTCCTTTGCTCTGCATCAGAGCGTGGGCATCTAATCACTCAGGCTGTCTTTAGATTTAGATTTTTTGTTTATTTTTTATTTTTCTGAAGGTTATCACTGTATAACTAGGGTGCTCCTTTCTTTTCTCTTATTCTCCTGCCCTGACAAACTGCTCTCTGATCTTCAGCCAAATGCTTTACTTTCCTCGCTGTCTCATTCTCTCTCTCTAAACACCCTGCCCCCCACATTTGGCGCTGAAACGCCCAGCCCCCTTCTCTTCTTTCTATCCCCAGCCTTTTGTTCCTGCACTCAGTGAGTAATGCACCCTCTGTTTAAATACATTGCAATGCCGCTTCACGGCCCCCTGCTGTCCCTCTGTCTCTGGCTCCTGTCTACCCCGCCCCTAATCATAACTAGCTTTAAATTAATTCCAGCCTGTCTCTCTCTTCTGCAGATCTCCAGCCCCATATCAGGTGACTCATCGTTGGCTGCTGTGAGGCGCCTGCTGGCCCCACTGCCCGCTCTCAGCACCAACTAGACGGCTCCCCAAGTACGGTCCTGTAAAGCTGTAGCAACCAAATTATTTGATTTTTGGTGCAAACATCGGCCCCTCTTCTCAAATGGCTGATCATCCTTGCCTGTTGAACACTGATTGGCTACTTGTAGGATACCAATGCTGGCACTGAAGCACGGCAGCTTGACCTGCAAGCTAATCAATCTACCCTACTGGCAGCTATGTCTTGTAGCTGTTACACAGCTTGGGTTTTTTGGCCCACCTGCCCTCCCCTACCCCAACATTAATTAAATCAACTTCTGTGCCCCACCCCCAACCTCGTCTATCTGCTGGTGCTCTCCTACTCTTTTTTTGTACTTGTATTTTACTGTTTTGCTTCAAAAACAATTTCATACAGACATCTCATGTAAGGCACAGTATTTCGCTCCAATACATCCAATGTAAACAGGATGGTTAATCTACACAATCCAGTTTTTGGATATGGGGATATATCTTTTTTTAACAATTAATGTCCAAAAATTACAATTGTCCAAGATGAGCTGCACACCACAGGACTTTTGGTGACCTCTCTATAAATTGTGACGCTCTAAACAGCTAAAACACAGCAACTTGTGTTGATATGGTCCCCAGACCAAACATATAACCCTACATATGCATAGTACACATAGAAATGACTTCCTTATTCAAAGATTCAACATTGAGAAACATTTACAACGTTCTAATATTAAAGAGGAACAAATGAACATGCTATGTTAAGAGGATTTACTCCGATTCCCCTCGTGGCATTAGGCCTAGCATTCTAGAACTCACCAATATACCTCCCTTTTAAAAGCTATCTGTGTCCTTTATGCTGTGATTGTTTATTATAAACCCCCCTCTTAATACTCACTTAACCATCAAGAATCACAGATAAGGAAGAAAGCAACCCCAACTTTTATAAAATTACTAAAACTTCGATAGATATTAGAGTTCAGAACAGTCAGTATTTCTGTAAAGAAAAAAAACCTTGATGGAAGAGTTCTGGTGTATATAACAAAAAGTCCTCCATTGGAACTGATCCATGTCTCTTCCTCTTCCGATTCGGATAGTTCAGGGGCTGCTACTCGATCGAACTCCCTCGCTATGGCCTGTGTTTTTTTCCCTGCTTCAATCAGATCTGTATACTGGCACGTCTTTCCCCTGTAGAATAGCCGAAGATGGGCTGGCATCAATAGGGAATGAGTCACCCCCAGGCTTCTGAGTCTGGCCCGGACTCCATCAAATTTCTTACGCTGCATCCTCGTGGTGTATGAGAGGTCTGGGAATATGTGAATGGTGGCCCACTGGAAATTGAGCCCATCGGATGCTCTGGCAGCTTGTAAAATCTTATCTTGGACCCCTGAACCCGCAGTGATCACCAGGGCCGTTCTGGGTATGTTATCTCGAACTGCAGCGGATCAAGGAGAAATCCAGTATGCACGGAGGAGGTGCTCCTCTCTGAGCTCTGGATCCAGCTTCAGTGTTTTTGGCAGCCAGCCTTGAATGAAAGATAGGAGATCATCCTCCTCACAGTTTTCAGGTAGGCCCACGATCCTCACATTTGATGCCCTCAGAATTTTCGAGGGCTTCCAACCTATATCGTAGCTGCGCATTTTCCTGGACCAACTTGCTTGTTGCAGTCAGAGTTTTTTATTCATAGGTCTTATAGGTAAGTACAAAGCTAATAAGACTTAAAGTCCATAGCAGTTTGCCATAATGTTAACTATAGCCTGTGATACCAGTTGTTATCAGATATTCATCTAGGTGTGACTTGAACTCTGACATTGTTTGACTAGCTACCATTTCAACTGGGAGTTCATTTCAAATTTTAGTAACCCTAATACTAAACCAGCACTTTCTTTTTTTGTCTGATAGGTGGAGCCCTTTAATTGTAGTGGATGTGCCCTTGTTGCATATGTCTGTGTTCTTAGCTCTAATCCCAGCTGTACCCACAATTCATCATCGAACAGTGCTCTGTAGACCATACACATATCGCCCCTAAATCTTCGAAATTCCAAAGGATAAAGGCCCAGCTCCTGCAATCTCTGGTGATATTGCTGTCGCTTCTGCCGAAGAGGCCATTTTAGTAGCCTCCGAAATCTTGCCACCTTGTTCCTCAAAACAAGTTAAAATTGCATCAACTTTATGATCTATGACTTGCATAGAACGGTGGAGCGCCATCCATGGAGGGTTTGTCTCCATCGCGGGTCTAGTAGTTGCCTCATGCTGTTCTGATTCAACAGGCCTTAGTTTTGCAGTGCCTGCAGGACCCTTATTTGTTCTGTTCATGTGTACAATAAATATACCAGAAGATTCAACACAACCTCTCCTACTCTTAAAGGAGCTGGAACCTGCACATACAGCACACTAATTACTCACCTCTACATAAAGTGCTACTAAACCCACAACATCCCAAAAAACTAACCTTCTTACTAGATTCTGCCCATTCCACAGTTTCTGCACTACCTAAAATGCCACAATCGGTACTCCTACACATCATTTTACATACATTTATCTTGCTACTCCCTCTTCCCCCTCCCTCTAACGTTAGTGCACAAAACCTAAATCTAGATGAAACCTCCCCCAAACTTCTCTGGGATCCCTTCCATCTTTCCTGCACCTGTAACCAGGAGCACTGACACCTCTGTCAGGCATCCACTAAGGATTGTACACCCAGGCAAGTGCATCTACCCCATCCCATCAGATCAGCTGAATATGCACACAGTCATCAAGAAAGTGAACAATAATAAATCCAACTCCTACAAAAGATTCCAGGCAATAAAATATGTTAAACTGCAGGCACTGAGACTAGCCTGGATGCTCCTATTACTCTCAGGGAATATTCATCCCAACCCTGGGCCTGGCACTGGAGCTACCATACCAAATTTAGTAAAGAAGGCCGGAGTAATAACTATTGCATCCCTTAACATTTGCAGCCTCCTGGCGAATTTTGATGCCCTGTAGGTGTGGACCGCACAACAAACTGGATGTCCACTCAGTCGTGGAAACCTGGCTCACTCCAAAAACCCCAGACCTGGTAATCCAGCTGGAGGTATACATAACCTTTAGGGTGGACAGAATAGGAAAACGTGGGGGCGACTGTGTCATTTACGTTAAGGATACGATCCAAGGCAGGGCCCTCCCCATTCTACACTCTGGTGGTAAATCGCAACTGCTGGCAGTCCAGTTACAACTAAGCCCCCAGGGTAAGTGTCTCATGGTTATTTCTGTGTATATCGTGCCAAAAGAACAGGTGAAATGTTTCAAACTAGCTCTTGAGTACTTATTCAAACTCTGCCACAACTCGGAAATTCTAATGCTTGGGGATTTCAGTATTAGTTGGTTATCCCCTGATGCTGCCCCATATGTGGATGCCATCACAGTTATTGATATGGTCCAACTTGTTCAGTTCCCCACTCGAGTAAACTACCGTAGCGAAACTAGTACTCTAATAGACTGGATACTAACTAACCAACCGCAAAAAATTAAAAAGTACTACTGTATTAGCCGATGCTATCAGTGATCACTCACCAGTCATATGCACCTGGACAAACAAGACCCTGAAAATCTCTCCCAGAACCACAACCCTGAGATTTCTGAAACAAGAACAACTTGCCTCTCTTAAAACCCACCTCTGCTCGATTGATTGGGCCGGGGTATATACTGACGATAATGTTGGCGCTGCTCTTGAATCCTTTATTGACACATTCAATATGCCTGCAACATATATGCTCCCTTTAAAACAATGAAAATTAAAGGATCCAGTAAATCTTGGATTACCCCTCAGCTCCTTGAGCTTATGATAACTAGGGATCATCTGTGACACAAAGCCAGGAGCTCAGGGTCACCCACTGACCTACAGAATTACAAAATGGCCTGGAATAAGTGCACCTCTGCCATCCACCTAGCTAAGAGATCTCACTTTAAAGATGAACTGGATAAGACCTGGGGTGACAGTCGCATATTCTGGGAGAACATAAAAACTATAACTGGCAAAGCTAGCAAAACCCCTCCCTCACTAATCAATATCGACAGAGTGGTTACCCAGGATCCCCAAAACATTGCAAATGCCTTCAATAAGGCATTCACAGACCTTAGTGGAGTACTTCCCCTGGACTTTCTTCAACCACTGTCCTGCTCCACCACAAGTAGGAATGAAGTCCCTCCAGGAAATACAAAACCTCCATTCTACTTAAGAATTATCTCCACAGCTAAGGCCAAAAAATACCTGGATAAAGTCCTTGGGAAAACAAGATCTAATGGTGATTCGCTTGATCTCAAGATTCTTGCTCTCACCCTGGACGTTATACATTCCTCCCAAACCTGGATTCTAAATCTCTCCTTAAAGGAAAACTACACCCAAAACTTGAAAAAAGATATGTTGTGCAGAGTGTTTTAATTTGTATGTGAAGTTCTAATGTTTCCTTCCCTCTGACTGGTATTAGGAGTTTTTCCCAAATTAGCTTGCTAGCTTTATGCTAGTTTTACGACCCCTGGGGATCTTCATACCTGATAGTGTAATTGTATTTCTTGTTCCCACAGTGCATCTTGTCTCACGTGACTGTAATGTAGAGAGACCCAACATTCACACACACATGCCAAACAAACTAAATATCTTGGAAGCTTTACAAGCTGCACAAAAAATACCAGCAGCAAAGTTTTTCAGGACAGTAAAACCTTTAGGATGAGGGTGGTCACCAAGCTGAATTCTACAGATTTTAAAATATAGCCATCTCTATTGTTGTGAACTGATTGTAATGCAATGCTTTCTGCTGGATTTATGGGCTCTGCTACATCACCATTACATGAAACAAGGTGCATTGTAGGACAAAGAAATGCAATAAACCTATTTGATATGGAGATATCCAGGGGTTGTAAAACTACCCTAAAGCTAGCAGGCTAATTTAGGAAAAACTCCTAATACCAGTCAGAGGGAAGGAAACACTAGAACTTTACATACAAATTAAAACACTCTGCACAGCATATATTTTTTCAAGTTTTGGGTGTAGTTTTCCTTTAACAAAGGGCAAGTTCCCTAAATGCTGGAAAGCTGCAGTGGTCACTCTGATCTTCAAAAGTGGGCTAGAACTAGCCTTTCAAACTTCTGGCCCATCTCCATTCTACCCCCCCCCCCCCAAAGCTTTAGAGAGAATAGTTTACGACCAGCTAGTTACATACCTTAATAAGTATAATCTTCAATGCCCTCAGCAGCACGGCTTCAGGAAGTCTCACAGTACTGCTACGGCTCTGGTAGAATTTACCAGCTTTATACATGAAGCACTTGACTGGGGGCTCTTGGTGGAGGCCACTTTCATCAACCTCACCAAAACCTTAAATACAGTCAATCATACTTTGCTTCTTACCCAGCTGAAAAACACAGGGATATCTACTGTCTCTCTGGGTTGGTTTGAGAACTACCTCTCCATTCACATATCTGGACTGTGTAGTATGGTATGGGCTGCACGCCCATTGGCTCACGCTGTGGACCAATGGGCATACAGCCCTACCTACGGTGTCAATCGGTGGGTGTCGGGGTGGCAGGTGGGTGGGGTGCTGCCACCCGCCGTTGACCAGGGGGAGCGGGGTGGTGGGGCTCAGTGAGCAGGTGGAGGGGCTACTGCTGGACCACCAGAGAGACTGGACATGCTTTTTTTTATACTTAAGCCTGCGATCGGGCTGCGAGCAGTCCACTGGACCACCAGGGAAATTGGACTTCATTTATTTTAACTTCAGCCTGCGATCGGGCTGCAAGTGGTCCACTGGACCACCAGAGAGATTGGACGTGCTTTATTTATACTGAAGCCCGCGATTGGGCTGCGAGCGGTCCACTGTACCACCAGGGATATAGGGCCTCTTTTATTTTAACTTCAGTCCGCGATCGGGCTGCGAGCGGTCCACTGGACCACCAGGGAGATTAGACTTCATGTATTTTAACTTCAACCCGTGATCGGGCTGCAAGCGGTCCACTGGACCACCAGGGAGATCGGACGTGCTTTATTTGTACTGAAGCCCACGATAAGGCTGCGAGCGGTCCACTGGACCACCAAGGATATAGGACCTCTTTTATTTTAACTTCAACCCGCGATTGGGCTGCGAGTGGTCCACTGCACTACCAGGGAGATTGGACTTCATTTATTTTAACTTCAGCCCGCGATCAGGCTGCAAGCAGTCCACTGGACCACCATGGATTTTGGAGGATAATTTTTCTACATATGCCCGCGATCAGGCATGGGGGGGGCTGCCAGGTGCAGCCGGAGCTTCGGTGGCCACCCACAGGTGGCAACTGCCGTGTTGCGCCCTGCAATACGGCAGTTCACTTGTGGGTGGCCAGCCGTTGTTCCTTTTTTTTTTGGCTCACCTGTGCAGCGCAAGTAGGGGTTGCGCATGCATGGGCTCAGCATATCCTGGGCTGGTTATCGGGATGTGCAGAGTATGCATGGGCACGCCCCCCCCCCCACCTGCGCCACATACATCCCTGTTTGAATATCACACCGAGGCGCATCAGTGAGTTGCACATGGTGCAACACTGTTGCGCCATGCGCAACCCTTTTGAATATCTGGGCCCTAAACTATAAAAAAAACAAAACAAAAACATGGTTTTTACCTCCCACCACAACAAACATAGGCACTACCAAGTGCAGGTAGTCAACAACAAAAATTCCCCCGTAGAGATGGTAAACCACTTTAGGTATTTGGGTGTTACGCAAGATAGCACCCTGTCCTACTCCATTCATATTGACCAAGTTGCAAAAACAGCGAACGCTAAGCTGGGACTACTCTATAGAAACAAGCTCTGCCTTACGAGCGATGCCCTCAAATTAGCTGTATCTAGTTCTGTGTTGTCAGTCAGTGACTACGGCCTGGTGGTATATGGTGCTGCAACTCCCACAGCACTAAAGAGACTTAATACAACTCTCAACAAAGCCTGCAGGCTAATGTTGGGTGGGCACCGCCAAACCCCGCACATGTGATCTCTAAACCCAAAGTACCAGACTGAACCTAGATAGTCGCATTCAGTATCAGATGTGTCTACTAACCAAAAAAATCAGTACTCCGCCTCACCCCACTTCGAGTAAGGAACCTCCTCAAACAATCTAATATGGTCAGGTGCAGTAGGGGCAATAAAGGACAAACCCTGAAAGCTCCTTTCAGACGAACCTCTCAAGGACAAAGGTCTTTTGAATACCGTACTCCAACCTGGCTAAACTCTCTCAGCAAAGAACTGCTTGCTGAAACCAGACTTGGGCTATTCAAATCAAAGCTCTGAGCTGCACTAACTTTAGCCAGTGCCTATGATTGTGACTCTTAACCCCCCCTCCACTCTGTGCTGCCTGACTCTCCTTCTAGCTCTCCTTATTCCTCTCTCCCCCCTCTCCTTCCTCTTCCTTTAATTCCATCTCCTCTCTCCCTCTAATTCACGACACTCCCTGGTGCCTTCCTCTCTGGTCCCCTCTTATCCGGTGAGTAAATTAGCCCAGCTGCTCTAAGTCTCCTTACTTTCTCCATTCTCCCATACTCTCCACCCCCCCTCCCTTTACACTCCTCCCTTCTCCTTTTTCCCTATTCTCTTCCCGTCTCCCTATTCTCTTCCCCTTTCCCTTACTACCCACTGCCTCAACTCCCTCCATCCTCAACCTTTTGAACCCCGTGTTCCTCCTACAATCTGCACCCTGTAACATGTTTTACCAATAGTAGTACGTCATATATTCATGGTTTCACTCAATGTGGCCTAATTTGTGTTTGCACTTTGACAATAGACCTGCTCTCATTTAAAGGTCTGGCTACTTAAATTACTCTCTTCTACAAGTTGTACAAGCCTGCTTGCTCATTTTATTAGCTTACGTGATTGTTTAAGTCTGATCCTGTTCTGATATTTTTAACAGTTTGTATAATTACCTTACTGTTCTCATAGTTATGACGTGGAGCCTCTGTAAATGAGTCTGTGACTCAAAGGTTTTAATCCAAGATTGTAATAAATAAAAAAAAAAAAAAATAAGGAGGCATTGAGTTCTCCTACCCCCATCAACTCAGTGGGCATGATAACCATTTATTCCTTTTTTCCTCTATGTATACCTCTAGCCTTAATTTAATAATGCATTGTTTTGCTATTTATTGATCCTATATAGCCAAACTTGAGATGCATCACCTTGTTGTGGGTATGATTTTGCTTCTACCCAATTCCTACAGCTCCCTGGGAGGGGCAGGCATACAGGGAGCCAGAAGTTAACTTGGTCACACAGTAAATGACTCTGTTGGGATTTGAAACAGTCTCCTTGTTCACAGTTCTGAGCTCTTAACCTAAATCACTAGACCATGCCACCTCTAATTTTAAAAGTTGCAGGTCCTTTTGCGAAGACTCTGTGGGGCACCTGGCTGCTGAAACAAGGGAAATTCACAGCTGCCAGTCCTGATGAAGAAAGGGGAAGTGACATTAACACCAGCCATTAAATACAGAACAATGCATGGGGAAGTGTGTATAATGAGGATTTTATGCACACCCGAGGTGTGCGATGCCCCATGTATGAGGGGCATCGCACACTGATGGTGTGCATAAAATCTGAATTTAAACACTTCCCCATGTTTTATTTTTTATACTTCCTGGTTCTTGAACTTCTGATGTTCCGTTTCAGTCCCTGGTGTAAACTGAGAAGAGGTTGCCATGTTTTTACTGTTTTTTTGCTAAGATTTATTTAAACTGCTGTAATATGATTTTCGTTTGTGGTGCCTGACGAGGAAGGAATTTGTCATGTTGTCGGTTCACAGGTGCAGTGCGAGCAACTTGAGAGTGCAAGGTAAGGCAGCCATGCAGCTGCTCACCTGCCATGGGAAGTGTTGGCAGAACATTTGAGAAAGCGGCTTAGGCAAACTCTGTTATTCATGGTTCGTTATTCACACATGTGAATAACAGAGTTTGCCAGCCACTGCCACCAGTTGATAACCATCACTAACCAGTAAATATAAGGCAACATTAGAATCCCTTAAAAAACACATAAGGTACCCAACCCATTTCTCAGGGTGGAAAAATAGCCATCTTGCCATTTGTTAATTGGTCAGAAGAAGGCAGCCTGGTTTACACAATGGTATGAACTGTATGTTAAAGGGCTTCCACTTCTTAGTGCAGCCCATTGTGCAACTGTAGTAAATGGAGTAGCATCTCTAAAATAAGGGCCTATGAGGAATGAACCTACTCCAGAAATCATAATTGGTCATGTCATGTCATGTGGGGTGGAGGGTACAAAACCTCCGGAAGTTCTATAAGAATAGGTGGCTCACTGCTTCAGCTGTATAGTTTATTTGTTGTGCATTAATGCTTGTTTCTCGGTCAGCTCCTGATGAGCTGGACTGCTGGGTAACTCCTCACGAAAGTAAATGAAGATGGTGATGTTAAAGAGAAGAATACTTCAGGACGGCCTTCCCCGGCTAGAAAACACAGAGAATTCTGGTTGAAAAAGACCACTGGTTCATCCAGTCTGCCCTATTATACCCTATCCTACCATGAGACCTATTGTCTAGATTGGGTTCTTGCCCCCCTCCCCCCTTGTGCTCTGTCTAACTGCTACCTCCCTGAGTAACCATTAAACCCTTAACTCTGTCCCAGCCATGGCTGAAGCCATTAATGGTTTCTGCACCCACCACCTCTGCAGGCAGGTTATTCCATGTCTCAACCTCTCTGCAAAATAAATCTTTCTCATGTCCCTCCTGAATCTCTCCCCTCACAGCTTCCACTAGTGTACTCATTTTTTGACACCCTTTTTCTGAGGCATTGTTAGGGTAAAAAATATTCTGGGCCCAAGCCCTCAAAGTCTAGGGTTAGGCCATAGATGTTTTTATAAAAGGATTAATTGCAGCAGCGCTATTAAGGAGGGGTTAGTGTCTGATAAAAAACCATCCAGGCTAGCAATGTCCCTGTCACTTTTCCTGCTAAATAGTTCCTTACAGTTTATCTTGTTTATGCCTTTTAAGAACTTGAAGGTCTCCATCATATTGCCCCTCTCCTTTCTGGCCTCCAGCAAGTACATGCTCAGGGCCCTAAGCAGGTCCTTGTACAGGATCGGCCCTGTTGGCCTCGAAGCACTTTGGTTACCCTATGATACCCCATCTCCCATCTGTCTTTGTCTTTCTTCAGGTGCAGACTCTTGAACTGGACACCGTATTCCAGATCTCACCCCACCAGTGAGCTAGAGAGAGGCAGTAATACCTATTTCCTCCTACTATCAAACCCCTCCCCCAATACACTCCAAAGTCCTGGTTGCCTTGCTTTAGGCCTTGTTACAGTGGCTAGATTATTTTAGGGAGTTAATTATGATGACTTTAGGTCCCTTCCCTCAGAAGTAGTGTCCAACTTAACCCCTCCCTTCCAATATTCAATTCTTGGGTTCTAGTTCCCAGTGTGCATCAGTGTCTCCCATAACTCTACAGTAGTTCACTATCTCCTTAATGGGGGGAGACATTATTCTGCATTCCAGCAGGATTCTTTTCTAATACGTGTCATTCAGCAGTGTCAGTCATTCAGATTGGAGCCTTCCTCTGTGGCCTTCAATCTGCTTCTCTCTCCTGAGGGACAAGGTAGGATCTAGAGTATTTTTCTGTGGAGCTCAGTGCAGTAGCAGTCAAAGCTCTATGTGTGTAGTGCTGTACAATAACAGCATGTGTATGTGAACATCATGCATGCTGGAAGATTGGGAAAGGTAGGGGTACAAAAGGGCAATTTGTCATCAAATCACTATTTGATACACATAAATACAGTAGTTAATAATGTCCTATGAAAGAAAGTCACAAAAAGATACATTATACTATTGGTTGATATCTAATAAAAATATTATGAATTTAAGTTGTAAAAAATCTGTACAGCAAGCAACAGAGTATGCATGCATGAAGACACCAAAATACTGTGTGTTGTGAATAGGGTTTTTGTAATGTACACATCTGTTTGGAATTTTTGGTCCAACTAACTTCAAGAGAAAAATGAGCAGTTGAGCCCAATCTCCAATAACAAGGTAGAGGAAATGGTTGGGGAAATAATGACACTAGGCCATTGTGCTAAAAAATGGTAGTAAACCTTGTTATATCTGACTTTCAGACTTCAGTAAGAAAAACATAATGTTAAAAACAAATATATGAGCAAATGGAATTGTAAATACCATCTAAAGTAGAAAACCTTTTATTAATACCCACACAAATCAAAGAATTGTTGCAAATGTTTAGAATGTTCATTCTGTGCAAGAAGGTCACACAGTCAGGGGTGCCAGCTCTCACACACTGAAAGATGGAGTTTTTTTTTTTAAACTCCCATGCAGTCCCGGTAACACTGCTTTTGCAGCCCAGTCTACAGACTACCGAGCTGAGAACCAAGTCAACCTTGGTGTGGGGATTAGCCATGAGCAGCCCAGCAAACCATATGTGAAGCAAGCACCTTTGAGCTTAGACATATTTAAGGGACAAAATAAAGTTTTATAAGAAGGATAAGGTTGAGAGTATGATGGAATCATGGATCATATACAGAAAAAAGGCAAAGGCACGTAAATTATTATGAATTAAAAAGGCAAAAAGTGATGAAAGATAAAATAGCTAAAAACACCAAATATAATGCTAAGGCATTTTGGACTTCTGACAGTAGAAAGAAAGGTGGTTGTAAAACAGTTGGTCTCCTAATAGAGAATGATACCAAGATTTAGGAACAACCAAGGTGTTGGAATAGATTTTTTGGCTTAGACCAAGCTTGTTAAACAGCTGGAAACAGCCAATGTATTGAACAGATTTTTTGATTCAGTATTTCAGGCTTCGCACCTGAATAAGACTGAAATTCAGGACTGGGATAGTCCACTCTCAAATCAGGATATTAACAAATCACAAGGGCTGGATGGAATTCACCCCAGAATCGTAAAGGAATTAGCAGCGTTGTTAGCAGGACCAGTAACGCTGTTGTTCAACAAATCTCTAGACAGTAGTACAGTATGGCCCTGTCCAAACTGCACATGATAAACCGTTACTGGTGCTTGAACCGTTACACTGAACTCCAAAAACGGGTCACGTCCACACTGGTAACAGTTTACCATGCGATTTTAAAACCGTTCTTTAGACCTGTCAAGATGTGGTCTTTAGGTCGGAATCGGAAACGGTTCATTATCTAGAACGTTTCTCTTACCAGTGCGGATGCATGACTGTACCGATTCCGATGTTTAATGTATGTATGTAAGGACACCCTGCAAGGCACTATGGGATAGCCCCTTGATTCGGTTTGCGTGGAGCTCCAAAAAAGATCAGCAGTGTGGATGGGAGGTCATTGTTTCAAGAAATGGTTCATCGTCAATACAGACGGACGGTAATGGTACATACCATACCGGTTTTAAAACCATTACCGCTCAACCGTTTGCAGTGTGGACAGGGCCTATAATACCGGACGGATAGAAAACAGGTATAATGGTTCTGATTTATAAAAATGGTAGTAGGATGGACAAGGGGAATTACAGACTGGTAAGCTTTACATTGGTCATAGGTAAGACAATGGAAAAAATTCTAAGAGAAAATAAATGATTACTTAAGGGTTAACAACCCATGGAACAATAACCTACATGGTTTTAGGAGTGGTAGATCATGCCTGATCAATTTAATTGACCTTTTTTTTTCCCATATACACTTTCTCCTCCGGGCAACTGCTGGCAGGTACCTCCACCCCTGCTCTGCCGCCTATGTCTGTCCACCGCTCCCCTCTGGTACCAGTGAGCCCCCTGTTCCCCATAGATGTTCTCCTGTGGTGGGGCTGGGAAGGGAAGGGCCATCCTTCCCCCCACCCAGGGCACAACATCCAGAGTTGGGGCTTCTGGTGATCCAGGAGCGGAGTGGGATGCCAGTCAGCAGGCAGGGCATCACTTAGCCTGCGGTTGCCTCCCCTTTTTCCAACCCTCTCTCCTCGTGGCCGTGAATGTGCACATGGAGGCATGCGCACATCACGTTGCCATGTTCTGTGCCTCCCTAATTCCAGTGCTGCCCATGACCTCCACAAGAAGACAGCCAAGAAGTGGGACAACCTTCCCTCCATCCCTGGGAGAAGAGAGCAGTCCATCGGATGCTCGATACTCTCCCTCCCCTGCCAACCCCCGGCAACCCGAGCTTGCTCCAGAACCCAGGCTGTCAGTGTGGCATGAGGTGTGGTGTCCAGTGACTCAACCCTTAGCACCAGCATGCTGTCTTTAATTGACTTTTCTGAGAGGGCAAGCCTAGCGCTAGATGTGGGGAAACCAGATGATGTGGTATATTTGGATTTTAGCTAGGCTTTCGATACTGTGCCACACACTGAACATATTCAAAGCCTTTTTGGCCTCAAGCTGAATAATAAAAACATTATGTGGATCAAGTCCTGGTTGAGCAACAGGACATAAATTGTGAGAATAAATGGTCATGATTCAGAGAGGGTATATGTCACCAGCGGTGTCCCTCAGGGTTCTGTACTGGGACCTAGTTTATTTAATATCTATATATCCAGTATGTCTGCATTAAAGAGGGATGGATTACAAAATTTGCTGATGATGCAAAGATAGGGCACATAGTGGACAAGTGATGAACAAGCAGCATTATTTCAATCAGAGCTGGATGAACTATCCAGGAGGTCAGTTCAGTATAAAATGAGTTTCAGTCTGGAAAAATGTTTTGTGATGCACTTAGGGTGCAAAAATAAGCAAACAAAATATTACTTAGGAGGAGCCATCTTGAGGGGTTCTGAATGTGAAAAAGCTCTACACATTTACATTTCTAATGACTTAAAGTGCATGATGTGATAATGCAGTAGCTAAATGCAATAAAATTCTAGGTTGTATTTTTCAGAATATTACAAGTAGGGACGAGGACGTGATACTCCCCTGGTACAGAGCCTTTGTGTGATCACATTTGGAGTACTGTGGTCAGTTTTGGTCATCACAAACTACAGGAGACATTAAAAATAGTAAAGGTACAGAGAAGGCTATCCCAAAAAATCAAAGGTATGGCAGGTCTGGCATATGACATGAGACCGAATACACTAGGACTGTTTAGTGTAGAGATGAGGAGACTCAGAGATAACTTGATATCTGTGTACAAATCAATACTAAATTACGATATAAGGGAATGTTTTCATTTTGAATTCAAAGAACAAGGGAAAAGAACTAGAGGGCATATGTTTCATTTAAAGGTCGTAAGTATAACACAGAAAAGAGAGGAAAATGGTTCACACAGAAGATAGCACAAATTTGGAACAAGTTACCTGAAATGATAGTTATGAGTGGCAATTTACAAGTATTTGAACATAGATTAGGTAAGTATCTCTTTTAGGGAGGGATCCATGGTTACAGGCGTTGAAATATACAGCGGACAGGTTGGATGAGCATATGCTCCCTCTTGTCTGAAGATCCTATGTTCCTATATTTCTCATGGTCTCACGGTTGTAGTGATCAGCAGGGGATGCCTGTCAGTGGCAGACAGTACCACATGGTGGAGCACCAGCAAAGCGAGCCCTCAGAATGGGCACTCCTTTCACATCTGATACTGCCTAATTCACAGCAATGGGTGATACCTGGGGTTGCTCTGTTTACAGAAATTAAGTAAGCTGAAATACAAAGTAGGGCTGGGCGGGTACTAAAATACCCAAACCCCAAGACTACCTGCAGGCACCCCAAAAGTACCCTAAAAATACTGGATGAAAAACGAGTCCCAGGCCCGTTCTGCTGCCCAATTACTTGACCCTGGCTATAACAAAAATCATGTGAAAGACTGTTTTTATGGACTAAGAGTGTTTGTTAGGTGCCCCGAGCCATTATACCCATAGAGGGCATTGCTGAGGCAGGTACGAGAGGTGCAACTGCTCTTAGCGATCCTGCTGCTGCTTCCAACAATTATACCCATGGTTGGCATTGCTCAGGAAGTTACAAGAGGCACACCTGCTCTTAGTGAGCCTGCTACTGTTTCCAAACATTATACCCAACTCGGGCATTGCTGAGACAGGTATGAGAGGCACAGGCTTTCTTAGTGAGCCTGCTGCTGTTTCTAAAAATTATATCCATGGCAGGCATTACTCAGGCAGGTATGGGAGGTGCAGCTGCTCTTAGCGAGCCTGCTGCTGTGTCCAAACATTATACCAGTGGCGGGCATTGCTCAGGCAGGTATGGGAGGCACAGCTGCTCTTTGCAAACCTGCTGCTGTGTCCAAAAATTATACCCATGGCGGACATTGCTGAGGCAGGTCCGAGAGGTGCAGGCTCTCTCAGCGAGCCTGCTGCTGTTTCTAAAATTTACACCCATGGAGGGCATTGCTCAGGCTGGTAAGAGACATACAGCTGCTTAGTGAGCCTGCCGTTTCCAAAAATTATACCCGTGGTGGGCATTGCTCAGGCACATATGGGAGGTGCAGCTGCAAATCATACCTATGGTACGAGAGGCACATGCTCTCTTAGTGAGCCTGCTGCTGTTTCCAAAAATTATACCCATGGCGGGCATTGCTGAGACTAGTATGAGAGGCACAGGCTCTCTTAGCAAGCCTGCTGCTTTTTCCAAAAATTATACCCATGGTGGGCATTGCTCAGGCAGGTAAGAGGGGCATTGCTCAGGCAGGTATGAGAGGTGCAGCTGCTCTTAGCGAGCCTGCTACTGTGTCCAAAAATATATCCATGGCAGGCACTGTGAACAAGGTATGAGAGGCGCAGGCTCTCTTAGTGAGCCTGCTGCTGTTTCCCAAAATTATATCCATGGTGGGCATTGCTCAGGCAGGTACGAGAGGCACAGCTGCTGTTAGTGAGCCTGCTGCTGTTCCCAAAAATTATACTCATGGTGGACATTGCTGAGGCAGGTATGAGAAGTGCAGCTGCACTTAGCAAGCCTGTTGCTGTTTCCAAAAATTATACCCGAGGCAGGCATTGCTCGGGCAGATATGGGAGGTGCAGCTGCTCTTATCAAGCCTGCTTCTGTGTCCAAAAATTATACCCATGCTATGAGAGGTGCAGGCTCTCTTAGTGAGCCTGCTGCTGTTTCCAAACATTATACCCATGGCAGGCATTGTTCAGAAAGGTATGAGAGGCACAGATGCTCTTAGCGAACCTGCTGCTGTTTCCAAAAATTATACCCATGGTGGGCATTGCTGAGGCAGGTATAAGAGGTACAGGCTCTCTTAGCAAGCCTGCTGCTGTTTCCAAAAATTATACCCATGGTGGGCATGTCGTGAGCTAGCCAACTGCTAATTATTATTTGCAATATATATTTCTGTTATATACTTTTTATGGGATTTCTGTGCATGCGCATGTCAGTGTTAATTCAAGGCATAGGGAAAGTCTACATTTTTTCTAAAGATGTGACCTTTTGACTCAAAGGCCACCTGCTTACCAGGAAGGGAGATTTTCATTCCCAGGTTCTTTTGACAGAGATGTGCCAAAAGCCATTTACCTGCCATAAACATGCACTACAGAAGCAGATTGTTTTTGATCTCAGGAACTAGGATTGTATATCACATTTTATGAGGGACCAGGATATAGTCACCAGAAAAGACCATTCTAGCAGTACTGTGTGAAATTCTAACATGACACTGTGAATTAGTTTACTGGATGCTATATTGACACATCAAAGTTTTAACAGTGACTGTCCTGTTACTAGTTAATTATGGAGGCAGAATTTATGTTGAAGCTGTGACACATCACCAGGTGGCCAGGAAATTGTGCATCACTGGTGGGAAAATAAACTGGTTTCCTTATGACTAGAGTATTGCTGACACGACAGTTCAGAAAGGATAGTTAAACTCTCAGCACAGTCACTCAGTGCCATTCTGTTTGGAACTCTCTCTTGACTACCAGACTGCAGCTGCCAGCATGAGACTGCAACATTTACAAACCAGTGATTTTTTTTCTGAACTTTTGAAAGTCTTTATAACAGGCAGAGATGTAGGTAAACAGTTAAAGGTGTTTATACTGTATACTTTCCCATTTGTTTCTAATACTGTAACCTAAATTTGTATATGTTCTCTTTTACTGCATTTATTTATTTTAGTAAAGACTTTTGTGTTTCTAAAGAATTCTGCCTGTGTGAGATTCCTTATATTGTATGTGTGACTGCAGAAGTTTCATTACAAATCTG
The DNA here is from genome assembly GCA_016271365.2 of Neoceratodus forsteri. Taxonomy (NCBI): domain Eukaryota; kingdom Metazoa; phylum Chordata; order Ceratodontiformes; family Ceratodontidae; genus Neoceratodus; species Neoceratodus forsteri. Next base: position 326,674,936 of record CM057451.1, on the reverse strand, counting down.
TGACTACTGTTTATACTTAGAAGGGTCACCAAATAGCAACTAAATTAAAAAGGGTCATTAGGGGATCTGGCAGGATTAAGGAGAGTTCCAGAGTCTCATACGAGTCTGCAGGGATTGTGAACTGGGCTATTACATGTCCTGTAGGGTGAAGGCCAAATCAGGTTTTTGTGCCGCTACCCCTGAAGAGAGCATACTTACCCAGGTCTTCATCCTTTGTGCAATAGCCAGGAAAATGGTTCATATTTGGCCACAGGACTCGAGACTGGTATTGTGCCCTGATCCAAAGTATAGAGGGATACTCTGGGACCTCTTGGCAAGTGTTCTGTTGTAAACCCAGCGAACACTCTGGGAGGATACGAGGAGGGTATTCCTGTTTCCTCCCCCTCCCTGTCACGGATTGCACTTAGGGGTGGGCACTGTGACCTCAGTGGTCTGACCCTCACAGCTGGGTTCATGACAGATCTGGTGCACAGCGTTGGGATCCAACAGATTTGGTTGCATTGCGATTCGAGAGATTGGTGTCCACAGGCATAACAGTTGGGCTCAATTCCAAGTCCAGTGTATCAGATTGTTAAACTGAAAACAGTCCACACACAATCATGGCAGAGATTTAAAAAAAATATGTAATTTGGTTACAATATCAAGTTCCCTACCTGTTTTGTTTTTTTCTCGGGTGCAAGCTAGGGTAGCAGTAGTTAGGGAAGATGACTGCCATCTACAGTGAATACACCGCAGAATACCTAAAGTAGCTGTGTCAAGAGAGAGGAGTCCAGTATGGGGGGGGGCGAGACAAAAAGCACCTCATGGAGGCTCTTGTGCCAGCCGATGAGCTAGCGGCTGCCCAGGACCTTGAGTCACAGCCGGTGACTGGAGGGGACCAGATCTTGAGTGTGGGGATGCCAAGGGATGTCGCAGTGTCCAGTCCCAGGGAGAAGGACAATGAGACCAGAGAGAACCCAGAGCCACAGCAGCAGGGGAAGGTCACCACAATGCTGGAGCCAGAAGGGATCAGGCTGCAGACAGAGTTGAGGAGAATGGAGCTGGAATTCGAGCAGAGGAGGTTCGAAGCCCAGCAGCAGAGGGAGTTTAAGCAGAGAAAGTTCCTGATGGAGCTGGAGTTGCAGGAAAAAGAAAAGCATCAGCAGCAAGAGGCTGAGGAAAGAGAAAAAGAGCTTCAGAGAGAGGCCAAGAGAGAGGAAAGAGAGCACCAGAGGGAATTTGAACCGTAGAAGCTAAAACTCCAATGACCAATGCCAGAGGAGGTAAGTGGCAGGGGTGAACCTGGAACTTCAGGACTGGGGTATAAGTTAAATTCAAAATTAATAGCTGAATTTAAAGAGAGGTAGGATATGGATGCATTTGTGAATTCCTTTGAAAAAGTCTGTATTCAGGCAAAAATACTCAGGGAGTCCTGGAGCTTCCAGCTATCCTTGCTACTTACTGGGAAAGGTCGTGAAGCATTAGGTCAAATGGACAATCAGGACAGTAATGATTATGAGAAACTTAAAGCTGCATTGTTAAAAAAGTATGTGTTAACTCCTGAAGCATACAGGGTTAAGTTCCATAAGCTCTGAAGAAGCCCTGACATGAGCTATAAGGAACTCGCCACAAAGCAACGTCAGTTTTTGAAACATTGGTGGGAGGGAGTGGAAGCAAACTCTGTAGAGAAACTTGAGGAGGTTGTACTTTTGGAGCAATTCTTTTGGGCTTGTCCAGCAGAGCTAAAAACCTGGCTGGAGGACTGAGACCCAAAAACAGCGCAGCAGGCTGCTGAGCTCTTGGACCGCTATACCAGGAGCAGACCTGTTCTGAAAGGAAGTGGGACAGGTGTGGCATAGCAGAAGTGGAAAAGCGTGCCTTCAAGGCAGCTAAAACCCTCACTGCCTCCACAGAAAGGGGGAAGCCCCAGGTTACAAAAAAGGGATTTCTCAGACAAACGATGATTGCTGGTTTTGCAAACAACCAGGGCATCTTGCAAGACTGTGTCTTTAAAAGGCACAGAGCAGACAAAGTGGTGCTCGAAAGAGTTGGGTGCACTGTGTATCCCTGAAAGCATGCCTATAAACATGAGGGAGCACATACACCTGGTTACTGTAAATGGGGTGCACACCTATGGGTTAAGGGACACGGGGGCGTCTCTTACTTTAGAGAAAGGGAATTTGGTTGAGCCTGAACAGCTTCTACCTAATCAGTTTGTAACAGTAAGGGGATTCACTGGGGAGGAGAAAACTCTGCCACTTGCTAGCGTTCTGTTGGACTGGGGTGAGACAGGAGAAACGGTGCAAAAAGTGGCAGTGGCAGACAATCTCACCCTGGATGTGATATTAGGGAACAAACTCCAGAAGGGGGTGGTATGTGCGGTTACCCACAGTCAGAGTTCCCTGGACCCCATAGAAGCCCCTGTGCAAAACAATGGGAAGCTGGTTCCCCAACCTGCATCTCCTGGCATGGAGAATAGTGAAAGGGGGGGTAGGACTTCCTCATGTAGCAGTTCACAAAACAGCTACAGAAGGTTATTCTAAGGAGGGAGGGGCAAACCAATGGTCAAATTGTTAGAAATGGCAGTGACCCTGAATGACCTGATGCTAGAGCTATGGACCCTAGTTTAGAAACTGATGGGGACATGTCCCATGCCTTGGGAAAATGTATGGATTTTGCAGCTGCTCAAAAGACTGACCCTAGTTTAGAGAGGCTGAGGGTTTGTGCAGAACTGATGGGACACAGGGAGGTGATGTGAGACATAGGGTATTTTAGGTCAATGGATTGTTGTATATGCAGGATTTAAAGACAGAAGGGGTGATGGGAAGGCAGCTTGTCATTCCCCAGGGATACCGTGAGCGGTTGCTCATGATCATTCATGATATCCCCATGTCCGGACATCTGGGAATCACACGCACCACACAGCAATTGGCCCAGAATTTCTATTGGCCCAACTTCACCCAGCAGGTGAAGGAATACTGCAGGTCTTGTCACCGGTGCCAACAAATAGGGAAGGTGGGTAGTAAATCCCAAGCCACCCTAATTTCCTTGCTGATTGTGGAGGAGCCATTCCAGAGGGTAGGAATGGATATTGTGGGACCTTTGAGTACCCCCAACTCCTCCGGGAAGAGGTTTATCCTGACCATGGTCGATTATGCCACCAGATACCGAGAGGCAGTTGCCCTTTTCTCACTTAGGACAAAGTGGTCAGTGCCTTGCTAGGGATTTTCTCCCATGTCGGGTTTCTGCAGGAGGTTATCACCGATCGAGGGGGTTCCTTCATGTCGGATCTGATAAAGTGTTTGTAGGAGAAATGTGGGGCAGTGCAGAGATGCGTGACACCTTATCACCCTCAAGCCAATGGGCTTGTAGAAAGGTTTATGGTGCCCTAAAATAGGTGCTCCAAGTGTTTGCTGAACAGCATGGGAGGGACTGGGAGAAATACCTTCCCCACCTGTTGTTTGCATACAGGGAGGTGCCCCAAGAGTTGACAAGCTTTTCCCCCTTCAAACACTTACATGGACACAGAGTGTGTGAGTCCCTAGACATGGTCTGGGAAGATTGGGAAGGCAAGCACGCCACCCAGGGAACTCCCATTGTGGAATATGTCCTAAAGTTTAGGGAAAAGCTGAAGGAGCTTATGGGAGCAGCCCAGAGCAACATCTAAGCTGCCCAGCAGAAGCAAAAGGTCTGGTACGAACGCAGAGCCAGAGCTCACTCGTACAGTGTAGGTCAGGAAGTCATGATCCTGGGCTGGCCCAGTGGCGCTGAGGGTTGAGGCGCTGGATGCCACACCTCGTGTCACGCTGGTGACCCGGGTTCGGACGCAAGCCCGGGTTGTCAGGTGGGATAGGACAGAGTGTCCAGAGGATTGCTCTCCTATCTTGGGGAGGGCTGTGGATTTCCACCACTCTGCAGAGGCCCCTGGTGACGAATGGGGGCACTGCTAGAATCAGTGTAGCGTAGGGGCGGAGTGCAGTAGATGGCACGTTGTGCCTTGATGTCACTGCACATCTGCACTCCGAACAGGGAGTAAAATAGATAAAAAAAGGCATCACTACCATGGCAGCTTGATGGCCACTACTCCTGAGCCTGGTGGGGCTGCAGAGGCACATCACATGCTGGTACTGGATCCCAGCCTGGCACGGGGACTAAGAGGGGGGAGTCCCTCTCGAAGGAATGGCAGCATATGCCAGCTGGTGTGCTGGTGTGTATCTCCAGGTCACTTGGGGGAATGGAGTGGTGGCTGGATTACAGCAGGTTAGTGGCTGCAGGAGGATAAAAAAGAATATAAAAAAAGGAAGTCATGGTCCTAATCCCAGTCCGGAAGGATAAGCTGCAGGCCAAGTGGACAGGACCATACAAAGTAGTCAGACAAGTGAATGATGTCAGCTACATTGTAGAACTGCCTGACAGGAGACATACTCATAGAATGTACCATGTCAACATGATGAAGCCATATGCAAATAGGGCTGACATGGTATTTACAGTGTGTAATCCTGGGGATGGGACGGACGAAGCAGACCCCCTACTGGACTTGCTGGGGGAAAGCAAGTAGGAGTCCTTTGTGAAGGTGATCAAACTGTCACCCCAGTTGACCCCGGAACAGTCCCAGGAAGTGAGGGAGGTTTTAGAGGACTTTGCTCCTTTGTTTACAGACAAGTTGGGACATACCCCCTTAGTGACATGACACAGACACAGGAACGCAAGCACCCATCCAACGGACAGCCTACTGGGTGTCCGTGGCCATCCTAAAGGACATTAGGAGGGAGGGAGGTGGAGGAAGTACTGGATTTAGGGGTAATCTATAAATCCCACAGTCCTTGGGCCTCACCTGTAGTCCTTGTTCCCAAGCCGGATGGCTCTACTTGCTTCTGTGTAGACTATCATGGACTCAATGCAGTCACAAAGTCTGACACCCACCCAATGCCACGGATGGACGAACTACTGGACAAGTTGGGAGGGGCAACATATCTCACCACCGTTGACCTGACAAAAGGGTATTGGCAGGTCAAGTTAACTGACAGAGCTGGGGAGAGGTTGGTCTTCATCACTCCAATAGGATTATTCAAGTTCAGGGTAATGCCTTTTGGAATGAAGAATGCCCCTGCCTCCTTCCAAAGGTTGGTGAACCAGGTGTTACATGGTACTGAAGAGTACGCCGTGGCATACCTGGATGATACTGCCATCTTCAGTGCCAGCTGGAAGAACACCTGTCCCACTCGAGGGAAGTGTTGGGCAGGATACAGAGGGCAGGGCTCACTGTCACGGCTGAAAAGTGCCAGGTGGCCATTGCAGAGGTGGCATGCCTAGGACATGTAGTAGGGCGGGGGCAGCTTCACCCTAATCAAGCCAAGGTTGAGGCAATAGAGGCATGGCCCAGGCCAGAAACCCAGAAGCAGGTTCAGAGTTTCCTAGGGACTGCTGGGTACTATCATAAGTTTGTACAAAATTATAGTACCATGGCAGTTCCCCTATCTGGTCTGCTAAAGAAAAGAATGGCTAAAAAGGTGGGAACCAGCCTGTGAATGAGCCTTTACATGGCTAAAGGAGGCACTGTGTGGTGCTCCTGTGTTGGCCAGTCCAGACTACAGTAAGCCATTTGTAGTCCAGACAGATGCCTCAGATGTGGGGATGGGAGCAGTCTTTAGTTAGACCTCTAGCCAAGGGGAAAGATCACCCAACAGTGTACCTTAGTAAAAAGTTGCTTCCTTCAGAGCAGGCCTGTTCCACAGTCAAGAAGGAGTGCCTTGTGCTGGTATGGGCCCTGAAGAAGTTAGAGCCATACCTCTACGAGAGGCACTTTGAGGTACAGACCGATCATAACCCCTTGGTGTGGCTGACACAGAAGGGGAAGATGAATGGTCATCTTTTGAGATGGAGTATTGCCTTACAGGGCTACGATATGACCATTACTCACAGGGCTGGATCGGCGAATGCCAACACAGATGAGCTATCTCTCCAGTTAGAGCAATGAACAAATTTGTGAAACTCATTCTGTGCTAAGGATGGATTCCCACAAATTCAGTCTAGGAGGGAGGAGTGCCGCGAGCTAGCCAACTGCCAATCATTATTTGCAATATATATTTCTGTTATATATAAATTTTATGGGATTTCTGTGTATGGCCATGCCAGTGTTAATTCAAGGCATAGGAAAAGCCTAGATTTTTTTTAAAGGGGTGACCTTTTGACTCGAAGGCCACCTGCTTACCAGGAAGGGAGATTTTCATTCCCAGGTTCTTTTGACAGAGATGTGCCAAAAGCCATTTACCTGCCATAAACATGCACTACAGAAGCAGATTGTTTTGATCTCAGAAACTACGATAGTATATCACATTTTATGAGGGAATAGGATATATTCACCAAGAAAGACCATTCTAACAGTACTATGTGACACATCACCAGGCAGCTAGAAAATGGTGCGTCACTGGTGGGAAAATAAACTGGTTTCCTTATGACTGGAATATTGCTGACATGACAGTTTAGAAAGTATAGTTAAACTCTCAGCACAGTCACTCAGTGCCACTCTGTTTGGAACTGTCTCTTAACTACCAGACTGCAGCTTCCAGCACGAGACTGCAACATTTACAAACCAGTAATTTTTTTCTGAAGTTTTGAAAGTCTTCATAATAGGTAGAGATGTGGTTAAACAGTTTTAAGGCATTTATACTGTATATGTTCCCATTTGTTTCTAATACTGTAACCTAAATTTATATATGTTCTCTCTTACTGCATTTAATTATTTTAGTAAAACTTTTGTTTTTCTAAAGAATTTTGCCCGTGTGAGATTACTTATATTTTATGTATGACTGCAAAAGTTTTATTACAAATCTGTGACAACTGTTTATGCTTAGAAGGGTCACCAAATAGCAAGCAAATTGAAAAAGGGTCAGTAGGGGATCTGGCAGGATTAGGGAGAGTAAAAAGTCTCCTATGAGTCTGCAGTGGTTGTAAACTGGGCAATTGCATGTCCTGTGGGGCAAAGGCCAAATCAGGTTTTTGCACTGCTACCCTGAAGATGGCGTACTTACCTGGGTCTTCATCCTTTGTGTAATAGCCAGGAAAAGGATTCATATTTGGCTACAGAACTCGAGACTGGTATTGTGCCCAGATCCAAAGTATAGAGGAACACTCTGGGACCTCATGGCAAGTGTTCTGTTGTAAACCCATTCTGGGTAGACATGAGGAGGGTATCCCTGTTTCCCCCCTTCCTGTCACGGATTGCACTTAAGGGTGGGCACAATAAGCTCAGTGATCTGACCCTCATGAGTGGGTTTGTGACAGGGTATTGCTCAGGCAGGTATGAGAGGCAGTGCTCAGGCAGGTATGAGAGGCACAGCTGCTCTTAGTGAACCTGCTGCTACTGTGTCCAGAAATTATACCCACAGCAGGCACTGCTGAGCAAAGTATGAGAGTCACAGGCTCTCTTAATGAGCCTGCTGCTGTTTCCAAAAATGTTATCCATGGCGGACATTGCTCAGGAAGGTACGAGAGGTGTAGCTACTCTTAGCGAGCCTGCTGCTGTTTCAAAAATTATACCCATGGTGGGCATTGTTCAGGCAGGTAAGGAAGGTGCAGTTGATCTTAACGAGCCTGCTGCTGTATTCAAAAATTAGACCCATGGTACGAGAGACACAGGCTCTCTTAGTGAGTCTTCTCCTGTTTCCATAAATTATACCCATGGCGGGCATTGCTCAGGAAGGTATGAGAGGCAACGCTGCTCTTAGCAAGCCTGCTGCTGTGTCCAAATATTATACCCATGGTGGGCACTGCTGAGGCAGGTATGAGAGGTGCAGGCTCTCTTTTTTTTTACTTTCTTTCTTTATCTCCTCCTTACTACCCCTGGAGCCCCCTCCTTCCGTCCGCTCATGTCCTCCTCAACCTACCTTGGGGATCTGCCCCTAGAGTGCTTGTCCTCCTCCTCCTCCTTTGCTTCAGGGTCTGTCCTGCAGGTGGTCTGGGGACTTAGGGCGGCCTTCATCTAGGGCTGCCAGGGTTTTTCCGTTTTCTCCGTCCCGCCCCTAGGGGCGTCCGGTCGCTTAGGACGTACGTCCCGAGAGGTGGCGGTGGCGCCGCGTCAACACCCTCATGCGTCAGCGGCGTCCCCTCCCGACTCCGTTGGCGGGCCGCCTCCATCCCTCAACTCCCCGGTGCTTCCACCGGCTGCGAGGTGATGCAGAGCGAAGCGCTCATGGTTCCCACCCTGAGGGAGAGAGCATCCTGGGCGCCGACCCTTCCCTGCCGACCTCGCAACCCGAGTCCGCTCTCGAACTCGGGTCGCCGGCGAGCAGAGGTGAGGCTTCCAGCACCTCAGCCCTCAGCGCCACCGGGCCGGCTTGTGCAGGCTCTCTTAGCAAGTCTGCTGCTGTTTCCAAAAATTATACCAATGGCAGGCATTGCTGAGGCAGGTACGAGAGGTGCAGTTGCTCTTAGCAAGCCTGCTAATGTTTCCAAAAATTACACCCATGGTGGGCATTGATCAGGCAGGTACGAGAGGCACAGCTGCTTTTAGCGAGCCTGCTGCTGTTTCCAAAAAGTATACCCATGGTAGGAATTGCTGAAGCAGGTATGAGAGGTGCAGCTGCTCTTAGCGAGCCTGTTGCCATTTCCAAAAAATTATACCCATGGTGGGCATTGCTGAAGCAGGTACAAGAGGTGCAGCTGCTCTTAGCAAGCCTGTTGCTATTTCCCAAAAATTGTACCCATGGTGGGCATTGTTGAAGCAGGTACGAGAGGCACAGCTGCTCTTAGCAAGCCTGCTGCTGTGTCCAAAAATTATACTCATGGTGGCACTGCTCACTGAGGTACAAGAGGTGCAGCTGCTCTTAGCTAGCCTGCTGCTGTGTCCAACAATTACACCCATGGCACGAGAGATGCAGGCTCTCCTAGTGAGTCTGCTGCCGTTTCCAAAAATCATACCCATGGTGGGCATTGATCAGGAAGGTACGAGAGGCACAGCTGCTCTTACTGAGCCTGATGCGGTTTCAAAAAATTATACCCATGGTGGGCATTGCTGAAGCAGGTACGAGAAGCACAGCTGCTCTTAGCGAGCCTGCTGCTGTGTCCAAAAATTATACCCATGGTGGGCATTGCTGAGGTAGGTAAAAGAGGTGCAGCTGCTGTGATTCAGTCTGCTGCTGTTTTAAAATATTATACCCATGGCAGGCACTGACGAGGTAGGTATGAGAGGCGCAGCTGCTCTGAGTGAGGCTGCTGCTGTTTCCAGAAATTATACCCATGGTGGGCATTAATCAAATGACTGACAAAAGAAAAGTAAGAGTAGTACTAGTGTGGCACATGTGGCTGGCATGGTGGCAGTAATGATGGTTCCATTTGTTTGGTATACAATCTAATCATATTCAGTATTACTATCTGCAGGTTGTTGTTCATGTTCAAGGTCAAACTCACATAATTCAGTGTTTGTGACAGTTGGAAAACTGTCAACATTTATTTTGAGAAATGTAAGCTGTTCCACATTTATAGGACTTAGCAGTGATCTGTGGTCAGTGACTATTCCTCCAGCTGCACTAAATATGCGTTCTGAATATACAGTTGAAGGTGGAGAACTGAGGTACATTATTGCAAGATTGGCTAGATCTGGCCATATTGTTCTTTTGTTTCCAATACAGTAATGGATCTTTCTCAAGACCAATCACAGCATGATCTGCAAAGTACTCCAGGATCATTATGCTACATGCGATGGTTACCAGTTTGGCAGATGAACCTGCTGCACTTTCTTTACAAGATACCAGTCCATGCTGTTGCAGGCAACTCAGAAGCGATTTGCCTTTCTGACCCTGAACATAGGATGCCCGAGAAGTAGCTGTAGATGTCCCTTCCCTCGCTGATGACCTGCTGACTGTGAAGAATTGATAGATGTGCTATTGTCAGTAGCAGAGGCACACTGTTATGGTTCAGCAGGGTTTGACTGCTGTACATCAGTTAATGGTGTTGGTAGGGCAATGTCACATTTGGTTAGCAGAAGATCTCTCCAGTGCTCAATGTCTTCTCCTGCAGGAAAGATGGCTTCAATGTTTCACTTAAAGCAGGGCTCTAGCAATGTAGCCAATACATAGGTGTCATTGTTGAACATGGCATTTATTTTCTGATCAGTCAACAGTCTGAGACTCGTCATCTGCCAGCATAACAGCGGCAGTGTCGTCTTTTGACTGAAAATCTTTGTCATCAAGGAAAAGGTGAAGAATTCTGATCTGAGGAAGAATTTGACTCAGAGTTGCACTGTCCACACTGACATCACATGTGGCAGCCTCAAATGGCTCCAATAACGTGACCAGTGATTCCAGTAGAGTCCATCTGCTGGAATGGAACATGATGCACACTTTACCTATTTGATTCTGCATGGTGTAGTCATGTCAACTTTTTTTTCTGTTCAAGATGCCTTTCCAACATGTAAAATGTTGAATTCCAGTGGGCTGGAACGTCCTGCTTTAATGTATGCAAGGGCATGTTTTTTGACCTCTGCAGCCCCTTCAGGATTTTTGTGCTTTTACAGCTCAGATACCCACATATTTTCCAAACAAGACCTAACAGGTTTTCAACATTTCTGTTTCCATTTAAGAAACAATGGATGAGAAGATTTAAACAATGCATAAAACAAGGGATGTGTTGATAGTTGCCATCTCTAACAGCCTTGACCATTATCTGATACTCTGAACCCGGGAGATAAGGAATACGGAGTTAGCCATTTCTGGTATTGATTTTGCAGCTCCTGCAAAATATTCACAGTAGGGTGGGTTTTCTCAAAAGTGGTGACACATAATACAGCCTGCTTCCTACTACTTATGGTAGAGCAGGGATTATTACTTTCTGACTGAAAACTTGCCCAATGAGCTGTAACAGTCATGTGGTCAACTGTTTGGTTGCTGGTCCATATATCCGTGATGATGTGAATCTGCTTCACCTCAAAGAGTTTCAACTGTTTAGTGACCGCACTACAGATCAAGTCATACAACTGTGGAACAGCCTTTTTTTTTCTATATACAATTTTCAAGTTTTTTCCCATTTTCTCTGAGCTGGGACCCCAGCAATCATGGCAGTGCGTGCGTGTGGAGGCACACACACACTCCAGGTGCTGGCTTAGCCCCTTCCACCCCACCCCTGGCAATTGTCACTGCCCCCTCCCGCCTACACTACCCATCGGCCCTCTACCCGATGGGAGCGTAACTACGGGGGGATGGACAACCTCCCCGGGAGAGGACAGCTGCCTTCCGGCTGCTCAATCATGCTCCCTCCCCCCCATGCCAATTCTCTGATGACCAGAGGTTGCTCCCGAACCTGAGTAAGGCATCCAGCGCCTCAGCCCTCTGCGCCACTGGGGCGGCGTAAAAGCCTTTTTTGAGAAATATGTTTGACAGGGAATGGTGTACCATGGTTCAAGCTACTTCTTTAAACTGAAGAAACCTTTCTGGGCCACAAAAGCACACGGGAGTTGACAATCGGCCAATAACTCTGCAATAGCTCTATTTAATAGCTGGCAAGTTTGATGTTTGCGGGTAAATTTTGATGTTCTCACAACACTTTCTTTTAATGTTAGTTGACGAGAATGAGGAGATAGTGTTAATTTTTTTGGGATTGCACTTTTTATGCCTTTTCCACATGGAGTTCTAGTACTGTGGGATTTTGCAGTATTTGATGGTGTCAGAAATAATCTGTTTGTCTGGGAAGACTACAAGGACACATCAAGTGATTCAGTTCCTGCTTCCAATTCATTGTTACTATGGTCACTGCCACCACCACCTCCACTACTGCCCATACCAACCACACTGTCCTTTGCCCTGCCCCATTCAATTGAGTGTTTTGCCTTTGCATGCTGTACCATTACTGATGTTCCAAAATGTCCCACTTTGCCACCACGACTGGCACTCATTTTGCACAGACTGCCTATAGCTCGAGAGTTGTCTGTAGGGTCAAAATACAAAATAAATTCCACGCTAAAGATTTACCCTTTGTGCTTTGTACCACGAGGCCTGGCACAATTTGTTGTACAGTTAAGGGACCTGGCAGAAACTCTATACTGTCATTTCTTTGTTGACATGACTTGTTCTTATTAATGCTCATCTTTCTTATTTTTATGTTTAGCATATGATTTTTTTCTGCACTTGCCTCTCATGCCCTACAGTAGCATCCTCTCCTACCCTCTCATCGAAGCTAGTACAGACCTCATTGCCACAAGATTCAGAAGTGGAAGTGTCGTCGTCATCATCACGTGGGACATAGCCTGGGCTATCCCATTTACAGTCCCCACTATCACCACCATCTTCATCAGCATTCACTGCCTCAGCATCTGAGCTTATATTTGAGGAGGATGCCTTCTTGTCCTTGTATGCTACTTCAGCAGCTGGGAGTATCCTGGCACATGTGGCAAAACGTTTAGTACCTCTACAAGTTACTCCTGTCAGTTTTTTTCCAAAACTCTACTATCATTTCTTTGCTAACATGCTTTTTTGGTTCAGAAGAATGGTTAGTGCCAGTCTTGGTGATGTTATTATTGTTGCTATTTTCTTCATTAGTGCTAGGATTCATACTGTCTACATCCTTTTCAGTTGCATGTGCAGCAGCACTGTGCTTCCTTTTAGTAGACTTAGATTGGGAAATATGAGACATAGTAGATACAGCAGTGACTTTCGCTATGCCAGAGACGTGTCACACACTGTACCTATGACAGGGCTCGGGGCACCTAACAGACACTGTGTAATACTGTAATACAGCCTAAATGGTTTTACGCAGAGACACAGAGTAGCTACTGTATATGTCACACACAGGGCTCAGGGCACCTAACAGACATTGTGTAATACAGCCTAACTGGTTTTCACTATACTGCAGAGACACACAAAGTAGCTATGTCATAGACAGGGCACGGAGTTCCTAACAGACACTGTGTAATATGGCCGAAATGGCTTTATGCAAAGACACAGAGTAGCTGTATGTCACACAAAGGGCTCAGGGCATGTAACAGACAGTGTGTATGTATACAGCCTAAATGGCTTTTACTATACTGCAGAGAGATACACAGAGTATATGTCACACACAGAGCTCAGGGCACCTAACAGACAGTGTATGCGTATATATATACAGCCTAAATGGCTTTCACTATACTGCAGAGACACTCAGAGTACCTGTCACACACAGGGCTCAGGGCACCTAACAACAGACAGCATGTATACAGTCTAATGCTTTCACTATACTGCAGAGACACAGAGTATGTGTCACAGACAGGGCTTAGGGCAACTCAGGCAGTGGTGTGTGTGTGTGTGTGTGTGTGTGTGTGTGTGTGTGTGTGTGTGTATATATATATACAGCCTAAATGACTTTCACTATACTGCACAACCACACAGAGTAGCTGTCACAGAATCAGGATGCCTAACAGTGTCTGCGGCCTAAAATGGCTTTCACTACACTGAAATACACAGAGTTGCGCTTTGTCACAAAAGGGCTTGGGGCATCAAACAACACACAGTGTATACAGCCTGAATGGCTTTCAGAGCTGGTGCCAGCAACACGCGCTCCCCTCCTTCTCTCCTGAGTCACACACGAAGACACGATCCCTCGATTCCCCCTTCAGTCCCAAAGTTCCCTCACTCCCCTCCTAGCTTCCTTCATTGGTGGATGTGCTTGGTGTTCTTTTTTTTTTCTTTAATTAGGTTTAACTTTGCCATGAATCGCGACTGCGGGCTCAGCCAGCGCTTTGCTCCCTGTTTCTCCAAGTTCCAGATGTAGTCTGTGCGCTCGCACAGCAGACAGGGAGTTCAGACACCAGCACTGACCAATTGGATTGCCAGGCTGGTGTCATGTGCTCCTGTGTACTGTGAGGACCTGCAGGCTGCCTGTACTGCCTGACTGCACATTGGAAAACTCCCAGAACCCCATGGAATAGTGTCAAAATAGCATCAGCATAATACAGCCAACCAAAACCGAGTGTCCTTACTAGCGTGAACCATCCCAGTACAGCAATTATTGTGCCATTAATCTGTGCCGTACAGTGTGCACATTAATGTATAATGTGGGGGCTTTGGCCCACGCTTCCCCCTCACTAAATATAACAAACTCCAAGGCATGCCATGGTACAAATGGAGGTGCTTCTAGCACAAAGGGAGGAAGGAAGGGGAGGACGGTGGTTCCTTACTTATTTGTTAGAGAAGAAGAGTTCAGGGAATATATAAAGACACAATGGAAATCATATGTGGAACACAACCAGGGGACAGTAGATACAGTTGGTAGTTACTGGGAAGAAGGGAAGGCTTACATAAGGGGGGTGATAATTGGGTATACGGCCAGAGTAAATAAGGAAAATAGACAGAAACAGCTGGACCGAGAGAAGAAAATTGGGGACTTAGAGCGCAGAGTGATTGATACTAGGGATGGGGAGTATTGCAAGAGCTGCAAGTGGCTAGGGAGGCACTGAACATTTGTTTAACAGAGGAGGCCAAAACAAGAATGTTTTTTTGCATGGCAAAAAGTATATGAATGAGGAAATAAACTGGGACCCTTACTGGTGCAGGGGGGTAAAATGACGAAAAGAATAGTGAATGTTAGAAATAGGGAGGGAAACCTTGTACAAGAAGACGCACACATTCGAAAATGCTTTTGAGAATACTATCAAACATTGTATCAGACAGAGTGCAAGGGCTTGGAGCAGTTCATGGAAAATTTTTTGGAGGGGTTTAATATTCCAGCTAGAGATGAAGAAAGAACTGTACTGGGGATAAGGTTATGGTAGAGGAAGTGACTAAGGCTATTGGGACCCTACAGAGAGGAAAAGCAGCAGGACCCAATGGGTTCGGATGCAGTATTACAAGGAATTAAAGGGGGAGCTGGCCGCACCACTATGGGATTTGCTGGAAGAGGCGAGGGGGAGAAGGGACTACCTAGAACATGCTGAGAGGCCAATATCTGTATCCTTCCCAAGTCAGACAAGGATCCGGTGGCGTGCTCCTCATACAGACCAATATCTCTCTTAAATTATGGCGTAAGATTATGACAAAGGTCCTAGCCCTGAGATTGGAAAGGGTGCTCCCTCTGTCCATCCTGACCAGACAAGATTTGTTCAGGGCAGATTATCATATCACATGAGAAGACTGTTGAATGTGATATGGTGGGGCACTCGGCATCCTGGGCAGGCATTTGTACTGTTTATGGATGCCGAGAAAGCATTTGACGGGACAGAATGGACATATATGATGAAGGTTCTGGAGAAATTTGACTTGGGGGAAGCATTTATACAATTGGCGGGGGGCCTTTTACAGGCGCCAACAGCACGGGTGTTAGTTAATGACCTGCCATCTGAGGAGTTCCAGCTTGGAAGGGGCACCAGGCAGGGGTGTCCCCTCTCCCCTCTGCTATTGCAACAGAGCCGCTGGCCATAAAAATCAGAACTGACCCATGGATAATGGGTGTCATGGGGGGGGGTTGTTCATCACACCATTACATTATATGCAGATGATAGTTTGCTTTTTATAACAAACCCGGAGAGGTCCATGCCTGCTCTCCTGGGAAATATAAACCATTTTGTGAAATTCTCAGGGTATAAACTGAATACTCATAAATCAGAAATAATGTACCTAAATGGTGGTGGGGGAGCTACATGGGATTTAAAGTTAGTGGATAAAGCATTCACATATTTAAGCATTAGCGTGGGACGGGACTTGGGTGGTCTATATGCCTTAAACTATTCCCCATTATTTGAGACAATTCTGAAGGATCTTAGCAGCTGGAGGGCCCTACTGATCTCATGGCTAGGTAGAATAAACCTCCTGAAAATGAACATCCTTCCCAGGATTCTATATGAGATGCAAATGGTGCCCAACTGCCCAACTAATAAGGGCATCAAAAAGGTGGAGAATGGCTTTACAGATTTTATTTGGCAGGGCAATAAATCAAGAATTAGCCTGAAAAAACTTAGCGCCTCGGGGGAAAATGGAGGTATGAACGTCCTGGATATTAAGGGATATTTCCTAGCCACGCAACACAGATACTTACATAACTGGGTAAACAGAAATGGGGCAGCCATCTGGCTTGATTTAGAAGAGGAAGGATGTCTGGGATGGGCCTCGGTATACCTAGGTGAGGGAGGGGTACAGGCATACCGATGACTAAAAAACCCAAACCCATTAGTAGCCACAGTACTAGAGGCATGGGGGAATATTAGGAAAAGGAGGGGAGTTGCCCAAGTAAACACCATGCTGGTTCTGGTGGCGGGCAACCCGGATTTCTTGCCAGGGCTTAAGGATGATGGATTTCAGATGTGGCAGGACAAGGGGGTTAGATGTGTGGGAGACCTTCTCACCGGGAGGGGATGTGCACATTTGAGGAAATTAAGCTGGGACTAGGCATACCCGCCTCACACTTGTTTAAGTTCTTTCAGATTAGAAATTACTGCCAGAGATTAAATAGGGTGTCGTCAGTAAAGACTCCGACGACATGAGTAGACAGAAAAATTCTGGGAGCTAAGAAAAATGAGAAGGGGCTGATGGTTAGGGTGGTAAAATTGGCTAGGAATTTTTTTTCACGAAGATACCCAAAGGGTAAAGCAATGGTGGGAATGTGACATTGGCACCTTGATATCAGAGGATAATTGGAAGTTAATATTAGCCTCTCACATGGGCCTCCTCCTTTGTAACAAGTTTAAAGAAACGCAATACAAATTCCTACATAGGTCATATTATCCACCCAGCATGATCCACAAGTTTTATCCAGGGGTGTCTCCACATTGTGGCAAATGTGAAGCAGACTAGGGCACTTATTTTCACTATTACTGGGAATGCCCTCATCTAACGCCATACTGGAGGGGGATAACACATGAACTAACCAGGCTGGAAGGTCGACCGATAGAGATATCCCCACAAATGCTTTTACTGGGAGTGGAGGAACTGGGGGGCGGTGAGTGGGGACTGTACCCCAGGGGGATGAAAATTCTGTTGGTGGTCGCCCGTCAGGGGATACAGAATCTGTGGATCACTAACTCTGTTCAGCTGGTGTAGCAGTGGAGGGGACTGGCTATTAAAGTACTCACAGTATATAGGTTAACGCATGCGTTAAAGGGAAGAGAAGAGAGATTCATGAATGACTGGGGCAAATTTTTGACTGCTCTCACTCCGGGAGATGTGCTGATATTGAGGGAAGGGAAGGCAGCATAGGCCCTGCACAGGCTGGGGGGGGGGTCTTGGGAGGTACACTCTGGAGAATAGACTGAGGGCATTGACCAGATATTAGTGGGATATGGTTTGGATAGCCAACATATTACAAGAAAATGATGATAAAGCTGTAATCTGAGTGAAAAATATTTTTCCTTTTATGTTTTTAGCTCATGTGGTCTTAGTACAACTTGTTGATGACTGCTGTTTGTAGTCCTATAAGGACTTTCTTGTTGTTATTTTAAATTTAAGCTTTTTCATGCTGAACAGGTATGCCAATTTTATACTGATGGAGCTTTATTGAATGTGTCAATGTTTTTGGTAAACAAGAGGATGAACATGAATTTTGAATTCTTTTAGATGTAAATGGAATATCTGAAAAGTCTAATAAAAATATTATACAAAAAAAAAAAAAACTCCAATGTGGGCTACACAGGACACATGGCAATGTCAAGAAAAAGCACCCCAGAAAGCCTGATGGCACACAGATTGCTGCGCACCATTACAGGTTACACAATAAAGGATGCACGCTTTTGATCCTGCGTTATTATGTACATGCTATGTTGACCGGATACTGAATCCCACAGGCTGTTTGAAAAATGCATTTTTTTTAATTATCTGCTACCTGACCCATGAAGTGCACTGTTAGGTTGGGTAGGGTTGTAAATTGCACGAACTACCCTACTCGACCAAAACCTGCTGAAACCCAACGGACCCGCACTAGCTACCCAATAGGTAGCCCATTCCTAGTACAAAGTATTAAAACAAATCTTGGAGGCCCTGTCAGTCGAGAGGTTTAAGAGCGATTTGAAGGCCTATCTGTTTTTTAAGGCTTTTCCCACTGAATCAATCTGACCAGCCCTCAGGCCTAATCGTTGGCTGCTGCAACTGCTGTATCTGAAGTTTTGCTTTAACTGTTTATTCATGATGTATACTTTTATTTGACCACCCTATTTGTTTTATCAATCAATCAATCACTTTATTTAACCAGGCATATACACCACTGAGCAAGCTCATTTTCAAGATGGTCCTGGACAATAGTACATTGCAGTTCAGTGCAAACCAACACAGATAAGGTAAAGTAGTAACAAAATGTAAGAAACATTGTACAATAGTAAATTGCAGTTCAGTACAAACATAACATAATAAGGTAGTTACAAAAATGTAAAAAAACATTATACAGGTGTAACCCCTAGGGGGCACTTCCCTTAGGGCTACTACCCCTGTCTGCCCCCTCTGAGGCAGGGTAAGGGGCCCAAATCCGTGGACGGGTGCCTCCACCCAGAGGTCAGGGTTAGCCCAAGTAAGACTACCTTAGTTACAACCCCCTGGGCTACTGCAACCCCCCTTTTGTCCCACTAGTGACTCCCAGTAAGGTACCAACAATTCTGTTCACCAGTACACTTACCCCCGGAAAATATAATCCAGCTCCCTTCGGGGACCCCCTGTAAAGTAAAACGCAGTTATGTTGCAATCACCAAGCAGCAGTTCACCATTAATGTACATGGTAGCCAAGATGTAGCTGTACAAAACAATCTGATTTATTCAGGGAGAAACAACAAGGACAGGGGGAATCAAGTTGATTAGCTTATCACTATACTCATCTACCTAGGGCTCTGTGCACAGGCCTATCCCTATCGATTACTGTCCCAGGGTACCCAAGCCCTAGTGGCTAGTCCAAACCGTGGCAGCTGGTAGGGGCCCTTTCACACAGAGGAAAGAAAAAGTTAGTTAAACAGTCAGCAGTACAGTAATTCCATTTGGTTCCAATGTGGCAATTCAACAGAGAATTACTCTGAATTAGTACTCACGACCTCCAGACAAGATAGGGTCCTTAAACATCAACAGAGCTACTCCTGAGCTCCACGAGACTCCTCACACATTTATATGGCAAACTGCCACAAGCAAAGTCCTTTAATGGCAGCAGGATTTAACTTGAGCTCCTCACACACTTATATGGCAAACTGCAACAGGCAAAGTCCTTTAATGGCAGCAGGATTTAACTTGAGCTCCTCACACATATATATAATGACCAGCAACAGGCAAAAGTCCTTTAATTGCAGCAGGAGTTACTTGAGCTACTCACACATTTATATGGTAAACAGCAATAGCAGAAGTCCTTTAATTGCAGCAGGAGTTACTTGAGCTACTCACACATTTGTATGGTAAACAGCAATAGCAGAAGTCCTTTAATTGCAGCAGGAGTTACTTAAGCTACTCACACATTTATATGGTAAACAGCAATAGCAGAAGGGTACCACACCAGGCAGCTACTCCCAGGCTCTTTAGTTTTCACAGTCACTCCAGCTCTGCAATGGCAGCTTTTTACTTCTCCCGTGGACCGAGCGCGATTCAGCAATTTTCTCCAGTCCTCCTACAGGTCGAGCCTGGTGGGTAGCTGTACAGAGCACAGCCTCCTCTGACCACCCGCTGATGGATTTCAAAATGAACTCCTCGCAGGAAAACGGCCGACTTAGGCCTTCACGCGCTTCCCGTGCGAACACTCCCCAGCGCAGAAGCACACAGCTCATCACTCCTCACTAGCCACAATGAATCTGTCTCTCCACAGTTTGGGGCACTCCTTTTCACTCGGGCGCGACCCGATCCAATTGGCTGGTTGAGCCTGCCAGTCACTTCCCCAGCTCTCAATGGTGCAGAAAAAGCACCATAGCCCATAATACCTTTCTCAAAACAACAGCTCTTCCATTGGTCAGTCGACTCTGTAGGGTCCCAAGTACTGATTGGTCCAATTCTGCAGTTCGGGACCAAAATGGAGAGGCAATCGAAACTCTCTGTGCTGCAAAGCAAAGCAGGTTAGAACAACTACATTATATTATTTTACAGCTTATTTTAAGCAACCCCTACATCCATATTAGGGGCTCCCCTGCGCCTATTAGCGATGGCAGAATGGAGCACTCACTTGGCAGCCTGGGCAGGAGTCGAGCATGACAACACTCGAACCCCTTCCCATTTTAACCCATTCCGACTGCAAAAGGCAGCCCTTAAAAGGACAATATACAGAGGCCTTAAAAAGCACTCCACGGACCCTCCTTTTAGTGGCTTTATGCCGATTACCAACCAGGCATAAGGCACATTAGGAACCCCCATTTGCAAGGGGGTTACACCCTCCCTGGCCTGAAAAAACTTGGCATCCACACCAAGGAATCACCCTTGAGGCAAAGTAGGTGAACATCCCAAGTAACACCATATCACATTTTACCTTACATACATAAATATTAGATCTACAATGTACTATAGTGTATACACATCATACATATAAAATCTTACAGTCTCTTAAATCAGGTCATAGGGCCCTACCTGTGACCCCGGGACTGAGGGGCTCCCTCTTCGGTTAGCTACTAACTGGTCCCCCGGGACAAGGGCGCCACACTCAAAAGGCTTTACTAATAGTCTGGAGTTATCCTCCAAGGCTAACTTAGGCAAAGAACTTGGGGACACATACACCCCCTTGTGGACCACATTTAAGGGCAAATCCACTGGCTGACCCAAAGATTCATAGCTTAACTTTATTACTGGCCGAATTTGTCGGCCGGATCGTCTAGGGATCTCAGGGGATTCTGAACCAGGCTTTGACTCCACTCCCATGTCAGGGACATTAGCAACGGGAATCCCTTCAAGGGCATCAGGCTCGATACTCATAGTACTATTAGGGGCTTGACCTTCTACCCCTGAACCCACCCCACTGGGCTCATCTAGGGGCTGTCCAGTTACTAAAGGGGAACCATCAGGCATTCAAAATACTCTTCGGTTCTGGCATATCATGGATTTGTTCCCCACCTCACTCTCTTCTTCTGAAAAGTCAGATAACTCAGCCAGGCCAGACAGTTCAGCCAAGCTCAAGGACTCAGCCCCTTGAGTTCGCTCTGCTATCCCTTTCATCTTCTGGAGGCATTTCTCCGGGGATAAAGTAGAGGGCTCAACTAACACAGATGGGCCAGCTTCAGTTCCTGAGTTAACAAGGGGATTGCCCCAAAACAATTGACTTAGTTCACAAGAGGGATAGTATTCAATATCATCTTCGCTGTCTTCTGACACTGAGTGTTGACCATCTCTTTCTGCAGGGGGGGATTGGACAAGGCTCCCTTGGTGGACTTGTTGAAGGCTCCACGGGCTTGGTTCCTTTCTTAGTAACAGATCTAGTCACGGGCCTGAAAGGAGGGGTAGAGGAAGGTTCAACTTCAATCAAAATCTGCCCAATTGGCAGCAGATGATTTCTGTGTATGGTTTTCACATCTTTTGAATTGTTTTCAGGCCGCATTTTATACACAGGTAGGTCTGCCAGCTGTCCCACAACAATATAAGGGAGATGATGCCATCGATCGGCAATTTTATGTTTGCCATGCAGTCCCAGATTTCTCAACAACACTCTATCCCCTTTTCTCAACTCTACGGTTTTCACTTTTTGTCATATCTCTCCTTGTTAGCCAGATTTCGCTTAGCAGCCATGGTCTGGGCCAGTTGGTAGGCATGATTTAATTGGGCCTTTAATTTCTGTACGTACTGTAGATGGTTTTCTGCTCGCACCTCATCAGGGGAAACCCCAAAACACACATCCACTGGCAATCTAGCCTCTCTTCCAAACATCAATCGATAGGGGGAGAACCCTGTGGCATCACTTTTTGTACAATTGTAGGCGTGAACTAGAGTGCTAATCTGTTGACTCCATCTCGATTTATCTTTTGATTGTAAAGTGCCCAGCATGTCAAGCAATGTACGGTTGAACCTTTCAGGCTGAGGGTCTCCCTGCGGGTGGTAGGGAGTGGTTCGTGATTTGCGTACCCCCCACAAAGATAGCATCTCTTTAATCAAGCGACTTTCAAAGTCCCTTCCTTGATCGGAATGAATCCACTGCGGAGCCCCATAATGGACGAAAGAATTCTCAACAAGTATGTTAGCCACTGTAGTTGCTTTCTGATCCTTGGTCGGGAAAGCCTGTGCATACCGGGTAAAATGATCAGTGACCACCAATATGTTGCTAACACTTCTCGGATCAGGCTCTAGACTCAGGAAATCAATACAGACCAGTTCCATAGGAGCACTAAGAGTAATGTTGACCAGTGGAGCAGCTCGCTGGGGTAACGCCTTTCTTTGCAAACAACGACCACAGGTTTTGATATACTGTTCCACGTCCGCACTCATCTTTGGCCAATAGAATCGAGCCCATACCAAGTCAAGTGTTCGATCCATGCCCAGGTGCCCCATCTGATTATGCAATGACCTTAGAATTAGTTCTCTGAAAACTAAGGGCAGCACCAGTTGTTGTCGCTGCACCCGCCCTCCTTACTCACAGTCTCTATATAATAGTTGGTTAATCAGCTTTAATTTGGGCCCTTCTTTGTACAACAAGGTAGTCCGAAGTCAGTGGAACGTAGTTTGATACATCTCTTCCAGCCCAGAAACCTCTACTGCCGTTCTTGTCATAGGGTCACAGGATTGAGCCTGTTGGAGATCATTATTGTTGAGTTGCGGCAGGGAGATGATGTCCAATGCAGAGAAGTGGCAGTAGGCGGCAGGTATACAGTTTTCCGATGGCCCCAAACAATCTACCACACAGTCCACCATGTCAGGAGACTCTTGTTCTTCTTTATCAAATTTCTGGCACAGGGCTCTTATGTCAGGTTCGGACAACCGGACCCATTCAGTCTGGGACACTGGCCTCCGAGAAAGAGCATCCACATCTATATGGTTTAGGCCCGCCCTGTATTCTACAGCGTAATCGTAGGTGGCCAAAGCAGAGAGCCACCTATGCCCAGTGGCATCCAATTTGGCTGAGGTTTGTACATAGGTCAGAGGATTGTTATCAGTCTTTACTAATATCTTGGCACCATACAAATAGTCATGGAACTGATCAACAATGGCCCATTTCAAAGTCAAAAACTCTAATTTGTGCACGGGGTAATTCTTCTCTGACGACGTCAGACTTCTACTGGCGAACGCTACAGGTCTCAGCCCATTCGAGTGCTCCTGGTACAATACAGCCCCCAATCCCTGCAGACTAGCATCAGTATGAAGAGTGTAAGGCTTGGCTGGGTCAGCATAGGCCAACACCGGTGCTTGGGTGAGTTGATATATGATATCATAAAAAGCTTCCTCACACTCAGCAGTCCATCGATCCCCGAACATATTGTTGGCCAAAAATACTTCTTTTCTATGTCAGTGTGCACACCCTTCTTATATTTTTTGTGAGTAGGCGGATACCCCTGGGTGAGATTAAGGAGGGGGCGAATCACTCGTGAATAATCTCTGACAAACTGCCTATAGTAACCACAAAACCCCAGGAACTGTTGCAGCTCTTTTAAATTTCTGAGTTGAGGCCAAGTGGTCAACGCCTCCACCTTGCCAGGGTCAGTCTCTATGCCTTCAGTGGACACTATGTGGCCCACATATTTCACGGAAGTCTGGAAAAATTGACACTTGTCGATAGACAACTTGAGGCCGAAATCCTCCAACTGATCCAGGACCTTGAATAATCGTTGCTCATGTTCTTCCAATGATCGGCCAAATACTATAACGTCATCTAAATAGACCAAACACTCGAGTAGGTTCATGTCCCCACAGCTCATTCCATCCAGCGCTGAAAAGTGGCTGGGGCACCTGAAATTCTTGAGGCATCCGAATAAATCCATAGAAGCCTAAGGGCAATGAAAGCAGTCTTCTCCCGGTCGTCTGGGGCCATCGGGATCTGGTAGTATCCGCTCCGAAGATCCAATACAGAGAACCACTTACTACCATTTAGACCATCCAAGGCGTTTTGTATGCGTGGCATGGTATATTGATCTGGAATGGTCCGCCTATTCAAAGTACGATAGTCTACACACATCTGAACTGCCCCATTCTTTTTCCTTACTACTACAATAGGGGAGGCATAGGGGCTCCTAGACTCTTGAATTACACCAGCAGCCAACATTTCTTGCAGATGCTGCCGTACATCATCTATGTCAGCAGGAGCCAAACGTCGGGATCTCTCTCGGAAGGGTCTTTCGTCGTGCAATCGAATGTGATGTCAGCCCCTTGTACACATCCTACATCCCACTCCTTCAGGGAAAAAACCTGGTTCCTCTTGGCAAGCTTCTCACTGACCCTGCGCTTCCACTCAGTTGGCAGCGGAGAGTCACCAAAGTCAAACATATCAGGAGCAACTCTATCACCCGTCCGAGAACTCTTTTTATTTGGTAGGACGGCAGTATCCGCACAATGAACTCTAGCCAGGGTGCACCCTCTTCTTATCCGAATCTCTTTATCAGACACATTGTGCACTTGAACCATCACCCTTTTAACATAGGCATGGGTCCTGGACGACAGAATACTGAGTTTGAGCAACAACCCCTCACACAGTTCTCCCTCCATAGGCACATCCAACATCAACAACTTATTCTTGACATCTGTCTTTAATCATACCTCTCCATGCAGAACACACTGTGCATTTGGGGCAAGCACTACAGGGGCTGGATCCTTCTTCCATACCACTCCCACAGGGCCTTCAGGTTCCTCTGGCCTACCCTTCTTTTGAGTGGCCCTGACCATTTGAATTACAGCAGGTACACCCAAAGCTCGCCCAGTTTGAAATGCTCGCTTCTCTGAGCACAACTGGGCCAATCATTCAAACATGTGGGCATTTGTTCCAATCAACAAGGGCACCCCATCGTATAGTCCAGTGGGCGGGCAAACTAACACTAAGGTTTCCACTTGCTCATCTATTCCATTTACAATTGCAGGGAACGATAACCAGACACGGATGTACCCCAAATACGGATAGGCCTTGTCACTCAATCCCCATACATGTAAACCAGTTAGAGGCTGCAGGGGCACTTCAGATAAGTGTGCTTGGTACCAGTCCTGAAACATGATAGTCACCTGGGAGCCACTGTCCAATACAGCTCTAGTGGGAATTCCATTCACCTGCACCCGGGTCTCCATAGACGGCCCGACCACATCAGACCAGTTGGGGGTAGCAACATTATTAGCCCGGCGGGCATGGGCCTGAGTCACACAACGTTTCTTGGGGGCCCGAGACTGGGTCTGGCGGTATCGAGCGATCAGTCTGCTGTTAACTTTCCTTAAATTCTCCGACCTCTGACAGTCAGGCTGGAAATGCCCATCTTCCCCACAGTGATAACAAAACTTAGGGTCCCGGGGATCACTATTGTGAGGGGGGCCCTTAGGAGAGGGAGAAAGCTCTCTAGGGCTAAGGTTCGGGGCTCTACATAACTCAGGGGCCCCAGGCCGAGTAGGGTACACAGTAGACTGCTTTAAATCCCTCACCAATTCCCATAAATTCCTAATCTCAGCCCTCAACTCACCCTCCACGTAGGGGTCAGAGGAAACAACCCGCATCCCCACAGTACCTAGGAAATCTGGGGATCCCTCAGACCCTCCAGGCGAGCCAATCTCCTCAAGGGTATTAGACTCAGGGGTCCCACTAGGATTCACTGCCCCCACACAGGGTTCTCACCCCTCTTCATCAATCTCCACTTCTTGAATTTCCCTCATCAATTGACAATATTCAGGCGGGGTGGCCCGCCGATCATGCAACTTAAGTTTCAACAGAGTTACACTAGAGAATCTGGCAGACTTTAAAATATGTTCTAACCGAACCTGATTCAGGGCTGCAGCAGTGATTCCCCCTTTTCTACAAGCCTTCTGCAATGCCCGCTCCACTCTAGTAACAAAAGCGGACAATTTTTCATTTCTCAACTGCTTAGCAGACCTGAATTTCCATAATAAATCTTCACCAGTCTCTATACTCCCAAAAACCCCTTCTAAAGCAGAGAGATACTCTGCAGCATTGGCTTCCGGATGAGTAGCCCGGAAGAATCTAATGGCTTCTAAAGCAGGACCCCGAAACTCTCCATCAGCCTCTTCCTTTCTCCCTCGAGCATTGCCACTCCTGAACTAAGGGGTGGCATAGTCCATCCACGCCTCCAGGTCATCCTCCCCGGGAGGCACTAGTACCATGCCAGAGAAAAACTTTAACTTATGGTAGGAATCAAGCTGTATGGATGGGACTGCCAAGGGCAAAGAAGCCAGCATGGAGCTTTTCGGAGGGCCAGGAGAGGCACCCAGAGAACCCCGAGGGGTAATATCACTGGACAGATCCAAGGCTTGTAGCAACTCCTGGGTAGTCCTCCCTTCCACAGCTAACAATTTAAGCAGTTTATCTTTAAAACTGTTCATTTGAGGAGACCCCCCAGGAGTGACTGACCCACTTCGGATATGGATTAACCTCCACCCCGGGACGCACCCTCCAGGTAAAGTACAGGAGGTACCTTCTCAGGGTCGATGGCCACACTGCATAGGAGTAGCACCTGCAATGTCTGGTCAAGCAAATCAGCCATACGCCCTTTCACTTCAACCTTACCCAAGCACTTTACTCGTTCTGCAACAGAGACAATATCAGCAGTCGAGGTACCCAAGGGCACATTTAACAATAATACAGTCTTCTGGGAATCTAGCTCTTCTGCTTCACCCCAACCCATTAGTTTGTGTATCATGGTTTTGATGGGTCCCAGCTTAATTTTTTCCAACATATCCCCTTCCATTTTTTCCATCTTTGGGGTATCTCCTCACTGAGCCATTAGGGGACGCTAATCTCAGCGGTGCCTCCAATTTGTAACCCCTAGGGGGCACTTCCCTTAGGGCTACTACCCCTGTCTGCCCCCTCTGAGGCAGGGTAAGGGGCCCAAATCCGTGGACGGGTGCCTCCACCCAGAGGTCAGGGTTAGCCCAAGTAAGACTACCTTAGTTACAACCTCTGGGCTACTGCAACCCCCTTTGTCCCACTAGTGACTCCCACTGGGTACCAACAATTCTGTTCACCAGTACACTTACCCCCCGGAAAATATAATCCAGCTCCCTTCGGGGACCCCCTGTAAAGTAAAACGCAGTTATGTTGCAATCACCAAGCAGCAGTTCACCATTAATGTACACGGTAGCCAAGATGTAGCTGTACAAAACAATCTGATTTATTCAGGGGGAAACAACAAGGACAGGGGGAATCAAGTTGATTAGCTTATCACTATACTCATCTACCTAGGGCTCTGTGCACAGGCCTATCGCTATCAATTACTGTCCCAGGGTACTCAAGCCCTAGTGGCTAGTCCAAACCGTGGCAGCTGGTAGGGGCCCTTTCACACAGAGGAAAGAAAAAGTTAGTTAAACAGTCAGCAGTACAGTAATTCCATTTGGTTCCAATGTGGCAATTCAACAGAGAACTACTCTGAATTAGTACTCACGACCTCCAGACAAGATAGGGTCCTTAAACATCAACAGAGCTACTCCTGAGCTCCACGAGACTCCTCACACATTTATATGGCAAACTGCCACAAGCAAAGTCCTTTAATGGCAGCAGGATTTAACTTGAGCTCCTCACACATTTATATGGCAAACTGCAACAGGCAAAGTCCTTTAATGGCAGCAGGATTTAACTTGAGCTCCTCACACATTTATATAATGACCAGCAACAGGCAAAAGTCCTTTAATTGCAGCAGGAGTTACTTGAGCTACTCACACATTTGTATGGTAAACAGCAATAGCAGAAGTCCTTTAATTGCAGCAGGAGTTACTTGAGCTACTCACACATTTGTATGGTAAACAGCAATAGCAGAAGTCCTTTAATTGCAGCAGGAGTTACTTGAGCTACTCACACATTTGTATGGTAAACAGCAATAGCAGAAGTCCTTTAATTGCAGCAGGAGTTACTTGAGCTACTCACACATTTGTATGGTAAACAGCAATAGCAGAAGTCCTTTAATTGCAGCAGGAGTTACTTGAGCTACTCACACATTTGTATGGTAAACAGCAATAGCAGAAGTCCTTTAATTGCAGCAGGAGTTACTTAAGCTACTCACACATTTATATGGTAAACAGCAATAGCAGAGGGGTACCACACCAGGCAGCTACTCCCAGGCTCTTCAGTTTTCACAGTCACTCCAGCTCTGCAATGGCAGCTTTTTACTTCTCCCGCGGACCGAGCGTGATTCAGCAATTTTCTCCAGTCCTCCTACAGGTCGAGCCTGGTGGGTAGCTGTACAGAGCACAGCCTCCTCTAACCGCCCGCCGACGGATTTCAAAACAAACTCCTCGCAGGAAAACGGCTGACTTAGGCCTTCACGCGCTCCCCGCAAACACTCCCCAGCGCAGAAGCACACAGCTCCTCACTCCTCACTAGCCACAACGAATCTGTCTCTCCACAGCTTGAGGCACTCCTTTTCACTCGGGCGCGACCCGATCCAATTGGCTGGTTGAGCCTGCCAGTCACTTCCCCCAGCTCTCAATGGTGCAGAAAAAGCGCCATAGACCATAATACCTTTCTCAAAACAACAGCTCTTCCATTGGTCAGTCAACTCTGTAGGGTCCCAAGTACTGATTGGTCCAATTCTGCAGTTCGGGACCAAAATGGAGGAGGCAATCGAAACTCTCTGTGCTGCAAAGCAAAGCAGGTTAGAACAACTACATTATATTATTTTTACAGCTTAATTTAAGCAACCCCCTACATCCTTTATTAGGACTCCCCCTGCACTATTAGCGATGGCAGAATGGAGCGCTCACTTGGCAGCCCAGGCGGGAGTCGAGCATGACAACACTTGAACCCCTTCCCATTTTAACCCATTCTGACTGCAAAAGGCAGCCCTTAAAGGGACAAATATATGGAGGCCTTAAAAAGCACTCCACAGACCCTCCTTTTAGCGGCTTTATGCCAATTACCAACCAGGCATAAGGCACATTAGGATCCCCCATTTGCAAGGGGGTTACACCGGTAAACCACAGAAGGCCAGTACCTAATAGCCTGTCATAATGGTGAACACATGCAATTCAGAGCAACAAAATAGGTAAACGTAGAGGAGCAAAAATCCAAGACACATTTTGGATAGTAGTATAGGTAAAAATGGGGGTAGGTAGGTGAGAAGAAAAAATGAATGTTAGAGGGAGATGATAGGAAGAAGAAGGCCAGAGTGAAAGGGATTGAGTTAAGAGAGCTGGATATCCCTGACGGGAGTATCTTAATCGATATTTTAGACGTAGGATTTGTGAGAGGAGCCTGATGTAGGTTGCTCAGTATCTTCGAAAACAGTTGCAGGCTTCCTTCAACAGTTCGACTAGTAAATCTTTAAATGTGAATATACCTGGGAGTGAGGCAAGTTTTAAAGAGTTTTAGAAACATAGAAACATAGAATTTGACGGCAGATAAGGACCGCTTGGCCCACCCAGTCTGCCCATTTCCCTACCTAATGGATAAGCTGCAGATCTTAGTTAACCAGCAGCCTACTTCTTTCTACCCCCAACCCCTAGAATTGCCTTATGGCTGTCCCATGCATGCTTGAATTCAACCATTGTTTTTGACTCCACAACCTCCTCCAGAAGGTCATTCCATACATCCACAACCCTCTCTGTTTTGCATGGTGTTCCATAGCGATGGGAGTGAAAAATTGATGGCAGCCACGCCATATGACGTATTCACTCTAGGAATCTGGAAGCAGAGTAAGGAGAAACGTCTCAAGCCATACAATCCCTTGGCCCATGTGAAGAAGCTCGAAATGTAAGTAGGAAGCTTATTGGATAGTGCTCTATAGAGCCAGAGTAGTGCATTTCTTTTCCTCCTAGCTGAAAGTGAGGGCCACCCTGATTCCTGGTACAGTAGGCAGTGGTGAGTGCAAAGAGGTAGGTTGAAGATAAATCTATGTAAGTTTATCTAAAATTTCTAGATTTAAAGATCTAAAATCTAAATCTATCTAAATTTATGTAAGGCGCCCAGAGCCCCCTGGAATGGGCGCCATATAAATAAACTTTGCCTTGCCTTGCTGACTTGGAGAAGTTATGCTTCTCAGCGGTTTCCAAAGGCAAGTTCCCTGCTTCATATGTACAACTGAAGTGATTGGGGAAGGGCAGACGCAGCAAGGAGTGACCCTATACCTGAATGGATGTGCTGAACTTGAGCTACAGTATGTGTAAATGACAGGTGGGGGGGGGGAGAGATTCACATCTATATGGCCATGCTACTCTCTGACTTGGAGGGGTGAGAACCAAAACGTGGTAATGGAGTCTTCATGCAGAACTTAAGAGTGTTTAAGATGATGTAACAACATGACCCAACACCTTTTTCTCTTTATATCCAAAGTGGGCAGATCCCACTGTAGATTCAGGTTATTACAGCACTCAGTATCAGAGAAGAAATGCCCATTTCCCTGGTGTGTCCCAGCAGGCCTCTCTGCTCTGTCCATCACCATCATAGACTAGTTTTCTCTCACTACATCAAATGTACAGGATATTCGGAGAAAGAGATGATTGCCTTTTTAATTTTGCAGTGATTGCTTACTTACAGCCCATGCTTCTGGTGCATCCAGAGCAACAGTACCACACTGTACATTGCATTTTCCCCACACAACACATTTTGTAGCTTCAGATAAACAGGGCAGGGCATCTGTCTGTATACAGACCTGCTAACAGTGTAGATATTCCACGGTCACACATCCTGCATACAGTACGTATAAAAAATGTAAACTGTCTCTTTTAAAAGGATATGGGTGATGGGCTAGTGCACTGATTTGTTTCTTCCCACCCCATATTCATAAATGGAAACACACCAGCCCAATCAGTGTATCCATTGGTTGATCAATGAGAAGGGTAAAGAATAAACATAAATGTAAAAACCCTCAAGACAACCCATAAAATGAGGTGTGCAAACACATACAATGATGAAACCGTTTAAAAAAAAAAACAGGAGCAACATATTTTGGAATTTGAAAGTCATTTGGATCACAAATCTCATTCATTTCCGGACAATGTCATTAAATCTCAGAGCAGTCCCTTTTTACATGCACTCATACCCATTCAGTGTTTAATGATTACTCTGTATGATCACTAGCTTGCCAGAGCACAGTGTAAGGTCATTTTACTTTGAAAGTGTAATTGCATCACCAAAATAGCCAGTGGTACCAACTACCGGAAAATTAGCTTACATTTTGGCAAAAGGAAAGGGCTGTCGTAACATTCTAAAGCAGGGGTTCTCAAATGGTGAGGCCAGCCTCCCTGGGGAGGCCCCAGCCTGTTCCAGGGGAGGCTCAAGCAAGTCTGAAACAGTGCTGTATTTAAATTCTGAGTTTAATATATTTTGTGTGAAGAAATGAAGCAAACTGAAAGATGATAATAGTAGGTGAATTTAATGTATTTATTTACTAATAGGTGGCAAGGGAAGGTGAATGAGCCAAGGCTTATTTCATATATACCTGGGGAAGAGTAGGGAGTGAATACATTTCAAAAGGTAACTGCAAAACAATCAAGAAATGCACAATGAACAACAGTGTAAACAAATATGAACAATAAACTAAGAATGAGTGGCGGTAATTGATCAATTTGTAGACTGATGGAAGAACAGCCTAAATACAAGGGTTGAGCACAGAAGTGCTTCCTGCAATAGCAGGAAGGAGCAAAGTAATCCCAGAGAAGTTGCTTAGGAGCAGGGAAGGATGGGGAGAGGCAAAGTATGTAGGAAGGTAATTTCATACAGAGAGGAAACAGAGAAAGTAGTCTGACCCAGGAAAGTACTGCAACAAGGGGTAACAATGGTTCAAGAATGAAATTAGCGGAGCAAGCAGGCTGGCCTGTGGGGGTGTGTGTGTGTGTGTGTGTGTGTGTGTGTGTGTGTGGTTACAATAAGCTGAATAATAGTATTTGTTTATTTTATTTATTTGTTATTCAGATAACACCTTTGAGCACAGAAGCTGTTTCTCAAAGGCTCCACGTCAGTATAAGACAAAGAACTGAATGTGAGCCAAGTACTCAAAGGGGTTTCAGTTTATTCATGGTGTACTGCGCAAAGTACAGTATGTTATTTTTCTTTGGGGAGGGCCAAGATTATTTCAGTTTTTGGGGGAGGCTCAAAATCTTTTCCATGGATTTGGGGAGGCTCACTGTGACAAAGTCTAAGAACTATTGTCTAAAGTAATCCAATGCAAGTGTGAGATGAGGTAGCTGTTATAATAGCTGCTAGCCCAAAAACAATAGTGTCCCATTACTTTGAAGCACTCTGTGTACCCTGAACCAAGTGCATGCTGCTTAGTATACCTTGCTCTAAGGGGCTCAGTTTCACCGCACACTCACTTCAAAAGATCAAGAGTTGCATTACAAACCTCTGAGTAAAACCATCTGGGCAAGTTAGTTCGCTGAAAAAACAAGCAAGGGTGTCCGAAACAAAGTTATTCCACTGTAGCCCTAGCTGCTGGTGCAGACATACTGCAGTGTCAAATTACCACAATACCACAGACTCTCATTCAGTCACCCTGCGTCACCCTAACATTTAGAAGTGATTTCATTTCTTAGTGGTTTCACCAGTGGCTTATAAGGAAAAAAGAACTGAAGGGCTCAGACCAACCTGAACCAAGAGCTGATAAATCTTAACACTGCGCAAGCCAATATTTATAAAATCCATGCAAGTCAACCAAATAGTCAGCTGGGCCAATTTAAATCACTGTCCATACCTTCCTAGTCTCCCCTTCATAACACTGCATTAATCTGGTTTACTTTGCAAAGAACTTGCATTTGTTGTGTGGCTCCCAGTCCCTCCAGCCCTTCCCTGCACTGCACTCCAGCCATGGCATGACTTTATTCCATTGTTTACATTGATACATTCCCCTTAAACAAATACTGTGTGTTGTGGTGCAGTTTTTATTCTGTCTACATTATAAGATGTCAGGCTGCCAATAATCTAAGCAACAGCTGTGGCATGAAACTTATCCTTTCCCTTGTTCTCTCTTCGTCCTCTCCTCAGGCTCTCTCTGGCTCAACACATGTAGCAGTAATACAGTTATTCTGGGCACATTTGAAGAAACATAGCTGCAAAAATATTTGCATCAATGAAAAAGGACAATCCAGACTTTACTATACCATAAACATTGCAAAGATACCATTTTACACTAAAAAAAAAATGGATTGAGATCCCAATCTGTATTTAAGCCTTTGGGATGTAATGACCCTATTGAGAAGATCCAGACGCTTTCTTTCTGAAGCAATTTAGTCAGTCTAATACCTCCCCTAGGGCCCCTACCAACAGTGTCATAAACTGGGTACCTCGTGGGTTGTTCCCATATTTTTCAGTGACATACTTGCTAATTGGAGTATCTGCTAATCCAGATCTGATATTGTGAGTGTGATGCTACACACCCTGTTGCAATGGTCTGAGGGTTCTTCCTATGTACAAGAGGGGGAAGCCATATTGCATACACCAAAAACTCACTTCTACAATTCATGATGCTTCATATTTGTACATCTCTGCTATACCCCTGCAAATTAAATGTGATGCCCTGGGAACAAAAGCAACAGACTTTGCATCTACTGCATTTATGCATCCGGGGGAGTAGCTAATATCTTTCAGTCAGTAGTGGTGGTGGTGAGGCAGCCACCAATTAAGAATCTCATTAACAGTTCTTGGGATTGGGATTCAAAATCTTCATCTGTGGAACAGTTTCTACATATCTGCAGGAATTGTCCATATGGTATAGAGTTTATGAAGGAGCGTGGGTGTGAACTTTCAGCCCTCAACAAGCTGTTAGTGGCAGGAACTTGCAGTAGGCTTTGTATTGTATGGTCATGTTTTTATCAACAGTGGCATTCAAGAAATGTAGACATTCTTTGCCTAGAATGCTCGTGAGTCTGAAGTTGACAATATAATCTATAAAGCCCACCATCTCTTAATATGGAGGGCAACTGGATTACTGGTGCCTCAGGTAAATAACTACTTCCTCCCAGAGTCTGAGGAAAAGGTTGGCAAACGAAGGCTCTATGGCAGCCCCCATGGCTGTGCCACAAAGCTGCAGATAAATATTATTGTTAAAGTAATTGTGTGACAGAACAAATCTTAGTGTTTCTGTGATGAAATCAATAGGGAAGGTGACTCCTAGTGGGTCTGTTCTCACTTTTTGAGAAAACAGCCATTGCGCCAAAAGATGGTGGCACTTTACAGACGATATTGTTTGTATCTGGGAAGGGTCCATGGAAGAAGTTGGAAGACTTTGGGAGTGGCTCAACAATAATGAACTCAACTTGAGATTCACAAGCACTCTAGACAAAGAATGTCTAAATTTCTTGAATGTCACACTGTACAATGATAAGAACATAACCATACAATCCAAAGCCTGCTGTAAGCCACCTGCCACTAATAACTTGTTGAGGGCTGAAAGTTCACACCTGCACTCCCTCATAACCTTTGTACTATACTGACAATTCCTGTGGATGCACAGAAATTGTTCAAAAGATGAAGATTTTGAATCTCAATCTCAAGAATTGTCAATGAGCTTCTTAGATAGAGGCTACTCCGAGACACTCATGAATGAAGCACTGACTAAAGCTAAGAGCCAGAACAGGAGCCAGCTTCTTCAGCACAAACCTAAGAAGGTTAGCCAAAAGGAACCCATCACAGTAGTTTCATTACTAAATTCACTACCACGTCTGGAGAGGTAGGAGGCATCATAAAGAAATATTGGCCTATCCTACTCAACCACCCCATCTTGGCTCACGAAGTATGTGAGACCCCCAGGATTACCTTCTCACAAGCTGAGAACCTGAAGGACAAGCTGGTCCACAGCTGCTTTAGCCCCTCCACACCACAACTGGCTCCAACACATTGGCTGCCTCCCCCCAAGAGGATGCATAAATGCGGTAGATGTGATGTCTGTTGTTTTTGTTTGCAGGACAGCACATTTCATTTAGAGGGGCATAATAGAGATGTACAAATAAGAAGCTTCATGAATTGTGGAAGTGAATTTGTGGTACATGCAATATGGTGTACCTGCCCCCTCTAATATAAATGAAGAACCATCAGACCATTGTGTTGGCACGTGCTGGAGCACATTTGCACTGTCAGATCTGGATTAGCAGATACAGTACTCCAATTGGCAAGCACCCTCTCTGAAAAACATGGGAGCAACCCATAAGGTACCATGTTTATGACCCCTGAAACTGTTGGTAGGGGTCCTAGGGGAGGTAATAGACTGACTAGATTGCTTCAAAAAGAAAGCTTCTGCCTCTTTTCATTAGGGTCAATACACCCCAAAGACCTAAATATAAATTGGGATCTCAAACCGTTTTTATAGATGTAAAATGCCATCTTTGCCATGTTTATGGGTTAATAAATTCTTGATTGTTCTTTTTCACTGATGTATATGGAAGTCCCCCCTCCCCACATCTAGGGACATGATGGTGAAAGTCCAAGGGGAGGGGGGCACTATACAGCAACAGAGTCACTTACCTGGATGGGCTGATTTACCAGGCCTTGGTGGAACCAGGGTGCCCTTGGACCTCTGGGTGCTGAGTTGGTTAACAGAAGGTGGAGAAAGTGGGTCTTCATCTGCCTGGCCTTGCCTGCTTTGCCTCTGAGGCCCTTGTAAACAGTCTTCACCAAGAAGGCCTCCCGATGTCTTCTCCAATGGGTCTCCAGATCGTCTGTTGCACACCCAGGACACACACTAGGGGCTGGGCTGTGGATGCAAACTCTTACTAGCAGCAAACAGTCCATCCAAACGAACGAGGCAAAACACTAGAACTGCAGGAACAGGGGATCCCTTTTTTTTGCATAATATTTTTATTGAGCTTTAATGTAAGATAACACTCACAAAAATGAACAATTACAGGTGGGTTCAAGATACAGACAAAGACCACCACATAAGTGAAAAACAGATCCCATACATAGCGAAACCCACCCCTTCAAAATCAACATGGGGGAATTAGCCACATGTAGAACAGCTAGCCTACAGCTCAGGGGGAGCCTGAGAAGGAGAACTGACACCAGCCAGCCCTGCATATTGGGCCCAATGGTGTGTGAGCTAACCAGCCCATAGCCCCCCCGTAGGACTGCACAAGTACAGATAAATAACAGCCCCGATTACTGCCAGTAGTCATTAACATTCAGATAGGCGGATTTACCCATTAACCCCAGTTATATGCTTAGTAAACTGGCTACCTAAACTTCAACCTTCAGGACAGAATCCATATGTCCCCATTATAACATAAGATTGTGACAGGTGGTGTATATATAAGAAAGAACCATGCCAAAATGTAAAAGTCCCGGACTCTAAATCATAACTTAACAATATCCTGGAACAGTTCAGTCCACACACAGGAAAGCCCATCATACAGCTTTAAAAGCGAAAAGAAAAAGATCCCATCATTGCTAGGACCCTGAGTAACAATAAGAGCCCTTTACATCCCATAGGCACAAATCCCACAAAGTCAAAACCACCCTCAGCATCCACATTATACATTACATTTTTGGAAAATGTCTGTATGAAAATTACTCTCCTTCTAATACTGTAGCCTCCGGCTCCTGAGATACCTCCTGTTCCATAATTCCCAGCACAGAAGTAGGCTGTTGGTTAACTAGGATCCGCAGCTTATCCAATAGGTAGGGAAATGAGCAGACTGGGTGGGCCAAGCGGTCCTTATCTGCTGTCAAAGTCTATGTTTCTATGTTTCACCTTCTCCACCTCCGAAGGGTCATTAAACGTATATAACTTGTCCTTCCACATTATATGCAACCTGGCTGGATATAATAAGTGGTGAGAGATTTTCAGTTGTCAAAGACAACTTCGAATGCCGTCTTGGTATCTACGGTGCTGCCGGGTCTCATAAGAGAGATCAGGGTAGATATACAAGGCCAAATCACCATATTTGAAAGTCCTCCATCTTCTTGCAGCAGCCAATATACGATCCTGATCCCCTACACCAGAGCAGATGACCACAAATGTCCAAGGGCTGCTCTGCCCTTGCAACGTTCTGCGAGGGGGTGAGTCGGAAGGCCCATTCCAGGGAGAGCAGTGGCTCATCCTCACCAAAGCCAAGCAAACCAGGTAGAGAAGTTTGAATAAAATCTACAGGGTCTTACCCCTCCGCCAACTCTGGTAACCCCAGTATGCAGATATTCCACTCCTGCACTTGATTTTCCAATACCTTGATACATCGAAAGAGCATAGTAGTGTCCCCAATAAGCTTGGTCAAGACGTTCATAGTTTTATTCAGGTTCTGCTCCAATTTAGTCACCATCTGGTGGGTGAGCTCCTATTTATTTTCCAGCACCGCTACTCTAGGGGTCAGCAGATCAAATTTACAGTCCAAATCCTGAACCGTTCTGACCAGCTGCTGGAGTGTAGACTTAACAATAGCCAGAGACACCTCTTTGGGATTGATAGAATCAGCTGCCCTGCCACGCCGCTCTGGGAGGGCCCATCACCGCTCTTACTTCTGGGATGAAAAAAGTCTGGTGGAGCAGCCGCAAAGCCCTCATTTTTCCCCATGTTATGCTGGACAAAGGCTTTAACAGTCTCAAGAGGAGAAAAGGTTGGAAAAAGAGCTCCAATAATTATGTTTAATGCTATAAAAAGTAACATAGATATACAGAGCTTTAAGGATATGCTGCCTCCCGTGTGGCTGCTCAGCAACACCCCCAGGGGATCCTATTTAATGAACAACTAATTCAGAACAAAGAACACTCACTCCATGGAGCAGCAAAACACACAAATTCCTCTGGAATGAGGAGGTCACATCAGAAGCTCAATAGGTGCTCTGGACTGTGAAGATCACAACCAGAG
Source organism: Neoceratodus forsteri (assembly GCA_016271365.2). Lineage (NCBI taxonomy): Eukaryota > Metazoa > Chordata > Ceratodontiformes > Ceratodontidae > Neoceratodus > Neoceratodus forsteri. The sequence continues at coordinate 326,637,213 of CM057451.1, read as the reverse complement.
CATTAAATCCAGGCAACTACCTTTGGCCAAGTAGCCACAATCCAAACAGAGGAAGCATAACTTGGGGTTGAATCAGGCCTTTAACTGCAGCAGCAAAAGTTATTTTCCTTCCTCTCTGTCGTCGAGGCACAGGTCAGGAAGCATAGAGAAAACCCAGAAGCAGTTGTAAAATTCCACAAAACTGTTTATTTGTAGTTGCAGTAACATAAAATAAACCTGTTCAGAATTACTATATACAGAAGCAAAATAAAATTTCTTGTAAAAAAATCTCCTTTACAGCTCAGTTTAGCTGTTTTATAAATCTTTTTCAATCCCATCCTTTGCAAGCATCCTGTTCTTTGTAAATTTTAGGAGTTGCTAGAACATTGAGAACTTCCTGAGGTCCCCACAGCAACTGCAAAAGGCTCAGGCATTTGCACCCAAGTAACCTCTAGCTGTTTACAGTTATCTCAAATTATAAATATATACAATTCAGCAGCAACACAATGTTCTAAACAAAAATGACCTCAATATCAGCTACATTTCCATACATTGATTCTCATATATTTTATATTAGCAGATATAAATATGCAAGGAAGAAAGACAGCAAGAGAAAACTGAGAGACAGTAAGAGACAAAGGATTGCAAGACTGGTCAGGTTGATCCAAGTCCAAGGTCTCACAGGAAAATGTGGTTGTGCAACCAGACAGAGGAGAGAGAGAAATGGAAAGAATACAGATTCTTGTGTAACCCCTCACCCCTGCCTTTTTGCCAAAACGACAGGTGGCATGCTGTTGAAGCTGACAGCAGTACCTGGTGGGGACCTGGGTTCGGGGAGGATGAGGTTACTCGGCACAGGGGGACCTAGGTTTGGCTACTCTGCACAGGGGCACCCAAGTAGATCTGAACACAGGAAGCAATAACTGTAATGTCTAGAACCAGGAATGGGATTCTTCAGTGTGGCTTTTATTCACATCCTAGCTGAACAAACAAAGCATAGACGGACCCCCAAGGGGCTACATTTCCTGGTAATGCAGATTAGAGACAACAGAACACTTTATCACTATTTCCAGCCCTCAGGCTCTAAACCCACCGTACACAGCCCGACTAGTACACACTTGGGTTTTCCCCACTGGCCCGGCTCCCCCGCTGGCCACTTGATCCGCGGTTCATTGGACGAATGAACCAATTATCCTGTTCATGGTCCATTTGAGGAATGAACCAATTATCCCATCCGTGGTCCATTGGAAGAATGAACCAATTATCCTGTCATGGCTCCCCACACCACACTAGAGTCTGCGACTCTTAGAGAGAATTCTCCTTACAACCCCACGCCTGGGTACTTCTCCCATCACTGGCCAAGTGCCTGAGGCAAAGTAGAAAACCACAGAAGAAATCCGTAGAGGTGGACCTGGTCACTAAAGATGGGGGGCCACCCACCTCCAGCTCCCACAGCCCATACCCGGCCATTTCTCTGGAAAACTGAACAATTCTTTTACTGAACTTTGAAGTGTAGATTAAGGGTAGACGTCTGTCACATCTCCTCTACATATTATTTGCATCCCAACCAACTCAGGAACTTGAAACTACTTTTACTTGCTTGGCCCATTTCTCTAGGCTTCCCAATATTTAGTAGTTCAATCCCTACATTGTCACACAAGTCCCAGGGTGAAAACATAGGCCCTTTTAACCAGAGCAGACACTCACCCTTACGTTGTAGGTGCCCCACAGGCGACTCACAAATCTTCATTTCTCCCAAATAAATACTGGAATGAACAGGCAGCTTTTCCTCCACAAGCAGGACTAGGGGGATTGCCCCAGGAATCTGCAGGGAATCCTTCTCATCCCCCCCCCCGGAGGGAGGGGGCACTGAGACCCGAAAACAGCGATCTCCACCACTTCAGTAATCTTCCTGTGTCCCTCTTTAAGGTGGAGACACACACCCTATTACTGAAAAGTAGCCCTCTGTCAGGGCTGAGGCTCCTAGAGCCTTTACTGAGCTGCTTAACAGCAAGCTCCCTACTTCCAACTTCACTCACTGAAGACAAACTGCAGACTCTCTCTTCAAAACTCCCAACGTTCTATCTAACTCCCTTTGCTGCAGATTCCAATGTGGCTCATGCAGCTGCGATAGTTCTATTGGTGATGTCATCCCTCAGTCTCAGCTGAGACTGAGAACAGAGTGAGACAGTGTGAAACCCATTTAACTGGAGTTTCACAAGCTGCCTTCCCTGCCTACCACTAGGTCTTACTGGGATTCTAGTAACCCGGTAACAAGGGGTTACACTTGTGTAACCCTAGATGGCGCTATCCCAGGGGCTACTACCCCTGCCTGATTTGCCACTAACAGGTTGAGGGGCCTGGATCCAATGGCGGGTGCCTCCACCCAGAGGTCAGGGTTTGCAATAGTTAAACTTACTTGGTCACAGTCCTCTGGGACACTGCAACCCCTTTCTTCCCACTAGTGGCCCACACAATATATCAGAATTACCTTCACAGTATACACTTACCCCAGGACTAGTTCCGCACTGGGACCTCCTGTGAAATAAGATACAGTGCAACAATCACAGTACAGTACTTTAACATAGACAAATACCTCAGGCAGTATAACTTTGCTGAAACAAGCAGCTCTGATTTATTTAGGGCATATAACAAGGACAGGGGAAATCAGGTTAATTAGCTTATCACTTTACTATCTACCTATGGCTCTGTGCACAGGCCTATCCTCTACCAGTTACTGTCCCTGGGTACCCAAGCCCTAGTGGCTAGTCCAAACCGTGGCAGCTGGTAGGGGCCTTTCACACAGTGAAAGAAAAATTAGCTTAAACAGTCAGCAGTACAGTGATTCCATTTGGATTTAATGTGGCATTCAACAGGGAGCGACCCTGAATTAGTACTCACACCTCCAAACAAGATAGGGTCCTTCAACGTCAGCAGGGCTACTTTTGAGCTCCACTAAACTCTTCACACATTTATATGGTAAAAAAGAAAGTACTATACCAGGCAGGTTGCTTCTATCCCGATCGCAATTACTGCACAATACCGGAGAACACACAGCAGATTCAGTTCCTGACAGACCGAGTGCAATTCAACAATTTCTCCAGTCTTCTACAGGGTGAGCCTGGTTTCTACTCTTCAGAGATCCTTTGATTCTTTCACAGGACGGATTCAGTCCTAACAAGCAGTTACACAAGCTGCAGACCGGAACTCTGGGCCTTACACGTTTTTGACTGAAACTGTGCACTGAAGGAGCACAGGGTTTCTTTCCTTCACTGCCAAAGCTAAACTGAAACTCCAACAGACAAAACCGAGCACTTCCTTTGAGTTCCTCCCAGTTCTTGACTGGATTGGCTGTCACTCACAATAGACTGCTGCTGTTGGTCCAAAAAGGGGCCTAAGTCTAAACTACATCTCCCAGAGTCACTGCCCATGCAATTCTCTTGTGGCTGGCTCAGATTATGAGTCCAAGTTCTGATTCGTCCAAGGCACCATTTTAGAGCTAGCTTACCCCACACTGATTGGTCCAGTTCAGCAGTTCCAAACCAGAATGGGGAACTAGGCAAACAGTTCTGACTGCAAAGAAAGCAGGTTAGACAAACTGTATTTTCATTATTACTCTAAATTATTTCTGGCAAACAGTTACATCTTTCAGATAGGTTTCCTTTGCACTCCTAGTGACTGCTAAAATAGAGTGAATTGGCAGCAGCTCGAGTGGTACTCAAACAGAGAAGCACACAGTCCCCCCCATACAAACTAATTATGTCTGCAAGCAGACAGCTCTTAAAGAGACAGTACCAGAGGCTCTAAAAACACTCACTGATAAATGGCTTAAATGCCAAACACTATTCAGGCTTGGAGCATTCAAGCAAGCTCCTGGAAGTCTTTTGTGAACCCCCATTTGCAGGGGGGTTACACTTGCATTTAAACACTTTCTCCAAAACAAATGGGACAGGGTCCTATTATACCCTGTCACACTCTCCCTGCATTATTACAGGAGTACCGACCTACTGAGGGATGGTCGACCCAGACCACAGCATCCCTCAACATCATTCTCCAGGTAATGCAAGGCACAGGCAGGTGACTTCACCACAGGCAGCAACAGTGAATGTCCCACCTGGCCCTGAACTCAGGAACTGGGCAGTCTCAACACCAGGGCCTCTCAAATAAATAGTCAGTCTTGGGACCAGGGGCTGTGCCAAGACCCCCAAAACCCTCACCTCACAGTCTCTCCATTTCTTCCTCCTCCATCTCTCTAAAAGCAATTCCTCTTAGGGGGTCCCACTCAGCAGTGGTCCTCTGGGCTAGCGCAGACTCAGCCCATCCCTATGCTGCAGGTCCCAAAGTCATTCCTCCTCTTCCTCTAGGCAGCAGTGGTTCTCCATCTTCAGGGAGAACAAATCCCCATGACCATCCCCAAACATGGGGCTCTAAACTAAGCGGCTGCCACCACGTCACTGTTCTCCCAAGCACTAGACTGCCAAAACCAAAAAACAAACCATAGTCTAAATGGCTGAGCGGACAATCACCCCCGCCCAAACCCCTCTATTTCTCTCTCTCTCTCTCTCTCTGTCTCTCCTCCTCCTCTGAATCTCTCCTTTTCTGTACTGCTCCTGCTTTTATTCTCTCCCTCTGAGTACCAAGAAACACCAGCCAAAAGCAGAGGTCCAGTCTGGACCAAAATCATGGGCCCAAAACCACCCTGCGCCCAACAGACCTACGGGACCTGAAGTCCCAAACTAAACTATTTACACTCCCCCCCCCCCCGGTGAAGTGGAGCAGCCGCTTCTTTAAATGTTTCTTAGCTGGTGGCCACACATGCACAGGCCACCATAACTATTTACATTATTTAATTTTTTCTTCTGAGTCCATGGGCCTCCCAAGCCCCCCCAAAAAATGCACCTGGAGGCACAAAACAACAACCCAGTGCTCGGCCCCTCTGCCACAGGCCAAGACACCAGGATCCGGCAGCCAGAGCCACAATGGGGCCTCAGTGTGCAAGTCCCCCTTTGAGGTACCCACGTAAACCATGCTGTGGGGTACCATGAGACACATTCCTCAAAGGTGAGCCCATTTGGAGGGCTTACGTATATAGTTTTGCAGCCATAACACCTTGACTGATTATTCTCTCTCTTCCTTTCATTTTCAGCTCTCCATGGCAGCAGGTGATTTAGGCAGGTCTGGATCCGCCTTATCCAAAATATAGGACGAAAAGTGAACCTGCAAGAGGTGATGATTGCTGCTCCACTGAGATGCCTATCTCTAATTTCTATCTTTTCTAACTTAACAGTTTTCTAGTAGAGTGCTGTTAACATGTATTCCTAATCTGTGATGGCTATATAATTATTTGCTGTCTACCCTCACTAGCACTACTTAAAATTAAATTAAGCATAATTGCAGAAATAATGTTATAATGCTGTACAGTGCTAATTACAGTACAGTAGTCTTTTTCTTAAGCATGTACTTATGTTTTTTTGTACAATGAATGTGTTTTATTTACTTATTTTTGTTTATTTGCACCTACCTTAGCTCCGGAGCCCCACTCCTTCAGGCTCTCATGCTGGCCCCACTCAGTGACACTTGACAGCCCCTGCCACCGCATAGTGCTCATCAGAGCTCTTCCGAAGTGTCTGACCCGTCAGGCATGACCTGACGATCTGCTTCTGGGTGAGAGGGAGTAACCCGGGCCAATCCTCTGCAGGAACAACATGCTGTGTGGCCAGGCAGTGTGAGGAAGCCTACCTGAGGCCGTCATCCAGTGCTACTAGCAGCCCTTTTTCAAATTTTCTGGGGCCTCAGCCACCTTCCTTGGTCTGTGCAGCCGCAACGACATCCTGGGGGCAGGGGCATTCAGTAGTGTATGTTTACCTGTGCCACCAAGAATGCCTCTGCTAAGCCACCATCATGAGCCGCTATGTGAACAGCACACAGCAACCCACCCCCGAGAGGGAAGCATCCACAGGACGCTCTTAGCTCCCTCCCTGTTAGCCTCTGCTCCTGACATGCCAGGCTTGGGGCGGAAATCCAGGTCACCAGAATTAATGTGTTTAGACTGTATTATTACTGTTCTCTGGTTCTCTTTGTTCACATCCCTCCACTACCACTGACTGTTGAGCTTTCTTTGTTAAACAGAGCACCCTGCTGGTAGCTCTGTGCTCATTACATCTCTGGTATATAAGGGACAGTTTAGCAAGCAAGATCCCACTCCCTGCTGAAGGTTACAGTTGAAGCACTGGGGCATTTTGTAGGTTAGCAGCTTCTCCCCTATTTGCACCTGTATGTATAGGCATCCTGAATTTGCTGCAATAAATCAACTGGATTGACACATTGTGTATCCTGTGGATTATTTCTGCATCAGACTGCATATCTGTTCTTGAGTGCCCGGCTTTGTTTGGACTTTCGTTCATAATACATGTAATTTCCACTACAACTGCTTTTTGCCCAGATTATTAGTGTTACTGTAGCTGTGATTGAAATGCTTAAAGAGATTCACTGACTTGTTTAAAATTGGGTTTGCACCACATATTCTGGTATCTTACCTTTGCAAAATGCTGTCTGTCTATATTTTACAAAATTTCTTCCAGTATTTTAGAATTGGAAGGGATTGTAACTTTAGCCCCAGCCGATTCCTTCCACTTCCCGGTCTCTGGAGCCACCCATGATCTATCCCCACATTCAGGCATGTAATGATGTGCACTCAGGGAGAGCATGGGGATGTGCTTTATTAAAGTCCATAGGGGCACCTTTAACATCGTTTTTGTATATAATAATGGTCTAATCAAGGGCAACGAGTGACTAACAAGGACTCGACTAACCTTGTTAGTCACCCAGTGCCCTTGATTAATCACCAAATGACCATTATTAGTTAACGCCACTTATATCGCCCTTGGATAAACCGGACAGTCGGTTTCAGATGGCAATTTTTTAAATCCATTTGCTGTTCTCATTGAAGCATGTAGTAAAAGCTAGTGTTAAAACGGACATTGTCTGCCTTGTATTTTGTCCCTTTTTTTAACGGTCTGCAGTACTCAGCAGGTTGTTGATGTTAATTAGCAGCTCATTATCACTCCACAGTGGCTTAATAGCCTGCAGCTTACCTCTGATTGCCTGCAGCTTCTCCCGTAGCACATAAATCTAACTAGTTCATGGCCCTGAGTCATCCTTCCAGTTCATTTGTGAATGTGCTTGTGGCAACAATGGCAACTGGAGGTCCAAAACGAAAAGCTCTGTCTCTGGCAGAGAAGGTTGAACTGCTCAACAAAATTAAACATCTACCACACATGAGTCAGCGTGACTTGGCTCAACACTTGGGTATGCCAAAATCTACAATAGCTGACTTAATGTGGCAGAAGGAGCAGCTAATGGCTGAATGGCATTCCAATGCCAATCCAAACAGGAAAAGGAAAAGAGAAGGGAAAGATGGAGAAGTGGAGGAAGCTCTTCTCCATTGGTTCGAAAATGCTTGCGGGCGTGATGCCCTGATCTCTGGCCCACTTCTCACCAATAAGGCTGAACAGTTGGCAACAACCTAGGGGCACACAAACTTCATTGCATCCGATGGATGGCTGAGCCAGTGGAAAGCACAAAATAAAATCAACTTTCGCTGGACCCACAGGGAAAAACTAAGTGCGGATGCTGCCAGCGCTATGCAGTGGGTCACAGATGTGCTGCCAGGATTGCTTGATGGCTACACCATCAATAACATTTACAACGCTGACAAAACTGGCCTTTTTTTTCACTGCATCGGCTATGGGACCTTAGCGTTCAAACAGAAAAATCTACTTAGGCAGAAAAAGGTCAAGGAGCGTGTCTCCCTTCTGGCCTGCTGCAATATGGATGGCAGTGACAAGCGTGAGCTGCTAGTGATTGGCAATCCACTGTCCCTCATTGTTTTCAAGGGGTTCATCATCTCCCAGTCACCTACAGATCCAATAAAACAGCTTGGATGACTGGTGAAATATTTACGGAATGGGTGAGAACATGGGACAGGCAGCTTAGGCGCTGAAAAATTGTCCTTATTCATGGACAATTTCGGTGGGCACCCGGCCATCCCTGGTTTAAAAAACATCAAGCTTGTGTTCTTACCCCCCATTATGACTTGTATTATCCAGCCCCTAGACCAGGGCATAATTTATTCCCTCTAGCAGCAATATGTACACTGCATACGACAGAAAGTACTTGAGGCACTGGACTCTGTCACTGAGCTCACTGCTAACCAGTGTGTTAAAAATATAACACTCCTCAACACAGTCCATTTGCTAAAGCAATCCTAGGATCGTGTAAGTCCCACAACAATTCAGAAGCTTTCGTAAAGCAGGTTTCTGGAAGGATGATCTGCCCCCTGACATGCCCAAGGAAACAGAGGAACATGAAATTGAACCTCCTCAGACTTCTGGTGACGTTGGCGCACTGATGGCTGCTTAGCCCTACGGCTCCCACCCCATCACAACAAAAATCTAAAGACATGGTAGCCAAAACCAATGCCTTCCCCAGCTAAAGCCACTAGGATGAAGGCTGGAAGACCTCCGCATACCCCTGTGCAAAAACTCAGGGAATTACTGCAGGTGGAACAGCAGGATGCTGTGGAGGATCGCGAAGTTGCAGGCGGCCTCCAGATAGCGACTCAGTATGGCGCGGGGATTTCCGGTGGGGCTCTCTAAAATGATTATGCAAATGGTCCAGACCATTCAAAAACCCGATCAGAACCTATCAGAACTCTACACTGACGTCAACTGCATAGATCACAAAACAGAACAACTGGAGCTTTGCCTCACACAAACAGCGGAACAGGCCGAAAGACACAACCAACATCTACTATACCTCCTAGCAGGGATCAGAGGGTTAACCCATCGTGTGGACGACTTGGAGGGTAGGAGTCAGTGCCAAAATATAAGAGTATATGGAGTTCCAGAGGGCGCAGAAGATAAGCACAAAGACACTGCTGCATTCTTGCAAGATTTGCTCCGGGACCTGCTGTCCCTCCTGGAAGATCTCGATATATCGATGGATCGTGCCCACCAATCACTCAGTCCCAGACCCCGCAACCCAGATGCCAGGCCAAGATCTCTGATAGCATGCTTCACCTTGTATAAATTGAAGGAAAAGGTGCTTGGCTTGGCAGCAGGGACCCCTAACCTACCAGAGCCAAAGGATCACCCTAGATAACGACCATACGTCTGCAGTCCACGAGGCCAGAAGACTTCTCTGGCCGATAGTAAAGCAGCTGAAGGCCAAATCTATCAGAGCCCAGGTCCTCTTCCCCACACGGTTAATGGTGGACACTGAAAAGGGAGTGAAAATATTTCCTGACCTACTGGCTACCTCTCAGTTCTTGCAATCTCTCTCTATTCTCACTCCATCGCTAGCTAAAGAAAAGTTGGAGCGTGATCTGCTGGCATCCACGTGGTCCATGGCCCAGAAGGGAGCGACTCTCCCAGGATCCACCAAAAAGATGCCCTCATCAAATCTGATTCGGATGTTTCATCATTGCTGCTGAGATATGGAGACCCCTCCAGAGTCGACAAACAGGCCCTGCACCTAAGAGAAGGCCCCGATCCTAGTTAATCTGATGCAGCGAATACCTGAGCCAGAAGGAGTAAAAAGGTCAGTCTCTCCCTGCTTTTTTCCTTCAGTTTTCCTTCGGCCATGACTCTCCTGGAATTTGCGTGTTAGCCTGACTCCTCACCCAGTTGGTTGGCAGACTCCCCCCACCCCGTTGCCTCGTCTCCTCTGGTCTGCACTTACGGATCTTTACTCGGTCGGCTGAGTCATTGAACGAGAGCCTGATCTGCTGCCTCAAGGAACTTGATGGACAGACGGCTCGCCTGCTCCTCTCCTGGTCAGAAGTTTTGGACTTCCCACTATAGGTAGGCCATAGGAGCCTTGACTTTGGGGGTGACTCTGGGGAAGAGAGAAGACTAAAGGGTGAATTTGGGGTGAGGGAGCGGGAATGCCTGGTCAAAGTGGGGGAGAGCAAATGTTCTTTTGATGTTGGGGGGCTTGGAAGGGACTGGGGGTTGGACACTAAACACAAGATGGTCCCTCCGAGTACCCTCTAAGGACCCGAGGGGTGTCCTGGGAGGCTTATGACTCACATGGCTGTCTGATTCCAGGACAGGGGTCTTGGGGAGGGCAGCATGGGAGGATTGAACCCTCACCCTCTTGGGAGTAAAGGACTGCACTCGTAGGGATACCATGATTTAAAGCTCATGGTCAAGCAGTCATAACCCACTGGAAGACTTGAGGGGGAGGAGATACATTTACAGTACACACATACAGTATGGCTCATTACGTTGTTTGGTATTTAAACTAAAGTCATGAGGTTGTGGGGGGGGTGGGGATACAGGCGATGCATGCTTATATGACTGCTGCCGTCATAGGGCTAAGCCCTAAAAGGGGAATATCCCTTCAGCTAATGGGGTGTCTCTTTCTTTATCTGAGCTCCCTATTCCCAGTTGCATATGTGACTGCCCATAAGCTGGGTTCGCTCCAGCTTACCCTTGGAAGTCATCACATTCCCACTGCATTGGGTGGCTATCCGGGCCTGCCTACCCGGACGCCCTCGACACACTACAGTCTCACTGCCCCCACATGTTATAGGACGGTGAGACAGGTTTGTACCTCGTTGGCGGTAGTTCATGTTGAATGGTTACAGTTTACAGTTGATAGTTGTATGGGTCATCATTCTATAATTACTCAGTCTAATATTGGGCTCGTACAGAAAAAATATTGTGAGCACCGAAAGTCAAAATGTTGCAGTAGAGTTATTAAAGATGTCTAGTCGATTCTCAAAGATTCTCTCATTTAACATAAATGGGAGCACCAGTCCGGTGAAGAGAAAACAGATACTAAGATATATGTCACTCCAAAATGTGAAGTCAATTTTCTCCAGGAGACACACTTGTTTCCTTCAGAAGTATTAAAACTAAGAACCAGGAGCTTTCCTCAGGTGTTCCACTCCTCGCTCCAAAAGGGTAGGAAGAATTTTACTTGTGGCCTCCTTCCCCTTCGAAGTGGAGGAGGAGGCGGTGGTGAACCCGTGTGCAAGATACATTATAGTCACTGGTAGGGTCCAGGACACACTGGTCACTCTGGCCAATGTCTATGCCTCTCCAGGCTCACCAATCTCTTTCTACTCCTCTCTTGTTCAACTGATTGCTGAAAAAGCGAGGGGTATCTTGATTATGGAGGGGAGAATTGGAATCTATTTTTTTTTTTTATTTCTTTTTATTCAAAAGATTTTTTACAATACTACACATTGGACAGTGCTGTATAAAATAGATACATAGATTGTATGATAAAAATACAGATAGGTGGATTATATTTGATTGAAGAAGTAACAAGAAATACATTTTGTTAGATCTAGTTATCCAGTGGATGTAGCTGTGGGTCCTTAGGCGGGTATGGGAATGATGTAGGGCAGGGATATTCCATGAATAGCTGACCCATATTCGGGGTTGATGGGTTTAAAGTGCCAAATCTAAATTCTGAGAAGTAACATATTGGGAACATTGACTCAATTTTCGAACTTGTATTATGGAGCTTCCCCGAAGCTCTAAGTTAAAAGTCTCAGCTTTATAAATTTCTGACATTATTTGTCTCCAGTTTTGTAGTGTGGGGATCTGTGTTCTCATCCAACATCTCGTGATTGCTTTTTTAGCAGCCATGAAAAATATTGGTAATATGGTCTTCTCCCGGCGGGGAGCATGGTCCGGGTACACCCCCAAAAGGAATTGCTCGGCTGTTAGCTCTGTGGGTTCCGAGAACAAAGTGGTTAGTTCATTTTGGAAAGTTAGCCAAAACAGCATGAGGTATGGGCAGGTCCAGAAGACGTGAGAGAGAGTGGCCCGGGGACTCCCACATTCCCTCCAGCACCTACCGAATGTGTCCGGGAGATACTTCACTAGGACTGAGGGGGCCCTAAAGTATCCTGAGTGACATTTCCAAGCAAATTCCCTCCAGTACGGGGATGAGGTTAATTTTACCTCAACCATTGTCGTTTTTAACCATACTTCAGACGAGATCTGTAATTGCAAGTCTCTGTTCCAGGCGGACAACGTTAAAGATGTGACGTTGGAGAGTCCAGATTGTAATTCTGAGTATATTAGGCCAATTATATGGGACCCTTATCTCCCCTCATTGGCGTTGATGAATAGTTTAAGTAGTTTTGGCATTGGAGAAGGGATTCTAGGGGATATTACATTATTTCTTAGAAGATGGTTTCGGATTTGAAAGTAACGAAAGAGATCCGAGGACCTTAGGGGGAATTGAGACTGAAGCTTATCAAAGGGGATAATGCCTTTGGGGGAGAGAAACTGGTATATATGTGATAGGCCCAACGACCACCATTGAGAGAAAGCTTGATTCATATAGTTGGGAACACATTTTTCATCTTGAGATATTAATTTACAAAACTCAAACAAATGCTGGATGGGGCCTGCTTTTCTTAGTTGTTTCCAAAGCTTATAAGTTTGAGCTGTAATACCAGTGAAGGAGGAAGGGCTTAAGGAGTTACCATCTGTGGAGAACAAAATCTTCTTGATATCGTATAAGTCATTGAGTTGGAATTCTATGGACTTCCAGGGGGAGTTATATGAGGTTGTAAGCCATAATATAAGGGTTCGGAAGAATGCAGCTTGTGCGTATAGGAGGAAGTCTGGGAGGTTCAGGCCACCTTGTTTAAGGGATAGTTTAAGAATGGGAAGTCTAGTTCTGGGTTGGTTTTTCCCCCAAATAAAATTTTGAATCATTTTGTTCTACGAAATAAAGTAAAATTTGGAAGGAAAGCAAGGGATAGTCTGAAGTAAATAAAGTGTTTGTGGGAGGATATTAGTACGTAGTGCTAGAATTTTTTGGTGTAAGGAGGTACAGTACGCGGACCATTTGTTTAGGTCTGATTGTATTTGGATTGTTGGGGGTTCAAAATTGGAGAGTTCGATGACTCCTGGGTCGTGCGGAAGATGGATCCCCAGGTACTTTATTTTAGTAGTCCTCCATTTAAAAGGGGAAAGCTTTTTAATCTGGGGAGGGGGAGAGTAATTGAAAGATAATATCTCGGTCTTGTTTATGTTTAACTTGAATTCTGCTAATTTCTCGAATTGAGTGAATATTTTCCAGGCCGATTGAATCGATTGTGAGGGGGATAATAGTGTTAGCATGATATCATCAGCAAATAAGCCTACCTTGTATTCAGTTTGCGCTATTGGGACCCCTTCCACAGCGGGGGTGTTTCAAAGGCAAGCAGCCAGGGGCTCAATAAACAGAGTGAAAAGGTAGGGGGACAGCGGGCATCCTTGCCTGGTCCCACAAAATAGGTGAAAGGGGTAAAAAGGGAACCATTGACTGTGAGATAGGCTTTCGGGAGAGATATAATTTTTCTAGGATTCAATGAATTGTGGTGGGAAATGAAATGCTTTGAGTGTCTCCCATAGAAAAGGCCATGAGACCCGGTCAAAGGCCTTCTCAGCGTCAAGACTTATAAAGACAGCTGGGATCTGCCTGGTCCGAACAAATTCTTGAAGCAGCAGGACCCTACGTATATTATCCATTGTGTTTCTATTTTTAACAAAACCAGTTTGTCGGGGTGAATTATTGTGGGAATTAAGTTTTCTAATCTAGATGATAAGATGGCAGTATAAATTTTATAATTAACATTTAAGATGGAAATTGGTTTATAAGATTTGGGGTCAGTGGGGTCTTTATTAGGTTTTAATATAGGGGCTATTGTGGAGTACTCCCACGGGGGGGGGTTCCTCCCCGGGATATGTCGTTAAAGAGTGCCTGGAGTTTTAGAGTTAAAATTTTTTTAAACTTTTTATACCATTCTGGGATAAATCTATCTGGGCCCGGGCATTTTCCTTGTTTAATATGTTTGTCTCTTCAATCTCAAATTCCGTGATCGGGGCAATCAGGGAATTAATTTGTCGAAGAGTAAGGGTTGGGAGATTAGCTTGGGTCAAGATTTGCATGACTTCTGTATAGTTTAATGGTCCTGGAGGGGAATAAAGATTGGCGTAATAGTCCATAAAGGCCTTTTGTATGTGGGTAGTAGAATGATGGGTTTGACCCAATGAGGGATTCCTGAGACGAAGGATTGTAGAGGATGCTTTGTTATTTTTTAGCCTATGAGTTAAGTACTTAACACTCCTAGGACCCCCCTCGTGAATAGTTTGATGAAGGTAGTAGAGGGATTGCCGGATTTTATTATCTATGATTTTCTGGAGGTCTGCCTTCATATTCCTGATTAAGTGCTGAAGGTCTGAGTCACCCTCTCTGTAAAGTAGCTGAAAGTTCTTAAGTTGATTAGTTAGTCTATGATACTCTATGTCTCTTTCCTTGTTTTTTTTTTTTGGAAGAAAATGCTATTAGTTCCCCCCGGATTGTTGCCTTCATAGCGTCCCACAGCATTCCCTGAGTTAGAGAGGGGTCAGTGTTTTCTGCAAAAAATCTAGGGATTTTAATTCATAGGGAGTCTAGAAGATCTGGGTCTGATAGATCAATAGGGTTAAGCCTCCATAACAATCTCTTTCCTTCCCTACCCAGGTCAAGAGAGATAGTTAATGGATGGTGGTCTGATAAGAATTTCGGGCCTATACTGATGTCCTGAATCAAAGATAAGTGTTCATAAGTGGTCAGGAAGTAATCTAACCTTGAGTTGGTTTTGAATCTAGGGGAGTAATAGGTATAACCAGGATCCGAGGGAAAAATTCCACGCCACACGTCAATCACACCTAAGTGTTCGATTGACTTCCTAACGTGTCTAGCCGTGTTGTTATTGCTATGACTATGGGGTTTTGAACAATCCAGGTATGGGGATAAGGTCAAATTTAGGTCGCCACCCATAATCAGCTGTCCCTTCAGGTTAGAAAGAAGGACTGAAATGAAGCGTTTGTAAACCGGGAGGGTTGAACCGTGAAGAAAGTAAATGTTGGTTAGCGTAACCTGTTTACCGAATAGTGTAGCTTGTAGAATAACATATCGTCCACTAGGGTCGATATGCATGTGCTGGATTTCCAATTGAGTATTTCTGGGACTCACGATGGCCGTACCTCTTTTTCTGCCCCAGGGTAGGATGAGGCCACCACTTTATATCTCCCTCCCATTTCAATTTAAGGTGTTCCGCCTCAGAAAGGTGAGTTTCTTGCAGGAAGTTTAAATCTGAGGTTTGTTTGGATAGACATTGCATTAGTCTGGCCCGCTTAATTGGATCGTGTATCCCATTAATGTCGTGGGAAAAAACCCTTACCAGATTAAGCATAGGCATCTCTGTAGAAGAGGGTATTGTTTTTAATTATATGTTTTTTTTCTATCCAGGGAGAAGATGGAGGGAGAGACCTGGACCACACTACCCCCTGAGAGAATAGGACCCCGGCCTCACCCAGTCTATTGAAGGATTCTTACAATCTTTTGTCAATAAATTTACTATGTGAAAAAAGAACCAGTCCACTGTGTAGTTTTTTATCACCTTCAATCCCCCCCACCCCTGTTGGCCACACTGTTGGGGCCAAGTTAAACCATAAAACAAAACTATATACAGAATTGAATTAACCCAACATCTTATCCCCTCAGTTTTCGCATGTATTTCATAGTAGTGGTTATATAAGGTATTGTCTGAGGAAAAACCTATATACAATGAGACTTCCAAGTGGAAGGAGCTCATCTAGAGCTACTTGAAGGATCTCCAAATCAAAGGGCCTGAGAGGACCCTGTTGGAGAAGGGGTTCTTAACCTGGACCCAGAAGGTAATTTCCGGGTACAGGAGTCGAGCCCCTAAGGGAGCGGTATCTAGACCACTCCTGAGGTGGTTTGGTAACTACCTGTAAGGAAAGTGTTGAATAGAGCTACTGACTAGCTCAATGCCTCAACCAGAGTAGTGTGGCTAAGTTCTCAATTTTAAGGGAGGGGATTATAAAGTAAGATATTAAGGAGAATAAGGGTAGAAGCCCTATTTGTTAGTTCCATTATGTTCTCCGACCCTCAGCGTGAGAAAGAAAGGAAGAGAAGAAAGAAACAAGAAAAAAAGGGGGGGGAGAGAAGAGGGAGGAGATCTGTCCCACCTGTCTACCCCTTTGTGTGTGATATATCATGTGGGGGGGAACCTTTAGATTCCCTATACTCCCCATGGTGGCGTGCCGATGGTGGACCCCCTCTCCCACCTCTCTCCCAACAGGTGTTCCGACTGACCCCGGAGGTCTCAGCTGCAGATCAGGTATCTTTGTCGATTCTGCGGGGAGACCCCGGATGTAAGTAGGAAGCATCTGGCTCCCGCCTCATCGGGAGGACCTCCCTCCCGAGGCCAATGGGAGAGAAGAGCCCAAATTGTCCAACCGGGCGGGAACCAGTCACCTGAGCTCAGCCCCGAGTAGTGGGGAGGTCATAGAACATGACAGATAGGAGGGGAAGGAACCATTACTAGATTATGAATTATGAGTGTAGGGGAGGACCGAGTCCCGGGCCAGGAAGTCTAGAGGCCCGTCTCAATAAGGAGGAACTCCCAAAAGTGAGAGAAAGAAAAAAAAAAGGGGGGGGCAGCCAAGGGTAACATAGAATCGTTACTATTCCGTTAGTTAGGCTGGTAGTCAACAAGTACAGCCTGGGTTTAGAGTGGGGTGGAGTAGTGTGGGGAACATGCCACTCCTGGGTAGGAGGGTACATAAGGTTAAAATATGCTATTTGGGGTGATTATGAACCAAGGGGGAGAAAGAGGGAAGGGGGAGTCAACCTGCCACAGAAAACAACCCCTCGGCCCGAATCAGACCCCACAGGGCCCGCCCCGGGCAGAGGACCAATCCGCAAATCAGCTCCAGGAAGGCAAGCAGATCTAAATTATTCCGAGGTTCAGGTCCCCTCTGCAAACTTCACCCCCTCAGGACTTGTTATAACTATGTGCCTGAAGAGCTTCCCCCATCAAACCCCGTCAGGAGAGAGATTCCCCCCCCCCGGGGCAAGAGAAGGCACCTCCCCCCAGCACTCCACAGAGTAAGCAATCAACATGAGGTCGGGTTACACTTCTCGACCCAACAGCCTCATTTTGGTTTTATCAGGGTGACAGAAGGCACGAGAAATTAGTGGATTCACCGGGAGGAGGAAGAATGAGGAGAGATCTCAGGAGGACAAGGTAAAGCTCTTCCTCGTTTTTAACTCCGGATTTCTCCTCTCATAGTCAAAGGCTCAGGAGGATAAAAGTGATAAGGGGGTGGGTGGGGAGGCGGCAAGCCCTGCAGAGCAACACAGGGGACAAAGCAAGAGCTGCCATAGGGACATTCCCCATCAGGAGGGAGGCTTAAGGATCATGGGGTGAGAGGCCCACCAACCGAGAGGATCAACTGGAGCATCAAGGCCTTCTCTCTCGGCCCCAGGTTTGCGCACCACACCAGACCCACTCCCAGTACTCATCTAGGCCCACCCCCGACCGAGAAAGGCTAAGTCTTGGCAGATGCGGGTAGCAACCTCCCTCAGTAACTGGCTGCCCAAAAAGGAACCCCAGCTGGCAAGGGGAGACACAAGCCCCACTGAGCTGACCTGCTTCTATCACTCTCGCCAAGCCAAGGCCCACACAGCCCAAGAGGAGGCAAGAAATGGGGAACAGAACAAGGACCGAGGAGGCGCGGGGGGCCCGGAGAGGCCATCAGGAGAGACGACCACCGGAGCGGCGCAGGGTCCAGAAGAGAGAGGAGATCAAACACCAAGGGGGACCAGATTAAGAGGGTGAGAAGGGCCCCTCACCATCGAAGCCCCCAGGGAATAAGCGGCCCCCCCAACTACCAACAATCCAGCCAGAAGAGCACAGCCCGAGACCCGGCCGCCCCCCTACCCAAGCCCAGCAGATCTACCGCAGCCCTCCGTGGCAAACAGCTAGCAAAGAGATGCCTCGATCAGTAGGAGGGAGGGTGCCGGAGCAGCAGATCCGCAAGGAATCTAATTTTCAATAGGGCCCTGGATACCCCCTCCCAGATACCAAACCCTGACTTCAGAAAAGCACGCTCTTTTAAAAAAATTCTTGAGCAGGTGGGGCTAGTGGATGTCTGGAGAGAAAGGTATCCTAGGGTTAGGAAATATACTTGTTACTCCTCTAGGTTCAAAATATTTGCTAGACTGGATACCTTCTTTACCTTCTCGAAGGACTTGGCCAGGTTCCCAGCCATGTGGATAGGAACATCTGCACTATCGAACCACAATCCGATCTTTTTGGAGATAGATCTTAACCTCCCCACAAAGAAAATGCACTGGAGACTAAACTGCTCTCTCCTTTGAGACAAGGACATAGTTACAGAAATCAAGCAGCATATTGCCAGAACCCTGGAGGAGAATTCTAGAGGGGGACCTACCACGCAGATCATGTGGGATACCATTAAGGCCTCGGTCGGGGGAGGCTTATTGCCATCGCCACTGCTAGGAAGAGGGCGACTAATCAGAGGCAACAGGAACTCATGACACACATTAGACACCTAGAGGAGGCACAAAAACTTAAATGGGAAATGACTAGGGATCTGGAGCTTAAAAAATATAGGAGGGACCTAGGGGATCTCCAAAAGGCAGAGGCGGAGAAAGCCCTCTTTTTCCTGAAACAAAAATATTATGAAGTGGGACCTAGGGGAATCAGACTATTAGCTTTCCAACTTAGACAACACCAGGCCAAGGCCACCATTATCAAAATAACCTCCCCAACTACTGGTAAGACAGTCACCAAACTAAATCAGATTGCTGAGGCCTTTGTCTCTTACTACTCGAACTTATATCAATCCCCCAGTGAAACAACGCTGGAAGAAAAGACGGGTTTTCTGGCCTCCCTCTCCCTGCCCACTCTTTCCCTGGAAGCAGGGCAATCTCTAACCAAACCAATTACACATACTGAGATCCTAAACACAATTAAAGAATTAAAAACAGGTAAATGTCCAGGACCAGATGGCTTCAGTGCTGAGTTCTATAATACACTCAGGAAGGAGGTGATTACCCTCCTCTCGGAAGTCTACACAGACATCAGGAGGGACGGAAATCCTGTTCCACCTTCCTGGCAGTATGCCACCATTTCCCTGATTCACAAGGAACATAAGGACCCAACCTGATGTGAATCTTATAGACCTATCTCATTACTTAATTCAGACTATAAAATCCTCACCTCCATCATAGCATCTCGCTTAAATCTTCTTTTATCAGACCTGATCAATCTAGATCTGATGGGCTTTGTCTCAAGCCGTCAGGCCTCGGACAGTGTTCAGACCACTCTTAACACTATCGACTCCATCCATTGCTCCCGGACACCTGCATGTCTCATAGAAACAGAGAAACATAGACTTTGACGGCAGATAAGGACCATCTAGTCTGCCCATTTCCCTACCTACAGGATAGGCCGTAGATCCTAGTTAACCAACAGCCTATTTCTTCCTACCCCCCACAAGAATTGCCTTATGTCTGTCCCATGCATTCTTGAATTCTCCCACAGTTTTAGACCCCACAACCTCCTCAGGAAGGCTGTTCCATGCATCCACAACCCTCTCTGTGAAATAATACTTCCTCACATTGCCCCTGAACCGCCCTCCTTCTATCTTTAAATTGTGTCCCCTTGTTCTTGCAAGTCTCTTTTTCTGAAAGATGCTACCCTCTTGGACTTTGTTGATTCCACTGAGGTACTTAAAAGTTTCTATCATGTCCCCCTCCCCTTCTTTCCTCAAGGGTATACATATTAAGCTCCTTTAGTCTCTCCTCATACGGCTTCTCTTGCAGACCCTGCACCATTTTAGTTGCCCTCCTCTGGACTACCTCTATCCTGTCTATGTCCTTGCGGAGATGGGGTCTCCAGAACTGGACACAGTACTCCAGATGGGGTCTCACCAACTGTCTGTACAGAGGAGTAACAACTTCCTGTTTTCTGCTGCTGATGCCTCTCCCTATACATCCCAGTATACCCCAGCCCTCCCTACTGCCTTCTCACATTGCTTGCTAACCTTAAGGTCATCTGATATGATTATCCCCAGGTCCCTTTCCTTTTTTGTTGTTGTTACTACCTCCCCACCCATTGTGTATTCTTCCCTGGGTTCTTGTTTCCCAGGTGCATTATTTTGCACTTCTTTGCATTGAATCCTAGCTGCCATACTTCTGACCATTCCTCCAACCTTGCCAAGTCCCTTTTCATCCTTCCCGCCTCATTGTGTATCCAACCCTGTTGCAGATCTTTTGTCATCTGCAAAAGGCATACCTTTCCTTCCAGTCCCTCTGCAATGTCACTGATGAAGACATTAAAAGGACTGGACCCAATACTGAACCCTCAGTTGCCCACTAGTAACCTCTCTTTCTTCAGAGTGGACTCCATTTACAATTACCTTCTGTGTCCTGTTGTGGAGCCAATGTTTTCCAGGCTACCACCCTGGGACCCCTCCCAGGCTGGTTAATTTGACTATTAATCTTTTGTGTGGGACTGTGTCAAATGCCTTGCTAAAGTCTAGGTAGGCCATGTCCACAGCCCTCCCTGGTCTACTACTTTGGTCACCCAGTCAAAGAAATCTATTAGATTCATCTGACATGACTTCCGCTGTGAATCCATGCTGCCTTGGGTCCTGTGCTCCACTGGCCTCTAGGTACTCAACTATTTCCTTCAGAGTGACTCCATCACCTTCCCTACCACAGAGGTCAGACTGACAGGTCTGTAGTTTCCTGCCTCTGTCTTGGTCCCACTTTGTGAAGGGCAATCACACTGCCTTCCTCCAGTCCTCGGGTACCACCATCCTCCCATGATTTATTAAAAGAGTAGCCAGTGGTTTCACTAGTTCCTCCTTAATTCTTTTAGAATTCTGGGTGAATTCCATCAGGACTCATTGCTTTGTCCACCTTCAGTTTTAGGAGTTCTTGCAAAACCCTTTCTTCTGTGAAAGGACTGGGATCAACCCCCCTATCAAGAGTGCTTCTGTTAATTGGATTAGGCACTTCCCACTCCTCTGTTGTGAATACTGAGCAGAAATATTCATTCAGTATCCCTGCTTTTTCACTGTCCCCCTCTGCCCACCCACCGTTCATTCTATTCAGCCTCACTATCCCTCCTTTTGTCTTTCTATGCTCGTTGATGTACCTATAAAAGGTTTTATCCCCCTTCTTAACCGAGTTGGCTATCTTTTCCTCAGTTTGGGCCTTTGCTATTCTGACTTCCCTCCCTGCTTCCTTCTGCCTTAACTGGTACAGCTCTCTGTCCTGCTCCTTCTGTGTTTCCTTATACTTCCGGAATGCTATCTTTTCTTCCTGACTTTCACAGCCACCTCTTTTGAGAACCATAGTGGCTTTTTCTTTCGTTTGATTTGTTTATTTGCTTCACCCAAAGGCTTGTTGCCCTTTGTGATGGCAGTTTGATGATTCCCCATTGTTGCTCCACACCTCCTTCTAGCCTGTTTGCTAGTGCTTTTCTGAGGCACTCTCCCATCTTGCCAAGTCAGCTCTCCTAAAGTCCAGTACCCTCACTTTGTATGGCTTGACTCTGTAGCTGAGTTTAACGTGAACCACACTGTTTGATGGTCACTTGTCCCCAGATGGCAACCCACTTCTAGATCTAGAGATCTTCTCCTGCCCCGGTTTGAGAGTCTACGAGGTCTAAGATTGCTCCCTCACCCGTGGGTTTCTGAAACACAGCTGTCTAATGCCTGCCACCTGTAGGGCATCAAGAATGGCCCTGCTCTTGGATGTGGCTGCAGCAAATGTGCTCCAGTTAACATCTGGCATATTCGGGTCTCCCATCAATAGTATCTCCCCTTTCTCTGCCATTCTAAGAATGCCTTATATCATATCCTTGTCCTCATCATATCCTCATGAGCCTGGATGCGGAAAAGGCCTTTGATAAAGTCTCTTGGCGTTTTCTATTTTTAGTACTTAAGACCATGGCCTTTCCGAGCCCATTCATAGATAGCATAAAAACACTGTACACCGTCCCACAAGCCTATGTAAGGGTTAATGGGAGTTTATCAGAGAGATTCAGACTGAGCAGAGGTACCAGGCAAGGTTGTCCCCTTTCCCCCCTACTGTTTGCCCTTTATATTGAGCCTCTGGCTGAAGCTATTCGCCAGTCAGAGACCATTCGAGGAATCGAGGTGGGGGGGCTGGAGAGAAGAATTTCCCTCTATGCAGATGATGTGCTCCTTTCCCTCTCAGAACCAGAGCTGTCCATCCCTCAGGTGTGGTCAGTGCTGGAGGAGTTCGGGAAACACGGGGGATACTCGCTCAATTAAACTAAGACGGAAGTGCTTAGTTTCTATTATACCCCCCCTCTCAGACAATCCTACCTCTGAGATGGAAGGCTGAGAAGATGAAATATCTAGGCACATTTATTACTAAATACCTATCCCAACTCTTGAAGGCTAACTACAACCCACTGATAGATCAGATTAAGAAGGACTTTGAGAGATGGACCTTAACTAACCTCCCAATGTACTCCAGGATACAAACAATCACTATGAATGTCCTCCCCAGATTCCTATATCTATTTCAGAGTCTCTCTCTACTCATACGCAGATCACAATTCCCTATTTGGCACAAAATAATCTCAAAATTCATTTGGAACGGGGACTTCCGGTTGGGACATGGCCGCGTGAACACGCAAGGATTCAGGCTCCTCCACTACCTTAATCCAGAACAACACTTTCCCCCCGATAAAGAGGCAAGCAAAATAATAAAATTGCAGTGAAGAAGACCAGGTTAACAAAGAGAGCCCCTGGACTTAACAAAAATATCAATCGAGGGTATGTCACGCCAAGAAAAGAATCACTTTCACCTCCTGCAAGATCTTCAAGATACCGACGAAAGTGGCCTAATAGACTCGGATACATCCTCTCTAGCTACCCAACCAGTAGAGCCTAAACGTGGGAAAAAAGGGGGCAAAAAAAAGCCAATGCCTGAGAATGCATCAACGGAGGTAATCCTTCAAGCTATATCTGAATTCCGAACAGAAATGAGGGATGCCCTAAAAGAGATAACGCACCGATCTGGGAGATCTTCAAACTAGAGTTTATGAGATGGAAACACAGACAGCAGAAAATACGAGCAAAATAAACAATTTAGAGAAAGCAATACATTCAATAGCAGAGGAACAGTTATTTCTATCAATGAGACAAGACATGGAAAATAGGGGGAGAAGAAAAAATATACGGCTGTACGGTATACCAGAGGGAGAAGAAGGAAACGACGCCATAGCTTTCTCTGATTATTTTCTACATTTGACCCTGCATCTAGGCCCAGAAATACAAATAGACATTGAAAGGGCACATCGTGCATTGGGGGCTCGCCCATCAAAACCCGACGCCAGACCCAGGTAATTTGTAATCAGATTTAATAGTTACTACCAAAAAGACCAAATTTTATCCAAGGCCTGGCATAAACAGAAAGTTATGCTTGGGAAACATCAAATTATTTTCGACAACGATCATGAGCCAGCTACGCAACGCTCAAGAAGAGAATACTCTCCGTTACTCCCCCTACTACGAGCTTTGAACATTAAGTTTCGGACCCCTTACCCAGCGAAACTGACAGTTCAATTACCAAATGGTCCTATTACATATAACACAGCATTAGAGGCAAAATCCGATTTAATCCAACGAGGCATATTCTCAAATACTGATCCCAAGTTACAAATAAAAAACTGGCAACTACCTTCAGGGCCTGCCCCACAGGACGCAGAACAAAGGGAGAATGGCGATCGGAGACTACAGGCTCTGTTGGACAAAATTAGAATCCTGAGAAACCCCACTATACAACCACCCTGAGGATTATAGAACTTGAGAAAGGTACTGTTTCTTTTTAGTGGGAGGAGGCCTGGGGGGGTTAGCGAATGGAGGAGGAACGACCGTGTGAGAATGGATGGGGTGGAGGACGAGATATGGCTCTCTAGAGATATACATACCAGATCAGCAAAAGGGCCCGTAATATACAGAGAGCCCATATCAGAATGCAAGTGAGCGTTCGTCCTTCCCCTGTTCACCACTAGAACGTGTTGTCGTTAACCTCTCCTTCTGACCCTGGCCTCAATATCCTACGGAGGGGACCCCCCAACGGATTATTTTTCATGGAGAACAGTATTGAGAGAATCACCAAACTAAAAAGCAACACAGCCGTTTATGTGTTAGAGGACAGAGAAGCAGTCATTCCTTTGGGCTGTATAACTGGAGACATAATTTCGGGCACGGCCCCAAGAGAACATAATTCAGATGTCGCCCAGGAGAAGGAAGTGATTAGAGGACAGAATGATTTCTAAATTAAGAAACCTGATGACAAAAACAGTTAAAGGGTTAGACAGCGGGTCCTCTTCTACAAGGCAGATCATACTATTTTGACACTATGGACTTCCTATGGCATTATCTAAAGAATTGGAGAGGGGAATAATTTCTCAGAAATTATTTTAGGTTTTAGACCAAAAGAAGGTTTAACCTAGGAGATGCATAAACTTTAAAATGGATATATTAAGAAACGATCTAGAGATATAGTAGAAATGTTTGATTCCCAAATGTTTGAGAATTGAAACTGAAATCAGGATGTTTTATGCACAAAACACTAGAGGGCGTTAAAGAACAAATCTCGCCTAAAGGCAATGACATTTAAACTACAAATGATGCCCTGAATAGAAGGGAAGCAGCCTTTTTCTGTTAGTTCTATAGTTCAATGGATTCTTCCTTATGTTTAAAAGATTGGCAAAGGGGAAATATTACCTTGTTTAATATGGCAGGGGCAACAGGAGCCCTTCCTTTTAGATCTGGACAGATACAAAATGATCTGAATAGATTAAAATTATAGTCCCACCACACCAGGACTAGTGACAGATAGAAACTAGTTCCTGGAGAGGGAGTTCCCTCTCAAGTGGGCATCGATCCACGATCAGTGGATTACTCCCCACTTACCCAGGGGAAAGGGAAGGGAAAGATTTTTCCTTTTTCTTTTCCTTTCTTCTTTCTATCCCTGGGATCCGGGTAGGAGATGTTTGAATCTCCCCCATTAGTGGAAGATCACTTGTATATAGTTTTCTCCTTCGGGAGATTTGAGGTTGTAGGTTTTGAATTATTGTGGTTAGTATGTTTATTTGTTCTTTCAGTTAAAAAAAATGTTGGTGACAAATCAGTTAAAATAGGGCAGGGACTTCCAGGTTTGGCGGCAGGTGGTGGAGGAGTGGTAAATGGAAGAAGTAATTTCAAAACAATATCCAGGAATGCTGTAATAGGTCTGATTGGACTCCTGGAAGGAAAAGGGAAAATTTCCACAAAAATCTGTATCCTTCTTCCATCCTACGACCTCAGACGCTGCGCCAAAAATACAGACAGGCTGTTCTTATCATGGGACAATGGCTAACATACCGGCCAAAATTTATTCACAAAATGTAAACGGCCTACACTCCCCTATCAAGTGATATAAAGTAATGCATCATTTGGGCAAACAGGGAGCTGATATTTATTTTCTTCAAGAATCCCATCTTTCCTCATCGGAACATTTAAAGTTACATTGGGGTGGGCGCAACCAGATACTTGCCTCCTCTCATTCGAGTGGCCATAAAAGGGGTACTGTTATCTTAATCCCCTCCTCAACCCCGATTGAAATACAGGATACTTTTATTGACCCCCAAGGTCGGTATGTGATCATAACAGGTATACTTTTTTCACAAACGGTTACCTTGGTAAACACATACCTTCCACCACAGACTCCACTTTCAGTAGTCAAGATTTTTCTACAAAGGGTTATAGAGAAGCTTAAAGGAATCCTTATAATGGGCAGGGACTTTAACATAACATTCCATCCTCATTTGGATTCCTCGAATCCTAAACCGCAGAGGTTATCAAGGACAGCAAAATATTTAAAAGACAATCTATCCTTTCTGGGAATAGAGAATGTATGGAGAAAAATATTTCCTTCTAATCCAGGGTTTACCTTTTTTTCAGGGAGACACAAAACATATTCTCAACTAGATTATTTTTTCATAACAGGAGAGCACCTCACCTTAGTACAGGATATACAGGCAGAACCCCGGATTTTATCAGACCATAACCCTTTAATTCTTAAAGTTAATTTGGGAAAACAGAAAAAACTAAAACTTTGGAGATTTAATAATTCTTTATTACAAGACCAAGAATTCTTGGAACATTTTACAAAACGTATTTCACAAATAATACAAGATAACAAAATTCCTGAGATATCTTCTGCAATACAATGGGATACATTGAAGGTGGTGATACGAGGTGAGGTGTTGTCGTATTCATCCTATAAATAGAAAAAAAACACAAACCAGATTAAAGTTCCTAACAGAATTATTAGCATCATACCAACTATTATATAGAGAGGGAGACAAAGTCCTTGCGACTAGGATAAGGGCTCTAAAGCAAGATATCCAGGAAGTAATGGATTATAAGACCCTACAGAGCCTGACCTATCTCCGTCAATCCTCCTATGAAGGGGGGGCGAGGGGAGCTAGGTTATTGGCAAGAAAATTAAGAGTAAGAAAAAAGGCCTCCACAATTTTAAAATAAAATCTCTAACTACAAACCTCCTGTCATATAAAGAAGACCATATAAAACAGGCATTTCAACAGTTTTACGAAGCCTTATATACTGCCCCTCTCCCTTCTCAGAATCAGAAAGAACTAATCACAGACTTTTTTTAAAATCTCAAGTTACCTAAGTGGACAGATCCCCTGAAGAGAAGACTAGAGCAACCCATAAGTCCGAAAGAGATCCTTCACCATATAAAACAGTTAAAACCCTTAAAATGCCCAGGACCAGACGGATTTGGTCCGGAGTGGTACAAGACATTCAGTTCTCAGCTTCTCCCAAGTTTATTATCAACCTACATGGAGCTGAAGGGAGAAGAACCCCCACCCCCCTCTTGGAATTATGCAGTTCTTTCCCCATTACTAAAACCTGACAAGGACCCCTCCCTCCCATTATGTTATTGCCCTATTTCAATATTAAATGTGGATTATAAAATATTTACGGCCATATGGGCCAAAAGATTAGAAACAGTTCTTACTACATTAATACATCAAGACCAATCGGGCTTCATAAAACAAAGAAATACTTTTGATAATCTGCACCATCTTACACTTCTTTTAGAATATATACATACTAGAAAAATTCCATCCACCATTCTCAGTCTAGATGCTGATAAAGCGTTTGACAGGGTAAGCTGGGAATATCTTTGGACTACCCTGTCAAATTTTTCTTTCCCGGAATCTGTTATTTGTTGTATAAAAAATGTATATGAGCATTCTAAAGCTTATATCCAGGTGAATGGATCGTTATCCCAACCAATCCAAATTCAGAGGGGAACAAGGCAGGGATGTCCTCTGTCTCCATTACTATTCGCTCTTTACGTAGAACCACTGGCGGAAATGATTAGAAAAAATACGGAGATAGAGGGGGTCTCGGTGGGTCAAAGAGAATACAAGATAGCATTATTTGCTGATGATATCCTGATAACCGCCCTCTCCCCAGAGAAGTCTCTACCTGCCCTTTGGCAAACATTAGAGAATTTCAAAGAAATAGCAGGTTTTTAATTAAATATAACTAAAACAGACCTGATATCCTTATTTTTTACTCCAACTCAAGATTTGAAAGATAAATATCCTATTAAATGGCATAAAACTAAATTTAAATATCTAGGTATAACAGTCCCTAAAAATTTGGATATGCTAGAATTATTAAATTATGAGCCCTTAACCAATCAAATACAAAAAGATTTGTCCACATGGTCATCATTACCACTATCTTTTTTTCAGAGAATTGAGACGATCCGGATGATAGTTCTTCCTAAGTTACTGTATCTTTTTCAGAATATCCCCACCCTACCATCAGGCTTTATTTTAAATCATGGACAAGCTCATATCTAACTTTATTTGGAATGGTCAAAAACCAAGAATAAGGCTTTCCCTTCTTCAACTCCCAGGTTCAACAGGAGGTGTTAACCTTCTGAACTTAAGGTTGTATGCCCTGGCATCATTTTTGAGAATTGTGTCCTTGTGGCTCACTCCGGCTTACCAATCCCCCTGGAAAGACTTGGAGTTTGCAATAAATGATTTGTATGATATTATAAAGATCACACTGAGCTCAGCCACAAATCCACCCCATTTCACAACTTTACCAGATTTACAGCCCATACATTAAAAATATGGCATAAAATGAAACAACATAAGGCCTTTAGAGAACTCTTTTTTTTTCACACTTTAATTTCAGAAGAAGACCGGTTTCTTCCAGCATCTCTAGATCACACTTTCTCCAGATGGAGACAAGTAGGACTCCAATTTTTTAAACAGTTTCTCTCCCAAACAGGGATAATCCCATTTCAAACACTCCAGACTAATTTCAGCTTAACAGAAAGTGATTTCTTCAGATATAACCAGGTCAAGAACTACTTACTACGACAAAGAGAGGTAGAGGTTAGGCTTCCAACTCCCCTCCCTTTGGCCTGGAGATATATTGAAGACAATATCAATGGCAAGCTATGACCTCATCAAATAGGCTTTCTTTATAAAATTTTGAGAGAGGGATTGGGAGACTCCTCTATTTCAATATTAAACAGTTGGAATAGAGACCTTGAAATGGAAGTACAGGAACAGGAATGGCTTCGTGCATCTGTTCAGGCATATAAAGTTACTCATGCTACTAGATGGCAGAATTTGCTTGGAAGTGCAGAAACCGCTTCTTCAGACTAATGTTCAGGCTAAATACCTTCCTCAACCATTCGGGGAATGTTGGAGAAAGTGTTCATGCAAATTGGCAGATCAAGGCCATATTTTTGGGTCATGTCCCTTATTGATGCCATTCTGGTATACCTTACAAAAAGAAATCTCGGAATGTATGGGGGAGATAGTGGAGCTCACAGCAGAGATAATGCTGCTTTCAATATATCCTTATCACAGCCCTTCGTGGCATCGGACTTTATTACCGTTTTTTATATTAGCAGCCAAAAAAGCTATAATGAAAAGATGGTACTCTCCAATTATCCCATCGGTACACGATTGGAGGAGGCTAATGGTGGATATTTATCATATGGAAACCTTAACGGCTAAAATCCATAATAAACAACTCTTAATAGAACCATTATGGAGACTGTGGGTTATATACTATTCACAATATGAAACTGACTATGGGCCTTGAGGCTATTTTCATATTTTGGGGGTGAGTTAAGTGTAAGGGGAAAGTGAGAGGTTTGGAAGGGAAAAGGGAGGGGTCCTCACAGACAACCGGGGTCCCATGGAAGGATTTCAGACTGGCAGGTTGGGAGTTCCCTAGCCCTGGCAGATTACCATATTACTTTAAAGCAATACAAAATGTTACATCGATATATGATCTATGCTTGTTTTATGATCATCTTTGAATGTATGAAAGTAATTGTACAGTATAAAGTAACCAACAACTAATAAAAAGAAAATTAAAAAAAATAATAAAAAAAAAAATTCATTTGGAACAATAAAAGGCCTAGGGTCAATCTATGTGTGCTCCAGGCACATAACAGCAGGGGAGGCAGGTCCCTACCTGACTTAGAGGACTACTACTTAGCGGCACAATTGAAGACAGCCCTATGTTGGTCCATTCCAACAGACTTCTCAAACTGGAAGATGTCAGAACTAGGAGAGGTGGAGGGAGGGGTCCCCTTAGATATAAGAGCCTTGTCGTCCAGGGGCTTGGCAGGAGTACCCCCTCACCCATTCATGGCTGCCAGGAACACTATAGCTGCTGCACGCAGAATTTGGCAGAAATATAAACTGGGACGGTCTCTTTGGCCCCTTCTTAGAATAGCCTTGGCCCCAGGTTTTCTCCCAGCGCACCTAGATCACAGCTTTAATACCTGGGAGAGACTGGGCTTGACCTATCTTGGCCAGTTTATCCAGGGAAACCAAGTTGTAGATTTTGCAACTCTTAGGGCCATCTATGTACTCAGAGAGGTAGATCATTACAGATTTTTACAGGTCCGAACATACATAACCTGATGCCGGGGGCTAGACCACAACCCTACTAGGGCCACCCCCCCCCTTCCTTGATTGCCTACAGGAAATTCTTTGGGGGCAGACACAAAAGGGTCTTATTTCATTAATTTACAAAACAATATCAGGGTTAAAAAAGGACTCCCTAGACAAAATTAAGGCCAAGTGGCAAGAGGAAGGCGAACCTGGCCTAGAGGAGCTAGATTGGGATAAGGCCTTTCATGTCACCTCGAAGACCACTGGATCTCCATACTGGCAGGAGTTTGAGTGGAGGGTTAAAGTGCGGTTTTTCCTTACTCCTGCGGCTCTCAACAAAAGAGACCCTACCTTTGCCCCGAAGTGTTGGAGACAGTGTGGCGAGGAGAGGGCGACACATCTTCATATTTTCTGGAAATGTCCAAGGTTGGGAGCCTTCTGGGGGGGGTGTGTGCAAACTGCCCTGACAGAAATCTTCTCTTTGGATCATCTTTTAAACTGGGCAAACATAGTCCTAGGTACACCTCCCAGAGACCTCAGGATGCCAGATGCCCTCTATCTTGGGCAATACTATTGGTAGCAGCACACAAGGCCATAACACACTCTTGGTTGAAGCCTGACCCACCTACCCTTGAGGTTTGGCACCGAATAATACATGAAATCTCTGAGCTTGAGGAGCTAACCTACAAACTCAACCAGAAAACGCACATATATGTGAGAAGATGGCTCCTTTGGTGTGACATGCATCTCGAGCCAATTCTATGAATGATTTATATGAGAAGACCTGGCTCTGTTAGAGTGTGGGGGAAGGGGAGAGTGGTGAGATCCTGGTTCGACCTTCCTTAACCTGGTGGGAAGAGGCTCTCTACTGTAATGAAATTATTACAACATTAATAAGTTGACAAAATTGACTGGTGCTGAGTTAGAGTAAAGTAGGTTTAAGAAGTTTAATTAATTAACCATGTTTTCTACAAGGAAATATAATTGTATGTTAATGAGCCTGACGAATATATATGTGGATGTACCCATTTGTTGTCAATAAACTTGAGTTTTAAAAAAAGAAATTGAACCTCCTTCCGGACTGACAACAGATGACTTTTCACAGCTATGTCACCTAGGTGATGGTCAACAAGAACAGCCCCTGGATGACATTGAGTTTGTTGTTTCGTCCAGGCGCATTGAGGAACCAGAAGAGGAACCAGATGTTGCAGAGGACGAGGGAGACACAGAGGAAACAAACATTATCCATGCCGATGTCCGTGCTGCACTGCTCACTTTGAGGAGAGTGATGGAGCAAAACAAAAGCGTCGAGCCAAACTGTGATAATTTAACCACAACGGAGAAGATGTGGCAACCTTACTGCGAAGCCAACACTGTCCAGAAAAAAATAACTGAATTCTTCGGTGAAAGAGCAGGGTCACAGTAGGAAACAGTACAGTAATGTGCTGAAACTTTTTCAAATGTTTTTCTCTTTCTGAACTGATTGTTTTTTTAAAATATCTCCATTATTGCTCTTTATTTACTTAAGTTTACTTATTTAAACCACTACGCTATGTTAAAAATAAAGTATTTTGCACTACAGTAACATTCATTGGTTGGTTTGTATATAGTGGTATGTTACGACTGCCGGACGAAAGTGAAATGTGAATTTTGGATATTCCATCCGATCTGTATTGTGGGCAGATTGGAAGATGATGCATGCGCCCGCACTAAGCAGCTTTAACTGTATATATAAAAACAACGTTAAAGATGCCCTCCCACAAGACTTTAATGGAGCACATCCTCGCGCACTCTCTGAATACACGTCATTACGTACCTGAGTATGGGGACGGATCCATGGGCAGTTCCAGAGATCAGGAAGTGGAAGGGATCAGCTGGGGGCACAGTTATGATCCCTTCCACTTCTAAAATAACAGAAGAAATTTTGTAAGATATAGACAGATGGTATTTCACAAAGGTAAGGCACCAGAATATGTGGTGCACACCAACAACAGTAGAAAGGACTCTGGACCTTGTATTGGATAACGGGGAAGCTGTTAAGAATCTGGAAGTGGAGGAACCACTGGCTGGGAGTGACCACTTTTCGGTGTGGTTCATGCTCAACATGGGGAGGGAAACATGAGGCACAGGTACAAGAGTGATTGAGTTTAGGGGGCAGACTTTAAGAAGATGGGGTAAATTTTGGGTAGGCACCTGGCAGGAATGCAACCACACATGGATGCAGACCAGAAATGGGACATCATAAAGGAAGGGCTGGTGGAGGCAACAGAGTCTTGCACTAGGAAGAAAAACAAGAAGGGAAGGGCAAAGAAACCCAGCTGGTTGACACAGGAGGTTATGGAAGGGGTGAAGGCCAAGAGGGCAGTGTTTCGAAAGAACAGGAAATCGGGGAGGGGTGAAGATAAGGATATGTACATGGAGAAGTACAGGGAGGTTACCAGACTGGTCAGGGCAGCCAAGGCATGCAGGGAGCTGAGACTGGTGCAGCGAATCAAAAGTGGAGAAAAGACTTCTTTCACTACATCAGAGAGAAAAGAAAGAGCAAGGATCAGCTGGTAAGGATTAAGGAGGACAGGGGGTGGGTGGAGAAAGGGTGGAGCAGGCAGAGGCACTGAAGGAATACTTCTGCTCTGTATTCACGCAAGAGATGGGGGGGCAGATACAACAGGTGAGGGGGGATATGTGGGGGGAAGGGACGACAGATGTAGGGATTACAGAGAGCAGGGTACTAGATGGGTTGAAGGCATTAAGGGTGGACAAAGCACCTGGTCCTGATGGCATTCACCCTAGGGTACTAAGGGAGTTCGCAGAGATCCTGGCAGGGCCACTGGCTGACCTGTTCAATACCTCTCTGGATGTGGGATGTGTACCGCAGGACTGGAGAATGGCCCATGTGGTGCCTATCCACAAAAGTGGCCCAAAGGATGAACCAGGAAACTATAGACCAGTGAGCCTCACACTGATTGTAGGAAAGCTCATGGAGACCATACTAAAAGAGAGGCTAGTGAGCTTCTTAGAGGGAAAATGCTCTCCAGGATGGCCAATAGCACAGGTTTATAGCGGGCAGATCCTGCCAGACAAACCTTGTAGAGTGCTATGACTGGGTGATGCGGGAACTGGATAAGGACCACGCAATGGATGTCCTGTGTTTGGACTTCAGCAAGGTTTTTGATTCAGTGTCGCATGGGAGGTTGAGGGGGAACTGGAATATGCGGGGGCAGGACCAAAAATGGTGAAATGGATCACAAACTGGCTAAAGGGAAGGCAGCAAAGGGTGATGGTGCGGGGGGGACCTCTCGTCACTGAGAACAGTGACAAGCAGGGTACTACAGGGATTGGTACTGGGACCAGTGTTGTTTGGGATTTTTATTGCAGATATCTCATATGAGACCCAGAGCAAGATCGGCCTGTTTGCAGACAATACCAAGACGGGAGCTGTGGTTGATGACGTGGAGGGGTGGAAGGGGTTGCAGGAGAACCTGACTAAGCTGCAGGAATGGATGGAAACATGGCAGTTGGAGTTCAACACCAAGAAGTGCAAGGTTATGCACTTCAGAATCAGGAACCAGGGGAGGGATTATCACTTAAATGGGGTACAACTGGGGAGCTCCACAGAGAAGAAGGACCTAGGAGTGATCATTATGGGGAGCATGAACAACTCTGCTCAGTGCAGGAAGGCAGCAGCAAAAGCCAACAAAATGCTGGGGTGTATTGCAAGAGGGATCTCCTCCAGAAGGAGGAAGGTTATCCTGCCCCTGTATAGGTCATTGGTCAGGCCCCACCTGAAGTACTGCATGCAGTACTGGCGCCCATTCCTGAAGGACATCAGATTGTTGGAGGGGGTGCAGCGAAGGGCCACAAAGATGATCCAGAGTTTGGAAAGCAAGCCCTATGAGGACAGGCTGGGAGAGCTGAATATGTATTCACTGGAGAAGAGGAGGGATGGGGGGATATGATCGAGACCTTTAAATATCTGAAGGGGATAAACAAGACCAACACAGAAGGGATTTTTCAGATGAGAAGGAGGAGGGACACGAGAGGGCATGGACTGAGATTGGGAAAGGGAACACTGTTTAACCAGGAGTAGCATATTAAGCTGAAGCTTGTTTCCAGATGTGACCTGGAGCACAAGGAAGTTAAATAACTTGCTCTGGATCACACAGTATGCACCTAGGCGGCTGTGGGATTCAAACCCAGATCTCCAGCTCAGAGCCTTAACCCACTGTGTTATACTGCCTCCTTGGAGGGGGAAAGATTCAGGAGGGAGATGAGACATTTTTTCATGGAAAGAGTGGTAGACAAATGGAACACCTTACCAAACGAGATAGTGTCCTGTAAGACGGTGGGCAGTTTCAAGAGAGGTTGGGACATGGTAAGGGATACTAGGAAGAGGAGGCCGGAGGGGCAGCTGCGTGAAGAGGGGCTAGCTGCACACTCAAGCAGGCTCGATAGACCATGAGGCCTATTTCTGCTGGCAATTTCATATGTCTGTGCAACTTGGTACATCTCTTTAAAGGGGAACTAAAGTCAAAATTTATTAAAAAAATGTTGTGCAGTGTTTTGATTTGTAGGTATAGTCCTAGTGTGTCCTTCCCTATGTTTGCTGTAGGAGTTTTTTTAATTTACCTGCTAATTTTATGGCCCCTGGGGATCTCCATGTTAGCATTTCTTTATGGCTCTTTTTCCTATAATGCCTCCTGTCCCATGTGATAGTGATACATCCTGGACCATTGATTCAGAAAGTAATAACTGCTGCAGCAGCAATCTGTTGTTAGGAGCCTGATATTCTGACTTCAACTAAATAACTCTTTGTAATCCAAACTTTCTGTTCTCTAGGTATGTGTCTAGGTCTTGCCAGCAGCAGTGAATGTTTTGTTTTTAAAGCTTTTCATTTAATTAAACTACACGCAACCATAAAAAATGCACACAAATCACCCCAGGTCACCAGTGCTATAATTAGCGAAGACTCTAGCTGTTTTCTTACAGAAAAGCCCACTCAATTGTCCCTCAGGTATTTGTCATCTGTAAATAAAGGTATCCACCTTTACTAAGAGTCACCACCCTCATACTCCATGCACCCCTCCTTTCCATCCGCCTTCCCTTAATCCCTTGTCATATATCACAGCCCTATACCCCTGTTATACAAACCCCCCAGTGTTGCCCTCCTGCCCTCTTCATAAGGCCCAGTTTATCTGTTCCACAGTATAGGCACCCACCATCTTCCTCCTCCCCCACCAGCCAGGCACACCACTTCCTGCTCCCCTTCCCCTCACCCCTTATTACCACTACACCTGAATTTAATGTATAGTCTGATTAGAATGTATCCTTAGACTGTGTATATACTGAATATTATAAT
The DNA here is from genome assembly GCA_016271365.2 of Neoceratodus forsteri. Taxonomy (NCBI): domain Eukaryota; kingdom Metazoa; phylum Chordata; order Ceratodontiformes; family Ceratodontidae; genus Neoceratodus; species Neoceratodus forsteri. The sequence continues at coordinate 326,601,976 of CM057451.1, read as the reverse complement.
ATAATATAATAATATCTACTCTCAAATGGGGACGGAGAAAGAATCTCAGATTTAGAAGTGGGTAGCCATCTGGGAACAAGCGACCACCAAACAGTGTGGTTCACGATAAACACAGCCATACAATCAAGCCACACAAAAGCAAGAGTATTGGACTTTAGGAGGGCTGACTTTGGGAAAATAAGAGAGTGCCTCAGAAAAGCACTAGCAAACAGGCAAGAAGGAGGGTGGAGGAACAATGGGAGTAATCAAAACAGCCATCACAGAGGCAACAAGCCTTTGTGTAAAGCAAATCAATAAAACACAACGAAGGAAAAAACGCTATGGTTCTCAAAAAGAGGTGGCAGGAAAGGTTAAGGAGAAAAGGATAGCATTCAGGAAATATAAGGAAACACAGAAGGAGCAGGACAGAGAACTTTATCAGTTAAAGCAGAAAGAGGCTGGACGGCAGTCAGAATAGCAAAGGCCCAAACCGAGGAAAGGATAGCCAATTCTGTTAAGAAGGGATAAGACCTTTATAGGTACATTAGGGAGCCAAGAAAGACCAAAGGAGGGATACTGAGGCTTAATAAAGGGAGGGAATGTGGGTAGAGGGTGACAGTGAAAAAGCAGGGATACTGAACGAATATTTCTGCTCAGTATTCACAAAGGAAGAGGAGGGGGAGGTACCTAAACCAAACAAGAGAAACACTCTGAAGACAGGGGTCGATACCAGTCCATTTACAGAAGAAAGGGTTCTGAAAGAACTAATAAAATTGAAGGTGGACAAAGCAATGGGGCCTGATGGGATTCACCCAAGAATTCTAAAAGAACTAAGGGTAAAACTAGTGACACTTCGACTACTCTCTTTAACAAATCATGGGAGGATGGGGTGGTACCCGAGGACTGCAGGAGGGCAGATGTGATTCCTCTTCACAAAAGTGGGAGCAGAACAGAGGCAGGAAACTACAGACCAGTTAGTTTGACCTCAGTGGTAGGGAAAATGATGGAATCACTTCTGAGGGAAAGAATAGTTGAGTACCTAGAGGCCAGTGGGGCACAGGACCCAAGGCAGCATGGATTCACGATGGGACAGTCGTGTCAGACGAATCTAATAGATTTCTTTGACTGGGTGACCAAAGTAGTAGACCAGGGAGGGGCTGTGGACATGGCCTACCTAGATTTTAGCAAGGCATTTGATACAGTCCCACACAAAAGATTAATACACAAGTTAGCCAGCCTTGGAGTGGGTCCCAAGGTGGTAGCCTGGATAAAAAATTGGCTAGACAACAGGACGCAAAGGGTAGTAGTAAATGGAGTACACAGTGAAGAAAGCAGGGTTACTAGCGGGGTACCGCAGGGTTCAGTAATGGGTCCGGTCCTTTTTAATGTCTTTAAAAGTGACATTGCAGAGGAACTGGAAGGAAAAGTATGTCTCTTTGCAGATGACACAAAGATCTGCAACAGGGTTGATACACAAGATGAAGTGGAAAGGATGAGAAGGGACTTGGCAACGTTGGAGGAATGGTCAAATGTATGGCAGCTCAGATTCAATGCAAAGAAGTGCAAGGTAATGCACATGTGAAACAAATACCCAGAGGAAGTGTACACAATGGGGGTGAGATACTGACAACAGAAAAAATGGAAAGGGACCTGGGGGTAATTATACCAGATGACCTAAAGGTGGCTAAGCAATGTGAGAAGGCTGTAAGGAAGGCTCGGGGGATACTGGGATGCATAGGAAGAGGCATCAATAGTAGAAAACAGGAAGTTGTTATCCCTCTGTACAGACAGTTGGTGAGACCCCATCTGGAGTACTGTGTGCAGTTCTGGAGACCCCATCTCCGCAAAGACATAGACAGAGTGGAGGCTGTCCAGAGGAGGGCAACCAAAATGGTGCAGGGTCTGCACCAGAAGACATACGAAGAAAGACTAAAGGAGCTTAATATGTATACCCTTGAGGAAAGAAGGGAGAGAGGGGACATGATAGAAACTTTCAAGTACCTCAAAGGAATCAACAAAGTCCAAGAGGGTAGCATCTTTCAGAAAAAGAGATGTGCAAGAACAAGGGGGCACAATTTGAAGATAGAGGGGGGATGGCTCAGAGGTAATGTGAGGAAGTATTTTTTCACAGAGAGGGTTGTGGATGCATGGAACAGCCTCCCTGAGGAGGTCGTGGAGTCAAGAACAGTGGAGGAATTCAAGAATGCATGGGACAGACATAAGGCAGTCCTAGTGGGGGGTAGGAGGAAGTAAGCTGTTGGTTAAATAGGATCTGCAGCTTATCTGTTAGGTAGGAAAATGGGCAGACTAGGTGGGCCAAGCGGTCCTTATCTGCTGTCAAATTCTATGTTTCTATGTTTTTATCTATATTCTATGTAGTATCCTAGAGTGTGTGTATATTGAATATTTTTTATGTATCTATGTAAATTGAACCTTGACCTTACCAGGTCCATCTTACAAATGAGCTGTGCTCAACGATGTTCGCCTGGATAAATAACGATTTGATTGCTTGATTGATTGAAATGAAGTCTTCCTGAAAGCTCACTGGACAAGGAGAATTACTTAAAATCACAGCTGTACTGCTGTAAACTTGACACAAAGTAGCTAGTGTTGAAATAATGGTCCTGGATGCATCACTGTCACATGGGACAGGAGGCAATGCAGGAAAAAGAAGAGCCATAAAAAATGTGAACATGGGAGATCCCCAGTGGTCATAAAATTAGCAGGCAAATTAAAAGAAAATCCTTACAGCAAAAGGGAAGGATAGACTAGGGCTACACCAACACAGCAAAACACTCTGGACATTTTTTTTTATCAATTTTGATTGTCGTTCCCCTTTAATAACTTTGTTATACATACGAAATCTACATGACAATGAATTTGCATTAAATTTAATGCTGACTGTGCTTTAAAATGTTTAATAGGATTAATAGTTCAGTTCAAGAAGTCTGTACTCGTAACTAGTAGAAGCTCTCTGCTGAATAATAACTGTACTGGGACTTTTAGTTTTGAAGGCCTATAGGCTGGCAACAAGTTTGAAAACAGACTATTGGCAACCTTGTCCAGAGTGTATCTGCATTTGGTTAACTGCATTATTTAGTAATACAAAGTAAATGTTATTTCCTCCAGATCTTGAGAGAAAGAGGGGCCATGACCGTATTCGCTATAATGATGTGTGCTATGAATCTTTCTATGTAGTACATTTATAAGCTTTGTACTGATTCCTATTAAGTTAATAGCAAAGTTAAAAATATATAAATAAATATATACATACATACATACATAGCACAGAGATTGACAGGTAGGTGGGACTCCTCACATGTACATCTATTTATTTATTTTGAAAAGTTTCACCAGGAAAGGCATACTGAGCTAAAAATAGCTTGTTTCCAGATGCATCGTGGCATGGCGGGGGGGATGGGTAAGTACTAATGATGTATACAAGACAAAGATACAATAAAGCACAACAACATGCAGTGATTAAAAAACAAACAATGAGCAGGTATGTACAGTTGGAATTATGGTTTCAAGACCAAGGCGCATAAAATAAATTATTGATATTTCAGTTACAAGGCATGGGAGGTACATAACCTGCTGTTCCTACCAAACTGTCCAGTTGTTTCCTGCCCCTGCAGGAACAGCAGGCACACCAAAGAAGCCGTCCTCTGTTGGGCTTTCTTTCCACTTTTCAACGGCTACTTCTTGTTCTCTCTTCTCTGTTTGTTTTCTTCGATGCTAGGTAGCGCTGCATCTTTTTCTTTTCTGGTAGGCGATGCCAGTCAGTCAGGTTTGCCCCAGCATAGGGCACAGTTGTTGGGAATCACTATGTCCACAGTCACGAACTGCATTTTCTATCACAAGACCCAAGTCATACCAGAAACTGCTGATCGCAGAGGAATAGCATCAGATTACCAGGCTCAGTGCTGACTGAAGAGATCCTACAGTGCTAGGCAGTAGCATATGAAAGGCAGCACTCAGCGAAATGGTGTAGTCAGTATCGATGGGAGTGAAGCGGGGCTGCAAGTGTTCAGTGTGCGGCTCTGCCATTCAGTCTTCCAGTACTGGATCATTCTGTACAGTCTGTACAGCAAGGGTAAGGAGCTTGGAGGTAAGTAACCAGTCAGACCTCAAGTAAGTTAGGGCCGTAGGTGCCATTGGGTACCTCAGCCACTCATTCCTCATGGCCCAACAAGGCAATAAGGAACTCCCAAGGCCCCTGCCTTGGGCCAGTTCTGAATATGCTGCAGAGTCAAATTCCTTTTCCATGTTGTACACCTGTGTGAAAAGAGCAGGAAAGGCTAAACAACAGAGGAGCTCAGACCATAGGGCAAAGAAAGACCTGACAGCACTTAAGAAGCTTAGCTAGCTGGTGGCTTCCAACTTCGATCAGGGCTTGGAGCACCATTTGATTTCAAAAAAGAAATTATTTGGCCACCGCACTTCTTCCTCCTTGGGTCTGTCTGTGGCTTCTATGGAGCAGAATGGCAAGAAGACCTTTAAAGGCAGGGGATCAACAAAGGAACCCTGAGTCAGGAGTAGCTCACTCTCAATGGCATTATCCAGGGCCTCAGCCTTTTTCCAGAACTTCTTGTCCCCCTCTTCAAAGGGGAGGATGCACAGGCAGTTAAGTAAAGGTCTTCTGGACTAGGGTATGCTAAGCCTCATTAAGCAGATGTTCCTGGTCCTTGATTTGAAGGCCAGGTACCCCAGCAGAGGACTCCAAGGATCACCTCTTTCCTCTGGAAAACTGCAAGCAGCAGCAGTTAAGGTGCATCCCTGTATGTCCCAGAAAATCAGAAGAAAATGAAATGCTCTGTCTCAGTCACTCCAACACCTATAAATTTGACAAGCATTATATTTGGTCTTTCTTCCAGGTCCCCATACCAGACCCAGTGTTGGGATCTTTCTTTCACAAGTCCTCCCTGCCTGTCCAGGAAGATGGTTCCAAAGGACCCATTCAACAAGGGACTGGATGCCAGACATGCTCCAGGGGAGCCTTGGGTTTGTAACCATGTCACTCCAGGTGGTGGTTTAAATGGTCTATGTGGCTAGAGCTTCAGGTAAATGACTGAAGTCTTATGACCCAGACCTGAACCACTACGGAAGGAAGGGTAAACCAGTCAGGCGCTTGCATCAGAACTGAGGGCCATGCCCTTAACCAGGATGTGGCTTTTCATGTGACCATGTTAGCTTGATGGCTGGTTTCCTAGACAGTAGTAGCTAAACAAAATATTTGAATCAAGTCATGGTCTATTGACCAGGCCATGGAGAGTCAACTAGTCAAGCTGCCCTTTGACAGTTTCCTGTTTGCAACTTTCAGGCATTAAACGCTGTGCTTCCATGAAAAACCTGGGGATCGTCAAAGTGGCTTCAAGTGTCCAGACATCTTTTCGACAATCTTGGGTTGTAGTGTGCATTTATGGCTAATTTGCCACTTTTAGCTGCCCTTATCACATATCTCTCGATCTTTTTTCCGTGAAATGAGGAACACTGGCACTCAAAATGAGGGACACTGAACCTCAGACTGAGGGATACATCCTCAAACATGGAGATAAAAGCTCAAAACACTGTGGAAACAATTGCCTTTACTTTTAAAAAGTTTGCCGTTGATTTAGTATTTTAGAATATCATACATTTCTGCTTTAAAGTGTGACTTGACAGCCCATTCTCTGAGTTGGCAGCCCCTCTTCAATGAGGGACAGAACAATTTTGAGGGTCAAAATGAGGGACATCCCTGATAATCAGGGACAGCTGAGAAATATGCCTCATCTGTTGCATCATACCTTTAAGTAGAGCTGGGCAAGCCAGAGCAAGCTTGAGCCTGGCATGAGCTTAGTCCCTGGCCAAGGTCAAGCTGAGGCAATTTTGGTCAACGTAAGCATTTTTGTCAGCCTGAGTAGTCAGTGTAGTGTCTGAAAGGTTCAACTTCAGTGCAGAAAACAGCCTGCAGTAGCCAGGGCTCCTCTGGTGTTTTGGCCGGTAGAGACAAGCCAGAACCCTGGATTGACTCTAGGTGAAAAAAACCCTGGCTTGCCCACGTTCACCCTCTAAGCATTACAATTCATAGCACTGGCCTTCAAAATTCAGAGCAAATGGCCAGAATGTGAAGCACTTCCTTATTTTAAAGAATAATATGTCTACAAATATAATGGGCCCCATATATTTAGTGTTAAGAAATGTTCCTATCAAGTTAGTTTGATGAGTTAATAGTGTGTACAGAAATAGCTCTAACACTGTTAAGAATATCAGCAAAACCTTCCTAGAGCAAAGGTAAATTTCAGTGTAAAACATACGAACCTGCCAGCAGATAAACGCCTTATGGTCTATTGAGTCTGCTCGATTATGCAGCTAGCAGCCCTTATACTGCAGCTGCCCCTTCCCATGACCCTCCCCCTTACCTATCCCCTTTTGAAGCAGCCCACCATATTACAGGATACCACTTCCTCTGGTAATGCGTTCCAACCTGTCACCACCCTCTCCGTAAAAAAGTGTCTCCTCATTTCCTTCCTGAGCCTACCTCCACTCCATTCTCATATTGTACCCTTGGGTATCCCTCCCCCTCCTTAACTGGAAAGGCCCCTCTGTGTCCGTCCTATTTATCCCCTTCATGTATTTGAAGGTTTCAGTCATGTTCCCCTATCCCTCCTCTCCTCCAGGGAGTACATGTTCTGCTCCCTCAGCCTACTCTCATAGGGCAAGTCCCCTAACCCTTGGATCATTGTTGTTGCCCTGCGCTGCACCGCCTCTAGCAATCTAATGTTCTTCTTCAGGTACGGCCACCAGAACTGCTCACAGTACTCCAGGTGTGGTCTAATCAGTGACCTGTACAGTGGCAGGATCACCTCCCCCCTCCTGAAGGATATGCCTCTGGCCATACAACCCAGCATCTTGTTAGCCTTGGCAGCTAAGCAGACTCAATAGACCATAAGGCATTTATCTGCTGGCAGGTTCGTATGTTTTACACTGAAATTTACCTTTGCTCTAGGAAGGTTTTACTGATATTCTTAACAGTGTTAGAGCTATTTCTGTACACACTATTAACTCATCGAACTAATCTGATAGGAACATTTCTTAACACTAAATATATGGGGCCCACTATATTTGTAGACATATTATCCTTTCTACACTGTGCGGAGTTGTTCATTGCTCCTGTTATGATGACCCCTAGATCCTTATCCTCCTCTGTCTTGGCCAGCTGAATACCCCCTAGCTGGTAGCTCCTCCTTGGGTGTTTTTGTTCTGAAATGTAGCACCTTGCATTTCTTAGCATTGAAGCCCAGCTGCCAAGTGTCTGACCAGGCCTCCAATTTTGCCAGATCCTCCTGCAACCCTTCTAGGTCATCCACTGCTGCTCCCATCTTAGTGTCATCTGCAAACAGACTGATCTTGCTCTTGATGCCTATTGAAATGTCTGCTATGAAGATCCCAAATAACACCAGCCCCAGTACAGATCCCTGTGGCACCCCACTTGTCACTGCCCTGGGTGATGACAGCTCCACTCCCACCACCACCCTCAGCGGTCTTCCTTGCAGCCAGTTCACTACCCATCCCAGATCCCACCATCTTTGGCCCGGCCCCTGTTCCTTCCAGCTTTTATTTATTTATTTATTATTTATTGAATTTTGGTAACAGGCTAGGCCCAGTGAGACAGGACAGCCCCTTTTTCATGGGCGACCTGGGAAGTGCAGTACATTGGCAGTGCAACAACATCAATACAACAATAACAAGAATGGTACAGGGATTGAGTACAGATACAATTACAGTGAACAGTCTTTACAGTTGAATCAACAGGAAAGTAACAATGGTACACCAAAACAACAGACTCTTTAAACAAATAGTAAGTTATATACATTTTTTTTTGTAGACTCTTTTTATTCACTGCCACTTCGGGGAACTCTCTCAGGCATCTGTCTTACCCCCAGCTCTACCTCCTAAGCCTGAAACTTCTCCGAATGTCCTGGCACCAACCCGACCAACCCCCTCCGGCTCTGAGCCCCTCAGAGGTAGGGCCGCCCTATCCACCCAGGGCACTCTATCTACAATTGTTGAGGCCAGGCTGGGCTCGGCCCAGGACAGGAGGTAGTCCGACTGTGGTGGAGTGTGGCTGATGGGGGGCAGTGCCGTCGCCTATCCCCGAGAGCCGGGTATTTTTCCTTGTTTTCTCCCCGAAGCTCGGATGTGCAATGATGTCCAGCTCGGCTGGTGCACGCTCCCATGCACCCCCGAAAGACGTCCGCCGCAGCTTCCAACCCTGCATTCTGTGGCCATGCACTTAGTACCGCCAGCCACTATTAGCAGTCACCAGTGCATCGGCAGGTGGAATCCCCCCTTCCTGGGGAAGGAAAGTAGTCCTAGGGATGCTCAATCTTTCCCCATCCCTGCCAATCCCTGACGACCCGGGCTTGTTCCCGAACCCTGGTCGCCGGCGTGGCGCGAGGTGTGACATCCAGCGCCTCAACCCACAGCACCACCAGGCTGGCACTTATATACATTTTTATGTTGGCTTGCATGCCCGCCAATGTATTGCAGCAGTAGTAGATTTGGAGATGTGGTCACTGTGAGCGAATGCAGAGCATGCATCAGTAGGTGCGTCCCTCATTCCCCAATAAGCCAGTATGCAGGCGCTGACACCAGGCATACGTAAACTGGCCACCAGATCAAACAAAAGTGCCACTGCAATGAGAGGCAAGCTTGTCATGCAGTGGCACACTAACACGCCTCCCGACGTGCCTTTACTGGAGAAATTTTCCAGTAAACAGGGCGGCATTGACTGCCGCCGGGCACAATGCCGACTTCAGGGGTGCTCAACCCCCCTGTCGGCATGCACTGACCCACTTCATTTGTCGACGGGGGAGCCCACTCCCCGTCAGCATAATGCCCACCTCCCATTGCAATTGTGTGTCGAGGGGGTGCCCAATCCCCCTTGGCATCATGTGCCCCTTCAACAGTCTTTCTTTTCCGATAGGGGGCCCAATACTCATTGGCTTCAGTTCCCCCTGCCTAGTTTAATTTGCCCATGGGGGAGCCCACTCCCTGTTGGAATAATGTCCCCAATCCCTGATTTGTGCTGTGTGCTGAGGGGGTGCCCAATCCCCCTCTGCATCATGTGCGCCCCTCACCTGTTTCTGTGCTGATGGGGGGCCCAATCCCCATCGGCTGCAGTCCCCCTCCCCATAATGCAGGGGGTACACTGGGAGTCCACCCCAGTGTACCAAACGAATATCTGCAAAAAAAAAACCAACCCTCATTGTCTTTTCATTTTTTCCCTGTAAAAGAAGAAAACGGTCCCTCGCGGCATCTCCTGCTCCCTCCCCCAACCCACGCCCACCCTCTGTGTAACCTGCCTCCCCACACCCCATACTTACCTCCGGAGCCCGGCGCAACGATCTTCGGTGGACCAGGAACACGTCTGCACTCTTCAAAGCCGATCGCGAACTGAAGAAATGCTGTTAAGTTGTATAATGGCATAACTAGTTTTTGTTTTACTTTGGTGCATATCTCGGGCATTTTTGGGAATGTTGGCACCAAATTTTCAACATGGGGTTATTGGGACCCCTCCTCATGAATTCAATTACTGTCATGGCATTGCATTAGGTGGACTCTCAAAAATCCTTTGTTGCAAATTTGATGGAAAAAATCCAAACAATGACTGTTATACGAGCGTGTGTTGTGCGGTTTCCACGCACGCTAGTAGCTTTGTGAATTTGTAATATTTTCACTCCAGATTTTCAACACTGGCATTTTTCCACACCTCCTTATGAACAGTACAGTTTTCATTTTACATATTCTGGCTGAAATGTGTTTCCGCACTTCTGGCGCAGAATAGCACGGTCGCTGTGGGAAATCAGTTTTAGGGACAGATTAAGAAAATGACAGTCACACTGTTCATGAGCAGAGGTGCTAAAATACCTATGTTGAAAATTTGGTGGTGAAAGTCCATAAACTGACTATGTTACAAACTGTCATTCTGCGCCCGGTTCCACGCCATGGGATTCCAAATTTGCAATATTTTCATGCCAGATTTTCAACGCTGGCATTTTTTCACACCTCCTTATGAACAGTACAGCTGTAATTTTTCACATCCTGCCCGAAATGTGTTTTCGCACCTGTGGCGCACAATGGCGTGGTAGCTGTGGGAAATCAACTTATGGCACAGAGTAACAAAATCACAGTGCCACTGTTCATGAGGGGAGGTCCCAAAATGCCTGTGTTGAAAATGTGTTTAAAAAAATTCCCAAAATAATTGGGTTATGGACGTGTGTTGCGCAGTTCCTATGCATGCTCATGACTTCACCAATTTTTCATATTTTCACTCCAGATTTTCAACATTGCCATTTTTTTACACCTCCTCATGAACAACACAGCTGTAATTTTTCACATCTTGCCCAAAATGTGTTTTCGTGCTTGTGGCGGCAAATGGCATAGTCGCTGTGCAAAACCACCTTTCAGCTAGCAAACTGATAGTGCCGCTCTTCATGAGGTGGGGTCACAAAAAGCCCTTCTTAATACTTTGGAGTGAAAATACCAACAACTTAGGGTTTCCAACTGTAACACCTCACCCTGTAGAGACTGACAGGCATCAGGAGTGTGACTTGGAATCATCGGCTGTAATGCTCACAATATTCCACCCCCACCCTGCAGCCAGTGACAGACGAGGTGCCTTGACCGCTCCGCCCCAAAGTTCACCCTATTCTCCTATATTGCACCCATCTCAGCGATTTCTATGGAATGGGGTAAGTATAAGGCCTAAAGACCCCAAAGCACACCACACTTGTCAGTGTCTACAGGGTAGGGTGAGGTGAAATGGCAAAAGCGTTATAGCTGATTACCCAAAGGCACACCCCAACACCTGTCAGTCTCTGCAGGGTGGGGGTGAGGTTGACGTCAGTTCAATACTTCACTGCCATTCCTATTATGCATCTCTAACTCCTGCACTACCAATGCCAATGCCAGCGAGACAACATTCTGCATTGACAAATGCTTGTTTAATAAGGCACCCTATAAAGGAGAGCAGAGTTATGCAGAGAGAAACATGCCTGGGGGTATACCTCTCAAGTGTTCCTCATTACGAGGGACAGCCGTCATGTTGCCCCTTAAAATTGCTCTGTCCCTTATCATTCCTCATGGAAAAGGTGCTGCCCACACAAAGAATGTGCTATAAATTCAGACTTTAAAGCAGAAACTCTTAATATTCTAAAATACTAAGTCCAAAATAAACTTTGTGCAAGTAAACACTATGGTTTTCACAGTGTTCTGAGCTTGTATCTCCATGTTTGGGGATACGTCCCTCATTCTGAAGGCCTGTGTCCCTGATTTTGAGTGTCCAAAAGTGTCCATGTCCCTCACTTCAGTGACAAAAGGTTGACAGGTATGCCTGGGGAAGCTGGCAGAGTTAGGGGTCATCGAAAACAGGAGCAAGGGGGTGTGGTAACAAGGTTACTACCCCGCCTCATAGTGCTATGCCACATTCCTAGCAGTTGAACGGTGTAGTCGCGATTGAGCCATAAATGTCGTTTAATTTGTATATGTGGTCCCGGTGCAACGTTCTGCACTGCACAAGTACGCGTGAGAAGTGACTGCACTTGAAGCTCAGCTTGGCGCGCGATTGGGCGAACGGGTTAGCTAGCGGGCGGGACTTCAGCACGAGCGGGCATTTTATCTTCTTTTTCCGCTTTGAAGGTGTGTGGAAATCACTTTTTTTTCCTTTTAAAAGTTTGTGTAAAAACTTCCTTATTACATCTGTTTCTTATTTCAGGGGATCGCGTAGATTTTGGATGGGAAGGTGTTATTTTGCAAGAATGGTAGGAGTATGTAGAATAAAAGTCCAGCTTTTGTTTATATTTTATCGCGACAAAACGGAAGTAGTGTATCGTTTTGAAATTCTCAGATAGTGAAGGAACAGTTTCAATGATTTTCCAATTAAGCCATACACTTGCTCATTTTATTTCTGTCTCGCCAACCCTATTTAATTAACTTAGTGAGGAAATATTGTTCTTTGCTTGGTTTTCATGTAGTGGGGCTTAAACGTGGACGGCCATTGCTGTAAACTGGCAGAATATTTCTGTCTCGGTAAGGAGGACAGCAACAGAGTCTAGAGCAGTTAGGAGAGGTATGGACATACCTTCAATATCCTGCTCAAAAATGAGGGGCAGGTGGCCCAAATTGGGGACAAACCGTGGTTGAAATTGGGTGGAACCCGGTTCCAGGAGTACAGTTAAAGAGCAACTAACGCCTTTGGGAAACGTTTGGAAAATAATATTTAGACACAATTCAGCTGCTGTTTCATATATCTTCTATAGATTTCTCCTCTTCATTGTTTATTACTGAAGAAATTTACACAAGATCTTTATCCCTTCGGGCTCATCTGTAAGCAATAAGAGACCTTGGGGTGTGCCTTAGACAGTTCCAACTCCTGGCTAGGGGGTGTATCAGGCACAAGGCTGCAGTCTGAGTGCATTCAGACCCCTAGCAGTGTGTTAGAACTGTCTAACGTACACATGAGTGGCTTATTGCACTTATAAAATGGGCATCTGTATTTTTTTTTTCCATACAGGTTTTCGTTCCCCCTCCCGAGCTCGGTGGGGTGGCTCTAGTCCTCCCTTGGAGGGACTCAGTCTCAACCCGCACTGCGTTCCCAATTGGACACCCCTAATTCCCCACGGGTTTCACCCTGAGGCAGGCCGGGGTGAAGGGGCACCAACTTTACCCCAACCCCGGAGCGAATTCAGACATCGGGGGGAGGGGATGGCCAGGGCACTGGTGCGGCCGTCATGGAACCTGCCGGCTTCTTTTACTTTTTTCTCCCGTCCCCCCTCCCGACCGATATAAGGACACTGGCACGTGCCCTCCCGACCAATACTGCCCTCCGGCCACTGCCAGGGGGCAGTCAGCAAGCGGGATGATAAACCTCCCTCCTCTGAGAGAGGAGAGCAGTCCTCGGGATGCTCGATCCTCTCTCGCCCCTGCCGACCCCTGGTGGCCTGGGCTTGTTCCCTAACCTGGGTCGCCGGCATGGCACGAGGTGTAGCAACCAGCGCCTCAACCTCCAGCGCCACAGGGCCGGCTGGACATCTGTATTTTATATGCATGTAAGAATCAAAATTTTTATGTTGATGCAGACAAGAATGACAGTCTTTCATGTAGTTTGTTGTAAAACAGTTCCTCTGCCTGCCATAAATTGATTTTGTTTTACCCTTTTGTCTTTTATCCTATTGTGGCCACCGTACCTGTACTTTATTTCCAGTAGTGGCAGCAGATCGCCACGGCACCCTGCACCCATCGCAGATTTACTTCTTTTATTATATTATATTTATATTGTATTTTGTTGATTAGGATTATGCCAGGAAGATTTTCTGTGTGGTGCGAGCCGGCAGAGCAACTGTACAGCTGAGTGAGTGGACGGATGATTGAGCAAGCAGATAGCTAGGCAGGTGGGAGGAAAGAGATGCGAGGAAAACATTCTTCTGGTAAGAGGAGTTTAAAAAAAAAAGTAAATAAATCACCTGCTTGTCTTCAGTGTATGTTCGTCTTGTCAGCGGTACATTTTAGTGAAGGGAGTGCTTGCTACGGAGGAGCAGAGACGCGATCTGTAACAGTGATTTCATGGTTACCATGGCGCCCCCTACATACATATTGATGGAGTTCAGTGTTAGTGTTTTGTTTTGTTCATTATGTTTGCTTGCATGCATGTACAAGAAACATAGTGCCATCATCCGAGTTTTCGGAGGTGTGGCAGCCCTCTTCCAATTCAGTCGGTGTGTTGGCAGGTGCGGCCGCAGTTCTCCAATGCCTGCTGGAGCTGTCTATGACAGCTCCAAAATGCAGTGGAGTACAGTTGAAAGTGGGAGCTACGCTTCCAGTGAGCAGCGATATCAGATATCACTGCTCATGTGCACTCCCACACACACACACACACAGACACGCCACTGCGTGCTACTTCTGCCCACACCACTGTAGCCCCCGCCCCCACCAGCCATCCTTGTGCCATGCTGGAGCCCACCCCAGCGTGGCAAATGTCTAACGTCGTCCATGTGACAAAAAAAAAACTGTAACTTAAAACGGTCCCTCGCGGTCTCTGCCGCACCCATCCACTCGCACCCTACCTCCCCCACCCCCCCCATACTTACCTCCGGACTCGGAGTGACGACTTCGGTGGACCGGGAACACGCCTGCACTCTTCAAAGCCGACCGCGAACTGAGGAAATGCCGGTAAGCTGTATAATGTAATGAATAGGGTTTTTGGGACCCCTTTTCATGAATGCTCTCACTGTCATGGCGTTCATCGGGCCTGAAGGGTGATTTCGCGGTCACTGCGCAAAATCACCTTTCAGGACCAAGTAACGAAACGACACTGCCACTGTTCTTAAGGTGGGCTCTCAAAAAGCCTATGTTGACAATTTGGTGAAAAAATTCCTAAAAATGACTGTTTTACGAGCGTGCGTTGTGCAGTTCCTACGCATGCTCGTAAGTTCGCAAAATTTTCAATATTTTCACTCCAGATTTTCAACATTGCCATTTACCACACCTCCTTATGAGCAGTACAGCTGTCATTTTTCACATCTTGCCCAAAACATGTTTCCGCCTCATGTAGTGCATACAATGGCGAGTCGGTTTGCTAAATCAATGTATGGGACACATTAAGAAAATCACAGTGACACTGTTCATGAGCAGAGGTCTTAAAATAGCAATGTTGAAAATTCGGTGAAAAATTCCTAAAATGACTGTTTTGTTTGCCAAGCATGCAGTTCGACGCACACTGTATTTGCACTTTCTACTATTTTACCCAGTTTTCAACATTGCCATTTTATTACACTTCCTTATGAGCAGTACAGCTGTCATTTTTCACATCTTGCCCAAAACATGTTTTCGCCCATGTAGCGCACAGTGGCGCAGTTGGTGTGCGAAATCAATGTGTGGGACACATTAAGAAAATCACAGTGACACTGTTCATGAGCAGAGGTCTTAAAATGACTATGTTGAAAATTTGGTGAAAAATTCCTAAAATGACTGTTTCACAGTGTCGTTCATGAGTTCTCATGCGCTTGTAAGTTTCTTAATTTTCTATATTTTCCTCCAGATTTTCCACATTGCCATTTTATTACACTTCATATGGACAGTACAACTGCCATTTTGACATGTCGCCCAAATGTGTTTCTGCACATGTAGCGCATAATGGTGCAGTCGTGTAAAGCGCAATGTTTGGGACAGATTAAGGAAATCACAGTTACACTGTTCATAAGCAAAGGTCTTAAATGGCTATGTTGAAAATTTGGTGACAAAAGTCCATAAAGTGATGGTGTTACGAGTGAGCATTGTGCAGTTTCCACGCACCCTCATAAGTTCATGACTTTGTAATATTTTCAGTCCAGATTTTCACCAGTGGCATTTTTCCACACTTCCTTATGAACTGTACAGCTGTCATTTTTCACAACATGGTCGAAATGTGTTTTCACACTTTCAGCGCAGAGATGCGTGGTCGCTGTGGGAAATCATTGTTCGGGACAGATAAAGAAAATTACAGTGATGCTGTTCATGATTGGAGGTCCCAGAATGCCTGTGTTGGCAATCTGCCGTAAAAAATCCCCAACCTAATTACATTACGGGTGTGCGTTGCACAGTTTCTATGCATGCTCGTGACTTCACCAGTTTTTTTTATATTTTGACTGCAGATTTGCAACATTGCCATTTTTTACACCTCCCCATGAACAGTACAGCTGTCATTTTTCACATCCTGTTCGGAATGTGTTTTTGCACCTGTGATGCTAAATGCCGTAGTCGCTGTGCATAAGCAGCTTTCGGCTAACAAACTGATATTGCCACTGTTCATGAGGTGGGGTCACAAAAAAACCATGTTGAAAATTTGGAGTGAAAATACCAATGAATGCCTGAGGTGTTAGGGTTTGCAACCATAACGCCCACCCTGTAAGAATGACAGGCATTGGGGTGTGACTTGGGATTCTTGCCTGTAATGCTCATACCATTCCACATCCTGCAGCCAGTGAGGCGTTTGAGGTATGCCTTGGACTCTGACCCAAAGTTCACCCCATTCTCCTATACCGCACCCATCTCACCGTATTTCCTGATGGAATGGGTGCAGGGCCAAAGACCCTGGCACACCGTGACACTTGTCAGTGTCTGCAGGGTAGGGTGTGGTGAAATGGCGTGGCCGTTATGCCTGACGACCCAAAGGCACACCCCAATGCCTGTCACTCTCTGCAGGGTGGTGGTGGGGCTGGCTTCAGTTTAATACTTCACTGCCATTTCTATTATGCAGCTCTGTAACTTCTACACTACCAATGCCAGCAAGCAAACATTCGGCATTGACAAATGCTTGTTTTTTTATGTTTTGTGTATTTATGGTGCTGAGTCCGGTTTCTGGGGGGTACGAGCGGGCAAGCAGGATGAAAGAGGTGAGTGTAGGAGCAGAGGTGTGATCTTTCTCGTAGTGTGTGGCTGACTGGATTGTACGTAGTAGGAGAAACAGTAAGCAGTCTCTAAATTTGAAAAAAAAAAAAAAGACTTATTTTCAGCAGGCCTTCTGCATTTGTGTTTATTGTACAGAGCATGTTAAAATTGAATGGTTGCATGGGGAGGAAAGTAGTAGAGAAAAAAAAAACAGTTTAGATTTAGCTTTTCATTGTCAGTGGCTACTGTGGGGACAAAAAATGGCATCTGTTTCATTTGTGAAAGTTCTTATGGCACAGGGATTTTGAGCATGTACTACGTCCAGGTTGGCAGGACTAGTTTAAGCCGTGCATTAGACACTTCTAACGCGTGGCTAATAACCAATCAGATTATTTAAAATCCTTTGCCCATTTTATAAGGCTGTATAGCGTATTCCCTACTTGAAATTATAATGCTCTGTTGTGACATCACAATCTGTTGCAGTGGGAATAACTGTACTGTCACAAGCAGTGTATTATGACATCAGGTTGGGAAGAAGCAAGAGGAGCTGATGAATCCTCAAGTAAACAACTGTATTGTTTTCATTCATATGACCTCCGTAATAAACTATGGGAATAAGAAATACAGAGTTAATGAGAAATACAAGCTGCTTTGTGTCCAAATAATATGTTTTTCAGCGTTCTTTTTGAGACGTTGGTGGCTCTTTAAGAGCCTGACTCAGTTCTAGGAGTAAAATGAGGGAAGAACTGCTCCTGTATAACATTTAGCTACAGAAAGACATAAGGAAATGTGCTGATCCCATATGAAAGGTGGTGGTTCCGCCAGTGAAAAATATTGTCCATTTACAGCAGGGCGGATAAATCTTAAAAAAATGCTGTTATATCAGCTCAGACAGCCCGCATACCTCTCAACTGTCCCTTATTATGAGGGGCATGGTGGCAGTATAGCCTAGAGGTTAGAGTAACAAGCTGTGAATGAGCTTCGTATATCCAGCTGACCTGGGTTTGATTCCCACAGCCTCCACTTGCATACTATGTGACTCGTGAGCAAGTCACTTAACCTCCACAGTGCTGCTGGGCCACCCCTGAAAATAGGCTCTTGTGCCTAGGGGCCTTATCTGGTTACCAAACACTAAAATAAATAAATAAATGCTTATTTTACCCCTCAAAATTGCCCTGTCTATCATCAAAAAGGTGCTGCCAACACAGAGAATGTAATTTATATTAGGAAATGGGTAGAAAGAATGCTGGTTCCTGATTGGCCAAGAAGTACTTTCAGCTGGGCCTTATCCCAGCACAACTGCCCTGCTAAAAGTAGCTCAACAAAAATATGTTAAAAAAATACATCCAGTTTACTGAAGAGGATCCATTTCATAATTGCAATAAGGCACCCTAGGGGGTGCATTATGGTGGGCTAACGACCCTTTTCGTGTGGTGCAAGCACTCAGCTTTGCTTCCTGCTTCAGTCCACCCATGGTGGGCCGTTATCCTACCATAATGCATCCCGTGTCACAAAAGCAGAGTCAGCGAATGTCCTGTCATATAGTTTTAAAACCATGGCACTGTCCTTAAGGTCACTGTCTCCCGCTGCTGTCTGTCATGCTTTTATTTTTTATTTTAGGCTGCGCTGAAACTGCCAGCTACTAAACAGTTGTCCCACAAGGGACTTTTTTTCCTTCTCTGTAGGAAACCACTTTGAAACCATATTTTCCAGCTTAAAATCCTAAACTTTTTTTTAATTTTAGGTAGGAAGCATGTTGTAAGTGTGACAAGACACTTCAGGAATTTGTAATTATGGTGAATAATTGAACTTTGCCCTCTAGTGTTTAAAGGCATTTGAGGTGCAAGCGCCTCATGCCTAACAACACCCTTGAGCCATGCAATTATTCCCCAATAATTACACATCCAGGCTTGTCTTATAGCATACATATTCTAAGTTGCTAAATCAAAAATAATTCTTTTTACAAGAAACACAATAGTTTTTTTACAGTGTTTTGAGCTTGTATCTCCATGATTGAAGATATTTCCCTCATGATGAAAGTCAGGCGTCCCTCATTATTCCCAATTTTGAGTGTCAGTGCCTCTCATTTCAGTGACAGAAAGTTGAGAGGTATGTGTGGTTGTTACAGTTTTGTGGAGACCTAGATAGCAACAGTGGAGCACTAATGGCTGGCCTTTTTTTATGTTTCTAATCCCTACTTTCAAGTGACAGAAATGTCAGATTTAAGAGTAATGGGGTACATTTTTGAGGCTGAAATTGGGGACATTTGAGAGGTATGGCTATGGATGCTCCAGAGAGTTTCATTGTTAACGTGCAGTCGGTGCCATATATGTCTTTTCCTAATTTTGTTGCATTTCCTTACCTCCCCTTTGCATTCCCTGAAGTACCTTCTTATCAACTTTACTGGCAGTATATTCTATTTCACTCTCCCTTGTTATCCTTCTTGACCTTGGCGCTGCTTTTAACTCTTGTTCAGCCTACTCTGTTCCACTTGAGCACTACTGGTATGATAACATTTGGACCAGCTTTTCTGTCCATTCCGCTCCTACCTCTGTGATTGCTTCTCTGTCTCCATCTGTAGTTTCTCCTCCTAACCCTGGACCTCCATGGTGTACCTCAGGGCTTTTTGCATTTGTTATGTTCCCTGTATGAATCTTCTTTTCCTTGGATGCCTCCTGTCATTCATTCAGTCAGACAGTATACTTATTCACATTTGAAAAGGAAAAACTATTCAGCATAACAAATTTACAATGGTGTTCTTAGCAGTAACGGAATAAGAATACAAGAAAAAGGCTACACCTCGCATTGTAATCTGAACTGTCATGTCTGTGCTGACATGCCTGTCTGTACACGTAAGCTAGCAGTAACAGGGTTATGGTGACACAGTTGACACCTCGGGCATGTTGTTTGACAGGAGGCACGGCTGAGTACTGTTAAATTCACCTGAGAAGTGTGACTGTATCACCATAATTGCACCCTTGGAGTGTCTTAATTGCGCTTATATAATGATTTTTATTTTAAACTTTATTCCATTTCCGCACAAATAATGCAGATTGAATAAAAATGAATACAAGGCACAGGAAGATCATAACGAAAGCTATATAAAGAGATTAAACTTCGGGTTGAGTGCATTAAGAAAGCCCAGTTAATCAGGTTAGGTGATTGGGGGGGGGGGGTTGGAGCTGCCAGACCCTTACTGCCTTCTAACAGGAGCACTAAAAGTACTCTTGCATAGTGTGTCCCATCACGCCTGTGTCTCGGAGTGTGAGTGGAACAGAGCAGTACTGGAACAGGTAATCCTAAAGCATCTGCAGATTAGCCACAGTCTGCAGGGGATTCTTCTGGGGAAACACAAGATGAGGTAAAAGAAACCAAGTTTTGGGTACATGTACTCTAAAACATGGAAACACAGACAGTGACGGCAGAATAAAAAAAAAAAACAGTGGTCCATCCAGTCTGCATGAGTTCCGTATTAGCCCTGGGACATATTGTCTCTCCAGGGTCCTGAACCTCTCTATCCTCCCCACCAATCCCTGCCCTGGTTCTGCCACCCTTAGCAACCACAATACTCTTCATATAGTCGCAACTGTGCTTGAAGCCACTAGCAGTTTTGAACTTCTGGTGATGTCATCAGGAATGATGGTGATTTGAAACTGAACTCTGCTTCCCTGCTGACAAAATTCACCATAAATCGCATAGCCAGCCTGTTTCAGAGCTCTCAGCCTGATTGTGGAGATGGGTCTTGGCAAAAAAACACAACCATCAAGCTCCCAAAGATAGCAGCCGCAATGAAACAGAAGTAAGAGACCGAGCCCGAGCAACTCACAGTCTCAGGCCTTGGACTGTACTCAAGTCTGGGTTAGAAGAAGAGCAGGGACCTACCTTTGACAGAGTGAGCTCGGCAGTGATTTTGAAAACCCTGAAGTGGATAGACAGTAATGTCTTGGAAATCTGCTGAGATTTCAAGGAACTGTAACGACAAATGCCTGCAGTTGAAAAAGCAATGGCGGACCTCCACAAAGTAACCAGTAGCTGGGGTCACACAGTGCTATACCTGTGCTGTAGGGAGAAGGACTTAACAGAGAGTCAGAGATGTGGAGGTGCATGGCAGAAGGAAAAACTTCTAGTTCTTTGGGTTTCCAGAGGACAGTGAACGCCCTGATGTTACCGAGTTCCTAAAGATCTGGCTTCAGGACTGAGCTACAGCTACCTGATGATTTTGTGCTTGAGATTGAGAGAGCCCACCACGCCACTGGACCCAGGCGAAACTGGGTGTTCCCCCAAAGTCCATGGTGGCCAAGTTTTTAAAATTTCCCATCAAAGAAGAACTCACGTGAAATGCCTGGCTCAAGAAGAAACATAGAAACATAGACTTTGACGGCAGAGAAGGACAGCTTGGCCCACCCAGTCTGCCCATTTCCCTACCTGTTGGATAAGCTGCAGATCCTAGTTAACCAACAGCCTACTTCCTCCTAACCCCCACTATAATTGCCTTATGTCTGTCCCATGCATTGTTGAATTCCTCCACTCAGGGCTCCAGATAAGGTGTGTACTGGCTTATTTTACTCACCTCATTTTAGGAAATACTCTTCAGAATTTTTTTTAATGAGTACCTGTACTCGCCCAACATTTGTAAATACTCCACACGCCAAAGAATAGTGCATCATAACATAACTGGTGATTCAAAAGGAACAGTTTTTTGCCAGATGTACAACACGTGCATGCATCCCACTTTTGTTTTACTCACTATGTTTTAAAAATGGTGAGTAAATTCCTACCTAGCAATATTATTTGGAGCATTGTTGGCACCTGAAATTCTTAACTACAAAAAAAACTAAATTTTTTTAATAAATGTACTCCTCAGTCCACTCTAGCAAGACATTTGTACACATCTGAATTTTGTTTTACTCACCTCACTTTCAGAATGAGGAGTGCAGGTACTCATCCCAAAAAATCTTATCTAGAGCCCTGCCCCCACTGTTTTTGATCCTACGACCTCCTCAGGAAGGCCATTCCAAGCGTCTACCACCCTCTCTGTGCAAAAAATACTTCCTCACATTGCCCCTGAACCGCCCCCCTTCTATCCTCAAATTGTGTCCCCTTGTTCTTGCACATCTCTTTTTCTGAAAGATGCTACCCTCTTGGACTTTGTTGATTCCCTTGAGGTACTTGAAAGTTTCTGTCATGTCCCCCTTCTCCTTCTTTTCCTCGAGGGCATACATATGAATCTTCTTTAGTCTCTCTCCGTGTGGTTTCTGGTGCAGACCCTGCACCATTTTAGTTGTCCTCCTCTGGACTGCTTCCATCCTGTCTATGTCTGTGCGGAGATGGGGTCTTCAGAACTACATGCAGTACTTCATAAAAGCAGTAGGTATGGCTAGAGGGATGTTGGGGTGTATTAGTAGGGGTATCGCAAGTCATAAGAGGGAGGTAATAATCCCTCTTTACAAGACACTGGTTAGGCCCCATCTGGAGTACTGCGTGGAGTGCTTGAGGCCACACCTGCACAAGGACATTAACAAAATGGAGGCAGTTCAGAGAAGGGCAACCAAAATGGTGCAGGGACTGCATCAGAAAACATATGAGGACGGATTAATGGAGCTCAATATGTATACCCTGGAGCACAGGAGGGAGAGAGGTGATATGATCGAAACATTCAAACATCTTAAGGGCATTAATAAGGTGAAAGAATCTAACATGTTTCAATATAAGAAAAATAGCAGGACAAGAGGACATAGCATGAGATTAGAGGAAGGCCGATTAAGGGGTAATGTGAGGAAGTTCTTTTTCGCAGAAAGGGTTGTGGATGCATGGAACGGCCTACCTCAGAAAGTGGTGGATATGAATAGAAGGCAGGGCTTCAGACAGGCAATGGATAGGCATAAGGGAGCAATACAGATGAGTATGAATAGATAGGCCATTGACAGAGTAAATGCCTATGGCACAGTCATAAGGTAGAAAAAATGGGTTGACTGGATGAGACTTGCGGTCCTTATCTGCCGTCAACTTCTGTGTTTCTATGTATGTTTCTATGTATCGACCCCCCTATCCAGAGTGCTTCTATTGTTTGGTTTAGGTACGTTTCCCTCCTCTTCTTTTGTGAAATCTGAACAAAAGTATTCGTTCAGTATCTCTGCCTTTTCACTGCCACCCTGTGCCCACCCCCTTCCCTTTATTAAGCCTCACTATCCCTCTCTTGGTCTTTCTTCACTCACTAATGTACCTATAAAAGGTTTTATCCCCCTTCTTAACTGAGTTGGCTATCTTTTCCTCTGTTTGGGCCTTTGCTGTTCTGACTATCTTCCCTGCTTCCTTCTGTTTTAACTGATAGAGTTCTCTTTCCTGCTCCTTCAGTGATTCCTTATACTTCTTTTTCTCCCTAACCTTCCCCACCACCTCTTCTGAGAACTATAGTGTTTTTTCCTTTGTTTTGTTTTATTTATTTGCTTCACTCAAAGGCTGGTTGCCTCTGTGATGGCAGTTTTGATTTTGCCTCATTGTTCCTCCACCCATCCTTCCTGCCCTTTTGCTAGTGCATTCCTTAGGCACTCTCCCATTCTGCTAAAGTCAGCCCTCCGAAAGTCCAGTACCCTTGCTTTTGTATGGCTTGACTCTATGACTGTGTTTATTGTAAACCACACTGTCTGGTGGTCGCTTGTTCCCAGATGGCTACCCACTTCTAAATCCGAGATCCTCTCACCATCCCCGTTTGAGAGTACCAGGTCTAAGACTGCTCCCTTCCGAGTGGTTCCAACACTAGCTGCCTGAGGCATGCCCCTCTGTAGGGCATCGAGAATGACTCTGCTCTTGGATGTGGCTGCAGCAAATGTGCTTCAGTTAACATCTGGTGTATTCCGGTCTCCCATCAACAATATCTCCCCTAAACTGTAATGGTCATCATATCTGTGTTGACCAGGACTGTCCACCATGCATGCTAAAAAATCACAGACAGGTACAGAATGTGATTAAACATTTAAAAGAGAAGCAATTAAAGGTGCAGATTCAGTATCCTGCTAGGCTACTAGTATTTGAAGATAAGGGCACAGTCCTTTATAAATCCTGCTCAGTATTAGCAAATACCTTGGAAACCTGGGATCAGCTTCCTGGAGATGGTGCTGGAAACATACAAGTGAGGCGTTAAACAAGTGCAGTGGGCTGTGGTCAGAAAAGGGAAAGACACCCACAGATCTTGTCATTTAACCTCAGCTGAAGAGCTGCGTGTGGACATCAGAAGATGGTACAAAGGTGTAGTAAAACAGAAAAGCAGCAGCTAAATTGGACTAACTGGAAATAATATGTATGTTGCTGAGTAAATCATGTAGAAATTAAGAAAATAATCTTGTGTGAGAAACATAACACCAAACCCCCAAATTTGGTATTCTGTCTCAATAGCTGGTATTCTGCCTATCCAAAAGAGGTGTTCCACAGATGAAACTGCAGAATGGTGGCATGAAGAAGCGGTAGTCCAGTTGGAATACCAGTATAATGAAAATGGAATTCTGCCATGAAAACTGTTATGTAAAACAGGGCAGAATACCATAATTTCTAGCCCTGTAAATGATGTACGTTACTGTACAAAGGTTATTATATTTGACTGCTCCGATGGCTAACTCCCCCCCCACCAGGCCCTTTTGTGCCAGGACCGCCAGCTGCACCCATGGGCTGGAGTGACGACCCAGCCTTGTCTTGGTGAACTCGGTATCCTGGGTTAAACTGCATTCTATGAACTGATTATAAAAACCCAGTATATGCAAAATGAGAGTGCGATGGGGGAGAAGGAAGTTTTTTCTTTCTTTTTTTTTCTTATAATGAATTTATGGCTTAGATGGAGCCTCACACTGATTGATTGGGAGGGCTGCAGAAGGAGCATAGACGCTTGTGGGGCAGGATCATACTGGCAAGAACTGAAGGTCTCAAAGTGTGATTGTGGCGGCACCTCAGTAATGACTGAAAACAGTGTTTTGAATGGCTCCCCTCCAAAGGCATGGAACTATTTGCAGTGGTGCTTCCATACAAAATTAAAGACCTCGCAGGCAGGATATTATAAACCCCCTCAAACCGTTTAGAAGGAAAAAGGAACTCTGAGATCAGCAGTCAGAGGCCGATACTGTCGCTTCGAACTCCCGAGCCGTGTGCTTAGATAAAACTGGTTGCGCTGCTTACTAACATGGTGGCATCATGAATGCGGTAGAGCATATAGGACTCGGACATTAGATCTTTTGTAGTGTATCCTTTATGTAATAGCTTCAGGGGATGCCTGCTAGGGACAGTGCACGTTAGGGATCTGTCGAAGAAGATTATGGCTGGTGGGGGTTGAGGAGGGATACAGCCGGGGATGCCTATATAACATGACTGATACTGTTTATTATCCTAACCTTACGTCTTTTCATACTCCTCCTGGTAGGGAGGAGGGAAAAAACCAACACAGTGACTCAGATGGAGAGGGAGGCAGAGTTCTCAGGAAGCCTAGCCCCTGACCACTGAAGGCACACTGATCAGATCTGTGAATCTGAGCCAGAATCTACTGCATAGATCTGCTTGCTGGAGTGGGTACAGCGTGGATCACTGGTAGCCACACTCGGCTTTTCTGCCAAGGTAATCAGTGGACCTT
Source organism: Neoceratodus forsteri (assembly GCA_016271365.2). Classification (NCBI taxonomy): domain Eukaryota; kingdom Metazoa; phylum Chordata; order Ceratodontiformes; family Ceratodontidae; genus Neoceratodus; species Neoceratodus forsteri. The sequence continues at coordinate 326,576,982 of CM057451.1, read as the reverse complement.
GAGACAGGAGAGTGCCCCTTTGGTCCTCCTAGGGGACAGTGGATGGGACCTCCAGGGCTCCTAAGATCCAGAACTGATAGCACGCAAGAGGCCTGACGGCTGCCATGGTGGTTGCAGATTACCTGAATACACTATGTGTGCATGTGGTTTACTGTTTGCATGCACTGTTATTTGTTTCTTGTTTGGCTATTTGCCCATCTTGTTGGGCTATTTGTCCTGTTGGGTTTTCTTTTTTTTGTTTTGTTCCCTGAACGGCACTAACTTGGCCCCAACCTGCCTTGTGACCCCTGTAGTCACTTCATCAGTGGGTGGCAACAACCCGATATACCTCCGACTTACCCCCCCCAGGGTGGGAAGCTGCAGTGCAGGCCCTGACCCCTTCAGATGCCACTTCTAGTGTCTGAGTAGGGAGCCCCCCCCCCGGGTTGGCTCTGTGGGATGGCGATGCACAATGGGAGCGTCACTGGGCACGTCAGGTGGAATTTTTGCCGGTCATGCTTCCCCTGGAGGCGGGATGTGCAGTGACGTCAGTGGCGCATACTTCGACGTCTGTCCCTCCTTCCCCATCTTCCAGGCGCTGGCCTCCACCAGGGGTCCCACAGGTGCCAGACATATAACCCCCCCTCTCCCCAAAGAAGGAGATCAGTCACAGGGCACTTGAGCCTTCTCCCCGCGAGCTGGTCCTCCAACCCTCAAGTCTGTTCCCAAACTCTGGTCATTGGCATTGTGAGTGGAGGCCCTTCTGCTGTGCTGGCGGGCCGGCTCAGGTTTTCTTTCTTTAAGTTCTCTACTCAGGTCAGTACATTACTTGTTCAGATAGAGCGAGATAAAATCACAGTGGTAGAATATTAAATAAGCCGAAAAAACTGATTAGCAGTTTTGCACACGGGAGTGCTAATCACCTGTGAAAATGCATAGTACTTGGCAGGCACAGAATGGTTAGCAAAATTTAATATACAGTATATATGTAGTTTTATTAATTTGGTTTACTATTCCATGGACTCACTCAAAAAATGGTTAGCAGTCTACTGCTACTCATTTCTAGAAATGATTAGTAAAACCCCTTGTTTTGCATAGTGTTTTGCTATGCTATGCCAGCTATTTAGTAATGAAAATTACAGGACCCAGTTAGTAGCACCAATGAGTGTATCACTCGCTGAGAAGGATGATCGCAGCGGCATGCAAGAGGCTGCTGATTCAGGTTGACAGGTGTCATAGCAGACCTACGTCCAGTGCATTGCAAATTGTGAACTGCATTATGCTGCGGGTTGACAACAGGCAATCTTGAGATAATATAATGTTAAAGGTAGCAGCTCAGTGGTGAGACATGATAGAATATTATGGGAATTGAAAGGAGGGGGCTGCGATATAGGTCTCTTACAACAGATGCGTTTGTCCAGAGAAGAACATCTGACATTAAGGTGTGGTTGGGTGGGCAGGTGGTTGCCACATCACATCCTAAGAGTAAAAAAAAGCTGGAATGGCAATCCTGCTCCACATGTCCCTACCCTGGCAGTTAGTAGATTCATTTACAGATAAGGATTTGTCAGTGCCGAATGTTCGCCGCTGGTATTGCTGTTGTACCGGGTCTAGCTTGTACACATTTTTACAGAATGTTATGAACCAGCATAACATTCTGTGGTGATTTGCATATGCAGCCCATGATGCTTTGCATTGTGTGGGCATGTGTGATTTTGTGTTTTCTTGAAACTTGGCTTCCCAGCCAAATGCCCTTTGGGGTAACCCTTGCCTCAGTGTTTGCACACAGAGGTTCTTTGTCTTTTAAATAGTTTTTTATTTTAATGGGTTCACCACAATATAACCCAGACAGACTGTCTTAGGGTAACTCGTTCATTCCACTGGGGTGTCAAACAGACGAGGCATACTGATGAGTCCTGGTAGGACGAAACACGTGTCTATGTCATCTGTTAGCACCCTTTGCATATTGTGTGAGAGGCCTTTCGGCACAATGCAATTCTGCTTAAAGTTGAACCAGCATAACATTCTGTGGTGATTTGCATATGCAGCCCATGATGCTTTGCATTGTGTGGGCATGTGTGATTTTGTGTTTTCTTGAAACTTGGCTTCCCAGCCAAATGCCCTTTGGGGTAACCCTTGCCTCAGTGTTTGCACACAGAGGTTCTTTGTCTTTTAAATAGTTTTTTATTTTAATGGGTTCACCACAATATAACCCAGACAGACTGTCTTAGGGTAGCTGGTTCATTCCACTGGGGTGTCAAACAGACGAGGCATACTGATGAGTCCTGGTAGGACGAAACACGTGTCTATATCATCTGTTAGCAACCTTTGCAAATTGTGTGAGAGGCCTTTCGGCACCATGCAATTCTGCTTAAAGTTGAACCTGCATAACATTCTGTGGTGATTTGCATATGAAGCCCATGATGCTTTGCATTGTGTGGGCATGTGTGATTTTGTGTTTTCTTGAAACTTGGCTTCCCAGCCAAATGCCCTTTGGGGTAACCCTTGCCTCAGTGTTTGCACACAGAGGTTCTTTGTCTTTTTCACATTTTTATTACTGTATGTATTTACCCAGGATAGAACAGATGAGATGCAATATCTCATTTTCAGTGGTGTCCTGCTTTGACACATTGTTAGATTGTAATTACCCAGGATAGGGTAGCTGAGAGGCAATATCTACTTTTAAGTGGGCTCCCACATGTTGACCCCAAATGTCCAACGGTCTTCTTATGACCTGAGGTTATGAACAAGACAGATGGAATTTTTTAAATCCTGTCCGAAAGGTGATTTTGCTGTGCGACTGTGGAAACAAGTATCGGAGGGGATTTGAAAAATGACACCAGCCATGTTCAGGAAGTGGGGTAACACAAGGGATATGTTGAACATTAGGGGCCAAAATCTGCAAAAAAAAAATACTTATGAGTGTCACAAACCCACTCAGCAGGTCGGGCCCTCTACTCCCAAAGTGCCAACCTCCGAGCGCATTCTTGTGAACAGTTTAGCAGAACAAGGTAACCCTCTTGTCTGTTTTGTGAGTTCGGATCAAACTTTGGTCTCCAGTCTTGGAGGGATTCAAACTGTGAACCTCTTGCTAGCGTACCCAATGCACAGGCTCAGATAATTCTGTCTTCGGGGGGGTCAGATATCTTTGCCTAAGGGCACCTAACCAGGTATACAGAGATGAGCCCTTAGAAACTTTAATAAAGATCTCAGATTTAAAACACTTCTCTTCCCAGGTTGGTATCACCACTCAAGCTTATGCCTAGTGTCTGCTATAACTATATATACTTTTTTTACAAATGAAAGAAATTCAAAGACTGACCAAGTATGCTCTAAAAAGAATTTTACTAAAATAGATAACAATGTGTAAAACACAAAATACAGAACTATTATATCACAAGACATACAAATCTCTTAAACAAAACAGGTTTTAACAGTGTGATTCCTACTACAGTACTTAGTCTCTAAATACCTGCTGAAAGTGCTCACAGATGTTTCCTTGTCAGAGTCTAGATAAAAGTGTTCTGTGAAGTCAAACAGAATGATGTTTAAAATCTGGTTTTTCCCACCTACTTGCATGAGGTCACCTAGCTCCTCTCTGTCAGAATATATAAAAAAATACTTATATAAAAAAACAGGATGTCTTTTCCAAGTATTAAATTCTGCAACCTCAGCATGACTCATGTCCTCCAAATGACATTTCTTTGATCTCATGATAAGCTTCCCCTTTCCAGGACATGAAAGCATCTTTATGATTTTGCACCGGTTTACTAAACCTGGTTTCCTCTCCTAACGTCATAAAACGGATATGCTCAACTCAGGCCTCTTCCAGCCTGTAATTAACTTTAGATAAAACAGGATATCCTTGATCAAGGTCTGTTCTACTCTGTCATTAGCTTCAGGCCTGCCATGTAACACCTGATATCTAAAACCAGTGTGAGTGTGTGTATGAGCTCACATGCTGTTTCAGCCTTTTCTCATAGGAGACAGTCCTACATATTTTTAAATTTACAAAAAATTATTATTCAGCACTCAGAACTGGCTGTCCACGTCACAATGAGTAAATGTTGGGACAATTAGTTTCCTCATAACTTAGTTATTTATTTTCACCCCAAATTTTCAACATATATAGAATAATACATGGGTGGGTGGGTGTAATCATAATTTTACACACACCCGAGGTGTGGGATGCTACATAAACTCGAAGGTGAAACCCAAGGGGTTTATGAAAGCATCCCACACCAAGGGTGTGTGTAAAATTCTGATGACACATACCAACTCATGTTCTATTTTATTTAATTACTGGTCGTCATTTTTTGTGACATTGGGTTTTGAAGTTTTAAATAGCCTTATGTCACTTGCTGTTTTGTGGATGGTATTTCTATTCTCGTGTTGTGTCAGAAAGTCTTCTCGGTTTCCTAGCTCTGTCAGGTCGAAGCGGGTTTGTGTGTTTTGTTTTGGTCAGGATGGCACTTTTATTGTGATTTTTTTATTTCTGTGCTGAAGCGTTTATGCCTGTGACTGATTTCTGTGTGAGGAAGTGGTGATATTCAGAAGTGTTTGGTGAGTTCCCCACTGAGTGTAGGCAGTAGTGTAGCGAACAAGATTGACAAAGAGTGATTACAACCGTCTGTTTATAACGCAAAATATCAACCAGGTGGTTGTAACGTGGAATAAAACTATGGTTATCCATGAATAAAAAATGATGACCAGTAATTAAAATCTTTTTATGACCACTCCTTCTGAGCATGCTAGGCGTCATTTATTTATTTTTGTCCGGTGCTTCCCATCCTCGGACCCGCTCCGCCCACCACCCCCATGCTCAGGCTTGTGCCCCTGGGCGGGACTGCCAGGGGGTGCTCCCCCTCCCCAGGTTGGAGCCACGGAAGTGGGACCCCCTGCCCCAGTGGACATTGGAGGCAGTGGACGGCGGTGTAGAGCGGGTTGTCATGCCAGGTGGGGGACGGGTTTTTTCCATGCTTGCTCCCTGGGGGTGGGGACATGCAGTGACGTCCAGCGTCCACCCTGCCCCTAACGTGACAGTGCCAGTCGCAGCAGTACCCCCAGCCTCCGCCAGAGATCCATAAAGTGCCGGACACTCTTTCCCTCCCTCCCCCCGGAGAAGGACAGCAGTCCCCAGGACACTCGATCCTTCTCCCTCAGCCGGTCCTCCCGACCCTAGGTCCATTCCCGAACCTGAGTTGTCGGCGTCGCATGCAGAAATCCCGCTGCTGTGCCAGCGGGCCGCGACTGATAAGTGTCATTTATAATACAATGGCTGAAACGTAATTTTGTGCTACAAGTGTTAAAGCATATTTTGTGTAGGATTTGAGAAGTGACAGCTGTCACATTCATGAGGTGGTTTGAAAAAATAGCTATGTTGAAAAGTTGGGGTCAAAATATTGAAAATTACCACAGTTATGAGTGTGCACTGAAAAATTGCAAAGTAGTCTCATAACTTTGTTATTTTCTCATATTTTTACCCCAGATTTTTAACACAGCCTTCTTATGAGCCAACCTCATGAGCAAGGGCTGAAAACATTTTCAAATCCTGCCCAAAAGGTGATTTTGCGCCACAAGTGCGAAAACACATTTTGGCTAGGAATTGAAAAATGACAGCTGTCGCGTTCATGAGATGCTGTGAAGAAATGTCTGTGTTGAAAATTGGGGGTCAAAACATGAAAAATATTGAAAATTACCAAAGTTACGAGCCTATGTTTGTAAATTGCAGTACAGGCTCATAACTTTGTTGTTTTTTAATTTTTTTACCCAAACTTTTCAACATAGCCATGTTATGACACCACCTCATGAACAAGGGCATATAACATTTTCAACTCCTGCCCAAAAAGTGATTTTGTGCAGTGACTGCAAAAATCACTTTTCAGGACACGAAAGCACATTTTGGCCAGGATTTGAAAAATGACAGCTGTCACATTCATGAGGTGCTGTGAAGAAATAGCTATGCTGAAAATTTGGGGTCAAAACATTGAAAATTAGCAAAGGTATGAGTCTGCGTTTGCAGATTTCAATGTAGGGTCATAACTTTGTTGTTTTTAAATATTTTTACGCCAAATATTAACATAGCCTTCTTATGACCCCACCTCAGTTTTTTTTTATCTGTACTTTCTGCACCTTTCTTCCCTTGACGGCTCCTATCTGCTTGACCGCCCCAGCCTCGTCACCCGGCTTCTCTCGGGATCTTACTTTGAGCCGTCCTGGCTGCAGGATCGGCTGCCCGACCACCGGTGTGCAGCCTTCGGGGGGTCGATCTTCATCCTGCCACTGCGAGGTGTTTTTCTTCCATTTTTCTCCTGATTTCTCCCCATTGCTGGAGCGCGATAGGTCAGTGTGCTTACGTGGAGGCGTATGCACGCTACGGAGTCCCGCAGCACTCACCCTTCCATTGGTGCCCTTGTCCCATTCTACTTTCAGACCTTCACCTTGGGATAGTCATTCGGCAGGGCAGCCAAGTGTCCCTCCCCGAGAGAGGTGAGCTGTCCTATGGATGCTCAGTCCTCTCCCTCCCAGTCTGACCCCCGGAGACCTGCTCACACCGCTCACACGGGTTGCCGGCATGGTAGGAGGTAAGGCACAGATGCCTCAGCCCTCCATGCCACTGGGCCGGCCCCCACCTCAGTTCTTTTCTAGTCTGTAGTCGGCGTCTTTTCCGCTGCCGTGTTTTGAGGGATGTTCACTGCATTTTTTTGTGTGAAAAATAAACGGTAAGATTTTTTAAAGATCGTTTGTGGACTTTACTTTGAGGTGGGTGCTTCTTTTGCTTGAGCTGCCCACCTCATGAACAAGAGTGGAGAACATGTTCAACTCCTGACCAAAAGGTGATATTGCACAGTGACCGCAAAATCACCTTTTGGGACAGATTTGCCTAATTTCACTGCCACTGTTCATGAGGTGGGGTCCTAAAAAGGCATGTTGAAAATTTGGGGCAAAAATTTTCAAAAATTGACACATTATGCCACCAAGTTCAAAACTCCACTGAAATACATTGAACTGCATACCTGATTTCCTCAGTTCACAGTCCAGTTTTGAGAAGTGAAGATGTGTCTGCGTTCCAGAGAGGATTACGGTGTTGGACCCAGTGACAGAACTGGGGGCTTTAAAACATGGGTCGAATTGGACCCATTGGTGTAAAAAATGTGGGTCTAAAGAGGTACCTACTAGGTCAAAACAATCAGTGGCAGATTTCGAACAGTTCATGTTCCTTTCTTTTAGATATTGTTATAGAGAAGGTGCATCAATTTGGACTCACTGGCAAAGAAAAGAGGGGTCAGTTTTGGGCAGGATGCAATTTTTGCCCTTTTGATGCATGTTAGCGCCATCCCTGGTTGAACCCCCGTATGTAAGTAAGGGCTTGGGGGTGTAGGGTGGTGAGTGCTGAGTGGGAGGGTCAGTTGGGGAGACAATAATGGCAGCAACAGACATCGACATACAGTTTTCTTTTTTACAGGGTTAAAAAAACACAACGAGTGGTGGTTTTCTTTATTTCAGGTGGCGACACTGTGGGATTGGCACCTCCAGTGTCGGTGTTATGTTTGTGGGTGTGTGGGAGGGCCGGGTGGGTGGACAGTAAAGGCAGAGGCAGAAACAGACATTGATGGATTTTTTTTTAGTGTATATGTATAGATATATGTATATATTTGGGGCACAGTCATGCCCCTATATTAGGGTTCAACGGCCAGTTCTATGTTAAACCCCAAATTTTGAACTTTAATAACTTTGCCACCGGTCAACCGATTCACTTGACATTTTACATGCGGCATCGGGGACCAAATATCTCTTGAGGTAGCAGGTTTTGTTGTGGTGGGTGTGTGGTTGCGGAGATATGGATTGTCACAAAATTTGAAAATGATCACTTTTGGTGAAATTCTTTGCCATGCCGCTGCACAAAAACAGTGTGGAATGTTGGTCTGAAATTTTCAGGGTATATAGGCAGAGCTCCAGATAAGATTTATTTTTTCAAATCAGTACTGTACTCCTCATTTTGAAAGTGAGGTGAGTAAAACCAAATTCAGATGGGGACACATGTCTGGAAGGAGTGGAGTGAGAAGTACATTTTTAAAAACAATGTAGTTTCTTTCTAGATAAGAACTGATCAGCTGCCAACAGTGCTACATATAATGTTGGCAGGTAGGAGTAATTTACTCACCAGTTTTAAAATGTAGTGAGTAAAACAAAATTAGGATGTGTATGAGTGCTGTAAATCTGAAAAAAAAAAACCAGCTCCTTTTGAATCATCAGTTATGTTATGAAGCACTATTCTGTGGATTGTGCCACATATACACATGTTGAGTGCGTATCGGCACTCATTAAAATTTTTTATGAAGAGTATTTCCTAAAATGAGGTGAGTAAAATTGGTTGGTACTCACCTTATCTGGAGTTATGTTATGAAATACTATTCTGTGGAGTGTGCCACATTTGTCCCCTTTTAAACTACTCTTCTCAACTCTGGTGTCCTTATAAAAAACAAGCATTTGTCAGTGCCGAATGTTTGCTTGCTGGCATTGGCAGTGGTAGTGTAGAAGTTACAGAGCTGCGTAATAGGAATGGCAGTGAAGTACTGAACTGAAGCCCACCCCACCACCACCCTGCAGAGAGTGACAGGCATTGGGGTGTGCGTTTGGGTCGTCAGGCATAACGGCCACGCCATTTCACACACCCCACCCTGCAGACACTGACAAGTGTCACGGTGTTCCTTGGGGTCTTTGGTCTTATGCGCATCCCATTTCATTAGGAAATATGGTGAGATGGTGCGATATAGAGAATGGGGTGAAGTTTGGGCTGAAGAGTCCAAGGCATACCTCGATGCCTCTCACTGACTGCAGGGTGTGGAATGGTATGAGCATCACAGGCAAGAATCCCAAGTCACACCCCTGATGCCTGTCATTCTCTACAGGGTTGGGCGTTATGGTTGGAAACCCTAATACCTCAGGCATTCGTTGGTATTTTCACTCCAAATTTTCAACATGTTTTTTTTGTGACCCCACCTCATGAACAGGGGGAATATCAGTTTGTTAGCTGAAAGCTGCTTATGCACAGTGACTACGGCATTCAGCACCACAGGTGCAAAAACATTCCGAACAGGATGTAAAAAATGACAGCTGTACTGTTCATGGGGAGGTGTAAAAATGGCAATGTTGCAAATCTGTGGTAAAATATTTAAAAAATGGTGAAGTCACGAAGCGCATATAGAAACTGTGCAACGCACAACTGCATATAACTAGGTTGGGGATTTTTACAGCAGATTGTCAACTCAGGCATTTTGGTGCCTCCGATCATGAACAGTGTCACTGTGATTTTCTTTATCTGTGCCGAACAATGATTTCCCACAGCAACCACGCATCTCTGCGCTGAAAGTGTGAAACACACTTCAGCCATGTTGTGAAAAATGACAGCTGTACTGTTCATAAGGAAGTGTGGAAAATGCCACTGGTGAAAATCTGACTGAAAATATTACAAAGTCATGAACTAACGAGGTGTGTGGAAACTGCGAATGCTCACTCGTAACACAGTCATTTTATGGACTTTTGTCACCAAATTTTCAACATAGCCATTTTAAGACCTCTGCTCATGAACAGTGTAACTGTGATTTTCTTAATCTGTCCTAAACATTGCTTTCGCACCAACAGCACCATTGTGCGCTACGTATGTGAAAACACATTTTGAGCGACATATGAAAATTGCAGCTGTACTGTTCATAAGGAGGTGTAATAAAATGGCAATGTTGAAAATCTGGAGTGAAAATATTAAATTTGCAAACTTATGAGCATGCATGGAACTGTATAGCACTTGCGCTAAATAAAACAGTCATTTTAGGAATTTTTCACCAAATTTTCAACATAGCCATTTTAAGACCTCTGCTCATGAACAGTGTCACTGTGATTTTCTTAATTTGTCCATACATTGATTTAGCACCAACTGCGCCATTGTAAGCTACGTAAGCGGAAACACGTTTTAGGTGAGATGTGAAAAATGACAGCTGTACTGCTCATAAGAAGGTGTGGTAAAATGGCAATGTTGAAAATCTGGAGTGAAAATATTGAAAATTCCGTGCGTAGGAACTGTACAACGCACGCTCGTAAAACAGTCATTTTTTGGAATTTTTTCACCAAATTTTCAACATAGCCATTTTAAGACCTTTGCTCATGGGCCTGACACAGGTTGTTACCTCCTCTACCCATATAGAGGGTCATTCATTAGATCTGGTCTTTCTCTTGGGTATGGAGATCACTGATTTGGGGGTGGAACCAGTCAGTTGGTCGGACCATTACACCATAAGGTTCAGTTTCAGAGCCCCCTCTAATAGGTCTGCCCCTACGGAGATAGTCCAGTACCGCCCTTTAAGGGGGGTTAGCCCCAGCGACCTAATGGCGGTGCTGGATATATCGAGCCTGTCGGGTGAATGCATGAGTCCAGATGGTCTTGTATTAGCCTATAATAAGTCTGTGGGAGATGCTCTGGACAGAATTGCACCTGTTCGTGTTCGGCCTCTCACCATCCGTCCAAGGAGTCCATGGTTTGATGGCTCCTTGAAGGAATTAAAGCTAGTAGGCTGAAGGCTGGAGAGAGCCTGGTGGAAATCGGGCCTTGATGCTGACAGGCTTGGATTGTTGGCTCATTATGACAGCTACCAATCAGAAATCACTCGTAAGAAGGCAGAATTCCTGTCCAGAGTGAAAATATTGAAAATTCGCGAACTTACGAGCCTGCGTAGGAACTGTGCAATGCACGCTCATAAAACATTCATGTTTTGGAACTTTGGCACCAAATTTTCAACATGGGGTTTTTGGGACCCCTTCTCATGAATGATGTCACTGTCATGGCGAAGGGTGATTTCGCGCAGTGACTGCGAAATCACCTTCGGGCCCGAATACCGCCATGACAGTGACATCATTCATGAGAAGGGTCCCAAAACCCTATGTTGAAAATTTGGAACAAAAATTCCAAAAATGCCTGAGATATGCAATAGTGTGAACCCCTATCTAGCCCATTATACAGCTTACTGGCATTTCCTCAGTTCGCGGTCGGCTTTGAAGAGTGCAGACGTGTTCCCGATCCACCAAGATCGCTGCGCCGAGGTCCAGAGGTACGTATGGGGTGAGGGGGGTGGGAGGCAGGGTACGCAGTGGGTGGGTGCGGTTGTGGGAGGGGGCCAGCGAGACTACGTGGGACCGTTTTCTTTACAGGTTAAAAAAAGAAAAAGACGACGCGGGGCGTTTGCCACATTGAGGGACTCCAGCGTGGCACAGGGCGGTTGGGGGCGTTCAGCTGACGGGGATTGGGCACCCTCGCGGCCTAAGCATTGATTGCCACGCTGGGGTGGGCCTCAGCGTGCACTTACTACTCGGAGGGGGGTGAGGACCGTGGAGCCGACGGGGATTGGGCACCCGTCGGTTATCATTAGTTGCCACGCTGGGGTGGGCACCCAGTGTGGCATTTTGGAAGGCTTTGGGGGCGGGGAACACAGCACAGCCGGCGGGATTGGGCACCCGTCGGCTATACAGTGTTGCGCGGGCAGGGCCGCCGCCAAGCGTCGTGCCTGTGTGTGTGTGGTGGGGAGTGCATGCATGAGCAGGCGATATCTTATCGCTGCTCACTCAAGCCGTAGCTCCCCTTTGAACTGTGCTGCCACTGCATTTTGGAGCTTGTCATAGACAGCTCCAGCATGCATTGGCTTACAGTGGCCGCGCCTGCCAACACACTGACTGAATTGGAGGAGGAGGTGACACACCTCCAAAATCTCCGATGATGGCACTATGTTTCTTGCACATGCATGCAAGCAAACATAAAAAAGACATAGCACGTGTAGAAAAAATACAAAGAAAAGTAACAAAATATGTGCATGGAGCCAGAGATTTAAATTATGAACAAAGGCTAAATAAATTCATCCTAATGTCAGTAGAAAGTAGAAGGTTGAGAGGAGATCTTACTTTAGTTAGCAAGGGAAGTAATCAATGACAATTACCTTATGACTGAAATGGATCTAGAGTTTAAACAAGTTAATGTCAACACCAGGGGAAATCCCCTGCAGTTAAGGCGAAACCATTTTTCTTCAACCAAATGAGCATATTTTTTTCTCAAAGAATAATCAAACCCTGGAATTAATTTCCCATAAATGTGGTTATTAGTGATTCAAAGGATACATTTAAAAACAGATTAGATAAGTTTATGCTCCTAGATCGCACCTTGCGTTATTATGAGTGATAGACAGGAGGAGCTGTACATGGGCATTTAGCCCTCTTCTCCGTCTCCTTTTTTTCGTGAAGCTTAGTGAAAGCCCTGTATAGAGATCTCTGGCCACAGACGTGCCTTTTGAAGGTCTGGTGAAAAAATATTATTCTTACCCCAGGAGTCCTTTTGCATCAGTAACTTTTTGCATTTAGCTGGCTAGGTGCAATTGCCCCGGAGGTGCGCCTTTAAAAGATGTTTTAAAGAGCGTAAGGCTAGCCAATTAAAAGACAGGAGGGGGGGTGAACTGAGTGAAAGCTGTTGACTGCTTCAGAATTTTTTCTCCGCTGTACTGAGCATATTGCCTCTGAGGTGTCTCCCAACTTTCATTGTTGACAGCCTCCTAGTGCTTATCTGGGTAAAGTTTTCCTCATAAATCTTTTCCTTTAGTGTGCTGAGTGACAACTTTTACTTTTTCACTAGCGTTTCGAAAATTTTTTATTTTTAGCGCGAGGGCGCTATTTAGACTTTTATTTTTACCATGACTATTTACTTTAAAGCCTAATTTTATCGCAGGTGTTTATTTTTGACGGTTTCCTTCATTTTTGATTACTTTCTTGTGGGAACCGTCGAATTGGGGACAGTTGCATTGTTTTTTACCTCAGACCTCGCAGGGTTTACCGCGAGGCACCTGCAGTAGATTTCAAATTTAAACAGTGCCTTGGGGTTTTCTCTCTAGATTGGCAATTACGAGGAAACCTTTTTTGTTATATTACTGGACCTTGGTATCATCTGTGTCAGGACTGTCCGTAAGGGTCCAGCAGCCACCTGTGCGCAGTTGAGTATTACTGGTTTCTATTAAGATTGGCACTGGTATAGATCCCAGTTTTACAACCAAAAAAAAAAGGCACTGGTAATAGACAGAGTTTATTAACTGGGGCAGGACTGGCCGGTGGCATTTTCACAGAAACATGCACTCAGTTTATAGGTCCAGAACTGGTTTCCTTTGCTTAAATTGGCAAACATAGCAGACAAACCTTTGATAATTATGGTTGAGGATAAATCAAAGGTTTCCGTCGAAGGGCCATTCAAAAATACTAATGCCAAAAGCAGAGGTGCTGAGGAACCCTCCACATCCCAGTCAAAAAATAAAGCTTCCAGAGATGAAGTTCCTCACAAATTGAAAAATAATAAGAGTGACGAAAAAAGGAAGCTTGATCAAGCCTCTGATGAAGTGGCTAAAAAGAAACTCTGTCAAGACAGATATGCTCCCGTTGCTCCTGGGAAAGCCAATAGTGAGACAACAGGCAGCTTAAAGCATTCAGAAAAAACAAAGCACTTACAAACTGTGCAGGTTCTTCCGTCAGTGCAAGATATGGAAAAAGCATGGCAACTGTTTCAGACCCCTCAAAAGATGGATCCTCTATTTACTGGGGTTGGCAAGCACTCTTCCACAGTTCTCTGTTCTGTAGAGTGTGAGGGTGACGCAGATGGTGATCAATTCTATGATGCCCCTGACATGGATTTTGAGGGCCTTGAGCCCCAGGAGTCCCCAGACTCTCGCCTTGGGGATCCCCCGGGTGACCACAAGGATCCTTCCTCTATGTTTTCATTTATGCAAAATATGCTGGATACCCTGGACCTCCCTAGACAGGAGCCCAACCAAGATGTCGATGAAGACCAAGATTATAGGGAGATGAAGGGTCTTTCATCCTCAAAGACCCTGGTCGTCCCTATCTATAATGCATTTAGAAGAAATACCATGAAGGTGCTTCAGCAACCCACTTCAGTACTAGGGGTTGATAAGCGGCATGAGAGAAAATATAAATTGTCTAAAAATGGTACAGAGTTCCTGTCAGCACACCCTAGCCACAAGAGTATTGTGCAGCAGGCAGCTTGTGAGAAAGCTGGTGTCTCCTTGTCTCCCTCTTCCTCCCCCGACAAGGATTCCAAGAAAATTGACTTTATAGCAAAGAAAATGTATGCCACAGCTTCCCTGCTTCTCAGACTTTCTTCTTACATGGCATTCACAGCCAAATATCAGAAAGTCCTTTGGAAATCTGTCCAGGCTATCGCCTGCAACGGATCAGATTCTATGGTACAGGAGCTGGTGGATACGTCAAAAACTGCCTTGGAAGCTACTATGTACCAATTCCACATGGCAGATGACAATAATGATGCAGCCTCTAGGGCGATGGCCCATGCCATATCTCTGAGACACTTCGCCTGACTTAGAACAACCAGTCTGACCACAGACACTCAGAACAAGGCCATGGATTTTCCCTATGATCAAAATATGTTGTTTGATTACAGAACCACTAACTACATGAAAAAGGGAGTACAAGGCCTCCTGGCAGAGCCGTTCATCCAAGCCTAAACCCACCACCCCTCAGAGATCCCGTCCCAGGGGCGGTAGGGGCAGAAGTGTTTTTTCCAGGCCTTACAGTCCCTATCCCCAATCTGACTTTAGCCAGTACAGGGGGTGTTTCAGAGGCAGGGGCAGAAGGGGCCAAAGAAGATCCACCTCTACCCAACCACCTGCCTCTCAGTCTAAGTCCTGATGTGAGTGTCCAGGTCGCCTCCCCATTTCCAGTTGGAGGCAGACTCTCTCACTATCTTCAGCACTGGTCCCTCATCACGTCGGACAAGTGGGTGCTGGAGATAGTGGAGAAGGGTCTGTCATTACAGTTCAAGCAGTTGCCAGACCTCAAACGTACCCAGGTGTCAAGACCTCTGTTACCATCACAGATACTGTTGTTGGAAATGGAGGTACAAAACCTTCTGGCTTTATGAGCAGTGGAGAGGGTCCCCACCCACGAGAAAGGCAAGGGCCTTTACTCCAGGTATTTTCTGACACAAAAGAAAACTGGGGAGTGGCGACTTATCTTAGATCTCAGATATTTAAACAAACATCTGAAGAAACCCAAATTCAGAATGGTCACTCTGTCACTGGTCATACAGTCCTTACAACAGGGCAACTGGCTACCCTTCCTCGACTTAAAGGATGCCTACTTCCACATACCCATAAGGAGATCTCTCAGGAAGTTTCTCAGGTTCAAACTTCCTTCGGGTCACTATCAGTTCACCTTCAGTCTGTCCTCGACCCCAAGAGTCTCTACCAAGTGTCTCGCAGTGGTAGCAGCACATCTCAGGAGACTGGATGTCGCTCTCTACCCCTATCTGGACGACTGGCTCATAGTAGGAAAGTCTCCTTGCCAAGTCAAGAAATCTCTTTCCCTCACAGAGCGCACTCTGGAGTCTCTAGGTTTTCTGGTAAATCTCAAGAAGTCTCACCCGGAACCCACCCAGCTGCTCACCTTCATAGGGGCCCAGCTGGACACTCGGAAGGGATATGCTTTCCTCCCACTGGAAAGAATTCAGAGTTTCTTTTCAGTGGCAGATTATTTTGCCCAGGGACAGCCAAGACCAACCAGACATTTCCTCAAACTTCTGCGACATATGGCCTCTATGACTGTAGTAGTCCCAGGGGTCAGGTACAAGATGAGACTCCTGCAACCCTACCTCAGAGCTCGCTGTTCTCAGAGAAGCAACACATTTTCAAAGTTAATACCGGTGTCGGAGCAGTTCCTCCAAAATTTGCTGTGGTGCAAGGACCCTGCAAATTTGCAGGCAGGGATTCCATTTCAAGCTCCTCTTCCCACAAAGGTGATCACCACAGATGCCTCCCTGTTGAGCTGGGGAGCTCATCTAGACTGTGCCTTAGTAAGCGGCAACTGGACTCCCGAAGAGTCACAGGTGCACATAAATCTTTTAGAACTCAGAGCAGTCATACTAGCTCTCAAAGCTTTTGCTCCCAGCATAGAAGGGCAGGCGGTTCAAATTCGAATGGACAGCACCACTGCAGTGTTCTACATAAACAAGCAGGGTGGTACCAGATCAGGAATACTCTGTTTAGAAGCTCTGGTCTCTAGCATTTTCCCTGGGAGTCAGCCTCTCAGCTATTCACCTCCCAGGCAAACTCAATACTCTGGCGGATGCTCTAAGCCGCATCAGTCAAGCTCAGAGTGAATGGACACTGAACAAGCAAGTACTAGCCACGGTGTTCAGGCAGTGGGGCACACCAGACGTGGATCTGTTTGCCTCTCCTCTCAATTTTCAGCTTCCTCAGTACTGTTGCAGGCCCCCAGTTCTGGGAACACTTCCTCTGGATGCCCTGATCCTGGACTGGTCAGGAAGGTTCTTATACGCATTTCCTCCCTTTCCCCTGATATTCAGGGTTTTGCTGAAACTTAGGCAGCAGCCTGCATCCATGATCCTAGTGGCTCCAGACTGGCCCAGGCAAGCCTGGTACCCTCTCCTTCTCTCAGTGTTCTGCAGCAGGCCCATTCATCTGCCTCCAGCTTGCTCCCTGCTGACCCTTCCTCAGACAGGAGTGCAGTACCCAGACATACACTCTCTTCACCTCAAAGCCTGGTTCTTGAGGAGTTAGAGTTTCCATCCTCTCAGTACTCTGAACAGGTCCTTAAGATACTGAGGATGGCTAAAAAACCGAACACTAAGAAGACTTATGCAGCCAAATGGAAAAGGTTTTCCCTCTGGTGCAGAAGCGAAAAGGTCAAACCCCTATCAGCTTCAGACCCTCAGCTGCTAGACTACCTGGTACACCTACAGACATCAGGCTTGAAACCATCTTCACTCAAGCTACACCTGCTGGCAATTTCAGCCTACCTTTCCGTGGGAAAGAAGAAATCATTTTTTCCCCATGACATTTTTAAACAGTTTTTCAAAGGCCTCTTGCACCTCCAGCCTCCAACCAGGGAGCCTGTTCCTCCTTGGAGCCTGAACCTTTGCATAGATGGGCTCATGAATCCACCTTTCGAGCCTATGTCCACGGCCCACATCAAGTTTGTAACTTGGAAGACCATCTTCCTGGTAGCCATTACGTCTGCCAGGAGGATTTCAGAGCTACAGGCCCTGTGCACTGAGCCGAATTACATCATCCCCCACAACGATAAAGTTGAGCTCAGGACAAATAGAAAATTTCTGCCAAAGGTGGTTTCAGAGTTTCACTTGAACCAGTCCATTACTTTGCCTGTCTTCTTTACTGAGCCATCTACTCCTGGTGAGCAAAAGCTCCACAGCTTGGCTGTCAAAAGAGCCATCTTTCACTACCCAGAGCATGCTAGACAGTCCAGAGGCTCTTCCACCCAGTTGTTCCTCACCTACGGGGATGTAGGCAGAGGAAGACCAGCTACCAAGAGAACTATTTCTCGTTGGTTGGTCTCTTGTATTAGATTCTGCTATGAGAAAGATGGTCAACAACCTCCAGTGGGGCTCAGGGCCCATTCTACCAGGGGCACTGCAGCCTCGCTTGCAGCAGCAAGGGACATTTCCCTACTGGATGTCTACAAAGCAGCTACCTGGAAATCTGTGCACACCTTTGTGAAACACTACACTTTGGATGTGCAGACCAGATCTGATGCCAAATTTGGTAGGGCAGTTCTGCAGAGCCTCTTTCCTAAGTAGGTTCTCTGCCCGCCTCCCACTTGGTACAGCTTAGTAGTCTGCAAAAAGTTACTGATGCTAAAGGACTCCTGGGGTAAGAAGAAAAAATTACTCACCACAGTAATCTTCTTTCTTCCATGGGGTCCTTTAGCATCAGTAAGCTCCCACCCTTTCTCTCCAGTTCACCTGTCGGAGAAGGGCTCTTACGTCACCTTTTACCAAATCTGGCGTTTCTTATTGATGAGTTTTTACCTCGTGTTGCTGTTTCTATTTCCACTTTTGGACATTGCATATTTTTTTAATCCTGTTACTTTTTTGGGGCATTTGCCCTCGTTTTTCCTTTAAAAAAATTCTGAAACAGTCAACAGCTTTCGCTCAGTTCACTCCATCTCCTGTCTTTTGATTGGCTATCCCTACGCTCTTTAAAAAATCTCTTAAAGGCACACCTCTGGGGCAGTTGCACCTAGCCAGCTAAATGCAAAAAGTTACTGATGCTGAAGGACCCCATGGAAGAAAGAAGATTACTGCGGTGAGTAATTTTTTCATCCATTCCAAAGTTATTAAATTTTAATGTTTCCCATTATTTCCCAAGGGAGCAGTTAGATGTCCCACGCAAAAAAGGATTCTTTATTGCAAATGCGGAATCATTTTTCGCAAATGCAGACTTTATTGCTGCAAATGTGAATCTTTTTTTGTGCTGCCACCATCTTGTTTTCAGTTAACAAGGGAAACAAAGTTAAATTACAAAAAATACTGGGCTTTGGTAAACACCAACAGTTGTGTTTACCTAATCGAGGCCTGTAGAATCTGATTCTGGGGTCAGTTTTTTGATAACTTATTCAGAAGTTTTTGTTTTTTTTTTAATCTGCAGAAATCCTTTGCTGCAAATCACAGAAAACTTATTCCACGAAACCGGATCCGTTTTTGCAATTTGGGAAAAATAATTTTTCTTTTACCGCAAATTGTGAAAAAGGATTGTGAAAAAGTATTCTTTTTCACAGTTTGGATTTCTTAAATAGCTGTTTCTCAGTCACTGCACAGTTACAAAACAGCTTGTTCTTTTGGGCTGAAATTTTCAGGGTACAAAGGGCTTGCCCCGCAGATGTGCCTTTTGCTGGTTTATTGAAAATATGTTACTTTGCTGTGCAGTTCTGTGGGGTTAAATTTTGCTTAGTTTCCTATAGGATAACATTGTAATGGGAGGTTTACCCAGTCATTTCTTTGTCACTGCGCTGTGAAGAAACAGTTTATAACTTTCTTCTGAAATTGCCAGGGTACAGACGGTTTGCCTCACTGATGTACCTTTTGCTGGTTTCGTGAAAGTATATTAATTTGGTGTCAAGTTACACAGGTTTCACATTTTCCTGTGCTTTCTATAAAAGAACATAGCAATATCAGGTGTTTTTTTTTTTTGGTCTTCACACTACGGCATTGGAGTGCAGAGCCCTACACTATGTCAGAAATGATGCATGGATGGGAACACAGGACCCAGAGGGCCCTGCGCTCCCATACGCAAATATGGATACTATTAAGGACTGATAAGAGCACAGGGCCTAGATAGCCCTGCGCTCCCACACAGAAATAAGGATATGATTACAGTATCTCAGATATTATGGATGGATGGCACTGTGCATTCCCAGATGTAAATATGAATAACAGTATGGAGTGCTGGTAGTGCAGGCTTTATCCTTACATCCATACATGGCATACATGCATCCATACATGGCATACAGGCTTTATCCATATATCCACACAAAAATATGCAGAGGAGTTTTGGGAAAATAAAGATACAGTTACAATCTCTCAAAAATTATAGATGGCATGGGTCACAATTGGCACCGGCACACTAGCCAGATGCTGGTTGATTTTGTATCGGGCTAGTAAAATTTTCCTTTAACTAGCCCTATGGGCTGGTACTGGAGAAGGAGACATTTCAATAAGTACACCAGATAGGCCACTGGAAACATCTCTTGGGCTAGTAGATTTTCCTAGTTATTAGCCCTGCTGGATAGTGGCTGTAAAACTTAATTCCAACCCCTGGATGGTTGGGCAAATAAGCCTTTGATTATTCTTTATCAAAAAGTAAGGAAATTCTCTGCAAAAAAACTTTGTTAGTGCACCATTAGGGTTCTCTACAATAATACTTTCTCAAAAAATAAGGAAACTCTCTTCAAAAAACTTTAATGGACCATTAGGGTTCAGGCGTTAAAAGTAGGAAAATGCTATTTTAGGAAGACCCCCCCCCCATTTTCAGTTTCCAACCCTAAGACCCCACCCTGCATGCAGGAACAGGCATCAGGGGTGTGCCTTGGGGTTGCGAACCCTAATGTTCCTCCCATTCTCTTATACTGTATCCATTTTAGCTTACTTACTCATGGAATGGGGTGAGCATTAGGGTTTGCAACCCCAAGGGGAAACCTTGGGGGTTAAACCTAGTCATCACACTAGATGGGCAGTGTAATCTATGAATAAATTTAACTTTTGACTCTTTGTACTTATTGCACACCACCAATCCCATATGAGGTTTTAACACCGCAGCCCAGTTTACAGCATTACTCTCCATCACCAGATCCATATCCCAGTGACCTTAGTTGCCTCCATGTGGTCTGGAAAGCATTCTCTATCTTGCTGCACCACCCGTGCTATAATCCCTTTGGGAGATAGCCAGGTCCCGGGGGGGGCGCTAGTAAGCATGTTTACTGAGAAGATATGTAGCTTCTCAGCTCTGGGGACCACGGACGTTTCTACCTAAAATATTCTATAATTTTTTTCATATTCCAAAATTGCTAGAGCTTGATTCCACCCTTCACAAGGAACAGAAGGATACCAAAATATTTAATGGGTCACTGGAATAAAAGGGGGACCTGGCGGTCATAAAAGTCATCGACACTGGAGAGGCAGGCTGCTTTGGTGCCTGCGGAAACAGTGGGCTAAGTGACCCACTGTGGCAAACTCTCATGCTGTTGACTGCAAAGTTAATGAGATCCTGAAATGTTTTTGGGAACAAGATATAAAAATAGAGCAGGCTAGCCAGCCCGGTGATGCTGAGGATTGAGGCGCTGGACGCTACACCTCGCGCCACACTGGAGACCCAGGTTCGGGAGCGGACTCGGGTCACTCGGGGGTCGGCAGGGGTGAGGAAGGATCGAATGTCCGTAGACAGCTTTCCTTCCTTGGGGAGGGGGCAGTGCTGCACACTGTAGACTGACACCCAGAGGCGGCTGGGTGTTGGCATGTGCTCGCTGCCAGAATGGGGTGGGACCCACATCCAGGGCATGAGGCTGCCTCCGTGGAGGCAGAGCCCAGCCATTTGCCCATTGCACGTTCATGGGCCCCGGGGACAAAACGGGTGGAAAATGGAGCTGGAAGGCTCCATGATGGCCCGGCTGTGCCTGCACTGACCGCCTGGAATCTGGATGCTGGCTTCTGGGATGGGGGAGTCGACGCTCCTTGCCCTCAGCCCTGTCACCGGGGGAAGGTAACCCATGAGGCATCTGCTGGAAAGGACTGGTGCAGGATGCCGGGGCAGGAGAGGTGAGCTGCTCCGAGGGAGGAGCTGGAGCTGCCTGCCAGCTACGTAAGAGGATAAACTGCAAAGAAAAAACAGAGCAGGCTACATGGACTGCGAACTCGGGTGAGGCTCGAGCAACGAAAGCTCCTTCAGCAACGTCCAAGCTTGTTCAAGAAAATAAAAAATCATTTGGAAGCTGTTGAGAATACCCAGAGAGCTGTGAACCTTCCCCTTGTGGGGCTACTGCAGGGTAGTGAGGGTCCTGACCTGACCTCCTTTTTGTAAAACTGGCTACCAAGGGCCCTTAAGGTGGACAGTGGAGCAGGGATAGCCCCCCTTAATTATCAGGGCTTACCGCCTTTCCCTATGGTCCGAACCTGTACAACAGGATTTACTGCAGACTGCGCTAATGGTCACCATGGGTGTCTCTGTTTGGGACCTGTTGTTGAAGGCAGCCCATGACTCACAGGATTTTAACTTTCAAGGTACAACACTGCTTGTTTTCTGGATTTATCCTTTGCAGACTCGCTCCCGCAGGAAAAAATTTGATGATGTGTGGGCACGCATTTGCAGCTTGGGTGTTGTTCACGCCATTCTTATGCCAGCATATCTCCATATTCACTGTGGTGGCCATACATATCAGTACATCGATCCTCAGAAAGCTGGAAAGAAAGTGGAGGCCTTTTTATAGAGGGAATTTACAGCAACTCGACCAACAGTGGAGGACGACTCTGAGGGAGAAGAGGAAACCTGAGTAACAAGACTTTTTTGTTTCTTGTTAGGTGGGGAGGCTAACACCAAGAACTGAATCTAGACTGAGCTCTTACATAAGTATTTTCTTCCTGCTTTATCGTCATATTGTCTGTTATTGGGACTGGTAACAGCTGTCTTTTCTGGGACATATAACCTCTTGGCTACGTGGTAACCACGTTTTATTTTGTACAGAAATGGTGGTCATCATGTGGTGACTTGAGCAGTTGCCAACTGCACTTTTCCTTTGCCATGGTATGCTCGCCTTCTTTTGTAACATATTTCGAGCTTTTACAATAAGTTATGCAGGATGTTAGTTTTGCTGTAAGAGTGCTTCCCTGGATTTCCTATCTGTTAGTTATTTCACTGCCTTTTGTCACTGACTGTTGCATGTTCTTTGTTTTATTGCGTTTAACTTTGCAGTGTATTTAGCTTTCACGTGAGGACTTTGAACACTGTGTTATCCGATGGTGGACCAGGTGGTAGTCCCTTGGTTTTGTGATGCTGAGTTGGGGCACTGCCTTTTTTGTTGACACTCAAAATGTTTGGATTGGGATCACATCAACTTTTTAGTTGAATTTTATCCTTTTACTGGTTATCTTTCTCACAGGATCGCCACACTCTCGTGAGGTGCAGCCTTTTAGATTATTAATTTAATGCTCTATTTGAACTACTCCCACCTCCTTGTATCAGCCTGCTTAGGCTTTTTACCTTCTGTATTCATTTGAATGGCTCCTGATCCTTTGTGTTGAACGCCTGGTAGGACATATTACTTGTATCATACAAATTGTAAAAAAACAAAGACAAGGCGCTGCGTCAGCATGTGGTCTAAAAGCAAAACAAAATGGTTATATTAAATGCACGCTGAAAATAGAAAATAGAGTTAAAAATCTACGTTTCGACCTTAGGTCTTCTTCAGGAAATATCTAAAAGAGAAAAAAAAACAAGTTAGTGTAGAGGAGAGGTAAAATGAGAGAGATATATATGTGGAGAAAGAAGAAGGGGGAGGCAAAGAGAGAAGAAGTGATAAATGGTAAGATTAAGAGAGAGTCTGTGAAACAAAAAGGTGATGATGGGAAAGATAAAACATAATGGGAGAGAAAGAGCTGGGGAAGTTCCCAGGTAGAGATAGATTAACAGGGCCTTGTAAGAAGGTTGAAAGGTGACAAATGTGTGAGAAGGAGACAGAAATGGAGACATATGGTGAAAATGAAAAATAAATCAGTACAAAAACAAATTGACTTTAGGAAAAAAAAAAAAAAAAAAAAGGGGGAGGCTGAAAGATGTTAGTGGAAAATAAGTCTATCATTTAAACCAGAGGGCTGCTGGGAGCCAAGGCGGATGATCAGTTTGGCTTCCATGTTTTTTCTATGGTTAGGATCCCGGAAGCCCTGCTGAAGGACACAAACAGAAAGGTCATTGACATTGTGGTCCCTGGAGATAAAGTGGGATACAATGGGTTTAGCAGTTTCACCATTCCTGACCGCTCTGTAATGTTCCCTGAAACGGTCAGCAAGACGCCTACCAGTTTCTCCGATGTAAATAGCTGAACACCTCCTGCAAAGAATACAGTACACTACATTAGTGGAGGTGCATGAGAACTCCTTGGTGATGTGAAAACACCTGTAGGCCCCGAATCTCAGTTACACTGGAAATAAATTTGCAGGTGTAGCAGCGAGCCCTGTTGCAAGGTTTGGTACCTGGGGGGGAAGAACCGTTAGGAGTGGGTAGGCTGCTTTTACCAGGAGATTGCGAGGTTAGGTGGCCGAGTGTAGGAGGCAATAGGTGGTTCTGTAAAGGAAGCACCAATGTTAGGGTCAGTTTGCAAAATGGGAAAGTTACTAGTGATGATCCTGTGAAGAGAAGGTGTGCTCTGATGGAAAGGAAGAACTAGTGGAATTACATCGTTGTTCTTGTGTGACAGTATCCCTCCCTGCGGGGTCAAGGTTACGGGCATGTTACTGACCCGGGAGAGTGCTCTGTCCGCTGTGCTTTTAGGGTATCCCCTGTTGATAAAAAAACTATGCATTATTTGGGTCTGCTCAGCAAAATCATCCTCTTCACTGCATAACCTCAGAAGTCTAAGAAACTGTGAATAAGGCAGGCCATTCTTGACATGTTTAGGATGGAAGGAGCTATGGAGGAGGAAACTGAGAGAGTCAGTGGGTTTGTAATAGACTGATGTCTTCAGACCAGTGTTCTGGACTGAGAGCTGGATATCCAGGAAGGCAGTGTAGAGGAGGATACTTCAACAGTGTACTGAAGGGAAGGATGAGCCGTGGTGAACTTGTCAAGGAAGACTTGAGGGTCTCCTGGAGCAGGAGGTGGCCCCCACACAGTCATCAATGTAGCGTTTGTAGAGTTCAGGCACAGTCCCTGTGAATGAGAGAAAAAAACATTCCTCCACCCAACCCACAAACAGATTAGCAAAGCTGGGACCCATTTTGGTACCCATGGCAACTCCACTGACCTGCTGAAAAAATTGTTATTAAAAGAAAAAGCATTGAGTGTTAGAACCAGTTCTGCCAGACGCGAGTGTGTATGTGGGTGGCTGCTGGACTTCCGCTTGTTCAAGAAATGCTGCAGAGCTGTCAGACCATCATCATGGGGATCACTGTGTAAGAGATTTGATGTCCATGGTGAAGATGAGCTGATGAGAGTCACTGAATCTGAACCTGTCAAATAACTGGAGAGCATGGTTAGTGTCTTTAACATAGGAGGCAGGGACTCAACAAGGGTCTCATGAGGCCATCCAAAAAGTAAAGAGATGTGGGATGTGGGGCAGGAGCAGGCAGACACTATGGGACGACCCGGTTACCTGTTTTGTGGATTTTGGGAAGAAGATAAAACCTAGATGTCTGGGGATGCTGGACTATGAGTCTCTTAGCAGAAGCAGGGAGCTCATTGTTTTCAATAGCAGAGGTGATGGTGGTGGTGACCTCCGTCTGATAGTCAACAGTGGGGTCCTGTGGAAGAGAAGAATAAAGCTGGTGTCAGAGAGTTGCTGTGTGGCTTCCGGATGTATAGCTCCTTTTGCCAGACCACAACAGCACCTCCCTTATCAGTTGGTTTAATAACAATGTCATTCCTACATTGTAGAGATCTGAGGGCTGCAAGCTCACCAGGTGTCAGGTTGGAATGGTTGTGCCTGCAATGAAGATTAAAGTTAGTGGTGTTTTCCATGCATTGGTTAACAAAATAATCAACAGCAGCAAAACGTCCTGGAGGGGGTGTCCATGCACTTCGCTGGGGATTGATGTCATTGATAGTTCTGGTGATACCGTCATCATCTGTGGGAAGAGGAGTCATATTAGAAAAATGAGCTGCAAGGCGTACTCTACGATAGAAGCACTGTAGATCAACTTGAACCTGGGGTGCATCAAGATATCTGGGTGTGGGCACAAAAGAGAGACCTTTGCTAAGGAGTGAGTGCTCATCTTGTGTCAGGGGAAGGTCTGGAGGAATACAAAATACCAAATTGTTAGGTTGTGTCTGACTCGAGGGCTCATGCTGGTTGTTTATCTGCTGGGTGAGAGACTGGAGTTTTGCAGCTTTGGTGTCCTTGAGAAACTGAAAGAGAGTGGAGTTAAGGTTTTGGATGCAGTGCTTAATAAAAGGAAGGTTATGTGGAGCCGTTCGCTGCAGGAAATCCTTTTGCCTTTGAATGGTTTTGTCCACAGAGATCAGCTGTGTGTTTTGATAGAGAGAATGGTGTGCACGATAAGTTTCCTAGAGAAAGTTTTCAAAAGCTTGTTAGTAGAGGAAACATGTGTCTCAGATCCAAATGAACAAGGATGAAATTTCAAACAGAAACCTTTAGGAATAATACCCAGGTAGTGCATTTGGAAAGAAACTGTAAGTGACTGCAGAGTTTAGTCTTAGAGCAAATGGCAGAAAATAATTCAGAGAAGGCTTAGAAATATAGAAGGAAATGCAGACATAGAAGAAATGAAGGAGCATCGCAGAGAATTCAGAAGAGATTTCAGATTAGGCATAGTGGGTCGCAGCAAATGTAGCATACAAATTGTAAAAAAACAAAGACAAGGCGCTGCGTCAGCATGTGGTCTAAAAGCAAAACAAAATGGTTATATTAAATGCACGCTGAAAATAGAAAATAGAGTTAAAAATCTACGTTTCGACCTTAGGTCTTCTTCAGGAAATATCTAAAAGAGAAAAAAAACAAGTTAGTGTAGAGGAGAGGTAAAATGAGAGATATATGTGGAGAAAGAAGAAGGGAGGCAGAGAAGAAGTGATAAATGGTAAGATTAGAGAGAGTCTGTGAAACAAAAGGTGATGATGGGAAAGATAAAACATAATGGGAGAAAGAGCTGGGGAAGTTCCCAGGTAGAGATAGATTAACAGGCCTTGTAAGAAGGTTGAAAGGTGACAAATGTGTGAAAGGAGACAGAAATGGAGACACATGGTGAAAATGAAAATAAATCAGTACAAAAACAAATTGGCTTTAGGAAAAAAAAAAAAAAAAAGGGGAGGCTGAAAGATGTTAGTGGAAAATAAGTCTATCATTTAAACCAGAGGGCTGCTGGGAGCCAAGGCGGATGATCAGTTTGGCTTCCATGTTTTTTCTATGGTTAGGATCCCGGAAGCCCTGCTGAAGGACACAAACAGAAAGGTCATTGACATTGTGGTCCCTGGAGATAAAGTGGGATACAATGGGTTTAGCAGTTTCACCATTCCTGACCGCTCTGTAATGTTCCCTGAAACGGTCAGCAAGACGCCTACCAGTTTCTCCGATGTAAATAGCTGAACACCTCCTGCAAAGAATACAGTACACTACATTAGTGGAGGTGCATGAGAACTCCTTGGTGATGTGAAAAACACCTGTAGGCCCCCGAATCTCAGTTACACTGGAAATAAATTTGCAGGTGTAGCAGCGAGCCCTGTTGCAAGGTTTGGTACCTGGGGGGGAAGAACCGTTAGGAGTGGGTAGGCTGCTTTTTACCAGGAGATTGCGCAGGTTAGGTGGCCGGCGGTAGGAGGCAATAGGTGGTTCTGTAACCACCATATTACTTGTATGTTGTGGTTTTATGCTAAAACAATAAACTATAAGGAGATGACCAGGTCCCTAAAGCCACTTATTCCAAAACATAAAGAGGGGAAGAGTTTACTGGCTCCCTCACTAAGCTTTTATTATAAGCCCTCACTTGGAAGTACCGATACAAATGTGTTGTAGGCAGTTGAAACTGTTCCTGCACCAATGCAAAGCTCTTAAAGAGCACCTTTCCTGATGCTCATTACAAAAACTGGAGACCAGCCTTACCTGCTTCGAAGTCCATTGGCGCAAAAAGTTTAATTTTAATGTGGCCCGATTTCACAGTGGAAGGGATCGTAATTTAGCTCCGTGGAGCTGAGAGCCGCAGATCCCTTCCACTTCCTTGTCTTCAACGGCGTGCCTACTCTAGCGCCTGTTACAAAATTTCACTGGGAGAATGTGGGGACGTGCTCCATTGATGACTATAGGGGCTTATTTTTACATCTGTTTTTTAATAACTAAGGGTTCTGATTCAGATAAAACAAGGCCACCATTCAACTAACAAGGCTCTTGTAAGTTAAGTGGTGGTCTTGATGTATCAGAATCGGAACTGTGAAGTATTAAAAAACAGACGTGAAAATCAGCCCCATAGTCATCAATGGAGTGCATCCCCACGTTGGCCATATCAATATGTCACAAAGTAGAGTAGCGCAGGGACGACTCTGAAGACTAGAAAGTGGAAGGGATCTGCGGCTCAATTCCACAGAGCCAATTTATGACCCCTTCCACTGTGAAACTGGCCCACTTTTAAAATCGAACTTTTTTGTGGGGCTGGCCTGCCGGTACAGTGATAGTGCTATCGCTTGAGATGTAATCGGTTCGGGAAATCCACGGAGTGGGAGGAGGGACAAGGCTCGGTGCTTGGCTGGCTTCTGGTGGAAGCCAGATGTATAGCAAGCACCAGCCATTCAGAGGGGAAGGGCATGACAGACGTCGGCGATTATGCCTTGATGTCATGGCACGTGTCATACCTGCACAACACCGGAAAATTAGCCTTCTGCGCTCTGGGGAGAAAGAGCGCCAGCACAGATCCCCAATCCTCTACCTTCCTGGTGGCCCGACGAAACCAGAAGATTCTGGATGTACAGGTCCCACCTCATCCCTGCTTGGGGGGAAACCAGGGCTTGATGGGGGTACACCAGGGCCAGGTAAGAGGAGGACAGATGCCTTGGTGACTCCGGAGGATGCGGAGTGCAGGGGGTCAGAGGAGAATAAATTTCTATTAAAAAAAAAAAAAGAACTTTTTGCATCAATGAAGTTTGGCACTACAATGGAACCGATAGTGTCTCTGGGGGAATTTGTGATAAAGGTCAGTAAAGGTGCTCTTTAATCCCCTCTTGCGTGCTGAGGTACCCGACACACATCACCCCCCCGTCCTCTCAGTCCTGGAAGCCCCCATCCTACAAGCCAGGCAGAAAGGCTGGGTTCCCAGCCACAGAAACCAGGAGTGTATAGGCCTCACTTGCTTCCCTCTGCTAACTAACTTCCTCCTGCTCTTTCAAGGTAGATTTTACCATAGGATTATCTCCACCACCTACCCTATAACCTCTCCTACCCTCCTGGTTCCAGATAGACAGATTAAAGGCCGGCACCTGTGTCTTCTTCTAGATCCTCCCAGCTGGCTTCCTCCCTCCCATTAATCCAAACATGGATCCTACAGCACAACCCTGATGTCCTCTCAGTTGTGGAAACATGGCTAAACCCTAAAATCCCTGATACCTCAGTCTCTATCCCTGGCTACTGCATTTTCAGGCAAGACAGGATTGCTAAATGGGGCGGGGGCTGCGCCATCTATCTTAAGGATACCCTTATGGGTCACATCATCCCATCCCCTAGCCTGAGCAACTCCTCTTAGGTCCTCACAATCAAAATCCTCCTTGGTGCACATAACAAGGAACTCACTGTCATCTCAGTTTACCTACCCCCAAGAGACCAGGCCGCTGGCTTCCATAGCATCATGGAATATCTAAGGGTCCAGCAACATAATTCTGAAACCATAGTCATGGGTGATTTTAACCATTAACTGCTCTCCGCTGAGGCCGCTTACCTATATGATGTGCCGCGCATCACCTCACTAACTGGTCAATGCCCCACTAGGTGTAATCTATAGGACAGGCTCCCTTATGCTTCTAGACTGGATTCTATCTAACCGCCCTGAACGCATCTCCAATGTTTCTGTACTCCCGGATACAATAAGTGACCACTCGCCTGTCATCTGCTCCTGGTTAAACAAATACCACAAGCCCCCTCCCAAGCTTATCTATGCCAGGGTTATCTTAACAAGGGCACCTCCAGCTGTTAAAATCCCATCTAACCAGGTTGAACTGGGCAGTGCTTGACTCCCTCAGTGACACCAACAAAGTTCTGGACCTATTTATCAAACGTTTCAACAAAGCCAGTGACATCTATGCACCAGTGAAAAAGATGAAGGTCAAGGGACAGACCAACCCCTGGGTTACTACTGACCTTTTAACTCTACTCAAGCACAGAGACCACCTCTGGCATTGTGCTCGTGCAACTCTGACACAAGTAAACATACAATTATACAAAGCAGCCAGAAATGATTGCACTCAAAAAATACGGAATGCTAAACACAGCTATTACAAAGAGGCTCTGACCAACTCTTGGGGCCAGGGAAAAAAATTCTGGAACAACATGAAAGAACTCACAGGCAAGGATCCTAAAGCACCATCCACTATGCTCAACCTTCATGGCACTCCTACACTTGACCTAGGTACCATCATCAGCACTTTTTTTTTTTTTTTTACTTTCTTTCTTTATCTCCTCCTTACTACCCCTGGAGCCCCCTCCTTCCGTCCGCTCATGTCCTCCTCAACCTGCCTTGGGGATCTGCCCCTAGAGTGCTTGTCCTCCTCCTCCTCGCATCGGGTCTGTCCTGCAGGTGGTCTGGGGACTTAGGGCCTTCATCTAGGGCTGCCAGGGTTTTTTCGTTTTTCTCACCCGTCCCGCCCCTAGGGGCGTGGTCGCTTAGGGCGTCGTCCCGAGAGGTGGCGATGCTGGCGCGTATCAACACCCTCATGCGTCGGCGGCGTCCCCCTCCCGACTCCGTTGACGGAGCCGCCTCCATCCCCTCAACTGTCGGTGCTTCCACCGGCTGCGAGGGTGATGCAGAGCGCGAAAGCGCTCATGGTTCCCACCCCTGAGGGAGGAGAGCATCTGCTGGGACGCTCGATCCTTCCCTCTCCCCTGCCGACCCCCGGCAACCCGAGTCCGTTCCCAAACCCGGGTCGCCGGCGTAGCGCGAGGTGAGGCTTCCAGCACCTCAGCCCTCAGCGCCACCGGGCCGGCTCATCATCAGCACTTTTAATAATGCATTTACAAACCTGGACAGTGTCCTTCCACCAAATTTTTTCGACAACCTCCCCCCCAGCTCACCCCCCAACTAGAACGTACAACCCCAATGTTTTTTTTAAGGAGGTCCCACCACATGTAGCTAGAAAATACATTCAAAGGCCATCGGCAATCAAAGGGTACAGGTGACTCCTTGACCTGAAACTGCTGGCACAAGTCCTCAATGAAATCTTAGAACCACTTACAAAGATCTTCAATTTCTCACTTAGATTGGGCCATTTCCCCTCTCTCTCTCTGGAAGAAAGTCACTGTCACACCAGTTCACAAAAGCGGAGATAGGATGCTCCACACCAAGTACAGACCTATCTCACTCCTCCCCCCACTATCTAAAGTGCTGGAGCGAATAGTGTTGGACCAACTAGTTGAACTCCTGGTAAGTACAATATACAGTGCCCAGAGCAGCATGGCTTCAGAAAAGGGCACAGCACCACCACTGCACTACTGGAATTTACAACCTTCATCCATGCCACGCTTGACAAAGGGAATTGTGGAGGGGCAGTATTTCTAGACCTTACCAAGGCATTCGACACAGTTAACCACCCTCTACTGCTCAAGCAACTGTCCTCCATTGGGATCTCCAGTGATACCCTTCCATGGTTCACCAGGTACCTTGATAATCGGATCCAACGTGTAAGGATTGCAGGGATCTCTTCGGATGAGAAACCGGTCCGCTCCGGAGTCCCCCAGGGGTCTATTCTGGGCCCTCTACTCTTCTCCCTGTTCATCAACAATCTCCCCAGTGCCTGCCACCAAAAAATATTACTATACACAGACGATCCAGTCCTGTTTTCCAGCCACCATGACATTACAGTCCTTGAATCCCAGCTGCAGCTCGACTTCAAGTGCATCGAAGACTGGTTCAGTTCTCATAAACTTGTCCTGAACCATAGCAAGACTAAAGCCATGTCCTTCTGTAACTGACAGAGCAGGCACAACTGTCTGTCCCTTGCCATCAAGAACCACGCTGGGAACCCACTCGAACATGTCAAGGAGTTCAAGTACCTTGGTATTACCCTGGATAGTACTCTCTCCTACACTCGGCATATTGACACTGTTGCCAAGACCGCCAATATACGGATTGGACTACTACACAAACACAAGCACTGTATTCCTGCGGATGCCCTTAAACTAGCCATCTACAGCTCTGTCACCTCTATCATTGATTACGGCCTTGCCATCTATGGCTCTGCCTCAACAAGTGCCCTCCACAGGATCTCAGTTTCTCTCAGCAAAGCCTGTAGACTACTAGTGGGTGCGGCCCGACAAACTCACACCTGTGACCTCTATGCACAGGCCAGCTGGCTACCCCTACTCAGCAGAATACAATACCAGACCTGCTTACTTACCAAAAAGATTCTCCTCGGTCTCATGCCACCTAGTGTTAGCTCATTCCTTACTACCTACAGTGGCACTCAACAAACACGTGGTGCCCAATCTCTAACCTTTCAGGTTCCTAGATGTCATACCTCCATGGGTCAGTGGTCCTTTATCTATAGAGCCAGTCAATGGTTCAATTCCCTCAATAAAGAAGCACTTTCCTCTACTACACTTGGACCCTTCAAAAGGAATCTCAAACTTTACCTCACCTCTACCACTCAATGTGAGTGTTTCTCTGAACAGAGATCTCTCTAAACACCTCCCAGCTCACTCATGTCTCACAGCCCGCCCTTTCCCAGTCTCATTCCCTCTGGCACCGGGCCTTCCTTGTGACTCCTTTCCTGCTTCGCATCTCCACTGGTACAAGACATTTTCCACCACCATCGGACAGTGGCCCATTAGCCTGCCAACTTCCTCTCCTGGTCACACACCTTCAATACTAACTGCCTATGGTGCCCTCTATCTCTTATTGTTACCGCAGCCAGCTGCCTACTCAAGCTGCTCGTTATATGAATATTATCTCAAAGTATGTTATAACTGAGTATCTTTATTTTTTCTTTTAGTTGTTTTGGTTGTTTATTGTGCGTTCTTTTACTACCTCTATATGTATGTTGACCCTCATTCTTTGACGTGGAACCTTTGTAAACGAGCAGTTTCTGCTCAAAGGTATTTGTAATCTGAGAATTTAATAAATAAAAAAAAAAAAAAAAAACAGTCCTGTACAAAACCAGCCTGATCTGCATGGAGCAGTCCTGTGAGCAGGGCCTCCAAATGCCTAGCCAGCACCGTAGCATTAATCTTGAGGTCACAGTTCAGGAGGGATATAGGCTGATAGGATGAACACTCTGTTGGATCTTTACCTGGCTTCGTTAGAACACATACCAGTGCCCCACAACACAAGGCAGGGAGCCTCCCTCCATTAACACCTCCTCCAGCATATCTGCCATCGGCTCCACCAGGTTGTCCCTTAAGTGTATGTAGTACTGTGTTACAAAGCCATCTGGTCCTCCTTCATTCCCCTTTTGGAGGGTGCCGATTGCTCCACTTATCTCCTCTCTGGACACCTTGGTCCCCAAATGCCTCCCTTTGGTCATCTGGTAACGTGGGGAAGGAAGACCTTCTAAGAAGTCCTCTGCTAGAATCTCCATTCCCCGACACTCCGCTGTCATGGTTCACCAGGTAACTTCTGCTAAAGCTTCTGATAAAAGCTCCTAAATTGAGCTTTTATCCCTCTCCCATGTAGCAGGTATCGATTAGTCCCCATAACTGCTGGGATCAGTGCCGTGGTCCTCCTGGGTCAAAAGAAACCTAATGTAACGACCCTTCCCTGACTTATTTCCCCAGTCAGAGATCCATTGTCTGGCAAAGTATAGAGATGTGTATGCTTCTCCTCTGTCAGCAGTTAGATTCAGTTCCTCCCTAGCAGTTCTCACTTCCCACAGGCGCCCTGCTGACCTATCATCTACAGCCCTTTTTTCCAAGTTCCGGAGCTTCTTCTCTAGCTGTGCTTGTTTCTGTCTTCCACTTACAACTGGACACATAACTAATTATTTCTGTCTTCATAAAGGCTTACCCTGCTTCCCAGAATAGGATCCTAGATGGTGCCTAGCAAGATTAGCCTGCTTATAAATAGCCCACTGCTCCTGTAGTTACTCCTTAAACTCTTTCTTAGCCAGTAGGTAGGTTGGGAATCTCCATCTTGGCGCCCCTCATCCACAGCAAAACCATGGCATGATCTGAGATATAGATCAGACTGTGTGATTCCTCCCCAACAGCTCCTTATAATCCCCTTGTAATATAAATGTAATCCAGCCTAGACCATGTTTTATGTGGTTAGAATAGAAGGTAAACTCCCTGACCCCCAGATTAGCTCTGCGCCATGCATCCAGCAATTCCAACTCCAGCACTCCCTTCTGCCAGTTACCAGTGTCCCTCTCATGATACCCTGTTCCCTCAGAGTGGTCCAAGATGGGCTGTACCACACAGTTAAAATCCCCTCCCCATAGTCAAGTTAGCAAGTTGCTTGATCTGTAAAATATCTAAGAGTTTCTGATAAAAACCTTGATCATATACAGCTGGTGCATATATACTCCCATACAAGGCCATTTTCCCATAGAGCATCCCCTGTATGAAGATATAATGCCCCTCATGAGGGTCATCTACCACTTAAATCACCCTAAGAGGCAATGTGCTATGTACCAAAATCGCCACTCCTCGCTTATGGAAACTATAACAGTAACTATAACTATAACTATAACAGGTCCAAGCAGATAGCTGGACAAATGGACAGACTTGGTGGGCCTTGTTCGGTCCTTTTCTGCCGTCACACTTCTATGAATCTATAGGGGGCAGCATAGAATTCCTGTATGCCCCCCCCATCAATTTCTTAACTCCTCCTTCTTAAAATGCGTCTCTGGCAGGACAGCAACATAAGCCTCCTTTTTCTTAAGACCTGTAAGCACCTTCTTCCACTTTATGGTGGAGGAGAAATGCTGTATGTTCCGTGAGATTACTTTTATTTCAGACCCCATTTTGTATAGTACCATTTCCTAGAAGAAACCCCCAAATCCTTCTCTGTAGCCCCCTACCACAGGCATTCCTCACCTCCCCCAGCCACCATAACATAACATTGCCAGCTTACATTCCATAGTTTACACTTAGACACATTGGGTACTGTAACATATAGTAAGGGGGAAACAGTTTGGATCACATAAAAACATTGAACATGAATATAGCCTGGACTGCACTGCCAGAACTGTTATGTGAATACTGCTTGTTTATGTACATTTCTTCTGTATTTGTTCACCCTCCACCCCTTGTACCCGACGTGGAGCCCTTGCAAAAGAGTCTG
Organism: Neoceratodus forsteri; assembly: GCA_016271365.2. Classification (NCBI taxonomy): domain Eukaryota; kingdom Metazoa; phylum Chordata; order Ceratodontiformes; family Ceratodontidae; genus Neoceratodus; species Neoceratodus forsteri. The sequence goes on along the minus strand of CM057451.1, from coordinate 326,542,442 downwards.
TGACTCAAAGGATTGTATTACCGATTATATTCAATAAAAAAAAATATATATATATACTCCTCTAACAGTCATGGGCAGAAACCAAGAACAGTCTACAAACTGATCCTATCTCCCCACTTTCACTCCCCCTTGAATTGTAACAGATTAAGTAGCAGCTCCATCCGTCTGTTGCATACGTGCTCCACCCACTGTCTCCATCTGTCTCTCCCTTTGCCTCCTGCACATACTTGAAGTTAAGGTAATAACAGAAAACATTTATCTGAGCATATAATAAATTCCCATGCTTGAAGGTAGTAAGGTGTGCAAAGGATAAATTAAGCAGGTTCACATTGCAGTTTGCAACTCAAGAATTGGGAAATGCGAGTCAGTTGCCAGCATGTTTAGCAATGATTGCTAATCATAGAAGCTGGCCGTCACCCTAATTATTTTAATTTTCCCTGGTGTCTAGTGGCACCTCCCCACTCACTGATTGCCATCCCCATTATTTATTTTTCTTTCCCTGGTGTCTAGTGGCACCCCCACCTCACCCTCCGCATATCATTGTCCCCATGATATTTTTTTTTCTGTCCCTAATGGTCCCACCATCACCATCTGATCGCTGTCCCCATTATGTTTTCTTTCCCTGGTGTCTAGTGGCACCCTTCCACCATCCAGTCACTGTCCCCATTATTTTTTCTTTCCCTAGTGTCTAGTGGCACCCCCTCAACCATCCAATCGCTGTCCCTGTTATTTTTTCTTTCCTGATGTCAAGTGGCACCCCCACCACCACCACCACACAATCGCTGTCCCTGTTATTTTTTCTTTTCCTGGTGTCTAGTGGCACCCCCACCACCACCACCATCTGGTCACCATCCCTATCTAAAATTAAAAAAAGGTCCCTTGATGTTTTTTTTTCCTTTGAACCTGCAAAAAAGAAAATGGTCCCTTGCCGATCTGCCCCCCAAACACACCCTCACTCACCTGAACCGTCACTGGGTGAAGATCCACTCTCTGATGGAAGACACGTCTTGCTGCTGGAACTGGCGACTGCAATACGAGAAACTAAGGTAAATGCGGTTCAATGTATTTCAGTGGGGTTTAATTTCAACTTTGGTGCACAACTTTGTTTTGACACCAAATTTTCATCGTGGCCTTTTGGAGACCCCACCTCATGAACAATGTCAGTGGAATTTTGCAAATCCGACCCAGAAGGCAATTTCGTGGTTGCTTAGCGAAATCACCTTTTGGGCAGGATTGAAAGTTTTCACCGACCTTGTTCATGATGTGGGGTCATAAGAAGGCTGTGTTGAAAATTTGGGGTCAGAATATGTACAAATGGCCAAGTTATGTGTATACGTTTAAATGTTACTACACTCGCTCGTAACTTTGATAATTTTAAATATGTTGACCCCAAATTTTCAACATAGCCATTTTTTTACACCACCTCAGGAACATGACAGCTGTCATTTTTCAAATCCTGGCCAAATTGTTGTTTTGTACCTGTGGCATGGAATGATATTGCGGTGGTGCAGAATCACGTTTTGGTGGGATTCAGAAATTTTCAGTACCAGGTACGTGAGGTGGGGTAATAGGAAGGCTATGCTGAAAATTTAGTCAAAATGGAAAATATAGTCTCAAAACTATGTATGCAATGTTTATTTTATCAGTATTTATAATTATAAGTAATAATTATATGGTTTAAAGTAAAAATACCCATTTTAGAAAACTGCTAATCAGAATTGGCTGATTGCTAATCATTTTTCATTTTGATTAGCAAAGGCTGCTAATCAACTCTCTGACACTAATTTATGCCTTGGTGTATACCCAGTCAGCCAGCCCCCCAGAATATCATCAGGCCTCTGTCCAGCGACCCTGAGCTTTGGTCTCTATCTTGCAAGCTAAATGCTGAGTGTCCAAGCAAACCCTGGCTGACATGTTGTTCCCCCCCCCAGTCTCAGTAGGGGCCCCTGAGACAGGCCGAGCCCTCAAATACACTCTGCGGCCCCCGCAGCGCACCCCCACCACTGACTTATCCCTGCTGACATCGTGAAATATCATCACTCCCTCCAGTTGCTCTGGCAGTCGCTCCCATGCGTCTGTGGTATCCTGTCCATCTTCAGGATCGTTCCTGCCTTAACCATGTTAGCGGCTGTCATTTTAGGTCTTAGTGTCTGTGCAACCACACCCTCCTCCAGCACACATTGGGGGAATCAGCTGTGCAAGCTTCCAGTGTTCCCAGGCCAGAGCTGTCAATACCAATACCAACACCAGCACAGTCCAGTTCCTCCTTATGTCACTGACAGACAAGCTCCAGGTCGACCCACAGGGTCCCCATACATCGGGAGGGCAGCAAGCCCCTGGCAGCAACCCAGGGTCATCAGCACAGTCTAAGTCTATAGAAAATAAAGCTCACACCTCTCTTTTGCATTTTATCTTGAACATTTCTTGATCTCCTTCACAAACTTTTTGACTTTTTCCAGCTCCCAGAAGGAGAGCATGGCACCCTCAAAATAACGAACCTGGGAAACAAAAACCTAGGGGAAGATTACACAATGCCGGGGGGGAGGTAGTAACCACAACAAAAATGGAAAGGGACCTGGGGGTAATCATATCAGATGACCTTAAGGTTAGCAAGCAATGTGAGAAGGCAGTAGGGAGGGCTGGGTGGATACTGGGATGTATAGGGAGAGGCATCACCAGCAGAAAACAGGAAGGTGTTATCCCTCTGCACAAACAGTTGGTGAGACCCCATCTGGAGTACTGCGTCCAGTTCTGGAGACCTTATCTCTGCAAGGACATAGACAGGATAGAGGCAGTTCAGAGGAGGGCAACTAAAATGGTGCAGGGTCTGCAAGAGAAGCCATACGAGGAGAGACTAAAGGAGCTTAAATATATATACCCTTGAGGAAAGGAGGGAGAGAGAGAGGACATGATAGAAACTTTTAAGTACCTCAGTGGAATCAACAAAGTCCAAGAGGGTAGCATCTTTCAGAAAAAGAGGTGTGCAAGAACAAGGGGACACAATTTGAAGATAGAAGGGGCGGTTCAGGGGCAATGTGAGAAGTATTTTTCATGGAGAGGGTGGTGGACTCATGGAACAGCCTTCCTGAGGAGGTTGTGGGGTCTAAAACTGTGGGAGAATTCAAGCATGCATGGGACAGGCCTGGTGGCGCTGAGGGTTGAGGCGCTGGGCGCCACACCTCGTGCCACGCCAGTGACCCGGGTTCGGGGACAAGCCCTGGAGCTGGGGGACGGCGGGGAGGGAGTAGGATTGAGCGTCCGGAGGACAGCTCTCCTCTCCCTGGGGTGGGATCCAGGGGCATCCCGGCACAGTGGTGACCTCCGGTGAAGGCCGGAGGCATTACTGCTGCCAGGAGCACATCGGGGGACGCATGCAGCTGACATCTATGGTAGCTCCATGTTGACGTCATTGCACGGCTGCATGCGTAGGGGTAAAAAAAAAAGTGGAAAAAAATACCTTGGCGTGCTGCTTGATGGCTGGCCTCATGGCGCTGCCCGGCTTCAGCCTTGGTTGCTCCCCCTGATCGAGACCCCCCCCCCCGGATCCCACGGTGGTGGTTACGTACCCACCGCAGTGGATCGCTGTGCAGGACCAAGGAGGGGGTAAGAGCTTGGGGTTTGGGGAAGAGTAAGGGATAAGAGGTCAGGCTGGACTGGGGGAGCCATAGGTAACACCCCCCCAACCGCAGAGGAACTATAAAAAAATAAGAATGCATGGGACAGACATAAGGCAATTCTAGTGGGGGGTAGGAAGAAATAGGCTTTTGGTTAACTAGGATCTGCAGCTTATCTTGTAGGTAGGGAAATGGGCAGACTAGGTGGGTCAAGCGGTCCTTCTCTGCTGTCAAATTCTGTGTTTCTATGTCTATGTTTCTATGTCTCATGCTTCACCCTCACTACAGCTGGGTAGACAAATTGAAATTCCACTTTGTGGGCTTGGAGGTCATCCGGCACAGCAGCAAATGCCTTCCTCTTTTTCTGTAGGCGCCATAAGAAATCCTGATACAGAGTCAGCTTTACCCCATCGTATACCAGCTCCCTCTTTTTCTGGTATGCCATCAGGAGCGCCTCTTGATCTCCAAAGTGGTGCAAGCGAAAAATAATTTGGCGGGGTGGGACGTCCATTGACAGCTTGGGGCCCAAAGCTTGGTGCTCCCACTCTATTTTCAGTTTGCTGCCCTTCACTTGCTGTCCCAGTAGCTGAAGTAGCACCACTGCACAGAAGTGTTTTGGGCTTACTCCTTTCTAACCCCAGCAGACAGAGATTACTCCATCTGTTGTAGTTTTCCTGGTAATCAGTTTGGTTGCGCAGCTCCTGCAGTTCTTTCTGCAAGCGGGCCGTCTTTTTTTAATTTTTATTTCTTTCTTCTTTCCTCTGGCTGTCACCATCTGACTGACGTCACCTAGCTCCATCACCCACCTCTTCTGGGACTTACCTTACACTTATTAAAAAAAAAAAAAAGGGGGGTCTAGAATAAAGAGTAGGCATAGCGGCCATGAGATAAAACAAAATCAAGAAATACTAGAATTATTTGTTACAGTAGTTGCCAGGAGGGTAGTAGCAGCCAAATAAGAAGGGAGATAATGCTGGGAGTGGTGCAGTGCAGTGCAGGACTCATGCGTAACATTAATTTACTGGCCCGTGGCATAATGCAAACTGCCTCGGGCCAGTGTGACTTCCCCCTGACTTGCCCGATGGGGCTAGTGGAAAAAAAAAAAAAGCCTTCCCTCCATCCATCCCAGCCCTACAACCCTCCCCACACATGTCCCCTTATGAATTCATCAAAAGTTCAAAAGTATGCAAATAAAATCCTTAGGAAACCACACTGCTGATAGTATCTTAACAGTCTCACCATGGGGCTCAAATGCCATCAATCTCTCTCTCTGTCAAATGTTATCGCAAAGGACTACTTTGAGAGAGTGCTGGCATTCGGGACCTGGGCTGAGACTGTTAGGTTACTATAGGTGGAATGCTTCATGAAAGATTTTATTTATATACTTTCAAACTTTTGGCAACTTGTTAAGGAGACATGGGGAGGGAGGGTATTGGAGCCATGATGAGTGAAGATTTGTTTTTGCCTTACTTGTGAGAATCAGATAGTGACCAGACAAGAAAGTGAGTGGAGGGTTTGTTTCAATTGCCGTCAGGGACTAGTGTGGGGTTGGGATGCTCTGGGGAGTTGAGATTGCCACTGGACACCTGGGAGAGTAAGGGGGTTCCACAGGACACCAAGAAAAACTTATGGGAAGAGGAGAGGGAGGGAGGGGGTGCCACTAGTCTTCAGCGAGGACTAATGGGGAAGAGGAGAGAGGGGGTACCTTTGGAAAATAGGGAGTAATTGGAAAGAGGTGAGGAGACGGCATCATTCCCTCTCCCCAGTAATCCCTGTTATAACCTGGGGCCAGTGTAAATCTTGTGGGGGTCAGTTCAAACTGGTACCACTTTCCCGGCTGGGCCAGTACAAAAAAAAGATGAGCGTGACCTCTGCAGTGGCTGTGGGGCAGCAGTATTCAGGAAAACCTTCTGGATGCTGCATTGCTCCCCCATCTGCAGGCACCTCTCTGGGCTGAAGGCAGAGGTAGCCAGTCTCTGGGCAGAGCTGGCTAGGATTCAGGAGGCCTCTGCCTCCTCCCCCACCCAGAGGCCAATATATCCACACCTGTTACCTCAAAGGTTACCTAGTAAGGGGAGTGGTTGGACTACAGTGGGCTTGGGCAGGGTAAGGGAGGTGGATCAGAGGCACATCCCCCAGTCGGTGCAACTAAGGAATTCCTACGCTGTGTTTGAGAAACGAGAAGGCCCCACAGGGTCACCCGAGGTTGCACCCAGGGAGGATGAACGGGGCCTTCAGAATGGAGCCCCAAGGGTGGGTGGTGGAGGACTCCAAAGGAACAGGAAGATACTCCTGTGAGGGACTCCATTGTCAGGGGAGTAGAGCTAGGAACGGCAGGAGAGGGGGAAGGGAGGCAGGGAGGGAGTTAAAGTGCCTACCGGGAGACACAGCTCGGAGTGATGGAAAGCGGATCTATGGGATTGCTAGGGCGGTAGCAAGAAAGGGGAAACTTGATATTATTGTCCATCTGGGAACAAATGACATAGTTGGGAACAAGGCAGAGATAGCAAGAGTGCAGAAGGAGTTAGGGAAACTGGGGAGGGGCCTGGGCAGGTAGCAAACTCCGTTGCCTTCCCGGAGGTGCTGCCTGTCCACTGCTAGGGGGAGGCTAGGGATCTCCGCACCAAGGAATTAAGCACTTGGCTGGAGCGCTGATGCAGAGAGCAAGGTTTTTGCTTCATTGGGGAATGGAGACCTACCCGGGGGATACAGACTTGTGCGGGGGCGATGGCCTGCATGTTTCCAGCAAGGGGACTGGTGTCCTTAGTGAAATGTTTAAATGCTTCATTGTCAAGCATTTAAACTAGCCAAGGGGGTTGAGAAAAGGAGCAGGGGAAATCATATCGCCCACCCCCACAGGTTAATGTAGCCAGCAAGGAGAATACAAATATGTATGTAGCCAGAAATGAGAAACATGAATATAGGTTGCTGACAGGGACACCAGTACTGGTTACAAATGGAAAGGCAGGGGTAGAACGGCAGCAGAAAAAGGGGTTGGGGGGAAAGAAGCAGGAGGGTAAACACAGGATTAGAGTGGGGACAGGCAGCAAAGCATGGAAGGCCATGGTTACAAATGCCCGCAGCCTAGGAAATAAAATCCCAGACCTGGAGGCCTTGATAGTAGAGGTGGACCTGGACATAACGGCAATAACAGAGGCCTTTTACACTGCAAATCATGACTGGGACGCAAATGTTCTGGGTTGTGCTTTATTCATGAGGGATAGGGGAGTAAAAAGGGTGGGTGGCGATGCAAGAGAAGGTATAAAGTAACAGAGTTGCAGGGTAGACGGGGAGCACTGTGGGTCACCCTTGAGCCTGGAATGGCACAGCAGTCCTCCCAGGGGTGATCTATAGATCTCCAACGCAGGGGGAGGAGGTGGATAGGGATCTATTGGATCAAATTCAGGAGATGGCAACAAAGGGTGAGGTTTTACTACTGGGTGATTTCAATGTCCCAGACATTGATTGGACCATCCCAGCAGCTGCTTCAACCAGGAGCCGAGACATCCTGGAGTCCCTGCAGGGGGCAGGCTTCAGACAGCTGGTGATTGATCCCACCAGAGACAGGGCAATTCTGGACCTTGTACTGACCAGTGAGGATAGAATCACAGATATCCAGGTGGAAGGTCAGTTGGGATCCAGCGACCACCGCATAGTGTTTTTTTTTTTTTTAATACTTCTTTATTAATTTTGGTACATAAAACCAAGCTTCTTGTTTTACCTTGGAAAAAACAAATACGCTCATTAAACAACCAGTATGGATACAGTCCACAAAGGCATAACATTGAGTCCATTACAGTATTTCCTCCCACATTAACCTACTTCTTTAATAGTTGCAGTCTAGGCTAAGGAGTTATTTATAATCCCTTTACCGATCATGTGTAGACAGTCTTATATCCTGGTGTATTGTTATCCACAATTTAGTTATATTTATAAAAAGTAATTAAAAAACAATAAAAGGATTTAATCAAACTAAGGTCATTAATCTCTTGAAAGAAACTTCATTTTTACAATCAGTCAGAATTATTGAGTGCATTAACCAGTTGTATGCTTGTCTATAATTATCTTCCTACATTGTTCCCTCAAAGATGAGACGACGTTCTCAGTTCCCCTTCATGCCACAGGCCCTCAGCATTGCCTCGCCTTGGGGGAGAGAACTCCCATCAGGGATTTATCTGGGGCAGAGGAAATTCCATCCCATGTTCTAAGTATTGTTAATTATCTTGACCCATCCAAACCACCCATATTGTCCATCGGTTCTGGAGAGCTGTGGATCTCTGCTGAAGCCTAAAGGTGAGTTCCTCAAGTTGTTGTATCTGTGTAACCCCCTCCAGCCACTCCGGTTTTGTCGGAGGATTGCCCTGAAGCCACTTTCTAGTTATTGCTTTCAATGCGGCCACTGCCAGTACCTGCCAAAGGTAGACAGCTTCCCGTCCCCTAACCTCCCCTGGAATCTCTCCCAGTACAAGAACCTCAGGTCCCAGCTGACCCTGTACCTGGAATATCTGTTTTAAGGAGCTGGCTATATGTGTCCAATATTGTTCTAGGCTTGGGCAAGACCAAAAGAAGACATAGTGTGGTTCAACATGGGGACAGAGACGTAGTCTAGTCACACTAAGGTAGAGGTCTTAGATTTTAGGAGCGTGGATTTTGCTAAAATGGGGAGGTGTATCAGAGAGGCCCTGGCGAGGAGGGAGATAGGGGGAGTTGAGGAGCAGTGGGAACACCTGAAAGGAGCCGTAGAGGAGGTGACAAACCAATGCACCAAGATGGTAAACAAGTGTAAGAGAAGGAGGAAACCACAGTGGTTCTCGAGAGAGGTGGCAAATCAGGTAAGTGCTAAAAGGGTGGGTTTCAGGAAATATAAGGAGACTCAAAGGAAGGAAGACAGGGAGGTGTACCCAGTGAATCTAAGGGAAGTAAGGAAGGCTGTAAGAAGCGCAAAGGCACAGATGGAGGAAAGTCTAGAGCAGACGGTGAAGAAAGGGGACAAGACATTCTTTAGGTACATCAGAGAAAGAAGGAAAACCAGAGGGGGGGATTGTAAGCCTCAGAGGAGATACAGGGGAGTGTAAGGAGGGAGACCTGGAAAAGGTGGAAATACTGAACAAATACTTCTGTTCAGTATTTACTGAGGAGGGGGAAGGTCAGGGACCACAGCTGGGTAACAGACACGGGGGAGGTAAACACAAGTCCATTCATGGAGGAGAGTGTCCCGGAGGAGCTCACAAAACTAAAGGTGGAACCGGCCCAGTGGCGCTGAGGGTTGAGACGCTGGACGCCACATCTTGCACTACACTGGCGACCCGGGTTCGGGAATGGACTCTGGCCACCGGGGGTTGGCAGGGGAGAGGGTGGATCAAGCACCCCAGGGCTGCTCTCCTCCCTCTGGGCTGGGTCTGCGGGATTGCGCCACGCTTGAGCAGCCCCTGGTGACGACCAGGACAGCACAAGTCGCGACGCCAGCAAGGGGTGGAGCACGGCAAGACGCCTCACGCATGTGGTGAGCATCATTGCACTGCTGGCTCCAGGGGCACTAATTGGAGGAAAAATGGCTGGGCGCGACTGTCTAGCTTGATGGCCGCACCCCTCTGGCCTAGGAGGCCCATTCATGGAATCACGTTGTGGGGGTCTGGGCCAGCCCCTGATGGAGAGGTAAGGGGAGACCCTCTGGCAGGTTGGAACGGCTGTACTCGTATCGTATCAAGTGAACCTGCAGTCCTCTGGGGTTGGGGGAGGCAGCGGCTGGATGCTGCCGCCGGTGCGCCGCAGTAGGGCGCAAAAATAGAAGGAATATAAAAAACAAAACTAAAGGTGGACAAAGCAATGGGGCCAGATGGCGTACACCTAGGGATATTAAGGGAGCTAGCAGTGCCTCTGGCAGCCATGTTCACAGAGTCACTCGGCACAAGAGTGGTTCCGGAGGACTGGAAGAGGGTACTTGTAGTCCCTCTACACAAAGTGATAGTAGAGAAGAGGCAGGGAACTATAGGCTGTTCAGCCTCACCTCAGTAGTGGGTAAGATCATGGAAGCACTGGTTAAAGAAAGAATAGTGGCACACTTGGAATCCATTGATACACAGGATCCGAGACAGCATGGATTCACAGCAGGAAGGTCGCGTCAGATGAATCTGAAAGATTTGTTTGACTGGGGTGACAAAGGAAGTAAATTGGGGGGGTGGTGGTGGATGTCACCTTCCTCGATTTCAGCAAGGCCTTCGATACCATCCCACATAAAAGGCTGATTAACAAGATGGGTAGTCTGGGTATGGGGCACAAGGTGGTAAACTGGGTTAGAAACTGGCTAATGGACAGGAGGCAGAGGGTGGTGGTAAATGGGATCCAATCCGGTGAGAGGTGGGAGACTAGCGGGGTACCTCAGGGATCGATCCTTGGGCCAGTCTTATTTAATGTCTTCATTAGTGACATTGCAGAAGAGCTGGAGGTAAAGGTCTACCTATTTGCAGATGACACCAAGATCTGCAGCAGGGGGAATACACCAGATGGGGTGGAGAAAATAAAGAAGGACCTGGAGAAGCTTTTTTTTTTTCTTTTGTTTCCTGGAGATCTCGAGGAACTCTCTCCAGCAACCTCCTATGTGCACCACACTACCTCCGATGTCTGAGACTCGCTGCTGCAGGCCGACTCAACCCAGCAGATCCCCCGGCTCTGAGCCCCCGAGGTGGAGCCACCTTACACGCTGGCACTGTGTCTGCAGTCCAGTGCACTGGACTGGAATCAGGAGGGAGTCCTGGACAGCGGGCTGAACTGCGGGAGTGTGGCTGAGACACACAATGGAGGCACCTTTGCCTGTCCCTGAGGCCATTTTTTTTTTTCTCTTTTCTTTGTTTCCCCGGGAGCTCGGACGTGCAATGATGTCCAGTGCATGACGGGCGCGCTCCTGCCCACAGGATGTTCGCCTAAGCTCCCATACCCCTTACATTGTGGTCTGCGCAGTGCGCGAACCCCGACAGCCGCCAGAGGTCGCTTGAGCTGCGGAAGATGATGCCCCCCCAGGAGAGGAGAGGAGAGCAGTCATATGGACAGTCAATCCTTTCCTGCCCCTGCCAACCCTCGGTGGCCCGAGGTCATTCCCGAACCCGGGTCACCAGCGTGGCGCGAGGTGTTGTGTCCAGCGCCTAAACCCTCAGCACCACCGGGCCTGCTTAGTGTGTCGCTCTGGGGCTATGCTTCATTCCTTTTTCTGAATGTAGCATTTTGTGCTAGGCTAGTAAAAAGCCAGCCAAGCCTGTGTATGTTTCCAGTCACCAGTTCTGCCTGCGAATGGCTGAAAAAGTTAGTTCTCCCTCCTTGTGCTAGTCACAGGGGATCTCGTTCTGATGCTCCCCAGTAAGCAGAAAAATCAGCAATGCAGCACTGGGACATTAGCGCCTCCAATTGAGGATAGTGCCAGTCGACTTCCTGTCTCCCACTAAGCAGGTAGCTTGCAGCACTGCTGTCACTGGGTGACAGAGCTGAAGATTTTATTCAACATACTTGTTTGTTATTTTTAAGATGGCTATCCACTTCTTTTTCTTGTTTTTCTCAGTAGGTGCCAAGGAGATTAAGCCTTGATTGTTTCTTCCCTACACTTGAACTGGACTCGCACTTTCCAGCGGGGGTCTCCCAGACACAGCCTTGTGTACTGTACAGTCTGGCACTCCAATCCACCCAGGGTGGGACAAATCATTTTGTGAGCTGGTGGTCAATTTGGCCACTAGCTTTCAAAATCTGTTAGCCAAATCAATATTTGTAGTAGCCATCCTTTTTAAAGGCTCAAAAATCACTTTGTAGGCAGGTAGCCGAGTTGCTCATTAACTTTCAAAATCTGGTAGCCAAACCAATTTTTTAAGTAGCCATTGGCCACCTGGCTACTTGATTTGTCCCACCCTGAACCCACTTCCACCCTGGAGAACTCTGAGAATGAGGACTTGAGACGGCATCAAGACCACAAGGGAACAAGGACTCGAGATCACAGCAGGACTATTCTGGAGCAAGTTGGAGGAGGAACAGCACTTCTGTTGGGAACCTTAGGCCTCACTGAGCCACTGCACTAGTGCAGAAGTTCATCCTGACCCTGGGACATTCCGTGGAGCCGCCTGACAGTCAGACCACCCATGGAGCCGCCTGGAGCCACGGCTGGTATAGAACCATATCCTCAGCAGTGGCTCCCTCTCCCTCTCTACTTCTGTCCTGAATGGTGGGCTACCAACAGAATCAGAGGATCACAATGAGTGCAGGCCTTCTGGATGGCCTTGGTGGGGGGACGGGCAGCACTTGGGAAAGATCGGAGCAGTTGGGGCTGATGGAGTGTTGGAAAATTGTGCCAGCAGCTATTTTGAGCAGCACCTTTACTAACTGTTGATGTGCTTTCCTCAGCTGCACAGCCAGCCACTAGGCTGAAAGTACTGGTCCTTCGATGGCACGGGGCTTCAAGGATATGGGGAATTCTGCCAATTCATCCACTACTGTCTGTGGCTTAGGTTTGCTTGTTTACCAGACGGGGTTGCTGTGGCAGCATAGTTATTCCAGGGAAGTGTTGAAGTGCCAGGAACCCCTACAGAACTGTTTAATCCCTATCCTCTGGCAGCTCTTTTTCACTTATTGGCAACACTGTACTACTCAGCAGCACTCAGTCCCTGCAACTCTATCTGCTGAGGGGCTGTGGCTCAGCAGCTGTTTCACTGGACTCCGAAGTTGCCCTTATCTTTATCCAGGGGGCTGTCCTTTGTCTTCCCAAGTTTTCACTGGTGCCACATTCAGTCAGTGCCCCAGTTCTTTTCTGCAGTCTTCTCTCGGGGCTCGCAGGCATTTTTGGGAGAAGATGTCTTCAGAGAAGTCTTCCGACAAATCTTCCAAGGGTATGAAATGCGCCAAATGCAAGTCCACACCATTAGCTACCGTTGCCAAGTCCCTATGCCTAAAATGTGAGGCCGAAACCACCTCAGATTCTGCTCCCACAGAGGAGAATGCCACCTCATCGTCTCATTTCCTTGAGGTGTCAAAACAACTCCCACTGCAACTGGCCCCAGACTTAATAACAAAACTAAATAGAGCTTTTGTGTTAGATCTGGCCTGCTTTGGTCTGCAGTATCCTGCATCCCCACAGAGCCATACCTACAAGAAAGTAACTTGAAAGTGAACTCTAGCTCCATACTCTGACAAGGAGGAACATCGACACAGTAAGAAAAAAACAATTTGCTCGCTTCCAGGACAATGCAGATGACTACTCCGGTCATCACAGAAGAAAGGAGCGCTGTGCCACCCTGCCTTCCTCGTCAGACTCAATTTGTTTTCTAGTGAGGAGGGAGATCTCCATAGTGGTTCCTCGGATACAGAGCCGGAGTCTGCAAGGCACTTCTATAAGGATAACCTTGACTTTGTCAATAAGAACATCTTGTTGGAGATAAGAACATATGAGGAAGCCCGCAGAATAAGGCCATTTGATCTGTCCCGTCTGTTCATATTGCAGGATCCACAATTTAAGCTACTGACCCTGCCCCCCATCATCAATCCGTGCCTTTTGTACTGCTCCTAACTGGCACATACCTTACTCTGTTGTGTTTATGCTAACAAAAATATGCCTCACAAGACCTGTAATTTGTGTATTCTGTATTATGTTGTTCTCACGTGACTTGTAAGCTTTTCCTAATTATGTACCATGTTGTCCTAAGTATGTAAGTGTGTAATTTCCTGTACTCTCCTGGGTCATACCTGAAAATAGGCAATTGTCTTGTCTAGTGTACTTACCTGGTTAACAAAAGCTAAATAAAATAATAAATAATAAATCCTCCCATCCTTTACATCTTCCCCACCCTTGACCCTTACTTTCCCCTTATGACAATCCCAGCTTCTTTTGAAGCTGCCCACCGTCTTCAATGAGACCACCCCTCTGGCAGCGTATTCCAGCTGGCCACCACCCTTTTGAAGAAGTGCTTTCTAGGGAACAAACAAAAGCTCGGAGATTTAAATTCCTGTGGCGATTCGCAGTCCTCGGCTACGCGCCACTTGAGGAGCAACAGTCAGACCTGAGAGACACTCCTAATTGCAGCAGAAGGAGCCCTCCCCCTGCACTACAAAGCCCCAAAACAGCAGAGCTAAGCGGCTGAAGAGGACTCCAGGTGGGAGCCACACGCACCCCCAGTTCTCTAGGGAGCCAATCAGGGGTGACTGCTCAGGGAAACAAAGGAAGAGCTTGGGGATTTAAATCCCCCACTATGATTTGTGCTCCTCAGCTGTGCGCCATTTGTGAACGGTCAGGGCTGAGATGGACTCCTAATTGCAGCAAAAGGAGCCCTTCCCCTGCACTACAAAGCCCCAACACAGCAGAGGTAAGCGACTGAACAGGACTCCAGGTGGGAGCCAATCACAAGGCAAGCAGCACTGCCAGCTGTCCAAGGAGCCAATCAGGGGTGCCTGCCCAGTTAAAAAAGGAAGAGCTCAGGGATTTAAATCCCCATGGTGATCCGAGGTCCTCGGCTATGTGCCATTTGATGAGCAGTGTTCAAGGTTGAGAGGGACTGCAGCAAAAGGAGCCCTTCCCCTGCAATACAAAGGCCCAACACAGTGGAGCTAAGTGGCTGAACAGGGTTCCATTCGGGAGCCAATCACAAGGTAAGCCGCGTCCCCAGCTCTTCAGGGAGCCAATCAGGGGTGCCCGCCCAGACCACCATTCCACTGCCTTCTGCTTCAGAAAGAAGAGGCCATCAAACAGCCCCCCTGCGCTAAGGATCAACACACTAAGAACATCAGAGTCTGCCCACTGGAGTCAGCCAAGCGAAGCAGCCGACAGCTGGACACTCTGCAGCTCAGTCGGAATACAGGGGAATGGTGAAGGAGTGAAGAAGGAGGAAGCAGGGAACCAGATAATTGTACCTGACAACAACAGTAAGCTTTTAGTTTAACTCTTGGTATAGCACACACGTTGCAAGGGAATGAGGAGGGTCAGGGACATGCAGTAGTTAGGGTACAGGTGGAACACCTTATCTAGGGTAGGAGTAGAAAAAAGGGAAGGGTCTAAAGGGAAGTTAAAGAGAAAAACAGGCAGGGTAGTGACAAGTTGGGTCAAGCAGTAGTTTGGGTACAGGTGAAACACCTAATCTAAGGTAGGAGTAAAAAAGGGTTTGAAATAAGTTAGGGTCACACAAAAATCTGGGAACAGGAGAAACACCCACTCTAGGGTAGGGGTAAGAGAGGGATTGAAGTAAGCAAGTAAACAAAAATAAAAACAGATGGGGAAGTAAGTAGATATGGTGGCAGCGGTGCAGTGCAGTGGTTGTGGGGTGGCAGTTTTCAGGGAGACTTTCTGGAGACTTTGGCACTGCCCCATTTGCATTCACCTCTCTGGGCTGAGGGGTGAGGTCGCTCGTGTCCAGGCTGAGTTGGCTAGGATTTAGGGGGCCTTCTTCCCTACCCAGGGACCATCAAGTCTGCTACTACTGCCTCAGAGGGTGCCAAGGAGGAGGAGGAGTGGCTGGGCTACAGTGGGCTTGGGAAAGGTGAGAGTGGTAGGTCAGAGGCACATCCCTCCTATGGTACCACTACAAAATTCATACGCTGTCCTGGCAGAGTGGGACTGTCCTATGGAGGCACCCGGAGTCGTGACCAGGAAAGATGTGGGGGATCTCCATGGTGGAGTCCCGAGGGAGGGTGGCAGAGGACCCAAGAGGAGGAGGAAGCAACTCCTGGTGGGGGATTCCATTGTAAGGGGATAGATTTGGGGGTGGGAACGGAGGGGGAGGTTAGGTGCCTACCTAGCGCCATGGCTCGGAGGGATGGAAAGTGTATCCCGAGGATTGCTAAGGTAGCAGGATGGGAGGGAGATCTGGATGTCATTGTCCACCTAGGGACTAATGACCTGGCTTGGGAAGAAGTTAGAGTAGTGCAGGAGGAGTATAGGGAGTTGGGGAAGAGTCATAGGCAGGTAGCATGCGCAGTGACCTTTCCTGAGACACTGCTTGTCTGGGGGGGGGGTACTAGGAGCTTCAACCAGTGGTTGAAGGAGTGATGCAGAGGGGAGAAATTTGGCTACACCGGGAACTAGGGTCCCACCTGGAGGGATAAAAGCCTATACAAGGGAGATGGCCGGAATCCATCTGGGAGGGTGAACCCTGGTCCTAAGTGAGCAGTTTAAATGTTACTTTGGCAAGCATTTAAACTAACGGAGGGTGGTGGTGGTAGGAAACATGGAGGCATAAACTGCCCCCCCCCAAACAAGCTGAAGTAGTCAGTAGAGATAATCTGAAGGGAGACAAATCCCCAAGGGTACCGATAACAAGAAAAACAAAACTGGAGAAATTAACAGGGAAGAGAATGAGGACATGGGGGTAAGAAGAGAAGGCAAAAGGGAAAATGGGGTGCTGACAGGTAGGGTAGTAGCAGAATGTGGAGGGCCATGTGCACAAATGCTTGTAGTCTGGGAAGTAAGATCCCAGACCCAGTGGCCATTACTGCAGAAGCTGACCAGGACATTGTTGCCGTTACCGAGTCATGGTACAATGAGAACCATGACTGAAACATAGCCATACCAAGCTATACTTTGTTCTGGAAGGACAGGGTGTGAAAGAAAGGGGAAGGAGTGGCTCTTTACATGAAGGATAGCATAAAAGCTACAGAGTTTCAAGGAACACAGGGAGGGGCGGAGGTACTGTGGGTCACCCTAGAGACGGGAAATGGAGCTACTACTCACACTGGCATGGTCTACAGACCTCCAGCACATGGGAGTGATGGATAAGGATCTGATGGAAGCCCTCCAAAACATGGCAGATAAGGGGGGTGCTGCTGGTGGGGGACTTCTGTCTGCTGGATGTACTGTAGATTGGAGCATCACAGCTGCAACTTCAGCTAGGAGCAGGGACATCCTGGATTCCCTGCAGGAGGCGTTCCTCAAGCAGCTAGTAAAGGCTCCCACTCATGAGGGAGCAGTATTGGATCTTATACTCACTAGCGGGGACAGTATTGCAGACATCACGGTGTGTGGCCACCTGGGGACCAGTGATCACTGTACATGTGGTTCAGTATTAGAACTGTGGCAGAAGTGAACCACACAAAGGCGAGGGTCGAGGGATGATTTTACGAAGATGGGGAAATGCCTCGGGGATGCCCTGGCAGAGGGAGAGGACTTGGGTGTAGTGGAGGAACAGTGGGCAAAACTGAAAGTGGGGATAGTGAAGGCAACAAACCTCTGTATCAGGCAAGTAAGCAAAAGTAAGAGGAAAAAGACACTGCTATGGTTCTTAAAACAGGTGGCTGAGAAGGTAAGGACAAAACATTAGCATTCAGGAGGTATAAGGAGACACAAAGGAAAGAGGCTAAGGAGGTATATATATCCCTCTGTACAAACAGTTGGTGAGACCCCATCTGGAGTACTGCATGCAGTTCTGGAGACCCCATCTCTGCAAGGACAGACAGGATGGAGGTAGCCCAGAGGAGGGCAACTAAAATGGTGCAGGGTCTGCACCAGAAGCCATATGAAGAGAGACTAAAGGAGCTTAATATGTATACCGTCGAGGAAAGGAGGGAGAGGGGGGACATGATAGAAACTTTTAAGTACCTCAAAGGAATCAACAAAGTCCAAGAGGGTAGTATCTTTCAGAAAAAGAGATATGCAAGAACAAGGGGGGCACAATTTGAAGACAGAAGGGGGATGGCTCAGGGGCAGAGTGAGGAAGTATTTTTTCTTGGAGAGGGTGGTGAACACATGGAACGGCCTTATGTGGGGGCCGTGGGGTCAAAACCAGTGGGGGTGCCATCTGTGGTGCCAGGTAGAGTGTTGGAGCCGTTCGCAGCGTCAGGGACAGTGGCAAGCGTGAAGGAGAGATTCAGATGGGGGGGTGAGTGAGAGGGCAGTCGCATGGGCCGAGAAGTGCAGGAGCTTGGGGTCAAGCCCTTGTGGGGGTTAAGGGCTAGAAGATCTTGCAGGGTGTCAATGCTGGAGACTGGTAGGAAGGAGAAGCCAGGGGAAGAGGAAGTAGGTGTGGAAGGAGATGGCAGGGGAGGAGCTGATGGATGTAGGGATGCTAGCAGAGTGGAAGCACGGGTGGTGAACAAGATGTTGAATTCGGGAGCTACGGAGTGGGCATCTGAGATGGAGATGTCACCTAACTTTAGGACTGGGGGAAGGGATTGGGCTGGGTGGTAGAATAGGGCATGGACTACCTTCAGAATTTGGAGGGGCTGTTAAGGTTCTTTCGGAGTGCGGATGTGAAATATTCTGCTTTGGCTAGACAGATAGCCCTGGTGCAGGCATTACGGAGAGTTCAATATCTAATCAGATCTCCAAGAACACCTGAAGCTTTATATGTCATCCACGCCTGGTCACAAGCACACTGACAGGCCAGCAGTTCTGCTGATACCCAGGGGAGGCAAGAGCCTCGGACCCTGGTCTTCTAAAAGGACCGTGCCAGTCCCAAGCATTTAGGAACTGTGTTTTAAAGTAACTCGGGCTGAGTCAACTGAGGAGGCATTTGCAGTGGGAGACCAGTCGGTTCCAACAAGTTCCTCATGAAGGAGGACAAAGAGGACAAATCTAAGGAGTTAAAGGAGTGGAGGTGGAGGATATTTGGCGGGGCTTTGGGGCAGTGGATTTTATGCATGCAGTAGATCATGTGGTGATCATTGAGTGCATCCAGCAGGATTCCTGATGCAACTACATGGTGGGAGTGTGTCGCTAGAACCCAGTCTAGCAAGGTATGCTTACCTGACTTGTGGTTTAAGTGGGTTGGTTTGGAGATCAGTTGTGTTAGATTCAGGAAGGAGATGTGGCTACAGATTTTTGATTGGGTGCTGGACAGCCAGTTTGTTGAAATCACCAAGGATGATGAGTTGGCCAGTTGAGGACTGGGTGGTGAGAGTGGAGATGAGGTATGTGATAGAGGAGGAAAGGAGGCTAGGGCAGCAGTAGATACCACCCACAAAGATACGGAGGGAGCAGGGAAGAGATTGTTTTAGTAGCAAAAGTTCATAGGTCGAGGAGGTGGAGAGGCAGATGGTATACTGGATGGAGTATGAGATGTAAATGCCCCACCCACTGGTTAACTGGTCCTGCCGAATGAGGGAGTAACCAGGGATGGAGGTGGCAGTGTCGGGGATTTCAGCTGAGAGCCATGATTCGATGATGATCAGTACAGTAGGTTTCAAGCTAATCATAATAGGTTAGAGAAGGTCAGTCTTTGGGAGAAGGCTCCTGATGTTGAGGTGGACTATTTTTATTCCTTTTGGGAGGTCAATGAGGAGAGGATTGTATGGCCCAGGGTTGGGTTCAATGTGCCTTGCTGGTAGGAGCAGTAAAATGATGAGCAGCTTAGAGGGGATGGATATGCGTCTCTGAGGAGGGAAGGACTTATGGGGCTAAAAAGAGGGGGAATGGTTGAGGGTGGAGCTGTGTGTGGATAGAATGGAATGAAGTGACGCTAAGTGAAGACCGGGTGAGTGGAGGACAGAGGTTCCTGGGGGCCATGGTGAGTGAAGAAGGAGGTGAAGACATGAGGATGGAAAAGTGGGGGAGGAGGAGAGAGGGCAGGGGATTGACATTGGCAGGGCAGGAAGGGAAGTGGGAGGGATGGATGTCGGGGTGAACAGGAGGGGAAGGATGACGAGGACGAGGAGGAGCATAGCGAGAAGGAGGGGAAAGAGACGAGATGGTAAAGACGGGAGAGGTAGGAGGGGTGACAGAAAAGGAGAAGAAATTAATGTAGAATTTAGGTGGGGCGGAGATGAGGGAGACAGTAAAGGAGAATAAGGTATAGAGTAGAGCATACTGGCAATAAAGCAGAGATACGGCACCTAATTATTACTGCACAGTGGAATTAGCTAACAGACCGCTGTTATAATATGCTCAACAATGCGGCCCAGGATGCAGGTATCGGTCCTGTAGCAGGGCATACTTATCAGAAACATTGGTGAAGTACTGTGGAGAAGCCCATGTCACTACAGGATGAACTAAGGGGGTATAAAACACTATATGGCTTAGAATTAGAATTTTATGTAAGATTTCAAGTCATTTATAAAGTAAAGTAGAAGAACCCCAGTAATTGTTAAGCAGCGACTAAGGTAGGTGCACTCAGGGATATACCTTAGCTTGTATCTATAGGAACATGGGTAAGAGCCCCGAAATTAGCTGAACAGCCCCCCTAATTAAGCAGTCACTAAACCAGCATTAACAGGGATATACTTAAACGATGTAAGCAGTGACTAAACCAGCATTGACTGTGAATATACTTTAACAGCAATAACGTGGTGGCAAGCTGAGATTCATGTGACAAAAGCTGCATAGTTGCATCAACAGTGGCCCTTCTGTTATATCTCTCCCAGAGCTAGCAGTTTAAGTTTGAGTTTCCTAGAACTAAGACCCATCAGTTTGAACTTGAGAGACCCCGCAACAGTAACTTTCAAAGAACTACCAGTGTGACTGTGCTAAGATTTGCCAAGCCCTAACTGTTTAAACTGGATAGCACAGCATCATTGAATTATCTTATTTCTAACAGAATGAAATTGCCAAGATCATGCAGTTTAAATGTAGTTATCTGCAACACCGTGATATTTTCAGCAGCTATTCCTCCTTTTGATTTTATTTGCACAGTTGGACTGACCCTGTCCACAACGGGGTAAGGACCCTTCCAGGTAGCAGCTGGAAATGGACCTTTCTCAGGTAGGACAGTGATCATTACTTTATCTCCTACCTCCAGCTGTTGGTTGCTGGCTCTGTCATCATAGTAAGCTTTAACCTTTTTCTTGTACTCACCCACAATTTCTGCATGTTGTTTGTACACTTGTTTTAATTTCTGCAACAAGGTTTGCACAACATTTTAAATTTTCACCCCCTGCTCCGTTTCAGGTGATATTGGAGCAAGCAAAGCCTGCTTGGGTAACTGCATTTGTCTGCCTGTCATGATTTCATATGGTGGGATACCTGTTTTGTTTGGCTTTGCTGTTAGCATCCTTAGAATTAGGGGTAACTGCTTATCCCAATCTTTGCCAGATTCTTTTACCATTTTCCTGAGACTATTTTCAGTGTCCTGTTAGTTCTTTCAACCTGTCCTGAAGATTGTGGGTGATATGGGATGTGAAATCTTTGATCAATGTCTGTTGCTTGCATTGCTTATTGTATTACTTTATCTGTAAAATGAGGTCCTTGGTCAGATTCAATTAGTATGGGCATTCCCCACCTAGAGAACACTTGTTCCACCAGTACTTAATCAGTAGCTTGGGCTCTCATGGTGCACATTTGAATGGCTTCAATCCATTTAGAAAATGGGTCAGTAATTACCAACACAGCAGTGTGCCCCCTAGAGGTCCTAGGCAGGCCCTCAATGTAGTCAATTTTAATTTGTTCCCATGGACCTTTGATATGTGGCAAGGCCAGCCAACCTTGTTTAGCTTTACCTGTGGGATTTGAAAAGCACATTAAATACAATTTGCACAATATTATTTGACGTCGTCTTTAACACCTGGCCGTCATACAAAAGTAAGTGCTGCAGTGTGGAGGGAGCATCACTATGACCCCTAGTATCATGGGCTATGCGTACTATTTCTTTTCGAACTCCATGTGGGACAACCCACATTGGGTGTTGTGCATCGGGTCCTTGCCAAACCAGAAGACCTGACAGGTCCTGTACAGTGCCTCTATCCACAGTGCAACACAGTAAATCACATAGTGCATCATCTGATTTTTGTAATTGTATTAGATCAAGGTCTTCTTTAACATGCTTAACTTCTGCAGTGTTTTGAGAATCGAGAGGGAGGGCAGGAGGTTCCCACAAAGGTGCCCCTTCCCTGGCTGCTTGCTTTGCTAGAAAATCTGCCTCGGCATTATGTTCTGCTATAGGATCTCCCTTTCTGTGTGCTTCCACTTTAATCATTTCAGTTTTCACATTTTCTGAGTTCATTGTTATGCCTGTCTCCCACAGTACAGCTAAAAAAGCAGCATAACGCAAGGGCTTACCATCCGATGTAACAAAGTCATGGGTTTTCCACACTGGTAAATAAGCTGGAAAGGGCTAAACAAAACCAGTTCGAGTTGGTGCACATCACTCTCAGTGGCATGTTTGTTGAAATCTTCAGGGCACAAGTAATTGCTGTTAGCTCTGCAAACTGGGCTGACTGAATTTTGCAAGTGTATACCAGTGAAGGTCTGGCATTGGTAGGATTGAATACTGCAAAAGCAGTTTGGGGTTGACCTTGCACATACATAGATGAACCATCCACATAGACAGTTAAAGATGCAGGTGCCTCACCCTGGTCATTCAGGCTTGACAGAGCACCTTCCAAAAAGGGAGAAGGAGGGTACTACACTGAGGCAGGCTATGGGCATTCTTGAGGCAGCCCATTCAGCAACAAGCCATCGGCTAGTAGTGAATCCTCCTTTACATTTCGGACTTCTGTGTCCATGTTCTGCAGCAGTAAAGTCCATCTGGCTATTCAGGTACTGGACACCGTTCCATCCTTGATGCAAGAGGACAACAAGAATTTGAGTGGTGTACGTGCTGAAAACAAAACACTTTTACTTCCTCCCACAGTATATCTGAATGCTTTTATTGCCCAAAACACAACCATATATTTTTCATATAGGGAGAATCTCTTTTCTACTTCAGTCATTAAACATAGAAACAGGGGGGTGCTAATTAACAGCTAACGAGACGGTCGCATTTTCTCATCGCTCCGCTCTAATGGGCGCTAAATCACTGAAAAATTAAATAAAACTACATTTCTGCAGTGTGGTGAACTTAATCCTAGGTGCTGAAGGCAAATATGGAGGAGTACTTGACCCCCAATCCCGTTAAAAGTCAGCAGCTCGTGGGCAAAACGGAAAAAATGGCGAGTCCTGCAGGAGAGAACTCGGGCCTGGTGTCCTTATCTGCGGTGGAGGTTGCGGCGCTGGGCATAGAGTTAACCGGACAGGTCATTGCTGCGTTGGAGCCCAGACTAATAAAATTAGAAGATAAGCTGGATTCACGGCTGCAAGAGATGCTGGAGCAGCAAACTCAACAAGGGAACAGAATAGCAGAGGTGGAAGAACGAGTATCTGGGTTGGAGGATGAAATGTTGTCAGTTCCTGAGCAGGTCAGAGCGCTCCAAAAAGAATTAGAGGAGTTTAAAGAGGCCTATGATTACCAGGAGAATTACCACAGATGCCTTAACCTGAGATTGTGAGGGCTCCCAGAGGGGCGAGAGGGAGAAGGGGCACTGGATTTCTGCAGCAGAAGGTTACCTGAATTGCTGGGCTTGCAGCCTAAATGTGGGAGGGTGAAACTGGAGAGAGCCCACCGAGCTGTGATGCAGAGAGCACCACCAGACCAGCCGCCATGACAAATCGTTATGTGGTTTCACAATTTCCAGGATCGGGAGGCGACTTTGAAAGCATACAGGGAGAAAGGCATACTGAGCTATGAAGGGAGTCTGCTTTTCATATCACAAGATTACTTTGCAAGGCTACTGAAGAAATGGAAAATGTTCAATGCAATTATGGCACGGTTAAGGGGTCTGAAAATTGAGAATTTTCTAGTATACCCAGCTATGCTGAAAATCCAGCATGAGGGAATGACCTTTTCCTTTTGGGTGATAGAAAAAGCTGAAGAATTTGTGAAATCCTTGAGGAAGAAAATGAGGTGAATGTGCAGGACTGTTCTTGGCCAGTCTGCTGTGTTAAAAAGAGGCTTTTCTGCTGTCTCAAAGTTTAAATTGGTTCAATTCTTTGATCAGATGTTTGTGTGCTTCCCTTTTCTACATTTCGGTCGAGCCTAGTGACCATATGGGAAGATGGTGTTGTTAAAGTTAAAAAGATTCGGAACTGATTAAAGTGAGGAGTTTTGGTTCTTCAGCCCATGATGACACGAGAGTATGGGACTGTTTTTCCACTTAGAGATCCTGCTAAAAGGGACATAATTTGTTGCTTTTCCTTTTGGACTGTAGGCCTCAGGGCCTGGGGAGATAATCGGCTGGTGGCAGTGGGGGAGCAGGCTTAGCGCGTGATGTACAGGGTGTGGCCTTCCTCCTTTCGCTGTACACGGCTGTTGGGTAAAAGTTGAAGTATTGGGTGGTAGGCACAAGAATCTAAGTGAGAGTGTATCGGGGTATAAACAGTGTATAGGATAATGACCCTCATAATGGGGAAACAAGGGAGGGGGCTGCTGGCTTTGCCCTGGAGATGGGGGGCCATGAGAGGCCTCGAGACAGCACCATGAGCATTCTTGCTGGAGATTTTCTGGTGTCCTCAGGGGGGCTCAGATTGTAAATTATTGAACCCACCCTTAAAGATACTAAGGGAGATGGGGAGTTTGAGAGGTTTGCTGTGGATGACGAGGCGCACACATCAAAATAGTCTGTAAAGTGGGGTGTGCTCTGGATTAGATCGCAGTGAAGGAGACTATGAAGGGGGGGACACTAATAATGGAAATAGCACCAGGGCAAGATTTAGGAATGGGAAAAATGGGCAGGGGTAACATCCTTTGGGGGAATGTGGCTGTTGGGGGGAGTGGCGGGACGCGTATGTCAGTTGCAGAGGGGTTTTTGGACACGTCCTACGTTAGCAATTAGTGTCAGGAGGGGATAGGTGGAGAAGAGGAGAGACTGGTGGATAGACGGTCTTGTGGGCCGGGGGAGGAAGAAAGACGTAGATAGAGTTTCATGATAACAAATGGGAAAGGGAGGAAGGGGCATATGGAGGGGACTAGTACTGGATGGGTACATTGTAGGAACAAAGGGTTCAAACAACATGAAGTCTTGCTGTATTCTGACAATAGCAGTGAGTCCCAACCTTTGAACTGCCCCGGAGATGAAAGAGTTAACTTTCCATGCCAGGCATGGAATGCTGAGCTCGAGCTCGGTTGAGACTCTGTCTGTTGCTGTTTGAACTCAAACCATCAGATACTTTACTCCGCCTCACTGAACAGTCGCTCCGGAGATTTCTCCTTTGCTCGGTTCAATTTGTCGGTTAAAGTACCGCTTTTCTCGGTTTTCGACCGAATTTAAACCGCAACCTGTCGGTTCAGTCTCTGTCTGTGGCGCTTTCCCCGGTTCCGACCGAACCGGCACCATCAGGAAGGCGCTCGGTTCGGCCGGTTCCACCGGTTCCGGATTATGATTTGGGGAGTATGAGGAAAGTGAATGTGGTTTTGAAAGTCTGGATGTGCCCATTGACCCGGACATCTCCCCAGACAGACCTTCAGGAGTGTCTCCTCCTAGGCTTTCTGAGTCCCCCTCCCATTTTATGTTTTACAAGAAAGTGGCCGAAACCCTTCAGCTTCCTATGGAAGAAGCTGTGGATGACCAGGAAGAGCCTGACTATGTGGAAATGATGGATATCCCAGAGTCTAGGAGGCTGTCTGTTCCCTTAAACAAATCTTTTGGGAAACAGACATTTAAGATTTTAAAGACTCCTAATACTATACCTCCTGTGGATAAAAGAATGGACAAGAGGTATACTCTTGTCAGGCTCAGATACGGAGTTCCTTACACAACAGTGCAGCCATGTTGGGGTAGTGCAGGCTGCAGCCTGTGATAAGGCTAATATATCCTTGGCTTCACACACCCCAGACAAGGACTCCAGGAGGATTGATACTATGGCAAAGAAACAGTACATGGCAGCATCCTTGGGACTCAGGCAGGCCAATTATATGGCCTATACAGCTAGGTATCAGAAATCTAGATGGGACACTGTCATGGCTTTAGCTAAACAGGTCCCTGGCCAGCTTGCCAAGGAGCTGGAGCAGGTGGCTGCTGATGGTATTGAGGCATCCAAGGTGCAATTCTATGCTGCTGTGGACTCCAGTGATGTTTCATCTAGAGTCATGGCTACATCTGTGGCACTTCATAGAATGGCTTGGCTCAGATGTACTAGCCTGTCGCAGGATACCCAGACTAAGGCCATGGATTTTCCTGTTGTGGGTAATTCTCTGTTTGGTGAGCAAACAGAGAATTACATGAAGAAAATGGATGAATACAGGACCACCTATAGGAGTGCTCAGGCCAAGGAAAGGCAAGCCACTCCTCAGAGGCAGCATCCCAGGGGCAGGGGCAGGCCTTTTCATAGGCCTTTCTACCAAGCCCAGGCCTCCTCTTCTGCCTATGCTCAGAGGGGGTTCTTTAGAGGGAGAGGCAGAAGGGGTACAAGCAGACCTACTTCCACCCCTCAGCCTAAACCCCCTGCCAAACAGGCACCCTGCTGGGTTTGCCAGGGCCGATTCTCCACCACCTGTAGGGGGCAGGCTGGCTTACTTTGTCCAGGACTGGAAGTCTTTAACATCAGACAAATGGGTCCTGGAAGTAGTAAGCCAGGGACTGGTTCTCAGCTTCAAAAAATTTCCCAAGCTGAGAACCAGATCCTTTCCACCTGCAAATCCCTCAGAGGCACTTGCCCTAGAGGCAGAGGTCTCTTCCCTCCTGGCTCTCAGAGCTGTGGAAAGGGTTCCACCCCTACACCAAGGCAAAGGATTGTACTCCAGATACTTCCTTACTCCCAAAAAGACAGGAGAATGTCGGCCCATCCTGGATCTCAGATACTTAAACAAGCACCTTTTAAAGCCAAAGTTCAAAATGGTGACTCTGGGAATAATTCTACCCTCTCTAAGGCCAGGGGACTGGCTAGTCTCCCTGGACCTCAAGGATGCCTGTTTTCATATTCTCATCAGAAGCTCCCATTGAAAGCACCTCAGGTTCGAGCTGCCCTCAGGCCATTACCAATTCAGAGCATTGCCCTTCGGCCTAACCTCTGCTCCAAGGGTGTTCACAAAATGCCTGGCAGTAGTAGTTGCTTCTGTAAGAAGGCAAAGGATTGCCATCTTTCCATACCTGGATGACTGGCTCATAGTAGGCCAGTCCCCAGACCAAGTCAAGTTACATCTAGAGATAACTCAGCAACTGCTCACCTCTCTAGGTTTCCTTCTGAATCTTTCAAAGTCAGTTCTAGAGCCTGTTCAGCTCCTCACCTTCATAGGCGCAGAGCTAGTTACGGAAAAGGCCAGAGCCTTCCTTCCCCTGGACAGGGCAAGGACCCTTATCACACTGGCCTCTTCATTCACCCTACAGGTGTCTCGACCAGCAAGGCATTTTCTGCAGCTCCTGGGGCACATGGCTGCGTCTACAGCAGTGGTGTAGGGAGCAAGATTTCAGATGAGGGACATTCAGTTCCACTTGAGAGCCTTTTGGTCTCAGAAAAAGGACCCTCTTACCAAACTGATACCAGTGACTCGAACCCTGATCCAGGCCGTGCAGTGGTGGCAGGATCGGAACAACCTAAGACAGGGAGTCCCCTTTATCACTCAGTCTCACTCTTTAATCCTTACTACAGATGCCTCCCTCTTGGGGTGGGGGGCTCACTTGGGAGACCTGACCACCCAAGGATTGTGGTCCCCTCAGGAATTTCTGCTTCACATCAATCTGTTGGAACTCAGAGCAGTGTTTCTAGCACTTCAAGTTTTTTCCAAGTCTGTTCAGAACAAACTGGTTCAGATCAGAACAGACAATACCACCACATTGTGGTACATCAACAAGCAAGGGGGCACTCGGTCTACAGCCTTGTGCACAGAAGCAATGAAGTTGTGGTCTCTGGCCTATTCTCTGAACACCTCCCTCACAGCAGTACACCTCCCAGGCAAGGACAATGTCCTGGCAGATGCTCTCAGCAGGATATCTCAGGGCCATCACGAATGGTCACTGGACCCCCTGGTTTTGGAGGTGATCTTCTCCAGATGGGGCACCCCACAGATAGATCTTTTTGCAGCCCCAGACAATCACCAACTTCCCCTGTTTTGCTGCAGGCCCCCAGTATTGGGCTCAGTCCCCCTGGATGCCTTAGTTCTCGGTTGGGAAGGGAAGTTCCTGTATGCTTTTCCCCCCTTCCCTCTCCTGTTCAAAGTGCTAGTCAAAATCAGGTCTCAGTCCTGCAAGGTGATCCTGATTGCTCCAGACTGGGCCAGACAGCCCTGGTACCCTCTACTGTTGTCCTTAGCAGTCCACCTTCCCCTGTCTCTTCCCAGGAATTACAACCTGTTAACCTGTGCTCAGGGGAGGGTTTGGTACCCGAACCTCAAATCTCTCGATCTCAAGGCATGGCTCTTGAAGAGTTAGAGTTTGCTGATTTACACCTTTCCCAAGGTGGTATGGATATTCTAAAGGCTTCTAGGAAGCCTCCACCAAGAACTATCTTATAATTCCAAATGGAAAAGATTTTCCATATGGTGCTCTGGGAGGCATACTCTCCCAGAGTCTGCTGACCTGCCACAGTCCTTGACTATATGGTTCACCTGAATAGCTTGGGACTCAGACCAGCTACACTAAGGGTGCATCTGGCGGCTGTCTCTGCTTTTATTTCAGCAGGTAAGCCCTCTTCTCTTTCAGTTCACCCTGTATTCTCCAAGTTTTTCAAGGGATTGCTTCATACCAATCCGTCATTCAGGGACCCATCCCCTGCTTGGGACCTTAACATTTGCATTGCTCAGCTCATGCAACACCCTTTTGAGCCTTTGTCCTCAGCAAAGCTTAAGTACTTGACTTGGAAAACTGTGTTCCTGGTGGCCATCACTTCTGCCAGGTGCATAAGTGAGTTACAAGCCCTGTCAGTGGAGCCTGATTTTATCTCTTTCCATAGAGATAAGGTGGTCCTCAGGACTAACAGGAAGTTTTTACTTAAGGTGGTTTCAGACTTCCACCTCAACCAATCTATGTCTCTTCCTGTTTACTTCACTGACCATTCCTCCTCTGGTGAGAGGAGGCTGCACAGTTTAGATGTGAAAAGAGCCCTTAGCTACTACATAGAACGTACCAAGGGTCACAGGTTTGACTCCCTCCAACTGTTCCTCACTTATGGTGAGGTTGGTAAAGGAAAACCTGCCACTAAAAGATCCATTGCCAGGTGGATTGTCTCTTGCATCAATTTTGCTATGAAAAACTAGTAGGTTCCACCTCAGGCCTGAGGGCTCACTCTACCAGAGGTACAGCTGCTTCCCTGGCTGCTGCCAGGGATATTCCTATCTTAGAGATATATCAAGCAGCTACCTGGAAAACAGTTCCCACTTTTACCAAGCATTACTCCCTGGATATCCAGGCTAGGAGTGATGCTCGGTTTGGCACAGCTGTGCTTCAGAGCCTATTTCCTAAGTAGGTTCTGTCCCTGCTTCATGGAGGTACTGCTTGGTAGTCTGCTATTGTCAGAATACAGCAAGACTTCATGTTGTTTGAAGAAAAAATTACTCACCTTAGTAATGTTGTTTCTTCTAATGGAGTCTTGCTGTATTCTGACCCCCCATGCCTTCCCCTCTCAGAATCTTTGTATCTTATCTGTGTCAGTCTTCACCATTCATCACAGATGGGTTATCTGACCGGAGGTCAGGACCTTCTTGAGGAGCTCCTTTTTTTTTTTAAAGGGTAGAGGCGGAGCTGACACACCATTGGCGCCGCCCTCGAGGCCGACGTACTGCGTGGCGCTCGAGAGTTGGCCGTTAGGCTGTGTCGACTCCGCCTGCCTGCCAGTTCTTCGTCTCCTGCCGTCGAGGTTGCCTCGTGGGAAGCTTGAAGAAGATTGTAGGCCTGATTGCATCCTTTTCCTTCGGCGTTAAGTCCGTCGGTTTCCTGCCGGTTCTGTTTTCTGCCTCCACTCGACGTCGCCCGGTAAGATCTTTCCGTATTTTTGAATTTTGCGACGTCGAGTCTATTTTGGTGTTTTTTTCCGTGGAGTCATGTCTAGGTCAGAGGGCAAGAAGTCTTGAAGAGGTTGGCCCCCATGCCAGTGCCCATGGCGAAAATTCTCCGTCACCAACCAGCACGACGGTGTCTTGCGTGTCTTGGCCGCTTCACGACATGGACTCGTGCGGCGCCTGCTTCTCCATGGACGCCGGGTCCTCGAACACAGCGCGCATTGAAAGTGAGGCGAGCTCCGCCCGACTTTCGGGGTAGGGTTCACTTTCGTCGGGCCAAGCCGTGCTCTCGGCCTTTCCTCCGGGTCCCTCCCAGTTCTATATGGACCGAGGAGGAGGGCCTCGGCTTCTTGTAGCCGCCATTGCTGCTTCGGCGGGCGCGGGGAGGCCTGCCCGCTCCTCCCGGGGCGGGCGGTAAGCGCCGCCATGGCAATCGCCCAACCGAGTGAAGGCTCCCCGGTGTCATTCCAGCGGCTCGGAAGGCCTGGGTCGGCGCCGTCAGAGCCTTCAGTGCCCGTGGGCCCTGGTAGGGCACGTCGTCGGCGCCGACTTGTCGCTTCGGCACCGTGGGCTCAGTCGGCGCTGATCGTGGCGCCCGGCGCTGTTCGATGGCGCCCGTGAGACCCACTCAACGTTGTCCTCGCCATGTCTCGCGGCGCCGAGGTTGATACGGCGCCCGTCCTCGAGCTTGGCGCGTGGGGCTACTCCGACTCCAGTCGGTGCCGTCCGTAGCGCCATCCACGGAGCTTCGGTGCGAGGAGCCAGACAACGCCCGTGTTCGGCGCTGGAGTCCCTTTCCAGGGGCCGTCGGTAGCGCTGCCACGGTCCTCGGCGCCACTTGCGGCCCGGGGAACGGTCGGTGTCAATGTTGGCGCCCGAGGTGCCGCCCGGGGCTGTCGGCGCCGTCCCTGTCCTAGTGCGCCCGGTGCGGTGGATCGGATGGTGCGCAACTGGTCCTGACATTGGACCTCTGACTCAGGCTAGGGTTGTGCCTCCTTTGGATCCCGCTCGCGGGCTTCTGGGGGGCACTGGCACTGACTCAGACACAACAGTGGCTTCCGGGCCTGGTGGTAGGGATAGTTCTGCCCGCCCTCCTACGGTTTGGCTCAGAGCCTCGGACTCTACCTCTTCGGAGACGGAGTCGAGCTCCGAGTCAGATGTGCAGTCGCACCCCTCGGGGTTGGCTGCGGACGTGGGCAGCACGGTGGTCTCATCGACGAGTCGGAGCCAGCCCCCTCCTGAGGAGAGGTCGGTGGCCCCCGAGACTAGGGTCAGTGGTGCTGACCAGCAGGCAGTGGTGCGTGCCACCATAGCTCTGCAGCCTGGTTTTGGGGGGTTTCATCGATCCCTCGGTTGTGGTACCCCCTCCAGTGGTGTGTCTTGATCGCCCGACTTTGGGGCCCATTGAGGCACCTGTGGGGGGGAGGGTACTGCTCCCTGGGTTTCCCCTTCGGGGGCTGCCCAGAGATGCCAGCTACCTAGGCTGGCCCTCTCGAGGAGGAGGACTCTTTCGGACTCTGAGGGGTCGAGGGGTGTGGGATCGGCGCGTTGGCCTTTTCTGGGGTCCACCGGGCCTGGGAGGAGCCGTGGTGCAGATTTCCACTCTTCCCCCTCAGTTTCTTTGAGGAGTCCCGTTCTTTTGAGGTAGGGGACCGTCCTTCTGGACCTTTATGGCCCCGGTCACCTCACTGGGGGGATTCTTCCGGGCGCAGCCAAAGCAGTACCAATGTGGTTGTGCAGCTGTCGGCTGTGGGGTCTTCCGGGGCACCTTCTTCCACGGGTGCCCACGGTCCGCTCCCTAGCCCTGGCGGAGGTCAGCCGACATCTCTTCTCGGCTGTGCCCCCATCCCTCTGCCACATTCTCCTGTGCTCCCAGGCATCCTTGGTCCTAGCGGCCCTCTCACCTGGGAGCAGTTCAGGCAGTGGCTGCCGGGTTCCCTGCTTCGTTAGGGCAATGGACAGGTTTTCAACCTTCCCCGTGCAGCCACCCTCTGAGCACATGGTGACCTCCAGCTCCTCATCCTCCTCTTCAGGGGGAGAGGAACCTTCTGTCCACATCTCTCCGGCTGCTGATCTCTCGGAGTATCAGCGTTTCCTCGTGAGGATGTTGGAGGATTTGCACCTTTCACCCTCCACTATCAGCAATCCTGAGCACGCGGCGCACGCCTTTCTAGGTGATTTTGGTGAGGCCACCCTTGTGGTGCTGCCCTGGCCGGCACCCTTTCGGGAGGCGTCATTGCACTTCTGGCAGAGGCCCTTCTCTGGAGTTCCTGCCCCAAGGGATCTCAGCCAGAGGTATTGCGCATCCCCGGAGTCTCCAGGTTCCATGCCTCATCCACAATCGGGTTTGACGCACTTGGATACTCCTGATGGGCTTTGCGCCCTTCACCGTGACCGGCCCCCAGATCAAGACTCCTCGGATTTTGATTTCTGGGGGAGGAGGACCTCTACTCGACACGTTACTCCTCTCTATTTCTGCTCATCAGGCCCACTATACAGCCTACAACAGGTTCTTGTGGTCCAGGCTAGGTCAGCTCCTAGCCTCATTGCCTGACTTCGAGACAAACCAGACAAGGCATCGCACTCTCTGCACGTGGCCTGGAGCTAGCAAGGCACCAAGCAAGGGCATCTTATGACGCCAACGAGGTAGCTATCAGGGTCGTAGGGACAGCGATTTGCACTAGGCGATCGGCATGGCTACGTCTTTCCCGGTTGTCACCCTTGGCCCGGCGTAGGGTGATTGGCTTCGCCCACCAGGGAACCTACCTTTTCTCCCATAGAGTGAGACGGCGCTTGTCGGGGCCACTTCCTTCCCCCTCCGGGGGAACTCCATCTCTCTCCCCACTGTCGGGCCTCTCCAGGCCTTGAAGGTTCCCCCCCTTAGTGTGTCACCCACTGAGGGCTAATGGACTTTGTCCCTTAGGGTGTAAGGCAGGCATCGACAAATTTCAAAATAAAGTACTTGTCCAGGACAGCTGGCCTTACCAGCAATGGAAGTCCCATTGTTGGGAGTGGTAGTCCATAGTCGGAAGGCTAGACAATGTAGCAACAAAAGACTTGGTGTGGGGATTGTATTAATACTAGGTAGATGTAGAACATTAGGAAACAGGAAAAATAATTTATGAATGAAATGTTTCAATGTATTCTTTTTCCCTGGTTTCCTACTCTCTCTCTTACCATACTATACAATCCATCCTACACCATGTCCCACACCCTTTTCCAGAGATAGCAGTGAAGTAAATAGGCTTTTATATAGTATATATTTATTTTCAATGATTTGTTTTTCAATTATCAACTCTGCTGCATTCTGTATGGTCGAACTGATCCGACATGACCCTACAGCCTGACACTTTTCCCCCAAATCTCCTCGTAGTCCTCCTCTTAGAGTCACTTTTCTTTTCCTTTTAAATTCAATCCATTTGTTTGATTTAGCTTCTTTTTTTAAGTTCTGTTACTAGATGTCACTGAGGACAGACTGAAATAAAGGCAGAGCTATGCTCCCTAAATGCATCTTTCTGGCTTCAAAACTGAATTACGCACTTCAGCAGTGCTGTGCGAGACAAGTCCGCTCTCTGCACTACCACCCAATGACAAGCTGTTTTCACATGTGCCACTAGCACAGAGTGCAGTTCCACCCACCCACTGCTCACTGCCGTGACCAACTGCCATGAAATTGGCAGAATACCCTTGAGTGACAGTCAGTCTACAGTTTGCAATATGCAGACTGATACACCACTGTAAGTGGCGCAGCTCCTGCAATAGTTGGGTGGGAGGTACTGGGAAGGCTGCAACACTGTCTAAACCATGCTCGCTCCCAGTGCTGCTGCAGAATGGCAGCTCTCTGAAAAACATGTGGTGCATCTCTTCTCTAGCTTGCTCTCTGGTGTGAACTCCATGGCAGCAAGCAACCCAACTACCTTCCTACCTGACAACACCTAGTGGCAACAACTGAACAGTGCAGGACCTGCAGGTAAAAACAAAACAAACAAAAATAAAACAGACAGCCTGAATTAATTTGGTTGTCTGTGGGACAATCTATGGCTCAGTTGATACTTGTCCCCGTCAATAGACTGTTAGCCTGGGACAACAGACTACTGGATTTGTCGATCCCTGGTGTAAGGAAACAACCCCCTTTGGGGGGCTTGGTACTCACCCATCTGTGATGAATGGTGAAGACTGACACAGATAAGATATGAAAACTATGTACCTAGCGTAATTATGATCTTTCTGTGTATCTTCACCATTCATCACAACCCCACCCACCATCCCCCTGGGACCTCAGTCTCTGGGTCCCCCTCCCTCTCTGTGACCCCCCCTCCTCCTTAGGAGTGGGGTAATGTAGGGACACACAGGGGGGTATTTTCCAAGGAGAGTGGACAGCTCGAGCGGCACTCCTTCTCTACTACTTTGTCTCCACCCCTGTGGGGTTGGAGTTGGTAGTTGTCCTCCTTCTGTCCTCCTCCTGGTTTCCATCCAACTATTTCTCCTAAAAAAAACCCTTTTTTTTCACCAAACCTCTTTTCTTGAGAGAGTACTGAATCCCTGTACCCTGTCCCTCCTCTAGAATAGCCGACTCTGCTTTCTGGAGTATTTGCCAGTTATTCTGTGCCTTGAATTCTGGCAGACAGCTTTGCTACTCCTTGCAGTTTCTATACAATCTGGTGACGGACAAGGGTCTCAGATATCTTAATACCTCTCCCTCTCTCCTAAATTCTTTCCTCTCCCTACCCTTCCCTTCTACTGCTTCCAGAGATTGGGGCCCCTCCCAATCCCCTTAGTCTAACCTCTTCTTTGCTGTCCTCTCAGTCGTTATTTCTCCTTTTAGTTCAGACATCCTTTCCTTTTTCTGTTCCTTGGACTCTTTTGTCCCACCCTCCATCCCTTCCTCTTACCTCTCCAGCGACTCAGAACTGGCAGGCAGGCAGAGTCGACACAGCCTAACAGCCAGCCCTTGAGCACTGCATGATGCGTCGGCCTCAGTGCCGATGGCGTAATCGAGTCGCTACCACTATAAAAAAAAAAAAAAAGAGGTCCTGCTGGTCCTGACCTCTGGCCAGATAACCCATCTGTGATGAATGGTGAAGATACACAGAAAGATCCTAATTACGGTAGGTGCATAATTTTCATTTTTGGGATGTGGGTGGGCAGTAGCAGTGTTGGCACTCAGGAGGTGCCCCACCTTTTTTGTTATCATCCTCTTTCTTTGGGTGAGTGGGTGTTGTGTTTATTTCATTTTTTGGGTTTCCTGACTTGAGTCTTTGTTTTGGGACCAAAAAATTTGTTTTTATGTTAGTAGCCAGTTGGCTAGTGTAGGTTTACAGCTTCCACACAGGACCTCAGTGAGTTTAGTTCGTAAAGATCTGACGGTTTGAGTTCAAACAGCAACAGACAGAGTCTCAACCGAACTCGAACTCAGCGTTCCATGCCTGGCATGGAAAGTTAACTCTTTCATCTCCGGGGCAGTTCGAAGGTTGGGACTCACTGCTATTGTCAGAATACAGCAAGACTCCATTAAAAGAAACAACATTACTAAGGTGAGTAATTTTTTCATATATCTCATCCATTGTTTTGTACTAAACGTATTTATGTATGTTTTTTTTTTCTTCTTCTGTATTACTGTACCTTTGTAATCCCCAACCCCCAGGCGCATCTGGAATCGAGCGGTACTCTGTTCAGTATGCCTTCCTGGTAAATCTCTTAAATAAATAAATAAATAAATATCTAAGACGTGAATGGGGGGATTAGTGAGGGGGAGAGGGACTACACAGGGAAGTTGTTAAATCTAGTGTTATTGTTGTTAGAGTTATTACTTTTGTTTTTCTTGTTAAAGTGTTTAGTGATGCAATCAAAGATGTGAATAATAATAGTGCTTTGCAGTGCAATATAGTACATAGACATACCCAAGTGCTGGGGGGGGGGGGAACTGACTAAAGAAAGAGGAGGGGAATTGGAAGTTATATCATTTGCAGTTTGGCTAACGTCTCGCATATCAATGTTATATCATGGAATGTTAAAGGAGTGGCAAGCCCAGTAAAGAGAACATCACTTCTGACTGCCCTGAAAAGGGCGGGAGCACAGGTGGCCGTGTTGCAGGAAACCCATCTGACGGATGTGGAACATGCAAAGCTGGTTCGCACTTGGGTGGGGAAATGTTATGTGGCCTCTTTTTCTGCCCATAAACATGGGGTGGCGATACTTTTACATAAGAATTTCCCATTTGAAGTAAAGAGAGTGGTGCGGGACCCCAGGGAAGGCAGGCATATTTTTATTACGGGGATATTTAAGAGAGAAATCATTACATTTGGATGCATTTATGCTCCAGTGGTGTATGAGCCGCAATATTACACCTCTTTGCTGGACTTGCTAGTTCGGGAGCAATTCCCAGAGCTTATCATGGGAGGAGATTTTAATTGGACCATGGATGCCTGTATGGATCATTCTGAGGGCAGAGGTCGACGATCACAAGCTATGAGTCAATGGCAGCTGGGGATGGCGGACTTAGATTTAGTGGATGGGTGGCAATCGGCTAACCCAGGGGCGAGAGAATATACATTTTACTCAAACCCTCATAAGACATGGTCTCGCCTAGATTTTATTTACCTCCCTAGAAGTTGGGTGAATAGGATGCAAGACATTTCTCACAGTCCTGTCCATATTTCGGGCCATGCCATGGTGATAATGAAATTAGAGGGCGGGAATCAGAGAGGGGTACTGTCACAATGGAAGTTCCCTACATACTTGGCAAAAAGTGAGGTCTTCAGGGAACATCTTGTGGAGCAATGGCAGTTTTATGAAGAAACCAACTGCACGCCAGATATAAACAGGGCCACTTTCTGGGAGGCCGGGAAGACCTTCCTGAGAGGAGCTATAATAGCCTACATGGCAAAAATGAAAAAGCAAAATAGATGTAAGCGAGTAGAACTGGAGATACAGGTTAAGGAGTTAGAGAAGCGAACTGCAAAGGGGGAGAGAGGGGAAACAGCCAGGTTACTGATAACAGCTAGAGAGGCCCTTAACACATTGTTAAGAGAGAAGGCTGGTAAGACGTGGTTCTATTGTCAGAGGAAAGTGTTTGAGTGGGACAATAAGCCAGAACCTTTATTGGTGAGGTTAATGAAAGGGGGTAGATGTCCAACACGAATATTAAAGGTAAGGGATAGAGAAGGGAGGATTTGTACAAAACCTGGGGAAATAGAAAGCTGCTTCCGCCTGTTCTATGAGGCTTTATGTAGGGCTGAGCACAGAGAGAGAGAGAGAGAGAGACCCACATACAAGGATTTCTAAGTCGCCTGCGGTTACCCGCTGCTTCAGAGGCACAGAGGGAGTTGTTGGGGCAGACTGTATTAAGATCTGAAATATTGGGGGCCATCCAGAAACTGCAGTTGGGGAAGGTTAGTGGACCGGATGGTTTCCCTATTGAGTATTATAGTATCCTGGGGGGGGGGGCAGATAGCGGATAGGATATGTGAGGTATTTAAGCAAGAGGAGGGTCAGGAAGTCCCAATATTGCCAGATTCCTGTTATGATGCAACTATATGCTTGATACCCAAGCCTGGGAAGGATGGGATCGACTGTGCAGCATATATGTCCACCTCCAGATTTCCCTTACCCTCTGCACCTCCTACCCCTCTCGATCTCCCACCCCCTTCCCTTGTCTTGCCTCATAGCTCATGTCTTTGTACTGGTTATTAAATGTCTGTAAGTCAATGACTATATGTTTGTAACTAAAAATGATGACTGTTGTACATGCTGACGTGGAACCTTTGTAAAAGAGCCTCAGCTCAAAGGTATTGTAATCCTAGATGAAATAAATAAATGAAAAAAAATAAAATATAGGCCCATTTCACTGTTAAAAGTTGATTTTAAAATCTTGGCAAAAGTGCTGGCTACTAGGCTGGAGAACATTC
The DNA here is from genome assembly GCA_016271365.2 of Neoceratodus forsteri. Taxonomy (NCBI): domain Eukaryota; kingdom Metazoa; phylum Chordata; order Ceratodontiformes; family Ceratodontidae; genus Neoceratodus; species Neoceratodus forsteri. The sequence continues at coordinate 326,505,293 of CM057451.1, read as the reverse complement.
GTCCGGGATTGAGTCACCCAGACCAAACCGGGTTCATTAAAGGCCGTCAGTTGTATCATAATATGCGCTGTCTACGTAATGTTATATTGGAGGGCTGGTGGAGAACAAGAGAAAGTGGGTGTGGTCTCAATGGATGCCAAAAAAGCGTTTGAAAGAGTGGAATGAGAATATCTGTTTGAGGTGATGGCCCGGTTTGGTCTGGGTGACTCCTTTGTGGGGTGGGTGAGAGCTATGTATGCCAAGCCTAGGGCATGAATTCTGATCAATGGAAACCTTTCAGAAAGGTTTGGGTTGGAAAGAGGCACAAGGCAGGGGTGCCCATTGTCCCCGCTATTGTTTGCCCTGGCGATTGAACCTTTGGCAGTGGCAGTGCGTCAACATAAGGAGGTGGAGGGAATAGGAGGGGCTGGGGGTACTGTTCGCAAAGTGGCTTTATACGCAGATGATATGCTTCTGTTTGTGGGGAATCCGTTGATGTCCATGGGACCTTTGCTGTCCCTAATAGATGAATTTGTGAACCTCTTGGGTTATAAGATTAACTTGGAGAAATCTGAAGTGATGTGTTTCTCAGAGGGGGGTGCTGAATTAAAGCAGATGGGACTTAAAATAGTGCAAAATTACTTTAAATCTTTGGATGTGCGGGTGGGAAAGAGACTGGGGGAGTTATATAACATGAACTACCCACCTTTGATTAAGGTGATTTTGGCGGATCTCAGAAGATGGATGCAAAAGCTGAGAGGAGTAGGGGAGGGCTTAATTTCCCAGATTTGGATAATTATTATTTGGCTGTGCAGCACAGAGGGATAGCAGACTGGGTACATAGACCGCCGGTTGCCAGTTGGGTGGAGCTGGAACAGCGGGGGGGGGGCCCAGGGAGGCTCACAGCATAGTTACATAGTAGGGGTCCAAGGGCATATCGAGGGCTGGAGAGCTGTAATCCGTTGGTGAGGGCAGTTCTCGAAGCTTGGGAGCAACTTAGGAGGCGGAAGATGTTAGGACAGGGAGAAACATTGCTGTTACCAGTGGCATGGAATCCTTTCTTTTTGCCAGGAATGGAGGATAGTGGTTTTCAGGAGTGGGAAAGACGAGGAATAAATAGTGTGGGTAACTTGCTAGGAAAGGGAGAGCTCTGCACCTTTAAGATGACAAGGCAGCAGTTGCAGTTGGAGAATCTATATATATATATAGGTACCTGCAGATATGGGCGTATGTGGGCAGGATAGATAAAAGTGGCAGGGAAGGGTTGAAACCAAACTCGGTGGAGCAATTAGTCTATTATGCTAAAATAGATCCAGAAGGTTTCCTGGGAAAGGCTGCCAAACAGGGTAAGCAAATAAAGCCAGATCTGACTGAGAACACAAAAGCTTTGTGGGAAAGAGATTTAGGTCAACTTATATCTGAAGAGAATTGGAAGGTGATCCTGCATATGCCGGAAGGTATAATGGTATGTAATAAGTTTAAAGAAGCCTTTTTCAAATTTCTGCACAGGGTATAGTACCCCTCTCCCCGGCAGTTGTACATAAGGCTCACCCTGCCATACCCCCGCAGTGTGAGAGGTGTAAAAGGCACTTGGGTACAGGGTATGAAATTTGTGAAAAAAAGTACATGCCCACTTGGGCATGTAGTCAGCAAAACTACATGCCGAAAAAAATATTTACATGCCGCCTCTTAGTTTACATAATTTTAAAGTTCATCTTCACCGGACCAAGCATTTTCTTTCTCATCACCACCATCATCCCACAGACTCGTCAGTACATTTTCTCTTAAATCCAAATATAAAAACTCATGGTATCTGACTAAGCTAATGCTGTACGCACTCAGAAAATGTTTAATCTGTTGAAGTGAACGTTAAGTTGTCTGCCTTGTAATTGTCATTAAACGCAACAAGAAAAACTGTGTGTTGTCTTTGTCAATATAATAAATGTAGCAACTTAAAACTGACTGTGTGTCTGATTATTTAAGTTTTTTTTTTTGCTCACAGTCGCACTTTTTTATTCAGAAGGTAGTCCATCACAGACAAGTAAAGACTAGCTTATGAAAGAAGCTTAAAAGATTTTTTATATCACTCAGTATTCAGATTTGAGATAGTCCACAGAGTAGCTTGTAAAAAAAAACTAACCAGAGTTTTATATCAGTATTCAGATTTTAGGTTACATAGAAACATAGAATTTGACGGCAGATAAGGACTGCTTGGCCCACCTAGTCTGCCCATTAAAATTTGTTTTAAACAGTTTTTTTTTAAGCAGTATTCAGATTTTAGGTAATACAATTCAACAGTAGCTAAAGTTGTAGAAAAAGCTTGTTCAAACTTTAAGATGCTTTATTTTAGACCCCACCCTGTATTTATAGACAGAGGTCAGAGGAGCTTGTAAAAAGCTTTTTAACTTTAGAGACTGGCAGCAGCACCCCCTCTCAGTCTGAAGTTTCAACCTCAACCTTTATTTAGGTTAGCTTAGCTAGGTGGTACTTTATTGTACAACTAGGTCCAAGGCAGTAGCTCTATTAGCCAAGCTCCTTACTAGGCCTCTACCAAAAGAAGCTTTTTTTATTTTATGTTGTGCCTCAGTAGCTGACAGTTAATAACACACAGGCTCAGATTTTACTGTCTGTGAAAGTGTGAATTATACACAGCAAAGTTTCCCCAAGAAGTTGTAAGCAAGCAACTGAGGGGAAAAAAATGGACTGTTGCCAACTTGCTGCAGCCTGAAAAACGTATATGAATGGCCCCGACTACACCAACACATAATATCTACTGAGGTCTAGTCAGACTAGTAGTCTGTTTAGCTGATTTTTTTTTCCAGCAGTTGTATGCCTGTTGCAGTATAATCAGATTCAGACAGACCATAAACTGCTTGCTTTAGACCAGCTAATTAACTTCAGCTCTTAAGTTGTTGTAATAATGAGCTAAGTTGACTATCCCTTTCAATGACTGCACTGCACTCCTGAGTTGTTCCCTCTTACTACTATAATATACAGTAGCCCTGTCTTGATCTTAGTAAAGTAACTTTTTTCTATATTGTTTGATATTTTCTTCATCTGGTGAAGGTCGCCGAATCCCGATTTTGCTCTCAGTGCTACCACAGAACCTCATGGTCTCACTCGCCTCTCCCGCCTAAATCTAAGTCCCCCCAATTCAAAGTACAGCAATTAAATGGTATATGGGCAGTATGTAGCTCTTAAAAGAGCTTTCGATTTTTTTTTTAAACACAGAACAGTTGGTCACTAACCTATCAGTCTGATCGCAATCTACAATCACGATTGCTGTGTGGGCGCTTCTCTGAGATTCGTTGTCGCTCACACACACACAGGAACGACCTAACAGCTCAGCACTATAGTGCAGACTGCCACACTTTGCAGCAGGGTCCTGGCATCACACTGAAGAAGGGGCGAGCACGCTATGCAAACTGCAGTCCGCGATTGGCATCCGATGGTGAAACCAACCTCCAGCAGTGACAGAAGGACCCCTGCTACATCGCAGTTGGCTGTAGGACAAATAATGCCCTCCTCTCCTTAGCCAGCATCTTAACATGTCAGCTGGCACTGGGACGAGCAGTTTAGTGTAGCTCGAGATTGTGTCCCAGTGTCAGCTCTCTGTGCTGCACTCTTCGCAGTCTCCACTCGGGGGTGGAATCCCCAGTGCAATTTAAAGCCACAGGCGCAACACCAAAAAAACAAAAATGGAGAAAGCCGGAATGTAGATGCCCATGAGGCAGGCACTGAAGACTCAGGGTGTCCTGATGCAAAGTGCCTGCCCTGGGGCGCCTAAGGTATAGGAATTTCACACCCTGGGGGAGTAGCTAACTCAGCAAAGTTGGGAATAAATCTCCAATAATAACCAACCAGCCCTTAAAATGACCCGACATGTTTCTTTGTTTTAGCTACAGCTTTTATTTTAGAAATTTCTGGCTTAACTTCTCCATTTCCAAACACATAGCTCAAATATCTGGTTTCCTGCATGCCCAATGCACATTTGGTAGGATTTTTTTGTCAGGGGTCTCAGTCTCATAGTTAATGGTGCCAGTACGTCTAAGCACTCTATAAGGCCCTTGCCACTTCATTAACAGTTATTCTGTTGTGGATAACAGTAGCAAAACCTTTTCACCTGGCTCAAAATATTTTTCTTTTACCGCATGGTCATAATATACCTTCTACTGGTTTTATTTATTTTATTTAGTTTTTGTTAAACGGGTAGGTGCACTGACCATAAAATGACTATTTTCAGGCACGACCTGGGACAGTACAACAAAGAACAGAATACAACATTACAAGAGTGCAGGACATTTCAAGTATGGTTGGTAAGAACAGTATACTACGATATAAACAGGAGTAAACAACCATTACAGGAGGCAACAAATGACTTAAACATGAGTATTCTAAGCAACACAGTATGGCAGGTCAAACAACAGTGCCAAAGATATAACAAGAGTATACAAAACAATACAAGAGGTCATAATGAATTTTAACAGTGTTCCCCAAAAAACAAACAATGCCTTGAGGTAATTGGGCCTCTTCCTGATTGCTGTGGGCAATTTCAACTTATTTTGCCAGCTTCTTTCTTAGGACACACATATAAGATGATATAGATTGTTTCTGAGTGGAGTTATCTTCCCACATTTCTTTTATCACATCTAGTGGCCCTCTTGACTGCCTACCATACAGCATTTCAAATGGTGAAAACCCTGTTGATGTCTGTGGCACTTCTCTGTAAGCAAAAAGTAGGTAAGGCAAGTATTGGTCCCAATCTTTCCCTTCCCCTTTTATAAACCTTTTTAACATGTTTTTTAGGGTTTGGTTAAAACGTTCAACAAGACTGTCTGTCTGAGGGTGATAGTGGGAGGATCTTATGGCAGTGATACCTAGTCTGTACAGCTCCTTAAGTAATGCAGCACCAAAATTACTACCCTGATCAGTAATAATCTGTTTTGGTATGCCCATCCTGCTGAAGATTTTTGCAAGGTCTGCTGCCACTTTTGAAGCTGTGACAGTACGCAGTGGAACTGCTTCTGCGTATCGAGTAGCATAGTCGCATACTACCAGGATAAATCTGTTACCCTTTTTACTTTTGTCTAAAGGAGCAACCACATCCATTGCAATTCTTTCAAAAGGCACATGTATCAAGGGTAGGGGCACCTTGTCTTTTCTAGTGTCTGGGCTACCTTCAAACACTCAGCACAGGAATTACAATAGGTAGCAACATCTTCATGAATTCCAGGCCAGTAAAATCTATACAGCAATCTGGCAAGGGTGCGATCCCTCCCGGAGTGACCAGCCATAGGATTATCATGTACTGTCTGTAACAACTCTGTTCTATACTTCTGTGGTATAACCAATTGTTCTGTCTGTTCCTGTGTCTGAGGTTTAACCCTAACTCTGTATAGTAACCCATTACATTTTTTCACCCCCAGCTTCTTAAAATAACCCTGGCGAGAAACATCGTTAGCTTGCTCTGAAAAAATATCACAATCTGCTTTGTTTCAACATTTTCATGTTTTAACACTTCATGTCCATCAGTCATTTGTTGCCACAGTTTCTTCAGGCATTGTCTTTCTTTCCTGGATTTCTAGATCTTGGAGCTGTGCTCAAACAAGTCTGAATCAAAATCACTGAAAGGAAAAGCGTCCCCACTGTCTGAAATTTTCTTTACCTGAGTTCTTGTCACCACAGCTGCTGAAACATCAGGATTTACTCCTCCTTTGATTAACTCAGAAAATCCTGGAAAGTCATTTCCAATAATCGCAGGTATAGGTAACTTAGGTACTACCCCCGCTTTCATTTGTTGCGACACACCCTTAAAGGTCAGAGTCACACTTGGGTGGCGGGATCGTATCGAGTGTCCCCGTGGATGCAGATGACACCAGTACCTGGTCCTTTTGCACAGTGTTTTCCCAGCGCTTCAGCATGCACTAGGGTCTGCCTGCTTCCCAAATCAGTGAGTGCCTTTACAGCCTTATCCCCCACCTTCACATCTGTTAAGTACTTGCGCCAGTTTGCCAAGGACAAATCTGCTTCAGTGCCACTGTCCTTACTACATCAGTTTCTTGCCATATGGCCTGGCTCATTACAGATATAGCAGATAACGTCTTTGGGTACAGATTTGTCACCCCCACCAGAGTTCTTATCAGGTTTGGAGTTTAATTGGGAAAGAGTGTCTTACCGGTGCTTGGCTGTTACCTCGCTACTGTGGCATCTGTCTGGCCATTTGGTAGTCCTCGGCCAAAGAAACAGCCTTTTCCCCACTTTCTGGTCGGTGTTCCTTTACCCATAATCACACATCTGTAGGCAGGATGTTGATGAACTGCTCCATTGCAAATGTGTCTATGATCTGTGGGACTGTTTTGCCTTCTGGTTGGAGCCATTTTATCAGGAGTTCTCCGAGTCAGGTGAAGGTTTCTTGAGGATTGTCAACTGAGTTATACTTCAGAGATTAAAATCTCTGCCTGTAGGTCTCTCCTGAGATGTCATACCTTTTCAGGATTTCACTTTTCACCAGGTCATAGTTTTCTGACTATGCAGTGTCCATATTGCTGTACGCAAGCTGGGCTTTCCCTGTCAGGTAGGGTGTCAGTCTGATTGTCCATTGCTGTTTTGGCCAGTGGCAGGCTGTGGCAACTCTTTCAAAAGTTGTCAGGTATGCCTCAATATCATCCGAGGGATACAGCTTCATACGTTTAATGGCTTTTAAGTTGCTTGCGTTTTGTTGCTCATCTGGATCTGTGCCACATCCTCTGCCTTTGATAGCTAACAAGGCATCCAGCCATCACTGCTCCTGTCACTGCATCACTTCTCTCCTCTGTGCTTCTAAACGTTGAATCTCTTTTTCTTTCTGCTTCTCCGTCTCTTTTTGTTGTATAGCCCACCATTTGAAAAAGTTCATCAGTCTTTCAGGTTGTGTCACTGCCTGTTCTTTTTCCATAACTTGTGCTGGCTGTACAATCTCAGCTTGGACTTCTGTCTCTGCTAGTTTGGCTACCATTCTCTTGGTAAACACTCCTGGACTTGCTGCTGCAGAATCCATACCTTTCTCTATGTTTCCCTGGTACTAGGTCCAGTACCTACACACAAAACTCCTGGCTTAGAGAATGTATGGCGTAAATCCCACTTTGGCTGACACCATCTGTTGTCAAGGCACAGGCCAGGAAGCACAGGAAAACCAGGAGCAGTTGTAGAATTCAGCAAAAATATTTATTTGTACTAGGAGTAACATAAAAAATTAAAATTGTTCAGTATAGCTATTTACAAAGGCAAAATAAAATAGAGGAGATCCATCAGAGTTTTCCTTCAGTCTCTGTGTCCAACTTTGCAAGCAGTTGTAGTGCTGTCTTATAAGTCCTTCCAACCCCCCATTCTTAACAAGCATCTTCCAAAGTGTTCTTGTATGTTTCAGGCAGGTGCTGGCAGGAACACAGTGTGCCTGAGCTGAGGCCCCTTTTCCACAGCTCTTCTGCAGAAGGCATAAAAATTGCACTCAGGTAACCTCTTGAGTTTCCAATAGCTTTTTGCAGTCATCTCAAACTATAATTACATACATTTCAAAAATTAACACTATATAATTTCTAAACAAAGGGATCTCAATATCAGTTACATTTCCACATAATGATTTGCATATATTTTAATATCAGCAGATATGTAAGGGAGAAAAGGACAAACAGCTAGGGAAGGTAGAGAGGTAGTGAGAGGCAAAGAATTGCGAGACTGTCGGGGTGATTAAATCCTAGGTCTCACAGGAAAATGTGGTTGCGCAACCAGACAGGCAAGAGACAGGAAAGGAGAGAATAGAATAGATTCCTGCATTCAAACTCTCTCCATAACAACTGGGACAGGGTCCTGTTCCACCCTGTCACACCTTCCTACTGCGTGTCACCAACTCTTTGTTTGCTGGAATGGATCAGGGACATATCACTGCAGCTATAGTGATCGATCTTGCAAAGGCATTTCACTTGGTCTTCCACCCCCTCCATCTGAATAAATTGTCCTCAGCTGGCCTCTCTGCACAGGCAGTTGAGTGGTTCTACTCATACCTGATACGCTGGCAGCAGTCTGTTCAGGTCAGGTGGGTGGCGTGTTGTCCACCCTTCCGCTCTTAGCTGGTGCCCCCCCAGAGTTGTATCCTGAGCCTATACTGTTTTAGATCTTTCCCAGTGATCTCCTCTCCACCTGTGTCTCCTCACATATATGCATGTGTGCTGATGACACAGTAATTTGCTCATCAGATCCTTCTTCATCAGCGGTTGGAGCCTCACTCTAGTGCAACTTTTACAACATGCTATGCTGATTCCAGATCAACCAGCTCAACGTTAACACCAAAAAAGCCATGTCCATGACATTTGGCCCCTCCTAGAAACTATCAAGGCTGTTGTCTTCCCTAGCCTTCTCCACCCTGGATGGCACTCAACTGGAGACCATCCCTGCCTTCAAATACCTTGGTGTTTGGCTGGATAGTAAATTAGATTTTTCAGTCCACGTTGATGCCATACACTCCAGATTCCCCCTGAGGTTTGGCATCCTCTGCCATGACAAGGACTGCCTCCCCACCCACGACTACCGAGAGTTGATAACCAAAATGATCCTCCCTATCTTTGATTATGTGGATGTTGTATATAGCTGTGTCCCTCCCTCTTCTGTTGCCAGACTGGATACCCTCTGCAGTGCCTTCTGTCGCTTTGCCTCCAGCTCTCCTCTCCTCGCCGCACTCACCACTGCTTCCTCTACTCCCCCCCTTTCTGTCTCCCCCCAACCCTTTGTCACCAGTACCACTGCACCACCTTCATTGTCAAATACTGATTTGGCTCTCTTCCTTCTCGTATCTTCTCTTCCCCCCACTCATTACATTCATGGGGCTCCCGCACCTTCTCTATACCACACCCTGGCCAAGTCGCTTTCTCCTATTGCCTCCCCTTCCTGTAGAACCTACTCCCCTATCCTCTTCGACTGTCCTCCTCTCTCCACTCTCTAAAACCTGTACTAAGACTCCCTCCTCCTCCTCCTTGTACCTGTCAGCCCCCCACTTCCTGATCCCTCTGTTCCCTGTCTCACCACAGCTTCCATATATGGACAAATTTTACCCAGTCTTATATACATGATTTTGTATCTGCAAGATTTAATATGAGCTTCCTAGGTCATTTGTAGCCATTGTATATCTGTTGCACTACTTTGTTCTCAGTTAAGTTTTTTTGCCCTGGTGACTGTCTGTTATTGCTCTTCTAATGGTTATATTTTGCCTGTATGTCCATTCCTTTTCTCCCTTCCCCCAGGTCACACCTGAAAACGAGGCTTGGCTCAGTGTGCATTTCCCGGTTATCAAACTTTTAAATAAATAAATAAAAAAATCAGATGCCTGGGTCCTGGGAATCATAGCATAAGGTCATGCTCTGGAACTTTTAGGTGTACGTCTAGAGCATCCACCAGTACCACTCACTATCCTCCAGACCACATTACTCTGCTCTTGGAAGAAGTTCAGACTTTGCTTCAGAAGAAGACCATAGAGCCTGTGCCGTTCGAACAAAGAAACACTGGGTTCTACTATCGTTACTGCCTAGTACCAAACTGGACAGGGGACCTGCTGCCTATTCTGGATCTCAGGGACCTGAACTTTTTCCCAGCGTACAAAAAGTTCATAATGGGCATCATGCAAGGCCTGCTTCTGCTTCTGCAAGCAGGAGATTGGATCTGTTCCCTCGACATGGGGTATGCCTACCTTCATATCAAAATTTGCAAACCTCACTGAAAGTTTTGAGGCTCTTACTTCAAGAGGGCTGTTGCAGCAGGCAACACCATTAGGACTGAAGACGGAATGCGCCAGGACCCCATGGAAGACTTCTAGCTACCAGTTATTAGTGGGGGACTGCCCCCTGACGTCAGCCTGCCTCCAATGTCTGCCTATGGTATAAAAGGGGTATTCTCCCAGCCCAACCCCAGTTCTTTTCCTGCCATCGACTCACGCAAGTCAGACCCTCATGGACGCCTTCTGCTATAGTCGACCGCCATTTTCTCCGCATTTACTTGCACTTTATTATTTTACTAATATTCTTTAATTTTCAGCATTGTCTTGCATGTCTTCTTCTCCATCTTCTTTTCTGGAGCGGCGGCGGACAAAGTGTGCTTGTGGCAAGCAGCTCCCCTATAAGGATGGTCACTCTCCTTGTCTGCTCTGCCTGAGCCTGGACCACAACACTAATGCCTGTCAGCACTGCCAGGATTTCAACCAGCACACCAGGTTAACCCGCCAGAAGACTCTGGAAGACTTCCTGCTACTGCAGAGATTAACAGTGACAGAGAAGGAGCTCCAGGGCAAAACCACCTCAGCTTCTCCGGCCTCCGGGCTTCAACTTCTTCATCGCATAAAGAGAAGAAATCCAGAGGAAAGCACAAACTCCGGAATAAACACTGGGACAAACCCCAGTCAACTTCCCGTTCCAGGTCCAGTGCCAGTTGGCAACCGAGTCTGGGTCTTCCTCCTGTGGGAGGTTGGCCCCTCTACCCTGGCAGCCCTCACTCCCAATGGTCAAACCATCCACTCTCATTACATTTCAAGCAGTGGTTCTCTGGGGCTCGGGACTTCGTCCCCAACCTTGCAGCCCCGATGCTCAGGCCCTTACATCATGCGTGTCCTCCTTGGGCAGTGGGTCTTTGCCCATTGCCCTCCCAGTCTGGGTGTCAGCTAAGCCAGTCCAGTCTTCAGGGTCCAGTGCCACTAAGTGATGCCTGGGGCATGCGCTCACCTCCCCCACGAGAGTGATGCCTCTGCCCTGCTCTGGAGCTAGCTTCCCAGGACAGGCCTCTCCTTCTTGGCTAGTGCTGGCTGCATCACCAGATTGGCATCAGCCTATACCTGTCCAGTCGACACCAGCCACTCTGACGTAGATCCCGGTGACACGTCAGCCGTCATCGCCCAACCCTCCACTGTCGCCAGCCGACCCTGTCGTCACTCCTCAGCCAACTCCCCAGGTCCGATGCCTGATCTGTCGACTCCCACCAGACCAGTGCCGAATGGCTCAGTGCCCCAGTGGCTGACGCCTGTTAACCCGATGCCTCTGGAACCGATGCCCAGGTCACCAGAGCCTGAGGACCTGACGACAGGGCCCGCTATTCCTGCCCCCCCACCCCAGCACTCCCAGGCATGCCTCAGAATCCACCCACAGATCTCAGTGCTCTTTTTACAGCTTGATGGGCATACATTAAAGACAAGGAGTGCCCGAAGGAGCCTCCTGCTCCTAAGGATCCTCCTCCAAATCCAGACAAGGACCAAGTCCCCCCAGGAAGGCTGCAACACCACCTCCTAAGGAACCTACCCCACAGCCTGACGGGGCTGGCACCAGCCATCTGAGGACTCACCAGTGAAAACATCATCATTCGCCCTCTCCATATCCAGACTCAGGTGAGTCGGGAAGATATTCCTCCTCCTACTCTTCAGATGAGTCTGAACACTCTGATTTACCATCAGAACTAGAGGAACCCATGGATACCCCTCGATCTCCTCCAGATGATCCTACTTTTAAGGCAGTGATGAGGCATATCCAATCCCTTATGGGCTGGGACACGGGGGAGGTGGACCACGAGTGACATCGGCTGGCCGTATTTCTCCATAAAAAGGAGTCTCTACTCCTGGTCATTCCACCCCTTATTGATTCCTTCAAGGTCATCCATAGGGCTGCCTGGAAGCATCCATCCTCTACTCTGGCGCTTTCCCAGAAAGGCAGATCACCTATATAATGCACCAAGGGATGAACCCTTTTATGGGGAGCACCCAGAGGCTGACTCTGTAGTCATTAATGCTGCCCATGACTGCTCTAAGTGGGCCAGGCACCTTAGCACTCAGCCTCCCGACAAAAACTCCAGACAGATAAACCAGTTTTAGCAAGAAGGTCTATGCTTCTGCCACCCGCACTATTCGTTCCCTGAACTTTCTGGCCCCATGGCCCAATACCAGAATGCCCTGGAGGAGAGGGGTTTGGAGGTAGCACAAGCTCAGCCTGATGCTCCTGGCAAGACCAATCTGCTGCACCTTCTGAATTTGGGCTTGGACGTTGGTACTTATGTTCTCTGAGCTTCCTATGATTCTGCGGACTCCACAGGCATAACTGAGGCTAGGGGAGTTCGCCTTCGTCGCTACTCCTGGCTCAGAGTCTCCAGTTTTGCTCCGGATGTGCAGTCCAAAATCTTGGCTGCCCCTTTTAGGGGTCCTGTTCTTTTCGGCGAGGATTCCCAGAACATAATTACTCACCTACAAGAATCAGGCAAGGCTTTGCGATCAGTACACACTCCATACTGATCCCAGCGTAAATCTTCCCAGCGGCAGTCCTTTCATTGGCCCTCCAGGCAGCAGTCCAGGGGCCAACAGTCCAGAAGTGCCTTTAAGCGAAAAGCCACTACCCAAGCCACACTTGAGGTTTGGCCCCCGGGGCTCCCAGAACCTCGCATGCTGCATTGCCTGTTCCCGGTTCTTCAGCCTGACTCCTTACCTGACCCCTCTCGTCTGGCAGAAACCCTGGGGGAGGTGGTGGGGGGGTCATTTTTCCTCTCTTCTTAGAGGGATGATACAAAATAACCTCAGATCAGTGGGTTCTTCAGCTAGTGGAAAAGGGGCACACTCTAGAGGTTTTAGAGATGATCCAGGACAATCCCCCATTTATTTTATTTATTTATTTTTATTGGAATTTCGGAAACAACCTTTGCATAAGAACTCTTTTACAAAGGGTCCACGTCCGTTAAACAGTACAAATACAGACATAGTTGAAATATAAGTACGTAATTGAATTCACAGTACAAATACAGATTTAGCTGAATTATCATTACAGAAAGTAACAAAAACAGAGAAAATAGCCAAGAGTTTCTTATGAGTTTCATTAAAGAGCCACTGATGCCTTGAGAAGAACTTTGGAAAACATAATATTTGGACACAAAGTAGTTTATATTTTTCATTAGCTCTGCATTCTTCTGACTCCTTTCCTGCTTCACATCTCCACTGGTACAAGACATTTTCCACTACCATCGGACAGTGGCCCATTAGCCTGCCAACTTCCTCTCCTGGTCGCATGCCTGCAATACTAACTGCCTATGGTGCCCCTCTTTCTTATTGTTACCGCAGCCAGCTGCCTACTCAAGCTGCTCGTTTATGAATATTATCTCAAAGTATGTTATAACTGAGTATCTTTATTTTTTCTTTTAGTTGTTTTGGTTGTTTATTGTGCATTCTTTTACTACCTCTGTATGTATGTTGACCCTCATCCTTTGATGTGGAACCTTTGTAAACGAGCAGTTTCTGCTCAAAGGTATTTGTAATCCGAGAATTTAATAAATAAATAAAATAAATAAAATTCCTTAGTCCCCTTATTTATTACTGAGGTCATATACATGAAAACACAATAGTTAGTCCTTGAGAGTTCATCAACTCCTATTCAAACAACATAAAGTCTTGCTGTATTCAGACACAATGCAGTCAGACCCAGCACTTGAACTGCCCCGGAAGGGAAAGGGTTAACTCCATGCAGAAGCATGGAACGTTGAGTTTGAGCTCAGTTTTTAAATCTCTGTCTATGGTACTTCCCAGTGTTACCGTCAGATTCTTTACTCCGCCTAACAGTATAGTAGCTCCAGAGATTTCCTCTGCTCGGTTCGGTAAAAGTAAAGCGTTCGGTTTAAAAACAGTTCTTTTATTGTTTTTTCGGATTTCCAGCCTCTGTCTATGGTACAGGTAGTGTTGTTGATAGGTAGTGACTGTATTTATTTTAAACAACTTGTGGAAATTGTTTGTTTGTTCGGTTTCTTTTCGGTTGGTCCGGTTTTCCGGTACCGATTGGTCTCAAAAGAACTGGGCCTTTTCTCAGTTCTTTTCCAAACCCGTGACACGGTTGTTACCGATCGGTTGGTATTACCTGGCTTGAAAGCTTCTATAGAGTAATTTTGGTAGGTTGGCCATGTCTGAGAAACCCAAAAAGAATACCTGTCCCACTGGGTTTCAACACTGTACTGAGTGTGGGGAGGCCTTTGCTAAGGCTGACCCCCACCTCATCTGTGTTTATTGTCTGGAGTTTGACCACCTCCAGTCAGACTGCCAAATTTGTAAAAACTTTCCCAAAACCACTCTAGAAAAAAGATTGAGTAGGTTGAAGGAACGGGAGGCCGAGAAGTCCGTGGATCCGGATGGCCAACCCGGTTCGGTTGTGGCTGAACCTGAGGAGGTGCCTACTGACCTAGGTGATACCTCCTCGGGCAAAAGGAGAGCTGACTCTGAGGGTCGTTTCCATCAAAAGAAACAAAATCTGCTGGTTGGATCCAGTGCATACTCAACCGCAGGCACAGATAGCCAAAGCTGCATTAGTATTGTCCATCGTTGTCCGGTTCTCAAACGGGCAATTAATTGGTTAGGGCGGATGGTTCGGTCAGAACCAGTTCCTTGGATTACGATCCGGATGCTTTCTATGAGGAGTGGGAGGGAGATGAAGATTATCCCGACGATGACGACGATGACTACGGCCAGGGGGTCTGGATATGCCCATTGAACTGGATATCTCCCCAGACAGGCCCTTGGATGTCTCCCCTCCCAGGCTTTCTGAGTCCCCTTCACACTTCTTGTTTTACAAGAAGGTGGCAGAAACCCTCCAGCTCCCTATGGTTGAAGCTGCTGAGGAGGAGGAAGAGCCTGATTTTGTGGAGATGATGAACATCCCAGAGTCCAAAAGATTGTCTATCCCTCTTCATAAGTCCTTGGGGAAACAGACACACAAGATTCTACAGACTCCTAACTCTTTACCTCCTGTAGATAAAAGAATGGACAGGAGATGCATGTTATCAGGCTCAGCTGCGGAGTTTCTTTATTCACATAGCAGCCATGTTGGAGTAGTGCAGGCTGCAGCCTGTGACAGGGCAAACATTCCTTTGGCTTCACACCCCCAGATAATGACTCCAGGAAAGTTGATGCTGTGGCCAAAAAAACTTTACTTGGCATCCTCTTTGGGACTCAGGCAGGCAAACTATATGGTCTATATAGCCAGGTACCAGAAGTCCAGGTGAGATATGGTTCTGGAACTGGCTAAAAAAGGCCTCCCCCCAGCTAGCCAAAGAGCTGGAGGTGGTAGCTGCAGATGTAATTGAGGCATCCAAAGTACAATTTCAGGCTGCTGTGGACTCCAACGATGTGGCATCCAGAGTCATGGCTACATCTGTCTCTCTCAGAAGGCATGCTTGGCTCAGAGGTACTAGCCTATCACAGGACACCCAGTCTAAGGCTATGGATTTTCCTATAGTTGGTAACTGTCTGTTTGGGGAGCAGACAGAGACTTACATAAAGAAAATGGGCCAATATAGAACCACTTACAGGAATGCACAGGCCAAGGAAAGGCAAACCATTCCTCAAAAGCATTAGCCCAGGGGCAGGCCTTTTCACAGGCTTTTTTACCAAGTCCAGGAATCCTCTTCTTACCCACAAAGGTTTTTTTTCCGAGGGAGGGGTAGAAGGGGGATGAGCAGGGCTGCTTCCTCCTTCCAGTCTAAGGCTCCTGCCAAGCAGACACCCTGAGGTATCAGCCCAGGTCGACTCCCCAATCCCAGTAGGAGGCAGGCTGGCTTACTACTTTCAGGCCTGGAAGTCTGTTACCTCAGACAAGTGGATCCTGGAAGTAGTAAGCCAGGGACTGGCCCTCAGCTTCAAAAGGTACCCAAAAAGGAGGGTCAAGTCTTTTCCACCTGCATCAATTTCAGAAACCCTTGATCTAAAGGCAGAGGTTTCATCTCTCCTGGCTCTCAGAGCCGTAGAGAAGGTTCCTAATTAGCACAGGGGAAAAGGTCTGTACTCCAGGTACTTCCTTTCCCAAAGAAAACAGGGGAGTGGCGACCCATCCTGGATCTAAGGTATTTGAACAAACACATATCAAAACCCAGATTCAAAATGGTAACTCTGGGAATAATCCTTCCCTCTTTAAGGCCAGGAGATTGGCTAGCATCACTGGACCTCAAGGATGCCTACTTCCATATCCCTATCAGGTGCTCCCTCAGAAAATACCTCAGGTTCGAGTTGCCTTCAGGCCATTATCAGTTCAAGGCCATGCCTTTTGGCCTAACATCAGCTCCAAGGGTGTTCACAAAGTGCCTTGCAGTAGTGGTGGCTTACCTCAGAAGACAGGGTATCACCATTTTTCCATATCTGGATGACTGACTCCTAGTAGGGCAGTCATCAAACAAGGTCATGTCAGCTCTGCAAACCACTCAGGACTTGCTCAGTTCTCTGGGGTTTCTTCTCAATCTGCCAAAATCTGTCCTCGAACCAGTACAGCGTCTCACCTTCATAGGGGTGGAACTGGATACTATACAAGCAAAAGCTTTCCTTCCTTTGGCAAGGGTGAAGGCCTTAGTAGAGCTTGCTTCCTCCTTTCGGCCTCAGGTTTCTCTTACAGTGAGACAGTTCCTCCAATTCCTGGGCCGCATGGCAGCTTCCACTGCAGTGGTTCAGGGAGCCAGATTTCAGATGTGGGACATTCAGTTCCACCTAAGGTCCTTTTGGTCCCAGAGAAGGGACTCTCTCACCAAACTGATTTCAGTGACCCGAACTCTGGTACAAGCTCTCCGGTGGTGGCTGGACCAGGACAACCTCAGACAAGGGGTTCCATTTCTCCCTCAAGTTCCATCAGTAGTTCTGACTATGGATGCTTCTCTCTTAGGCCGGGGAGCCCACCTGGGAGCCCTAACAGCTCATGGGATCTGGTCTCCACAGGAGTCTGTTCTTCATATCAACCTCCTGGAACTCAGGGCAGTTTTCCTAGCCCTTCAGACCTTCTCAGAATCAGTCAAGGGCAAGGTGGTCCAAGTCAGGATGGACAACACTACCACAATGTGGTACATCAGCAAGCAGGGAGGCATTCGGTCCACGGCCTTGTGCACAGAGGCCATGAAAATTTGGTCTCTGGCCTATTCCCTTCAGACTTCCCTGGTAGCAGTTCATCTCCCGGGGAAAGACAATGTGTTAGCAGATGCCCTGAGCAGGATTTCACAGGGACATCATGAATGGTCCCTGAATCCTCACATTCTGAGGATCATTTTCTCCAAGTGGGGCACTCCAGAGATAGATCTGTTTGTAGCACCAGACAATCACCAACTTCCTCTGTTTTGTTGCAGACCTCCAGTCCTGGGAACAGTTTCCCAGGATGCCCTCATTCTGGACTGGAAGCGCAGGCTTCTCTATGCCTTCCCTCCTTTCTCTCTCTTGTTCAGAGTTCTGATCAAGATAAGAACTCAACCCTGCACAGTGATACTGGTGGCTCCAGATTGGGCCAGACAACCCTGGTATCCTCTACTGCTGTCCTTGGCTATGTCACGTCCCTTGTCTTTTCCCAGGAGATACAATCTTCTCTCCTCCTCCCAGGGGCGGATCTGGTACCCCAATCTCCAGTCTCTCAACCTCAAGGCCTGGCTCTTGAAGAGTTAGAATATGCAGCACTACATCTCTCTCAGGGAGTTCTGAATATTCTGAAGGTCTCCGGGAAATCTTCCACTAGAAAAACTTACAATTCCAAATGGAAGAGGTTCAGTATTTGGTGCTCTCAGAAGGGTATTGTGCCTGATTCTGCAGGCATTTCCACAACCTTAGATTGTCTAGTTCATCTGAATAGTCTAGGACTTAGGCCAGCCACGTTGAAGGTTCATCTAGCAGCTGTCTCTGCATTCCTTTCAGCAAGGAAGGGCTCTTCCCTGGCATCTCATCCTGTTTTCAGGAAGTTTTTCAAAGGCCTGGTTCACATTAACCCTCCCTTTAGGGAGCCTACTCCGCCTTGGGATCTTAATGTCTGCATTGCTCAGCTTACGCAGCCACCCTTTGAGCCTGTGGCTTCGGCTGAATTGAAGTACTTGACCTGGAAAACTGTGTTCCTGGTAGCTGTTACTTCTGCCAGGCGGATTAGTGAATTACAGGCCCTGTCAGTTGAACCTGACTTCATATCCTTCCATAGGGATAAAGTGGTCCTAAGAACTAATAGGAGATCCCTGCCTAAAGTGGTATCAGATTTTCACCTAAACCAGTCTATATCTCTCCCTGTGTTTTTCACTGACCATTCTTCTTCAGGGGAAAGAAGATTACACAGTTTGGATGTTAAAAGGGCTCTTACCTACTACATAGAGCGTACTAAGGAACACAGAAATGACTGTCTTTAATTGTTTCTCATTTATGGTGAAGTGGGAGAAGGTAAGCCTGCCACTAAAAGATCTGTTGCCAGGTGGATTGTTTCTTGTATACAGTTCTGCTATGATAAATTGAGTAGAACACCCCTTTCAGGCCTGAGGGCTCACTCCACTAGGGGTACAGCTGCTACTCTAGCTGCGGTCAGAGATATACTGTACTCTTGTTAGAGATCTGTAAAGCAGCCACCTGAAAAACAGTACATACATTCACCAAGCATCACACCCTGGACATCCAGGCTAGGAGTGATGCTAGGTTTGGCACAGCAGTACTGCAGAGCCTCTTCCCAAAGTAGGTTCTGCATTCCCTCCTCCATAGGCAACTGCTTGGTAGTCTGCATTATGTCTGAATACAGCAAGACTTCATGTTGTTTGAAGAAAAAAATTACTCACCATAGTAATGTTGTTTCTTCTAATGGAGTCTTTCTGTATTGAGACCTCCCCCCGCATCCCCTCTCAGAACCTGTTTTTGGGAAGTGGGCTGGCAGGTACAGTGTTGCACCTCAGGGGTGTACCTTGTACCCTCCCTCTTGGTGGGGTAGCTGTTATGCTTTTTCCTTCTTGTGTTGCATAGTTTAATTTGTTACTATCTTGTTTCTTCTTGGGTTCTCGACTTGAGTCTTTTTTGGACCTCAAGAATATTTTGCCTTTTGGCTATATGTTCCAAACAATTTTCATATTATAGTGCTAAGTTAGTTAGTTGCTCTTAAGAATCTGACGGTTACACTGGGAAGTACCACAGACAGAGGTTTGAAAACCGAACACGAGCTCAACGTTCCATGCTTCTGCATGGAGTTGACCCTTTCCTCTCCGGGGCAGTTCAAGTGCTGGGGCTGACTGCATTATGTCTGAATACAGCAAGAGTCCATTAGAAGAAACAACATTACTATGGTGAGTAATATTTTCTTGCTGCTTCCCAACCTGATGTCACAATACTGTGATTGTGACATCACAGTTATTCCCATGGCTACAGACTGTGCTGTCACAACAGAGCATTGTAATTTCAAGTAGGGAATAAGCTATAGAGGCAGATGAACTCTTATGGATAAAGACCTTGATTTTATGGGAATTTTTTAGTAATATATAATACAGAGGAGAAATCTATAGAAGATATATAACATGCAAGCTGAATTGTGTTTAAATATTATGTTTTCCAAAGTTGTCTCAAAGCCGTCAGTTGCTTTTAAAGGGTGTAATACTAAGTGCTATATGTCATAAGGAAGTATATGAGAGAGAGGAAAATGTAGGGAGAGAGTGGTTAGTGAATGAAGCATGGGGATAGAGCAGCCTAGAAGGAGCATTGTCACACTGCATTACAGTTTTGGAGCTGAGGAGCTGGGGATGGTGCATGTGAGAGTGTGTGGTAAGGTGGGAGAAGGTGGTTAGACAGAGAGAGAGAGAGAAAGAGAGGGGGAGGGGTGGTATAATGAGAGTAGAGATTGGTGGAGAAAAGGGGTGTGGAGGGGGGTGTGGGGAGTGGGAAGAGAATGAGAGAGAGGGGCGTGAGGCATGAGACAAACGAGAGAGCGCAACCACTAGCAGTATAAGAGCTACTGAGGATGAGGTGCCAGAGTCTGGGGAGCAGGGGTAGGGAGTTGCCCTCCCATTACCCTCAGGCCCACATCATCCTCATCCAGGAGGAGATTCAGGCGCTCCTGCGAAAACAGGCCGTAGTACCCGTCCCGCCGGAACAACGAGGGAAGGGATTTTATTCTCATTTCTTCCTGGTCCCAAAGAGAACCGGAGACCTACGTCCCATCCTAGACCTCAGCCATCCGAACCAGTACATAGAATATAAACTCTTCAGGATGGTCATCTCCCTGGCCTCCTCCTCTTGCTTCATCACTGGGATTGGATTTGTTCTCTGCACATCCTGGTCTTTCCACCCCACAGGAGATTCCTTCGCTTCTTCTTCCAAGGAAACCATTACCAGTTTTGAGCTCTGCTGTTCGGCCTGTCCTTGGCTCCCCGATTCTTTACAAAGTGCCTTGCAGTGGTGACTGCGGCCTTAAAAGAGATAGGAAAAGAATGGTTAAATTGTATATGAAAACAAATGGTTAGTTATATGGTGTGTCAGTTTATGTTAGATCAATTAGAGCAATTGGGGTTTTGTTTCTTACTAACCGATTTGTTGTTCATTGTGAGTAGTAAAAGAAGTCTTAAACGTCTGCCTTGTTTGTGTTTTTTTCTAGGTGTGCATGTGCTGACGCTCATTCACAGAGCATCATTGACTCCTGATGTAATTTTCCCGCTCTAGCATAGTTACAGCATGGTCAGATCATTTAACATAGTATTGTTATTATAAATTGCACTGTACCTATGATATTTTATTTACACTAGCCAGTACATACATTCTTCTGACTTCTGTATTTTTGGAGACAGAAGAGGGTCTAGTCCCTCGACAGAAAGGAGAGCAGCATGCAGCTCAGCAACCTGAACTGGAGATGATCCCTGATTCCACACCAACAGCCGATAACTAATAATGAGACAAGGTTGTCTGCTTATCTGTGGACGATAGCTTTCCCCACAAGTAGAGATTGTTGCTGTTAGAGCAATGCATGGACTTTTCACAGACTTTTACTGCTGCTGCGGAGGACCATCAGTGCTGAGAGTCAGAGATGAAGGTGCAGGTTTCCAAGGTGGTGGCAGCTGCTACAGGGAAAAGCCATTGGAGGTGTGCAGCAACATTTCATAGATTCATAGAAGTGTGACGGCAGAAAAGGACCAACAAGGCCCACCGAGTCTGCCCATTTGTCCAGCTATCTGCTTGGACATGCACCCCCCAACCTTAACACTCCTCTGTGGTTGTCCCATGCCCTTTTGAATCCCTCCACTGTTTCTTCTCCAACAACCGGCTCCGGGAGTCTGTTCCACTTATCCACCACTCTCTCTGTGAAATAGTACTTCCTAATGTTAGCCCTGAACTGCCCCCCCTCCACCTGCAGGCCATGCCCCCTCATCTTCTAATTATCCTTCATCTGGAAAATGCTTTCCACTGGCACGCTGTTTATACCCTTAAGGTACTTGAAGGTCTTGATCATGTCCCCCCTCTCCCTCCTCTGTTCCAGGGAGTACATGTTCAGATCTCTCCACCTTTCTTCATAGGATAGGTGGCTCAACCCTTTAACCATCTTCGTTACTTTCCTCTGAACTTGCTTCAGCTTCCCCACATCCTTTTTGAGGTATGGCCTCCAGAACTGGACTTCGTATTCCAAATGCGGTCTAACCAGATGGGTGTACAAGGGTACTATGACCTCCCTATTTCTGCTGGTGATCCACCTTCTGAGGCATCCCAGCATTCCACTACCCCTAGCCACTGCTCTCCTGCACTGCCTTTCTACCTTCATGTCCCACAATATAGTGATGCCCTGGTCCCTTTCTTGTTCCATTACCTCCAGATCTCTGCCCCCCATGCAGTACCCTGCCCTCTGGTTCCTGTGGCCAAGATGCATGACTTCGCACTTTTCTGTGTTGAATGAAAGTTGCCACCTCTTTGACCATGCCTCAAGTCTCCACAAATATCTCTGCATTTTTTCTACCCCTTCCTGAGTGTCTACTCTATTGCAGATTTTAATATCATCCGTAAACAGACTCACACCCTTTTCAAGCCCCGCCACATGTCACCAACAAATATATTGAATAGTAGGGGCCCCAACACTGATCCCTGAGGGACCCTGCTTGTGACCTTGCCCTCTCCAGATGCCACCCCATCTATTATGACCTTCTACTTCCTGTCCCCCAGCTAGCTTCCCACCCATTTACCCATCCTATGACCCAGCCCCAGGCCTGACATTTTATACAGCAGTCTCCTGTGTGGCATGGAGTCAGAAGCCTTCTTGAAATCCAGATAAACCACATCCACCGCTCTCCCTTGATCCAGTTCCTTTGTGACCATGTCAAAAAATTATGTCAAATTTGTTTGACAGGCTCTGACCCTTGTAAAACCATGTTGCCTTGGATCCACCACTTTCCTTGAGGTAGCTGGAGATCCTGCCTTTTATTAGTTTCTCCATGAGCTTGCCTACCACAGATGTCAAGCTCATGGCGGCCTGTAATTTTCCACTTCCTCCCTCCCTCCCCCTTATGCAGCGGACCACATTTGCCTACCTCCAGTCTTCCGGCACCACCCCATTCTCCAAGGACTGATTGAAGAGTGCAGTCAATGGCATTGCCAATATCTCCTTTAGTTCCTTTAACACCCTTGGGTGCACTCCATCTGGCCCCATTGCCTTGTCCACCTTTATGCAGCCTAGTTCTCCCAAAATCTCCTGCACAAGGAATGGCCTCATATCCGCTTCCCCCTTGCCTGCCATTACTTTTCCTGCTCTGCTGCCTTCACCGTCTTCCTCCAAAGTTAACACTGAACAAAAATAGTTGTAACAACTCCTCCTCGTTTGTTTTTAACTGGAGTATTCCCTGCCTAGTCTTCTTCTTTTCGCTTACATACCGAAAGAAAGTCTTATCCCCTTTTTTGACCCCTCTAGCTATGCACTCCTCTGTCTGTGCCTTTGCCCTCCTTACCTCTACCCTGGCTTCTCTCTGACTTACCTGGTATTTTTCCCCAGTCCACTTCCGCTTGCGTTTCCTTGAACTTCCTGAAGGCCTTCCTTTTTGCCGTTACCTTTTTTGGTACCTTCCTAGTGTACCACAGAGGTTTCCTCCTCCTCTTATTTTTACTTGCTCTCTTGGCACAGATGTCAGTGGCCTCTACAATAGCTTCTTTTATCTTCCCCCACATTACCTTCACCTCTCTCAACTCCTCCACCCCTTACAAGGCCCTCCCCACCATTTCCCCATTCCCTCGAAGTTTGCCCTCTTGAAATCCAGCACCCTCAACCTAGACCGGTGAACCTCTGCAGTGTTCTTTATTGTCAACCTGACCATGTTGTGGTCACTCATACCAAGATGGAGGGTAGCTTGCCATTGCCCCTGTCCATCAGTGAGGAGGAGCTCGGCTTGGACAGGGACTGTGTGGTTAAGCCCTGCACCTGTCACCAGTGGGAAGGAGGAGGGAACAGAGGGACCAGGAGAGGCCGGCAAGAGCAAAACCTGTAGTCGGTGCCCGACGCCCTCTACTGGTATATTGCCCCCATCACCATGGCCATCTGAGACTTGCCGAGCGGCCGTCTCACTCTAGACAAGACAAGATCAGTGACTGTCTGGTGAAAAAGTTCCCCTTCTTCCATGGCAGTTACACTGGCTGGCCCAACTCTGTCTGCCACAACCTGACACTCAGTTTGCTTTGTAAAAGTACTGCGAGACCCCTCCTGGCCATGGGTCAAGGACAGCGGCTTAATGCTGAACCCCAACAGTGAGTACACCTTTGCTGACTGAAGTGCCTCACCAACAGCAGTACCGGTGGCAACTCCAGGAGACCTTGCTAAGAAACAGACAGGGACCCCGCCGCCACCACCACGGACCACCTCATCTCATGTAAATTAAAGTAATGTCTGCTTAATCTTTTGAAGTTGCTGAGCCACAGCTGGCCTGTGGGTGTGGGGGCTGTGGGGGAACCAAATCTGCTTGCTACCTTGTGGATTGCGATAATGCACTTAAAGAAAAAAGGCAGTTTCAGATTCCAGAAATCCTTTCACCCACCCATCAGGCCATTAATGACATAGAGAGGTGTGATCCCGGTCTGCTGTTGCACCCGATCCCTGCCCCCCCAACAATTAGTAACACTCACAAAAGCCGTCACATAGCTGTCATTGATTTACACCTATCCATGACCAAAACAGCGTGACAATTAAGTGAGAGGAATTGCAGAATGAAACAGGCATTTTTCTTCAGAAAACATGATGCGGTCCACAAGGTGCCAAGCAGTCTGGTTCCAAAACCAACATCACAACAAAAACTACATTTTCCTGTGATTTTTCACACACGCTAGTCAAGCTTATTGAGGAATCGTGAGTCTGTGAAACATAGAAACATATAATTTGATGGCAGATAAGGATCATTTGGCCCAACCAGTCTGCGCATTTCCCTACCTAATGGATAAGCTGCAGATCCTAGTTAACCAACAGCCTACTTCCTCCTACCCCCACCCCCTAGAATTGCCTTATGTCTGTCCCATGCATTCTTGAATTCCACCACTGTTTCTGACTCCACAACCTGCTCAGGAAGGACGTTTTATGCATCCACAACTCTCTCCATGAAAAAATACTTCCTCACATTACCTCTGAGCCGTCCCCCCTCTATCTTCAAATTGTGCCCCCTTGTTCTTACACACCGCTTTTTCTGAAGGATGTTACCCTCTTGGACTTTGTTGATTCCCTTGAGGTACTTGAATGTCTCTATCATGTCCCCCCTCTCCCTCCTTTCCTCGGCGTTGTACATATTAAGCTCCTTATGTCTCTGTTCATATGTCTTCTGGTGCAGACCCTGCACCATTTTAGTTGCCCTCCTCTGGACTGCCTCCATCCTGTCTATGTCTTTGCGGAGACTGGATCTCCAAAACTGCACTCAGTACTTCAGATGGGGTCTCACCAGCTGTCTGTACAGGGGATAACAACTTCCTGTTTTCTACTGGTGGTGATGCCTCTCCTTATGCATCCCAGTATTCCCCCAGCCCTCCTTACTGCCCTCTCACATTGCTTGCCCACCTTTAGGTCATCTGATATGACTACCCCCAGGTCCCTTTCCATTTTTGTTAATGTTAGTATCTCACCCCCCATGGTGTACTCTTCCCCTGTGTTTTTGTTTCCTAGATGCATTACTTTACACTTCTTAGCATTGAATCTAAGCTGCCATACATTTGACCATTCCTCCAACCTTGCCAATTTCCTTCTCATCCTTTCCACCTCACCTTGTGTATCAACCCTGTTGCAGATCTTTGTGTCGTCTGCAAAGAGACATACTTTTCCTTCCAGTCCCTCTGCAGTGTCACTTATAAAGACATTGAAGAGGACCGTCCTAGTACTGAACCTCTGCGGTACCTCACTAGTAACTCCTTCTTCAGAGTGGGACTCCGTTACTATTACCCTTTGTGTCCTGTTCTCCAGCCAGTTTTTTACCCAGGCTACCATCTTGGGACCCACTCCAAAGCTGGCTAACTTGTGTATTAATCTTTTGTGTGGGACTGTGTCAAATGCCTTGCTAAAGTCTAGGTAGGCCATGTCCACAGCCCCTCCCTGATCTACTACTTTGGTCACCCAGTCAAAGAAATCAATTAGATTTGTTTGACATGACCTTCCCATTGTGAATCCATGCTACCTTGGGTCCTGTGCCCCTCTGGCTCTAGGTACTCAACAACTTTTTCCTTCAGAAGTGATTCCATCATTTTCCTTATCACTGAGGTCAGACTAACAGGTCTGTAGTTTCCTGCTTCTGCCCATCTCCCTCTTTTGTGAAGTGGAATAACATCTGCCCTCTTCCGGTCCTCAGGTACCACCCCATCATCCCATGATTTGTTAAAGAGGGTAGTCAGTGGTGTTACTAGTTCTACCCTTAGTTCTTTTAGAATTCTGGGATGAATCCCATCAGGCCCTATTGCTTTGTCCACCTTCAGTTTTAAGAGTTCTTCCAGAACTCTTTCTTCTGTAAATGGGGGCTGGTATCAACCCCCATATCCAGAGTGTTTCTGTTGTTTGGTTTAGGTTCCTCCCCCTCTTCATTTGTGAATACTGAGTAAAAATATTTGTTTAGTATCTCTACCTTTTCACAGTCACCCTCTGACCACCCCCTCCCTTTTATTAAGCCTCGCTATCCCTCCCTTTGTTTTCCTTCACTCCGTGATGTACCTATAAAAGGTTTTGCCCCCCTTCTTAACTGAGTTGGCTATCTTTTCCTCGGTTTGGGCCTTTGCTGTTCTGACTGCCTTCCCTGCTTCCTTTAACTGATGCAGTTCTCTGTCCTGCTCGTTCTGTGATTCCTTGTACTTCCTGAATACTATATTTTTCTCCCTAACCTGCCCTGCCACCTCCTTTGAGAACCATAGTGTTTTTTTACATTGTTTTGTTTTGTTTATTTGCTTCACACAAAGGCTTGTTGCCTCTGTGATGGTAGTTCTGATTATTCCCCGTTGTTCTTCCACCTCTCCTTCCTGCCCATTTGCTAGTGCATTCCTTAGGTACTCACCCATTTTGGCAAAGTCAGCCCTCCTAAAGTCCAGGACCTTTGCCTTTGTATGACTTGACTCTACTGCTGTGTTTATTGTGAACCATGCTGTTCGATGGTCGCTAGTTCTTAGATGGCTACCCCACTTCTAAATCTGTGATCCTGTCTCCATGTCCATTTGAGAGTACCAGATCTAAGATTGCTACCTCCCGAGTGGGTTCCAATACTAGTTGTCTAAGGCATGTCCCCTGCAGGGCATCTAGAATGACCCCGCTCCTGGATGTGGTTGTAGTAAATGCACTCCAGTTAACATCTGACATATTCAGATCCCCATCAACAGTATCTCCCATTTTTCTGCCCTTCTAAGGATACCGTCTATCGTTTCCTTGTCAATTTCCTCCCCCTGAGATGGGGGTCTGTATACAACCCCTGTGCGGATTGTGGTGCCATTGCCTGTCTCCAAATTGACCCACCGTGCTTCCTTTCCTCCCCGTTTATCCTTTTGTTCTGTTGCTTTGATTTCTTCCCTTATGTAGAGAGCTACTCCTCCTCCTCCTCTTTTACCCTCCCTGTCCCTTCTGTACATAGTGTACACTGGTATGTTTATATCTCAGTCATGGTTCTGTGTGTACCATGTTTCTGTGACTGCCACGATATCTATCCAGATGTTCCTCTACCATCAAGGCCACTAGCTCAGGAAGCTTGTTACCCAGGCTAAGGGCATTAGTACTCATTACGCTCCATTTTTTGATGGCTTTACCTCTTGTAGCACCATCCCTGTCCTCATTGACTTTGCTTTCTCCATTTACCCCTGTCCTGCGCCCTACTGACCTTTCTACCTTGCTTTTTACCTCATTTAGTACCCTGTTTTGTAGGGGGAAGCTGGGAATTCCCTGCTGCTTATTAGTGCCTCCCCCCTTGACTAGTTTAAAAGCTTACCAATGAAGCATTTAAACCGATCGCCCAGAAGACTTGTTCCCTTCCTGGACAGATGCAGACCATCTTGCCAGTATAGGCTGGTATCCCTCCAGGTGGAGCCCCAGTCCCCAATGGAGTCAAACCCCTGTGCTCCACACCAGTTTTTCAACCATTCGTTGAATCGCATGGTGCTGAGTACCCTCGCCTCACCCATGCCATAGATAGGCAGCACCTCTAAGAAGGATACTACTGTGTGTGCTACTTGCCTAAGTCCCCTCTCCAACTCCACAAACTCCTCCTGCACTGCTCTAATCTCCTGTCGAGCCAAGTCATTCGTCCCTAGGTGGACAATGATGTCCAGCTCTGTCTCCTGTGCAGCTGTTCTCGTGATCCTGGGGATGCGCTTCCTGTCCCTCCAAGCCTTGGCGCCAGGCAGGCACCTTACTTCACTTTTCCCTGCTCCCCCCAGTTCTGTCCCCTTAATAAAGGAGTCCCACACCAGGAGCTGCTTCCTTTCCTTGTGGTGTCCTCTGCCTCCTTCCTGTGGGCCTCCTTTGCGACAGTTGTCTGCAACCTCCTTAGGTGTCTCTGCAGATGTATCCATAGGGGAACTATGCTCCACCAGAATGATGTATGGATTGTGAATTGGTACAGCTGACTGGGTGTGCCTCTGTTCCACCACCCTCACCCTCCCTGAGCCCACTGTGGTCCAAACGCTGCGCTTTCTTGGCAACCTCTGAGGCAGTGTTGGTGGCCCTAGTACTTCCTGGGTGGGGGAAGTTCTCCTAGTACTGTCCAGTGTGGCCTGAAGACGGGCAACCTCCTCCTTCAGAGCAGAAAGTTGCCTGCAAATAGGGCAGCATCTCAACCTCCAGAAAGACTCCCGGAAGACTGCTGCACCACAGCCAGTGCATTGCACTACTCCCCACATGTCTGTCTTCCTTACTGTTCATCCTGTGTAAGTTTTTTTTTTGTTATATGTAACTATATATAGTGTGTATGCTTATATTGTCAATGCAGTGTGCTGATAAGGATATGACAGTGGTATGCACCTTGCCGTCTTGAGGAAATGATGTCAGAACCCCTGGTATAAAGGAAATGGCACCGGGGTGGGGTGAGGTGAAGTGGGTATTTGGGCCCAAGCTCTGCCCTCTCGAAACAATTAGCTACAAGCTCTGACCCACCACTACGATGAGTGTTGACCTTCCTGTCAGCAAGACAACCTGCACAACACTTTAACAGAGAAAATACCGTGCTAAACAAACAGAGAAAAATCAAGCAGCTGAGTCAAACACAGGTAAGCCTCCTCAGCCCCAATACAGCCTGGTGATTTGTACTCTGAAAGCAATAAGCCACAAAACAAGT
The DNA here is from genome assembly GCA_016271365.2 of Neoceratodus forsteri. Classification (NCBI taxonomy): domain Eukaryota; kingdom Metazoa; phylum Chordata; order Ceratodontiformes; family Ceratodontidae; genus Neoceratodus; species Neoceratodus forsteri. The sequence goes on along the minus strand of CM057451.1, from coordinate 326,476,793 downwards.
CAGCTGTGCACAAGGAAAGAAAAAGTAAATGGTATTTCAGCCCCTCTGGGTTTCAACTTCCTATCTCCAAAGCAGTATTGCAAGCCCTTTCATTCAAAAGAACAATAACAAGTGTAAAATGTAAAGTAAAGATACACCTCCCTCTGACGTGAGAAAGTCTGTGTTTCCTGCTGATTCTAAGTTCAGTATTTTCTCCTTTCCAGCTTTCAGTTAGAGGTAACTTCCACCTGAAGAATATTAGCTGTGACGTGAGCATTTCGGGTTGCGAGTTGCTGACTCACAGTTGAAAACAAACGAAAAAAAAAAAGCCTAATCGGACAATCCTGTCTTTGAATTCCCGAAAGTGGAGTTAGGCTAAAATGGAATAACAAAGTAAAAATAACACACACTGACACAGCAGTTTGGTTAATAAGCTTTATTTAACAGCAAAAAACATCAGAAATTAATTTCCTGTCTCCTTTAAGGAGGAAAGGCCATTATGTCTTCCCTTACCTGGACGATTGGCTTCTGACTACTTCCATCAGGGAACAGTTGCACAGAACCATGGAGGCCGCTTTCACCTTGTTTCAGGATCTGGAGATCACCTTGAATCTCCCCACATCCTTCCCTTGGCCAAGCCAGAGGCTTCAGTACATCAGGGCAGTCTTGGACACCGCCCAAGGCAAAGCTTTTCTGCCTCCAGGCAGGGCAGAATGCCTTCAGGCACAGGCTCAACTGATCTCATCGTTTCGCCAGGTCCCGGCCAGGTTCTTTCTAAGGCTGCTGGGACACATGGTGGTAGCCATTGCAACGGTTCCCCTGGCTTGCCTGCACATGAGGGCGGCCTAGTGGAATCTTTGGGTGCAGTGGGATCAGTGCACAGACGATTTGGAGCAACTGGTATCGGTCTCCAACCCTGCACGTTAGACTCTGGCATGGTGGTTGAACCCCTCCAACCTCTCAAAAGGTGTCCACTTTCGGACAGAGTCACCTCGTCGGATCTTGACCATGGACACGGGCCAGGGCTGGAGCACCTATATGGCAGACTGTCAGACTCAAAGGACTTGGTCCCCACAGGAGCAGCAACTCCACATCAGTGTTTTGGAGATGCGGGTGATCCTTTATGCCCTGCAGGCCTTTCAGACAAACCTGCTCCTGGGCCCTTGTGTGATCCAGATGGACAATATATCTGGTCTTTTACATAAACAAGCAAGGTGGAGCACACTTTTAACCCCTCTGCAGGGAGGCCGTGAGAGTCTGGTATTGCGCCATAGAGCATCACCTGGACCTGACTACTGTCCATGTTCCAGGCATTCTAAAAACCTTGGCCGACAGGTTAAGCTGATCTCTATCCAAGGATCACTAATGGGAACTTCTTCCCTCCGTGGTCGAAGATCTCTTCGACAGGTGGGGCCATCCTGAGCTGGACCGCTTTGCATTCCCATTCAATGCAAAACTGCTCAGTTTCTGCTCGCTAGATCCAGGACCTGGTGTTTTCTGGTGAGACGTGTTGTCCCTGTCCTGGACAGGAAGGTTTCTGTACACCCTCCCTTTCCATTACTGCAAATAGTTCTTCTCAAGTTACAGTCAGAATGAGCAGAGATGATCTTAATAGCCCCTTACTGGCTGTGCCAGATATGGTTTCCACTCCTCCAGCAACTGGCAGTGAATCCTCCAATCCCCTTGCCCCTGTGCTCCAACTTGCTCTCCCAGGAGCAGGGCACTCTGGTCCATCTGGACTTCAAGTCTCTCCATCTCCATGCATGGCTCCTGCGGACTTAGCAGTTGGCTGATTTGGGGTTTCTTCCTGGGTGGCAGATATTCTAGTAGCAGCCAGGAAACTTACTAGAGCCACGTAATCTATGAAGTGGAAGCGATTCTCTATATGGGCCACTGCTCATCACCTGGATCCCTTCACCTGTCTGGTGAATCTAGTTCTAGAGTACCGCCTTTCCCTGTTGGACTCAGGTCTGGGTTACTCGTCACTGAAGGTGCATTTATCCACCATCTCTGTGTACCATGCACCTATTGAAAGCAAGACTCTTGCCCAGCTGGATCTTTCACGCACCTTCTTGTGGGGCATACTGTATCTGACATCTCCCTTCAGGGACCCTGTCCCTCCATAGGATCTTTTATTTTAGAGAAGCTTACTTTGCCTCCTTTTGAGCCTGCCACAAATTGCAAGCTTTGTTTTCTGTAATGGAAAGTGTTGTTTTTAGTTGCTATTACTTCTCCTCAAAGGATTTCCAAGCTCCAGGATCTGATGTGTAAAGAGCCTTATTTCGTTTTCCACAAGAGCAGGGTGTCCTTGTGGACTAATTCTCAGTTTTTATCCAAGGTGGTGTCCGAGTTTACACTGAATCAAGACATCCACCTGCCTGTTTATTACCCAGAGTATTCAAATCTAGGGGAGGCCTTACTTCATACTCTGGATGTCCGCCGGGTGCTTCGCTATTATTTGGACTGCGCCAGTGCCATTAGAAAATCTGATCAGTTGTTTGTTTCATTCTCACCCCGGGGTCCTTTACTATCAGTAACAATATGCAGTTAGCTGACTGGGTTGAACTGCCTTGGAGGTGGAGATTATAATAATGAATCTAATGAATTAACCAATCAGGAGGAGAGAGCTTGAGGGTGTGCTCAGGAGAGCCTGCCTAGAAGGCACCAGAATGTTTTCTCCGCTGACTAACACTGCCTCTGGGGTGCTCTGTCTTTTGGCCAAGAAAAACCCTCTTGGCTTTGTTGGTAGCTATAACTTTTACTTTTTGTTATTTTCTTAGTGTGCCGAATGTTGAGTTTATTTTTTCTCGGTTGCCCTCGGTTCCCAGGAACTACGTTTTACGTCAGAACCCACGGCCCCCTGCAGTTCCCTCCTCTATTTTCTGAATAAAAAATGTATTGCATTTGTGTTTTTTCGACGGTTCCTTTTGGTATTTTAACCGCGGTTCCCTTTTTTCAGTGGGAACTGACTGTGGCACGTGGACAGCTGGTTCTGATTTCAGTGATGTTTCTTCTGCAATATAAAATATGTAAAGGAGTGTCTGTCAGAAAAAAATGCTGTCTTGCTGAAATTGACACATCAAAACCCCCCAAGGATCAGTTCAAAGGACAGGAGGTAGCTTAAACTGCAGATATCTGAAATGCAATTACTTTAAGTTTTCTTTGAAGCCCAAGAAATAAACTATCCATTCATGACGTCCTCAGGGAAATCATTTGATTTGCACTAGGTGTCATGAAGGAATGAGAATATGCATGTGTTGGGGTGTCTCCCAAGATAGCTAGTGATTACATCAAAGAGACTTTGATGTCTGTGTGGAGCAGGTTTCAGACTAAATGGGGAAGTCCAATATGCATTTGTTTGGACTGTCATCCCAGGAAGCCAGGAATTATGTCAAAGTGCCTTTGATGTCTGTGTGAAGCAGATCACAGACCGGTTTTGGCAAGTCACATGAAGAGAGGAGATTCCTTTATGTCACCCATTATTTTTTTAAATATCTTAGGACATCCTGTGTTATAAAAAATAAATTTTAATACACCAAGGCGGAGTTAGATGACCTCAGAGAGAAGGCCGGCTCAAGACTACTTTTAAATATTCTGAGCAGACCTTACAGGGAGACATTCATTTTCTGACTGAGAGAGGAACATCGAAGCACTGAAAGATTAAGAAAGTAAGAATACAATTAGCTAAGACCAGTCTGAGTGCATGGGTTGTAGGAATTTGCACCTTCAAACCTGTTTTGTTTTTAAGATTGTGTGGGGATATATTGTTCTGTATTTTACTGTTTTCCTGTTTTACCTATTTTAAAGTAAAAATATGTAATTTAAAAACAGAAATTGCCTGGTGTGCCTTGACACTTCTTTTTATGTAAGTGAAGCTTAGATGGTTATAGTTGACACTGTGCATGAGCTTATTGTGGTACCAAACTGGGAAAACAGATAAGAGTTCTCTAGGTCTTGCATAGAGTTCTAAGGGTTCATTTTATAATACCCGGTTAGGTGCCCGTAGGCAAAGATATCTGGCCACCCAAAGACAGAATTATCTGAGCCCGACAATTGGGTACGCTAACAAGAGGTTATCCGTTTGAATCCCTCCAGAACTTGGGACAAAGGTGACTCAAACCCACAAAACAGACAAGAGGAGTACCTTGGCCTGTTAACTGTTCACAGTTCTACACTCAGAGGTTAGCACTTTGGGAGTAGAGGGCTGACCTGCTGAGTGGGTTTGTGACACTGAGGTTTTCTTGTTTTTTTCTGTAATTTTTGTTACTAAAAGTCATGGTTCTTTACCACGAGAGAACCAATCACATTTCTTTACCTTGCCCTATTGGGGCTTCATTTTTTCAGGGTTTTTGTTAATTTTGGCATGACAGAAACCCCTAAAAAGAGGACTGGACCCACAGGTTTTAAAAATTGTTTGAAGTGCCACAGGATAGTGGCTAAAGCTGATACCCACGACCTGTGTTTAAAGTGCTTGGGTCCAGATCACTTTTGTATACTTTGCTCTAAATTTTGCCCAAAGACCTTGAGAAGTAGAGCTAAGAGATTAAGGATTATGGCTGAAGAAGGGTCTTCCTCTGTACCTAAACGAAAATCCAAGGCTACTGATGAGGGGCCTTTTAAAAATTGAAAGACAAATCAAGGTGCTGATGAAGCATCTTCAAAACTTGAGAATAATAATAATAATAATAAATGTGCTGATAAAATGCCTTCATAAGAGAAAAATAAAAATAAAGGTGCTGATGAAGTGCCTGGCAATTTTAAGGCTCTTAAAAGCACTGATGAAGTGCCTGGTAAATCTAAGCCTTCAAAAGGTGCCAATGCAATGCCTACAAATAAAAGAAAAGCTGATAAGGTCACTGATGACGTGCCTTCCAAAAAGCCTTACAAAGAAAAGCATACCACTGCCCCTCCCAGGTTGAACTAAGGTGAGGCATCAGTGGGCAAAAAACATAAAGAGAAAACAAAACACACAGAACTTCGGGGTGCTCCCAGATATTCAAGGAGACTTACCCCCTGTGGAAGAGATGGCTAAAGTATGGCATCTGTATCAAACTCTTCTGGGGGAATGGGATCCATTTTTAATACCCCTGCCTTGCCCAGGCAACCTCCCAGTTTAGCTCCCTTAGAGGCATGAGCCTATACTGGTGAGGATTATGATGATTTATTTATTTGTCTTTGTTGACTGGGTAAGTGCACTAGACAGATTCTGCCTATTTTCAGGCACGACCCGGGGGAAGGGAATACAGATGAATGCCAACTGACCTTGAACCAGATTAAGCTGTTGATGGTATTTTTAGCGAATAATTATAATGATTATTATGTTAATGATCCTGACGATGAATCAGAGGGGAACCTAGAACCTGATGTTTCCCCTGATTCACATTTTGTAGCTTCTCCAACAGATCAGGAGGATACCTTGTCTATGCCGACCTTTCTGCAACACTTGGTAAACACCCTAGACCTTCCCTCGCAGGAGTCCACTCTAGAGGAGGAGGAGGATGACCAATATTACAGAGAAGTGGTGGGTCTCCCTCCTCTAAAGAAGCTGTACCCCTTATCTATAAGCCTTTTAGGAAGTATACAGTGAAACTACTCCAGACACCTACTCCCCTGCCTGGAGCAGACAAAAGAATTGACAAAAAGTACTAGCTCTTCAGATCTGACACTGAGTTTGTGTATGTACACCCCAACCCTGAGGGGGTAGTACAACGGGCAGCCTGTGACAAAGCCAATATTCCTCTCTCCTCTTAACCCCCTGAGAAAGAGTCAAGGAGACAGGACTTCATGGCTAAGAAGTCCTATACTTCAGCTTCTCTTCTTCTGCACCTTTCTTCATACTTGGCATATACAGCCAAGTGTTAACATGCCCTTTGGAAATCAGTCCTGGCTATAGCACAACCAAAGCACAACCTAGACCCCCCCGCTCTCTTTTCTTGCCCACCCTTCTGACAGTGGACTCTGTCCAGCCTCTGATTTCCTCCCGATCTCTGTGCCACCCTATCTATTTTTTCCCCCTACCCATCCCCTAGTCCCCCTGAGCCACCATACAGTCCCTGATCTCGGCTCAGGTGCCATGGCTCTTACCTCGGCCTGCGTTTTGCCCTATTATCCCTCCCCCCAAATATCTGAACCTAAGATAGTACCTAGCAATTGCCTCTAATGCTATGATTCTTGATCATAATGTTGTATATAATGTAACACAGTATACTCACTATGTATATGAACTGTACCTGTCCTAAACACCTGTATTCGGTTGTCTGTTATATGTACTTTATTTTCACTGTATTTGACATGGAGCCTTTGTAAAGGAGTCTTTGACTCAAAGGATTGTAATTCCGAACAACCAAATAAAAAATAAATAAATAATTCTGAAGCTATGGTTCAGGACTTGGTGGATACAGCAAAAACTGCCTTGGAAGCAGTGAAGTACCAGTTCCATATGGTAGCTGATAATAATGATGCAGCTTCTAGCGTTACGGCCCATGCCATCTCCTTGAGGCATTTTGCTTGTCTGAGAACAACCAATCTGATGCAGGATACACAGTCCAAAGCTGTGGACTTCCCTTATGATCAAAATATTCTTTTTGGCTCCAGAACAAGACCTATAAGGAAAAAGGTTGATGAGTACAAAACAACCTATCAGAGCAACATGGCCAGAGGGAAGCCCCCTGCTACTGAAAAGCCTTAGAACAAAGGTAACGGGGACTTCCGATGACGTCACGGAGCCGATAGCAGCCAGCTAGAGAGAGCTCTACCTCCCTGAGGCTAATAAAGCCACCAAAATCGTAGAAACCAGCTTAATATTACCAGAAATGGCAACTATCAAGCATGCAAAGGACACCAGAGGTAGATCTAAACTAAAAGATGTCAATAAATGGCTCGATGCAGCAGGATTCAAAACGGCTTGAGGGGACGAAAGTAGAAGCCCTTCCCCTGAGAGCATTCCAGATACAGATGCAGAAACCAATCACTTATCCAGATCCCGGTTTGAGAAACTCTTTACAGAGATCAGAGCAATGAGAGCTGAAAATAGGGCTGAATTTAAGCAACTTAATCAGCAGCTCAAAGGCCTGGAAACGAGACTGGAGGAAGCGGAGACTCGGATAAGTAATTCCGAAGACGATACTACCAAAATGGGCCTAATATTGCAAGCCCTGGTGGAACACACTGAACAGCTCCAAAATAAGTGCATAGATCTGGAAGTTCGCTCGAGAAGAGAGAATATAAGGATACATGGTCTCCCGGAAGGCGCTGAATCAGGCCAGACAATGACTGACTTTATCACAGACTTAATAACCGATGTGTTGCAGCTGCCCTCAGGGTTTCAATTGGGCATAGAAAGAGCGCACAGAGCTCTACAGACGAAACCCCCACCAGAAGCCAGGCCCAGGTCAGTAGTCCTCAAGTTCAACAGTTTTAAAACAAAGGAGGATATCCTCAGGAGAGCTTGGCAGCAGAAAGAGATCAAATACCTCTCCAACCGCCTATTTTTTGATCACGATTATCCAGTGGAAGTTCAGAGGCAAAGATTGAAATATGGGCCCATCCTGAAAGTCCTGAGAGCAAAAAATATTAAATTCAATATACCCTACTCAGCTAGGATCCACGCCTTCTGGTCAGAAGGCATGAAAGTTTATGATTCACCGGAGGAAGTGGGGAAAGCTCTAGTGCAGTGGGGCTGGATGAAAGCAGTGCCGGAGGGGATCGCTGAGCAGGGACTATCTACCCTATGGAAGGCACCCGTGGAATGGCTTGTGGCGCAGAACAAGCAGAAAAGGGGAAGAGGAACCATCACGAATGATTCACGCGTTACAGGAATTAAGGAGACTCAGCGGAGGCTGCAGGGCAATAATACTTTAACGCAGGCCCAGGACTGACATAAGAGTACTTTCAGACAAACTGTAAGATTTTTGATCCAGGGATACGATTGAGGCCTGGAGCAACGTGGCTGTCCAGCGTTTCCCTGCATCTCGTGTCTGTTTATGACGCCCTTTGAATATTATCAGGAGGAAAAAGGACCGCATTGATAACAATCCTGCCGCTCGAATATGAGCATAGCAAAAATCCTTGAAATGTCCGTATGATTTATGCCAGCCTAAATGGTTTAGTTTAATTAGTTGATAAGTACATGCTTGTTGCTGGGGGGTTCTTTAATATGTGAATGGGCTGCCTCGGGGGGGGGGGGGACTATCTAAGCAGGTAGTAAATACTAATTGCTGTGGGAAGGGTACCTGCGGTGGCTTGCTAGAGGCAACCTGACATCCTTTTGAGCGATCTGCACCCTAAGTGGGCAGACTGCAGCTAAAGAGGAGCCTTTTTTCAGTGCTTTCCAACGTAGGCTCCTCGGGAGAACTGCTGCTTAGCAGTGAGGAGTACTGTAGCTCCATCTCCTCTGTCCAGCTACCCTCACCTCCTCCGGGTGGAGAAGCTGAACACACAGAGGTCTCCTGGTGTAAGGATGGCCTCCACTGTGGAAGCTAATTTGTATATAGTTTTAAAGTTATGGAATGCTGTTGCAGCTGAGAAGCTTATTATGTTTTTTTTTTTATTATTATTATTATAAGTGAGAACTACTAGCCAGTAAGACATTTGAAGGGGCAGGAGGGGGATGGGGGGACGAGATAGGCATTATATATACTTAAACTATGTTTTAATGCAAACTATAAAGATGGCTAACTCTGATTTAACAATATTAACCTACAATGTTAATGGGCTAGCATACCCTATCAAACGCTCTCGGGTCTTGTCCTATTTGAAGAAAACCCGAGCGCAGGTTATATTGCTTCAGGAAACCCATATGAATAGGATTGAGCACGGTAAACTGGTGAAATTTGGATTTAATGAGGTGATAGCATCCGAATACCCCAACGGCCGTAGAAGGGGGGGCCACCATACTTATTCCTAGGGCCACGCAATTTGTCCTAAAAGAAAAGTTGGTAGATGGGCAGGGCAGGTATGTAGCAGCCAAAGGCATGTTGGTGGGGAGAGAAAAGATAACTCTGGTGTCATTGTATGCCCCTCCAGGTTCAGACTTCGCTTTTTACCGGGATCTTTTTACTAAAATTCTGGGGTGGGTGGAGGGTCGTTTGGTGATTGGGGAGATCTTAATTTGAGATTAAATCCCAGACTGGACTCCTCGACTCAACTGCCGAGAAAGGAGAGAGGAGTGGCTCAGAAGATGGCCATTTTTTTGGCAGATATGGGCTTGGTGGATGTCTGGCGGGCCCTGAATGGCAGGTGTAAACAATACACCTTCTTTTCGCCCCCTCACCAGACGTTTTCCAGGTTAGACTATTTCATTACCACCAGGGAAACTCTGGAAATATGCAAATCCTCAGAGATTGGGGCATCTCCGCTCTCAGACCACAACCCAGTATATATGAGGCTGAAAATAGGTCCCCTCAAAAGCTCTAAATTCTGGAGGCTGAATACCTCTCTCCTTCAGCTGAAAGAGGTACAAGAAAAGATTTCTCAGTCCATCGAGCAGGCTATTCTAATGAATCAACAACCCGAAATATCACCTGCTATTCTTTGGGACACAATTAAGGCCATAGTCAGGGGGACCCTGGTGGAATTTTCATCAAGATTGAAGAGAAACAGAGAGAAAAGGCGTATTGAGTTGCAGGAACAAATTCACAGTCTGGAGCAACTGCAATTCCAAAATCTAGACAGAGAGAGGGGTAAACTTGTACGAAAACTAAAGGAGGAATATATCAAGATCCTTGACTATCAGATAGAACAACGGCTCATTTACTTAAGACAGAGGTATTATGAGGGAGGTCTTCAGGCCCAGAAATTGCTAACAAGTCGCCTCCGACAATTTCGGAGCAGAGCGACGATCTCCAAAATAAAAGACTCAGAGGATACACTACAAAACCGAAAACATAGTGGAGGCATTTACAAAATACTATGCAAAGCTTTATAAAAGTGGCCCCAAGCCAACAGAGCAGGAAATCAATTCCTTCCTGTCCCCCTTGGGGTTGCCCAAATTGACCCTCACACAGGAGACCTTAAGCCATCCTTTCACGGAGGCTGAGGTGAGGGCTGAAATTGGGAGAATCAAACCGCAAATGTCCTGCACGGATGGATCCTCAGTGAGTTCTATAAGAGATTCAAAGACCAGGTTTCCTCTGCTGTGTAGGGCGATAATGATCTCAGGAGACACCGGTTCAATGCCCCTCGTGGATGAGGCGCATTATCTCGGTGATCCCGAAGCCGGCCAGGGACATAACTATTTGTGGGACTTACCGCCCGATATCAATATTGAATGTAGATTATAAGATAATGGCGGGAATATTAGCCAAAAGAATAGAGGGGGTTTTACCAGACTTGATTCATATAGACCAGGTGGGTTTTGTCCCGGGCCGTCAGACCCTGGATAATGTCCGCAGAACAATTAACATAATAGAAAAAATGCAGGCCACCAAAAAATCAGCGGTTATTATGAGCCTGGATGCCGAGAAAGCCTTCGATCAAGTGTCATGGGAATTTTTGTGGGCTTCCCTGGTCGGCTTCGGGTTCCCGAAGACCCTTCTTAACATAGTAACCAAAATGTATACCTCTCCAGTGGCTTACGTGAGAGCCAATGGGTATGTATCGAGGCCATTTGATCTTACCAGAGGCTCCCGCCAGGGCTGCCCGCTGTCACCGCTCCTATTTGCCCTCTATATAGAGCCACTGGCTCGGAGTATCAGGGCTAATGGAGGAATAGAGGGGTTTAAGTGGGGCAACACGACACATAAAATTGCACTTTATGCGGATGATATCTTACTTTACCTCACTCAGCCGGAAGAATCACTCCCGAAAGTATTTCAGCAAATTGAAACTTACTCTAAATTGTCGGGTTACAGACTTAATTGGACAAAAACCGAGGTCTTAGCCATTAATGTGGATGTATCCCAGGGAATAAGATTAAAATACCTCATGCAATGGGACTGTCACACTATTAAATATTTGGGGGTCCGGATAGGTCCTTTCCCTAAAAATCTTTTTAAGGATAATTTCTTCCCTCCTTTAGTGAAAAGAGTCTGGGTAGATATAGAGAGGTGGTCACTTCTACCGCTCCCCTTTTACTCCAGACTTCAAGTAATTACGACCAATATATTGCCTAGATTCCTCTATCTGTTCCAAGCTGTTCCATGTATTATCCCACAGAAGGTGGTAGGGGCCTGGCAAAAAAAAATGATGGGGTTTCTCTGGGCAAAATCCCATCCCAGGATATCTAAAAAAGTGTTAATATTACCTAAGCATTGTGGAGGGAAGGCCTGCCCGGATCTATATGAATACTGGGTGGCAGTGCAAATGAAAAATGCTCTGTTGTGGTCCCACCCCACATATAAAGCGCATTGGCAACAAATGGAGCTCTCCACAGTAAGTTCCCCTCCTCTAACAGCTCTCTTATTCTTTCCACCTGCACAAATTGATATATCTGCCTTTAGAAGCTCATACAATACAAGTTACCTTACACGGATGGATCCAGGGCACCAGGCAGGGTTGTACAGCCAAAAATCTATGGAAGTACAGATGGTGGTACTATGATGTGGAATTTGTCTGCCGCTTTATATAGATGGTATGGAAGGCAGATGGGACGGGGGGTAGTGGCAGCATGGCAGCTTATGAGAGGGCCTGATATCTTGCCCTTTGAAACCCTTCGGGCTAGGTACAGTTGGTCACCAGGGGATCATTTGTTCTATTTTCAGCTTTGGGATTATCTAGCCAAAAAATTAAGGCATAATATGTCGTGGCTTGACGAGAGACCATATCCGAGGGTGTTTGAGCAAGTCTGGGAGTGTGACCATGGAAAGGCGATCACGATGTTATATGGCAACAGGATTGCAGACTTAGCATACAACACAAACAGCACTCAAGGGAAATGGGAAAAAGAACTGAGGATAATATTAAGCTCTAAAACATGGGGCATAGTATTTCGAAACACTTGGAAAACAACATCATCACCAGGGTGGAAGGAATATGCCTGGAAGGTAAGGATCAGGTATTTTTATACACCGGAAAAGCTCAGTAAAATGAGAACACAAGTTCCAGCACACTGCTGGAGGGAGTGTGGGGAGACTATAGCTGACCAGGCCCATGTGTTCTGACAGTGCCCGGGTATTTCTGACTTCTGGTCTGATGTGACTAAACACCTGGCCGCTTTGTTTGGCCTGACAAAGATGTTAGACCCCGAGCACTGTCTGCTAGGTCTGTGCCCAGATGAAGCCGTGGGTAAGGATGCTCGATACCTCTGGTCCATTTTGTTAATCTCTGCCTTGAAATCCATAACTAAGAGATGGCTACAGAATTTACCTCCCACAGTACAGGACTGGTTGGATATAATTAGCCAGATCCGACAAATGGAAAGAATAACATATACTATAAATCATGAGGGGAGTGCATATGATGTTAGATGGAATAGATGGGAGCTATATATAGACGGAATGACCTGAAGCTAAGAACTGGAAGGTATATACTTCTATCCCTCCCTGCCTCCCCCCTTTTTTTTTTTCTTCCCCCCTTCCCTTTCTTTTTCCCCCCATGTTCCCCTCCCCATGGCCCACCCAATTTAAGAATTTTTTTTTTCTAATTTCCTCTTTTTATCTAAGAATGAATGTGAGGAATGTGTGCTTGTTCCTGATTATTGTAACACCCCCCTTCTTTAGGATGACTTGTTCATGATGGCAGTAGAAAGAATTAATTCAACTGTTAACACCTGTTCCACTTGGGATTTTTTACTTCTCTCCCTGCTTTTCTTTTTAAAATTTTCTTGATAATGTAATCAGTTTACCTTTTTATCAAGCCTAGGTATATTTTTTTATTTTTCTTTTCTTTTATGTTTAATTGAAGAAAATAACAGTATAATTAGAATGTTAATATATCCAATTAAGATATCAATTGTAAAATGTCTATCTGATTGACTAAATGGTAATGTATAAAGGAAAAAAATGAATAAAATTTAAGTATAAAAAAAAAGAACAAAGGTAACAGGGGCAGGGGTACCACTCTGGACCCTTCTTCTCCTTTCCTGTGCAAGTTGATTATAGTCAAACGAGGGAGTTCTACAGAGGAAGAGGCAGGAGAGGACAGAGGAAAAGCTCCTGCCTCTCAGCCCAAGCCCTGACTTCAAGGCCCAGGTCCTCTCCCCTCTGCCTGTGGGGGGCAGGCTCTCCCATTGCCTCCAATCCTGGACTCTCATCTCTTTAGACAAGTGGGTACTGGAGGTAGTGGAAAAGGGCCTACCTCTGCAGTTCAAAAAGCTGCCAGCCCTCAGGCACTCTTGACTGTCAAAACCTCTAACTCCAACACAGAAACTTCTGTTGGAATTGGAGGTAAAGCACCTCTTGGCAGCAAAAGTGGTGGCAAGAGCACCCTTGTGCTAGCAGGGCAAGGATCTCTATTCCAGATACTTTCTGACTCATGAAAAAAAAGGGGAGCGGCGACCTGTTCTTGACCTCAGGTACTTGAACAAGCATCTCCTCAAACCAAAATTCAAGATGATCACCCTAGGGATGGTAACACATTCCCTTCAACAGGGAGACAGGCTAGCTTTCGTGGGTCTCAAGGACACCTATTTCCATATTCCTATAAGGCAGTCCCACAGATAGTTTCTGAGGTTCAGACTTCCTTCAGGGCATTATCAGTTTGCAGCCATACCCTTCAGCCTAACATCTACTCCAAGGGTATTCACCAAATGTCTGGCTGTCGTGGCAACACATCTCAGAAAACAGGGGATCACAGTCTGTCCCTATTTGGATGACTGGCTCATAGTGGGGAAAACTTCTCTACAGGTAAAAGAGGCACTTTCCCAAACACAGGACACTTTACATTCCCTGGGCTTTCTCATAAATCAGAAAAAATCCCACATGGTTCCAACTCAGACTCTTACTTTTATAGGGGTGCAGTTGAATACTCAGCTAAGCAGAGCTTTTCTTCCACCAGAAGGAATTCAGAATTTTCTGTCGTTGGCAGTCTCCTGTGTCCTAGGCCAGCCAGACACTTCTTAAGGCTCCTGGGGCATGTGGCATCCATGACTGTTGTGGTCCCAGGAGTCAGATTCAGAATGAGAGACATACAGTACAATCTGCGCTCTTACTGGTCCCAGAAAAGCCATCCTCTGTCCAAACTGGTTCCAGTAACAGAGGCACAACTTCAGGCCTTACAGTAGTGGAAAGAAATACCCAAACTTTGGGTAGGAATTCCCTTCTAAGCTCCCTTACTCACAAAAATCATTACCACAGATGCATCTCTACTGGGGTGGGTGCTCATCTGGACAGCTCTTCTGTCAGTGGCACATGGACCCCAAAGGAGTCAACATGCCACAGCAGCCTGTTAGAACTTAGAGCCATCTACCTAGCACTGAAAGCCTTTGCTCCACAAATCAAGGTCCACACAGTGCAAATCAGAACAGACAATACCACTGCTATGTTTTACATAAACAAGCAAGGAGGCACGAGATTGAGTTTGCTGTGCACAGAGGCCATGAGAATTTGGGTCCCTGGCGTACTCCCTAGATGCCAGTCTATCAGCTGTACACCTACCGGGCAAGGACAATACCCTGGCAGATGTCCTCAGTCGCATCAGCCAAGGGCACAACAAATGGACTTTCAACACACAGGTCCTTTCCACAGTCTTCAGAAGGTGGGGCACTCCAGAAGTGGATCTGTTTGCCTGTCATCTCAACCATCAACTTCCTCTGTACTGCTGCAGGCCTCCTGCCCTAGGAACCCTCCCAGCAAACGTCCTCTCTCTGGATTGGTCAGGGAAGTTCCTATATGCCTTCCCTCCATTTCATCTAATTTTCAGGGTACTTCTGAAACTCAGGAGTTCAACCAGCAACAATAATTCAAACAACTTGAAGTCTTGCTGTATTCTTGACATATGCATTTAGGTCCTGCCTTTCAACTGCCCCGGAGAACAAAGAGTTAAACTTTCCATGGCCAGCATGGAATGTTCACCACGAGCTCGGTTGAAGCCCCTGTCTGCTGTTGTTCAAACTGCAACCATCAGATTCTTTACTCCGCCTCACTGAACAGTTGCTCCGGAGATTTCTCCTGTTGCTCGGTTCAAAAAGTCAGTTGAAGTATCGGTTTTTGCAGTCAGTTTCTACCGCTTAGTTGGTTCAAGTCTCTGTCTGTGGTACCGTGAGTACTAGATAGGTTTTTTGTTTTGTTTCTGTGTGGAACTTGTAAATTGTGGATCGGATCAGCTGAACCGATCAGTTTGAGGTAAAAAAAAGTTTGTGCTTGATTTATAGTGTGGTAACTGGTCTGTATCGGTTCTAAAAAAAGTGGATTTTATTACTTTTTTTCCAAGACCCGTGACACAGTCAGGAACCGATAGGGGAGTCTTGCCTGGTGGATTGCCGAAAAAAGGGTAAGTTTTGGATAGGATTGGCCATGTCTGAGAAACCCAAGAAAAAAAACGGGCCCACTGGGTTTCAACACTGCAGTGTGTGTGGGGAAGTCTTTGCCAAGGCTGATCCCCACACTACCTGTGTTTATTGTCTGGGGTTTGACCACCTTGATTCAGACTGCCAAATTTGAAAGAATTTTCCCAAATCTACCCTGGAAAAGAGATTAGGTAGACTGAGGGAAAGGGAGGACGAGAAGTCTGCTGACCCAGATGGCCAGCCCGGTTTGGTTCCAACCGAACCAGAAGGAGTGCCCTCTGACCAGGCGATACTTCTTCAGGCAAAGGAGAGGCGATTCTGAGAGTGGTTCGGTGAAAAGAAAGAGAAAAGATAAATCGTCTGGTTCGGACCCAGAAATTCATACTCTGACCGCCGATGAGATAGCGAAGGCGATAAGTATAGTACAATCGCTTACTTCAGTTCCGACCGAATCAGCACCATCTGGCAGGGGCTCGGTTCGGTCGGTTGCCCCGGTTCCGGATTATACTTTGGAAGAATTTTATGAACCGGAGGAGGAGGGAGAGTATGAGGATGATTATGGTGATTATGAAACTCTGGATGTGCCTATTGACCTGGACATCTCCCTAGACATACCTTCAGGTGTTTCTCCTCCTAGGCTTTCTGAGTCCCCTTCTCACTATATGTTTTACAAAAAAGTGGCTGAGACCCTCCAGCTCCCTGTGGAGGAAGCAGCAGAGGATCAGGAGGAGCCTGATTATGTTGAGATGATGGACATCCCAGAGTCCAGGAGACTGTCTATTCCCCTCCACAAATCCTTTGGGAAACAGACACATAAAATCTTTAAGTCTCCTAATTCTATATCTCCTGTGGACAGACGAATGGACAAGAGGTACACTCTCTCAGGCTCAGACACGGAGTTCCTTTTCCAGCAATGCAGCCATGTTGGGGTAGTGCAGGCTGCTGCCTGTGATAAGGCAAATATTCCCTTGGCATCACACACCCCCAGACAAGGACTCCAGGAAGATTGATGCCATGGCAAAGAAACAATACATGGCAGCATCTTTGGGACTCGGGCAGGCTAACTATATGGCCTATACAGCTAGATACCAGAAGTCCAGGTGTGACACTGTGCTGGCTCTGGCTAATCTGGCCCCTGACCAGCTTGCCAAGGAGCTGGAGCTGCAGATGGGATTGAGGCATCTAAAGTACAGTTTCATGCTGCTGTGGACTCCAGTGATGTTTCATCAAGAGTCATGGCTACATCTGTGACTCTTCGGAGGATGGCTTGGCGCAGATGTACTAGCCTCTCACAGGATATCCAGACTAAGGCCATGGATTTTCCTGTAATTGGTAATTCTCTATTTGGGGAGCAGACAGAGAACTACATGAAAAAGATGGATGAGTACAGGACCACTTACAGGAGTGCTCAGGCCAAAGAAAGGCAAGCAACTCCTCAAAGGCAGCAGTATAGGGGCTGGGGCAGGCCTTTCCAAACGCCTTTTTACCAAGCCCAGGCCTCCTCTTCTTTTTCACAGAGGGGGTTCTTTAGAGGGAGAGGCAGACGGGGGATGAGCAGGCCTGCATCCACCCCTCAGCCTAAAGCCCCTGCCAAGCAGACACCCTGATCGGTCTGCCCGGGCCGATTCTCCCATACCAGTAGGGGGCAGGCTGGCTTACTTTGTCCAGGACTGGAAGTCTCTTACATCAAACAAGTGGGTCCTGGAGGTAGTAAGCCGGGGACTGGTTGTCAGCTTCAAAAAATTTCCCAATATGAGAACCAGGTCCTTTCAACCTGCAAATCTCTCAGAGACCCTTGCCTTAGAGGCAGAGGATTCTTCTCTCCTAGCTCTCAGAGCTATAGAGAGGGTTTCCACCCTACACAAGGGCAAAGGATTGTACTCCAGGTACTTCCTAACCTCCAGAAAGACAGGAGAATGGTGGCCCATCCTGGACCTAAGATATCTGAACAAACACCTTTTAAAGCCAAAGTTCAAAATGGTGACTCTGGGAATTATCCTTCCCCCTCTAAGGCCAGAGGACTGGCTAGCCTCCCTGGACCTCAAAGATGCCTACTTTCACATTCCCATCAGGTGCTCCCAAGAAAGTACCTCAGGTTCGAGTTGCCCTCAGGCCACTATCAATTCAGAGCAATGCCCTTTGGCATAACATCAGTCCCAAGGGTTTTCACAAAGTGCCTGGCAGTAATTGTTGCCTTCCTAAGAAGGCAAAAGATCTCCATCTTCCCATACTTGGACGACTGGCTCGTAGTAGGTCAGTCTCCAGACCAAGTCAAGTCACATCTGCAAGTGACCCAGCAGGTGCTCACTTCCTTAGGATTCCTTCTCAACCTCCCAAAGTCAGTTCTTGAACCAGTACAGCTTCTCACCTTCATGGGTGCAGAACTGGATACAGTAAAAGGCAAGAGCCTTCCTTCCCTGGAAGGGCAAGGACCCTATGGAACTGGCCTCTTCATTCACCCTTCAGGTGTCTCACCAGCAAGGCATTTCCTTCAGCTACTGGGCCACATGGCAGCTTCCACAGCAGTAGTCCAAGGGACAAGATTCCAGATGAGGGACATTCAGTTCCACTTAAGAGCCTTCTGGTCCCAAAGAAAGGATTCCCATACCAAACTAGTCCCAGTGACTCGCACCCTAATCCAAGCCTTGCAGTGGTGGCAGGATCAGGACAATATGAGACAAGGGGTTCCATTTGTCACTCAGTCTCATTCAGTGATACTCACCACAGATGCTTCCCTGCTGGGCTGGGGAGCCCATTTGGGGGATCTTACCACCCAACGACTGTGGTCACCTCAGGAATCTCTGCTTCACATCAATCTCTTGGAACTCAGAGCAGTATTTCTGGCACTGCAAGCTTTTTCCAAATCTGTGCAGAACAAGGTGGTTCAGGTCAGAACAGACAACACCACCACCATGTGGTACATCAACAAGCAAGGAGGCACTCGGTCTATGGCCTTGTGCACAGAAGCAATGAAGTTGTGATCCCTGGCCTATTCCCTGCAAACCTCTCTGATAGCAGTTCACCTCCCAGGGAAGGACAATGTCCTAGCAGATGCACTGAGCAGAATATCCCAGGGCTATCACAAATGGGCCCTAGATCCCCTAGTTTTGAAAGTGATTTTCTCGAGATGGGGCACATCAGAGACAGATCTTTTTACAGCCCCAGACAATCACCAACTTCCTCTCTTTTGTTGCAGACCCCCAGTCTTGGGCTCAGTCCCCCTGGATGCTCTGATTCTGAACTGGGAAGGGAAATTTCTGTATGCTTTTCCTCCTTCCCTCTCCTGTTCAAAGTGTTAGTCAAGATAAGGTCACAACCATGCAAAGTGATTCTGATTGCTCCAGACTGGGCCAGACAGCCCTAGTACCCCCTGTTGCTGTCCGTAGCAGTCCACCTTCCCCTGTCTCTTCCCAGGAATTACAACCTGTTGATATCCTCTCAGGGGAGGATTTGGTACCCGAATCTTCAGTCTCTCAATCTCAAAGCATGGCTCTTGAAGAGTTAGAGTTTGCTGATCTGCATCTTTCCCAAGGGGTTCTGGATATCCTCAAGGCTTCTCGAAAGCCTTCCACCAGAAAGACTTACAACTCCAAATGGAAAAGATTCAGCATTTGGTGTTCTAAGAAGAATATTTCTCCAGACTCTGCTGAATTGCCTACGGTTCTGGATTATATGGTCCATTTTAATGGCCTAGGCCTCAGACCAGCTACCCTTAAGATACACTTGACAGCTGTTTCTACTTTCTTGTCAGTAGGCAAGCCTTCCTCTCTATCTTCCCATCCTGTATTTTGTAAGTTTTTCAAGGGGATTGCTTCACACTTTAGGGATCCTGCTCCTGCTTGGGACCTTAATGTTTGCATTGCTCAGCTTATGCAATCCCCCTTTGAGCCTTTGTCCTCAGCAGAGCTTAAGTACTTGACCTGGAAAACTGTGTTTTTGGTAGCCATTACCTCTGCCAGGCGTATCAGTGAATTGCAAGCCCTGTCAGTGGAATCTGATTTCATCTCTTTCAATAGAGATAGAGTGGTCCTTAGAACTAACAGAAAGTTCTTACCTAAAGTGGTTTCAGATTTTCACTTCAACCAGTCTATATCTCTCCCTGTTTTCTTCACTGACCATTCCTCCTCTGGAGAGAGAGGATGCTACACAGCTTGGATGTTAAAAGAGCCCTTAGCTACTACATAGAGCGTACCAAGGGTAACAGGTTTGAATCCCTCCAGTTGTTCCTTATGTATGGAGAAGTTGGTAAGGGCAAACCTGCCGCTAAGAGATCTATTGCCAGGTGGATTGTTTCTTGTATACAATTCTGCTATGAAAAACTGGGTAGAACTCCACCCTCAGGCCTGAGGGCTCATTCCACTAGAGGTACAGCTGCTTCCCTGGCTGCTGCCAGGGATATTCCTGTATTAGAAATTTGCCAAGCAGCCACCTGGAAAATAGTCTATACTTTCACCAAGCATTACTTCCTCTGGATATCCCGGCTAGGAGTGATGCTCGGTTTGGCACAGCAGTACTCAGAGCTTGTTCCCTAAAGTAGGTTCTGTCCTCCTCCATGGAGGTACTGTTTGGTAAGTTCGTATATAAACAGAATACAGCAAGACTTTATGTTGTTTGAAGAAAAAATTACTCACCTTAGTAATGTTGTTTCTTCTAATGGAGTCTTGCTGTATTCTGACCTCCGCCTCCCCTCTCAGAACCTAGATTTTAAGATGTGGGTGGGCAGGAGCAGTGTTGGCACCTTAGGGGTGTCCTTTTTTCACCCTCTTTTGGTTTGGGTGAGGGGTTGTGTTTTTGGATGTGTTTTGTTTTTGGGTTTCTTGACTTGAGTCTTCCTTTTGAAACCAAAAGCCCTATTATATAGATATATTTGCCAGTTGGCTAGTAAGAGTTTTACAGTTTCCACACAGAACTTCTAGTGAGTATTGCTCGTAAAGATCTGACCATTGCAGTTTGAACAACAGCCGACAGGGGCTTCAACTGAGCTCGTGGTGAGCATTCCATGCTGGCCATGGAAAGTTTAACTCTTTGTTCTCCGGGGCAGTTGAAAGGCAGGACCTAACTGCATATGTCAGAATACAGCAAGACTCCATTAGAAGAAACAACATTACTAATGTGAGTAATTTTTTCTTCTGGTGGCACTGGTTTGGCCAAGGCAACCTTTGTATCTTCTCCTGCCAGCCCTCTCTTATAGCAAATCTATTCGACTTCCCCTTAGTCACTCTCTTCTGACTCTGCCTCAGCTAGAAGCGACTTATACAGACCTGCATTCCCTTCACTTCAAAACTTGACTGATGAGGAGCTTGCGTTCCCTGCCACTCAGTATTCTAAACGAGCACTGAAAATCCTTAGGATGGCGAAAAAGCCCAGCACTAAAAAGTCTTATGCAGCTAAATGGAAAAAAATTTCCCGTCTGGTGCAAGGGGAAACAGATCACTCCTCTCAGAGCATCAGTTTCTAATCTTTTAGACTATTTAGTTGCACCTTCAGGCCTCGGGTCTAAAGGCCTCATCCTTGAAACTTCACCTACTGTAGCTGCAATTTCGGTCTACCTTCCTATTGGAAAGGAAAAATCTGTCTTATCCTTGCCTGTTTTGAAAGTTTTTCAAAGACCTTCTCCACCTTCAGCCTCCAATCAGGGAGCATGTTCCTCTTTGGGATCTTAACCTGTGTATAGCTAAGCTCATGGAACCACCTTTTGAACCCATGGCTACGACTCATTTGAAATATGTCACCTGGAAAACTGTATTTTTAGTAGCCATCACCTCTGCAGGCAAAGAGAATTTCAGAGCTTCAGGCACTCTGCATTGAGCCCAGCTACATTATCCCACACAGGGACAAGACAGAGCTCAGAACTAACAGGATATTTCTACCCAAGGTGGTCTCAGAATTCCACCTTAATCAGTCCCTTTCCTTACCAGTCTTCTTTACTGTAAAATCCCCTCCTGAGGAGCATAAACTCCACAGTTTGGATGTCAAGAGGGTCCTCACTTATTATTTGGATCTCACCTAATAGGTTAGGGGCTCCTCCACACAGTGATTCCTCACCTGTGGGGAAGTAGGTAGAGGAAGGCCAACCACTAAGAGAGCTGTCTCTCACTGGATAGTCTCTCGCATCCAGTTTTGCTATGACAAGACTGATAAACAGTCTCCTGAGGGCCTCAGAGCTCGTTCTACTAGGGGCACTGCTGCCTCTGTGGCAGCTGCAAGATACATTCCCCTTCTGGATGTCTGTAAAGCAGCTAGTTGGAAGACTGTACACACATTCACAAAGCATTACTGCTTGGATGTACAGTCTAGATCTGATGCCAGATTTGGCAAGGGGGTTCTGCAGAGCTTCTTCCCTAGGTGGGTTCTGTACCCGCCTCCCAACCGTACTGCTTTGTAGTTTGGTGATTGTTACTAATGCTAAAGGACCCCTGGGGTGAGAAGAAAAAATTACTCACCATAGTAATCTTGTTTCTTCAATCAATCAATCAAAATCTTTATTTATCTAGGCGGGCACCATTGAGCAAGGCTCATTTGCAAAGTGGACCTGGTAATGAATACATCAAAGTACAGTACAGAAGCAGGTATACAAAAAGCAATACTATGCAAGGAAGAAAATGTATATACAGTGTATACAGTACAGTACAAGGCTGAAATAATAAAAAAAAAAAACAGCATTATTTTGCAGTTGAAATCAGAAGATGTACAATCAACCATAGGCATAGAGGGGTTATAAGCAGAGATCTTTTGAGTGAGGCAGCCGGCAACTACACATATAGGGGAAAGAGGCCTTGTATGGGGTGGCAGGTTAGAGAGGTAAAGAAGAGGAAGGATATATTACCGATGACTGAGGGAAAACTTGGGCTAAAACCACAGAAAGTGATGATGGCTGTCATGTACTTGTTTATTATAATGACGGAGGAGGGGTAGATAATTGGGACACTACTATGGATGGGGTGGGACTTTAGCCGGGCTGGAGCAGACAGGGAAGGGTGGGTGCAGCAGGAAGAGTTAATAGGGAAAGAGTGAGAGCCAGGGGTAGAAACATGGCGAGCGTCAGGATGGAAAAGGGGAGTTGCGGAATTAGTGGGCTAGCGGTGAGGAAAACATTTGCAAGGTGCTTTCATGTAGGGACCGTAGAGCACCTTGAAGATATTCAGGCTAACAGGGCAGCTCAGTTTCAAGTTCCTTTGTAAACCATTCCCCAATGTGGGTAAAGAGAAGCTTAGAGCAGCTTTGCTGAAACGAGTGTTGACCCTTGGAACTTGGAGGGGCAATTAGGGAATAGCTCCTTAGAGTGTAGGTGACTAACACACTCTGGGGAATACAATCTGAGACATATGAGGGGAGCTTGTTGGTCACTGCTCTGAAGGCCCATAGGGCGGCGTTTCTGTTCCTCCTGTAGTGAAGGGAAGTCCAGCCTAACGATGAGTACAGGGAGCAGTGGTGTGTGGAAAGTGGAAGGCCAGTAATGAACCTGATAGCTGTGTGGTAGAGGGTGTCCAACTTAGCCAGTGCAGAGACAGTGCAGTGGCTGTAGAGCAGGTCCACGTAATCTATTAAAGAAAGGAAGGTAGCTTGAACCAGTTGAATCTTGGCCTCCTTTGTGAGCAGGTGGTTAATTCTGTAGAATAATCCTAATCTTTGCCTTAGTTTCTTCTGTAGTTCTTCGAGATGGTCGGCGAAGGAAAGTCTTCCAAGGTGTCCTTTAGCATCAGTAAGCTCCCACCCATCCTCCCCTAGAAATCTCACTGAAATGGACTCTGCTTCTATTTTTTCCAAATTTGTTGTCTTAAACTTTGGGTTTTACTTATAGCAAAGTTTGATTTTTCAATAATTGTTCATGCTGTTGCATGATTTTTAAATCCTGTTGGTTCATACCTTTAATGGGCATGTTCCCAATCTAGCTTCGAATAAATTCAGGTGCCTTCTAGGCAGGCTGTCCGCAGCACACCCTCAAGCTCTCTCCTGATTGGCTGATTCATTATCATAATCTCCACCTCCGAGGTGTTCAACCTATTCAGCTAACTGCATATTGTTACTGATGCTAAAGGATACCTTGGAAGAGAAAGAAGATTACTATGGTGAGTAATTTTTTCTTCTCCCCTAAGAGAGAAGGGGCTCCTGTTTCGAAGGAATGTTTGTCTAAATGGTTAGTCAGTTGCATTGTTTATTGTTACCGTAAGTACGACAAGCCTTTAGTGGTGCCGGTTAAAGGCCATTGTACCAGGGGCATGGCTGTTTCTTTTGCCTCCTCCAGGAATGTGTCTGTTGCTGATATCTGTTCAGCTGCCACTTGGGAGTTCTATTCAGACTTTCATTAGGCAGTACAGTCTGGATATTGTATCTACGCGCCAGTGCGGGCTTTGGACTTGCTGTCCTGCAGGGCCTTCTTTCTTGAGAACCTTACGCTGACTTCTGCCTCTTGCCAGCTGTCCAGGGTCAGTCCTTACACTGCTTGGGACACAGTCCTAATGGTGTTGCCTGCTACAAGAGCCCCCTCAAAGTAAGATGGTACAGTTATGTAAGGAGGATACAATGTGATGAGAGTGCCAGCATATTAGCGTCGAAGTAATGAGCGACTACTTATTGCCAGTGGGAATAATAGTGATCAACACCACAGTGCCTAACAATTGCAGCGACTGACATTTAATTTCTATGACAGGAACAAATAAAAATGTCATTCTATGTGGGGGGCTATGGCACCCATGCCCCGCAACCCCCATTAATAATATAATCAGCTCCGGGGGGGTCATTGGGGAACAGAGGAAATCACGGGAGGGGGACTACACCATGGGGGCTACATGTCTGCAATTGCAGAACGTTGGGGGCAGCCTGTGGGGGAGGGAGAATGGGACTTCCATAAAAATTAAAAACAATTTAAACACCGACAAAAAAACACAACACCATGCCAACCCCGAACCCCAGTCCACCAGCTTCATAGACCATCGCCTTAACTACCATGCCAGATGGCCAGGTGGAAGCAACCCTCCCAAATAAACCCTGTAACCGTATCTTCCTACCTCTACCTCACTAGTAACTACCTCAAACTCTTTTACACTTGCTGTAATTCCCCCTCACTATTTATTTCTACTCGCTACTTCCACAGGCGCTCAAATTGAGTCACCCGTATCATGGGTTACCTTACATAAGAACTTACCGTAACAGTAGATCTTCGAGAGGAGCTCTTGCAGCAGGCGCTGCTTTCCCTCCCTCCCTCCTTCACCCTGTTGACTGCTTCTCCATCACTGTTACTTCGTTTTCCTTGGTGTAAAGGAACCACCTCTGTTCTCCAGTTTCTGTATGTGTCAGGGTCTCAAGCGGGAGAACTGAGGTTGGACTGGGGACTGCCCCTTTTATACTATAGGTGGACATTGGGGGTGGGCTGACATTAGGGGGCAGTCCCCTGCTAATAATTGCTAGTGAGAAGTTTTCCATGGGGTCCTGGTGCCTGCTGGCTTCAGTCCTAACGATGTTGCCTGCTGCAAGAGCTGTTCTTGAAGATCTACTGTTACAGTAAGTTCTTAAGTAACTGTACTTTCCTGTTTCGAGGGAACACTACCAATTCAGGGTATTGCCCTTTGGTTTGTCCTTCATGCTATTTAGTATTTACCAAATGCTTGGCAGTGGTGGCAGCAGCCCTTTGCAGGGAAGGCCTGTATGTCTTAACATACCTGGACAACTGGCTAGTGAAAGCCCACTCCAAGGATCAGTTCCTGCACACCCTAGCTCAAACAAGACAGATTTTCGATGCTCAGGGGGTTACTGTCAGCGTAACCAAGTCTATCTTGACACCTTGTCAACGCTTGCAGTACATAGGGGCAGTCTTGGACACAGCTTAAGGGTCAGCCTTCCTGCCTCTGAACAGGCCCGAACGTCTGATTGTCTAGGCCCACCAGATACACAACAGCTGGTGTGTCTCAGACAGGACATTCCTTTGGCTCCTGGGCATTACGGCAGTGGTCATTGTCACACTACCTTTGGCTAGACTGCACATGAGGATCCCTCAGTGAACCCTAAGAGACCAGTGGGATCAACTCACAGATGATGTAGAACAAAGGGTTCTAGTAACCTGTCCTGTACGCAACGTGCTCAAGTGGTGGATGAAACCCAGCAACCTGTTAAAGAGGGTTCTCATCCTGTGTTAAAGGGGGTTCACATCCTAATCCCCTTCCCTCACCAGATTTTAACAACAGATGCCTCAGGGATGGGCTGGGTGCACACTTAGGGCCCCATCAGACTCAGGGTACATGGACCATAGTGGAGAGCACCTTGCACATAAATGTTCTAGAAATGTGAACATTTCTGTGTGGGCTACAAGCCTTCCAGGCTCATCTGTCCTTGGGTCCTATGTTAGTACAGAGGGACAATGTCAGTGTGATGTATTACATCAACAGGCAAGGGGGGAGCTCACTCTTACCCCCTGTACAGGGAACGATGAGAGTCTGGTATTGCGCTCTGGAGCACAATCTGGAAATGTCAGCAGTACATGTTCCAGGCACCCAAAACGTCTTGACAGACAGGCTAAGCAGGTCACAGTCAGGATACATGAGTGGGAACTACTGACCACTGTAGTAGAAGACCTTTTCGACAGATGGAGTTGTCCAGAGGTGGTGCTTTTTGTGTCCCCCACACAGTGCAAAACTGCTGCTTTTCTGCTGCGTCGCTCCATGGCCTGGAATTTCCTGATGAGATGCATTGTCCCTCTATTGGGAGGGAACATTCCTGTACACTTTTTCTCTCTTCTGTCTAATTCAGAAAGTGCTACTCAGGTTCCAACTGGAGGGAATAACTGTGGTCCTCAGTAGCTCCCCTATGGCCTCGTCAGATTTGGTTCCTCCTACTGCAGCAGCTGGCAATGGAACCACCAGTGCCCCTGCCCTCATGTAAGGGCCTACAGTCACAGGAACAGGGAATCCTGGTCCATTTGGACCTCAGATCTCTTCATCTTCATGCATGGCTCCTGAAAACACAGCCATTGCAGGGTTTGGGGTTTCCCAAAATGTGGCCGACGTCCTGATGGCTGCCAGAAAGCCTTCCCCCAGATCCACTTATTCCATGAAGTGGGAACGGTTTGCTTTGTGGGCTGCCTGTCATCACTTGGATCTGTTTACCTGTCCAGTTAACCAGGTTCTAGAGTATCTGCTGTCCTTTTTGGATGCAGGTCTGCAGTATTCCTCAAAGTGCACTTTGCTGCTATTTCAGCTTTCCGTGTGCTTATTGAGGGTTGTATGGTTGCCCAGCTGGAAGTGGCCTGTACGTTCTTGAGGGGTATTCTACACTTGAAGTCTTCTATCCACAATCCAGTCCCATCTTGGGACCTGAATTTTGTGTTGGAACAGCTTACTTTTGCTCCTTTTGAGCCAGCCGTGACTTGTGGCTTTCGCTTTCTTTCTTGGAAAGTGTTTTTAGATGCAGTTACTTCTGCTCGAAGAATTTCAGAGCTACAGGCTCTAATGTGTGAGCCTCCTTATTTAATTTTCCACAAAAACAGGGTGTCTTAGCGTATTAATCCTAAGTTTTTCCCAATGGTGATGTCTGAGTTTACTTTAAATCAAACCATCCACCTGCCAGTTTATTTTTCTGAGCATGCCAATCCAGGGGAAGCATTGCTCCTTACTGTAGATGTACATAGAATACTCAGGTATTGTATACACCGCATGGAAGACTGCAGAAGGTTCCCGCAGCTTTTTGTTTCATTCGCCCTTGGGAAAGAGGGCGTCCCAGTTTCTAAACAGTGCCTGTCCAAGTGGTTAGTAGACTAGGGGGTTAGTAGGGGGGCAGTATAGCGCAGTGGTTTAAGGCTCTGAGCTGCAAATCTGGTGACATCCAGCAGACCAGACCTGGGTTTGAATCCCACAGTTTCCACTTGCATAATGTGTGACCCTGTGCAAGTCACTTAACTTCCCTGTGCTCTCATGTTGCGCCTGTAAAAAAGCTTTCAGCTTAGTGTCTTACCTGGTTAAATAACTAAAAACAAAACAAACTATATTACTTTCTGTTATAGGAAGTACGGTAAGGAACTTCCTGGAGTTCGTTGTGGTCATTCCACTAGAGGCACGGGCCAGCCACATCTGTTGCCTGTTTCCAAAATGTTTCTGCTGCAGAAATCTGTGCAGCTGCCACCTGCAGTACTGTCCACTTTCACAAAACACTACAGTCTGGACATTGGCCTTTTTTTTTTAATCAAGGTTTTTGGTCCTCGTCGCCTCCTCCCGTCAGCTGGTGATGGGGACACATAATCACTTTTTTTTATTTGTTTTTACAGTTTTCTCCCCTGACCCTCCCGAGGCCCCAGCACATGGCCATGCAAGCATGTGGAGGCACACTTATCACCCCATGGCGTCAGCTCAGCCCCTTCTACCACCCGATACCTTTGCTGCCCCCTCTCTGCCTACAGTACCCACCGGACCGCCAGGCCTCGGGTCTAAAGGCCTCATCCTTGAAACTTCACCTACTGTAGCTGCCACCTGGTGGGAGCGGAACTACGGTAGGGGCACCAACCCACACTCACCACCCTCGAGAGAGGAGAGCTGCCCGCCGGCGTGCTCAACTTGCCCGCCTCCCCCACGCTGGCACCCCGACAACCCGAGGTCATTCCCAAACCCGGGTCGCCAGCGTAGCATGAGGCAAGACGTCCAGCACCTCAACCCTCTGCGCCACCGGACTGGCCTGGACACTGCCTTTTGAAAAAGGGCTGGCTTTGACCTAGCTGTGCTGCAGGTCCCACTTTCTTAGGTCTGTAGGCTCCAGCCACCCCAACTGTTTATGGTGAACACTGCTTGGTACTCATTCCATATGTGTGGCCTGATGAAAGATATATCCTTGAAGAAGAGAGAAGAGTTATGTACTCACCGTAACAGTAGATCTTGAATCTCTTTCATCTGGCAATGCTGCCCCACCCTCCTTCCTCCAACAGGGTCCTGAGACTCTATTTAGTACTGTCTCCTTCTCCATGAGGGTCTGCCTGTTGCTTTCTGCCTTGTCCAGTTGGCAGAGCCCTAGGTTCTCTCCTGGTTCCCAACAGGGAGGTCCTCCGAGCATGATCTCGGGGGACTGAGGAGGGAAGGGGCTGCCCACATTTATGTGACAGCTGACATATGATGTTTTTGTGGCGGCCCGTGGTGAACTGCTTGCAAGAGTTTCGGTGCGGTCCACACCTAGTGGTTTTAAGTTCCATAGGTATGGCCTGATGAAAGAAATTCTCTTCAAGATCTACTGCTACAGTGAGTATGAAACTGTTCTTTTCTAACCCCAGTAATACTTAGGTATTTGTAACTTTATGCAGTGTCCCTTTGAGACAGAACTGCCCAGAGAGAAGGAACGTATGCGAATGATGGAATCTTTTGCATGAGACTCTTTTTCAAATGCTGTCTTCTACTAACTGCCTTAGTTCTAAACCCCTCAGATTTCTCTCTCCACCTGTCAAGACTAGATGCTCGTAGATCCTCTCTTTATCGTCTTGTTTTGTCTTGAGAAAATATATGTAAGTATTCTTTACATTTCATTTGCTGCCTTTCACGTTTTGTAATTTTAAGTTAAACTTTAAATTAAAACATTTTTTAGCGGTTGCAACTTTTATTGGTTTTACATTGGGAATGTCAGAAAAACCGAGAAGAAAAAACGGTGACCTCTGTTTGAAACCATGTATTGAGTGTGGTGAAATTTTGGTAAGACAAACATTCTTTTTTTTTTTTATATATTTATTATGCTTTTTCTGGCAGAGTCTTATGTCAGAGTCAGCCCTGGTCACGGCTCCCGGGATTCCCACCTTCCGTTAATTGCCGTTGCTCTCCTGGTCACCCCCGGCTTACCCCCTGGAGGGCAGGACTGTGGCACTGGCCCCCATTCCAGTACTGCGGGATCAGTATCTGGTTGGGAGAGCTTCTTGGCGACGGAGGCTAATTGAAGCCCCGGTGCGGGCTTTATGTAGACAGAGGCTCCACCAGGTCTTTTTCCCCTGTAGGCTGGGGCGGAGACGTGCAGTGATGTCCAGTGTCTGTCCCACCCCAGAGTAATTGTGGATTTTGTGTCGCTGGGGCGACCACCCGGCCTCCGCCAGGTGTCGGCTCCTCTTGACGCCTGAGTCCCTCCCGGAGAAGGAGAGCAGTCCTAGGGATGCTCAGTCCTTCTCCCCCTGGCCAGTCCTCCGACCATCCGGATCTGTTTCTGAACCTGGGTTGCCGGCGTCATGAGCAGAAATCCAACTGCTGTGCCGATGGGCCGGCCTTAAGACAAATATTCTTTTTGTTTTGCCTGCCTTGGCATGAACATTTAAAAGCAGAACAAAATCTGCGTACATGTCCTGAGAAAATTATTGAAAAATGCCTGGATATGGCTAAAGAGAAAACTGTCACCACCTAAGGGTCCCTCGAGCTCTGACCAGCTGACACCCTAAATTACTGTAGGTGAAACCACAACAGCAACTAGTATAACTGCTACCCCTGAGTTGGCTATACATGCGGTTCCTAAGAGGCTTGCTGAACCAGCTGACTCCCTGGTTCCCCTCAAAGAAATCAAACAAAACTTAGCACACAGAACCTCCTGCTGGACCAGGGGTCGTGTTAACGCACTAGTGACGTCCTCATCGGAGAAATTTCATCTTTTTGACGCACTGATTCTGATTCAGTGCGTCTTGATTGATGCAGCACTCCCTAGCTTTAATCGCAGCTGGAAGGGGAAAAAACAATTTATTTTGCTTGCCTGTGAGCTGCAATACAAAAAGCCACCACACGAAGTGCACAGCTAGCACTTAGCCCATTTAATTACACTGCCTGAGCTCGGAATCGCGAGTCAGCTCTCATCATTACAATACCTCCTCTCTCCTGTTGTGCCTTCTGTTGGATGGTAAATGCTTTGGTGTACGCGGTGGTGTCCAGTGATGTTGCACCTGCTAGGTCTGTTTTGGGAATCTGGCAGGAGGAGTACCGAAGAAGAGAGCGAGTGTCAGCCCACCAATTTTCTGAGTGCACAGGGGTAAAGAAAGAGACGGACAGACTAAATGGGTGCTTTTTTGGATTGGGTTCTGCTGGTGTGTGTTTGGGGGGGGGGTCCTCATTTACTCAGGATCATGGCAAGGCTCATGATGGATCGGTTGGCCGATGCAGAGAGCAGGGGTTGAGCAGTGTGAAGGAGGGTTCCGAAAGCTGTGCTGAGTCAGACATAGAAAGATGTTCTGCTTTCCCAACGCCGTAACTACAGAAAAAAATCCAGGCTGGCTTATTTAAATGTCAAGTCGTCAATGGCGCTGCTAATGCCGCATTTTCAGTGTAAGGTAAAGAGAACAGCAAAAAAACACCAGCGCCTGATGTAGTACACAACATAGATGGGTTCATTATTAACCTTTCTGTGTTTTGTACTGCATCAGGGGCTGGTGTTTTTTTGCTGTTCTCTTGACAGTTCACTGAAGGTGCGGCATTAACAGCATTGCTGACAACTTGCCATTTAAATGAGCCAGCCCAGATTTTTTTCTTGTTTCACGGCCAGCAGAGCAGCTTTTACTCATGTGTCTGACTCGCACATCAGCTACCCGCGTCCTCCGATCTTCATGCTGCTTACTGTGCTGACCCAACTAGGAGGACTTAAGTTGAACTTGCTGTAACAGATTGACGGGACTTGGGCCAAAACGTCTTCTCTTACTGGGAGGCAGTGAGTGTAATGAGACCTACCTGGAAGGGTGGCAATACTGGAGTTGGGGAGAAAAAAATGAGCGATGCGCTATGCAGGCTGTAGTCACGGCATTAATTACACAGCAGCATGCAATAATTTAGCCATATTCAGTGAAATGCTGTGATTTGGATATGAGAGGCAGGGGTTCCAGTAAGTGTCCGCCCAACATGCATGCTCATTAACAGAAAGTCTGTATCACGTGGTGCCTCTTTCAGTCTTCCATACGCACACGTGGTACACAGATCGTTTTAACTACGACTGTGCATTAACACGCAGTTACTTTATGCTACTCAGCCATTGGAGAAGGATCTCCTTTAGCAGTGCAGGGCAGTTGAACTATTTGGCACGTTAAATACATTAAAACTTTCTCCTCCTGAGGAGAACTCATTCTAAATATTCTTTCTTCTGTCTGAGTTTTTTTGATAAAAAGAATTACTGTGGCCAACAGCTTTTTGAGATAGATAGAAGGCTAACAGCATGACTGTAGTGTAGGAGAGTCTGAGGGAATAGGGGCCTCAGTGAAACGGATCAGTAACCCGATTTTTATTTTAATTTTTTTTATACACATTATTTCTGAGTTTGGATGTAACTTGCTGACAAAAAAAACAAAGGCAGAGAAAAGTGACTCTTAAAAATGTAAAACAGCTTGCTTTGAGTAATTACTTAAGAGCTTGCTAGTTGGCAAAGCACTCAGGATTTGAAGAAGACAGTCTGTATAACTCAGACTTTAGTCTTGGGGGCTGGATGTTGAATTTCCGAGTAACCTTTGCATTTCTCTGATTGATTAGTCAGCACAATCTGGCTAAAGTGGTACACTGCCTCTCTGTACTGACTTTAATATTCTTTCTAGATTTTTGTTTTGTCTTTGGTAACCGGGTAAGGCCCACTAGGCACAAGTGCCTGTTTTCAGGGCAACTGGGAGCACTGGGTGGTTAAGTGACTTGCTTAGAGTCACACAGTATGCAAGTGGAGGTTGTAAGAATCAAGCCAAATTAATAAAATCCATTTATTTTGGTGTTCACGAAAATTTATAATTTCGGTGCATTGACCCTCAACTTTTGGCTTCTGACCCCCTACTTTGGAAGCAGGGGGTCAGACTGACCCCCTGATTTTCAACCCTAACACCAGTCCTGTGGACAACATTTGGGGACTTCTGTGCCTGCTATAAAGCCTGCCAACTCCTGCAGAAATTACACAGGCCTTTAAGGTCATTCATGCTTACAAGGGCTGTCTGCCTCTCAGCAGCAGACCCCTGCAAAGCAGTCTGTCTCCTCTGCTCAGTCTTCCTGTTATTTATGATGAAACGGAGGAAGGGGAACCTATTGAACCTGAAGTTTCCCCTGAGCAGGAGTTTGACTCTCCCCACAGAGCATCTGAGGATTATTCCTCACACCTTGCATTTGTGAGAAATGATTGGACTGACACCCACTAAAAAGCTTCTTCCTGTAAATAAATTCTTCAAGAAAGGCACTTTAGGACTTCCGGTGACGTCACGCTCTCAATGGCAGCCTAAAACGTTGGCTCCTGCCGTAGCCGTTTAAAAGCCTCCGTTTAAACAAATACTTTGAGACAAAACTAGATAGGAATCATCCCGGAGGCGAGATGATGTCGAAGCGAGGGGAGAAAGCTTCAAGAAAGAGCCATACAGCAACTGATGAAGGGGGATTTTCGGATTCCAGTAGTGAAGCGTCTCGGACCTCAACAACCTCGAGGCACAGTGCAGACAAGGCCGAGCAGCCACCACTTGCGACGTTGCAGCGTCAAATGACCCTAGTCCTCTCAGAGCTGCGTGAATTTAGAAACGAATTTCGAATCACAACAGCAGCCCTTAGGACCGATATAGGGAAGTTAGAGAAACAACAGGAACAACTCGAGCAGCAAGTGTCGGCGTCTGATTCCAGAATAGATAGGTCCGAATGGGCCATAATGCAATTAAATCAAAACTTGCAGACCTTGCATGAGCGGGCTGAGGATGCAGAGAGTCGAAGCCAACGCAATAATGTTCGGATCTCAGGGATCCCAGAAGGCGAGGAGGGCACTGATCCCTTGGGATTTATCCGAAGTTTGCTGCAGCAGGCATTGAATGTCCCTAAGGAGGCAACTTTAGAATTCGAGAGGGTACACCGCACGCTTGGGCCCAGACCCCGGAAGCTAGACCGCGCACAATGCTGGTGCGATTCCTCTGGTTCCAGGAAAAAGAGCAGATACTACACGCAGCTTGGAAACAGGGGCAGGTTCTCTGCAAAGGGCAACGACTCTATTTTGAGAATGACTTCGCTCCTGAGGTGATCGCCAGACGCCTAGGCGTATATCCTGATCCTGAGGGCGCTGAAAAGTGCTGGTTTGCGTTTCCGTACCCCATATCCTGCAAAGCTCGTTGTCTTCCACAAGGACGGGCAGCTCAATTACAATATGGCAGAAGGGGCGATGGAAGAGCTGCGGAAGAAAGGGATCGAAATCCAGAAAACTGCCAGTCGCCTCACGCGAGACACTTTGGCGGCAAAGCTATCGCAGCAAGTCTGGCAATCTGGTCAGCGAGAGGCCAGGAAGAGGCAAGGTGCAGAGGCGATCCGGAAAATAGCAGACTCCCTGCGAGAGCAGTCCCAATCGTCAACTTGATCTTCGCAAGACTTAAGTGTGTGGAGCTCCAAGCATATAGCTCCGTGAGAAGGAGCGGATAGAGAAGAGGCCGCAGCTTAAGTAACCTGAACTTTACTGACTGGAATAATGGGACACTATAGTTAGCTATTTCAGGCAGTCTGACTGCCGTAGCTGAATTGCTGAGCCTTTCTGTTCATCTTCACTAACCGCTACAGATAAGTTAAAGTTTTTGTTTACTAATCTACATTTATGTTATGTTTTTTTTATTATTAATTTCGGTTTCTGTTATTTGTTAGTTTAGAGACACTAACACCCCTCTTTTCCCTCTATGCAGAACCTGGCCTATTCTTCAAAGAATGGCATGCAGATCCAGTGTGGGTAAGAATTCTGCTTGATGGGTCTGGCCCTCCTAGCTCTTACACTGTCATGCATTAGACCCCTAAACAAAAGATCATAATAATGCTCCCTGATAGCTGGAAGTGCAACTGCTCCTTTGAAAATGTGTATAAGCGCTGAGAGGGGTGATGGGGGCTGGGCGGTACAGTTGGAGTTCCAAAGTACGTTTTGAGTTAGCGTGATGTAGCGGGCAAGGTGTTGTGGGTGGACCTGGGAGTGAATGGGACGGTCTGGACAGAGGACTATGGATGGTAACCCGGTCCTGTGACCCTAAAGGAGGAGAGGGTGTCACGCTGGTCTCGCGACTCAGAGGGATAGAGCACTGTCTAACAATTCTGGTCCGCCCTGTCGCGCCCTCCTCAGTGCTAGTTCCATAGAAGCATATGGGGCTCCCCGTCATCTCAGGTTGCTCAAGGGTCCACTTGTGCTTGTGGGTAGCTGGGGAGCACGCTAGAATGCTCTCGGTGGATATACACCCACCCCTGTGCAAGCAAATGGGAACATTAGAGAGCATCTATGGGGCCTTGCTGAAGCAATTAATAAATGCTACTCTGCTCCTCCTCCCCCCTCCCTCCACGTTCATGCATGCGTGTGTGCATTTGTATTTTTGTATCTAACTATATGTGTACGCAAGAAGGGGAAGGAAAAGAAAAGAAGGCGTTCTCCTTTTTTTTTTTTTTGCTGTTGTTTCCCCTTCCCATAAGCTCTTCTTCCCGCAGTAACATGCACCCTAAAAGAAGGCTAGCAGGCTGGAGAGTGTGACTAACCATACCCCTTTCCCTTTCTACCTAGGCATTAGATACGCCTGAGGGTATCCCTGTACCGAGGCATACCCCTCATTGGTGAGGATACCTCACTGTAGAGAGCTAAGTGAGCTCTCTGATATTGGAAGTTCTGGTTAAAATTTCTTGTTACAGTTAGTTTAATATTATTGAAATTACCTCTTGGGTTAGCTATACAACAGAAAATGCCAATTTATTGCTCTGTAATACAATTGGTGGTTGTCTTTAGTTATTTCTTGTTAATTATGTGTTGTCAGTTTAAAGGCAACCAGCTACCAGCAACAAAAAGTTATGTTAATATCGAATGCTGCAACTGTAATCTAACTGAATGTCAATTGTGTCTACTTTACTATGCTGCGGGGGGTGTGGGGGGTTTTGTGGGGGGTCCCCCGGGTCCCTTGTGGTATGCTAATGTTAACTCCCCTATTCGTCAAAAATGATCATGGATAGAGCCCATTTGAAGCAGTTGTCCTGGAATGTAAATGGGCTTACTTCCCCAATCAAGAGGTCCAGGGTGCTTTCGCAATTAAAAATGGAAACCGGATCTTATTTATTTACAGGAGACCCACTTAAGTAGAGAGGAGCACCTGAGATTGGGGCAGCTTATGAGGGGTGAGATATATAGCTCTACTTTTAGGGGAGGCAGAAGGAGGGGGGTGGCAATAGTGATTCCGCAGCAGACGCCTTGGCAGCTGCTAGATAAGTGGATTGACCCTTACGGGCGCTTAGTATTACTCCGGGGTTTTATAGGAGAGACTGAAATTACTATGGCAAATATATATCTCCCCCCGGACTCCCCAGTGATAGAGGTTAGAGGCCTGTTGGACAGAATCATACAATTCTCTAGGCGTTTTAATGCTTGGGTGACTTTAACATACTACCTACTCCGATCGAGACTCATCCAGTTTTAACACTCCAGAAAACTACACAGCAGAGGTTTTTAGGTAGGTTTCTAGCAGAGGTGGGCTGGGCTGACACCTGGCGTCACTTACATCCCAATACTAGGAATTACACACATTTCTCGACAGTGCACCATACATATTCGAGAATAGACCTATGCTACACCCAAATAGAGCACATGGATTTAGTGGTTGGCTCGCATATTGGGGATATTTCCCTCTCTGATCATGCACAGATAACCACTACATGGAATTTTAAAATGCAAAGGAAGTGTACGCAATGGCGACTAAATCCTTACCATTTAAAGTCTAACCAGTTTAAAGAATTTCTAGTGGATAAACTGTCAGAGATAATTGCAGATAATTCCAGCTTGGAGACCTCGCCAAGTATGTTATGGGACACAATAAAAACAGTATTAAGAGGACATCTCATTAAATACTCCTCTCAGCAGGCGAACGCCCGCAGGCAACGAAAGGCCATATTGGAAGAAACCCTACATTTTCTGCAAGTGTCACATAAGCAGGGTGATAGTTCGGTGCTCCCGCAACTTAAACAAGTCAAGCTAGAACTAGATAGGTTAGCTTTACAGCAAACCGAGATTGCCCTAACTTTCCTCCGACAGCGATACTATGAAGTGGGGCCCAGGGCTACTAGACTATTAGCCTATCAACTCAGAAAGCAGAAGAAGGCTTCCACTATAAACGTTATTCACCACCCAGTCGATGGCAGACCTCTCCGTAAACTAGATGATATAGTGGGTGCGTTCACTAAATATTATTCCACCCTCTACACCCCAGAACATCCTGTAACAACTGAATCGATAAGGGATTTCCTACAATCTGTTAACCTCCCGAGCATCACTGCAGAACAGGGTAACCTACTGGTCAACCCTATTACAATGCAGGAGCTGGTCAGAGCTCTAACGCGGGCTAAAACCATGAAGGCTCTGGGACCCGATGGTTACGGTATTGAATTTTATAAAGTAACTAAGGGTCAGCTTCTACCTACCCTGCTCCGCACCTTTAATTCGATTCTGAAGGGAAATCCGCCCCCGGCCACTTGGTCCTACGAAAACATATCTGTCATCCCCAAACCAGGCAAAAATCCTCAGATGTGTGAGTCCTATCGTCCGATCTCGGTCTTAAACTCGGATTATAAATTATTTATGGGAATAATTGCTCATGGACTGGAATCGGTATTGCCGCAAATAATACACAAAGATCAAACCGGGTTTGTGTGTGGTCGTACAACTACAGATAATATAAAGAGAACGTACTATATAATATGCAAGATGAGCACTGGGGAATACTCGTCTGCCCTAGTCAGTCTAGACGCCGAAAAGGCGTTTGATAGGGTGCTCTGGCCTTTCCTATATGCAGTTATGGAGAGAGTCGGGCTACCCCTGTCGTTAGTAAACATGATCGAAACATTTACTCTGCCCCGAGGGCTTGGGTGAAGATCTCGGTCATCATTCAGGTTGCTTCTCACTGCATAGAGGCACAAGGCAGGGATGCCCATTATCGCCCTCCTATTTGCCCTTTTCATGGAGCCTTTAGCACAGCTCATCAGACAATCTCAGGATATCCAAGGGATTGAGATGGCTGGAGAGGAACACCGCATAGCTCTTTATGCGGATGACGTACTCCTTTACCTCAGGGACCCGGCGAAGACCCTTCCAAAGATTAATGAGCTGCTGGGGGCTTTTGGACAGGTCTCAGGTTATAAGATTAACATATTAAAAACTGAGATCTTGTCATTTCAATACTCCCCCGATCAGACCATTAAGAGCAGTTTCCCTGCAAATGGGGCCAGGGGAAAATAAAATACTTAGGGGTAAACTTATCTAAAAATCTGCAAGAGGCCTTCAAACAAAATTATATTCCGTTTACCAATCGACTTAAGGAAGATCTAGTCAGCTGGAGTACGCTCCCTTTGAGTCTCGTCAGAAAAATAGACGCAATTAGAATGGTGGTTCTTCCTAGGGCCTTGTACCTATTTAACAACATCCCAATTAGTATCCCGCGCTCAGTGTTTACAGACTGGGAAAAAGCCATTTCTCGATTCATTTGGGCAGGCCGCAGGCCTAGAATTAGATTAAGTATCTTATTTAAGCCGAGGGGCTCAGGAGGGCTTGCCCTCCCAGATCTCCGTCGGTATTATCAAGCCGCGCAGCTAACACATGTTGTTGCTAGGCAACTGGGAGTAGATGAAGCTCATTGGGCAGATATTGAGCAGGAAATTGTTCATGACTCAGAATATTTTACTATACTCTACCAAGACCATACAACCTCCAGAATATATAATAAATTACCCCCAGAGCTTCAACATAGAATGATCGTCTGGAACCAGATAAAGAGGCAGTTTTCGATCTCCCCCTTCATATCACTAATATGCCCTATCTCCGCCCTTCCAGACTTTCAACCTAGGAAGATGGACCATGTATTTGGGCTTTGGAGTAGATATGGTTTGAAATTTCTGTTCCAGATTGTTACAGAAGGGAAAATCTGGTCTTTCCAAGAACTACAGACAAAATTTCACCTACCAAACTCCCATCACTATAGATATTTGCAGTTGCGACACTGCTACGAAACATTACCATCAGGGGTGCGAAATCCGGAGCAATGGCCACCGCTGATTGCCAGGCTACATTATATGCTTGCTAACCCAAGCCAGAACCATTTGGTATCTGCCTTCTATCAAGCTTTAAGTTTGAGCCCCTTGGTAGGTTTGGTAGATTCCCTAGGAAAGTGGCAGCAGGAGTTGGGTGTGCACATAGATGACAAGCAATGGGATCAGGCCTGCCGCCAGGCGGCCTATACCTCTAGTTCACATCAATGGAGGGAATATGCATGGAAATTTTTGGTGAGGTACTTCAAAACTCCCGAGATCACAAGTCATTATGCCCCAGGTCATTCTGCCTCCTGCTGGCGTAATTGTGGAGAGAGCAAGGCACATCTCACACACGTAATGTTCTCCTGTCCTAAATTGGAGCCATTCATTCGGTCATTAGAGACTGACCTTCAAGAAATACTTGGTGCACCTTTTCAATTAACACCACTAGCATTTGTTTTATTAATTCTTCCGAAAATCTTAGGGATCGGACACCGTTACCTCCTAGCTGTTCTGCTAACAGCTGGTAAGAAGGCCATCACTAAAAATGGTTAACTCCTAATACTCCCACATTGCGGGACTGGTGGGCAATAACTAAGCAAACCTACCACTTGGAAAAGATAACACATAGCTTAAATGGTAGGGAGGAAAAATTTATGGTTAGGTGGAATAGATGGCTTTTATACTATATGTTGAAGGACACAGCATTTGTGCCATGAGGAGGAAAGGGCAATGCCCCCCCCCCCATCCCCACTTATGTGGGATGGGACTAAGTGGGTCTCGGGGCCCCCCCCCCCCGCGGAGACCCGGGATTGGGTATGGTAAACTAGTGAAGGTACTGTCCTACTTAAGCTGCACATTGTATAAATTGATATCTATAACTTCTAACTGGTATTCAGGACCTATTGAGCGGCACTTTACGAAATTAAGGTATCCCGATCCTGGGCCAAGCTGAAGCTCCCCGGTTCTATCTGGACTCTGAACTTTATCCTCCCTGGTATTTACTCTTTTTGGTATAATGAACAATCTGTATATTGCGACTATATGGAAATAAGTAAGTACCACTGCTTGTTTTCTTGAATCATAAAGCTGGACACAGTTGACTGTAAGTGATAATGAAAATGAAATAAAGATGATATTTAAAAAAAAAAAAAAAAGAAAGGCACTTTAAAGATTTTACAAACTCCAAGCTCTGTTCCCCCTCTTGATAAGAGGCCGGATAAGAAATATCAACTGGATAGGGAGGGAGGGAGATGAATTTTTATTCTCCCACCCTCTCCACCAGGGAGTGATACAAGTGACAGCCTGTGACAAGGCAAAGATACCCCTGGCATCCCATCCTCCTTGCAAAGATTCCAGGAAAATTGACAACATGGCAGAAAAGGGATATTTATATGTGTTAATATGTCCTCCAGAGCCACTCATCACTGAAAACGAGTGGTTTCACGAGCCTTCAGCTGAACGAGAACAGCAAAGTAAGGCTGAGCTGTTCTGGCTCAAGCTGAAGGCAAGTGAAACCACTCATTTTCAGCAACAAGTGGCAACGGGGGACATAAAAATATATTATTGATCGAGAGCGATCATATATATATATATATATATATATATATGTATTTTAAAAAAACTCCCCTGAACCTGCCCATTTCCAGGGCATCTGTGTGTGAGACGCTCTTCACAGAATAAGAGCGTCTCATGTGCGGAGGAAAGAAGAACTCCGATTGGTTGGGAGTGCTCTTTCGATCTATAATCAGCTTCCTTGGCCATCAGGCAGGCAGGCAAACTTTCAAGCCTATGCTGCTCAATAACAAAAGTCACTATGGCAGTCTGTCCTTGCTATGGCAGTCAAGGCCCAAACTCCCCTGTCAGATGATCTAGCTGAAGCAGCTAAATTTGGTTTGGGAGCAGCCAAATATCAGTTCAAATGGCTGCTGACCCTAATGACACTGCTGCCAGATGGATAGCAAAGACAGTGGTTCAGAGGAGGTTTGCCTGGCTGCGAGTCACAAACCTCACTCAGGATACCCAAACCAAAGCTATGGATTTCCCAGTCGAGGGTAATTCCCTCTCTGGAGAAAAGATAAAGGCTTACATGAAAAAGGTGGATGAATACAAAACCACCTACAATAGCAATTCTGCAAAACAAAAGGGCTTCCCCGTCCACTAAAACCTATGGAAGAGGAGGCAGAGGCAGATAATTTCACAGCAAGTCTTTTTTATTAGGCCATGGCTGCGCCTCAGTATCAGCAGTACCCACAACAGGGGTGTTTCAGGGACAGGGGCATAAGGGGTTCCAGGCGTTCCCAGTCCCAGGCCCAGCCTCAAACAAAGCAGACACCCTGACGTGTCTTCCCAGGCCGCCTCCCCACTACCTGTGGGAGGCAGGTTGACTCACTTTTTCCAGTCTTGGCAAAAGAAAAATAACCATAGACAAGTGGTCCTATATGTAGTGAGTCAGGGATTGTCTCTGAGTTCAGATTCCTTCCAGCATTAAAAACAAAAGTTTTCAAACCATCTACAAATGTGGAGAGAAAACTCTGGAAAAAGAGGCTCAAAACCTGTTACTGTTAACGGTAATGGAGCCTGTCAGGCCCGGTGGCACTGAGGGTTGAAGCACTGGATGCCACAAATAGCGCCACGCTGGCGACCTGGGTTCGGGAATGAGCCCAGGCCATCAGGGGTGGGGGGGAGAGGATCGAGCGTGGGAGGACAGCTCTCCTCTCTTGGGGTGGGATCCAGGGTCAGCCCGGCATTGCAGCGGCCCCTGGTGGAAGCCGGAGGCACTGCTATGCTCTAGAACTCAGTAGTGGGTTGCAGAGCTGTGGCGGACATCGTTAGGACGTCATTGCACCCTTCTTGCTGGTAGGGGAAGGCGGGCTGTGTGGTGTCTCAGCACCACGTCAATATTCTCAGACCAGTGCTGCCTCCTGGGATCGCCGTGTGGCGCTCAGGCCAGACACTGTAAGGCGCTTAGGTGGAGTGCGGTCCTTGGCCTCTGGGGACTCAGATCCAGAGGGGTTGGAGACAGCTCGGGATGTTCCCCCACTTCCAGGAGAGGTATGCCAGTGTCAAGTGGATGGGAACAGCTGGGGATCAGCCCAGAGGCTTAGCTAGAGAGAGTCTAGCGAGAGAGGAGATAAACAGAATTGGGGGGGGGGGGCGGTGGAGCCTGTCCTAGAACAGCAAAAGGTACCACAAAGAAAATGGGGAGTGGCAGCCTATCTTAGACTTCAGGGTACTAAACAGGCATCTGACAAAGCCAAAGTTCATAATGGTGACTTTGGCATTGATTCTGCTAACGCTTCAATAAGGGGACTAGTTTGCATCACTGGCCCTAAAAGACAACCTATTTCCACATCCCCATAAGGGAGTCTCACAGAAAATACCTCAGGTTCAGACTCCCATCAGGT
The DNA here is from genome assembly GCA_016271365.2 of Neoceratodus forsteri. NCBI lineage: Eukaryota > Metazoa > Chordata > Ceratodontiformes > Ceratodontidae > Neoceratodus > Neoceratodus forsteri. Next base: position 326,435,082 of record CM057451.1, on the reverse strand, counting down.
CACTATCGGTTTTCAAACCTGCTTTTCGGTCTCACTTCAGCCCCAAGGGTGTTAATGAAGTGCTTGCAGTGGTTGTGACACACCTTCGAAGACAAAGTGTCACAGTTTTTCCATACCTGGATGAGTGGCTGGTGGTTGGAAAATCACCCCAGCAAGTTAGGGAGCATCTGCAACTCACCCAGGGGCTCCTGGAGTCTCTAGGGTTCCTGATAAATCTAAAAAAAAGTCTGTTCTTCAGCCTGCTCAGGCACTACACTTAGTAGGAGCGGAGCTAAATACCCTGCAGGTCAGGGCCTACCTGCCTCTATGCAGGGCAGGAAGTATTCTACTGATATCGGGCTCATTCAGCCAGAACAAACCAAAAACTGCAAGGTAGTTTCTTCAGCTACTGGCCACATGGCAGCTGCCACTGTCACAATCCTGAAATCTGGCTTTCAGATGAGGGACATTCAGTTTCACCTCAGGGCACACTGGTGTCAGAGAAAGCATCCTCTCTCAAAAGTAAGTCTAGTAACAAAAAACATTGTTACAGGCCCTCCAGTGGTGGAAAGAGGAAACCAACTGAAGGGAAGGGGTTCCTTTTCAGCGAGAGTCCCCATCAGGTGTTCTGACAACAAATGCATCTCTGCTAAGGTGGGGCGCCCATCTGGAGGTTCACACTACCCAATGCACATGGTCAAGTGCAGAGTCACTCCTGCATATGAACCTGCTGGAGCTAAGAGCAATGTTATTGGCACTAAAGGCGTTCTTATATCTAGTATAGGGGAAGGTGGTACAGGTCAGACCAGACAATACCACCACAATGACCTACATAAACAAGCAGGGAAGGACAAGGTCAAGCCTTCCCTTTACAGAAGTCATGAAAATATAGAGTCTAGCATGCTCCGTGGGGGTTCCCTTGCAGGCTATTCATCTGCCAGGCAAGGACAATACCTTGGCAGATACCCTGACTCAAATCAACCAGGCCCATCGCAAATGGGCCTTGAACAGTCAGGTGGTGCAAGTGATCTTCAGGAGGTGGGGCACCTCAGAAGTGGACTTGTTCGCATCCCACCAGAAACACCACCTGCCACAATACTATGGCAGACCACCAGATCCGGGAACAATCCCCCCTGAATGCTCTGACTCTGAATTGGTCAGGGAAGCACCTGTATGTTTTTCCTTTCCTTCCCTCTGGTGTACAGAGCATTGCTCAAGCTCAGGTCCCAGTCAGCATCAATGATCTTGATAGCACCAGACTGGGCCAGGCAGCCATGGTACTCTCAGCTACTCTACATGTCTGTGGCTGAACCAGTACATCTTCCTCGGAGACGCAATCTACTAACCTCCAGCCAGGGGAGGCTCCTGTACCTGAACCTCAAGTCACTCAGGCTCTAAGCATGGCTCTTGAGACTCTAGAATATGTAGGCTTGCATCTTTCTGAAAGTGTCTTGGACATTTTAAGGGGTTACAGGAAGCCATCCACTAAGAAAACCTATGCTGTGAAATGGAAAAGGTTTTCTGTTTGGTTTTCAGCCAGAGGAGTAATACCAGCACAGGCTACTGTACAAGAGGATGCACTAGTCCTCTTGTGGACAGTGAAATTTCTTTATGCATTCCTTCCTTTCTCACTTCTGCTGAGAGTGCTACAGAAACTCAGGAGGGAGCCGTCAACGAGGATTCTGATTGCACCAGACTGGGCCAGGCGGATGGGGTAGTCCCTGCTCCTGTTTCTCTCCTCCAGATCACCAATCCTTCTTCCCCGGAGTCCCAGTCTGCTGACTGTCTTGGGGCAGGAACCAATCCCCAGAACCAAGAACCCTGCACCTCAAAGCATGCTACTTGAAGAGCTACAGTTCTGTGGACTAGACCTCTCAGAAGAGGTCTTGCATGTGCTCAAGGTTTCCAGGAAGCCAGCAACTAGGAAAACTTACATCTCCAAGTGGAAAAGATTTCCCCTGTGGTGTTCATCGAGGCAACTCGGCCCTCTTCAGGTGAGCTTGTCTACTGATTTCTACTATTTGATTCACCTGCAGTCCCTGGGCCTCTGGCCCTAAACTCTTAAAGTACATTTGGCAGCAGTGTCAGCATATGCAAGGAGGCTGAGGATTGAGGGGTTTAATAAATAGCTGACAGGATGGTGCGAACAGATGGAGTATGGATTAGTGGGGAACTGGGGATCAGCATGGAGGGATGAGAGCCTATTTGCCCTGGACAGATTTGCACCAGAATATGGAGGGTGCGGCAGTACTGAAGAGCAAGTTAGGAGAGTTCATAGAAGAAACCTATCATTTAAACTAATTGGGGGGGGATCCACACCACAAGACAGGAGTAATGGGAGGCTATCAGCCTCCCCAGGGTAGAGATAGAATGTTGAGCAAGAGGGTGTCAATTGGAAGAGGAGACTGGGGGACTTGGTGGAAGGGCTTAGCCGCCAACGCCAGGAGCTTAGGGAACAAAATGGTGGACTTGGAGGCCATCATGGGGGACGAAGGGCTGGATATGGTAGCAATAAGCGAGATTTGGTGGACAGAGAGCATCACACCTGGGAGATGACTATCCCAGGCTACAGACTGTTTAGAAGGGACAGGGAGGGCAAGAAGAGTGTGTGTGTGGGGGGGGTTGCTGGGGGGTGTTGCTTTATACATCTGGGACGGCATAAGAGTAACCAAGGGACAAGAAGAAGATGGGGAGACTGAGCTACTGTAGATAATACTAGACAGAAGGACCGGAGAATCCTAGCAGTTGGGGGTGATATACAGACCACCTACGCATGGGGAGGAGGGCAATAGACAGCTGATTCAGGCAGTCACGCGGTTGGCCCTTAAAGGAGAACTACTACTGGTAGGGGACCTAAACCTCCCAGATATAGGCTGGGGAATCCCGGAAGCGGTATAGACTAGGAGCAGGGAGATACTAGCGGCGCTGCAAGGGGTATTCTTACAGCAGCTAGTCAGGGAGCCAGCAAGAGGCAACAACCTGCTGGATGTGGTCCTGACAAATGGTGAGAGTGTGGAAGAGGTGCAGGTGAGAGAGGTTCTGGGCACCAGTGATTACAGGACTGTAAGGTTCAGGGTTAGGTCAGGGAAGGAGTTGAACTGAACCAGCACTACAGTTATGGACTTCAGGTGTGTGGAATTTGACAGAATGAAAAGGATAGTGAGGGAACGGAGAATATAGGGACACTGGAGGAGTTATGGGAATCTATTAAATGAGGAATATTAAAAGCTAGGGAAATGTGCATAAAAAAGGTTAAGAAGAACAGAAAAAGGAAGACACCGCTTTGGTTTACAAGGAGATAGCTGGGGCAGTCGGGGTCAGGAGGAGGGCCTTCAGGAAATTTAAGAGGACACTCGACGAGGAGGACAGGGAGGCTTATAGGGAGAAGAGGAGACTGGCAGGGCAAAAGTGGATACCGAAGAGAAAATAGCTAAACATGCCAAAAGGGGGAAGAAAACATTTTTTAGATATGTGAGGGAGAGGAGGAGGGCAAGGCAGGGGATTGCAAGTCTGAGGAGGGATAGCATTGGAAGGGAACTGTGAAAAAGCAGAGGTGTTAAATAGGTACTTTTGCTCAATATTTACAGAGGAGGAAGAGGGCAGGGGACCTGAGCTTAAGGGGAAGGCGAGGGAGGGCAAATGGGTGTATCAGAGTTTGTTCACTATGGATAGGGTTAGGGAGGAACTAGGAAGGTTGACGGTGGACAGGGCAGTGGGTCTGAAAAGGTATACCTCAGGGTGATCAGGGAATTGAAGGAGGAGTTGGCCATCCCATTGACAAAGCTATTCAACTTGTCTCTGGATACGGGGAGGGTGCCGGAGGACTGGAGGAGGGTGAACGTGTGGTGCCTTTGCACAAGGGAGGAAGTAGGGAGGTGGTGCCTTTGCACAAGGGAGGAAGTAGGGAGGTGATGGAGCACTATCGCCCTGTCAGCCTCACCTTAGTGGTGGGGAAGGTAATGGAGGCACTAATCAAGGAGAGGGCGGTGGACTACCTAGAGGAGAGTGACTTGCAGAACAGCAGACAGCATGGCTTCATGAAAGGAAAGTCATGCCAGACAAACCTGACTGAGTTCTTCAATTGGGTGACTCAGGTGGTCGACCAGGGAGGGGCGGTGGACGTGGCCTGTCTGGTCTTCAGTAAGACCTTCGACACCATCCCTCACAGAAGGTTGATAAGCAAGCTGGAAAGTCTAGGGCTAGGTGGGAAAATAACAAGGTTGATGGAGGCCTGGTTAGCGCAAAGAACCCAGAGGGTGGTGCTAAATGGGGTGTACTCTGGGATGGGGGGATGAAGAGTGGAGCACCCCAGGGGTCAGTATTGGGACCTTTCTTTTTTAACATTTACATCAGCAGTACAGCGGAGGGTCTGAGCTGGAGGGTGTGCCTATTTGCTGATGATACAAAGATCTGCAATAGGGTGGACACCCGGGGGGGTGGAGGACATGAGGCAGGACCTGAAGAAGCTCGAAGAGTGGTCAGAGATGTGGCAACTGAAATTTAATGCCAAAAATTGTGCTGTGATGCATGTGGGGAGTAGGAACACATGAGCAGGATACACTCTAGGAGGGGAGACAATCAAAGTAACAACAGGAGAGGGATCTGGGGGATTATAGTCTCATCCAATCTTTAAGGTAGGAAACCAATGTAGTAGGGCGGTGGGAAAGGCCAATGGAATGTTGACATGCATCAGCAGGGGCATTACCAGTAGAAGGAGAGAGGAAATTATGCCTCTCTACAAAGCCATGGTGAGGCCGCGTCTGGAGTACGGGGTCCAGTTCTGTAGACCACACCTACGCAGCGACATAGATGGGATGGAGAGGGTTCAGAGAAGGACAACCAAGATGGTGCAGGGTATGCAAAGGAAGACATACAAGCAGAGGTGCAAGGAGCTGGATCTCTACATGCTGGAGTCTAGAAGGGAAAGGGGAGACATGATTGATACTTTTAAATATGTGAGGGGGGTTCAACAAAGTAAGGGAAGGCTGTTTACTTAAAAAGAAGGAGGGGGCCAGAACTAGAGGGCATAGCCTCAGACTGCAGGGAGGAAGATACAGAGGCAATGTAAGAGGGCAGTTCTTCTCAGAGAGGGTGGTGGTGGCCTGGAACAGACTGCCAGAAAAGGTAATGGGTACTGAATCGGTGGAGAGATTCAAGAGGGCATGGGACAGACATATGGGGCTGAGTAGTGGGGGAGGGTGGGGGCTGGCAGTAGGGAGAAATAGGGCAGACTAGATGGGCCATTGTGGTCCTTTTCTGCCGTCAAGCTTCTATGGATTCTATGATATGTTTTGGCTGGTTAGGATACACCCCTAGCCTCATGGGCTGAACCCTCCTTTTAGGGATCCAGTCCCTCCTTGGGACCTGAATCTGTGTATTGCACAGATGATGGAGGCTCCATTTGAACCTATGACATCTGCTGCTCTGAAATGTCACCAGGAAAATAGTTTTCCTGGTGGCACTTACCTCAGGAGGGTGAGTGAATTCCAAGCCCTTTGTATAGATTCCAACTACATCATATTTCACAGGTATAAGGTAGAACTGTGGACTAATAGAAAATTCCTCCCCAAGGCAGTGTATGAATTTCACCTGAATCAGTTGATCACTCTTCCAGTGTTTTTTTACAGAGCACTCCACTCCAGGGGAGCAGAAGCTCCACATTCTGGATGTTGAAAGAGCTCTGGAGTACTACCTGGACCATATTAAAGCATGTCAGGTCCACAAATTCTCAGTTCTTTGTCAGCTATGGTGCGGAAAGTCGAGGTAAACCGGCATCTAGGAGAATCATTTCTCGCTGGATGGTTGCCTGTATTCAGTTCTGTTATGGCAAAGCTGGCAAGCTTCTGCCACACGGACTGAGGGCCTATTGTACAAGAGGCACCTCCGCCTCTATGGCAGCATCCAGAGCTGTCTCCATGCAGGAGATATGTAAAGCAGCGACCTGAAAGACAGTACACACTTTTACACAGCACTACTGCTTGGACATTCAGTCCAGAAGAGATACCAGCTTTGGCACTGCTGATTTGCAGAACATTTTTGCTCAATAGGTTCTGTACCCAGCCTTCCAATGTACTGCTATGGAGTCTTCTATTAAACAGCTAGTGAGGGATTTCTGGGGTTTGATGAAAAAAATTACTCGCCTGTAGTGATGTTTTTTCTTCCAAGGGATCCCTCACTAGTTTCATCAATTCCATCCCTTCCAGAACCTGGAAGAAGTTTCTTAAGAGAATCAGTTTCTTTTGATTGCTTGAGCATTACTTATTGCATTGTTTTACAACTGATATTCTGTGATTTTGACAGTTATTCTTTCTTTGCCATAGTGAAAGTTTTTTTCCAAAACTGTGACCCCCTTATGGGTACTTCTTATTAGTCATTTAGTTAGCTTTAGTGGTTATTGATTACCTCAGCTTGAGAAATAAATTTGCCATTACAGGGCAGAGGTGAACGTGATCATACAGCAGAGTTTTGAATTTCATTCTGTGTTCCTTATTTTGCATACAGTTGTAAAACTCCAGGGTAAGCTCCATTGTGGGACTGAAGGTGCTGTTGTTAAACCTAGTGAGGGATCCCTTAGAAGAAACGACATTACTACAGGCTAGTAATTTTTTTCTCTTGTTCTTTAGACTCAGTGTCTTTAGCCACATCTTCATGCACAAGAGCAGCTTCATCTAAGGCATATAGATTTTAGCGCAGCTTCCTTCATCAAAGCCTCCCATTTTTCATGATGCTGGTATTGTCAGTACCATAGGTGGGTTTCTTTAATATCCTCAGGCCCCTAGGAACCTGGCTGACCTTGAGATATGCTTCGAGTATTGTTTTGTGCCAAAGCATTCTTCGCCCCTTGAGAACACTCATCCAAAGTGCTCTGAATGCTGTTTTTACATGTTTGACTTCCTCTTCAGGCTCCAGGAGTTCTTCTCCAATTGAGGAGTTAGATCATCTTCTAGGATATCTCTTTCATCAAGCCACACCTATGGAACTAATAGCCTTCAGGCACTAGGACCACGTAGAAACTTTTGCAAGCAGTCAACCAGGGGTCGTCCATGATGGCATCATATGTCAGCATCTGCATAACTGTGGGCGGCCCCTCCGCTCCTCAGTTATCATCCTGCCGTCAGTCAGACTTGTCTGACCACTGTGGAAATGCCGCTGCAGTAGCCGCCATTTATTTATTTTACATCAATGACAGTAATTACTTTCATAGTGATTTTCTGCGACCTGCATGTCGTTGAAAGAACCGTCAAAACTCTTCCGATACTGGGAGTGCAGAGACAAGATCTACATGGGAGACTCCCACAATGTCTGGGTCTGTGGCCTAGGTCCAGACCACAGTGTGAAAGCCAACAAAATTTGCTGGGGGTTTAACTCTGCAACCAGGTGACACTGTAAAGGAGCTTTGGAGAAGTCTATTCACCAAAAGACCGTAACCAGAATGTAGAAGGAGTTCCAACAAAAGACAGCAGCGTCACCAGCCCAGTCGAGTGAATCACAGTCGTCTAAATCCCGGGAAAAGGCATCAGGGAGTCACAAGCGCAATCACTGGGACAAAGAAAAGGTGAGCGACTTTCAGTCGTTCCAAGTCCCCAAACATTGTTCTTCATGTCACGACCTCCTCTTGACATCGGCTTAGTTGGCGGTGCCAACCATCGAAACAACACCAAGGTTGGGGCTTGGTGAAGGCATTACCAGGTCTGTTATAACTGGTGTGTCACCGCTGGAGACTCAGCCTCCTCGGTCGACTCTTCCTGTTGCGCTCGTTGACCACAGTGGTGTCAAGCTCAGGCAGTCCTCTTATCTTTTTCTGACATGATAAGATTTTTACTGCCTGGCCTCCCTGCTCTAGGAGGCCTGTCAGTGGGGCCTGTTACTAATCCCCTATCGATGCTGCAAGGTACTCCCTTGCCAAAGCCACCTCCTATACTGCCGACAACATCACCGGTGCACTCTCTCCTCCCTGTCGACTCCGTTGATGATGAATATAAGTACACTTCTGCCCTAGTGATGTAGGAAGAGGAGGATGAGGCTGAAGATTATGCTATATGCCAGTATGAACGTGGCACCAACTCGGTGGTTTCAACATGCAATGAGAACTCTGTGTTGAACGCATGATGGTCCCCTCCAGAGGATCCTACATTCCTTAGCATGATGCAGCAGTTGCAAACTGCCATGGTATTTGCCCTGGTGGAGCAAGATGCTACCAGAAAGAACTTGCTAGAGTTCCTGGAACTTCCAAAGTCTTATGCCATTGTGGTGCCTCCTCTGCTCACAGCCTTAGAGGATGCCACCTTTGCTGCCTGGTGCAGACTGAACAACATACCAGCTGTTCCCAGGAAGGCAGACAAAATGTTTCTGGCCCCTTCTGGGAAGCCTGTTTATGCCACACAACCTGCGATGGATTCAGTGTGTCCATGACAAGTCTAGGGCACCTAAGCACCTCAGTTTCTTCCCTCCTGATAAAGAATCCAGGAGGTTGAATGTCATAGGTAAAAGGACATATGCCTCTCGTCATTGGGCCTTTGTGCCTGCATGATGACGTATCAGAACATCCTCTGGAGAAGGGCCAAGGCAGCTGCACAGGCCTTGTCTAAGGGTACCCAAAAACAAGAGCTACTGAAAGCTGTCTTAGCTGGGCCTGATGTGGGCAAGCATTTGCTCCACACAGCTTATGTGTCAGATGCTTTTTCCAGAGCTACAGCCTCTTGCATCTGTTTCAGGAGGTATTCATGGCTCAGAGTGGCAAGTTTTGCTAATGATGTGCTTCAGTCAATTCTTAATGCCCCATTTAGAGGGCAGAAATTGTTTGGTCATGTGATCCAAGAGATTCTGAAAGATCTCGAGGCCTCTGGCAGGACTTTGAAGTCTGTGCACTCCCTCTACCATGCCCAGCACAGGGGTAGGAGCAGGGATAACTTTCGTTCAGCTAGTGTTAGCACCCAACCCCCTGATAACACGCAGGGGCAAAGGAGCAGGGGCCTTGCCAGTCCCCAGTACTACCTCAGGTGCCCATTCAAAAGCACTTAGAGGTGGTGGAGCCACCCCCACCATCTCAGCCTGACTCCCTATACACCTCTCAACCTCCTTCGCCTCCAGGAGTGGTTGTAGGGGGTTGACTGTCCCTTCACTTAAACCAATTGGGTTCTGGAGATCATAGAAGAGGGTCATGTTCTAGAACTTCTGGACAACCCTCCAGATCACCTCCCAGCTGTGACAGTGTTATTCTTCAGGGCACCTGCCCCTGTTGTTGGAGGAAGTACAGATTCTGCTTCAAAAACGGGCCATAGAACCTGTACCTCTAGAACAGAGGAACATTGATTTTTACTCCTGGTACTTCCTTGTTCCAAAGTTTACAGGAGACCTGAGGCCTATTCTGGATCTAAAGGATCTTAACTTTTTCATAGAATACAAGACATTCCGAATGGTCATTTTGTGGTGTCTTCTTCTGTTACTGCAAACGGGATTGGATATGCTCCCTGGATATGTAGGATGTATACCTCCATATCGAAATCCAGAAACCTCACAGAAAATACTTGAGATTAATGTTTCAAGGGGAACATTACCAATTCAGAGTGTTGCCCTTTGGATTGTCTTCTACACTACAGGTGTTTACCAGATGCTTTGTGGTGGCAGCAGCCCTTCGCAGGGAAGGCCTGTATGTTTTCCCTTATCTGGACAATTGGCTATTAAAGGCCCACTCCAGGGACCAACTCTTAACCTTAGCTCAAACCAGACAGCTATTCAGTACTCGGGAGGTGACAGTCAACATATCTAAATCAGTGTTGGCACCATGCCAGAGACTGCAGTATGTAGGGATAGTCCTGGACATGGCCCAGGGCTTGGCTTTCCTGCCAGTGGGCAGGGCCGACCATCTGATTGCCTAAGCAAAGTTGGTGCACGACAGCCGTTATGTCTCAGCAAGGATGATCTTATCTGTGTCACTCTTCACCATTCATCACTGTTGGGTTCTGGCGGAGGTTCAGGACCCTGTAGAGGCTTTTTTGGGGAGGAGTTGATGTTGGGACGGTGCCACCCTCGAGGCCGATGCATTGTGTGGCGCTCACAGGTTGGCCAGTAACTGACGCCGACCCATCCTCAGCCCCAGTTCTGCTTCTTCCGCCGTCGAGTGAGCACAACCTCGCATGTCAGCGCCATTTTATCTGTGGCCTAGTCCGTTGGTTTTACCTCAAGTCCTAGTTCTGCTGCCGCGTTTCCTCGGCGATCAACCAGTAACATATTTCCATTATTTTCTCCGTCAACGCCGAGTGTTGTTTTTGTTTGTTATTTTTTTCATCCAGTTATGTTTGATTTGGGGAACAAAAATAAATCTTCCAGGGTGGGTCGGCCTCCAGTGCATCAGTGTCCCTGTGGCCGACTGTACTCTGTCTCGGATCAGCATGACCGATGTCTCACCTGCTTCAGACCTAGCCACGATATGGATAGATGCGACGTCTGTTTCTCCATGGATTGCCGTGTGTTGGAGTTGCACATGTTAAAAGTCAGACGTGCACCACCTTGGGGGGCAGCTTGGAGTCAGTGGTCCATCTGCCACCTCCCCTCCTGTGGCAGTTCTCACTGGCCCTTCTTCTGGGCCGGCTGGAGCATCTCAGGCAGGGGGGTGCTCCACCTCCAGCTGTCTCTCAGGAGTCAGCTACGGGTTGTCAATTACCTCGGCTGATGTTGAGGAAGAGGGCTCTCTCAGAGTCCGACGGGTTGAGGGGGCTGGATTCAGGGTGGCGTTCTTTCCCCGGGAACCTGCAAGGGTTCAGGGAGGAGTTGCAGCACTAGTCTGGCCTTCTCCCCCGAGGTCTCCTCAGGAGGGACCTCATCTGTAGAAACATAGAAACATAGAATTTGACAGGAGATAAGGACCGCTTGGCCCACCTAGTCTGCCCATTTTCCTACCTAACAGATAAGCTGCAGATCCTAGTTAACCAACAGCTTACTTCCTCCTACCCCCCACTAGGACTGCCTTATGTCTGTCCCATGCATTCTTAAATTCCCCCACTGTTCTTGACTCCACGACCTCCTCAGGGAGGCTGTTCCATGCATTCACAACCTTCTCTGTGAAAAAATACTTCCTCACATTACCTCTGAGCCATCCCCCCTCTATCTTCAAATTGTGCCCCCTTGTTCTTGCACATCTCTTTTTCTGAAAGATGCCACCCTCTTGGACTTTATCGACTCCCTTGAGGTACTTGAAAGTTTCTATCATGTCCCCTGTCTCCCTCCTTTCCTCAGGGTATCATATTAAGCTCCTTTAGTCTTTCTTCGATTTCTTCTGGTGCAGACCCTGCACCATTTGTTCCCTCCTCTGGACAGCCTCACTCTGTCTATGTCTTTATGGAGATGGGGTCTCCAGAACTACACACAGTACTCCAGATGGGGGTCTCACCAACTGTCTGTACAGAGGGATAACAACTTCCTGTTTTCTACTATTGATGCCTCTCCTATGCATCCCAGTATCCCCCAGCCTTCCTTACTGCCTTCTCACATTGCTTGCCCACCTTTAGGTCATCTGATATAATTACCCCCAGGTCCCTTTCCATTTTACTGTTGTCAGTATCTCACCCCCATTGTGTACTCTTCCCTGGGTTTTGTTTCCCAGGTGCATTACCTGCACTTCTTTGCATTGAATCTGAGCTGCCATACATTTGACCATTCCTCCAACGCTGCCAAGTCCCTTCTCATCCTTTCCACTCCATCTGGTGTATCAACCCTGTTGCAGATCTTTGTTGTCGTCTGCAAAGAGACATACTTTTCCTTCAGTTCCTCTGCAATGTCACTTATAAAGACATTAAAAAGGACTGGTCCCAGTACTGAACCCTACGTTGCCCGCTGGTAACCCTCCTTTCTTCACTGTGGACTCCATTTACCACTACCCTTTGCGTCCTGTTGTCTAGCCAATTTTTATCCAGGCTACCACCTTGGGACCCACCAAGGCTGGCTAACTTGTGTATTCATCTTTGTGTGGGACTGTATCAAATGCCTTGCTAAAATCTAGGTAAGCCATGTCACAGCCCCTCCTGGTCTACTACTTTGGTCACCCAGTCAAAGAAATCTATTAGATTCGTCTGACACGACCTTCCCATCGTGAATCCATGCTGCCTTGGGTCCTGTGCCCCACTGGCCTCTAGGAACTCAACAGTTCTTTCCTTTAGAAGTGATTCCATTATTTTCCCTACCACTGAGGTCAGACTAACTGGTCTGTAGTTTCCTGCCTCTGTCCCTGGTCCCACTTTTGTGAAGAGGAATCACATCTGCCCTTCTCCAGTCCTCAGGTACCACCCTGTCCTCTCATGATTTGTTAAAGAGAATAGTCAGTGGTGTCATTAGTTCTACCCTTAGTTCTTTTAGAATTCTTGGGTGAATCCCATCAGGCCCCATTGCTTTGTCCACCTTCAATTTTATTAGTTCTTTCAGAACCCTTTCTTCTGTAAATGGACTGGTATCGACCCCCGTCTTCAGAGTGTTTCTCTTGTTTGGTTTATGTACCTCCCCCTCCTCTTCCTTTGAGATACTGAGCAGAAATATTTGTTCAGTATCCTGCTTTTCACTGTCACCCTCTACCCACATTCCCTCCCTTTATTAAGCCTCAGTATCCCTCCTTTGGTCTTTCTTCGCTTCCTAATGTACCTATAAAAGGTCTTATCCCCCTTCTTAACAGAGTTGGCTATCCTTTCCTCGGTTTGGGCCTTTGCTATTCTGACTGCCTTCCCAGCCTCTTTCTGCTTTAACTGATAAAGTCCTCTGTCCTGCTCCTTCTGTGTTTCCTTATATTTCCTTAATGTTATCCTTTTCTCCTTAACCTTCCCTGCCACCTCTTTTGAGAACCATAGCGTTTTTTCCTTCGTTGTGTTTTGTTGATTTGCTTTACAGAAAGGCTTGTTGTCTCTGTGATGGCTGTTTTGATTACTCCCCATTGTTCCTCCACCCCTCCTTCTTGCCTGTTTGCTAGTGCTTTTCTGAGGCACTCTCTCATTTTCCCAAAGTCAGCTCTTCTAAAGTCCAATACTCTTGCTTTTGTATGGCTTGATTGTATGGCTGTGTTTATCGTGAACCACACTGTTTGGTGGTCACTTGTTCCCAGATGGCTACCCACTTCTAAATCTGAGATTCTTTCTCCGTCCCCATTTGAGAGTACCAGGTGTAAGATTGCTCCCTCCCGAGTGGATTCCAATACTAGCTGTCTGAGGCACGCCCCGTGTAGGGCATCAAGAATGACCCAGCTCTTGGATGTGCCTGCAGCAAAGGTGCTCCAGTTAACATCTGGCATATTCAGGTCCCCCATCAACAATATCTCCCCTTTTTTTGCCATTCTAAGGAAGCCTTCTATCATTTCCTTGTCCATTCCCTCCCCCTGAGATGGGGGTCTGTATACAACCCCCATGCGGACTGTGGTGCCATTTCCTGTCTCCAGGGTGACCCAGAGTGTCTCGCCTGCTCCCTGTTTACTCTTTAGTTCTGTTGCTTTGATCCATTCCTTACAAGAGAGCTACTCCTCCTCTCTTACCCTGCCTGTCCCTCCTATAGATTGTGTATCCTGGTATGTTGACATCCCAGTCATGGTTCTTTGTGTACCATGTTTCTGTGACTGCCACAATATCCAGGCAACCCTCTTCCATCAGGCCGTTAGTTCAGGGGCATTGCGACTCGGGCATTGGTACTCATCACTCTCCACTTTTGATGGCCTTACCCCTTTTAGCCCCATTCCTGTCCTTACTGCCTTTGCCTTTTTTTACATTTACCTTTGTCCTGCTCCCTAATGACTTCTCTACCTTGGTGTTTACCTCACTAATTACTGTGTTTTGTGGGGGGAGGCTGGGATTCCCCTCATCCTTTTCAGTGCCTTCCCCCTTGGCTAGTTTTAATGCTTGCCAATGAAGCATTTAAACCTCTCACCTAGGATCCTGGTTCTTTAAACCTCTCACCTAGGATCCTGGTTCCCCCCCTTGACAGATGCAGACCATCGCACCAGTATAGGTCTGCATCCCTCCAGGTGGCTCCCCAGTCCCCAATGAAGCCAAAACCCTGAGCTCCACACCAGTTTTTCAACCATTCATTGAATTCCCTGGTGAGGAGTACCGTAGCATCACCCTTGCCATAGACAGGCAGCACCTCCGAGAAGGTTACTGTATGCGCTATTTGTCTAAGGCCCCTCCCCAACTCTACAGACTCCTCTTGCACTGCTCTGATCCCATTCCTAGCCAGGTCATTTGTCCCTAGGTGGACAATGACATCCAGCTCCCTCCCTCGTGCAGCTGCTCCCACGATCCTGAGGATTCGCTTCCTGCCCCTCCAAGCCGTGGCGCCAGGCAGGCACCTCACCTCCCTCTGCCCTTCCTCACCCATTTCTACCCCCCTAATGATTGAGTCCCCCACCAGGAGTTGTTTCCTTCCCCTATGGGGTCTCATGCCACCCTTCTGTGGGTCTTCTTTGTGAAGGTTCCCAGCATCCTCCTTGGTCTCCACTGCAGGTGCCTCCATAGAGGAAACACTATCCACCAGAAGAGCGAATGAATTGTGGAGAGGTACAGCTGGAGGGATGCAGCTCTGTTCCACCACCTCTCTCCTCCCTGAGAGGTTAGGGGCTGCCCTTCCTCGAAGGTGCCTGGCCCCTTTGCCTCTGCCAACCCCTCCCTCTCTCTCGGGTCACTCCAGTCCTATGAGACCCCTTAACTGGGAGCAGTTTAGGTCCACGGCTGCACTGTTCCCTGCCTCCTACCGGTCCATGGAAGAGGAAGTATTCCACCACTCCCTGGTGCAGTCTGAGCATAACTCTCTGGGCTTGTCCACTCCCTCGTCTTCCTCCTCTGAGGGAGAGGCATCCTTTATCCACCTTTCCCCTGCAGCTGATCTTTCCAGCTATCAGCACTTCCTGTCGGGGTTGCTCAGTGAGGTCCATATCTCCACCCTAGGCAGCCGCAATCCTGACTGGTCGGTGTGTGCCTTCTTGGATGAGTTCAGTGCGGCCAACCTGTTGGTTCCCGCCTGGACTACTACCTTCCGGGAGGTGTCGTACTGGGCCTGGCGACATCCCTCAACCCAAGTACCAGCCCAGAGGGACCGCCGCAAGAGGTATTGCGCACCCCGTGGGTCTCCAGTAGCCTTGCCTCATCCTCCTTCGGGCGTGTCTCTTCTGGACACACCCTCTGGGCATAGAAGCCCAAGGTGTGGCTGACCCCCAGAATCTGACTCAGCTGAGTTTGATTTTTGGGGGAGGAGAGCCTTCTTGTCGGTACGCCTTCTGTTATGTCTATCAGCTCATCAGGCCCACCATGCTGCCTATAATAAGCACTTGTCATCTGTGCTAGGTCGGATCCTAGCCTCTTTGCCTGACTCGGAGACGACCAGACAAGCCATTGCCCTCTCCACACGGGGCCTGGAGCTTGAGAGGCACCAAGCAAGGGCATCTTACGATGCCAACAAGGTGGCTTCCAGGTTGGTGGGGACAGCGATCTGCATCAGGCGGATGGCGTGGCTTCATCTTTCCCGGTTATCACCCTTGGCCCGGCGTAGGGTGACTGCCTCCTCCTTCCGGGGAACCCATCTCTTTTCCCATAGTGTGAGACGAGAACTTCAGTGGTGCCTTCTCTCTTCTGCTAGAAGAACCTCGCCTCACCCAGACAAGCCTCAGGCTTAAGCAGGCCTGTTAGGGTACCCTCTTCTAGTGTCTCCCCACTGGAGGCAGAGGGACCATGTCCCTTAGAGAGGTTCTAGGCCCCCTTCCGGGAGGCTTGGTAATCACCCAACAGTGATGAATGGTGAAGACTGACAGATAAGATAAGAAAATTATGTACCTACCATAATTCTTGATCTTTCTGTGTATCTTCACCATTCATCACGGAATCCCGCACGCCTTCCCCTCTCAGGCCTCAGTCTCTGGGCGATCTTCCTCCCTGTTTGTCTCTCGACCGGACCTCGGTCGATCTCGATCTCCATCTCCAGCACCTCCTACCCCCTTCCCTCTTGGGGTCGGGGTTTTTTCCCCCCTGGGTAGACAGACAGGGAGGCTTCCCTCTGTTGGGAGTCTCCAGAGCTCCTTCTCAGTCCAGGTAGTCTTATCTGGATTTACCCCTCTTCCTCCAGCCTGGGTCTTTGAGGAAGTATAGAGGGGAGGCACTGGTGACTCCCTCAGTTATCTGCCCCTCCAACCACATCGTGCCACCCCATAATGTGGTTTCCCTCTTCTCCTTCAATGAGAATATGCATTTTTCTGTATAGTTCCTCCTCTGGAGGTGACTCTGTCTTAGGCTAAAAGAGATCCCTTGAGGTTCCACTCCAGGGATGTTCTGAGTGTCCTTGGCCCTCTGGCAACTCAACTGCTTTCCCTCTGGATTCTTGCCAATCTGCTGCTTTAGCCTTATTAGATCCTCCGCCTGCTTGAAATATGATGTGGTCTGGGACATTTCCATCCTTCTCTTGAGCAGTGCCAGGGCCATATTTTTGGGGAAGGTGTCTGCCCTCTCCTCTCTCCTTTCTTTCTCTCTTCCTGTTCTTCCCCTCACCCTTTCATCCTTCCCTTACTCGCCCAGAGATTGGGGCCTTCCTGTTCCAGTCCCATAGGCCTCCTTCTCTTCTGTCCTCTCTACGGCTTTATTCCTCCTTTTAGTTTTACATCCTTTCCTTTACTATCCCTGGGGCTCCTTGCCCCCCACCTCTCTGTTTTCTGTCTCTCTCTCTCTGCGTGCGGAACTGGGGCTGAGGAGGGGTCAGGCCGGCTATCAATACAACCCAAGAGCAACACGAATGCGTTGTCCTCAAGGTGTGCCATCCTGACCGGACTTTTCCCTAAAAAAAAAAAAAAAGCTCCAGCGGGGTCCTGATCCTCTAGCCAGAACCAAACAGTGATGAATGGTGAAGATACCCAAAAAGATCAAGAATTATGGTAGGTACGTAAGTTTCATTTTCTGCGCCTTCTAGGACTCATGGCCACGGTTGTTGTAACTGTACCATTGGTGAGGCTGCCCATGCGGACTCCCAATGGACCCCAAAAGTCCAGTGGGATCAGCTCATAGATGACCTAGTATAGATGGATCTAGTCATGTACCCTGGGTGCAAAGTGCTAAAGTGGTGGATGGAACCCAGCAACTTGCTCAGTGGGTTCTGTTCCTCATCGCCTCCCCTCTTCTCCATGGATGCTTCGAGGCTGGGCTGGGGGGCACATTTCGGTCCTCATAAGACACAAGGCACATGGACTCCAGTGAACAACACCTTGCACATCAGTATTCTGGAAATAAGAGCTGTTTTGTACAGACTCCAGGCTTTCCAGAACCACTTGTCCCCAGGTCCTCTGTTAATATAGATGGACAATACCAGTATGATGCATTACATCAACAAACAAGGGGGACTCATTTCTATCTGCTGTGCAGGGAAGCTATGAAGGTTTGGTATTGGACTCTGAAACACGGTCTGAAACTGTCCGCACTACATGTTCCAGGTGTTCAAAATGTCTTGGCAGACAAAGCCCAGCCAGTCACAGTCCATGATGCATGAGTGGGAACTGTTGACCTCCGTGGTTGATGACCTGTTTGAAAGACGGGTTCGTCCAGAGTTGCATCTTTTTGTGCCCCCACACAACTCAGAACTGCTGAGTTTCTTCTCACTTGCTCCAGGGCTTGGAGCTTTCTGGTGAGACGCATTGTACTATTCTTGGAAGGTGAGGTTTCTGTATGCCATCTTTCCTTTTCCTCTAATTCAGAGAACACTACTCAAGCTGAAAATGGAGGGGGCAACTCTAACACTCATTGCTCCCCTATGACCACAGCAGATCTAGTTCCTTCTGCTGCAGCAGGTGGCAGTGGAACCCCCAGTACCTCTTGTCACAATCCCACTCAGCAGGTCAGGCCCTCTGCTTCCACAGTGCCAACCTCCGAGCGCAGTATTGTGAACGGGGTAGCAGAACTGGGTAACCCTCCTGTCTGTTTTGTGGGTCCGAATCACCTTTGGTCTCACGTTCTGGAGAGATTCAAACTGTGAACCTTTTGTTAGCGTACCCAAATGTACAGGCTCAGATAATTCTGCTCTTCGGGGAAATGCCAGCTATCTTTCACCTACAGGCACCTAACCAGGTATACAAAATGAACCCTTAAAAACTCTATGAAAGACCTCAGATAAATTCTTATCTTTTCCCAGTTTGGTATACCATTAAGCTTATGAACAGTGTCAATTTTAACCATCCGTACCTCACAGGCAAAAGAATTTCAAAGACACAAGCAGTCTCTTTAAAATAAGAGGTTTACTTAGAAAATGGATAAAAATAGGTAAAATGTAAACACAGAACCATGTATCACATAACATACAGTCACTTAAAAGAAAACAAGGAAAACGTGCAAACTCCTACCACACTACAATGAGACTTGTGTATCTAATGTATTGCCTTCTAAAACTGTGCTTAAAGTTGATGTTGTTGTTTCAGAATCCAACAGGAATGTGTCAGTAAGTGGAAATACAGAATACAGTTTAAACCCTGTGTCTCCACCCTTTCTATGATGCCATCTAGCTCCTCCTTTTAAAATATTAAAAATTATACAACCAGAATGTCTTATCACTCAGGAGGTAAATTAAATAAGGTGACATCAGCAAAAAACTCATTTCTCAATATGACTCTTTGATCTAGTGTGGTTTTCCTGCTTCCCAAGACATCACAGGAATTTTACAACTCTGCAGTTTTTCTCACTTAGCTGTCACATAGCTTCTTTTAGCACCAGTTGAAATTAACTGTTCTTTCCTCTGAAGACGTCATAAAATGGATATTTTAGTTCCTGGCTTCAAAGAAGCACAGCTCAACAACAAGGCCATAAAATGTGACTTTTGGAAGTTAATTACATTACAGAGATCTGCTGTTTAACATATCCTGTCCTTTGAACTGAAACCTTGGGGGCGGGTTCATCCCAGGAGCACAGGATGTCTCAAGACAGACAAACACACTACATTTGTATTTTACAGAAATCATAGAGCAGTCATAACCAGCTGGCCAAGTGTCACAATCCTCCCCACCTAGACTGAATTTGGGGGCTCTATCCCCTGCATGGAATGAGCTTCCCAAATCAGTTCATTCCTCATAGGCCATCTGAGTTCTGATTGGTCGCTCCAGCCCTATGTCAGATTGTCATGTCATACCCTTGAAAAGCAAGACTCCATCTTAACAATCTACCATTAGTCTTTCCCATTTGCATCAGCCAAACCAGGGGATTGTGGTCAGTTTGTACCACAAAATGCTGCCCATATATAGGTATGGCTCTAGCTTCTTTAGGGCCCACACTATGGCAAGACATTCTTTTTCCACAGTAGAGTATGCCTGCTCCCTTGGAAGTAACATTTTACTCAGGTACACTACTGGGTGATCTTTCCCTAGGTTGGATGTCTGACCAAGTACTGTCCCAATACCCATGTCTGAGGCATCAGTCTGAACTATAAAGGGTTTGCTATAGTCAGAACTTGTCAGTGCAAGAGCACTGCAAAGTGCCTCCTTCAGTCTGGTAAAGGCTTCTTCACAGGCTGGTCCCCAGGTAATTTTCTTTGGCATCCTTTTCTTTACCAGGTCAGATAGGGGAGCAGCCAGGGCACTGTAATTGGGTAAAAATGTCCTATAGTACCCTGCTGTCCCTAGAAAACTCCTAGCCTGCTTCTGCGTTTCTGGTCTGGGCCACGCCTGGATCACCTCTATTTTTATTTGGTTAGGACGGAGCTGTCCCCAGCCTACCACATGCCCGAGGTATGCTACTTCTCCCATGGCCACCTGGCACTTCTCAGCTTTGACAGTGAGCCCAGCCCTCTGTATCCTGCCCAGCAATTCCCTAAGGTGGGACTGGTGTTCCTCCCAGCTGGCACTAAAGATGGCAGCGTCATCCAGGTATGCCACAGTGTACTCCTCAGCACCATTTAACACCTGGTTCACCAACCTTTGGAAAGTGGCCGGGGGGCGTTCTTCATTCCGAAAGGCATTACTTTAACTTCAAATAAGCCTATCGGAATGATGATGGCCGACCTCTCCCTAGCTCTGTCTGTTAACTCTACCTGCCAATACCCCTTTGGTCAGGTCAATAGTCGTAAGGTAGGTCGCCCCTCCCAACTTGTCCAGGAGTTCGTCCGTGCGGGGCAGCGGGTGGCGATCTGACTCGTGACTGCATTCAGTCCACGATAGTCCACACAGAAATGAGTAGAGCCACCTGGCTTGGACACAAGGACTACGGGTGAGGCCCAGGGGCTGCAGGATCTCTGGATTACCCCTAAATCCAGCATCTCCTCTACTTCCCTCCTAATGTCCTTTTGGACAGTCTCTGACACCCGATATGCTGTCCGCCATATGGGCGTCGATGTGTCCCTGTCTCCACATTGCGTGTCGCTAAGGGGGTTAGTCCAGGCTTGGTGCTAAACAATGGGGCAAAGTCTGCTAAAACCTCCCTTACTTCCTGGATCTTGTCTGGGGCCAGCTGGAGAGACAGTTTTACTGCCTCCACAGAGGACTCCCACTTGCTTTCTTCCAGCAAGCCCAGAAGGGGCCTCCTTTGTCTGTCCCCTTCCCAGGACTACACACTGCAAACACCATGTCAGCCTCATTAGCATATGGCTTCATCATGTTGACATAGTACATACTTTCTGTCTGTCTTCTGTCAGGTAACTCTACAATATAGTTCACGTCATTTACCTTCCTAACTGCTTTGTATGGTCCTGCCCACTCAGCCTGCAGCTTGTCTTTCTGGACCGGAATAAGGACTATGACTTCCTGACCCACCATGTACGAGCGAGCTCTGGCTC
The DNA here is from genome assembly GCA_016271365.2 of Neoceratodus forsteri. Taxonomy (NCBI): domain Eukaryota; kingdom Metazoa; phylum Chordata; order Ceratodontiformes; family Ceratodontidae; genus Neoceratodus; species Neoceratodus forsteri. The sequence continues at coordinate 326,414,349 of CM057451.1, read as the reverse complement.
TGTGGTCGTACCAAACTTTTTGTTTCTGTTGGGCAGCTGCCAGGTTGCTCGGAGCTGTCCCCATAAGCTCCTTCAGCGTTTTCCTAAACCTAAGGATGTAATCCACTGTGGGAGTTTCCTGGGTGGCGTGCTTGCCTTCCCAGTCCTCCTGGATTAAGTCTAGGGGCCCACATACCCGGCGTCCATAGAAGAGTTCAAAGGGGGAAAATCCTGTTGACTTTTGGGGCACCTCCCTTTATGAAACAACAGGTGGGGAAGGTATTTCTCCCGGTCTCTCCCATGATGTTCAGCAAACGCCCAGAGCATTGACTTCAGAGTACTATTAAATCTTTCCACAGGCCCATTGGCTTGTGGGTGATATGGTGTCATGCATCTCTGCACCACCCCACACTTCTCCCACAAACATATCATGAGGTCTGACATGAAGGAACCCCCTTGATTGGCGATAACCTCCTGCAGAAACTCAACACAGGAGAATATCCCAAGCACGGCATCTGCCACTTTGTCTGTCTTCAGTGAGGATAGGGCGACTGCCTCTGGGTACCCGGTGGCATAGTTCACCACAGTCAGGATGAATCTCTTCCCTGAGGAGCTGGGGGTATTTAAAGGCCCCACAATGTCCATTCCCACCCTCTGGAATGGCTCCTCCACTATGGGCAATGGAATCAGGGCGGCTTGGGTTTTCTTTCCCACCTTCCGTATTTCTTGGCACTGGTGACAAGACCTGCAATACTCCTTCACCTGCTGGGTGAAGTTGGGCCAATAGAAATTATGGGCCAACCGCTGCATAGTGCGCGCGATTCGCAGATGACCAGACAAGGGTATCATGTGCAGTCTTGAGCAACTGCTGACGATACCCCTGGGGAACTACAAACTGCCTGCCTAGCACCCGTCCCTCTGTCTGCACAGCCTGAGTATACATCAGTCCATTTTCCCAATAAACCTTATGTTTACCGTCACCTCCTTGTGCTCTGTCAGAGTCTGCCTAAGCCCTCAGCTTCTCTAAACTAGTGTCACTTCTCTGAGTAGCTACAAACTCCTCACACATTCCCAGGGCATGGGGCAGGTCCCCTTCAGTCTCTAAACTAGGATCCCTAGCACTAGCGTCAGGGCACTCAGAATCACTGTCATCCCTAACCCTCTGACAATGGGTCGCCCCTTCCTCTTCGGAGTAACCCTCCGTAGCTGTGTGGTTAACTGCTACTGGGGAAATTTCTACCCTCTTTTCATTAGTCTCCATATCAGGAGACACAGGCTGGGGAACCAGCCTCCCAGTGGTTTCCACATTGGCTTCTGTGGGGTTCAGGGAGCTACAGTTTTCCCTTGCCACTTGGCTACAGGTAACTGCACACACCATTCCCTGTTGGAGATTGTTGCCAAGGATGACGTCCACTGCTAACATTTTGGCTACAGCCACCTGTTGCACAGTTCCCCATTTCACCAAAAAGTCTAGAAGAACACTAGCGAGGGGCAATGTTTTCTCCCCACCAGTAAAGTCTTGTACAGTGACATATTTATTGGGTATAAGCTGACCAGGCTGTACCAGATCCCCTTTTACCAATGTCAGGGCTGTCCCTGTGTCCCTTAACCCTTGCGTCTGTACACCATTCACCATGAGTGAATGCATGTGTTCCCTCATGTTAACAGGCATGCTTCCAGGGACACACAAACAACCCACTTCTTTCCTAGTACCATTCTGCGTATTGCTCATTCTTTTGGGGCACTTGTGTGGCAATATGCCCAGTTTCTTTACACGCCCAACATTCATTTCTTTTTTCAAATAAATCTTTTCTCTGAAACCTGGGGCTAACTGGTTTTGGTGGAGGCAGTGAGGGTTTTAGCTGCCCTGAAGGCACGCTTTTCCCTTTCTGCGCTGCCACGCCTCCCCATTCTCTCTCAGAGCAGGTCTGCTTTTGGCAAAGAGGTCCGAGAGTTCAGCAGCCTCTTGCACTGTTTTGGGATCTCGGTCCTCCAGCCAGATTTTCAGCTCTTGGGCATGCCCAGAAAAACTATTCTAACAGAATCACATTTTCAATTGTATCTACAGAGTTTGCTTCAATCCCGTCTCACCAACGTTTTAAAAACTGACGTTGTTTCGTGGCTAGCTCCTCGTAGCTCATGTCAGGGCTTCTCCTGAGCTTACGGAATTTAGCTCTGTATGATTCAGCAGTTAATTCAAATTTTTTTTAACAGTGCAGCTTTAAGTTTACTGTAATCATTACTGTCCTCATTGTCCATTTGACCCAATGCCTACCGAGCTTTCCTGGTAAGTAGCAGGGATAGCTGGAAGCTCCAGGACTCCCTAGGAATTTTAGCCTGAATACAAACTTTTTCAAAAGAATTTATAAAGGCATCCATAGCCTCCCCCTCTTCAAATTTAGCTATCAATTTGAAATTAAATTTGTAACCCAGTCCTGTAGTTCCAGTTAAACCCAAGCCACTTACCTGCTCTGGTGCTGATGGTTGGAGTCGTAGCTTCTCCAGTTCATGTTGCCTCGGCGCTCACGCTTTTCATAGTCTGCATCTCGCTGTTCACGGTCCCTCTTCTCCTTTGCAGCTCGCTGGCGCTCCCGCTCTTCATGATCTGCCTCCCGCTGCTCCCGCTCTCTCTTTTCCTGGAACTCCAGCTCCATTCTGCGTAACTCAGTTTGCAGCCTGAGTACTTCTGGCTGCAGAATACTGGTGACCTTTCCATGCTGCTGTGGCCATTCACTGGGACTGGCCCTGCTGCCCTCCTCATCGGATCTGGACACTGCACTGGCCTTTAGCCCCTCCACGCCCAAGGTTCGGTCTTTTACAGTCACTGTCTGTGACTCAATGCTCTGGGTATCTGCTACCATCAGGGCATCCACGAGGTTCTGCTTGATGGCTTTCACCTCGTACAGGACTCCTCTGTCCCTGCACAACTGCTTTAAGTAGTCTACAGTGTGCCCGTTGTAATTGGAAGCCATCTTCTTCCCTAACTACGGCTACTCTAACTTGCACTTTAAAAAAAAATAAAACAGGTATGAACTTGACTGTAAGCCAAGTGATACTGTTCTGTGTCCTTTAAAAAAAAAAAAAAAAATCACTGCCTTGTTTTGCAAGTGAGCTGACAGTATTAAGCTGACACATTGAACAATAAAAGCTTGTATTACCAAAATTATGCACACTGCTGCCAACCATTCTGGAAATTATCAGCACCGCTGCCATCAAATCTGTCACAACCCCACTGAGCAGGTCAGGCCCTCTGCTCCCACAGTGCCAACCTCCGAGCTCTGTTTTGTGGGTCCGAATCACCTTTGGTCTCAAGTTCTGGAGGGATTCAAACTATGAACCTTCTGCTAGCGTACCCAAATGTACAGGCTCAGATAATTCTGCTCTTCGGGGAAATGCCAGATATCTTTCACCTACGGGCACCTAACCAGGTATACAAAATGAACCCTTAAAAACTCTATGAAAGACCTTAGATAAACTCTTACATTAAGCTTATGAACAGTGTCAACTTTAACAATCTGTACCTCACAGGCAAAAGAATTTCGAAGACACAGGCAGTCTCTTTAAAATAAGAGGTTTACTTAGAAAATGGATAAAAAAATAGGTAAAATGTAAACACAGAACCATATATCACAAACCATACAATCACTTAAAAGAAAACAAGGAAATCGTGCAAACTGCTACCACCATAATACAATGAGACTTGTCTATCTAATATATTACCTTCTAAAACAGTGCTTAAAGTAGCTGTTGTTGTTTCAGAGTCCAACAGGAATGTGTCAGTAAGTGGAAATACAGAATACAGTTTAAATGCTGTGTCTCCACCCATTCTACGATGCCACCTAGCTCCTCCTTTTAAAATATTACAAATTATACAACCAGGATGTCGTATCACTCAGGAGGTAAATTAAATAAGGTGACATCAGAAAAAACTCATTTCTCAATATGACTCTTTGATCTAGTGCGGTTTTCCTGCTTCCCAAGACATCACAGGAATTTTACAACTCTGCAGTTTTTCTCACTTAGCTGTCATATAGCCTCTTTTAGCACCAGTTGAACTGTTCTTTCCTCTGAAGATGTCATAAAATGGATATTTTAGTTCCTGGCTTCAAAGAAGTACAGCTCAACAAGAAGGCCATAAAATGCAACTTTTTGGAAAGTAGTCACATTACTGCTGTTTAACATATCCTGTCCTTTGAACTGAAACCTGGGGGGTGGGGTCATCCCAGGAGCATAGGATGTCTCAAGACAGACAATCACACTACATTTTTTATTTTACAAAAATCATAGAGCAATCATAACCAGCTTTCCAAGTGTCACACCTCTGCCCCGTGCAAGTGTTTGTCACAGGAACAGGCACACTTTATATTTCATAAGTTATGTTTATAATTCCCAATTTTGGTAGATGGAGACGGTTAGAGCATTAGCTTGGGAACCAGGATATCACAAGTTCAAATTCCACTAGAGCCAAAAACCATGTGTGTGACCTTGGTTGAGTCACTTAACCTCCCGGTGCTCCCGTCCTCGCAGCTGTGGAAATGGGTTGAACAGGAGACCACTGAAAATGAGATGTTGCATGCCAGCTGAGATCTATTTCATAAATAAACTGTAAAATAACAGGCAAAATAATATGAAATACTTTGCTGTGATGATGCTCCAGAACATCAAAGCTGGACTCCTGAAAGTGGAGGTGTTTCAGTCTTTAGTCTTAGCAGATTTTAACTTAACACTGACTCTGCTAAGTGTATCTGTTAGTGACTGTTACCTTGTAAGTAATCATATAATCTTCTTCAAGGATATCTTTTCCTTAGGTCACACCTTTGGAACTATACCCGCATCAGTGCTAGGACCACATGGAAACTTTTGCTAGTTGGGGGCTGCGTACGATGACATCATGCATCAGTGTCTACATAAAGATGGGCGGCACCATTTCTCCTCAGTTCTTTTCCCACTGTCGATTATAGTCGTCGGACCTACCATGGAAATGCCAGCCAACTAGCCATTGCTGGTAGTCACTAATTCTTTAGTGATTTTGCTGCCTCTGCATGCTGCTGAAAGCAGCAGCGTTGTTCTGTACTGCGAGTGCAGAGAAAAGATTTATAAGGACAGCACACAAGAAGTGTGTGTTTGCGGTTTAGGCCTCTCTCACAATGTCAGGAATTGCGAGATATACCAGGACTTCTGTCAAGCAACCAGGCGATGCAGAAGAAAGGTGCTGGAGAAGTTTTTCTTGGAAAGAACTCTAGCTGCCATAGAAAATGCCCCGGGTTATAAAGTGGCATTAAAGGTATTTTTATCTGCGTCATCATCGTCTGCCTCGATGGCGGTGACGCCTCCCCCCAAACTGTTGACTAGACACTAAGGTCAGGGCTTGGCTAAGGCACCACCGTACCTACTACAGATGGTGGGTCCAGGCCCGTTGTCAACTACAGCAGTCACAGCCCATGGCCAGGGTGGCATTGACGTGCTGGCAGCACTGACGTTTTCAGATATGATACGGCACATACTTCCAGGCTTCTCTATGCAGCCTTTAGTGCTGTCGACAGGTTCCTGCGTGGCAGACCTCGTCGACAACATCGGTTGGTGCACAGCAAGTACCTCTTGAGCAGTGGCCTCTGGCGTTGCCAGTGAGGTCCTCAGTTCGCATCATAGACTGGGACACCGACAATGAGGAAGAATATAATCCAAGCCTCATAATGGAGGAGAATTATAAAGAGGAGGAGGGTTATGGAGAAGAACATTATGCTCCACATTCCAGCTCCACAGCATTTTTTTGTTGTGAGGATTCTGTGGTATACACACACCTAGATCTCCCCCTGAAGACCTTACCTTCCAAACTATGATGCAGCAAATGCAGAATTTAATGGAATTTGCTGTGAAAGAAGATGATTCCTCGAAAAAGAAGTTGATGGATTTTTTTGAGATACCATATACTCCATCCATCATTGTTCCTCCAATTTACCCTGCATTTGAGGATACAAGATTTGCTGCATGCTACAGGCCAGATTCAGTAAAAGCTGTACCCAGAAAGGCTGACATGTAGTACCCTGCCCCTGCTGCCAAACCTTATTATGCCAACCAGTCTGAAACAGATTCTGTAGTTATAATGGCTGCCCATGATGGATCCAGGGCCCCAAGATGCATGATCACTCTGCCCCCTGATAAGGAATCCAGGAGGCTTGAGATAATGGGCAAGCAAACATATGCTTCTGCCTCACTGGGCCATCATATTGCAGACTACCAGGCCCACATGATGAAGTACCAAAACAGCCTTTGTAAGGCTGCCAAAGCTGCAGTTCAGGCTTTTCCAGAAGGAAATGATAAGAATTAATTACTTAAAAATCTGAATTTTGGAGCTGAGGTGGGCAAACATTTGTTACGCTCAGCATATGATGTTTTGGATGCATCTGCCAGGGCAGCTGCTACTGGTATTTACCTGAGAAGGTATTTTTGCTTTTGTGGTTGGGTTTGCAACTGATGTACAGCAAACAGTTCTGAATGCTCCTTTTAGAGGTACCAAACTGTTTGGCTAACATGTGGAAGAGGCGTTAAGAGGCCTTCACGTCTCTAAAATGACTTTAAGGTCAGTCAAGTCCTTGTATCCTATGCCTGGAAGAGGTCGGGGTAAAGGATCCTTCCATCAACCTGCTGCCAGAGGTGGCCATCAAGCCTACCATCAGCAAGGCTGAGGTAAGAATGGCAAAGCCTTGCCCCTCCCCCAGTGTAGAGTTTTGGACCAGGTTCAGCTTGGCCTGTGGCCCAGAAAGTCACACAGACTACACTTTAGTTGTTATAAACTCTATGCTTTTATTGCAGCAGAGTAAAAAGTTCCTATTACAAACCAAACTAGATAGCTAACAGCCCACTACTGTTAGAGCTACAAGCATACAGAAAATACAGAGATGATCAGAATTTATATTACCCCTGTCCTCCTGGAAATTCGAGCCCCACTGGATAGTCATGGTATGTGGTCTTCTGTTCCTCTCTCAAAATTCACTGAGGCTTACAATCTAGGCTTCTTTTATATAGCAGTTGTTAGGACAGAAAAGGCAAAAAGAGGAAGTTTTGCAAGATAGGGGTTTTGTAAGCATGATAGACTGTCTCTCATTAGCACTTTACCTCCTTGCACGTATCACTTTATTTTTACTTATCCAGTTCCTTCTTTCGATTTCATCAAGTCTGGTATGACATCCTGTCCTTACACAAAACCACTTTGCTAGCAAAAAAATATTTTGCTAACTATAGCAATTTTTGCCTTGAGCAAGGCATGTGCCTTTTAACCCTTTATTTTCTAATACCTTTTTCATTAAACACTTTGCTATTATCTTACAGTCCTTTTTCCTTCAACACTTTGCTTTTATCCAACATTTTAATATAATTCCATAGTATCCACCATGGGAGGAGACCCTAAAAGGGAGTATCCGACTCCCACCTTGTACAGCAGTTATGATGAGATTTAGTTGCTGTTAAATGTTTTACACAAGTAAGTATAATAACAGAAGTAACTTGCAGTGCTACAAAAGTAACCCGCTAGTTTGTGAGGTTAATCCTAAGCATAAACATGTTAACTGAACATTTGCATTATGTGTTACTTTATTAGCTACTGTTTGAACCTTATAGTTTGATTGGCCATGTAAAACCAAGTGCATGTTTTAAAAAGCTTTACAGTGCAGGCTCCTGTGTTTTACAGCCTGGTTAGCGGTGCCATTTATAAATTGTGGATTTGCTTATTATGATTTTTAACAGTGCGTCTAAGACAGCATGGCATGATTATAAGAATTACAATGAGGATTTTAAGACTGAAGATAAGACATGTTAAAACATGTCTGCTTTTAGATGGAGACTCCTCAGTTTCTTTCCAGAATATCAGGGTTAAAATGATTTTAATTATTTATAATTTTTTAAATAATTCCGTTAACCCTTAGCTAAGGCTGGAAGGAACACTGTGTATACATATATATATGTTCTAATACTAATGCAGTTTATTAATGCCTATACTAATATGTATTAGGTATTTATGTATTAGGTGGACAAAGCAATGGGGCCTGATGGGATTCACCCCAGAATTCTAAAAGAACTAAGGGAGGACCTAGTGACACCACTGACCACACTTTTTAACAAATCATGGGAGGATGGGGTAGTACCTGAGGACTGGGGGAGGGCAGATGTGATTCCCCTTCACAAAAGTGGGAGCAAGGCAGAAGCAGGAAACTACAGACCTGTAAGTTTGACCTCAGTGGTAGGGAAAATGATGGAATCACTCCTGAAAGAAAGAATTGTTGAGTACCTAGAGGCCAGCGGGGCACAGGACCCAGAGCAGCATGGATTTAAAGCAGGAAGGTCATGTCAGACAAATCTAATAGATTTCTTTGACTGGGTGACCAAAGTAATAGACCAGGGAGGGGCTGTGGATATGGCCTACCTAGACTTTAGCAAAGCATTTGACACAGTCCCGCACAAAAGATTAATAATCAGGTTAGCCAGCCTGGGAGTGGGTCCCAGGGTGGTAGCCTGGGTAGCAAACTGGCTGCACAACAGGACACAGAAGGTAATAGTGAGGAACACATTCAAGAAAGGGGGTCACTAGTGGAGTACCTCAGGGCTCAGTACTGGGTCCAGTCCCTTTAACATCTTTATAGGTGACATTGCAGAGGGTCTGAGGAAAAGGTATGCCTCTTTGCAGATGACACAAGATCTGTAACAGAGTTGATACACAAGGTGGGGTAGAAAGGATGAGAAGGGACTTGGCAAAGGTTGGAGGAATGGTCAGACATATGGCAACTTAGATTCAATGCAAAGAAGTGAAAGTAATGCACCTGGGAAACAAAAACCCAGGAGAAGAGTACACAATAGCAGGGAGGTACTAACAACAAAATGGAACGGGACTTGGGGTAGTCATATTAGATGATCTAAGGTTGATAAGCAATGTGAGAAGTCAGTAAGGAAAGCGGGATACTGGGATGCATAGGAAGGGCATCACAAGTAGAAAAAGGGATGGTTATCCCTCTGTACAGACAGTTGGTGAGACCCCATCTGGAGTACGGTGTGCAGTTTTGGAGACCTCATCTACGCAGGACATAGACAAGATGGAAGCAGTCCAGAGGAGGGCAACTAAATGGTGCAGGGTCTGCATCAGAAATCATATGAAGAGAGACTGAGAGAGCTTAATATGTATACCCTTGATGAAAGGAGGGACGGGGGACATGATTGAAACGCTCGAGTATCCTCGAGGGAATCAACAAAGTCCAGGAGGGTAGCATCTTTCAGAAAAAGAGATATGTAAGAACAAGGGGCACAATTTAAAGATAGAGGGGACGGCTCAGGGTAATGTGATTAAATTTTTTCACGGAGAGAGTGGTGGATGCATGGAACCGCCTTCCTGGGGAGGTTGTTGGGTCTAAAACAGTGGGGGAATTCAAACATGCATGGGACAGACATAAGGCAATTGTAGTGGGAGGTGGCAGGAAGTAGGCTGTTGGTTAACTAGAATCTGCAGCTTATCCAGTAGGTAGGGAAATGGGCAGACTGGGTGAGCCAAGTGGTCCTTATCTGCCGTCAGAGTCTATGTTTCTATGTTTCTGTTTAAACCTCTGAAGCCTTAATAAGTATTAATAAGTTATGTACCTATTTTTAAAGAAAATGTTTTTTTGATGAACTAGCATATTGTGTGTGTGTGTGTGTGTGTGTGTGTGTGTGTATATCTATGGCTGATGTACTAACACAAACATTTTACAAAGTCTAGAATCTAACTAATAATATAAAGAAAATCTGACTGTTACAGTATTTATGTCATATGCCGTACTCATAGAATCCAGCTAAAATATAAATCTTTCCTGTTTCAGCATTTTTATACATGCTGGACTCATTTAGTCTAACTAATGATATACTCATGACCTTATGACTTCTAACGTTATCTGCTTTGAGACACCTAATATTTTACTTTAGGTATCTCACGCTAAGTAAGATGTGTTATACAGTACCACTGTACCTGTATATGAATCCTGAAACAAAGTAGACCTGTCCTGAACTTTCAATACATATAGCAAATGCACGTAGTCAAAATGAATTTCGATCACAGGACTAGATGGAAAATAACCACTGCAGTAGGATGTGGAACAGAAGTTTGCAGAAAAGGAGGCCACAATTTCAAGATGGGCAAGCACAGAATGCCTTTGGTGATGTCATCATTGTCCACTTATAGAGGAAGCAAGTCTTCAGCCTTTTGGCCTAACAAAGTTCATATCTCCGATGTTAGTGTAGGAATCTTGAGTATTCTTGGTGGTACAGCAGCATGGACGTCTTTCAGGCAGGCCAGCTCAGCCTGTGTAGCAGTAGTAATATCAGGAAATGCAAAAGCCTGGAGCCCACACGACAAGGTAATGTCTGTTTTCTGTAGGAGCAGCACACACTTAAACCTTCTCAGGTTTGCAGGTGATAGTTTTAGCTTTATCAGAAATGCCACAAGGAAAGCGGCTTTTGAGTGCAATTTCACATATGACATTTTGTAACTTAGCACAACATCAAAGATTTAGCTCAACCCATTCATCTTGTACCTGCATGATGGAGACTGGAGCAGGCACATGCTATATATTAGTACTCCACCTTACTCAAATAAAACAAGATGCACCATGGTTGGACCATGATGAAATACACATTTTAGATCAGCAAAATAGCAAATTATTAATGTCTGTCTTTTTTTTTAAAGCATAAGGTAAACGCAGAAAGTCTACCTGTCTCAATATCTCTAAAAGATAACTTAATAAGGATAAAGGCACCATTCACAACTCAAATTTCAATCATTTTTGTTGTAACCACACAATTAGCCATAACATTTGCTGTGTCCAGCTTTGTAGGATCAGAAAATCATGCAGTTTTACTCACATGTCAACTAAGATATTATAATGCTCTACTTAAAGACCCTGTCAGGGGTGCTAGCAGCCCAGCATGGAGATTGACTCTCAGTGAGCTCCCCAGCAGAGAATATTAACACTTAGGATTGTATTTATTCTGTGGGAAATACTGCACTCATCTTACCATCAAAATCAAATCAAAATATGAGGCAGTATAGTGTAGTGGTTTAAGGCTCTGAGCTGCGAATCTGGAGACCTGGGTTTGAATCCCACAGCCCCCACTTGCATACTGTGTGACCCTGAGCAAGTCACTTCCCTGTGCTCCCAGGTTGCACCTGTAAACAAGCTTTTACCTTAGTGTGCCACTCCTGGTTAAACAATTGGAAAAAAAATCCAGCTAATAGGATAAGGTACCGGGAAATATGATTTTGAAGACGATGGGGCGTACTCAGAATGCACAAAAGCAAGACCATTTCATGGCAAGCACATCGCATGCACTAGGGCATGTACTGCCACTGAAAACTGTGGGAGAACTGCAAACATCCCCAGCATCACTGGAGTCTCTGCAAGCATCTTTAAACGTCCTAACTCCATCAGATTGCTGGACAAGAAATGTGATTCCTACACTGAGTAACTAGTGAAAACAGAGTCGTCAGTGGAAGCGATGGGTCCTCTGGTTGAAGAATCCACTCGAACAGTGGGGAAAGCCCTGTTGGCAGTCACAAACTCTTTACAAGAGCAAAATATGCTCAAAGCAAAAATAGAACAGCTGGAAAATACTGCCAGGGCACCAAACATCCATGTACTGGGCATTCCGGGGGGAATGGAAGGGGACAACCCCATCGGCTTTCTGGAGAGGTGGATGCCAAAGTCTCTGGGCCTGGGTTTCACTCTGGTGATGCTGAAGGCATACCGGATCACCTCAAGAAGAGCACGCAACACCGAGGAGGGCCCGTGAACCATTCTGATGATCACTCAATCATCTAGCATGTGGGACAGGATCCTGAAAGTGGCTAGAGAATAAGGGAGAATTGAACTAGACAGGGCCAGATTTCTACTTTTTGTGGACTATTCATTTGCCACCAGAAACCGGAGAAAAGCCTTTGATGGGGTGACCCAAAAATTGAGAGACCTGGACATTCCATACAGACTGGATTTCCCTGCAAGGTTACAGTTTATCTTACGAGGAAAAAAATGTATGTATTTACTGATCCCAAGGCTGCAGGTGCAGGTATTGCCAAAGTTTAGGCTTGAATAGAGACCACAGTTGTGAGAGCTCCGACTCTGGGGAAGAAGCGGTAGGAAGTGTGGACTGAGTAGTAAGTATGTGGGATACTACCACAAAACAAGAGTCGGGGCTCTTAGATCGGGGAACTGTGCCGAACATAGCATTAAATAGCATCTGAAAGGTTCCTCTGCTACTTATTTTAGTACTGGTCTACCCGATTTTACTTTGCCTTGTGGCACTTGGGACTTCAGAGTTAATTAAAAGTCTGCTTCTGTTTTAAAATGTGTTGACATTTGGGAGCTGCTGACCTAGTTACGTAAAGGGCAGATTAACTGTTAAATGTACATATATGTTTAGTCAGGGCATTAGAATATGTTGTGGTTGTTGACTCAGGGCATTTGGGGGCTGCGTCACAAAATGGCGTCTGTTTGTGAAACTGTGTCTTGTTCGCTTCTTAATGGTGGTCTGGTGGGACTAGATGGCCTGTCAAGTATGTGTAACTTCAGCGAAGGTGGGTGTCTGAAACACATGCCTTGTCATGGTATAGACTCCGTACCACATCCTCAACCTGTCCCTTGCCACAGGGGTTATTCCTGACATCTGGAAGGTGGCCAGGATTGTCCCTGTACTGAAGTAGGGAAATCCCAAAGTTCCGGACAACTATCGGCCGATCGCTATCCTATCAGCTATTAGTAAGCTCCTTGAAAAAGCTGTGGCTGTACAACTCTCAGAGTACATTCAGGCCTATGAGTTGCTGTCCCCAGCCCAGCATGGTTTTCGCAAAGGGCATAGTACGGCCACGGCCCTGGTCTCTGTCTCATCTAGCATCAGAGCAGCCATGGACCAGGGCAAACTCTCTGGAGCGATATTCATTGACTTGTCCAAGGCCTTTGACCTTATAGACCAGGCATTGCTCTGCACTCAGATGCGGTCCCTTGGCCTGTCCCATCCTACTCTGAATTGGCTAACCAGCTACCTCCAGGGCAGAGTACAGCTGACCAAATTCAACAAAGTCCTCTCTGATCCCTCACCGGTTACCTTAGGCGTTCCTCAGGGCTCGGTCTTGGGGCCCCTTCTCTTCTCCCTCTTTGTTAACCATCTCCTAGCCACAGTAACAAACTGTAGTGTCACCCTTTATGCGGACGATCTGGTTATCCTGGCCCACCCCCGGAACATTGAGACTCTCAACCACCACTTGTCTGAGGACTTTAAGAACATTCAGTCCTGGGTAACCAAACACAAGCTGGTCCTCAACCTGAAAAAAACACAGGCTATGTTGTTTGGATCATCAGCCAAGATAAAAACCTCTCCAGCCCCTCTGCCTATCAATTGTGCAGATGGAGCTCCCCTCCTAATTGTGGACTCCATCAAATACCTCGGGGTGACACTTGACCCCCAACTGGACCTAGAGAGTCACATCCTAAATATCTGTAGAACTGTGAACTGTAAATTGGGTCTGGCCTATAGGGCCAAGAACAATCTGACACCTGCTGCTCGTCTGGCACTTGCTAGAGGTGTACTAATTATCTCTCTCAGCTATGGTCTCCACCAATTTGCTTGTACCTCCAAAGCTCTTCTTACTCAGTAGCACACAACATACAACAATATCTGCCGCTTTGCCTTGGCTGCCCCCCCGTCTCACCCACCGTTGTGAGCTTTATGACAAACTAGGTTGGCTTTCCCCCGATAAATCACCTGAACTTTGGGCTGGGATGCTTAGTGGGTAAAGTGATCAGAACTGGCACCCCCGGGGTTGGCACAGCTTCTCTCACCTCCTGACCCCTCCTCCTACCCTCTCAGGTCCCAGGGTCCTGGGATGCTAAAAGTACCCCTCACCCAAACCCTTATGTGGGACAAGGACTTTGCTGCATGCGCTTCCAGGCTCTGGAACTCCTTTCCTGACTATGTTCGCTCCGCCTCCTTCCACCAGTGCCTCCGAAGTCCCTGTGGGGGTATCTGAAACTGGCCTCAGCATGCGAGTGTCCCAAGCCTCCCTAGCCCAATGCCCCGTGCACTGGACTCACATGTGGTCATATACTTGGAACCCAACTGTTCTGAGGTCCTGATAAAGACCTCTTGTTCGTTTCTCCTGATCCAATTCTCTCCAAGGCATTCGTCTGTGCTTTGTATGTTCTAGACTATATATTGTTGTTCATATGTATGTTATCAGTTTCTGTCATAGTAGATCATTCTATGCCGTGCCGTTTTTTTTGACTCAGTGCATTTTGTTACTTAATGTACTTGCTTTCCTTGCTGTTATGTTCTGATGTATCTGTATTACTTGTTGTACTCTCCCGGGTCGTTCCTGAAAATAGGCATATAACTTGTCTAGTGTACCTACCCGGTCAACAAAAGTTAAATAAATAAAATTTCCTGTCTAAATGACTTTTTACTATGTATAGGGAACTGCAGATTTTCTCCCCATATGTTTCTCTGTTTACAGGTGCCGTTTTTGAGGTGCGTGCCTGAAATTTAGTTGTCAATGTTGTACTGTTGGAGAGCTTCTGAAAGGTTACAATACACTGTATACTTTATACTCTCAAGTTATAGGATAGGCGCAGACAAACCTGGTAAACTAATCCTGCTTAAAATTAAATCTAATAAATGTGTAGCATTGACTGCATATATCCTCCATACGGTGTTAAAGTGTTTGTAAAATCTGAGGTGTAATTCCCCCCCCAACCCCCAGTGAGGTTAAACGAAGAATAGTGTAACGTCCCTCCTATAACAATAATAATAATGCTGTTGTGTTTACTGGTGATTCTGCCTATTCTTGGTAGAATTTTGTTTGTAAAATTGAAGATAACTCAATAAAACAAAGTTTTAAAAAAAAAAAGACCTTAAGGTATACTACACTACTCTCATACTGTTTCTAAATCTAAAGTGTTCCACACTCCCAAGTGTGATGGAGATCTGCCCCCCCCCCGACCTTTACCCAGTCATGGTGGAAGGTAGAAAGGCATTATCCTGATTCTTGATTTCTAAAATAAACTCACAGATATATATATATAATGAAAACATTTGTATAACAGAATGAAATGTTGAGGGCAAATATGCTGTAGCCACTCAGTATCTGATGCACTTTATGAGACAAATACATTTGCATTGTACTCCATTATAAACACAAATTTTTCCAGGGTAAGATAAATGTACCCCATTTCTGATACTGGTGTTGTAGAATTTTTAGACAACAACCATGTACATGATTTTGTACAATAGAAGAACCGTGACCTATTTTTGTAAAAGTATCAGGGTGCAAGGAGATTTGGATCTTGGTACCAGTACAGATCAATAGAGAAAGCACAAGTAATTGCCTAGAATAATTGGTCCCACACTTGATATGTTAACAATTTAAATTATTTTAGACGTGTATATTACACCTTTCTAGTGCTACGTAGAACTCCAAATACCCCCATGCTATCAATACCCTGTTTATCATATCACAATCCAATTTACATGTGTGTAGGACTGGAGCTGTTACTGGTATTGCAAAGCAAATGCAAAGTTGACACTAGGCGATTACCTTTAAGCTTTTCTTCTGTTGGACCTTGTCCGCCACTATGTGATTTGGAATTTTCGGCAGCCCAAGATGGGAGTTGAAATATGCATATAGGTTTGCTCAGCCCTTTTTCAATGGACAAGACAGAATTATTTATTTCAGTGATGTAGCAGTTGCTAATTTTCCTGTGAAAGGAGGCAGTAAAACAGAAGTAAAAAAATTGTTATTTCTCTAATTGCAGTGAATGAAAACAGTTATTCTAGGGACGTGGATATGATGTTCTATCCACACTGTCTGGCAGTTGCCTTTTTCTCTAAGATTCGCCAGAAACGTCTTCCAGCTGGCTTCTCTCACCCACCCAGGTGGTAACTCCCTAAGCTCCACCCCATGATGCCAGATCTTCCTTTCCACTGGAAGAAGCAGGTTCCCTCCTTACCGCTTCCACGTTGAGTAGGCCTAGCAGTTAAATCTTTGGATTTACTTTAAAACTACACTAAAACTCATTCGGTTCCGTCTTCACCTTGATTTTCGATTGCGACCGCTGATAGAGATAGTATTCTCCGTTCGATTTCGCTGGTGCTCATACGGCAGAAGATGTTGTAAAATGACTCTCACACCTCGCATGTATACTGTCTGGGCCACGATCATGATCCGCAAGCCTGCGACGTGTGTTGGTTGTTTCATCTGAATGTCCTGGAGGACTGCACTGCCCGCCTAAAGTTGGTCTGTCCAGAGAAATGTTATCTGCCAGTCAAATCAAAGGATGCTCGTTGAGTGGACTCCACATCTGCGGGGTCTGCCGAGCAGTTACAACAACTTAAGGCCTTCGAGGAGGAGGGAGCCCAGGCTACTGCTCAATCCTTTTCTGCCTTGGTCTTTGTTCTGCTCCAGTTGGGCTCCACCTATTCGGTCTTCTTCAAGGAGCTGTGCCAGTCCCTCTCAACCAAGGGAGAGGGCCCTTCCGAGTTGCACAGTTCCCTCTCACATAAGAAGGAGTCCAAGAAGGATAACATTGATGCTCCTGGGACCGGGAACGTTTCCACTCTCAGGAATCTTCAGTTTTGACTACAGTCGAAACCGCAGCCTTGGCCGTTGCCTTCACGGTAACCCTGTCGGACCAGTTGGCTGAGACGCTGGCCAACGATGCGGCCAATATTTTTCTCGACCCTGTTGACTGGTTGTCGTCTGAAGAGGCTGACAGCTCTCTTTTCAGGATTCCGGTCCTGCCGGTGACCACTGACAGGTTGGCCCAGCCCACTAAGCTGGACCATCCGGTCATCAACCCAGACCAGGAGGAGCCATGGACCTCCGGCACCACTGATGGCCGAAGTTGAGGTCTCGGTCATCTTCAGCTTCGCGGTAGAGCAGGTCCTGCCGACATCGTCAGTCTCGCTCTCGGCACCATGGTAAGTGGTGCCGCCGCTACTTGTCTTCATCCTCCTTGGGTGAGGAGAGGCTTCGGCGCAAATTGCGTTGACACTACGAAGACCTCATGTGGCAACAGTTAGCTCTGTCCGGGCCGAAGCCAACACTGGCTACCACCCCGGCCATCACCTGGGTGTCGCACGAAAGGCTGATGCTGACTCCTCTGGCGGGGCTGGTCGACACCGTTCCCTCCCCAGTGGAGCCGATTCAGACCATGTCGGCTCGGCTGAAGCAGGCTTCTCCGCCGATCGTGGTGGAACCGCCACCTAAGCAACCGACGACCGGGGCTCTGACCAAGGAATCTTGGTCAGCCAGGGGGCTTCCCCATTGACTGTTGGTCACCCTTATGCCTGACTGACTGTCTGCAGTGGTCAAGGGTGGCATGGGTGGTCACCTGCTTTGTGCTGACTCCTCAGAATCCAAGGATTCCTCCTTGCACTCCTGTCCACTGGACATGGAGTCAATTGGGGGATCTCTCCACAGACGAAGGCCCTACTTCGTTAATGGGCATTCTCAGCCTCATCTCCGAGTCTGTGGGGATGAAACTGGAGCCCATCCAAAAGTGGGCTCGCTGTCCCCTTACAGAAGTTCTGGACAAAGGGGATTCTCCGACGGAGGCCTTCCCAGTGGCCAAGGCTATTGTTGGCCCTGCCCTGGAGCTTTGGCAGCACCCTGCCTCTTGCCGTGCGCTCTCGGCCTGGATGGCCCGCAGATATGAGGTGCCCAACGGTACCCTTTCCGGGTTCATGGAGAATCCCTCGCCTGAGGGGTTGGTAGCTGACTCCATGTTTCAGCGCTCGGGCAGTACTGGGGACGTCAATAGACCGCCTGACAAGGAGTCCAAGAAATTGGAATATTCGTCCAAAAAAGGTCTATGCTGCCTCCTCGCTAGGCCTCCACCAGGCAAGCTCAGCTGTCCTGATGGCACTCTTCTCTCATGCCCTTTTAGGCTCCCTGGATGAGGTGATTCCTCACCTTCCTGCAGACCTTCAGTCCACAGTCAAACAGGTCTGAGTTCCGGGTAGGGGAGTGGCGAAACAGCAACTCCATATGGCTCTGGATATTGGTGATTCTTGTGCCTGCTCGGTGGTGGCTGCGGTTGCCATGCACCATAGGTCTTGGCTGTGGATTTTGACCTTCACAGCAGATACCCAGCACAAGCTGATGGAATTTCCCTTTTTGGGCACCGACCTATTTGGGCCTGGTGTGGAGGGTCACTGCCACCGCATTGAAAAGTCCATTGCACCTGTTATCGAGGACAATTGGGTGATTTTGATTGAATCGCACATGGGGCTTCTGTTATGTAATCGATACAAAGAAGCCCAGTCTAAATTCTTGCATAGGCTGTTTTATCCATGCAGTAGGGTACATAGATTTCACCCCACAATCTCCCCGAATTGTTGGAGATGCAAAACAGAGAGGGGAACATATATCCATGCCATTTGGGGAAGTAGAATCGTACAGGATTACTGGAGAGAGGTGGCCCTCAGTCTTGAAGGTATGTGGGGGTGAAAATGGTGGGATCCCTGCGTCCTTACTCTTCGAGGTTGAGGATGGGGGGGAGTGGATGTTGCACAATAGAAGAATGAGAATAATGCTGGTAATAGCCAGACAGATCATCCTCAAGACATGGGTTTCATGTGCGACGCCCACTGTACAGATGTGGAAAAACCTACTTCTGGTCAGTCTAGCTCCAGAGAGATTAACTTATGCTTAAGGGGTAAATTAGAGTGGTTTGATCAGGACTGGGGTCCGCTACTGGCCTCCCTGACACCGATGGAAACTAGTGCCTTGCACCAAGGCTATTTTGATTCAGCAAAACTAGCTGGATATAGTATATAATGATGCCTGGAATCAAAATAGTTGTAAGAATGTCTCATGCTAAGTTTCCATCATAAAATGAACAATACAGAACCACATATACCAATTGCAGAAGGTTTCTTTTAAAAGAAAAGTTTATTCTGCACCGAATTCTTTTAAAAAAAATGTTGAAACTATTTTTTTTCTCTGCTTGTATTCTCTGTCACTTTCTTATCTATAAACTGTACTTCTTCATCTCGTAATTTTCTCATTTTACAGTTTACCTTACTTTGTATAATCTACAGGAAAACTGCAGTAATGTCATGGAGTAAGGGGGGCTAATTGTAAGGACTTGCATAGAATTTTGATGACCTGCTCTATTGACTTAATTGTGATAGAATAATATAATTGTAAAGTAATAATGTAGGGATGGCTATGCAATGTACTGATGTTTTTATTATGGGAAACTCAATAAAAATATTATACAAAAAAAAAGAAAAGTCAAATGCCACCCTGGACTTTGTGACATCCGACCAGAAGGACCCCAAGGGCTCCAAGCAGCAGAAGTGCAAGCCCTTTCGGTCTTCCACCCCTGAGGCAAAACCAGCCCTGCATCAGTCTGGCCAGCAGGCTCAGTCCTGGCGATCTTGGGCCAAGTCAGAGGCCTCGGTGGTCCGAAAGCCCGAAGAGAAAGGACCCGGTAGCTCCTCAGCTGGATCCTCCTCCTCCTCTAAGCCTGCTCAGTGACTGGATGGGGGTTGCTACCCTCCTGCAAGCCATGCCTCCCCTGGGTCCTCCTGTGGGAGGCTGTCACCACCACTTCCTTTCTGCTTGGTCCGCTGTTCCTACAGACAGGTGGGTTCTGGAAGTGGTCGGTCAGGGTCTGCCTCTGGAATTCGAGGAGTATCCTCCAAGCCGAGCCCACGCCCCATGGGAGGACTTGGCATCTGCAGATACTCAGCTTTTCGAGATGACATAGCCCAGCTCCTCCACAAGGAGGTCATGGCCAGAGTTGTGGATCCTTTGGAACACCCAGGATTTGTCTCCAGGAACTTCCTAGTGCCAAAGCGGACAGGGGGCTGGCGCACCATTCTAGATCTGCACGACCTGAACAAATTCCTCAGGTTGTGCACCTTCAGGATGGTAACTCTGTCCCAGATCATACCATCTTGGGAGCAAAACGTGGTTTTGCTCTCTGGATCTTCAGGACGTGCTCTTTTACATCCTGATCCATCTGTTCCACCGAAGGTTCCTCTGCTTCCGAGTAGGGGAGCCCTTTATGAGTCCCAAGCCATGTCTTTTGGCATCTCCTTGGCCCCAGAGTCTTCACCAAATGCATAGCAGTGGTGGCAGCTTACCTGAGGTGCCGAGGGGTCCAGGTATACCCCTACATGGATGACTGGCTGATAGCAGGTCCCTCCAGGCAGGAGATGGAGTGGTCCAGGGTACTGGCCCTCCAGACCTGCATCGACCATGGCCTCCTGGTCAATGAGGCCAAGTCGGAACTCGTGCCCTTGCAGGTGATCAGCTTTATCGGGGCAGAGCTTGATTCAATGCTGGGCCAGAGCTCGGCTTCCAGCAGACAGGCCGGAGGTTCTCTCCTTCTTTGCCCAGTCATTTCTGGTTGAGCACTTGCACCCTGCCGGGGACTTCCTGCGCATTCTGAGTTACGTGGCGGCCTGCACCAGTGTGGTCCGATGGGCCCGTTGGAATATGCGCTCCCTGTAGTGGGAGCTAGCCAGCCAGTGGTCACTGTGCAAAGGTCACTTCGACCAGCTGATCACTGTGGTCCAGAGGATGTGGGATGCCCTCCAGTGGTGGCTTGTCCCAGAGCATCTGCAGAAAGGGATCCTGTTTGTCTTCCCTAAGCCGATGGGTCATCCTGACAACCAGCGCCTCTCTCACGGGCTGGGGTGCCCACCTGGGGGAACACAGAGTTCACGGGCTCTGGATCCCCGAGAGTCACGATCCCACATCAACCTGCTGGAGCTCTGAGTAGTTTGGCTAGCCCTGACCGCATTCGCTCCATTTGTCTGGGGTAAGTGGTCCAAATCCAGACAAACAACACCATGACCATGTACTGCTTCAACAAGCAGGACGGAACGCACTCCATGCCTCTGTGCAAGGAAGCTCTACGCATCTGGACCCTCGTGTGCAGCCTGGAGGCAAATCTCCTGGCCATCCATATGGCAGGGGCCTTCAATCAGCTAGTGGATGCCCTCAGCTGGGTGGGTGAGGCATCTCACGAGTGGTCCCTCCACCCAGAAGTAATTTACAGTCTGTTCTCCCAGTGGGGCACCCCTCAGGTGGATTTGTTCGCGTCCAGGGAGAATGCAAAGCTGAGGCTGTTTTGTGCCCACCCCCGCTCCAGTAGGGCTTACTGCAGTGGGATACCTTATCAAGGCCATGGATCCCAGGCCTCTTCTGTGCCTTCCTTCCACTTCCCTCGATCCACAAAGTGCTTCTCAAGGTCAGGAGGGACAAGGCACAGGTGATCCTGCTGGCTTCGGACTGGCCCCACCAGTTTTGGTACCCCGATCTCCTCAGCCTCAGCAACAGGCTCCCAAGGCATCTTCCAGGATGCCCGGACCTGCTCTCCATCAGTCTGGGGAAGGTACTCCACCCAGACCTTAAATCCTTGCACCTGACAGCCTGGTTCCTGAGCGGTTAGAGTCCCAGGCTTTGGGTCTTTCCGAAGATGTCCTCACTGTCATGGAGACGTCTAGAAAGGAATCGACCAGAAAATGCTATGCCTTCAAATGGAAGAGATTCTCCATTTGGTGCCAGGGCAAGGGGTTGGACCTTTCGACCTGTCCTGTGGCTAGCATTCAAACAACATGAAGTCTTGCTGTATTCTGACAAATACAGTTAGACCGACCAGTTCAACTGCCCCGGAGAACAAAGAGTTAAACTCTATGCAAATGCATAGAACATTAAGCTCAAGCTCGGTTTTCAAACTTCTGTCCTTGGTACATTCTAGTAACTGATCAAATTCTTTACTTCGCTCACCAGTGAAGATGCCTTGGAGAGTTCTCCTTGTTGCCTTTGGTTAAAGCTGAGTCTCATCAGTTTATTTGACTACCGCTTTCTTGTTTTCTCTTTAAAACGTTCTCAAACCACTGTCTTCGGTATCGTGAACGTTTCTAGGTTGGGTAAGTGTTCGGTTTCTAACCGGATCTGTTGACCGTGAGGAGACCGAAATTTATTTTTCCCTTTTCTGCACAGTTTGTTTGGATTTTGGGGACCCGGTTCAAAGCCCTGACCAGAACTGAGTTTTTCTCAGGTTTTCTTCGGTCAGGACTTTGTCTCTCTGTTACCTGGCCTAACTAAACCTTCTGGGATAATTGCTTTAAAATTCACGTTTCTTTTTCTGGGCCTAACTAAGCTATTTTCAGATAAAGTAGTAATTGGAATTTTTGCTTAACTGGCTAGCTAAGCCATTGGGTTAAGCATTAAAATTTTAGGGCTATGTTACAGAAACCCAAAGAAAAAACGGTCCCACTGAGTTTCAGTGCTGTACCAAGTGCAGGGAGAAATTTGCTAAGGCTGATCCGCACTTGGTTTATCTGTACTGCTTGGGTTTCGACCACTTGCAAACAGACTGTACTGTTTGTCAGGATTTTCCTCAGTCTACTATCGACAGACAGCTTAATAAACTGAGAGGAAGGATGGATAAGACATCCGTTGAGGTTGGCTCTGGTTCAACCGAGCCTTCGGATCTGGAAGCCGAACTCTCAGGCCAGGGTGAACCATCGACGGTTAAGAGACATTCTGAGTCGGTTTCAGAACCCACACCGTCTAAAAAAGCTAAGTGCTCCGGTTTGGAACTGCGCAAGCAGCCGGTCCCAGTTCCAACGCTGAGGAAATTGCAAAAGCCATCTGCATAGTGCAGTCTTTTCAGTCTGGGTTTGCTGAACCATCGCAGGTACCGTCTGGGCAGCCAACAGTTCCGGATACCGGTTCAGTACCCTCAGGACCCATTGATCCTGAGGAGTACTATTACTCTGAATGTAATTATGATGATGATGAGGAGGAGGAGGAGGAGGAGGAGGAGGATGAAATGGAGCCCATAGATCTGAGGTTTCCCCTGATCATCCCCAATATGAGTCCCCTCCTAGGCCTCTGTCTGAGGCCACCTCCCATTTTGCTCTTATGAGGCAGGTGGCTGAGACCTTGCAGCTCTCTGTACAAGAAGCGAGGCAGGAAGAGGATTACAGGGAGATGATGGATCTCCCTGTATCCCAGGGACTGTCGATTCCCATCCACAAGTCCCTTAAAAGGCAGACTTTTAAAATCCTCCAGACCCCTAGCCCTGGCCCTCCTGTGGACAAGAAGATGGACAGAAAGTATATTCTGGCTGGCAGTGGCACTGACTTTTTATCCAGCCATTGCAGCCCTGTTGGGGTGGTACAGACTGCAGCCTGTGAGAAGGCTGGCATTCCTCTGGCTTCTCATCCCTCGACAAGGATTCCAGAAAGGTGTATTCCCTTGCCAAGAAAACATACCAGGCATCCTCCTTAGGCATTAGGCAAGCCTCCTATATGGCTTATGCCTCCAGGTATCAAAAATCCCTTTGGGAGTCTGTGGAACAGTTAGCCAAAAAGGCCCCTCCTGAGCTCTGTGCTGATCTCCAGGAGCTGGTCAACAAGGGGGTACAGGCATCAAAGTCCCAGTTCCACATGGCTGTGGACTCTAATGATGCAGCTTCTAGGGCTATGGCATCTGCTGTATCTCTTAGGCGTTTCTCCTGGCTCAGATGTACCACTCTGTCCCAGGATATGCAGAATAATGCTGTGGAATTTCCCCGTGTCCAGAATTATCTGTTTGGGGAACAGACTGAAGCATATATGAAGAAAATGAATGAGTACAGAGTGGCAGAGTGGCATACAAGAGTGCTTCAGCAAAACAGAAGGCAGCCACTCCTCAAAAGCAACAGGCCAGGGGTAGGGGTAGACCCTACCGCAGGCCTTTCCCTCAGGCCCAAGCCTTTCCCTCTTACCAGCAACCCAGGGGTTTCTTTACAGGGAGAGGCAGGAGAGGTGCTGGCAGGGCCGCCTCCACCTCCCAGTCTGCTACCCTAGCTAAACAGACACCCTGAGGAGTCTATATGGGCCGTCTCCCGTACCTCTGTAGGGGGCAGGCTGACCTGCTATCTCCAGGCTTGGCAATCCATTACTTCAGACAAGTGGGTCCTGGAGATAGGAGGTCAGTGTCTTGCTCTTAGCTTCAGGCTGCTCCCAAAGCTATCAACAAGAGCCTTCAAACCTGCCAACCCTACAGAAACAGCCCTGTTGGAGGCAGAGGTTTCCATTCTTCTCCTCTCAAAGGCAGTGGAGCTTGTGCCCCCCAGCACAGGGGAAAAGGGTTGTACTGAAGATACTTTCTAGCACCGAAGAAAAATGTGGAGTGGCGGCCAATTCTGAATCTCAGATTCCTCAACAGGCATCTTAGAAAGCCAATGTTCAAAATGACAACTCTGGCTACCATTTTACCTACTCTCAGGCAAGGGGACTGGCTAGCATCCCTGGATTTAAAGGATGCCTATTTCCACACCCCCAAGGTTTCGACTGCTCTCAAGCCACTACCAATTCAGGGCCATGCCCTTCGGTCTGACCTCTGCTCCGAGAGTATTTACAGAGTGTCTGGCAGTGGTAGTGGCATACCTCAGAAGGCAAGGGGTTTCAGTTTACCCCTATCTGGATGACTGGTTGCTGGTGGGTCAGTCCCCCCTACAGGTCACAGAAGCACTGAATCTCACTCAGGACACTCTTCAGTCCCTAGATTTCCTGGTGAATCTAAAAAAGTCTGTCTTGACCCCAGTACAAGTATTAGACTTCATAGTGGCAAAGCTGAATACCATTCAGGCAAGGGCCTTTTTGGCCCCTGCAAGGGCACAGGATCTCATCGATCTAGCAAAATCCTTCCACCTTCGAGTTCTTTGACCAGCAAGGTATTTTCTACTGCTTCTAGGTCACATGGCCTCTACCACAACTGTGGTCCCGGGGGTCAGGTTCCAAATGAGGGATATTCAATTCCACCCGAGATCCTTCTAGTCCCAGAAAAAGGATCCTCTGTCCAAGCTGATTCCGGTGTCTCCCACCCTTCTGTTAGCTCTTCAGTGGTGGCAGGATATGGACAACCTCAGAGTAGGGGTTCCCTTTCTCCCGCAGGCCCCCTCTCTAATGTTGACAACAGATGCTTCCCTGCTGGGCTGGGGTGCTCACCTAGGGGATCACACAGCCCACGGCACTTGGCTTCCTCAGGAGTCTCTCCTGCACATCAACCTTCTGGAACGCAGGGCAGTTTTCTGGCTGTCCAGGAGTTTGCCAGTCTCTTACAGAGCAAGGTGGTACAGGTCAGAACAGGCAATGCCACCACCATGTACTGCATCAACAAGCAGGGGGGAACAAGATCCTCACTGCTTTGCACAGAATCCTTGAAGATTTGGAATTTGGTCTATTCCCTGAACATGTCCCTGTCAGTTATTCACTTGACAGGGAAGGACAGTGTACTGGCAGGTGCTCTCAGCAGGATCAGCCAGGGCCATCACGAATGGACCTTGAACAGACAAGTCCTTCTATCAGTATTCAGGAGATGGGGGTGCCAGAGATGGATCTCTTTGCAGCCCCAGACAATTATCACTTGCCACTGTATTGCTGCAGACCTCCACTCCAGGGCTCAGTTCCACTGGAGGCCCTGCTCCTGGATTGGTCAGACAGGTTCCTTTATGCCTTTCCTCCATTTCCTCTGATAGCCAGAGTCCTGGTCAAACTGAGGTCTCAGTCTACCATCATGATTCTCTTAGCCCCAGACTGGGCCAGGCAACCGTGGTACTCAATGCTACTGTCCCTGTCGGTGACCAGTCCCATTTGCCTACCCAGGAGGTACAACCTGCTGACATCCTCTCGGGGGAGGATCCTTTACCCCAATCTTCAGTCTCTTCGCCTCAGGGCTTGGCTCTTGAGGACTTAGAATATGCAGACTTGCATCTCTCTCAGTCTGTCCTGAACATATTTAGGGCGTCCAGGAAACCTGCAACTAGGAAAACCTACTCCTCTAAGTGGAAAAGATTTTCCATCTGGTACTCCCAGAAAGGCCTGGATCCACAACAGGCTGGTCTACCAGCACTTCTGGATTACCTGGTACATCTTCAATCACTGCATCTGCAACCATCTACTTTGAAGGTGCACTTGGCAGCTGTCTCTGCATATCTTTCAGCAGGGAGGGCCCCTCCCTAGCTGCATACCCAGTTTTCAAAAAGGTTTTCAAGGGTTTACTACATCTTCATCCTCCACACAGGGAACCTACCCCTGCATGGGATCTAAATATCTGCATAAGTCAGCTTATGCAGCCTCCATTTGAACCCATGTTTTCTTCAGAGCTCAAGTTCCTCACTTGAAAGACTGTATTTCTAGTAACCATCACTTCTGCCAGAAGGATCAGTGAGCTTCAGGCCTTGTCAGTGGAGCCCAACTATATTGCACTCCACAGAGATAAAATTGTACTTCAAACTAATAGGAAATTCCTCCCTAAGGTGGTTTCTGATTTCCATCTTAATCCATCACTCTGCCTGTATTCTTCTCAGAGCATTCCAGCTCAGGTGAATGCAGGCTCCACAGATTGGATGTAAAAAGAGCTATTAGCTATTACATGTGTAACCCCCCTGCAAATGGGGGTTCCCAAAAGACTTCCAGGAGCTTGCTTGAATGCTCCAAGCCTGAATGGTGTTTGGCGTTTAAGCCATTTATCAGTGAGTGTTTTTAGAACCTCTGGTACTGTCTCTTTAAGAGCTGTCTGCTTGCAGACATAATTAGTTTGTATGGGGGACTGTGTGTTTCTTTGAGTACCACTCAAGCTGCTGCCAATTCACTCCATTTTGCAGTCACTAGGAGTGCAAAGGAACCTATCTGAAAGATGTAACTGTTTGCCGAAATCATTTACAGTAATAATGAAATTACAGTTTGTCTAACCTACTTTCTTTTGCAGTCAGAACAGTGTCTGCCTAGTTCCCCATTCTGGTTTTGAACTGCTGAACTGGACCAATCAGTGTGGGGTAAGCTAGCTCTAAAATGGTGCCTTGGATGAATCAGAACTTGGACTCATAATCTGAGCCAGCCACAAGAGGATTGTATGAGCAGTGACTCTGGGAGATGTAGTTTAGACTTCAGCACCTTTTTGGACCAACAGCAGCAGTCTATTGTGAGTGACAGCCAATCCAGTCAAGAACTGGGAGGAACTCAAGGAAGTCCCGGTTTTGTCGGTTGGAGTTTCAGTTGAGCTTTGGCAGTGAAGAAGGAAGGAGCCCTGTGTTTTTCAGTGTGCAGTTTTAGTCAAAAAACATGTGTAAGGCCCAGTTCGGTCTGCAGCTTGTGTAACAGCTTGTTAGGACTGAATCCGTCCTGTGAAAAGAATCAAAGGATCTCTGAAGAGTAGAAACCAGGCTCACCCTGTAGAAGACTGGAAGAATTGCTGAAATTGCACTCGGTCTGTCAGGAACTGAATCTGCTGTGTGTTCTCCCGGTATTGTGCAGTAATTGCGATCGGGATACAGATGCAGCCTGCCTGGTATAGTGCTTTCTTTTATATGGATGTGTGAAGAGGTTTGTGTACCTCAAGTGAGCCCTGCTGACATTGAAGGACCCTATCTTATTTGGAGGTCGTGAGTACTAATTCAGGGTCGCTCCCTGTTGAATTGCCACATTAAATCCAAATGGAATTACTGTACTGCTGACTATTTCATTTTCCTTTTCTCTGTGTGAAAGGGCCCCTACCAGCTGCCACGGTTTGGACTAGCCACTAGTGCTTGGGTACCCAGGGACAGTAACTGATAGGGATAGGCCTGTGCATAGAGCCATAGGTAGATTATTAGAGTGATAAGCTGATTAACCTGATTTCCCCCTGTCCTTGTTATATCCCCCTAAATAAATCAGAGCTGCTTGTTTCAGCAAGTTATACTGCCTGAGGTATTTGTCTATGTTAAAAGTACTGTACTGTGATTGTTGCACTGTATCTCATTTCACAGGAGGTCCCAGTGCGGAACCAGACCTGGGGTAAGTGTATACTGTGAAGGTAATTCTGATATATTGTGTGGGCCACTAGTGGGAAGAAAGGGGTTGCAGTGTCCCAGAGGGCTGTGACCAAGTTAGTTTAACTATTGCAAACCCTGACCTCTGGGTGGAGGCCCCCATTGGATCCAGGCCCTCAACCTGTTAGTGGCAAATCAGGCAGGGTAGCCCCTGGGATAGCGCCATCTAGGGTTACATCTTGGAGGCTCACCGCTGGGATTGTGTGTCCTCTAGTGGCCATATTACGAACCACTGTTAAGAAAAAATGGGTACCCGACAAGTGGCTGTGCACCGGCTGGTGGAGTGGTGTACTGGGAGAGATCGGACCCCAAATGCTATGCTTATCCTGGACATCCCCTGGTATCAATACGGACACTGTGCAGGAGTACTTTCCAAGGTGGAAGGTTTACAAAACCCTGTGGTGGTGGGTCGGCATGCTAATCTGCTCACCCACACTTTCCTGGCCTAGTAGAGTTTAAGGATCCCATAGATAGCTCCAAAGTGCACAGACCATTACCCCAGAGGAGCCCTCACTGCTTGAGAGTGATAACTAAGGACAGTAAAGACCCGGGGAGATCAGCCCCACCACTATCTGAAACTTTTGAGGAGAAATTTGCTGAATGGTTGCTGGGAGAGGGAAAACTGTGGAGGACTTGAAGAAACTATTCTTGCCACCTGGGGTGTTCCTCCCCAACACCCTCTCCTGCTCCAGTGCCGTAATGGTGGCTGAACCAATGCAGACTCCTATTTCTGCACCTGCCATTAGTCACGACTCTTACCGAAGGTTGAGGATCTTCTCTGGCACCCTCCCACCCCCAAGGGGAGGATGACTGGGAGACCTGGATAGAACTATGTTGCCCCCAAGTGCTAGAATGGCAATGCTCGGAAGGTGGAAAGCAAGAGGGTTAGTGAGAGCCTCCGAGGTCCTGCCCTGGCTACCATCCGTGCTAAGCGACGCCAGTAACCCTAGGCGACTGCACAGGCCTATCTTGAGGCCTTGGAGAATGTGTATGGGAGCCCAGATTCTGATGAGGACCTATGGTGGAGAGTAAAGAGATGCACAACAGTACCAAGGGAGTTGTTGTCTGTGTATGTATCTCGGCTGGAAAAATTGTTGCAAGAATGCCTCAGAAAAGGTAGTTTGCCAGCGATTGAACTGGACCGAACCAGGCTGGACAGGATCCTAAGTCTGCCCCTTCTCAGAACTGCTGTTGCTTCAGTTCGCCTGGCAGATCGACTGGAATCCCCACCCTCCTATGATGAGTTAATGAGAGAAATTCGAGGTTGAGAAAAACTGACCTCGGGAGGACCTGCACCAATAGCTGCGGCTCGACCCGAGTGACTGAGTGACCCATCAAGTGAAGTTCAGGGGCAGAGGTTGGCAGTCAATGAGTGCTCTGACAAGGAAAAGATATGTCACAATGGGGCGAACTGTTGAGAGAGATCCGGAATTCAAAACAGTCCCTTTATGAAGGCCACGCCTGCAAGTGCGGGCCCTGACCTATATCTGACTGCATCTGCTATGGGGTGGGGTACCCACCATGTATCTCTGCTGATAACAGCTCGAACTCGATTCCTTGACCATGGAAGTGGAAAACTGACGAGATGTCTCCAAATGCTTATCACGCTGCAGACAGAGATGGCACCAAGGTTTCCAGTTAGTAATACCCCGCCCTGGCTCCCAGTGTGGCGCCTCGGCCAGCTCAAACTCCAGAAAGTATGTTTTGCTATAATTGTGGGAAGATGGGCACATGAAAAGGAATGCCAGTCCCAAAAGACACTGACAAAGTTGCATATAGGCTACAAGGAGAGCTTAGGAGAAGAAATCAGTGGTTAAGAGGTGCCGACGCATGATCCCAGTGAGGGCACCAAAATGCTAATTCACGTCCTTTTGTGGCAAGGTCAGTTGCCCAGGCCCCACTACCGCCTCTCCAGACTGGTCCAGAATAGTGGGTCCCTCCATGGAGACCACTGTAAAGGTGAGCAGTGTCTACAAGAGCTATATTAGACAGTGGCTCCCAAGTGACAATTATGTTCCAAGATTGGTATCAGAAGCATTTGTCAGGCGTACCCTTACAACCATTAGAAGGACTGCATGTATGGGGGTTATGAGAAGGCCTACCCTATTCCAGGTATATCCGAATTTGGCTGTCTTTCCCCACCTCCGTGGCTGGAGTGGCTGAACAAGTAGAGACCCTAGCCTTAGTGTGTCCCCCACTGGACTGTATGATGGTGTCCCTTTGTTGATTGGAACAAATGCTCATATGTTCGGAAGGCTGGCACAGTTGTGTTATGAAAACAGGGTCAAAGACTAGTACAGCTTTAAGAGTTCGGCTTTAATTAAGAAGGCCTATGAGGCACAGAGATGCTGAAAAACAGAACCAGAGGAACCGGTCGGAATTGTATGGAAGAAGGATCCTGAGTCTCTGATCCTGGCGCCAAATGCCCAGTGTACCTTACAGGAGAGGTCCGTATCAGAAAGGATGTTAAGAATAAAATATTAATGTTGGATGCACCAGGCGATGGAAAATTGCCAGAGGGACTGCTGGTCAAGCCTAGTATTTGCCGCTAGAGCCCATGCTTATGCCAGAAGGGTAATGGTCCAAGTTCATAATGTGTCTGAAAGAGACATTCGAGTAAACAGAGGTTGCATCCTGGCTAATGTGCATTGTGCAGACACTGCAGTGCTACCCAGCAGCAAGAGTTCAAGGAAGAATGACAGAGTAACGCCTGACTTGTTTGATTTCGCGACTCCCGCTGCCAGCTGAATGGAAAGTGAGGATCAGTGAGAAGCTTGCCCAGAGAGACCAGGTGTTTTCTTTAAAGGAATGGGATGTAGGATGCGTGCAAGGAGCTGAGCACAATATCCGGCTGCATGACGAAAGACCATTTAGTGAGAGTCTCGACGCCTGGCACCTGCTGACATAGATGATGTGAGACGGCATCTGCAAGAGATGTTAGCTGCTGGTGTAAATACAAGAATCCAGAAGCCCTTATGCTTCCCCATTGTGGTAGTGAGGAAAAAGAATGGAACAGTAAGGATGTGTGTGGATTATCGCACTTAAACCGGCGGACTATCCTGATCAGTACACAATGCCCCGCATTCAGGATGCTTTGGACTGCCTAAGCGGGAGCAAGTGGTTCTCTGTGCTGGATCTCCGCAGTGGGTACTATCAGATCCGATGGCCCCAGAGGACCGTGAAAGACAGCCTTTATCTGTCCGGCAGCTTCTATGAATTCATGAGGATGCCTCAAGGGATTTCAGGTGCCCCAGCCACTTTTCAACGATTGATGGAGCGTGCAGTGGGGACATGAACTTACTAAAGTGCCTGGTATACCTAGATGATGTTATTGTGTTTGGCAGCTCACTGGAGGAACATGAGAGCAGATTATTTAAGGTATTGGACCGACTGGAGGACTTTGGCCTTAAACTGTCCATTGATAAGTGTCAATTCTTTCAAACATCAGTAAAGTATGTGGGACACATAGTATCCACGAGGAATAGAGACCGACCCAAGTAAAGTTGAGGCCTTGACCACCTGGCCACAGCCAAAAATCTAAAAGAACTGCAAAGATTCCTGGGATTCTGTGGTTATTATCGGAGCTTCATCAAGGACTATTCAAGAGTGATCCGCCTTTACTTAACCTTACTCAAGGGTATCCCCAACCCACAAAAATACCAAAAGTCAGCGTCCTCAAGACTGAAAGAGTGTATTTTCATCCGAGTGAAGTATTTGGGGCCGCTGGACTCCTGATTGTGAGACTGCTTTTCATGAGATCATATATCAACTTACCCATGCTCCAGTGCTGGCCTATGCGATCCAAGAAAACCTTACGTCCTGCACACTGATGCTAGCTTGCAAGGGTTGGGGCTGTGTTGTACCAAGAGCACGAGAATGGCCTGAGACCAGTGGCCTTTGCCAGTAGAAGCCTGACCCCATCCGAAAAGAACTATCCTGTACATAAGTTAGAGTTCCTAGCTTTGAAGTGGCTATTGTTGACCAATTCCATGAGTACTTGTATGGGGCTAAAATAC
Source organism: Neoceratodus forsteri (assembly GCA_016271365.2). Taxonomy (NCBI): domain Eukaryota; kingdom Metazoa; phylum Chordata; order Ceratodontiformes; family Ceratodontidae; genus Neoceratodus; species Neoceratodus forsteri. Next base: position 326,382,470 of record CM057451.1, on the reverse strand, counting down.
TAGTAAAACTGACAATAATCCTTTGACCTATGTGCAGACCTCAGCTAAGTTGGATGCCACTGGCCATAGGTGGCTTTCTGCATTATCTACATATGACTATGCTCTCGAATACCGAGCAGGTCTGAACCACATAGATGCTGATGCTCTCTCCCGAGGCCTGTTCCCCAGAATGATTGGGTCCGATTGGCAGAACCTGACATTCGGGCACTCTCTCCGGAAGTTTGACAGGGAGGAACAAATGTCCACGGACGCAGTGGACTGCATGGTGGATTGCTTAGGAGCCTCTGAGAATTGCATACCTGCTGCTTATTGCCACTTTTCTGCAATAGACATTGGTGCACTGCCTCAGCTGGACAATGACAGTGATCGGCGGGCTCAATCCAGCGATCCCATGATCAAAGCAGCTTTAGAAGCCCTCTATGCAGGAAAAGATGTGTCCAAATTACGCTCCACTGATTTGAGAACTGCACTGTTATACAAAGAAGGTCCTAAGTTGAAACTGATCAATAAACTGTTATACAGAGAAACAGTAGACAGAGGGCAAGTAGACAAACAACAACTAGTGCTGCCCACTGCCTTTCGAGACTCAGTACTGAGGTCCTTGCACAACCACATGGGGCACCTTGGTATAGACAGAACACTTGACTTGGTGAGATCCAGATTCTATTGGCCTAAGATGGGGCTGATGTGGAGCAACACATTCTGAACTTGTAGTCGCTGCTTACAGAGAAAAGCTTTGCCCCAGGGGCTGCCCCCTTGTTAACATCACCACCAGTGCACCCATGGAGCTGGTCTGTATTGATTTTCTAAGTTTGGAGTCAGATCAAAGAAATATCAGTAATGTGCTGGTGGTCACTGACCATTTCACGAGATATGCCCAAGCTTTCCCCACCAAAGACCAGAAAGCATCCACTGTAGCCAAAGTACTTGTAGAAAACTTTTTGTTCACTATGGGGCTCCACAAAGAATCCATTCTGATCAAGGGAGAGACTTTGAGAGTCGTCTGATCAAAGAGATGCTTTCTCTGTGGGGAGTCTGAAAGTCAGAACCACTCCTTACCACCCCAGGGGACCCACAGCCTGAGCGTTTCAACCGCACTTTGCTAGATATGCTAGGCACCCCTGCACCCAAAGGACAAGCCTAGATGGAGCCAACAAATTAGCACCCTGGTACATGCTTATAACTGCACCAAAAGTGATGCCACTGGATTCTCCCCTACCGCCTGATGTTTGGAAGAGAAGCTCGACTACCAGTAGATGTGTGTTTTGGGGTCTCTCCTGATGGGGTTCAAGCTGACAACTATTTACAGTATGTGCAAAGTTAAAGGCCCAGCTAACTCATGCGTACCAACTGGCTCAAACCATGGCTGCCAAAGAAATCTGGCCAACAAAGAAAGGTATGATAAAGGTGAAAGCACAGGAACTCCAGGAGGGAGATGGTATTGCTAAGAAATCTGGGACTGCATGGCAAGCACAAGATTGCTGACAGATGGCACCATCTCCCTCACATTGTAGTGGGCAAACTAGATGATCTGCCAGTGTACAAAGTAAGGCCTGAGAATAATTCAAAAGATGTAAAAACAATGCATAGAAATCATTTACGCCATTGGACAAATCTTAATTGAGTCTGAGCCCTAGAAGATGCCCCTCTGGACCAGTGACTAGAGCTGCTGCTAAGAAAAGACCAAGGAAGTCTGCACCTACAGAAGCAGAGTTAAAGTGTTCCCCTGCACAAGTCCCAGTTGAGCATGACTGTCAGTCCATATCAGAAGAAAGTGAGAGTGACTTTGAATACTATCCTTCTTACGAACTGAGTCAATTGTTTGGGGCAATCCCTAGTCAATACTGGAGATGAAGCTGGGCCTTCTGGACTGTCCAAGCCCCAGCTTCATCCCTGGAGCCAATGCTCCCAGAAAGTGAAGTGCAAAGCATCAGATCAGATGAAATGGAATCATTGTGCATGGTTGAACTGTTTGAGCTTTCAGGGGAGGAAAATGATAGATTGGGTCAGACTGGTGATACACCCGAACAAGAAGAGTATTTTGAGTGCCCTGACAGTCCACTGCCAGTGTCCGAAAGCTCTCCATGCGAGCCAAATGTTGTGGACTCAGAAACTGTAACTCCTGGAGCTGAAAGTGCCCCAAGTTCTAGCCTCGCTACCCCCAGGGAGACTCCCCTGACAAGTGAGGACAATGCTGAAAATGAGGCTCAGAGTGCAGAGACTGTAACAGTTCCCCCTAGAAAGACTGGTCGAGCTGTAAAGCCTGTGGTGCACCTCAGTTATGATTCCCTTGGGAGGCCTGTGGTTTGCCTCTCAATGTTGTCCATAAAGGAGTGTATGTGTCCCCGAGCTCATTGCCCAACCAGTCGTCAGTGCTAACCTGCTACTTGTGTGTTACCTCTACATGGTGCCCTTGCCCCGTCCAGCCCTAAGGTAACTGATAGGAAGGGCCCCTCTCTTCAGGTTTCATGTACAAGAGGTAATAACTTGAGTTATGGTACAATGTGTGTAATACTGTGTAAAGTGACGTGCTGCAATGTTTCAGAAATGTGTTCTTGGTAAAATGATATATTGACTGATGATTACATGTGTGAGCCTAATGCAAATGTATACGGTTGCAGTTAAAACTTATGGGGGTACTTGCTTGACGCGGACGTCAAGCTTTCCCAGGCCAGGAAGGGTGTAACCCCCCTGCAAATGGGGGTTCCCAAAAGACTTCCAGGAGCTTGCTTGAATGCTCCAAGCCTGAATGGTGTTTGGCGTTTAAGCCATTTATCAGTGAGTGTTTTTAGAACCTCTGGTACTGTCTCTTTAAGAGCTGTCTGCTTGCAGACATAATTAGTTTGTATGGGGGACTGTGTGTTTCTTTGAGTACCACTCAAGCTGCTGCCAATTCACTCCATTTTTGCAGTCACTAGGAGTGCAAAGGGAACCTATCTGAAAGATGTAACTGTTTGCCAGAAATCATTTACAGTAATAATGAAATTACAGTTTGTCTAACCTACTTTCTTTTGCAGTCAGAACAGTGTCTGCCTAGCTCCCCATTCTGGTTTTGAACTGCTGAACTGGACCAATCAGTGTGGGGTAAGCTAGCTCTAAAATGGTGCCTTGGACGAATCAGAACTTGGACTCATAATCTGAGCCAGCCACAAGAGGATTGTATGAGCAGTGACTCTGGGAGATGTAGTTTAGACTTCAGCACCTTTTTGGACCAACAGCAGCAGTCTATTGTGGTGACAGCCAATCCAGTCAAGAACTGGGAGGAACTCAAAGGAAGTGCCGGTTTTGTCGGTTGGAGTTTCAGTTGAGCTTTGGCAGTGAAGAAGGAAGGAGCCCTGTGTTTTTCAGTGTGCAGTTTTAGTCAAAAACGTGTGTAAGGCCCAGAGTTCGGTCTGCAGCTTGTGTAACAGCTTGTTAGGACTGAATCCGTCCTGTGAAAAGAATCAAAGGATCTCTGAAGAGTAGAAACCAGGCTCACCCTGTAGAAGACTGGAAGAATTGCTGAAAATTGCACTCGGTCTGTCAGGAACTGAATCTGCTGTGTGTTCTCCCGGTATTGTGCAGTAATGCGATCGGGATACAGATGCAGCCTGCCTGGTATAGTGCTTTCTTTTATATGGATGTGTGAAGAGGTTTGTGTACCTCAAGTGAGCCCTACTGACATTGAAGGACCCTATCTTATTTGGAGGTCGTGAGTACTAATTCAGGGTAAGCTCCCTGTTGAATTGCCACATTAAATCCAAATGGAATTACTGTACTGCTGACTATTTCATTTCCTTTTCTCTGTGTGAAAGGGCCCTACCAGCTGCCACGGTTTGGACTAGCCACTAGGGCTTGGGTACCCAGGGACAGTAACTGATAGGGATAGGCCTGTGCACAGAGCCATAAATGAATTATTAGAGTGATAAGCTGATTAACCTGATTTCCCCTGTCCTTGTTATATCCCCTAAATAAATCAGAGCTGCTTGTTTCAGCAAAGTTATACTGCCTGAGGTATTTGTCTATGTTAAAGTACTGTACTGTGATTGTTGCACTGTATCTCATTTCACAGGAGGTCCCAGTGCGGAACCAGACCTGGGGGTAAGTGTATACTGTGAAGGTAATTCTGATATATTGTGTGGGCCACTAGTGGGAAGAAAGGGGGGCTGCAGTGTCCCAGAGGGCTGTGACCAAGTTAGTTTAACTATTGCAAACCCTGACCTCTGGGTGGAGGCACCCGCCATTGGATCCAGGCCCCTCAACCTGTTAGTGGCAAATCAGGCAGGGGTAGTAGCCCCTGGGATAGCGCCATCTAGGGGTTACACATGGATAGGACGAAGGAGCTAAAGAAAGATTGTTCCCAGATATTCCTTACCTATGGTGAGGTTGGTAAGGGCAGGCCAGCTGCAAAAAGGACCATAGCCAGATGAACATTAAATGAGAACATTTCTTTATCAGTTGGCTTGCATCACAGCCAATATCTCCTTTTATAGAAAAGGGCTTAATGAGCTAAGGATGTAGGTTTTAACTTTGGACATGCTTCTTTTAGAGGCATTCTCTTATCTCTTCTGAAAATGAGAAATTAATCATAAAGGTAACTAGCACTATGGCACTGGAAACAAAACTGTTTCTTACTTAGTAGGGGTGCTTAACCTTGGCACCCCATTGTGATTGAGATGATATAATGTGCCTTTTCAACATAAAAGCTACAGATACTGTAAATTGAAATACCCAAGCAAGCAACAGTTGAAAATTACCTTCCCTATTCCAATTAAAACAAATAAGTATTAAGCCTTCCGGGTCCCCCCATTTATTTATTTATTTTGAAACAACATGTTAAAATTAATTAAAGCCTGTGGCAAGCTGGCAGATACCTGGGCTTCATGCCACTGAAGGAAAGGTCCCAACAAAAAATAAGGGGATGTATTCATAAAACATTTTTATTACTATAAGTAATTCCATGGCCAAACCACTGACAAAACGTAGAACCTGTATTCCTTCTCACTTTCTTACCCAGGCACTCATACCATCTTAAGACATATGCAAACCTTCAGTCACATGCAAAAACTTTCTTACCAAGTACTGTGAGATATGGGTGCTGTACCTCATATATCTTTGAAACTGCGCTATCCAAGGGGGAAAATCATAAAATAAAACTTAAAGTTAAAATATGGAATAGCACCATTCATTATGAAGCTGCAAGGCAAAACATGTTCTAAAACACGTAAAAGGCAGAGGAACCCAACTGTCATATGATGCAGCACCTAAGGAGAGAAAATGTGTGCTAAAACAACATATAGCCGTTCTTTCCTGCTTGAAAAAAGTTTTAAAGGCAAACCACAGACTTTGTAAAAATAGCAAAGATAATCTAAGTCATGAGTAACATAGCATGCCACACTGTGTAGCAGAAGATTCAGTGTAGTGGTTCCCTTAAGCAGTCAACACAAATTATAACCTCGAAGCAATTAAACACAGAGAACTGCCCTGTCTCGTAAGCTCTCTGAAGTATTGTATGTGTAGAGAAAAGTCAGCAGAAGACTTTGTGTTTCGCTTGTCAGGCCAGTTAAAAAAAAAACGTTTTAGAGAGGAAAGAATTGTAGCAATATTTAGAGAAGAAAAAAAAGATATAGATGAGATGTAAGAAGGTCAGGTTAACCCTGGTCTTTATAAACTATTCTATGCATATAATTTGTACTGGCCCCAGGGATCTATTACTCCCTGTATACACTTAACCAGTTCCTCAGCATGCTTACACTTACTTAACTTTTTCTTTAATTTATCCGTGGACCTTTACTTGTAGGTTCGAAATACTTTTTGAACTCTCAGTGTCTAAAAGACCCCTTTTCTTGGTACCACAATTAGGTTATGATCCTTACCTGCGTATACCCTGTTTAGTTTTACCTATTTTACTTACTGGACCGAGCCAGACCAGAACCGAACCAAGTCCTGCCAAGGTTGCCAGAAAATGTAGAGTTTTTGGACCAGGTTCAGCTTGGCCTGTGGCCAGGGGCCCAGAAAGTCACACAGACTATACTTTAGTTGTTATAAACTCTATTCTTTTATTGCAGCAGAGTAAAAAGTCCCTAATACAAACCAAACTAGACAGCTAACAGCCCACTACTGTTAGATCTACAAGCATACAGAGATGATCAGAATTTATATTATCACTGTCCTCTTGGAAATTCGAGCACCACTGGATAGTGATGGTATGTGGTTATCTGCTCCTCTCTTGAAATTCACTGAGGCTCACAATCTAGACTTCTTTTATACAGCAGTTGTTTATGACAAAAAAAGGCAACAAGAGAAAGTTTTGCAAGATAGTTTTTTTTTTTTAAACATGACAGACTGGCTCTCATCAGCACTTTGTCTTCTTGCATGCATCACTCTATTTTTACTTATCCAGTTCCTTCTTTCCGTTTCGTCAAGTCTGGCATGACATCCTGTCCTTATACAGAACCACTTTGCTCAGTGGCGGAGGCAGATTTGGGAGCATTTGGGAGCTAAGGGGGGCCATTTAGTCAATCATGAGCTACTCAATGGGTACTAAATGGTGAATAAAGATGGTGGTGGGGCACCACTACTCACACTGGGGCAGCCAGGAGGGGCAACCGCCTCCCCTCTAGCTTCGCCGCTGACTTCGCTAGAAAAAAAAAACAAAACATTCTGCTAACTGTAGCAATTTTTGCCTTGAGCAAGGCATGTGCCTTTTAACCCTTTTCTAGTACCTTTTTCATTAAACACTTTGCCACTATCCAACGTTTTAACATAATTCCGCACTAGAATCCCATTCTAAAGCATCCAAAGCAGTGACTCTGCCCCCACTGGCTCAGCTTGACTTGTGTCAGGCTCCCCCAACACCAGTTCAGCCTAAGGAGGTGATGGTAGGGGTTATTTCTTCCTTCATCTGACACAGTGGAGGGAAATTACCACAGATGAATGAGTCCGGGAGATAACTGCAAAGGGACATGCTCTGGAGTTATTAGAACTGTGCCCCCTTCCCCCGTCGAGCATTCTCCTTCTCTTTCATCTTATCCCCCAGGACATCTGTCCCTGCTGAAAGGAGAGGTACAAGCTTTGTTAACCAAACATGCCACAGAACCTGCACCTTCTGCCAGAAAGGCAAAGGATTCTACTCCAGATACCTCTTGGTCTCCAAATGGACAGGAGATCTCAGGCCTGTTTTAGAGCTGAGAGACCTAGACTTCTACATAGAATACAAGAAGTTTTGGATGGTATCCCTGAAGAATGCTATTTCTCTGTTGCAAACAGGGGACTGGATTTGCTCCCTGGATATGAAAGATGCATACATTCATGTCAAGATCAGGCATCATCACAAATAATATCTGAGATTTGTCCTGGAAGGGGAGCAAGGTGTGCAAGGTGCTTGTCACGTCCAATTTGCAAAAAACACTGATGTGGTGGATGGACCACAGCAACCTAACAAGGGGCATTACATTTCTTTTTTTTTCCATTCAAATGTTATTGAAAGTTTTACAGTACAGGGAAGAAATCCATAACTGGCATAGCAAAATAGGCAGACATTCGATAATGTACTGGACCCGTCCACCCCCATCTCTTCCCTTCCCCACCCTCCTCCCCCAACCTTCCTCCCTCCCAGCACAGAGGTGAAACATGTAAACCTAAATGAAAGTAGAGGCACCAGCGAATACCAGTTATAAGCAGTATAAAGTATGTAAGGGGTCCCAAATCTTTGTATACCTTTTAAGCTTATAATTAAGACTGGCAGCCACCTTCTCTGTTTGGAGATTAGCCAGTAACTCATTAAGCCATTCATTGTAAGAAATTTCCTCACTGTCCTTCCAGTGTCTCAGTACTAATTTCTTGATTGACAAGGAATTAAGGGCCATGTAATATTTGCAGTTAAGCACTGAGATTCCAGAGTAATCTCCAAATAAACAAATTTCTGCAGTAAATAAGTCACTCACCCCTAAAAGAGGGTCTGGTCTTTGTTTAATACTAGCCCATAGTGGTGTCACCTGAGGACAAGTCCAGAAAATATGATGTAAGGTGCCTTGTCCGCAGCGAGAGCATAAGGATAAGGGGCACTAGTCCAAATTTGGCTAATTTCTGCTGGGAGTAGTACAGGTTATGCAGTATATGATGTTACATAAGACGTAACCTGTCTTGGGTTACAAATTTGTGACAGTTATGCCATGGGACAGGCCAATCAATAGATCTGGGAAAAGGGGAGCCCAGTAGGCTGTGGGGCCAAAACAATTCGGGTAAACCCAATCATATAAAATCCCATATGTCTTGGAAACAGCTTGCGGGAGACGTGGCATAAATCCAATTGAAAAGATAGTTTTGCAGGCTGGGGGGGGGGCTGTTCCCACCACTTTTATGAGAAGGTGTCTCAATTGGAAGACTTTAAAAATATAGTGATTCGGCAGGAAGTGAGAGAATCCCTCCCTCTGGAGTGGTCCACACCCAAAATGGCATACCTGGGTGTCTGGTTGACCAGACACAGCTCCCAACTGTTTAAAGCTAACTATACCCCACTTTTAAAACAAATGGAGAGGGATATGAGCAGATGGTCACTCATGAACCTCCCAATGTATTCCAGGCTGCAGACAGTAACATTGAATATCCTCCCTAAATATCTATATCTGTTTCAATGCCTCCCAATTTATATTTCTAAAACCCAATTTCGGGATTGGCACAGAATAATACTAAAGTTTATTTGGAATAACAAGAAACCTAGAATAGGGGCTAGAGTACTTCAGATGAATAGGGCGAATGGGGGCAGATCGCTTCCAGATCTTGAGGATTACTATCTGGCTACACAGATAAAGAGGGTTCTTCAATGGGCCACCCCCACATACTCTGCTAATTGGAAAGATATGGAGGAAATGGAGGAAGAGGGGCATAGACCTCCACTGGGAGTCTGTGCTATTCAGATTGAGACCTCTAGGGCTTACCCCCCTCTGCTCCTGGGATCGGTACGAGATACCTTGAGGGCGGCACACAGAGCCTGGCAGAAATATAAAATAAAGTACTCCCTCTGGCCTCTTTACAGGCCCTTCTGTGATGTTAACTTTGCACCAGCACGACTAGACCACACCTTTAAAACATGGGAGAGACTGGGACTAGTACACATTAAACAATTTATGACAGGTGGCGAGGTAACAGGGTTTCAGACCTTGGTGACTAATTATGGGCTGCGAAGAGAGGACTTCTTTCGGTATCTCCAAATCAGGGATTACATTCACCACTGTCGTAGAGCGGCCCTCCACTCGAGGGATGCCTCCCCCTTTGTGGAGACTCTCTCTATGATGTTATCCTCGAGGAAAACCCTGGGCCTAATCTCCACCATATACAGAGCTTTGGCAGAACTAAAAAAGGACTATCTGGAAAGGGTCAAGAGCAGGTGGAGAGAGGAAGGAGGCCGATCTCAGAGATTAACTGGGACCTGGTCTTTAAATTGGCCTCTAAGGCGACTAATTCCCCTTCTGGCAGGAGTTTAGCTGGAAGGTCAAGTGCGATATTTCCTCTCCCACTCTCATTGAACCGAAGAAGTCCTGACAGGCGCATCATGTTGGAGGGATGTGGAGAGGTGAAAGCAGATTATCTACACATTATGTGGGCATGCCCACGACTGGGTACTTATTGGAGGGGGATTACCAAAGTGCTCACTACAGTATTTGGACTGGAACCCATTCTAGATTGGCCATGTCTTATTTTGGGTGAACCACCCCAGGGCCTGGTGGGAGCAGACTCATTATATCTGTGGTCCCTTCTGCTGGCGGCAGCTCATAAGGCCATTACTAAATTGTGGCTAAAGCCTGACGCCCCCACGGTGGTCAGCTGGACTCTCATAGTCCAAGGAATTGCTGGCATGGAGGAGCTGACGTACAAAATAAATGATAGAATCCCGATTTATATCCGGAGATGGGCCAGATGGGAGCTGTGGAAGGAAGTGAATGTAACAGAATCACACTTCAGCTGCTGTAGAGGCTCTTCTCCCCACTAGAGTTGGAGGAAGAACGGGGAGCGAGGAGCTCATCCCCCAATGTATTAATCTGGTCTTGAATTGGTAATTGGCTTAAGTGTAGCTGCCGCCCTGTAGAGGGTCATTGGGGAAGAAGGAAGGAAGGTGAAAGAGAAGTGGGTGCTCCTAAGATAATGAACCGGGATTGCTGGTTTGATCTGTATACCTACTCCCATCTCCTAACAACCAGTTGACTAATTAGATATGAATGCCGGAGTGAGGAGAAAAATGTTGATTACCTCATCTGAACTGTATTAACTCATAGTACAAGAGTAGAAATTGTCTGATCTGCCTGTATCAATTGTACCTGCTGGTTAATAATAAACTTGAATTTAAAAAAAAAAAAAATACAGTGATTCGGAATGTTGAAATTACTCATGGTTTCTGCAGAGGAAAACCAGGAGCCACCTTGCTTTATGAAGCTTGTGAGCATGCCATCCCCCAGGTAAGGCAACCTTCTGGGTGCCAGGATTTTGTTGTTGATCTTAAAATTGGGGTTACCCGATATGGGTTGTGACCAGTCGAGAGTGCGTCAGTATTTGAGAAAAGCACAAAGCTGGGAGTGAACTTTTCACAGATATAGCGATGGGAGAGAATTTAGCTTTATGTGTAAAAGTGCGATAGACCACAGGATTGAATATGGCTAGCTCAATTTTAAGCCAGAGTGGAGTGAAAAGGTGGGGGGTAGTGTGTTATCTAGGGACGGCCATCTGAGATACTTGGTGGTGTGACTAGCTCAGTAATAAAGGCCAAGGTGAGGGAGGCGTAAGCCCCATCTTAAGTTTGGGAGCAGCTAGTTTGTGGAAAGCTATTCTTGGCTGTTTGCTAGACCAGATGTATTTGGTGAAGAGCCCATGCATCTTCTTAAACCAGGACCTCAGAAGCCATATGTTAAGTAAGTTAAGGGAATAAAACAGGCAGGGCAAAACATTCATCTTAATTAGATTGATTCTCCCCTACAGAGAAATCGGGAGGGCAGACCATCGATCTAAATCCTGGCTAATAACTTGTACCAGAGATTCTAAATTCCGTTTGAGAGAAAGGGCTGAATTTCTTGTAAGATCGATTCCAAAATACCTTAGAGAAGCCTGTTTCCATGAGAGCCCTAAGGCAGAAATAGCTTCCTTGAACACCTTATGATTAAGGGGGAAGACAACTGTTTTGCCAACATTTAACTTATAGTTAGAGACCTGACTAAACTAGTCAGTGATTTCTAACATGGGTGGGATAGAGATATCCGGGTAAGACAACTGGAGGAGGAGGTCATCTGCATAGGCGGAGACCTTTACTTTTTGGGCCTGAATAGAGATTCCCTGAATCCTCTGACATTCAGTCAATCGGCGGATAAGCGGCTCTAAATAGTTGTTAAAGAGCAATGGAGACAAAAGGCAGCCTTGTCTAGTACCTGAATTCATTGGGAAAAGTTCTGAGATTGCTCCATTACCGGTCATACGGGCGATTGGGGATTGATACAGGGCTTGTCTCTAGTTTTTAAATTCAAGGGGGAAATCAAAAGCCTTGAGAGTCCGGAATAGAAAATTCCAGTTTACTTTATCAAAGGTCTTCTCGGCGTCCAGAGGTATCAAGGCCGCTGGGAAATGAGCATCTCTGGACACCGAGAAGACATGCGCCTGGGTACGAAGGTGGTCTACCAAAGACCTCCCCTTCATAAATCCAACCTGTTCCGGATCAGTAAAATTGGTGAGAATTAAACTAAAATGGTCAGCGAGCACTTTGGTTAAAATTTTTATATACTGATTGAGGAGGGAGATAGGGTGGTAGCTTGTAACCAGTTCAGGACTCTTGTCCGCTTTGGGCAAAAGGACAGTGAGGACTTTGAATAGTGTTGGGTCAGTCTGTGCACCAGATAAGATATGCCGGTACAGGGGCAGAAGTAAAGGGATTAACTGGTCTTTAAATTTTTCTATAGAAATTGGATGAAAAGCCATCTAGTCCAGGGATTTTATCCATGGGAAGGCTTTTGATGATTTCAACCAGCTTTAGCATAGAAATAGGGGATAATAATGCACGTTGTTGCGCTTCGGAGAGGGAGGGTAAATGGGAAGCCTCAAGATAGCTATCCAAAATCTGATCCGAAGGTGGGTTAGACATGGGCCCATACAATTGTTTGTAGTAGTTGGTAAATTCAGCTACAATGTCTGCTGGTGACATTTTCAAGGAGCCATCACTTTGGGAGCGGATTGGTGAGTTGAATCGAGAGGATTCTTGTTGCTTTATTCTGAGAGCCAACGAGCATCCTGCCTTCTCACCCTGGTTTGTGTAGGAGGCCTTAGTTCTTAGAATTGCGAATTCAGCCCTTTCTCTCAAAAGTTCCAGATAGGTATCCCTTATCTGAACCAACTCCTGCCTAAGGTGGGGGGCCAGTTTCGATTCTATGTTCCAAATTTGGGAGAGAAGATGCAACAGTTGCTGTTCCCTTTTTTACTTTCTCTGTGAGGCCAGGCCAATCAAAAAGCCTCTTAAGTAGGCCTTGAAGGCACACCATTCCATGTCTGGCCTATTGGTGGAATTGCAGTTAGCCTCAGTGAACTGACTAATATGATCCAAAATATGTTGGATTATTCCAGGATCTTTCAGTAATTGGTCATTCATTTTCCAATGTGCCCCCTTTTGGGGAGACGAAAGGGAAAACTGACACGTAACCAGGGAGTGATTTGAGGGAGGGCCAGGTTGAATAGAAGAGGCTAAAATCCCGGGGAGAAATGATTGGGAAAGAGGTATATAATCAATATGCGAAGAAGACCTGTGAACTGGGGAGGTGAATGTATATCCCCTGTCAGTGGGATTAAGAATATGTCAGACATCACACAGGCCTACCTGGTCCATCATTTCTCGCAGTGCCCATTGAGCAGGGGAGAGCCCTTTTCGGGAATGACCCGACCGATCCATTTCGGGATCAAAAACTAAATTGAGATCACCCCTAAGTAATATCGGGATCGAGAGAAAAGGGGTAAGAACATTAGTGAGCTGTGTGAAAAATCCTGGAGTGTCCACATTAGGCCCGTATATGCTACCTAAAAGAATTTCAGTAGTATATATCGTGCCCCGAACCAATATAAATCTGCCCTGGAGGTCTGATAATCTGAGTGGGGATGACTGGGACTCTCCTATGGATTAAAATCATGACTCCGCAACTCTGGGTGGTGCCCCCAGCAGAGAGTACCTGCCCCACCTGTTGTCTCTTCATCTGCTATTCCTCAGAGTCTAACAAATGTGACTCCTGTATAAATATAATTTCAGCTGCCAGAATATTGAGATGCTGCAGCACCTTGTATTGTTTTACTTTCCGCCTGACCCCTTTTACATTCCATGTAGCCAGCTTGAGATTAGTAGCCATTCATCACAGTAGAGTCTGACCAGAGAACATTCAGTATTGCGGCATAGGTAGATGGCTTTGGTACCTCATTGTATATGAAATCTGTGCTATCCCCCAACCATCCCCCCTCCCCAACATCCGTGCAGATTCCCAAATACCAAAAAATATCCAAATAGTATCCCCAAAACAGTAAACCAACCCAACCCTCCCCACCCCTTACTGTTACAAACGTCATTCTGCAGAACCCCATTTTACTGCTCTCCCCTTCCGCCGCCCCAAACTGTTTCCTGTTCAGTATTTCACGTTACTTGAACAGAATAAAGATAGAATATGTTTGCCCTGGATCATGATCAAGAACCCTTCGATCCGGGACAACAGTTACTGGAAAATTAACTATCCTTATGTAAAAGGCTGTTTCGCCTTTGACCTAGAACTACAATACATAGCAAAAAGGGGAAAAACCCCTCCAGTCGGTTAACGAGAAGTAATTGCATTAACTCAGAGTTGTTAATAAATAAACATAGGAGTGCCACTGATTTCTTGAATGACATAGTTTGCTACCATGAGCACCTGTAAGACCTCATGTTTAGTTGCAGAATGACCAACACAGTAATACGTCCCAAGCTTTGATTACCCGTCTCTGCAAGGACTAAGTATAAAACCCTTTTGTTATCAAGACTGAGATCACCCCCAAGTAATATCGGGATCGAGAGAAAAGGGGTAAGAACATTGGTGAGCTGTGTGAAAAATCCTGGAGTGTCCACATTAGGCCCGTATATGCTACCTAATCCAGGGACTGGAATCCCAAAATTAAGCCCGTGCAGTGCGAGTCTCTTCAATCAACTGTAAACCCATAGGTCTCTGGAACGAGGAGGATGCACTCCCTCTAGTGGATGCTACGGCAGTTTGTCACAGGCTGCAGGGAGATCTGGAGCTGTACGGTTGTGCGCAAATTCGAGAGGTTAAGCAGAGCGCTACTTGAAATCTATGGCATGCATCTTTATTAGGGCAGGATGGTACTAAGCATAAACCGCTATAGAAAAGACTGCAAGTCGAGGCTCCCGAGTCATCACATAGGCCAGTCTACCTCGGAACACCAAGTGGTGAGAGACACAAGTTTTCAAGATCGGATAACTTCTAAATCTCAGTGTAACCTTATTACAATAGTACTCGTCGAAAGTAGGAGCTAAAATAAATTGAGAACTTTTCTTCCCGCTTCTGGGAAAGTATAGTATGGCCTGGTCAGGTGCCACAGAAGAGGTCTGGTAGAGCGACCTTAAGTCCGACTTGGGCTGCCTCTGGATCTTCATAAGCCTAAAGGCTGCCTGCGATTAACACTTGGAGCCTTGCTGGGTAATTCATCCTAAATTTCACCCCCGCGGCTATAAGTTTAGCGACCAAGGGGTGGAAGGCCGTTCTGCGCTGCTGGATCGTAGCTGGCAAATCTTGGGCAACATGAATTTTGTTGCCTTCCCAACGGACCTCTTGTAGCTCTCGAACTTTGGAGAGAAAGTGTTGGCGCTCTAAATAATTTAAGAACCTGAAGATCAATGGGCTTGGTGGGGCCCCTCGCTGGAAGGGTCGGTCGAAGTGCACGATGAGCCCTTTTGATCATGTATTTAGCTCCAAAGGGAGAAGACCCTGCTATTTTTTCCACCAGCTTCTGGATGAAGAGTATGGTGTCTTGGCCCTCTTCAGCCTCCGGCAGGCTGATGAGGACCGCATTGTTTCTGCGGCTACGGCTCTCAAGGTCCTCCACCTTTGATTCCATTCTTACTAGCCGCTCTCTGATAGTCACAAGTTCTGGGTCGACCTTCTCCACTTGTTTCTCCAGTGAGCTGATGTGGGCTTCGCTGTCAGAGGTACATACTGTTAAGTCCTCCAGAGCTTGTGAGAGGGATCTAATCTCTGCTATCATCCCTTGGAGTTCCTCCTGAAAAGGTCTAAATTCGGCCAGAAATCTGGAGACCGTAAGTGGCTCTTGGTCTGACTGAGGGTGGGCCGTCCCCAGCGGTGCAGTTACAGCAGTGGCCCGTAATTTTTTTGGGGCCTTCTCTGGTGTAGCTGGGGGAGTATACCTTGGCGGCGCCTTCCACATTTTGACCTCCTTGTGGCTAGAAGTAGCTGCAACCCTAAGGCGTTAGGTTGCTAAGTCTTCCAGTCGGGTTCTTATAACTTTACCTGAGCTGTAAAGAATGGAACATTGACTTTTAGATGGAATGGAGGCAGGAGCAGTGAATCGGAGTTGCTATCAGGTACGCTGCTTCACGTGGTCCTCAGGGCATTCCATTTCTAATCCCAACTCAAACTCATATTCTCACCACAGATGTCTCAGGATCCAGGTGGGGAGCACATGTGGGCTCTTATCAAACCCAAGGTTCATGGACCCAGGTTGAAACCAGATTACACATAAATGTCCTGGAGATGAGAGCTGTGTTACCCAGGCTCCAGGCTTTCCAAGAGCATCTGACTCTGGTCATCTGCTAGTATAGATGAACAATGTCATTATTGTGCATTGCATAAGCAAACAAGAGTGGACTCATTGCTGCCTCCTGTGTCAGGAAGCAATGAGAGTGTAGTGCAGGGCGCTGGGACATGGTCTAGAGTTATCAGCTGTGCATCATCGAGGGGTCCAAAACATCTTGGCAAACAAGCTAAGTGGGTCACAGTCCAGGATGCACGAATGGGAACTGCTGACCTCAGTGGTAGATGACCTCTTCACAAGCTACATTTCTGCTTGCTCACTCCAGGGCTTGGAATGTTTTGGCAAGTCATATTGTCCCTCTCTTGGAAACGGAGGTTTCGATACGCAATCCCTCCCATTCCATTAATTCAGAGAGTAGAACTGAAACTGCAGATGGAGGTTGCAATCCTTCTTCTCATTGTACCTTATTGGTCTCAACAAATACATTATGCGCTGCTCCAGCAACTAGCAGTGGAGCCTCCAATACCCTTGCCTCTGTGCAGAGGCCTGTTGTCATAGGACAAGGGGTCTCTGGTCCATCTGGACCAGAAGGCCCAGCACCTGCATGCCTGGCTTCTGAAGACAGCCATTACACGGTTCAGGGTATCACCTAAAGTAGTTGATACACTGATTGCAGCCAGAAAGCCTTGCACCAGACATACATATCTTTGAAGTGGAAATGTTTCACTTTGTGGGCCAGTTCCAGACATATGAACCCATTCAGCTGTCTGGTAAATGCGGTGTTGATACACTTGTTGTCACTGTCGGACTGTGAAGAAGGAGAAGAAGAAATCGGCGTTTATATAGCGCTTTTCATACTGTATTCCTCACTGAAGGTGCAACTGGCAGCTACAGTGTATTAGCTTTCCATGCCCTGTTGATGGGCGCATGGTAGCCCAATTGGAAGTCTCCTGTACGTTTTAGAGAGGTATTCAGCATATGAAGCCTCCCATCTGTAATCCAGTCCCGCTTTGGGACCAGAATTATGTGCTTGAAAAACTTACTTTGGCTCCTTTTGCACTAGCTGCAAGTTGTAGCTTACACTTTCTTTCATGGAAAGCATTATTTTTAGTTGCAATCACTTTGGTTCAAAGGATTTCAGAGCTACAGGCTCTAATGTGTGAGCCTTCTTATTTGATTTTCCAGAAAGACAGAGTGCCTTAATGTACTAATCCGACATTTTTTGCTAAAGGTGGTATCTGAGTTTACACTAAATCAACCCATCCACCTTTAAGTTTATCCTGAGCATGTCAATCAGGGTAAAGCATTGCTCCATACTTTGGATGTACATCGATTCCTAAGATACTATATTGCTCACAGCAAGGACTGCAGAAAGTCCTCTCAGCTCTTTGTTTTGTTCACCTGGGGGAAAAGGGTGTACCTGTATCAAAACCGTGCTTGTCCAAATGACTAGCACACTGTAATAGATTATGTTATAGGAAGTATGGTAAGGAAATTCCCAGTGAGATTTGTGGTCATTCCACAAGGAGTATGGCCACTTCTGTGGCTTGCTTCAGAAATGTCTCTGCAGCTGACATCTGCACTGCAGCCACCTGGAGTACTGTCCACACCTTTACTAAACATTACAGTCTGGACATCGTTTCTAGTAGACAAGCAGGCTCAGACCTTGCTGTTCTACAGGGCCTGCTATCCCGAACAGACTAGACTGACCTCCCAGTTAGCTTTTAGGACTGCTTGGGACTCATTCCAAAGGTGTGGCCTAAGGAAGAATATATCCTTGAAGAAGATTGAAGAGTTATGTACTTATCATAACAGTGGATTTTCGAGAGAATCTCTTCCCTTAGGCCATGCTGCCCCTTCCTCCTTCCACATTTTATCAGTTGTAGGGGAATATGGCGTCCAGTTCTGCCTTGGGAATTTCCATGGCTGCAATTTCCAGCATCCTGTGTTCATCTGATCTCAGAGGCACTGGTATAATCTCCTGGTTCCACAAGAAGAGAGTCCTCCAAGCACAGTCTCTGGTGGGGAACTGAGGAAATATGGAGCTGCCCACGTTTAGATAGACGCTGACGTGTGATGTCTTTGTGGGTGTCCCCCAGCTAGCAAAAGTTTCCGTGTGGTCTTAGCGTTGACATGGTTATAATTTTAAAGGTGTTGTCTAAGGGAAGAGAGTCTCTTGAAGATCTACTGTTGTGGTAAGTATGTAACTGTTCTTTCTGGGAACGTGAATATGTTATTCTAGCCACACTGTTTGGCATAATCCTTTACCCTTTAAGAAGTGCCGGAAAGTCATCAAGCTGTCTCCTCCCACCCACCTGGGTGGTATATCCCTTGGCTGTACCCCAGATCTTCCTTTCCACTGGAAGAAGCAGGTTCTCTCCTTCGCGCTCCCGTGTTGTGGGCCCTAGTGCTTTCTGGTCCTTTTGGATTGCTTTAAAAACTTTCCTACCATTTTGGTATTTGTCTTTGAGCTGTCCAACCGCGATGGATGACAAGTCCACGCCCGGATTTTGCCGGTGCCCATACGGGGAGATGATGTGTGCACCGACCCCCATGCCACGTGTGCTTACTGTCTGGGCCACGAATGTGATACCTGGGCCTGCGATATTTGTCAGTCTTTTCACGCAGTGGTTTTCGAGGACCGTCTCACCCGCTTTAAGTTGGTCTGCATGGGAAAACGGCATCTGCTGGTCAAATCTAAAGATGCTTGTTGGGTGGTCTCCATGGCTTGGGCCGCCTCTCACTCCTCTTCGGCTTCTGCCTTCGTGCTGCTCCAATTGGGCTCCACTTTTTCAGGCTCCTTCAAAGAGTTGTGTCAGTCTCTCCCGACAAAGGGTCAGGGTCCTTCTGAATCTCACAGCTCTCGATCTCGGAAGGAGAAGAAGGAATTGAAGAAAGAGAAGACTCATCGTCATTCATGCAGCGGGGAGCGTTCTCAGTCTCATGATTCTCAGGTTTTTACCATGGTCGAAACCACAGCCTTGGCTGCTGGCTTCATGGAGACCCTGTTGGTCCAGTTAGTCGAGATGCCGGCCGATGATGTGGCTGAGAACTTTCTCGATCCAATCGACCGATTGTCGTCCGAAGAGGCCAATAACTCTCTCTTCAGGACTGCAGTCCTGCCTGTGACCATAGAAGGGGCTTCGCAGTCTGCTAATAGAAACACAGAAACATAGAATTTGACGGTAGATAAGGACTGCTTGGCCCACCCAGTCTGCCCATTTCCCTACCTACTGGATAAGCTGCAGATCCTAGTTAACCAGCAGCCTACTTCTTCCTACCCCCAACCCCTAGAATGGCTTTATGACTGTCCCATGCATGCTTGAATTCCACCACTGTTTTTGACTCCACAACCTTCTCCGGAAGGCCGTTCCATGCATCCACAACCCTCTCTGTGAAAAAATACTTCCTTAAATTACCTCTGAACCGCCCTCCCCATCTTCAAATTGTGCCCCTTGTTCTTGCACACCTCTTTTTTTGAAAGATGCTACCCTCTTGGACTTTGTTGATTCCCTTGAGGTACTTGAAAGTTTCTATCATGTCCCCCCTCTCCCTCCTTTCCTCGATGCTATACATATTAAGCTCCTTTAGTCTCTCTTCATATGTCTTCCGGTGCAGACCCTGCACCATTTTAGTTCCCTCCTCTGGACAGCTTCCATCCTGTCTATGTCTTTGGAGATTGGGTCTCCAGAACTGCATGCAGTACTCCAGATGGGGTCTCACCAGCTGTCTGTACAGAGGGATAATAACTTCCTGTTTTCTACTGGTGATGCCTCTCCCTGCATCCCAGTATCCCCCAGCCCTCCTTGCTGCCCTCTCACATTGCTTGCCCACCTTTAGGTCATCTGATATGACTACCCCCAGGTCCCTTTCCATTTTTGTTGTTGCTAGTATCTCACCCCCCATTGTTTACTCTTCCCCTGGGTTTTTGTTTCCCAGGTGCATTACCTTGCACTTCTTAGCATTGAATCTAAGATGCCATACATTTGACCATTCCTCTAACCTTGCCAAGTCCTTTCTCATCCTTTCCACCCCACCCTGTGCATCAACTCTGTTGCAGATCTTTGTGTCATCTGCAGAGAGACATACTTTTCCTTCCAGTCCCTCTGCAATGTCACTTATAAAGACATTGAAGAGGACCGGTCCTAATACTGAACCCTGTGGTACCCCACTAGTAACCCCTTTCTTCTGAGTGGACTCCATTTACTATTACTCTCTGTGTCCTATTCTCCAGCCAATTCTTTACCCAGGCTGTCATCTTGGGACCCACTCCCAGGCTGGCTAACTTGTATATTAATCTTTTGTGTGGGACTGTGTCAAATGCCTTGCTAAAGTCTAGGTAGGCCATGTCCACAGCCCCTCCCTGATCTACTACTTTGGTCACCCAGTCAAAGAAATCTTATCAGATTCGTCTGGCATGACCTTCCGCTGTGAATCCATGCTGCCTAGGGTCCTGTGCCCCTCTGGCCTCTAGATACTCGACAGTTCTTTCCTTCAGAAGTGATTCCATCATTTTCCTATCACTGAGGTTAAACTAACAGGTCTGTAGTTTCCTGCTTCTGCCTTGCTCCCACTTTTGTGAAGGGGAATCACATCTGCCCTCCTCCAGTCCTCGGGTACCACCCCATCCTCCCATGATTTGTTAAAGAGGTTAGTCAGTGGTGTCACTAGTTCTACCCTTAGTTCTTTTAGAATTCTGGGATGAATCCCATCAGGCCCCATTGCTTTGTCCACCTTCAGTTTTAAGAGTTCTTTCATAACCCTTTCTTCCGTAAATGGGCTGGTATCAACTTCTGTATCCAGAGTGTTTCTACTGTTTGTTTTAGGTACCTCCCCCTCTTCCTTTGTAAATACTGAGCAAAAATATTTGTTTAGTATCTCTGCCTTTTCACAGTCTCCCTCTGCCCACCCTCCCTCTCCTTTATTAAGCCTCACTATCCCTCCTTGGTCTTCCTTGGCTCCTGATGTACCTATAAAGGTTTTATCCCCTTCTTAACTGAGTTGGCTATCTTTTCCTCGGTTTGGGCCTTTGCTGTTCTGACTGCCTTCCCAGCTTCCTTTTGCTTTAACTGATACAGTTCTCTGTCCTGCTCCTTCTGCGATTCCTTGTACTTCCTGAATGCTTTCTTTTCTCTTGAACCTTCACTGCCACTTCCTTTGAGAACCATAGTGGTTTCTTACATCGTTTTGTTTTGTTTATTTGCTTCACACAAAGGCTCGTTACCTCTGTGATGGCAGTTTTTATTATTCCCCATTGTTCTTCCACCCCTCTTTCCTGCCCATTTGCTAGTGCATTCCTTAGGCACTCACCCATTTTGGCAAAGTCAGCCCTCCTAAAGTCCAGTACTTTTGCCTTTGCATGACTTGACTCTATTGCTGTGTTTGTTGTGAACCATACTGTTCGATGGTCTCTAGTTCCCAGATGTCTACTCACGTCTACATCTGTGATCCTCTCTCCATCTCCATTTGAGAGAACCAGGTCTAAGATTGCTCCCTCTCGAGTGGGCTCCAATACTAGTTGTCTAAGGCATGCCCCCTGTAGGGCATCTAGAATAACCCCACTCTTTGAAGTGGCTGCTGCAACTGCACTCCAGTTAACATCTGGCATATTCAGATCACCCATCAGCAATATCTCCCCTTTTTCTGCCATTCTGAGTATACTTTCTATCATTTCCTTGTCCATTTCCTCCCCTGAGAAGAGGTCTATTCTACAACCCTCTGCGGATTGTGGTGCCATTGCCTGTCTCCAAATTTGCCCACAGTGCTTCTTCTCCTCCCTGTTTACCCTTTTGTTCTGTTGCTTTTATTCCTTCCCTTATGTAAAGAGCTACTCCTCCTCCTCTTTTACCCTCCCTGTCCCTCCTGTAGATAGTGTATCCTGGTATGTTTACGTCCCAGTCATGGTTTTGTGTGTACCATGTTTCTGTGACTGCCACGATATCCAGATGTTCCTCCTCCATCAAGGCCACTACTTCAGGAAACTTGTTACCCAGACTACAGGCATTGGTACTCATTGCTCTCCATTTTGTGATGGCTTTACCGTCTGTTGCAGCACCCCCCACTGACCTTTCTACCTCAGTCTTTTTCTCATGTAGTACCCTGTTTTGTAGGGAGAGGCTGGGATTTTCCTGCTGCTCATCATTGCCTCCCCCTTTGACTAGTTTAAAAGCTTGCCAATGAAGCATTTAAACCGATTGCTCAAAAGACTTGTTCCCTTTCTGGACAGATGCAGACCATCCTGCCAGTATAGGCTGGTGTCCCTCCAGGTGGAACCCCAGTCCCCAATGAAGCCAAACCCCTGTGCTCCACACCATTTTTTCAACCATTCATTAAACTGCATGGTGCAAATTGCCCTCGCCTCCCCCATGCCATTGACAGGCAGCACCTCTGAGAAGGATACTGTGTGTGCTACTTGTCTTAGGCCCCTCCCGAACTCTACAATGCCCTCCTGCACTGCTCTAATCTCATGATGAGCCAAGTCATTTGTCCCTAGGTGGACTATGACGTCCAGCTCAGACTCCCTTGCAGCTGTTCTCGTGATCCTGAGGATGCGCTTCCTGTCCCTCCCAAGCCATGGCACCAGGCAGGCACCTTACTTCAGTTTTCCCTGCTCCCTCCAGTTCTATCCCCCTAATAATTGAGTCCCCCACCAGGAGCTGCTTCCTTTCCCTGTGGTGTCCTCTGCCTCCTTCCTGTGGGCCTCCCTTGTGACAGTTGTCATCAGTCTCCTCTGCGGGTGCATCCATAGGGGAGCTATGCTCCCCCAGAATGGTGTATGGATTGTGGAGTGGAACAACTGACTGGGTGTGCCTCTGTTCCACCATCCTCACCCTCCCTGAGCCCACTGTGGTCCAACTGCTGTGCTTTCTTCGCAACCTCTGAGGTAGTGGTGGTGGCTCTGGTGCTCCCTGGATGGGGGAGGTTCCCTTCCTACTGTCCAGTGTGGCCTGGGGGAAGGTTCCCTTACTACTGTCCAGTGTGGCCTGAAGACGGGCAACTTCCTCCCTCAGGGCAGAGAGTTGTCTGCAAATAGGGCAGCATCTCAGCCTCCAGAAAGACTCCCAGAAGACTGCTGCCCCACAGCCATTACATTGCACTACTCCCCACATGTTTATCTACTTTTTTTGTTTGTTTTGTGTGTGTGTGTGCGATGTGTGTGTGATTGGTTTGTTATATAGAAATATATATATTATACAATGTGTATGCTTATATTGTCAGTGCAGTGTGCTAGAGAGGATATGACAGTGATATGCACCTTGTACTCTTGAGGAAATGATGTCAGAACCCCAGGTATAAAGGAACTATTTCCAGGGGTGGGTGGGGTGAGGGGTGGGAAGGGGCTGGGCCTAAACTGTGCCCTCGCAAAACAATCAGCTACAAGCTCTCACCCACCGCTGCGATGAGTGCCTTCCTGTCAGCAAGATGCCCTACACAACAATTTAACAGAGAAAATACCCTGCTAATCAAACAGAGAAAAATCCAGACATCCAAGTCAGACACAGGTAAACCTCCCCAGCCCCAAAACAGCCTGGTGGTTTGTTAGCCACAAAGGAAAATCAAATATGCAGTCATTTCAACCCTTCTGAAGATGCTGACAAGATAAGCAGTTTTGAAAACCCCCTTACTGAATTAAAAACTAAATTAAACACAAAGCAATACCAATGTAAAAGTAAGGAAAACTTCCCTCAGATGTAAGCAAGAGAGAGATTCGTTGCAGATATCTAGTCCAATATAGTATATCCCATGCAGCTTCTCAGTTGTTTCAAAGCACACCCAGTTACACAACTTGGAAGAAGATGGACTTCTGTCTGAAACAGGATCACACAAGTAGTTTATAGTAATTGATCAATGCTGAAATGTTCAAGCTAGAACAATTGGCTGTGATGCAGGTCTCCCTGACTTGTGAAGACAATTTCCCCCGCCTCAGGCTATGTCTGGCATCCAATTACAAACTGCAGCCTTTGCTATTTTAAAGCACACAGCCACCACCAGCAAATATTGCAAAATATATTGATGCAGATTGTCACAGAATTCTAGTAAACAGTCCAGGTAGCCACAAAGGAAAATCAAATATGCAGTTATTTCAACCCTTCTGAAGATGCTGACAAGATAAGCAGTTTTGAAAACCCCCTTCCTAAATGAAAAACTAAAATAATTAAACACAAAGCAATACCAATGTAAAAGTAAGGAAAACTTCCCTCAGATGTAAGCAAGAGAGAGATTCGTTGCAGATATCTAGTCCAATATAGTATATCCCATGCAGCTTCTCAGTTGTTTCAAAGCACGCCCAGTTACACAACTTGGAAGAAAATGGACTAATCATAACCCTCCGGTCACTGACCCAGACCAGGAGGAGCCGCGGCTTTCCCCTGCTCCCTCTGAGATCCCCCGGCAGCCAAGGTCAAGGTCTCGGTCCTCCTCCTCCTCCAGTGGGTTGAGCAGCTCCCGCCGTCATTGGTGCTTCTGCACTCGGCGCCCCGGGAAGTGGTGCTGCTGTTGTTCCTCATCTTCGTAATCCTTGGGTGAGACTAGGTGGGCCAAATGGTCCTTATCTGCTATCAAATTCTATGTTTCTGTGTGAGGAGAGGCTTCAGCGCAAGTTGCATCGGCACTGCGAAGACCTTGTGTGGCAACAGTTGGTGCTGGCTGGTATGAAGCTGACCCCGGTTTCCACACCAGCCATCACTTGGCTGTCGCTTGAGAGGCCGACACCAACTGCGGGGTCATTCGAGACCGTCCCTTCCCCAGTGGAGCCGGTGAAGACCGTCTTGGTTCAGCTGAAGCCAGCCTCTCTGCCAGTTGTGGTAGAGCCACTGCCCAAGCAGCCATCGACTGGCGCTCCAACCAGGGAGTCTCGTCTGGCCAAGGGGCTTCCCCATTGGCTGTCGGTCACTGTCACACTTGACCATCTGCGGAGGGTTGAAGGTGACTCGAGTGGTCAGCTGCTTTATGTGGACTCCTCTGAGTTTGAGGATTCCTCTCTACACTCTCGTCCGGTGGATGAGGAGTCCATGGGGGATCTCTCGACAGAGGAAGGGCCCACTTCCTTCCTGGGCATCCAGGATCCCCTCATCTCCGAGTCCACGGGGATGAAAATGGAGCCTGTCCAGAAGCGGGCTTGCTATCCCCTTACAGAGATTCTGGACAAAGGGGACTCTCCAACGGAGGCTTTTCCAGTGGCCGAAGCCATTGTCGGCCCAGCCCTGGAGCTTTGGCAGCACCCCACGTCCTGCCCAGTGCCCTCTGCTCGGATGGTCCGCAAGTATGTGGTGCCCATCGGTACCCTATCGGGTTTATTAGTTATTTATATATTTTATGTAGTTTTTGTTGACTGGGTAAGTGTACTAGACAAATCCTGCCTATTTTCAGGCACAACCTGGGGGAAGGGGATACAGAGCAATGCCAACTGACCTTGAACCAGATTAAGCTGTTGGTGGTATTTTTTGTGAATGTGGGGAAATTTGGCCAGGGCACCGGGGAAATTCCCCTACTCGTTGGTAGGGGGAGCCTTATCCACTGGCTGCATGATGGCCAGTACGAGGGATCCGTTGGAGGAGATGGATGTGGAGGGTGCAGGAGAGAGGGCCTCTTCTCCTGTGCTTGTTGAGCTAGAGGCCGTTGAGGAGGAATGCGCTGTAGCAGAAGTAGCTGCTGTGAGTGTGGTGGAGGCTGACGTGCTTGCTATTGTGGCTCCTACTTCTCGGCAGGATGTGTCCGTTTTACACTCTGCTGGTTTAAATAAGGACCGTTTACTTCAGGAACGCTCTGCTTTGTTACAACAAATGGCAGCTTTGGACAGGGAGATTGCAGCTCTCCAAGAGGCTTCTGTTTCTTTTACTTCTGTATCGGACACCAAGATTCCTGAGTCCCCTGCTGACGCAGATCATCCTGCGACATCTTGTCGGACTGAGGCTGCCAACACTTCCCCTTCGGTCACAGGTTTGAGGGCTGGCAGTTTGCTGGGTAGTAACCCGGTGTGCCTAAAGCCCCCGCTGGATCTCAACTCGAGTAAAAATAAATGGACTGGAAATAAATGGACTGGAAGTAAAAACATCTTAGTGCACAGTGTGGAGAACGGCCGGAAGAGTTGGACACTGTTGATTCGTCTGCTGCCGTTTTCTTTTTTTCCACCAACTCAAATGCCAGGGTGGAGTAAAAAACTCGGGAAATCGGTTCCAGCTGTCCAGTTGGCAGTGAGTTTACCTACTGTCAAGTCTACTACTGCTGTGGGTGTTATGGAGGAGGCAGCTTGGTCCCTGGAAGCGGCCCTGCAGAACGTGGGTTGGGAACTCGGGGACGGAGGTACTTGGACGCCAGACTCGCAAGACCCTTCCTGTTTGAACATGCTACAGAAGGCCAATGAACCCCGGGGTAATTATTGTATTTTATGTTCTACAGGATGTAATGTCACTGCTGTACAGACAGATTTGCCAACTGATATTAGTGAGTTAGGGGGGTGTTACTACAGTTGTGGATGGTACTTTACCAGCTAAAATATTACTGATCAGTGGTGGTTGTCTTGGTCCTGATACTGGTGTCAGTCAAGCCTCCGATTCTGAGGTTCCCCTCAGGTTGGGGCCTGATCCTTTGTTGCTTGAAGCACCTGAGGACGACCCTGTGCGGCCAGTAGGTTTTAAACTGGTGCATTTATTTTCCTCTAAAGGCGAACTTGCCCCAAGACGTAATGCAGTTCGGCTGTTATATAAAGGGGACTTGTTGGACCCACCAAATAGGGTTTATGTTGCCAAAACCTTACTGAAAGGCTCCATGAGTTTTTTTTCCTCGGAGATTTTTGCCCTCATTAGCCTGGTGAATGGTAATTATGATATAAGTTTTAAACAAGTATCAAGTTTGGATAGATTTTGGGCACAATATGCTGTCTGTAAGTCTTCTCCCACTTGGTCCCCTTTCCATGCTATCCCTTTAGCTAAGCCTGCTGTGAGGAACATAACTATTATGTTTAAAAATGAAGGGGTAAATGTTGAGGACATTTTGTTCTGGTTGAGACAATGCTGTGAAGTGCTCAAAAAACCTGTCCCTACATTAGACAGTGAACAAATTTGAGATGGCAGGTGGAGGGTTCGAGTGAAATTGTACTCTACTAATGCTGGGCCTAGTCATTTACCGAGTTTTTTTTAATCTAGGTAAATATAAGGGGTTGATTTTTTATGCAGGACAACCTAAGTCCTGTTTCAAATGTGGATCCCGAGCTCACTTTAGTTCTGCCTGTGATACGGTTAAGTGTAATCATTGTTTTGAATTTGGACATAATTCCAGTGCTTGTCTGAATTTATTTAAGTGCAATTTATGTGAACGCACGGGACATGCCTATGGGCGATGTCCCTGGGCCTCACATAATTGGGAAGATTGTCCCTCTCATGAAGGACTGATTGCACTTGCTCAGCAATCACAGGCCAAACTTGTTGCTGAATGGGATTTAAAAGCTAGTATGGATTCCTCCCGGCTTAGGCGACAGGAGGGCTCCACAGGGAAGGATGCACTCGAGGTAGAACATTCACACACTGGCGAAATCCCCCAGGAGCAGGTCCTAGTCGCTGATACATCCAATAGTACTGAGGTGGCAGTAATAGAAGAGTCTATGGCTGAGGATGTTAATGTAATGCCTCCCCAAAAACAGCACAGTCCAATTTAGGCCTGGAGAAACCTGCCTTTGTTCAGTTGCATCATAAGAGAACTAGAAATGGCTTGGCTGTTTCTGGACGTGGTAAGGAGGCTGGGGTTAGTTCTTGGAAGACTGGGAATAAGTTTGCCTTATTGGCTTCGGAATTGTCTGATAGGGACTCTGCAGGGGAGGAAACTGACACTTCCTCTGTAGTATCTAATACAGATACTGAGGGTGGTGGGGAGGCGGATCCATTTGCTAAGAGAACTAGACAGTGTCGCAGAAGTAAATCACCCTTAGGTACTTGAATGGCTTCTTTATCGGTTTGCTCCTTAAATATTAATAGTATTAAGGGACACAGGAAGCTTGGGGGTGTGATGTTAACCATGCAGGATTTACAATGTGATATTGCTTGTCTAGTAGATGCCAGGTTAAAATCACATCAGGAACTGCAACAGGCCTCCAAGGCGTGGCCTCATGGTCCTTCCTTTTGGTCCTCTGGGACCGACAAGTGTGATGGCTTAGGGATTTTATTTTCTAACCCTGGTCTGCATGTCTCTAGACTGGTAGATATACAGCCCGGTAGAACATTGTTACTGGACATTTCCTTCTCCTCGGAGAGATTCCGGTTGATTGCAATTTATGCTCCCCAGACTAAAGCACAGAGGGTGTCTCTTTTTCATTTAGTACGTACCTTCTAAATACTTCCAGGCTGATTATGTGGGTGGGGGATTTTAACTGTGGGTTACACCAGTTGGACAGGGGGCTTCAAACCCCTAAATTATTTTGTGATGCGGTTGCACTAAAGGATGTGATATCTACGGCTCATCTTGTGGATGCTTACAGATCAAGTCATGCGACTGGTGAGTTTACATTTTTTAAGAGAAACTTTCGGACTCAGATTGATTTTATTTTTTTGTCTAGTGTCTTACATGTTCTCTCTTGTAACACTATTGGTGTGGAATTTTCTGATCATACTGCTGTTTGGGTTTCTTTCTCTTGGGAGAATGTTCCGCGGTGTAAGAAGGATAGGTGGAGGCTTAATGACTCCATGTTACTAGATCCTAAAGTTCAGAAAATGTGGAGGAAGGAATGGGCAGCCAGGCTCTCAGTAGCGGACTTCTATGATGATGCATCTGATTGGTGGGAGGATTCTAAGGTCCGATGGAGGCAGGTTTTGCAAGGGAAAGCTGCTGCTGATCGTAGTGCCCAGTATCTGCATTATTTGGCATTGCGTCAGCAATTACAGCATCTGATCTCTCTGTCAGATACCTCTTCTCAAGATTATAGTAGGCAGATTGCAGTTGTTTGTAGTCAAATGAAACCTTACAGTATGATCAAACTAGTTCCCTGGGGCAAGAGGATAGATTTGGGACTAGATTGTCTAAAGGGAGGGTTGGACCCCTTTAAGGCATGTAAGGGACGGGTGGAGTCTAGATTTCTTCAGGCTTTAAGGTCCCCCTCTGGAGAGCTTGTTAGGTCTCCTGAGCTTTTGGTGGATGTGGTTGAGCAGCATGTACTTAGTGTGTTGGGTACTACCCCCTGATTGTGTGTTGGCGGATTCATTTTTGGACTCATTGAACTTACCCCCTCTTTCACAAGCGGATGGTGATATGTTAGCTGCTGATATTTCAGCTATTGAGGTGTTACAGGATATTGGGTGTTTAAATTTGAACTCAGCTCCTGGGTTGGATGGTCTTACAGCCAGTTTTTACAGTACCTTTAAGGAAGATTTGGTCCCAGCTTTGACCCTTTTATTTAACGACATGTTGTCTAAAGCTACCTTTGACAAAACTATGAAAGAAGCCATTTTAGTACTGATTTTTAAGAAGAGTTATGCGGCTGATCTGAACAATTGTAGACCACTTAGTCTGCTAAATGTTGATTACAAAATTTTAGCTAAAATTTTGTTGGCTAGATTGATTAAGATAGCCGGCATAGTTAGTCCGGCTCAGACTTGTGGTATACCCAGAAGGTGTCAGCATGATAATTTGGTTCTGTTACGGGAACTGTTTTCATTAGGAGATAGGGACCATGTTAAAGGATGGGTGTTAGGCTTGGACCAAGAAAAGGCCTTTGACAAGGTCTCCCATGGGTTTTTATTTTCCGTCCTGGCAGCTTTTGGGATCCCTGCTCAGTTTATTCAGTGGATTAGAGCTCTGTATTCCGGAGCTATTATTATTCCCAATGTTAATGGTTGGTTGGGTATGCAGGTAACTGTTAAACGGGGTGTTCGACAAGGCTGCCCCTTGAGTCCCATTTTATATGATTTTTGTATTGATGTCCTGATTAGGGCTATTCTTCTTTGTCCAGAGATAGTGGGGTTGGGTGGGGCTCAACCTTCTATTCCCATTACGAGTTTGGCTTATGCTGATGATTTAGTTTTGACGGTTGGCATGGATACTGAGGAAAGGGCTTTGGAGGGAGTCCTAGAGAACTATTCCTCTATTTCAGGGTCTCATATTAATTTTGAAAAATGTTGGGGTTCCCCTTGGCCACCTCACTGTTTCTATTACTGGTACCTTTGCTGGTATTAAGATTTCCACTGCTCCTTTTAAAAGTTTGGGTATTTTGTTTGGGTCTGGGGATATGCAGTCCCATAATTGGCAGGCAGCAATTGGGAGAGCAGAGGGCCTCATTGCTGGGGGAAGCAGCACCAAATTGGTAAAAGAAAGTGAGTCTATCTGATCAGAACGTTACTAGTTCCCATATTTTTATGTCTTTGTTATGTTTTCCCCCCGCCGGTGACATTATTTACTAGATTATTCAGCATTTTCTTTCAAGGGTTTTGGGGGTCTTGGTTGAACCCAGTTAAGCACAGTGTGACCTATAGGCCAGTGGTTGAGGGAGGGGTTGGTATGGTTAATCGTGCTGCTTTCTTTTATAGTTTATTTTTCTGTTATAATTTTGGGAGGGCATTGAAGCCTGGGGATGTGGGTTGGAAACCTTTTCTTTTGCAGTGGCTGTTACCCTGTCTTACCCACTGGAATTTTGGGAAAAAGGGTTTTGTGGCCAGAATTCCTGATATTCCTTCCTATGGTAAGGAAGCAATAAAATTGGCTTTGTCCTGGGGCTTTAGCACCCAGGATTTTTGTGTTCAGAGTCAGAAATCCCTCTATGAAAGGGTTTGGAGGCGAGATGCTCAGGATGAGGTTGTCTTCCCTTTTTGTCCTCCAGATAGTTTTGACTGGATTCCCAAGCGACTTCAAAACACACGTTTGCCTCCATATGTTTGGGATACGGTTTGGTTGGGTAATTATGGGAGATTAGGTGTTAAGGGTAATCATAAGCATGTAGCTATGGACAGTAGGTATTGCCCTAGGGATTCCTGTCAGTGTATTTTAGAAACCCAACAACATTTATTTCTGGACTGTCAATTTGCACTTGATTTCCGGAAATTGTTGGCCAGTATTTGGTCTGAACCTTTATCACAGCATTTATTATATGAAGATTGTATGTTTTGCACAAATGTTTCCTTGCTTAGAAAATATGAGGCTGAAACTATGTATGTTGTTCTGACATTGATTCGTTATTATCTATGGCAGGCTAGATGCATGTTAGTGTTACACCAGAAATGGATTTCATTACGGGAAATTGTAGACAATATTAAAACTGCTGTACTTTCAGTCAAATTGCACGATTTTCAAGTTTGTACTAGATCCCGGTTTCTACAGTTTTGGAAAAACAGTGATGTTTGGCATCTTGATTACTTTTCTGTATTTTCTGTTTTGTTGAATAAGTTCCTTGTCTAGATGCGTTTGTTAGTTTACATTTCTGTTTTTGTTGTTTTGTTTTTGATCATTTGTATTGCATTCGTTTATTTTGTAATGAAGTCAACTCTTTTCAATAAAATTCCCCTACTCTTATTCGAGAAGTGCCATGGGATCTTTAACATCCACCTGAACTACCACCAGACCAGGCAGATGGGACCTCGGTTTAACGTCTCATCTGAGAGGCAGCACCTCAGGAGTGCAGCACCCCCCTCATGCTGCACTACAGTGTCAGTATTGGGATTTAACCCAAGTGCCTGGTGTGGGGATAGAACCCACAGCCTTCTGATCTTCTGGCCTCAGAGGCAGGTGTGCTACCTGCTGAGCCACTGACACTGGTTTCATTTAGCACCCCTCGGCCGAGGGACTGGTGGCTGACTGCGTATTTCGGTGCTCTGGCAATATCAGGGATGTCAAGAAGCCACTGGACAAGGAGTCCAAGAAATTGGACCATGTGGCTAAAAAAATCTATGCTGCCTCCTTGCTTGGCCTCCATCAGGCAAGCTTGGCCATCTTGATGGCACACTTCTTCCACGCCCTCTAGGGCTCTTTGGATGAGGTGATTCCTCACCTGCCTGCAGACCTCCAGACAACGGTCATGCAGGTCCGAGATCAGGGCCAGGCTGTGGCCAAGCAGCAGCTGCAAACAGCTCGGGATCTGGGAGATTTCTGTGTCCGCTCGGTGGCAGCTGCTGTAGCCATGCGCTGTAGGGCTTGGCTGCGGATCTTGACCTTCACGGCAGACACTCAGCACAAGCTGGCGGATGTTCCTTTCTTGGGCACCGACCTGTTTGGGCCCGGTGTGAAGGGTCATCTCCAGCGTATCGAGAAGTCCAGTGCCACCTTGGACTCTGTAACATCTGCACAGAAGGATTTCAAGGGCTCCAGGCAACAGAATCGAAAGCCCTTTTGGTCCTCCACTCCTGCAGCAAAACCAGCCCAGCATCAAGCTGGCCAACAGGCTCAGTCACGGCGACCCAGGCACAAGTCAGTGGCCTTGGTGGTCCATAAGCCCGGAGGGAAGGGACCTGGTGGTGCCTCAGCTGGGTCCTCCTCCTCCAAGCCTGCTCAGTGACGGGATGGGGGGTGCCACCCTCATACCCGTCATGCCTCCCCTGGGTCCTCCTTTCGGGGGCAGGCTCCGCTACTTCCTTTCCGCCTGGTCCGCTGTCACCATGGACAGGTGGGTTTCTAGAAGTGGTCAGTCAGGGTCTACCTCTGGAATTTGAGCAGCACCCTCCAAGCTGAATCCAGGCCCCACAGAGAACTTGATATCCTCAGACACTCAGTTGGCTCTTCGAGACGACATAGCCCAGCTCCTCCACAAGGAGGTCGTGGTTAGAGTATCGGATCCTCTGGAACACCTAGGGTTTGTTTCCAGGTACTTCCTGGTGCCGAAGTGGATGGGGGAGCTGATGCCCTGTTCTAGATTTGCACAACCTGAACAAGCTGCTCAGGTCACGCACCTTCAGGATGGTAACTCTGCCTGAGATCATACCATCTCTACAGCAAAACTTGTGGTTTTGCTCCCTGAATCTTCAGGATTCGTTCTTTCACGTCCCGATCTGTTCGTCCCACCAAAGGCTCCTCTGCTTTCGAGCCAAGGGAACCCTCTACAAATTCCGGGCCATGCCATTCAGCCTCTCCTCAGCCCCCAGGGTCTTTACCAAATGCAAGACAGTGGTGGCAGCTTACCTGAGGCACCGAAGGGTCCGGGTGTACCCCTACCTGGATGACTGGCTGATTGCAGGTCCCTCCAGGCAGGAGGTGGAGCAGTCCAGGGACCTGGCCCTCCAGACCTGCACCTCCCTTGGCCTCCTGGTCAGCGAGGCCAAGTCAGAACTCGTGCCCTCGCATGTGATCAGCTTTATTGGGGCAGAGCTTTACTCTTGCCGAGCCAGAGCCTGGCTCCCAGTGGACAAGGTGGAGGTTCTCTCCTCCTTTGCCCGATCATTTCATGATGGGCAATTATGCCCTGCCTGGGACTTCCTGCACCTTCTGGGTTACATGGTGGCCTGCACCAGTGTGGTCCAGTGGGCCTGTTGGAATATGCACTTCCTGCAATGGGAACTGGCCAGCCAGTGGTCTCAGCACAGAGGTTACTTTGACCAGCTGGTCACTGTGACCCAGAAGATGTGGGACACCCTCCAGTGGTGGCTTGTCCCAGAGTATCTGCAGGAAGGGATCCCGTTTGTATGCCCCGAGCTGACGGTGATCCTGACGACTGACGCCTCTTTCACGGGCTGGAGTGCCCATCTGGGGGAACACAGAGTCCGTGGGCTTTGGACCCCTGAGGTGTCCCGATGGCACATCACTGTGCTGGAGCTCTGGGCAGTTTGGCTGGTGCTGACTGCATTCGCTCTGCATATTCAGGGTCAAGTGGTCCAAGTCTAGACAGACAACACCACGACCAAGTACTACCTGAACTAACAGGGCGGGGTGCACTCCCTGCCTTTGTGCAAGGAAGCTCTTTGCATTTGGACCCTCGTACGCAGCCTGGAGGCGGATCTCCTAGCAATCCATGTGGCAGGAGCCTCCAGTCAGTGGCGGACAGCCTCGGCCGGGTAGGCGACGTGGCTCACGAGTGGTCTCTCCATCTGGAGATAGTTCACAGCTTGTTCTCCCAGTAGGGCACCTCTCAGGTGGACCTGTTCGCCTCCAGGGAGAATGCAAAGCTTAGGCTGTTCTGTGCCCACCCCTCTCAGCAGGGCTTGCTGCAGGGGGATGCCTTCTCGAGGCCTTGGACCCCAAGACTCTTCTGTGCCTTCCCTCGATCCACAAGGTGCTGCTCAAGGTCAGAAGGGACAAGGCACAGGTGATCCTGGTGGCTCCGGACTGGCCACACCAGTTTTGGTATCTTGATCTCCTCAGCCTCAGCAACAGGCTCCCAAGGCATCTACCACTCCACCCGGACCTGCTCTCCATCAATCAGGGGAAGGTACTCCACCTGGACCTTCAATCCCTGCACTTGTCAGCCTGGTTCCTGAGTGGCTAGAAATCTTCCTGGACTCAAGTCTCCACCACTCATTCACACTAGTGGGATAGCGCCGGAGACGCTAGGACCAAACGGGAGGCAAACATTTTCTGAAGGGTCGGCGCTGAGACAGGACCACGCATGCGCGGCACCGCGAGACTAATTCGAGCCTGTGTAGGCTATTTCGGCGTCGACCCTCCAACCACCTCAGTTCCTTTTCTTCCACCGTCAAGTGCGCTTGGATGTCGACGTTGCTCGTCTACTGGAGTCAGACTTTTAGTCTACACGACAGCAGATTTTAACCATTTAGTATTCGTTTCATTCAACATTTTTAGCAGTATTTTCTTATTTTACGAAGAAGAAAAAGAAGACCATGAAGAAGAAGAAAAAGAAATTCTCACCTGCCATCAACGGAGTCGTCCTTAGATGGTAGCGAAGATGGTAGGAAGACTTTGTTTCAAAGTTGTTATGGCAGATGGGCTGTGTCTGGTCCGTCGCCGTTTGCTAGGGATCAACTACGGACAGTCTTGTGCTCGGGGGGGGGGGCAGTCCACCGAAGCACGAATCTGGCGGTTCCAGGGATCTGGCTCTGCTGAACCTCGAGCTCTTTTTCCTCGTTGGGTGAAGAAGAATCGGTGCCGCTCGAGGTTGCCCTCTGGTACGTCTGTATGGGGATTGTCAGGAGGGAAGGGCGATAAGCCTGAACTGACTTTGGTGGTTACCCCTTGGCCCTGCTCTTTTTTTTTTTTACTTATTATTTTTTCCACTCCTACTATCCCATCCAACCACCACTCCTTCCGTCCTCATGGAGTGACACCCTCCCAACCCTAACCAACCAACTGGGTCTGCCCCTAGAGTGCCACACTTGCCGTTGAGGCCCTCGATGGCCCGGATTACCCCCCAGGCGAGGTGAGGAGAGATCCCCTGCTTACCTCCCTCTGATCCTCTGTGGCAAGCTGCACATTGGGTTCTGCCCTGGTCGGTGGGTGGCGAGTCTGGCTCCGGAGGGCTTCATCTAGGCGACTGGAGGGCGTTTTCCTCTGAGTTATGTGCATCCCTCCCTTAACCCCGCCCCGTGAGACGCCGGCGAATAGGACCTAAGTCCAGAGAGTCAACGTGCTGACGCACGCTCCTCTCAACTGCCTAACGATGTTGCCCCTTCCCGGCTCCAGTAGATGAAGCCGCCGTGCTCCTCGAGAATTGGTGCTTCCACCGACTCTCTCAGGACGTCGGGCGCTGCATAGCGCCCCTGGCATCCCACCCCGAGGGAGGAGAGTATCCGTTGGGACGCTCCATCCTCCCTCCCCCAGCTGACCCCCGCTGACCCGAGTCCGTTCCCAGACCCGGGTCGCCGGCGTAGCGCGAGGTGAGGCATCCAGCGCCTCAACCCTCAGTGCCACCGGTTGGCCCCGCTCTTAACAGATGCATTCTTCGACTCCGGACACCATCTCTGTCCTCGATGCAGTTCCAGTGAGCAGTTTCTCCTCTGGGCCGCTCCTGTGGAGTAGGGGGTTCGACTTCTGTCCAGTTTTCCTGGCCAGTGTTCCCGATTTTGGGACCTCCAGTCCTCAGAGCCGCTGGACCGGGGCTGGGTCGATTGGATCAGGATGTGCGCGGTGCCCTCTTGGTGCCTTCGCCATCGCGTTGACCCCTCGTGCCTACGCCCATCCCTCTTTCCATGCAGGGGCTAGCATGGGCACCATTTTTTCCTTCTCCTCTTCTCCTCAGGATTTCTCCATTGACATTCTCCTCCTGGTGCCTTGGCCAATGCCATGGGTGATGCCGCAGGTCTGGTGCCATGGATGGCGCCGCTAGAATTGGTGTCGGTGCCATAGGTGGCACCGCTGGTGTTGGTGTCGGAGCCGTGGGTCTGCACCGTTGCTACCATGCGATGCCGCAGGTGCTGTTGATGCCGAGGGTGCTGTTGCTTCCTGGCGCCGCTAGCGGTGCCGCGATTGTTTTGCAGTGCCATGGGAACATGCTGGTGGTGCCGGGCACCCGTGGTTGCCGCGGGTGGCACTGTGGCCACTATTGGGTGTCGTGGGTGGTGCTGCAGATACCTGCAGGTGCTGTGGGTGGCACTGCAGGCAGCCATGAGTGTCATGGGTGCCATGAGTACCATGGGTGTCATGAGTGCCATGGGTGTCATGGGTGCCGGGGGTGCCTGCGGGTACCGCCGTGGGTGCCCTCGGGTGCCTGTGGGTGCCGTGGCGGGTGCCCTCGGGTGTTGCCCAGGATGGCATGGGCACTGCTTGGTGCCATCCTGTGGCACGAGTGATGCTGGTGCCACAGGGGTGCCAATTGGTGCTGTCCGGCAGAACTAGTGTCTGATTTTTCCTTCTGCAGACCTCTTCTTCCGAGGAACTTGTGGCGAGATGTTTTCCGCAGAATGAAGTCCTGTTCTGCAGATTATTTTTCCACAGATCTTAGTGAGTGGCGGTCTGCGTGTGATCTTGTGACATCCAGTGGTTTTCCGCTGATGGAACTCTTCTGTGCTGTTCTGCCAGAGGAATCCCTCATTCTGCTCAGCACTTTCTCGGCTCCTTACGTGGTGCCGAGCTCCTTGACACCCTTCCTGGTGGCGAAGTCTCTAGTGGCTCTGACCTAGACCTCCCTTTAGGGGTCCTTTTGGGGTGGAAGTGCATCTGGATGAGTCTCTCTCTGTCCTATTTGTTGGTGATACAGCGGATGACTCATTTTATAGACTGGAGGGCAAGCCTTCTCTATCACCGGAGTCCATGATGGAAGATCTTTTCAGTTATTCCTCAGTGACGGGGTCTCCTATAGTATTTCAGACTGCATCCGTGGACCAAATGCTTCTGCGTCTAGACTCTTTTCAGTCATCGGGACAGTTACACTCTGTGGAACATTCTAATTCAATGGTCGGGAGCCGTACAGGCTCTTCCGCTCCTTTGATAGGGGTATTTAGCCCACTTGGGATACTGCCCCATCGGTGGCTCCATCGGCAACAGGTGGTTAACATCTCTTCAGCTGTGATTATTGGTCCAGTCACGATTCCAGTTATGGACGCTCAGGCACCTCCTGCCCCTCAGATGGACAACATCTTCATCATTTTTGTATCAGGCAATCCTTGTGAGATAGCAGCCTCAAAGCCATGTCAGGCTCAGACTAATGGTAAAAAAAAAAAAAATAAAATGATCACAGCACAGGGCCTAGCCAGAAATTACCCGATACCATCCTTTTGGATCTGGCCAGGTTCTGCTTCAGCCCCTGAGGTGGTTGTCTCTAAACTATGCTGAACAGTACCTGACTTCTTTTACCCCTAGGGGAAGTCTGATCCAGCAGAGGTATGGGTCATCTCATTTCTCCAAGAGAAATTTCTCTAATTCAGCGATATTCCCTAGGTCTAGGCGGCTGCCCAGTCTGTTGGTTCCCCTTTTTTCATCAGGCTTTCTTCTCTTGATCAGAGCCTCAGAGCAACAGAAGTGACTCTCCAATGAGTCGGAACTCAGGTTCCTAATTCCTTGCTCGCTTGAAGTTAACAGACGGCATGCTCCTTTCTTGACCGTAGGTTAAGTAGGTCTTTTTTCAGAGATGGCTTCTCGATATTCACACCTTCAGTTCCTACTCACTGGTTCCATGCCAGTCGCTCACAAAGTTACTCACTTCGAGTAGGTGACGAAACTAGAATGTTTGTTTTTCATCAGCAAGCAAACTAGAGCCCTTTCTACTCCCTTCCAGGAAGGCCGGAGCCAGTGGTGCCTCACCGCATTGAGTCACTTCTGCCGTTATTCAGTCACTTTCAATGAATGGGTTAGCCTGAACTTGCTCCTGCTGTGTCCCCTCTCGATGCACATCTGCCTCTGTTTGCCTTAGAAATCCAGACCCTGTTTTTTTCTGTCGGAATGTTTTTCCGCAGTGGACATGTCCTCCTGTACACTTTCGCTCTCTTCCCTTATTTCAGAGACTGCTACTACAGTTGTAGGCACATAGGGGCAGAATGATTCCTTTTGGAATATGAAGTGGGTAGGATCTGGTTCTACTAGACCACCACAAGAGGCTTCTAACTCGTGCTTGGCCTTCCATCAGGCAGGTTTCAGTGACTAAGTGGAAACCATTCTTCTTGATGGTCTAACCCCACCTAGACCCCCTTTTTGCTCACTAAGTAAGGGGTTCAAGTGCTCCTGGACCTGTTGTTCACAGATCAGCCATACTTGGTAGTAGGGGTTTCCATCTGCACTTTCCGGTCTACCCTGAACCAGTAGACTTTGTCTCCGGCTCTTTCAGTTCCTGAGGTCCTTTTACGTTAGATTAGTACATGTCTTTGATGCCATTCATTTTTGTCCTAGACCAAATTATGGGGCCAGGTTCTCGTCGCTCTCCTAGAGTGGTTGCAGCCTCCTGGCAGAGTTTCATTTTGTGTCCATTGCAGTTTTCTGCACAGTGGTGAGTTAGAACTCAAGCGCTTATCTTGTAAGCACTATGTTCTAGATGATCTTTCCAAGACAGCTCTTTTTATTAGCAGGACGGTCCTTGGTCGTCCTTTCTGAATGAGCCCTATCTCCTACCACCCTACTCAGGGTTGTTGGTTTTAGCTTGGTACTCTCCTGCTAGTGTGAATGAGTGGTGGAGACTTGAGTCCAGGAAGATATGGAAATTATGTACTTACTGTAATTGTTGATCTTCTTGGACACAGTCTCCATTACTCATTCACACGCCTCCCCTCCATCCCCTGGGCTCACTCGTTTTCTTTCCTGATCTTCACGGTTCTATGGTTCAGGCTGTGAAGACATTGTTCTTGGACCCTTCTTGCAAGGACCATCCGGGCCCTCTCAGGCCCACAAAGTCAGGATAAGTTATTTTCATTAGTTACACTGCACCTCCTCGGTCGAAAAGATACTGAGGCGGTTGGAGGGTCGATGCCGAGGTAGCCTACACAGGCGTGAACTAGTCTCGCAGTGCCATGCATGCGTGGTCCTGTCTCGTCGCCGACCCTTCAGAAAATATTTGGCCCCTGTTTGGTCCTAGTGCCTCCGGCGCCATCCCACTAGTATAAATGAGTGATGGAGACTGTCCAAGAAGATCAACAATTACGATAAGTACGTAATTTCCGTTTCCAGACTTTGGGTCTCTCTGAAGATGTCCTCACTGTGGTGGAGGCATCTAGAAAGGAATCGACCAGAAAATGCTATGCCTTCAAATGGAAGAGATTCTCCATTTGGTCTCAGGACAAGGGGCTGGACCCTTTGACCTGTTCGATGGCCAGCATTTTGGACTACCTCTCCAAAGGGGGACTTCCGGCGATGACCCTTAAGGTGCACCTGGCAGCCATCTCTGCTTACCAGGCACGGGCTGGTCAGCAGTCAGTGGAGCAGGAGAAGGTGGTCTGGTGCATTTTCAAAAGCCTGGATCACATTTCCCCTCCGGTGCATGAACCACCACCACCGTGCGACTTGTTCCTGGTTTTGGCAAAGCTCATGGGCAAGCTATTCGAACTGATGCACAGGTGTGTGATGTCTCACCTGTCGTGGAAGACCTCCTTCGTAGTGGCTATCACATCAGCTAGAAGGATCAGTGAGCTGCAGGCACTTTCGGTGGAGTCTCCTTACCTGGTCTTCCACAGGGACAAGGTTGTCCTGCGCCCCAACCCGAAGTTCCTCCTGAAGGTTGTGTCGGAGTTTCACCTTAATCAGGTGATAACTCTTCTGGTGTTCTTCCCGAATCACACCTCAGAGGCCGAACACAGGCTCCATACTCTGGACCTGAGGCGAGCACTCGCTTATTACAAAGAGTGCATGGCTGGAGTTCAGGGAGAGGTTTGCCAGCTGTTTATCACCGGTGCTGGAGCCGCACCTTGCAGACCTGCAGCCAAGCGGACGATTGGCAGGTAGATCACATCCTGCAATAATCTCTTCTATAGGTTGGCAGGTAGGGAGCTTCCCAGAGCGCTTAGGGCTCATTCCACCCATCATACTGCTGCGTCGGTGGCTGCTTCTAGGGACATGCCTATCCAGGAAATCTGCAGGGCTGTGACC
This sequence comes from Neoceratodus forsteri, assembly GCA_016271365.2. Taxonomy (NCBI): domain Eukaryota; kingdom Metazoa; phylum Chordata; order Ceratodontiformes; family Ceratodontidae; genus Neoceratodus; species Neoceratodus forsteri. Next base: position 326,342,357 of record CM057451.1, on the reverse strand, counting down.
TGGAAGTCAGCACACACCTTCATTTCCCATTACCACATTGACCGCGAGTCATGCCAGAATGCTGGTTTTGGGGCCTCAATTCTCCAATCTCTGTTCTCTAAATAGGGTGTGTGTGCCTTGCCTCCCTCCTCCCGGAGAACTGCTAGGAGTCTGCCAAATAGTGTGTATAGAACAACATATCCACGTCCCTAGAAATGCAGGTTACTCACCTGTAACAGTAGTTCTAGGAGTGGTATATGTTGTTCATCTACATGGACCCACCCGACCTCCCTTAGCTTAAGCGCACAACCTCTGCTTCCAGCAGGCAAGATCTGGTGTCATGGAGTGGAGCTGAAGGATATACCACTCAGGTGGGTGGGTGGGAGGAGCCATATTGAAGTATTTCTGGCACTTCTTGAAGGGAAAGGACTATGCCAAATAGTGTGGATGAACAACATATACCACTCCTAGAACTACTGTTACAGGTGAATAACCTGTGTTTTTCTAGCTTTTGTAATAATTGCCATAAATGTTCTTCTTTTCCTTTCAGAGATTACGTTTTCCAAGTATGAGGCATAATCAGATCTGCTGTGAGACCCCTCCTTCTGTCACTATTCGCATGAAACCGAGTGTATCTAGATCAAATCAGAAAAAGAAAATAGTATCATTGAAGAGGCCCATTTCTCACAAGAGCTGTGAAACACGTGAAGGAAAAACTCAAAGTAATTCAAAGTCTAGACGTGGTAATGGTCCATGTCTAGTCATACAGAGGCAAGAAATGGCTGCTTTCTTCAAACTTTTTGGTACGTAGAGTCTCTGCTTTTCGTTTTTATGAAAGGTTTACAGCCATTCTAAGGTGCAAAATAACACAGACAAATTGAACGTTTGATTGTTTTTTTCTGTTAGTGTAATGTTCTGACTTACATTTATGTGAAAACAAAAACACAGGTTGTTGTGTCTGCATTTGCACAACAAAAAAAGTAATAAATGAAATGCATGTTGAAAATAGAAAACAAAGTTAGTATCAGCATTTCTGACGAGGTCTTAATTAGAAAAAAATATTTTCGGTGCAGGTGAGAGTGAAACCTTTCAGATAAATTATTTATTTTAGACAATGAAACATTCTAAATAAAATCCATTTATTTAAATGTTAGGTGATTCATCAGTATTTGTTTCCAGATAAGGTTCTTCCCAAGGGAGCTGTTAATGGGCGAGCAGCTTGCACACTGCATCATTATATCACAAATGCCTCTGCTTTACTCAAAACAGAACAGTGACATCAAACAGAAATGGTTAATTCTAACAGCCTGGATTCAGTTCGATGTCCACACTTGGGCACACACCTTGGTGCTTTGTCAAGGTGTATGCCTCCTGCAGGTGGACCACGTTATTAAGTTACGTCTTAAAGAGAACCATTCCTGCTATTTTTAAAACTTCCAAAAAAAACCAAGAGGAAGCTCCCTTACATCCATGGTAGGTTCTCTGTGGTAGAAGCAGCCTTTGTAATTATTCCCCCGAGGGAAGGGATTGTAAATTGCCCCCAAGGGGCTAACAGTGTGATCCCTTTCCAAGTCCCTGTTGCTGGCCACACCTCGTTTTATGACACGGCTATAGGGAGAGCATGGGGGCATGCTCCATTGAAGTGTATAGAGCATGATTTTAAAACACAGTTTTCGGCCATTTAGTAAAATTGGAGCCAGGGTTCAACTGACAAGACTCTTATTAGTTGAACCCTGGCTCTGGTTTCACCAAATAGCCACTTAAATGGCTGAAAACTGTGCTTCAAAACCAAGCTCCATGCACCTCAATGGAGCGTGCTGTCCCTATAGCCGGGTCATAAAACGTCAGAACGTGGGGGCGTGGCCAGCAGCTGGGAAGTAGAAAGGGATTGTGTTGCTAGCCCCTTGGGGGCAGTTTATGTTCTCTTCCCTTCCCTCAGGGGTATAATTACAAAGGATGCTTTTTACCACAGAGGAGCTCCCATGGAGATAAGGAAGCTTCCTCTTGTTTCTGTGCAGCACCAAGAACGGTGCTCTTTGTGTTTTGAAATCTATGTTTATTCAATTATGTAACTAAATAAAGCCAATAAAGCCATACAATTAATGATGGCAATGATCAATATACTGTTACAAAAGCAATAAAGCAACATACATATCAGCATCAGGATACTGATCCTCATTAATATTTAGTACATCATATGGGGTACTACCAAAACTCTATAATTCCCTAATGAGTAAGTACATTGTATTAGAAGCTTAGCCATGCAAGGGCAATGAGAAATCCTAATAACAAAATGTAATACAGCATTAATAGATATGACTGTATTCAGTCATTATTCCCACTAACTTTAAATTGGCCCAGGTAATACAGTGTAATGAGCACTACTTAAACAGAGCTTGATTCATTGACTAAACTGAAGAAAAAAAATGAAGGAAACTTGCCATGTCTACAAATGAACATACGTGGCTTCTCTAAAACGTGCGCGTATAAAGATATGATAACATTTAATATAGACCACCATGTGCAGGAGACTGCTACCTCAGAGCGCACCTTATTTATTGCCAATGACGTTGTAACAGCTGCTTACTTATACACATTAAAAGATAATTTCCTAAGCAGGCTAGAGGTGCCCTCTGAGCGCACTGCTCACTCTGCCATGCGATCAGTGCCATTTTAATGCATGCACTGCCCTATAACAATAATGAACTGCAGCAGGTACCAAAAAGTCTCAACCCTCCCTCGGTTCACCCACAATTTATGTCACAGTGGAATGGAACATTTCCAACAACAGCCTAACATCAACCTGTATGTGAAGCCAGGTACTGGCTCATATGTATACAAGAAGCCTTGCCCTCTCAAAAATAAGAAAAGTACAAAAGTTTCAGATCCAGTGAGGACTCACTCACTCCCCTTCCTTGGAGCCCTCTTGATTCTCCTCTCTGGTTACCTCTCCCCTCTGGAACTGCATGACAATTCTGTCCACTCGCTTTTTCGCCTCCAACGGGTCATTTAACTGGAATGTCTTATTTCCACATGTAATATGGAGTCGAGCTGGAGCTAGCAGAGTGTGTACAATTCAAAGACCCCGTAACGTCTGTCAGATGGGGTAGAACATATTCCGTTGGCTCCGGGTGGCGTAGGACCATTCAGGAAACAGCTTAATTTGGTGATCATCTATGGAAACTGGGTAGTTTTCTCTTGGCCAAGCCAGGATGACATCTCGTACCTCAGGTCCCGTAGCAACAATAAGGAGTGTTTGAGGGGTGTTTCTGGATCCTTGTGCCTATCGGAAGTTCACCTGGTAAGCCTTCTTAACATACTGTGGAGCAAATAGTGAATCTTCTGGCAGAGATGTAGCAAGCCAGGTTCTCACAAAAGTTAGGGGATCATCCTCTTCTACGCCTTCTGGAAGCCCCACCACTCAGATATTCATGGCGTGCTGAGCGTTTCTAAGGTCTCAAGACAGGTTTGAAGATGCACTGTTTCTCCCATCATTTTGCTAAGTGCAGCTTTGGTACGGAGTGACCACTCATCAGACTCCTTTGCCATGGCACTTTCTATTTTAGTATCTTGGGCACCCATATGCTCCAAGATTTTCTCAGTTTTCTTGTCCATAGATCGCACCGCTCGTAGAACAGAATCCCAGGACAGGGTCTCACCCGCCTTGCTGGAGCCATGACCTGCCTTGTTCTCCATCGTTGTTTGTTGGGCCTGCTGTGATGGCTGCTCCTGCTTCTGTCCTTGGCCATCCATACCTCGGGGTCTCTCCATATTCAGTTTTGGTATCAGTATGCTCTGGGAAGCAAGTCCTGTCGTCTGGTACAGAGATAAGGAAATATTAACTTAAAAACAGCCAAAATAAAGTTTGAAGTAGAGCTCTATTAGTTTGACTCAGAAAACGCATCCTGCCATGTGCATGGCTCTCTAGCTCCCCCAACGGTGCTCTTTAAAGGGGTAGCAAGTGATAAATCCTTACAGTTAAACTAATAAAAGTCACCACAAAGAGTACATTAAACCAAAAGTGAATTGGGGGTGAAGCAGCGTTCTGTAGTATGAAAGCTAAGCTTCAGCCCCCCCACCCTAGAATTGCGCACTATGCTTACTAATGCAATCAGCCTCTGAAGAGTTGAGCTGCCCTAGAGAGAGTGGAACGTATGGAATTGAGAGTGCATTTTCAAATATCTACTGCATAGAGGCATTCTACCCTGCTCTCCAACATCAGATTTATTTCTCCACCTCAGGAAGCAAGTCGCCCCAAAGAGCTACCTTCGTTTGAATTTAGTTTTCCAGCTTTATTTTGAAGTTTTATAAGTATTTTCATTCAGTATTTTCTCATCGCTGCTGTTTTAGTTAGATTAGCCTAGTTTAGCTTTCCTTTTTAGTTTTTAGCGGCTTTCTGTGGTTCCTCAGCGGTTCCCAGGAAAAGAAGAAAAAAACCTTTTAAATGCGGTTTTCTTTTTAACTGCACTTTTTTTGCTTTGTTTTTCCCTCTTATTTCTACCTTCTTCTTTTCTTTCTAGGTGTTTTGGGACTGTTCACATGTTGGTTTCCGATATTCAGGAACCGAGGCGCGTTCTGGTAATTTACTTTTTATCTGACGGAAATCTTTCCTAACAGTAACAAAAAAAAAAGTATTCGACTTCTTTTGTTAGCAGTTCGTTCTTTTTAGGAAACCGGACAGCAAATGGTACTTTTTCTTATTGGGAACCTTTTTTCCCCAGGGTTTTTCTATATTGGCATGTCTGACAGACCCAAAAAGGAAACCGGACCTACAGGTTTCAGAAATTGTGCAAAGTGCTACAGTCTCTTGGCAAAGGCAGACTGCCACGAGCTGTGTTTAAAGGGAAATGTCCTCATGCTGAGAACAGCAGCATTCAGTCCCTAGCAGTGACGCTATGTAAATCGCAACAGAAATGGTGGAGAAAAAAATGAAGTATTACTTTATATTTTTAAGTATTTGTCCTGTTCCTTGTTTGACCCCTACTAATCTCTGGCAACTCCTGCTGTTTTGGAAGTCACGTTCAGTACGGGGAAGCTAATAATTGTGGTAGTGAATGTTACATTGCAGTGTAGCAGTGCCTTAGCATTCGTCTGTGTTGGATTATTAGCAGTCCTTCATAATAAAAAGGTTTGAAGTGTTTATTTCAGGTGTTGTTTTTCATGTCCCGTGCTAAATAACTGTTGAATGGTTGGTGTGCTCACTTATGCTGGCTCAGTTATGCTTCTGGAGTTGGGTGTATTGTCTGGGGTTTGGTAGTGTGTGCTCCCTTATGATGGCCTCAGATGGGAAAATATGTATAGTTTGAAAAAAAGTAGTGTATTTTCATATCTTCATGTATCACTGCCATTGTTTTATGCTTGTGACACACATAACAGTCAGTTTGCTTCAGAAACGTAGCTTCTTACCCCAGGGGTCATTTAGCATCAGTAACTATTGCAGTGAGCTGACTAGGAAGCACTGACTCAGAGGTGGAGATTATGGTAATGGGTGTATGAATTAGCCAATCAAAATGAAGCTTGAGGGGGTGCTGAGCAGCGAGAGTGGGGAAGGCTCCAGAATTTTTTCTCTGCCTGACTGAGCAACACTGCCTCTGAGATACTGTCTCATTTGGCCAAGGAAAAACTTTCCTAGGACATGGTAGCTATAAAAACTGTTTTATTTTACTTTTGTAATGTGCTAAGTGTTATTTTCTGTTTTTCGCAGTTCCCGGGAACCGCGCTTTTCGGCTGGTTCCACGGTTCCCCTGGGGTTCCTTTTCTTTATTTTCTGTAGGAAAAAGTTATCGCATTTAGTGTTTTCCATGGTTCCTTTTATTCTTTTAATCGTGGTTCCCTTTTTTAAGCGAGAACCAGTGTTTTTCCTTATTTTTTACCTTGGAAAGGTCACAACTCTTTACCGTGAGGGAACCAACCGCATATCTATTCAAAACACTATTTGTAATTGTAAATGGAGTCCACTCTGAAGAAAGAGGGGTTACTAGTGGGGTGCCGCAGGGTTCAGTATTGGGGCCAGTCCTTTTTAATGTCTTCATCAGTGACATTGCAGAGGGACTGGAAGGAAAAGTATGCCTTTTTGCAGATGACACAAAGATCTGCAACAGGGTTGATACACAAGGAGGCGTGGAAAGGATGAAAAGGGACTTGGCAAGGTTGGAGGAATGGTCAGAAGTATGGCAGCTAGGATTCAATGCAAAGAAGTGCAAAATAATGCACCTGGGAAACAAGAACCCAGGGAAGAATATACAATGGGTGGGAGGTAGTAACAACAACAAAAAGGAAAGGGACCTGGGGGTAATCATATCAGATGACCTTAAGGTTAGCAAGCAATGTGAGAAGGCAGTAGGGAGGGCTGGGGGTATACTGGGATGTATAGGGAGAGGCATCAGCAGCAGAAAACAGGAAGTTGTTATCCCTCTGTACAGACAGTTGGTGAGACCATCTGGAGTACCGTGTCCAGTTCTGGAGACCCCATCTCCGCAAGGACATAGACAGGATAGAGGTAGTCCAGAGGAGGGCAAGTAAAATGGTGCAGGTATAGACAGTTCAAATAAGCCAGCACCGGTATTGTAGCAAGTGAATCCAGACCGCACCGATAGAGGTTTGAATCGAACAAAAGGAAGCAAAACTTTGGGTGCTAAAAGTGCTTCATTTTACAAAACATTTGGGTAACAAATATGTGCCCAAAGACATTATATGCTATAACTGTAATAAGCCAGGCCATTTTGCAAGAAACTGCTGTAGTAAGGAGAGTGGCACTGGAGCAGATTTGTCCTTGGCAAATTGGGGCAAGTACTTAACAGATGTGAAGGTGGGGGATAAGACTGTAAAGGGACTCATTGATTCGGGAAGCAGGTAGAGTCTAGTGCATGTTAAAGTGCTGGAAAAACACTGTGCAAAATTGCAGGTCTGACTATTACTTCTACCAAATGTGCATTGAGGATGCAGGAAACCAGATATTTGGGCTGTGTGTTGGGAAAGGGAGAACGCAAGCCAGAGGTTTATAAGATAGAAGCTGTAGCCAACAGCCATGTACCTAAATCAAAGAAACATGTCGGATCATTTTTAGGGCTGACTGGTTATTATCGGAGATCTGTTCTCAACTTCGCTGAGGTAGCTACTCCCCTCACTGAGCTCACAAGAAAAAAAGGGTACCCAAATAATGTGAAATGGACCTCAGAGTATGATGAAGCTTTTCAAGCCATTAAGGCTGCATTATGTTCAGCCCCTGTTTTAAAAAGCCCGGACTTTGAGAAACCATTTCGGTTACAAACAGATGCATCAGAGGTAGGCCTAGGTGCTGTACTGAGTCAAAATGTAGATGGGACAGAACATCCTATTCTGTACATAAGTAGGAAGTTGCATGACAGAGAGAAAAGGTACTCCACTCTTGAAAAGGAATGTTTAGTAGCAAAGTGGGCCATGGAGTCTCTTAAGTTTTATTTGCTAGGAACTGACTTTGTTCTTGTAACAGATCACAGTCCTCTCTGTTGGCTTAACCAGATGAAAGGTAAAAATTCCAGAATCACAAGGTGGTACCTGGCACTACAGACATTTAAATTCACTGTGATACACAAATCTGGTAAAGAGAATAGCAATGCTGATTTTCTGTCAAGGTATAGATCAGGAATTGAGGGTTCCGAAGGTTGAAAAACAAATGTACGAGTTTAAACGTTACTGCTTGCTATATTGTTAGAAAAAAACAGATCCTGCACATGTGCTTAATTGCTGAAAGCAGCAAATGTTATTAGAGAATAAAAAGTTTTGAAAACCTGTTTAATAAAACAGGTTCCCTTTTAAGGAGGGGTGGTGTATGTGACAGGGTAGAATAGGACCCTGTCCCATTTGTTATGGAGAAAGTGTTTAAATGCAAGGATCTGTTCTTTCCTTTTCTGTCTCTTCTCTGTTTGGTTGCGCAACCAAATTTTCCTGTGAGACTTTGGACTTGATCAACCCGACAGGCTCGCAGTTCTTTGGCCCTCACTGTCTCTCAGTTTTCTCTTGCTGTCTGTTTTTCTGCCTTGCATATCTAGGTCGGCTGATATAAAAATATGCAAATCATTGTATGGAAATGAAAGTGATATTGGGATCCCTTGTGTTTGGAAAACATATAGCATTACTGTTGAAATGTATATAATTATAATTTGAGATGACTGCAAAAAAGCTGCTGGAAGCTAGTGGTTACCAGAGTTCAGTTTGTAAGCGTTTTGCAAAAGCTGTGCAAAAGGGGGCCTCAACTCAAGATGCACACTTGTGTTGTAGCAGCTCCTGCCTGATATTTATAAAAAACAGGATGCTTGCTAAGGCTGGGGATTGAAAGGACTTATAAGAGCTAAGCTGCAACTGCAAGAGAGATTAGGAGAACAAGGGACAGAGAGACTGAAAGAAAACTTTATTTTATTTTGCCTTTATAAATAGTTATACTGAACAAGTTTATTTTATGATACTGCTATTGTAAATAAAAAAAGATTTGGTGAATTCTACAACTGCTCCTGGTTTTCCTATAGCTTCTAACCTGTGCCTCATGACAGCTATATAAAGAGAAAATACCATTGCCTCCGGTACTGAGGGTGAGCAGCAGTTGGTAAAACAAATCCAAAAACATTGAGCCCCGGGAGGGTAAATCCCCAAGTTGCACAGGGGGACTTACCATCTATGGAGGATATGGCTAAAGCCTGGCATTTTTTTCCAAATTTTACAGAGCATAGGGTCCTTTTTTGGTGTCCTTGCTTTTCCCACGCAGGTCCCTTCTGCAGCTCCCTCTGGTACAGGGGCTGATGAGGGGGGACAATGATTATTTTTATGATGCTCCAGATGACATTTCAGAGGGAAAGGTCCAAGAACCTGATGTGTCACCTGACCCCAGTTTTGGGGCATCCCCTACAGGTCAGGAGGATACCTCCTCTATGTTCACTTTCTTACAGCATATGGTAGACACTCCTGACCTCCCTTCTCAAGAGTCCAACCGGGAAGAGGAGGAAGACCAGCACTATAGTGAAATGAGGGTCTTCCTCCCCCCCAAGAAAATAGTTCTTCCTATATACAGTATAAACCTTTCAGGAAGAATACTATGAAGCTTCTCCAGACTCCCACATCTCTGTCTGGGGTCGAGAAGAGAATAGACAAGAAATATCAGTTGTCTAAAACAGACACAGATTTTCTGTTTGTGCACCCCAATCATGAAGGAGTGGTGCAACAGGCAGCATGAGACAAAGCAGGTGTCCCTCTTTCTTCTCAGCCTCCTGAAAAGGATTCTAAAAGGCTGGATTTTATGGCTAGGGAGACCTATTCCTCAGCTTCTCTACTCCTCCACCTTTCATCATACATGGCTTATACAGTCAAGTATCAAAAGGCCCTCTGGAACTCAGTTCTAGCCATAGTTAAGCAGGGGTCTGACTCTATGGCAAAAGACTTGGTAGAGACTGTTAAAACTGCCCTGGAAGTCAGAAAGTATCAGTTCCATATGGCAGATGACAATAATGATGCAGCCTCCAGGGTCATGGCCCAGGTTATCTCCCTTAGTCGCTTTGCTTGACTGAGGACAACAAGCCTTACGCAGGACACTCAGTCCAAAGTCATGGATTTTCCCTGCAATAAAAATGTTGTATTCAGTTCTAGAACTGAGGATTACATGAAAAAGGTTGATGAATATAAAACGAACCTATCAGAGTAATACTTCAAAAGTGAAGTCCTCTGCTCCTCAAAAGCCCCAGCAAAAGGGAAATGGGGCAGGGGATATTTCCCTAAGCTCTATTATTCCCTTCCTCATTAATTTTACATCTCTCAGTTCAGAGGTTACTTCAGAGGAAGAGGCAGGAGTGGTCAGAGAAGAGCTACATATACACCTGCTCCTGCTACCCAGCAAAAGCCCTCACTTCTCAGTCCAGGTTGCCTCCCCTCTGCCTGTAGTGGGCAGGCTCTCCCATTACCTCCTGTGCTGGACCCTTATCACAACAGTCAGGTGGGTCCTGGAGATAGTGGAAAAGGGCCTGCCTCTTCAGTTCAAAAAGATGCCAGCCCTCAGGGGCACCCATCTGTCCAAATCATTAACCCCAACAGAAAGGCTTCTGTTGGAGCTAGAGGTAAAACACATTCTGGCAGCAGGGGTGGTAGAGAGAGTACCCACCCATCAACAGGGCAAGGGTCTCTACTCCAGATACTTCCTGACACAGAAGAAAAATGGGGAGTGGTGACCTATTTTAGACCTCAGATACCTGAACAAGCATCTTCTAAAACCAAAATTCAAAATGTTAACTCTAAAATTGGTAATACAGGCTCTATAACAGGGAGACTGGCTAACCTTCCTATACCTCAAGGACGCCTACTTTCACGTTCCAGTAAGGCAGTCCTACAAAAAGTTTCTGAGGTTCAAACTTCTTCAGGGCAGTACCAGTTTGCAGTCATGCCCTTTGGGCTGACATCTGCACCAAGAGTATTCACAAAATGTCTGGCTGTAGTGGCAGCACATTTAAGAAAAAAGAGGATTTCAGTCTACTCTTACTTGGACGACTGGCTCATAGTGGGAAAAAAAAACTCTACAAGTGGAGGAGGCTCTCTCCCTTAGAAGAGACACTTTGCACTCCTAGGGGTTTCATATAAACCAAAAGAAATCCCACCTGGAACCAACACAACTCCTTACATTCATAGGGGCACAGTTGGACACTGCAGAGAAGAGCTTTCCTTCCTCTGGAAAGAATTCAAAACTTCCTGTCAGTGGCAAACTCGTTTTGGGCCAGCCCAGGCCAGCCAGACACGTCCTAAGGCTCCTAGGACACATGGCATCTATGACAGCCATGGTTCCAGGAGTCAAATTCAGAATGAGGGACATACAGCAGCACCTAAGGTCTCATTGGTCCCAAAGCAAAAGTTCACTGTCCAAACTGGTTCCATTCACAAAGACATCTCTTCACTCTCTATGCTGGTGGAAGGAAACTGCCAACCTATCAGTAGGAATCTCCTTCCAAACACCTTCTCCCAAAAGAATCATTACTACAGATGCTTCTCTGCTTGGATGGGGAGCCCATATGGGCAGTACTTCCGTCAGTGGCTCCTGGACTGCAGAGGAGTCACAGGTTCATAGTCTGCTGGAACTCTGGGCTGTTTACCTAGCACTGGAGGCATTTGCCTCACAGATAAAGGGTCATACAGTGTAGATCAGGACAGACAACACCACTGCAATGTTTTACATAAACAAGCAGGGTGGCACAAGGTCCAGCCTTCTGTGTCTGGAAGCCATGATAATTTGGAGTTTATCCTACTCTCTGAACATCAGCCTTTCAGCCATACATCTTCCAGGCAAGGACAATATCTTGGTGGATGCTCTCAGTCGCATCGATTACAGGCACAGCGAATGGTGTCTGAATAAGCAGGTGTTGCCACAGTGTTCAGAAGGTGGGGCACACCAGAAATAGATCTTTTTGCCTCTCACCTCAACTATCAGCTTCCTCTGTATTGTTGCAGGCCTCCAGCCCAGGGGACTCTCCCAACAGATGCCCTAGCCCTGGACTGGTCAGGAAAGTTCCTTTATGCCTTCCCTCTGATTTTCAAAGTATTGCATAAACTCAAAGCTCAGCCTGCAACAATGATACTGGTGGCACCAGACTGGCCAAGGCAAGCCTGGTATCCTCTCCTGATATCCCTTTCTTGCAGCAAATCCATTCACTTTCCACTCAGTCACTTCCTTCTAACTCTCCCTCAGATGGGGTGACTTACCTGGATCTGGAATCTCTTCACCTCAGAGCTTGGCTCTTGAGGAGTTTGGAGGCAGTATAGCGCAGTGGTTTAAGGATCTGAGCTGCAAACGTGGAGGCCTGGGTTTGAATCCCACCGCCCCCATTTGCTCACTGTGTGACCCTGAGCAAGTCACTTAACTTCCTTGTGCTCCCAGGTCGCACCTGTAAACAAGCTTTCAGCTTAGTGTGTCTTTCCTGGTTAAAAAAAAAAAAGAAAAGTTTCCTGCCACTCAGTACTCTGAACAAGTTCTAAAGATTCTGAGAATGGCCAAAAAGCCTAGTACAAACAAGCATTTGTCAACGCCAAATGTTGTTGCACTGGCATAGGCAGTGGCGGAGCTAGAGAGGCATAGCGCTTTGATTTTGTTAATGTGTCGTGAAAGGTGATTTTGCACAGCGAGCACGCCATTATGTGCCATAGCTGCGGAAACGCGTTTTGGGCAGGCTGTGAAAAATGGCAGTCGGACTGTTGATAAGGAGGTGTGCACAAATGCCAGTGGTGAAAATGTGGCATGAAAATATTGCAGATTGACGAAATTACAAGGGTGCGTGGAAACTGCACAGTGCACGCTTGCAACACAGTCATTGTATGGACTTTCACCACCAAATTTTCAAAATAAGCATTTTAGGTCCTCTGCTCATGAATAGTGTCACCGTCATTTCCTCAAACTGTCCGAAAACTGATTTCGCACAGAGACCGTGCAGTTCTGCGCCAGACGTGCGAAAACACATTTCAGCCAGCTGTACTGTTAATAAGAAGGCATGAAAAATGCCAATGATGAACAGCTGGAGTGGAGGCAGTATAGCGCAGTGGTTTAAGGCTCTGAGCTACTGTACAAGTCTGGAGACCTGGGTTTGAATCCCACAACCCCCACTTGCATACTGTGTGACCCTGAGCAAGTCACTTAACTTACCTGTGCTCCCAGGTTGCACCTGTAAACAAGCTTTCAGCTTAGTGTGTCTCACCTGGTTAAACAATTGGAAAAAAAAAACTAGTACAAATTCACGAAAGTCCGCAGCGTGCGTTACCAGAGCTACTAGCACTTGCCAGAAACACTAATTTTATTGACTTTCGTCCCCAAATTTTCAACATAGGCATTTTAGGACATCTGCTAATGAACAGTGTCATTGCCATTTTCATAATGTGTCTTGAACACGGCTTTCCACAGCGACTGCGCTATTCTGGCGCTGAACTGCAAAAACAGATTTTGGTCAGGATGTGAAAATGACAGCTGTACTGTTCATTAGGAGGTGCAGAACCAATGGCTGTTAAAATCTGGAGTGAAAATAATTATAAGTTTCGCGAACTTCGGCGATGCGTGCAAACTGCGCAACGCACGCTTATAACAGTCATTTTATGGAGTATTGTCACCAAATTTTCAACACAGGCATTTTAGGACCTCTGCTCATGAACAGTGTCACTGTCATTTTTGCAATATAACCCGAATACTGATTTTGCACAGTGACCGCGCTATTCTGCGCTGGAAGTGCGAAAACACATTTCGACCAGGATGTGAAAAATGACAGCAGTACGGTTCACAAGAAGGTGTGGTAAAATTCCAATGTTGAGAATCTGGCGTAAAATATTGTCCAATTCACTAACTACGAGCATCGTAGCTTCTGCATAGCACACTCATTAAAACAGTCATTTTTGATTTTTCCCACCAAATTTGCAACATAGGCTTTTGAGGCCCCTCATGAACAGTGGCACTGTGTATTTCATTACTAGGTTATGAAAGGTGACTTCGTGCAGTGACTACGAAATCACCTTTCAGGACCGAATAACACCATGACAGTGCAAGAACTCATGAAAAGGAGTCCCAAAAAACCCATGTTCAAAATTTGGGGCCAGAATTCCCCAAAGTGCCTGAGATATGCAGCAAAGTTGAAAACACCCTATTTGTTCCATTATACAGCTTACCGGCATTTCTTCAGTTTGCGGTTGGCTTTGAAGAGTGCAGACGTGTTCCTGGTCCACCAAGATTGTTGCGCTGGACTCTGAGGTAAGTATGGGGTGTGGGAGGCAGGGTGCGCAGAGGGTGGTGCGGGTGGGGGCAGGGAGACTACGAGGGACCGTTTTCGTTTGCAGGTAAAAAATAAATAAATTAGACCTCGTGGGACAGTTTTTTTTAAGGGATTTGGCAAGCTGGGGTGTGCTCCTAGCATGCCACCTAACTGTTGGGGGGCCTGTAACCGATGGGAGATTGGGCACCCTGGTCAGCACACGGGGGATTTATGCAGAGGTTAGGCACCCTGTCGGCACACAAAACTATTGAGGGCAGAGCCGAGGGGGATTGGGATCCCCGCATTTAACAATGGGAGCTTCTTTATGCCGATGGGGAGGCCTCTGGCCGGCACACAAAGAAAGGGAAGCCGAGGGGGATTGGGCACCCCACTCGGCTTTAACAATGATGGGGTGATTTATGCAGATCGAGAGTGGGATCCCCGTTGCCACATACAGAGGGCAGGGTAACCGACAGGGGATTGGACACTTCAAAGTTGGCAGTTTACAGCTACTGTGCCGCTTACATGCTCATAATGTCGTCGAAGCATGTCCAGGAAAGGTCTGCTGCTTCTGACGAGCTTTGCTCGGATTGCAGAGGACCTTTTCTTAGATGTGCTCGCCACATTACGTATGCATGGTGTGGCACTGGCATGCAGGCTGATTGGGGAATGAGGGACGCACCTACTGATGCATGCCCTGCATTCGCCCAACAGCGACCGTGCCTCCAAAGCTGCACTACCCCAAGATGTTGGCTGCGCAAGCGCGCCAACATAAAAAGACCTATGCAGCCAAATGGAAGAGATTCTCCCTCTGGTGCAAGAACAAATGCATTAATCCCTTTAGAGCTTCACTTTCTAATCTCCTGGATTATTTAGTGCATTTACAGGCTTCAGGCCTTCATCTCTGAAGCTTCATCTGGCTGCTATCTTGGCTTATCTTTCTGTTGGGAAGACTAAATCTGTTTTTCCCAGCCGATGTTTAAACAGTTTTTCAGAGGTCTTCTCCATGTCCAGCCTCCAGTCAGGGACCCTGTCCCTCCTTGGAGCTTGAATCTCTGTATTGCCAAGCTCATGGAGCCACCCTTTGAACCCATGGCTACTGCTCACCTCAAGTATGTACTTGGAAAACTGTATTTCTAGTAGCCATTACCTCTGCAAGAAGGATTTCAGAGTTACATGCTCTCTGCACTGAGCCAAACTACAGTACATTATCCCTTATAGGGATAAGACTGAGTTCAGGATGAACAGAAAATTCCTGCCTAAGGTGGTTTCAGAGTTTCACTTTAACCAGTCCATTACCTTATTTATTTATTTATTGAATTTTGATGACTGGGTAGGCCCACTGAGCCCTGAAGGTCCCTTTTTCAGGGGCGACCCGGGAGACAGAAACAGTACAATATAGTCAGGTAGTACAGGGTGCAGAGAAAGTAGACATTAAATTCAAGGTTACAATAAAGGCAATATTTCAATACATTGAACATAAGTGCAACAATTGAGGGAGTTGAGGCATGCTTTTGGAGTCATTTTGGGTAAGAAAAGGAGAGGGATTGGTGTAGGATGTGGGACCGGGGGTGACTATCCAGTACCCTGACAATGTCACGAGCTTGCCCCAAGCAGGTGGGACTTGAGCCTTGTGCGAAAGTTTAGCAGCGATGGGGCTTCCTGTACTAAATGTGGGAGAGTGTTCCACAGCTTAGGGGCATTGTGAGTGAAGGATTTGCCTCCCATGTTAGTCTTGACTCTGAGGATTGCTAGTAGGGACCGACCGGTGGTCCTGAGTATACGAGGGTTAGACTTAGGAATGATTATTCTTGTAAGGCTAGGTGGGGCAGCCGGGTGCTGCAGTTTGTAAGCAAGGCAGAGTAGGCGGTACTGAAGACGAGCCTCAAAGGAAGGCCATTAGGCTGTGCCAGCCCGAGGAGCTGGGGTGGCTTCTCCGGGTGACTCAGTGTCAGAACCTCGCCACCTTGTTGTACAGGACCTGAAGCCTGTCGACTTCATGCTTTGACGTACCCTGATTTACAGGGGCAGCATACGTTAATGTAGGAAGGAGGACACTGGAGGCAATTGCTCACCTTGCCTCTGGGACAAGTTGTTTTTTTAGCCGGTACAAGGTGCCAAGTTTGCCATGGATAGACCTAGTTACCTGGTCTATGTGGGACTTAAAGGTGAGACCTTGGTCGATAGTTAGCCCAAGGTATTTTATGTTGTCTACAATGTCTGTACTCTTTCCAGGAAGGGAAGTTAGTTATAAGGAATTGGTCCTGTCCTGACAGAGGGATCTAGGGCCAAACAGCAAGGCTTTTGTTTTTGCTGCATTGAGGACCATTCTGTTAGATGTAAGCCAGGCCTCAAGTGTATTTAGGTCCCCTTGGAGGAGATGGCCCAGGTCCTGGAGGGTAGACATGGACCAGTAGATGACTGCATCATCAGCGTATTGAACAACTGAGCTATCTCCACAGTGACGGCTGAGGTCGTTTGTGAAGAGAGAGAACAGGAGGGGGCCAAGAATCGAGCCCTGAGGCACCCCCTCCTTGATGGGAAGAGGGTCAGATAGCTCTTCCTTCCAAATGACCCTCTGGGACCGGCCTGATAGGTAGCTCTTGAACCAGTTTAGGGCCTGGGCATCAAGACTTATGCCGTGAAGTTTGGTTAGAAGAAGGTTGTGGTCCACAAGGTCAAACGCCTTGGACAGATCTAGAAAGATTGCACCCATCGACATGCCTACGTCCAGTGCCCTGAATACGTCCGCTGTGAGACTGATGAGTGCTGTATCTGTCCCGTACCTTACCTGTGTTCTTTACTGAGAAATATACTCCAGGGGGAGCAGAAGCTCCACAGTCTGGACGTCAAAAGTATGGTTACCACCTTTTAAGAAGCCCAAAGTGGGACATTTCTTACTGAAACATGATTTCTAGGGACATGGATATGTTGTTCAATCCACACTTATTGCAGGTTCCTTGCCGCTTTAAATCTTGCCGGAAGGTCTTCAAGCTGGCTCCTCCCACCCACCCGGGTGGTAAAACTCTCGGCTCCGCCCCATGATGCCAGATCTTCCTTACTGCTTGGAAGCTCAGGTTCCCTCCTTAGCGCTCTGCGTTTAGACTGGATCCTAACTCTTGGTTGGTCGAAACTAGTTTTGAAGTTTTCTAAACTTCGGTCTTCATCATCCCTGGCAGCTCGCGATGGATAAATGATTCCTGCTTTCGGAGGTGCCCTTTCGGGCAGAAAATGTCCAGGACGGATCCGCACTCCACGTGCGTCTACTGCCTAGGCCTAGATCACGACCTGCAGGCCTGCGAGTTGTGCCGCTCTTTTTCGGCCACCGTCCTGGAGGATCACGCTGCCCGATTGAAGCTCGGGTGCCCCGAGAAGTGTTACCCGGCGGTAAAATCCAAAGAGGCTCGTTGGGCGGTCTCTGAGGCGGCTGGCTTGGCTGAGCAGATCGAGCATATGATCGCCCTTCAGGAGGAGGTGGCCCAGGCGCATCTTCCTTCTCCTCGACCCACGGCATTTATCCAGCTCTCCGGAGTTCCACCATTTTGTAAACCCGTTCAAGGGCTTTGTCAGTCCCTTTCAGCGAAGGCAGAGGGCCATCGGGACATTCCTCGGCTCCAGAAGAAGGAGTGAAGGTAGGTCCCCACCATGCGGCGTTCATGGGAAGCGGGAGAGGTCTCCTTCCCGGACAACTGACGATGACTTGATCGAGTTGCGGCTCAGGCTGTTGGCTTCCAGTGTCCCGTCAGGCCAGCCTGCCGAGACTCCCATCAACGCAGTCGAGATTTTTCTCGACCCGTCGGACGGGCTGTCGACCGGTGAAGCCGACAACCCACCTTCACCGGTTCCCCCGGTGGAGACCGAGGATCTGCCTGCGCCTTCGGGGCGGCAGTCCCCAGATAAAGAGCCCAAGCCGAGGGACAAGCGGGTGTCCCCCGCCCCTTCCCAGACCCGCTCTCTGTCACCCCGAGGGTCTCGGTCTCGGACTTCATCTTCGTCAGTCCATTCCTGCCGACATCGGTGGTCTCGGTCTCGGTACCGAAGTAAGCGGTGACACCATTCCTCCTCGTCCTCTTCCTTGGATGAGGAGAGGCTTCGACGTAAATTGCGTCGATGTTACGAGGAGCTTATGTGGCAGCAGTTACTGCTGACGGACTAAGTCAACTCGATTCAGCCCCGGCCATCAAGTGGCTGTCGTAACGACCCGAAGCAACGCTACCCCAGTTGAGATGCCGTTCCTGGGCTGGTTGTTCGACCAAAACCAGCTGCTCCACCGATTGTGGTGGAACCTCCGCCCTCCCACAACTGAAGTCTGGGGCACCGACCAGGATTTTCGTTGGGTCACGGCCTGCCCACAGGTTGTCGGTCACCCTCACTCCCGACCGTCGCCTGGCAGGTGGAGGGTGGCTCAGGGCCGAGGCAGCTCTTCGCAGACCCTTCGGAGTCTGAAGACGACTCCTCCCTGTTCTCCAGGCAGGTCGACCTGGAGTCCTCGGGGGGCCAGTCATTGGACAATAGCCCATCGTCCTTCTTGGGTCTGCTTCGACTCATCTCTGGAAACGGGCCAAGTATCCCCTGACGGAGATACTGAAGGCAGGGATTCCCCCACGGAGGCCTTTCCAGTGGCTGAGGCCATTGTCAGCCCAGCCTTGGAGCTTTGGCAGCGGCCTGCTTCCTGTCCTGCGCCTCGGCCAGGATGGCCAGGAAGTATGCAGTCCCTACCCGCTCTTTGCCCGGTTTCTTGGAGCACCCCTCTGCCGAGGGGTTAGTCACCGACAGCGTCTTCCGGCGTTCCGGTAGCGCTCGGGACGTGGATAAGCCCCCCGACAAAGAGTCCAAAAAGCTGGACTTTGCCGGGCGCAAGGTGTACGCTGCGTCTTCCCTCGGCCTCCGACGGCCGTGCTGATGGTACACTTCTCCCACGCCCTCATGGGCTCCCTGGATGAGGTTGTCCCTCATCTCCCGGCCGACCTGCAGACCTCGGTCCGTCAGGTGCGGGACCAGGGTAGGACGGTGGCGAAGCAGCAGCTTCAGACTGCTCAGGACATAGGTGATTCCTGTGCCAGGTCAGTAGCGGCCGCGGTGGCTATGCGCCGCAGGGTGTGGCTGAGGATATCCACCTTCACGGCGGATACCCAGCACAAGTTGGCGGACGTCCCCTTCTTGGGGACTGACCTCTTTGGCCCTGGAGTGGAGGGACACGTCCAGCGGATCAGAAAGTCCAATGCCACTCTGGACTCTGTCACCTCCGCCCAGAGGGACAAAGGCCGCCGACAACAACAGCATAAGTCCTTTTGTCCTTCGGCCCCTGCAGAGCGACCGGCCCAACAGCACCAGCAACAGGGCCAGCAGGCTCGCTACGCCCCAAATCCAAGCCCGTGGCTTCCTCCAACAGGAAGCAAGGAGGAAGGCCCAGGAGGTCCTTGGCCGGTTCCTCCTCCAAGCCTGCCCAGTGACGGGTTGAGGGGTGCCGCCCCAGCCTCATCACACCCCCCTAGGTTCCCCCCATGGGGGGACGGCTCCGCCACTTCCTTTCCGCCTGGTCTGCTATCACCACGGACCACTGGGTGTTGGAGGTGGTAGGAAAGGGCCTGCCTCTGGAGTTTGAGCAGACCCCACCCTTTCGAGCCGTTGCCCCTCGGGGGGCCACGGGGTCCACAGCCTTGCTGTTGGCCCGCTGAGCCGATATTGCCCTGCTCCTCGAAAATGAGGTGATCAGGAAGGTGGCGGATCCTCCTCCAGACCCGGGGTTTGTGTCCAGGTATTTCCTGGTCCCAAAACGGACGGGGGGCTGGTGCCCCATCCTCGACTTGCACGACCTGAACAGGTTCCTAAGGTCTCGGACCTTCAGGATGGTCACTCTGGCTCAGATAATCCCATCCTTGGAATGAGGCGTGTGGTTCTGTTCCCTGGACCTCCAGGACGCGTTCTTTCACGTCCCAATCCATCTGTCTCATCAGAGATTCCTCCGCTTCAGAGCAGAGGGATCCTTTACGAGTTCTGGGCCATGCCCTTTGGCCTCTCTCTAGCTCCCAGGGTCTTCACCAAATGCATGGCAGTGGTGACAGCATTCCTGTGGCGCCGAAGGGTCCGGGTGTACCCCTACCTGGACGACTGGCTGATTGCAGCCTCCTCCAGAGCGGAGGTGGAGCGGTCCAGAGATCTGGCCCTTCAGGTTTGCTCTCAGATTGGCTTCCTCATCAACGAGGCCAAGTCGGAACTCGTGCCGAAGCAGGTGATACTCTTCATCGGGGCAGAGCTCAACTCTCTTCGAGCCAGAACTCGGCTCCCGGCGGACAGGGCCGAGGTTCTTTCCTCCTTTGCCCAATCATTTCTGGTTGGGCAGTGCGTCTGCCCGGGACTTCCTGCGCCTCCTGGGCCTCATGGCGGCCTGCACCAGCGTGGTCCGTTGGGCCCGTTGGTACGTGCGTCCCCTTCAGTGGGGACTGGCCAGCCAGTGGTCACAACGCTGCGATCCGTTGGACCAGCCCGTGACAGTGACCCAGGAGATGTGGAACGCTCTCCAGTGGTGGACCGTTCTGGCACATCTGCAGGAGGGCATCCCGTTCGTCTGCCCCGAGCCGACGGTCTCTCTATCGACCGATGCATCTCTGATGGGTTGGGGTGCCCATCTGGGGGAGCACAGAGCGCACGGCCTCTGGTCCCCTCGAGAGTCCTGATGCCACATCAACCTGCTGGAGCTCTGAGCGGTCCATCTAGCTCTCACCGCCTTCGCTCCGTTTCTACGGGGTCAAGTGGTTCAGGTCCAGATGGACAATACCACGACCATGTACTACCTAAACCTCCAGGGCGGGACGCGCTCCTTGCTGTTATGCAAGGAAGCTCTCCGCATATGGTCCCTCATGCGCAGCCTGGAGGCGGATCTCCTAGCCATTCACGTGGCAGGAGCCTCCAACACCCTGGCCGATGCCCTAAGCTGGATAGGGGCTGCATCTCACGAGTGGTCTCTCCTGCTGGAGGTAGTACAAGATGTGTTCTCCCACTGGGGCACGCCTCAGGTGGACCTGTTTGCCTCCAGGGAGAATGCGAAGCTGAGACTGTTCCATGCCCGCCCCCCTCAGCAGGGCTCGCTGCAGGGGGATGCCTTCTCGAGGCCGTGGACCCCGGGCCTCTTCTGCGCCTTTTCCCCATTTCCCTTGATCCACAAGGTGCTTCTCAAGGCGTGGAGGGACAAGGCGCAGGTGATTCTGGTAGCCCCAGACTGGCCCCGCCAGTTCTGGTATCCAGATCTCCTCAGTCTCAGCTCCAGGCTCCCGAGGCGGCTTCCAGCCCGCCCGGACCTGATCTCAGTCAACCAGGGGAAGGTATTCCATCCGGACCTTCAACCCCTGCACCTGACGGCCTGGTTCCTGAGCGGCTAGAGTTCCAGGTCTTGGGTCTTTCCAAAGAGGTCCTCAACGTCATTGAGGCGTCCCGTAAGGAGTTGACCAGGAAATGCTATGCCTTCAAATGGAAGAGATTCTCCATTTGGTGTCAGGGGAAGGGCCTGGACCCTTCCGCCTGTCCCTGCAAGCATTCTGGTCTACCTGTGGTCCTTTCTTAGCAAGGGCTTCAGCGTCACTTACCTACAGGCACCTGGTAGCCATCTCTGCTTACCGGGCTGGGCCGGGAAGCAGTCAGTGAAGCAGGAGAAGGTGGTCTGGTGCTTTTTCAAAGGACTTGATCACATTTCCCCTCCGGTGCGAGAACCTCCACCTCTGTGGGATCTACTGCTGGTATTGGCCAAGCTCATGGGCAAGCCATTCGAACCAATCCCACAGGTGTGATATCTCCCACCTGTCATGGAAGACCGCCTTCTTGGTGGCTATCACGTCAGCCAGAAGGATGGGAGAGCTCCAGGCACTTTCCATCGAGTCTCCTTATCTGGTCTTCCACAGGGACAAGGTTGTCCTGTGCCCCCACCCGAAGTTCCTTCCGAAGGTGGTGTCGGAGTTTCACCTTAACCAGGTGTTGACTCTGCCGGTGTTCTACCCCAATCACACCTCAGAGGCCAAATATAGGCTCCATACTTTGGACCCTAGAAGCGCTCGCTAATATAAGGAGCAGCGCGAAGTTCGGGAGAGGTTCGCCAGCTGTTTGTCACCCTACGCTGAAGCCGCACCTGGCAGACCTGCAGCCAAGCGGACGATAAGCAGGTGGGTCACCTCCTGCATAGATCTCTGCTATAGGTTGGTGGGCATGGAGCCTCCCAGAGGGATAAGAGCTCATTCTACCCGCCATACCGCTGCATTGGTAGCTGCTTCCAGGGATGTCCCTATCCAGGATATCTGCAGGGCTGCTACCTGGAAGTCGGCACATACCTTCATTACCCACTACCACATCGACCTTGAGTCACCCCGGGATTCTGGTTTTGGGGCCTCGGTTCTCCAGTCCTTATTCCCTAAGTAGGGGGTGTGCGCCTTGCCTCCCTCCTCCCGGAGAACTGTGAGGAGTCTGCCAATAAGTGTGGATTGAACAACATATCTATGTCCCTAGAAATACAGGTTACTCACCTGTAACAGGAGTTCTAGGAATGGTATATGTTGTTCATCCACACGACCCACCGACCTCCCCGGCTCCAACACACAACCTGGCTTCCAGTGGGCTAGATCTGGCGTCATGGGGCGGAGCTGAGAGTTTTACCACCCGGGTGGGTGGGAGGAGCCAGCTTGAAGACCTTCCGGCAAGATTTAAAGCGGCAAGGAACCTGCCAATAAGTGTGGATGAACAACATATACCATTCCTAGAACTCCTGTTACAGGTGAGTAAACTGTATTTTTCGCAGGACAGTACGTAACCTCAACCAGTGCAACAGACTTCTTTTCTTTATATAATCGGAATTAAGGCTAAGTATTGTAGTTTCTTGGTTGCTTTTATGGTTTCATATCATTTTAATTTATTTTAGTTAAGGTACTGTGGTTTTCTACAAGATTTAGTGGAAAGTTAGAAAATAATTTTTCTACTAAAAAGTCAGGACATGTAGTATTTTTCATGTTTTTTTGCAGGACACAGCTGCCCAAATCAGGACTGTCCTGCGAAACTTAGGACAGGTGGTAACCCTAGTCAAAAGGGCCCTGCTTTACTATCTGGATCATACCAAGCAGTTCAGGGGCCCATCCACTCAGTTGTTCCTCACCTATAGGAAGATAGGTAGAGGAAAGCCAGCCACTAAGAGAACTATCTCTCGGATAGTCTCATGTATTCGATTCTGCTATGACAAGGCTGGTAAACCCCCCCTCAGGGCCCACTCTACTAGGGGCACTGCTGCCTCTGTGGCAGCTGCAAGGGACATAGCCTTACTGGATGTCTGTAAAGCAGCTACTTGGAAGACTGTGCACACATTCACTAATCACCGTTGCTTGGATGTATAGTCTAGATCTGATGCCAAATTTGGCAAGGCGGTTCTGCAGAGCCTCTTTCCTAAAAAGGTTCTCTACCCGCCTCACAACTGCACTGCTTTATAGTCTGAAATAGTTACTGATGCTAAAGGACCCCTAGGGTGAGAAGAAAAAATTACTCAACATAGTAATCTTCTTTCTCCCAAGGTGTCCTTTAGCATCTTTGAGCTCCCACCCTTCCTCCCCAGATAACCTTCAGAAGTGGGCTCTGATTCTTGCCTTCTAGCAATTTGGTCATTTTAAACTTTGAATGGTATTTTGAGCAGTTTCATGTCTATTATTCTGGTTCTTGTTGTTGTACATTTTTGAATCCTGTTGCTTCATTCCTAGGTGGGCATGTGCCCATTCTAGCTTCGAAAATATTCTGGTGCCTTTCTCACTCTCCCTGCTCAGCACACCCTCAAGCTATATTTTGATTGGCTAATCCATGAACTCATTACCATAATCTCCACCTGCAGGGCAGTACTACCTAGTCAGCTCACTGCAAATAGTTACTGATGCTAAAGGACACCTTAAAAGAAAGAAGATTACTACGGTGAGTGATTTTTTCTTTCTGCATACGTTTTAAAATGACTCTTTAGTGCACAGACAGTTTCAGCACACATATTCTCAGGTAAATTTATTTATTTATTTAGCTTTTGTTTACCGGGTAAGTACACTAGACAAGTAGTATGCCTATTTTCAGGAACGACCTGGGAGAGCACAAAACATACAGTATACATACATGGCAACATTGGAGAAACAGCATGATACAGTAAAAAACAGCTATAACAACGCTTGTATAAGGGCAGAGATACTGCCACACATAGTACAAATTGTTACAGGACATAGATAGACATTAGAATCACTGAATACATATTTCATAGACCATCATGGACTCAGAGTGGACAATAGTGGACTGCAGAGTATTACATTACAGAGACTAGGAGAAGTCACATCTTGTCGTTTGTTTTAGGTGGGACCACAGGGAGGAGCGAAAGGTCCCATGGGAAGGGGCAGAGCGAACAGAGTCCAGAATGGAGTTCCAGAGCCTAGGCACAAAAGCGGCAAAGTCACGATCCCCCATAAGGGTCCGAGTAGGGGGAACTTGAAGCAACTCGTGTGGTCTGTGACCTGAGCTGGTAGGGATGGCGCCCAGTTTTGGGAGGAGATGCGCCAGTCCCGACAGTATGCCCGGGTAGCACTTTCCTGGTGAAGTTTCCAACACCAAGGATCAGGAATTCCGCAGGGGAGCCAGCTGAGTTTGTCATAGAGCTCACATCGGTGGGTGAGTTTGGGAGCAGCAAGTGCAAACCAACAGATATCATTATATGCCGTGTTCCACCGATTAAGATGGATTTGAGGTGACCTGGCAAATAGGTGGTATCCATAACTAAGGGAGGGGAGAAGCACTCCCCTCGCAAGTGCCAGCCTCGCTCTCGGAGTCAGGTTATATTTGGCCCTGTAGGCAAGGCCAAGCTTACACCTGGTGGTTCTGCAGATGTTTTGGATATGGCTTCCATGTCAAGCTGTGGGTCGAGGGTGACCCCAAGATATTTAATTGAGCTCGCTGTTGGCAACAGGGGGCCTCCATCTAAGCTATTTTGAGCATAGCTAATGGGGCTTTAACTGGCGTGGAACCAAAGAGCTTGGCCTGAGTTTTGTTAGATTCAATACCAGTCTTATGGTTGGTAATCCAGGCCTAGACTCTGCTGAAGTCTTCAGATAGGCACTGGTTAAGGTCAGCAGCATTACAGAGCATGGGCCACTAGCACAAGGTCATCTGCATAAAGCGTGACTTGGCAACGAGAGGTCACCCGTGGGAGTTGATTAATAAAAGTGAGAATAGGAGAGGTCCAAGTACCGATCCCTGGGGAACTCCCATAGTCACAGCCGTAGGCTCCGAGAGGACCTTGTTAAAGCAGGTGCACTGCTTTCTACCCGTTAGGTAGCCCATCATCCAACTCATGGCATGCGGAGAGAACCCGAGAGCCCTGAGCTGCTCCCCCAGTAGGTCATGGTTGACAAGGTCAAAAGCTTTTGACAAGTCAATAAATATAGCACCTGACAGTTTGCCCTGATCCATGGCGGATCTAATACTAGAGGTTACAGTAATCAGGGCAGTAGTGGTACTATGACCCTTTCGGAAACCATGTTGGGCCCCAGAAAGCAGCTCATGGGTATCCACGTACTCCGAGAGTTGCTCCGCCACAACCTTTTCCAGGAGTTTACCAAGGGATGGGATAATAGCAATAGGGCGATAGTTTTCAGGGAGTTTGGGATTTCCCTGCTTCAAAACAGGGACTATCCTTGCCTCCTTCCAGATGTCAGGGATTATCCCCGAGCTAAGGGATAGGTTAAAGATATGGGCAATCAGAGGGCAATGTAAGCTGCTCAGCTTGAGAAGCCTGGGCTCAAGGTTGTCAGGCCCTGCACTGGAGTGCTGGGAGAGGGCAGCCAAGCGGTTCCGAACATCAAGGACAGACACGGCCTTAAGATTAAATACTGTCCGAGGAGGATGTTCACTCTGCATCGGAGGGATATTAAGCAAGCGACCCCCATCAGTCGTGAAACGAGAGGTGAGGGCCGAAAGGTCGGAGAAGTGGAGATTGAGGTGGTCGGCTATTATTGCACGAGACTCCGGCAATAATCATGTCCACGACACCCGAGTGAGAGGGCCCACTGACGAGGGATTTAATGTTCCTCCAGAACCTCCTAGGATCTCTGACAGAGCTAAGTATTGCCGATTTACAGAAGTTACTTTTGGCAGCCCTAACGGCTTTTTTACACCGATTCCTGAGTTGCCGATATCTCAGAGATTAGCAGGATCTCTGGAACCCTAGTACTTGCCCAGCATTTGTCTCTCTCCGCATCTGGGCAAGTAAGTCACCATTCAGCCAGAAGGTGGCTGTTCCCCACACCTCCGGTGACCCTGGGGCGTGTCTATCTTGGAGAACACCAAAGGAATGTATGAAGCAGGAGGCTGCCACTGAGGGTTCAGAGGCTTCAAGCACCCTGGTCCAGTCAGTACATCCTAGATCGGCCAGGAAAGCCTCAGGGTCAAAACTGGAGTATTTTCTGACTTGAATGATTTTGTGTGGAATTCTAGGGGAAGGGATTTTCCAGACACAGTATACCGGGGAGTGGTCAGATATGGAGTCTGATAGCATGCCTGATGAGGCAATCCTCTCCGGCCGGTTGGTCAGGATCCAGTCCAGCAGGGAACTTGAGGAACCATTGGCTGCCTGTCTCGTCGGGTCATGGATTAGTTGGTTAAGGGATAGGCAGGCAAGTTGTGATTCGCATTTCCTAATATTGCCACACTCCCAGTTCATTGATATCACCCATAATATTGAGTTCATTGTCACCTATACTGGGCCTAACTGCATCTAAGAGGTAAGTGAGTCCTGTCAGACACCCCCTAGGGGGGTTATAGGCGCACACCAAGTGCAGCTTCTTAGCATCGCCCAGCAGCAGGAGAACATGAAGAAACTCACAAGGTGGATGATCAGGTTTACTCTGTGCCACCAGGGAGATTTTCAGATGGGATCTATAGTAGATGAGGGTGCCACCCCCTTCCTACCCCCAGTCCTGTCTAGACGAATGAACTCGTATCCTGTTAGGAAGCAGGCAGAGTCAGGAATCGAGGGTTTGAGCCACGTCTCAGTTATCCCTAGGATGTCTGGCTTGTATAGCTCAGTCCACGCTAGGAGATCATCTCGGTTAGGAAGCAAGCTCCTAATATTCATATGCACTATTTTTAGTCCCTTATTCCCATTCCAGGTGGCGGGAATATTAGAGATCAGCTTAGATGGCCCAGGATTGAGCTCAATATCTCCAGCCATGAGAAGTGAGAGTAGGGCTAGCCAGGGGAGGAACAATCTTACGAGTGGCCTACCTCCAGGCCTGTGCATGCTTCGGACTTTCTTCACCCTGACCGTACACATAAGGCATCTAGTGTCAAGGCTAAGGACAGTACCGTAGTGCATTACCTTAGTTACAAGTTGGTTGGAAAAGGAGAAATCAGTATCATCATGGGAGGAGGGCCACAACCCTGGGTCAATAAATAGGCTAGGAGTCGAGGTAGCACAATAAAGGAGGACTAGCCCCAGGGCCAGTATCATAATTATTAGTGTCATAAACCGACCTGCCGGCCCCTCCTGAACATAGGAGAGGTGGCTTCCAGTTCTTCCATGGTAAGGACAGTAGTAACCACCCCCACAGATTATAGGCAACTGGAGACCTAGAAAAGGAGCAAACCAGGGCTCCTGGAAACCTGTTAAAGGGGCAAACCAGGACACCCTGTATGGTAGGGCCCCAAAGGAACAGATCACCACAACTAGCGCTGGGGGGACCTCGTGTAGGTCACCCACGCCCTCCTCTTGTCAGCAGCTTGCAGTAGTTGAAGGCGTTGGGACAGCAGATAGCAGAGCAGGAACTAAACAATGCTGATAGGCAAGCAGGTGGTGAAAATAGGAAAATGTCTTTAAAGGCAAGACAGAACAAGTGTTAGGCCTAATAGCTGCACTCTGTATCTTTAAGAGGAGTTGCAGTATTAGAGAGAGGGGAGGATGAACATTGCTAGGGGTTGTGCTGAGGGGGGGGAGTATTTAATAAAGGCTGGGGGTGGGCGTAAAAATTCAAGCAGCAAGGAGACAGAAGGACAGAAAGTGAAAGAGAAATTGAATTATTTGCAGGGCAAAGCTTACAACTGTGACCCAAATGGAATCTGGTCTAAATTCTGATACAGATTGGATAACAGAAATGGCCAGTGATGTCCAAATTATAGTAACAATCACATATTAGCAGTTTCATGTAATTTTTTTATGTTGGCTTGCCGCGCTTTCGCGCAGGTCAACATATTGGGAGAGTGGAGATTTGGAGGCGCGGCTGCTGTTGGGCGAATGCAGGGCACGCATCACTAGGTGCGTCCCTCATTCCCCAATAAGCCAGCATGCTAGCGCTGACACCAGCATTATGGAAAGTGGACAAAACTTGTAAACAAAGTGCCACTGCAATCAGAGACAAGCCGTCATCAGCGGCGGCATAAAGACACGCCTCCATACGAGCCTTTCCTAATGAAACATTTAGAAACATGGCGAAGCCCTGCATGGCGGTGAAGCTCGCGCCCGTGTGACACGCTGACTGGGGCCCACTCCGTCTGCATCACCCCATACTGTTGAATGCTGAGGGGTGCTCAATCCCCTCGCTCGCCTCCCCAACTTTGTTTTGCTGGGGTGCCCAATCCCAGCGTGCCCCAGTGTTGTGTGCCGGCAGGGTGCCAATCCCCGTCGGCTACTGGCCCCAAACCCACTTAGGTGGCACGCTGAGAGCCCACCCCAGCGTGCCAAAAACAATCCGCGCCTTTGTTTGCAGCGGGGGTACCCAATAATCCCGGCCCAGTGTTGTGTGCGGCGGTGCCCAATCCCTGTCCGGCTACTAACCCCTCCCAAACCCACTTAGGTGGCACGCTGGGAGCCCACCCCAGCGTGCCAAAACTGTCCCGCGACATTTTCTGTACCTAGAATACGAAAACCGTCCCTTGTAGCCTAGGTCCACCCTCCCCCCACCTGCACCCACCCACTGCGCACCCTGCCTCTCCTCACCCCATACTTACCTCCGGAGTCCGGCGCGACGATCTTCAGTGGACCGGGAACACGTCTGCACTCTTCAAAGCCGACCGCGAACTGAGGAAATGCCGGTAAGCTGTATAATGGAGTGAATAGGGTTTTTTTCAACTTTGTTGCATATATCAGGCATTTCTTGGACTTTTTGCACCAAATTTTCAACATGGGGTTTTTGGGGGCCCTCCTCATGAATTCTATCACTGTCATGGCGTTTATCGGCCTCGAAAGGTGATTTTGCAGTCACTGCGCGAAATCACCTTTTGGGGCCCATTAACGAAATGACAGTGGCGTGTTCATGAGGTGCCTCTAAAAGCCTAAGTTCCAAATTTGTGGAAAAATCAACAAATCTGTTTTCTGGCGTGCATTGCGCGGTTGCTACGCGGGCTTGTAACTCACGCATTCACAATATTTTACTGATGGATTTTCAGCATTGTCATTTTGTACACCTCCTTGTGAACAGTACAGCTGTCATTTTCCACATCCTGCCGAATGTGTTTCCACACTCCGGTCACAATAGCGCTTGATCGTTGTGGGAAATCAGTGTTTGGGCCAGATTATGAAAAGACAGCGACACAGTTCATGAGCAGATGACCTAAAATGCCTATGTTGAAAATTTGGTGATGATACTCCATAAAATAACTGTGTTAAAGCATGCATTGGCAGATTGCATGCCTTTCGTACCGTCGTGCATTGTGATATTTTCAGTCTGGATTTTCACCATTGCCATTTTTCCATACCTCTTGATGAACAGTACGGCAGTCATATATGACATAATGTGCCCAAAATGTGTTTTTGCACTTTGGCGAGAATAAGCGTGGTCGCTGTCGCAAATCACTTCTTGGGACACTTTGAGGAAATAACAGTAACACTGTACATGAGCAGAGTGCTAAAATGCCTATGTTGAAAATTTGGTGCCAGCAGCCCATAAAATGGGAGTGTTGCAAGCGTGCAGTGTATATTTCCCACGCACCCTAGTAGCTTCGCAAATTTGGTATATTTACATGCCACATTTTCAACACTGGCATTTTTTTCCACCTCCTTATGAACTGTGCAGCTGTCATTTCTCACATCCTGCCCGACATGTTTTCCCGCACTGCACTACCAAACACCCAAAGGGACACCCTACTGCTTGTCACTCTCTGCAGGGTGGGGGTGGGTTGGCATCAGTTCAATACTTCACTGCCATTCCTATGATGCATCTGTCTAACTCCTGCACTGCCACTGCCAATGCCAGCAAGCCAACATTCGGCATTGACAAATGCTTGTTTGATTTAAGTATTATGTACTCTCAAAATATGACACAAAATGAAGTGCTCAAAATTTAAAGTATGTATATAACAGTACAGTTTGGACATAAGAGGTTTGTTTATGCGATTGGTGGTAGCAGCTATTTATACAATCATCTGGTCTGTGTTTCATGGCATAAATGTGGTTGCTTGCAGTTCTGTCATCTAGTTTCCCCTTTTTTTAGTATGTTTTGCTGCAGCCTCTGCTTGTGGCAGGTCATGCTTACTATTTTGCAAATGAATGAAATGCTACATTACAGTAACTCTCAGGCTAATACAAAAATGCATGTTTTCAGAGTGACATCAATTTTGCCTGTTAACCAGATTTTATGTATTAAAACTTGTGCTTTATGCAGACCATTACACAATCATTGCAGATGCAACATGCCAACACTGAAGCCCACACCTGCATGCCCTTTCAAAAGGGACATCCAAAATAAAGACGGCGCTTGCATCCAAACCCATCCCGCACGTGTTTTGTGAACACATACAGTAGGTGTCAAAACACAGCCTCTAGTGCAACATGGTTATAGCTTGCTTCAGTATCCCTGTAATACTTAAACATTTTAATAACTTTCCATTGTGTCTGGTTTTGGATGAGAGCACTTTCTGGCTAGATGTAATTTAAATGTTCGGCCAGTTCGGTCAGTTGTCATAAACCACTGCATACAAAGAGTCATAATGAAAATAATGAGGACCTGTTGAAATGATAATAAATTGAAGCATAGAAGTTCGTGTATCTCTAGAAATATTAATATAAATATATTGGTATAGTATATGCCAGCATATCTCTCCCCAGGTTCAGTAGCAGTATATGTGTTTTGTTCTCTCAAAAGCAGTGGTATATAGGGGATGCATGATGGGCAGGAGTGGAATATGGCAAATATTTTCAGGAGTGAAGAGTGACCTCTGGATACTCACGAGTGGCGGAGCGTAGTAGAGCCATGAGTGATAGTATCCAGAGGTCACTCTTCACAAATGAAAATATTTGCCACATTCCATGACTGCACATCATGTGTGCAATTTATACAATAGGGCAGGTTAGTGCTGTTTCTTTTTTTTTTTTTAAATCTATTTTTGAAGTTTTTTTTTTTTTTTTGTAATAATCTGTGGGATTCTTTTTGGCGCTCCTCCTCGTAGTATGGTAGGTTGTTAGGTTCTGTGGCATTGTTACTAAGGATTCAACATTGTTTGTGGTGTGCATTGTTATTGGTCTATTTGTTGGTGTGGGAGGGCCTGAGAGTTTTGTCATCATGGTGTCCGTGTTTCCCATTTTGGGGTACTAAGTGATTATGCGTCCCTTCTGTGAGCAGGAGGATTTCTTTTTGTATTTTTAAAATGTCTGTTGTGGTATGCCTTTACTTGTTTTTGGTGTGGATGCAGTGCTTACCGAGGTCGTTGTTTGGTCCGCGGGAGGGAGACTGGAAGGAGGTATTCGTGGAGGTTCTGGGACAGCTGGACACTAATGCTGCATGTAAAATTTACTGTTGATTCATTTGAAAAAGGTAAACAAAAGTGTTCTTTGTTGTTTTCTGTATGTGTGTTCAGGAGGCTGTACACAGGGAGTTTGGTCTAGTAACATAAAATTGCTCATCCTGTATGTGTCACACATTTTTGTAGTACTGTTGCAGTAAGGTGGAATGTGTGTAAAAACTACCGGCTTTGTGTGTGTGGGGTGATAAACTGGTAATGACGTCTCTACTACTGTATGTGTATAAATGTAAGGTTTTACATTTATACACGTAGTAGAGACGTCATCACCAGTTTATCACACTGGAATGAAAAATATACAATTTTATTAGACGGTTTATCAGCTCACTCCTATTGTATAAATTAGGCTCTCTGTGCTCTTTGCCCCCCCCCCCTTTTTAGCTATTTGTCTAGTATTACCTTTTCAAGTTATCTGCCAAGTATCATGTGTTGATATGTTAACATGGCATAACATCGGGGCATGTATAAAGGCACATCAGCCTAATTGTCTAATGTTTTGAAAGTCTTTTCTACCCTTTTCCCCCTTCCCCCCTTCCCCTTCCCTTTCCTGTTTTCCCGTAGTTGGCTTGTGGATCTTGCCCTTTAACATTACTAGTGATTTTTGCCTCAGTAGGGGAATTTTAAACACGAACAGGGGATAGGGTTGGATGATTTATTTCACCCTGGTACCATAATCCCCTTACGATTGCTAACACATATTAGATTGCATATTTTGCATATGGATAAGAGTTTGTTTATTTATTTATTTATGTCTTTGATTACTGGGTAGGTGCACTGATCCTGAGCCAAACATTTGGCACAATAGAGATACAGACAGATTACAATGAAGTAGATAACTACAAATACAATTGCAATGAAATGGAAGGTAGGGTGACAAACACATAGTGGGGATATAGGACATGTTGAGCTATTACAGACTGCATACCAAAACAACTCACCAACCGGTAGGTAACTGGCAATTACACAGAGGATGACTGGTTCAGAGAGCAGACACAAACTACTATATTAAGGCATGACCAAATGGAAGAGCAGAGTTGGCAGGAATGGAAGGTGCGAAAATAGCAAGTCAAGAGAGACTACCCTGGAGAGCACAGGCATTTGACTTCAGTCAACAACCAGGTTTTGAGATGGAGTTTAAAACTGCTGTGGGCATCAGTCGAGTGGAGGGATGCAGAGAGTCTGTTCCAGAGTGAAGAAGCAGCGACAGACAGTGCTTTGCCACCCATGACTGTAGAGACTTTGGGGACCTCCATGGGGGGGAACCGAGGACACGCGGAGACATCTGGGAGCAGCTCTGGCCTTCAGGAAGGGTGCGTATGGCGATGCATTGCCACCTCTGAGGGAGTTGTCGACGATACAGCCGAGAGCATAGTCATATCAACCTGGGAGTAGGAGCCATCCTAGCACCTGGTAAAGGTTGCAGTGATGTGCTGAGTAGGGTGCCAGAAGCGCGAACTGACAGATGTGGCAGTATGAGGTAGGAGGCAGTATGGTGCAGTGGGTTAAGGCTCTGAGCTGCAAATCTGGAGACCTGGGTTTGAATCCCACAGCCCCTAGGTGCATACTGTGTGACCCTGAGCAAGTCACGTAACTTCCTTGTGCTCCCAGGTTGCACCTGCAAATAAGCTTTCAGCTTAGTGTGTCTCACCTGGTAAAATAATTGGTAAAAAAAAAAGATGTTATAGACAGAATTTAGTCATGTGAGAAGGGCAGAGGATGCATGGCAATATATAGGGGAGCAGTAGTCCATGATGGGGAGCAGGTTGCCTTGGGCAATAGCTAAGCGGGCCTCAGAGGTCAGGAAATGCTTTAGCCAATAGGCGGCCCCAAGTTTCTGGTTTACTCAGCGTACTATGGTGTTATCGTACTCCATGAAAGAGAGGAAAGGGTCAAGGGTTACGCCCAAGTATTTAAAGTTGGGAACATTCTCTAGTGCGGGGCCATCGGGCGTAAGTACAGAGAGGGAGGAGCCGGACTTGAAGATGCTGGCCAGGTAGGATTTGGACCTGAGGAGGATTGATTTTTTTTTTTTCCTTTATTGTCCAGGCACCTATGTGATAGGAACCATTTACAGGCAGAACCGTAGTTATGGGTCAGGATTGAAGATATATTTGTTAGGGACTTGTCACTGTGGAAGTGGACGAGATCATCGGCGTACAATAGTGCTTTGCAGGTGAGGCTGTCGGAGGGGAGGGGAAGGAATTTATGAAGATGGAGAACAGTAGAGAGCCCAGGATGGAGCCCTGTGGAACACCCACAGTGATGGGTAGGTCGGGGAGGTGGCGGTACTGATACTTACTGACTGGAATCGCCCCGAAAGATAGCTCCAGAACCACAGGGATGTCTCCATGGAGCAGCCAAGTTGGTGGAGAGTGACATGTAGGAGAGTTGCTTGTAATGCCTTTATATTGTGGGCTAATAACATAATCCCTGCCGTTTAACCTGGTCTTTTTTGTTTTAATAGCGATCATCACCTATTGGAATATAGTAAATATGAATATGGGAACAGGTTGGATAATCATTCTCACCCTGCCTGTTGCACATTTTTTATGAATGCTAACACATATTGTGTAGGTTCTGCATTAATGGCAATCACTGATTATTAAGGTGTAGTAAATGTGAATATGGGATAGAGTTGAACAGCAGTTCATACCCTGCCTATTACACTCCTTTTATGATCGCTAATACATATGGTTCATGAAATAATACAGATTTGTGACATGTTATAACATAGTGACCTGTTTTATCTGTTCCCAGTCTTCCCTCTCCCCCCAACCCCTCAGTTTCTTTACATTATTTAGATGTGCTGGTTCTGTGGGTATGAGCAGGCTACAGGGTGGTTCTATGGGTATCACTCAGGCACCATCCAATTCCTTGCACCTGTACTTGTTTATTTAATTACTATACACATATATAGCCTGGTGGTACCTGGGTGTGTTAGACTTGACAAAGTGTTTGCAGCGCAAAACTGTTGATGTTGTTTTGGGAGAGGTCTGTGTGCTGTCACTGAGCTAAGTTTTTAGAGTTTTGTACAATAAAGGCTGAAGCATTTTAAACCAACGTTGTTTTTTGGAGACTGTAAAAAAAATTACAGTCACACACTGCATTTCTTTTTTTTTTTTTTTAATTCATGACTCAATTGAGAAATCAGCTTTAAAAGTAATCAGAAAAAAATAAGTTAGCATTAAACAACATGTTCTGAACATTTAACAGAAAATTCCTCAGTCCTCTCTAACCTTATACTAGAAATTTCAAGCCAGCTGAAGAGTCCTTGTAGGACTGTCAGCTGTAAAATTATAGGAACAAACTACGGTACATCTGTTGCCAACATTGGGTACGTTTTTCCTCTTTATTGCTACTTTCCACATACTTATCCTCAGCTTTTCTTTAGGAAACCTAAAAAAGGAAATTCCATGCCATCTAACTTTATTAGATGCACTATCCCACCCGACATAACAGCACACCATACTGTCAAAAGAGTTAACAAAAACATTCAAACAGCAGTCTACAAGGTACTAGGTTTGAATGCCGTCCCCTATAATAGTGCAGTCAACAACCGCACAGTAAAAACAGCACCTTCAATAACAGTGGCAAGAAATAATGCCACAACAAACAATAGCGCCAAAGGTAGTGGTCCAAAAACACATGGAGGCCCGCTACCATGGCAAGAAAACAAAGAGGCAACTTGTGTTTTTGTGGGGGGCCCCGCAACCCCAGTAACTTAAATATCAAACTCTGAGGGGGCATGGATAACAGGGAAAAGGAGAAACTCAGGCTCCGTGGAATTTCCATTTTTGGCAGTTACAAAAAAAAAAAAGAAAAAAAGAACAGTACACTTTGGGCATGGGAAAATTGAGAAACTGATGTGTCAGGAGACCAGGAACAGAACCCTCGTCTCCTGCTCTGTGCTGGCCGTGCTTCTGTTGCTGCCCTAACCCTCTTCACCATGGGAGCAGCTAGACCAGCAACCGCACTTTTCTGTGGCTTGTGCCTCCTTACTAGTGCCTGAATAGCTGCAGGGGTAGCGGTAGTTGTCATACGCTATTCTATCCTTGTTGCTCTTCAGGCATTGGTCCTGACAGTACAGTTTAGATGGTGCTGTTCAGGATTTACTATTGTAATCTGGTAGGGTCTGCAATTTGTCTGTTGCTAGTCTCCTGCATGTAGCTGATCGTTGCAGAATGGAGCAAGAGTACTACTTCAGTTGCAGTGCAGTATACCAATACAAACCGTCAGATTTCATAAGCCAGAATTCATTCACAGTTTATTTGTATTTGGATCAGAAAAGTAGCTTTGGACTAGTGGAAAAAAGAAAACCTTGGGAAGGGAATGTCTGTTGAACAGCAGGTCCTCACAGTCGTCTTGACAACAGATGCCTCCCTCCAAGGCTGGGGAGCTCACCTGGGTGATCATACAGTAAGCAGAGTATGGTCCCCTCGAGAATCCAGGGAACATATAAACCTCCTGGAGCTATGGGCAGTCTTCCTAGCCCTTCAGTCATTCGCTTCCCAGGTAAAGGATCAATCAGTCCAGATCAGGACAGACAACACCACCACCATGTACTACATCAGCAAACAGAGAGGCACAAGATCCTCAAAGCTGTGCACAGAAGCAATGAATGTCTGGAATCTGGCTTACTTCATGGAGGTGCAGTTGTCAGCAGTCCACCTTCCAGGGAAGGACAATGTCTTGGCAGATTCCCTCAGCAGGATCAGCCAGAGACATCACGAATGGTCTCTCAGCAAGCAGGCACTGGCCACAATATTCAGGAGGTAGGGCACACCAGAGATAGATTGTGTGCCTCCAAAGAGAATTACCAGCTCCCTCTTTTTCTTGCAAGCCTCCAGCAGTGGGCTCGGTTCCAGTGGATGCCCTAACCTTGGACTGGTCGTGGAGGTTCCTGTATGCCTTCCCTCCATTCCCTCTACTGCTAAGAGTATTGTTGAAGCTAAGGACCCAGCCTGACACCATGATATTAGTGGCCCCAGACTGGGCAAGCCAGGCCTGGTACTCCCTTCCCTGTCCCTCTCCGTCTAACAGCCCATTCATCAACACAGAGATTTAACCTACTGACCATGGCTCAGGGTAGAATAACCTTTCCAAACTTCAAGTCACTGCACCTCAAGGCCTGGTTCTTGAGGAGCTAAAGTTCTCTGATTTTCACTTTTCAGAAGAGGTACTCGAAGTCCTCAGGGTCTCCAGGATGCCTGCTACAGGAAAAACATGCTTCCAAATGGAAAAGATTTTCTCTGTGGTGTGCTCCTATGCAGCTCAGTTCTTTACGGCAGACCTGCCCATACTTTTGCATTATTTGGTTCACTTTCAGACTTTGGGCCTCAGGTCTTCAACCGTTAATATGCACATGGCTGCTGTTTCTGCCTATGTCTCAACAGGCAATGAGAAAATGGTGGCTTTACACCCCATTTTCTGGAAATTCTTTAAAGGATTCCTACATGTCTGGAGACCTGGGCTTGAATCCCAAAGCCCCCACTTGCATACTGTGTGACCCTGAGCAAGTCACTTAACTTCCTTGTGCTCCCAGGTCGCACCTGTAAACAAGCTTCAGCTTAGTGTGTCTCAGCTGGTTAAAAAAAAAAAAGTCTGTCCCCCGGATTTGAACCTTTGTATAGCCAAGCTCATAGAATCTCCTTTTCAGCCTATGGCTACTGCAGACTTGAAATATGTCACCTAGAAGTCCGTTTTCTTGGTGGTTATAACTTCTGCCAGGAGGGTGTGTGAGCTGCAGGTTCTCTGCACAGACCCAAACTACATTAACTTCCACAGGGATACATAGATACATAGACAGTGTCGTCAGATAAGGGCCTATGGCCCACCCAGTCTGCCCATTTGAGCTTGTAAGTTCAGTTTATGTTTTCCAAGAAGTCTGTTGCCCCTTACCCCTGACCTCCAGAATTCCTTTATGTCTATCCCATGCATTCTTAAATCCCGTGATTGTTTCAGCCCCCACCACTTCCTCTGGCAGGGTGTTCCACTTGTCCACCACCTGTTCTGTGAAGAAATTCTTCCTCACGCTTCCTCTGAATCGTCCTCCCTCCAACTTTATCCCATGCCCTCTAGTCCTGGAACATCTTTTTCGCTTAAAAATAGTGTATTCCTGCACCCTGTTCCTCCCTGTAAGATACTTGTATGTCTCTATCATATCCCCTCTCTCCCTCCTCTCCTCCAGGGAGTACATGTTCAGTTCCTTCAGCCTGTCCTCATAGGACTTGTGATGCAATCCATGCACCATCTTTGTTGCCCTCCTCTGAACCTTCTCTACCCTGTCTATGTCCTTACGTAGGTAAGGTCTCCAGAACTGTACAGTGTACTCCAGGTGGGGCCTCACTAGTGTCTTGTATAGTGGAATTATGACCTCCCTTTTCCTGCTGGTGATGCCCCTGCCTATGCATCCCAGCATCCTATTTGCTTTACCTGCTGCCTTGTCACACTGTTTCCCTGCCTTGTTAGTCCTTTTTTTTTTTATTTTTGTAAATATTTGTTTATTAAGGATTTTTGTGCATACATTACATTCAGTAGCATTTGGAGGGACAGGTATCCTCCTATTAACTGTAAGTACAAGCATGTACACTTATCAACAGGAAAAAAAATATATTAAAGCAGATGAGACGTGCCTCCCGACCCAGAATGGGGGCCTCGTCTGAACTATGCTGTAAATCATGACTCCATCTTATTTTATCACATTTAATTGAATATTCCTTTTAGGTTAGGAGTCTCAAAAGGGCAGCTTACTATCGAGATAAAAAGTAGGGAGAGGAGATGCCATTATGCTCGAGGGGACTCCACCTGGACTGGCTGAACACTTCCCAGATTCCTGCTCACTAGGAAACCACTCTACCTCCCATTGCTAGGCCCTCGTCCTTCTAAGGTCTTAATGTCGTGGGTCACCGATGGATCATGCATTTATCAGAGCATCACTCGTTTTTCCCTCAATGCACGGAAGTGTCATCATGTTGCATGATATACATCACCCAGACTGTCCATCTGGAAGTGAAGATCTCAGTCTGGTCATTCAAACCGAATGTTATTTTTTTCCATTTTGTATATGTCATTTATTGTGTCTCTCCACTGACTCAGCATGACTGGGTGATTGGTCAATCATTTTCTGTTAACGCATTTTTTTGCTGCCACCAGCATGACTACCAGTAGACATTTGACATGTCTTACCCTAAGGCCTCGAGGATATAGGTGGAATATGTACAGTTGCGGAGTTAGTTTCACTAAGGTGCGCAGTATGTCGGTAAGTGACTCCTGTAATTCCTTGTGGAAGGAAGTCAACACAGGGCATGACCACATGATATGTATATGTGTAGCCTTAACGTCTCCACACCCACTCCAACAGTGAGATCTGCTTTGAGTGTCATACTTGGCAGTAATTGCTGGAGTTCTAAAAAAAAATGTATAATATGTTTCCAGGGTTATTCCTGCCAGACATGTGAGGAGGTAACCCTTCCTGATTCATAACATCCTGTTTCCCAGTCTTCACTCTGTATTTGGATTTCCAGTGCCTCCTTCCATTTCAGTGCCACATAGCTAGTACTGTATATGTATATGTTCTGTAATGCTTTGTAGATAGTAGAAATCAAGTGTGTGGAGTCTTGCCGCCTAATGTATTGTGTCGGCACTGTGATGAGTGCTGCCTGTTCGGCTGGGTCCTGGGCCTCCATGGTCAAGGAGGCATGGTAATGGCGAATCTGGAGGTAGCAATTAAAGTCCCTGGGGCCGAATTGTTGTTGCAGTTTCAAGAAGGACTGCATAACCGTTTCCCTGCATAGCTGGCTCAAATAACAGATGTTAATTTTTTGCGAGTCTCGAAATGCAGTTTCCATTTTTGCTGGTGCGAAATCTGGCAGGTAGGCTAGGGGGCTTATCCATGGTATCTAAAATTGCAGTCCTGTTCCGTTAATACCTTCCGCCACACCTTCTTTACTAATTTTATCCAGGGGTTTGACCTTACCTCTTCCAAATCTTCTTCCCCCTCCCAAACCATGTATCGGAATTATATCTGAGAAAGGAAGCATTCCCTTTTCCATCTCCAACCATTGGGGTTCCGGTCCTCTTAAGTATCAATAAAATAGGATGTGCAGCTGTGCTGTTCTTTAATATAAGTGAAGGTCCAGGAGTCTAAGGCCTCCTTTGTGTCTTGGAAGTTGCGACATGGTACATCCCTGCCCCTATAGTAGGACCTCTTTTTCACACTATGGTCGCAACCATTCTATTCTCTCTCTGTTAAAACCATACCTTTCTTTCTCGTCTGAAGGCAGGCCACTTTCAGACAAACTCAGTCCTTCTCTATCTTTAAGCAGTTATGTTTCTTTCCTTCTTTGGATCCGAAATGGAGGCGGTCAAACTGGCAGTGCCTCTTGGTCTCAGGATGTCTGAGACAACAAGACATAATTAAGCATGGAAGCCAGAAAATAGATGGCTGGGCTAAAATAGCCAAAAAGGGTAACTGTAACGTGTATAAACTGTAATACGTATAAAACAAACCGTTTTGTCTTAAAGCTTGTGCTTTATATGCTAGATGTAAAGTGTAGCACTAATAAAAGACACGGGCAGCAATCCCTTTCCCTTGTTACTTTCTGTACCCTCTGTGTCTCCCTATCATCTTAGGTAACAGTGCCCAGACTAAGCACTATCCTGTAGGCGTAAAGAAAGCTGGTAATGGCTTCAACATGTGCGCTGCTTTTAGTGCTTCCTTATCCTGTTTCCCTGAGGTTTTATAATTAATTTTGGCAGCTTTTTGCCATATGTTCAGTAGTTCTCCTGGGTCCTCGCATGCCCACTAAAAGTGGCAGGTTATCGAGAGTCAAAAAGAGGAGAGGGTTCTGTTCATACTGTACAATACAGTTGCTGCAATACAGAAACTCTCTATCTCCCGATAGTCCCCATGCGCATAGTGTGCTTGTACGAGGAGACCCTCAGTCTCCTAAACAGAAAAGTATCCCTGTAGAGGTGTTAATAGACGTAATGGTCTCAGTGAGCTTCCCGTAGGAACAGAATTTTATTTTGGTTACAACCGAGGGTTTATCTGGAGACTGCACGTTGCAAAGGCCAGATTGAAATATAAAGCCAACGGCTTGAAATTGCAGCCGTCGGCACTCTAAGAAATACAGTTTTAACAGTGTGGGTACTAGACATCCTAATCAGGGAACATACAAACAGCATGCAAAAGGCGTGCAAATAGTGTACCAGACGGTATAGTAAATATATAACGCACATTTTTGTTTTAAATATAGCCTGTAAAAAACGATAATAACCATAAAGCATTACAGAAGTCCATCTGGAGGCTCTTTAATTAATTCAGTCCTAAAGTTTGTAATTATAGTGTTTTTTACAGTAATGCATACAGAATACCAGTTTACGTTCAGAGCTCATATATTTTAGGTCTGTACTCACCATGAACTAAATGTCAACTGGGGCGCCTATAGGACAGCAACGGCCCCTGGTGTCCATGCTTTATACTATAATAGCTGTCACTCATAGCTTAGTGGAAAGCTTTCCACCTTCTCATGTTTTTAATCTTCTTTTCTGTCAGGACTTTTTGATTTCTAAAAGCCTTGTTGGGAAATATGTGTATTTCAGAAGCGCTCTATAATTATGTAAAGTAAAAAGAAGGCTTAAGTAAAATGTTTTATATTTTGTGATGCAGAGTCACCTGACCTCAAGTGGGTAGATATAAAAAGCCTACCTGAATCAGTAGGAGATAGATAGCATCAGTCTCTACTGACGGGGTGTAGGCAGAGGACTATGAGAATCTGCTGCTATGCAGAACAGAGTGTGGAAAGAGAGTATTTTACAACAGGGTCTGTTTTATTTTGTTGTTGATTGTTTTATTTTGAATGTTTTGGTGCAGAAGTTATATGTTGTTTATGTGAAAAATAAACATCCTTACTAAGACAACAGTGGGTTGCACCTTACTTACTTGTGTTGTGTCCATCTGTATTTCCCACACCTTCACAGAAGTGTCAAGATTTGAAGCCTTACTCTGGATTTATGCCCTCACCAGATAAATCAGAAGATTGCCAGCTGCCAGTTTTTCCAGTCCTGAGCTGGTATTGGTAGTGGCATATTAAAAAAACATACAGGAATTGGGGCAGCACCACCATACGTACTGTGTCTATTCTGCGTATAAGACTCAATGGCAGTGTATTCCAACTTTGTAGGTCTGTTAACAGTTGGTGTGTTAAGTGACCATAGTTTGTCACATACAGACCTTCAAGTTTACCTGGCAGTCTGATACCTAGATAATTAATATTTGGGAGAGCCCAGTGGAAAGGATACTGCTCACACATCTCCGAGGTAGGGACATAAAAACACAGAAGAGCTTCTGCCTTATTTGTGTGTTTAGGTTATATCCTGATATTTTTCTGAATTGGTTTAATATGTTAACAGCCACTGGGATTGACTTCTCTGGGTCCTCCATATATAAGAGGATATCATCTGCGTATAGGGCCACCTTATGTTCTGTGTCACCCATCTGGATTCCTCTATAGGCAGGGCTTTCCCTTATCGCATGAGCGAGAGGCTCTATATATAGGGCAAATAACAGCAGGGATAAAGGGCATCCCTACCATGTACCCCTTCCCAGCTGGAATGTGGTGGAGAGGTGTCCATGTACTTTAATTGGTGCTTGGGGGGGGCCACATGTAATCCTTGTATAAGTGAAACAGAGGTTTTTGAAAATCCCATTTGGGTCAATAGTGCAAATAAGTATGGCCAGGACACCCTGTCAAACACCTTTTCGGTGTCTAAACTAAGCATCAGGGAGGGTGTTTGCTGCTTATGGATGTGATGCATTGATAAGCAGCATTCATCTTATGTTATCCCCCGTTTACCTTCCTTTTATAAACCCTGTGTGATTGATTAGGATGTATCAAATCAGGGAGAATTGATTCCAAACGTCGGGCTATAATGGTCGTAAAGAATTTATAGTATGCATTTAATACTGAGATTGGCCTGTAGGCTGCACAGTCCTTAGGGTTCCTCCCAGGTTTTGGAATCACTGAGACTGACAAGTATTGCCATGAATGGGGGATTTCACCTCTCTGAATCACCTCAGTACAGACTCGCAGTAGGGTGGGTACAATAAATTCCCACTGTGATTTGTAAAATTTTGCCACAAAATTGTCCGGGCCTGGGTCTTTCCTGGTTCTTGGTTGCATGCGTCACCTGTTCCTCCTCTGCCTGGCTTATGAGCATTGTTAGGGCCTCTGCGTGCGCTTGGGTCAAGGTCTGGAAAGATCAAGGGTGCCAGGAATTGTTCTGTAGTTTGCACATTGTATGGGTTCTTTGGTAAGTTGAGGTTTTTGTAATATGTTCTAAAAGCCTCCGCTATTTGTGGGGTTTCTCAGAGAAGTTGTCCCATTTGGGAATGTTTTAAATTGGTAACTGTAGACCTAGTTTTTTGCTTACAAAGCTGATGTGCCAGTAGCCTAGTTGCTCTCGGGCCAACCTCATAGTACCTGTTCCTTAAATGAAGTAATGCTATCTCTGTCTTACGTGCAAAGATAGCATCTATTTCCTTTTTTTCTTCTTATTAATTGATCTTTAAATGTATGATCTCCCTGTTTATGAGCAGTCTATAGGAAATGATAGGTCTCCTGCAGGTCTGCAAGCCGTTTTGATAGTTTGTGATGTTTCCTGGTAGTGTACACTATTATTTGTCCTCTCAGGACTGCTTTGAGGGTGTCCCAAATATTTGTGTTTGATTGGTACCCCCCGATTAAATTCCAGGATTTCAGTAATTCGGTCCATCAAGAACGTTCGGAATTTCTCCGATCTCAAATAATATGTATTCAATCACCATTGAGTTTTAGGCCGGAGCTGCTTGAGAAGGAGATACATTTGTACTGGGCATGATCCCATATGAATATGTCTCTCAGTTCACATTTGGGATCCTGTGCATTGTATTCTTTCTGTGTGTAGCTATACTCTGTTCTGGTATATACTCCATGTACTGCTGAGTAATGAGTATAGTTCCTATCAGTTTTATGTAGATCTCACCAGATGTCTAACCACTGCATTTCTTTCAGTAAGGAGGTGCATTTTTTATGCGCTGCTGGTTGCCTCGGTGGCCGGCTGTTGGTTGTGCCCCAAGTGGTGGACGTAAGCATATTAAAGTCTACGGCTAATAGTAACATTCCTGAGATGTTCACTAAAATAAGGTCTAGTAGTTTTTTAATGTCCTGCATTTTGGTTCCAGGTGGGATATAAATAGATACTAAGGTAACCTCTACATTCTGTAGGAGTCCTTGTACCAAGACTAATCTACCCTCTTTATCTGGGACCACCTTTTATTCCTGGAAAGCTGTAGAGTGAGGGACTAATATGGTCACCCCCCTTCTTTTACCTTCAGTAAGCTCCAAGCTATATACATGTTTAAACCCATATTTATGGAGCCTAGCATATTCCTTAGCATCTAGGTTGTTCATTTTTCATATGTGCAAATGTGTGGGAGCGTTTCACAGCATTATTCAACCCATTCACATTAAGTGAATACCAGTGCTGGTCAGTTCCCATCATTATCATCAGTTAGTAGATGTCCAATCTCCCCCCCCCCCACCTCCCCTTCTCCTTTTCATTATGTATATGATTGCACAATAAAACAAACATAGGATAGAATAATCATTAATAACATCATAACTTTTGAACAACATGG
The DNA here is from genome assembly GCA_016271365.2 of Neoceratodus forsteri. Taxonomy (NCBI): domain Eukaryota; kingdom Metazoa; phylum Chordata; order Ceratodontiformes; family Ceratodontidae; genus Neoceratodus; species Neoceratodus forsteri. The sequence continues at coordinate 326,298,188 of CM057451.1, read as the reverse complement.
ACTGTCAACTGGGCATCCAACTAGTAATGGCGAACTTTGGGTTCCAAGGTAGGAGCCTCAACATAGGCTCTGGTTTTGTAGGACATGTCCCACGATCTGGGTTAATCTCCCCCCCTAGGGGAAGGCCTCAATAGCTTATTCGCTATGTGGTAGTGAAAGTCGGGAAGGACGTCAAAAGAAGTGTCATGCAGAGACCCCTTTTGCCAGTCAAGTCCCATATATATAGGGCTGGGTAGCTGTAAAGATGGGCCAGTTTTCCTGTTCTTTGACTAGAAGTTGATGGTAGGACCAGGAAGTCCACTGGCACCTTTAATTCTAGAGAGAGGGAACTTCTTGACCTTCTGAGCGGACTTTACGTGGTTTAATGTGATTTAGGGGAGTGTCCACATCCCCTGTGCGGTCCAGCTGTATAGAGGGGTTAGGTTCATAAACCTACCTAGTAGCCACTCTGCAGGTTTAGGACACCAGTGTTTTATTATTCTAGAGATCATGGGTTATCCCTTCCCTTCCCCCAAGGACTGTGGTGCCCTGGTGACTCTGCAGCTTTTTTGTGAGGTGACTTCCACATCCCTCTGCCACAGGCTTGCCAGGGGCCCGAGTTATGCTCTGCATTTCTAAATCTCGAGCCATACCAGTTCGCTGCCCCGGCTCCCCGTAGCTGAGTATATAAGTGGGTACCGTGTGGATGAACGTCAAGCTACCTACCAGAGCAGTGCGACTAAGGAAAAGGCCTCTAAGTCTCAGAAGGCCTAAAGCAAGAGGGGGCAGAGGCACAGGATACTTCCCCAGGTCCTTTTACCCTATGCCAGTGCCCATGGACTTCTCGCATATGAGGGGATTATTCAGAGGAAGAGGGAGAAGAGGCCAGAGAAGGGCCAACTTCACTTCCGCTCCCACCACTCAAATGGAGCAGCAGCCCTCCTGACTGCATCCAGTTTGTCTCCCCTTTCCCAGTGGGGGCAGGCTATCCGACTACCTCCACCATTGGAAACTTATCACCACAGACAAGTGGGTGCTGGAGGTCGTGGGACACGGCCTTTCCTTATAGTTCAAAAAGTTTCCCTCTCTTCAAGGCCCCAAGTTATCAAAACCACTGACCCCAACAGAAAGGTTGCTGTTGGAGTTGAAAGTAAAAAACCTTCTGAAGGTTCAAGCTGTGGAAAGAGTCCCCTTCCCCCAGTGGGGAAAAGGCTTCTATTCCAGATATTTCCTCACTCTGAAGAAAAATGGGGAGTGGCGACCAATTCTCGACCTAAGGTACCTGAACAGGTGCTTGCTAAAGCCAAAATTCAGAATGGTCATCCTGAACCAGGTGATACATTCTTTGCAGCAGGGAGATTGCCTAGTCTCCCTGGATCTCAAGGATGCCTACTTTCATGTCCCCGTAAGACCATTCCACAGAAAGTTTCTCAGATTCAGGCGCCATCAGGCCATTACCAGTTTGTAGCCCTGCCATTTGGACTCACTTCAACCTCCAGAGTCTTCACAAAATGCCTAGCAGTTGTTGCAGCTCACTTAAGACGACAAGAAGTATCTGTCTTCCTATATTTGGATGACTGACTGACAGTGGGCAAGTCACCACAAGAAGTCACAGAAGCCCTAAACCTGACAAGAAATACTCTGGAGTCCCTGGGCTTTATGCTCAACAAACACAAGTCCCATTTCGAGCCAGTTAAAATGCTGGACTTCATTGGGGCAGAACTCCACACATTGCAAGGGAAGGCCTTCTTCCCTGTGGACAGGATGCAAGCTTTTCTGAACTTAGTAAACTCCTTTGTCATAGGTCAACCAAGGCCAGCCAGACATTTCCTCAGACTTCTGGGCCACATGACATCCATGACAGCAGTGGTCCTAGCAGTCAGATTTCAAATGAGGGATATTCAGTATTGCCGAAAAACTTACTGATCTTACTTCAAGAGGGCTCTTGCAGTAGGTAATAACCTTGAGGACCGTGCCCTCAGGTGTCAGGACCACACGGAAACTTTAACTAGCAGTGTCTGATGGGGGACTGCCCACTGGCATCAAGTGATCAACGTCAGCGTGACACTATATAGTGGGTGGTATCCACGCCCACCTTCCAGTTCTTTCCTGCCGTCGACCTGAGCACATCGGACCTTGCGGAGATTGTCACTGCAGTTCAACTGCCTTTCTTCGGATGAGTATCCATTTTTTTCTTTCTTTAGTGCTATACTTTTATTTTGTGCATGTCTTTGTCCGTCTTCTGCTGAGTTGCATAAAAATAAATGCACAAAGATTCTCACTCCTTCTGCCTCTTCTGCTCAGGCCCAGAGCAGAAGGTCGAGGATTGTGAGGCTTGTTCCAGCTTCAACCAGGCCACAAGGAAGTGTCGCCAGCAGGCCCTCGAGGCCCATTTATTGAAGCAAAAAATGTCCACGATGGTAAAAGAGCTCCAGAAACTCAGAAGCGCTTCCTCCTCCTCTCCCACGGACTCCCATAAGCACAAAAAAAAGAGGGATAAAGAGAAGCACCGAGACCAGGACAGGTCGCCCTCTCGCCCGCAGCTGCCCTCGGGGGCCCTAGGGTGATCAGCGTCCCTTTTCCTCCGGGAAGTCTGCTGCTGCCTCCAAGACTGCCCCACCTTCCCAGGAGCAGCCCTTGGATCCCCCGCTGCCACTAGTTACAGTGGCCGCGGGCGTTTCGGCAGAGTCTGAGGCTTCTGCTGCTCTTAGGTCCCTTACAAGTGGAGGGTCTAAGCTGCCTGGCGGGGCGGATAAGCCGCTCGTCGGGTCCTCAGACAAGCGCCGGCCCAGGCTGTGAAGTATGGTTCCGGAGTCTCCGGTGCCCACCCAGCCACAGTCGATAAGCCAGTCGTCAGTCCACCTGACCGATCAGCTCATGTCGGGGTCCGGCAAAGGCCTCGACGATGTCTAGTTGCCTGATTTATCACAGCTTTCTCTCATTGGGTCTTCCCAGAGGGTCACCCCCTCCTCTCCTTGGGGTGCGGAGGATGGGGGTCGTCCATCAGGTGACACCTTCCCTAGTTCACCTCTGGACCTGATGGCGGATCTCCCAGGTTACCCTCTGGGTCCATCTCCACTGGATCCTCTGGTGGGGACGCCTGCACCGATGCCGGGCTTGCCTCCCGCTGGTCCGGCATCCGACCCGGTTTTCCCGGGTCCCTCAGGGCCAGGTTTCAGGCCTCCTCAGGGTCCTCCTTTGGGTCCAACAGCACTGCTGTCGGGCCCTCCCCCCCCCATCTGGTTGCCCTCTGTCAGGTTACCTGACACCACATTATTCACCAGACTACATTCCTCCGGGCTACCTACCGTCAGGCTGTCAGACGCCGGGGTATTCACCCGCTTAGTCTTTACCAGGTTACCCAGCACATATATACCGTATGCCGGGCTACCCGATGACAGGGTTCTCTCCGGGATCTCCACTGGCCTGCCAGCCCCCTCCTACTCCTCAGCCGCAGGTGGACTTCCGGGCTGTCCTTCAGTACTGGTGGTCAGAGACCAAGGCTCAGCACGTCTCGGAGCTGGATAGCCGCCACCCCCCAAAGGGATGTTACCCAGGTTCCATCGGACCAGACGCCCAGGTTCACCCCTATGCCGGACACACATCAGTCGACATCGGGCCTGACGAAAGAACCTTCGGCTGGGCTGACGACAGAGAAAGCCCGTCCTGGCTTTCAGGAAGCTTCTCATCCTGACATCCGGTCTTCAAAGTTCTCGGATCTGGTCTCAGATTCTAACTTCTGTTCCTCTGCAGTATCGGGATTTGAAACTCCTCCCACAGAAGAGCCTAGACTTAAAGAGTCCCCTAAATCCCCACCTGAGGAACCTTCTTTCACAGACCTCCTGAAAAAGATTGCGGAAGTCTATGAATGGAAGTCTGATGCTCAGGATCCTAAGCGCCAAGGACATCTGGGAGGGAGCACCTGTCCTTACACCTCCATGGTTAGAGCCGCATGAAGATCTGGCCTCTACCATCTGGAAGATGCCTTCTTCAGTACCGGCAGTAGCCAAAAAGGCTGACCAGATGTACAGAACACCAGAGGGTTAGGACCACCTTAGTGCTCACACCAAGGTGGATTCTGTAGTCATTATAGCAGCTTATGACAGATCCACTAAGCCGAGACACATGAGCACCTCTCCTCCTGATAAGGAGTCAAGGCAGCTGAATCAGTTTGGGAGGAAATTCTGTTCTTCCTCCACATTGGCCATGCGCATCTTAAACTGTGTGGCACACATGCTGGTTTACCAGAAGTCTCTTTTCAGTCAGCTGGCACCTGTCATTGAGGCTATGCCAGACTCAGAGTCCAAATCTATCTTGGCTGACACCATTAGGTCCGCCAAGGTCGCCTGTTGGCATTCACTGAGGGCTACATACGACGCGGTGGACTCCTCGGCCAGGGGCACCACCATGGCGGTTAACATCAGGGGTATTCCTGGCTTAGGGTGTCTGGCTTGGCGTCTGACATTCAGGCAGCCATCCAAAATGCTTCCTTTAGGGGCTCTGTCCTCTTCAGAGGCGATGCCCAAGACATTATCACCAGCCTTCAGGACAAGGGCAAGGCCTTAAGGTCAGTCCATACCATGTACCACCCTAGATTTAAGGCTAAGCAGCCATTTAATCGCCAGGCTATGCGGCAGATGAAACAGCAGCAGATGGCCAGACGTCGGGCAAAACGTCGGGCTTCATCAGCAATGGCCGCCCCTCTTGCCAAAGCTCAAAGGGCCTCCACTGCGGCTCTCCCCAACCCTCCCTCTGTCTCTTGACTCATGGTCCGCCCTCCCTCCTCTTCACTCGGAGGAGCTAGTGGGCGGAAGGTTCGCCCATCACTTGCCGGGGTGGGAGGCAGTCACCACAGATGTGTGGGTCCTTCAGCAGGTGAGTCAAGGCCACACATTAGAACTTCTGGAGACACCTCCAAACAGGCCCCCAAGGGTGACCCACTACTCAAAGGCGCATATCTCCATCATAAGGGAGGAAATCGAGGCTCTTCTGCAAAAACAAGCCATAGAGCCCATCCCCACAAACCAGGTAGGGAAGGGGTACTATTCTCTCTTCTTCCTGGTTCCAAAGAAAACAGGAGATCTGCGTCCAGTTCTGGACCTCGGCACTCTAAACCAGTACATTCGGTACAAGCAGTTTCAAATGCTGACTCTCCCGGGTCTGCTGCCCCTCCTGCACAAGGGACAGTGGCTCTGTGCTCTGGACATTTTATTTATTGAAATGTTTCACCAGAAAGGCACAGGGAACAACAAGTTGCTCATCTCACGGTGCGACCTGGGGTTGGGGATAATGAGGATAATAAAATAGAGATTTTACAGATAATAGATGGTAAGAACAGTTACAAATTATGTAGGTAGCAGGCAGACAATATAATACAACAATTAGGGTGCGGTGCAGACAATTGCAGCTAGTAAAATTAATAATGTAAAACAATAGGAGTCAACTGATTTAAGATACAGTATCACAGACGGTACAATAATGCGACAGTACAATCATAGTGCAGTGATATTCTGAGTGCTAGGCTCAGGGCAGTATTCACCCAAGAGTGCTGAGAGAGTTACGAGAAGAAATTGCAACACCACTGGCAGAACTGTTCGGCAAATCACTGGAGAGTGACATAGTGCCTCAGGACTGGAGAAGAGCAATAGTGGTGCCTTTGCACAAGGGAGGTAACGAGGAGGAGACCGGAAACTATCGCCCAGTCAGCCTGACCTCAGTAGTGGGAAAGATTATGGAGACATTGCTCAAGGAGAGAATAGTGGAATACTTGAAGGAAAATGGCAAACTAGATCCCAAGCAACGTAGATTCACAGCAGGAAGATCATGTCAAACAAATATGATAAGTTTCTTCGACTGGGTTACCAAAATAATAGACCAGGGGGTGTGGTGGATGTCGTGTATCTTGACTTCAGCAAGGCCTTTGACACTGTCCCCCACAGGAGGCTGGGAAGCAAACTAGAGCACACAGGGTTAGGGCAGAAGATAATTAACTGAGTTAGAAATTGACTTCAGGGAAGGACACAGAGAGTCTTAGTCAATGGAGCCCCATCAGAAGAGAGGGAGATGACAGCGGCGTACCACAGGGATTGGTACTGGGCCCAATCCTCTTCAACATATTCATAAGTGACATCACAGAAGAACTGGAAGGGAAGGTGTGCCTGTTCGAGGACAATACAAAGCTGTGCAACAGGGTTGACACACATGAGGGGGCCACAAGTATGGTAGCTGACATCAGGAAGCTGGAGGATGATCAGGACAATGGCAGTTAAAATTTAACGCCAAGAAGTGTAAAGTCATGCACCTGGGAGAGCGAAACCGAAGGATAAAGTCAGGGCCCCGTGTTTACTGTGACAAAGTGGACCTACATCCTGCGGCAGGACCTCATACTTTCTGCGGCAGAACAACTGATTCTGCGGCAGATAAACTGTGGCGAAACAACATACCTTCAAAGGGATTAAGTCTTAGTTAACCCCTTGACTACCTTCGTGCAACCACTCTGCTACACTGAAAGTGGAACAGCAGGTCATTTAACAGTATGTACTCTTCTCATCACAAATATTAAAACAGCAGTAAACCAAACCTGGCACAGCCATGGGCATCAGTGTTCTCTTTTAATGAATATTCCCTCCATCTGTTCTTCTGGAAATTGGTGGCCTTTGCTGTTCTTCTAGGTTATAATCAGAGGGGGACATACACACTTAGCTAAAACTACAGAGAAGGCAAAACCTGCTTGGATTTCTTCTGGTTTATATTTACAGTTAGCAGATATAAAGAGAGACTCCAACTTGAAGGCCATTTTTTTCTGATTTTGATCAATGTTCTTTTAAATTATTATTTTTGTAAACTAGGAATACTCCAACTGCCTTGCAACAAACATGTTGAGTGCAGTGTACAAATCTGTGTTTTGGGGGGTGGGAATTGTCTTCCTATAATAGTGAAGGAGGGTGTAACTTTGCAGTGTCTGTAGGATTTGTTGACTCCTGATTTTTCTTTTGGGGACACACTAAAAAATGCAAGCAAGTCATTCTTATTAAGCTGGAGTAACCCTGGTTAGCATGTTCTCTTCTCCTCACAACTCAGGGGGTGGTGGTGGTGTTCTTCAGTCAGTGACCCTCATTTCACTTATGTATAGCAGCAGTCAAACTCTCCATTCCGATTTTTTTCCACACCTGTTTGCTCCAGTTCTAGTATACCCTGGTTCCCAACTCTGCTGTAGCGGGGCAACTTGACACTCCTTAAGAATTGAGCTTGATGCCGCCACTTAGGCTGCAGATTCAGATTTGTCAAGAAACTACTCTCACACTTGCAGGTACGGAACTGCAGCCCACAAATCAAAACTGTGATAGATGTCCAACAGTGGGGACCAAGTCATCTGCTCAGTCTGCTGCCAGCCCTATGTTTCTGCAATCAGCTCCTTCTCCGATACCTGTCACCACACTGAGATCAGTTCCACCTCCATGGGCACCACTGAATCTTCTCACTTCTTGACTACAGCTTGCCTTCCAGTTCTTCCTTCCAAATTCATCTTGCAAGGATTCAGCATGCAGCATGAGCAGCCTCATAATGAAAAATTAACATGGCTGAGCTACCCACGCCTACACAGCAGCAAACCATAACTGCCGTGGACCTAATCAAGCTCTGCTACTATTGCGTCAGTCACCCCCCACACACACACACAATACTGGCTGGAAGGAGTTATGTAACAAGAGCCAACCACGAGTCAAGATATACAGCCACTAGCTTTTCGGCTTTGTAGTGGACAGCATCAGTTTGCTGCCTCTTCTAATAAGCATCTGTGCCACGGCATACTTAACACATCAATAGCTATGCCCTTGCCTTGTGTGATTGCATAGCATAGCTAGCATTTCTGCGGCTGAGTGGCTGGTTTTCCTGATTTCTGCGGCCACTGCTGCAACCGCAGAATCGCAGAAAACACGGGGCCCTGGATAAAGTGCACACTGGAAGGAAACCAACTGGAGGAGACAAAAATGGAAAGGGACTTGGGTGTGCTCATTAGCAACGACTTAAAAGTCACAAAACAGTGTGAAAAAGCAGCTCAAAGAGTAAGTGGCATACTAGGGTGCATAGGTAGAGGCATTACAAGCAGAAGGCTGGAGGTGATCATGCCACTCTGCAGATTACTGGTAAGGTCACACCTGGAATACTGTGTCCAGTTCTGGAGGCCTCACCAGAAAAAGGTCATAGACATACTAGAAACAGTGCAGAGAAGGGCTACAAAAATGGTGCAGGGGCTGCACTAAGACACATGAAACTAGGCTCAGAGAACTGAAGTTATACTCACTGGAACAGAGAAGGAATAGAGGAAACATGATAGAAACATTTAAATATGTCAAGGAAATAAACAAGCCAGAGAAACTCTTTCAGGAAAAAAGGAAACTCGGACAAGGGGGCACAACTTGCGTCTGGTGGGAGGCAAGTTCAGGAGCAACTAGAGGAAGTACTTCTTCACAGAGAGAGTAATAGACCCGTGGAACAGCCTGCCAACACCAAGACAGTGAAATAATTTAAATTAGCATGGGACAGACAGTGTGGGCAGCTTGCCAGGAACATGTAAGGGGAGAGGGGTAGCCACCTTGGGCAGACTAGAGGGATCAAATGGTCCCCATCTGCCGACACCATTCTTATGTTCTTAATTGAAGGAGTAGGAAGGGGGGTAGCTAAGAAGTGCTGTAAGGAGGTGTAGTGAAAGGGAGGAGGGTGGGAAGACAGCCAAAACCTATTACCCCTTCAGGATGATGAGAAACCTGCAAGTGGGCTGGGGGGGAAGGGAGAAAGAGCCAAAACCTATTACTCCTTCAGGATGATGAGAACCCTGCAAAAAGGTAGGGAGTTGGCAAGCAGGAACATGGTATAGAGGTAATTAAGGAGGGTATGTCTACCTGCATATCCCGGTATTTCCAGCTCACCACTGCTACCTCAGGTTTTCCTTCCAAGGGGAGTATTACCAGTTTAGGCCCCTCCCCTCTGGACTGTCCTCGGCACCTTGGGTTTTCACCAAGTGCCTGATGGTGGTGGCAGTGGCCCTGAGATGCCAGGGCCACTATGTGTTCCCCTGCCTCGACAACTGGCTTCTGTCAGCCCCATCAAGGGAACAACTGGAACTCTCCCTTTCAGCTACCCTGGCCCTCTTTGCGTAAGTGGGGATTATGGTCAGCTACCCCAAGTCTCACCTTGCCCCTTCCCAGTGTCTCCAGTTCATTGGGACAGTGCTGGATACGGCCCAGGGCATGTCTTTCCTCCCTCAGGACAGAGCGGAAACCTTACAGAGGCAAGCTTGTCTAGTAGCCTCTAGCAGGTGGGTTTCAGGCAGGTCGGTTCTCCACCTCCTTGGCCTTATGGCAGCAGCCATTCCCACTGTTCCTCTGGCCAGACTCTACAAGCATATCTCGTAGTGGACACTCAGAGTGCAGTGGGACCAGAGGTCGGACCACCTAGGCCACAAGGTCATGGTCTCCAGTTCGATGCAGCAGGATCTCCTATGGTGGCAGGATCTCAGCAACCTTACCAGAGGAATCCCTTTTCAGCCCTCTCCCCCCATCCAGTCCTTGACTACAGATGCATCAGGGATGGGCTGGGAGGCTCATCTGAAGAGCCACAGAACTCGGGGGCTGTGGTCCCAGTCGGAGCTGTCTTTACACATAAACATGTTGGAGATGAGGGAAGTGCTGTATGCCCTCCAAGCCTTTCAGGACTTGCTTTGCCAGGGCCCACTATTAGTCCAGTTGGACAATATGTGTGTAGTCTGGTACCGCAACAAACAAGGGGGCACTCGCTCGTATCCCCTCTGCAGGGAGGCGATGCGGGTGTGGAATTGGGCAGTTCTGCATCAAATACATCTCTGAGCGGTTCACGTTCTAGGCGTGCAAAACATCCTAGCGGACAGTCTCAGCTGCACCAGAGTAAGAGCCCACGAGTGGGAGCTTAAGTAAGCAGTGGTCGATCACATTTTCGACCTATGGGAACATCCAGACCTGGATCTGTTTGCCTCCCCATACAACGCAAAACTACCCAGGTTTTGCTCGCTCGCTCCCGGGCATGGTGTTTTCTGGTGAGATGCGCTATCACTGCTGGACAGGGAGGTTTTTGTATGCCTTCCCTCCCTTTCCAGTTCTGCAGAGGGTGCTGCTCAAGCTCCAGGCGGAAAGAGCTCACATGATCCTAATCGCCCCATATTGGCCCCGTCAGGTATGGCTTCCCCTCCTTTAGCAGCTTGCAGCAGAGCCTCCGGTTCCCCTGCCTCTCTGCCATGATCTCCTGACTGAGGAGAGGGGCAAGCTGGTTCATCCAGGGCCGAAGTCCCTTCATCTTTACGCATGGCACCTCATGACACAGCTGCTTTTCACTTTGGAGTTTCCTCCAGAGTGGCTCAGGTCCTTCTACAGGACAGAAAGCCTTCTATGGGGACTACATATGCCATGAAGTGGAAGCATTTCTCCATTTGGGCCACCTTGAAGGGTTGGGACCCTTTTTTGTGCCCTGTTCCTCAGATCGTGGAGTATCTATTACACCAATCTGACCTGGGCCTGAGTTACTTTTCGCTGAAGGTTCACCTGTCTGCTATTTCTGCCTACCATGCCTTAGTGGAGGGCAAAGCTGTGGCTCAGCTGGTGGTTTCCAAAACCTTCCTAAAAGGGATCCTCCACCCGAAACCCTCGGTGCGCAGTTCCACACCACCATGGGATCGAATTTTATTTTGGAAAAACTGACCTTGCCTCCCTTTGAACCAGCTGGTAGTTGTGATATGTGCTATTTATCACGGAAGCACTCTTTTTAGTTGCTGTTACTTCTGCTTGAAGGATTTCCGAGCTTCAGGCCCTGATGTGTAAGGAGCCTTATTTAATTTTTCACAGAGACTGGGTGGCTCTGTGTACCAGTCCTCCGTTTTTACTGAAGGTGGTTTCTGAGTTCGCATTGAACCAGTCTATTCAACTTACAGTATATTACCCTGAGCATTCCAATCGAGGGAGGCTATTCTGCACACCTTAGATGTTCACAGAATGTTGCGTTATTATACTAACCAAACTAAATCTGTCCGGAAAACGGACCAGCTTTTTGTTTCTTTTACACCCAAGAGAGAGGGTGCAGCAGTTTCCAAACAGTGTCTGTCCAAGTGGTTGGCAAACTCTATTGTTTTCTGTTACCAGAAGTATGATAAAACTCTCCTGGGGGAGGTTAAGGGGCATTCTACCAGAGGCATACGAAAATTGCCAGCAGCAGAAGACCATCATGGTCTATCTAGGCTGCTTAAGATTGCAACTACCTCCCTATGCAGCAGCTGCCCCATCCTCCCCCGCCTCCCTTTACTCTCCCCTTTGCTCTGTCCCACCCTTTCTTGAAGCATTTCAGTGTTACATGCCACCACCTCAGCTGGTAGTGCGTTCCACTTTGCCACCACCCTCTCCGTAAAGAAATGCCTCCCCACTTCCCTCCTGAATCTACCCCCCTCCAGTCTCATGTCATGGCCCCTAGTGTCTCTCCCCACCCTCCTCCTGAATAGACCCTCTGTGACTGTTTTGATTATCCCTTTCATGTATTTGAAAGTCTCAGTCATGTCCCTCTGTCTTTTCTCTTCTCCAGTGTGTACATGTTTAACTCTCTTAGTCTGACCTCATATGGCAGTTCCCCCAGGCCCTGAATCATCTTTGTTGCCCTATGCTGCACCCCCTCCAGCAGTCTAATGTCCTTTTGTAGGTACAAGCACCAGTACTACATGAAGTATTCCAGGTGGGGTCTAACCAACGATCTGTATAATGGTAGAATAACCTCCCTTCTTCTCGAGGTAATGCCCCTTGGAATGCACCCCAGCATTTTGTTAGCCATTGCTGCTGCCTTTCTGCATTGTGAGGAACTGTTCATTACTCCTGTGATGAGCACCTCCAGATCCTTCTCCTCTTCTGTTACCTCCAGCTGCACCCCCCCATGGTAGCTTCTCCTCAGATTTTTTGTTCTGAAGTGCAGCACCTTGCATTTTTTTGTGATGAGCCTCCAGCCTTGCCAGATCCTCCTGTAGCCCCCGTCACCCCCCAACCCGGTTGTCCACCAACGCTCACATCTTGGTGTCATCTGCAAATAGGCTGATTTTGCTGCTGATGCCATCCAAGATGTCTGCAATAAATATGCCAAACAGTACTGGGCCCAACACCGACCCCCGTGGAACACCACTTGTCACAGGCTTAGGGGCTGAGTATTCCCCACCTACCACCACCCTCTGCTGCCAGTCTTTTAGCCAGTTCTCCACCCACCCCACCAGTTTTGATCCTGCCCCTGTACCCTGTAGCTTGCTTCCAAGTCTCCCATGTGATACTGAATCGAAGGCCTTACTGAAGTCTAATTTAGTTTAGTTTATTAGTCTAGGAATTAATACCTTTGAGCCAGGGCTCTTTTACAAAGGTTCCACGTCACAAAGAACATTTAACAAAGCATGATACACATTACAGGTAAAACCAGACAGGAAAGTTACATCATAAATTTGCTATTAACAGTTTAAGGCAGTAACGTTTTTAAGTTTCATAGAAAAACAAGCTATAACAGGTTCAAGCGGGTAGACAATTTCGAGGTTAAGAAACTTCCAGGGGAGAGGGTGATCATTAGGCGCCAAAGAGGCTAGAGAGAGGGAAAGGTGGTGGAGCGGGAGAGTAAGTGAGAGGGACAGGAAAAAGGGGGGAGTGAGTTTGGGTGGGAGACAGGAAGTAGTAGAGGTACCAGAGGGTTCATTAGTCAGGAGGAAGAGGCCTCAGATGTGAGGATGGACATGAGGAGTAGTAGTCTTTATCTAAGCATCAATCACAGTTGCTAGTGGTGGTGAGGTGGGCGTAGAGCATGGATTTGAAAGCTTCAAGCGAGGTTGAGGATAGAGTAGGTGGACTAAGCGCATTGAACCATGTCGGGGCCCTGTATGCGAAAGATCTTTGTCCCTGTGCAGTCCGGCATCTCGGAACCAGGAAAGGTTGGCGTTCAGATCTGGTGGAGGGTCGTGAGCCAGGATTCAGTCGGAGTAGGTTTTGAATACATAATGGAGTCAGTCCCAAGATAGATTTTTTTGCCATTGTGCAGGTGAGATAAGACGATTTGATAGGTTCAACCAGCCTGATTCATAGTACAGATCACACGTGTGAGTCAGTCTTTGAGCCCCCGTGAGGAGCCGGCAGGCCTTATTTAGAGTGATTGAGATACGCCTTAGAGCAGTGGAGGTAGCTGAGCCATAAATAATAAGGCCTTAGTCAATGATTGAGATTATGGAACTCTGTATAGCTATTCTCAATGCCGCTTGATTTAGAAATTGACGGTTACGGAATAATATTCCAAGGCGTTGGTTCACTGTTTTCGCAGTGTTGTCAATGTGGGTTGCAAAGGTGAGCCCTTGGTCAAAAGTGATGCCAAGGTATTTGAAAGTATTTACTTGGTCCAGTGTAATTCCCGCAGAGGTTTGTATGGTGAGTGGAGTATGCTATTTTTGTTTTGGTGATTGGAGAAGAGCATGGCTTTTGTTTTATTGTGGTTTAGCACAAGTTTACTATCCAGGAACCACCTTTCAACACTAGAGAAAGCAAGTTGCAGGCTTTTTCGTAGGGAGTTTGGATCCTTGTGGGAAGAGAGAATTACAGCATCATCAGCGTAAAAGATTATTTTCTCCTGGCAGATATCTGGGAGGGAGTTAAGGAACAGGCTAAAGAGGAGCGGTCCAAGAATTGATCCCTGTGGTACACCTGAGAGAACTGGTTTGAAGTCGGAGAGTTCATTTGAGATTTTTACAGCCTGTGACCGATTGGACAGGTAACTTTTTACCCAAGCACAAGGACCTTCGGCCAGGCCTAGGCTAGAAAGTAGGGAGGTAAGTAGGCCATGATGGACTGTGTCGAAAGCTTTTGTAAGATCGATAAAGACTGCACCTGTTTGGCACCCTTTGTCCAGGGCTGAGTGGACTTCTCCAGAGAAATCAAGTAAGGCTGTTGTTGTACTATGTCCTTTCCTAAAGCCGTGCTGTTGATTACAGAGTAGATTGTATTTGTCCAGGTAATCAGAGAGTTGGTCTGCCACTATTCGTTCAAGTGCTTTGGAGAGGGGAGGGAGTATTGATATTGGTCGATAGTTTCCTGTTGAGGTTTTTCCCCTTTGTGCACTGGCGTAACTATGGCAGATTTCCATTTTGGAAATTGACTTTGTCAAAGTGACAGATTAAGAATTTTGCAAGGGGTGAATTACTTCATCCAGGGTGAGAGACAGGATTTTAGATCTAGCGTACCCTCTTGTTCTGGATTTGGAGCAGGCCTTTCTTATGTACTTGTGTGCTTCGTACTTTGATTTTCTTGAAGTAAAATTGTGGTTTGTCACAGGGTGTTTTTTGGATACTAGGCTAGGCACAGGTAAGTCCGAGAAGAAATCTGGGGGGAGGACCCCACTAAGGTCTGTGAATGTCTTATTAAGCGCATCTGCAATAGACTTTGGGTCAAGAGTGGTGGATCCATCAACTTTCATAATTGTAGGTGACGATTTTGATTGTTTACCCATTATGTTTCGGATGTTGTCCCAAAAAGCTCTTCCATCACCCCAGGTGGATTCAAGGGCATTTTTGAAATAGGTGCTCTTCATTTGCCTAATTTGTGAGGTACATCTATTTCGTGTCTGCTTGTATTTTAGGGTATCATGAGGTGAGCCTGTGTCTCTGGCAACTGCCCAGAGGTGGTCCCGAACCTTGAGCTCGGCAAGTAGTTTGGCAGTATGTAAAGATGGGATTAACATGTGTAAGGGAGGAGGGAGACGAGCGAGATACAGAAGCACTATGGGTGCAACTACAGGATCCCAAAAATAGATCACTAAGACTGGGGGTGGTGTACAGGTACAGGACATCCACCGCATGGCCCCTGTCAATTTGCCTAGTCACCCAGTCATAGTATTCCACCAGGTTGGTCTGGCATGACCTACCCTTGACGAAGCCATGCTGCTTTCCGTCCTGCACCCCCTTCACCTCCAGTAGTGCCACTAGCCTCTCCTTTAGGATTGTCTCCATTAGCTTCCCCACTGTGGATGTTAGACTTATTGGCCTATAGTTCCCCGGTTCATCCTTGGGTCCATTCTTGTGGAGGGGAACCACGTGAGCCAGTCTCCAGGCCTGCGGTATGTATCCTGTGTTTAGAGATGAATTAAATAAATGTGCCAAGGGTCCTGCCAGGACCTCTGCCAGCTCCTTCAGCACTCTCGGATGTACTCCATCCAGTCCCGGTGCCTTGTCTACCCTCAATGCCTTTAACCCCTCCAGCACCCTCCCCACTGTGATTTCTCTGTCCGTCACCTCTCCCTCATCTGTTTCTGTCCTCCCTCCTACTATGGGTAGCGCCTCCTCCTTTTCTTTCGTAAAGACTGAACAGAAGTAGTCGTTGAGTACTTCTGCCTTTTCAACGCCCGCTTCCACCCATCCCCCCTCCTTCTTAATTCTTACAATTTGGTCCTTTCAGCTTCTTTTCTCCCTGATGTACCTAAAGAAGTCTTTCAGCCTGAGTTCCCTTGCTGCCTTGGCTGCCCTTATCCCCCTGGACACTTCCTTTGTTTCTTTCAGATATTTTTCCCTATCCTTCTCCCTCCCCGATTTTCTGTGTCTCCTGTAAGCCGCCCTTTTCTTCCTTACCCTGTCTAGCACCTCTTTACTTATCCAGCTGGGTTTCTTTCCCCTAGTCTTCTTAGTCTGGGCCCTACAGCTTGTTTCTGTTGCCTCCACTATCCCGTCTTATCAATTTCCACCTTTGTTGTGTGTCCATACCCGGTTGGATTTTGCACAGGAACCCCTGTACCACTTCCCTTATCATCTTAAAGTTGGCATTTCTGAAATCCAGCACCCTTGTGCCAGATGTTCCCCTCTTTTTAGCCATCTGTAACTAGAACCATACTGTGCGGTAGTCACTCCCCTTCAGTGGTTCCTCCACCCTCACATCCCTCACCCACTCCCCTTCGTCAGTACGAGGTCAAGTGTGTTCTTTTCCCTAGTTGGTTCCTTGACCAACTGTATTAGAAAGCTTTCATGGAAGGTGTCCATTATTACCTGGTCCCTTCTGCTCTTTGTGGTAGGTGTGTCGCACTCCAGCCCCGGCAGGTTGAAGTCCTCTACTGTCACCACCCCCCCTTTCCCGCAGTTCCTCATGATCTGATCTGCCAGTACCCTGTCCATCCCTTCAGATTGAGAGGGTGGCCTGTACACCACCCCCAGTCTTAATGATCTATTTTTGGGATCCTGTAGTTGCACCCATAGTGCTTCTGTATCTCGCTCGTCTCCCTCCTCCCTTACACATGTTAATCCCATCTTTACATACAGCGCCACCCCCTCCCCCGTTCCCGTTTTCCCTATCCTTCTGGTATAATCTGTACCTCGGAACCGTCATGTCCCAGTTGTGGATTTGGGTGGCCCATGTCTCAGTTATAGCCGCCAAGTCCACGCCTCCTCCTCCAGGACAGCCCCCTTATTCCCCAGACTCCTAGCATTTAGTGTTACCACCCTCCAACCCTTATCTCTACCCTCCCCCCATGCCTCTCTCCCCTTATGTCTGCTCCCTTAGTAGTTGCCTTCCTCCTTACCTTGCTATCACGGGGGTAATCCCATTTGGTTTCACATCACTAGGCCTCTGAACACCTCTATCCATCCTGCTACCCCCTCTCTTAGTTTAAATGCTCCTCAATGTGCTTCCCTATCCTTGCCTTCATTACATTTTTTCCTTCCTCATTTAGCTGCAGTCTGTCTTTTGCGTACAGACTGCTGTTCTTCCTGGTCCACCCCACCCTCCTACCAGCCTGTACTCCTTTTTCTGACACCAGGCCCCCAACCATTTGTTAAACTCTTGAATTCTCCCTTTTCTTGCCATACTTGCCCTGGGAACAGGAAGTACCTCCGAGAAGGTGACAGATCTGCCTGCTCCCTCACACAGAGGTCCCGGTTCCTCAAACCTCCTCTTAACCTCCCCTACCATCCCGTCAGCCAGGTCATTCGTCCCCAGGTGTTTTATTAGGTAAGGCCTTTCCCTTCCCCTGCTTGCATACCTTAGCACAGATTGCCCCACTCTTTCCGCCTTCATTCCTGGCATGGCTTCCACACAAATTCTACTGTGCCTCTCCCCTTTGCTGCCCCACCTGACCCCTCTTAGCATCGAGTCCCCCAACACCAAAACACCTCCCTTCTTCCCCTCCCCATCTTCCCCCTTCTCCTCTCCTTCTTCCCCTGCACAATATTCCCTCTTATTGTCGCTGTTTCAAACAACATGAAGTCTTGCTATATTCTGACTAATGCAGTTAGCCCCAGCACTTGAACTGCCCCGGAGAGCAGAGGGTTAAATTCTATGCAGAGCATAGAACTTTGAGTTCGAGCTCGGTTCAGACCTCTGTCTGCTGCACTTTGAAACGTAACCATCAGATTCTTTACTCTGCCTAACTGAATGGTTGCTCCGGAGATTTCTCCTCTGCTCGTGGTTCAACAGTTGGTTAAAGTCGTCAGTTTTACCAATTATTTTCGTCTGATTTCAGTTCAGATCACTGTCTGTGGTACAGTAAGTACTAGGTAGTGAACTAGCCGTGGTAAAAACTTGTGGAAATTGCAGTGTGATAGTTTGACCGGTTTGGCTGAACCGGTCGTCTAGTGTAGTTTGTTTCCTGTACTTTAGCGTGTGGTTACCGGTCCTTATCAGTTTAAAAAAAAAACGTATTTCTTGCGGTTTTTTCCAACATCCGTGACACAGTTAGAAAGCAATAAGGGAGTCTTGCCTGGCTGTTTGCCGTAGAAAGGGTAAGTTTGTTGGTTAGGATGGCTTCGTCTGAGAAACCCAAAAGAAAAACTTGGCCCACTGGGTTTCAACTCTGCAGTGTATGTGGGGAAGTCTTTGCTAAGGCTGATCCCCACATCACCTGTGTTTATTGTCTGGGGTTTGACCACCTTGATTCAGACTGTCAAATTTGTAAGAACTTCCCTAAGTCTACCCTGGAAAAAAGGTTGGGCAGGCTTAGGGATAAGGAGGCCGAGACATTCGCTGACCCGGATGGCCAGCCCGGTTCGGTTCCGACCAAACCAGAAAGAGTGCCCTCTGACCAGGGCAATACTTCTTCGGGCAAGAGGAGAACTGATTCCGAGGGATCGGTTCCGTCAAAAAGAAAACAAAAGGATAAATCGGCCAGTTCGGATCCAGAGTCCCATGTTCTGACCGCCGAGGAGATTGCCCAAGTGATTAGGATTGTGGAATCGCTTCATCCGGTTCTGTCTGATCCGGCGCCTTCTGGCAGGCGTTCAGTTGGGTCAGTTCCCCCGGTTCAGGATTATGCCCCTGAAGATTTTTATGAACTGGATTTGGAGGGGAACGAGGATTACGAAGGTGATGATGATGATGATAATGATGATGATGGTATGGAAGGTCTGGATGAGCCCATTGAACAGACCTTCTGGTGTTTACCCTCCTATGCTTTCTGAGTCCCCTTCCCATTACATGTTTTACAGAAAAGTGGCAGAAACCCTCCAGCTCCCTGTGGAAGAAGCTGTGGAGGAACAGGAGGAGCCTGATTATGTGGAGATGATGGACATCCCAGAGTCCAAGAGGCCGTCTATTCCTCTTCATAAGTCCTTTGGGAAACAGACACAAAAACTGTTAAAGACTCCAAATTCTGTACCTCCTGTTGACAGATGGACAAGAGGTACACGTTATCAGGCTCAGGTACATAGTATTTTTACCAACAATGCAGCCATGTTGGGGTTGTGCAGGCTGCAGCCTGTGATAAGGCTAACATACCCTTGGCTTCACAAACCCCAGATAAAAACTCCAGGAAATTGGATGCCATGGCAAAGAAACAGTACATGGCGTCCTCCTTGGGACTCAGGCAGGCAAATTACATGGCCTATATAGCCAGGTACCAGAAATCCAGGTGGGACACTGTACTGGCACTGGCTAAGCAGGCTTCCCCCAAACTTGCCAAGGAGCTGGAGGAGGTGGCTGCTGATGGGATTGAGGCATCAAAGGTACAATTTCATGCTGCTGTGGACTCCAGTGTTGTATCATCACGAGTCATGGCTACATCTGTGGCTCTGTGGAGGATGGCTTGGCTCAGATGTACTAGCCTTTCACAGGACACTCAAGCTAAGGCCATGGATTTCCCTGTAATGGGTAATTCTCTGTTTGGGGAGCAGACAGAGAATTAGATGAAAAAGATGGATGAATATAGGACCACCTATAGGAGTGCACAGGCCAAGGAAAGGCAGGCAACTCCTCAAAGGCAGCAGGCTTAGGGCAGGCCTTTTCACAGGCCTTTCTACCAGGCACAGGCCTCCTCTCCTTTTTCTCAGAGGGGGTTCTTCAGCGGGAGAGGCAGAAGGGGGATGAGCAGGGCTGCATGCACCCCTCAGCCTGAGGCTCCTGCCAAGCAGACACCCTGATGTGTCAGCCCGGTTCGACTCCCCCATCCCTGTAGGAGGCAGGCTGACTTACTACTTCCAGGACTGGAAGTCTGTTACCTCAGACAAGTGGGTCCTGGAGGTAGTAAGCCAGGGACTGGTTCTCAGCTTCCAAAAATTCCCAAAGCTGAGAGCCAGATCCTTTCCACCTGCAAGCATCTCCGAAACCATTGCCCTAGAGGCAGAGGTTTCATCTCTACTGGCCTTAAGGGCCATCAGAGAGGTTCCTACAATCAGGGCAAAGGTCTGTACTCCAGGTACCTCCTTACCCCGAAAACGACAGGGGAGTGGTGACCCATCCTAGACTTAAGATACCTGAACAAACATCTTTTAAAACCAAAATTCAAAATGGTGACTCTGGGAATAATCCTTCCCTCTCTAAGGCCAGGGGACTGGCTAGCCTCCCTGGACCTAAAAGATGCCTACTTTCACATTCCCATCAGGTGCTCCCACAGAAAGTACCTCAGGTTCGAATTCTTTCAGGCCATTACCAATTCAAAGCAATGCACTTCGGCCTAACATCAGCTCCAAGGGTGTTTACAAAATGCCTAGCTGTAGTAGTGACCTTTCTAAGAAGGAAAAATATTTCCATATTCCCATACCTGGACGACTGGCTCATTGTGGGTTAGTCTCCAGACCAAGTCAAGTCAGATCTGCAAGTGACCCAGCAAGTGCTCACTTCTCTAGGATTTCTTCTCAATCTTCCCAAGTCAGTTCTCAAGCCTGTACAGCTTCTCACTTTCATAGGGATAGAGCTGGATACTGTCAAAGCAAGAGCTTTTCTTCCCCTGGAAAGAGTAAGGGCTATTATAGAGCTGGCTTCCTCCTTCCACCTTCTGTTTTCTCGACCAGCAAGACACTTCCTTCAGCTTCTGGGCCACATGGTAGCCTCCACTGCAGTGGTCCAAGGGGCCAGATTTCAGATGAGGGACATTCAGTTTCATCTGAGGGCTTTTTGGTCTCAGAAAAAAGATCCTCTAACCAAACTAATTCCAGTGACTCAGACCCTGATCCAGGCTCTCCAGTGGTGGCAGGATCAGGACAACCTCAGGCAAGGAGTCCCATTCATCACTCAGTCTCATTCTGTGGTTCTTACCACAGATGCCTCTCTCCTGGGGTGGGGAGCCCACCTGGGGACTCTCACAGCCCAGGGAGTGTGTTCCTCACAGGAGTCTCTTCTCCACATCAACCTCCTGGAGCTCATGGCGGTTTATCTGGCCCTGCAAGCCTTCTCTCAGTTAGTACAGAACAAGGTGGTTCAGGTCAGGATAGACACCACCACCATGTGGTATATCAACAAGCAGGGAGGCACTCGGTCTATGGCCTTGTGCATGGAAGCCATGAGATTATGGTCCCTGGCTTATTCTCTGCTGACCTCTCTGGTAGCACTCCACCTTCCAGGGAAGGACAATATGCTAGCAGATGCATTGAGCTGAATCTCCCAGGGTCATCATGAATGGTCCCTGGATCCTCTGGTGTTAAAGGTGATTTTTTCAAGGTGGGGCACTCCAGGGATAGATCTCTTTGCAGCCCCAGACAGTCACCAACTTTCTCTGTTTTGTTGCAGACCCCCAGTCTTGGGCTCAGTCCCTCTGGATGCTCTGATTCTGAATTGGGAAGGAAAATTTCTATATGCCTTCCCTCCTTTTCCCCTACTGTTCAAGGTCCTGGTCAAGATAAGGTCACAATCCTGCAAAGTGATTGCTCCAGACTGGGCCAGGCAGCCTTGGTATCCTTTGTTGCTGTCCCTAGCAGTCCATCTTCCCCTGTCTCTTCCCAAGAATTACAACCTGTTAACCTCCTCTCAGGGGAGGATTTGGTATCCCAACCTTCGGTCTCTGAATCTCAAGGCATGGCTCTTGAAGAGTTAGAGTATGCAAATTTGCATCTGTCTCAAGGGGTTCTGGATATTCTCAAAGCCTCTCGAAAACCTGCTACCAGAAAAACTTATAACTCCAAATGGAAAAGATTCAGTAGCTTATATCCCCACACACTGCTGAATTGTCTACAGTTCTGGATTACATGGTTCACCTCAATGGCCTTGGCCTCAGACCAGCTACTCTCAAGGTACACTTGTCAGCTGTTTCTGCTTTTTTGTCAGTGGGAAAGCCTTCCTCACTGGCATCTCATCCTGTTTTCTGTAAATTTTTCAAGGGATTGCTTCATACCAATCCCCCATTTAGGGATCCTACTCCTGCTTGGGACCTTAATGTCTGCATTGCTCAGCTTATGCAACCACCCTTTGAGCCTTTGTCTTCAGCAGAGCTTAAGTACTTGACTTGGAAAACTGTGTTCCTGGTAGTTATTACCTCTGCCAGACGTATCAGTGAATTACAGGCTCTGTCAGTGGAGCCTGAGTTTGTCTCTTTCCATAGAGATAAGGTGGTCCTTAGAACCAATAGGAGGTTCTTACCTAAAGTGGTTTCAGACTTTCTTGTGAACTAGTCCATGTCTCTCCCTGTGTTCTTCACTGATCATTCTTCTTCAGGAGAGAGAAGGTTACACAGTTTGGATGTTAAAAGAGCCCTTAGTTACTACATTGAGTGTACTAAGGCACACAGGTTTGACTCCCTCCAGTTGTTTGTCACTTATGGAGAGGTGGGAAAGGGCAAACCTACCACTAAGAGAACTATTGCCAGGTGGATTGTCTCTTGTATACAATTCTGCTATGAGAAGCTGGGCAAAACACCACCCTCAGGCCTGAGGGCTCATTCGACTGGAGGTACAGCTGCTTCCCTGGCTGCTGCCAGGGATCTTCCTTTACTAGAGATATGCAAAGCAGCCACCTGGAAAACAGTCCATACGTTCACCAAGCATTACTCCCTGGACATCCAGGCTAGGAGTGATGCTCGGTTTGGTGCAGCAGTACTGCAGAGGCTATTCCCAAAATAGGTTTGAATCCCTCCTCCATGGAGGTACTGCTTGGGTAGTCTGCATTAGTCAGAATACAGCAAGACTTCATGTTGTTTGAAGAAAAAATTGCTCTCCTTAGTAATTATGTTTCTTCTAATGGAGTCTTGCTGTATTCTGACCTCCCTGCCTCCCCTCTAAGAACCTGTTTTTGGGAAGTGGGCTGGCAGGTGCAGTGTTGCATCCCAGGGGTGCATTTGGGTACTCCCTCTTTTTAGAGAGGGGGAGTCGGTTATGTTTGTTAATTTAATAATCTTAAATTGTTCACTACCTGGTTTTTGGTTTTGGATTTCTTGACTTCAGTCTTTTGGGGATCCAAAATATCTGGTTGCCATTTTGGCTAGTAAAAATTTTACAATTTCCCTCAGTAGTTAGTATTAGCTCGTAAGAATCTGACGATTATGCTTTAAAGTGCAGCAGACAGAGGTTTGAACTGAGCTCGAGCTCAGCGTTCTATGCTCTGCATAGAATTTAACCCTCTACTCTTCGGGGCAGTTCAAGTGCTGGGGCTAACTGCATTAGTCAGAATACAGCAATACTCCATTAGAAGAAACATAATTATTAAGGTGAGTAATTTTTTCTTATCCCCTCATGTTCTCTGCTGTACTCAACCCTTCTTGTCCCAATTCACCCATTTCTCTATCACCCTCCCCAGCCGTTTTGTTCTTTGTACCCATGGCATGCACTTCCCCTTCCTCCTTCCCCTCCTTTGACTCCTCTGTTAGAGGTCTGCCCCCAACTGAGCTTACTGCGTTACCAACTCCCTGTACTCCTTCTCCTATTCTCCTTGCACGTTTGTCACCCCAACTACCCCTTGTCCTGATCACCTCCGTTCCTCTTGTCCCAGCCATGTTTTTTCTTTTCCTGGATGTCTTTTGTGCTTTCCACATTCCCCTCTCCACCTGATCTAATATGCCCCTTCATCATCTTTGACACTTCCCCTATTAGCCTTGGTACCTCCTTCTCTAGGCTCCCCAGCCTTATACAGACTGGGCACCCCCTCCCGTCCTCCACAGGGTGTCCATGAATACTGCCCCTCCACAGTTATTACACCCCACAATCCTTCCTACCCTCTGACTTCTGTTCCCCGTCCCTGATTTCTTTGCCCCCCTTCCCTCCACTGACCCTCCTTCTTGCCTGCCCCACTGCCTTGTCCCCTGCCCAGACTGCCCAAAGCTGTTGCCCTGGTCCCATTACCCTTTCCTGTTCTTTGTTCCCTGTGCTCCATTGTCCCTCTTGTGGTTCCTCTTCTTTCTATCCTGACCCTGACTGTTGGCAACACTATTTCCCAGCTCCCCAAGCTCCTCCCTCACAGCCTTCAAGTCCAACCCCCAGTGGCTTTTCAATATTTAAGAAAGGGTGGTGGTGGTGGGGGAGGCTTTTTCCAATCCAGCCACAGTGCTCAGCCAGTAACTGTTACCTACTGATTTAAGCTACAGATTAAAAAACACCAGCAAAACTTAGAAAGCCAAACCAGCCACGGTGCTGAGCCAGCAACTGTTAACTACAGATTTAAGCTACAAATTCAAAAACACCAGCAAAACTTACAAAGCCAGACCAGCCACAGTGCTCAGCTGGCAACTGTTAACTGCAGGTTTAAGCTGCAAATTCAAAAACACCAGCAAAACTTACAGAATATCTCAGAGATAAATAAGCTCCCAGAGACAAACTCACCTCCTATTCCAAACTCCCCTCAGACAAAATGCCTCAGTGAACAATTAAAGATGGATTTAAACTGAAATCCAAACAAAGTTAATTGGCTACTCTGTTACTGGGCAAATAACCCCTTCCCCACAGTGCTCGGGCAGCAACTGTTAAATGCAGATTTAAGCTTTTTTCAAACCAGCCACAGTGCTCAGCCAGCAACAGTTAGCTACAGATTTAAGCTACAAATTCAGAAACACCAGCAAAACTTACAAAGCCAAACCAGCCACAGTGCTCAGTTAGCAACTAACTACAGATTTAAGCTACAAATTCAAAAACACCAGCAAAACTTACAAAGCCAAACCAGCCACAGTGCTCAGCCAGCAACTGTTAACTTCAGATTTAAGCTACAAATTCAACAACACTAGCAAAACTTACAAAATATCTCAGAGATAAAAAAGCTCCCAGAGACAAACTCGCCTTCTATTCCAAACTCCCCTCAGACAAAATGCTGCTTCTACTGCTTGCTTCAGGAATGTGTCAGCTGCTGACATATGTAATATGTGCCGTGGCTACTTGGAGCTCTGTCCACACTTTCACCAAGCATTACAGTCTGGACATTGCCTCTAGGCGCAGGGCTGGCTTTCGTCTAGCTGTCCTTCAAGGCCTTCTGTCCTAAATGTCCTGCTTTTCTGCAAACCTTTCCTGCCTCCTGTGTTTTTCAGTTCCTTCTGATTCACACTGCTTGGGACTCAGTCCTCAAGGTTATTACCTACTGCAAGAGCCTTCTTGAAGTAAGATAGTACAGTTACTTAAGAACTTACCGAACAGTAGATCTTCGAGAGAGGCTCTTGCAGTAGGTAACCTTTTTCCCTCCCTCCTTTCCTGTCCTTTGCTGCTCTTTTTCTATCACTTTATGTTGGCTCCAGGAGCTTCTTTTCTGTTCTCCTGTCGCTCCCTTTAAGAGGTCTCCAGTGGGAGAAATGGAAGGCAGGTGTGGGGACCATCCACTATATAGTGTCACGCTTACATCAGTCACGTGATGTCGGTGGGCGATCCCCGGTCAGACACTGCTAGGTAAAGTTTCTATGTGGTCCTGACACCAGGGAGCGCAGTCCTCAAGGTTATTACCTACTGCAAGAGCCTCTCAAAGATCTACTGTTACAGTAAGTTCTTGCGTAACTGTACTGTCCCAGAAAAATAATTCTTTTTCAAAACTAGTTCCAGTCACCAGAACGCTCTTTCAAGCTTTCAGCTGGTGGAAAGACAAAGACAACCTGAGGGAAGGAGTTGCTTTCCAGCTAAGGCAACCTTCCAGGGTGCTTACAACAGATGCTTCCCTCCTGTGCTGTGGATCCCACCTACAGGATCAGTCCATAAGTGGCACATGGACTCACAAGGAGTCCACTTACCACATCACTCTACTCAAACTCAGAGCTGTGTATCCAGCCATCAAAGCCTTTGCCCTGCAACTAAAAGGTCACTCTGTTCAAGTGAGAACAGACAACACCACTGCCATGTTCTACATCAACAAGCAGGGTGGCACAAGGTCCGCCAAAGTCTGCACAGAGACAATGAGAATTTGGTCCCTAGTCTACTCCCTGGATATGATCCTATTGGCCATTCATCTCCCAAGCAAGGACAATACCTTGGCAGACGCCCTTAGCCGCATCAGTCAGAGTCACCACAAATGGACCCTGAACAAGCTGGTTCTAGCGACAGTCTTTAGGAGGCGGGGCGTTCCAGAGGTGGATGTTTTGCATCCAGTCTCAACCACCAGCTTCCACACTACTGCTGCAGGCCCCCAGTTTTGGGGACCATGCCAGTGGATGTGTTAACCTTGGATTGGACAGGGAAGTTTCTATATGCCTTCTCTCCCTTTCCCCTGATACACAGAGGTCTTCTCAAACTCAAAGACCAGTCAGCCACTATGATCCTGGTGGCTCCAGACTGGGCAAGACAACCATGGTACTCACTAGCCCTTGCCCTGTCAGCCAAGAAGCCCATTCACTTACCAGTGACCCACAATCTCCTGATTCTTCCTCAGACAGGGGTAGCATACCCCAAGCTACAGTCTCTTCACCTCAAGGTGTGGTACTTGAGGAGTTAAGAGTTCCCTGATTCTCAGTATTCTGAACAAGCTCTAAAAATCCTTCGAATGGGTAAAAAACCTAACACTAAGAAGACTTATGCGTCTAAGTGGAAGAGGTTTTCTCTATGGTGTAAGGATAAGTGGATAAACCCTTTTACGGCTAGTTCCCCTACCCTTCTACTCTATCTAGTACATCTCCAGTCAGCAGGCCTTAAGGCCTCATCCCTTAGAGTCCACCTAGCAGCCATTTCGGCTTACCTGTCTACTGGAAAAGACAAATCTGTCATCTCTCAGCCTATTTTCAAGAAGTTTTTCAAAGGCCTGCGGCATCTTCAACCCCCTCCAAGGGAGCGTATCCCTCTCTGGGATTTAAATCTCTGTAGCCAAGCTCATGGAACCGCCTTTTGAGCCTATGGCCACTGCTGACTTGTATGTCACTTGGAAAACTGTCTTTATAGTTGCCATCACTTCTGCCGGAAGGATTTCAGAGATGCAGGGCCTGTGCACTGAACCTAACTACTGTACATCATTGCCCACAGGGATAAGGTAGTACTTAGAACAAACAGGAAGTTTCTGCCTAAGGTAGTCTCTGATTTTCACCTTAATCAATCCATCACCCTTCCTGTCTTTTTCACAGAAAAGTCCACACCAGGTGAATGCAAACTGCATAGCTTGGATGTTAAGAGGGCTCTGACCTACTACTTGGAGCATACAAAGCAGTTCAGAGAAGTTCATACTCAGCTCTTCCTCACCTATGGTGAAGTGGTCAGGGGGAAACCAGCCACCAAGAGGACCATATCCCCCTGGATTGTTTCTTGTATCCAGTTCTGTTACAACAAAGCTGACAAACAGCATCCTCAGGGCCCACTCAACTAGAGGCACTGCTGCCACAGTGGCAGCCGCAAGGGACATACACTTACTTGATGTCTGCAAAGCAGTTACTTCGGAGACTGTACACACATTCACAAAGCATTACTGCTCGATGTGCAGTCCAGCCCAGATGCCAGATCTGGCACAGCGGTGCTGCAGAGCCTTTTTCCTAAGTAGAGTCTGTACCCACCTCCTAGCTGCACTGCTTTGTAAAAGAAAAAGCACAAAAAGTAGCAACTGGTGCAAGCAAAAAAGAGAGACGGCAAAGTTCACTGCATAAATGCAAAGGAGCCCGCGGCTACTTTCCCCGGCACTTCGGGTCTGACTCGTGACCTTTTCTCAAGGGGTTGTGGCCTGAGTGCTACCGATGCTCTTTTTAGTCATGAAAATTTTAAAGTGACAATGCTAGTGGTAACAAAAGCATCAGTGTGAAAAAGTGAAAAGTGACAATATTATATATAAGATAATATAAATATCTAAATCAATAAAACTCATGCACATTGCAGTGCAGGCACTAGATTTATACAAGGTTACATAATCAATTTATGATAAGAGTTGTTAATTGATCAATTGCAATTCTGACTTAAATTCTCTTATTTGAAACTGAAGTATGAACATACAGTATTAGAATTGTTGGAAAATTCCTGAAATTTCAAAAAGGTATAGATTTAAAATCCTCCATTTCCTAAGTGAACTTTAGGTCCGTCATAATATCTGTTTCTTCATTATTATTATTAAATACTATAAGTGGTAGGTTCTAATCCCACTGCCTAAAAAAAATTTACCATCGTATTCAATCTTTTTCAAAATGTCTAATAAATAACAGAAGACCTGTGCTTTAAACTCTGTTATGGCATCATCCACATACAAATTATGATGTTGTTAATAAGAGATGATTCTTGAAGATTTTTTTGAAGATTTTTATATCATACACTTTATGAATAAACACATTAAATATGTCAAACATAATGGGTAGGGAGGGTTGTTTTTTTTCCCTGAACAAATATGTATTAGTTGTCATTAAGACAAATGTACTAAATATTGGAATTTTATTCTTTATTCACTTCATTTACACTATTATGCCACGTGTGTATTCCTTCATCGTTATAATAATGAAGACCCTTTCTATAGGGTTTTTTCCCTTTAAAATAGGTGTATCATAGATTCAGTTTTTCTGAAAAACAACAAAAGAAATGCTTTAATCTTTGTGTAAATCTATAAGTATACATATTCTACTCCCACCAGTTAGAAAAAATATGTGTATATATACTATCAAATATTCTGGTTTCTCCTATTTAATGGACATGTCAGAAAGACTACACAGAAATACTGTTACATCCAAATTATCATTCAAACCAGTGGGATGTAGAGCCCTCATAGTGTAAATCCATCTTTGTTCACATTGTGCCAGTTTGTTCACTCTATCACCTCCTCTGATATTTTCTGGAATATGGTCCACCCCATAAACTTAAAGCACTTAAGACCTTTTTGATGACATTTCTCAAAATGGACTCCAATTGGTGTATTAACCACTTCTCTTTGAATTGCATGTACATGTTCCTGCATCCATTCCCTTAATGTTTTTTTTGTTCGTCCAACATAAATATGTGGACATGTGCATTGGACAACATAAACAACATGTGTTGTTGAACAGTTAATAAAGTGTCGAATGGTGATGCTCTTATAGTTTAGGGTAGGATGCTGGAATTTTGTTCCCTGTTGACTGAATTTGCAAATATCACAGTGACCACACTTGTGGCACCCTACAGGTTTTGGGGGTAGCCATGTTCTACTCCCTTCACTGTCCTTTTCATACATGCTGTGGGTTAGTAAATCTGAAAGGTTGTTTCCGTTTTGTAAGAAATAACTAGTTTCTGCCCCACAGTTCCTCTTAGATCTGTATCTGCTTCCAGCACACACCAATGTTTTAAAATGCTTTCTGTTATTTTGTTACTTATCCTGTTATACTGTGTAACAAAGAAATTTGGCACAGTGGTGCTGCAGAGCATTTTTCCTAAGTAGGTTCTGTACCCGCCTCCCAACTGCACTGCTGTTAAAGTGTTGAATGGTGATGCTTTTATAGTTTAGGGTAGGATGTTGGAATTTTGTTCCCTATTGACTGAATTTACAAATATTACAGTGACCACACCTGTGGCACCCTACAGGTTTTGGGGGTAGCCATGTTCTACTCCCTTCACTGTCCTTTTCATACATAGAAACATAGATTTTGACGGCAGATAAGGACCGCTTGGCCCACCCAGTCTGCCCATTTCCCTACCTAATGGATAAGCTGCAGATCCTAGTTAACCAGCAACCTACTTCTTCCTACCCCCACCCCTAGAATTGCCTTATGACTGTCCCATGCATGCTTGAATTCCACCACTGTTTTGACTCCACAACCTCCTCCGAAGGCCGCTCCATGCATCCACAACCCCTCTGTGAAAAATACTTCTTAAATTACCTCTGAGCTGCCCCCTTCTATCTTCAAATTGTGCCCCTTGTTCTTGCACACCTCTTTTTGAAAGATGCTACCCTCTTGGACTTTGTTGATTCCTTGAGATACTTAAAGTTTCTATGATGTCCCCTCTCCTCCTTTCCTTGAGGCTATACATATTCAGCTCCTTAAGTCTCTCTTCATATGTCTTCCGTGCAGACCCTGCACCATTTTAGTTGCCCTCCTCTGGACAGCCTCCATCCTGTCTATGTCCTTATGGAGATTGGGTCTCCAGAACTGCATGCAGTACTCAGATGGGGTCTCACCAACTGTCTGTACAGAGGGATAATAACTTCCTGTTTTCTACTGGTGATGCCTCTCCTATGCATTCCAGTATCCCCCCAGCCCTCCTTGCTGCCTTCTCACATTGCTTGCCCACCTTTAGGTCATCTGATATGACTACCCCCAGGTCCCTTTCCATTTTTGTTGTTGTTAGTATCTCACCCCCATTGTGTACTCTTCCCCTGGGTTTTTGTTTCCCAGGTGCATTACCTTGCTGTGGGTTAGTAAATTGGAAAGGTTGTTTTCCCTTTTGTAAGAAATAACTGGTTTCTGCCCCACAGTTCCTTAGATCTATATCTGCTTCCAGCATGCCCCAATGTTTTAAAATGCTTTCTGTTATTTTATTGCTTATCCTGTTATACTGTGTAACAAAGAAATTTGGCACAGTGATGCTGCAGAGCCTTTTTCCTAAGTAGGTTCTGTACCCACCTCCCAACTTCACTGCTTTGTAGTGTGCACCTGCGAAGCATACTAAAGGATCCCTGGGGTAAGAAGAAAAAATGAATCACCGTAGTAATGTTGTTTCTTCCAAGGTGTCCTTTAGTATGCTTCACCTCCCACCCATCCTCTCCTACATAACCTATCTGGGGATGGCTCTGCTTTTCCTGTCTTTCAAGGCATAAAATAAGCGAGTTCGCATCACAATTTGCAGCACAAGAATTGGGAAACGCGAGTCAAATGTGGCAGTGATTACCAGTCATTGCTAATCATTGCCAACTGGCCCTGGGTCCTTCATAAATGCCCTTTTGGGCCTTTTTGGGTGCATGTTGCTTTTAAATTTTTTTGTTTGTTTGTTTTTCCCCTCCTCCTGCCCCGCCCCTCCTGATTGGCCAGCTGCTCCTGCTCCCTCCCCCACCAGTGTATGCATGGGAGAAATGTGAGAATATCCTCTTGGAGCCCGTCAACCCAGATAGCAGGTCCAGGAGTTCCAACCGGAGCAGAAAAGGTAAGTTCCAGTTACTTTTTTACATTTACTAGACTTTTTTTTTTTTAGGTGGCGTCTGGTATTTAATGTTCTGTTGTTTTGTTTTGCAGGAAGGAGCATTGCCAGGTCGTGGGCTGCGAGAGGAACTGCAGGGCAGCGAGGAACAGAGGAGGCCGAGCGAGAGGGGACCTGACTGGGACCAGACAGGGCAGGCATCGCGGCGTGATGCAGATTCGGTGCTGGAGCAACTGGCTCAGCATCAGAGCAGACCTGACAATCGAGAATCTCCAAAGAAGTAAAAAATTTTCATTTTATATTGTCGGGGAGCCTGAGGAGGAGGAGTGAACTGTGGGATGGCATGGACTGGGCAGTGGCACGACTCTGTAGGGACGGCTGGGCACTGGCGGGCATGTCGTGCATTCTGGCCTACAACTGGGGGTGGGGGTGGAGCTGCTGCAGATGATTGAGGGATGCTGAGCTGAACAAGCAGATCGAGACATTAAGTGTTGTGCCCTGCAAGTTGCAGTGATGGGAAAGTAATTTAAAAGTAAATGTGCCCTGCTTTTGCAGAGGTCATAAAGACATAAGTAAACCACAAACAAGTCATTGTGCCTGCGCAGTCAATGATGGGAAAGACATTTAAAAGTAATCCGTGCTCTGCCTTGCAGAGAAAAAATGATAGACTAAGTGTTGTGCCCTGTAGTTTTTGCGGTGATTGGAAAAGTCATTTAAAAGTAATATTTATTTATTTATTTATTAGCTTTTGGTAACTGGGTAAGTGCGCTAGGCAACAGACCTGCCTATTTTCAGGCACGACCCGGTAGAGCACAGGACATTGGTTACAATATGCAGAAATGCACAGACATAATATAGGTGTACAGAAGCAAAACAAGATATACATTGGGTAGTACAGTAACAGTTACATAAGGGTACATTTTAGGCATAGATCATAATAAGGATGTAAAATAAAGCAATTAGGGTAACCATAAGACAGCTGAGGACAGTAAAGACATCAAGGTTCATAGCCACGTGACAAATTGCATGGGAGAACATTAGTGTAGTACTCAGGGTCAGACCCGACAGCCTGCAGTGGGACAAAGCAAATTAAGAGCATTTGCATTGGCCAGAGGCTAGAGGTGGGTGAACAGCTAGTTTTGAATTCTCGATGGGAGGATGACGCTTTCACCATAAGGGGGAGTGAGTTCCAGAATTTGGGAGCAAAATGGTCAAATGCCTGTTCACCCATTTTTGTCATGCAAGGTCTAGTGGAGAGCATGGGGACAGAGGAAGTCCTGAGAATGCGGTGTGTGAGGCAGGAGTCAGGAGGTTGGCAAGATAGACAGGGCAGGGAGGTCTAGACAGGGAGTCGATAAAGCAACCCAGGAGTAGGCTCGAATATCCTTAGGTGACAGCCAATTTAAGCCAGCGTGAAGGAGACAATGATGGGTAAGACGTGGGGCAGTTAATGAATCTACAGATGTTGTTGTAGACAGTGTCCCATTTGTGGAGTGTAGCAGAGTTTGCAGCAAAGAGGAGGGGCAGAGCATGTGGAGCTGGGGTAAGAGAATACCTCGCAACAGAAAGTCTAGCGGAAGAGGAGTGAGGGAGTGGCGCACGCGATAAGCTCC
This sequence comes from Neoceratodus forsteri, assembly GCA_016271365.2. Taxonomy (NCBI): domain Eukaryota; kingdom Metazoa; phylum Chordata; order Ceratodontiformes; family Ceratodontidae; genus Neoceratodus; species Neoceratodus forsteri. Next base: position 326,265,932 of record CM057451.1, on the reverse strand, counting down.
GCCAGTTTTAGCATTGACGGCACGGCACACCATATTGACATGTTGAGACAGGTCAAGTGTGGGATCCAAAGTGACCCCAAGGTACTTGAAGGACTCAGCGTTTGAGATGAGGGAGCCATCAAGGCATTGAACCCGGAGCCTGTTCGCAGGGGCAGACAGTTTCTTAGAGGATCCTGCCCTGCATTTGCAGAGATGGGAAAGACATTTTAAAGTAATCTGTGCCCTGCCTTGCAGAGATGTGAAACGATTAAGTGTTGTGCCCTGTAATTTTTGCAGTGATTGGAAAAGACATTTTAAAAGTTTAATGTGCCCTGCTTTGCAGAGATCAGGGAATTAAGACACTAAGAACAAGCAGACCAGTGGGAAATGACTGCTCTGCAACAAATTGCAGAGGGGACACATTCAAAACCACAAAATGTGTTCAGTTCAAGGAAGGACAATTTTTAACGTGTTCATGCCCTGCTTGCAGAGAATGGGAAAGACATAAGATCCTTACAACAAATACTGTGTGCCCATATGGGAAAGGACAAAAATGTTGTGCCCTACTTAGTTTGCAGAAGATTTTTAACTTGATGCACTTTTGTGCCCCTGCTTAATTTGCAAAGATATGTGCTCTGTTGTGTATTTGGGGTAAAAGAGAACTGTGCCCTTGCTTTATTGGAGTGTTTCACTCTGTGGATTGTCATGTCTTAAGGTTATTGGCAGCCCACAGAGTGTGAAAATTTAAGTAAATTATGACGTCCCTGCTGTTGCTTGATCCGGCATGCTGGAAAGAACTGTGCTGCTATATTCACTGATGTCATTAGGTTTGGCAGCCACAGCCGGTGGTGGTGGGGGGTTTGGAGGCCAGAAGCAAATCTGCTGAGCTGCCATTATTCTTTAATACTACGCCACTGAAATGTGTTAGTTCACTCCCAGGGACAGCACCCTTGTTTTGCTAACATCAAACTTTTTAATAATTGCAGTCTGCAACATGGCTGGAGTAAAATTAGCAACTGTAGAAGAATGGCGCCAAAAATATGATCCAGAAATAAATTGGCTACATATAAGAAGTGAGGGAGACTTTGCAGTGCATGTCAGCTGCAGATTGAGCTGTGAGTACAGAGATGAGCTACATGGGTTGAGGAACTTCAGTGAGGCATTAATTGCTGGGATTACAGGTCCCCAGCTAAAAGTTGACACCATCCGGAAACATCTTGTGACAGAGCAGCACAAGAAAACTGTTACAGTTTAGAAATTTTGTAGAACAAGGTCATCACTTGATTATTTATTTATTTATTTATTGAGGAATTCAGAAAGACCTTTGAGTCAGGGACTCATTTACAAAGGTTCCACGTCAGACATAAAAACTACAGAGACAACAGAAATACAGATTACAGTACATTGGTACAGGCATAGGAGTACATAGGTGTTCAGTAAGTGGCTACCAGACAAGTATAACAGAAGTTTCAGCACTTTAGCACAGCCATATATTTTAGTTGGTTCTGTAGTAGGCTGATGGTCACATAGGAAGTAGTATCAGAGTATTTAGGCAAGAGTACCTAAAGATTCAGTTTAAGGAAATAACAGTCATAATTGGGTTTGCGCTGACAAGAGGTATGGGGAAGGGGGATGGGAAGGGACACAGTCAGGGTAATTGTCGGAGGGGGAGGACAGAAAAAAGGGGGAAGTGTCAGGGGCAATCGCATGGGTTGGAGGCCTGAAGGTGTTCCCTTAGCCGGGATTTAAAGGGGCCAAGCCTTTTTTCATTAGTTATATGGCTTGGGAGCGATTTCGTCCAGGAAGGGGCCTTGTAACTGAAAGTTCTCTGGAATTGGGAGGTCCGGCAGCGGGGTACCTGTAGCCACTGCTTGCCTGAGTTACGGGTGGCTGTGTCGCTGATGTCGGGTGCATAAGTGAGGAGAGAGCAGGGGGAGTGAGACCTAGCGCAATCTTTTTGGCCATTAGGCAGGGAGGAGGCGGGGAACTACAGACCAGTCAGTCTTACCTCAGTAGTGGGCAAGATTATGGAGGCACTCCTTAAGGAAAGGATAGTGCAACACCTGGAATCCATAGGGGCACAGGATCCAAGACAGCATGGGTTTACAAAAGGAAGGTCCTGTCAAACTAATCTCATAGATTTCTTTGACTGGGTAACCAGAGTGGTGGACCAAGGGGAGCAGTTGATGTCGCCTACCTTGACTTCAGCAAAGCTTTGACACTGTTCCACATAGAAGATTGATAAATAAGATAGGTAGGCTCGGGTGGTAGAAGTTGGTCAACTGGTGGCAAACTGGTTGACTGGCAGAAAACGAGAGTGGTGGTAAATGGTATACAGTCAGAAGAAATGCAAGTCACAAGTGGGGTACCTCAGGGATCAGTCCTGGGGCCAGTCCTATTCAACATCTTCATTAGTGACCCCGCAGGATGGACTAGAGGGTAAGGCTTGTCTGTTTGCAGATGACACCAAGATCTGCAACAGAGTAGATGATCCAGATGGGGTGGGCAGAATGAGAAGAGATCTGGATAAACTAGCAGAATGGTCAGAAGAGTGGCAGCTGGGATTTAATGCAAGAAGTGCAAAATCATGCACATAGGGAAGAGAACCCTGAAGCCACTTATAGGCTGGGAGGGAGTTGCTAGCAGTCACAAAGGAAGAAAGAGACTTGGGCATCATCATCACTGATGACCTAAAATCATCAAGCAGACCTCTAAAGCAGTAAATGAAGCTAGGGGGTGTTAGGAGTGTATTAGTGGGGGTATCTCAAGTCGTAAGAGGGAGTGTAATAACCTCTGGTACAAGACATTGGTTAGGCCCCATCTGGAGTACTGGCAGTATTGGAGGCCACACCTTCACAAGGACATTAACCAAATTGAGGCAGTCCAGAGAAGGGCAACCAAAATGGTGCAGGGACTGCATCAGAAGACATATGAGGACAGATTAACGGAGCTCAATATGTATACCCTGAGCAAAGGAGGGAGAGAGGTGATATGATCGAGACATTTAAACACCTTAAGGGCATAAACAAGGTGAAAGAGTCTAACATGTTTAAATATAAGAAAAATAGCAGGACAAGAGGACACAGCATGAGATTAGAGGGAGGCATTAAGGGGGAATGTGAGGAAATTCTTTTCACAGAAAGGGTGGTAGATGCATGGAATGGCTTACCACAAGAAGTGGTAGCTATGAATACAGTGCAGGGCTTCAAACAGGCATGGGATAGGCATAAGGGAGCAATACAAATGACTATGAATAGATAGGTCACTGACAGAGCAAAGGCCGATGGCACATTTATAAGGTAGAAAAAGAAATGGGCAGACTGGATGGGCCTTGCGGTCCTTATCTGCCGTCAACTTCTATGATCTATGTCAACTTCTATGTGTGAAACCTGATCCTGTTGTCTAGGTTTAGCCAATTTGTGGCCCTGTAAAAGGAGCAGGTGTGGGTGTAACAATCACAGCTGAGGATAAGGCGGCAGGCTTTGTTTAGTGTGAGCTGGAGTCTGCCGAGTGCAGAGGTGGACGCAGAGCTGTATACGAGAATACCGTAGTACAGAATGGAGAGGACAGAGGAAGAGACGTTGAGCCGGAAGGCGTCGGGTGTGAGGCAATGTTTATACCAATAGAGCGCGCCAATTCTAGAGTTAAGGACAGTGGATAGCTGATGAATATGTTGATGATAGTTGAGGGCTGGATCTAGCATGATACCTAGATATTTAAAGGTGTTCACTTGTTGGAGCGGGGACTGGTTGGCATCGAGAATTTGGGGGCAGAGGTTCTTAAGGGAGTTCTGTGGATGCGAGAAGACCATGACTTTTGTCTTCTTATAGTTGATTATTAGGCAATGCACCTGGGAAACAAAAACCCAGGATAAGAGTACACAATAGGGGGTGAGATACTGACAACAGTAAAAATGGAAAGGGACCTGGGGGTAATTATATCAGATGACCTAAAGGTGGGCAAGCAATGTGAGAAGGCAGTAAGGAAGGCTGGGGGGGATACTGGGATGCATAGGGAGAGGCATCAATAGTAGAAAACAGGAAGTTGTTATCCCTCTGTACAGACAGTTGGTGAGATCCCATCTGGAGTACTGCATGCAATTCTGGAGACCTTTTCTCACAAAAACATAGACAGAGTGGAGGCTGTTCAGAGGAGGGCAACCAAATGGTGCAGGGTCTGCACCAGAAGACATACGAGGAGAGACTAAAGCAGCTTAATATTTATACCCTTGAGGAAAGGGGACATGATACAAACTTTCAAGTACCTCAAGGGAATCAACAAAGTCCAAGAGGGTAGTATCTTTCAGAAAAAGAGATGCTGAGAACAAGGGGGCACAATTTGAAGATAGAGGGGGGGCGGCTCAGAGGTAATGTGAGGAAGTATTTTTTTCACGGAGAGGGTTGTGGATGCATGGAACAGCCTCTCTGAGGAGGTTGTGGAGTCACGAACAGTGGGGGAATTCAAGAATGCATAGGACAGACATAAGGCAGTCCTAGTGGGGGGGTTAGGAGGAAGTAAGCTGTTGGTTAACTAGGATCTGCAGCTTATCTGTTAGGTAGGAACATGGGCAGACTAGGTGGGTCAAGCGGTCCTTATCTGCTGTCAGATTCTATGTTCTATGTTTCTATAGGCACTGGGTGGAGAACCATTTTTCAACTTCACTAAAAGAGTGTTGGAATGCTTGGTGGAGTTTAAGGGGGTCTGGCCAGGAGGCATACAGGACAGCATCATCCGCGTAAAGGAGCAGATTGACGGGAGGGAGTTTAGATACACACTAAATAACAGAGGGCCAAGAATGGAGCCCTGTGGAACACCGGGGTGGACTGGGAGGTTGGTGGACAAGGTGGTGCCAGTCTTGACCTGTTGTGTTTTTTCTGACAGATAGTCGGCAAACCAACTTTGGGCATCACTTGAAAAGCCAGTGGAGGAGAGAGTGATCAGTAAGAGGGCATGGTTGACGGTATCAAAAGTCTTAGAGAGATCCACAAAGATGGCCCCTGAGATGTGGCCACGGTCCAAAGCAGAGTGGACGTACGAGGTAAACTCAAGGAGGGCTGTGGTGGTACTACATCCCTTATGGAAGTCATGTTGCTGTTTACATAGTAGGTTGTATTTTGTTAAGTGGTCAGTGAGTTCATCGGAGACAATACCCTCCAATGCTTTAGATGGGGGGGGGGGGGGAGAATGGAGATAGGGCTGTAGTTGTTAGTGGAGGTGTGGTCCCCACTCTTGTAGATGGGGTAATGGAAGCTGATTTCCAGCGGGTGGGGAAATTCCCTTTGACAGAGGGAGCAGTTAAGAATATGGGTGAGCTGGTTAAGGACTTCCAGGAGAGTGAGGCGGAGAAGTCTCAGGTCTAGGGAATTACTACTATAGTGGGGGTGGCTTAGGACTTTGACAAGTTAGGGTTTGGCTACCTCCGGGGTAATAAAGCATAGATGAAAGGGTGGAGCAAGGGGGGTGAGAGGTGGGACTGGGCAGGAGGGGGGTCGAAGAAATTAGGGGGGAGGACATGATTGAGATCAGTGAAAGCGGGACTTCCGGTTCCGATATATCTGGGTGAGCAAGCAGACGGAGAGGCTCCTGCCTACATCAAAAATAAAAGAGTGATGAACCCTCCTCTACAACTTGAATCTTGCAAACTGACAAAAGATATAGTTGGGGTTTGTACTCCGGTCAAATAGTGATGGCAACAAATAGCCGCAATCGGTTCCAGCCCATCGCCGATTTGACTAACGTAGAAGACCGCATGTCTGACGAGGGCGACTTGCAGCTTGGGTCTGCTCCGAGTTCGGGGAAGAAATCCGCATCTTCATCTCATCCAAAGGGCCCAAAAAAGCCTCCAGAGCCCAACAATGAAGCTGTACTTCAGGCGATTCCGGAATTCCGTGGCGAGGTCCGAGAGTCTCTAAAAGACATTCGAACTGAACTGGGAGTACTGCAAGGTCAAGTGGCAGAAGCAGACCTCCAAATATCCAGAATACTACTAGACTGGATGAGCTTGAGGGGACCGTTAAATTTCTTGCAGCTGAGCAGCTAGCCATCTCCCTACGTCAAGAGGATGCAGAGAACCGTGGCAGGAGGATGAATATTCGTATCTTCGGTCTCCCCGAAGATGAAGAGGGGAACGACCCCAGAGCCTTAGCGGATTACCTACTGCGCTTCGTACTCAACTTACAGCCTGACTTTCAGATCGATGTGGAGAGGGCTTATTGAGCCCTAGGCCCTAAACCCTCAGGCCCCGGGGCAAGGCCACGCTCTTTTGTCATTCGAATGTTGAGCTACCAAAACAAGGAGAGCCTTCTATGAAAGGCATGGCAGGAGGGCAAAGTAATGTGGGGCCAGCAGCATTTGCTTTTTAATAATGACTATGCCCCTTGTACCCAGAAACAACGCCGGGATTATAGCATGCTGCTTCCTGTACTTCGGTCCCAAAAGATTAGATTTCGTACCCCCTATCCAGCTAAACTCAGAGTATTCCTCTCCACGGGCCAGCTGACTTATACCTTGGCTTCTGAGACGATGGCAGCTCTTTTGGCTAGAGGCATCATATCGGATAAGACTGCTGAAGCGGTGAAAACATGACGGAACCAGATGGAGAAGATAGAACGATCTAGACACTCACATGTGTCATAGTTGCCACTTGACGAAATCCTGGAGAAATTGCAGCAGCATAGGAATCCTACTTTACCAAAGTGAACTGCCCTCCTGGATTGGTAGATATAACAAAATCCCCCATTTGGGGGCCTGATTTTCCTATGCTGGGAACGGGGATGGTTTGGGGGGTTGGAGTGGGATGCTGCCGGGGTTGAGGGAGAGGGAGTGCTCCTAATACAGTCCAGGCATTTAAAAAAAAAACCTTTTATATCTGTGATTAGGCACTACAGTTCCCTTTGGACTTTTTCTCTGTTCTCAGATGGCGGGGTAGATCTCAGGCTGGAGTACGGACATGGAAGCTTCCCCCCCTTTTTTCCAGCACCTTCATTGGTGGCATCCCCTCCCCTCCCCTCTGCCGCCTCTCCTCCTCTCCGTTTAACAACAGAAAACTATGACTGGGCTGCTATCCGTTGGACAGAGAGATTGGACATGATGGTTATACCTCACTTACAAGAGGTGCATATAGAACAATAGTTACTGGATTTTCTTGAGAGTCAAGAAATATGAGGTGTTCATTTTGGACATTTTAATCTCCTCTGCTTACGTCATTCCATGGTTTTCGATAGAAAGGTGAGCTGGGCTTGGTTCCCCAGCAACTGAATTGGGGGGGGGGGATAACCTACAGACAGGATCATAATAAAGGTCTGATTGCTATTGTTAAACCTTCTCTCCACAACAAATGTGAATATTGCCAACCTTCTATTAAGGGGATAGGCATATTGCCGCTCCTAGGGTATGTCTGGATGTAGAACCCAGTTATACTGGTTCCATTTTGGAGAGGTATTTATGCTGCTCCATCAAGGGGCTTCTCCGCTAAACTCGGGGATAGTAAACCCTGAGTGTGCTATTGAGGTCCCACATCTCTCCCCGTCCCCTTTTCATGAGATGGGGGAGGATGTCTCAGGGGGAGCTCAGAATGAGCACCTCCCACTTGGGAGTCATTGTGTATATAGTTTTTGTTATGGTTACTCAGGCTCCTTGTAGTGAGGGTCCACAAGTTATAACTGTTGGTAGTTTATTCCAGAGTGTTCAAACTTTTACTTTGGTAGAGTGGGGTGGGGAGGGTTTCGGAACTTCCTTTGGGTGTCAAGAAGCTCGACAACAGCTATTATGGGTTTATGGTTGCTATCTGTACTTACTGTTAGGCCCATATATTTTACAAACTAAGATAACATTTACTATTACTTTTGGAACCTTTATAGGTAATTTTATAGAACTGTTTAGTTGTTTGATAAATAAGGACAGTATTGGGGGGAGGGGAGGGAGAGAAAAAAAATTATACACATCTAGTCTCTTGGATAATCAAATATGTTTTATTGGTTACAGTTATAAATCACAGTCAGCAGATATCTCTTTTCTCGCAGCTGGACTGCCACCTTTGGGAGAGTGTGGTCTGGACTGAAGTTTCTTATACTGCCCGGGGTTGGGGTGGAGGTGGGGGTGGGGAATCCTGGTTACAACTTCAGAAATTTTGTATGATGCCAGTTAATCCGGTTAAGTTTTTATCACATAATGTCAATGGTCTCCATGACCCCCATTAAAAGGGCCCACCTCATGCAACATCTTAAGAGGCAGAGGGCGGACCTTAATTTTCTCCAGGAAACTGACCTCTTGGATGTGGAGCACCTCAAGTTAGCTTGGGGAGGCAGATATAAGGTGATTGCTTCTTCGCACCCGAGGGGTAGAAAGAGAGGTACGGCTATTTTGATTCCCCACACTGCTCCCCTAGAAATTTTACAGACACATATTGATGCTCAAGGGAGGTATGTGATTATTAAGGGCCTTTTGTATAGTCAGAGGGTCACTTTGGCCAGTGTCTACTTTCCCTTCCAGACAAAATTCCCTACTTTCCGGGGATTTATTACAACCTTGTTAGATCTTCTCCAGGGTCAAATGATTCTTGGGGGAGACCCTAATCTATCCTTGCTTCCCCATGTGGACTGTTCCAATCCGCAGAGACATCGGAACTTATCCACTGCTAAACAGTTTAATAATACCATGGACCACTTGGGGTTGCTAGACGTGTGGAGGTGCCTATTTCCTTCTTCCCCTGGCTACACTAACTATTTTCCCAGATTTAAGTCTTATTCTAGATTGGAGTATTTTACTACTACATGTGGAAATTTGATATCGGTCCAAGATATATCAATAGGCCCAAAGATCCTCTCGGACCACCATCCCTTAATGTTGAAGGTGGATATGGGTAGGGAAAAGAAACAAACCGTCTGGAGATTGAACTCCTTGACCCTAGCTGATAAAGGATTTCAGGACAAAATCAGATCTAGACTCCCCCTTTTCTTTTCGGAAAATGCCTCGCTGGAAATTCCTGAGGCTATCCAATGGGATGCGATGAAGGCAACTATCAAGAGGGGAAATAATAGCCTGTTCCACCAAAAAATATAAAGAAAGAGAGGCTGAATACCGTGGACTCTCTGAGTGGCTTCTGAACTATCAGATGTTGTTTAGAGAGGGTGATACAGAGGTGCAAAGGCTGATCAAAGATACAAAGGCCGCATTGCAAAAAATTATAGATAATAAGGTCCAACAGTCTCTATTTTATCTTCGACAAACAGTCCACGAGAGCGGGCCAAGAGGGACCAGGAAGTTGGCTCAGAGGCTCAGGTCACATAGATGCACTGCCACTATTTTGAAACTTAAAAACTTAACTACAGGCAAGGTTCTTCACTCAGACGAACATATCCTCCAGGCATTTTCGTCCTATTATGCCAAATTATATTCAGTGGTGGAACCTTTAAACCCCCCTGACCCCTTACAATTTCTAAATCAAGCTACTCTCCTGAAATTATCACTCTCCTGAATCAATGATTTAAAAGCCCCATCTCCCAGGCTGAGATAATTGCAACAGTTAAAAATCTTAATACGGGTCGTTGCCCGGGACCAGATGGTTACACATCATGGTATAAGATGTTTATTAAGGAAATTACCCCCAAAATTCATGCTTTATTTACTGAAGTCTTTCAGGGTGGTGCCCCTCCTTCATCCTGGGACTTTGCAACAATTGCCCCAATACCCAAGCCCCAGAAGGACCACTCAGATCCTAGGCAGTGAACTTGACATTCTGTTGAAAAATGGGTCTGGTGTTCTTTCAGGAGCATGTGCTGAAGTCACATACAAGGGTGTGAAATTAACACTTTTTAGTGGCCAAGTTGTTAAAACTTTTTAAACAGCAAACTAAGAAATACATTGCAAACATTGAGAACTGTTGTAAACAAAGGTTTGGTTTGACTGATGAAAGTAATATCTATAATATCTATAACCATGCAAAAGTGTTAGATACCAGACTTTAGCCAGCTGCAGACACTAGGGAACTGGAGCTGTATGATGACAGTGACATTACTACAGTACTGTAACTGACCACTTTTCAGCACTTTTGTGCCTGACTGTGACAGCACTGCTACTTGCAGAATGGCAAGAGTTTAAGATTTTTGCTCAAAACAATTTCATCAATCTTTCTGCCTCTGCTATCTGGTCAAAGCTGGCATGTGATTCCCTAAATTCTTATCCAAATCTGTTGAAGCTTGTCAGTGTGTTGAGAGTATTTCCTGTCTCTAATGCAATTGTAGAAAGGTGTTTCTAGGATCATGGATATGTTGTTCATCCACACTCTTTGGCATGTCCCCTTCTACTTTAAATCTGCTTGAAGTCTTAAAGCTGGCTCCTCCCACCCACCGGGGTGGTATATACCTTGGCTCTGCCCCATGACACCAGAGCTTCCTTTCCACTGGAAGATTCAGGTTGCCTCCCTCATGCTCACGCATTTTGTAGACCCTGGCTCTAAAACCTTCGGTTATTCCAAAAATCCATCTTATTCGCATTAGCGATCACGAATTTGCATCTTCGATTATGGAGGACAAGTCTTCCCTCAGATTTCGTCGGTGCCCTTGCAGCCAGAGGATGTCACGCACCATTCCCCACACCACATGCGTATATTGTCTCGGTGTTGACCATGACACCTCGAAATGCGATTTATGTCTTGCTTTCCATCCTAACATCCTTGACGACCATCTCACACGCCTGAAGTTGGGGAGGCTGAAGAAACAGAACCCTCCGGTGAAATCCAAGGAAGCTTGGTGGGCGGTTTCCGCGGCTGTGGGATCCGCCGAGCAATTGGAACAAATGCAAACATTCGAAGAGGAAGCAGCTTGGGCTGCAGAAACTTCTCGGAGCTTCTTCGTTCCACTCAACCTGTGCTCCACCTTCTCAGGTTTCTTCCGAGAGTTGTGCCTGTTTCTCCCGACCAAGGGAGAGGGTCCTGTGGGCACGCACTCCTCTCAGTCCCATAAAAGGGAGAAGGATCCAGGATCATCTTCGTCTCGACGGAGACGCTCTTGGGAGGGGGAGAGATCTCGGTCCCATGAACCGGCAATCTCAACTTTGGTTGAGATTGCTTCTTTGGCTGCTGGCTTTTCGGCTTTGCCGTCTGGTCAGTCGACCGAACTGTCAAGCAACGATGTAGAAATCGTCATCGACCTGATCAATCCTTTATCACTGACTCCGGTCGATGATTCCCTTGATCGAACTCCTATTTTGAATTTCCCCGGTGAGGAGACCCAGCCTGTTGTGACTCCCATCGAGGAAGTGGTCCCTGACCACGGGAAATCACCGGTCCTGCCGATATCTCCCGGGCGACTGAATCAGCCTGTCCGATCTCAATCGAGGTCTCGGACCCCCTTGACCGAAAGGCTGAGGAAGAGCCATAAACGCTCTAAAAAGAGGCGACGCCATCGGTCGTCCTCGTCCTCCTCGGACGAGGAGAGGCTCTGGCGGAAACTCCATCGGCGCTACAAGGACCTAATGTTGCAGCAGCTAATTTTGACCGGGCACAAAGCCGACTCTGGCTTCCACCCTGGCCATTACTTGGCTTTTGCCTCCTAGGCTGAAACCGACTCCTTCAGAGCCGATCATGTCAGTTCCCCCACCCACGGAGCCGGTAAAACCCCCAGCTCGGCCTAAAACGGTCTCTTCACCGATCATGGTGGACCCACCGCCCAAGCAGCCTGTGGGAGGGGCTCCTTCTAAGGAAGATAGGCAGACATCGGGCTTTCCTGGCATTTGTCGGTCATAGTCACCCCGGACTGCCCCCAGTGGGTCGAAGGTGACCTGGTTGGTCAACCGTTATATCCGGATTCCTCGGATTCGGACGTCAGTGGCCTACATTCTCATCCAGGGGATGATGAATCAACCATTGGCTTAGAGATGAAGGAAGGTCCCTCGTCTTTTCAGGGCATTCTTCACCTTATCTCTGAGTCCACAGGGATGCCCCTTGAGTCAATCCAGAAAAAGGCGCAGTACCCTCTCACGGACATCCTCAAGAGAGGTGATGCCCCAGCGGAGGCCTTTGCTGTGGCTGAGGCCATTGTTGGCCCGGCCTTAGAACTCTGGCAGTGCCCTGCCTCTTGTCCAGCTCCGTCTGCCTGCGTGGCCCATAAGTATGCAGTGCCCATGGGGTCCCTTGCAGGGTTCATAGAGCACCCTTCGGCTGAGAGCCTGGTGACTGCCTCTGTGTTCAGGCGTATTGGCAGTTCTACCGATACCGACCGACCTCCTGATAAAGAGTCCAAGCTTTTGGACCTTTCAGCTAGGAAGGTCTGTGCGGCTTCTTCCCTGGGTCTTCGTCAGGTAAGTTCATCCGTCATCATGGGACACTTCTCCTACGCCCTTCTTGGGTCCTTGGGTGAAGTCCTTCCACATCTCCCCGTGGACATGCAGACCATGGTCAAGCAGGTTCGGGATCAGGGCCGGGCTGTAGCCAAGCAGCAGCTGCAGACAGCCCTGGATATTGGGGATTCTTGTGCCTGTTCGATGGCAGCCACAGTTGCCTCTTGTCGCAGGGCTTGACTGAGGCTCTCCTCTTTCCCGGCGGATACTCAGCACAAACTAGCTGATGTGCCCTTCCTAGGGACCGACCTATTCGGCCCAGGAGTGGCTGGTCACCTTCAGCACATTGAGCAGTCCAATGCCACCTTGGACGTTACTTCTGCCAAGGGTTCTTCGGGCAAGAACCAGCAGAGGAAAAAGAAGAAGCCTTTTCAGCATTCTTCCCCTGTGGCTCGGCAGTCCTCTTTTCAAGGGGGACAGCAGCATCAGCAACAGCAGCAGGCTCAAGCTTGGTGCCCCTGGCCCCACCCAGGCCCATAAAGGAGGCCGAGGTTGCAGTCCTGGATCCTAATCCTCCAAGCCTGCTCAGTGACGGGGCCGGGGCTGACAACCCCTCTCCCGTCACCCCAGCTCTGGGTCCTCCCGTGGGGGTCTGGCTCCGCCACTTCCTTTCTGCCTGGTCCACTGTCACCTCGGACAGGTGGGTTCTCGAAGTGGTCGGTTAGGGACTGCCTCTGGAATTCGAGCAGTACCCTCCAAGCCGAGCCCGCGCCCCTCGGGAGGAAAGAGTATCCGCTCAGACTCAGTCGGCTCTCCGAGAAGACATCGCTCAGCTCCTCCTCAAGAAGGCTGTAGCTCCAGTGTCGGATCCTCCAGCAGACCCAGGCTTTGTCTTCAGGTACTTCCCGGTGCCCAAGCAGATGGGGAGAGCTGGTGCCCCATTCTAGGTCTGCACGACCTGAATCAATATCTCAGGTCCCGCACCTTTCGGATGGTCACTCTGTCCCAGATCATACCATCCTTGGAGCGAAACATGTGGTTCTGTTCACTGAATCTACAAGACATGTTCTTTCACATCCCAATCCGTCCGTCCATCCCATCAGCGGTTCCTCCGCTTCAGGGTTGAAGGGACCCTGTATGAGTTCCGAGTCATGCCGTTCGGTCTGTCATTGACCCACGGATCTTCACCAAATGTATTGCAGTGGTGGCGGCCCATCTCAGGCGTCGGTGGGGGTGGGGGGGTCAGGATTTATCCTTACCTTGACGATTTCCTAGCAGGTTCCACCCAACAGGAGGTGAAGAGGTCCAGGGACCTGGCCCTCCAGGCCTGTTCCCAGCTCGGTCTCCTGATCAACGAGGCCAAGTCAGAACTTGTGCCTTCTCAGGCGATGGTCTTCAGCAGGGAAGAGCTCAACTCTTGTCAAGCCAGACCTCGGCTCCCGGCGGACAGGGCGGAGGTCCTCTCCTCCTTTACCCAATCATTTCTGATTGGGCAATTGCGCCCTGCCCGGGACTTTCTGCGCCTTCTGGGTTACATAACGGCATGTACTCCGGTGGTTGGTTGGTTGGGCCCAGTTACACATGCGCCCCCTCCAGTGGGAACTGGCTGCCCAGTGGACTCAGCACCAAGGTCATTTCGACCAGCTGATCACTGTAACCCAGAAGATGTGGGACGTTCTCCACTGGTGGACCGCCCCAGACCGGTTGCAGGAAGGGATCCCGTTTGCCCAACCCGAGCTGACGGTCATCCTTACGACCGATGCCTCTTTCATGGGCTGGGGAGCCCACATGGGGACAAAAGGGCCCATGGGCTCTGGACCCCTGAGGAGTCCCGATGCCACATCAACATCAGAGCAGTCAGTCTGGCACTGTCAGCTTTCGCTCCTCAGCTCCGGGGGTCAAGTGGTTCAAGTCCAGATGGACAATACCACGACCGTGTACTACCTCAGCAAACAGGGCGGCACGCACTCCCATTTGCTGTGCAGGGAGGCGCTCTGCATCTGGACCCTCGTGAGCCAATTAGAGGCAGATCTCCTGGCCATCCATGTGGCAGGAGCCTCAAACCATCTGGTGGATGCCCTCAGCCGATTAGGCCAGACATCCCACGAGTGGTCTCTCCATCCAGAGGTAGCTTACAGCCTGTTCTCCCACTGGGGCAAGCTGATGGTGTACCTGTTTGCCTCAGGGACGACACCAAGCCGAGGCTGTTCCATGCCCGCCCCCCTCAGCAGGGCTCACTGCCGGGGGATGCCTTCTCGAGGCCGTGGACCCCAGGCCTTCTCTACGCCTTCCCTCCATTTCCCTTGCTCCACAAGGTGCTCCTCAAGGGAGGAGGGACAAGGCAAAGGTGATCCTGGTAGCCCCAGACTGGCTGCGCCAGTTCTAGTATCCAGATCTCCTCAGCCTCAGCTGCAGGCCCCCGGAGCGGCTTCCAGCATGCCCGGACCTGATATCTCTCAATCAGGGGAAGGTATTCCATCCGGACCTTCAATCCCTGCACCTCACAGCCTGGCACCTGAGCGGCTAGAGTTCCAGGCTTGGGTCTTTCCAACGATGTTTACACCGTGGTGGAGGCATCTAGAAAGGACTCGACCAGGAAATGTTATGCCTTCAAATGGAAAAGGTTTTCCATTTGGTGTCAGGGCAAGGACTTGGACCCTCTGTCCTGTCCAGTGGCTAACATTCTCGACTACCTTTGGTCTCTTTCCAAAGGGGGTCTACGGTCATTGACTCTTAGGGTGCACCTGGCAGCCATCTCTACTTACTGGACGCGGGCCAGTCGGCCGACGTTGGCGCAGGAGACAGTGGCCGGGCGCTTTTTCAAAGGCCTGGATCACATATCCCCTCCGTTGTGTGAACCTCCGCCTCCGTGGGATCTTCTGCTGGTACTGGCAAAGCCCATGGGCAAGCCATTTGAACCAATGCACAAGTGTGCCTTGTCACACTTGTCATGGAAGACGGCCTTCCTGGTGGCTATCATGTCTGCCAAAAGGACAGGGGAGCTCCAGGCGCTTTCGGTGGGTTTTCCTTATCTGGTCTTCCACAGGGACAAGGTTGTCCTACGCGCCTACCCGAAATTCCTTCTGAAGGTGGTGTCAGAGTTTCACCTTGACCAGGTGTCGACTCTGCCGGTTTACTACCCCAGCTACACCTCGGACGCCGAGTACAGGCTCCATACTTTGGACCTGAAATATGCTCTCTCCTATTATAAGGAGAGGACGTCGGAAATTCGGGGAGAGGTTCGCCAGCTTTTTGTCACCTACACTGAAGCCGCTTCTGGCAAACCTGCAGCAAATCAGACTATTGCAAGATGGATTACAGTACATCATGCATAGGTCTGTGTTACAAGTTGGCTGGCGAGGAGCCTCCCAGATGGATAAGAGCTCATTCTACCCGCCATACCTCTGCATCAGTGGCTGCTTCCAGGGATATCCCTATCCAGGAAATCTGCCGGGCTGCTACCTGGAAGTCAGCAAAACACCTTCATCACCCACTACCACATCGACCTTGAGACACGCAGGGATGATGGTTTTGGTGCCTCAGTTCTCCAATCTCTGTTCCCTAAGTAGGGGGTGTGCTCCTTGCCTCCCTCCTCCCGGAGAACTGCTAGGAGTCTGCCAAAGAGTGTGGATGAACAACATATCCACGATCCTAGAAAAACAGGTTACTCACTTGTAACAGTAGTTCTAGGAGTGGTATATGTTGTTCATGCACACGGACCCATCCGACCTCCCCGGCTGCGGACGCACAAACCTGGCTTCCAGCGGGCTAAGATCTGGCGACATGGAGTGGAGCCGAGGTATATACCTCCCGAGTGGGTGGGAGGAGCCATCTTGAAGACTTCCGGCAGATTTAAAGTGGAAGGGGACATGCCAAAGAGTGTGGATGAACAACATATACCACTCTCAGAACTACTGTTACAGGTGAGTAACCTGTTTTTTTCAACTATAAACAAGGTAAAAACTGACTGGAGAGCAAGTCTGGCAGAGGATACTGTAGAAACATTGATTTGCATTAAAAAGCAGGACCCCCTCCAGCTGCGTCCCGATCATTGGATCCCTATTCCTGTCCCCTGACGAAAGTCTTGGAGTACCTGGCCTTGATTGCTGAGGCAGGATTAAACTATTCCTCCATCAAAGTCCATTTGGCCTCTATTTCGGCCTTCCATGAACCTTTGGATAGCAGATTACTGTATCAACATCATCTAGCCAAAATGTTTCTAAGAGGAATGTTACATATTAAGCCACCTATCAGGAGACCCACTCCTGTCTGGGATCTCAATTTTCTAATAGAGAAATTAACCATTGAACCAGCAGCCACTTCTGACCTCCGTTTTCTTTCTTGGAAAACAATATTCTTAGTGGCTGTCACTTCAGCTCTGCATTTTTCTGAGCTCCATGCCCTCATGTGTAGAGAACCTTACTTGATTTTTCACAAAGACAGGGTGGCACTTCATACCAGCCCTTGCTTCCTACCTAAGGTAGTGTCAGAACATACCTTAAATCAGTCCCTGGAGTTACAAGTATATTATCCTGAATGCTGCAATCGAGGTGAGCACCTCTTACATACTCTATAGACGCCCATCGTACATTACGATACTATACCAATTGAACTAAATCGATTAGGAAGACTTCTCAACTTTTTGTCACCTTCGCCTCAGGCAGGGAAGGTCTCCCGATCACTAAATGGACCCTTTCCAATTGGCTAGCACACTGTATAACATTTTGTTATTCAGACTACAACAAGCCATTACCAGGACCTGTCCAAGCCCATTGTACCAGAGCTATGGCCACTACTGTGGCCTGCTTTAAAGGGGCCTCTATCATGAATATCTGCAACGCAGCTACCCGGTCCACAATTCATACTTTCATGAAGCATTACAACTTAAACATTGCTTTGTGCCGTAGGATGGCCTTTGGCTGGGCTGTCCTACAAGTCCTCCTGTCATAATGACCACCCTTCTTGGGTTTACTGCTTGGGATTCATCCCAAGTGCATTATGTGCTGTAAGATACCACGTAGTACAGTTATGTAAGACCTTACCGTAACAGTAGATCTTTGAGGAGTGTCTCTTGCAGCAGGTGCGTTCCCACCCTCCGTCTCCCTCCTTCTTTAATAGAACAAATTCTGGTTCAGTGACTTATAGGTTGGGACACTTAAGTGAACTGAATCCGGGGGGGAAATTGAGGATACCAGGGACCGCCCACACTTATATGGGAGACAAGAAGCTGATGTCATGTCTGGGCGGCCCCTGGAAAAGACTGCTGGAAGAGCTGCCATGCACCACAGTGACCTCTGACGATGACCCAAGTGTATTACCTTCTGCAAGAGACACTCTTCAAAGATCTACTGTTACGGTAAGGTCTTACGTAACTGTACTTTCTAGGAGTTGTATGTGATGTTCATCTACACAGACCCACCCGTCCTCCCCTGGCAAGTGAAACACCGGTCTGGCTTCCAGCGGGCAAGATCTACTGTCACGGGCAGAGCCGAAGGAGTTCTCACCCGGTGGGTGGGTGGGTGGGAGGAGGAGCCAGCTTGAAGACGCTCTGGCCCATCTTAAAGGGGAACGGCAACTGCCAGACATTGTGGTTGAACATCTTATACCACTCCTAGAACTACTGTTACAAGTGAGTGACATGTTTTTCTGTATGCCTTCCCTCCCTTTCCGCTCCTTCAGCAGGTGCCTATCAAGCTTCAGATGGAGGGGACAGAGATGATCCTCATAGCCCCCTTTTGGCCTCATCAGATCTGGTTCCCCTTTGCTGCAGCAGCTGGCGGTGGAACCTCCGGCGCCCTTGCCCCTGTGCACCGGCTTGCTCTCCCAGGAGCAAGACACCCTGTTCCATCCAAACCTCAAATCTCTGCATCTTCATACGTGGCTCCTTAGGGCATAGCCATCACCCAATTCGGCATATGCTGTAGGGTCACAGATGTCCTCGTGACCACCAGGAAGCCCTCCACCTGGACCACCTATGTCATGCAGTGGAAACGTTTTGCCCTTTGGGCTGCCTTGCACCATTTGGATCCCTTCACCTGCCCAGTGGATCAGGTGCTGTGGAGTATCTTCTCTTCCTCTCTAACTGGGCTTGGGGTACTCCACCCTTAAGATACATCTTTCTACCATCTCTGCATACCATGTACCTGTCGAGGGCAGGGCCGTGGCTCAGCTTGATGTGTCGCACTTTCCTGTGGGACGTTTTGCATTTGAAACCTCCCATTCAGGACCTGGTCCATCCGTGGGACCTTCATTTTATGTTGAAGAAACTCATGTTACCTCCTTTCGCCTCCAGGAGAGAGGGCACTTCAGTGTTCAAACAGTGTTTGTCTAAGTGGTTAGCCAATTGCATTGTTTACTGTTACCGTAAGTACAGCAAGGACCTCCCAGGCATGGTTAAGGGCCATTCCACCAGGGGTATGGCTGCCTCCATGGCTTGTTTCCAAAATGTGTCTGCTGCGGACATCTTTGCAGCTGCCACCTGTAGTTCTGTCCACACCTTCATCAAGCATTACAATCTGAACATTGCTTCTAGGTGTAGGGCCAACTTCAACTAAGCGGTTCTGCAGGGCCTTCTTTCTTAGGCCATTGGCTGCTGTCTGTCCTCCTCCCAGCGCTGCTTCCTCTAAGCTACTGAAACTGCTTGTGATTCTGTCCTACTGGTGTTGGCCTTCTGCAAGAGCTTCCTCGAAGTAAGACAGTACAGTTATGTAAGAATTTACCGTAACAGTAGATCTTTGAGAGGAGTTCTTGCAGCAGGCCATGATTTTACCTCCCTCCTTCTTTCTGTCTGCCTTCTCTTGGCTGCATCCTCTTCCAAACAAACAAGTCTTCTGTCTTTTCCCTTTTCCTCTCTTAGCTCTCAGGAACCTCCTCAGTTTCTTCTTCTGCTACCAGCTTCGGGTCTCTGGTGGGAGAACTGAGGAGGGTGTGGGGGACTGCCCACCTTTATAGACTAGGCCGATGTCAGAGGGTGACGTCGGTGGTTGGTGGGCCCCTGTGATAGACTGCTAGCTAGTGAGTTTCCATGTGGTCCTGGCGGCTAAGTCCTACAGGTGTTGGCTTGCTGCAATAGCTCCTTCTTGAAGATCTCCTGTTATGGTAAGTTCTTATGCAACTGTACTTTCCATGTGTGTAGTAGATGGATCATAGGTGTAGATGACTGTGTCCTCTGTACACGTGTGAATATGCAAGTTGGCAAAGGTTGAAGGGAGTTCACTGAGGAAAATAGAGAAGAGTGTGGGACCCAAATGGAACCCTGTGGGACCCCTGCCTGGATGGGAAGAAGGGGTGACAGGGCATTACCAACCTGAATTGACTGTAGACAGCCTGTGAGGTAAGAATGGAACCAGATGACAGCAGGAGCCGAGAGGCCAGCAGAACTCAGTTTATTCAGGAGGAGAGTGTGAGACACTGAGTCAAATGCTTTAGCCTGATAGATGAAGATAGCTGCTGTGATGTGGCCCTGATCCATCCCTGAGAGGATATTATCAGTTATACGCAGCAGGGAGGAGACGATGGAGTGATCCTGCCTGAAGCCAGACTGGAATGGGGAGAGAAAATCGGAGGAAGAGAGGAAATCAGAGTCTATTGTAGACAAGCCTGTCTTGCAATTTGGCAAGACAGGGAGAAGGGAGATAGGCCTATAGTTACTGGAGGGGGAAGGGTCCCCTCCTTTGTTGAGTGATATTACTTTGGCCAGCTTCCAGGACTGTGGGACCACACTGAAGGAAAAGGAGAGGTTGAAAAGGTGAATCAAAGGAGATCAGATGCAGGAGCAGGGATATGAAGACGTCTTGGATCAAGTCCATCGGGGCTGGACTTACTCAAATTCAGGAAGGAAAGGGCAGTCAGTGTCTCCTGGGTGGGAACAGCGGAGAAGTAGAAACCATGGCTGGGAAGGGAAGAAAGACTGTTGTATGATGAAATTGTGGTAGGCGGGAGAGAGGAAGGGAGAGCACAAGTGGTGATGAACTTATTAAAGTGGGACACAACAGAGGAGAGGTCACATACAGGTGAACCATTAATCAGAAGAACTGAGGGGCCAGACTGGATGGGAGGGTCAAAAAGGGAGTTAATTACTTTCAGAACTTTGATGGGTTGTTAAGAATATTCTGAATTTTGGCGTTGAAGTATTGTATTTTTGCAGCCCTGACAGCCTTTGTGCTGGAGTTCCTGCTAGAGCTATACTTCAGGAGGGTAGGGAGTGTGTGAGATAGTTTATAACTTGACCAAGCACGATCACAGGACTTACACTGATCAGTGATATTGGGGGTGAACCAGGGGTGATGGTGAGATTTTTCCCTGGAATTTTTGACCAGTGCTTGCTTGTCCCAGATTAAGTAGAATTTGTAGAGTAACATGGAGAGGACAACATCACCAACATGACAAGTGCAGGACAGCTTTGTAAATAGGTCTCTTTGGGACCTAAAGTTTATATCTTGTTGAAAAAAAAATGTTTTTACTACTACATCAGTATTGGATGTGGTGAGGAAGGCTGTCCAACCTGATGCGGGAAGGTCTTTCAGGAGGGTCTGAGTGTTAAGTGACCTGAGGGACTGTTCCAGATTTATTTTGGAGAGGAGGAAGGGGTCTGATTTTCCTGACGCAGAATGTCATGCAGTGATCACTGAAAGCGTCAGGTAAAATACCAGCTGCAACAGTAAGATGTGGATGGGAGGAGAGAACCCAGTCCAAAAGGAAGTGGTTTTGGGAGTGTGGGTTGACCCGAGTAGGATTGCAGGTAATCTGAGTGAGACTGAGAGACTCAAACTTGTGGTTGATTGGTCTGGAAGCTGGGGAGAGCAAAGTGACAAATTCCCTAGAAGAGTGAATTCACCAGCTGATGAATGGGAGATGATAGTAGAGCTGGATTTAAGTAGAGAGAAGGATGATATTTTGGGTGAGGCATAGAGTACACCAATGAAAATAGGCACATAGGAGGGGAATGACTGCTGGAGGAGAAGAAACTCATGGTAGGTGGATACAGCCTCTTTAGCAGCCAAGTTGCAGGACAGGATTTGATGGGTGTAAATAGCAACACCACCCCTATGTTTACCCTGTCTTGTCTGAAAAATCGATAACCTGAGAGTGCCAGATTAGAGTCTGGGATCCTGGCAGATAGCCAGGATTCCGAGATACATAGGACAGCAGGAGAGTATTGTGATACCCATGTAGACATAAAGTTGAGTTTTGGAAGAAGTCTCCGAGCGTTGAGGTGAAAAATGCTTAGGCCTTTGGCAGCTGGGGAGGCAGAGAAAGCTAGAGCGGTGGGGCCTGGATTGTGCTGTATGTCACCAGATAGGAGAAAGAGCAGGGAAAGGAGCAACAGAATGGAATGGGATTTCCGGACCTTAGTGCGGTGGGGGGGATGGAGAAGGGAGAGAATGCGATGTAGAAACTCAAGTGAGGGAGAAGTTAGACCTAGGCGGATAGGAGGGGAAGGGGAAAAAAGAAGTAAAAGAGGGCATGGCCAGGGAATGGGGGAGGGGTTGATGAGACAGTGGGAAGAGGAGATGCTGGTGATGGTAGTAGAGGGAAGGGAATGAGGAAGAGGAGGGGAATAAACATTGTAAGAATGGAGAGCAGTGCAATAGTCAGCTAATAGCAATACAGTATAGTAAAACTGTTGAAATAATTTACAGTAAACACTTAAAAAGTTCCACCTTGAACAGGTCTCAACAGTGAGTGGGAACTTACAAAGCCAATATCTGAGCAGTGGCAGTAAATGAGATAGTTGCATCAGCTAGAGATTGCTATGTTGTAGGAACACACAGTACAATGGCTGAGCTTAAACTAATGCAGATAAGTAGCTCTGAGTATTGGCAAGTGGTAAGAAGACCATACAGTGAAAATTTATGCAAACAAGTAAATGATGACACATACTAAGCAGCAATATGAGTGCAACCAAAAAGGGTTCAATTATGAGTCAGAAGGAACTAAGAGCAGTGTTAAAAAAACTACTGTATTGGCTGGTGAGGTTACACAGGTAAGCAAGCAGACTGCAAGGAACAGACAGGCATAAGAGTGCATCTGCAGTGAGCGTAAGCAACACAGCCAAGATGGTGTGAACAAAGGATGTGCAACGTGACATACAGTGAAGGCAGAAACATGATCAGACGACGTCTTACGTGGGTCACACAGGTACTAGAGGGATCCAGTTGAGGGGGGAAGAAGCAGACCTGGAGAGCAGCATGAGAGGCCGAAAGCTGACTTGTGGCTGACTCTGGACAGACTCATTGATGTCCTTAGAGTAATGGTCCGTGCGAATGGGCCACTACGTGGAAGGGCTGCTTGACGTACTGAAGGAAGAAGTGCAGTCATTACTTCAAAAACTTGCTAGATAAGTAGTTCCTCCACAACAGAGGAACAAAAGGTTCTATTCCAGATACTTCCTAGTCCCAAAATGGACAGAGGATCTGCATCATGTGCTGGATTTCAGGGATCTCAACTTATACATTAGAATACAGCAAGTTTCAAATGGTATCCCTGCAAGCCCTAGTTCCCCCTCTGCAGTTAGGAGACTGGCTGTGTTCTTTGGACATGAAGGATGTTTACCTTCATATAAAGATCTGGAAAGCTCAAAAAACAGGAAATATCTCTGCTTTGTGCTGAAGGAGGGACAGTACCAGTTCAGAGCATTGCCATGTGACTTGGCCTCTGCACCACAGGTCTTTGTCAAATACTTGGCAGTAGTCCTTTCGCAGGGAAGGCCTGTATGTGTTCCCCCATCTGGATGACTAGCTGCTGAAAGTCAGTTCCATGCAACTTCTACAACATACTCTGTCTCAGACACGTCAGTTGTTCAACAAGTTAGAGATCACAGTGAATGTGCCAAAGTCTGTTGACTCCTTGCCAAAGACTACAATACATAGTGGCAGTTTTAGATACAGAGAAGGGATGTGCTTTTATGCCTCGGGACAGAGCAGAAACCCTGATTGCCCAAGAGCAGTTGATATATGGGAACCACTATGCTTCTGCGAGAACAGCA
Organism: Neoceratodus forsteri; assembly: GCA_016271365.2. Taxonomy (NCBI): domain Eukaryota; kingdom Metazoa; phylum Chordata; order Ceratodontiformes; family Ceratodontidae; genus Neoceratodus; species Neoceratodus forsteri. The sequence continues at coordinate 326,242,690 of CM057451.1, read as the reverse complement.
TTACATCTCCTGGGTCTTATGGCTGTGGCCATTGTAGCAGTGCCACTGGCCCACTTATGTATGAGAATTCCCCAGTGGATACTCAGGGTCCAGTGGGATCAGCTTACAGACAAGCTGGACTAAATGGTTCTCTTTGCGATCCATCCACCTTGTAGAGCATTGCTTTGGTAGATGGATCACAAAAATGTGTTAAAAGGCATTCCATTCCTCATTCAAGGTCCTGGACATATTCTCACAATGGATGCCATGGGCTCTGGCTGGCGAGCTCACCTTGGCCCTTATTGGACACAGGGGTTATGGCCCAAGGTGGAGGCCAAGTAACATATAAATGTTCTAGCAACATCTGCAGCCTCCAGGCATTTCAGGAGCATTTGTGCCCCGGTCCTCTGTTAAGCTAGATGGACAATGCCAGTGTGATGCATTACATCAACAAACAAGGGGGCATTGATTCTTACCGACTATGCAGGGAATCAGTGAGAATATGGTAGTGGGCTCTGTCCCATGGCCTTCATCTGTCAGCCATGCATCTCCCGGGTCTCCAGGACGTCTGTGCAGACAGGCTAACAGGTCACAGTCCAGAATTCATTAGTGGGAACTGCTGACCTTAGTGGTAGACGACCTCTTCACAAGATGGGGTCATCCACAGTTGGACATTTTTGTGTCCCCAAGCATTGAAAACTGCTGTGTTTCTGCTTGCTCGATTCAAGGCCTGGAGTTTTCTGGTGAGACACGTCACTCTCTTGGAAAGGGAAGTTTCTATATGCATTTCCTCCAGTTCCTCTTAATACAGAGGGTGCTGATCAAGCTGCAGATAGAGGATGCCATTCTCATCCTCATTGCTCCACTATGGCTTCACCAGATATGGGTTCCACTTCTGCAGCAGATGGCAGTGGAGCCTCTCGTACCCCTACCTCTGTGTCAGTGTCTGTTGTCACAAGGCAAGGGATCCCTAGTCCATTCAGCCTTGAAGTCCCTACAGCTGCATGTACGGCTCCTGAGAACATAGCAGTTGCATTCTTTGGGGTATCTTCTAAGGTTACCGATGTTCTGGTCGCAGTCAGAAAGCCTCCTACTAGACATACTTATTCCTTGAAGTGGAAGCGGATCATTTTTGTGGGCTGCTTCCAAGAATTTAGACCCATTTACATGTCCTGTAAATGAAGTGCTGAAACACTTACAGTCCCTGTCAGACTGATCTACATTATTCCTCACTTAAGGCACATTTGGCCACTATATCGGGAGGTGGTGATGCCATTGTATAAAACGTTGGTAAGGCCTCACCTGGAGTACTGCATGCAGTTCTGGAGGCTACACCTGCATAAGGACATAGATAAGGTGGAGACTATATAGAGAAGGGCAACAAAGATGGTGCAGGGCTTTCATCACAAAACATATGAGGAGAGACTAAGGGACCTCAATATGTACTCACTGGAGGAGAGCAGACAGCAGGGGGATATGATTGAAACTGTCAAGTACCTCAAGGACATAAACAAGATGCAGGTGGGAGACCTTTTCCTATGTAGAAAAAGTAATAGAACAAGGGGGTACAATATGAAATTGGAAGGGGGTAGATTAAGAGGTAATGTGAGGCAGTTTTTCTACACAGAAAGGGTAGTCGACGCTTGGAATAGTCTGCAACAGGAGGCAGTGGGGCAAGCACAGTGGAGGGGTTTAAACATGCCTGGTACAGGTACAAGGGAAGCTTGAGAGGGGAGGGAGTGATGAAAAGCCATTGATCACATAGGGTCTGTGGCCACATACAATGTATAGGGCCTACGGGCAGATTGGATGGGCCTAGCGGTCCTTATCTGCAGACAATTTCTATGTTTCTATATCAGCATTCCGTGCCCCTATTGATGGTTGTATGTTGCACAACTGGAGGCGTCCCGTACTTCACTGTGTTCTTCATATGAAACCTCCTGTCTGTAATCCAGTCCTGCCTTGGGACTTGAATTGTGTGCTTGAGAAACTGACGATAACACTATTTGAGCTGGCTGCAGTTGTGACTTACGTTTCCTGTCATGGAAGACATTATTTTTAGTTGTAATCACGTGTGTGCTTGAAGGATTTCAGAGTTGCAGGCTCTAATTGTGAGTCTTCATATTTGATTTTCCACAAAGAGAGTTTCTTTGCATACAAATCCTACGTTTTTACCGAAGGTGATATCTGAGTTCACATTAAATCAAATGATACACCTTCCTGCCTGTTACCATTGAGCATGCCAGTCAGGGGTGAGGCATTGCTCCATACTTTAGATGTACATAGAATTGTTAGATACTATGTGAATTGCACCAAGAACTATAGAAAGTCCTCTCAGCTTTTTGTTTTGTTCACCCCTGAGAAAGAGGGAGCACCTGTGTCTAAACAGTGCCTGTCCAAATGGTTGGCACATTGTATTACTTTCTGTTATAGGAAGTATGCCAAGGAACTTCCTGGTGCAGTTTGTGGTCACTTCACAAGGGGAATGGCCACTTCTGTTGCTTGTTTCAGAAGTGTGCCTGCTGCTGACATTTGTGCTGCAGCCACATGCAGCACTGCTCACACATTCACTAAACGTTACAGTCTGGACAAAGTCTCCCATATGGATTTGGGCTTGCTGTGCTGCAAGGCCTGCGGTCTTGAATATGTCAGACTGTACCAGCCTCCTTTTAATGTTTTGGGACTGCTTGGGAATTGTTCCAAAGGTGTGGCCTAATGGAAGAGATACCCTCGAAGAAGACAGAGCAGCTGTTATGTACTTAACATAACAGTAGATGTTCAAGAGAATTTCTTTCATTAGGCCATGCCGTCCCTCTCTCTGTCCCCTTTCCAATTCAATGAGGGTTACATCATATATTGCACCTGAACCTAGTCCATATATCATACATTCAGCCCTATGCCTTGCCTTGTTTGCCTGGGCTGGTCTTATCTTCTAGTTCCCCATGGGTGGAGTTCCTCCGAGTCTGATCTGTGGCGGGAAACTGAGGAGAGACGGGGCTGTCCATGTTTATATAAACACTGACGCATGACTACGTCATGGGCGGCCCCTGGCTAGCAAAAGTTTCTGTGTGATCGTAGCATTGATGCTGGGGTATAGTTCTAAAGGTTTGGGCTAATGGAAGAGATTTTCTTGAGGATCTGTTGCTACAGTAAATACTTAACTGTTCATTCCTTGTTTTGTAAACTGAGATACATTGAGAGTAAAACGTACTATTGAAACACTATTTTGTAGTTGTGTTGAATGTAACAGCATACTGTAAAATAGATACAGACAGTCCTGCAGTCTGATTGGCTAACACACCTTAATTGTCATACTTTTTTCCTAGATATGCCACAGTATAAAACAAGCATTTGTCAATGCCGAATGTTTGCTTGCTGATATTAGCATTGGACATGCAGGAGTTAGACAGATGCAGAATAGGAGTGGCAGTGAAGTATTGAACTTACGCTAATCCCACCTCCACCCTGCAGAGATGGACAGGCGTTGGGGAGTGCCTGTGGGTCGTTGCACATAATGCTCACGGCCTTTCACCTCACCCTATGCTGTAGACACTGACAAGTGTTGAGGTGTGCCTTGGGGTGTTCGGCTTCACAGTCACCCCATTTCATAAGGACATATGCTGAAATGGGTGCAGTACAGGAGAATGGGGTGAAGTCTGGGGCTGAAGAGTGCAAGGCACGCCTCGGTGCCTGTCACTGGCTTCAGGGTGGTGGTGGGATGGCATGAGCATTACAGCCGGTGATCCAAAGTTACACCTCTGATGCCTGTCAGTCTGTATAGGGTGTGACATTATGGTTAGAAACCCTAACGCCCCGGCCGTGTGTTGGTATTTGCACTACAGATTTTCAACATGGCCTTTTTGTGACTCACCCCTCATGAAAGCATTTGGGACCTCTTCTCATGAACAGTGGCAGTGTGATTTTGTTAACGTGTCCTGAAATTCGAGTTCCCACAGCGACCGTGTCATTCTGCGCTAGATGTGCAAAAACACAGATCAGGCAGGATGTGAAGAATGACAGCTGTACCATCAATAGGGAGGTGTGAAGAGATGGCAGTGTTGAAAATATTAAAAATGCTCGAAGTTCCGAGCATACGTGGAAACTGCACAACACATGCTTGGACCGCAGTCATTTAGTGGAATTATTTCACCAAATTTTCAACATAGGCATTTTGTGACCTCTGCTCATGAACACTGTCACTATGATTTTCTTAATCTGTCCGAAACATTAATTTTCTACAGCGACCATGCCATTGTGCACCAGGGCCCAGATATTCAAACTGCACCCAAAAAGTGCGTAATAGCAGGAGCAAGTGCAAGTCCATTGCGCCCATGCGCAAGAGGTGCAGTATTCAAAAACTGAGCTGGCCAAACTGCGCCTACAGCCAACGACTGAATATCGCACCACCTGCGCCATAGCGCAACTAGGGAGGGGAAGCTGAGCAGATCAGATGCGCCATAGTGCAGAGGCGCCATAGTGCAACCAGGGACGCCCCCCCCCCCCAGCAGCAGGGCAGCAATGCAACTGCACAACCAGGGAGGTAGGGGCCCACCACCCATGCCACAGATAGGCAGAGGAACACACAGCAGAACAGACATCGTCCCCCCACACCCCATGCACTGCACAACTGGGGGAGAGCTGGAATAACCAGCGGCCCATGGAGACCAGCAACCAACCCACAGCTGTGCCATGGTGTCCCATCACAACCCCCAGCAAGCTGTGACTGGCACACAAGGAGAGCTGACCACCCCGTGCCACACCATCCCCCCAGTGCAGAGCACACCCTGCACCATGACCCCTAGACACCCTGCCCAGGAGCAGCATCCACCACTGCAGGAAACCCCATGCATGCCACCACCCCCACTGTGACAATGCAACCCTGTGTACCACAGAACCAATGCAAGGCAGCCCCACCACGAGCACCCATCAGCGGGTGGCAGCACTCAGCGATGCAACAACGGCATACACAGTGCCATACGCACAGCCCCCCCCCGAGGTACTACTGAGAGACCAACCATGCATTGGCACACGAGGTACCCCACCGCGGACAGGCGCCCCCGGACCCCACCACCACTGGTACAGCACCCTGCACACTCTTCCAGTGACACCACGCCCGAGCCCAGCACTGGCCCACAGCAGCGGCGCAGACACCCACAGTGGTGCGTGGAAGCATGCACCACACGGGTGCCACACAGTGCATGGACAGACACCCACCCATGCCAAGGGCACAACAACACAGGGCCTTGATGGCGGGGCAGCAAAGCCCCAGCATGGGCCCATGTAAACTGTGTACACACAACCTGCAGTCCTGTATGCACAGGAGTGCCAGCCACTCATGCAGGCACTGTGGACCTGTCGCCACCAGCATTTGCCCGAGCACAAGTCACAGACAGTGGTGCACATCCCCTGTAACACACACAAGCCACAGCATGGAGGTGGGTCAACAACTGTGGAGGCCACAGTGTCACCCAAGGCAGACATGCACCACACCAGTGACAGGAGGCAACCCAGCATTGTGACGGGTACAGTGGCTGCCCTGCATGGACAGCCACCACTGACATGCCAGCAGACCGTGCAGGTCACAGACATGCATGGGTGTCAACTGCACAGGCCATGGACGGGCTGACAGGGGCACCATGGACACAGAGCATGCACCATGGACCACTGCACACAGTCATCCAGTGCACAGGGCACAACACACACACACCACAGACACTGACTGATAGCTACCCCCACACCATAGTCACCTCCCCACGGACACATGCACATACCCATGACTGCACCACCCCTGAAGCCATGCACACCACTGCAGCTGAGCACCTATAGCCTGCTGCAAATCAGAGACCACCACAGTGTTCATATCAAAATATCTGTATTAACATATAAAAGTTAACTATGTACAGTAATATATACAAGGTGGGGGTGAGGGCCACAAACAAGGTGGGTGTGGGTAAGGGGCAGGGGTGGACAAATGGGACAGGAAAGGAGGGGTGTGAGGGTGGGTCCAGGGGGGTAGGGGATATCAGGGGCAGAGGGACTTTCAACGGGAGCCCCGCTCCCTGCTCTGGCTTCTCCGTTGCCTGTGCCTCCTGCGGACTCCAATCTGATCTGTGTGGTGAAGGATCTCCAGGGACGCCCTCGCCACTTGCAGGATCTCCTGCAATGCCTCCCGGATATCGTTAAGTTGGCGGACACCTAGGACAAGGGAGCACAGTCAATAGGTGTGAATGCACAGCCCCATACAGCCCACCCACTGTGCATGGCATATGGCCGTGAGACATGCCTCTGTGATGGTGTGTGACCACCCACAGTGATCGTGTCCACGTGACCTGCCCACCCAGGCGCATACAGCCATGTGGAACGCTGCACACACCCAACGGCCAAGTCACGCACAGCACCACTGTGGCCATTTAGTGACATGGCTATGTGGTGCAAAGGCAGTGACACAGCCATGTACCCGGTGCACGCATGGACCACCATCGACGCACTCCCAGACATGCATTGCCACTGGACAATGCTGACTGTAACAAGTTGCGTGCATGGCAGTGGTGTCAATGGTTGGTGGCCATGCCCCGCTGCCCACCCTGTTACGCAGCATGCAGTAGTAATCATGGAGGTATGGCACTCACCATCATCGGGCCGGTCCCTTGGGTGCTGTGGACCCTCGCCCTGCCTGGCCTCCCTCTCCTCTTCGTTGCACCGCAGCTCACGGGCCAGGCGCCGCTTCTCCGGCCCTGTGGTGCAAACATGGAGAGAGGAACATCAGTACAATCCCGTAGCAAAGCTCCCCTGCCCCCAGGTGTGTGCCCTCCCACCCAGCCAGACCCACTCACCCACCCCACACCCTGATAACACCACCACAGCCAACACCAGACGGTCCCTCCCCCATGTGCTGGACACATACAACCGTGATACCCATATGGAAGATAAAAGTGTGTTGACGTAACACCTACCTGGCTGTGGCACCGTGCCCCTCCTTGCATGTGCCCGCAGGCGGGCTAGCAGGTCTGGCTCCCTCTGCCGCAGGTCCCCATACCTGTGGCGGCACTGCTCAGCTGTCCTCCCCCATCCAGTGGCCTCCTCCAGTGCTGTGGCCACCTCCTCCCACACCTGGCTCCTGGACCTGTCCAGGGGTGCCTCCCCAAACAGTGGTCCATGGTGTGGCTCCACTATGGCCACTAGATTGGCCAGTTCCACCTGTGTCCATTGAGCAGCCCTCCTGTGCACCATTCTCACAGCTCGGTCTGCAAATATGGCGCTCTGCAGCGCAGCTCCCCACATGCAGATGCTGCGCGGTACAGTGCTGCCATTCCCTATCGCGCTGTCACCGAACAGCGCGGTAGTGGTGCACCCATGCTTGACGCATGGTGCCTAGGGGGCAAAGGTCAGGCACAGGGTCAAGGGTCTCTGGCGCATGGACATGCACAGCGCCATTGGAACCCAATGCGTGTAGCGCGATTGGCTGCCTGTGTGCTACCTCCAGTAGCAGCCTACCGCGCTGTTGCCCCAGTGCGCCTATGATGGCCCAGTGCCACAGCGCCACGTAAGTGAACATCGCTATAGTGCCACTGGCACAATGGTGGCCGTGCCCTGCATTGCTTCCTGCGCACAGCACATCAGCAGCATGGCAGACGCCTGCATCAGCAACCCGGGCATGCGCAGTGAGGTGTGTACTATGCATGTCACAGAACTGCGCCCTTGACTCAGCACGTTCAACACAATTGCGCAAAGCGCAACAGCGTGATATTCAGTTGTCATATGAAAAACAGCTAATCAGCCATGCAGTGGCGCAGCACTGCAATTTGCATCCACTTAAAGTTGCGCCACACCTCATTTGCATGGGTTGCGCTATAAAAGTGCAACATTGGGCTGCGGTGGCCATAGTCGGCTACTGCAGTCTGTTGGTGAGTTGCATGCTGTCTGGGAGTGTGGACTGTGGATTTAGGGACATGCATGGGACTGCACAGTCACAGGTAACAACTGTCATTCTTACAGGCTAAAAAATGACCGAGCAAGTTGTGGGAGAGGAGGAACACAGTGGTGGGAGGAGGAGGAGGCCTAATTTTACCAAGGCCGAGACCGAAGCCCTGTTTGAGGCCTACCTGGATCAGGAGCTGCTTCTCAGTGGACGGCGAGGAACACCTCAAGCCTGTGCTGCTGCATGGGAGGAGGTGGCCGTGCTGTGAACCTGCATGGCAGCCACCAGCGCTCCGTGCAGGAGTGCAAGAAGAAGAGGGGCACAGACAGGAGCAGGATAAAGGAGAAGGTGGCTGCCATCCGGGCAGCACGAGCTGCGACAGGTGGGGGACAGCCGGAGGTGGTACATCTGACCCCACAGGAGGAGAGGATTGCTGGAAGCATGCAGCGTTGTGCCATTGAGGGTGTTCCAGGTGGTGGCTTCCAGACGGGTGGTGGCCCATCACTGCATGGTAGGTCACATGCAGTAACGCGACTTTGTTTTCCCTTACAGATCCTGAGCGTCTGCATGGGTCAGCGGTGGTGGGCCTGTCCACTGAGGACAGTCAGCTGGAGATGGAGGAGGGCCCATCCACCTCCACAGGTATACGTGGCTTAGTGCGACAGTGGGCCCGCCTGGCTGTCCACACTGATGTTGTTGTAACAGGTGCAGAGGAAGCGCTGCCCGTGTCCCAGCGTGCCATCGTCCACGGATGCCAGCATGCTGTGACTCGGGCCGGTGCCAAGTCCGCCACCAATGATGATGTCGCTATCGGCATGGGCAGTGACACGTGTGTGCCGCGGGATGGCCACACAGCAGGTAACATTGCGGCCATGGCTGTGGGTGGTGCTGCCGTGGAGGCCTGCATGTCAGCACAGTCCCAGCCTGTGCCTGTCAGCGCCAGTGAGGCAGCACTGGTTTATGTTCAGGACAGTGGGACTGTTGCGGCCACTGCGGCGGCACCACTGAGACCTGGGGAGCAGCAGCCGGGGGGGCAGCATCAGCAGTCGGCCAATGGGCTTGGGGGTACAGGGTCCAGCGGCGGCGTCTGTGCACCGTCTGTGGACATGCCCAGACCTGGTCCTGGTGCGCAGCGCCCACCCTCAAGGGGTGCTGAGCATCAGGGCCACGCACACCCTGAGGGACAGGATGCCAAGGAGGCAGATGACCTCTTGGACGAGCACACCCGCCTACTGCAAGCATCAGTCCAGCAGCAGATGCGGCTTGTGACATCGGTGGATGCAGTGCGTGTGGCTCTGGAGCAGGGAGAGGAGCGTCGCAGCAGAGACACCGCTCTGATCCTGGCAGGGATGGACCAGTTGTGGGAGGATGTGACCACTGCCATTGACAGGCATGCACAGGCATTCACTGCTGTCATGGCCACAATGGGCACACAGTCATGTATCCATGCATCGCGGACACCACGCAGTGCACTGTCCACCCCCCATTCCCGGCGTCGTGCGACACCCTCCATGTCGACACCGGGTTCAGCCGTGGGCATCCCGAGCACACCTGGCGCAGGCATGTTCAGTGTGCTGCAGATCCCTGTGCAAGTACGGTCACGTTCACGCAGTGGAACCCCTGGGGGACCATCGGTGCCACCCCATGAAGCCAGTGGTCGGCCTGTCAGTGCTGGCGGGTCTCAGCGGAGCCGCCCACGCATCCGTGGCGGCTGGGCCACTGTGTCGCGTGACTGACCTGTCTCCCAATGCAACTACTGTCTGATGCTGCCCTGTGTGCATTGTGTCTTTCAGTGGGCAGTGCACGGGTGGGTACCTGGCCCTGCACACAGTCCATCTGCACGCCCTCCCGGCTGCTGTCCGCAGTTGGGTGTGAATGATGATGCCTGCATTCCACTGTACACCAATGTGCAATGGTACTCAGCATCTGACACACGCACATGGACAGGCAGTTGGCGTGGTGGTCTGTGGACATGTGTGTGGCTGGGGTGGCATTCTGGGTCGGTGTGCCTCCTACCCTTTGTGCAAGTTTGGTGCGTTGTGTGTGTGTGTCCGTCCACATGGCATATTAGACCTCACCCATCCCTGGTTGTGTGTGTGGTTCCATGCCCTGCCACTTCCCTTGACGGCATGCACCCTGGTGTGTCCATCGTGTTTGTGGGTTGTGCCTTAGCCACTGTTGGATGCGCATGGCCCCATGACTTACCTGGGTTGGCCGAAGTGCTCCTCCGTGATGGTGTCCCGGTGCAGCTGTGCCAGCCGGAGGTCCCGTTGCCCAAGAGGGGGCTGCCCATCACCATCGTCACCGGCGTCCTCATCGTCCCCACCGCTGTCCCCTTCTTCAACCTGTACTGTTATCCCACATTCATTGGCCATGTTGTGCAGGATGCAACAGGCCAGGAATAGCCCGCAGGCCTTTGAGGGGCTGTACTGTAGGGCACTGCCGGAGGTGTCCAGGCAACGGAAATATGCCTTCAGCATCCCGAACACCCGCTCGATGACATTATGTGTGGTGGTGTGTGCCTCATTGTAGCGTTGCTGCGATGGGGTCGCGGGCCACCGGTAGGGTGTGAGCAGCCAGGGACGGAGTGGGTATCCACTGTCACCTGTGTGTAGAGGGTGGAGGTTAGTTTGGTGATCAGCATCACCTTGCCCCGGGCCATGTAGGCCACTACCCATGTCACCTCTGACCACCCCCCCAGGCCCTATGATTGTCCATGTGGTTTGCATACTCACCCAGTAGGTGGCCAGTGGGGATATCCCACTTTCGAATCGTGGCACAGTGCCAACTGGTGCCAGATGGCATCGTGTGCTCCCCAGGGTGCGTGGCACAGACATTGATTATCGCCCTGGCATCGCACACCACTTGGCAGTTGATGCTGGCATAGCCCTTGTGATTGATGTATGCGGCCCCCTCGGGGTCAGGTGGTGTGCGGATGGCCACATGGGTGCAGTCTATTGCCCCTAGCACGCCAGGCATACGTGCTACCCTGTGGAACTCCTGTATGTTTGCTTTGCGCTCTGCTGGTGTGCTGGGGAAATGGATGTACTCTGCAGCATGTGGCAGCAGTGCGCTGAGGAATTGGGTGAGGTGGCGTGACATGGCCGACTGGGTTATGCCTGCGGTGTCCCCAGTTGGTCTCTGGAAGGTACCCGTGGTGAGCAAGCACATGCAAACTGTCACTTTGGTCTCCACTGACAGGGCATGGCTCCGTCGTGTGGGTGCCTGCATCACATCACTGCACAGCTCACAGAGCCGCCTCAGAATTGCCCAATTCAGGCGGTACCGGCCCACAATCTCGGTATCACTGTACAGCTCGAAGCTGGTGCGGGCTCGGTACTGCCTGTTGGGGGCATACCGCTGATGGGCCCTTCCACGGCCACTCCCCTGCTGCCCGCCTTCTACCCCCCATAACGGCCTCCATCTGGAAGGTGGCACTGGCCATGTCCCTGGCTTGTGTTCACCCCCGCAGCTGTTACTGTATTCCCCTGCTGTCCTCACTGCTACTTCCCTGCACCAGGAACACCTGCCTGTGCTTGCCTCACTGCTGTGTGGTGTACCTCCCCCTTCTGCAATGTCTCCCCACACCTTCCCCTGTGGCTATTGCTTCCAGGTGCCCTTTCCTGTCTGGCCCTGTGTATCCCTGCTGCCCAGTGTGTCCTGCTGTGTTTTGCTCTCATATGTGGCTTCCCTGTAGTGTTCTTGCGCCTCTCCCTTGCTCCCTTTTATTTTGGCTCATTTCCGCTATGGCGCAACTTCCGCTTGCTCCCCTATTGCGCATGGCGCAAGCTGTTGAATATCGCACTGTGCCATTTATGCATGGTTCCTCCCCCTTCAGTTGCGCATGCCTTCATTATCATTGCGCTGTTGCTTAGCTTGAAACAAAAGGTATCCTTTAGAGGGATTACATTCTTAATACAATAACTTGAAAGTGCCATAACACAAAATTGAAAAGGGTATGAGGCACAGAAATGCAATAATTAATCCTTTAAACCAAAAGAAATAGTTTATACTAGAGTTTCAGGCACCTCCCTCATGCTGTCATCATAAAAGGGGCGGAGCTACGGCTGGAGGGCCCTTAGGACAGCATGCAAACAGCAGGGAGGGTCTAGAAGCTCTGTACCAGGAAGTAAAAATTAAAAAAAAAAGTAAACTCCTTAGTTTCACAAAATACATCAAACATTTACAATGTTTAACATACGCCATAAAGATAAATAATTGTATTCATATTTAAGCTTGTTTAAAAGCTGACAGCAAATATTTTTATTTAATTTGTATTTTAATGCAGCTCAGTGCTTCACTCTAGCTACAAGCTGCATTTATAACTAGAAACTGTGCTTATGTGACTAAAATTCCCTGTTCAAATTCATTCAAGGGCTTCAGTGTGTTTATTTTGACAAAAGAAATGTGACTGTTCCAGAATTCAAGCAGACAAATGGTTTATTTAAAGTCTGGCATGAATTATAGCGCTAAAAAACTGCTGAAACCCAAGTCTGAGAGCAACAGGAAGAATTCACCTGCTTCTAAGAAGCCCACTTCTCTACTTGCTTCTTTTTTCTTCTTTTCTAACAGGGGAGCACCAAAACAGCTTAATATGCTGGCATTTGGACATTCAGAGAAACTTGAAAGGAGCAATGGGGACAGCAAGATATCTACATATGGCCAGGATGTAGGTAGGGAAAGTGCAGGACTGAAAAGATAGTAAGAGAAAAGATACATGTATTGTTGCAACAGTTTTTATTTGTTTGAAAGAAGGAAACATCTCTCTAAGTGGTCCAAATACCTAATATCTGTCCTAAAAAGGGAACCAAAGCCAATTCTGATTCTCTCTATAATACTAGAGGTTTACAAAAGTAAAATCTATACTTTAGACAACACAAACCTCTAAAAATAAACAAACAAGAAAAAGATTGGGGGGGGGGGTTACTAAGCCCCTATTACAGTGCGTAAAAATGCCAATGTTGAAAATCTGGAGTGAAAATATTACAAATTCGCGAAGTTATGAGCATGCATGGAAACTGCGCAACGCATGCTTGTAACACAGTCATTTTATGGACTTTCGTCACCAAATTTTCAACATAGGCATTTTAGGACCTCTGCTCATGAACAGTGTCACTGTGATTTTCTTCATATGTCCCGAACACTGATTTCCCACAGCGACCACGCTATTTCTGCGCCTCGAAGTGCGAAACATATTTCGTCAGATTTGAAAAATGACAACTGTGCTGTTCGTATAGAGGTGTGGAAAATGCCAGTGTTGAAAATCTGGAGTGAAAATATTACAGATTCGCGAAGGTATGAGCATGCATGGAAACTTCTTGTAGCGCTCATTGAAACAGTCATTTTAGGATTTTATTCTGGATTTGCAACATAGGCTTTTGAGAACCGCCTCATAAACACTGGCACTGTCGTTTGTTATCGGTCCCAAAAGGTGATACCATGCAGTGACAGCGTAAATCACCTTTTGGGACTGAGTAACGCCATGACAGTGGATGAATTCATGAGGAGGGGTCCCAATAACCCCATGTTGAAAATTTGGTGCCAGAATTCCCTAAAATGCCTGAGAAATGCACCAAAGTTGAAAAAAACATATTTATGCCATTATACAGCTTATCGGCATTTTCTTCAGTTTGCGGTCGACTTTGAAGAGTGCAGATGTGTTCATGGTCCACCGAAGATCATCGCGCTGGGCTCCAGAGGTAGGTATGGGGTGGGGGTGTGTGGGGGAGGCAGGGTGCATAGAGGGTGAGTGCGGGTTGGGGGAGGGGCCACCGAACTACTGAGCTGTGTGAGACTCTGCTCTGCACAGCTCAGTCTTTGAAATATACTGCTGACTGCTTTTATTTCCATTACCAAGAGCCCTGTTAGATATAACAGGCAGAGGGACAATCAGTCCGTGTTTGTGATCTTTTAAATCAGTGTGCTGGGACTTTTGCGGTGCTTTGCACCTTTTATTAAGCCCTATAGTCTGTGTTTGTGTGTTAAATATACTTTGGGACTGCGCTAGTGAGGGGTTAATTTCGGGACCGAGAGCTCCACTTCCGGGTTCAACCCGATATAAATATCTGCCCTGCAGTGAGCAGGGCGAGCTCGGGCAGGGTGTGCGCGCCTTGCGCGTGAAGACGGTGCAAATGATGTGCGTGTTTAGCGTGGAAGCGTGGAAACGTGGCAGCATCCTTATGCCTTTGATCTTAAGAGTGTTTTATCTTTGGACATATTCTTAGTCTCGTCGGTTATCTGGTAGGTTACTTGAATAATCATGTCGTGGTTTGACCCATCTAAAAATTTAGGCATATAACAACGATTGATAATTCAGGTGTTAGAGGGTACTATATGGTATTAGGGCATCAAGCAATGATTAATAATAATTAGCAAAGAGTTTTAGGTGTTTTTGATAATATAATCTGTTTTTCAGTTCGAGTTCAGCACCTTTGGTTTTATTTTTTGATTGTTGGGTTGTTTATCAACATAGGGAAGTCTTGTCTTTTTGACTAAGTTTAGTTTTAGACGTTTATTTACACTGTTTTATTACCCCTGTTTAAGTTCCATTTGTTCATGTGCTAAAACCTAGTTATTTTATTTAATTGTTATAGTAAATTTTGGTTGTTTTATTCATCATAGCAGAAGGCAGCGTTTTCACTATTGTAACTACAACTGGACATACTGGCATAAAATGCATAGCATGCAACATGTTTACCTTATTAACTGGAGACCTTCTTGATCAACCCTACAGACGTAGCAAATGTCTAGAAATTGTGGAATTACACAACATGATTGGGCAATTTAATCTGCGTCTAATTGCACTTGAGAATAGCCAATCAGATATGCATAACCGTTTTAAAGCAACTACTGTTTCCTTAAATCTAGAAGTTGGACAAGGTCCAGATGGCAATACTGATGTTACACCAAGCACCTCCTATACCCCTGAGGTTTCTGTCCTGACAGCTACTAACAGTTCCCAGCCACATACTGAGGGTGTTAGAAAAAGAGCCAGGGAAGATGATTGTTTTATTGATAACAATCAATATGCTGAAGATAGCTGGTTTCTTACTCAGACTACCAGAGTCGCAAAAAAGGGGAGAAAGGCTCAACACTTTAGTATTGAGCAATTCAATAGATTTGATCCTTTATCCTCCCCTGCCTTGAATATTGAAGATGTGACTTCAGACACCCATATTGGCTTAACTGATTACTGTACTCCAGACTTACTACCAGTTAATCATTTGCATACTATTGATACCCCGCTCATAGACTTATCTACTGATCTTACAACTTCTCCCTTGTCTAGTATTCATTGCGATTCTAACATTCCCTTGCAACAACAAATTTATGTTTTGGGCGATTCATTGACAAAACATTTAGATAGGACTATATGCAACCCTGACAAAGCTAATAGAACTAGTTCTAGTTTTAGTGGTTCCAAAATTTCTGATCTCACACAAATGTCTGAGATTATGAAGGATCGTGGCAACAATTCCATCGCACTTATACATGTAGGTGCCAATAACATCTATAGGGATTCTGTCCAATCAATTAAAGAAGACTATGTCGCATTAACTAACAAGCTGGTGGATATGGGTTGCAAAATCTGCATATCTGAAGTTTTACCTATCCCATGTTTTTCATCATTCCTTAACAATAAAATCAAAATTGTCATTGAATGGCTAAGAAAATGGTGCTTACACCAAAACTTGACATGTCTAACGCATTGGGAGGAATTTGAATATCATCCTGAATTGTACTGTTTTGATGGCTTACATTTAAGCAGATGGGGTAATGCTATACTGGGAAAACAATTTTTGACATCTATTAACCATCTTTTAAACTAAACCTAGGGGGTGAGATGGTGGACAGGCTGCCATCTCTAAAATCTCCAGCCAGCAGCACTATGACATGTAAAGAATTACATTTCTTATGCTTTAATGCTACATGTCTTACCCAAAAATTGGATGAATTAAAATGCAGAATTTATAAAAATGATGTTGACATTATTTCAGTAAGTGAAACATGGGGTGATGATAAATCATCGTGGGAAACCATCATACCTGGTTTCACTGCCTGTACTCTTAATAGGCATAATAGAAAGGGTGGAGGAGTGGCACTATTTATAAAAAAACAACGTAACTCTATCGACATTACAAAGAATATTAAAAAACATGACAAACTAACGGAGACAATTTGGGTTAAGCTTAGTCTCTCTACATCAGATGTCCTTATTTTGGGTTCTTGCTACCACCCTCCTAATTCATCAGTCAACATCCTAGATGCAATTTTATCTGAATTAGAACATGCAAAGGCGTTAGGCAAAATTGTATTCTCTGGAGACTTCAATATAGGTACAATTGATTGGCAGAAATTATGTGCTAACATCAGTCAGGGGAATAAGTTAATACATACATGTACCCAGTTGGGACTTAAGCAGAATGTACTTACCCCAACTAGAGGAAATAATATTTTAGATTTGGTTCTTTGTGATGATGATATAATAGTAGAAAACATTGTAGTAAGTGAGCCAATTGGGAATAGTGACCATAACACTATTACATTTAATATCGTACAAACCTATATTTATAATTCCAGTCATACTAACATATATCTGTATTATAAAGCCGATTTAGGTACTGTGAAACACATTATCGGAAACATTAACTGGGACTCCTTATTAACGTAGAAACATAGACTTTGACGGCAGATAAGGACCGCTTGGCCCATCTAGTCTGCCCGTTTCCCTACCTACAGGATAGGCCGCAGATCCTAGTTAACCAACAGCCTATTTCTTCCTACCCCCCACAAGAATTGCCTTATGTCTGTCCTATGCATTCTTGAATTCTCCCACAGTTTTAGACCCCACATAGGCTCTACTCCAGAACTTTACTGGGAAAACTTTAAGAACATCGTCTGTCAACTTAACTATACATTCCATCTAAAATTAAAAATGAGAACTAAAATAAAGTTCCCAAATGGATGAACCAGTCCATCAAAAAATGTATTACATTAAAACGAAAGAAGTACATTAGATATCAAAAAACTAAATCTTCTTCAAATTGGACCTCCTATATATAGATACAAGGAAAATGTAAGATTATGATTAAAAAGGCAAAATCTAACTGGGAGCAAAACATTAGCATCTACTGCTAATAAATCTAATAGCAAGCAGTTTTACTCTTACATTAATTCTTTGAGGAAACCTACATGTCAAGTTGGTCCTATACTAGACAATGACATTTTGATACATGATCCAAAAAAAATGGCTGATCTGTTTAATTAAAATGTTTGCCAAAATCTTTCTGGTACCTCTAAATCAACTTATGACACAGTTTTGTTAGATATTACTAATGTTTGACCTGTTAAATTTTCTACTGACACTATTAAGGATAAGATATTGACACTAAAAGGCAAATGCAGTCCTGGTCCAGACAACATAGCTGGACATTTATTATTTTTACTAGTCGATGTTATTATCACACCCTTAAAACTGATGTTTGATTATTTTCTGGCCATGAATTTTGTTCCACAGGATTGGAGAGAGGCTTATGTTGTCCCTATTCATAAAAAAGGCCAAAAAAATAATTGGGAAAATATAGACCAATAAGTTTAACTTCTTCTATTTGTAAATTATTAGAAGGTTTAATTAAAGACATGATATCCCCTGTCCTTGACTGTTAGATGTTGAGCAACATGGTTTTAAAAAAGACAGAAGCTGTTTAACTAATTTAATCTGCTTCTATGAACAAATTAGTTCTTTACTTGACAAAAACATGCCATGTGACATAATTTATATTGATTTCAGTAAAGCTTTTGACATCATGCCTCATTGGGCTCTAATTACCAAACTTCATAAGTTAAAAATAAACAGTATTGTAGTAAATTGGATAATTAATTGGCTTCAAAATCACTCTCAGCAAGTGTCTATTGATGGGAGCAAATCAGCTAGGGGGTTAGTGACAAACAGGGTACCTCAAGGCTCGGTATTGGGCCCATGCCTGTTTCAGGCATTTATTGCTGATCTTACTTCAGGCTGTTCATCTTTTACCATTAAATATGCAGATGATGCTAAAATAGGTGGCCCCTGTACCTCTGACTACCAGGCAAACACTATCCAAAAAGACCTTGATCACATTACTACATGGGTTAAGAACTGGGGTATGACTTTGAACATCTCTAAATGCAAGGTAATGCATTTGGGTTCAAGTAACTTACAAACCCCCTACTATTTGGGTGGCATACTACTTGACACAACATCAGACGAAAGAGATTTGGGCATTATTATTTCAGACAACTTTTCTTATAATAAACACGTACATAGCATTATTAATAAATCTAATAAAGTTGTATGGTCTATTTTGCGTAATATTAAATCAAGGAAGCATGATGTGCTGCTACCACTATATCGAGCATACGTCAGACCACATTTGAAATATGCTTCCCAGCTTTGGTGTCCATATAAAAAATCTGAAGGCCTTTTAATGGAAACAGTTCAGAGAAAATTTACTAAAAAGGTTTCTGGGCTTTTGAGGGTAGGCTAGACATTCTGAAACTTATGCCCCTATCCACACGTAAGCTCCGTAGTGATCTAATGTTATTATATGACATAATTCAAGACCCTTATCTTTTGTGTGAACTTGGTCTAGAATTTAAAAGCTGTTATCACAATATTAGGGGACATCCTTTACAATTAGTCAGAAAACTTTTTTTGAGATCAAGCCGTAAATATTTTTTCACTATCAGAGTTGTTGGTCCATGGAATAGACTTCTGCTTAATGTCGTCATTAGTGAAACTAAAAGTATTTTCAAAAACAGACTAGATGGCCTTATAAGTAATGGGTATGACCTCTCTTATTATATATTGGATTAGCATAGGAGCATCATGGGCTTCGGCCTTCTCGCTCTTATACTTTCCTTAGTATGAACCTTAGTATAGTAGGAGGGACCATTTTCTGTTTTACAGGTTTAAAAAAAAAAAAAAAAAAAAAACATCGTGGGACTTTTTTTTTTTTTTTTACAGGGACATTTGGCACACTGGGGTGGGCTCCCAGCGTGCCACCTGAGTGTTTTTTTTGGGCTGGACCGTAGCTGACAGAGGATTGGGCACCCCCGTCAGTCAGCACATACCGAGGAGGGAGAGCAGCGAGTTGGGCACCCCCTTGGCACACAACAAATTGGAGGGCATTATGCCGTCGAGTGGAAGCTCCCCATTGGCAAATTGAACTGGGAAGGGGGACTGAAGCCGGCCGAGGATTGCAGGCCCCCCCATCAGCAAAGAAAGACTGTCGAGCGCATGATGCCGAGGGATTGGGCACCTTGGCACACAACAAATGGGGAGGGGTTACAGTATGCCGACGGGAGTGGGCTCTCCATCGGCAAATTAACTGGGTTGGGGACAGCAAGGTACCGCCCTGCAATGATGGGTCAGTCCCTCATTGCAGTGGTGGATTCGTTTCAAGGTGGTGGCATGCTGGCTGAACTAGTGTCAGCAGTAGCGTGCCACCACATTGGGGAAAGTGGGCCAAGCCTCAAAAGGCATTGGGGCCATTGGCCCCCACAGTGCTGCACCTCCAAAACCCCACTTCTCTCCTAAGCTGTGACGAAATGTTTCTTGCACATGCACGCAAGCAGACATAAAAAGTACCAGTGCTCCCTGCCTGTGTACTTAAGAAATCCATATGTCAGCATTGTAATTTAAAAATACGGACTTGTTGGTCATGTTTTGTTTTTCTTGTAGACAATCGGTCTCACCCTGTCCCTCGCTTTGCAGTGCCTCACTCTGTAATTACACCTTTGTACTATTTCTGTTTTAAAAAAGTTTTGACTTAAGTCTTACTGTTTTGTTGTGATCAGCCACTCTTACTGCAGTCCTGGAGAGCATTCGCTACACCATGCTCGATTGCCATGACTGTTGCTCTGTGCACCTCCCTTCATGTAAAGATGCTCCTAATGCACCCAAGAGCTAGCAGTCTAACCTCACAGTAAAATCCGTCACATAACACTTAAATAAAATTAAAAACAATGTCTTATTTTTATAAAGTAATAGTAGCCTACCGACACTAACAAAACAAAAAAAACTTTTATTTTACTAAAGTAATAGTAACCTACCAACACTACAAAATGTAAAGCCAGTATGCTGCGTCACACTAACTACTGGCCACACTATCACCCCCTAGTGACAGACTACCAGCTAAGGACATGTTTTGTTCATAATAAATTAATTTTCAAAATTGAATTATGTTTTTTTATCTTTTAAACTACATATTGGCCAATTTTGCAGCAAAACTCATTATGTTTGCTTGCACGCATGTGCAAGAAACATAGTGCCACCATACGAGGTTTTTGTAGATGTGGCACCCCCACTTCCATTGCCCTGAGAGTTTTTGCAGGCGTGGCCCCACTGCACCAATGAATGTCCCAGCTGTCTATGACAGCAGTTCAGATGCAGTGGCATACGGTTGAAAGCAAACGACTGCTACAGTCAGCGGTGGTAACGTGTAGACAATTTGCATACTGCCGTGCATCAGAAGTATGCAAAATGACCTACACATCATCACCGCTGATTGTAGGGGTGGTTGTATGCATGCCCTGCCCCCATTTGTTGTGTGCCGAGGGGTGTCCAATCCTCGGCTCATGCACACTCCCCCAAGCACACTGTATGTCCAGCGGGGGTGCCCAATCCCTGTCTGCTCCAGTGCTCCCCCAAAAAACAACTTCCAGGTGCCATGCTGGGAGCCCACCCCAGCATGGCATAAGTCCAGCATCCTCATGGTTCCCCCCCAACACTGTATGGCCAATGGGGGTGCCCAATCCCCTGTTGGCTCCACTGCCCCCCAAAAACTTCCAGGTGCCACGCTGGGAGCCCACCCCAGTGTGGCAAATGTCCCATGTAGTCTATGTAAAATTAAAAAAAACCTGTAACAAAAGAATACGGTTCCTTGTTGACTCTCTTGTCCCCCAACCTGTGCCCACCCTCTGCATTTTTTCACACCTCCTTATGAACAGTACAGCTATCATTTTTCACATCCTAGCTGAAATGTGTTTTCCCACTTCCAGAGCAGAATAGCACAGTTACTGTGGGAAATCAGTGTTCGGGACAGATTAAGAAAATCACAGTGGCACTGATCATGAGCAGAGGTCCTAAAATGCCTATGTTGAAAATTTGGTCACAAAAGTCCATAAAATGACTGTGTTATGAGCGTGCATTGCGCAGTTTCTACTCACCCTCGTAACTTCACAGATTTGTAATATTTTCACTCCAGATTTTCACCATTGGCATTTTTCCACACATCCTTATGAACAGTACAGCTGTCATTTTTCACATCCTGGCCGAAATGTTTTTTTGCACTTCCAGCGCAGAATAGCGCAGTCGATGTGGGAAATTAGTGTTTGGGACAGATTAAGAAAATCACAGTAACACTGTGCATGAGTGGAGGTCCCAAAATGCCTATATTAAAAATCTGGTGCAAAACATCCCCCAAATAATTGCATTACAGGTCTGCATTGCGCAGTTTCTATGCATGCTCATGACTTCACCATTTTTTTAATATTTTCGCTCCAGATTTCAACATTACCATTTTTTTACACCTCCTCATGAACAGTACAGCTGTCATTTTTCACATCATGTTGGAAATGTGTTTTCCCACCTGTGGCGCTAAATGGCTCAGTCACTGTGCAAAATCACCTTTCGGCTAACAAACTGATAGAGTCACTGTTCATGCGATGGGGTCACAAAAAGCCCATGTTGAAAACTTAGAGTAAAAATACCAAGACGCGCCCAGAGCCTTAGGGTTTCCGACCATAACGCCCTACTCTGTAGGGTCTGACAGGCGTCCGCCCTACCCTGTAGGGACTGACAGGCGTCAGGGGCGTGACTTGGAATTGTCGACAGTAATGCTCACGTCATTCCAGCCCCACCCTGCAGCCAGTGACAGGCATCAAGGTGACCTTGGACTCTTTGGCCCCAGAGTTCACACCATTCTCCTATACTGCACCCATTTCAGCATATTTCTTTATGGAATGAGGTGAGTGTAAAGCCCGAACACCCCAAGGCACACCTCGACACTTGTCAGTGTCTGCAGGGTAGGGTGAGGTGAGGTGAAATGTCGTGACCATTATGGGTGATGACCCAAAGGCATACCCCAATGCCTGTCCATCTCTGCAGGGTGGGGGTGGAGTTAGCGTCAGTTCAGTACATCACTGCCATTCCTATACTGCATCTAACTCCTGCACTTCCACTGCTAATGCCAGCAAGCAAACATTCGGCATTGACAAGTGCTTGTTTTATAAATGCAGTGAGACACTCTGGTATGTTGCTTATGCTGGGATAAGTGCATTTTCGTGGGCGGTAAGGGACTTGGCTTGCAGCCTTTTGTGTTTTCTACATTCGTAGGCGTGTGTTTATCCGAGCATAATCAACACCTCTTCATGACTTTTTGCTTACACAAAGAAGCCAGGTTTCATTACTTTTTTGCATGTTAATATAATACAGTAGCAAAGCTTTTCAGACTACAGAGTGTTGGACTTCCTAATATTAATGTTGGGCTTCAGCAGATTGTCATCTACCAGCTGAATACCAGCTTTGTTCACTACA
The DNA here is from genome assembly GCA_016271365.2 of Neoceratodus forsteri. Classification (NCBI taxonomy): domain Eukaryota; kingdom Metazoa; phylum Chordata; order Ceratodontiformes; family Ceratodontidae; genus Neoceratodus; species Neoceratodus forsteri. The sequence continues at coordinate 326,220,215 of CM057451.1, read as the reverse complement.
TTTATGAAATTATTTAAATATAGGTTGTTTAATATTGAACATGATAACTTTCTCATTACAGATGATGACTTAATCCAGGACTTTCTGTGGATGGACTGCTGTTGCAAAATTGCAGACAAGGTAAACTGTGTTGACACATAATAAAGTAAACTAGATTATTCCTGTCTCAGAATTAACTCTGTTATCGAAAATTCCAAAATGGAGTGCTTTAGTTTTTATTTACTCATTTCATTCAGTCCATTATTTTTTCTTACTTACTTTAACTCCTATGCACCATGAATGCTGGTGCTTTGGGTCCTCCTTTGGACTGGAGCAGTCCCATTTCACATAAGAGATAAATGCTTTGTTCAGCCCTATTTATTTATTTACTTACTTTTTGTTGACTAGTAAAGGAGGGCCATATGGTATTGCTTATTTTCAACATATTAAGACTGAATGAGACTAATCTGTTGGTTGTATTTTAATGAATGGGGAACATTTTGGACCGAGCAAATTCCCCTACTCTTTTCCAGAAGTGCCATGGGAATTTTTTTTGTTAACTCAGCTTTATTAAGAAAAAATGATAGAAAAATATATCAAGCTCATCTACAGTGTGCAGTTAGAATGTTACGCATCCAGACAAGTGATTCATTTCCCAGGCTATACAGTAACGGACACTGGAATTTCTGTATTGTGACAATCTGACATGTTTGGAAGTTATTTGCTGTTTTGTAGAGTCTTGTACATTGCAACTAACTGAAACTAAACAAAAAAAGTTTATTTTTCTTTTCGCTTTATGTCTGTTGGTGTCTTTCAGTGTCTGTTTCCTCTTCTGATTGTGTGCTTGTGTGAGAAGCGAGATGGGTGAGTGGGGGAGGGGCAGTACAGTGGTTAACTGGAAGGTGGTGGTGTTCAGTCCACGTGTATTACCTTCTTATTTAAGGAATAGTTCAAAAAATGTTCAGCACTCCACATCCACTAAACCAGTAATGTTACACCACACTGAATTTGTGAATTAATAGCTTTATTAAGCTCCTTCAGTCATTACTAGCAAAAGGGCTGAAGTTTTCCACAGCCAGAGCATGGTGCAGTGGATTTGAAGAATGGTGAACATTTTTGATGCTTTTAATGTTACGTTAGGGTAGACAGCCCCCAGTTAAGGCACCCAAAGAATGCCAGCCACTGCGCGCTTTCCTTTGTTTACCTTGTGACAGGGTTAAATAAGGCCCTGTCCCATTTGTTATGCAGAAAGAGTTTAAACGCAGAGGGTCTGTTCTGTCCTCTTCTTTTCTGTCTCGTGTCTGGCTGCACAACAAAATTTTCATGTGAAACCTAGGAACTGATCACTCTGATGGTTTTGCAATTCTCTGCCTCTCGCTATCTCTCTGCCTTTCCTTGCTATTTGTGACTTTTCTTCCCACTTACATATCTGTGGGTATAAAAATATATGTGAATCTTTATGTGGAAATGTCACTGATACTGGGATCCCTTTGTTTGAAAATGTATGTAGTTATGTTGTACTGTTAAAATGATTGCAAAAAACTATTTGGAACTCAAGGTGTTATAATGCTGGCTTGCAGAATCTCTGCAGAGCTGTGAACAAGAGGTCAGTTCTGGGTCGCTATGTTCTGTTTGTTGCACCTGCATCGACACTGACAAGAACATTCTGTAAACTGACAAGAACATTCTGTGAGAAGCAGAACATCTCTTAACGAGGTTCCCAGGCAAAGACTTATAGAAAGAGAAGCAGTGCTTTTGCTAGAGAGACAAGGAGAGTGAGAGACTGAAACCTGGAATTAAGAGATTCTCTCAGAAGGACTCAGTTTTCTCTGTTTGTACTGCCTTTGTAAATAGTTATACTAAATAATTTTTATTTTTTATTTTGCTGTTATTAAGGAAAATAAAACACTACTTGTGAATTTTGAAACTGCTCCCTGTTTTCCTATGCTTCCTGACCTGTGCCTCAGTGACAGATGGTGTTAGTGGTGGGATTTATGCCATGCATACTCTAAGCCAGGAGTTTTGTACGTGGGTAATAGACCTGGTACCAGGGAAGCATAGAAGAAAGGTATGGATTCTGCAGCAGAGAGAAAAAGAGATTCAACATTTAGAGGCACAGAGAAAAGAAGAAATGCAACAACTCGAGAAGCAGAGAAAAGAAGAGATGCAGCGACAGGAGCAGCAAAGAAGAGAAGAGATGCAGCAATACGAGCAGCAAAGAAGAGAAGGAATGCAACAATGGATGGATGCCTTACAAGTTATCAAAGCTGGAGAATCTAGCACTGGTTCAGCAGAGCAACAATTCACAAACAAGTTAAAATACATTAAACTTAAAAAGTTGTCTCCCTTAGATGATAGCGAAGCATACCTGACAGCTTTTGAAAGTGTTGCCACAGCCTGCCAGTGGCCAAAGCAGCACTGGGCAATCAGACTGGTACCTTAGCTGACAGGTAAAGCCCAACTTGCTTATAGCAATATGGGCACTACACAGTAGGAAAATTATGACCTAGTGAAAAGAGAGGTCCTTAAAGGAATTGTGTGATCTTACACTTTGGGCTTCGTAGCCCACTACCCTGGGGTGACGATAGCCCCGCTGTGTAAAAATATATATTCAAACAACATGAAGTCTTGCTATATTTTGACAATTGCAGTATGACCGCAGGTTAGAACTGCTCCAGAAGTGAAATAGTTAACTTTCCATTCAGGCATGGAACTTAAGAGTGCGAGCTCGGTTGAAAACTCTGTTGTGCTTCAAAGGTAAACAGTCAGATTCTTTACTCCGCCTAACTGAACAGTCGCTCCGGAAATTTCTCCTTCTGCTCGGTTCATTTTGTCGGTTTAAAAGTGTTATTTTTCAGTTGTTAGCCAAAATTAAACCGCAACCGGTCGGTTCAAGCTCTGTCTGTTGTAATGTAAGTAATAGATAGGTTTTACATTAGTTTTTCTGTGTGGAACTTGTAATTTGTTATCGGTTCGGTTTGGCGATCAGGTTGTATTAAATCTGCTAGCCCTTTTTAGAGTGTGGTTCCGGTTCTTATTGGTTCTAAAAACGGATTTCATTACGGTTTTCCACGACTCGTGACACGGTTGGGAACCGATAAGGGTGTCTTTGCTGGTGGATTGCCATAAACGGGCAAGTTGGTTAGGCTGGCATTATGTCTGAGAAACCCAAAAGAAAAACCGGACCCACTGGGTTTCAACACTGTAGTGTTTGTGGGGAAGCTTTTGCTAAGGCTGACCCACACACCACATATGTCTATTGTCTGGGGTTTGACCACCTCAATTCAGACTGCCAGATTTGTCACAATTTCCCTGCTGCCACCATAGATAAGAGGTTGGTAGGCTCAGGAAAGGAGGCCAAAGTCCGCTGACCTGGATGGCCAGCCGGAGTGCCCTCTGACCAGAGGCGATACTTCCTCGGGCAAGCGAAGAGCGGTTCTGAGGGCGGTTCCATCAAAAGGGCTAGAAAGTCAGCTAGTTTAGAGCCAAAGTTCTCTCCCAACTGCTGAGGAAATAGCTAAAGCAATTAAAATTGTCCAGTCTCTCTCTCTCCGGTTCCGACCGAACCGACACCTTCTGGTAAGCGTTTGGTTCAGCCGGTTCCACCGGTTCAAGATTATGATTTTGAGGATTTTTATGAACCGGGGGAGGGGGAAGAGGAATATGAGGAGAGTGAATATGGTTTTGAAGATCTGGATGTGCCCATTGATCCGGACATCTCTCCAGATAGACCCCTAGGGGTTTCTCCTCCAAGACTTTCTGAGTCCCCTTCTCATTTCATGTTTTATAAAAAAGTTGCTGAAACTCTCCAGCTCCCTGTTGAGGAAGCTGTTGATGACCAGGAGGAGCCAGACTATGTAGAAATGATGGATATTCCAGAGTCTAGGAGACTGTCTATTCCTTTGCATAAATCTTTTCGGAAACAGACACTAGAAGTTTTAAAAACTCCTCACACTATACCTCCTGTGGATAAAAGGATGGACAAGAGGTGTACCTTATCAGGCTCCGACACTGATTTCCTCACTCAGCAATGCAGCCATGTGGGGGTAGTGCAGGCTGCAGCCTGTGACAAAGCTAATATTCCCTAGCTTCACACCCCTGAGAAGGACTCCAGGAAGATTGATGCTATGGCAAAGAAACAGTACATGGCAGCATCTTTGGGGCTCAGACAAGCAAATTATATGGCTTATGCTGCTAGGTACCAGAAATTCAGATGGGATACTGTGCTGGCCCTAGCAAAACAAGTCCCTGACCAGCTTGCCAGGGAGCTGGAACAGGTGGCTATGGATGATTAAGGCATCCAAGGTGCAATTTCATGCTGCAGTGGACTCTAATGATGTTTCATCAAGAGTCATGGCTACATCTGTGGCACTTCGCAGGATGGCTTGGCTCAGATGTACTACCCTGTCTCAGGACACCCAGTCCAAGGCCATGGATTTTCCTGTTGTGGGAAATTCTCTGTTGGGAGCAAACAGAGAATTACATGAAAAAATGGATGAATATAGGACCACCTATAGGAGTGCACAGGCCAAGGAAAGGCAGCCACTCCTCAAAGGCAGCTTCCTAGAGGCAGGGCAGGCCTTTCATAGGCCTTTACCAAGCCCAAGCTTCCTCCTCCTCTGCCTATGCTCAGAGGGGGTTCTTTAGAGGAAGAGGCAGACGGGGTACAAGCAGGTCTGCTTCTACCCCTCAGCCCAAAGCCCCTGCCAAACAGGCACCCTGATGGGATTGCCAGGGCCGATTCTCCTCTACCTGTAGGGGGCAGGCTGGCTTACTTTGTCCAGGACTGGAAGTCTTTAACATCAGACAAGTGGGTCCTGGAAGTAGTAAGCCAGGGACTGGTTCTCAGTTTCAAAAAATTTCCAAAGCTGAGAACCAGATCTTTCCACCTGCAACTCCATCAGAGGCTCTTGCCTTAGAGGCAGAGGTCTCTACCCTCCTGGCTCTCAGAGCTGTGGAAAGGGTTCCTCCCCTACACCAGGGCAAAGGTTTGTACTCCAGGTACTTCCTTACCCCAAAAAAGACAGGAGAATGGCGGCCCATCCTGGATCTCAGATATTTAAACAAGCACCTTTTAAAGCCAAAGTTCAAAATGGTGACTCTGGGAATTATCATACCCTCTCTAAGGCCAGGGGACTGGCTAGCTTCCCTGGACCTCAAGGATGCCTACTTCCATATTCCCATCAGAGCTCCCATCGAAAGTACCTCAGGTTCGAGCTGCCCTCAGGCCACTACTAGTTCAGAGCAATGCCCTTCGGCCTCACTTCTGCCCCAAGGGTATTTACCAAATGTCTGGCAGTAGCAGTTGCCTACCTAAGAAGGCAAAAGATTGCCATTTTTCCCTTACCTGGACGATTGGCTCATAGTAGGCCAGTCCCCAGACCAGGTCAAATGACATCTCCAGATAACGCAGCAACTGCTTACCTCTCTAGGTTTCCTTCTGAATCTCTCAAAGTCAGTTCTGGAGCCTGTCCAGCTTCTTATCTTCATAGGCGCAGAGCTGAACACACAGGAAGCCAGGGCTTTCCTTCCCTAGACAGGCAAAGACCCTGGTCTCCCTGGCCTCTCATTTACCCTGCAGGTCTTCCGGCCAGCAAGGCACTTTCTGCAGCTCCTAGGGCACATGGCTGCTTCCACAGCGTTGTGCAGGGAGCAAGATTTCAGATGAGGGACATCCAGTTCCATTTGAGAGCCTTTTGGTCTCAAAGAAAGGATCCTCTTACCAAGTTGATCCCAGTAACTCGAACCCTGATCCAAGCCCTACAGTGGTGGCAGGATCAGACCAACCTGAGACAAGGGTTTCTTTTGTCACTCAGTCTCATTCTCTAATCCTTACTACAGATGCGTCCCTCTTGGGCTGGGGGCTCACATGGTGGCCACTACCACCCAGGGTCTGTGGTCTCCCAGGAATCCCTGCTCCACATCAACCTGTTGGAGCTCAGAGGAGTTTTCTAGCACTTCAAGTTTTTCCAAATCTGTTCAGAACAAGAGTATTCAGGTCAGAAAGACAACACCACTACAATGTGGTACATCAACAAAGCAAGGGGCACTCGGTCTCACGGCCTTGTGCACCGAAGCAATGGTTAGTGGTCTCTGGCTTACTCCCTGAACACCTCTCTTCTAGTTCACCTCCCAGGCAAGGACAATGCCCTGGCAGATGCTTTCAGCAAGTTCCCAGGGCCACCACGATGGTCACTGGATTCCCTGGTCTTGGGAGTAGTATTTGCCAGATGGGGCACCCAGCTGAGATCTTTTCAGCCCCAGACAATCACCAACTTCCTCTTTTTGCTGCAGGCCCCAGTGTTGGGCTCTCTCCCGCTGGATGCCTTAGCCCTCAATTGGGAGGGGAAGTTTCTCTATGCCTTTCCCCCCTTTCCTCTCCTGTTCAGAGTGCTAGTCAAAATCAGATCCCAATCCTGCAGGGTCATTCTGATAGCTCTGGATTGGGCCAGACAGCCCTGGTATCCACTCCTGCTGTCCTTAGCAGTCCATCCTCCCCTGTGCCTTCCCAAGAATCACAATCTGTTAACCTGTGCCCAGGGAAGGGTCTGGTACTCGAATCTCAAATCTCTCAATCTCAAGGCTTGGTTCTTGAAGAGTTAGAGTTTGCTGATTTACACCTTTCCCAAGGTGTAATGGATATATTGAAGGCCTCAAGGAAGCCTTCCACCAGGGCTACTTACAATTCCAAATGGAAAAGGTTTTCCATATGGTGCTCGGAAAAGCATATTTCCCCAGTCTCTGCTGATCTACCCAAAGTCCTGGATTATATGGTCCACCTGAATTCTTTGGGGCTGAGACCAGCTACCCTCAAGGTGCACTTGGCAGCTGTGTCTGCTTTTATTTCAGCAGGTAAATCCTCTTCTCTTTCAGCTCATTCCGTATTTTCCAAGTTTTTTAAGGGGTTGTTGCACACAACCTCCATTCAGAGATCCTGCCCTGCCTGGGATCTTAATGTTTGCATTGCTCAGCTTATGCAACCCCTTCGAGCCCTTGTCTTCAGCTGAGCTCAAGTACTTGACTTGGAAAACTATGTTTCTGGTAGCCATCACCTCTGCCAGACGCATAAGTGAATTACAAGCGTTGTCAGTGGAGCAGGAGTTTATCTCTTTCCACAGTGATAAGGTGGTCCTTCGGACTAACAGAAAGTTCCTGCCTAAGGTGGTTTCAGATTTCCACCTTAATCAATCTATTTCTCTTCCAGTGTACTTCACTGACCACTCCTTCTCTGGGGAGAGGAGGCTGCACAGCCTAGATGTGAAGAGAGCCCTAGTTACTACATAGAGCGTGCCAAGGGTCATAGGTTTGACTCCCTCCAACTGTTCCTTACCTATGGCGAAGTTGGGAAGGAAGCCAGCCACTAAAGATCCATTGCCAGGTGGATTGTCTCTTGTATCAATTCTGCTATGAGAAGTTGGGTAAAGTTCCTCCCTCAGGCCTGAGGGCTCACTCTACCAGAGGTACAGCTGCTTCTCTGGCTGCTGCCAGAGACATTCTATTCTAGAAATATGTCAAGCAGCTACCTGGAAAACAGTTCACACTTTTACCAAGCATTACTCCTTGGACATCCAGGCTAGGAGTGATGCTCGGTTTAACTATGGCCTTTGAGGCCTATTTCCTAAGTAGGTTCTGTCCCTCCTCCATGGGGGTACTGCTGTGTAGTCTGCAATTGTCATAATATAGCAAGACTTCATGTTGTTTGAAGAAAAAATTACTCACCTTAGTAATGTTGTTTCTTCTAATGGAGTCTTGCTATATTATGACCTCCCTCCCTCCCTGCCTGCCCCTCTCAGAACCTCTGTTTGGGATGTGGGTGGGCAGTACAGGGTTGGCACTTTTTTGATGCCCACCTTGTTGTTTTCACCTATTTTTTTGGGTGAATTGGTGTTGTGTTTTTGCATTTTTGGGTCTCCTGACTTGAGTCTTTGTTTTAGACCAAAAAATGAGTGTTATGTTAGTAACCAGTTGGCTAGTGTAGGTTTACAGCTTCCACACAGAACCTTAGTGAGTTTTAGCTCGTAAAGATCTGACAGTTTACCTTTGAAGCACAGCAGGCAGAGTTTTCAACCGAGCTCGCGCTCTAAGTTCCATGCCTGCATGGAAAGTTAACTATTTCACCTCCGGAGCAGTTCTAACCTGCGGTCATACTGCAATTGTCATAACATAGCAAGACTCCATTAGAAAAAACAACATTACTAAGGTGAGTAATTTTTTCCTTTTTACTCACGCATCAAACTTTGGGAAGGGATCATAATTTGTTAAAACTGTGAGCTAGCCGATCCCTTCCCACTTCCTAGATAGTCTGCTCCAACCCCGCGCTCCCCCGTTTTGTGACGTGGTACCAAGGAGAGCGTGAGGACGTGCCCCATGCAAGCCTATGGGGCTTATTTTCAGAACCTTTTTTTTTAACACTTTAAGCTACCTTTTGATAAAAAAGACACCGCTCAGCTAATATTAGTTTTCTTCTCTTAAGTCACAGAGGGTCCAACCGGAGGGGGACGGCAAGTAGGGTCTTCGCCCTGGCCTTTGAGGGAACTCCCTGGGGTTCTCGGTTGGGTGCACTGTGGGGTCCCTTCCACAACTTGGCACGGTCCTGTCTGGTCCATTGCTGACTCGGGAGAAAGGGGTGGGGGACTCCTTTGGAGCGCCCTGCGAGAGAACCCATGGGGACTTCCCCCTCTTCTCTCTAACCCCTCTGTATAAGGGTTGTTTCTGGACATGGTCCTCTCCTAATTATAGGTTTCCCCTTGGCTAAGCCCTCAAGTGGCAAGCTTGAGAGGGCCCTGCTCTGGGACTTTCATCCCGAATGCGGATTTAGGGGGAGAAGGCAGCAGACATCGCCATGCTGTATATTCTCCAAGACCATCTAAGCGTAGGGCCAGCCAATCAAAAGACAGGAGGGGGTGTGAACCGAGTGAGAGCTGTTGACTGCTTCAGAATTTTTTCTGCGCTGGAGCACATTAGGAGGCAGTATGGCGCAGTGGGTTAAGGCTCTGAGCTGCAAATCTGGAGACCTGGGTTTGAATCCCACAGCCCCCTAGGTGCATACTGTGTGACCCTGAGCAAGTCACTTACTTCCTCATGCTCCCAGGTTGCACCTGCAAACAAGCTTTCAGCTTAGTGTGTCTCACCTGGTAAAATAATTGGCCAAAAAAAAATATTGCCTCTGAGGTGTCTCCCAGCTTTCCTTGTTGACAGCCTCCTAGTGCTTATCTGGGTAAAGTTTTCCTCATAAATCATTTCCTTTAGTGTGCTGAGTGACAACTTTTTCTTTTTCATTAGTGCTTCACAAATTTTTATTTTTAGCGCGACTGCACTATTTAGACTTTATTTTTACCGCGACTATTTACTTTAAAGCCTAATTTTATTGCGGGTGTTTATTTTCGATGGTTTCCTTCATTTTTGACTAATTTCTTGTGGGAACTGTCGAATTGGGGACAGTTGCCTTGTTTTTTACCTCAGACCTTGCGGGGTTTACTGCGAGGCACCTGCAGTAAATTTCAAATTTGAGCAGTGCCTGGGGGTTTTCTCTTGAGATTGGCAATTACAAGGAAACCTTTTTTTGTTATATTACTGGACCTTGGTATCATCTGTGTCAGGACAGACCGTAAGGGTCCAGCAGCCACCTGTGCGCAGTTGAGTATTACTGGTTTTCTGTTAAGATAGGCACTGGTAATGGACAGAGTTTATTAACTGGGGCAGGACTGGCCGGTGGCATTTTCACAGAAACCTGCACTCAGTTCATAGGTCCAGAACTGGTTTGCTTTGCTTAAATTGGCGAACATAGCAGACAAACCTTTGATAATTATGGCTGAGGATAAATCAAAGGTTCCCGATGAGGGGCCATTCAAAAATACTAATACCAAAAGCAGAGGTGCTGAGGAACCCTCCAGATCCCAGTCAAAAAATAAAGCTTCCAAAGATGAAGTTCCTCACAAATTGAAAAATAATAAGAGTGACGAAAAAAGGAAGCTTGATCAAGCCTCTGACGAAGTGGCTAAAAAGATACTGTGTCAAGACAGATATACTCCCATTGCTCCTGGGAAAGCTAATAGTGAGACAACAGGCAGCTTAAAGCATTCAGAAAAAACAAAGCACTTACAAACCACGCAGGTTCTTCCATCAGTGCATGATACGGAAAAAGATGGGTCCTCAATTTACTGGGGCTGGCAAACACTCTTCCACAGTTCTCTGTTCTGTAGACTGTGAGGGTGACGCAGATGATGATCAATTCTGTGATGCCCCTGCCATGGATTTTGAGGGCCTTGAGCCCCAGGAGTCCCCGGACCCTCGCCTTGGGGATCCCCCGGGTGACCATGAGGATCCTTCCTCTATGTTTTCATTTATACAAAATATGCTGGACACCCTGGACCTCCCTACACAGGAGCCCAACCAGGATGTCAATGAAGATTATAGGGAGATGAAGGATCTTTCATCCTCAAAGACCCTGGTCGTCCCTATCTATAATGCATTTAGAAAAAATACCATGAAGGTACTTCAACACCCCATTTCAGTACTAGGGGTTGATAAGCGGCTTGAGAGAAAATATAAATTGTCTAAAAATGGTACCGAGTTCCTGTCAGCACACCCTAGCCACAAGAGTATAGTGCAACAGGCAGCTTGTGAGAAAGCTGGAGTCTCCTTGTCGCCCTCTCTCTCTGCACAAGGATTCCAAGAAAATTGACTTTATAGCAAAGAAAATGTATGCCACAGCTTCCCTGCTTCTCAGGCTTTTCTTACATGGCATTCACAGCCAAATATCAGAACCCTTTGAAATCTGTCCAGGCTATCGCCCATAGCGGATCAGATTCTATGGTACAGGAGCTGGTGGATACGTCAAAAACTGCCTTGGAAGCTACTATGTACCAATTCCACATGGCAGATGACAATAATGATGCAGCCTCTAGGGCGATGGCCCATGCCATATCTCTGAGACGCTTTGCCTGGCTTAGAACAGCCAGTCTGACCACAGACACTCAGAACAAGGCCATGGATTTTCCCTGTGATCAAAATATGTTGTTTGATTACAGAACCACTGACTACATGAAAAAGGTCGATGAGTACAAGGCCTCCTGGCAGAGCCATTCATCCAAGCTAAACCTGCCACCCCTCAGAGATCCCATCCCTGGGGTGGTGGGGGCACAAGTTTTGTTCCCAAGCCTTACAGTCCCTATCCCCAATCTGACTTTGGCCAGTACAGGGGGTGTTTAAGAGGCAGGGGCAGAAGGGGCCAAAGAAGATCCACCTCTACCCAGCCATCTGCCTCTCAGTCTAAGTCCTGATGTGAGTGTCCAGGTCGCCTTCCCATTTCCGGTTGGAGGCAGACTCTCTCACTATCTTCAGCACTGGTCCCTCATCACGTCGGACAAGTGGGTGCTGGAGATAGTGGAGAAGGGTCTGTCATTACAGTTCAAGCAGCTGCCAGACCTCAAGCATACCCAGGTGTCTAGACCTCTGTCACCATCACAGATACCGCTGTTGGAAATGGAGGTACAAAACCTTTTGGCTTTACAAGCAGTGGAGAGGGTTCCCACCCACGAGAAGGGCAAGGGCCTCTACTCCAGGTATTTTCTGACACAAAAGAAAACTGGGGAGTGGCGACCCATCTTAGATCTCAGATATTTAAACAGACATCTGAAAAAAAACAAATTCATAATGGTCACTCTGTCACTGGTCATACAGTCCTTACAGCAGGGCGACTGGCTAGCCTCCCTCGACTTAGAGGATGCCTACTTCCACATACCCATAAGGAGATCTCACAGGAAGTTTCTCAGGGTCAAACTTCCTTGGGTCACTATCAGTTCACTGCAGTGCCCTTCGGTCTGTTCTCAGCCCCAAGAGTCTTTACCAAGTGTCTCGCAGTGGTAGCAGCACATCTCAGGAGACTTGATGTCGCCTCTACCTCTATCTGGATGACTGGCTTATAGTAGCAAAGTCTCCTTGCCAAGTCAAGGAATCTCTTTCCCTCACAGAAAGCACTCTGGAGTCTCTAGGTTTCCTGGTAAATCTCAAGAAGTCTCACCCAGAACCCACCCAGCTGCTCACCTTCATAGGGTCCCAGCTGGACACTCAGAAGGGATATGCTTTCCTCCCACAGGAAAGAATTCAGAGTTTCCTTTCAGTGGCAGATTCTTTCGCCCAGGGACAGCCAAGACCAGCCAGACATTTCCTCAAACTTCTGGGACATATGGCCTCTATGACTGTAGTAGTTCCAGGGGTCAGGTACAGGATGAGACTCCTGCAAGTCATCCTCAGAGCTCGCTGGTCTCAGAGAAGCAACTTTTCAAAGTTAATACTGGTGTCGGAGCAGTTTCTCCAAAATTTGCTGTGGTGGAAGGACCCGCAAATTTGCAGGCAGAGGTTCTATTTCAAGCTCCTCTTCCCACAAAGGTGATCACCACAGATGCCTCCCTGTTGGGCTGGGGAGCTCATCTAGACTGTGCTTCAGTAGGCGACAACTGGACTCCCGAAGAGTCACAGTTGCACATAAATCTTTTAGAACTCGGAGCAGTCTTACTAGCTCTCAAAGCTTTCGCTCCCAGCATAGAAGGGCAGGCGGTTCAAATTCAAATGGACATCACCACTGCAATGTTCTGCATAAACAAGCAGAGTGGTACCAGATCAGGAATACTCTGTTTGGAAGCTCTGAAGCTCTGGTCTCTAGCATTCTCCCTGGGAGTCAGCCTCTCAGCTATTCACCCCCAGGCAAACTTAATACTCTGGCGGATGCTCTAAGCCACATCAGTCAAGGTCAGTGCGAATGGACACTGAACAAGCAAGTACTAGCCACAGTGTTCAGGCAGTGGGGCACACCAGATGTGGATCTGTTTGCCTCGCCTCTCAATTTTCAGCTTCCTCAGTACTGTTGCAGACCCCCAGTTCCGGGAACACTTCCTCTGGATGCCCTGATCCTGGTCTGGTCAGGGAAGTTCCTATACTCATTTCCTCCCTTTCCCCTGATATTCAAGGTTTTGCTGAAACTCAGGCAGCAGCCTGCATCCATGATCCTAGTGGCTCCGGACTGGCCCAGGCAAGCCTGGTACCCTCTCCTTCTCTCAATGACCTGCAACAGGTCCACTCGCCTGCCTCCAACTCGCTCCCTGCTGACCCTTCCTCAAACGGGAGTGCAGTAGCCAGACGTACACTCTCTTCACCTCAAAGCCTGGTTCTTGAGGAGTTAGAGTTTCCATCCTCTCAGTACTCTGAACAGGTCCTTAAGATACTGAGGATGGCTAAAAACCCGAACACTAAGAAGACTTATGCAGCCAAATGGAAAAGGTTTTCCCTCTGGTGCAGAAGCGAAAAGGTCAAACCCCTATCAGCTTCAGACCCTCAGCTGCTAGACTACCTGGTACACCTACAGGCGTCAGGCTTGAAACCATCTTCACTCAAGCTACACCTGGCGGCAATTTCAGCCTATCTTTCGGTGGGAAATAAAAAATCATTTTTTTAACCATGACATTTTTAAACAGTTTTTCAAAGGCTTCTTGCACCTCCAGCCTCCAACCAGGGAGCCTTTTCCTCCTTGGAGCCTGAACCTTTGCATAGATGGGCTCATAAATCCACCTTTCGAGCCTATGTCCATGGCCCACATCAAGTTTGTAACTTGGAAGACCATCTTCCTGGTAGCCATTATGTCTGCCAGGAGGATTTCAGAGCTACGGGCCCTGTGCATTGAGCCGAATTACATCATCCCTCACAACGATAAAGTTGAGCTCAGGACAAATAGGAAATTTCTGCCAAAGGTGGTTTCAGTGTTTCATTTGAACCAGTCCATTACTCTGCCTGTCTTCTTTACTGAGCCATCCACTCCTGGCGAGCAAGGCTCCACAGCTTGAATGTCAAAAGAGCCATCTTTCATTACCTAGAGCATACTAGACAGTCCAGAGGCTCTTCCACTCAGTTGTTCCTCACCTACGGGGATGTAGGCAGAGGAAGAGCAGCTACCAAGAGAACTATTTCTCATTTTTTGGTCTCTTGTATTAGATTCTGCTATGAGAAAGGTGGTCAGCAACCTCCATTGGGGCTGAGGGCCCATTCCACTAGGGGCACTGCAGCCTTGCTTGCAGCAGCAAGGGACATTCCCCTACTAGATGTCTGCAAAGCAGCTACCTGGAAATCTGTGCACACCTTTGTGAAACACTACAGTTTGGATGTGCAGACCAGATCTGATGCCAAATTTGGCAGGGCAGTTCCGCAGAGCCTCTTTCTTAAGTAGGTTCTCTGCCCTCTTCCCACTTGGTACTGTTTGGTAGTCTGCAGAAAGTTACCGATGCTAAAGGACTCCTGGGGTAAGAAGAAAATATTACTCAACGCAGTAATCTTCTTTCTTCCATGGGGTCCTGTAGCATCAGTAAGCTCCCACCCTTCCTCCTTGGTTCACCTGTCGGAGAAGGGCTCTTACGTCACCTTTTACCAAATTTGGTGTTTGTTATTGATGAGTTTTTACCTCATGTTGCTGTTTCTATTTCCATTTTTGGACATTTGCATGTTTTTTGAATCCTGTAAATTCTTTTTCGAGGCATTTGCCCTCGTTTTTCCTTGAAAAAATTCTGAAGCAGTCAACAGCTGTCACTCAGGTCACACCTCCTCCTGTCTTTTGATTGGCTGGCCCTACACTCACTAAAAAATCTCTTAAAGGCACACTTCCGGGGCAGTTGCACCTAGCCAGCTAAGTGCAAAAAGTTACTGATGTTAAAGGACCCCATGGAAGAAAAAAGATTACTGCGGTGAGTAATTTTTTCATCCTGATGTTTCAGCAGCTGTGGTGACAAGAGCTCAGGCAAGAAAAATCTCAGATGGTGGGGACTCTTTTCCTTTTGCTGATTTTGATTTGGACTTGTTTGAGCACAGCTCCAAGATCCGGAAGTCCCGGAAAGAAAGGCAATGCCTGAAGAAACAGTGGCAACAAAAGACTGATGGATATAAGGAGTTAACATATAAAAATGCTGAAACTAAACTGATCACTGATTGTGATTTTCTTTCAGAACAAGCTAACAATGTTTCTCTCCAGGGTTATTTTAAGCAGCTGGGGGTGAAACCAAAACATGGTAAATCTATGTTTAAAAAATGTAATGGGCTTCTGTACAAAGTTTGGGTTAAACCTCAGACACAGGACCAGATAGAACAATTGGTTATACCACAGAAGTATAGATCTGAGTTGTTACAGGTAGCACATGATAGTCCTATGGCTGGTCACTCGGGGAGGGAGCGCACCCTTGCCAGATTGCTGTACAGATTATACTGGTCTGGAATTCATGAAGATGTTGCTACCTATTGCAGTTCCTGTGCTGAGTGTCAGAAAGTAGCCCTAGTGACCAAAAAAGACAAGGTGCCTCTACCCTTGATAGATGTGTCTTTTGAGAGAATTGCAATGGATGTGGCTGGCCCCTTAGACAAAAGTAAAAAGAGTAATCGATTCATTTTGTTATTGTGTGATTATGCTACTCGATACCCAGAGGCAGTTCCAATGCATACTGTCACAGCCCCAAAAGTGGCAGCAGAGCATGCCAAAATTTTCAGCAGAGTGGGCGTATTGAAAGAGATTATTACTGATCAGGGTAGTAATTTTGGTGCTGCATTACTGAAGGAGCTGTACCGACTATTAAGTATCACTGCCATAAGAACCTCCCCAAATCACCCTCAGACAGATGGTCTTGGTGAGCGTTTTAATCAAACCCTAAAATGTATGTTAAAAAGGTTTGTAAAAGGAGAAGGGAAATATTGGGACTAGTACTTACCTGACCTACTTTTTGCTTACAGAGAAGTGCCACAGGCATCAACAGGTTTTTCACCATTTGAAATGCTGTATGGTAGACAACCTAGAGGGCCACTAAATATAATAAAAGAAACATGGAAAGATAACCCTCATCAGAAACAATCTATTACATCTTATATGTGTACTCTGAGAAAGAAATTGGCAAAATATGTTGAAATCGTCCATAGTAATCAGGAAGAGGCCTTAAACCAGCAGAAGGTGTATTATGACCATGGGACAAAAGAAAATGTTTTTGAGCCAGGTGAAAAGGTCTTGCTACTATTACCCACTGCAGAAAAAAAAATGTTAATGAAGTGGTAAGGGCCTTATAAAGTGCTTAGACGTACTGGCACAGTTAAGTATGAAATTGAAACCCCTGATAAGAAAAATTCCACCAAGATATACAGTACCATGCTAACCTCCTCAAGAAATGGGTTGAAAAAACACCAAAAGCTGCTTTGCTAGTTTTACCAGAAACTGATAAATAAGATATTGATGTAGCTTATGACAGACTGGAACAAACTGTAACTGCTGATGCTGTAAAAGTGAATGTTTCCTTAACCTCCAAACAAACTGCAGAAATTTGTTAACTTGCTAAAAACATTTAACAGTACTTTTACCACAGTGCCAGGCCGAGCAAAAAGGGTCAAGCACGTAGTAGTGACAAGGAATGCTCACCCTGTTAGACAAAAGACATACAGATTAACAGAGCGATTCAGAGCAGATGTGGTTAAGGAAATACAAAAAATGAAAGAATTGGGTATCATAGAAGAGTCGAGAAGTGCTTGGTCATCACCAATGGTGATTGTAAACAAAAAAGAAGGGGGTGTAAGACTCTGCCTTGATTTTAGGAAACTTAATCAAGTGTCAGAACTTGACAGTTATCCTATGTCCAGAATAGGTGATTTGGTGGACAGACTGGAGAGTGCCAAGTATATCAGTACCCTCAATCTCACCAATGGTTACTGGCAAATCCCCCTAGCTAAAGAATCCAGAGACAAAACTGCATTTGCCACTCCTTGACAGTTATCCTATGCCCAGAATAGATGATTTGGTGGACAGACTGAGGAGTGCCAAGTATATCAGTACCTTCAGTCTCACCAAAGGGTTATTGGCAGATACCCCTAGCTAAAGAATCCAGAGACAAAACTGCATTTGCCACTCCTATAAGATTCTATCAGTTCACCACCATGCCATTTGGTTTACATGGCGCACTCGCTACATTCCAGCAGTACATGGATATAATTCAGACAACATGAAGTCTTGCTGTATTCTGACATATGCAGTTAGCCCCAGCACTTGAACTGCCCTGGAGAGGAAAGAGTTAATTTCTATGCCAGGCATAGAGTGTTGAGCTCGAGCACGGTTTTCAAACCTTTGTCTGTGGTGCCTCAGAGTGTAACTGTCAGATTCTTTACTACGCCTAACTGTGAAGTCGCTCCAGAGATTGCTCCTTTGCTTTGGTAAAGTTTCAAAACGCGGTTTTTTTTCAACCGATTCGTTTATTTTTGGTTTTGAGCCTCTGTCTACGGTACAATAAGTAGTGTAGATAGGTAGTGAACTGTGATTTTGTGTTTTCTCCTGTGGAAATTGTACATTTTGGTTCCTTCTCGGTCGGTCCGGTTGGGAACCGACCTTTAAATTTATTTTCTGGGATTTTAGTAGTGGTGTGCCGGTTCCTATCGGTTTAAAAAAAAAACCTTTTTCGGTTTCTTTACACAACCCGTGACACGGTTGGTAACCGATAGGGGTGTATTACCTGACTAAAAGCTGTAAAGGGTAATTTTTCTAGTCTGGCCATGTCTGAGAAACCCAAGAAAAAAAAAAACGGTCCCACTGGGTTTCAACACTGTACATCTGTACATAGTGTGGGGATGCCTTTGCTAAGGCTGACCCCCACCTCATCTGTGTTCATTGTCTGGGGTTTGACCACCTCACAACAGACTGCCAAGTCTGCAAAAATGTTCCTAAGGCCACTCTGGACAAAAGATTGGGTAGGGTAAAGGAAAAGGAGGCCGAGAAGTCCGTTGACCCGGATGGCCAGCCCGGTTCATTTCCGACTGACCCTGAAGAAGTGCCCACTGACCTGGGCAAGATGTCCTCAGGCAAAAGGAGAGTCGACCCTGAGGGGTCAGTTCCGTTAAAAAAATGCTGGTTCGGATTCAGCGTCCCTTACTGCAACCGCTGAAGAAATAGCCAAAGTGATCAGTATCGTGCAATCGCTTTGTCCGGTTCTGTCCGAACCGGCGCGTTGGTTAGGTGCTCGTTTCGGTCGGATCCAACTCCATCCGATTATGATCCGGATGCTTATTATGAATTGGAGTGGGAGAGGGGTGAAGAGTTACCGGATGATGATGGTGACAGTGATTATGAAGGTCTGGATGTGCCCATTGAACCGGACATCTCCCCAGACAGACCCTCCAGTGTCTCCCCTCCAAGGCTTTCTGAGTCTCCATCTCACTTTTTGTTTGACAAAAAGGTGACTGAGACCCTCCAGCTGCCTATGGTTGAAGCTGTTGAGGAGGAAGAAGAGCCTGATTTCATGGAGATGATGGACATCCCAGAGTCCAAGAGGTTGTCTATTCACCTCCATAAATCCCTGAGGAAACAGACACAAAAGATTTTACAGACACCAAATTCTTTACCTCCTGTGGATAAGAGAATGGACAGGAGGTATTTGCTGTCAGGCTCAGTTACGGAGGTTCTGTTCAATCATTGCAGCCATGTTGAGGTAGTGCAGGCTGCAGCCTGTGACAGGGCTAATATACCTTTGGCTTCTCACCCCCTGGATAAAGAGTCCAGGAAAATGGATGCCATGGCCAAGAAACAATACTTGGAATCCTCCTTGGGACTCAGGCAGGCTAATTATATGGCCTAGACAGCCAGATACCAGAAGTCTAGGTGGGATACGGTTCTGGAACTGGCTAAACAGGCTTCCCCCCAGCTAGCTAAAGAGCTGGAGGAGGTGGCTACTGATGGGATTGAGGCATCCAAAGTGCAGTTCCATGCTGCTGTAGACTCTTAACGATGTGGCATCGAGAGTCATGGCTACATCTGTCTCTCTCTCAGGAGATTTGCTTGGCTCAGATGCACTAGCCTTTCTCAGGACACCCAGGCTAAGGCCATGGATTTCCCTGTGGTGGGTAACTTTCTGTTTGGGGAGCAGACAGAGGCTTACATGAAGAAAATGGATGAGTACAGGACCACCTACAGGACTGCACAGGCCAAAGAACGGCAAGCGACTCCTCAAAAGCAGCAGTCTAGGGGCAGGCTGTTTCACAGGCTTTTCTGCCAAGCCCAGGCCTCCTCTCCCTTCCCACAGAGGGGGTTCTTTTGAGTGAGAGGCAGGAGGGGGAAGAGCAGGGATGCATCCTCTTCCCAGTCCAAGGCTGCTGCCAAGCAGACACCCAGATGTGTCAGCCCGGGACGACTCCCCAATTCCAGTAGGAGGCAGGCTAGCTTACTACTTCCAGGCCTGGAAGTCTGTTACTTCAGACAAGTGGGTCCTGGGGGTAGTAAGCCAGGGACTGGGCCCTCAGTTTCAAGAAGTTTCCAAAAATGAGGGTCAGGTCTTTTCCACCTGCAAACATCTGTGAAACCGTTGCTGTAGAAGCAGAGGTTTCCTCTCTGCTGGCTCTCAGAGCCGTGGAGAGAGTTCCTACTCTACTCAGGGGCAAGGGTCTGTACTCCAGATATTTCCTTACCCCAAAGAAGGCAGGGGAGTGGCGACCCATCCTAGACTTAAGGTATTTGAACAAACACATCTTAAAACCAAAGTTCAAAATGGCGACTCTGGGAGTAATTCTCCCCTCATTGAGGCCAGGAGATTGGTTAGCATCCTTGGACCTCAAGGATGCCTTTTTCCACATTCCTATCAGGTGCTCCCACAGAAAGTACCTCAGGTTTGAGCTGCCTTCAGGCCATTATCGGTTCAGAGCCATGCCTTTTGGCCTAACAATGGCTCCAAAAGTGTTTACAAAATGCCTTGCAGTAGTAGTGGCCTTCCTTAGAAGGCAGGGGATATCTCTATTCCCATACCTGGACGACTGGCTCATTGTAGGACAGTCTCCCGACCAGGTCATATCAGCTCTTCAAGTCACTCAAGATTTGCTCAGTTCTCTGGGATTCCTTCTTAATCTGCCAAAGTCAGTTCTCGAACCAGTACAACTCCTCACTTTCATAGGGATAGAGTTTGATGCTGTTCAAGCAAAGGCCTTCCTCCCACTAGCAAGGGTAAAGGCCCTTACAGTTCTTGCTTCCTCATTTCATCCTCTGGTTTCTCGCCCAGCAAGATATTTTCTTCAGCTCCTAGACCACATGGCAGCTTCCACTGCAGTGGTACAAGGAGCCAGGTTTCAAATGAGGGATGTTCAGTTTCACCTAAGGTCTTTTTGGTCTCAGAAAAAAGATTCTCTCATCAAATTGGTTCCAGTGACTCAGACTCTGGTCCAAGCTCTCCAGTGGTGGCTGGAGCAGGACAGTCTCAGACAAGGTGTTCCATTCCTCAGTCAAACTCATTTAGTGGTACTAACCACACATGCTTCTGTCCTGGGCTGGGGAACCCACCTAGGAGCCCTCACAGCACAGGGTGTTTGGTCTCCACAAGAGTCTCTCCTTCATATCAATCTTCTGGAACTCAGGGCAGTATTCCTAGGCCTTCAAGCTTTCTCGGACTCAGTAAGGGACAAGGTGGTTCAGGTCAGGACAGACAACACCACCACCATGTGGTACATCAACACGCAAGAGGCACTCAGTCTACGGCCTTGTGCATGGACGCCATGAAAGTCTGGTCTCTGGCCTACTCCCTGCAGAATTCCCTAATAGCAGTCCACCTCCAAGGGAAGGACAATGTGCTAGCAGATGCTCTGAGCAGAATCTCCCAGGGCCATCACGAATGGACCTTGGATCCTGTCATACTGAAAGTAATTTTCACCACGTGGGGCACTCCAGAGATAGATCTCTTCGCAGCCCCAGACAATCACCAACTTCCCCTCTTCTGCTGCAGACCCCCAGTCCTAGGGACTGTTCCCCTGGATGCCCTGATATTGAACTGGGAAGGCAAGTTCCTTTATGCCTTTCCTCCCTTTTCTGTGTTGTTCAGGGTTCTAGTCAAGGTCAGGTCACAACCCTGCACAGTGATTCTGCTGGCTCCAGACTGGGCCAGACAGCCTTGGTATCCTCTGTTGTTGTCCCTAGCAGTCTCACTTCCCATCTCTTCCCAAAAGACACAATCTCCTAACCTCCTCTCAGGGAAGGATGTGGTACCCCAATCTCCAGTCTCTCGATCTCAAAGCCTGGCTCTTGAAGAGTTAGAATATGCAGGCCTGCATCTTTCTCAGGGAGTTTTGGACATCCTTAAGGTTTCTCAGAAACCCTCTACCAGGAAAACTTATAATTCCAAATGGAAAAGATTCAGCATTTGGTGTTCCCATAAGGATATTCTTCCAGATGCTGCTGGCATTGCTACACTTTTGGATTACGTGGTTCACCTTAATGGCTTAGGCCTTAGGCCAGCCACTTTAAAAGTTCATCTAGCAGCTGTCTCTGCATTCCTGTCAGAAGGGAAGGGCTCTTCTCTGGCATCTCACCCTGTCTTTGGTAAGTTCTTTAAAGGTCTGGTTCATATCAACCCTCCTTTTAGAGAGCCTACTCTGGCTTGGGATCTCAATATCTGCATTGCTCAGCTTATGCAGCCACCCTTTGAACCTCTGGCTTCGGCCGAGCTTAAGTATCTGACCTGGAAAACTGTGATCTTACTTCGAGAGGGCTCTTGCAGTAGGTAATTACATATAGGACTGATGCCGGCAGGCGTCAGGACTCCACGGAAAAATTTCTAGCTAGCAGTGTCTGGCGGAGGACCACCCCCACATCAGGTGACTGACGTCATGCGATGTCAGTATAATGGGGCGGTCCCCCACGGCCGCCTTCCAGTTCTTTCCCGCCGTTAGCTAATGAAAGCGCCTTGCGGTAAAGTTCACTGCTCATCAGTCTGTCGTCGGTACTACTACAGTTGTTTTTTTCTCAATTTATTCGACTTTCAGTCAGTTTTTTCAGTGGTGTATGTTGTCCCCTACACCCTCTGAGCATAAGAATAAGTGTGACTCGTGCGGCGCCAACTCCCGCACAAGGGCGGTCACTCCCAGTGCCTCTTCTGTCTGGGCCCGGATCACCCCATGGAGAAGTGCCAGCATTACTTGAAATTCAACACAGCCTCTCGCAGACGGAGGCAGCAGTCCTGGAGGCCTACATCCTAAAAAAGAAGATGACCTCCATGGAGAAGGAGCTGAAAAAGCTACGTCAGCCCTCAACTTCCCCCGAGGGCCATCGTAAGAAGAAAGATAAGGAAAGCACTGGGACAGGACTCCTCGACTGCGACTTGGCTGGAGTCGCCGTCTTAAAGTGCCGAATTCCCCGTGGGACGCTCCATAGCTCACCCGTCTAACTCGCGCTCGGGCTCTTCGGGTGCCTCCGGGCTAAAGGAGGCCTCCGCTCCCAGTAAGACCGCCGCTGTGCGTCCTACTGGTGTGAGTGGCTCCAATAAGCTGGATGTTGGCTTCTGTGATGCCCGCCCAGAGAAAGCAGCTAATCTGCTCGACCCTTCGGGGCAGCGCACAGCCCCTTTTCCGCCCGACCAGACCGCTCTCCCATTGCGGCCTGCCTTGGGCGATGGTTCCGCCGAGTCGGACAATGGCTCCTCTGCGTCCGCCCGACTCCGCCGATAAGCGAACATCAGTCCTTCCGACGCTTGCACGGTGTCAGAGCCGACACCGGACCCCATACTGTCCGCCATCCCTGGCTCACAGCAGCCCTCGCTGCCATCCAAGGTCCCAGCGTCTCCTCAGCCTGACCCTGGAGATTTTTCTCCTTCTCCGGGCGACGCTGGGGATCCTAGCATGCTCCCGTCTGCTCTCCCTCCTGCTGGGCCGGACGAACTGACGTCGGTTCCTCGGACGCCAGCCCCGACGCCGGTCCTCCTGTCGCCGGGTGACATCCCTCTCCCAGATGCCGCCCCCACACCGGGCCTGCTGCCCGCCGGGCCTCCAGTTCCAGGCCTGCCCGCTGGGCGTCCTCCTGGGCCGTCTGCCCTGGCAGACCCCCGGTTCTTGGGTATTCGATGCCATTGTACCTGGGTCCGCAGTATCCTGAGCCCCAGTACCCGACACCGGCTTATCTGACGCCGCAGTACACGGTATCTCCCTATCCGACGCCAGGTTTCCTGCCGTTGGGTTATGGATATGCGCAGTACGGGTATGCCCAATATCCGTACCCCCCTCCTCCTCCTCCACCGCCCCCTCAGCTGCCAGTGGATTTGAAGGAGACGCTAGCCTCCTAGTCGGCTGAGGCCAAGGCTCAGCTCACCAGGGAGGTGGAGAGTCATCTCCCGATGACGGTTCCGGTTCTGGTACCCATACGTCCTAGACGAGAGACTCCCTTCCCACCTCTGGATACCAGAGGTGAGCCCTCTGGTTCCAGGGCAGGGCAGGATACGCTTCCCCGAGGGCTTCCCAAGGGGTCCGTTCCTCCCCTGCGTTGGGAGGAGGAGTCTTCTTCCTCCTCGGACACCTCGGACGACTCCGATGGTTGTTCCGACCCGGACGATGAGCCCCGCTCTCTGGATAAGCCCAGGCCGAGGACTCCTCCGAAGTCTTCTCCCGAGGATCCTTCTTCCACGGAGTTGCTGTGCAAAATCCAGGAAGTTCATCAGTGGCGCTCCTTGGAGCCAGATCCACAGCGTAAAAAACTCACTGCGCACCTGGAGCTGCCCGAGACCGCTCTGACCCTGATGCCACCCTGGATTGAGCCTGATGCCAACCTTGTTTCCACTATTTGGAAGCAACCATTGGCCATATCCCCTCTTCCTAGGAAGTCGGGTAGGCTATATCAGGCTCCCGAGGGTGTTGACTTTCTTAATTTTCACCCTCGAGCTGATTCGGTCGTGATTAGCGCCACCCACGGCCGGTCAGCTAACCCTAAATAGTTGAGCTCATCGCCACCTGACAAGGAATCCCGCCTTCTGGACCAGTACAGGAAGGAGGTCTTCGCTTCTTCCACTCTGGGTATCAGGGCCCTGAATTATGTTGGTCATATGGGGGATTACCAGAAGGCGATTCTTAGCGAAGTGGAATCTAAGTTGGACTCCCTTCCTGAATCTCAGGTGAAGCAGGAAGTGACTGGTCTTGTCCGCTCTGCACATTCGGCCAGTCAGCACATTCTTCGTGCCACGTACGATGCAGTGGACGCTGCTGGTAGGAGCTCGGCTTTCGCCATGGGGTTGCGGCGTCATTCCTGGCTCCGTGTGTCAGGATTAGTCCTGGAAATGCAGTCTGCTATCTAGGACACGCCTTTCAGGGGATCGGTGCTGTTCGGTGGCGATGTCAAGGACATCATCACCGATCTGCAGGAGAAGGGTACTGCACTGAAGTCTGTGGACTCCATGTAAAACCCCCCTCAGCCACAACGTCGTCCCTTTCGCAGATGTAATTGGCAAAAGACGAAACCTCAGGGAAAGCGGGCCAATAAACGTCGGGCCCCTCTGGCTGCCAAGCCCCCCCCCACCCAAAAAAGCAGCGGGGGCTTCAGTGGCGACGCTGCCTCACACCACCTGACTCCTTTCCTCTCCCACAGCCTCTGGAGTTTCCAGAGGAACCGGTGGGAAGGAGGTTCTCCCTCCATCTTCCGGATTGGGAGAGGATTACTTCAGACACTTGGGTGCTCCAGCTTATCGCAGAAGGACACTCAATAGAGTTTCTTTGGAAACCTCCATGAACCCCCCCCCAGGTCGTCATACTCCCCAGAGCACCTTCTCCTGGTTCAGGAAGAAATCTCCACTCTTCTCTTGAAGGATGCAATAGAGCCCATCCCCCCCCCCGATTCGGGGGATGGGGTACTATTCCCAATTCTTCCTGTTCTCGAAGAAGTCAGGAGATGTGAGGCCGATTCTCGACCTTAGCTCCCTGAACCTGCTCGTGGAGTACAAAAGGTTCAGGATGCTCTCTCTACAGGGTCTCCTGTCCCTCTTTGGCTGTGCACTCTGGATATGCAGGATGCTTACCTGCATATCCCTATTCGCCCTTCCCACCGCAAATACCTATGTTTTGCATTGCAGGGGGACCACTACCAGTTCAAGACCATCCCATTTGGTCTCTCCTCAGTGCCCCGAGTGTTCACCAAATGTCTTTCGGTGGTAGCGGCCTACCTGCGTACCCAGGGGGTACAGGTTTTCCCTTACCTGGACAATTGGCTCCTGGTGGCCTCATCCAGCGAGGAACTCCTGCGCTCCCTTTCCCTTACCCTGCAGATTTTTGCCTACTTGGGTGTTACCATCAACCAGACCAAGTCCCACTTGATCCCGTCCCAGAGGCTCCAGTTTATCAGGGCAATCCTGGACACCACCTCCAGCATGGCTTCCTGCCACTGGACAGGGCAGCCTCACTCCAGGCTCAGGCCAGCCTGTTGTCCAGCTGCAGGCGGGATAGGGCCAGGTCGGTTCTTCGCCTGCTCGGGCTCATGGTGGCTGTGATTCCGACAGTCCCTCGCACTTGGCTCCACATGAGAAATTTTCAGTGGACGCTTCGGTCTCAATGGGATCAGCTGACGGACGATCTAGATCAGCTAGTTCTGGTCTCCACTTCTATGGCTCTGTACTTGCAATGGTGGATGGTTCAGGAGAACCTTTGCCGGGGAGTTCCCTTCTGTCTTTCTCCCCCCTCCTAGACGCTGACCACAGATGTCTCAGGCGAGGGTTGGGCGCCCATCTCGGGTCTCACAGGACCCAGGGCTCCTGGTCCAAGCTCGAGAAATCTCTCCACATCAATGAGCTCGAGCTGCAAGCTGTGCTTTATGCTCTTCAGGCTCTGCATCTGCTTCCCGGGCACTTGGCTATCCAGATGGACAACATGTGTGTGGTCTGGTACATCAACAAGCAGGGAGGAGCTCGTTCTTACCCTCTTTGCAGGGGAGGCAATGCGAGTTTGGGATTGGGCAGTGCAGCACAACCTTCACCTCGTGGCAGTTCACATCCCGGGGGTCGATAACACGTTGGCAGACTATCTCAGTCAGTCGTCTGCTCATGCTTACGAGTGGGAACTAGATCAGGGGGTAGCAGCCGATATCTTCTTACATTGGGGAACACCACAGGTAGACCTGTTCGTATCCATTCATAACGCAAAACTTCCCGACTACCTCTCGCTCGCTCCAGGCGTGGCATTTTGGAGGCGCTCTGTCTCTAGACTGGAAGGAACATTGCGTCTGTGCCCCGATTCCCTTGATTCCAAGGGTCTTACAGAAACTCCGTTCAGAAGGCGCTTGAATGATTCTGATTGCTCCTTTCTGGCCCAGGCAAGTTTGGTTCTCTCTTCTGCAACAGTATTGAGAGGAACCTCCTCTTCCTCTTCCTCTGTTGCAACTTTTGCTGACCCAGGATCAGGGGGACCTTGGTCCGTCCTGGCCTCAGTTCCCTTCAGTTGCACGTGTGGCTCCTGCAGACGTAGCTCAAGCCAGGTTCGGGGCTCCCAGTGGCTGAGATTCTGGTGGAGGCCAGGAAACCCTCCACTAGATCTACCTATGCCATGAAATGGAAACGGTTCACTATCTGAGACGCCTCCAAAGATTTCGAGCCTTTCTCGTGCTCTGTGGGGTGGTTTCTAGATTACTTGCGGCACCTCTTCGATCTGGGTCTCAGTCATTCATCCTTGAAGGTTCACATGGCAGCCATTTCGGCCTACCATGTCCCCATTGCAGACAGGACGTTTGCTCAGCTGGAGGTCTCTAAGACCGTCCTTAGAGGGGTCCTCCACTTGAGACCCCCTATCTGGATTACTGCCCCTCCTGGGGATCTGAATTTTATTCTTGAGAAGTTTACTCTGCCGCTTTTCGAGCTGGCAGCCTCAGCAGACCTGAAGTTCCTCTCATGGAAGACTCTCTTCCTCGTGGCCATTACTTCTGCTTGAAGGATTTCCGAGCTCCAGGCCCTAATGTGCAAAATCCCATATTTGATTTTTTCACAAGGAGCGTATGGCTCTGCGTACCAACCCTAATTTTCTCCCAAAGGTGGTAGCGGAATCTTCGCTGAATCAATCCATAGAGTTACCTATTTTCTTTACGCAGCACTCCAATCAAGGGGAGTACAGTACCTCCTGCATACCCTGGATGATCACCGGATTCTGAGATACTACACCAACAGGACAAAGGATCTCAGAAAGACCGATCAACTGTTTGTCTCTTTTGCTCATGAAAGAGAAGGCCATGCTGTTTCCAAGCAATGCCTGTCTAAATGGTTGGCTTACTGTATCACTTTTTGTTATGACAAGTACAACAAGACCCTGCCGGGTCAGATCAGAGGCCACTCCACCAGAGGGGTCGCTGCCTCTGCGGCTTGTTTCAAGAATGTGTCAGCGGCTAACATTTGTGTAGCCACTACTTGGACTTCTGTCCATACCTTTACGAAACATTACAGCTTGGACATTGCCTTTTGCCATAGAGCAGGCTTCGAGTTGGCTGTTCTGCAAGGTCTCCTTTCCTAAGACCTTCACATCCAGAAGGTCTACTTCTGAGTAGTTTTCCTCCTCCTGTTTGCTTCTCCTTGTTCCAGACTGCTTGGGACTCAGTCCTAGTTGTAATTACCTACTGCAAGAGCCCTCTCGAAGTAAGATAGTATAGTTACATAAGAACTTACCGTAACAGTAGATCTTCGAGAGAGGCTTTTGCAGTAGGTAATACCTTCCCGCCCTCCATTTCCCTAAGCTTTTTCAGCTCCTTTTCCAGGATTGGAAATATCTGCTTCTCTCTCGTCTTTTGGCCTTTGGCAGGAAAGAACTGGAAGGCGGGTGTGGGGGACAGCCTCTTTATACTGACGTCGCATGATGTTGGTCACCTGACATGGGGGCGGTCCCCTGCCAGAGACTGCTAGCTAGAAATTTTTCCGTGGGGTCCTGATGCCTACCGGCATCTGTCCTATATGTGATTACGTACCGCAAGAGCCTCTCTCGAAGATCTATTGTTACAGTAAGTTTTTACGTAACTGTACTTTTCTGGTAGCTACCACTTCTGCCAGGCGAATTAGTGAATTACAGGCCCTGTCAGTTGAACCTGATTTTATCTTATTCCATAGAGATAAGGTGGTCCTCAAAACCAGTAGGAGGTTCTTACCCAAAGTGGTCTCAGATTTTCATCTGAACCAGTCCATGTCTCTTCCTGTGTTTTTCACTGATCATTCTTCTTCAAGAGAAAGAAGATTGCACAGTTTGGATGTTAAAAGGGCACTTAGCTACTACATTTAGCATACTAAGGCACACAGGAATGACTGTTTTCAGTTGTTTCTCACTTATGGTGAAGTGGGAAAAGGTAGGCCTGCTACTAGGAGAACTATTGCCAGATGGATTGTCTCTTGTATACAGTTCTGCTATGCCAAGCTAGGTAAAACAGCCCCCTCAGGCCTGAGAGCTCACTCGACTAGGGGTAAAGTTGCTTCTCTGGCTGCTGCCAGAGATATACCCTTGTTAGAGATCTGCAAAGCAGCCACCTGGAAACGGTCCATACTTTGACCAAGCATTACTCTCTGGATATCCAGGCTAGGAGTGATGCTAGGTTTGGTACAGCAGTACTGTAGAGCCAATTCTCAAAATAGGTCCGGTACCCTCATCCATGGAGGTACTGCTTGGTAGTCTGCATATGTCAGAATACAGCAAGACTTCATGTTGTTTGAAGAAAAAATTACTCACCCTAGTAATTGTGTTTCTTCTAATGGAGTCTTGCTGTATTCTGACCTTCTCCCCGCCTCCCCTCTCAGAACCTAGTTTTGGGATGTGGGCTGGCAGGTACAGTGTTGCACCTGAGGGGTGTACCTTGCACCCCTCCTCTTCAGGGTGAGGTGGTTGTTGTTGTTATGTTTTAACTTAGAGCTATATATTTTGTTTACTACCTGTTTTTTCTCTTGGGTTCTCGACTTGAGTCTTTTGGACCCAAGTTGTTGCCTGTTGGCTTATATGTTTTACAGTTTCCACACTGGAAGTCTAGTTAGTTTGCTCATAAGAATCTGACGGTTACACTCTGAGGCACCACAGGCGGAGGTTTGAAAACCGAGCTCGAGCTCAACATTCTGTGCCTGGCATAGAAATTAACTCTTTCCTCTCCGGGACAGTTCACGTGGTGGGGCTAACTGCATATGTCAGAATACAGCAAGACTCCATTAGAAGAAACACAATTACTAAGGTGAGTAATTTTTTCTTTTATCCCCTCACACTGGTTATTGTGCTGCATACCTGGATGACGTCATGGTGTACATTCTTTTTTTTCCCCCAATTGTTTAACCAGGTGAGACACACTAAGCTGAAAGCTTGTTTACAGGTACAACCTGGGAGCACAGGGAAGTTAAGTGAATTGCTCAGGGTCACACAGTATGCAAGTGGGGGCTGTGGGATTCAAACCCAGGTCTCCAGATTTGCAGCTCAGAGCCTGAAACCATTGCTCTATACTGCCTCCATAAACTGGAAAAGCCACCTGGAACGCCTACGAGCAGTTAATCAGCAGTTATCCAATCAATCAAAAAGGCAGGTCTGACAATGAATCCTACCACGTGTGCATTGGGCATGCAGGAAACCAGATATTTGGGCTGTGTTTTGGGAAATGGAGAAGTCAAGCCAGAGATTTCTAAGACAGAAGTTGTAGCTAACAGCCCTGTCCCCAAAACCAAGAAACATGTCTGGTCATCTTTAGGGCTGGCTGGTTATTATCAGAGATATGTTCCCAGCTTTGCTGAGTTAGCTACTCCTCTCACTGAACTCATAAAGAAACGGTTCCCGAATAATGTGAAATGGACCCCAGAGTGTTATGAGGCTTTTCGGGCTGTTAAGGCTGCATTATGTTCAGCCACTGTTTTAAGAAGCCCAGACTTTGAGAAACAATTTCTGTTACAGACTGATACATCAGAGGTAGGCCTAGGTGCGGTCAGCATATAGATGGGAAGGAGCATCCTATTCTATACATAAGTAGGAAATTGCATGACAGAGAGAAAAGGTACTCCACCATTGAAAAGGAATGTCTTATGGCAAAGTGGACCATGGAGTCCCTCAAGTTTTATTTACTAGGAGCCGACTTTATACTTGTAACAGATCACAATCCTTTCTGTTGGCTTAACCAAATGAAGGATAAACATTCTAGAATCATACGGTGGTACCTGGCACTACAGCCGTTTAAATTTAAAGTCATGCACAAATCTGGGAAAGAGAATGTCAGTGCTGATTTTCTGTCAAGATATGGATCAGGAATTGAGAATTCCAAAGGTTGAAACAATGCGAGTTGAAACATCTCTGTTTGCTAAGCTGCATATGCACTGAGCTGTAAAAGTTATAAGCTAATGTTAGATGGGAATTTAACACAAAAGTTTGGAAACCTGTTTTTGTAAAATAGGTTCCCTCTTAAAGAGGGGGGTATGTGACAGAGTTGAATAATGCCATGTTACATTTGTTATGCAGAAAAAGTTCAAACACAGGAGTCTGTTCTGTCCTGTTCTTTTCTGTCTTTTGTCTGTCTGGTTGCATTACCAAATTTTCATATGAGATCTAGGAACTGATCAATCCAACAGTTTTGCAATTCTCTGCCTCTCGCTATCTCTATGCCTTCCCTTGTTATTTCCGTCTTTTCTTCTCCCTTGCATATATGTGGGTATAAAAATATATGTGACTGTTTATGTGGAAATGTCACTGATACTGGGATCCCTTTGTTTAAAAATGTATATAGTTATTTTGTACTGTTGAAATGATTGCAAAAGCTATTTGGAACTCGGGGTTAATCTGAGATGCTGGCTTGCAAAATCTCTGCAGAGCTGTGAACGAGAGGTCAGTTCTCGGTCACTATGTTCTGTTTGTTGCACCTGCATCGAAACTGACAAGAACAGTCTGTGAGAAGCAGAACATCTCTTAACGAGGTTCCCAGCCAAAGACTTATAAAAAAAGAAGCAATGCTTTTGGTAGAGAGACAAAGAGAGTGAGAGACTGAGAAACTAAAACTTGGAATTATGAGATTCTCTCAGAAGAAGGGCTTAGTTTTCTCTGTTTGTACTGTCTTTGTAAATAGTTATTAAATAATTTTTATCTTTTATTTTGCTGTTATTAAGAAAAATAAAATGCTACTTATAATTTTGAAAGTGCTCCTGGTTTTCTGTACTTCCTGACCTATGCCTCGATGACATACCTCATTTAGGGAACACAAAAGCTTCTTCCTCCGGGGGTTCAGTGGAGAGGGGTTCGGTGGAGAGGGGGTGGGCTAAGTCAACCAGTAGGTATCCCATTGAGCCAGTAATGTTGAGTACTTTACCAAGTCAATATTTAGTTCAGTTGTTATATGTTCCATTGTCTGTACCTTTTTTTAACTTTGTATTTCTCCTCCTTCCCCCACCCTGGAGATGCACTTCTTCTGGAGACTCCTACATGCACCCCTTGACTGGCCTACCTGAATCCCGGAGGTTCCCCAGGTGGAGTGCAGGAGTGTTGCTTACACCCTGACCATCGAGTTTCGTTGTGTTCCCGGTGGTCAGGCAGGCCGTCGCAGTTAGGTCTGGCACTAGAGCTCTGTCTACTCCATGCTCCGCGGTGCTTTTCTGGCTTTCTTGCTGTGCGGTGTGTGCCCTGACATCAAAGCGTTACACGCTGACGTCCACCGCACAGCTACCCAATGGCCTGTCCTGCCAGCTTGCTGTATCTCCGGCCTCTGCCCAGCATAAAACAAGCTGCAGATCTTGTCCATCCCTCCCCCCTGGAGAAGGCGAGCAGTCCCTGGGATGCTCAAGCCTTCTCCCCCGGCTAGCCCTCCAGCGACCCAAGTCCGCTTCCGAAACCCGTGTCACTGGCGTTGCGAGCAGAAATCCAACCACTGCGCCGACGGGCTGGCTGCCATTGTTTGTTCCTTTATCATTCTGGGCCGCCACTCTTCCACCATTGGGGGTGTCCTGGAAAGCCGGTGTGCAGTAATACACTTACAAGCCACAGTACAACGAGGACATGTCAGTTTGTTCTTGTCATTTCATTCTGCAACAATGCGGTGTGGTTTGGGTGTTCCTGGGGGAATTAGTTATGTGGCAGTTTAGAATGTTTGTGAAGTATTTCTTTTTAGGGCTGCATGGGCAGAGCTCTGCAATCTTCTTGCTAGGACTAGGAAAAAAAGCAGCTTGCGAACGAAAGACCTCATGAGGTGACAAGAGTGGCCTCCACCGACTGTGCACTATGGTCCAGTTCACGCTCGCACTACTTTTTTTTATCCTCAACAGTAGTTGACAGCATGCTGCAACCAGTAAAAACTGCTAAACTTCAGTTCAGTTCAACAGTCTTCTAAACTTTCCCATCCCACTGCCAGATCTAAAACTTACAGTTCAATAGTCTTCTAAACTTTCCTGTCCCACTACCACATCTAAAACTTATGGTACCCATAACCCTTCTGTTGCGGAAGTGCGCAGTTTTGCTTTCTTTTTTTAAAACTATTAAAGTTTTAAAAAAAAACATAGAGGTGTCTTCTGTGTTGTCAGTGACGAGAGAGAGAGAGTGAGAGAGACAGTGCCGCAGTGCCCGTTCATCAACCCAGGAATGGAAGTGTCGGTTGCTGCTTGCTAATTCCTGCTTTTCTCTTTCTAGTCTTTCTCTGTCTGTCTCTCTGTCTCTCTCTCTCTCTCTCTTTCTCTGTTTGTGCCCCTGCCCTCCAGCACCCAAGGTACTGGAGAGCAGTGTCCAAATTAGGTAGCCCAGTGTCTGGCATGCACAAGATGTCATCATACTCTGTCTTTGTCTTTTACAATCGGTGACAATATGACCCCATCACTGACAGCTGGACCCTCAGGTGCAGAGTGTAGCCATGCGAGACAGAGACACAGGGCAATCACAGCATCCAGCTGTAGAACTACAGTGTCCATGCCCTGACTCCCCACCCCCATACACAGTGGCCCCCCAACCACCCAGATTTACTTTCCTGGACCTTGCCAGTGCCCCCCACCCACAGCATCATAGACAGTGGCCTGCCACCCATCCACATTTCCATTTCTGTAGCTTGGCGGCGGTGATGTGCCAAAATGCAGGTCCACAAATGTGGGGTTAGGTAGAATCCAGGATCAGGTGGGCTTCTTCAGTTTCCTACTGAAGACCCTACTCTCCGGTTCTGAACAGTTGTGCTGCATACCACTTCAGTAAGTCACAGAGTCAGATAGACAGACAGTGAGAGCGCAAAAGAATATGCAGTACATTTAATTGAATCCAGTGGAAGTTTCACCAATCCTTTAAGTAATTAAAACAGATTCTACGTCTGTTTTAGGTCAGTTTAATGCAAAATGGCAACTCAGTGATTTCAGCTTTTGCTGGAGATCGGGATGTGACCAAGGAAGCTGCCAGCAATGGAGTCCTTCTTCACATGGAGAGAGAAGACAAAGTGCATCTCAAAGTGGAAAGGGGCAACTTAATGGGAGGATGGAAATACTCTACTTTTTCGGGCTTCTTAATCTTTAGGAAAGAACTACTGTTATTATCAGATTTGCGCTAGCATGATAGAGGAGAGAGAGAGAAAGAGATAGAGAAAGAGGATTCAGTTGGTAATAACATCATGAACTTGGCAGAACATGAAAAGGTCCCAAGCAGCTGCATCAGACTTTCTTGCTTTAGCAGACTGATTACCTTCCTGTTATAATACTTGCTTTGAATATTGACATATCCTTGGAACCTGCGCCACTAATTAGTTTTTTTAAAGACCGTGATCTTTCGGATAAACTAATTGCTCGCCGTGAGCAAATTGTACCTGTGATTGTACTGTAGTTTTTATATTTATTGTGGGAATCATTTACCTTTTTTATTTGTTCATTTAGATTTTGTTTACCGGGTAAGTGCACTAGATGGAAACTGCCTATTTTCAGGCACGACCCAGAAGAAATGCAACAGCGTCAGATAACATAGGACAGTGGAGACTTCCGGTGACGTCACCTGCTTAATGGTGGCATAGTCCTTGAGCTCTGTTCCAACTCTCTGAGTCAGTCTATAGCAATCCACCATCTTCTAGATGCCAACCTGAAATCTATCAGAAAAATCATGGACTATATAATGTCCTCCAGGCATTGGGGCAGAGATAATCCACCAAGCGGCACATCTAAATCGCAAAAAACGCAAGTTGGACAACTCGACTCGAACTGCACAGCAGGCTGCTAGTGCAACTCCGGCCTCCACTCCAGCAGCCAGCAATGTGGATGAGCCCAAATGCACAATAACTTCCAAGAAACTATGTACAACCTTGCAGCAAATCAATGAAACTCTTCAGAGATTGGAAACGAAAGTGATAGAGGACTGCAAGGACCTGAATCTGTTAAAACAACGGACGGGCGACATTGAAAAACCTTTATTGGACTACACTGCCACTACAAATGCACACAATACAGCCCTTTAAGACCTCCACTGCAGGGAGCAGCTTCTTGAAAAACTAGAGGACCTCGAGAGTCGCAATAGGAGGAACAACCTCCACATTCACAGGGTTCCCGAGGGCACAGAATCGGGCAAAATGCTCAAATTTATGGAAAGCTTTCTCAAAGAAATTCTGGACTTACCTCCTGACAAAGACTTGGGCATTATTCAAGCTCATAGATCGCTAATCCCTTGCCTGGGGACCCGAAAGTTTGCCCTAGGTCAATCGTAGTGGCATTACTTGCCTTTCGGGTAAAAAAGGAGCTGCTACACCTGGCCTGGGACAAAAAAGAAATTAATTTTGGAGACGTCCGGCTCTGCTTTGATCAAGATTATGCCCCACAGATGGTACAGTGCCACCAACAAGTATTTCATGTGGTGAAAGCTCTCAAGCAGGCCAATCATCAGGCCTTTGTTGAATACCTGGCTAGACTGAAAATCCACACAGCAGATGGGCCCAAGCATTTTTCTGATCTGCTGTAGACTGCAAACTTTTTTTTTTTTGTTAAAGATTTTTTATTAATTTTCCAGCTTTTATACAATACACCAAAGTGCATTCAATGTGTTACATTTAGATAGTAGCATGGGTCTGTACCGTGGTTGCGGTCTGGTAGCGAGTTCAGTTTTAACATCCTGCTCCCCAAGCCTTTGCAGAATTGTTTCCATCAATGGCCTGCATGAATAGCGGCAAGGCCTTCCACGGTGGCTTCACATTGCTAATTGTACCCCCAAGTAGAAGCCTGCTGCTCAGCGGAAGGCTGAGACTTTGAGCTGGTCGGTCCATCCTTTATTTGAGTGCCCCATAGCACTATTTAATACCAAAGTGAGGAATAAAATACTCTATAAAAGGAAATTCTAGTTCAGCTTGTAAATGAATAAAATAATGAAATTCTGGCATTAGATGCAGAGCTGTGAGAAAACACGTCTACTCTGTAGGTGTGCTCCACAGCGCCCCCTGGAATAACCTTTCTTTTGTGTTGTTGCATTCATCAGCATTTTCTCTGGGTACTGTAAATGTACGGTAAGTCAGTAAAATTGTGCCTCTGTTTCTCTACAGTTACAGATTGGAAAGCGTCCATTCAAATCGGTTTGTCAAAGATTACTTCAGATTCTTTAAGCTGGTCTTTGAGAACCACAGTTGTTTCATTCAGGAGCTGTTGCACTTTATTCATTGGGCCTGGGTTTCTGAAAGTGTGTGTATGTGTGTTTGGGGGGTTATAACAGTAACATTGTCCCAAGGACAAAACAAGCATTAAAATCAATCAATTCTGTATTTTACTACCAGCCGCAGTACCATTGTGGTGAACTCATTTTACCTCAGTGGTGTTCTGCCTGGTAAAATACAGGATTGATTGATTTTAATGCTTGCTTTGTCCTTGGGACCCAACTGTGCAGTATATAAAATCAGGGCTGGCAGTATGCCGGAGAAGTTGGAGTAATGAGCTTGGTACATACAGAAAACCTGGGTTTGATTCCCACAACCTCCACTTGCATGCTGTGTGACTGACATGTCGGTTTGGGCTCCTGTACCAAAACCTCTGTGTCAGTTGATCATCCTTCAGATAAGGTCCACAATCTGAGTCCCTGCACCCTGCCAGCCCCCCCGCCAAGCAGGGTCTCTATGAGCACTGCTGCTTTTTATTTTATATGTCACGCGTGTGCAATTTCTGTAACACGTATATAATTGTACTGTCAACTGCAAATTGGGTTCATTATGTACGCATTCCAAATCGTCACCATTGAAAAAGTATCAGCTCAATGGGTGTTCTTTTCAATAGATTCACAGTGATTGATTCTGCTACTTAGGATCCAATATTCAGGCAGGGCATTATGCGCATATGACTTCTGGGTCAGGCAGCAAGGCCTTTATACGTGTGTGTGCCAGTGCCAAGAATCTCAGTTATGTTGACCGCTCTTCCCTTTTGAACACCAGCACACATCCCTCAGCAGCTGGTTCCAGGTGATCACTGGACCTGCTGGTCAGATAGAAAATAGAGATGGGAGGAGAGGGACCACTTTTGGTGATCAGGATGAAGGGGGGAGGGGCGCTGCTAGACACCAGGAAGTACAGAAGTAAGAAACAAATGTCAAAAGAGTGTGGAGTTTGTTACTTAAAACAGTACTGAGAGGAAGGATTTTGTGGGTCTGTGGTGGGGGAGGAGATGTATATATCTAGACAGGGAGGGAGGAAATGCCCGGATTCATGAATACTGATTATGTGCTTCAAGCAAATATGCATAGCCTGTGACATGGGTGTCAGCGATTAAGTGCTTGCAATAACGGCGACTCAATCCCGGCGCATGTCATGGAGGCTACCGACGAGGTAGGGTGACTGGATGGGTGGATCGGCGCATATAGCAAGAGTATGTCACACGCACACGTATGTGTAGGGAGGCACGCTCAGCGTAGGGGTTGGGGGTAGAGTTTTGAGGGGTGGTGCTTTGGTGTGCTGCGAGCTGGCCTGTGGCGTGGTGGGTGGGTTTGCAGCTTGGGTGGGCAGGATGCTGGGTTCGGGTCCGGGCACTGGTGCGTTTTTGTTGTGCCCAGCCCGAATTTTATTTTTAAATGTTTTGCACCCCGACATGCACCCTTTGGAGTTGAGAATCATTAAGTAGGGGTATGTGGGGCACAGCCTGCATGAAGCGTTAAAATTTTTATTTTATTTAGTTTTTGTTGACGGGTAAGTGCACTAGACAAATCCTGCCTATTTTCAGGCCTGCCGACCGGAGATACAGATGTATACCAACTGACCTTGAACCAGATTAAGCTGTTGGTGGTATTTTTTAGTGAATGAGGTAAAAATTTGGCCAGGACAACGGGGAAATTCCCCTACTCTTTTCGATAAGTGCCATGGGATCGTTAACATCCACTGAACTACCACTACCAGGCAGATGGGATCTCGGCTTAACGTCTCATCCGAAAGACGGCACCTCAGAAGTGCAGCACCCCTCTCATGCTGCACTACAGTGTCAGTACTGGGATATTAACCCAAGTGCCAGATGTGGGAACTGAACCCACAGCCCTCTGATCTCCCGGCCTCAGAGGCGAGTGTGCTACCTACTGAGCCACTGACAATGCAAGTCACTGCAAGTGCAAAATACAAGTCCCTGGCACCATTTTGTTGTGCGCCGGAGAGTTAGAGTGCTAAAATAGATTTTCGAAGCTCTGGCTTTGCCATAACTCCGATTGCCTTTCGGCAGTCGCCGTTATGACATGGAACCCAAATATGTGATGCATTCAGCATCCAGTCATGCCATTCTCTATATTCTCTTCTCCATTAGCAATATGGCAGCATAACCCTTGCTATGCAGACACAGAAATGGGATTGAGTGCCCACACAATTAGGAATCAGAATCTTTAAATTTTTAGGATATATGCTTGTCTTAGTTGCAATCCGATGTTATCAGCCCAGTGTCCAAGAAGCTCTGCAGCAGTGGGAGTAACAGTATGAAAGCACAGGTCTTCTTATTTCTGCATTTTATCCTGCTCGTAATGCACACATTTATATTCTGTTGCCAGATAGTTTTTATTACATTTTGCAACTTTGGTTAAAATGAGAAGAGATGTCTTAACATGGATGTAATTTTTTTACCACATCAAGGTCAAGCCTTTACTTGCCGTACTTAACTAATCATGCAAAAAATTACATCAGTAAGCCTAGAACGCATTCAGAGATATGTTTATATATAGAATAAAGTATGGGTCGGGGTGTGAGGGGTCAAAATTAAGTTCTGCAGCCACTAGCCAGCAAGGCTGCTGACTGGGAAAATCCACTAGCGCCACAGACTTTTCCATGGGCTCAGCTGGTGTGTTTATTGAAATGGGCTCTACCATGCTGGTTCGACATCCTTTATGTTAACCGACAACTCGCCGACAGGAATCATGTCGACTGCAAGTTGCGGTCTACATGATTCCTGTGTGTCTCCCCCGGTCCTGTTTTTTTATCGGAGGGGGTTCTGCCCCCTGTCCCCCCTGTCATTACGATTCTCAACTGCAGTCAGAGTTGATTCGGGGTGAGGGTGCAGGACCGGGAGACAGCATGCTCCTACCTCAGGCACACCAACACAGCGACCTCTCGGCGAAGTGTTGATTTTGCTGACAGGTGTGTATTTTGCTGTGTTGCTGTCACCATAAGGGTGGCATACAGTTGAAATATTGCCTTGTCCAGTACAACCCTACAAGGCTAGTTAAAGGATAATCTTACTAGCCCGGCACAAAATCTACCAGCCTTTGGCTAGTGGACTGGTGCTAATTTCGACCCCGGGGTGTGTAACGAAAGGTTTACACACACCCTCAGGGTTATATGCTATGCATAAACCCCTCGAGCTTCGCTCTCTGGGGTTTATGTAGCATCTAACCCCTCAGGTGTGTGTAAACTTTGAGTTTACACACACCCTGACCCATATTTTATTTTAAATAATTGTTGGGTTTCTCATTTGCCTCAGCAATTATATAAAATAAAAAGGTTGCTGTGCTGCCAGTTAGTTTACATCATGGCGCGTGGTCTGCTGTCACTTTTCACTTTTATTTAAAACTTTTTTTTTTCAATATTGTGAGGGGAATAGATCCGGTAAACTGTGTGGTTCATTTAAGTTTATTTATTATTACTTACTGCCAAGTGTCAGTGGCAGTTTTCTCTCTGTGTGCAGTTTGCGGTTTAGGAAGGAGACAGCGGTCAGGAATCGAGGAGCTCAAGCAGGCACATGCGCAGAGTGAGGGGAACCGTGCACGTGTTTGCCACAATAAACACTCCTTTATTACAGTAAGTATCGCCACGATTTCCCTATGGGAAAAAAGAGGAAGCCATTAATTATACTTGCATAATATCTCGTGTTCATCTGGAGCACTTAAAGGGTGATTAGACTAACTACATACAAGAATATGCTGATATATTGGGGTTGAGCAGACACTTCACTGTTAAACCTCAAATTTTGCTCTTTATCTGTTCTAGTCCTCCCAACAACCCTGTCCCCAAATTTGAAATCCTGAGAGGCTTCTCAGCCTCAAAAACTATACATTTTGTTACCAATATTTAAAAACGGCAACTCTGACATCTTCAGCTATAAGGTAAAGGAGACCGGAGCAGCACTGCATCATTTAACCTAATTGGTGCGACTCCACGCTGCAGGATGTGGAACCGCAACAAGCTGGTCAAATGATGCAGCACTGCTCCGGACTCCTTTACCTTATAGCCGAAGACGTCGGTTAATGTTATTAAATGTTGGTAACATAATATATAATTTTTGAGGCTGAAAAGTCTCTCTGGGTTTCTGATTTGGGGACTGAGGTTGTTGGGAGGAGTAGAACACAAACATGTGCGATGTTCGGCACCGGCTCTAACGCTGGCAGCTTGATCTCAGTCATGAACAACACTGCTGGGGCTAGGTAACAGCGCTGTGTGTAGTGATTGCCTGTGTGATCCCCCCAACCCCCACTCTTCCCAGACAGACACTCAAAGCCTATCCTTTTAAGTTTTTTTTTTTTTATTTTTTTTTATTCAGCAGTACTGCAAACTGACATAAAACCGTATGCTCCTTACAACAGTGACAGCATGGTATACCAAAAATTGGGTTTGTATACCAGTTTTCAAGACAGAATACCTAATCTTTGGTAATGGTATTCAGTGTCGAACACCACTTTTTAAAATGAATTTCTAGCCGTGATAAGGATGATCTCTTTCAGTTGAGTGGCAACTATAACAAGAAGGGTCACAGCCGGGTTGGGGGGCTGGTTTTAAGAGGGAGGCCAGTAAGCACGTCTTCAAGGAGAAGGTGATGGTAACTTGGAGTGCCACTGCTGGAAGTAAGATGTCTCATTAAAGACAGTGGACAGCTTCAAGAGAGGCTTGTACAGTATAGGCATAGAGGGAAGAAGTGTATTAAGTAGTCTGTATTGCATTGCACGTTGTGATGCAATCCCGATGCTCAGGCGAATCAATCTTCATAATGGAGTGGAAAAAAATGCAATCCATTTTACAGTGATTTGTTGGTTTGTTTGCTATCTCTGCTACCTCTCCACCTCTCCCACTCATAAAAGCCATAAAAATGTGCATCACTTTCCCTCTTCGTGTCCCTCCTAAAGCTCTGCCCAGATAAAGTGTCTGGCTGCATCCTGCGCTTCGCGAGTCTGATTGAGAAGCTTCACTACACACTGACCTCGTATAGTTGCTGGTGGCACTGAAGACTGAAGGCAA
The DNA here is from genome assembly GCA_016271365.2 of Neoceratodus forsteri. NCBI lineage: Eukaryota > Metazoa > Chordata > Ceratodontiformes > Ceratodontidae > Neoceratodus > Neoceratodus forsteri. Next base: position 326,179,864 of record CM057451.1, on the reverse strand, counting down.
CAGCAAAGAAATAGAAGGTGGGTACACAATCTGATTAAATCTACTGATAAAAGTGTTGCTGTTTTATTTATGTATTTATTTTTTTTGCCGAAGCCACTAACTGTATTCATTGCAAGCCAGTCCTTTACGAGACATTGCACCCCCACCACGGAGCCGTACTCACTGTATGCGGGTTGTCATTGGCGACTACTTCAGGTGGATGCTCATTGCTGTGTACTATAAATCCTGTGCCGGTTTCCCACTTTATCCTGGCTAGCACTGAAGGCATTTGGGACCTTTCATTCCTGTTGGCCGCTGGAGCCCTACTTGTGTGTGGGTTGGAGTCGGTGGTGGACACAGACTGCAGATGGTGGTGTGTTTCCTTGCTGTGACCTCACTAACCCCCAGCACCAAAGCAGACAAAGTATTTCTGCACCCCCCCATCGGTGGAAGAGCTCAGAGGAGTCTAGTGAAGGGGGTGCCCAGACTGAGTCATCATTATGACCCACTTCCTACACAGTTCTGAAGGTCTTCTGATTGTTTTGCTTTTATTGGGTTGGGGTTGGGCTGCTCACTGAGACAAAGAAACTTTGGGCCATGTGACATGGGGGGGTGGGATTTTGGCACAAGTGTACCCTGCCGTCCAGTTCTTTTCATCAGGGTCAAGTCTGTAAACTCAGACTAAGTTTTATTAACTCTGTGCCCTGCCACCTGGGAGCGGGGATTTTTGGCACGCTTGTACCACCTAACCAGTTCATTGATTTTTATCAGGGGCAAGTTGGCTGTTCACTGAGACCAAGTCCAGTAGCAGCGGGCCCAACCACCAGGAGGAGGGGGATTTTTGCATACTATATCTACCATGCCAACCAGTTACAATGTGTTGTATTTTTGGGGTCAGCAGGCAGGCTGGTAATTATAACTCTCATAGTTGAGTAACTCTGGGCCTGGCCCAGTCACCTGGGGAGGGGGAGTTTCCATAAATGTCTAACTGCTTAGGGGATGGCAGAGATTTGGGTTGTATGCTTTGTTGGGGGTAGCTTAGAGAAGCATGATTTTGTGGAGCCCTGTGTTCTGATCATGTTTCATTTTCACCTTACATGTGCTTTTGTCACTTCTGCAGTAGAGACTACCTCTGTAGGACATTCATTATTGACTCCAATGTTGCCCATAGGTAAGTTTTTTTTTTTTAATACGCTATTAAAACATTGACTTGTTGAAGTCATTTAGATGCAATCAGGAATAAGTATTATTTTTTAATTACAGGGAACTAACTGCCAGTGGTGTTTGAGCAGCTGACTGATATGTACTGTGGATGTGTGACTTTCAGACCCTGAAGGTACGTTACATTTATTTTAGGGCAATGGGGTAGAGGAGAAAAGTAGCAGGGAAGAGGCTGGCAGTTACAGGCCTCTTCCAGAAACAAAGCTGAACCACAACTGATGGAGCAAGGTGCTCCTATGGGGCTGGTAAGCCCTGATTTCACAATCCATTCCCAAACATAGGAGCATTCTATATTAGTGAGCACAAAAGAACTTGATTAATTTGAGTAGCTGAAATTCTACTTTAAGCTTTCATAGAAAGTAATTCAACAAGTCCAAACAAAAACATCACGATCACTAAGAAGCAGTAGCACCTCAGGAGGGCTCCTGACGAAGCCTGTAAAGGTGAAGCGGCACCGCTGAGATGCTTCTGCTTCCTGGTGATGTGATTGTTTTTTTTTTGGGGGGGGGGTAGGCTTGTGAATTTCTATTAAAGCTTAAAATTGAATTTCAATTGATCCATTCCTTTTGTGCTCACTTGTGTGGAGTGCTCCTCTGTTTTGGGACAGACAGTTATGGGCCCCACAGCCTGACATCAGTGGTATGTAAAATAAAGGCACTTAGGAAGGCATTGCAGCATGGATTCACTGGGGAAGGTCATGGGCAAGGAAATCTGATAGCTTTCTTGACTGGGTGACCAAGGAATTAGATAGGGGAGCACTGGATGTCACCAGACATCTCCACCGCTTCACCCTGATCCTATCCAACGCTTCGCCCAGATGTTATTCTTTGGTAACACCCAGTTAGAGTAATCTGTCAGAGTGCTTTGCATGATCTTCCCGTGGCCTACGTTGAGTTCAGTAAGATTTTCAACATCATTCCACATAGCGCAGATGCAAGTTGGGTAAATAGAGGTCGTCACTAATGTGTTAACCTGTGTAAGAATTGGTTGGGGGGATAGAAAACAGAGGGTAGTTCCATAAACACAGTTTATTCTGAGGAAGGAAAGGTGACCAGTGGGGTACCTCAGGGTTCATTGCTGGAACTGAGCCTCTGTAATGCCTTTATAGATAAGGGATGGTCATCTTTGCGGATGACACCAAGATGTGCCACGAAGCAGGAATGTAGCATCCTGAGTAGCATCTGCAGGGCATCAGCAGGAAGTACAGCATGAGAAATGTGGTTGTGAATCAAAAAGGGTTGCCTAGAGCATATAAACTAAAGAGGCTTAGCGGCAAAGGGAGCACTGTGGTGGTAGGGGACTTTAATTTACCAGGGGTGGATAGGAGCATCCTGGCTACCTCATGTGCCAGGGAGCTGATCCTTCCGGAAGCCTTCCAGGACAGCTTGCTGACAGAGGGTGGCAGAACCAACTAAGGAGGGGAACATCCTGGACCTGGTGCTAGAGGATAGGTTGCAAGTCCAGGATGTTGGAGTAGAGTAGAGGTGAGGAACCCCTGGCGGAAAGTGACCACCGCACAGTGTGGTTCTCAATCAAGGTAGACACTACAATGACAAACATCCTAGATTAAGGATCAGATTGCTAAGATCAAGAATGGCAGTGGGTGAGTAGAAATTGGGGCAGAGCAGGCAGAAGTACTCAACGAGTACTTCATAGGTATCATAGGTATTTTCAAGCTTTTGAACTTACGTCCTTAATGCTTGCCCTTTTTTTTTTTTTTATTTCACCTCGTGAATTTGGTTGTAAACTTTAAATCACCCTTTTTTTTTGACTAACATATATTCATCTAGTTTGTCTTTGAAGGCCTACATGTTTGTACTGCTCACTACCTCAAGTGGTAGTGCATTCCATATTGCAACTATTCTCTGGCTAAACCAATATTTTCTAGGAAGTGTTTTCCATTTTTGCGCTACTAACTGAAAAGGGTGTCTCCTTGGTTCATGTCTTGATTTTCTTAAATTCACCCCTAACTCCTCCCTAAATTTACTTTCCTGGATTGCCCTGAACAGTAGGCACATATATCCCCTGGTTCTTCTAAACTCCCGGGTATACAGTCCCAACTTCTGGAGTCTCTCCTGGTAGGACATCTCTCTAAGTCCTTCCACTGCCTTAGTTGCTCTATGCTGTATCCCCTCCAACTTACAGATATCTTCCTTTTTGTATGGAGCCCATACTTGGGAGAGTATTCCAGATTTGGTCTTACAAGGGGCATAATTCTCCAATTGTTTGTTTAACCAGGTGAGACACACTAAGCTGAAAACTTGTTTACAGGTGCAACCTGGGAGCACAGGGAAGTTAAGTGACTTGCTCAGGGTCACACAATATGCAAGTGGGGACTGTGGGATTCAAACCCAGGTCTCCAGATTTGCAGCTCGGAGCCTTAAACCACTGCGCTATACTGCCTCCCAAATAATTATTTTCCTGTCTCTACTTGTTATGTGTCTTAATATACAATTTAACATCTGATTACTTTTTTTAACCATTTTATTGCAGTGTGTACTGAATTTTAAATCTGCACTGATTGTAACTCCTAAATCTCTTTCTTCAACTGTTCCCCTTAATTCAGTATTTCCAATGTTGTATGTATGTCCTGTATTGTATTTTCCCCATGTGCATGACTGTGCATTTGGCACTATTGAGTTCCAGTTAGCTCATTTTTGTCCAAATATTGATACTGTCTACGGCATTTTGTATATTAGTAATGTTTTCTTTAGTATTGACAATGGCCCCAATCCTACAGTCATCTGCAAACTTAGTTACCCAAATATCCGTGTTGTCTATTTTTAACAATGTAGTACAAATATTGAAGATGCATGGACCCAAGACGGAGCCCTGAGGTACCCCCACTAGCACTCTCACCCAATTTGACATGTCTCCTTGTATTATCACCTGCTGTTTCCTCTCAGTTAACCATGCTTTGATCCAATTTATTATATTACTGTTTAATTCAAATTTTGTTAGTGTATTTATGAGTTCTAGATGAGGAAGCTTATCGAAGGCTTTCAAAAAGTCCAAAAATATCATGTCCACTGAGTCTCCATTGTCCAATGTTTTACTCACTTTTTCATAGAAGACCAAGAGATTTGTCTGACATGATCTAGCCTTCCCAAACCCATGTTGCACTGGATCCTGTAGGTCATTTTGTTCCAAATCCTCCATTATATGTTCTTTTAAAATTTTTCTGTTTGGTAATTTGCCAAGGAGAGGGATAGGCCCATACCTAATGGGAAGGGCGGTGTGGGAATAGGGGAGAGGAGATCACAGATGGGGAAATCACAGAGGGACGGGTGTTGGAGGGTCTCAAGTCTCTGAGGTTGATAAGGCACCTAGACCGGATAGAGTTCATCCTAGAGTACTGTGAGAGTTGGCAGCAGTCCTTGCAGGGCCATTGGCGGACCTGTTTAACACCTCTCTGGAAACTAGATGCGTATCCAGGGACTGGAGGGTGGCTCATGTGGTGACCTTCCATAAAAGTGGGCCCAAGGATGAACTGGGAAACTATAGACCAGTCAGCCTAACCTCAATTGTGGGAAAGCTAATGGAGACTATCCTCAAGGAAAGGCTGGTAACATTTCTGGAGGATAATGAATACCAGGACAGCAGACAGCATGGGTTTGTCTCTGGCAGATACTGCCAGATGAGCCTGGTGGACTTTTTTGATTGGGTGATGCGGACACTGGACAAGGGTCATGCAGTGGATGTGCTATACCTGGACTTCAGCAAGGCTTTTGATTCAGTGCCACGTGGTAGGCTGACCAGCAAACTGAACAACCTTGGAGCGGGGAGGAAACTGGTTAGATGGTCAGGATCTGGTTGCAGGCTAGACTGCAGAGGGTAGTAGTCAGGGTGAGGTATCTGAGCTCTGGGTGGTATCAGGTGTATACAGACCCCCCATCTCGGGGAGGCAATGGATGAGGAAATGATAGAAGGCATCCTGAGAATGGCAGAAAAAGAGGAGATACTGTTGATGCGGGGGACTGAATATGCCAGATGTTGACTGGAGCACCTTCTCTGCAGCCACATCCAAGAGTAGGGTTATTCTCGATGCCCTACAGGGGCCATGCCTCAGACAGTTAGTGTTGGAATCAACTCGGGAGGGTGCATTCTTAGACCTGGTACTCTCAAATGGGGACAGAGAATGGATCTCAAATTTAGAAGTGGGTAGCCATCTGGGAACAAGCGATTATCAAACTGTGTGGTTTCTGATAAACACAGCTGTAGAGTCAAGCCATACAAAAGCGAGGGTATTAGACTTTAGAAGGTTGGGAAAAATGGGTGTGCACCTTAGGAAAGCACTAGCAAATGAGGAAAGGGGGGATGGATGAACAATGGGGAAAAATCAGCTGTCATCAAAGAGGCAACAAGCCTTTTTTGTGAAGCAAATAAAACAAAACAACATGAAGAGAAAAAAACACTATGGTCGCAGAGGAGGTGGCAGGGAAGGTTACGGTGAAAGACAGCATTCAGGAAGTATAAGGAAACAAAGGAGAAGGACAGAGAACTGTACCAGTTAAAGCAGAAGGAAGCAGGAAAGGTGATCAGAAAAGCAAAGGCCCAAACTGAGAAAAAGAAAGCCAACTCGGTTAAGGAGGGGGATAAAACCATTTATATTTACATTAGGGAGTGAAGAAAGACCTAGGGAGGGATAGTGACACTTAATAAAGGGGAGGGGTGGGCAAAGGGTGACAGTGAAAAGGCAGGGATACTGAACGGAGGGAGGTTCCTAAACCAAATAGATGGCTAGGAGGGTTGATACTAGTCCATTTGCAGAAGAAAGGGTCCTGAAAGAACTCCTAAAACTGAAGGTGGACAAAGCAGGGGGCCTGAGGGGATTCATCCCAGAATTCTAAAAGAACTAAGGGGAGAACTATTGACACCACTGACTACGGTTTTTAACAAATCGTTGGAGGATGGTGAGGTATCCAGGACTGGAGGAAGGCAGATGTGATTCCCCTTCACAAAAGTGGGAGCCAGGCAGAGTTAGGAAACTACAGACCTGTTTCACCTCAGTGATAGGAAAAATGGTGAAATCATTTCTGAAAGCGAGACTTTTTTTTCCTTTGGTGACCAGGTAAGGTCCACTACACACAACTGGCTGTTTTCAGAGGTGACCCAAGACCACTGGGGTGGTTAAGTGTCTTGCTCAGAGTTACACAGTATGCAAGTGGAGGTTGTGGGAATCAAACCCAGGTCTGCAGAATGTACCAAGCTTATTCACAGCTTGTTACTCTAACCTCTAGGCTATACTGCCAGCCCCAGATTTGTTGAGTACCTAGAGGCCAGCGGGGCACAGGACCCATGGCAGAATGGATTCACAGCGGGAAGGTCATGTCAGACAAATCTAATAGATATCTTTGACTGGGTAACCAAAGTAGTAGACCAGGGAGGAGTTGTGGTCTGAACATGGTCTAGCTAGACTTTAGCCAGGCATTTGACACAGTACCGCACAAAAGATAATAAACAAGTTAGCCACCCTGGGAGTGGTAGCCTGGGTACAAAATTGACTGGACAACAGGACACAAGGGTAATAGTAAACAGAGTCCACTGAAGAAAGAGGGTTACTAGCGAGGTACTGAAGGGTTCAGTGCTGGGGCAAGTCCTCTTTAATGTCTTTATCAGTGACACTGCAGAGGGACTGGAAGGAAAAGTATGCCTCTTTGCAGTCTACACAAAGATCTGCAACAGGGTTGATGCAGAAGGGGGGGGTGGAAAGGATGAGAAGGGACTTGGCAAGGTTGGAGGAATGGTCAAAAGTATGTCAGCTTAGATTCAATACAAAGAAGTGCAAAGTAATGTACCTGGGATTGAGCATGAAAACCCAGGGGAACAATACACATGGGGGGGGGTACTAAGAAAAACAACAAAAATGGAAAGGGACCTGGGTGTATTCCTTTCAGATGACCTAAAGGCAGGAAAGCAATGTGAGAAGGCAGTAAGGATGGCGGGGGATACTGGGATGCATAGGGAGAGGCATCACCAGTAGAAAACAGGAAGTTGTTATACCTTGTACAGAGAGTTGGTGAGACCCCATCTGGAGTAATGTGTGCATTTCAGGATACCCCATCTCTGCAAGGACAGACAGGATGGAGGCTGTCCAGAGGAGGGTAATTAAAATGGTGCAGGGTCTGCACCAGAAGCCATATGAAGAGAGACTAAAGGAGCTTAATATAGAAACATAGAAATTGTTGGCAGATAAGGACCGTAAGGTCCATCCAGTCTGCCCTTAGGCACTATACATGTCTGCATCCACTCACCCTAAGTGGTCAGTGGCTTTTCATCACTCCCTTCCTGCCCAAGGTTTCCCTGTGCTTGTCCCAGGCATGTTTAAACTCCTCCACTGTGCTTGCCCCTACCACTTCTTGTGGCAGACTGTTCCAAGTGTTCACCACCCTCTCAGTGTAGAAAAACTTCCTCACATTACCTCTTAATCTCCTTCCCCTCCAATTTCATGTCATGCCCCCTTATTCTGGTATCTTTTCTACATTGGAAAAGATCTCCCAACAGCACCTTGTTTATGCCTTTGAGGTACTTAAAAGTTTCTATCATGTCGCCCCTTTCTCTCCTCCAGTGATACATATTGAGGTCTCTTAGTCTCTCCTCATATGTTTTGTGGTGTAAACCATACACCATCTTTGTCACCCTTCTCTGGACAGTCTCCACAATGTTTATGTCCTTACGCATGTGTGGTTTCCAGTACTGCACACAGTACTCCAGGTAAGGCCATACTAGTGCTTTATACAATGGCATCACCACTCCCTGCCTCCTACTAGTAATACCTCTGCCTGTGCACCCCAGCATGCCACTGAGCCTCCCTGCAGCCTTTGCACACTGCTTTGATACCTTCAGGTCATCAGATATGATAACCCCTAGGTCCCTCTCCTCTTTGGTGATGGTCAGCACCCCCCCCATCCTGTAGGTCTCCCCAGGGTTCCCCCTACCCAGGTGCATTATCTTGCACTTTTTTTGCACTGAACCTCAGTTGCCACACCTCCAACTATCTTTCAAGCTTCTCCAGGTCCCTCTTCATTATCTGCACCCCTTCTGGAGTATCCACCCTGTTGCAGATCTCGGTGTCATCTGCAAATAGGCAGACCTTTCCTTCTAGCCCCTCTGCAATTTCAGTAATGAAGACATTGAACAGGACTGGTCCCAGTACTGATTCTTGTGGCATTCTGCTGGTCACCCCCCTCTCTCTCTCCAGATTGGATCCCATTCACCGCCACCCTGTGCATTCTGTCTGTCATTCTGTTTCTAACCCACTGTATCACCTTATGCCCCGTGCACAGACAACTCCTGTTGTTAACCAGCCTTTGTGTGGGACAGTATCGAAGGCTTTGCTGATATCCGGGTAGGCGATGTCTACGGCCCCTCCCTGATTCACTTCTCTAGTCACCCAATCAAAAAAATCTATCAGATTTGTTTGATAAGACCTTCCTGATGTGAATCTGTGGTGCCTCAGATCCTGGGCACCACTGGATTCCAGGTGTGCCACTATCCTTTCTTTCAGCAGTATCTCCATGATCTTCCCCACCACTGAGGTGAGGCTGACTGGCCTGTAGTTCCCCTCTTCCATCCTACTACAATTTTTGTGCAGTGGGACTACATATGCCATCCTCCAGTTCTCTGGAACCATGCCTGTGTTGAGTGACTCTGTGAACAGCGTGGCCAGAGGCGCTGCCAGTTCCTTTAAAATCCCTGGGTGTATGTCATCTGGCCCCTTGGCTTTATCCACCTTCAGCTTTGTGAGTTCCTCCTGAACTCTCCACTGTGAATGGAGTGGTGTCCACTTCTCCCCCCGACTGCCTCTGCTCCCCAGCTGTGGTCCTTGACCCTCTCCCTCCTCAATGAATACTGAACAGAAGTATTTATTCAGTATTTCTGCCTTGTGTAGATCCCCCTCCTTACACTCTCCTTCCTCCCCTTTGAACCTCACAATCCCCCCTGGGTTTTCTTCTGTATACCCTCGAGGAAAGGGGGGACATGATAGAAATCAAGTACCTCAAGGGAATAAAGTCCAAGAGGGTAGCATCTTTCGGAAAGATGTGCAACAACAAGGGGGCACAATTTGCAGATGGGGGGACAGCTCGGTGGGGGGATATTTTTTCACATAGAGGGTGGTGGATGCATGGAACAGCCTTCCTGAGGAGGTCATGGGGTCAAAAACAGTGGGGAAATTCAGGAATGCATGGGACAAACATAAGGCAACTGTATTCCGGTGTAGGAGGAAATAGGCTGTAGTTAACTAGGATCTGCTGCTTATCCAATAGATAGATAAATGGGCTGACTGGGTGGGCCAAGTGGTCCTCATTGGCTGTCAGAGTTTCTGTGAACAAAGAGCTGTTGGTGGTTGTGGAGTGGACAGAGGAGTCGGATCAGGCAGAATCTGAAAATTTCTTTTACAGACTAGGTAGACTGGTAGAACAAAGCAGGCAGGAGAGGTGGTAAAGTGGTCTGGAGAGAAGAAAAAGGGGTCTACAGAGGAGAGGGAAGCTTACAGCGGCCTGGAGTGGAGAAAGAAGGAAAGTGTATTGCAGAGGAGATGGACAGTGGGCAGGTGATAAGAAATGTGGTTGTGAAACAAAAGGGAATGTCTAGAGCACATAAACTGTATGCTTCTGTTGGACATGCAGTTTTACCTTTACCTGTTGTAAACACATAAAAATGACATCAGACATAATTATTGCATTCATTTATTAACAGTTTTCATTTGACACAGCTTTATTTAGTGCCAAAAAAGTAAGGAATCACACAATAGAAAAATGGAAAAGGGAAGTAGATCCGCCCAATGACAGTACTGAATCCTTTGATGGTGTCCCAGTTGTAGGCTGATTCTTCAGCATTCCAAGAAGACTTAGCTCTAAACCAAGACCACAGTGTTCAGCACCAAATGTCACACACAGTCTGCAAAAGTAATCTATGTTCAGAATCAGAAGATAAAGGTGTTTTGTCTTCATCTGGCTCATCCTCCGACAGTGATGACAGTGATGACAGTGAGACCCTGAAAAATGAGGGGGATTAAGTTGTAAAGAGAATGCCTAAGATTTATTCTAGCTTGCTGTGCTTGCATAGAAACATATAAATTGGTTGCAGGTGAGTACCTCCAGGCCCATCCAGTCTGCCTGAAGCCCTACACTAGTTTGTTTCTACTGACCCTACCTAGATTTTTGCTTCCCCCACCACCACCACCAGTGTAGCCTTATGCCTGTCCCATGCATGTTTACAACCCTCCACTGTGTTTACCTCCACCACCTCCTGTGGCAGTTTATTCCATGCATTCACCGCCCTCTCTGCGAAGAAAAACTTCTTCACATTTCCCCTCAGCCTTCCCCCTTCCAATTTCATATCATCATGCCCCCTTGTTCTTACACATCTCCTGTACTGGAAGATGTCCCTCCCCCCCCCGCACCTTGTTTATGCCCTTAAGGTACTTGAATGTTTTATCATGTCCCCCTATATCTCCTCTCCTCCAATGAGTACATATTGAGGTCCATTGTCTCTCCTGGTATGTTTTTTTATGCAGTACTTGTACCATCTTAGTTGCCTTTCTCTGGACCCCCACCACCCTGTCAATGTCCTTATGAAGGTGTGGCTTCATAGCCTATTACCTTGAGTCAGTGCTAGCCTTTTGCTGGCAGTGTATACATTTTTTTTTGATCCTGTGCAGGAGAAGCAGTATCATTACTGGAACTGAACCGGTGGCTACGCTACTTCATCCCTTCCAGTTTCCTGCTTCCCCCCTGCACAGAACATATTAACTTTAAGTGCCGTGCAGCAGGCCTCATTGTGCCTGGTGTGTGTAAAAGTTTAAAAGTTCACTTTTGCATTGATGGATGTCCAGGAACAGTCAGTCAGTCAGTGTAAAACTTGTATCTGTATGCAGGCCTCATAGTGCCTCATATTCAGTTTGTAAACTCTAGTTCATTTTTGCATGGATAGCTGGGAACAGTGACAGTCCGTCCATATCTACAATGAAATAGAGCTTCTGCTGACTCCTGTTTGTAAAGTCTAGAAGTTCACTTTGGGTGGCTGCCCGGTAATGGTCAGTTACTAAATAGTAAGAATATATAAGTTGGGAGAAGTTGGGGGCGATAGCTCAAGGAATGGACCCTGCAATGGGAGCGGACTACTAGATAGAGCATCTGCTTTCTTGGTATAATATGCTGTGAATCTCAGACAGGGACACTGAAAATGAAAAGACTATGTATGCGGGAGGGTTCACCTATCAGTCATCTGTCTGTATTCATATTCGCTACATTGTGTGAATGTTTACCATGGTATTGTAGAACTTGATACTCTGCATTATTCCAGTAGTAGCAAGCTTCCCTCCACCCCCCCCCCCAACACACAAATGGAATTTTGCAATTTGTGCCAGTCCTTAGATTAACTCCCAGTCCTGTGACTGTATGTATGGATTGCATGTCAGTCCTGCGGTGTGCTCCCAGTGGTGGCAGTGGCACTGTACAGTACTTAAAGGGTGGGTCATAATCCAGTCCCAGGATGGGCTCACAGTGCTTGGACTGACTGAACATATGGGGCAGGGGGATATATTTCACAGGCCTGGGATGGGGCAGAACTGCCAGTGTTGGCACTATGGAGATAATCTAACTTGTACCAGTCTTCTCATGGGTAGGTTCCCACTCCCAGTGATATATGCAAGCACTGGCACTAATATTTTGAGCTTCACTGAAGCAGAGTCAGAGTATTTCTAATGTAATTCACTGTTTATATTCTTTTAATAGAACTGTGAGAAAGCAGAGAAGGAACGGGACTGTGAAGGGTCCATTCTTCTTACCACTGAAAAGGGACAAAAACTTAGATATAAAGGTATGTTATGTTTTAGCATCTATAGGCAGGCAGTGTGTTGTCTCCTTTGTCCTCCCAATGCTAAGGTCATGGTGATGGTCACTGTGTAATTAAGCAACAAGGCAAGACATGATGGTTGTACTAGATTTATCCCGTGGTTATGGGTATTGTACGGCACAAGACAAAGCATAGTGCCTTATGCCACTGACCCTGGGGTAAACCTAGTACAACCAACATCCTTGAAGTACATTATTACTTTTGCTGATATTAGATGGGGCCTATGGGCAGCTTGTAAAACATGAACACTCCCAAAAGTTTTCAAAGCCACAAATAAATATTTGATGAATTTTGTTTAATGTTTCATCCAGAAGACAGCTCAGGTGTCAATATTGAGATTACCCCTAGTGCCTGGTGTTGGGCTAGGACAAACAACCTAAATTTGCCAGGTACACATCAGTTTCATAACTAAATTAATAATGACATTAACACATTCTAACAGCAAAGCTCCTTGGAAATGATGCAGTTGGTCTAAAGTGAAACATACAGAATGAGGCACTTTGACATTTGTCTTTTACAGTTGTGAATTTAAAGAGAGAATTTGGTAATTAAAAACTACACTAATGGATTCTCTCCTCTTTAAATTAATTGGCAAATGCACAAAACAAATGAAAAAGTACCTCATCATGTATGTCTCGGTTTAGACCAACTGCACGTTTCCCAAGGAGTAGTTTCACTTATACATAGGTGGATTGTGTAAAGTCTTTACTTTCTATTCTGAATTTAATTTGTCTCAGCTGTTGCTGTTTTTGCTGTTCTCCAAGTTTACAACACTAGAAAATGGGTTCAGATCATTTTTAGGACCATGAAGTCTTTACTGCTAGCTGCTTTCACCTGGTAGTATTGTCATCTGCATGGTAGTAATACCATGCATTGATCTGTTAGTCAGAGTTCCACTGGGTGTCTGCAACCACTGAGTCTCCTTTTCTGATACCAGTGGAGAGTCTTGAGATACTTCCCCACTACTATGCAGTACATTGACCCTATTTCTAACATGTTATGTTGCAACTGCCCTTCTTGCCATCCAGTGCAGGGCTTCTCAGTCTCCTGCATGTACACAGCTGATTTGTGTGCTTTTTTCTGACCCCACTTCTGCTGTGGACAGTCTGTGAGTATCTGGATCCATGGCTAGTAGCATTGAATGCTGCTGCCAATTTTGTGCGTATGTCACAACATAGAGTAAATATACAAGGTGGGGAAACAAATGCCTGAAATCGGAAAGTGGGAGTAAATCATTTAAAACTGGTAGTAAAATACTCCTTTACTCCCCTTATCTGTTACTCTGTTAGAAAATATTTTAAATGACTAAAATAAGTTTACTTAAAAGGACAGAAGAGTATGGTGGCTCATGGCAGTAATCCATTTCAGGACTGGCCTGTTGGCACCTTCATGAAACAGAGTGTAAGAATCTTTTTCTCACCCACCCGCACATTTGGTACCTCATTACATTGGTGTGGAAGTGATACTGCATTTTGCAACTAGACCACTGCAACTACAAGCCCGTTCCAGTTGCCAGTTAACATGCAGAGTATCTCCAGTTGATGTTCTAAGAAGCATTTACTGTTGTGTTTGCTGGGATGCTCTCCCTGCTCTCCCTTTAATCAACTCCAAGACACCTCTCCATCTACAGCACACGATGCATGTGTGCTGCAGTTCACCCCAAAACTGCCCTGAAAGTTCTGCAGCTAGCACCATTGATCCTCTCTTATTATGGAATTTGCAGGAGCTAATTAGCACCTAGTATCACCTTATTGTGGTCCCTGGTATGTAGAGGTATCTTATCAGAAGTGACTAGTGATGTCTGTAAACTTTTATTCTCTTGAACAGTTCATGGATTGCAAGCAAACACCCACCAAGTGCAGAGACCGTACCGAAGAACACTAGCTAGGTGAGGTCGGAGTCAGATAAATTGATGAAAATAAGATGGTTAAGGAAAAGGAAGGCTGCTCACAGCTTCTTGGAAAATAGAGAGCATCAGGATGGGGAAGAAGGAAAGATGCAGAACAGAAGAAACTATTGCAAGCTGGAAAGGACTGTAAACAGCTAAAGCTTTCATTCTCACAGAGCAGTGTGTCGGTCTGGATTAGCATTATCAGTATGTAGAGAGGAGTCTAATGTTGATACTAGAGACACATTTTCTCAGTGTAGTAATGTAGGTCTACCTGAAGTTGCCACCAAATGTAATTTAATATCACTTAGCAATCATTCAGATTTTAAGGGTGATCTTGATATTGTTCCATTCTTTAGCTCTGCTAAAGGTGTAACTACGATTTCATTACCAAAAAGTAGCAGTAGCACAGCTACTATCTTTAGAATTGTCTGTAGCATCTACTTCATCAGTTGGTAGTATTGTGGTGACAGTGTCAGCAGTGGCCGAACTCTGTAATGGACGCCAACTCTGTCAGGTAGACAGAATCCAAGAAGAGTCCGAGTTGGATATGGAAGTGTCAAGTAATGTTGGTAATGACATAGACAGTGAGGAAGATGGTGACATAGACAGTAGTAGCCCAGTAAATGAAGACCAACAGTGTGTAATCCCAAATCCATTTAAACCACCTCGATCACAAGCCACAATAATAGACAAAATGCAATTTTTAAGTAAACATCCAATACAGCCCTTTGGTCCGGATCTTCCATTTGACCCTATAAGGACATATCGCAGACAAGTTGGAGACAGTTGTCAGAACATTGAGAGAAAGTGGATCTCTTTTTGTAAGGAAAACCGCAAACTGTTTTGCAGTTTTTATAGATGTTTTTCCGAGACTCGTGAATCGTCATTTGCAAGTAGTAGGGTTTCTGTTTCAGTCAAGAGTATTTACTCTAAAATAGGAAAACATGAAATGGCCTGTAGTCATTCAAGTGCTGTAGCTGGATATCTAGCAGCCAGGAATCAGAAAAATATAGAAAATAAAATTAACTGGGAGCTTGCTGATGCCAGATACCAGCAGGTAAAGGAAAGTAGGCTTTTTTTAAGCAGAATCATCGGAGCTGCCCTTTATATAGGAAGGCAAGGAACTGGATACAAAGCTCATCGAGGTGAAGAAGCTTACAGTCTTGAAGATCCATTAACAAATCATGGAAACTTTCTTGAATTGCTGCTTTCATGGGCAAAATGTGATACACAACTAGACTAGCATTTGAAATTGGCAGTCACTGCAAGTAAGAGGTGGAACAATGCATCCTTGAATAAAGCATGTGGCTCTGGACGAGGAGCGGGGTGCGGTTCACTTGTGACAGTTTTGTCCAAAATAGCATTTAACAAAATTCTACAAATAATTTGTTAGAACATTCAAGAAACAATTGCAAAGGAAGTAAAAGAAGCAGGGTACTACAGCATCACGGTTAATTCCTCTCAAGACATTGGAGTAACAGACCAGCTCTCGCTGTGCGTCCATTATGTGAAGGAGACTGAAGTCAAAGAACGATTACGGACATTCCTGCCAATAAACACCTCATCAAAACCTCAGGATATGTTTGACTTAGTGAAAAGAGAGTTTGAGGAAAAACTTGGACTTTCCATGTAGAAAATAGTAAGTCATGCTTTTGATGGAGCTCCAAACATGAGCAGTGTCAAAAATGGCCTTCAGAAACTAATAAAAAATATAGCACCAAATTCCATTTTCATCCATTGCTGCAGCCATGTTCTTAACTTGGCCTTAACGCAAGCTGCAAGTGCATCCAGTGCAGCTGCCTCACTTTTTGTATTGTTGGAAAAACTGGC
The DNA here is from genome assembly GCA_016271365.2 of Neoceratodus forsteri. Lineage (NCBI taxonomy): Eukaryota > Metazoa > Chordata > Ceratodontiformes > Ceratodontidae > Neoceratodus > Neoceratodus forsteri. The sequence continues at coordinate 326,164,083 of CM057451.1, read as the reverse complement.
AACATTTACTTCTGAGTCCTATAAATGCACAAATGTCTGGAAGAAAACATTGAAAGAATCTGCATCTGTGTCGGGTAACGAAATGCTCCTGCGTCTCCAAAAGATTGGCAAAACAAGATGGTGGGTAAGAGAAGTGGCCCCTTGCGGACATTTTTGATGGAGCCGCCACTCCCACTTGTGAAAGGAAGAGGTTCAAGATTCTAATAAGAACACTGATGGTAATCAAGAATGAAACAGGAATTTGAAGCGACAGCTAGATCCGAAGCACAGTGCTTGATTAGCAATTTACTGAAATTTGACACCATGCTCACAGGATTTGTATTCTTGAAAATATTCTCCCTCAGCTCAAGTGCTGCTGAATGCCTTCAGTCTTCTTGATTAGACTACTTACAAGCATGGAAACTGATGTCCAACTTGAAATCAAATCTGGTTGATCTTTTGGATCACTTTAATGCAGTTTATGATCAGGCAAAAGAATTTGCTGACATGATTGATCAAGAGATGGAACACTATTCAAGGCATGAAATACATGGAATCCAGTAGTCAACATCTCTTGCTGAGACCAGGACCAGGACTCGTAAGCGCATGCCAGGGGAGCTTGCATCTGATGCAAGAGGCCATATTGGAGATGCCAAGAAAATGTATGAGATCTTCAAGTGATTTTAAACCATGCCATTACAACACTGGATGATAAGTTTATTACCCATGAAGCCTTGATGAAAGATGCGTTCATGTTGGATTCCAGAAAGGAGCGATGCAGGTGCTTGCTGGTTTGGCTGCTGTAGAACCTTAAGAACTGCAAAATGAACTTGTTTCCTTTGCATCTAGTTATGATACATTGCCAGCTAATAGTATACAGCAATCAAGAAGCCATAGTGGAGACCACTATCGTAATGCACGATTAATAACAGCAGAACCTGATAATACTAGCTCCACTGAGCTTGAGGACATAGTAGAGGAACAACCTGACATGGAAGCACACTTTGCTGGAAACGCTGACAATTTATTGATGGCAAAGGTATTGTACTGTACGCTAAGATCAGAAAGGTTATGCAAACAGTGTATCTCTTGTACATTTGTTGCTGCATACTCATTTGTAACTAATTCTGCTAAATATGGGGCTTTGGTGTATGCACTAAAACTACTATTGACCTTGTCATACACCCAAGTTTCATGTGAGTGTAGCCTTTTCAATTTTGAATCTAATCAAAACAAGACTGAGGTCTATTTTGAGTGATGAACATCTAGAGGCATTAATGCTGATGAACACTGAAAAAGACATTCAGATCTCACATGATGATATCAGTCGATTGGCGGATTCATCAGCCGAAATGAGACGTTTACTGTATTTGGATGACTGTCACAGAGATTAAATAATAAACAAGTATGTACAGCAGTCTTGCAGGGTCAAATGAGAGCCTGAAATGGACCACATTGCACAACTGTGTGAAACAAAAGATGTTTCTGTGTTCATTGAGGGCAACTTGGTATATTTCTGCTTGCTGCTTGGCAGGTCCCAGCTACCAACAAAAGTTCATACATATTATGTATGATAAGCATTTTGAATGTTTGCTATTGTCCATGACTCGTGTCACTTGTGGCTACCATAGTATCTTACATTTTGAGGCTGCAGCAAGCACTCAGCTGCTTCAGGTTAAGCAGTAGTGTTGTGCTACGTTGATAAATTAGTGATTCACAGATGTGAAAAAATATAATATAGGTGTTGTTTAGGCTATGTGCCAGGCAGCTACTGGGCACGAGTTTTCTAGCTGACCATGCTGTAAGGTGTCAAAGTAGCTTTTTGTCTGTGAAAGAAATTCAGCACAGATGGAACAATACCAGAATGTGAATCCAGTATTTAACATAAAGCTACCTAGGACCAAATGACTTTGTAGTTCATTACAGTTATCCTCCTTACATTTATAAATATTTATAAAGGTGATTTTTAGCTCTGCAAAAGTTGCACTCGCCTGTGTGTCAAATCTTTATAAAAGATGTTTTTTTGTACATTAATAATATCAGCAGATTCAGTAAACAAGATTTTTTTTAAGTCTTACTGTGTGTGTGGTTTTTACATTGCTTTTGAGTTTAATAGGTTGTGATGTTTGTTTTTGAGATGGTAAATCTAGTACAAGACGTTCATTATTATTACTACTATTCTAAGAATGATTGATCTTACTTCGAGAGGGCTCTTGCAGTAGGTAATTACATGCAGGACTGACCCGGCAGGCATCAGGACCCCATGGAAAAATTTCTAGCTAGCAGTCTTTGGCGGGGACCGCCCCCACGTCAGGTGAGCGACGTCAGTATAAAGGAACAGTCCTCCATGTCTGCCTTCCAGTTCTTTCCCGCTGTGAACTTGTGAAAGTTCCTCTTGGTAGAGTTCCATCGCTCGTCAGTCTTCCATCAGTCAGTTTTACCCAACTTTTCTACCATTTTTTCCCATTTTTCTCTTCAAATGTCCATGTATGTCATCCCCGGCGCCGTCCCAATCGCATAAAAATAAGTGTGACTCGTGCGGTTCCCAACTGCCGCATAAGGACGGACACTCCCTGTGCCTCTCCTGCTTAGGCCTGGACCACCCTGTGGAGAAGTGCCAGCACTGCCAACAGTTCAATCCAGCTACCCGAAAACGGAGGCAGCAGTCCCTGGAGGCCCATAGTCTTAAGAAAAAGATGGCTTCCATGGAAAAGGAGCTGAAGAAGTTAAGGCAGGCTTCCATTTAGCTCGAAGGCCATAAGAAAAAGATGGACAAGCACCGGGACCGGGACTCGACCTCCACGGCCTCTGCGACTCCATCTGGAGTCGCAGTGCTTAAGGTAACATCCCCTCCAGGGGACCGTTCATCGACAGTCGTCTTGGCAGCACCCAAGACGGTGTTGGGCTCGTGCTCTGGCCCCTCAGGTGCCTCTGGGCAAAGAAGGCTTCCACTCCCGGGAAGGCCGCTGCCATGCGGCTGTCTGGGTCGAGCGGGTCCACTAAGCCGGACACCGGTGCCACCGACAATCACTCGGACAGGATCGATAAGATGCCGGCTCCTTCAGGAGGGCGCATGGTCCCTCATACGCCCATCAAGGTCGCATCCCCAGCACGACCCGCGTCGGGCCAGAGTTCTGATAAGTCGGATGCCAGCTCCTCCAACGCCCACGCAGATCCTGCTGATAAGCTGGATGCTGGCCCCTCTGACGGATGCCCAGCAAAAGAGCCTACGTAAGACCCCTTGGACCAGTCCAACGTCCCAGGCTCACCGCAGCACATGCCGTTGCCTCCCGAGGCTCCCACATCTCCTCTGTTGGACCCCGGGGATTTTAACCCTCCATCCCCGAATGACACAGAGGAGCTGGGTATGCTGCCATCAGGGCTCCCTCCTATAGAGCCGGACCCCCTGACGCCGTATCCTTGGACACTGGCTCCAGCGCCGGCCTACCTGACACCAGCCAACGTCCCTTTGCTGGACGCCGCTCCAACACCAGGCCCGATGCCCGTGGGGGCCACCTTTACCTGGCCCGCCTGCTGGACCTGGCACCTGGGTATCTGACACCGCCTAGTCCTGTGCCAACTAACTTGTTCGCAGTATCAATGCCACAGTACTTCGGCGCCACTTTATCCGGCACACAGTACCGGCACCTCAATAACCGATGCGGGCTTTCTACTGTTGGGTTACGGGTACTCGCCTTATGGATACCCTCAGTATCCATATCCCCCTCCTCCTCCTCCTCCTCCTCCACCGCCCTCACCACAGCTACCGGTGGACTTGAAGGAGACTCTGGCTGCCTGGTGGGCTGAAGCCAAGGCTCAGCTCACCAGGGAGGTAGAGAGCCATCTTCCAGCACTGGATCCTGCGCAGGATCCCCTTCGCCAGAGACAGGAGACTCCCTCTCTCTTACTGGACACCAGAGGTGAACCCTCGGGTGCCGGGGGTTGGGAGAATACACTTCCCAGAGGGCTTCCCAAAAGGACCGTTCCTCCCCCTCGTTGGGAAGAGTCTTCCTCCTCTACGTCGGAGACCTCAGACTCAGGGGGGTGCTCCGATCCTGATAACGATCCTCATACTCCAAATCGTCCTGGGTCTAGGACTCCTCCGAAGTCTCCTCCGGAGGGTCCCTCTGTTTTGGAGTTACTGAGAAAGATCCAGGAAGTTCATCAGTGGCAATCTCTGGAGCAAGATCCACAGCGTAAGAAGCTCACTGCCCACTTGGATCTGCCCGAGACCACTTCGACATTCATTCCACCCTAGACTGAGCCTCACGCAGACCTTGTTTCCACTATTTGGAAGCAACCGTCCGCGTTAACCCCCCTTCCATGGAAGGCAGATCGGCTATATCAGGCTCCCAAGGGAGTAGATTCTTTGAATGCATACCCCAAGGCAGACTCGGTCGTGATTAGTGCCGCTCACGGTCATTCTGCCAACCCAAACATCTCCGCTCGTCTCCAACTGACTAGGAGTCTCGGCTTCTGGACCAGTATGGGTAGAAGGTGTACCCTTCTTCCACCCTGGGTATTAGGGCCCTGAACAATGTCGCACATGTGGGGGACTTCCAGAAGACGATCCTGAGCCAGGTGGAATCAAAATTGGACTCCTTTCCTGAGTCTCAGACCAATCAGAAAGTGGCTGACCTTGTCCGCTCTGCTCATTCAGCCAGTTGGCACACGCATCGTGCCACCTACGATGCAGTGGACGCAGCTGGACGGAGCTCGGCTTTTGCCGTAGGTCTTCAGCATCTTGCTTGGCTCCGAGCATCAGGATTGGTCCCTGAAGTGCACTACGCCATTCAGGATGCACCCTTCAGGGGTTAGGTGCTGTTTGGCGGTGATGTCAAGGACATCATCAGGAGAAGGGTACTGTACTGAAGTCTGTGGACTGTGGGTGGGATATTCAGAGTGGATGCGCCACGCGCAACAGGGATGCACAAGTGCGGAAATGCGCCATTGTGCAATATTCAGCGGGAGCCGGCTGTGCAGCTCAACAAGCAATGCGCCAGAGCGCAACAGTAATGAATGCATGCGCAACTGCAGGGGGCGGAACCATGAATAATGTGCGCAGTGCGATATTCAACAGCATGCGACATGCGCAATTGCAGAGCAAGCGGAAATGAGCCAAAATAAAAGGGAGCAAGAGAGGGGAGGAAGAATGCGCCACAGGGAAGCCATAGATGGAAGCGCGGAGACAGAGTGCCAGGGAAGCAAGACAGGAAGCAGGGTGCATGAGTGGCCAGGTGTAGGACAGGGCCCACTAGAAGTGTGCCTGAGTGAGGGTAGGAGTGGGTGTGCTCGTGCCAGTGTGCGCGAAAGGGCCTGAGAGTGTCACAGTGGTGGAGGGCAGTGGCAAGAGGCAGGACAGCCACACGCGAACAGCCAGAGATGAACCCGGTGCAGTGGAAGCACCAGCAACAAACAGCAGGGAGAACAGGAGAACAGCCGCCGGGGGAGGGGGATCACCAGCCAGGGACATGGCCAGTGCCACCTTCCAGATGAAGGTGGTAATGAGGGGTGTGAGAAAGCAGGCAGCAGGGAGGTGTGGCCGTGGAAGGGCCCGTCGGCAGTACGCCCAAAACAGGCAGTACCGAGCCCGCACCAGCTTCGAACAGTACTCTGACACTGAGATTGTGGGCCGGTACCACCTGAACTGGGCGATTCTGAGGTAACTCCGTGAGCTGTGCAGTGAAGAGATGCAGGCACCCACACGATGGAGCCATGCACTGTCAGTGGAGACAAAGGTCACAGCCATCATGTGCCTGCTCGCCACGGGCACCTTCCAAAGACCAACAGGGGACATGACAGGCATAACCCAGTCGGCCGCGTCATGCCTACTCACACAATTCCTCAGTGCACTGCTGCCACATGCTGCGGAGTACATCCATTTCGCCAACACACAGGCGGAGCGCACAGCACACATACAGGAGTTCCACAGGGTAGCACGGTTCCCTGGCGTGCTCGGGGCCATTGACTGCACCCATGTAGGCATCTGCCTGCCACGTGGCCTGGAGGGTGCAGCATACATCAACCGCAAGGGCTACCCGAGCATAAACTGCCAGGTGGTGTGCGATGCCAGGGGTCGCATAATCAATGTCTGTGCCACTCACCCTGGGGGAGCACACAATGCCTTCATCTTTCGCCAGTCTGCACTGTGCCACAGGTTTGAGAGTGGGGACATCCCCACCGGCCATCCAGTAGGTGAGTATGCACATCACGCAGGACGATGTGAGCAGACATGGGGGGTGCATTGTCAGAGGTGCCATGGGTACCGGTCATGATGGCCCATGGCATAGTGATGCAGACCACCATGCTAATGTCTCCCCTCTACACACAGGTGACAGTGGTTACCCGGTATGGCCTTGGCTGCTCAAACCTACCAGCGCCCCATGACCCCATCGCGGCTACGGTACAGTGAGGCACACGCCTCAACACGGAATGTCATCGAGCGGGTGCTCGAGCTGCTAAAGGCATGGTTCCGGTGCCTGCACACATCAGGCGGTGTCCTGCAGTACAGCCCCTCGAAGGCCTGCAGGCTATTCCTGGCCTGCTGTATCCTGCACAACATGGCCACCGACTGTGGGATAGCCGTAGAGGTTGAAGAGGGGGACAGCGGTGGGGATGATGAGGACGCCGGTCCAGCTGGTGTAAGGCAGCCACCCCCTGGGCGACAAGACCCCCAGCTGGTCCGGATGGCACAGCAGCACCGGGACACCGTTGCAGAGGAACACTTCGGACAACACATGTAGATCACGGGGCCATGTGCAACCACCAAGGGCAAGGGCACAGCCCACAGACAGGCAGGGCTGGACACCAGGGGTGGACAGTGGTAAGGGAATGGGACTGAGCGGGAGACCGACACGGCGGCAGGGAAGGGCAGGGCTGAACACGACACATGCATACACACCACAACACATGCCCAACGGGCAAACGGCATGCCCACCCCAACAGGCACCCCCACACCCTCACAGACAACACACGACCATGCTCAGTGGCTGGCACTGTGCGTGCCTCAGATGCTGGGCACCAGTGCACAATGGCGGACAGCGCTACGCAGGCATCATCATGCACACACCACAGTGGCCAGCAGCCGGGAGGGTGTGCACAGGGACCGTGTGTGTGCAGGGCTGGGAACCCTACCCGTGCATTGCACAATGCACACCACAGTGCACACAGGGCAGCGGCAGACAGTGGCTATGGTGGGAGACTGGTCAGTCATGTGGCACAGTACCACGGCCACCACGGATGTGTGGGCGGTCCTGCCAAGGCCTACCAGCCGTGTCAGGCTGACCAGTGGCCTCATGGGGTGGCACCGATGGGCCCCCGGGGTGACGTTGCGTGATCGCGACCGTGTCCGCGCAGGAGTCTGCAGTCCACCGAACATGCCCGCACCAGGCATGCTCGGTATGCCCATAGCCGAACCCGGTATCGATATAGCAGGTGTCGCATGACGTCGGGAATGGGGGGTGGACATAACACTGTGTGGTGTCTGCGGCGGCTGGGCACCAAACTGGGTGGTCAGTGTAGCCATGACAGTCACCACTGCAGTGGTCTGCCTGTCAGTGGCAGCTGTCACATCCTCTTGTTGCTGGGCCAACTCTGCCAGAAGCAAGCCATGGTCCTTGCTGTGCCGCTCGTCTGCCTGGAGCAGAACCGCACTGAGTGCATCAACCGTCGTCATAAGCCGCATCTGCTGATCAACTGAGGCCTGGAGAAGATGGCTGTGGTCGTCTACTGGTCCAGCATGCTGTCCCCCGTGGTGTTCCTTGCCCTACTGGCCAGCACCCCTTGAAGATGGGCGCTGCACACCAGAGCCATTCCGGGGCACGTCCACACGCGGTGCACTGCCACCTCCCCCTGACATTGTCCCCCAGTTGTCATTGGACGACTGCTGGCGCTGCCCCTCTGGCTGCCGATCGCCGGGGATACCGGTGCTGCCGCAGCAGCTGCAACAGCCCCACCGCCCTGGACGCACACCAGTGCTGCCCCACTGGGACATACAGACACAGGCTGGGACTGGGTTGTTATGCAGGCAGCCATGGCAGCATCACCCACGGTATCGCCCATGCGGTTGCCTCCTGTGGGACCATCCAGTGTCCCACATGTATCACTGTCCGGGACGTGTGGCCCATCATCATCGGTGCTGGATCCGGCCCCAATCTGTGTCCCAGCACACTGGACACCGGGGGCGATGTGACGCTGGGACACAGGCAGGGCCGTGTCCGCATCTGCACCACCCACATCAGTCCGGACAGACGTGCAGGTATGCACTCGGCCAGTCCTTCAGACACCTGTGGAGGTGGATGGGCGATCCTCCATGTCCAGTGCCTCCCCCTCGGTGGACACACCCACCACCGCTACCCCATGTAGATGCTCAGGAGCTGTAAAGGAACACAGTAGCATTAGTGGCTCCGCCTAGCCCTGTGGCACGCCCACAACCACCCACACACTGACAGCAGCGGACCTACCATGCAGTGATGGGCTGCCACCCACCTGGAAGCCACCACCAGGAACGCGCCCTCAATGGCACTACGCCGCATGCTGCTGACCACCCGCTCCTCCTGTGGCATCAGGCGGGGTACATCCGTCTGGTCCCACCGGTGGCAGCACGTGCTGCCTTGATGGCAGCCACCTTGTCCTTGATCTGCCTTCTGTCTGTGCCTACCTTCTTCTTGCACTTCTGCACGGACCGCTGGTGGCAGCCCTGCTAGTTTACAGCATGCGCCACCTCACCCCACGCCGCAGCATGGGCCTGTGGCGTTCCCCGCTGTCTGCTAAGCAGTGGTTCCCTGTCCAGATATGCCTCGAACAGGGCATCAGATTCAGCCCTGGTGAAGTTGGGCCTCCTCCTTCTCCCCCTTCCCTGCTCCTCCTCGTCCTCATGCTCAGTCATGCTTACACGTGAGGGAAAGACAGGTGTTACCTTGGACTGTGCAGTCCCATACAGCCCTCCCAAACCACTGTCCCCACATCCCAACAGCATGCAACCTACCACAAAGGACTGCAATACCGATCCGTGGCCTGTGCAGCCCCAGGTCGCATATTTATAGTGCAATGCATGCAAATGAGGGCAGGCGCACTTGTAAGTGGATGCTAATGCAGTGGATGCTCCATGGAATGGCTAATGAGCTGATTTGCATAACCTGGTTGAATATCGCACTGTTGCGCCATGCACAATGTTGTTGAGCATGCTTAGGCTATGGCGCACCACTGTGATGTGCGCAATTGGCACTGCACTGCGCATGCCTGGGGTGCTGACGCTGATGCATGCGGTGCTGCTGATATGCTGTGCTCGGGAGGCTGTGCAGAGCACGGCCACTACTGTGCCTGTGGTGCTAGTGCACTGTATGCCCATGGGGCCCCGTCGGTGCCATGGTGCCACAGTGTGGTAGGCCACTGCAGGGCATCACACACATGCACCCTACTGCGCTACACGCAGGGTGTCCCAATAGAGCTGTGGCGCTCCGTGCGTGGACAGGCCCTTGACCCTGCGGTCGACCGTTGCCCCCTAGGTGCCATGCATACGCATTGCTACACCCCTATTGCGCAGTCCAGTGACAGCGCGATAGCGACTGGCAGTGCGGTACCGCGCTGCCTTCACACGTGGGATACGTGCACTACAGAGCGCCATTTTGATGCCGTTTTAGACAGCATCATGCCTCGGACCAGAGCACCAGTGTGGAGTGCCATCGAACTGGCTAACCTGGTGGCCTTGGTGGAGCCACATGCTGGTGCCCTCTTTGGGCAGGTGCTCCTCCAGAGGCAACGGACTGCGGTGTGGCAGGAGGTTGCAGAGGGCCTGGAGGAGGCAACAGGGAGCAGCAGGAGAGTGGAGCAGTGTCGCCACTGCTAGGGCGACCTCCAGCGGCAGGACCCTGACCGCCTGGAGAGACTGCAGGCATGCGCCCGGCAGGGCGCCATGCCACGACCAAGTAGGTGCTCCATCCCATCACTGGTAGTGTCTGTCTGACCAGGTATCACAGTGGGCGTCTGACCACGGTGCAGGGGGGTGGGGGCCGACCTGTGAGGGTGATGGTGGAGGTGGTGCGTCATGGCTAGGCTGTGCGGGCACGCACACTGGGGGGGGGGCTATGTTACTGACCTGTACTGATGTTTCCCTCTCCGTGTTTGCACCCTAGGCCTGGAGGATCGCCGTAGGGCCCAGTTGGCCCGTGGATGGGGACAGCAAGCTGGAGCAGGAGGCGTGGCCTTGCAGCTGGGGCAGGGTGGTGGTGCCATGGGTCAGCAGCACCCTGCTGACCAGGATGTAGGTGAGTGCCGTGTTTCCCCTTACATCTGTGCATGGTAGGTTGCAGGGGTGGTGGTGGAGCATGGCCACCGGCACTTTACCCCACTGCCGTGTACGCCACACGGTGCACTCCACACTGTCCTGTGGGACTGCATGTGTGGGTGGGTGTCGCAGGTGGGCTGTGCGTGCACTGGGTCCATGGCTGTGCCACTGTCATCACACTGCATAGCCATGTCACTGTATGGCCACATTGGTGCTGTGCAGAACATGGGCGGTGGGTGTGTGCAGCATTCCGCATGGCTGTGGGTGCCTGGGTAGGCGGGTCTTGTGGGCGCGGCCACTGTGGGTGGTCGCATACCATCACAGGGGCGTGACCCACGGCTGTATGCCATGCACATTGGGCGGGCTGCAGGGGTCTGGCCAGTCACACGTACTGACTCTGCTCCCTTATCCTAGGTGGACAGTGCTGGACTACCCTGAAGCGACGCATACAAGAGCTCCTACATGTGATCTGGGCTACTCTGGAGCTGCTCCAGGGAATGGAGCGTGGCGACTGGCGGAGGCACAGGCGGCACCACAGGGACAGGAGTGAAGAGAGGGGCCACCAGTAGGGCCTGCGGCGCACGTGATGTGCATTCCCTCCTGGACGTCTCACACCTCTTTGTCCCACTCCTTGTTGTACCCACTTTCCCCATGCCCACCCCCATCTGGATTGTGCCCCCCCCACTTTGTACATAGTTCTGTTGGTTTTGTTGTTTGTACAGTTTCCCTTTGAATTATAATCTTGTTTAATACGACAACTGTGGTGGTGCTTTGCTGCAGTGGTGTGCATGGCCTCGGGGGTGGTGCAGGCCAGGGTGTGTGTGTGTGTGTCTCCGGCATGGCCCCACTACTGGTGTGGGTGGGGCCACGGTGCCTGTCTGTGGTATGTGTGTTGTTCCCTGTGCATTGGATGCCTGTGTGCAGTGGTCCCTGGTGCATGCCCCTGTCAGTCTGTTCATGGCCCATGCAGCTGAGCCCCTTGCATGTCTGTGGTACACACAGTCTGCTGGCATGTCATTGGTGGCTGTCCATGCCAGCCACCCTCTGGGCACGGCGCCATGGCGGCTTGCGTCCTGTCACCAGTTTGTTGCACGTCTGCCTCTGGTGACACTGTGGGCTACACTGTTGTTGTCCCCCCCTCCATGCTGTCGCTGGTGTCTGTTGCGGTGTCTGTGTTCTACTGTCTGTCACTTGTGCTCCGGCCACATGCTGGCGGTGGATGGCTTCAGGGTGCATGCGCCAGATGGCTAGTTCACCAGTGCTGTGGTGGGGTGCAGGCCATGGGTACACGGCATCAGTGGACACACACCAGCGGCATCTGTTGCCCCACTTTTGTGGCCCTGTGTCAGGGTACCCTAGGGACAGGGTGGGGGTTTGTCTGTGCCCTGTGTCACATCCTGTGTGGCACATGCCTCCATGCACCACAGTGGGCGGCTGTGCTGTCTGTTGAGGCCAGTGCTGGGACAGGGTATGTGCATGGGTGGGTGTGCGATGTGCTGTCCTGCTGGTGGTGGTGTCCAGGGCAGGCCTTGTCGCATGCGGGGTCCCTCGGGTACTGACGCAGGGTCGTCCTCTCTGCTGTGCCATGGGGGAGGCCATGCATGGGGGCATTGTGTATGCAGTTATTGAGTCAGTGGCTGGTGTCGCCCGCTGAAGGGTGATCACAGTGGGGCTGCCATGCACGGCACCATGGTGCACAGGATTGCATTGTCACGGTGGTGGTGTGGTGGCGGCATGCATTCGGTGCCATGCACTGTTGGGCACTGCTTCTGGGCTGGGTGTCTGGGGATCACTGTACAGGGTGTGCTCTGCATTGATGGGGTGTGGTGGCACTGGGGGAGCCGCCCCTCCTTGTGTTGCGGTCACTGCTTCCCACGGGAGTGTGCTGGGGCACCATGCCCCAGCTGTTGATTCGGTGCTGGTGTTCATAGGATGGTGGTCCATCCAGCTCACCTCTGGTTGTGCAGTTCATGGGGTGCCTGGGAGGGGATGGGTCTGTCTGGCCTGCTGCGTGATCCTCCGCCCATGGCTTCCATGGGTAGTGCACCCCTGCATCCTGTCCCTGTCCCTGCTCATCACTGGTTGTGCTACTGCTCATCGGCCCTGCTCCACTGCACATCCGTGGTTGCACCATGGCGCATGTGGCACGATATTCAGCTGTGTTGCGCAAGTGCACCTTGGTCTGCGCTTGGTTTGAATATCGCGCGTGTTGCGCAGTGGCGCACTGCACTTGCGCCTGCTCCTGCTATTATGCATCTTTTTGGCACAGTCTGAATATCCCACCCTCTCTATACAGGCCCCCTCAGGGACAGCATCACCCTTTTCATCGACGTTCTGGACCAAAAGCAAAACCACAGGGCAAGCAGGCCAACAAGCATCGGGGGCCCCTCTAGCAACCAAGACTCCCCCACCCAAAAAAGCTGTGGGAGCCTCGGCCGCTACACTGCCCTACACCTCCTGACTCCTTCCCTCTCCCACGGCCTCTGGACACTCCAGAGGAACCAGTAGGAGGGAGGTTCTCCTTCCTTCTACCAGGTTGGGAGAGGATTACATCAGATGCTTGAATGCTCCAACTGATAGCAGCAGGACATTCAATTGAGTTTCTTCAGAAACCGCTCAGAAGACCACCCCCCAAGTCGTCTTACCCCCCGGAACATCTTCTTCTGGTCCTGGAAGAAATTTCCTCCCTTCTCACAAAGGCAGCGATAGAACCAATCCCCACCCACCTTTGGGGGACAGGTTACTACTCCCATTTCTTCCTAGTTCCAAAGAAGACGGGAGATGTGAGGCCTGTTTTAGACCTCAGTTCCCTGAACATGTTCTTGGAGTACAAATGATTCGGAATGCTCTCCTTGCCTCTTATTCGGCAGGGACAGTGGCTGTGCAGTTTGGATATGCAGGATGCGTACCTGCACATCCCCATCTGCCCTTCTCACTGCAAATTCCTCTGGTTTGCTTTTCAGGGGGACCACTACCAATTCAAGGCCCTCCCATTTGGTCTTTCTTCGGCCCCCCCCCGAGTGTTTACAAAATGCCTGTCTGTGGTAGTGGCCCACCTGTGCACCCAGAGAGTAGGTACCCTACCTGGACGACTGGCTCCTGGTGGCCCCGTCCAGGGAGGAACTTCTACACTCTCTTTCCTTCACTCTGCAGGTTTTCCTTCACCCTGCAGGTTTTCACCAGCCTGGGTATCACCATCAACCAGGCCAAGTCCCATATGGTCCCTTGCCAAAGACTCCAGTTTATCGGGGTGATCCTGGGCACGACCATTGGCAAGGCCTTTTTGCCTCCAGACTGCGAGCGCAAGCCAGAAAAAAAGCCCTGAGTTTAAAGGGAGTCCTAGTGCTACAGTCATTATCTGTACTTAAAGTCTAGTAGCATTTTAAAACTACATTGTGTAGCTGTGTAACTGCTGCTACTCCATGACACTGGGGAGCGTGGTTCATGCCCTCGGGGACTATGTTCTCACAAGTGCATTGGAGGTTAGCAGCAGGCTGAGCTAGTGTGTGCAATATTTGTTCTTTTTTAAGCATAAATATCTAAAGCGTTATATAGGTCTTTTAAGACCAAATGTTTTTATTGGGGGTTCTATAACTTTGACTCACAAATTTCGGCAGCTTGATTGCGAGGGAGAGCATCACCTGACCTGCTACTTCCTGGTTGGGAGCATACAAATACATTCATATCAGTGGCGCTACGCAGGCATGCGCAGAGACAAAGCAGCGTCAGCATGTCTGGTGTCCTCGGTAGAAGCAAGGAACAGAGGGCCATAAACCGGGGGGGGGGTAAGAAAAAAACCAAAAAAGGTTATACATTCAAATACAGCATGGTAAAAAGATGGAGCCCTTATACGTAAAATGTATACATTGTTGTATGGTTCAGGGCATAGATGTCACAGAGGGCTATGAATGCACTAAGTGGATATATATTGGGGAACTCTTACAGGAGATAAATATGTTAAGGAAGAGATAAGAAACTAAACAGGACATTAACACATTAGAAAAGTGTATTGATTCTGTAGCCAGTGACTTGAGTACTGAAGTGAATTTAGTAGACAAAGAAGAAGATAATTGGGCTGTAGTCAAGAAGAGTAAAGGAAAACGTAGAAGTAAACAAATTTATAATAGTGCCCCAGTAGAAACTACAAATACCTATGCAGTACTAGATACTGAGAAAGACTCTGGAGCTACAAATGACTTCTTTCCTCTTATATATCTTGCAGGGGTTAAACTGCACTGAGAGAGAAGTAGTATTTCTAAATTGGTTTCTGGTTGCAGAATTGAGCAACACTAGAGAAATGAATGTGGTACTGTGAAATAGGAAGTTCTTCGGACACTCTAACCAGTGGGCCTCTAGCATAATGGTTAGAGCACTGGAACAACATACCAGAGGTGCGTGGTTCAAATCTCGGTGTGTCCACATTTTCCTTTCTCATTCCATCCTGGATTTAAAAAAACTGTATACCTTGCAGGGGTTAAACTGCACTGAGAGAGAAGTGGTATTTCTAAATTGGTTTCTGGTTGCAGAATTGAGCAGCACTAGAGAAAGGAATGTGGTACTGTGAAATAGGAAGTTCTTTGGATACTCTAACCAGTGGGCCTGTAGCTTAAAGGTTAGAGCGCTGGAATGGCATGCCAGAGGTCCGTGGTTCAAATCCCTGTGCACCCACATTTTCCTTTCTCATTTCCATCCTTGATTTAAAAAACTGTATACTTTGCAGGGGTTAAACTGCACTGAGAGAGAGGTGGTATTTCTAAATTGGTTTCTGGTTGCAGAATTGAGCAGCATTAGAGAAAGGAATGTGGTACTGTGAAATAGGAAGTTCTTCGGACACTCTAAGCAGTGGGCCTTTAGCTTCATGGTTAGAGCACTGGAACGGCATACCAGAGCTCTGTGGTTCAAATCCCGGAGCGCCCACATTTTCCTTTCTCATTCCATCCTTGATTTAAAAAACTATATACCTTGCAGGGGTTAAGCTGCACTGAGAGAGAAGTGGTATTTCTTTCCTCCAAGTAATTTAAACATTGCTAGTGAATCCTTTTTAACAAATACACATAGAACTGTGAATGGGGACACACAGAACACTGTAGTTAAGACCAGTACAGGAATTGAAATAGTACATAAGTTACAAAGACAAACATGAGTGAGATGGGAAATCAACAAAGCGTAGAGACTCATCCAACAGATAACAATATTATAATACTAGGGGATTCTACTATAAGAGGTGTTGATAAAATTGTCTATAAAGACAGAAATGCACACATAATGGTCAGTATGTTTTCTGGTATACAAATGCAGGAGTTAAGGCAAATTCTTAAGGGATGCATGGGTCAAACTAAGCAGCCACTGGTGATATTGCTGGTAGGAGTAAACAATATCAAATATTCAAATAAAATAAACATTTTGGAAGAGTATACTAAAATGATTCAAGACTTAAAAAAATACACAAAGGGAATCATTATATGCAGCATTTTGCCTGCATGTGGTAGGCTTCAACAAATTAACAAGGAAATTATATTCATAAAAGGCAGGCTGAGGACACTGTGTATAGAGCAGGGCACTGGGTTTATTGAAACTGGTTGTATCTTTAGAAATGAAACACTATACAAAAACGATGGATTACATTTAAATAAGATGGGTGAATGAATTTTGGGAAGAACATTTAATAAAGTTATTGAAAATCATTTAAACTGGGTACAGTGGGGGAAGGGCATTTCAGTCATATAAACAATACTAGTAAACAGATATTACTAAATAAGAAACTGGAGCTAGTCAAGTGCTTACTGACTAACGTAAGGAGTTTAGAAAATAAACTTGAGGAACTTATTCATTTAATGGAGAAAAATAACATGAAGATTGCTATACTAATGGAAACCTGGTGGGAGGACAGTGATAATGGGACAAAAAGCTACCTGGATATATAACATACAGTAAATCTACAACATATAGAAAGGGAGGTGGGGTGGCAATTTATGTCCACGAGTCCATTCATAGCATGGAAATATATGATGGAGATCTAAGTATTGAACATTTAATTATAAAAATCATGCTCCATAATGCCCTGAAAATCATTTTAAGAGCATTATATCGCCCTCCCTCAATTAACAGAGAAAACGATCAAGAAATCTTGGAGTACCTGGATCTCCTTAATCCAGTAGATAACATCATTATGCTAGGAGACTTGAACCTTCCAGGAATTGCCTGAGCAAATCAGACAGCAGCAAGTGGTATTGAAAGAGAATACCTAGAGAAGTTCAATCAATTGGGATTGAACCAGTTGTTAACTGTAAACACTAGGACAAATAATATATTGGATGTAGTATTAACCAACATGGGACCCAAAGTAATGGATGCCGAAGTGGGCCCCCCAATAGCAAATAGTGACCATAATACTGTCTTTTTTTCAGATAAAATATTTACCCATTCACCATGGTAGCAAAATTAAAATTCCAAATTTTAAAAAAGCAAAATTTGATAAAATTAGACAGGCATTACATGTATGGGACTGGACAACTGACTTTTCTAGATTGTCACTGGATGAGATGTGGGGCACTGTAGTGGATAAAATAAAAGAGACATCAGAACAATATGTACCATATATAATAAAAAATTCTAAACAGGGTAATATTCCCAAATGGTTTATTGCCAAAATTAAAAGGCAGATCAAACAAAAACATAAAATGTATAAATTATCCAAGTTAGATACTAATTATCTTCCCAAATACAAGGAGTGGACACAAAGTGTTAAAAAATTAACAAAAGATCCAAAAGCAAATTATGAAAAAAAGTGTTGGCAACAAGAAGTAAAGATAACTACAATGCTTTTTATGTATATGTTAATAAGAAGGGAAATGAAAAAATAATAGGCCCTTTTAAAGATGAAGGAGGAAATATTTTGGGGGATAAGAAAATGGCAGAGGTAGTAAATACTTTCTTTGGTACCGTATTCAACCCTAAAGATAATCTAGGAATGGTTTGACATATAGTACTGTGGATGAGACAAAAAATCGTAATAGATGTTAATGATGTTTTAGAAAGATTAAATAAGATCAAAACAAATATATCACCTGGACCAGTTAATATTCATCCTAGGCTTATTACGGAAATTGCTAACGAAATAGCCCAACCAGTAGGTTTTATTTGTCAAAAATCATTGGATAAGGGGGAGGTGATAAAAAAATGGCGTGAGGCACATGTGGTCCCAATTTTTAAAAAAGGTAAAAAAGATTCTCCAGAAAATTACAGACCTGTGAGTTTAACATCAACTATGGGGAAGATACTAGAGAGTATTATTAAAGAACAAATCTATCTCTATTTGACCGAAAAAAAAGTTGCTAGATTATTGTCAGCATGGGTTTACCAAATCAAGATCTTGTCAGACCAATCTATTACACTTCTATGAAAAAGTAAGTAAACATCTAGATTTAGGGAAAGCAGTTGATGTAATACAATTGGACTTTTCAAAAGCATTTGACAAACTGCCACACGATAAGTTAATCAAATCCCTTTTCTCTATAGACATAAACAAATATTTAGTTAATTGGATAGCAGATTGGCTACAAGAGAGAAAACAGAGAGTCCTGATAAGAGGTGAACTGTCTAATTGGATTGATGTGTCAAGTGGGGTTCCACAGGGGTCGGTGTTGGGCCCTTGTTTGTTCAACTTATATATATATATATATATATCAACTTTACAGTATAATTTAAAAAATATCTGGATAACTAAATTCGCAGATGATTGTAGGGTGGGGGCAGTTGTAAACTCAGATCTAGATAGAAAAAAACTACAGGAAACACTCATATACATTGAGAGATGGAAAGAAGAACATCAGCTCAAATTAAATGAGGATAAATGTATTGTCCTACATATGGGTAGAAATAATTTAGAATTTAAATACATTATAAACAACAGATACTTAAAACAGTCTACAAAAGAAAGGGATTTGGGTGTCATTATAAGTAATGATTTTACCTTTAATGCCCAATGTGATCAGATTGTTAAAAATGCAAATAAGACCTTGAATTGTATTCTGAGACACATATCTAGTAGAAGTAGGGAGGTGTTGCTCCCCCTTTATGGATCTTTGGTGAGATCTCAGTTGGAGTACTGTTCCCAGGTTTGGAGTCCTTATAAAAGGGGGGAGATTGAGAGAGAGTGGAACGAGTGCAGAGAAGAGCGACCAGATCTGAACAGGATTGAGAGATAAGACATATGAGGACAGACTGGTGACACTAAATTTATATTCTCTTGCTTACAGAAAATGGAGGGGCTATATGTTTCTGGTTTACAGATCAATTCAAGATGGTAAACTTAGATTGGAACTGGGACTTGAACTATGTGAAAAAATCTACAATACGAGATCACACGATAAACAGTTAAAAAAATTTAGGTGGAAAGTATCAAAAAGAAGGAATTGGTTTATTCATCGTGTCATTCCTTACTGGAACTCTCTTCCTCAAGAGATAGTAAATAGTCCTTCTTTAGAGATATTCAGAAATAGATTGGATACTTATAGCAAACTTAGGGTTACTGTCTACTAAAATGGTCTTTTTCTCATAGCAAGCTATTTAAGGACAAAAGTCTAATCTTTTGCTTTGTAACTACTATGATACAATGACAGGATGGACACCCTCCAGACTCAAACACGTCTGTTGTCCAGTCGCAGAAGGGTCGGTGCCAGCTCAGTCCTTCGCCTCCTCAGGCTCATGGTGGCTGCTATCCTGACAGTCCCTCGCGCTCGGCTCCATATGAGGATCTCTCAATGGACGCTTCAGTCTCAGTGGGACCAAACAATGGACAACCTAGGCCAGGAGGTTCTAGTCTCTGATCCCATGGTCAGGGACTTGCAATGGTTGATGGCGCAAGAGAACCTTTGCCGGGAAGTTCACTTCAATATCAAGCACCCCCTCCCAGACATTGACAACAGATGCCTCAGAAGAGGGCTGGGGAGCCCATCTTGGGTCTCACAGGACTCAGGGCACCTGTTCCAGTCTCAAGCAGACTTTACACATAAATGTGCTTGAAGTCAGAGCCGTCTTGTATGCTCTCCAGGCTCTGGACTCCTCCATTCTTCCCCGTCACTTAATAATCCAGACGGACAACTTGTGTGTGGTCTGGTACGTCAACAAGCAGGGAGAAACTCATTCCTACCCTATGTGGAGGAAAGTAATGAGAGTTTGGAGTTGGGCCATTCAGTAAAACCTTCACCTGACGGCAGTTCATGTTCCAGGAGTAGAAAACACTCTGGCAGACCACCTCATTCGGTCTTCAGCCAGAGGCCATGAATGGGAACTGGATCAAGAAGTAGTAGACGACATCTTCCTGCACTGGGGAACCCCTCAGGTAGACCTGTTTGCGTCTCCTCAAAACGCAAAACTTCCCGCCTTCTGCTCGTTTGCTCCAGGGTGAGGTGTTTTCTGGCAGGAAGCTCTGTTTCTCGATTGGAAGGGCAGAATCATCTATGCCTTCCCTTCAATTCCCTTAATTCCGGGGGTCTTACACAAACTGAGGACAGAAGGAGCCCGGATGATCCTCATCACTCCATTCTGGCCCAGGCAAGTTTGGTTCTCTCTTCTGGAACAATTTTCAGAGGAACCTCCACTTCTTCTTCCTCTGTCACAGCATTTGCTGACCCAGGATCAGGGGACCCTTGTTTATCCGGGCCTCATATCCCTTCAGTTGTATCCATGGCTCCTGCAGATGTAGCTCAAGCCCGGTTCAGGGTTTCTTCGCTCATAGCAGATATTCTGGTGGAGGCCAGAAAGCCTTCCACTAGATCCACCTATGCTGTGAAGTGGAAATGTTTTTTGATTTGGGCCTCATCAAAGGACTTTGAGCCTTTCTCTTGCCCAGCTGAAAGAGTCCTAGACTACATGCGTCATCTCTTTGACCTGGGTCTCAGCCATTCCTCTTTGAAAGTCCACATGGCAACGATTTCGGCATACCATGTCCCTTTTGGAAACAGGACTTTCGCTCAGTTGGAAGTCTCTAAGACTTTCCTCAGAGGGGTTCGCCATTTGACACCCCCTATCCGCATTCCTGCTACTCTTTGGGATCTGAACTTTGTTCTCGAGAAGCTTACTCTGCTTCCTTTCAAACTGGCAGCCTCAGCAGACTTGAAGTTCCTGTCTTGGAAGACTCTCTTCCTAGTGGCCATTACTTCAGCTTGACATATTTCCGAGCTTCAGGCTCTGATGTGCAAAATCCCTTATTTGATTTTTCACAAGGAGCGTGTGGCTCTGCGTGCCAACCCTAAGTTTCTCCCTAAGGTGGTAGTAGAATCTATGCTGAACCAATCCATTGAGCTGCGCGCTTTCTTTACGCAACACTCCAGTCAAGGGGAGTACCTCTTGCATACTTTGGATGTTCACAGAATACTGAGATACTATACTACTAGGAGTAAGGATCTCAGGAAATCAGATCAGCTTTTAATCTCTTTTGCTCACAAAAGAGAGGGCAATGCAGTTTCCAAGCAATGCCTTTCTAAATGGTTGGCTCGTTGTATCACCTTCTATTACGATAAGTACCTCAAGACCCTGCCAGGTCAAGTCAGAGGTCACTCCACAAGAGTAGTAGCCGTCTCTGAAGCTTGTTTCAAGAATGTGTCAGCGGCAGACATCTGCGCAGCTGCAACTTGGACTCCTGTCCATACCTTTACGAAACATTACAGTTTGGATATTACCTCTCACCGTAGAGCAGGCTTCGGATTGGCTGTACTCCATGGTCTTCTTTCGTAAGACCCGTTCAGCTGGAGGTTACATTGGTTGGATAGTTTTCCTCCTCCCGAGTGCTTTTCCTTTTCCAGACTGCTTGGGA
This sequence comes from Neoceratodus forsteri, assembly GCA_016271365.2. Classification (NCBI taxonomy): domain Eukaryota; kingdom Metazoa; phylum Chordata; order Ceratodontiformes; family Ceratodontidae; genus Neoceratodus; species Neoceratodus forsteri. The sequence goes on along the minus strand of CM057451.1, from coordinate 326,143,003 downwards.
TTCAGTCCTATATGTAATTACCTACTGCAAGAGCCCTCTCGAAGTAAGATAGTAGTTACATAGGAATTTACCGTAACAGCAGATCTTTAAGAGAGACTGCTGCAATAGGTAATGCCTTCCCGCCCTCCATCCCCTTAGCTTTTCAGCTCCTTTTCCAGGAAGGGAAATATCCGCTTCTCTCTTGTCTTGCCTTTTTTGGCCCTTGGCGGAAAGAACTAGCAAGGGCATGGGGACCGCCTTTATACTGACATTGGTCACTGCCAGGACCAAGCTAGCTAGAAATTTTTCCATGGGGTCCTGATGCCTGCCAGGTCAGTCCTATATGTAATTACCTACTGCAAGAGCCTCTCTCGAAGATCTACTGTTACGGTAAGTTCTTACATAATTGTACTTTTTTTTTTTCCTTTTTTTTTTAGTAAAGGGGCCTGACGGTTCAGGTGAAGGTGGCCTGTTTTCCTTTGGTAGCACCCTGGCCTGTGACCCAGCCAGTCCGCCCTGACCTTATCTTATTTTTTCAGCTCAATTTTGTTCTATCAAAGATAAGTCAATGACAGATAATTTGATTTTCCTCCGAGAAATGTTTGACCTGGGGAGAAAAAATCGAGTTGAAAGGGGTTATAATGGTGTTGGACCAAAGAAGGGCATTTGACGCAATAAATAGGGAATACCTATGGTTTGTATTGAAATCATATGGAATTCCACAGAATTTTATTAATTGGATTAGTACTCTATACCATACGGTTACACCTCTGGCAAATGGGTGGGGCCAATGATACCGGTAAGAACAGGGGTTAGACAGGGCTTCCCACTAAGCCTGCTACTTTATGTTTTTAGTATAGATCCTTTACTATGGCAGCTTAATAGTACCCCTATTATCAGTCATCTCCAGTGCTCAGAAGGGCTAGCACCTTTTACGGCAATGGCTTATACGGATGATCTCTGTTTAATGGTTGCAGACATGTCAGGACTTTTGACATTTTTCAGGAGCTTCCTTGAACCTTGAAAAATGTCAGGGAAAGCGCTTAGGGGCGCATGATGATGAAGCGGATTCCATTGCTGGAGTTGCTCTGGTCACCACACCTGTTAAGATTTAAAGTATTTGGTTTACAGAAGGAAATATGGAAGTCTTAACAGGGGCTGAAAAATCCCTAAGTCCGAGGTCTGGGATGCTCCAAAAGCAAAGCAGGACTTTCACTTTCAAACAACGTGAAGTCTTGCTGTATTCTGACATATGCAGTGATGTCCAACCTTTGAACTGCCCCGGAGAGGAAAGAGTTAACTTTCCATGCCAGGCATGGAACGCTGAGCTCGAGCTCGAGCTCGGTTGAGACTCTGTCTGTTGCTGTTTGAACTCAAACCGTCAGATTCTTTGCTCCGCCTCACTGAACAGTCGCTCCAGAGATTTCTCCTTTGCTCGGTTCAATTTAGTCAAAGTGCCATTTTCCTCGGTTTTCGACCGAAATTAATCTGTTAACCTGTTGGTTCAATCTCTGTCTGTGGTATCGTGAGTACTAGATAGGTTTATTTTTGTTTCTTCTGTGTGGAACTTGTAAATATTGGATCGATTCGGTTTGAACTAATCAAGTTTGTTCAAAAAAGTTTTGTTCTACTTTTAGAGTGTGGTAACCGGTCCTTATTGGTTCTAAAAAAACTGGATTTCATTACGTTTTTTTCCATGACCCGTAACACGGTCAGGAACCGATAAGGGTGTCTTGCCTGGCAGATTGCCGCAAAAAGGGTAAGTTTGGTTAGGACTGGCCATGTCTGAGAAACCCAAAAGAAAAACCGGGCCCACTGGGTTTCAACACTGTAGTGTGTGTATGTGGGGAAGCCTTTGCTAAGGCTGACCCCCACACTACCTGTGTCTATTGTCTGTGGTTTGACCACCTCGATTCAGACTGCCAGATTTGCAAAAATTTTCCTGCAGCTACCCTGGAAAAAAGAGTTGGTAGGCTCAGGGAAAGGGAGGCCAAAAAGTCCGCTGACCCGGATGGCCAGCCTGGTTCGGTTCCAACCGAACCAGAAGGAGTGCCCTCTGACCAGGGCGAAACTTCTTCGGGCAAAAGGAGAACTGACTCTGAGGAGTTGGTTCCGGTTAAAAGAAAAAGAAGGGATAAATTAGCTGGTGCGGATCCACAAGTTCTTTCTCCAACCGCTGATGAAATAGCCAAAGCGATAAGGATTGTTCAGTCGCTAACCCTGGTTCCGACTGAACCGGCACCATCCGTTAGGGGCTCGGTTCGGTCGGTTCCCCCGGTTCCAGATTATAATTTAGAGGATTTTTATGAACCGGAGGAGGAGGAAGGAGAGTATGAGGATAGTGATGGTGATTACGAAAGTCTGGATGTGCCCATTGACCTGGACATCTCCCCAGACAGACCTTCAGGGGTTTCTCCTCCTAGGCTTTCTGAGTCCCCTTCCCATTTTATGTTTTACAAAAAAGTGGCTGAAACTCTTCAGCTTCCTATGGAAGAAGCTGTAGATGATCAGGAGGAGCCTGACTATGTTGAGATGACGGATATCCCAGAGTCCAGGAGGCTGTCTATTCCCCTTCATAAGTCTTTTGGGAAACAGACAATAAAAAATTTAAAGACTCCTAATTCTATACCTCCTGTGGACAAGAGAATGGACAAGAGGTATACTCTCTCAGGCTCAGATATGGAGATCCTTACCCAGCAATGCAGCCATGTTGGGGTAGTGCAGGCTGCTGCCTGTGATAAGGCAAATATACCCTTGGCTTCACACCCCCCAGACAAGGACTCCAGGAGGATTGATTCCATGGCAAAGAAACAGTACATGGCGACTCAGGCAGGCTAATTATATAGCCTATACAGCTAGATATCAGAAATTTAGATGGGACACTGTAATGGCTCTGGCTAAACAGGTCCCTGGCCATCTTGCCAAGGAGCTGGAGCAGGTGGCTGCAGATGGCATTGAGGCATCCAAGGTGCAATTCCATGCTGCAGTGGACTCCAATGATGTTTCATCTAGAGTCATGGCTACATCTGTGGTCCTTCGTAGGATGGCTTGGCTCAGATGTACTAGCCTGTCTCAGGATACCCAGACTAAGGCCATGGATTTTCCTGTTGTGGGTAATTCTCTGTTTGGGAGCAAACAGAGAACTACATGAAGAAAATGGATGAATACAGGACCACCTATAGGAGTGCTCAGGTCAAGGAAAGGCAAGCCACTCCCCAGAGGCAGCATTCCAGGGGCAGGGGCAGGCCTTTTCATAGGCCTTTCTACCAAGCCCAGGCCTCCTCTTCTGCTTATGCTCATAGGGGGTTCTTCAGAGGGAGAGGCAGACGGGGTACAAGCAGGCCTGCTTCCACCCCTCAGCCTAAAGCCCCAGCCAAACAGGCACCCTGATGGGTTTGCCAGGGCCGATTTTCCACCACCTGTAGGGGGCAGGCTGGCTTACTTTGTCCAGGACTGGACGTCTTTAACATCAGACAAATGGATCCTGGAAGTAGTGAGCCAGGTACTGGTTCTCAGCTTCAAAAAATTTCCCAAGATGAGAACCAGATCCTTTCCACCTGCAAATCCTTCAGAGGCACTTGCCCTAGAGGCAGAGGTCTCTTTCCTCTTGGCTCTGAGAGCCATAGAGAGGGTTCCACCCCTACACAAGGGAAAAGGATTGTACTCCAGGTACTTCCTAACCCTCAAAAAGACAGAAGAATGGCGGCCCATCCTGGATCTCAGATATTTAAACAAGCACCTTTTAAAGCCAAAGTTCAAAATGGTGACTCTGGGAATAATTCTACCCTCTCTGAGGCCAGGGACTGACTAGTTTCCCTGGACCTCAAGGATGCCTATTTCCATATTCTCATCAGAAGCTCCCACCGAAAGTACCTCAGGTTCGAGCTGCCCTCAGGCCATTATCAATTCAGAGCAATGCCCTTTGGCCTAACTTCAGCTCCAAGGGTGTTCACAAAATGCCTGGCAGTAGTGGTTGCTTTCCTAAGGAGAATAAAGATCTCCATCTTCCCATACCTGGATGACTGGCTCATAGTAGGTCAGTCTCCAGACCAAGTCAAGTCACACCTACACGTAACTCAGCAACTGCTCACTTCTCTAGGTTTCCTTCTGAATCTCTCAAAGTCAGTTCTAGAGTCTGTGCAGCTCCTCACCTTCATAGGGGCAGAGCTGAATACATTAAAGGCAAGAGCCTTCCTTCCCCTGGACAGGGCAAGGACCCTTGTTTCACTGGCCTCTTCATTCACCCTTCAGGTGTCTCGACCAGCAAGGCATTTTCTGCAGCTCCTGGGCCATATGGCTGCCTCTACAGCAGTGGTCCAGGGAGCACGATTTCAGATGAGGGACATTCAGTTCCACTTAAGAGCCTTCTGGTCTCAGAAAAATGATCCTCTGACCAAACTAATCCCAGTGACTTGAACCCTGATCCAGGCTTTGCAATGGTGGCAGGATCAGGACAACCTAAGACAAGGAGTTCCCTTTGTCACTCAGTCTTATTCTCTAATCCTTACTACAGATGCCTCCCTCTTAGGATGGGGAGCCCACTTGGGGGACCTGACCACCCAAGGGTTGTGGTCACCTCAGGAATCTCTGCTTCACATCAGTCTATTAGAACTCAGAGCAGTGTTTCTAGCACTTCACGCTTTTTTCAAGTCTGTTCAGAACAAAGTAGTTCAGATCAGGACAGACAATACCACCACAATGTGGTACATCAGCAAGCAAGGGGGCACTCGGTCTACGGCCTTGTGCACAGAGGCAATGAAGTTGTGGTCTCTGGCCTATTCCCTGAACACCTCTCTTACAGCAGTGCACCTCCCAGGGAAGGACAATGTCCTGGAAGATGCTCTCAGCAGGATATCTCAGGACCATCACGAATGGTCCCTGGATCCTCTGATTTTGAAGGTGATCTCCAGATGGGGCACCCCACAGATAGATCTTTTTGCAGCCCCAGACAATCACCAACTTCCTCACTTTTGCTGCAGGCCCCCAGTGTTGGGCTCAGTCCCCCTGGATTCCCTAGTTCTCAATTGGGAAGGGAAGTTCCTGTATGTTTTTCCCCCCTACCCTCTCCTGTTCAAGGTGTTAGTCAAAATCAGGTCTCAACCCTGCAAAGTGATCCTGATTGCTCCAGACTGGGCCAGACAGCCCTGGTACCCTCTCTTGTTGTCCTTAGCAGTCCACCTTCCCCTGTCTCTTCCCAGGAATTACAATCTGTTAGCATGTGCTCAAGGGAGGGTTTGGTATCCGAATCTCAAATCTCTCAATCTCAAGGCCTGGCTCTTGAAGAGTTAGAGTCTGCTGATTTGCACCTCTCTCAAGGTGTCCTGGATATTTTAGAAGCTTCTCGAAAGCCTTCCACCAGAAACACTTACAATTTCAAGTGGAAAAGATTTACTATATGGTGCTCTGGGAAGCATATTTCTCCAGAGTCTGCTAGCCTGCCCACAGTCCTCGACTATATGGTTCATCTCAATAGCTTGGGACTCAGGCCATTTACTCTAAGAGTGCATCTGGCAGCTGTCTCTGCCTTCCTGTCAGCAGGCAAGCATTCTTCCCTTTCAGCTCATCCTGTATTCTGTAAATTTTTCAAGGGATTGCTGCATACCAATCCACCCTTCAGGGACCGTGCCCCTGCTCGGGACCTTAATGTTTGCATTGCTCAGCTCATGCAACCCCCTTTTGAGCCTTTGTTCTCAGCAGAGCTTAAGTACTTGACTTGGAAAACTGTTTTCTTGGAGGCCATCACTTCTGCCAGACGCATAAGTGAGTTACAGGCTCTGTCAGTGGAGCCCGATTTTATCTCCTTCCATAGAGATAAGGTGGTCCTCAGGACTAATAGGAAGTTTTTGCCTAAGGTGGTTTCAGATTTCCACCTTAACCAATCTATGTCTCTTCCTGTTTTCTTCACTAACCATTCCTCCTCTGGGGAGAGGAGGCTGCACAGCTTGGATGTGAAAAGGACCCTTAGCTACTACATAGAGTGTACCAAGGGTCACAGGTTCAACTCCCTCCAACTGTTCCTCACTTATGGTGAGGTTGGTAAGGGAAAACCTGCCCCTAAGAGATCTCTTGCCAGGTGGATTGTCTCTTGCATACAATCTTGCTATGAAAAATTAGGTAGGATCCCTCCCTCAGGCCTGAGGGCTCACTCTACCAGAGGTACAGCTGCTTCCCTGGCTGCTGCCAGGGATATTCCTATCTTAGAGATTTGTCAAGCAGCCACCTGGAAAACAGTACATACTTTTACCAAGCATTACTTTCTGGATATCCAGGCTAGGAGTGATGCTCGGTTTGGCACAGCAGTGCTTCAGAGCCAATTCCCGAAGTAGGTTCTGTCCTCCTCCATAGAGGTACTGCTTGGTAGACTGCATGTCAAGAATACAGCAAGACTTATGTTGTTTGAAGAAAAATTACTCACCTTAGTAATGTTGTTTCTTCTAATGGAGTCTTGCTGTATTCTGACCTCCCCCCCGCCTCCCCTCTCAGAACCTGGGTTTTTGGGATGTGGGTGGGCAGCAACAGTATTGGCACTTGGGAGGTGCCCCCTTTTTCTCACCCTCTTATTTTTTGGTGTGTGTTGTGTTTTGTTTTTTTGGTTTCCTGACCTGAGTCTTTGCTTTGGAACCAAAAAACCTTTTATTAAATTTAAGTTGCCAGTTGGCTAGTGTGAGTTTACAGTTTCCACACAGGACACCAAGTGAGTATAGCTCGTAAAGATCTGACGGTTTGAGTTCAAACAGCAACAGACAGAGTCTCAACCGAGCTCGAGCTCAGCGTTCCATGCCTGGCATGGAAAGTTAACTCTTTCCTCTCCGGGGCAGTTCAAAGGTTGGACATCACTGCATATGTCAGAATACAGCAAGACTCCATTAGAAGAAACAACATTACTAAGGTGAGTATTTTTTTCTTTCAGTCTATGTAAGTCCGATGGACTTACTGAGCAAAGCTACTTGTTTAAGTGTATGCGCGAGTTGTGTGTATTTTTTTTTTTTTTAGGCAGCCTGTCTGACTTCTTTCCCCCTGCCGCCTGGAGCGGCTAACGTGTTTTGCTTGTTTTTTATTTTCTTAGAGAAAGTGCCCCCCTGTTAACAGTCTTCTCCGGCAGAGATCTAGAAGAGAAAGACGCTTCCCGGTCTCCTTGACGATTAGCGCACGCTGCTTGCATTATGTGTAGTGCACGTGGGGAGGGGGGGTCTACCATGCTACAGACAGGCTGTCAACTTCGTAAAAGAAATGCAAGCAGCCAGCTCTCAAAAGTGTGCACTACGGTCTGGACTTCGTGCTGCAGAATCAGAAACCCCAGTACAGCCGGCGGTGTAATGTGGATTACATGGTGAGTAACCCCTTTAGAAATGTTCACCAGGTGATACCTGTGCAGCCACTGCACACGTTCTTGCTGGGTTTGGCGCTTTGACTCTCATTCATACCCTTACTAATGGGAGAAGGACATGTCGAGAGCTGCGCCAGAAAAACTGTGTGCAAACTTGACTCATCGATCATTTTAACAATGGCTGTATAACGGATTTAAGCAGGCATGCAAATGTTAGGGGACTAAAATAGTTAGGGGGACACACTCAAAATGGGGGGGCAGACAGTAGTGCTACCACTCCTGACTCAAGTTCGTGTGAGCTCTGGGGCGGGTGGGGTGGGGGCAGAGATTCAGCATTCCACAGGACCTCTTCTCCTTAATGGGTGATTTAGATTAAAAATAGCAGGATTTAGGCATTAACAGTGGTGTGCTTAAAAGAAATGGGAGACTAAGGTTTCTGAGTTTAAAAAAAAAATAAATATACATGCTTAAAACAGCAGTGCAAGGATTGTATTGGAATGGACCCAGAAACCCTATGTGTCTCCCTTGTAGCACTGCTGCAGTTATTTTAATATAAAAAGGACTTCCAACTAGCCAGGGAGAGTAATACTTAAGGGAGGGGGATTCACTGATCCCTGCTGGACAGGACTGTGAAACTGAATTTGAGCCAAGCATGTCTATTTTGAACCCAGACTGTTAGCTGCAAATTATTTGACTTACAGAGGGGTACCTGTTGCATCCTATGTGACATGAGAAAAAAGTGATCTGCTTTGGTAAAAAATGTAGGCAAAAAAAATTTGACTTATCAGTGCCTGCCACGGACTTATGGACTGAAAGTAACATAAGTCCTGGACTTACGGCCTCCCAAAAAATTTTTCAACCCCTGCTTAAACTGGTCTCTGAAACTGGAAGAAGGGTAATCCCTTGGTATCTCAGTGGAATGGCCATAAAATAACTAAGAAAAAAATGATTTTTTTAATTAAAACTTTCCTGATTCCCCTTTTTTTAAATATTAGTTCTATTTTCCCCCACCTAAAACACTGTCACATTATATAGCATTTTTTTCCAGTCTGTCTGGGGCAGCCGCTTAAACCTGTTAAAGAGAAACATTTTGTATTTGCCACTGAAAGAAGGTGGTGTCAAGATGGTGAACCCTGTGGTATTTTTATTCTTGGTCTTTATTACCAGTAACCTTATGCCGCTTTTGTTTCACACAGGGCAGTACTGGACTCTGCTTTTTTAATGCCTCAGTATGCCCATGAGTTAAAAAGTGGGACTCGGGAACTCTCAGGGGCCAGGGGACGACTGGTTTAGCTCCGCTTTATGTTTGCCATTTGTTTCTTAAGATTAAAGCATGGCAAATTATTAGTCGGACTATTGCTACTGGACATAGGAAATCTCTCTCTCTATAAGCAGTTTATATCAACTTATTTTATGGATCAGAATACCTTTCCGCAGTGCCCCCACACTTTAATGCTGAATCTACAGACTATGCTAATACTCGCATTCCCCCTCATGTTTGGGATGTTCACTGGCTCTGTTGTCATGAGAGATTGAATGTCAAAGCTAATCAAAACAAGCATGTGTCAGTGCCGAATGTTGTCTTGCTGGCATTAGCATTGGCAGTGCCGGAGTTAGAGACGCATAATAGGAATGGCAGTGAAGTATTGGAAGTGATGCCAACCCCACCCCACCCTGTAGAGACTGACAGGCGTCGGGGTGTGCCTTTGGGTTGTCAGCTATAACACTCATGCCATTGTATCTCACCCTACCCTGAAGACACTGATAAGTGTCGTGGTGTGCTTTGGGGTCTTTGGGCATTATACTTACCCCATTCTATAAGGAAATACACTGAGGTGGGTGCAGTATGGGAGATTGGGGTGAACTATGTGGCCAAACAGTGCAAGGCACACCACAATGCCTGTCACTGGCTGCAGGGTGGGAGTGGGGTTGGAATGGCATGAGCATTACAGCCGATGATCCCAAGTCACACCCTGATGCCTGTCAGTCTCTACAGGTAAAGCAATTAAACCCTAACACCATAGGCGTGTTTTGGTATTTTCACTTCAAATTTCCAACATGGGCTTTTTGTAAGCCCACCTTATGAAAAGCGGCACAATCAGTTTGTTAGCTGAAAGGTGGATTTGCACAGCGGCTATGCCATTTGATGACACAGACGAAAACACATTTTGGGCAGGATGTGGAAAATGACAACTGTAGTGTTCATGAGGAGGCATAAAAAATGGCAATGTTGAAAATCTGGAGTGAAAATAGGGAAAATTGGTGAAGTCATGAGCATGCATAGAAACTGTGCAACACACGTCCGTAACCCAGTTATTTTGGGGAGCTTGTTAGGCACAATTTTAACTAGGCATTTTGGGACCTCCCCTCATGAACAGTGGCGCTGTGATTTTATTAATCTGTCTCAAAATTGATTTCCCACAGCGACCACGCCATTGTGCACCACAGGTGCGGCAACACATTTTGGGCAGGATGTCGAAAATGACAGCTGTACTGTTCATAAGGAGGAGTGAAAAATTGACAGTGTTGAAAATCTGGCATGGAAATATTGCAAATTTGCAAAGTTACAAGGGTGCGTGGAAACTGCGCAACGCACGCCTGTAACGCAGTCATTTTATGGACTTTTGGCACCAAATTTTCAACATAGGCATTTTTGGACCTCTGCTTATGAACAGTGTCACTGTCATTTCCTCAAACTGTCCTGAAAACTAATTTTGCACAGTGACCGCTTTATTCTGCACTGGACGTGTGAAAACACATTTCGGCCAGGATATGTAAAATGACAGCTGTACTGTTCATCAGGGGGTGTGGAAAAATGGCAATTATGAAAATCTGGAGTGAAAATATTACAAATGCACGAAGTTACAAGCGTGCATGGAAACAGCGCAACGCACGCTCATAAAACGGTAATTTTGGGGATTTTTTCCACCAAATTTGCAACATAGGCTTTTTGAGAGACACCCTCATGAACAGTGGCACTGTCATTTCGTTACTCGGTCCCGAAAGGTGATTCCATGCAGTGACCGCAAAATCACCTTTCGGGACCGAATAATGCCATCACAGGGACTGAATTCATGAGGAGGGGTCCCAAGAACCCCATGTTGAAAATTTGGTGCAAAAATTCCAAAAAATGACCGAGATATGCACCAAAGTTGAAAAAACTCCTATTTATGCCATTATACGGCTTACTGGCATTTCTTCAGTTTGTGGTCGGCTTTGAAGAGTGCAGACGTGTTCCTGGTCCACTGAAGATTGTCGCGGACTCCGGAGGTAAGTATGGGGTGAGGGTGTGTGGGGAGGCAGGGTACGCAGAGGGTGGGTGCGGTCATGGAGGGGGGCAGGGAGACGCCAAGGACTGTTTTCTTTTTCACAGGTTAAAAAACACATCGCTGTACTGTTTTTATTTTCAAGGATTTGGCATGTTGGGGTGGGATCCCAGCGTCACCCAAGTGTTTTTGGGGGATGCTTTAGCTGACGGGGAAGGGCACCCCATTGGCACACAAGGAAAGCAGCGGGGAGAGCTAAGGGGATTGGAACCCCTCGGCATATAAGAGATGGGGGGGTACTTTATGCCGACAGGGAGTGGGCTCCCCCATCGGCACATACATTGGGGGCAGAGCATGCTGACAGGGGGATTGGGCACTCCTGAAGTCGGCATTATGGCTGGCAGTGTGCCGCCATGTTTTTTTTTTTCTGTCTCGGCAGGTTAAGCACGTCAGGAGGTCCGCTGCGTGTGGTGAGCTTTGCTCGCATTGCAGCGGACCTTTTCTTAGATGTGCTCGCACACATGGTGTGGCACCAGCCTGCAGGCTGGTTGGGGAATGAGGGACGCACCTACTGATGCGTGCCCTGCATTCGCCCAACAGTGACCGCGCCTCCAAATCTGCTACTACCCTAATATGTTGGCTGCGCATGCGTGAGCCAACATAAAAACAGATGACAGAAAGAATGTGCAGTAGGCCTCTATGCTTACAACAACTTGAGACCATACATCATCTCTTTTTTCCCTGCCCTTATATCTCAGTTTTAAGAGTGGCAGATGCCTGTTATTTGTACACTGGGATATAATTAATTGATAGATGTGGCTTATGGGCCTACCTGGGGTAGGTGGGACACGGGTACTTTGGAAATAATTCTTGCAGTTGTAAAATGGTATATTTGGAATTCTATAAGTGTGTACATGCTTCAACAGAAAGATATGGATTTTTCAGAATTAGCTACAAAAATCAAGTCAGATTTGCACGGAATTTATTGTGAGGAAATGAAATGCAGAATGTTACAGAATTTGCAGTTGAAATGGCAGAATCTTCCTTGGATCACAAATACTGATGTTCCAATTACATGATATTCCAGTAGCAGAGTTTCCTGGGGAGCCGTGTGGTTGGTTGTTGCTTCTTGGAACTAGTTTGTTTGCTTTTTGTTAGACTACTTGCTGCCTACTGTATGACATTTTCCCCCCCTCCCAATTTTTTTTTCTTTTCTCTCTTTTTTTTTTTTTTTTTGACGCAGGGCTTTTACTTCATGTATATATTGTAGAGTTAATATAGATTGTTTCAAGAGTACTCATAGTTAGTGTGCTATTTTACTTGTTTATTCTCTTATTTTTCTATACATTTCTGTGGTGGCAGGGTGAGATAGGGTGGGAGGTTTGCTGTGTGGTTTTTTTTTGTACTGTTATTGGTGAATTGTTATTGTATGATTTTTTCTTCCCCTAATAAACACCCCTACTCTTTTCGAGAAGTGCCATGAGATCTTTAATGTCCACCTGAACAACCACCAGAACAGGCAGACGGGACCTTTGTTTAATGTCTCATCCGAAAGATGGCACCTCAGGAGTGCAGCAGCAACCCCACCCCTCCCCAATGCTGCACTACAGTGTCAGCATTGTGATTTAAAAACTCATTACCTCCAATAGCTTCGTGAGAAGTCCAAACTATACATTGTTTACCTGACACAAAATGGCCGCCCAGGGTATAATGAGTTAACCCAAGTGCCTGATGTGGGATAGAACCCACAGCCTTCTTATCTTCCGGCCTCAGAGGTGAGTGTGCAACCTGCTGATGAGCCATTCACACTAAGGTAGGTAATTTCTTCTTTTTTTTTTTTTACTATTAATAACTAATTGATACTGTGAACATGGAGTTAAATTTAAATAAAATTATTTCTAGGGTCATGGATATGTTGTTCTATCCGCACGTCTTGGCAGTTGCCTTTCCCTTTAAGATCAGCCGGAAGTCTTTAAGCTGGCTCCTCCCACCCGCCCAAGTGGTATATTCCTCTGCTCCGCCCCTTGATGCCAGATCTTCCTTTCCGGTTGGAAGAAGCAGGTTCCCTCCTTACCACTCCCGCGTTAAGTAGGCCCTGGTGCTTATATTTTCCAATTTACTACCTAAACTTAAACTCATAAGAGTTTTTCCGCTGCGATCTTAGATCACGAACGTGATGGAGGACAAGTCCTTGCCCGGGTTCCGCCAGTGCCCCTGCAGCAGAATATGTCTCGCACCGACCTGCATGCCACATGCGTTTATTGCCTGGGTCACGATCACGACACCCAGGCTTGCGATTTTTGTTGCTCTTTTCAGCCGAACGTATTTGATGATCATCTTGCACGATTGCAGCTTGGCCATCTGGAAAAATGGAACCCGCCAGTCAAATCTAAGGAAGCCCATTGGGTGGTCGCCGCAGCTGCGGGGGTCCGCTGAGCAACTTGAACAGATGAAGGCCTTCAAGGAGGAGGCTGCTCGGGTCGCTGATCAGTCCTCTTCGGCTACGGTCTTTGTCTCACTAAAACTGGACTGAACCTTTACAGCCTTCTTCAAGGAGTTGTGCCAGTCTCTCCCAACCAAGGAGGGGGGCCGTTGGCTTCACACAACTCTCATTCCCATAAAAGGGAAAAAGGAATCGAAGGAGTCGAGAAAGAAGGAGAAGACTCAACATCGTCATTCATGGGATCAAGAATGTTCTCGTTCCTTGGAATCGCCGTTTTCAACTTAGGTCGAATCTTTAGCCTTGGCCACTGGCTTCACAGTGCCCCCGTCATGCCAGCTGGCAAAGACATAGGATGACGACCTGGTCGAAATTATCATCAACCCCACATCGATCCATTGTTACTTGATGAGGCTAACAACTCCCTGTTCAGGACTCCGGTCCTGCCTGGACCCACCGAGGAGACCCAGCCTCACGGTCCCTGACCATGACCTGGAGAAGCCATAGGTTTCCCTGGTTCCCTCCGAGCACCCCCATCGGTCCCCCTAGTGGTTGAGGTCGAGGTCGAGGTCATCTTCATCCAAAAGGTCTAAGAAAACCCATAGACACCACTCTGGGCTTTCCAAAGAAGCGCCACTGCTATTCATCCTTGTCCTCCTCAGAAGAGGAGAGGTTTCCGCACAAGTTGCTCCATCGCTACGAGGATCTCATGTGGCAGCAGTTGGTGTTGGCCGGTCCGAAGTGAATCCTGGCTTCCACACCAGCCATCACATGGCTGTCACCCTCTAGGCTGACGTCGACACCTCCGGAGCCGGTCGACACCGTCCCTCTGCCTGCGGTGAAGGTCCTCCCAGCTTGGCCAAACTGGACTGTCTGCTGATAATGGTGGAGCTGCCACCTAAACAGCCTCCTTCAGGGGCTAAAGTCAAGGAGTCTTGGCCCGCTATGGGTCTTCCTCACAGGCTGTCGGTCACTCTTACTCCCGACCTCCCGCAGCGGGTTGAAGGTGACACGGGTGGTCGGCCAATCTGTCTGGACTCCTTGGAGTCCGAGGACTCCTCGCTGCACTCCCATCTGCTCGACAAGGTGTTGCTTGGGGGTCTTTCGATGGAGGAGGGTCCCATGTCCTTCTTGGGCATCCTCCGTCTCCTCTCCAAATCCACGGGGATGCCTTTGGAGCCTGTTCAAAAATGGGCTCAATATCTACTGACAGACATTCTGGACAAAGCGGATTCTCCAACAGAGGCCTTCCCAGTGGCCGAAGCCATTGTTGGCCCAGCCCTGGAGCTTTGGCAGCACCCTGCTTCCTGCTCTGCACCATCAACATGGATGGCCGACAAATGTGCGGTGCCCATTGGCTCCCTTTCAGGGTTCACGGAGCACCCCTCAGCCGAGGGGTTGGTGTCCTAACTCTGTGTTTCGGCACTTGGGCAATTCGAGAGACTCTGATAGACTTCTGGGCAAAGAATCCAAAAAACTGGACCACTCTGCCTGGAAGGTTTATGCTGCCTCTTCGCTTGGTCTCCATCAGACAAGCTCGGCTGTCATCGTGACACACTTCTCCCATGCCCTTTTGGGCTCTTTGGATGAGCTGTTTCCTCATCTCCCGTTGGACCTCCAGACTACGGTCAAGTAGGCCTGGGATCAGGGTCAGGCAGTGGCAAAACAGCAGCTCCAGATGGCTCCGGACATTGGCGACTCTTGTGCCTGTTTGGTGGCAGCTGTAGTCACCATACGCCGCAGGGCCTGGCTGAGGGTGTTGACCTTTACGGCAGACACCCAGCACAAATTGGCAGATGTACCATTCTTGGGCACCGATATGTTCGGTCCAGGGGTTGATGGTCACCTGCAGCACTTCGAGAAGTCCATTGCCACCTTGGACTCCATTGCTTCTGCCCAGCAGGAATTTCAGGGTTCCAAGAAGCAGACGCGCAAGCCCTTTTGGCCTTCTGCCCCTGCGGCCAAGCTGGCCCAATACCAGTCTGGGCAGCATCAGCAGCAAGCTCAGTCTTGGCACCCTCGGCCCTAGTCAGGGGCTCCGGTGGCCCGTAAGCCTGGAGGAAAGGGTCCTGGCGGCTCCCCGGCTGGATCCTCCTCCTCCTCCCCCAAGCCTGCACAGTGATGGGATGGGGGTGACCACCCCCATGCCTGTCATGCTTCCTCTGGGTCCTCCTGTGGAGGGCCGGCCTCACCACTTCCTTTCTGCCTGGTCTGCTGTTACCACGGACAGGTGGGTTCTGGAAGTGATTGGCCAGGGGCTGTCTCTGGAATTCGAGCAGTACCCACCAAACCGAGCCCGTACCCAGCAGGAGGAGACGGTATCCATGGACACTCGGTCGCCTCTCTAAGACGACATCACCCAACTCCTCCGCAGGGAGGTGGTGGTCAGAGTCACGGATCCTCCTGTCAATGCAAGATTCATTTCCAGGTACTTCCTGGTCCCGAAATGGACAGGGGCTGGTGTCCCATTCTAGATCTGCATGACCTGAACAAGTTTCTCAGGTCTCGTACCTTCAGAATGGTAACTCTTGTCTCAGATCATACCATCTCTCGAGCAGAACGTGTGGTTTTGCTCCCTGGATCTAAAGGACGTGTTCTTTCACATTCCGATCCGTCCGTCCAACCGAAGTTTCCTCCACTTCAGAACAGAGGGAACCCTCTACGAATTCCAAGCCATGCCGTTCGGCCTGTCATCAGCCCCCAGAATCTTCACCAAATGCATTGCAGTGGTGGCGGCCCATCTTTGGTGTCGAGGGGTCAGGGTGTACCCCTGCCCGGACGATTGGCTTATAGCGGCTCCCTCCAGGCAGGAGGTGGAGCGGTCCAGGGACCTGGTCCTCCAGACCTGCATTGACCTTGGCCTTCCAGTCAGTTAGGCAAGTCAGAACTCGTGCCTTCGCAGGTGATCTTCATCAGGGCAGAGCTTGACTCTTACCGAGCCAGAACCAGGCTCCTGGCGGACAGGGGGGAGGTTCTCTCCTCCTTTGCCTGATCATTTCTGGTTGGGCACTTGCACCCTGCCTGGGACTTCCTGCGACTTCTGGGCTACATGGCGACCTGCACCTCTGTGGTCTTATGGGCCCTGTGGCATATGCACCCCCTTCAATGGGAGCTGGCCAGCCAGTGGACTCTCGAGAACCTTTAGTCCCTTTCTCAGGCCTTCAGTTGATGACCCTTAAGGTGCACCTGGCAGCCATCCCTGTTTACTGGGTGTGGGCCAGTGTGCAGTTGGTGGCGCAGGAGAAGGTGGTCTGGTGCTTCCTTGGGAACGGTACCCATGGAGGCATTAGCCCTGGATTGTACAGGGAAAGTCCTGTATGCTTTTCCTCCATTTCCACTGATACTGAGACTCCTTCTCAAACTCAGGAGTCAGTCTGCAACCATGATACTGGTTGCTCCAGACTGGGCCAGGCAGCCACGGTACCCTCTGTTGCTCACTCTGTCCACCAAGCAACCAATTTGTCTTCCTCAGAGATAACAATCTGCTAACAGCTGTTCAAGGTCAGATAGTTTTTCTGAACCTCAAGAGCCTTCACCTAAAAGCCTGGTTCTTCAGGAGTTAGTATTTTCTGAATTTAACTTATCAGAAGAGAGCTTTAAGGTCCTGAAAGTTTCCAGGAAAACTGCCAGAAAGACTTAGTTAGAAGGTGGAAAAGATTTTCCATCTGGTGCATACCGAAGCAAATCAGTCCCCTTAAGGCCAGCTTATATACACTGCTTGATTATCTGATGCACTTGCAGGCTTTAGGCCTCAGGCCTGCAACCCTCAGGGTTCACTTAACAGCAGTATCTGCTTATTTGTCTGCAGGTGCTCAGAGAACAATAGCTTCACTCCCTATTTTTAGGAAATTTTTCAAAGGCTTTGCACATATGTTTCCTCCTGTTAGCGAACCAGTCCCTCCTTGGGATCTGAATTTGTGCATAGCCAAACTCATGGAATCTCCCATTGAGTCCATAGCTACGGCTGATCTTAAATATTTTACATGGAAAACTGTTTTTCTGGTGGCAGTTACTTCAGCAAGAAGCGTGTGTGAGCTCCAAGCTGTCTTCACTGATCCTAATTACATTATCTTCCATAAGGACAAGGTGGTACTTAGGACTAACAAGAGATTCCTTCCAATGGTGGTATCTGAGTTTCACTTGAACCAGTCCATCACCATTCCTGTATTTTTTACAGCCAAGTCCACTTCAGGGGAGTTGAAGTTTCATAGTTTGGATGTAAAAAAAGATCTCAGCTGTTACATCACTCGTACTAAGGACTTCAGGGACATACCTCTCAAGTGTTCTGGATTCGGCGGGATGTCCTATATATTGGCTGCTTTTGCTGTCCTGTCCCACCATCCTGAATCAACTGGCTATTGTCCCGCAAATGCCGGCTCCTGCCAACATATCAGCATGTCAAGTGGTCCACGTCGACTGTTTCCTCTGTGTTCCATTAACTGAGCACCGAGTGATCCTACATTCGTCACACATGGTGATATCAGTGGCCAATCTACCAATCAGGGCTGCGTGCTCGGTCTGTTCATGTTTTGGCACCTCTGCCACCGGACCTAAAATGTTCAGTTCCTCCTCAGGTCCATAAGCAGTGGTTAAAGGCAGCCTCTCCGGTGCTCTTGGAACACAAGCTGCCGAGAAGAGTTGCAGAGTACTGGTGAGAAAACTGAGAGAGAGACCGCTGCATTGCCCTTGTGCCGAGTGAGAGAAGAACCCTGCCTGCTGTGCTGCCATCCAACCAACTTTGTTTCAACCACCAGCCAGTTCTGAATCTACTGATCCTCAACAGACTTTTGCACAGAAGAGCAGTGTCCTTTTTATTCAACTTAACAATTTATGCAAAAAAATTGAGACTCTCAGAATCAGATTCAGAATAGCAGATAGAGACCGCCATCACCGCCGCCAATCGGAGGGAGAAGCAGACAGGTACAGTGAGTGAGCGAGTTGGCAGAGCAGACTCCAGGGAGCAACCACTTTTTGGTTTTTGAGGTAAGAAGATTGAACATATTAATTATATCTTAATTCCCTGCCATGACATTGCCCGCCTGACGCACAGCAACTGCAGAACTTGTCAGATCTGATCCTGTCACTGGCTGTCTGGCTGATAGGCAGCAGTTTGAATATAGCGTTCCTCTGGCTGGTTCAGATCCCTCCCAGGAGAGTGACTGACGACGCCCATAGCTAGTGACAGGAGGGGCTGGTGGCAGCTGGGGTACATTGAAAGTAGTTTCGCCAGTTTTTATTTATTTATGAGCAATGAGTCAAGCAAGGTATCCCTACAAACTAAAGTCTTTCAGGTTACCAGCTCAGCATGGCTAGCGACTCTTGCAAAAATTAAAGCATAGCATAACAGTATTTCTGTTTCTACCCAAACTCTTCATACCTCTCAGTTGGTCCAAATTAGAGGGAGTTTCCTTATTTTGATTCTCTGTTTAGCTGCTGCCTCATATTACTTTAGAGACTTCATGTGATATAATGGCAAAAATGGTGTCCCTAGCAAATGGCAAGCAGGCAGCAGCTCTGAGATGGAAGGGATTGGAGCCAGCCACCAACCTGCTTCTTTTCCTCATTGCTTAGGCAATAGGCATTGATGTAGATCCTGTCCTGTACTTGTACTGCAACTGAATATTTATTTAAGGTGCTGCTAACTGTTTGCAGAAAGTACTTTTGAGTTGCAGCTGCTGCTTAAAGCTTAGTAGTAAGTAGTAGTAGTCACTTAACAAATACAAACACAGCAAGAGCTACTATGTGTACACAGTTCATTCTATATCATGATGCTGCTCCCATTCCCTTTCATTTTATGTCCACTCATTACTGAACTCAGATCTCCTTTTACTTGTAATTAGTGTGTGTGTGTGTGTGTGTGTGTGTGTGTGTGTGCATATTCGTTCGGTGCAAAGAAATCATAAACTGTGGCTCATTTAAACCATAACTGCAGGCCTGCATCTTATTTGCAAAGTGGCAGTGTATGATTTTTTTTTAATGTAAGGTATTTTTTTTCTTGCGTGCTGTTTTATTCATTTGGCCAGTCACTCACTTAAGCTGTATATAATGGCCAGTGGGGGTTGAAATTAAGTTTTGCATCCAGTAGCTTGCAGGGCTAGTGACCCGGGAAATCCACTAGCCCTACAGATTTTTCTACTGGCCCAGAGCCTAGCTGGTGTACTTATTGAAATATTACTTTTCCCAGTACAAGCCTGCAGGGCTAATTAAATAAAAAAAGTTTACTAGCCCAATAAAAAATCTGCTAGCATTTGGCTAGTGGGCTGGTGCCAGTTTCGACCCCTCTGCCAGGAACAAAAAAATTCCTTATTAAAAATTATTATATGATAAGCACATATAACTACAATAAACCCTGTTTTTATTTAGAAACCTGACACAGTATGTGTTGTGTGGTTAATTTGAAAAGAGCTGCAAGCCACAGATCAGTAAGTAACCTCCATAACGCTAGGTTGGACTTTTTTTTTAATTTAAGGTATTTTTTTCTAGTATGCTGTGTTATTCATTTGTGCATTCACTTCTTCAGCAGCCTAGTTTTACTTCCTAATTTATGCTTATTGTACATCATCTTATCATACAAACATGTTTTGCTGACTACCATAATTATGCTGTTCTGTATATACTAGGCTGCTGGAGAAGTAAATGAATAGCCAGTGCAGGGTTGTTGGCTTGATACCAGTCAGCCATTCCGTTGGGTGTGCAGCTGTGTGTATGTGTATGTTGTTGTCGTCTGGGTAGGCCCAGTGAGGCATGGGGGGGGGGGTGTACAGATGATAAGGTAACCAACTGAACTTGAACCAGATTAAGCTGTTGGTGGTATTTTTAATGAATGGGGGACATTTGGCCAGGACACCATTGAAATTCCGCAGCTATTTTTTGAGAAGTGTCATGGGATCAACCCACAGGAACAACCACCTTAAAAGGCAGACAACAGAGTGTTTAATGTCTCATCTGAAAGACAGCTGAAAGTTAGCACATCAGGAGTGCAGCATCCCCCTCATGATCACACTAGTGTCAGTATTGAGATTTATCCAAGTGTCTGATATGGGGCTACAACCCACATTTCAATTTTCTTGAGGGAGCTTAGGGATGAGCTGACAGCACCTCTGATGGCCCTCTTCAACCTATCACTGGATACAGGGGAAGTTCCGGGGGACAGGAGGATGGCAGATTTCCTGGCCTCAGAGGTGAATGTGGAACTTGCTGAGCCATGTACTGGGACTAAGACGTGGGCATGAGTGTGGCATTGCTGAATTATTTTAAAGCAGTGGCTGCTGCTGGTTGTTGGAGCATGTATCATAAGCACTCTGTGCCTTTAAGATGAGCAATTCCAGGCACTGAGATGGACATTGCACCACACTGAAAGTAATTAGTGATGCACATGGATGTGTGACGAAATGTGATGACATCTACCCAAGATACATTAGTAGCTGGCTGCTCAGTGCTTATAACTTAGTAGGTTGCAGTTAGCACCTGACGTGGCAGGCTGGGCCACTTGGACACTGCTATTATCACAAACTGTGCTTTAACTACCTGATAAGTTGTAAGTGTTATCAGGCAGTTAGAGCACAGTTGGTAAAAATAGCAGTGTCCACAACTGGCCCAGCCTGCTATGTTTATGTTTATTATAAATCGTTTTTTTTCACATGAAATGAGTAATTTGGTGCGCATGATTATTCTTTTGAGTTTCAGGCTATTCAGATGCTTTGTATCCTCTTTAATAATAAAAAAAAATGTGTGAAATCATCATCAGTGCAAAAATTGTGATGTCCCTCATGGTGTCCCTCATTTCAGGGTGTGGCGTCCCTCATTGTCTCTCATTTCAGAGTCCAGAGATTGAGAGGTATGCTCAGGGATTCCCACTCACAACTGTTCATTACCTATGGTGAAAGGGGAAAAGGTAGGCCTGCCTCAAAAGAGGTCAATTGCAGGTTGGATCCTGCATCCAGTTCTGCTACAGTAAGGCTGAAAAACAGCCACCACAGGGCCTCCGGGCACATTCCACTCGTGGAACTGCTGCCTCTGTGACAGCTGCAAGGGACATTCCCACTTGCTGCAACAATACAGGAAACAGCACTTGTCAATAAAATCTAAAAAAAAAAAAAAAAAACAACTTCTTCTTCACTGTCCTCCTTCACAGAACCTTCTTTATTTTGTCCACACTTCCTTGCTTGGTTTACTTGGTGTTTGTGGGGCATAAGTAGGTGTGAACCCATCGAGAATTCCTCCCACAAGTTTGTGGAACATTGTTCTTAGTAGTGAGTTAGCCATATATCTAGTCCCTTTTTGAATGCTTAAAATGTTTCACTATCTACTAAACTTTGTGGGAGTTTGTTCCACAGTTTCAGGGCCCGTATTGAGAAGTAATTTAATCTTCGATTTGTTTTTGCTCTTTGTACTTCAAGTTGTTCTGAATGTAGTCTTGGGACTAATTTCCTTTCAGAATAGTGTATGCCATATTTCTGCATTAGAGATGGTGATTTTAGTAATTTATAGCTAAATAAGAGATCTCCTCTACTACGTCTTAGTTGTAAGGAGTGCAGGTTAAGCTTCTGGAGTCTGTTTTGATAATCTGTGTGTGATAGGTAGGGAGCCATTCTAGTGGCTCTTCTCTGTATTTGTTCCACCCTGATTATGTCCTTTAAATATGGGCTCCAGAAAGGTGAGCCGTAGTCTGAGTATGGCCTAATGTAAATTCTGTATAGTGGGATTATGCATTCTTCAGTTTTTGTAATAAATGTACGATCTATCCTTCTCAGTAATGCATTTGAGTTTTTTGCTAGTTTATCACAATGGTCAGTAGAAGTAAGTTTGTTGTTAATTGTGATCCCAAGGTCTTTTTCATTGTTTGATACTTTTAATGTGGAATCTTTAAGTTTGTAAAGTTGCATTGGGTTGTTTCTACCAAAGTGGAGTACTGTACATTTGTCTTATGTTAAATTCCATTTCATTTGTGGTGGCCCATTTGTCAATGCTTGCTAAGTCATTTTTCAGTTGGTTTATATTGTCGGCTGAATCCACCCTACCACCCAGTTTTGTATCGTTGGCAAATTTAGAAAGTGTATTATTAGAATTTATTTGCATGTCAGAGATGTACAGATTGAATAGGGTTGGCCCAAGAACCGAGCCCTGGGGGACTCTGCTAGATACTAACTGAACTAACTAACTGCTTCTAACTGAAAGGTGAAATACTGAACTTGGAATTATCAGAAAAGACAGTCTTGCTAACAGTACAGGGAGGTGTACCTTACCTTACTTGTTACAATTGTTATTATTGTTTTCAGTGGAGGGGCTTGCAATACTGCTTTGCAGATTGGGAGTTTAAACCCAGAGGGATTGAAATACTGTTTACTGTGTCTGGCCTTGTGCACAGCTGACTTGTTTTGGGGCTGATTGCTTTCACAGCACAAATTACCAGGCTGTATTGGAGCTGGGGACGTTCACCTGTGTCTGTCTCAGATGTTTGGATTTTTCTCTGTTTGATTAGCAGGGTATTTTCTCTGTTAAATTGTTGTGTAGGGCATCTAGCTGACAGGAAGGTCAACACTCATCATAGCAGTGGGTCAGAGCTTTTAGCTGATTGTTTCGTGAGGGCACAGTTTAGGCCCAAACCACCCTTCCCCTCACCCCACCCACCCCTGATACCATTTCCTTTATACCTGGGGTTCTGACATCATTTCTTCAAGAGGGCAAGGTGCATACCACTGTCATATCATTTCTAGCACACTACATTGACAATATAAGCATACACATTGTATAATATATATATTTATATATAACAAAACAATCACTACAAAAAAAATAATTAAACAGGATACACAAGAAGGTAGACAGACATGTGGGGAGTAGTGCAATGTAATGGCTGTGGGGCAGCAGTCTTCCGGGAGTCTTTCTGGAGGCTGAGATGCTGCCCTATTTGCAGACAACTGTCTGCCCTGAGGGAACAGGTTGCCTGTCTTCAGACCACACTGGACAGTAGTAAGGGAACCTCCCCCACCCAGGGAGCACCAGAGCCACCACCACTACCTCAGAGGTTGCGAAGAAAGCACAGCAGTTGGACCACAGTGGGCTCAGGGAGGGTGAGGGTGGTGGAACAGAGGCACACCCAGTTAGTTGTACCACTCCACAATCCATACATCATTCTGATGGAGCATAGTTCCCCTATGGATGCATCCGCAGAGAAGACTAAGGAGGTTGTGGACAACTGTCACAAGGGAGCCCCACAGGAAGGAGGCAGAGGACACCACAGGGAAAGGAAGCAGCTCCTGGTGCGGGACTCGATCATTAGGGGGATAGAACTTGGGGGAAGCAGGGAAAACTGAAGTAAGGTGCCTGCCTGGTGCCATGGCTTGCAGGGACAGGAAGCACATCTTCAGGATCACGAGAACAGCTGCACAGGAGACTGAGCTGGACGTCGTTGTCCACCTAGGGACAAATGACTTGACTCAACATGAGATTAGAGCAGTGCAGGAGGAGTTTGTGGAGCTGGGGAGGGGCCTAAGGCAAGTAGCACACACAGTATCCTTCTCAGAGATGCTGCCTGTCTATGGCAAGGGTCAGGTGGGGGTACTTCACACCTTTCAATTCAATGGATGGTTAAAAAAATGGTGCAGAGCACAGGGGTTTGGCTTCATTGGGGACTGGGGTTCCACCTGGAGGGATACGAGCCTATACTGGCAGGATGGTCTGCATCTGTCCAAGAAGGGAACAAGTCTTCTGGGCAGTCGGTTTAAATGCTTCATTGGCAAGCTTTTAAACTAGTCAAGGGGTGAGACACTGATAAGCAGCAGGGAATTCCCAGTCTCCCCCTACAAAACAGGGTATTAAATGAGGTAAAGACCAGGGTACAAAGGTCAGTAGGGAGCAGGACAGGGGTGAATGGAGAAAGCAAAGTCAGGACAGGGGTAGTGTTACAAGAGGTAAAGCCATCAAAAAATGGAGAGCAATGAGTACTAATGCCTGTAGTGTGGGTAACAAGCTTCCTGAATTAGTGGCCTTGATGGAGGAGGAATATCTGGATATCGTGGCAGTCACAGAAACGTGGTACACACAGAACCATGACTGGGATGTAAACATAATCTACAAGAGGGACAGGGAGGGTAAAAGTGGCTGAGGAGTAGCTTGCAAACTGTGTGAGAGGCCTTTCGGCACCATGCAATTTTGCATAAAGTTGAACCAGTATAACATTCTGTGGTGATTTGCATATGCAGCCCATGATGCTTTGCATTGTGTGGGCATGTGTGATTTTGTATTTTCTTGAAACTTGGCTTCCCAGCCAAATGCCCTTTGGGGTAACCCTTGCCTCAGTGTTTACGCACAGAGGTTCTTTGTCTCTACATAGGGGAAGGAATCAAAGCTATAGAACAAAAGGGTAAACAGGGAGGAGAGGAAGCACTGTGGGTCAATTTGGAGACAGGCAATGGCACCACAATCTGCACAGGAGTTGTATACAGACCCCCATCTCAGGGGGAGGACAAGGACAAGGAAATGACAGGAAGTATCCTTAGAATGGCAGAAAAAGGGGAGATACTGATGATGGGGCATCTGAATATGCCAGATGTTAATTGGAGTGCATTTGCAGCAGCCATTTCTAAGAGTGGGGTCATTCTAGATGCCCTACAGGGAGCATGCCTTAGACAACTAGTATTGGAACCCACTCGAGAGGGAGCAATCTTAGACCTGGTACTCTCAAATGGAGATGGTGAGAGGATCACAGATTTAGAAGTGGGTAGCCATCTGGGAACTAGCAGCCATTGAACAGTATGGTTCACAGTAAACACAGCAGTAGGGTCAAGCCATACAAAGGCAAAGGTACTGGACTTCAGGAGGGCTGACTGTGCCAAAATGGGTAAGTGCCTAAGGAATGCACTAGCAAAAGGGCAGGAAGAAGGGGCGGAAGAATAATGGGGAATAATCAAAACTGCCATCACAGAGGCAATAAGCCTTTGTGTGAAACAAATAAAACAATGTAGGAAACTACTATGGTTCTCAAAGGAGGTGGCAGGGAAGATTAGGGAGAAAAAGAAAGCATTCAGGAAGTACAAGGAGTCACAGAAGGAGCAGGACAGAGAATTGTATCAATTAAAGCAAAAGGAAGCAGGGAAGGCAGTCAGAACAGCAAAGGCCCAAACCGAGGAAAAGATAGCCAACTCAGTTAAGAAGGGGAATAAAACCTTTTATAGGTACATCAGGGAGCAAAGGAAGACCAAGGGAGGGATAGTGAGGCTTAATAACTGGGAGGAGGGGTGGACAGAGGGTGACTGTGAAAAGGCAGAGATACTAAACAAATATTTTTGCTCGGTATTCACAAATGAGGAGGGGGAGGTACCTAAATCAAACAATAGAAACGCTCTAGATAAGGGGGTTGATACCAGCCCATTCACTGAAGAAAGGGTTCTGAAAGAACTCTTAAACTGAAGGTGGACAAAGCAATTGGGCCTGATGGGATTCATCCCAGAATTCTAAAAAAACTAAGGGTAGAACTAGTGACACCATGGACTACCCTCTTTAACAAATCATGGGAGGATGGGGTGGTACCTGAGGACTGGAGGAGGGCAGGTGTTATTCCACTTCACAAAAGTGGGAGCAGGGCAGAAGCAGGAAACTACTGACCTGTTAGTTTAACCTCAGTGATTGGGAAAATGATGGCATCACTTCTGAAAGAAAGAATTGTTGAGTACCTAGAGGCCAGAGCGGCACAGGACCCAAGGCAGCATGGATTCACAGCGGGAAGGTCATGTCAGACGAATCTAATTTTCTTTGACTGGGTGACCAAAGCAGTAGATCAAGGAGGGGCTGTGGACATGGCCTGCCTAGACTTTAGCAAGGCATTTGACACAGTCCCACACACAATATTAATGTACAAGTTGGCCAGCCTGGGAGTGGGTCCCAAGTTGGTAGCCTGGGTAAAGAATTCGCTGGAGAACAGGACACAGAGGGTAATAGTAAACGGAGTCAATTCTGAAGAAAGGGTCATTACTAGTGGGGTACCGCAGGGTTCAGTACTAGGACCGGTCCTCTTTAATGTCTTTATAAGTGACATTGCAGAGGGACTGGAAGGAAAAGTATGTCTCTTTGCAGATGACACAAAGATCTGCAACAGAGTTGATACACAAGGTGGGGTGGAAAGGATGAGAAGGGACTTGGCAAGGCTGGAGGAATGGTCAAATGTATGGCAGCTTAGATTCATTGCTAAGAAGTGCAATGTAATGCACCTGAGAAACAAAAACCCAGGGGAAGAGTACACATTGTGGGGTGAGATACTAACAACAACAGAAATGGAAAGGGACCTGGGGGTAGTCATATCCGGTGACCTAAAGGTGGGCAAGCAATACGAGAGGGCAGTAAGGAGAGCTGGGGAGATACTGGGATGCATAGGGAGAGGCATCACCAGTAGAAAACAGGAAGTTGTTATCCTTCTCTACAGACAGCTGGCGAGACACCATCTGGAGTACTGCATGCAGTTCTGGAGAACCAATCTCCGCAAAGACATAGACAGGATGAGGCAGTCCAGAGGATGGCAACTAAAATGGTGCAGTGTCTGCACCAGAAGACATATGAAGAGAGACTTAAGGAGCTTAATATGTATAGCCTCGAGGAAAGAAGGGAGAGGGGAGACATGATAGAAACTTTCAAGTATCTCAAGGGAATCAACAAAGTCCAAGAGGGTAACATCTTTCAGAAAAAGAGGTGTGCAAGAACAAGGGGGCACAATTTGAACATTGAGGAGGGATGGCTTAGAGGTAATGTGAGGAAGTATTTTTTCATGGAGAAGGTTGTTGATGCATGGAGCAGCCTTCCTGATGAGGTTGTGGAGTCAAAAACTGGTGGATTTCAAAAATGCATGGGAGAGTCATAAGGCAATTCTAGTGGCTGGGGGTTGGGAAAAGTAGGCTGTTGGTTAACTAGGATCTGCAGCTTATCCATTAGGTAGGGACATGGGCAGACTGGGTGGGCCAAGCGGTCCTTATCTGCCATCAAATTCTATATATCTATACTTTTCTGCTGTCGGATAGTACACCGTTAATTCTTGCCTGCTTTGTCCTGTTGGTCAACCAACTGTCAACCCAGGCTACTAGGTTGGCAGGGAGTCCTAAATGTGAGAGTTTACTGATTAGTTTGTTGTGTGTAACACGGTCAAAAGCTTTACTGTAATCCAGAAGGATTACATCCATTGGTATGTTAGAGTCTAACCCCTGATTTATACTGTTATAAAAAGCTATAAGATTAGATGTGCAAGAATGCCCCTGCTTAAATTCATGTTGTGTACTGTCATTAATGTTAAGTATTTGTAGATCTTACTTAGAGAGGACTCTTGCAGTAGGTAATTACATATAGGACTGACGCCGGCCCGCGGCAGGACCCCACGGAAAAATTTCTAGCTAGCAGTCCCTGGCGAGGGACTGCCCCCACGTCAGGTGACCACCGCATCATGCGAGCGCCGTATAAAGGGGCGTCCCAGATGCCCTCCTTCCAGTTCTTTCCTGCCGTTAGCTCGCAGCGCCTTGGTAAAGTTACGTGCTTAGTCAGCCCTGCTCTTTCGTCGGTTTTACCGAAAATTATAAGTATTTTTTCCTCCTATCGTCAGGTCATCGTCGGTGTATGTCATCCCCTACACCCAACGAGCACAAAAACACGCCGGCAGGGGATTTTCCCCTTCCGTCGGGCCCTGCTCCCCTGGGCCTCTCAATGTTGACCCGCCTGTGGGGCCACCTTCGAACCCATCTGCTCCAGCAGCTCCTCCGCGCCTGGGTACCCGCCGTCTTATCTGACGCCGTCGTACCCGGGACCATAATATTCAGCGCCGCAGTACCTGACGCCGGTCCCTCCGACACCGCAGTACCCGAGGCCTCAATACCCGGCATCGGTTTTCCCGCAGCCGGGTTTTGGATACTCACCTTACGGATACAATCCGTATTCTTTTCCCCCTCCTTCTCCACCTCCACCGCCCCCTCGACCGCCGGTGGATCTGCAGGAGACTCTGGCTTCCTGGTGGGCTGAGGCCAAGGCTCAGCTCACCAAGGAAGTAGAGAGCCGCCTTACGGCGACAGTGCCGCCTCTGGCCCCCATACGCCCGAGACGGCACACTCCCTCACCGCCTCCGGACTCCAGAGCCCTTCCCTCTGGATCCCGAGAGGGGCAGGACACGCGTCCAGGGATCCGCCCGAGAACCGTTCCCCCCCTAGCCGTGTTCGGGAGTCTTATTCTGCTTCTGATTCTTCTTCTTCCCTCTTGGATTCCTCGGATTCCTCCGACGGATGCTCCGAGAGAGACGACGAGCCTCGCTCTCCATCCAAGCCCCGCCCGAAGTCACCTCCGAAGTCCCCTCCGGAGGACCCTTCCTTCACGGAGTTGCTCAGAAAAATCCAGGAAGTACATCAGTGGCGCTCCTTGGAACCAGATCCTCAGAGGGTCAAACTCGCTGAACATCTGGACCTGCCCCTGACAGCTCCTACTTTAGTGCCACCCTGGATCGAGCCTCACGCCCACCTTATTTCCACCATTTGGAAACAACCGTTGGCTTTAGCCCCGCTTCCTAGGAAGTCTAACAGGCTATACCAGGCTCCTGAGGGTGTAGACTTTTGGACTCTCACCCTCGTGCAGATTCGGTCATGATTAGCGCCGCTCACGGCCGGTCAGCGCATCCCAAACATCTAAGCTCGTCTCCTCCGGATAAGGAATCTCGCCTCCTGGACCAGTATGGAAGAAAAATCTACGCCTCTTCCACACTGGGAATTCGGGCCCTGAATTATGTTGCTCATATGGGGGATTACCAGAAGGCCATCCTTACCCAGGCGGAATCTAAGATTGACTCCTTACCTGACTCCCAAGTCAAGCAGGAGTTAGCTGATTTAGTCCGTTCTGCTCGTTCGGCCAGTCGTCACATTCTGTGGACAACATATGATGCACTGAACACTGCCGGGCGGGGCTCCGCTTTCGCTGTAAGTCTTCGGCGTCATGCCTGGCTCCGCTTGTCAGGTTTGGTCCCGGAGGTGCAGTCAGCGATCCAGGAATCACCTTTCAGGGGTTCGGTGCTTTTCAGCGGTGATGTCAAGGACATCATCACCAACTTGCAGGAGAAAGGGACAGCTCTGAAATCCGTGGATTCCATGTACCGTCCCCATCACCCACAGCGCCGTCCTTTTCGCAGACGCAGTCGGCCACAAGCGAAACCCCAAGGAAGGCGGGCCACTAAACGCTGGGCCCCCGCAGCTGCCAGGCCCCCACTCAAAAAGCAGCGGGTGCCCCAGCTGCGGCGCTGTCCCACACCACCTGACTCCTTCCCTCTCCCACCGCCTCTGGACACACTGGAGGAACCGGTAGGAGGGAGGTTCTCCCTCCACCTTCCGGGTTGGAAGAGGATAACAACGGATTCATGGGTGCTTCAGATTATAGCGGAAGGGCACTCTATAGAGTTTCTACAAAACCACCCCGCCACCCCCCTCTGAAGTCGTCCTATGCAAGGGACCATCTTCCTTTGTTCCGGGAAGAAATCTCTGCCCTCCTCGCGAAGCAGGCCATAGAACCCGTTCCCCCTCACCTTCAAGGAACGGGTTACTATTCTCATTTCTTCCTGGTCCGAAAGAAAACGGGAGATCTCAGACCCATTCTCGATCTCAGCTCTTTGAACCTTTACGTGGAATACAAAAGGTTCAGGATGCTCTCCCTACAGACCCTTCTGCCCCTCCTTCGGCTGGGTCAATGGCTTTGTGCGCTGGCTATGCAGGATGCATATCTGCACATCCCCATTCGCCCTTCTCATCGCAAGTACCTTCAGTTTGCTTTCCAGGGGGACCATTACCAGTTCCGGTCGCTCCCGTTTGGTCTTTCCTCAGCACCCCTAGTTTTTACCAAATGCCTGGCTGTGGTAGCGGCCCACCTGCGTACGATGGGAGTTCAGGTGTTCCCTTACCTGGATGACTGGCTCCTGGCAGCCTCGTCCAGGGAGGAGCTCCTGAATTTTCTCTCCCTCACCCAGCAGGTTTTCACTTGCCTGGGTATTACCATCAACCATTCCAAGTTTCACCTGGATCCCTCCCAGAGACTACAGTTTATCGGGGCTATCCTCGATCCGACGGTGAGCAAGGCCTTCCTGCCTCCAGACAGGGCGGCCTCTCTTCAGTCACAGATTTCCCTGCTATCAGACCGCAGGAAGGTTCCGGCGAGGTCGGTTCTCCGTCTCTTGGGGCTCATGGCGGCCGCCATCCCGACAGTTCCCCGTGGTCGGCTCCACATGAGAATCTCTCAGTGGACTCTTCGCTCCCAGTGGGATCAACTTGTAGATGACCTAGATCATCTAGTTCTGATCTCTTCGCCAATGGCATGAGACTTGCAATGGTGGATGGTTCGAGAGAACCTGTTTCGGGGGGTCCCCTTCTGTCATCTTCCCCCCTCCCAGACTCTGACCACAGACGCATCAGGTGAAGGTTGGGGAGTCCATCTGGGTCCTCACCAAACCCAGGGATTATGGTCCAGATTGGAACTAGCTCTCCACATCAATGTGCTCGAGTTTCGAGCAGTTCTATATGCTCTCCAAGCCCTTCACCAATACATTCTTCCCGGTCACCTAGCCGTCCAGACGGACAACATGTGCGTAGTGTGGTACATCAACAAGCAGGGAAGGACTCGATCCTACCCTCTATGCAGGGAAGCAATGAGGGTTTGGGACTGGGCAACTCAACACAACCTTCACCTCACAGCGATTCATGTTCCAGGAGTCGACAATACCCTGGCAGCCAAGCTAAGTCGCTCCTCTGCCCTGCCACACAAGTGGGAATTGGACCAAAAGGTGCTAAATCACATCTTCCACCTTTGGAAGACTCCACAGATAGACCTGTTCGCCTCTTCCCAAAACGCAAAACTTCCCAACTTTTGCTCGCTCATTCCAGAGAGAGGCGCTTTCTGGAACGACGCTCTGTCTCTAAGCTGGAAGGCAGATTAGTCTATACTTTTCCCCAATTCCTCTGGTCCCTCGTGTGTTGCAGAAACTATCAACAGAAGGAGCGAGAATGATTCTGATCGCTCCTTTCTGACCCAGGCAAATCTGGTTCTCTCTTCTACAACAATACTCAGAGATTCCTCCTCTTCCTCTTCCTTTATCTCAAGGTTTGCTGACCCAGGATCAGGGGACCCTGGTCCATCCGGGACTCAAGTTCCTACAACTTCATGCATGGCTCCTGCAGATCTAGCTCAATCCCGCTTTGGTGTCTCTCCAAAGGTGGAGGAGATTCTGGTGGAGGCTAGGAAACCCTCCACTAGGTCCACTTATGCCATGAAATGGAAGAGATTTTCTATTTGGGCCGCCTTTAGGAACGTGGAGCCTTTCTCCTGTTCAGTGGCCGTTCTGCTGGAGTATTTACGTGACCTCTTCGACCTGGGTCTCAGTCATTCCTCCTGGAAAGTGCACATGGCCGCTATTTCAGCGTACCATGTTCCTTTCGCAGATAAAGCATTTGCCCAATTAGAGGTCTCTAAGACCTTTCTCAGAGGGATCCTCCATCTGAGGCCTCCCTTCCGGACCCCTGCTCCCCCTTGGGACTTGAACTTTGTTCTCAAGAAGCTCACCCTTCCTCCCTTGAGACCTGCGGCCTCCATGAATCTGAAGATTTCTTTACGTGGAAGGCAGCTCTTCTTGGTGGCCATTACTTCCGCTCGAAGAATTTCAGAGCTCCAGGCCTATGTGTAAAATCCATACCTGATTTTTCACAAAGAGCAGTGGCTCTTCGCATCGAACCCTAAGTTTCTACCTAAAGGGTAGCAGAGTCTAACTTAAATCAGTCTATAGAGTTACCTGCCTTTTCGCAGTACTCCAACCAAGGAGAATATTTACTCCATACCATGGATGTTCACCGGATTCTGAGATACTACACCAACAGGACGAAGGATCTCAGAAAGACTGATCAGTTGTTCGTCTCTTTTGCTCACAAAAGGGAAGGCAATGCTGTTTCCAAGCAATGCCTGTCAAAGTGGTTAGCTCATTGCATCACTTTCTGTTATGACAAGTACAACAAGACCCTCCCGGGTCAGGTCAGAGGTCACTCCACACGAGGAGTAGCGGCCTCTGCAGGTTGTTTCAAGAATGCGTCTGCGGCAGACATATGTGCTGCCGACACCTGGACTTCCTTCCATACCTTTACGAAACTCTACAGTTTGGACATTGCCTCTCGCCGAAGAGCAGGCTTCGGGCTAGCTGTTTTGCAAGGCCTCCTGTCTTGAGGCCTGCAAGGCTACTGCTACTTTCAGGAGTAGTTTCCTCCTGCCGGTGCCTTTTAATTTTTATTAGACTGCTTGGGATTCAGTCCTATATGTAATTACCTACTGCAAGAGCCCTCTCGAAGTAAGATAGTACAGTTACGTAAGAACTTACCGTAACAGTAGATCTTCGAGAGAGGCTCTTGCAGTTGGTAATACCTTCTCGCCTTCCATCCCCCTAGGCTTTTTCAGCTCTTTTTCCAGGAATGGAAACTTCTGCTCTCTCTCATCCGGCCTTCCGGGCCTGTGGCGGGAAAAAGAACTGGAAGCGGGCGTCTGGGACACGTCACTTTATACCGGCGTCATGATGCGGTCACCTGGCCCGATGAAGGCGGTTCTCGCGGGGACTGCTAGCTAGAAATTTTCGTGGGGTCCTGCTGCCGGCCGGCGTCAGTCCTATATGTAATTACCTACTGCAAGAGCCTCTCTCAAAGATCTACTGTTACGGTAAATTCTTACGTAACTGTGCTTTCTGTTTCTAGTATATTTGTAATTATTTTTTCTAATAATTTGCATGGTACTGAGGTTAGACTGATAGCATTCAAATTAGCTGGGTTGGCTCTGCATCCTTTCTTAAAGATGGATGTTACATTGGCCTTTAACCAGTCTAGAGGAACAGTAGATTCTTCCAGTGATTTGTTAAATATTGTGGTTAACGGAAGTTTTATGGTTTCAGCTGTTTCAATTAGGAATCTTGGGCTATTACCATCGGGTCCTGTGCTACTATTTTTGTTTAGTATTTTTAACACCTCCTGAGTGTGTTTGTTAGTTACAAGCAATGTTGTTTGTTTAGTGTCTGTTGTTATTGAACATGCATTAGGGTCCTTTTTTAAAAATACTGAACAGAAGTATGGTTAAGTATATCGGCTGTATCCTTGTCAGTAATAATTAGCTTATTATCAACTCTTAATGGTCCAACTTGCCTGGTGTTTCCCTATTTTTTGTTCAAATATGTGAATAAAGATTTGTGTCCATTTTGGTGTGTGCAGTTTTTAATTCTAAGTTATGCTTGGCCAGTCTGATTGCTTTTTTTAAATTTTTTTACCGATGTCTGAAAAAGTGACAAGTATTCGTTTTTCGTATTATGGGGGCGTTTCTTAAGTTTATGGAAAAGTTTTTTTTTTTTATGTCGAATTAGTTTTTTTTATATGATTATTCAGCCATGGTGGTATCTGCCCTTTCCCATTATATTTATTCTTTATTGGAACATATTTAGCTTCTAGATTTAGGATAGTGGTTTTCATATAGTTCCAAGATTCCTCAAGTGTAAGGGGTAATAATATATTCTCCCAAGATATGTTGTTTGGGTGTTTGTTTATAGTTATGAAGTCAGTTTTGTCATAATTCTTTAACAGTGTGCTATTCGAGGTACTTCGTTGGTTATATACTAAGTGAAAAAATATAGATTTGTGATCACTAGTGCCCATTGGGTCAGACAGGGAGAGGTCAGAAATATTATTATCGGGGGTGATGAACAAGAGGTCTAATATGTTATTACATCTGGTGGGTTCGTTGATTAATTGGTTGAGTCCTAGATCAATCATTGCGGACATAAAACTTTTGTCTGCTAAAGACTCGCCTGATAAGGTTTCCCAGTTTGCAGTGGTTAAGTTAAAATCGCCCATAATTATAATGTTACCTTTGTCTGCAATGCTTCTAATTTCTTCTAATAAGGTATCAGTGTAATTAGATTTGGCGTTTGGTGGCCGCTAACAGGTGCCAAATGTTATTTGGGGCTGTCCTTTCAGCTGGATGTTAATCCATAAACTTTCAGTGTCAGTCTTGAAAATGGCCTCATGTGAAACAATATCTTCTTTTACTTACTTGCAGACTCTCCGCCCCCTCCCCCCACGTCTGTGCAATCTTTTTGGTAGAGTTTATACCCAGGAATATTTTTTAACCATTCTGAATTGGTGTTC
Organism: Neoceratodus forsteri; assembly: GCA_016271365.2. NCBI lineage: Eukaryota > Metazoa > Chordata > Ceratodontiformes > Ceratodontidae > Neoceratodus > Neoceratodus forsteri. The sequence goes on along the minus strand of CM057451.1, from coordinate 326,108,827 downwards.
CACCAGGTTTCTGTTACTGATATAATGTTCAGATTTAACAGATGGCATATAGCTCCTAATTCAGCAATTTTAAGTGTATTCAGTGACCTGGCATTAAGAGACAGCATGTTACATTGTTCCTGTGTGCAAACCCTGGATGCCAGAGACTTGGATCTAAGTCCATTCTCCCCCTTTGTGGCTAGTTTAAAGAATTAGAAATAAAAGTAGCAATTCTTTTTCCTAGGATTGTGCTCCCTCTCCTACTTGGGTGTAGCCTATCCCAGCAAAAAAGAGATGTTCCCTCATAGAAATCCTCCTAGTGAGTTAAACATGGAATATGCTGTTTGAGGCACCATTTCCTTAGCCACTCATTTAGTACCTTGATTTTGTTAGTTATATAAGTTGTGGCTCTGGGCACTGGGAGGATCTCTGAGAAGCAGAAATCACTTCCCTTTTCCGTTAGGATGTTGTCTAGTGATGCAAAATCTTTTTTTAGCTCAGACAAGGATGTTTTATTTATATCATTTGTGCCTGCGTGAATGACCACTAGTGCGTTGTTAGTTTGTCCAGAAAATAAATAGTTTGTTATTTTTGTAATGTCAGATACTCTGGCCCCTCTATAACTGGAACAGGTGCGATTATGCTCGTCAGGGTTACAGATTAGTTGGTCGGTATATTTAATAATGGAATCACCTAGTACACATATAGGTTTTGGAATTCTGCTCGTTTTACTGGTTTTGTTAGTGATTTGAGGTTGAGGGGTATTGTTAAGAGTGCAATGTGAAAGGCTTTGTTTGAGTGCTGGAATACTTGGTAGGGATTTAGGCCTGGGTTTTAAGTCTGCATTGGTGGTTTGTGCTCTGGATGGTAGCTCACTATTATCGGTTATGGGGCCTTCATCAGTCTGTAACACTTCAAATGTGTTATGTAGAGGAAGGGGTGGTGCACTGTGAATTTGTCCTTCTCTCCTTTTTGTTTTGTGTCTGGGCACTATTGCCCATGTATTGTCGGCTGCTAAGTGCTCTTGTAAAAGTACCTCATCGTGTACATTTTCTGGTTCTACAGGAGAGGTTATATTAAGATTTGATACCACTGAATCAATGTATTCTTCTAATTCTGCTATGTCTGAGTTAGGAGGTCCCCCTGGCTTGAAGTCTCATTATCTCCTCCTGTAGCATATTAATTAATAAGCACTTATCATAAATGAATCCCTGAATCTCTTCCCTGTAGGCAAACATCAGACATATCTGGCAACAATTGCCATGTAGAGTATCCCTAGATGTCTTGTCTACCTCCACCTATAGGCATATATCAGACAGTACTTATGGACCCTGCGTCCTGGCAGACACGGCAGACGCGCTTAGACACGTGTGTCTCTGCACTCGTCTCCACGTGCTCTGCCTGCGCTCGCCCTGCTCGCAGCAGGGTCGCTAGATATGGGTCAGACCGACCCGGAAGTGCCTGTGTGGATCGAGAGCCCCTCGCAAAACAAACGTTCACTTTTACCTAAAAATAATGCTCTTCGTGCATCTACCTCTCATACGAGGTCCAGGCACAGGGCACAGATGTCCAAAAGTATTAAAAATATACAGAACTAGCACTTTTGCAGTCCTGTCTTAGCTGTGACAGAACTACCCGCGCTTCCTTCCTACTTCCTGTGTCAGTGGGAGTAGGGCTCCAGTACAGCAAACACTCATGTAGTTTAAAACATGTAACGGAGTCCCTGAATCAGACCCCAATATCACCGCTCTTCCCAGAATACTGTCTGTTTGTTTTCACCCACAAGCCCTACCTAAGAACAGGGAGAGGCTATTCAGAAAAGGTTTACTTTCTGTTTCCATCCAAGGCACAGGTCAGATCTTTTTTCTTCCGACTCCACTCTTGGGAATTTCCTTTCTCTTTCCATCCAAAGAACAGGTCAGATCCTTTCCATCTGGCTCCATGCCTGCAGACAAATAGACATGAACTGCTGATTTTGTGGGACCCTAGTCACCAGAGCATCTGCAGCACGTATGGGGTATTGTCTTACATGCTCTGCCCTCAAGGAGCTACAATCTCAGATCCATGCAGCATGGGCTGAGATAACCTACCTCAAGGCACAACTCAACTATTCTACACATCACAACACTTTGCTGTCATCAAACTTTGCCCGCCTACCACTAACACCACTCCCTCAGAGAACTAGCAGACCAGGGGGATGGCAGTTGGTTAGAAACAGCAAAGCTAAGCCAAAGAGCAGTGCCACGGTGACTCCAAAATGAATTCACATGTCAAATAGGTTCTCCCCATTGGCATCTATACCTACCGCTGAGGGAGGCAATCCAGTGGAAGAGGACCACAAACATCGAACGGAGAAGCTAACCAAATCAAAGGTCACCAAAAACAAAAAAAAAGCACGTACTAATAATAGGAGACTCTATGATATGTGGAGTAGAGTCTCACATCCATCAAAGTGGCTGATCAGAGATTGTGATAGGATGCCTCCCAGGAACATCAGCATGGAGGGAAACAGACTGCATCGAGGGTATTGTGCGCAACACCAAGCAGGGCACACACATTCTGATCCATATTGGCACAAATGACCTAGCTAGTTGGTCTGTGGAGGAGACTAAACAAAATCTAACAAAACTCGGCAAAAAACTAACTTCCCTTTCGTCCAGCATCTCCTTCTCAGAGAATCTCCCTGTGTGGGAAAGGGGCACCAGCAGGCAGAAGATCAGAGTAGGGGACATCTGTGAGCTTAATACAGTACCTGGCTTAAAAACTGGTGTCAGGATAAGGGGCATGGCTACATCAGGAACTGGCAGAACTTCTGGGAACGGGAGATCTTACTTCGAGAGGGCTCTTGCAGTAGGTAATTACATATAGGACTGGCGTCGGCAGGCGGCAGGACCCCACGGAAAAATTTCTAGCTAGCAGTCCCTGGTGGGGACTGCCCCCGATCAGGTGACGGCGTCAGGCAGCGTTGGTATAAAGGGTGGTCAAAGATGCCGCCTTCCAGTTCTTTCCGCCGTCAGCTCGTGCAGCCATCTCGTGAAATTCGTAAAAGCTCAGTCCTGTTGCTTAGTCGGTTTTCCGAAAGTATCAGTATTCTGTATTTTTCTTCGTCAAGGTGAGCGTCGGTTTATGTCATCCCCTTCAAAAATAAGTGCGACTCGTGCAGCGCAACTGCCCTCACAAAGGCGGTCACTCCCTCTGCCTTTTGTTTAGGCCCCCAACCACGCGGTCGACAAGTGTCCGCTGCCTACATTTCCAGCATGGCCACCCGCCAGGCAGCGCCAGCAGTCTCTAGAAGCCCATCTCCTCAAAAGAAGATGTCTGCAATGGAGAAGGAGTTGAAGAAGCTTGGCGGTGTCGACCTCCCTGAAGGACATAAGAAGCAGGACAAAGAAGGCACCGGGAAAGGCCTCCTCTTCTGCGACTCCGGCTGGAGCCGCGGTAGATGTCTCCCTCCGGGGAGACCGGCACGGCAGCCTCAAGGCTTTGGAGGCGTGGGCCGCCCGTCGGGTTTGCGTTCGAGCCGCCGGGTGCCTCCGGGCAAGGAAGGCTTCTGCCCCAGTACCGCCGCAGGCTTCGGCCTACTGCTGCAGGCGCCTCCCATAAGCAGACGTCGGCTCCTCCGGCGTCCGCTGGGAGCAGCTAAGGCGTCCAAGCCTTGGGCGGCGCTGCGGCGAGTGTCCCCTCGGATGAGCCTCTTCCCATCCTCGGCCCGCCTCCGGCGGGGACCCCGAAGTCGGACACGGCTCCTCTGGTGTCCGCCGGGATTCGACCCCTAAGTCGCCGTCGGCTCCTCCGGCGTGACGACCTCAGAGCCTACGACAGATCCTGCTCCGTCTGTTGTCCCAGGTTCTCCGCAGCCTTCGCTGCCGTCCGGGGAGCCCAAGTCCCCCCTGTCTGACCCCGGGGACTTTTCTCCTCCGTTCCCGGGTGAGACTCGGGATGTTTTCCCACCGTCGGATCCCCTCCTACAGAGCCGGATCTGACGCCGGCTCCGCCGATGCCGGCCCCTCCGACGCTGGCGGGGGATATTCCTCTCCCATCGGGCTCTCCACCCCACGGGCCTATCACGGTTGATCCGCCTGTGGAGTTCCCTACTGGGCCGTCTGCTCCAGCAGCTCCTCCGGTACCTGGGTATCCGCCGTCTTATTCGATGCCGGTTTACCCGGGTCCACAGTATCCTGCGCCGCTGTACCCGGCGCCAACTCCACCAACGCCGCAATACCCAGCTCCGGTATTCCCGCAGCCGGGTTATGGATACTCACCTTACGGATTTCATCCGTACAACTATCCCCCTCCTCCTCCTCCTCCTCCTCCACCGGCCCCTAGGCCGCTGGTGGATCTCCCGGAAACTCTGGCCTCCTGGTGGGCTGAGGCCAAGGCTCAGCTCACCAAGGAAGTCGAGAGCTGTCTTACGGCGATGGTGCCACCCTCAGCTCCCGTACGCCCCAGATGGCACAATTCCTCTCCACCTCCGGATTCCCGGGCTCTCCCCTTGGGATCCAGAGAGGGGCAGGACACATGTCCAGGGATTCCCCCTAAGGAACCCGTTCCTCCCCCTAGACGAGCTAGGGAGTCTTACTCTGCTTCAAATTCCTCTTCTTCTTCTCTCTCTCTCTCTCTCTCTCGGACTCCTCAGATTCCTCCGATGGATGCTCCGAGAAAGACGACGAGCCTTGCTCTCCATCCAAGCCCCGGCCGAGGACTCCTCCGAAGTCTCCTCCGGAAGATCCTTCCTTCACGGAGTTGCTCAGGAAGATTCAGAAAGTCCATCGGTGGCGTTCCTTAGAACCAAATCCTCAGCGGGTTAAACTCACCGAACATCTGGACTTGCCCCTTACGGCGCCTACTCTAGTGCCACCCTGGATCGAGCCTCATGCCCACCTTGTTTCCACCATTTGGAAACAACCATGACTTGCCCCACTTCTCGAGTCAACAGAGCTATACCAGGCTCCGGAGGTGAGACTTTTAGACTCTCACCCCGTGCAGACTCGGTTGTGATTAGCGCCGCTCACGGCCTGTCAGCACACTGAAACATTTGAGCTCGTCTCCCGGATAAGAATCTCACCTTCTGGATCAGTATGGAAGGAAGATCTATGCTTCTTCCACACTGGGGATCAGGGCCCTAAATTATGTAGCACATATGGGAATTACCAGAGGCTGTCCTTGCAGGCGGAATCAAGATTGACTCCTTGCCTGACTCCCAAGTCAAGCAGGAGTTAGCCGACCTGGTCTGTTCTGCTCGTTCGGCCAGTGGTCACATTCTGAGGATGACCTCTCGGCGCAGTGGACACCGCGGGGCGGAGCTCTGCGTTCGCCGTAAGTCTTGGCGTCACGCGTAGCTCCGTGTGTCAAGTCTGGTCCGAGGTGCAGTCAGCAATTCAAGAAGCACCTTTCAGGGTTCTGTGCTTTTCAGTGGTGATGTCAAGGACATCACCATGACTTGCAGGAAGGGGATGGCCCTTAAATCTGTTGATTCAATATACCGTCCCCATCCCCAGCAGCACCGTCCCTTTCACAGACGCAACCTGCCTCAAGCGAAACCTCAGGGAAGGCGGGCCACAAAACGTCGGGCCCCCACAGCTGCCAGGCCCCCGCCACTCAAAAAGCAGCGGGTGCCCCAGCTGCGAGCTGCCTCACACCACCTGACTCCTTCCCTCTCCCACCGCCTCCAGAAGCCCCGGAGGAACCAGTAGGAGGGAGATTCTCCCTCCACCTTCCGGGTTGGAAGAGGATAACAACGGATTCATGGGTGCTTCAGATTATAGCGGAAGGGCACTCAATAGAGTTTCTGCAGAAACCTCCACGTCACCCCTCTCTGAACTCCTCTTACTCAAGGGACCATCTTCCTTTGGTCAAGGAAGAAATTTCTGCTCTCCTCACGAAGCAGGCCATAGAGCCCGTCCCACTTCATCTTCACGGGATGGGTTACTATTCCCATTTCTTCCTTGTACCAAAGAAGACGGGAGATCTCAGACCCATTCTCGATCTCAGCTCCCTGAACCTATATGTGGAATACAAGAGGTTCAGGATGCTCTCCCTTCAAACCCTCTTGCCCTTCTTGGCCGGGCCAATGGCTTTGTGCACGAGATATGCAGGATGCGTATCTGCACATCCCCATTCGCCCTTCGCACCGAAAGTACCTCAGGTTTGCATTCCAGGGGGACCACTACCAATTCCGGGCACTCCCTTTGGGTCTTTCCTCGGCTCCCTGAGTCTTTACCAAATGCCTGGCAGTGGTAACGGCCCACCTGCGTACTTTGGGAGTTCAGGTTTTTCCCTTCCTGGACGACTGGCTTCTGGCGGCCCCGTCCAGGGAAGAACTCCTGCATTTTCTCTCCCTCACCCAGCAGGTTTTCACCAGTCTGGGTATCACCATCAACCATTCCAAGTCTCACCTGGACCCTTCCCAGAGACTCCAGTTCATTGGGGCAATCCTCGATACGACAATGTGCAGGGCCTTCCTGCCTCCGGACAGGTGGGCCCTCCCTCCAGTCCCAGATTTCCCTTCTATCGGAACGCAGGAGGGTTCTGGCGAGATCGGTGCTCCGTCTCCTGGGGCTTATGGCGGCTGCCATCCCGACGGTTCCGAGCGCGCACCTCCACATGAGAATCTCTCAGTGGACTCTCCGCTCTCAGTGGGATCAACTTGTAGATGACCTAGATCATCTAGTACTGATCTCCTCGCCGATGATAAGAGACTTGCAATGGTGGATGGTTCGAGAGAACCTATTCCGGGGGGTCCCCTTTTTTCATCCTCCCCCGCCCAGACTCTGACCATGGACGCATCAGGCGAAGGTTGGGGAGCCCACCTGGGTCCTCACCGAACCCAGGGCTCATGGTCCAAATTGGAGTTAGCTCTCCACATCAGTGTGCTCGAGCTTCGAGCAGTGCTGTATGCTCTCCAGGCCCTTCACCAATACATCCTTCCTGGTCACCAGCCGTCCAAACAGACAACATGTGCATGGTGTGGTACATCAACAAGCAGGGAGGGACTCGGTCCTACCCGCTGTACAGGGAAGCGATGAGGGTTTGGGAATGGGCAACTCTTCATAACCTTCACCTCACGGCGATCCATGTTCCGGGAGTCGACAGTGTCCCGGCAGACAAGCTAAGTCGTTCTTCGGCTCTGCCACACGGGTGGGAACTGGACCAAAAAGTTCTAAAAAGCATCTTCCAGACTTGGGGGACTCCACAGATAGACCTGTTCGCCTCCTCCCAAAATGCAAAGCTTCCAATTTTTTGCTCACTCGCTCCAGAGCGAGGCGCTTTCTGGAGCGACGCTCTGTCTCTAAACTGGAAGGACAGATTCGTCTATGCTTTTCCCCCAATTCCTCTGGTCCCTTGTGTGCTGCAGAAACTGGCATTGGAAGGAGCGAGAATGATTCTGATCGCTCCTTTCTGGCCCAGGCAAATCTGGTTCTCTCTTTTACAACAATACTCAGAGGCTCCTCCTCTTCCTCTTCCTTTATCTCGAGGATTGCTGACCCAGGATCAGGGGACCCTGGTCCATCCGGGACTCAAGTCTCTTCAACTTCATGCATTGCTCCTGCAGACCTAGCCCAATCTCACTTTGGCGTCTCTCCTAAGGTGGCCGAGATTCTGGTGGAGGCTAGAAAACCCTCCACTAGGTCCACCTACGCCATGAAATGGAAAAGATTTTCCATTTGGGCTGCCTCTAGGAATGTGGAGCCTTTCTCCTGTCCTCTGGCCGTTCTGCTTGATTATCTGCATCATCTTTTCGACCTGGGTCTCAGTCACTCCTCTTTGAAAGTCCACATGGCGGCTGTTTCAGCCTACCATGTCCCTTTCGCTGATGAGGCTTTTGCCCAATTGGAGGTATCCAAAGCTTTTCTCAGAGGGGTCCTTCATTTCAGACCCCCTGTTCGGACTCCGGCTCCCCCCTGGGACTTGAACTTTGTTCTCGAAACTTACCCTACCTCCCTTTGAGCCTCACGGCTTCATGAACTGAAGTTCTTATCGTGGAAGGCAGCTCTTCTTAGTGGCCATTACTTTGGCTCATAGAATTTCGAGCTCCAGGTCCTTATGTGCAAAATCCTTATCTGATCTTTCACAAAGAAAGAGTAGCTCTTATACGAATCCTAAGTTTTCCCAAAAGTGGTAGCGGAGTCTACCTTAAATCAGTCTGTTGAATTACCTGCCTTTTTCACGCAGTATTCCAACCAAGGAGAATACTTGCTCCATACCGTAGATGTCCACAGGATTCTGAGATACTACACCGATAGGACGAAGGATCTCAGAAAGACTGATCAGTTGTTCGTCTCTTTTGCTCACAAAAGGGAAGGCAATGCTGTCTACAAGCAATGCCTATCGAAGTGGTTGGCTCATTGCATCACTTTCTGTTATGACAAGTACAACAAGACCATACCGGGTCAAGTCAGAAGCCACTCTACTCGAGGAGTAGCAGCCTCTGCGGCTTGTTTTAAGAATGTGTCTGCGGCAGACATCTGTGCTGCCACCACTTGGACTTCCGTCCATACATTTACTAAACATTACAGTTTGGACATTGCCTCTCGCCGTAGAGCAGGCTTCGGGTTAGCGGTCTTGCAAGGCCTCCTATCTTGAGGTTTGCAAGGTTGTTTGCTACTTCTTGGAGTAGTTCCTCCTCCCGGTGCCTTTCATTTGTTCCAGACTGCTTGGGATTCTGTCCTATATGTAATTACCTACTGCAAGAGCCCTCTCAGTAAGATAGTACAGTTACATAAGAACTTACCGTAACAGTAGATCTTGAGAGAGGCTCTTCGCAGTAAATTCTCTCCGTCCTCTATCCCCCTAGGCTTTTTCAGCTCCTTTTCCATTGAGGGAAATATCTGCTTCTCTCTCTTCCGGGCCTGTGGCGGGAAAGAACTGGAAGGCGGGCATCTGGGACCGCCCCTTTATACCGACGGCGTCTGACGCCAGTCACCTGACGTGGGGGGCGGTCCCCGCCAGGGACTGCTAGCTAGAAATTTTTCCGTGGGGTCCTGCCGCCTTCTGGCGTCACTCCTATATGTAATTACCTACTGCAAGAGCCTCTCTCGAAGATCTACTGTTACGGTAAGTTCTTACGTAACTGTACTTTCTTTAAGTTCGGTGGCCTGCACCTTGCAAAGGAGGTGACACGTGCTCTCGGTCAAAAATTCAACGCCTTCGTCAGTTGTTTAAACTAGTAGGAGGAGAAGGGGCACCAGCAACCGTTGCGTCTTATGGACCAGCTGATGCCCCTTCCCCATCATCAAACACGTCGATGGCACCAAGATGCTACATCACAACCACCACATGTGACAAAGGTTGGGGAATTCCACAAAGATGTTCCAAATGCACTAGAAACAGAAAGTGCACTAAGGACACAAAATTTAAACAAGAGTAATCATGCAGAAAGAGGGACTAACCAGGGATGGAAGGCAGTGTGTATGAATGTTTGTAGCCTTCCAAACAAAATCTCAGACCTCACTGCCATGATGGCCGAGGCCCACCTTGATTGGGTCGCTATCACAGAGACTTGGTTAAAGGAGAACCACACCTGGGATGTTGCTACCCCTGGATACACTCTCTTCAGGAGAGATCGCAAGGGATAGAAAGGTGTGTGTGTGGGGGGGTGGCTATGTATATCAGAGATGGGATCAGTGCAACTGAAATCCAGGGACTGCAGGGTGATGCAGAGGCCCTATTGATCACTCTGGGAGCTGGTAACAGGGACCTATCCAGGTAGGAGTTATCTACAGACCCCCTACCCAGGAGACTGAGAAGGATAAAGACCTCCTGGAAAACACACTGAGGATGGCCGACAAAGGTGAGTTACTACTGGTTGGGGACTTCAGTCTACCAGATGTAGACTGGGCCACCTTCACTACTTCCTCAGAGAGGAGTTGAGAATTCCTCATTGCACTACGGGGGCGGGACTTAATCAATTGGTGAGTCACCCACTAGGGAATCTGCTATTCTGGACCTGGTACTCACAAACAGCACCAGGGTGTCAGACGTGCAAGTGGGGATCAACCTGGGCACCAGTGACCACAGGTCAATCTGGCAGTCGATTAACAACACAGAGAACCCGTCTTACACCAAACTCAGGGTGTTTGGTTTCAGAAAAACAAATTTCCTAAGAATGAGGGAAAGTACTGCTGGTAACCGATGACATAGGGAATGTGGAAGACATCTGGATAAAACTGAAAAATGCTATAACTACAGTCACGACACTATGCGCAACACAAATAAACAAATCCAGAAAATCAAAGAACCCACTCTGGTTTTCCAAAGAGATGTCAACTATAATTAGAGATAAGAACAAAGCTTATAGAAAGTACACAGAGACCAAATCCAAGAAGGATAGAGAAGAATACATGATTAACCTCAAGGAAGCAGGAAAAGCAATAAGGGTTGCCAAGGCCCAAACGGAGGAAAGAATAGCGCAGGGAGTGAAGGGGGTGAACAAAACATTTCTTTATATACGGGAAAAAAGAAAAAGTAAGGGAGGAATAACTAGAATGGCAACTAAAGAGGGACAGCTGGTGGAGATTGACAAACAAGACGGAAGTACTCAATGAATGCTTCTGCTCAGTCTCACTCATGAAGACAAAGGTAATGGTCCCGCACTCGCCAAGGCACATCTCCACAACAGGGGAGTAGGCATCAGCCCCTTTACAAAAGAAAGGGTCCTTGAGGTGCTGTCTGAATTAAAGTTGGACTAGGTAATGGGGCTGGATGGAATACACCCAGGAGTTCTGAAGGAACTGCAGGAGGAGCTTGCAGCCCCACTAGCCGAACTATTTAACAAGTCACTGGAAGATGACATAGTGCCACAGGACTGGAGAAGGGCCACGGTTGTGCCATTGCACAAGAGTGATAGCAGGGAGGTAGCAAGGAATTACTGCCCAGTCAGCCTGACCTCAGTAGTGGGTAAAGTAATGGAGACATTACTTAAAGAAAGGGTAGTGGAGTACCTGAAAAAAGGTAAGAAACTTGACCCGAAGCAGCATGGCTTCATGGCAGGATGCTCATGCCAAACAAATATGCTAGAATTCTTCGACTGGGTTATAAGAGCCAGTAGACCAAGGTGCAGCTGTGGACATAGTATGTCTGGATTTGTGCAAAGCCTTTGATACCGTTCTACACAGACGTCTAGCAAAATAAATTGGAGCAAACAGGTGTAGGTCAGAAAGTGGTCAACTGGATAAAAAGCTAGCTACAGGACAGGACTCTGAGAGAAATGGTAAACTGCACCTTGTCACAGGAGGGGAGAGTAACCAGTGGGGTTCCACAGGGATCAGTGCTTGGCCCAATCCTTTTTTAACACATTCATCAGCGACTTTGCTGTGGGACTGAAAAGGAAAGTCTGCCTGTTTGCAGACGATACAAAGCTCTGTAACAGGGTGGACATACAAGAAAGGGTCCGAGAAATGGAGGCAGATCTAAGAAAGCTAGAGGAATGGTCCAAGAACTGGCAGTTGAGGTTCAATGACAAAAAGTGTAAGGTAATGCACTTGGGTAAGAGGAACCCAGGAAAGAACTATGTCCTGGAAGGGCAGCAGTTGGAAAAGACAAAGATGGAATGGGCTGTAGGAGTTGTGGTATTGGACGATTTAAAAGTAGGAAAGCAATGACAAAAAGCAGCACTAAGGGCAAGCAGCATCCTTGGATGCATAGGTAGGGGTATTACTAGCAGAAAGTGTGAGGTGATCATCCCACTCTATAGGTCCTTGGTGAGGCCTCACTTGGAGTACTGTGTGCAGTTCTGGAGGCCACACCTAAAAAAGGACATAGACCGTCTGGAATCCACGCAGAGGAGAGCCACCAAGATGGTGCAGGGACTACACCATGAACCTTAGGAAAATAGGCTCAGCCAGTTAAATCTGTTCTCCCTAGAGCAGAGAAGGAACAGAGGAGACATGATAGCAAAATTTTAATTTGTTAAAGGGATAAACGCAGTTCATACCGGTAACCTCTTCCAGGAAAATAGGACTGCGCATACTAGAGGGCACAACTTATGCCTGTTTGGCAGTAAATTCAGAACCAATGTTAGGAAGTACTTTTTCACGGAGAGGGTCACGGACCCTTGGAACAGTCTGCCACCTGAGGTGGTGGCGGTGAAGACTGTCAGAGAATTCAAATGGGCATGGGACAGTCAATGTAGTCACCTTAACAAGAGCAGTAGATGGGGAGGGGGGTAGACATCTCGGGCAGACTAGATGGACCGCAGGGTCTCCTTCTGCTGGCAAACTCTTGTATTCTTATTTCTTTGCTGGAAATCTGTAAAGCAGCTACCTGGAGTACAGTCCACACCTTGACAAAGCACTATTGCCTGGATGTCCGGTCTAGGACTGATGCAAGGTTTGGCATTGCAGTATTGCAGAACCTTTTTCCTAAGTAGGTTCTGTACCCACCTCCTAAGGCACTGCTTGGCAGTCTGCATATGTCTAATACTATTGGGCGATACCTGGGGCTTGAAGAAAAAATTACTTACTGTAGTAATATTGTTTCTTTCAAGGGATCTCCCAGTAGGATTAGACCTCCCATCCCTACCTCCCCTTACGTAACCTGAATCAGGTTCAGCAATACTTTCATAGGGGGTTCTTAATGCTGCCATTAATCATTGGCTTAACTTAATGTTTTTGATGCACGCAGGTATGACTAGGGTATCTAGCTCTCGTTTTTGTTTTCATTTTTATCCTGTTTGGAACCCATTCTCTTTACCAGGGGAGGGTATCAATATTATTGTCATTGTCTTTCGGTTACAATTACTTAATTCAGATAGTCTAGTGTTTTTTCATCTGCAAAAATGAAATCTGACAGTTAGATGAAACACAATCCACCTAGAGACAGACATTTGAATGTATCATTCTAAGTTCCATGATTTGCATGCATTCCATTTACATCACAGCACTGGGGCAGTCACAGATTCTGAGCTGACTGCATATGTCAAATCCTACTGGGAGATCCCTTGGAAGAAACAATATTACTATGGTAAGTATTTTTTTCTTACAGGTGAGTAACCTGTTTTCTCACCCCAGGAATCCCACAGTATGCTTGACTTGTGCAGTTATGCCAGCTGGGTTCAGCTGCCCCAGAGGTGGTGCCTATGCTAATGATGGCTGGGCATCAGCCAATCTGAACTCAGCAAGAGACCGCTGCCTGTAGGTGCTACTGCTTGAGAGATTAATTTCTTCACCTACTGGAGCAAGTTGGCCATGGAGAGCGCTCCATTTCTTGCTTGAAGAGATTTATTTTATATATAGTCGTTTTATTTCTGTAGTTTCTGCTGCCTTTGTCATTTTTAAGTGTTTTTTCTTTATTTTTACTATTTTCTCTTGGTTCCTAGTGGTTCCCAGGAACTGAGAAATCTTCCCTTGACAGGGGTTTTCATCGTGGTTCCCTCATTTTTCTCCTGATGGAAATTCACCATCTGAGGTAAAAAAAACCTTTTTAATTTTTGGTTTTAGTTTTCTGTCGGTTCCCTTCTTATTAAGGAAACTGCATTTTTCCTTTACATTTCTATTTTTGCAACTGTTTCTCACAGTTCCATCACATTTGGGAACCGGCTGCATTTTCACTTATTTTCCCTATTGAGAACCAAATACTTATTCTAGTGACATTTCTGGTATGTCAGACCAAAAAAGAAAACTGGACCAACTGGTTTTAAAAATTGCATTAAGTGTTTCAAAATCATGGCCATGGCAGACGGTGATGATCTCTGTTTAAGTTATTTGGGTCCATATCACGACTGTGAACTTTGCACTAAATTTTTCTCTAAAACACTTAAAAAAGGGCAAAAAGATTGGAAAGAAGAAAAAAATACTCACCATAGTAATATTGTTTCTTCCAAGGTGTAGTTTAGTATGCTTGACCAGTGCAGAATGCCAGCGGGTTCAGCTGCCCCGGAGGTGGAGTCACTGCTAGCAAGTTTAGGGAATTAGCCAGTGGGGAAAGTAAGAGGTTGTGCTGCCTATAGCCAGCTTAGAGAGCACCAGAATTATTTTGAAGCTGTAAGGGTGAAAACAAGGCTCCAAATATGAACTCTCTCAACAGGAATAAAAATTATTTAAACTGTGTTCCAAAATGGAAAAACCACAGAACTGTGAAAACTTTGCATTTTATTACAGAAAAACAGCTAAAAGTTTGGGAAGGAAGGAAGATGCAGAGCCATCCTCAGTCAGGTTATGTAGGGGAGGATGGGTGGGAGGTCAAGCATACTAAAGGACACCTTGGAAGAAACAATATTACTATGGTGAGTAATTTTTTCTTCTTACCCCAGGGATCCTTTAGTATGCTTGAGAAGTGCAGACTACAGAGCAGTACAGTTGGGAGGCGGGTACAGAACCTACTTAGGAAAGAAGTTCTGCAGGACTGCTGTGCCAAATTTGGCATCTGATCTGGACTGTACATCCAGGCAGTAATGCTTTATGAAGGTGTGTACAGTCTTCCATGTGGCTGCTTTGCAGACATTGAGCAAGGGAATATCCCTTGCAGCTGCCACTGTGGCAGCAGTACCACTAGTGGAGTAGGCCCTGAGGGGTCTGTTTGCCAGCTTTGCTGTAACAGAACTGAATGCAAGAGACTATCCAACAAGAGATAGTCCTCTTGGTGTCCAGTCTTCCCCTGCCTACCTCACCATAAGTGAGGAAGAGCTGAGTATGAGAGTCTCTGAACTGCTTGATATGCTCCAGGTAGTAGGTCAGAGCCCTTTTTACATCCAAGATGTGAAGCTTGCGCTCAACAGGTGTGGATTGTTCTGTGAAAAAAGACAGGAAGTGTGATGGACTGGTTAAGGTGAAAGTCAGAGACCACCTTGGGCAGGAATTTGATGTTTGTCCTAAGGACTACCTTGTCCCTGTGGGTAATAGTGTAGTTAGGTTCAGTACAAAGGGCCTGCGGCTCTGAAATCCTTCTGGCAGAGGTGATGGCAACTAGAAAGACAGTTTTCCATGTGACATATTTCATGTGAGTGGAAGCCATGGACTCAAAAAGAGGCTCCACAAGCTTGGCTATGCAAAGGTTCAAAAACCAGGAAGGGACAGGCTTCCTTAAAGGAAAACTACACCCTCATGGTTTTTTTTTTTTTGCTCCCCCTCTTCGGGAGACACCTATGGCCTTTTTTTAGCCCTCGCTCACCTACCAGGTGACCGGAGCAGTCCGTCCCCCATGGAGCCGTGGCTGTACCCCCCCAGGCGGGTACGGGGCGGGGGTGTCACACCCCAAAACATCTATATTCGTCGGGATGCTGTCTCCGGGCCTGGTAGGGGCATTGAAGGTCGGGGCCTGGTGCTCCATCTTCCGGGAGGCTGCGAGGCATTTTCCCATTTTCTCTGGACGTGCCATGTCCCCCGACGTCAAGGCGCTGAGGCGCTGATGTCTGGCATGTCACCCCTCCATTTGGCATCGGACTTACTGTACCTCGGGTCTCCACACGGGGCCAGACAAGAGCCGAGCTCTGGCACCCCCTCCCCCTGGAGAGGACGAGCGGTCCCTAGGACGGTCAAGTCCTCTCCCCCGGCCGGCCCTCCAGCTCCCCAGGCTCATTCCCGAACCCGGATCGCTGGCATCGCAAGTGGAAATCCAACCGCTGCACCGCGGCGGGCCAGCTACACCCTCATATTTTCTAAATTGTATTTGTTTTCATGTCAACAGACAACTCTTTTCATGTAGCTGTTAGAGATGTTTGCAACTGCTTTAGTCTGTTTTCACACTTCATACTAGGCCCTGTAACTGTCTTGGGAGGCTCCATTTGAAATCACATTGTCCCTGAAAGCTGCATTAGCATATGAAAAGATGATGCATAATCAAACTTTAAACTCCCAAGTATGCCTGTCTGTTTAATTAGTCTTCAAAGAAACAAGCTACAAGAAGGTATGAAATACCACATTTACCTTCAGTGAGCTTTGCAAACTATCTGACTTGTAATGCAGGGTTTTTCCCTTTAAACTCCATTCACTTTTTGTATTTCCAAAGAGTTTTTGCAGGGTATTTGTTCTTTCAGCATAGAGATACATGATACAAATGGTTGATCTGACATCATGTTCTCATATGCTAATGCAGTTCTCATGGACAATGAGGTTTCAACAGCCAAGAAATGGAGAACCCAGGGCAGTCACAGGGGGATACCACAAGCAGAGAAAACAAACTAAAGCTAACACATATAGCCCTAACAGCTACAGGAAAGGAGCTGTCTGTTGAAATGAAAACAAATAAAATGTAAATGATATGACGGTGTAGTTTTCCTTTAATGGGGGTTGAAGGTGTAACAGGCCTTTGAAAAATTTTGAGAATGGCATGGGAAATCACAGGTTTCTCTTTCCCAGCAGAGAAATAGGCTGATATGGCTGCTAAATGTACCTTGAGGGATGAGGCCCTAAGGCCTGATGACTACAGGTGTACCAGGTAGTCTAGTAGAGTGGGCAGGGAAGCCCTAAGAGGGTCTGTCTGCTTATCTCTACACCATAAAGAAAATCTTTTCCACTTGGAAGCATAGGTTTTCTTAGTGCTAGGTTTTTTAGCCATATGAAGGATTTCGAAGACCTGTTCAGAATACTGAGAATCAGGATACTCTAGCTCCTCAAGAACCAAGCCTTGAGGTGAAGAGACTCTGCTGGGGTATGCCACCCCTGACTGAGGCAGAGTCAGGAGACTGTGGCTCAGTGGCAGACGAATGGGTTTCCTGGTTGAAAATGCAAGGAGCAGGGAATACCAAGGCTGCGTTGCCCAATCCAGGCCACCAGAAACATGGTGGCAGACTGATCCCTGAACTTTAGTAGAGTCCTTTGTATCAATGGGAAGGTAGGGAAGGCATAAAGGAACTTTCCTGCTCAATCTAGGGTTAGAGCATCTACTGGCAGTGTACCCAGATCTTGGGATATGCAACAGTAAAGTGGAAGCTGATGGCTGAGGCTGGAGGCGCAGAGGTCTGCTTCTGGGGTGCCCCACCTCTTGAATACTAGTTCTGAGCACTTGTCCATTGAGGGTCCACTCATGCTGGCCCTGACTGATGTGACTCTGGGCATCTGCCACTTCATTGTCCTTGCCTACAAGGCAGATGCCAGACAGGTGCATGTCTAGGGAGTAGGCCAGGGACCACATCTTCATGGCCTCTGTGCAGAGCTTGGTGGACCTTGTGCCACCCTGTTTGTTGATGTAGAACAAGTCAGTGGTGTTGTCTGTTCTGATTTGAACAGAGTGGCCCTTTAGCTGTGGGGCGAAGGCCTTGATAGCCAGGTATACAGCTCTGAGTTCGAGGAGATTGATGTGGTAAGTGGACTCTCTTGGGGTCCAAGTACCATGCTTAGGCACTGTTCCTACAGGTGAGCTCCTCATCCCAAGAAGGAGGCATCTGTGGTAAGATTCCTGGATGGTTGAGCTTGCTGGAATGGAACCCCTTGCCTGAGGTTTTCCCTTTCCTTCCACCAGTCTAAGGCCTGAAGTAAGGTTTTTGAGACAGGGATTAGTTTTGAGAGAGAGTCTGTTTTCTGGGACCAGTGAGCCCTCAAGTGATACTGGATGTCCCTCATTTGAAACCTGGTGCCTGGGGCTATGGCTGTCATGGAGGCCATATGGCCCAGCAATCTGAGGAAATGTCTGGCAGGCTTTGGCTGGCCTAATGTGAAGACATTTGCCAGTTTGAGGAAGGTTTGTACTCTGTCCACATCAAGCATAGCCTTCCCCTGGATAACTTCAGGCTCTGCGCCAGTAAAGTCCAGTACTTGAACCGGCTCGAAGTTGGATTTCTCCTTGTTGATGATAAAGCTCAGAGACTCCAGAGTAGACTGTGTGAGTCTGAGAGTCTCCCTGACCTTGTCTGGTGACTTGTCTACAATGAGCCAGTCATCCAGGTATGGAAAGACAGACACTTGTTGCCTCCTTAAGTAGGCTGCTACAACTGCCAGGCACATTGTAAAGACCCTGGGAGCCGAAATGAGTTTGAATGGCAGGGCTGCAAACTGGTAATGGCTGGATGGCAGCCTGAATCTGAGAAACTTTCTGTGGGATGGCCTTATAGAGATGTGAAAATAGGAGTCCTATAAGTCTAGGGAGGCTAGCCAATCTCCCTGCTGTAAAGAATGGATCACCAGAGTCAGGGTGACCATTTTGAATTTTGGTTTCAGTAAGTGCCTCTTCAGGTACTTTAGTCCAGAATGGATCACCATTCTCCATTTCTCATCCCAGGAATTCTTTAGCATCTATTGACAGGTGCAGTATGCCAGCTGGGTTCAGCTGTCCCGGAGAGAAGGAGTCAATGCAAATGAGGAGGGCATTGGCCAATCAGGATACAGTTAGAGTTGAGCGCTGCCTGCAGTCAGCCTGAGGGACCTCAGAACGTTTTCTCCGCTGAACTGGCAACACTGCCCCGGAGCTCTCCTCTTCAGCGATCTTCCTGTGCCATTTTCTTTCTTTTTGAGTGTTGCTTTTAAGGTATTTTGTATATTTTCTTTATTTTATCTATTTTTAACGCATCTGCACTGGGTTCTGCACAGTTGCGGGATTTTAATGTTTTCCGGCTTTGGCGTTTTTTCTGAAGTAAAATTTTCCCACGTGCGCGATAAATTGTGTCGTTTTTATTTAATTTGTTAGTTTTATATTATTTATCTGTGGTTTTAGCTCTGCGCTAAAAATCATTGATTTATTTTTTTGTGCGTGTGCGTAGTTTTTCTGTTGCACACCAGCACGAATTCTTGGAACCCTTTTTTCTCTATTTAAATTCAAAATGATTGATATTTGAAGGGTAATCTCCTCTCTTTTGGGGTGAGATTCTCTTGTTTGCTGTGCAGTGGGCTTTGTTGACAAGAGGTGTGGAGGTGTTTCTGTTTTTTCCTCTTTATGAAAAAACAATCCCTTAAAGCTGATTCTGATTTGTTTAAGCTTTGGCCTAACTATTATCTGGGCTTTCAGTCTACCTCCCTCTCCTCTAAAAGCGCTGAGGAGGGTGTTAACACAAAAGAAATGACAAGTCCCCTTGGGACTTTTATTATTACAAGTCTGGTTCTGTAGTAGTTTTTTCTCTGTCCAAGCCTTTAATTTGAAAATAGGCAGGGTGCCCTCTTCCCTGCACAAAGATAGAGATTAATCTCCTCTGACCCTCCCTTCTGAAGGACTTAGGGAGTCATCAGGGGTTGATAAAATTATGCCCTCTGCAACTGAATTTCTGAGAGCTAGGCAATTATTCCAGACTTTATATTTCTGGGCGTGTTCTCTGCTCCTTCGGGTCCAAGTATCCCTCTCCATGTTAATCCTTATGCCCAAGGATATTATTATTATTATTATTAGTAATTTAGGAGAGGATTTTGCTTCATGAACTCCTCTCGGTACCCACTAATTCCAGTCGGTCACCTTGGGGTTGATTCAGGTTATGGTATAATGAGGCATTTATATTCAACCGGTGGACTCCCTGGACTTTTCCCTCCAGGACGACACCGATAAAGAGGTGGAGGACTACAACTCCGTAGATTTGGTGGTTGCTGTCCTTCAAAGAAGTTGACAGCTCTCTGAAGACACCTATAGGTAGGTTCTGGAAACCCCTCCTTCTTCCTCGGGATTGACAGAAGCATTCAGAGGAAATACCAGCTCGGTAAGTGTTCTGCTGTTTTTATCTGTACACTTTCAGGTTAAAGAGAGTTAGTGCACACAGCGGCCTGCTTCTCAACCTTGTGCCACTGTCTGCTTTCCCTACAGAGATAGACTCTAGATAATCATATACCAAGTGTAAGAAATTTTACGTAATGCCTCCTACCTCTGTAGAATACGCTACTACATATTAAGAGTTTTTTGATGTATCCTGTCCTTGCCGTAGTGTGACAGCTCCAGAGCACTATTCACAAGGAGGTTTGCTGAAATACCCAAGTGGCATATGGTAGCTCTGTACACTCATAGCCTTAAGTCATAATGTTACAGCTTCTAGAGTCTTGGCGTATGTCATTTCCCTCAGGCTTGCCTGTCTGAAAAGTTCCAGCCTTTTGGGTTATGTTTTGGTGTAAATATTAGTTTGTATTTATGGCAAACTAAAGCTGACAGGCACGTATGGACGAGTTTAACTCTTCAGTACTCAGTTAAAGATCAGCGTTCCTTCCCCAGACGTCTCAGGATAGGGGGACTTCTCCCTTTAACCTTTTTCCCCTATGCCAATGCGTTCAGAATTTTCCAAATGTGAAGTTTTCCAGGGGTTTAGGCAGGAATGCTCTTTTCATTTCTGGTAATCCCTTTTCCTTCAGTTACTTTTCTTCTTGGTTCAAGTTTTTAACCCTTCTTTGGTTGGTGTAAAAAAAATAAATAAATAAAAGGAGATAGATGTAGGCAGATATAGACATATAAATATATATAGATATCTATGTACATGATAAGTAAATAAATAACTAAAGTTTACCTCCAAGTGCTGCATTCTCTGTTTTTCTCTAGTAGCATGTCAACAGTGGGAACTAGAGCACTAGAACCTCGTGAGTGTCAAAGTCGTGAAAGGGTTCCCATCTCCTTGGGAGTTGGACCTTTTTTCAGGCTATTACCTGAATTTTGAAGGAAAACAGGGAACAGCAAATCATTATCAACTTTCACAACCTGGGATCAGGATGCTTCCTTGATGCAGGTCTTTCTTTTGCAAACGCTGGGGATTTTCTTGTCTCCCTCGATACATTCTATGTTCTCAGTTCCTTAGCCTGGGGTTTTTCTCAGGCAGCTACCAGTTTTCTTCCATGCCGTTTAGATGGCCTCCAGAGTGTTCTCAGATATAGAGTAAAAATCAGGCTGTTCTCCTGGTATCTGGGTAGGTTGGTGGTTCACCTGAATACAGGTAATCTCTGGTTTCCTTTCTCAGAGGCTTGGCCATCCTTAGCCAATTCCCCTTGACTTTGGTTTTCAACCCTAAGTCTGACATGTTATTTCCTACAGTCTTAGTTTTTTTTGTAACTTGAATCTAGAAAAAACTCCCTTAACCATCTAAATCTTGGCAACTCTTAGGGGCAATGCTCATCTCTTGTCAGGGGAAGTTCGTTCCCTGTATATAGTGCATAATAGTGTCACTAGAGTCCCAGGGGCTAGACCTCTAGGTCAGATTCTAAATAAGAGAATTTTTCGTGAAGCCTGAACTCTGTTACAAGCTGGACTGGTGTAAGGAAACAATGAACTTCATACCTCTCCCCTTCAAATCTTCAGTACAGAGGCTTCCTTCCGGTGGATCCTTCCCTTCGGGGGGTTCCATCTTTGGGTCTTGGTTTCTGAGAGTCCTTCTTTCATCAGCCCCTGGAATCTCAGAGCATCTCTATCAGGCCTGTATATTTTCAGTCCAGAGGTCATTTAGTACAGAGAGGACTGGATGATATTCCTGCCCTGTATCACACCAACGAGCATTTGGGACACAAGGCTTCCAATCTCTCTGCAATAGCTACAAGTTTTGATCTCTAACTGGCTTCTTTGGAGGTGTCTTAGTCACTCATCCATCTGTCGGGCAAGGACAACACTTTGGCATAGTAAGGACCACCGTAAGTGGGCCCTTTGACAGATCCTCTAAGCCGCATTAGTCACGGCCACCACAGGTGAGCCCTCAGCACACAAGTCCTAGCCACATTGTTCAGGGGGTAAGGTCAGGTCCAGATCTGAATTTTCGCCTCCAGCCCAAACCATCAGATCTTACTTTGAGAGGGCTCTTGCAGTAGGTAATTACATATAGGACTGACGCCAGCAGGCAGCAGGACCCCATGGAAAAATTTCTAGCTAGCAGTCCCTGGCGAGGGACCACCCCCACATCAGGTGACCGGCGTCAAAAGGCGTCGGTATAAAGGGGCGGTCCCGGACGCCCGCCTTCCAGTTCTTTCCTGCTGTTAACTCACGCGCCTCGCTGAGAAAAAAGTTAGGTAGCCGTCAGCCCTTCCTTTGTTTTTTTACGATTTTTTCGACTAATGTTAATACTAGCGTCGGTGTATGCGATCCCCTGCACCCTCCGAGCACAAGAATAAGTGCGATTAGTGCGGCGCAACTACCGCTGGGGCGGCCCACTCACTGTGCCTGTTCTGCCTAGGCCCTGATCATCCGGTCGAGAAGTGCCAGCATTGCCTCAGCTTTAACATGGCTACCCGAAAAAGGCGGCAGCAATCCCTGGCAGCCCATATTCTCAAGAAGAAAATGAGCTCTATGGAGAAGGAGCTTAAAAAACTGAGGCAGGCGTCCACTTCCCCCGAAGGCCATAGAAAGAAGAAGGACAAGGAGAGGCATCGGGACAAAGGCTCCTCCACCGCGTCTCCCTCGGGAGTCGCAGGCATGCAGGTAACATCCCCTCCGGGGGATCGCTCCTTGACGGCCACCTCAGAGGTTTCTGAGGCGGCGTCGGCCCGCCCGTCTGGCTCGTGCTCGGGCCTTGCGGGCACCTCTGGGCAGTTGGAGGCCTCTGCCCCTGGTTCGGCTGCAGGTTCGCGGCCTACCATCGTGGGCGACTCTGGGAAGTCGGGCGTCGGTTCCTCTGACGTCCGCCTGGAGAAGGCTGGTAAGACGCCTGACCCTCCGGGGCAATGTGCAGCTTCTTCCCCACCGGACCAGGCCGACCCCTCCTCTCGACCTGTTTCTGGTGATGGCTCTCATAAGTTGGACATCGGCTCTTCCGGCGCCCGCCAAGAGCTCGCCTCTATGCCTCACGTCGGTTCGTCCGACATCCGGCCGGCGAGAGAACCGACGACGGACCCCCCAATGTCCATCGTTCCCGGTTCACCACAGCCTTCGCTGCCATCTGGGGAGCCAGAGTCCCCCCAACCTGAACCCGGGGACTTTTCCCCTCCGTCCCCGGGCGAAGCTGGGGATTTCTTGCCTCCGTCAGTCCTTCGTCCATCTGGAGCGCCAGACCTGACGTTGGCTTCCCGGATGCCGTCCCCTCCGACATCGGCACCTCCGGCGTCAGAGCCTCCACAGTTGGCCCTGACGTCGGCCTTACCGACTCAGGGGGATCTTTTGCTCCCATTGGGCCCTCCGGGCTCTCCGCTACGGACCCGCCCGTGAGGTTCTCGGCTGGGCTGTCTGCTCAGGCAGCCCCCCACCCGCTTCCGGGTATCCTCCGTCTTATTCGACACCGGTGCACCTGGGAACGCCGTATCCGGCGCCACAGTACCTGACGCCAGGCTTCCCAATGCCGCAGTACTCGACGCCTCAATACCCGATGCCGGGTTACCCGCAGCTGGGTTTTGGATACGCTCCATATGGGTATAACCCGTATTCTTATCCCCCGCCTCCTCCTCCTCCTCCACCACCCTCACGGCCGCCGGTGGACCTGCAGGAGACTCTGGCCTCCTGGTGGGCTGAAGCCAAGGCTCAGCTCACCAAAGAGGAGGCAGTATAGCGCAGTGATCTAAGGCTCTGAGCTGCAAATCTGGTGACATCCAGCAGACCAGACCTGGGTTTGAATCCCATAGCTTCCACTTGCATACTGTGTGACCCTGAGCAAGTCACTTAACCTCCTTGTGCTCCCAGGTCGCTCCTGTAAAAAAGCTTTCAGCTTAGTGTGCTATACCTGGTTAAACAACTAAATAAAAAAATAAAAAAGAGGATGAGAGCCGCCTTCCGGCGACAGTGCCATCCCAGGTTCCCATACGCCCCAGGCGGCACACTCCCTCACCACCTCCAGACTCCAGGGCTCTTCCATCTGGATCCAGAGAGGGGCAGGACACGCGTCCCCAGGGACTCCCCAATGGACCCGTTCCTCCCCCGGGTCAGAAAAGGGAGTCTTACTCTTCTTCATCCTCCTCTTCACCCTCGGACTCCTCGGACTCTTCCGACGGCTGCTCCGAGAGAGACGACAAGCCTCGCTCTCCGTCGAAGTCCCGGCCAAGGACTCCTCCGGAGTCTCCTCCGGAGGATCCTTCTTTTACGGAGTTGCTTAGAAAAATCCAGGAGGTTCATCAGTGGCGCTCTTTGGAACCAGATCCTCAGTGTCTAAAACTCGCTGAACATCTGGATCTGCCTGTGACAGCTCCTACATTAGTGCCAGCCTGGATGAGGCCTCACGAGCCTTGTTACCGCGATATGGAAGCAGCCGTCGGCCTTAGCCTCTTGGGAAGTCAGACCAGGTTATACCAGGCTCAGAGGGTGCTGATTTCCTGGATTCTCACCCTCGTGCCGACTCGGGACATGATTAAGCGCCGCTCACTGCCGGTCAAGCCGAACCCAAAGCGTCTTAGCTGCGTCACCTCCTGATAAGGAATCTCGCCTTCTGGACCAGTACGGGAGAAAGATTTACGCTTCCTCCACAATGGGGATTAGGGCCCTGAACTATGTCAGCCTCATGGGGGACTACCAGAAGGCCATCCTTACTCAGGTGGAAGCCAAGCTGGATTCCTTTCCTGACTCCCAAGTCAAACAGGAGTTGGCTGATCTCGTCCGCTCTGCTCGTTCGGCCAGTCGCCACATGCTACATGCGACATACGACGCAGTGAACACTGCTGGGCGGAGCCCAGCTCTCGCTATATAGGCCTACGGCGTCATGCGCAGCTCCGCATGTCAGATCTGGTCCCGGGCGCAATCTGCTATCCAGGAAGCACCTTTCCAGGGGTGGGTGCTCGGGGTGATGTCAAGGACATCATTACCGATTACGAAAGAAGGGATGGCTCTGAAATCAGTTGATTCCATGTACCATCCCCATCAGCAGCAGCGCTGTCCCTTCGCCAGGCAGGTCGCCTAAGGTGGAAACCCCAGGAAGCGGGCCACTAAGCGTCGGGCCCATTGGCTGCTCGGCCCCCCCGCCCAAAAAAGCAGCGGGTGCTTCAGCTGTGGCGCTGCCCCACACCACCTGACTCCTTTCCTCTCCCACTGCCTCCAGACTTCCTGGAGGAACCGGTAGGAGGGAGGTTTTCCCTCCACCTTCTGGGATGGGAGAGGATAACCCCAGATTCTTGGGTGCTCCAGCTCATAGCAGAAGGACACTCCATAGAGTTTCTTCAGAAACCACCCACCACCCCCCTCTGAAGTAACATCGTATTCAGAGACACCTTCCTTTGGTCCCGGAGGAAATCTCGGCTCTTCCGCTGAAGCAAGCAGTAGAGCCCGTTCCCCCTCATCTTCAGGGGACAGGTTACTATTCCCATTTCTTCCTGGTCCCAAAGAAGACGGGAGATCTCAGACCGATTTTAGATCTCAGTTCACTGAATCTTTATGTAGAGTACAAAAGGTTCAGGATGCTCTCTCTGCAGAGCCTTCTGCCCCTTTTCCGTCCGGGTCAATGGCTTTGTGCCCTGGATATGCAGGATGCTTATCTGCACATTCTCATTCACCCATCTCATCGTAAATACCTTCGTTTTGCGTTCCAGGGGGACCACTACCAGTTCAAGGTGCTCCTGTTTGGTCTATCCTCGGCCCCAGTGTTTGCAAATGCCTGGCAGTGGTGGCGGCCACCCTGCGTACCAAGGGAGTCAGGTTTCCCTTACCTGGGCTGACTGGCTCCTAGTTGGCCTCGTCCAGGAGGAACTCCTGCGATTCCTTTCCTTACCCAGCAGGTTTTGCCTGCCTGGGTATTACCATCAACCATTCCAAGTCTCATCTGGACCTTCCCAGAGGCTACAGTTTATTGGGGTGATCCTCGATACAACCATGGGCCAGGCCTTCCTGCCTCCGGACAAGGCGGCCTCCCTTCAGACCCAGATAAGTCTGTTATCCGACCGAAGGACGGTCTCGGCGAGGTCGGTCCTTCGCCTTCTTGGGCTCATGGCGGCTGCTATCCCGACAGTCCCTCGCGCTCGACTCCACATGAGGATCTCTCAGTGGACTCTATGCTCTCAGTGGGATCAACTAGTGGATGACCTAGATCACTCAGTTCTGATCTCATTGCCGATGATGCGAGACTTACAATGGTGGATGGTTCGAGAGAACCTGTTTCGGGGGGTTCCTTTCTTTCATCCTCCCCCCTCCCAGACTCTAACCACAGACGCCTCAGGCGAAGGTTGGGGAGCCCATCTAGGCCCAGGGCTCCTGGTCCAAGTTAGAACAAGCTCTCCACATCAATGTGCTCGAGCTTCGGGCAGTGTTGTATGCTCGCCAAGCCCTTCACCAGTACATCCTTCCCAGCCACCTTGCAGTCCAGACGGACAACATGTGCGTAGTGTGGTACATCAACAAGCAGGGAGGAACTTGGTCCTACCCTCTATGCAGGGAGGCAATGAGGGTTTGGGATTGGGCAACACAACACGACCTTCACCTCATGGCGATTCACATTCCAGGAGTCGACGACACCCTGGCAGACAAGCTAAGTCACTCTTCTGCTCTGACTCACGAGTGGGAAATGGACCAAGGGTCCTAGACAATATCTTCCAACTTTGGGAACACCACAGGTCGACCTGTTCACATCCCCCAAAATGCAAAGCTTCCACCTTCTGCTCGCTCGCTCCAGGAGGCGGGCGCTTTCTGGAGGCGGCGCTCTGTCTCTAGACTGGAAGGACAGATTCATCTATGCTTTTCCCCAATTTCCTCTTATCCCATGAGTCTTGCAGAAACTAGCTTCAGAAGGGCGAGAATGATTCTGATCGCTCCTTTCTGGCTAAACAAATCTGGTTCTCTCTTCTACAACAATATTCAGAGGATCCTCCTCTTCCTCTTCCTCTATCTCGAGGTTTGTTGACCCAGGATCAGGGGACTCTGGTCCATCCAGGCCTCAAATCCCTTCAGCTGCATGCATGGCTCCTACAGACCTAGCCCAATCCCGTTTTGGTGTGTCTCCCAAAGTGGCGGAGAGTTTAGTGGAGGCCAGAAACCCTCCACCAGATCCACTTATGCCATGAAGTGGAAAAGATTCACTATTTGTGCCGCTTCCAAGAACGTGGAACCTTTCTCCTGTTCAGCGGGGCTTCTGCTGAAGTATCTACGTCATCTGTTCGACCTGGGTCTCAGCCATTCCCCTTTGAAGGTGCACATGGCAGCCATCTCAGCCTATCATGTTCCCTTCGCAAACAAGGCTTTTGCTCAACTGGAGGTCTCCAAGACCTTTCTCAGAGGGGTTCTCCATCTGAGGCCCCCCATCCGTACTCCTGCCCCCCCTTGGGACTTGAATTTTGTTCTCGAGAAATTTACCCTTCCTCCCTTCGAACCTGCAGATTTGAAGTTTCTTTCGTGGAAGACGCTCTTCTTGGTGGCCATTACTTCGGCTTAAAGAATCTCCGAGCTCCATTCCCTGATGTGTAAAATCCCCTACTTGATTTTTCACAAGGAACGAGTTGCTCTTCGCACGAATCCTAAGTTTCTACCTAAAGTGGTAGCAGAGTCTACCTTAGATCAGTCCATAGAGCTACCTGCCATTTTTATGCAGTACTCTAATCAAGGGGAATATTTACTCCATACTATGGATGTTCACCGGATTTTGAGATACTACACCAACAGGACGAAGGATCTCAGAAAGACTGACCAGTTGTTCGTCTCTTTTGCTCCCAAAAGGGAAGGCAATGCGGTTTCCAAGCAATGCCTGTCTAAGTGGTTGGCTCATTGCATCACTTTCTGTTATGATAAATACCACAAGACCCTCCCGGGTCAAGTCAGAGGCCACTCCACTAGAGGAGTAGCTGCCTTTACAGCTTGTTTCAAGAATGTGTCTGCAGCAGACATATGCGCTGTCGCCACCTGGACTTCCGTCCATACCTTTACGAAACATTACAGTTTGGATATTGCCTCTCGCCGTAGAGCAGGCTTCGGGCTGGCTGTTTTGCAAGGCCTCCTGTCTTGAGACTTGATCGGCTAGAACTACTTCTTGGAGTAGTTTTCCTCCTCCCGATGCCTTTCTTTGTTCCAGACTGCTTGGGATTCAGTCCTATATGTAATTACCTACTGCAAGAGCCCTCTCGAAGTAAGATAGTACAGTTACGTAAGAACTTACTGTCACAGTAGATCTTCGAGAGAGGCTCTTGCAGTAGGTAATACCTTTCCACCCTCCATCCCCCTAGGCTTTTTCAGCTCATTTTCCATATAGAGAAATATCTGCTCCTCTCTCGTCCGGCCTCTTTCAGCCTGTGGTGGGAAAGAACTGGAAGGCGGGCGTCCGGGACCGCCCCTTTATACCGACGTCTCCTGACGGCGGTCACCTGACGTGGGGGCAGTCCCTTGCCAGGGACTGCTAGCTAGAAATTTTTCCGTGGGGTCCTGCTGCCTTCTGGCGTCAGTCCTATATGTAATTACCTACTGCAAGAGCCTCTCTCGAAGATCTACTGTTACGGTAAGTTCTTACGTAACTGTACTTTTTTTCCTTTTTTTTGTTGCAAGCCCCAGCTCGGGGTTCCTTCCAGCGGACTTTCTTATCTCAAGACTGTTCGGAGAAGTTTTCTCTCTCCCATATATCCCTTGTTTCCTAAGTACCTCTCTACTTAAGGAATCAGCCACCACGATCCCGGTGGCTCTGGACAGCCATGGTACTTTCTGATAAAAAATGTTTCAGTTAAACAGCCTTCTGGCAGCTTTCGTTTCCACACGCTACTTCCTTTCTCACACAGGATTAGCATTTCTCAGCTCCCAGTCTTTTCTCCTCAAGGCCTGGTTCTTGAGAGGCTAGATTTCCTAGAGTCCCTGTATCCAAACAGGCCTGGAACGTCTATTGAAAAAAAAAAAAAAGTTTTAGTACCACGAAAACCTTAGCTTCCTAGTGAATGCGTTTTTTTCCCCTTGGTACAAGGACAAGAGCCTAGTGTTTTTTTCAGTCCTCTTTCCTTTCATAACTGGATTATTTAGTTCATGTTCAGGCATTACTGTCTTGTACACGGAACTAATTTGGTCTTTGTGACTTGTTTTCTGTAAAAATATAAAGGGTTTTATTTTCTTACTGACAGTAGACCTCTTTCTTGGGAGTGCACCTAGCGGTTACTCGGATCATTTTTCTGTCAGGCAAGAGAAATCTGTAATTTCTCAGACCATTTCAAAGTATTCTACAAGGGGCCGTTTCACTTCCAGACCCTTCTAGGGACCGGAGTTTTTTCCCATGGAACACAAACCTCTGTATATTCAAGTTCATGGGTGTCCCTTTGAACCTATGGCAGTTCTGTCCTGAAGCGAGTAACTTCAAAGACAACCTTTTTGCTTGTCTTTTTTCTCTGTCAGACGGGTTTCAGAGTTTCAGGGTTTTCTGTTAGGCCTTATCCTCTCAGTGCCTTTAAGAACAATTTAGTCCTCTGGACGGATAGGAAATCCTTTTCCCAAGTGTCTACCATTTCCACCTTCATCAACCCTTTTTCTCTGCCCGTACTGCTCTCAGGCAAGTCCTGTCTAGGGTATCTCAAGCTGCTTGGATGGGGCATGAATTAGTTCTGCCAGTCTGTGTCAGCGGTCCTAGCAGTTCAGGTACTGTCATTATCATCCCTTCCTTTCCTGTGTTTTCACAGAAATGGAGAAACCAGTGACCAAGAGTATTTTCCCATGGGACTGTTTTCTCGTATTTCGGGTCTGGTACGGCAAGGCTGACATTCAGCCCTTCTCGTGCTTAGGATCTACTTCCTGGAGAACAGCTGCCTCCTGGGCAGCATTCAAGGCTATATCCTTACTAGAAGTGTGCAGACCACTTATTTGAAATTTGCTTCTCACATTCAATAAGATCTTTTCTTGGATGTGTAGTCTGATAAGGATGCCAAATTTGGCAGGACGGTACTTCAGAGCCTCTTCTTAAAATAGGTTTCTGTGCCCTCCTCCCAACTACGCTGCTTCGAAGTCTGCATCTGTCAATAGATGCTAAAGAATTCCTGGGGTGAGAAGAAACAGTTACTCACCGAAGTAATATTACTTTTTCCAGAGGATTCTTTAGCATTATTGACATTCCCACCCTTCCTCCCCTGGAAACCTTGTCTAAAGGCTCTGTTGGGGATTTAGCCAAATTTGGCGACTGTCATTCATTCATGTGACTAAAAAAAAAAAATTCATAATAGTGGGTTACAATATATGGTGGGTTATTGCTAACATTTTTTTGCCTCTAGTGGGCACAGTTTTTGCTCTTTTTCAGCTCCGAAATGCGTTCTGAGGTCTTTCAGGGTGACTGCAGGCAGCACTCAACTCTAACTGTATCCTGATTGGCCAGTGCCTTCCTGATTTGCATTGACTCCTCCTCTCCGGGGCAGCTGAACCCAGCTGGCATACTGCATCTGTCAATATTGCTAAAGAATCCCCTGGAAGAAGTAATATTACTTCGGTGAGTAATTGTTTCTTTTCTTCCATGTGAGAAAGTATCTGGAATAGAGGCCTTTTCCCCATTGGAGAAGGAGACTCTTTCCACTGCTTTTGCAGCAAGAACTGCTTTTACCTCCAACACCAGCCAAAATTGTTCTGTTGGGATTAGAGGTTTGAACAGTTTGGGTCCCTGCAAGGAGGGAAACGTTTTTAACTGCAGGATAAGCCCTTGACCCACCACCTCGAGCACCCATCTAGCTGTTGTTATGAGGTGCCATTGGTGGAGATAGTGGGTCGGCCTGCCTCCTACTGGGGGAAGGGAGGCAACCCGGACATTGCAGTCAGGAGGTTTGTTTGGACTGGGTGCTGGGGGAAGGGAAGGAGCTAGTCCTTATCTAATCTCTCCTTCCTCTTTCTCTGTAATATCCTCTCATCTGAGAGTAATCAGGGGGCATAGACATGGGGTAGAAAGCCCTAGGGAAATAGCCCCTGCCGCTATTTCCCATGTTCTGAGGCCTTCGGAAAAAGAGGCCTTTTCTTTAACAGCATTGCTTTGATAGGTGGGTTTATACTCCTCCACTTTCTTCATGCATGCTTCTGTTTTGTCCCTGAAAAGAGAATTGTTCTCACAGGGAAAGTCCATAGCCTTAGTCTGAGTATCTTGGGAGAGACCGGTGGTCCTCAGCCAAGCAAAGTACCTTAGGGAAATGGCCTGGGCCGTAACTCTAGAGGTAGTGTTATTAGTGTCCACAGCCATATGGAACTGATATTTGGTAGCCTCTAAGGCGGTCTTTACAGTTTCTCTTAAGTCTTGGGCCGTTCTGTCTGTTGTGCTGACTTATAGTCAGTACAGAGTTCCAGAGAGCTTTTTGATTTTGAGCTGCATAGGCTATGTAGGTGGAAAGGCGAAACAGCAATGAGGCTGTGGTATAAGACTTCTTGCTCATTGAATCCAATTTTCTGGACTCCCTTTCAAGAGACTGAGAGGAAAGAGGCACTTTGGCTTTGTCACAAGCTTCAGCCTGTACCACTCCCTCGTGGTCTGGGTGTACATAAAGAAATTCTGCATTAGAGTTCTCTAACTGGTACTTCATTTCAATCTTTTTATCTACTACAGGGACAGGTGTGGGATTCTGAAGTAACTTAAAGGTTGCTCTGAGAAGAGATTTATGAATGGGCAAGAGCAGCTTTTTAGTAGGAGGAAGACCCATCATATAGAAGAAATCTTGCTCCTCTTCCTGGTCAGTGGTCTCCTGGATAGCAAGGTTCAGGATGCCCCCCATATGTTGTACAAAAGTAAAATGAGAAGAAAAATCCTCCTAGCCATTAGAGGAATTGCCAAACTCTTGATCAGGGGATACATCTGGTTCTGTAGGTTCACCCTCTGGTTCAGCATCATCATCACCACCACCATAATAAAACCCCTGGGAGAGACCAGGGTCAGTAAAATGAGTAACATTAGGGTCAGACGGGGTATTAATGAAGTCGCCCATAGTCTGTAAGTTTGATATATATGCCAAGCCTTAGTCATTTCTTCAGCAGAGGATGCATCTTTTTGTGCCACTGGCATTTCCCTTTGCCTTTCAGCAGGAGTGACAGTGCTGTGTTTCTCTCTTTGTTTCTTTTTAGCAGGCACTGAATCAGGAACCTGCTCATTTTGTCTTTTTCTGGCTTAGTCATTATTATTACTTATATCAGACTTATTCTCAAGGGAGTCCTTAGAGGACTTATCTTTAGTTTTATGTAGGGAAGAAGACCCCTCTTCAGCGCTTTTAGTAGAGGAGGAGTGTGACAGGGTTGAATAAGGCCCTGCCCCATTTGTTATGCAGAAAAAGTTTAAATGCAAGGGTCTGTGCTGTCCTTTCCTTTTCTGTCTTTTCTCTGGTTGCGCAACCAGATTTGCTTGTGAGACCTGGGGACTGATCACTCTGACAGTTTCGCAATTATCCGCCTATCGCTGTCTTCACTTGCTATTTTTTTTCTTCCCGCTTGCATATCTGCAGGTATAAAAATATATGTGAATCTTTATGTTGAAATGTCATTGATACTGGGATCCCTTTGTTTAAAACTGTATATACTTATACTGTTGAAATTATTGCAAAAAAATTATATTTGGAACTCGAGGGGCTAAACTGAGATGCTGGTGTGCAAACTTTACAGAGCTGCCAACAAGAGATCAGTTCTGGGTCATTATGTTCTTTTTGCTACACCTGCAAGAACATTGGAAACCGACAAGAACATTCTGTGAAAAAATACTGTCTCTTTAATGAGCTCCCTGAAAAGACTTGTTATAAAAAGAACAGCAATGTTTTGAGAGAGAGAGAGAGATTGACTGGGAATGGAACTTGAGAAGAAACACTCAGAGGAGGGTTTTATTTTCTCTGCTTGTGCTGCCTTAGTAAATAGTTATTCTGAACAATTTTTATTTTTTATTTTGCCGATATTGAAAAAAAAACCCACGTTATTTGCAAATTTTGAAACTGCTCCTGGTTTTCCTATGCTTCCTGACCTGTGCCTTGACAACAGGGAGACAGACTGAGAGGCCATTATTTCCCATATTTTTGCCCTCTTTTTAGCTGTTTTTGAATAAAATTTAGAGCAGAGCTCACAGTTATGGTCTGGACTCAAAAGATCATGGCCGTCTGCCTTGGCCACTATTTCAGAGCACTTTAAACAATTTTTAAAACCTGTTGGTCTAGTCCTCTTTTTTGGTCTTTCTGACATGCCAATTTGTCAGAAGAACCTTAGAAATCGTTATTCCCAAAAGAGAAATGCAGCTAAATCAGTCGGCTCCCTCGCAGAAAAGAACCACGATAAAACTGTTTCCAGTTAATAGTAAATAAAGTTTTAGTAAGAAAAAATGTGGTTCCCCAAGAAAAACAGAAACTGCTAAGCTTTATAAACGTTTGAAAATAAAACCCGCGGTTATTTACCTCAGATACGAGTATATTTTACCTCAGAAAAAGAGCAGGAACCACAAAATAAAACGGAGTTCATAGCTTCCTGGAACCGAAGGGAAACGTGAAAAAACAATTAAAATGTAAGAAATATCTATTAAAAAACACCAAAGGCAGCACAAATAAAAAATAAACACTTATAAAGAAAATAACATTCTTCAAGCGAAGCAAGGAGAGAGTACCCAGGGCAGTGTTGCTCAGTCAGTGGAGAAATAATTCTGGTGCCCTCTAGGCTGGCTACAGGTAGTGCATCCTCTTACTCTCTCCTCATTGGCTAATTCCCTAAACTCATTATCATTGACTCCACCTCCAGGGCACCCTGGGGTGAGAATGGCTTCTCAGTCTGCCTGCCCCTTTTCTAAAGCTACCAACTGTCCCTATTTTCCCAGGACAGTCGCTATTTTAAGCAGCATGTCCCAGTGTCACCACAAGTTTTGCAAAATATCACTTTTGTCCTGGTTTTTGATTACTTGTCCCAGTTTTGTCCCATTTTAATTTTTTTTGTTGACTGCTAATCCGTGAGTGACAGTTATTTCAACACCACTGTGGCGCTGCTTGAGCTGGACAACAGTTTGCAACTTCAACCCCTGCACCTGTGTTACACAGCAAGCATGTCAGTGGGAGCACAGTAAAGCATATTCCTTCCTGTTAGGTTAGATTGGGTGGTAGTGTAAAAAGCACATGTGGACATCTGCCTGCCAGTAGCTGAGAGGGACTCCAGACAGAGAAGAGACCGGCAGCAGTGAATTAAGGTACCCCAACCTGATCAACTGTGGGGAAGTGTGTGAAAACAATCTGGCGTGGCGGTGGGAGTCACTGAAGTGAAGTTTGCTCAGCAAATGAGGTGAGCCTAAGCAGGTTGGATGGGACTGTCAGCCAGAGGTGCAATACATGCAGCTTGAATGTCTGAACACAATTTAACGCAGGTATGCTTCTAATGAACTTCCTGTACATCATGATTTGGAACTTGTTGCAGCAGAGTGATGAATTGTTTTAATCTGGAGGTTTGCTGCTGGTGTTACTGTGGGGCAGTATGGCCAGAGGAAGCAGCAAAACTTGATTGTGTGCAGCGTTATCTGCAGTGGTGCCCACGGGAGTGACACGGTGGGGGCATGGTCAGGATGGACCCTGTCCCAGTTTTAGGCCTCACAAAGTTGGTAGCTTTAATATAAGCCTATCAAAGAGGGAACCTCCTCTGAAGATAAATCTAAAGAAAGGTCCTCTAAGGACCCTCTAGAAAATAAGTCTGATAAGACGGGTTAGGACCCAAAACAGAGTGCGGGACCGGTGCCTGGGAACTGCTGCGCGGCGGTGTCTTTTTGTGGGGAGAAGCTGTGAACCAACATTAGAGAGCAGTCAAGCTGTTTACCCAAGTCTACCCGGTTCAGCGGCAGCGCTCCCGGTGAGGGGTAGGAGGAGGTGGTTGTCGTTTCTTATCAATCATTTGGATTACTTTGCTGCAATCTGTTGGATTTAGGGATTTTGGGGTTCATATTCCAGCTATAGATTGCCCTATTTAGTGAATTCCTGGCTCCCTGAGCTGTAACAGTACAGGGGTTGGGTCTTCACCGCTGGGGAGCCAGCGGGTGGTAGCCTTTTCCTCTAGGGAACCCCCAGGAACCTATTTAGTTGGGTTCTGCTGGGGTCCTTTAGTAACTGTTGTAGGCTGGTGGTAGACTGGGGTTTAACTTTCTGGGTTTTGGCTGGGGAATGAAGTCAGTCCCGAAGATGTTTTGTTGATCCTTCATCGGACAGACTGTTCTATTTTATATAAAACCTCTACCTGAACAGTGAAAGCGTTCTTGGGGATTTTATCCACTTGAGTTATGTGCTGAGTTTTTGGTTTATCTGTGTTTTATATTATTACTTTATATCTAGTACTGAGAATCCCTGTGCCTTCGTGAAGTTCTGGCAGTGAGAGTGTACAGGTTGTGAATCTTCTGACTGCCCTGACTCTCCGATAGCAAGTGCTGCATATGAATTGAATTTTTACCTCAGAGGTTGTGAGAGAACCTCTGTGGTTTTAATGACTGATTGAAAGATCCTCCTATTGGTAGTGAGAGTGCCTTTCGGATATTCATCTGTGGACTGCTTTTTGGGACTTGGGCCCCTATGGACTTATTGATTGTGGGTCTAAGAAATCTTTGGGATCCTTTTAGAGGAACCAGCGGCTGGTGAGAGCGGTGCTGGGGCTTCTTGAGGATTATATTATATTGTGGACTTTTCTTGGGAATTTGACTGTTGAAAGATTCTGGAAATTATGAGTAGAAAGTGACTGTGCCATTCTGTGTATTGGCATTTTTATTTGATTTGTAGTTTTTAAATTTTTTTTTTTTCCGGAAAATTTTATTTAGTGTTTGGTTTTAGGGAAGTGTTTTGGGGGGGTGTTTGATTTGTGTGTGTGTGTGAGTGAGTGTGTGTGTTTTGTTTTTGATTGAGATTACGTAATTGGGGAGGGTGTGTCTGGGAATGCATGTAAACTTGGGTCGGGCCAGGATAGTGTATGGGGTATCTCAGCTCTTTGATCTTCGGCCCTTTTTCAGTCCTCCTGTATCAGATACTACAGCTAGGCGCTGTAGGGAGGTTGGAATTGGGAAGAATCATAGGACTCAAGTGGGACTGAGTGCCCCATGCACTATTGGTGGTAGGATCGAGGTGGTGAGGTGTAGAAGGTGCCCTGGGATTAGATCGGACTTGGGAAGAGGTCCAACGTGTTTAGTTCCTGTCACCAGGGCTCCCATTAGATCGAGGGGGCAGGTAGCCAGTAGGGCTGCATTGTCCACTAATCCCCTGAGGGCGGTGCTTTGCAATGCCAGATCGGTCAGAAACAAGACTGCAATTATAGCGGACTTGGTTTCTCTGGTCGATCTGGCTTGCATTACGGAAACCTGGATTGGTGATGATGCTGGCCCAGTTTTAGAGGCTGCCATCCCGTCCGGGTATAGTGTAGTGCACTGCCCCAGAGTGGAACGCAGGGGTGGGGGGGTAGCCATTTGTTTTAGATCTGAGCTGGGCTTCACCGTGCACCCGGTGAGAACTCCACGTTCCTTTGAGTGTGTGGCCATTCGCGGGGGAACGGCGCAGGTTGCTTGGTCCTCCTGATTTATCGCCCTGTTGGGGCGTTGGGAGAATTCCTTCATGAAGTGGCCGATTTCATCATCGGTGAAACATTGGAGGCCCCCAGATGTTTAGTACTGGGGGACTTCAATGTTTGGGCTGAGGATGAATCGTCTTGGCTGGGTTATAATTTCCTCCAGATGATGTCCTCTCTGGGCTTCGTGCAGGGAGTATCTTCCGCAACTCATTAGGGTGGCCACATGCTGGATTTGGTGTTCTCGCTGGGGCTTGAGATAAATAGTCTCAGTGTTGATAGGGTCGTTTGGTCCGATCATTGCACGGTGAAGTTCTGGTTTGGGCCCCCGCCCCGGGTAGTTTTCCCGCTGCAGAGATAGTCAGCTACCGCCCTTTGAGGGGGCTTACCCCCGAGGGTTTTTTGGCGGCGGCTGACCTATCTAGAGTGGACAGTGCATGCGGGGAGGGTGTCGCAGTAGTGGGCCTTAGGGCGCTTTCTGGTGCGCTTGACTCCATCGCACCAGTCCGTGTACGACCCAGGTCTTTTCACTTGAGGTCCCCTTGGTTTGATGGGGAGGTCAAGGAGATGAAGACTCTGGGTCGGAGATTAGAGTGCCGCTGGCGGAAGTCTGGCCTGGAGGCGGACAAACTGGCCCTGCTTGTGCACTATTGTGCATATCAGGGGGCAATCAACCGTAAGAAGGCAGAATTTTTGTCTAGGGAGATTGCTATCGGTAGGAACCGACCAACTGTGCTCTTTCAGACTGTGAACAGGCTTCTTCATCCTGCCTGTCTACAGCCGAAGGTAGCTTTTTCGAATGCACTGTGTGATGGATTTGCTCGATTCTTCTCGGACAGGGTGTCTGCCATCAGGCAGGGGGTTCTGCCAGTGGACCAGAATCTGGTCGACGGTGGTCGCCATGGGCATCTGAAGAGCACTCCACCTGTTTGGGATGAGTTTAGACTGGTGGAGGTTGCTGAGGTCATTGAGATTGCTTCTAGGCTTCGGCACACCTTTTGTGAACTGGACCCGGTGCCAACTCGTTTCTTAATGAGATGTGTTGACTCTGTTGGCCCGGTGTTTGCCTTGACTGTCCGGTGTTCCTTGTCGGAGGGGGTCTTTCCCAATGTCTTGAAGGAGGCATTGGTGAAGCCCCTTCTGAAAAAAACATTGTTGGACCCTGACATCAAGGCGAATTACCGTCCTATCTCCAATCTTCCATTTTTAGGTAAGATTGTTGAGAAGGTGGTGGTGCTTCATCTTGAGGAGCATCTCATGACCCATAATCTTTATGAACTATTCCAGTCGGGGTTTCGTGCAAGGCATAGCACGGAAACTGCACTAGTTCGGGGTGCATAATGACCTCCTTAGGGCTAGAGATCGAGGGGAGGGGACAATTCTTGTTCTCCTCGATCTCTCCTCAGCATTTGACACGGTGGATCATCGAGTGTTACTTGACCGCCTGAGGGAATTCTGTGGACTTGCTGGCTCTGTCATCTGCTGGTTTGAGTCTTTTTTATCCAACAGGAGGCAGAGGGTAGTGATGGGGAATTTCTCCTCCTCCCCTGACCACCTGTTGTGCGGAGTTCCCCAGGGTTTGGTCTTGTCGCCGATGTTGTTTGCCGTGTACATGCTACCCCTGGGAGAGCTCATTAGGAGGTACAGCTTGGATTTTCATTGCTATGCTGATGATACCCAGCTGTACTTTTCCTTTGCCCCAGAACATCTTGTGCAATAGAAGTGCTTAACAGCTGCCTTGCTGAAATCAACGACTGAATGGCCTCCAGTTGGTTGCGACTCAACCCAAGTAAGACGGAGGTACTGGTGGTAGAGTCGAACAGAGGACGTGATAGGTTGGCCTCTGGTGCAGAGACAGGATTTTACCTTGGCTCTGTACCATTGAAGACCTCCTCTAGGGTGCGTGATCTGGGTGTTATTCTTGACAGCGGTTTGACACTTGAATTTCAGGTGTCTTCCGTTGTAGTTTTTATCATCTGAGGAATATCGCCAGGATCAAGCCCTTAGTTCCGCCTCTGGACGTCCCCACTTTGGTGCATACCTTTGTGACGTCCAGGCTTGACTACTGTAATGCACTCTATCTCAGGGTCTCTGGGGGTACCCTCCGACGACTGCAGTTGGTGCAGAATGCGGCAGCGAGGTTGTTGACAGGACAATCTAAATACTGTCATATAACCCCGGTGCTACGTCATCTGCACTGGCTTTCGGTTAGGTGGAGGGTCCTCTTTAAGGTGGGTTTGCTCACCTTTAAGGCCCTACATGGCCTGGGCCCAGACTACCTGAATAACCTTCTTACACCTGCTGTCTCGGGCCGTTCCCTTCGTTCCTCCTCTCGGGGCCTCCTTGCGATTCCCAGGACAAGGTTAAGAACTGCAGGCGACAGAGCATTTAGTGTCGCCGCTCCCGTCCTACGGAATTCGCTTCCTATAGTTGTTAGGGAGGCCCTGTCTGTTGAGGCTTTTAAGGCCTGTCTTAAGACGTTTTTATTTGATCAGGCATTCCCTGACTATGTTTTATAAGCTTATATTGTTTAAATTTTTAATAAGGAAACAAATTGCATAGCAAAATAAGGTTTTAATTGTTTGGAGTTGTATATTTTATTGATTGTATGGTGTTGTGTTGTATTTATTTGATCAATGTATGGCGCCCAGAGCTTCCGGGATGGGCGTATTTTTAAATAAAATTTGCCTTGCCTTGCCTTGTCATAAGAATAATGCAGACCAAGCTAAACAAAACAGACATTCTGAGCAGGTTTCTGATTCAGTGCCTGCCAAAAAGAAACAAAAAGAAAAACACATCACTGCCCTCCTGCTGAAAAGCAAAGGGAGACACAGTGACACAACAAAATATGCCTTCTCCTGAGGAGTTGGCTAAGGCTTGGCAACTTTATCAAACTTTCCAGGCTGCAGGCAATTTATTTGGTGCCCCAGGTGGTCCCTCTACACCTCTTCCTATAGACCCTGACCAAGGCCAGGGCTTTTATTATGATGATAGTGATGATGAGGAAGAAGACATAGAACCTGATGTTTCCCCTGACCAAGAATTTGGCTGCCCTACACATGGTCAGGAGGATTTTTCCTCCCATTATACGTTTGTCCAACAGATGTTGATCTCGCCATACAAGAGACTACTGAGGATGATGAAGAGGTAGATTCTCACCCCAGGGGTCCTTTAGCACCGACATTAGTAACAGTATACAGTAAGCTGGATAGGTTGAGCTGCCTCAGTGGTGAAGTTTATGATAATGAATAAAATGAATTAGCCAGTCAGAAGAGAGTTAGAGGGTGTGCTAAGTGGAGCTTGTCCAGAGGGCACCAGAATTTTTTCTCCACCTGACTAACACTACCCCAGGGGTGCTCTCTCACTTTTGGCCAAAGAGAAAATTTACCTAAAGTTCCTACTTTTTTCTTGTTTTAGTGCTGAGTTTGTGAGCATTTAAATGTTTTTTGCTTTGTTTCTGTATTTTTTAGCAGTTCCCGGGAACCGTGTTTTCCTACCTTTACTGCGGTTCCTCCATGGTTCCTTTTATTATTTGTGAAGTAAAATAAATAGCGTCTTTAGTGTATCGACAATATTTTATTTTATTTAGTTAGTGGTTCCCAGTTTTTTAGCAGGAAGTGTCATTTTTCTTCATTTCTAGCTTCTTTTTACCTCAGAAAGCCATGGTTCTTTACCGCGAGGGAACCAACCGCAAAACTATATTTTTCCCATTTGGGACCATATTTTTCAGTTGCTTCTGACAAATTGGCACGTCAGAAAGACCCAAGAAAAGGACTGGACCTACAGGTTTTAAAAATTGCTTTAAGTGTCATAAAATTGTGGCTAAAGCAGACAGCCACGATATGTGTTTACAGTGTTTAGTTCCAGGTCACTATTGTGTTTTTTGCTCTAAATTTTTTCAAAAACAGTTAAACAGAGAACCAAAATAATGGAAATTATGGCTTTTCAGTCTGCTTCCCCCTCTGCCAAAGTTTCTGAAGAGGAGTCCTCTTCCCAGGTTAAATCAAAAGAAAAGTCCCCTAAGGACTCCTCTGAGAACAAGTCAGATAAGCACAATAACAATAATAATGGTGACCAGCCAAAAAAGAGACAAGGGGAGCAGGTCACTGATTCAATGTCTGCTAAAAAGAAATTTAAAGAAAAACATTCCACTGCCCCTCTCGCATCAAGGCAAGGGGAGATGCCAGTGGCACATAAACATAAAAAAAAAGAAAAAACCAAAAGAAAGTCAGTTACTTAAAGAGAAAGAAAAAGTCTTTGACTTGGAAAAAATGATTTATCCCCTGTCGAAGAACTGACCAAGGCTTTGGCACCTTTACCAAACTGTACAGAATATGGGCAATATTTTCTCTGCCCCCTCTACTCATGTGCACCGTAGTACCTCTGTCCCTAATTTTGTTTCAGATTACTACTGTGGTGGAGGAGACGGTGATGATGATAATGATGAGTCAGAAGGCCAGCCTCTGGAACCTGATGTCTCACCAGACCAGGAATTTGGTACTTCACCCAATGGCCAAGAGGATTTTTCCTTTCTAGTTTATTTTCTGCAGCACATGGTGGATACCCTGGAACTCCCTACCCAGGAGACGACTGAGGATGATAAGGAGGATGAAGACTATCAAGAGATGATGGGTCTTCCACCTCCAAAAAAGATAGTGTTGCCTGTTTACAAATAAGAAAAACTACCATGAAACTACTCCAGACCCCCTCTTCTCTCCCTGGAGTAGACAAAATAATTAACAGAAAATATCAGCTGGCAAGACATGATGCTGAATTTCTGTATGTTCATCCAAGCCATGAGGGAGTAGTGCAGGCTGCGGCGTGTGACAAGGCTAAAGTCCCACTGTTCTCTCAGCCTCCTGAGAAAGAGTCCAGAAGGCTGGACTCCATGGCAAAAAAATCTTACACCACAGCTTCTCTATTTTTACGCCTGTCCACTTATTTGGCATACTCTGTCAAATATCAGAAGGTCTTGTAGAATTCTGTTCTAGCCATCTTGAACCAGAAATCAGACAAAGATGGTAAAGGACATTGCCAAAACTGTGAAAACTGAACTAGAGGCCACTAAGTACCAGTTTCACATGGCTGTGGACAATAATGACACAGCTACCAAAGTCATAGCTCAAGCCGTTTCACTTAGACGCCTGGCCTGGCTAAGAACTACAAATTTAACACAGGACACTCAGTCCAAAGCTATGGACTTTCCCTGTGAAAATAATTCCCTTTTTGGGGATAGGACTGAAGCATATATGACAAAGGTGGAAGAATATAAGACCACCTATGAGAGCAATGCAGCTAAAGAGAAAGCCTCTACTTCCCAAAAGACCCAGTACAGAGGAAACATAAGCAGATGATTCTATCCTAGGGCATTTTTCACTATGCCAGTGCCTATGGATTACTGTCAAATGAGAGGTTTCTTCAGAGGAAGAGGCAGGGGGGACCGGAGAAGAGCTGCCACCATTCCTGCGCCTTCTACCCAATCTAAGCCCTGACTTCAACAAT
Source organism: Neoceratodus forsteri (assembly GCA_016271365.2). Taxonomy (NCBI): domain Eukaryota; kingdom Metazoa; phylum Chordata; order Ceratodontiformes; family Ceratodontidae; genus Neoceratodus; species Neoceratodus forsteri. The sequence goes on along the minus strand of CM057451.1, from coordinate 326,067,229 downwards.
CAGGTCGCCTCCCCTCTCCCAGTAGGGGGCAGGCTCTCCCACTACCTCCAAAATTGGAACCACGTTAGCTCAGACAAATGGATCTTGAAGGTAGTGGAAAAGGGCCTATCTCTTCAGTTCAAAAAATTTCCACCTCTCAGGGGTCCCTTACTATCGAAACCCCTAACTCCAACAACAAAACTCCTACTGGAGCTGGAGGTAAAGAAATTTGTTATCAGCAAAAGTAGTGGAGAGAGTACCCTCTTCCCACAGGGGAAAAGGCCTCTACTCCAGATACTTCCTCACAGAAAAGAAAAATGGGGAGTGGCGACCTAGTCTCGACCTCATATACTTAAACAGGCACTTACTGAAACCAAAATTAAAAATGGTCACTCTCACAATGGTGATTCACTCTGCATCAGGGAGACTGGCTAGCCTCCCTGGACCTCAAGGACGCCTGTTTTCACATTCCAATAAGGCAGTCCCACAGAAAGTTTCTAAGGTTCAGGCTGCCATCAGGACATTACCAGTTTACAGCCATGCCATTCGGCCTAACATCAGCCCCAAGAGTGTTCACAAAGTGCCTAGCTGTTGTGGCAGCTTATCTCAGGAAACAGGGCATTGCAGTCTACCCATACTTGGACTACTGGCTTCTAGTGGGCAGGACCCCTTTTCAAGTCAGAGAGACTGTCAGTTACACAAAACAAACTCTGCAGTCTCTGGGCTTTCTCATCAATGAAAAGAAATCCCACTTGGATACAGTGCAGCTCCTCATCTTTATAGGAGCAGAACTGGATACACAGCAGAATAAAGCCTTTCTTCCAGCAGACAGGATCCCAAATTTCCTGTCTGTGGTAAACTCCTTTGTTCTGGGCCAGCCAGACATTTTGCAAGACTCCTGGGACACATGGCCTCCATGTCAGCTGTTGTCCCAGGTGTCAGATTCCAAATGAGGGACATACAGTATCACCTGCGGGCACACTGGTCCCAAAAAGGACATTCCTTGTCCAAGCTGGTTACAGTCACAAAAACCTTTCTCCGAGCTTTGGACTGGTGGAAAGAAACTGCCAACCTTTCAGTGGAAATGCCTTTCTAGCTTTCTACTCCCACAGAGATCATCAGTACAGATGCCTCCCTTCTGGGTTGGGGAGCTCATCTAGACAATCACTCTGTAAGTGACACTTGGACTCCCAAGGAATCTACAAGCCACATCAATCTACTGGAGCTCAGAGCCATCTACCTTGCCCTAAAGTTCCTTTCCTCCCAGGTAAAAGGTCAATCAGTGCAAATCAGGACAGACAACACCACTATTATGTTCTACATAAACAAGCAGGGTGGTACACGGTCAACTGTGCTTTGCACAGAGGCAATGAAAATGTGGGCTTTGGCTTACTCTCTCGATGTGAGCTTCTCAGCCGTATACCTCCCAGATAAGGTCAATACCCTGGCAGATGCCCTGAGCCACATCAGCCTAGGGCACAACGAATGGACTCTGAACAAACAAGTCCTTGCCACAGTCTTTAGAAGGTGGGGCACACCAGAAATAGATCTGTTTGCCTCTCACCTCAACCATCAACTACCTCTGTATTGCTGCAGGCCCCCATCACTAGGCACTCTCCCAGCAAATGCCTTAAATCTAAATTGGGCAGGGAAGTTTCTCTATGCTTTCCCTCCTTTTCCTCTGGTTCACAGAGTGTTGCTGAAGCTGAGGACCCAATCAGCAGCAATGATCCTGGTGGCACTGGATTGGCCAAGGCAACCTTGGTATCCTCTCCTAGTAGCCCTGTCGCACAGCAAGCATATTCAGCTTCCTCTCAGTCACTCTCTCCTTACTCTACCACAGCTAGGAGTGACCGATTCAAATCTACAATCTCTTCACCTCAAAGCTTGACTCTTGAGGAGTTAGAATACCCAGATACTCAGTATTCAGAACAGGTTCTTAAAATCCTGAGGATGGCTAAATAACCTAGTACCAAGAAAGCTTATGCAGCTAAGTGGAAAAGATTTTCTTTCTGGTGCAAGTGGAAGCACATAAATCCTCTCAAAGCCTCAGCCCCCAGTCTTCTAGATTATTTGGTTCATTTGCAGGCCTCAGGCCTAAAGGCCTCATCCTTAAAACTTCACCTGGCTGCAATTTCTGCTTACCTGTCCATAGGCAAGGACAAGTCAATCATTTCATTGCCTGTTTTAAAAAAAATATGTAAAGGCCTCCTCCATCTTCAGCCCTCAATTAGGGAGCCTGTTCCCCCTTGGGATCTCAACCTCTGCATTTCTAAGCTCATGCAGCCACCTTTCAAGCCCATGGCTATGGCCCATTTAAAGTATGTCACCTGGAAGACAGTTTTTCTAGTTGCCATCACCTCTGCAAGAAGGATTTCAGAGTTGCAGACACTCTACTGAGCCAAACAACATAATCCCTCACAAGGATAAGGTAGAGCTCAGAACGAACAGGAAGATCTTACTTCGAGAGGGCTCTTGCAGTAGGTAATTACATATAGGACTGACGCCAGCCGGCGGCAGGACCCCACGGAAAAATTTCTAGCTAGCAGTCCCTGGCGAGGGACTGCCCCCACGTCAGGTGACTGGCGTCAGGAGACGTTGGTATAAAGGGGCGGTCAGGGCGCCCGCCTTCAATTCTTTCCTGCCACAGGCGAAAGAGGCGGACGAGAGGAGCAGATATTTCTCTATATGGAAAATGAGCTGAAAAGCCCGCCTTCCAGTTCTTTCCCGGCGTTAGCTCGTGCAGCGTCTCGCGGAAAAGGTTGTGCTTCGTCAGCCCTATCCTTTCGTCAGTTTTACCGAAAATTAAAGTTATTCTTTTTTTTCTATCCTCAGGTCATCGTCGGTGTATGTTGTCCCCTACACCCTCCGAGCACAAAAACAAGTGTGACTCATGCGGTGCCCAACTGCCACACAAGGACAGCCATTCCCTCTGCCTTTTCTGCCTAGGCCCCGACCACCCGGTTGACAAGTGCCAGCATTGCCTCAACTTCAACGCAGCTACCCGCAAACGGCGCCAACAGTCCCTGGAAGCCCATCTTCTCAAGAAAAAGATGTCTTCGATGGAGATGGAGAAAGAGTTGAAGAAGCTGAGGCAGGCTTCCACTTCTCCGGAAGGACATCGCAAAAAGCGGGACAAGGAGAGGCACCGGGAGAAGGCCTCCTCTCCCGTAACGCCGTCTGGAGTCGCGGCCCAGGTAACATCCCTCCGGAGGACCGTCCGACGGCAGCCTCAAGGGTTTGGAGGAGGCATCGCCCGCCCGTCTGGCTCGCGCTCGGGCCTTGCGGGAACCTCCGGGCCAAGGAGACCTCCGCCCCGGTTTGGCTGCGGCTTGCGGCCCTACTAGGCAGGCGCATCATAAGTTGGACGCCGGCCTCCCGACGTCCGCGGGAGAGGGTCGAAGATGCCCAACCCTTCGGGCGGCGCACGACCACGCCCCTTGGACCGGCCGCTCCTCCATAAGATGGGCCTGGCTCCCCAGCCCGCCAGGAACCAGCCCTAAGCGCCCGTCGGCTCCCCAACATCGCCAGGGCGACGAACCTCGACGGACCCCCCATGCCCGTCGCACCCAGTTCCCGCAGCCTTCGCTGCCATCTGGGAACCCAAGTCACCCCAGCCTGACCGTGGATTTCTCCCCATCCCTAGGCGATCGCGGGGATCTTCCACCTCCGTCCATCAGGCCCTCCTCCGAAGAACCGGATCTGATGCCGGCCCCCTGGATGTCGGCCCCAACGCCGGCTCCACTGACGCCGGCCCCGCCGACGCCGTCAGGGGTTATTCCCCTCCCGTTGGGCCCTGCACTCTCCGGGCCTCTCACTGTTGATCTGCCCGTGGGGCCTCCATCCGGGCCTTCTGCTCCAGCAGCTCCCCCGGCGCCCGGGAGCCCGCCGTCTTATCCGACGCCGTCGTACCCGGGACCGCAGCATCCAGCGCCGCAGTACCCGACGCCAGTCCCTCCGACGCCACAGTACCCGATGCCACAATACCCGGCACCGGTTTTCCCGCAGCCGGGGTTGGATACTGCCTTACGGGTACAACCTGCATTTTCCCCTTCCTCCTCCACCGCCCCCCATGGCGCCGTGGATCTGCAGGAGACTCTGGCTTCCTGGTGGGCTGAGGCCAAGGCTCAGCTCACCAAGGAGGTGAAAGACCGCCTCGGCGACGGTGCCGCCCCGGCTCCCGTGCGTCCCGGCGCACACTCCTCACCGCCTCCAGACTCCAGGGCCCTTCCTCTGGATCCCGAGAGGGGCAGGACACGCATCCACAAGTACCCCCAAGGAACCCGTTCCTGCCCCCAGCCGTGTTAGGGAGTCTTATTCTGCTTCTGATTCTTTTTCTCTCTCGGATTCCTTGGATTCTTCCGAAGGATGCTCCAAGAGAGACGACAAGCCTCGCTCTCCGTCTAAGCCCTGGCCGAGGACCCCTCCGAAGTCTCCTCCGGAGGATCCTTCCTTCATGGAGTTGCACAGAAAAATCCAGGAAGTTCATCAGTGGCGCTCCTTGGAACCAGATCCTCAGCGACTCAAACTCGCCGAACATCTGGACCTGCCCCTGACAGCTCCAACTTTAGTGCCACCCTGGATAGAGCCTCACGCCCACCTTGTTTCCACTCTTTGGAAACAACTGTCGGCGTTAGCCCCACTTCCTAGGAAGTCTAACAGGCTATACCAGGCTCCCGAGAGTGTAGACTATCTGGACTCCCACCCTCGTGCAGATTCGGTTGTGATTAGCGCCGCTCATGGCCAGTCAGCGCACCCCAAACATCTAAGCTCGTCTCCTCCGGATAAGGAATCTCGCCTCCTGGACCAGTATGGAAGAAAAATTTACGCCTCTTGCACACTGGGAATTCGGGCCCTGAATTACGTTGCCCATATGGGGGATTACCAGAAGGCTATCCTTACCCAGGCGGAATCTAAGATAGACTCCTTACCTGACTCTCAAGTCAAGCAGGAGATAGCCAATCTAGTCCGTTCTGCTCGTTCGGCCAGTCGCCACATTCTGCGGACGACATACGATGCAGTGGACACTGCCGGGCGGAGCTCCGCTTTTGCCGTGAGTCTGCGGTGTCATGCCTGGCTCCACGTGTCAGGTTTGGTCCCGGAGGTGCAATCCGCGATCCAGGAAGCACCTTTCAGGGGGTCAGTGCTTTTCGGCGGTGACGTCAAGGACATCATCACCGACTTGCAGGAGAAGGAGACGGCTCTGAAATCCGTGGATTCCATGTACCGTCCCCATCACCAGCAGCGCCGTCCTTTTCGCAGATGCAGTCGACACATAGCGAAACTCAAGGAAGGCGGCTACTCAAACGCCGGGCCCCGCAGCTGCCAGGTCCTCACCGCCAAAAAGCAGTGGTGCCCCAGCTGCAGCGCTGCCCCACACAACCTGACTCCTCCCCTCTCCCACCGCCTCCGGACACACCGGAGGAACCGGTAGGAGGGAAGTTCTCCCTCCACCTTCCGGGTTGGGAGAGGATAACAACAGATTCTTGGGTGCTCCAGCTTATAGCGGAAAGGCACTCCATAGAGTTTCTACAGAAACCACCCCGCCACCCACCTCTGAAGTCATCCTACGCAAGGGATCATCTTCCTTTGGTCCGGTATGAAATCTCTGCCCTTCTCGCGAAGAGGGCCATAGAACCCGTTCCCCTTCATCTTCAAGGGATGGGTTACTATTCACATTTCTTCCTGGTCCCAAAGAAGACAGGATATCTCAGACCCATTCTCGATCTAAGCTCCTTGAACCTTTACGTGGAATACAAAAGGTTCAGGATGCTCTCTCTGCAGACCCTTCTGCCCCTCCTTCGGCCGGGTCAATGGCTTTGTGCGCTGGATATGCAGGATGCATATCTGCACATCCCCATTCGCCTTTCTCACTGCAAGTATCTTCGGTTTGCATTTCAGGGAGACCATTACCAATTCTGGGCGCTCCCGTTTGGTCTTTCCTCGGCACCCCGAATGTTTACCAAATGCCTGGCTGTGGTAGCGGCCCACCTGCGTATGATGGGAGTACAGATATTCCCTTACCTGGACGACTGGCTCCTGGCGGCCTCATCCAGGGAGGAGCTCCTGCATTTTCTCTCTCTTACCCAGCAGGTTTTTACTTGCCTGGGTATTACCATCAACCATTCCAAGTCTCATCTGGATCCCTCCCAGAGACTACAGTTCATCGGGGCTATCCTCGATACGACGGTGAGCAAGGCCTTCCTGCCTCCGGACAGGGCGGTCTCTCTTCAGTCCCAGATCTCCCTGCTATCAGAACGCAGGAGGATTCTGGTGAGGTCGGTTCTCCGTCTCCTGGGGCTCATGGCGGCCGTTATTCTGACGGTCCCCCGAGCTCGACTCCACATGAGGATCTCTCAGTGGACTCTTCGCTCCCAGTGGGATCAACTTGTAGATGACCTAGATCCTCCAGTTGTGATCTCCTCGCTGATGGCACGAGACTTGCAATGGTGGATGGTTCGAGAGAACCTGTTTCGGGGGGTCCCTTTCTGTCATCCTCCCCCCCTTCCAGACTCTGACCACAGATGCATCAGGGGAAGGTTGGAGAGCCCATCTGGGTCCTCACCGAACCCAGGGCTTATGGTCCAGATTGGAACTAGCTCTCCACATCAATGTGCTCGAGCTTCGAGCAGTACTATACACTGTCCAAGCCCTTCACCAATACATTCTTCCCGGTCACCTAGCCATCCAGACGGACAACATGTGCGTGGTGTGGTACATCAACAATCAGGGAGGGACTCCATCCTACCCTCTATGCAGGGAAGCAATGAGGGTTTGGGACTGGGCAACTCAACACAACCTTCACCTCACTGCGATTCATGTTCCAGGAGTCAACAATACCCTGGCAGACAAGCTAAGCCACTCCTCTGCCCTACCACACGAGTGGGAATTGGACCAAAAGGTGCTAGACGAGATCTTTCAGCTTTGGGGGACTCCACAGATAGACCTGTTCGCCTCTCCCCAAAACACAAAACTTCCCACCTTTTGCTCGCTCGTTCCAGAGCGAGGCGCTTTCTGGAGCGACACTCTGTCTGTAGACTGGAAGGGCAGATTCGTCTATGTTTTTCCCCCAATTCCTCTGGTCCCTCGTGTATTGCAGAAACTAACCACAGAAGGAGCGAGAATGATTCTGATCGCTCCTTTCTGGCCCAGGCAAATCTGGTTCTGTCTTCTGCAAAATACTCAGAGGTTCCTCCTCTTCCTCTTCCTTTATCTCGAGGTTTGCTGACCCAGGATCAGGGGACCCTGGTCCATCCAGGCCTCAAGTGCCTGCAACTTCATGCATGGCTCCTGCAGACCTAGCTCAATCTCGTTTTGGTGTCTCTCCAAAAGTGGCAGAGATTCTGGTGGAGGCTAGAAAACCCTCCACTAGGTCCACTTATGCCATGAAATGGAAGAGATTTTCTATTTGGGCCGCCTCTAGGAGCATGAGCCTTCTCCTGTTCAGTGGCCGTTCTGCTGGAATATTTCGATCATCTCTTGACCTGGGTCTCAGTCATTTCCTCCTTGAAAGTGCACATGGCTGCTATTTCAGCCTACCATTTTCCTTCGCAGATAAAGCGTTTGCCCAATTAGAGGTCTCTAAGACCTTTCTTAGAGGGGTCCTTCATCTGAGGCGCCCCATCCAAACTCCTGCTCCCCCTTGGGACTTGAACTTTGTTCTCGAGAAACTTACCCTTCCTCCCTTCGAACTTGCGGCAACCGCAGATCTGAAGTTTCTTCCGTGGAAGACGCTTTTCATGGTGGCCATTACTTCCGCTCGAAGAATTTCTGAGCTCCAGGCCCTTATGTGTAAAATCCCCTATTTGATTTTTCACAGGGAACGAGTGGCTCTTCGCACGAACCCTAAGTTTCTACCTAAAGTGGTAGCAGAGTCTACCTTAAATCAGTCCATAGAGCTACCTGCCTTTTTCACGCAGTACAGAGGGTGTAGACAGAATGAGAAGCGACCTGCAGAAACTTGAAGAATGGTCAGGGGTTTGGCAGTTGAAATTCAATGCAAAGAAGTGCAAGATAATGCATATGGGGCACAAAAACCCTGGTACAATATATCAGTTGGGGGGTGAGGATATAGCATGCACCAAGCAGGAAAGGGATCTTGGGGTTATCATCTCTGATGACCTCAAGGTAGGGAAACAGTGTGACAAGGCAGCAGGTAAAGCAAATAGAGGTGCTGGGATGTATAGGCAGGGCATTACCAGCAGGAAAGAGAGGTCATAATTCCGCTATACAAGACACTAGTGAGGCCCCACCTGAGTACAGTGTACAGTTCTGGAGACCATACCTACGTAAGGACATAGACAGGGTAGAGAAGGTTCAGAGGAGGGCAACAAAGATGGTGCATGGATTGCATCACAAGTCCTATGAAGACAGGTTGAAGGAACTGAACATGTACTCCCTGGAGGAGAGGAGGGAGAGAGGGGATATGATAGAGACATACAAGTATCTTACAGGGAGGAACAGGGTGCAGGAAAACACTATTTTTAAGCGAAAAAGATGTTCCAGGACTAGAGGCATGGGATGAAGTTGGAGGGAGGGGCGATTCCAGAGGAAACATGAGAAAGAATTTCTTCACAGAACGGGTGGTGGACAAGTGGAACACCCTGCCAGAGGAAGTGGTGGGGGCTGAAACAATCACGGGATTTAAGAATGCATGGGATAGACATAAAGGAATTCTGGAGGTCAGGGGTAAGGTGCAACAGACTTCTAGGAAAACAAACTGAACTTACAAGCTCAAATGGGCAGACTGGGTGGGCCATAGGCCCTTATCTGCCGACACTGTCTATGTATGTATGTATCTATGTACTCCAATCAAGGGGAATATTTACTCCATACCATGGATGTTCACCGGATTCTGAGATACTACACCGACAGGATAAAGGATCTCAGAAAGACTGATCAGTTGTTCGTCTCTTTTGCTCACAAAAGGGAAGGCAATGCAGTTTCCAAGCAATGCCTGTCGAAGTGGTTGGCTCGTTGCATCACTTTCTGTTATGACAAGTACAACAAGACCCTTCCGGGTCAGATCAGAGGTCACTCCACACAAGGAGTAGCGGCCTCTGCGGCTTGTTTCAAGAATGTGTCTGCAGCAGACATATGCGCTGCCACCACCTGGACTTCCGTCCATACCTTTACGAAACACTACAGTTTGGACATTGCCTCTAGCCGTAGAGCAGGCTTCGGGCTAGTTGTTTTACAAGGCCTCCTGTCTTGAGGATTGCAAGGCTTCTGCTACTTTCTGGAGTAGTTTCCTCCTCCGGTGCCTTTTATTTGTTCCAGACTGCTTGGGATTCAGTCCTGTATGTAATTACCTATTAAAAGAGCCCTCTCGCAAGATAGTACAGTTACGTAAGAACTTACCGTAACAGTAGATCTTCGAGAGGCTCTGCAGTAGTATACCTTCCGCCTCCATCCCCTAGGCTTTTTCAGCTCTTTTTCCAGGAATGGAAACATCTGCTTCTCTCTCTTCCGGGCCTGTGGCGGGAAAGAACTGGAAGGCGGGCGTCCGGGACCGCCCCTTATACCGACGTCGTAGGACGCCGGTAACCTGACGAGGGGGCGATCCCTCACCAGGGTCTGCTAGCTAGAAATTTTTCCGTGGGGTCCTGCCGCCGGCCGGCGTCAGTCCTATATGTAATTACGTACTGCAAGAGCCTCTCTCGAAGATCTACTGTTACGGTAAGTTCTTACGTAACTGTACTTTTCTGCCCAAGGTGGTCTCAGAGTTCCACCTTAACCAGTCTGTTACTCTTTCTGTTTTCTTCGCTGAGAAATCCACTCTTGGAGAACAGAGACTCCATAGTTTGGATGTGAAAATAGCCATATCTTACTACTTGGATCACACCAAGCAGTTTAGGGACTCTGCTACACAGCTTTTCCTCCCCTGTGGGGAGGTAGGCAGAGGAAGGCCAGCCACTAAGAAGACTGTCTCCTGCTGGAAAGTCTCTTGCATTCAGTTTGTTATGACAAGGCTGGTAAACAGTCCCCTCAAGGCCTCAGAGCCCATTCTGCCAGGGGCACTGCTGCTGCAAGGGATATTCCCTTACTTGATGTCTGCAAAACAGCCACGTGGAAGACTGTACACACATTCACAAAGCATTACTGCCTGGATGTACAGTCCAGATCTGATGCCAGATTTGGCAGGGCGGTATTGCAGCATCTCTTCCCTAAGTAGGTTCAGTACCCACCTCCTAAGACTGCACTGCTTTGTAGTTTGCATACTGTTACTGATGCTAAAGGACACCTGTGGTGAGGAGAAAAAATTACCATAGTAATAGTGTTTCTTCTAAGGTGTCCTTTAGCATCAATAACCTCCCACCCTTCCTTCCCAAGTAACCTAACCAAAGAGGATTCTGCTTCCTTTATTGTTGCCAAATTTGTGTCTGAACTTTTGAATTGCATTTAAAACAAAGTTTACATTTTTCCGTTGTTCATTGTTCATGCTCTTGCATGATTTTTAAATCCTGTTGCTTCACACTTAACATGGGCATGTTCCCATTCTCTGGTGCCCTGTGGGCAAGTTCCACTTAGCACACCCTCTTAACTCTCTTCTGATTGGTAATTAATGTTATTCATTATCATAAACTCCACCTCTGAGGCAGCTCAACCTAGCCAGCTTACTGCATACTGTTACTGATGCTAAAGGACACCTTGGAAGAAACAGTATTACTACGATAATTTTTTCTTTTCTGATTATGATAGGTCTCCCTCCTCCTAAAAAGATGTTACTTCCAGTTCACGAGTCCCTTCGCAGTGCTATCTTTAAACTACTCCAAAATCCCACCTCCATTCCTGGGGTGGATAAGAAAATAAAGAAGTACTAGCTAGTCAAAACCAATGCTGAGTACCTATACGCTCACCCTGACCACGAGGGAGTGGTACAGGCTACACATGTGACAAGACTAAAGTACCTCTTTCTTCTCAACTTCCTGAGAAAGAATCCAGAAAATTGGATGCCACGGGCAAGAAATCTTATACTATAGCCTCCTTGCTGCTGCGCGTGTCTACATACATAGCTTATACAGCACAGTACCAAAAGGGCTTGTGGAATTCAGTCCTGACCATTATTATTATCATTATTATTTAATTTTGTTAACCCGGTAAGCCCACTGGGCCTAGAAGTCCCTTTTTCAGGGGCAACCGGGGGTACAGATGGTAAGCAGTTGAAACTGAACCAGATTAAGCTGTTGGTGGTATTTTTAGTGAATGGGAGAAATTTGGCCAGGATACCAGGAAAATTTCCCTACTCTTTTTCGATAAGTGCCATGGGATCTTTAGCATCCACTTGAACTACCACCAGTCTGGGCAGATGGGACCTTGGTTTAACGTCACATCCGAAAGGCGGCACCTCAGAAGTGCAGCATCCCTCCTCATGCTGCACTACAGTGTCAGTATTGGGATATTAACCCAAGTGCCAGATGTGCAAACTGAACCCACAGTCCTCTGATCTCCCGGCCTCAGAGGCGAATGTGCTACCTACTGAGCCACTGACACTGCAGTCAGAAAGTTCCTGACAAAACTGGTCCGGACTTGATGGAAACTGTCAAAACCACCTTGGATGCCAGGAAGTTCCAGTTCCATATGGCACTGGATGTCAGTGACATTGCCTCCAGGTCCATGGCCCAGGCCATTTCCCTTAGAAGGTATGCATGGCGGAGAACTTCCAGTCTCTCTTAGGATACCCAGACCAAGACTATGGATTTCCCCTGGGAGAATAATTCTCTGGGGATAAAACTGAAGCATACATGAAAAAGGCAGAGAAATACAAAACCACCTACAAAAGCAATGCAGCTAAAGAGAAAGCCTCCACTTCTTATAGGCCTCAGAGAAGGGGAGGCAGTGGCAGGGGTTACTACCCCAGCGCCTTCTATTCCATGCCCATGGGTTACTCTCAAATGAGAGGTTATTTCAGGGGAAGAGGTAGAAGGGCTCAGAAGTGAAATGACCCTGCCCCCTTGCCAAAAAACAATCCAAACAAAACCCCTGAAAGGAATGCCCAAGTTACCTCCCCTCTCCCAGTAGGAGGAAGACTGACCCACTACCTCCACCAGTGGCAGCTCATCAGCACAAACAAGTGGATGCTGGAGGTAGTGGGTCAGGAGCTTATCCTGCAGTTCAAAAAGTTCCCTACACAGCAGGGACACAGGAATTTCAAACCTCAGGCCCCCACAGAAAAGATCTTGTTGAAGTCAGAGGTCAGATTCCACCTGTCTGCAAATGCAATAGAAAGGGTACCCCCCAGTGGGAAAGGGTCTCTATTCCTGGTATTTTCTAACCCAAAAGAAAAGTGAGGACTGGCAAGCCACCCTAGATCTTAGGTACTTAAACAAACATTTGTTAAATCCCAAGTTCAAGGTGGTCACACTTTCAGTGGTGATCCCATCCTTACAACAACGAGACTGGCTACCCTCCCTAGACCTCAGAGACTCCCATTTTCACATCCCAATAAGGCTGTCTTACAGAAAGTATCTCAGATTCAAACTGCCATCAGGACATTACCAGTTTGCAGTACTACCATTTGGCCTGTCCGCAGCTCCCAGCGTCTTCACAAAGTGTCTGGCAGTGGTGGCAGCCCACCTAAGAAGACAGGAGGTCTCTATTTTTCCCCTACCTGGATGACTGGCTCATAGTAGACAAGTTTCCTCAAAAACTCAGAGACTTTCTATGGCTCATTCAACTCACCCTAGAGTCACTAGGCTTCCTGATCAACACAGAAAAGTCACACTTTGAACCAGTCCAACTCCTGGAGTTCATAGGAGCAGAGCTGAATACCAGCAGGGGAAAGCTCTGCTACCGCTTGACAGGGTACAGAACCTCAAAAATCTAGCAAACTCGTTTCTTCTAGGTCAACCAAGGCCAGCCAAGCACTTCCTCAAACTTTGAGGCCGCATGGCCTCTACCACTGCAGTAGTCCCCAGTGTCAGGTTTCAGATGAGGGACATTCAGTACCACCTGAGGGCCCATTGGTCTCAGAAAAGAGACTCGCTGTCAAAGCTCATCCCAGTCACCAGGACTCTCTTACAGGCTTTGGATTGGTGGAAAGACAGTCACACTCTCTGGGAAGGAGTTCCCTTCCAACAAAAGGAGCTCTTCGCGGTGCTCACTACAGATGCCTCCCTTCTTCAGACCAATCCATAAGCAGGGTGTGGTCTCCCAGGGAGTCCAGATGTCATATAAACTTTCTCAAACTCAGAGCTGTGTATCTGGCAGTAAAGGCCTTCGGCCCCCCACCCAACTCAAGGGACACTGTCCAGATCAGGACAGACAATACCACAACCATGTTCTACATCAACAAACAAGGGGGCACAAGATCCTCAAAGCTCTGTACAGAGGCCATGGAAATCTGGCTCCTGGTTTACTCCCTGGATATGCACCTAAATGCAGTCCACCTGCCAGGCAAGGACGATGTGCTGGTAGACACTCTCAGCCATATCAATCAGGGTCACCATGAGTGGATCCTAAACAGGCAGGTGCTGGCTATGGTCTTCAGGAGATGAGGCACTCCACAGATAGAACTCTTCGCCTCCAGACACAATCACCAGATTCCCCTGTACTGCTGCAGGCCTCCGGCACTGGGCACAGTGCCAGTGGATGCCCTATCCCTCAACTGGACAGAAAGGTTTCTCTGTGTTTTCCTGCCTTTTCCCTCGATTCTCAGAGTGCTCCTCAAGCTCAGAAGGCAGCCAGCAACAATGATCCTGGTGTCTCCAGACTGGGCAAGGCAGCCATGGTACTCCCTGCTCCTTTTCCTATCAGTCAAGTGGCCCATTCGCATGCCTCTGAGCCACAGCCTCCTGACCTTGCCTCAGTTGAGGGTGACATACCCCAACACAGAATATCTTTGCCTCAAAGCTTGGTACTTGAGGAGCTAGATCTTCCTTGCTCTCAGTATTTAGTATAGGTCCTCAGAATCCTTAGGCTAGCTAAAAAAACTAGCGCCAAAAAGACTTGCTTCCAAGTGGAAGAGATTCTCTATTTGGTATAAAGACAGACAGACTTGACCCTCTGCAACCTAGCCTGCCTTCCATACTAGATTACCTAGTGCACTTACAGGCCTTAGGGCCTCATTCCTGAAAGTCCACCTGTCAGTCATCTCTGCATATCTTTCAGTAGGCAAGGAGAAATGTGTAATTTCTCATCTCATTTTCAAGAAATTCTTCAAAGGCCTGCTACACCTTCAGCACCCGCTTAGGGAACCTGACCCTCCCTAGGTTTTGAACCTATGCATAGCCAAGCTGATGGACTCACCATTTGAATCTGTGGCTACTGTGGATCTCAAATATGTCTGTTGGAAAACAGTATTCCTAGTGGCCATCACTTTGGCCAGGAGGATTTCAGAGATGCAAATCCTCTGCACTGAACCTAACTACATTATCTCCCACAAAGATAAAATAGTTCTCAGAACTAACAGGAAATTCCTTCCCAAGGTAGTCTCTGAATTTCACCTTAACCAGTTTGTAACTCTTCCTGTCTTCTTCATGGACAAATCCATTCCTGGTGAACGCAGGCTTCGTAGCCTGGATGTTACAAGGGCACTGTCTTGCTATTTAGAGCATACTAAGCAGCTCAGGTTCTCTCATTTGCCCAGCTGTTCCTCACCTATGGTGAGGTGAGCAAGGGCAGGCTAGCCTCTGAGAGAAGCATCTCTCGCTGGATAATCTCTTGCATTCAGTTCTGTCACAATAAGACTGGCAAACAACCACCTCAAGGCGTCAGGGCTCGCTCCCCCAAGGGCACCCCAGCCTCAGTGGCAGCACAATGGGACATACAGTACCTTTGCTTGATATCTGCAAAGCAGCTACTTGGAAGACTGTACATACTTTTAGAAAGCACTACCGCTTGGATGTACAGCCCCAATCAGATGCCAGATTTGACCTGCAGTCCTGCAGAACCTATTCCCTAAGTAGGTTCTGTTCCCTCCTCCCAACTATACTGCTTTGTAGTCTGCACAAGTCAAACATGCTGAGGGATTCCTACGGTGAGAATAAAAAAATGCTTACCATAGTAGTATTGTTTCTTCCAGGGATCTCTGTGTATGCTTGACCTCCCGCCAATCCTCCTGTCACATAACCTGGCTATTGATGCTTCTGCAGTCCTGAGCAGGCCAATTTTTTTTTATTGTGAGGCATGCTTAGTGTAAAGTTTCACAGTTTAACTTCTGTACATAGTTCGCCCTTAGGCTGCCTGTTTGTTGTTTATTCCTTTTCCTTTTTGTATCTTTTTCCATCTTTTTTCATATTTTTGAAATAGGATAGGGGATTGGGGCATTTTGCCCCTTAGGTTTCAAAATGAATCTGACTCTAAAGCAGCAGCATTTACAGGCAGCAGTTTCTTGCCATGTTCTGACTGGCTGATGCCCAGCCATCATTAGCATAGGCACCACCTCCTGGGCAGCTGAACCGAGCTGGCATAACTGCACAAGTCAAGCATTCTGAGGGATCCCCTGGAAGAAGCAATATTATTATGATAAGTATTTTTTCATTTTGCTTATGTAGAAGCCCAGTACTAAACTATGCTGAATAGTCTGTCAAGCTAAATAGTTATTTAAAGACTTGATACTCCACCAGCAGCCAAGGCCATAATTTCATATATTTTTCAGAGTTTAAATATTCTAGCTGAATCTGTTAACCCTTCTGTATTCCAACATTCCCCACCTTGAAGCCACTGAGAATATCTCAGGGGTCTCACCAGTTATAGAGGCGTGAAACAGTACATATGGGCATGTATTTTAACTTCAGACAAAGCTCGTTTCAATCTGTAATACACACAACAAATGTAAGTAGTCAGGAAAAACTGCAAACACAAAAGGACAAGAAATATAAACAATGTGGTTGGATGCAGGACATATGTTTTAACAAACAGCCACCAACCAATGGTTGGCAGGTTAGAAACATTACTGCCAACTTATTGATTGTCTCTATGCAATGGTATTAAGTCTTTAACATTGCGAGCCAGCAAAGTTCGTATTGCAGGTGATAAAGGTGATAGTCAAATGACTCTTGCCGGGACAGCTCTGCAGACCTCGTCCAGGTAGGCCAACTCGACCTGTATTGTTGTAACATCAGGAAACACAGGACTAGGCCGTATGACATGTCCATTGATAATGATGGTGAGATTAGGCTGAGAACAGAAGTCCCAGGACTGAATAACACAGTCGTTTCTGGATCTATATGTGACATGATCAGTAATAGCATTAACGCAATAATGTCCATCTCTAGCCAAGGCAACACTCACTTGCTAATTTTGTGTCCGTGTCTCTGCTTTCACATGACATCCCTTGGCTTTATCTAAAATGCCACAAGGAAAACAGCCTCCCAGAGAAATGTCACACCTGCAAAGGTATAAGTCTTGTAGATCTTCTTCGGCGGTACCTTGGTCATCAGGTTACACTGTAGGAACTTCACTGTCAGTGAATGGGTAGTCCATACAGAAGATTTTCAGAAGTACAACTGGGGCCACCCATGCCGTCGACGTCAGCCAATGTCACCAACCCTATATAGGCGAAGGCAGCCCCACGCCCTCTTCAGTTCTGTCCCGCCGGCGACTTGCAAGCACTGTATCCATGCAAGAGCCATCGCAGTGTCCGTGCCTTTTTTGGCCTACGGCCTCCACGCAAGAGCCATCGCGGTGTTCATGCCTTTTTTGGCCTATGGCCTTTTTTTTTTTCCAGTCCTTATAAATCACTTTCAGAGATTTTTCTCCTTTTTTTCGTTTGTGTCGAGAGTAAAACTGTTTTCTTCTCGCTTCCGTTGCTGCTGCTGCAGAAAGAAGATTGCCTCCAATGACGAACACTCTGTATGTGTCTGCTGTCTTGGGCCTGATCACAGCACCTCGGATTGTGAGCTCTGCCAACAATTTAATCAAGCCACCCTCAGGCGATGAAGAAAAGCTCTAAAAACCTTCATGGAACAGTAGGTAGCCATCTCCGAGCTGTGGTCCTCCGTGGCACCAGCCACCCAGTAGCCCTCCAGGTCTAAGAGCTCCAAGGCCTCCCAGGTGAAAGACAAGCCCTCAGGAAAGAGTCACAAAAAAGATCGGGATTGCGACCGCTCCCCCTGGTGGCCATCCCGCTCCCCGTCGGCCTCTCCATCTCCGGGGGGCTCTTCATCGTTGGCTGCTGCCCCGACAAAGAGACCTGCTGTCCAGGTCCTGGTTCACTCCAGACCCATACCGACAGCCGCTCCGCCCGGCTCACAGTGCACTAGGCCGTTGACCTCCGGGTCGTCAGCCTTTCCTCCATCGAGAATGGGCTCATCGTCAACGACTACCTCCACGAGGCCTGCCCCTTCCTCCCAGAAGGCTAGGAACCCATCAGGTCAATTTGCTGGGTCGTCGGCCTCTGTGCTGTCGACTCCTCTTCCGCTGATGATGGACTTGAACAAGGTTCTCATTCACTTTACTGATGTTATAGCCCAGCAGTTTGCTGCCTTTACCAGGCTTTTTCTGCTAGGCGCTGGTGTTGACGCCTTCATTGTCGACCCCTATCCGTCAGCCCTGGGACTCTGCCCGAGGGCCTTCGATTGCACACCTAATGACAGACCCAGAGGAAGAGGTCAACGTCGAGGAGGAGTATCATCCTGACCTCATCCTCTCAGAGGAAGAGGAGGACGAGGCAGAGGAAAAGGACCAGTATTACACTTCTGATAAGTCCACAGCCTCTTCAGTCAGTAAAGAGTAGGTCAAGCATACCCCAGATCCCCACCCGAGGATGCTACCTTCTTTAATATTATGAAGCAACTGTCCTCCACTATGGGGTTTCAGAAGGAGGAAGGGGTTTGCTCGGCATGATGGTAAACCAGGTTCATGCCTCGAGCCCGGGTACCAGGAGCGGAGACTGGCAGGGAAGGATTACACTGCATCTATTGGACGCTTCCCTCCCAGGGGTGGTCAGGGCCTTGACACCTGGAGGTGGATTGGACGATGTAGCTAGGGACATGAAGCATCGACATGCCCCTTGTACGTCCCCACCTCAGGCCACTGCCATGCTCAAGGCGAATTGAGGCGGAGAGAGTGGGAGGACAGAAAATGGAAAAAATGCCTTCTGAGCAACCAGATGACAGTTTCCAGTTCCCCCAACACCACAAAGCCCCGGAAGGAATCCGGTCTGACCCCACAGTGCCTGGGATACGAAGTTGTGCCTAAAAGGGCGCTTCCCCCCTGGAAGGAATGACCCTCCTGACAAGGGATATGTTGTTGAGTTATCCGGCGGCTGGGGTGGTGGGTTGGCAGGAAGGGGACGAGTGGTGCCGGGGTGCACCTTGAGGCTCGAAGGAGTGGCTGCTTGGGGGTGCTTGGGGAGGAGCATAAATAAATAACACGCACAAAAAAAAAGGGATCTGGCGAACTACCTAGAGATTCCAGAATCTCCCCCCCCAGGATTATTCCTATCCATGCTTCCAGCATTTAAAAATGCTACCACAACAGCCTGGCACAGACCAGACATGGTGCCAGCTATGCCCTGTAGAGCTGATAAGCTCTACAGTGTCCCTCAGGTCCTTGCATATTTTGCTGCCCGGGCCGAAACTGACTCAGTGGTCATCAAGGTGGCACATGACAGGTCTAAGGTGCCCAAACACCTTAATTCCCTGCCCCCGAACAAAGAGTCTCAGAGGATTGATCTCTGAGGTAAAAGGGTGTACGATTCCTGTACCCTAGGTTTGAGTATCGCCAACTACCTGTCACACATAGTCAAGTTCCAGAACACCAACTGGAGGAAGGGCAAGGCTGCTGCTCAAGCCCTTCCTGATGGTGCCCAGAAACAGGAATTGCTCCAATGCCTCCAAATCACTGAGGATGTTGGTAAGCATCTCCTAAGAGCCATCTATGACTTGTCTGACACTGTTGCCAGAACAGCTGCCACTGGCATCTGCCTCTGTAGGCATTCATGGCTTCAAGTATCTGGGTTTGCTGCTGATGTGCAAAATAAGGTTCTTCTAATGGCACCAAACTTTTCAGTCTGGATGTCCAGGACCTCATTAACGATCTGCAGGCCTCGGGCATGGCTTGCAAGTCTGTCCGCTCCCTCTACCACACTCAACAGCATGGTAGGGGATGTTCTGCTTTTCAAAGGCAAGCTAACAGACTAGGCTCGGGCTCCCATTCCCAGGGTAAACACAGAGCCCAGCCCTCCTTGCCTACCACCTTCCATACTGGAGCAGCAGCCAAGCATCCCAGAAGTGAGGGTCCAACCTCCTCTGCTGGACCTGCCTCAGCTTGACTCCTTGCAAGACCCGCCTCCTCTAGTTCAGGCCCAGGCGGTGGCAGTCAGAGGTCGGTTCTCCCTCCATCTGAATCAGTGGAGAACCATAATATCAGATGCCTGGATCTTGCTGATCATAGAGTGTGGTCATACTGTGGAGCTCATCCAGCAGCCTCCAGACACCCCTGCCTCCCTCGACTTACCCCCCGGCTCATCTGTGTGTTCTCCGGGAGGAAGTACAGTCTCTCCTGCAAAAGCAGGCAATAGAGCTGGTGCCAGAGTGTCAGAGAAACCAAGGGTTTATTCCAGGTTCTTCCTGATTCCCAAAAAGACCAAAGATCTGAGTCCAGTTTTGGATCTGAAAGACCTCAATCTCTATGTCCAGTACAAAAGTTCTGAATGGTAACTTTACTAGGCCTCTTGCCCTTCCTTAAGACCGAGGATTGGCTCTGCTCACTGGACATGCAGGACGTTTACCTGCACATTGCGGTCTTCCCTCCTCACAGGAGGTTCTCCACTTCACCTTTCAGGGAGAACATTATCAGTTCAAGGTGTTGCCCTTTGGCTTATCTTCTGCGCCGCACATTTTTACCAAGTGCTTAGCATTGGTCGCAGCAGCCCTCAGAAGAGAGGGGCTGTATGTCTTCCCATACCTGGATGACTGGCTTTTCAAGGCCCTGTCCAGGAAACAGCTGTTGTCCACTGTGGAGCGTACTCTTCAGTTCTTCCAGCCTCTAGGCATCACAGTCATTCTGCCCAAATCTGTGCTAGTCTCATCCCAAAGGCTGCAGTACATTGGGGTGGTTCTGGACTCTGGGCAGGGGAAGGCCTTCCTACCCTAGAACAGGGCAGAGTGCCTTATGACTCAGGTTCAGGAAGTTGCTCAGAGTCGTTACATCCCTGCCAGACTATACCTCCAGCTCCTAGGCCTCATGGCCACAGTCATTCCTACCATTCTGCTAGCCCGGCTTCGCATGTGCACTCTGCAGTGGACCCTCAGAGCTCATTGGGACCGGCACACTGATAGGTTAGACCAACTAGTCCTGGTCTCATCCCCAGTACACAAGGTACTCCAGTGGTGGATGGACTCCTCGAATCTTCTTCAAGGGGTCCCTTTCCAACTTATGCTTTAGGGCTGGGCTGGGGAGTTGACTTGGGTTCCTTCCCAACTCATTGATCCTGGTCCCAGTAGGAGTCCGCCCTGCATATCAATGTCCTGGAAATCAGAGCGGTGCTCTATGCCATGCAGGCCTTTCAGGAGCACCTAGCCTCTGGCCAGCTGTTGGTGCAGTTAGACAATCTGAGTGTAGTTTACTACATCAACAAACAGGGTGAGATGCACTCTTATCCTCTTTGCAGGGAAGCGATGCGAGTGTGGTACTGGGCTCTGGAGCGCAGTCTGTCACTCTCGGCAGTCCACATGCCAGGAGTTCTGAACACCCGGGCGGACAGTCTCAGTAAGACTCAGTCCAGCATGTACGAATGGGAGCTTCTGTCATCCATCGCAGAAGATCTGTTTGACAGAGGGGTCATCCAGAGTTGGACCTTTCTTCATCCCCACACAAGGCAAAACTGCCCAATTTCTGCTTGCTAGGTCCAGGGCCTGGAGCTTTCTGGCGAGACGTGTTGTCCCTCTCTTGGAATGAGAGATTTTTGTACACATTCCCTCCATTTTCACTCACTAATACAGAGGGTGCTGATCAAGCTGCAAATGGAGGGGGGCCAGCATAATCCTGGTAGCCCCATTCTGGCCTCACCAGATATGTTCCCTCTGCTTCAGCAGCTGGCAGAGGACCCTCTGGTCCCTCTGCCCCTTTGCAGGAATCTGCTGACCCAGGATCAAGGGACCCTGGTCCATCGCAATCTAAGGTCCCTCCATCTGCATGCCTGGTTCCTGAGGACAAAGCCATTGCTAGGTTCGGGGTCTCTAATAGGGTGGTGGATGTCCTGGTGGCCGCCTGCAAACCTTCTACCCATGCCACTTATGTCATGAAGTGGAAGCGGACTTCCACCTGGGCTGCCAAACACTCCTTAGATCCCTTCACCTGTCCTGTAAAGCATGTCCTGGATTACCTGAGTTCTTTGTCCAACTCAGGCCTCCAGTATTCCTCCCTCAAGATTCACCTTTTGGCTATTTCTGCCTTCCATGAGCCCGTGGGTGACGCACTATTGCTCAGCTGGATGTCTCCCTTACCTTCCTTTGGGGCACCTTACATCTAAAACCTCCAATCCGTTCTCCTGTCCCGGCTTGAGACTTGAATTTTATTTTGGAAAAATTGGCCCTGTCTCCTTTTGAGCCAATCACGACTTGTGATTTGCATTTTCTCTCTTGGAAAGCTCTATTTTTAGTTGCAATTACTTCTGCTCGAAGAATTTCAGAGCTTCAGGCTCCCTGGTGTGAGGAGCCTTATCTGATTTTTCACAAAGACTGGGTATCTATACGCACAAATCCTATGTTTCTCCCTAAGGTGGTTTCCGAGTTTACACTCAGTCTGTCCACCTTCTTGTTTATTTTCTGGAGCTTGCCAATCCAGGGGAGGCACTGCTCCATACTCTAGATGTGCACAGAACTTTGAAGTATTACCTGCTCAGGACTAAAGAGTCCAGAAAGTCTAAGCAGTTAATTGTTTCCTTCGCTCCTGGTAGACAGGGCATTTCAGTTTCTAAGCAATGTTTATCCAAATGATTGGCAAATTGCTTTGTGTTTTGCTACAATAAGTACAGCAAAAAATTGCCTGGTGCTGTCAAAGCTCACTCCACCAGAGGCATGGCTACTTCGGTGGCTTGTTTCAAAGGGGTCTCAGCCACTGAAATTTGTGCTGCTGCCACCTGGAGTACAGTCTACACCTTCACCAAACATTACAGTCTGGACATCGCTTCTAGGGCCCATGCAGGCTTTGGCCAGGCTGTGCTACAAGGACTCCTGTCTTAAGTTTTATGGAGAGCCAGCCCCACCCCAGACTGTCTGTTACTCTTGTCACTGCTTGGTACTCGTTCCTATGGTGTAACCTGGTGATTGAGATACCCCCGAAGAAGATAGAACAGTTTCATAAGAACTTACTGTAACAGTAGGGGGTTTCAGTCTTCGTAGGGATCGCAGTCAGGTATATTTCCTTCCCACCATCCCCCTTCTTGTGGCTCCTGTTCAGGACCTGGCTATCTGCTGTATTCCAGCATTTTTATCGAGAGCCAGGTCCCTCAGTCTTTCCTTGGTTCCCCAGGGCACCAACCTTGCTCCCTTCATCTCTGGAGGGAAAGAACTGAGGAGGGCTTGGGGCCACCTACGCCTATATAGGGTTGGTGGCGTCAGCCGACGTTGATGGCGTGGGTGGCCCCAGTTGCACTGCCGAAAATCTTCCATGTGGATTCCCCATTCACCAGCAGTGAAGTCCTACAGTGTAACCTGATGACTGAGATCCCCTCGAAGATCTACTGTTACAGTAAGTTCTTACGTAACTGTTCTTTCTGCACAAGAAAGATCTGTCTCAGTCCATTCACTTTGCACCTGGATAATATAGGCTGGAGCAGGCACAAGCTGCACATGATACGGGTACTGCACCCTTCCCAGGTTGTTGACCTTTGATAAACCCAAAACATACATTTGACAGGATACAGTAGGTGTTTGCACAACAATAGGTATCACAGGTGAATCATTGTTGAAAACACATCCATGTCCATCAAAATAAACCTTTGTTAGTTTTCTAAGCAAGCATTCAGTAGCATTGATATAATTGCAGTTGTACAACTATTGCTGTAACATAGTGGTGTTAATAAAAGCAGGAAGGCTTCCTGTCTCGATATTTCTAAAGGCATCTTGGAACTTGTTTAGCACAGATGTACTGTATGCTATGCACACCTCTCTTCTTCTGATCTCGTACATGTCATCAGCTTCTATATTTCTGTCTCAGTCCATTTTTTTAACGTTTCATTTATGGATTTTATGAGATTACAGCAGATATCGTAATACATAAAAGAAAAGAGCAGGGTGCGCAGACCCACACATTGGATGTTCAGACAGTCATTGATTCGGTCAAGCACAACTGGCAACAAGTCTATGCAGTATTGGGTACTGCCAGTAATAGACCAGGAGTAAAGTCCTATCTGATTGTACTGTAGAAGAACATCACTCTCACTTTAAACATTATGTAATCAATTAATGCACCAGCATATCAGGTCCCACGCAGGAATATAGTCTATTGTTTTTTCACGTGCCCAGTTAAATTTCAGTGCATCCCCACAGTATGAGGCCAGAAAATCTGCCATGTGGGGTAACAGGTTTAAAATACTAAGGAGTTGGTAGTAGTTCACAAACTGAGTGGTGTATATCACAACAATACATAGATTCTACTCTTCCACTAGCCATAAGATCAATTGTATTAATATTTATATTAACTGGAACAGCAAAACATGTCAAATGTTTGAACTGGAGAGCAACAGATACACTCCGACCATTTATGAGATTGCAAACAGAGCTTAATGTAGCTCATGGCATCAGCACATCAAAGTAGGGTCATCAGGTTGGCTCATTAAATCACCCTACTTCATCTTGTACATTCTCCAATGGGTTCAGTTGTGTGATTAATTTTTCTGCAAAGGCAGCTGCTGATACAGGATTCAAGAATATATATGTCTTGAGTTGTGGCGTATTTGCAGCCGTGCTAGAAAGTTAAGCTGCGCCGAAATACCATTTTGCAGGAGCTTTTTTTTAGTTATCTGTAACTCTTTCTTCCTGGCTTGAGTCTGGGCCGATAGGTCAAGAAAGAAAGCCAGTTGACTTCTCTCACAAACAGTGTCCCCTCTGGAACATACAGCCTGGAGGAAAGAGATCTGAGCATCGGTGGATGAGAGCGTGGCAATGGATGTTAATGGCCTCTGTAATAGATCGCCTTGTGGTCGGAGCCTTTGTGGAATGGAAAAAAATGTGTAACAGTTTCAACTCCAATGTCTACTGGCACTAGTTGAAGGTCATCAAAGATCATTTTACTCACTGTGTTTAGAATTTCTGCTTTGCCTGCAAATCAGGGTGGTAGACCCACAAGCCTAATATTGGCTTGGCATTGTCTGTTTTCCAGGTTCTCTAGTTTTGTTTTTAGGAACTAAAGGTCCCACATGTAAACCGCGTTACAGTCCAGTTGCCGGGCATTCGCCTTGGTAAGCTCTTTGATTGCTACAATGTTTTCCTGTATTTTGGCATCGTTCTCCATATGCTTTACCTCCACAGCTACTAATCACTTGTTTGTGTAGTCTCTGCTTGCTTGTATTTTGGTGAGCATTGCCAGAATCTGAGCCATCAGTAGATCTAGCCCAGGAACTCTGCTTGAAGTCATCGGCCCCGATCCTCTGCAGATAAGAGGAAAGCATCCAGACTTTGCGAGGCATGCTTTGAGTCTTTTTTCGGCCCCATCCTACATAGGGATATTTCCTGCCAGGTATCTGAATAGATTTAAAGATGTTAGGCAAAGAAATTAAGGGTTACCAAAGCGGTTATATGTTCCATTGTTCAAAGCAGTCTTAAGGAGCGTCTGCCGTGTTGCTGCTCTGCATCACCCCCAGTCCAATTTTTAAGAAGAAGCATATATAATATTTCAAACAACATGAAGTCTTGCTATATTCTGACTATTGCAGTTAGGTCCTGCCTTTCAACTGCCCCAGAGAACAAAGAGTTAACTTTCCATGGCCGGCATGGAACATTCATCGCAAGCTCGGTTGAAGCCCCTGTCTGCTGTTGTTTAAACTCCAACCGTCAGATTCTTTACTCCGCCTCACTGAACAGTCGCTCCGGAGATTTCTCCTTTGCTTGGTTCAAAAAAAGTTGGTTACAGTGTCGTTTTTCGCTCGGTTTCTACTGAATTTCTGCTACCGAATCTGTCGGTTTAAGTCTCTATCTATGGTACCGTGAGTACTAGATAGGTTTTACATTTAGTTTCTGTGTGGAACTTGTAAATTTCAGATAAGTTCAGCTGAACTGATCAGTTTAGTCTTAAAAAGTTGGTCAGTTTACTTAGAGTGTGGTAACCGGTCTGTATCGGTTCTAAAAAAAATGGATTTAATCACATTTTTTTCCAAGACCCGTAACACGGTCAGGAACCGATAGGGGAGTCTTGCCTGGTGGATTGCTGAAAAAAGGGTACGTTTTGGATAGGATTGGCCATGTCTGAGAAACCCAAGAAAAAAACCGGGCCCACTGGGTTTCAACACTGCAGTGTGTGTGGGGAAGCCTTTGCTAAGGCTGATCCCCACACTACCTGTGTTTATTGTCTGGGGTTTGAACACCTCGATTCAGACTGCCAAATTTGTAAGAATTTTCCCAAAGCTACCCTGGATAACAGAGTAGGTAGACTGAGGGAGAGGGAGGCCGAGAAGTCCGCTGACCCGGATGGCCAGCCCGGTTCGGTTCCGACCGAACCAGAAGGAGTGCCCTCTGACCAGGGTGAAACTTCTTCGGCCAAAAGGAGAGCCGATTCTGAGGAGTCGGTTCCGGTTAAAGTAAGAGAAGAGAAAAATCATCCGGTTTGGATCCAGAAATTCATACTCTGATCACTGATGAGATGGCCAAAGCGATAAGGATAGTGCAGTCGCTAACTTCAGTTCCGGCCGAACCGGCACCATCTGGCAGGGGCTCGGTTCGGTCGGTTCCCTTGGTTCCAGATTACACTTCAGAAGAATTTTAAGAACCGGAGGAAGAGGAGGGAGAGCATGAGGATGATGATGGTGATTATGAAAGTCTGGATGTGCCTATTGACCCGGACATCTCCCCAGACAGACCTTCAGGTGTTTCTCCTCCTAGGCTTTCTGAGTCCCCTTCCCACTTTATGGTTTACAAAAAAGTGGCTGAAACCCTCCCGCTTCCAATGGAAGAGGCAGTAGAGGATCGGGAGGAGCCTGATTTTGTTGAAATGATGGACATCCCAGAGTCCAGGAGTCTGTCTGTTCCCCTCCATAAATCTTTTGGGAAACAGACAATTAAAATTCTAAAGACTCCTAACTCCATACCTCCTGTGGACAGACGAATGAACAAGCGGTACATCCTTTCAGGCTCGGACATGGAGTTCCTTTCTCAGCAATGCAGCCTTGTTGGGGTAGTGCAGGCTGCTGCCTGTGATAAGGCAAATATTCCCTTGGCATCACCCCCCCCCCAGATAAGGACTCCAGGAGGATTGATGCCATGGCAAAGAAGCAGTACATGGCAGCATCTTTGGGACTCAGGCAGGCTAACTATATGGCCCACACAGCTAGATACCAGAAGTCCAGATGGGACACTGTTCTGGCTCTGGCTAAACAGGCTCCTGACCAGCTTGCCAAGGAGCTGGAGCCGGTGGCTGAAGATGGGATTGAGGCATCCGAGGTGCAGTTTCATGCTGCTGTGGACTCCAATGATGTTTCATCTAGAGTCATGGCTACATCTGTGGCCCTTCGGAGGATGGCTTGGCTCAGATGTACTAGCCTATCACAGGATACCCAGGCTAAGGCCATGGATTTCCCTGTCATTGGTAATTCTCTGTTTGTGGAGCAGACAGAGAACTACATGAAAAAGATGGACGAGTACAGGACCACCTACAGGAGTGCTCAGGCCAAAGAAAGGCAAGCCACTACTCAAAGGCAGCAGTCCAGGGGCAGGGGCAGGCCTTTTCAAAGGCCTTTTTACCAAGCCCAGGCCTCCTCTTCTTCCCTATGCTCAGAGGGGGTTCTTCAGAGGGAGAGGCAGATGGGGAATGAGCAGGCCTGCTTCCACCCCTCAGCCTAAAGCCCCTGCCAAGCAAACACCCTGATGGGTCTGCCCGGATTGATTCTCCAATACCTGTAGGGAGCAGGCTGGCTTACTTTGTCCAGGACTGGAAGTCTCTGACATCAGACAAGTGGGTCCTGGAAGTAGTAAGCCAGGGACTGGTTCTCAGCTTCCAAAAATTTCCCAAAATGAGAACCAGATCCTTTCCACCTGCAAATCCATCAGAGACCCTTGCCCTAGAGGCAGAGGTTTCTTCCCTCCTGGCTCTCAGAGCCATAGAGAGGGTTCCTACCCTACACAAGGGCAGAGGATTGTACTCCAGGTACTTCCTAACCCCGCAAAAAACAGGAGAATGGTGGCCCATCCTGGATCTAAGATATCTGAACAAGCACCTTTTAAAACCAAAGTTCAGAATGGTGACTCTGGGAATAATTCTGCCCTCTCTAAGGCCAGGGGCTGGCTAGCCTCCCTGGACCTCAAAGATGCCTATTTTCACATTCCCATTAGGTGCTCCCACAGAAAGTACCTCAGGTTCGAGTTGCCCTCAGGCCACTATCAATTCAGAGCAATGCCCTTTGGCTAACATCAGCCCCAAAGGTGTTCACAAAGTGCCTGGCAGTAGTGGTTGCTTTCCTAAGGAGAAAAAGATCTCCATCTTCCATACTTGGACGACTGGCTCATAGTGGGTCAGTCTCCAGACCAAATCAAGTCACATCTGCAAATAACTCAGCAAGTGCTCACTTCCTTAGGATTCCTCCTCAACCTTCCAAAATCAGTTCTCGAGCCAGTACAGCTCCTCACCTTCATAGGGGCAGAGATAGATACAATAAGGGCAAGAGCCTTCCTTCCCCTGGACAGGGTAAGGACCCTTATGGAACTGGCCTCTTCATTCACCCTTCAGGTGTCTTGACCAGCGAGGCATTTCCTGCAGCTTCTGGGCCACATGGCAGCCTCTACAGCAGTGGTCCAGGGAGCAAGATTTCATATGAGGAACATTCAGTTCCACTTAAGAGCCTTCTGGTCCCAAAGAAAGGATTCCCTTACCAAGCTAGTCCCAGTGACTCGAATTCTGATCCAGGCTTTGCAGTGGTGGCAGGATCAGGACAATTTGAGGCAAGGAGTTCCTTTTGTCACTCAGTCTCATTCAGTGATACTCACCACAGATGCCTCCCTGCTGGGCTGGGAGCCCACCTGGAGGATCTTACCACCCAAGGGCTGTGGTCACCTCAAGAATCTCTGCTTCACATCAGTCTCTTGGAACTCAGAGCAGTGTTTCTAGCACTGCAAGCCTTTGCCAAATCTGTACAGAACAAGGTGGTCCAGATCAGAACAGACAATACCACCACAATGTGGTACATCAACAAGCAAGGAGGCACTCGGTCTAAGGCCTTGTGCACAGAAGCAATGAAGTTGTGGTCCCTGGCCTATTCACTGCAAACCTCTCTGATAGAAGTTCACCTCCGAGGGAAGGACAATGTCCTAGCAGATGCTCTCAGCAGGATATCCCAGGGCCATCACAAATGGACCCTAGATCCCCTAGTTTTGAAAGTGATTTTCTCAAGATGGGGCACTCCACAGTTAGATCTTTTTGCAGCCCCAGACAATCACCAACTTTCTCTCTTTTGTTACAGACCCCCAGTCTTGGTTTCAGTCCCCCTGGATGCTCTGATTCTGGATTGGGAAGGGAAATTTCTGTATGCTTCCCCACTCTTCCCTCTCCTGTTCAAAGTGTTCGTCAAGATCAGGTCACAACCATGCAAAGTGATTCTGATTGCTCCAGACTGGGCCAGACAGCCCTGGTACCCTCTGTTGCTGTCCTTAGCAGTCCACCTTCCCCTGTCTCTTCCCAGGAATTACAGCCTGTTGACATCCTCTCAGGGGAGGATTTGGTATCCGAACCTCAAGTCTCTCAATCTCAAGGCATGGCTCTTGAAGAGTTAGAGTTTGCTGATCTGCACCTTTCTCAAGGGGTTCTGGATATCCTTAAGGCCTCTCGAAAGCCTTCCACCAGAAAGACTTACAACTCCAAATGGAAAAGGTTCACTATTTGGTGCTCTAATAAGCATATTTCTCCAGAATCTGCCAGGTTGCCTACAGTTCTGGACTATATGGTCCATCTTAATGGCTTAGGACTTAGGTCTGCTACACTTAAAGTGCATTTGGCAGCTGTTTCTGCCTTCTTGTCAGTAGGCAAGCCCTCTCCTCTGTCAGCTCATCCTGTGTTTGGTAAGTTCTTCAAGGGATTTCTGCACACCAGTCCCACTTTTAGGGATACTGCTCCTGCTTGGGAC
Organism: Neoceratodus forsteri; assembly: GCA_016271365.2. NCBI lineage: Eukaryota > Metazoa > Chordata > Ceratodontiformes > Ceratodontidae > Neoceratodus > Neoceratodus forsteri. The sequence continues at coordinate 326,038,035 of CM057451.1, read as the reverse complement.
CTTAATGTTTGCATTGCTCAGCTTCTGCAACCTCCCTTTGAGCCTTTGTCCTCTGCAGAGCTTAAGTACTTGATTTGGAAAACTGTGTTTTTGGTAGCCATTACCTCTGCCAGGCGTATCAGTGAATTGCAAGCCCTGTCAGTGGAGCCTGATTTCATCTCTTTCCACAGAGATAAAGTGGTCCTAAGAAGTAACAGGAAGTTTTTGCCTAAGGTGGTTTCAGATTTCCACCTTAATCAGTCTGTGTCACTCCCTGTTTTCTTCACTGACCATTCCTCCTCCTCTGGAGAGAGGAGGCTGCACAGCTTGGATGTTAAAAGGGCCCTCAGCTACTACATAGAGCGCACCAAGGGTCACAGGTTTGAGTCCCTCCAGTTGTTCCTCACATATGGAGAGGTCGGTAAGGACAAACCTGCCACTAAGAGATCTGTTGCCGGGTGGATTGTCTCCTGTATACAATTCTACTATGAAAAACTGGGTAAAACCCCACCCTCAGGCCTGAGGGCTCACTGTACTAGAGGTAAAGCTGCTTCCCTGGCTGCTGCCAGGGATATTCCTATCTTAGAAATTTGTCAAGCAGCCACCTGGAAAACAGTCCATACATTCACCAAGCATTACTCTCTGGCTATCCAGGCTAGGAGTGATGCTTGGTTTGTTACAGCAGTACTTCAGAGCCTATTCCCAAAGTAGGTTCTGTCCCTCCTCCATGGAGGTACTGCTTGGTAGTCTGCAATAATCAGAATACAGCGAGACTTCATGTTGTTTGAAGAAAAAATTACTCACCTTAGTAATATTGTTTCTTCTAATTGAGTCTTGCTGTATTCTGACTTCCCCCCCCGCCTCCCCTCTCAGAACCTGGTTTTTGGGATGTGGGTGGGCAGGAGCAGTGTTGGCACCCTAGGGGTGCCCCCCTTTTTCACCCTCCTGTGTGTTGTGTTTTGTTTTTCGGGTTTCCTGACTTGAGGTTTTGCTTTGAAACCAATAAACCCTTTTTAATAAATTTAGTTGCCAGTTGGCTAGTGTGAGTTTTACAGTTTCCACACAGAACTTCTAGTGAGTATTGCTCATAAAGATCTGACGGTTGGAGTTTAAACAACAGCGGACAGAGGCTTCAACCGAGCTCGCGCTGAACGTTCCATGCTGGCCATGGAAAGTTAGCTCTTTGTTCTCCGGGGCAGTTGAAAGGCAGGACCTAACTGCAATAGTCAGAATACAGCAAGACTCCATTAGAAGAAACAACATTACTAAGGTGAGTAATTTTTTCTTCTTTCATATTAATGATAGTTTTAAATTCCTCATGTAAGAGTCGCTCTCTAATATGCACACCTTTTTCTACCACTCCCTTTTTGAGCAGTCTTTCAAAGTTCATTTGGTGCTCCTTAACAGCTTGTAGATCCATAGTGTTCCAGAAACCAATACCTGAACCTACAGTACCTGTAATAGCCCCCATAACCTTTTTTTCAAACACCATGAAGTCTTGCTATATTATGACAATTAGCAGTTAGCCAGAGCACTTGAACTGCCCCGGAGAGGAAGGAGTTAACTCCAGGCTGACTGGAGTTCCAAGCGCGAGCGCTTTGCTGAAAGCTCTATCTGGCTAGTTTCAAACTGAAACTGTCAGATTCTTTACTTCGCTTCACTGAACAGTCGCTCCGGAGATCTGCTCCTTCGGCTTGGTTCATTTCTCGGTTCAAACAGTGTTTTCGGTTCATTTACCGGCAATAAGTATTTATTTTACCGCATTTCGGTTCAAAGCTCTATCTGGTAAACCGTAAGTACAGGATTTTAAAGTCTGTGTGGAAATTAATTATCGGTTCGGTTTTGAACCGATCGGTTTGCTAAAAAAAACAATTTTAAATAATAGCTTGGGCTTTTAGAGTGCGGTTCCCGGTTCTTATCGGTTCTAAAAAAACCTATCTCTTAAATTGGTTTTTTTCAAATACCCGTGACACGGTTAGGAACCGATAATGGTGTTCTTCCTGGCACTGCCATAAAAAGGGCAAGTTTTTGGATAGGCTGGCATTATGTCTGAGAAACCCAAAAGAAAAACCGGGCCCACTGGGTTTCAACACTGTGATGTTTGTGGGGAAGCCTTTGCCAAGGCTGACCCACACACCACATGTGTTTATTGTCTGGGGGCTGACCACCTCCTGTCAGACTGCCAGGTGTGTAAGAATTTCCCTGCAGCCACCCTGGAGAAAAGATTGGGCCGGCTCAGGGAACGAGAGGCCAAAAAGTCCGCTGACCCGGATGGCCAGCCCAGTCCAGCACCCACTGGACCAGAGGGAGTGCCCTCTGACCAGGCGAGACTTCCTCGGCAAAGGAAGGCTGGTTCTGAGGAACCAGTCCCAGTAAAAATCTAAGAAATCAGCAGGTCTGAGTGCAAGATTGCCTCTCCAACTGCTGCAGAGATAGCTAAAGCCATACAGATTGTCCAGTCACTGTCTCAGGGACCGCCGAACCACCAACAGCTGGCAAAAGGTTGGTTGCTCGGTTCCTGTGGTTCAAGAGTATGATGTTGAGGAATTTTATGAACCACAGGAGGGGAGGAAGATTTTGATCATTATGTATGTGGCTGGGAGGGTCTGGACGTGCCCATTGAATCGGACATTTCTCCAGACAGACCATTAGAATCTCCCCCTATGCTGTCTGAGTCCCCTTCTCATTTTATGTTTTACAAAAAGGTTGCAGAAACCTCCAGCTTCCCTTGGAAGAGGCTGTGGATGAGCAAGAGGAGCCTGATTATGTTGAGATGATGGATATCCCAGAGTCTAGGAGGTTGTCTATTCCTTTGCATAAGTCATTTAGGAAGCAAACAACAAAAATTTAAAAATCCTCATTCTGTCCCTCCTGTAGATAAAAATGGGCAGAAGGTATACTTTATCAGGCCCTGATACAGACTTCCTCACTGAGCAGTGTAGTCATGTAGGTGTGGTACAAGCTGCAGCTCAGACAGGCTAATATCCCCTGGCCTCACATCCTCCTGATAAGGATTCCAGGAAGATTGATGCCATGGTGAAAAACAGTATATGGCAGCTTCTTTGGGACTCAGGCAGGCAAATTATATGGCTTATGTGGCTAGATATCAGAAATCTAGATGGGATACAGTGTTGCAGTTAGCCAAGCAGGCCCATGGCCAGCTGGCTAGTGAATTGGAACAGGTGGCTGCTGATGGCATTGAAGCCTCTAAAGTTCAATTTCATACTGCTGTAGACGTAATGATGTTTCCTCTAGGGTCATGGCCACTTTTGTAGCTTTCCGTAGGTTGGCATGGCTCAGGTGCACTAATCTGTCACAGGATACTTAGTCAGAGGCTATGGATTTTCCTGTGGTGGGAAATTCTCTGTTTGGAGAGCAAACGGAAAATTATATGAAAAAGATGGATGAATACAGAACTACCTACAAAAGTGCCCAGGCCAAGGAGCGACATGCCACTCCACAGAGGCACACCCCAGAGGTAGGGCAGGCCTTTCCACAGGCCTTTTATCAATCCCAAGCCCTCTGCTTTTGCACAGAGGGGTTTTCAGAGGCAGAGGTAGGCGGGCGAGGTAAACCGCCCCCACCCCTCAGCCTAAGGCTACTGCCAAGCAGGCACCCTGATGGGATGCCCAGGGCCGATTCTCCTGTACCAGTTGGAGGCAGGTTGGCTTATTTCAGCCAGAACTGGGTGTCCCTAACTTCGGACAAATGGGTTCTGGAGGTAGTAAGCCAGGGTCTGGTTCTCAGCTTCAAACAGTTTCCAAAGATGAGAACCAGACATTTTCCACCTGCAAGCCCTTTAGAGGCCCTTGCTTTGGAAGCAGAGGTCTCTTCCCTCCTAGACTGCAAAGCAGTGGAAAGGGTTCCTCCTTGTCACCAGGGCAAGGGCTGTACTCAGATACTTTCTTACCCCAAAAGACAGGAGAATGGCGGCCCATTCTAGACTTAAGGTACCTGAACAAGCATCTTTTGAAACCAGAGTTCAAAATGTTAACTCTGGCAATGATTTTGTTCTCCCTCAGGCCAGGGGACTGGCTAGCCTCCTGGACCTCAAGGATGCCTATTTCATGTCCTGATCAGGCCTTCTCACGAAAATACCTCAGGTTCGAACTGCCCTCAGGTCACTACCAGTTCAGAGCAATGCCCTCGGTCTTACCTCTGCTCCAAGGGTATTCACAAAATGTCTAGCTGTGGTAGTGGCTCATTTAAGAAGGCAAGGGTTGCTGTGTTTCCTACCTGGACGACTGGCTCATTGTGGGTCAGTCCCCAGATCAGGTAAAATCCCACTTGCAAGTCACCCAGCAGCTTCTCACTTCCTGGGATTCCTGCTGAATTTACCAAAGTCAGTTCTAGAACCAGTTCAGGTACTAACTTTCATAGGTGCGGAATTGGACACAAAGTTGGCCAGGGCATTTCTCCCTCGGAAAGGGTAGAGAAGCTGATTGCCCTGGCATCCTCTTTCACCCGCGGTCTCGACCAGCAAGGCACTTTTCTGCAACTTCTAGGGCACATGGCTGCCTCCACAGCTGTAGTGCAAGGAGCAAGATTCCAGATGAGAGACATTCAGTTTCATTTGAGGCCTATTGGTCCCAAAGGAGGGACCCTACCAAATTGGTCCCAGTGACCCCAGCTCTGATTCTAGCTCTTCAGTGGTGGCAGGATCAGAGCAATCTAAGACAAGGGGTCCCCTTCATTCCCATTTCTCATTCCCTCACCCTCACCACGGATGCCTCCATGCTGGGGTGAGGCGCGCACTTGGGCGACCTTTCCACTCAGGGAGTGTGGTCCCCCCAGGAATCTCTGCTCCACATCAACCTATTGGAACTCAGAGCTGTCTTTTTAGCTCTTCAGGTTTTCTCAGCATCTGTCCAGAACAAAGTAGTTCAGGTCAGGACAGACAATACCACAACAATGTGGTACATCAACAAGCAGGGGGGCACTCGGTCATCAGCCTTGTGCACCGAAGCAATGAAGTTGTGGTCTCTGGCTTACTCCCTGAACACCTCCCTAGTAGCAGTTCACCTTCCAGGAAGGACAATGTCCTAGTGGATGCCCTCAGCAGGATTTCTCAGGTCATCACGAATGGTCTTTGAATCCCCTAGTGCTGGGGTCAGTTTTTGCCAGATGGGGCACTCCTCAGATAGATCTTTTCGCAGCCCCAGACAACCACCAACTTCCTCTGTTCTGTTGCAGGCCTCCAGTAATGGGCCCAGTCCCCTGGACGCCTTTCTGTTGGATTGGGAAGGGAAGTTCCTGTATGCCTTTCCCCCCTTCCCCCTTCTCTTCAGGGTGTTAGTAAAAATCAGATCCCAGCCCTGCAAAGTGATTCTGATTGCACCAGACTGGGCCAGGCAACCCTGGTACCCACTGCTTCTGTCCCTGACAGTCCACCTCCCCTGGGCCTTCCCAGGGTCCACAACCTGCTGACTTGTGCCCAGGAGAGTTTGGTATCCAGACCTCAAATCCCTCCACCTCAAGGCTTGGCTCTTGAGGAGTTAGAATTTGCTGATTTACACCTTTCTCACGGTGTCCTTGATATTTTAAAGGCCTCTAGGAAGCCTTCCACTAGGGCCACTTATAATTCCAAATGGAAGAGGTTCTCCATCTGGTGTTCTGGGAAGCAAATTGTCCCAGAATCTGCTGATTTGCCCATTTTGCTGGACTACTTGTTCCATCTTAATTCCTTAGGCCTCAGGCCAGCTACCTTAAAGGTTCATCTGGCAGCTGTCTCTGCTTTTATATCAGCAGGAAAGCCTGCCTCCCTTTCTTCTCACCCTGTGTTTTCCAAGTTTTTTAAGGGTTACACACTAACCCTCCTTTTCGGGACCCAGCCCCTGCCTGGGACCTTAATGTTTGCATTGCTCAGTTAATGCAACCCCCCTTTGAACCTCTGTCTTCAGCAGACCTTAAGTTCCTAACTTGGAAAACTGTTTTCCTAGTGGCCATCACTTCTGCCAGACGCATAAGTGAGTTACAAGCCCTGTCAGTGGAAAAGGATTTTATTTCTTTTCACAGGAGAGTAGTCCTCAGGACTAACAGAAAGTTTTTACCTAAAGTGGTTTCAGATTTCCATCTTAACCAATCCATCTCCCTTCCAGTATTTTCACTGAGCATTCTTCCTCGGGTGAGAGGAGATTGCACAGTTTGATGTCAAAAGAGCTTTAAGCTACTATTTGAAGCGTATCAAGGGTCACAGGTTCGAATCCCTCCAACTCTTCCTTACCTATGGCGAGGTTGGCAAAGGGAAACCTGCCACTAAGAGGACAATTGCCAGGTGGATTGTCTCTTGTATCCAATTTTGCTACCAAAAACTAGGTAGAGAACCCCCCTCAGGACTGAGGGCCCATTCCACCAGGGGTACAGCTGCATCTCTAGCGGCTGCTAGAGATATTCCCATTCTGGAAATCTGTCAAGCTGCTACCTGGAAAACAGTTCACACCTTTACCAAACATTACTCCCTGGATGTCCAGTCCAGGAGAGATGCTCGGTTTGGCACAGCCGTGCTTCAGAGCCTATTTCTAAGTAGGTTCTGCCCTCCTCCATGGAGGTACTGCTGTGTAATCTGCTAATTGTCATAATATAGCAAGACTTCATGGTGTTTGAAGAAAAAATTACTCACCTTAGTAATTGCTTTTCTTCTCATGGAGTCTTGCTATATTATGACCACCCCCCCAACCTGCCCCTCTCAGAACTTCTACTTGGGTAAGGGGTTGGCAAATTAGTGCAAGCACTGTGTCATGCCGTTATAGCTCTTTTTCCCTTTTCTTTAGGATTAGGAAAACTAGGTATTTCTGTTTTTGGTTGTATGTTTGGCCCCCCTCCTGGACTTCTGTCTTTTGGGGAGGGGGGGGCCAATAGTGCTTGTTAGGGGTGATATTGTTGTTCTTGTTGTTTCTGTTATTGTTATTCTACTAGTAGGTAGCCATTTGGCTAGTGTGAGGGTTTTTTCCACGCAGACTTTTGCTTAGTGTTGGCTCGTAAAGATCTGACAGTTTCAGTTTGAAACTAGCCAGATAGTGCTTTCAGCAAAGCGCTCGCGCTTGGAACTCCAGTCAGCCTGGAGTTAACTCCTTCCTCTCCGGGGCAGTTCAAGTACTGTGGCTAACTGCTAATTGTCATAATATAGCAAGACTCCATGAGAAGAAAAGCAATTACTAAGGTGAGTAATTTTTTCTTCTCACCCCAGGAGTCCTTTAGCATCATTAACAATAGCAGTAAGCTGGCTAGGTTAAGCTGCCTCGGAGGTGGAGTTTATGATAATAAATAAAATGAATTAGCCAATCAAAAGAGAGTTAAAGGGTGTGCTGAGTGGAGCTTGCCCAGAGGGCACCAGAATTTTTTCTCCGCCTGACTGAGCAACACTGCCTCTGAGGTGTACTCTCACTCTTGGCTGAAGAGAACTTAAAACTAAAAGTTTTTCATTATTTCCCTATTTTTGTGCTGAGTTTGTATTTTACTGTTTTTTCTTATTTTTACTTGTTTTTTTAGTGTTCTCTTCTGTTCCAGGGAACCACATTTTCTGTCTTAACCGCGATTCCTCCCATGGTTCCCTTTTTATTTCTGAGGTAAAGCTTTATTGCATAGGTTCATAGTTACATAGATGGGAATCAAGTTCAGAAGACTGGAAGTCCATAATAAAACTTGCCACCACATCAAGTTGACATGGTAGAATTTGAAAATTTTAGTAACGTCAATGGTTCTTTATTTTATAAAGTTATCGGTTCCTGTTTTTTTAGCGGGAACCAAATTTTTCTTCTATTTTAAACAGTTCTTTGCCTCTTTTATTCGTGTTTTTTTTTTTTTACTGCGAGTGAACCAACCATAAACCTATACTTTCCCTATTTGAGAACACATTTTCACAGGTTTTTCTGACAAACTGGCATGTCAGAAAATACCAAAGAAAAGGACTGGACCTACAGGTTTTAAAAATTGCTTTAAATGTTTCAAAATAGTGGCTAAAGCAGACGGCCACGATTTGTGTCTTAAGTGTTTAGGTCCAGATCATTATTGTGAACTTTGCACTAAGTTGTTTTCAAAGACTGTTAAAAATAGAGCCAAAAGATTGGAAAATATGGCTTCTCAGTCTGCTTCCCCTCTACCAAAACTTTTGAAGAGGGATCTTCTTCTCAGGTAAAACCCAAAGATAAAACCACTGAAAGCAAGTCTGATAATAATAACAATAATGGTGACCAGCCTAAAAAGAGACATGGAGAGGAGGTTTCTGATTCAGTGCCTGCTAAAAAGGACATTTAAAGAAAAGCATATCACTGCCCCTCTCGCACTGAGGCAGTGACTCAAAAAGAAAAAGAAAGTCAGAAACAAAAAGAAAAACAAACTGACTTGGAAAAAGATTTGCCCTCTGTTGAGGAAATGGCTAAGGCTTGGCACCTTTATCAGACTATACAAAGTATGGGCACATTTTTCAGTGACTCCTCTACTACAGTTCACCCTCACAGTCCTGCCCCTACTTTTGGGCCAGACTATTACTATGGTGATGGAGATGATGAGGATGATGATGAGACAGCAGGCCAATCCCTGGAACCTGACATATCCCCTGACAGGGAATTTGGTACCTCTCCCAATGGCCAGGAGGATTTTTCCTCCCTTTTTACTTTTCTGCAACACATGGTGGACACCCTGGATCTTCCTACCCAGGAGACCACTGAGGATGAGGTGGAGGATGAGGACTACAGAGATATGGTGGGTCTTCCTCCTCCAAAAAAGATTGTTTTGCCAATTTACAAATCATTGAGAAAAGCCACAATGAATCTGCTCCAGACCCCTACTCCTGTCCCTGGAGTAGACAAAAAGATTGACAGAAAGTATCAGCTGGCCAGAAATGATGCTAAATTTCTCTTTGTGCACCCCAGTCGTGAGGGAGTAGTGCAGGCTGCGGCTTGTGACAAAGCTAAAGTTCCAGTTTCCTCCCAGCTACCTGAAAAGGAGTCCATAAAGTTGGACTCCATGGCTAAAATGTCTTATATAACAGCCGGTCTACTCCTTCGCCTGCCCACTTACTTGTCATATGCTGCCAAATATCAGAAAGCTTTATGGAACTCTGTCCTAGCCATACTGCATCAGAGTTCAGACAAGATGGTGCAAGACATCACTGAAGCTGTAAAAACTGCCCTTGAGGCAACTATACCATGTGACACAATGACACAGCTTCCAGGGTCATGGCTCAGGCCATATTCCTGAGACGCTTTGCGTGGTTAAGAACCACTAATCTTTCACATGATACTCAGACCAAAGCAATGGATTTTCCCAGTGTAAATAGTTCTCTTTGGAGACAGAACAGAAGCTTACATGAAAAAGGTGGAAGAGTACAAAACCACCTATCAGAGTAATCCTACCAAAGAGAAGGCCTCTGCTTCCCAGAAAACCCAGTACAAGAGAAACGGAGGCAGGGGCTACTACCCTAGGGCATTTTTCCCTATGCCAGTGCCAATGGATTACTCTCAAATGAGAGGATATTTCAGAAGAAGAGGCAGGAGAGGACAGAGGAGAGTTGCCACCACTCCTGCCCCTGCCACTCAGCCTAAGCCCTCACTCAAGCAACCAGGTTGCCTCCCCTCTCCCAGCAGGGGGCAGGCTCTCCCATTACCTCCAGCACTGGACTCACATTACCACATACAAGTGGGTACTGGAGGTAGTGAGTGAGGGGCTACCTTTGGAGTTCAAAAAGTTTCCATCCCTTCAGGGTCCCACAATGTCAAAACCTCTAACTCCAACAGAAAGACTTCTGTTGGAGCTGGAGGTCAAAACATTACTGTCTGGGACTTCCGGTTGGGACATGGCAGCGTTGACACGCTAGGGCTCGGGCTCCTCTAAAGCCTCAATCCAGAACAGCAGTTTTTCCTCAACCAAATATATAAAGTTAATCGAAAGTCATTACCTAAGAAGACTCGATCGAAGTAGAAATCTATAACTTTTAAAAAGAACGGCAAATGAGGAAATGGCACGCTTAGAAAAAAAACGCTTCCACCCACTACAAGAGCTCCAGGATACAGACGAAAGCGGCCTGCTAGACGCTGAATCTACCTCTACATCTTCCCAACCACCAGAACCAAAACGTGGGAAAAGAGGAGATAATAATCACAACAATAAAAAGAAATCATCATCAGATAATGCATCTTCCGAAACAATATTGCAAGCTATTACCGAATTCCGAACAGAAATGAGAGACGCTTTAAAAGAGATACGCATTGACTTGGGAGAGCTTCAGAATAGAGTAAGCGAGACGGAGATGCAGACAGCAGAGAACTCGAGCAAAATATGTGAATTAGAGAAAGTGATACATACGATCGTAGAGGAACAGCTATATCAATCAATGTGACAAGAAGATATGGAAAACAGAGGGAGAAGGAAAAATATTCGTTTATATCACATACCAGAGGGAGAAGAGGGAAATGACCCTGTGGCTTTTCGCGGATTACTTTCTACGCCTGACCCTGGATCTGGCCCAGAAATGCAGATAGATATAGAAAAGGCTCATTGTGCATTGGGTCTTCGTCCATCAAAACCCGATGCCAGACCCAGGTCCTTTGTAATCAGATTTAACAGTTTCTATCAGAAAGGCCAAATCCTTTCTAAGGCATGGCGTAAGCAAAAAGTTATGTTGAGGAAACACCGAATTATATTTGACAATGACTATGCACCAGCCACACAACGCCTAAGACGAGAATATTCATCTGTGTTCCCTCTACTGCGAGCTTCAAACATAAGATTCCGGACTCCCTACCCTTCGAAATTAACAGTACTATTACAAAACAGCCCTATTACATATAATACAGCACTAGAGGCAAAAAGTGATTTAATTCAGAGGGGCATAATTTCTAAAGCTGACCCCAAGCTTCAAATAAAGAGCCTGCAACTACAACCGGGTTCTCCCACACGAGAGATGAGTGGAGAGGTCAGTGCTGAGCAAGGTTTACAGACCTTACTGGACAAGATTAGGGTATTGAGGAACCCTACTTTACAACCCTCATGAGAAGTTTAGCTAATGTTCTATTAAACAGAGGAGTGCTTGGAGGGGAGGTGGAGAGACAAAGGCTTGGACAAGGAAGGAAGAAATAAATGGCAGTTCTAAAATGGAAAGACTGAAGTGAGACTGATTTCAGGAGATACAGTTAAACGGCCATTAAAAGAACCAGAGAAACAAGAAAACTGCAAAGTATGAAGTATGAGAATGTTCATCTTATACTGCCCTTCCTTTAGAGTGTGGAGTTATCTGTTGTTCTTCTCCCTGAGCCCCCCCCCCATCGCTGGGGGAAGTCTCCCCCACTCGATTTGAAGCAGAATAAGAACAGTACCTGGAGAATTAACGAGTTACAATTTAATATTTACATAGGAAGATCGAGTACAGAGATATAGTCATCTCCTTTTCTCAAACTTTCGATTTTTTAAACTTTATGTACATTCTTATGAACCCATAATCCAGAAACCCTTCTGGAATAGGGAAGAATGGAAGGACAAGACGACTTTCAAAGGCGGAGACCAGAATATATCAATACTTAAGTGACTATACAAGGGAAAGAGGATAACATGCGAGGGGAGGGGGAATGAGGGGGAGAGGGGGGTGGAAAGGGTGGGAATGGGAGGGGAGAAAGGATAAGAAGAGAAGTGGGAAAAGAGAGGGGAAAAATAACAAAAAAGGTGGGGTGTCCCCCCCCTTTCCCCCCCCTCCTCTCTTATTATGGATTAACCACGATGGAGATAAAGAGGAGCCCCTACCTTTTGATAAAAGAAAGACAGAAAATGCTTGGTACAGGCTAACACTCAGTCCCACCATATAAGAGCTAGTGATTGATAGAAACTAGTCTCTGGAGAGGGAGTTCCCTCTCAAGTGGGTACAGATCCACTTTTTGTGGAGCACCCCCCACTTACCCAGGAGATAAAAGCAAGAAAGGTATTTCTACCTTTCCCCATCTCCATCTTTTTTTTTTCTCCCTGGGACCCCGGATGGAGATGAAAATATCTCCCCCATTAGTGGAAGACCATTTGTATATAGTTGCCTTTGTTAGGAATTTTGAAGTTATAGGCTTAGAAATGATATGGTATATATGTTTATTTGTTTTACTATTGAAGAAAAATGTTGGCATTATACTAAGTAAAATGGGACAGAGACTTCTATCTTTGGTGTTGAGCTTTGGAGGGGCGAGAAAAAAAAAGGGAAGCAAATTTATAATAACACCTAGGCAAAAGGAAGCAATCTTACTTCGGCATTTGACTAGAGAAGAGAAATTCCCCATAGAAAAGGTTGTGCTCCCTTCGCTCTCCACCCTTCGAAGCCGCACCAAAATTACAGAAAAAGGTTATACCCATTGGGCCAATGGTTGACATACCAGTAAAAATTTACTGTCAGAATATAAATGGGCTACATTCCCCTATTAAGAGGTATAGAGTAATGCGACATCTGGGCAGACAAGGGGCGGATATCTATTTTCTTCAGGAAATGCATCTTTCCGCTATGGAACACTCAAAATTACATTGGGGGGGGCAATATCAAGTATATGCAGCCTCCCACTCGAGTGGCCATAAAAGAGGTACTGTCATTTTAATTCCCACCTCAACCCCGATAGAAATACAAGATACCTATATAGATTCCCATGGACGTTATGTGATTATAACAGGTGTTCTTTTTTCCCAAACAGTTACCTTGGTGAACACGTACCTTCCACCCCAAACCCCACTGTCAGTAGTGAAGATGTTTTTGCAAAAGGTGGTCGATAAGCTCAAAGGAATTCTTATAAAGGGGGGGCGATTTCAATATAACTTTCCATCCTCATTTAGATTCATCCAACCCAAACCCACTGAGGCTATCCAAGGCAGCAAAACATTTAAAAGATAACTTAGCCTTTATGGGAATAGAAGATGTATGGAGAAAGATTTTCCCTTCTAACCTAGGATTTACCTTCTATTCGGGGAGGCATAAAACTTACTCCAGATTTGATTACTTTTTTATAACTGGAGAACATCTCTCCCTCGTACAGGATATTCAATTAGACCCCAGAGTTCTCTCTGATCACAACCTTTTAATTCTTAAAGTCAACTTGGGTAAGCAGAAAAAAATAAAATTGTGGAGACTGAATAATTCTTTACTACAAGACCAAAAATTCGTAGAACATTTTACAAAACATATCCCTCAAATAATTCAGGATAACAAAACTCCCAAGTAATCCTTCACAATCCAATGGGATACCCTGAAGGTAGTTCTTCGCGGGGAAATCTTGTCATATACATCCTATAAACAAAAAAAAATACAAACAAGGTTGAAATCTCTAATAGAATTACTATCATCATACCAACTATTATACAGGGAGGGTGATAAAGTTATTGCAACTAAGATAAAGGCCTTAAAGCAAGATATCCAAGAAATAATGGACTATAAGACTCTACAGAGCCTGGCTTATCTCCGTCAATCTTCATATGAAGGTGGAGCGAGGGGAGCTAAGCTTCTGGCAAGAAAATTAAGGGCTAGAAAGAGGGCATCTACAATTTTAAAAATAAAATCCCAACTACAAACCTCCTCCTATAAAGAAGAAAATATAAAACAGACATTTCAACAATTCTATGAAAATCTCTATACTGCCCCCCTTCCCACCCAGATTCAGAGGGAACGAACAGAAGACTTTTTTAAAACTCTTAGGCTACCCAAGTTGACAGATCCAATGAAGAGAAAACTGGAACACCTGATAAGTCAGGAGGAAATCCAGCACCAAATAAAACAACTAAAACCCCTAAAATGTCCAGGCCCTGATGGATTTGGTTCGGAGTGGTATAAGACCTTCTACCCTCAACTCCTTCCAAGTCTGTTATTAATGTTCGGAGAAGTAAAGAGAGGGGAACCTCCCCCTTCCTCTTGGAACTATGCAATCTTATCCCCAATCCTAAAACCAGACAAAGACCCCTCTCTCCCTTCATCATACCGGCCCATATCGATTTTAAATGTAGACTATAAAATATTCACAGGCATTTGGGCTAAAAGACTTGAATCAGTCCTTATTGCATTAATACATCAAGATCAGTCGGGCTTCATAAAACAAAGAAACACCTCTGACAATTTACGTTGCCTTGCACTCCTCCTAAAATATATAAATACTAGAAAAATTCCTTCCACCATTCTCAGTTTAGATGCGGATAAAGCGTTTGTCAGGGTAAGCTGGGAATATTTGTGGATAACCCTGTCAAACTTTTCTTTTCCTGAAACTGTCATCGATTGTATAAAAAATTTATATGAGCATACTAAAGCCTATATTCGGGTGAACGGTTTATTGACCCAACCGATTCAAATTCAGAGGGGTACAAGACAGGGGTGTCCACTGTCGCCATTACTATTTGCCATCTATCTAGAACCGCTGGCCGAATTGATTAGGAAAAATAAGGAAATAGAGGGGGTCTCTGTAGGTCAAAGAGAATACAAGATAGCACTATTCGCAGATGACATTTTGATAACTGCCCTTTCCCCAGAGAAGTCTTTACCGGCCCTTTGGCAAACATTAGAGAATTATAGAGAAATAGCGGGCTTTCAATTAAACATTTCTAAAACAGACCTGATCCCTTTGTTTTTTACCCCAACTCAAGATTTAAAGAATAGATATCCTGTAAAATGGCATAAAACGAAATTTAAATATCTAGGTATAACAATCCCTAAAAATTTAGAGACGTTAGAATTATTAAACTATGAACCCCTGTCTACCCAGATGCAAAAAGATTTATCCTCCTGGTCATTACTGCCACTTTCCTTTTTTCAGAGAATTGAGACAATTCGAATGATAATCCTTCCTAAGCTATTATATCTTTTCCAGAACTTACCCACCCTTCCATCAAACTTTTACTTTAAGTCATGGGACAAGCTTATCTCAAACTTTATTTGAGGCGGCCAAAGACCTAGAATAAGCTCTCACTTCTCCAACTCCCGGGTTCCTCGGGCGGAGTAAACCTACCGAATTTAAGATTATACACTCAGGCATCCCTTCTAAGGATCCTTTCTCTGTGGCTTATAACAATTTACCATTCTCCTTGGAAGGACTTGGAGTTTGCAATAAATGACTTGTATGATATCATAAAGATCACTATGGCCTCGATTGCAAACCCGGCCCGATTCCAGGACTTCACGGGATACACAGCCCATGTATTAAAAATATAGTATAAAGTAAAAAAACGTAAGCCCTTTAGAGAGCTTTTTTTCCATTATACTTTAATCTCTGAAGACTCCCAGTTCTTACCTGCACTTCTAGACCACACATTCTCCAGTTGGAGACAGGCAGGGCTACAATTCTACAGACAGTTCTTATCTCAAACAGGGATTATTCCATTGAAACACTTCAGACTAAATTCAGTTTGCCGGCAAGAGATGCTTTTCAGATACAGCCAGGTCAGGAATTATCTTCATGACAAGAGAGGCAGTGACCAAGCTACCTGCCCCCCCTTCCCCTTGGCCTGGCGATATTAGAAGACCATGTTAAAGGCAAGCTTTGGCCCCACCAGATAGGGTTTCTTTATAAAATTTGAAGGGAAGGAATGAAAGATTCTACTATTTCAATATTAGAGAGTTGGAATAGAGACCTGGAGATGGACATACAGGAGCAGGAATGGCTTCAGACATCTACCCAAGCTTACAAGATCACTCATGCAACTAGATGGCGTGAATTTGCATGGAAGTGTAGAAACTGCTTCTTTCGCACTCCAGCAGTACAAGCCAAATACCATTCTCAACCGTCAGGGGAGTGCTGGAGAAAGTGTCACTGTAAATTAGCTGATCAAGGACATGTCTTTTGGTCATGTCCCCTATTAATGCCATATTGGTTTACTTTACAAAAAGAAATCTCGGAATGTCTGGGGGAGACAGTGGAACTGACAGCAGAGCTAGTCCTACTTTCAATTTACTCCGATCATAGTCCCTCACGGCATCGGACTCTGTTACCGATTCTAATATTAGCAGCTAAAAAAGCTATTACAAAAAGATGGTACTCTCCAGCTGTCCCATCGGTACATGAATGGAGGAGGCTTGTAATGGATATTTATCAGATGAAAATTTTAACAGCTAAAATTCATAAGAAGCATCTCATAATAAAACCTTTTTGGAGGCCATGGGTACTCTATAGTACACAAAAAGAAATGGATGATGTATTTTGAGGCTAACTATGTGTTTTGACAGATGTTTCCAATATAAGAGGAAACCCAGAAAATTGAAAAGAGAGAGATAGGGGAAGTCAGCCAAGACCTAAGGGAAGGTTTTTTTTAGATAGTTAGAATGGAAGTCTCTTTACCTTAATTCAATACTAAAGTATGGTACATTAATGAAGAATGGTTCAATGAAGTAAGATCTATGCTTGTAACATGATCCGTTTTGAAAACAAGTACCCTACTGTACAGAAAGAAATAACCAACAACTAGTAAAAAGAAAATATAAAAAAAAAAAACATTACTGCCTGCAAAAGTGGTGGAGAGAATTCCCTTTTCGCAGTGGGGAAAAGGCCTCTACTCCAGATACTTTCTCACACGAAAGAAAAATGGGGAGTGGTGACCTATTCTCAACCTCAGGTACTTAAACAGGCACTTACTGAAACCAAAATTCAAAATGGTCACTCTCACAGCTGTGATTCACTCTCTGCAACAGGGAGACTGGCTAGCTTCCCTGGATCTCAAGGATGCCTACTTTCACATACCAATAAGCCAGTCCCACAGGAAGTTTCTGAGATTCAGCCTTCCCTCAGGACACTACCAGGTTTCAGCCATGCCATTTGTCCTTACATCGACCCCGCAGGTGTTCACCAAGTGTCTGGCTGTTGTGGCAGCTTATCTAAGAAAGCAGGGCATTTCAGTCTACCCATACTTGGACGACTGGCTTCTGGTGGCAAGACCCCTCATCAGGTCAGAGAGGCTCTCGGCTGTAAAAAACAAACCCTGTATTCTCTGGGCTTTCTTATCAACGAAAAGAAATCCCACTTAGAATCAACAGAGCTCCTGAATTTCATAGGAGCAAAACTGGATACCTTGCAAGGCAAAGCCTTTCTTCCAGCAGACAGGATCCAGAACTTTCTGTCAGTGGTAAATTCCTTTGTCCCAGGCCAACCAGACATGTTCTAAGGCTCCTAGGTCACATGGCCTCGATAACAGATGTTGTCCCAGGCGTCAGGTTTCAAATGAGGGACATACAGTACCACCTGCTGGCACACTGGTCCCAAAAAAGGCATTCCTTATCCAAGCTGGTACCAGTGACAAAGGCACTGCTTCAAGTTCTGGACTGGTGGAAGGAAACAGGCAGCCTCTCAGTGGGAATTCCTTTCCAGCTTTCTTATTTGACAGGAATCATTACCACAGATGCCTCTCTTGTGGGCTGGGGAGCTCATCTGGATAACCATTCCATAAGTGGCACCTGGACTCCCAAGAAATATGCAAGCCACATCAACCTTCTGGAACACAGAGCTGTATACCTCGCCTTGGAGACCTTTGCCTGTCAAGTCAATGGCCACACAGTAGATGTCAGAACAGACAACATCACTGCTATGTTTTACATAAACAAGCAGAGGGGCACAAGGGTGACTGTGCTTTGCACAGAAGCCATGAAAATTTGGCCCCTGGCCTACTCTCTTGATGTGAGCCTCTCAGCCATACACCTCCCTGGCAAGGACAACACCCTGGCAGATGCCTTGAGCTGCATCAGCCAAGGCCACAATGAATGGACTCCGAACAAACAGGTCTTTGCCACATTGTTCAGGAGGTGGGACACACCAGAAATAGATCTATTTGCATCTCACTTCAACCATCAGCTTCCTCTGTAGTGCTGCAGGCCCCCGGCACTGGGCATTCTTCTAGCAGATGCCTTAACCCTGGATTGGGCAGGGAAGTTCCTCTATGCCTCTCCTCCCTTTCCCCTGATTCACAGAGTGTTGCTGAAGCTCAGAGACCATTCAGCAACTGTAATTCTGATAGCCTCGGATTGGCCATAGCGACCTTGGTAGCCTCTTCTACTAGCCCTGTCTCACAGGAAGCCTTTTTGACTTCCCCTGAGTCACACTCTCCGAACTCTACCACAGGCAGGGGTAACTTATCCAGATATGGAATCTCTTCACCTCAAAGCCTGGTTCTTGAGGAGCTAGAGTTCCCAGATACCCAAATATTCAGAACAGGTTCTGAAAATCCTTCGGATTGCCAAAAAGCTAAGTACCAAGAAAACCTATGCAGTGAAGTGGAAAAAATGTTCTCTGTGGTGCAAGGGGAAACCAGTTAACCCTCTCAAAGCCTCATTACCCAGCCTTTTGGATGACTTGGTTCACCTACAGGCCTCTCAGGCCTTAAGGCCCCATCCATAAAGGTTCACCTGGCTGCAGTTTCAACATACCTAGCCACAGGAAAGCACAGGTGAGTTATTTCACTTCATATTTTCAAAAGGTTTTTCAAAGGCCCTCTCCACCTTCAACCCCCCGTTAGGTAACCTGTTCCCCCCGGGATCTCAATCTGTGCATTGCCAAGCTCATGGAGCCTCCTTTTGAGCCCATGGCCACGGCTCACTTGAAATATGTGGTATTCTGCACTGAGCCAAGCTACATTATCCCTCACAATGATAAGGTAGAGCTCAGAACAAATAGGAAGTTTCTGTCTCCCATTGGTTAGTCTCCTGTATCCAATTTTGTTATGACTAGGCCGGTAAACAGCCCCTTCAAGGTCTCAGGGCCCTTTCTACTAGGGGCGCTGCTGCCACAGTGGCAGCTGCAAGGGATATTCTCTTGCTTGATGTCTGCAAAGCAGCCACATGGAAGACTGTACACACATTCACAAAGCATTACTGCCTGGATGTACAGACCAGATCTGATGCCAAATTTGGCAGGGCAGTCCTGCTGAGCCTCTTCCCTAAGTAGGTTCAGTACCCGCCTCCCAACTGCACTGCTTTGTAGTTTGTTATTGTTACAGATGCTAAAGGACTGCTGGGGTGAGAAGCAAAAGTTATTCACTGTAGTAATATTGTTTCTTCTAAGGTGTCCTTTAGCATCAGTAACCTCCCACCCTTCCTTCCCAAGTAACCTAGCTGAAGAGGACTCTGCACTTTTTGTTGTTGCCAGATTTGTTCTGGTTTTTGAATTGCATTTAAAGCAGGGTTTATATTTTATTACTATTTCTCCATTGTTGATGCTCTTGCATGATTTTTAAAGCCTGTTAGGACAGACTTCATATGGTCATGTTCCCATCATAGCTTTGAAAAAAGTCTGGTGCCCTCTGGGCAAGCTCCACTCAGCACACCCTCGAACTCTCTTCTGATTGGCTAATTCATTTTATTCATTATCATAAACTCCACCTCTGAGGCAGCTCAACCTAGCCAGCTTACTGCTATTGTTACTGATGCTAAAGGACACTTCGGAAGAAACAATATTACTACGGTGAGTAATTTTTTCTTATTTTTCCTTAGACCTCTACCTGCTTGTGGTGTTGGGTATGAAGGATCAAATCTAATACCGTAAATCTTCGATCTGTAGCCATGGCTAATAATACAAAATTACAATATTCCATGCAGCTTATGAATGAGGGCAGTTAATCTTAGAGGGTGGTTACTAATTAATCGTCCAATTTGGTTGATGTGTGCCGGCTGTCAATTTGTATAAAACCTGACTAGACAGTGCATAGTTTTCCTCCCATTGTTGCAGCTGCAGTCATACACAGCATGTCCTAATGTCTACGCGCAAGTCTTTCGATCTAGAATTTAAAATTGCCGCGGCTCACCAAGCTGAGAGGGAAGGCAATCACTCTGTCGCTGCCACGCTGCACACTGATGAAAAGCAGCTTCATGAATGGTGAAAAAAACTTCCTTCTCTGGAGGAGAAGGTGACTATTACTGGTTACATGGGGTCCAGTTGCAAACGCAGATGGCTTGGTGGTGGTTACCGTCCAAAGTACCCTGAAAGTGAATCAATTCTGGCAGTCTGGATCACAGAACAGAGGGAGCAGCACTACAGGGTAACGAGAAAGGTGATTGCCTTAAAGGCAGTAGCAATAATTCAAGATGCATCTATTTCAGCCAGCAGGGGGTGGGTGGACAAATTTCTGTGGCGCTGGGGTAAGGGTTTTACTGGGTGCCTGAAAATCACTGTTGGGCAGAGACTTTCTAAAGATTTTGTTTCTAAAATCATAGACTTTGCCTGCTTTTGTGAGACAGATTTCTAAGTACAGTCTCACTGCATCCATGATCGGTAACATGGATGAAACTGCTATTTGGGCTGACATGCCAGGAAATCGAACTGTGGATCACATTGAATCCAAGTCAGTTCCTCTTATCACAGTGGGGCATGAAATATGAGTTACTGTCTGCCTTGCTGCTATGGCAGACAGTCGAAAACGTACACCTTTTGTGATGCTAAAGGGGAAGAGGGTGCCTAAAGAGACCTTGGGTATTACTGGTGTTTTTGTGGTAATGTCCCATAATGGGTGGATGTCAGAAGCCCTAACACTTGAATGGCAAAACAAGGTATGGGGCAGTATGACTTTCAGCAAATGGATGCTTGTTTGGGATGCATTCCAGTGCCATATTAATCCTGCTGTTAAACTGTATGCTAAAACAAAAAACACCATCATGTCTGTAATCCCGGGTGGTTGCACCAAAGTACTCCAGTCAGTAGATGTGAGCTGGAATGCTCCTTTAAAGGCAGCATACCATGAGTGCTATGATAAATGGATGGCCACCGAAGAGAGGGATTTAACCAAAGGTGGCAACCCACAAGCACCAGGGAAAGACAAAAATCCTCAAGTGAATTAAGACAGCATGTTATTGTGTGTCAAAAGATGTTATAGTGAAATAATTTCAGGTACCATTATTGTTTATGCCATAAAACAATCAGGTCTATATAAAAATTTCCTTATAACATTTTTATTTTGTAGGTCTGTGTGATCACCAACTGTGACCCCGATTTTATAAGCTGCCTGAAGGAGGGGGGGGTTACTACAAGATGCTAGAGGAGAGTTCATCCTCAGGATAGCCCAAAGTGCCAATTTAGGTGTACAGCTGAGCCAGCTGACTGAAAACGGCGAACCCCAAAGCTGTTCTGACTGTGAGCTGACCAGTGCCAATGAGATCAAGTGAAATCAACAAGATGGAATTAAAGCAGAAACTTGCAGAAACGTGCTGTGGAGGTTTTTTTTTGTGCCTGTGTTTTTGAAAATAAAGTTTGTATTTTAAATGTTGTTCTGTTGTCGACTATCACTTTTATACAGTATGTTGTCAGTGTTGCTAGGCACAGAGTGTGTTGCTAGGTTGGCTGCTGTGTACATTGTTACACTGAGATGCGGAAAAAAAGAACTTCATACAAGGAGATACTGTACTAGTAGTACCAGGAAAATGAAGTGGCCACAGTAAGGGAGGAATGGAATCATTGCTGCACCGTGTTGGAGTCAGGTATTCAAGACCGGTGATGGTGAGGGGGTGTGTTTATGGTTTCTGTAAATCGAGGTCGAAGTCAGGCATTTCCATGCGTGGGCAGGTAAGGGATGAATCATTGCTGCACCATGTTGGAGTCAGGTGTTCAAGGGCGGTGATGGGGAGGTGTGTGTGTGTGTGTGTGTGTGTGTTTATGGTTTCCGTAAATCGAAGTCAGGCATTTCCAGGTGTGGGCAAATTGGTAGTCATGTTTCTAACTTCCAGGTGTTATGTAGTATAATGCGATTACTGATCGAGGGCAGCTTTAGTTAAAACATTCCTTCTGGGGAAGCAGCTTCAGTTAGAGGGTGGTTTATGATCGAGGGCGGTCATAAATCGAAGATATACAGTATTTAATAGTGTGATCGCTACATGAAAATGACAAGTTGTGCTCTGCAAGCATAACAACAAAAACAATGTCAGCCTCTGTAACGTCTGAGCTTGCTTGTGCTACAAAAAAATTTGAGAGCTTCTGTCCAGATGTAGCATGCTTGGCATTCTAGCAGTGCTTCTCAGAGCTGCATGGCGCTGCAGATCATGCCGTCCTCCGTGGCTTGTGGTGAAATCACAGGAGCATATTTTGCAGAATGCATATGTGCTTCCTTTCTTGCTGTCAGTGACCCAGTCAAATGAAGATTTCTGGGTAGCCTGGAATGTTGTGTACAGTCTTCTCTTCTTCTCTGGACTCTGCACACTGGAATTATCCCACTTCTGAATCACCCATGCAATCTATGCAAACATAAAATGTAACAACCTAAACAAAAAAGGCACCTCAATATCACCTCCGCTCTCAGAGATTTTTAATCCCTTCAGGCAGACGACAATACATTTCAACTTTAAATACTTATTAGTGAGGCCAATAAAACATTAAACAAGAACCACTGACCATAAAGTAAACAAATGCAAATTATCACACTGTTACATAGCAAATAAACCTAACACCAAAACTGACCTGCCATGCTGCCATCTGTTCTGTAGAAGGTGCAAATATGACTCACTTGACCTGCTAAATCACTCTCATTATGCTAATTGCCACACACCAAACCAACCAGACAAGGACAGGCATAGCCAGACACTACCACCAGTACCTCCCAGACAGGCCACAGCATAGACTGCTGTCTGTATCCCCCCCACAAATGAGGAAAGTCGTTACAGTAGTAACCCTCAGTCCAGACCAGGGAGTGGGCTGGTGCCACACAATTGACTACCATCCTCTTGGAACAATGACAGCCACATAACTCCTCACCCCAGTACAATTAAAAATGCATGGGTTTGGCCTGCTTACCTAGCCCAGATGAGTTTAGTTGATCTGGGGTTTTCTCTTGCAGAATGATGCAATCATGGTAATTCTGAGCAGGCAGAAAGCTTGAATGGGTGAAGTGGTCCTGGTCTGTCAGGAACTTCACTCAGGCGAAGGTGATGCAGCAGCAGGCCAAGTGGAAATCAGGATGCAGGACTCAGTGGTGTCTTCCTTTTTTCTCCTTAATGAGTAAGTCTGTCCATCCTGGTGTGCGGTGCACGCGACTGCCAGTGGAAAAGAGGAAACCGATTCAGATCTGTCCAGCAGCACCAGTGCAATCCAGTTTTCTGCCCAATAGCCACCACTGTGTCTGACTAATAATCCCTTACTGAAGAAGAGCCAGAAGATGGAGACCAGTTTCAGTGGAATTGAGTGGCTGGCAGCTGGGGTTGTAGAAGTTAGAACAAACTTTAAAATCAACTCAGAAAGGCAATCAATAATATAGCGACTCTGACTTGAGCATATAGCCCAGTCCCCCCCCCCCAAGAAACAAAAAAAAAAAACATAACAGAAACATGAACAGTAGCTGTTGGCAGAGAATAAAGTGATGGTACATCAGATCTGCATTTATCGTACTAGCCAAGATAAGCAGGTATGACACCCAGCCCACCTTAGCATCCAGTGCACATTGCACAATTTCTAAATCTAAGGGGCGCTGCAGACAAGGTGGAGAAGAGAGAGCAGCCTGAAAAGCGGAATGTCAGCCACAAAACCTCGGAGGTGCAAAAATGAAATGCTCTTCGGGAAATAGTAACTGTCTGCTACAGCTAAAGCAAACTGGATTTCTTGCACGCAGGCCGGTTCGTTGGGATTTTTTTTATTTATGTTTGTTAGTTTCAAGTTAAAACACATAAACAATGTAATACATTCTTCTACAGGGAATTAGGAAAAACAAGCGATTCATACATATATATATATATATATATATATACACACACATATATATGACTTATTCCCATAAACTTGATATTCATAGCTTCACTGTTTGTAGTCTTATACTTAGGATTTTTTGGGGGGGATCAACAATTTTAGATGAACAACAGTTTGTAAGCAAAAATGACAGCCTCTACAATGGCTATGGTGGTACCTTGGATTTAGGGAGAATAAGGAAGGGATGTCTAACGAGGCATAAAGCTTGCTATAAACCATTACTTACTGTGAGAGAAACAATGAAAATGCATCCCTCCCCCAGGTCCCACATAACTCCTATCAACATCGCCGAGACTGCCCTTATATTCATAAAAAAAAAAAAACCAGTTCAAGTTAACTTCCTAAACGTACATGTCAGAGCTGGAGTAACCCTAACCCTTCCCATTTACTGACTGAATTGATGCATAATGCTTTCCCTGTTGCCTTTACAGTTGCTAAGTCAGTATTCATCGGTAGCCTCAGGGCCTTCAAATTAACTACACAGTTAGCAGGTATGGAG
Organism: Neoceratodus forsteri; assembly: GCA_016271365.2. Classification (NCBI taxonomy): domain Eukaryota; kingdom Metazoa; phylum Chordata; order Ceratodontiformes; family Ceratodontidae; genus Neoceratodus; species Neoceratodus forsteri. The sequence continues at coordinate 326,013,921 of CM057451.1, read as the reverse complement.
GAGCTTTCGGGCCCACCCTTGGCCTGACCCCCCATAAAGATAAATATCCGCCCCCCCCTTTAAGGTTCTTCAAACTGCCCAGTAAACTAATTAAAAATATTTAACATTTAGCCGGCCCGGTGGCGCTGAGGATTGAGGCGCTGGACGCCACACCTCAAGCCATGCCAGTGACCGGGTTTCAGGAACAATCTTGGGTCGTCGGGGTGCCAGCATTGGGGGGGGGGGGATGGAGTAGCCTGGCGGCAGCTCTCCTCTCCTGATGTTGTTGTGGCCCCCCCATAGTTTCGCTGCCACCGGGTGGAGGTCTGGTGGCAGCGCGAAACCCAGGGGAGTGACAAGTTGGAGGTGCCTCGGAATGTGGCGTGCGCGTGCCTGGGGATGAGGGCGGATGAAACTGGGCAAAAACTCCAGATAAAAACATAATAGAAAAAAAAAATTTAACATTTAAACATATGCATCCCCTCCCCAACCAACAGGGAGAGAGAATGAACCTGTTAAGGCAACAGAGTCTTATCTCACTGGGACCAAAAGCAAATCCAAACTTAAGTCACCAGGTATCCAGTTCTGGAGCTCTTCAGTCTTCCACTTTGGAATCTTCATCTTCATCCCAACGAGGTGTAACAACTCTGGCCTCAAATTCTTCTTCCGTTTTTGCGGTCCAGCGACCTGCATCCTTTAGATCCGACAATTGCCATATTTTTTCCCTATAGATGATTTGGGTCGTGCTGGCAACAGAAAAGAATGCACTATACCCAAGGCTCTCAGGCGATGACGGACTGGGTTGAATTGCTTTCTCCTCAATCTTGTCTAGTAAGATAGATTAGGGAACACTTTTACATCCGCATTGTTGATCTGGAGTGGGTACACTGCTCTGGCTGCTGAAAGAATAGTATCTCTCACATGGGAGTCGAAAGTACGCAGCAGCACTGTGCGCGGTTCGGTTGGCACGGAGGGTCTCACACGTGGTTCACCCGGTAGGCTTTAATGAACGACTGCCATGGAAAATCCTCTTGTAGCTGTATTGATTTTATTTTATATATTTATTTAAGTCTTTGGTGACCGGGTAAGTGCACTGATCCAGAGGACCATTTTCAGGCACGACCCGGGCCACACAGGCGGCAGTTACAGAGGTAGTGACAAGTTATACAATGAGTACAAGCCATGTGGATATACAGACATCATTGGTGAACAAAGTGGATTTACAGACATCATTGGTGAACAAAGAAAGTGACATAGGAAAGTAAAATAATGAGAGGCTGAAAAAACAATCAGTACATCATGATAAGCAACAATTATTATACAATTATTTACTAAGGATAAGTGGCCAGTGCAAATTAATGCATGACGTAAAACAAACTAACCAAAAATAAAAAAACATGCACGACAATAGCCAAGTGGGAGAGCCCAAGAAGCAGACAGTGAGGGATGTAAGACATGAGTCCAAAGAAATGAAAGAGAGCAGGGGAGGCCAAAGCACCCCAAGAGAGAAAAGTCAGAAAGGAAGGGGGGAAGGTTATCCAAGCTAGCAACGGCATGTGGCCTTATCAAGCAGCCAGGATTTCATATGTGTCTTGAAAATGGCATGGGAGTCCAGAGAGCGGATGGGCATGGGGATTCTGTTCCACAGAGTGGGAGCAGCTACAGATAACGCTGTACTACCCATAGCCGAGGAGACTTTCCGGATATACATGGGGGAGACTGAGGATGCACGCAGACACCTCGAGGGAGTTCTGTTCTTGAGGAGAGACATGTAAGGGGAGGCTTCAGCATGCCAGATGGCACTGTCCAGGAGGCAGCCAAGCCCGCAATCAAATCTGCAGTGTAGTGGGAGCCAGCCAAGTGTCTGGTCAAGGTGACAGTGGTGAGTTGAATATGGTGCCAGGAGAATGAAATGACACATAATGTTGTACGTGGAGCAGAGGCACAGACTCAAGGCTGAGGATATGTGTAAGTAAATAGGGGAGCAGTAGTCAATCATGGGTAGCAGGTTGCCTTGGGCAATGGCTAAACGGGCTTCCCTGGTCAGGAGTGACTTTATCCGATAAGCTGCACCAAGTTTTTGGTTAATACGGTGGATAACAGAGGAGATATGATCGGAAAAGAAGAGGGACAGGTCCAGGATAACTCCCAGATATTTGAAAGTTAGTACATTTTCAAGTACAGTGTCATCCGGTGAGACTACTGTGAGGGTGGACCCAGCCTTGGTGACCTTAGATAGGAAGTGTTTAGATCCAAATAGCATGGATTTAGTTTTTTTAGCATTAACAATTAGGCGATGTGAGTGGAACCAGGTGTGCGCCGCAGAGTAGTTTTTGGATAAAGCCCTGGATATATTCTCAAGAGCCTTGTCATTGGTGAAGAGGACAAGGTCATCTGCATAAAACAGGGCATCACAAGTGAGACAGTCAGAGGGGAGAGAATTTATAAACAGGGAGAATAACAGTGGGCCCAGGATGGAGCCCTGGGGTACACCGGTAGTGACTGGGAGGGTAGGGAAGGTGGAAGGTCCTACACATACCAACTGCGATCTATCTGAAAGGTAACTTTGGAACCACCACATTGTCTCAGTAGAACAGCCAAGGGTACGGAGGGAGGAGAGTAACAGGGTGTGGTCGACCAGGTCGAAAGCTTTTAGACAGGTCGACAAAGATGGCACCCTTTGCCCTTCCAAGGTCCATGTTCCTAAGAATATGATTGGTAAATAGGACAAGGGCAGATGTGGTAGAGTGATGTTTACAGAAGCCGTGTAGCTGTTTGGACAGTAGGTTGTGTGTGTGTGCCAGTATAGTCAGACAGTTGTCGATGGACAATCGTTTCCAGGAGTTTACTAAGGTGGGGGAGCAAGGATATAGGCCAATAGTTATCTGGGGACAGCGGGTCACCAGTCTTAAAAATCGGGACCACCCTGGCATGCTTCCAAGTGCTGGGCACTGAGGAGGTAGTCAATGCCAGGTTAAAGATGTCGGTGAGTGGTTTTAAGATGGCAGGTGATATAAGTTTAAGCATAGCAGGGAAAAGACCATCACTGCCCGGGCTGCCCCGGCTAGGCAGGCTCTTCAGCAGTTTGGCAGTGTCCCTGGGGATGATGGTCTGGAAGTAGAAAGACGGGAGGGGAGGAGTTTGAGGGGTATGCATTGGGGGATGATCAGAGAGACCAGTGGTCATCAGGGGTGGCAGCTTGCTAAGGAGGGCAGACAAGTCTGTGAACTTTTTATTGAAGGCCTCGGCCACAGTAACGGGGTCGGCCAGGCGTCCAAAGGGAGTGTCAAGGAGAATAATGGGGTTATGAGTGCGTGGGCTGAGTAATGAGCCAATCTCACCCCAGAAGTGATGGGGGTCACCAAGACTGTCCCTTTGTTTGCTCTGAAAGAAGGTACGCTTTTTGGCAAGGGCTGACTGTTTACAAAGTTTTCGTAGCTGCTGGTATACTTTCCATCGGGCAGAGGAGGGGGCTTCTTTGTAGGCTGACCATAGCTTATCCCTTTCCCTCATCATGGCCAGGAGATCTCTGGTAAACACAGCGCGTACAGCCATCCCTAATTCGGTGAGTAGTCAGGGGGAAATGTTGATTTTGGAGACAAAGGAGTGCAGTTGTGAAGAAACTCTCAGCCTCGGACACGTCAGAGAGGGTGTAGAAGGCTTACCAGTTTATCGCTCGAACATCATGAAGGAGGGAAGGGATGTCTTGGGTGATTGAAATTACGGAAGGAGAGTAGTTTGGGGGCGGGCGCTGGGTCTTAGAGGCCCAGACCAGGTAGGTGGAGGAGTGATCGCTAATGGCATCGGACAGAGTGCCCGATAGGAGTACCCTGTCCTCACTATTGGTGATTACCCAGTCAAAAAGTGTATGGTTTTGGGTACTAGGGTTGTGCCTGGTGGGGATGGTGATAATTTGGACTAAGTTATGGAGCCAGAGTTGGTTAGAATAATCAGGTTCCTGGGCACTAAGCCAGTCCAGGTTGAAATCCCCAAGGAAGATGGTGTCCCTGATGGGGGAAGAGGCTTCCCATCCCTTCAAGGTGGGCAGTGAGACCTGCTGGGCATCCTGGAGGGGGGTTATAGCAGCAACCCACATACACCTTTTTTGCTGCACCTATGGTCAGTTCCACTAGGAGCGACTCACTGGGTGAGCTAGGGTCGGAGTGGAGGATGGGGGTAGCAGAGAGGCTCATGGATGTAGAGAGCCACCCCACCACCCCTTTTCTTACCAGGCCAGTCATGCCTCAGCAGGGAGTATCCTGGGAGATGGTAGGCAGCATCAGAGAGATGGGGTTTTAGCCACGTTTTGGAGATGCCTAGCACACGTGGCTTGTATAGGGCAACCCAGGGTTCAGAGTCGATTAATTTGGAGGAGGGGCTGCAGAGGTTGATGTGTGCAAACTTCAGTCCAAAGGAGGAGTTCCATATAGGATTTGAGTGATCAATGGCTGTGATGTTTGGAGCCATTTCTTTAAAAGTCCAGCAAATGTGTTCCTTCTGCCCCTTCCGGTATCCCCACAAATTGTAAGTTTCCAGATCGATTCTCATTCTCCAGTGCTTCCAGCCTGCCCTGCATCTGTGTATTTTCTCAGGTCATAGCGTTTACTGCCCCTGGGTGGTTGTGGATCACTTGTCGGCTTCTCCCACTGTATTAGCCAGCTCTTTGATGGCCGCATCTTATGTTTCTGATCTGGTGAGGGTTCTTTCAATTTTTGCATCATTGCCCTAATTGATTCCATCATTGCTTGCCACGGGGGTTCCGTTGTTAGGCTGGAGGATTTCCCCGCTGCACTGGTGGTGGTGTTGCCCGCCTTGTTGGTCGTTCGCTCCGTTGATTTGGAGGAGCCCGCCTGCTGGTTTTTGGGTCTCCCCATTGAAAAAAGAAGATATCACTTGATTCCTTGTTAGCTCCGGAAACTGAATATGTAAAATTCAGGATAGTTGAATGATTTATTCAAAAGTTCTCTGCATTATTGTTAAGCCACGAGGTGGACCTAGTTAAAGAAAAATCCTGCCTCATAGATGGCTCTCTAGCACCCCACCCCACCTACCCTCCCTCCTTCCCCATTGGGATGGTTTTAAAAAAAAATCTTACCTCAATCAGGAGGCAGGTAGGCAGCCCCAGATGATTGCTCATAAAACGTTCTGTGTTCAAAGGTTCTTCTAAGTTCAGTGTATTCCCTCTGGCTCCACTGCTCCCTCAATGCCTATATGCTCTCCCGACTCCAGATGGGATGGCCGGCGTTTCACAGACTCAGCTGATGGTACTGCTGAGCTGAACGAAGCCAGGAATTGGTGGCAGACTTCACAGCACGGCCAGAGTCCTGTGCAGCACCTGGCCGACCCCACAGGCAAAGAAGAAGTGCTGGATGTGGCAGTAGACGAACAGCGAGACGATTGATCCCCCTGGCTAGTGGCTACTAGGTGGCAGCAGGAGCCTGGCAGCGTGGGAAGTGAGTCAGAGTGAGGACAGACAGCTTAGGGCTCACAGCAGGCACTCAGGCTTAGGGGCTATGCTATTATTAGCACCGCTAGCCTGGACTACAAATTGCAGCTTTTCTATTTCTGCCTGCTGGCTGTCTCCACTCCCTCTCTCCACTACTTCTAAGTTCTTTGGTAAGGTTCTTTCTCCTCTCCAGCACTGGCTTGAGTCTGGGGGCTTGCAGCGGCGGTGTGTGGGTTGTCGAGTCTCTTGGGGGCAGCGGCGGTGAGCAGCACTGTATCTCCTCTCCGGCGGGGTCTCACTCTCTCCTGTAGTTCCAGTCCCAACAAGATGTGTGGTACTAACTGTGCCCTGGGCCCCTGATCTTATGGGGCAAGAACAGACCTGAGTGAGGGCAAGCAGTTCTTTCCTCTGTCAGGCTCAGGCACTAAGCACTGCAGTTGCCGTTTGAACTGCTAGCTCACGCTGTGATGCTGGGGTCGGGGGTGTTCTCTCTCAAGATGATTGGAGGCTCAGGCGGAGCTGCTGTCATGGTGCGAAGCTTAAACAGACAAAGAAGACAAAGGAAAGACACCGACATGCTGTGCTTTACGTGCACCGTAGCGTCTTTCCGTGAGATTACAGCCCTGTGTGTGTTTGTGGTACAGGTGTTTTGGGAGCTGCAAAATCTGACATGTCATGGAAAATCCGTGACAGTTGAGAGGTCTGCTGGACAGGAAGGTTCCTGTACACCTTCCCTCCATTTTCCTGATTCTCAGGGTGCTTCTCAAACTCAGAAGCCAGCCAGCAACAATGATTCTGGTGCCCCCAGACTGGGCAAGGCAGCCTTGGTACACACTGCTTCTCTCCCTCTCAGTCAAACAGCCCATTCAACTGCCCTCGACCCACAGTCTCCTGACCCTGCCTCAGACGGGGGTACCATAACCCAATGTAGAGTTCCTTCGCCTCGAAGTTTGGCACTTTAGGAGCTAGAGTTCCCAGATTCTCAGTTTTCGGAACAAGTCCTGGGAATCCTTCGACTGGCCAAAAAGCCAAGTACCAGAAAGAACTGCACTTCCAAATGGAAGAGATTTTCTCTCTGGTGTAAAGACAGGCTCATTGACCCATTGCAAGCTAGCCTGTCTTCTATTCTAAACTATTTTTATTTATTTTTTTATTTAAACATTTGTAACCGGGAAAGGCACACTGAGCTGGGTTTCGTTTCCACGTGCTACCTGGGGGGAAGGGGTAGAGGCAATGTTACAAGCATTTTAACAGTCATTTTACATTAGAGATAGAACAAACAGTGCAGAAGAGAAGTAACTTGTACCGAAACATAGAATCACAAGAGGATAAGATATCCAGTCACAATTAATAGTACACTACATTACAGAAATGAATTTTGTGCATAGACACAGATGCATAACATGGCACGATATACAATACAATTAATAATACACAATATAGTAGTGATTATACATGCAGTTGAGATGTAGTCAACATGCTCTAGTAGGATAAACATGTGAGAATGAAAGCTTTAGTGTGTGGACTAGGTACCAGAGTGGCAGGAGCATGCGGGTGGTGGAAGTGCTCGAAGTTGCTGTTTGATAGAGCAGAACAAGGGGGTATTTCTTAGTGGGGGGGAGAGTTTATTCCACAGGAAGGGGAGCCTGTAGGAGAAGGCAGATTTTCCCGCAGTGGATGAGGGAAGGGGGAGAGAGAAGGTCCAGGTGTACCTGGATCTTAGGCTGTAAGGGGATTGATTTGCTGGGGACAGACTGTCAGAGAGGTAGGGAGGTGACAAGTTGAACCAGTATTTGGCTATGAGCATGATGGAGTGGATGTATCAGTGATAGGAGAGGGATGTTAGACCAAGGGAGGAGTAGAGGGAACAATGGTGTGTTCTGAGAGGGGAGTTGATGGCGAAAGGGGCAGAATGCATTTAGAGGGGTATCTAATCTGGATAAGGATGAGGCAGGGGCAGTGCTGTAGACCACATTGGCGTAGTCAAGAATGGGCATGGTCATCTTGTTTAAGATTTTGCATCTTACTGGTCAAGGGAGGGAGTCCCTGTTTCAGTAGAGCATGCCAAGCTTGAGGCGAAGTTTTGAGATGATGGCTTCTATGTGAGATGAGAAAGACAAATGGGGGTCCAGCAATATGTTTAGGTATTTGTATGTTGTAACTGAGTCGAGGGTGTCCCATCTAATGTGGTGATGGCGGGGGGGAGGAGGGACTCTGGCCAATTTTTGCGCAGTCCTGTACGTCATTGACACTGTTTTTGAGGTGTTATTTGTGAGTTGATTGGACTGGAACCAGGTCTGCATATTTCGGAAATCTCTCTGAAGGTTTGCTTGGACATCATTTAAGACAGGCCCCAAGGAAAAAAGAATGGTCTCATCCACATATATATAGATCCGGGAACTGGAGCACACAGAGGAGAAGTCATTTATAAAAATCGAGAAAAGGATGGGGCCGAGGATTGATCCTTGGGGTACACTGGATAGGATGGGGGAGGAGGAGGAGTTACCTACTTTAACAGATTGGAGCCTGTTGCTTAGGAGTTGAACCACTGGACTGTAGTGAGGGTTAAGCCTGCTGCCTCGAGTTTGAGAAGGAGGTGGCGGTGAGAGACTGAATCAAAGGCCTTGGCCAGGTCCACGAAGACTGCTGCTGTTAGGTGACCTTGGTCAGAGGCATAATGAATGTGTTCAGTGACTCGTAACGGGGAAGAGATTGTAGGGGGGTGTTTTCTAAAAACCAGTTGGTAGGGGGAGAGGAAATTAATTGACGTAAGGAACTCAGATAGTCTGGACAGGACAAGACTTTCCTGAATTTTGGCGAGGGCTGGTAGGAAGGAGATTGGCCTGTAATTTCTGGGGACCGAAGGGTCACCACCTTTGTGTAGGGGGATTACACTTTCCAATTTCCAGGCTTCTGGGACAGTTCTTGCCGTGGCTCCAGCCCTGAGCAGGCTCGTCTGCGGCTTCTGCCTTTAATCATGCTAGCCGCCACCCTCTCATCTTACCGCAAGCCCCCTCAAGCAGAATCGCTGCCCGGAAACAGCCACTGTTAACTTCTGCAGCTGCCCACCCCCAAAGCTGTCTGCTCAGCCCCAGCCCTGAGCGAGCTTGACTGCGACTTCTGTCCTTAATCAGGCTAGCTGCCACACTTTCATCTCACCACAAGCCCCCTCAAGCGGAATCGCTGCCCGGGAACGGCCGCTGTTAACTTCTGCAGATGCCTGCTCCCAAAGTGCTCTGCTCAGCTCCAGCCCTGAGCAGGCTCGACTGTGGTGTCTGCAGCTTCTGCCCTTCATCAGGCTAGCTGCCACCCTCTCATCTCACCGCAAGCCCCCTCAAGCGGAATCAATGCCGGAGAACTGCCGCTATTAACTTCTGCAGCCGCCCGCCCCCAAAGCTGTCTGCTCAGGTACGGACCTCAGAGCTCCCAGGGCTTGAAAGCCCTTAATGTCATTGGTGGACATTGTATACTGTAGTGGTACTCCTGTTGGCTGCTACTGTGCTCTGCGCCATTTAATTTCCTCTGGCTTAGGCGCCTGCTGCTTGTGGTGCTTTTTTAGAACTACTATTTGAATTTCTGTCTGTCCCAAAAATAATGTCCTACTAAATGTGTTAAGCAGCATTTACTTATGTATAGCTTTTAAGGAGCATCGAGCTTTGTTTAATTTTTTTAATGCAGCACTGTTATGTTTAGCTTTTAAGGAGCATTAAGTTTTATTTAATATTTTAATGCAGCATTAGTTACGTTTAATCTCTTAGAAGTGGAAGCAGCATTTAGTAATGTTTAATCTCAGGAGATAGTGGTGCCTCTGAAAGTTTTACTGACAGCCAATTAATTTGCCAGCCATTTAATTGTGTTATTGAATAATTCTTTATCTGATGTTATTTTCCTGATCTAACCTTTCTCCTACAATTTTATTTCCTGCTCTAAACTATCTGCTGTTAATCTTTACTGTGATTTTTCTATCCCTCTCCCACTTGCTCCCTCATCTGCCATTTCCTGGCCCGTTTGATTTTTTTTCAAACCTCCCTGGCGCCAAGGAACTGACCACCCCACCCTGAATTCTAGCTCCCATTAATAGGCCCCTGTTAGCACCTAGTTTCTCCCCTGCGATTTTCTTCACTCTCTGCTCTTTCTTTTATTTCACTACCTGCCCGCCCCTCGATTTAGCTCTGCTTTTGTCCTGCCAGTATTTTAACCCAAGCTTCTCCCCTTTTCTTTCAGCTCCATCCTTGAGTGAGCTCGACTGCGGCGTCTGCGGCTTCTGCCTTTAATCAGGCTAGCCGCCACCCTCTCATCTCACCGCAAGCCGCCTCAAACAGAATCAATGCCCGGGAATGGCCGCTATTAACTTCTGCAGCCACCCACCTCCAAAGCTCTCTGCTCAGGCACAGACTTCAAAGCTTCCAGGGCCTGAAAGCCCTTAATGTCATTGGTGGACATTGTATATTCTAGTGGTCCTGCTGGCTGCTACCATGCTCTGCTCCATTTAATTTCCTCTGGCTTTGGCGCCTGCTGCTTGTGGCGCTTTTTTAGAACTACTATTTTGTCCTGCCCTCCCACCCGGCCCTGACCTCTATTAAATGCTCCTGCCTCAGATGAAATCTTCACTCTAGCTCCCAGTTGGTGACGTACTCTGATAGCTCTCACTCCTTAAAGGGCCCCTCCCTTGCTCCCAGTTGGTGATCCACCCTAGTTATCTCTGACTACCTACTGTGGCTACTCCTTTGCTGGTAGTTTCCCTTCCCCTTAGTGTCTGCTGTTAGCTGCCACTCGCGCATCTCTGTGCCCTCTGTCTCACCCACCTAATAGCAGAACGCTGCTCTACTCTCACACGAGCGGGTGCTAGACTTTTCCTATCTTTTCCTTTCACTCCTGGCAAACGCTTATTCTAATAGTATGACCCCCGTTGTTGCCGTACTAGCAAGAGGTGTGTTAGTGCTCCTTCTTTTAATTTCTTCAGGCCATCCAAGCGAAAATCCTCCTTCAGCAAAACCAATTCAGGATGGCGCTGCCCTCTACGTTTATAACACCACTACATTATCTTACAGCAATAACTTTCATATCCCTCCCGGGGTTTTGTCATCATTTGGTACTTTAGGTTTGTTAGTTCAGCACCATTACTGGCTGCCCCTGCTAGCACTCTACCCTGGTATTTTCAGCATTCATGTAAAATGTACCATAGTCCGCAACCAGAGGAGGCTAATTAAAACCAACTGTAAGCAACAAAAAGATGACCTCTGTCAAATAGCACTGTTGCTACTACTGCTGTCAGGTAATATTCACCTGAACCCTGGCCCTCCACAAACTGTTTCCGTCCCCCAGAGAACTTCAGGACAACTAACTATTGCCTCAGTAAACATCTACTGCCTCCTACCTAAAATGGACATCCTGAATGCATGGACTCTGCAACACAAACCCGATATTCTGTCAATAGTCGAGACTTGGCTGTCCCTGAAAATAGCAGATGTCTCAGTTTCATTACCTGGCTATACTGAATACAGACAGGATTGTCTAACCAAGTGATGGAGTGGTTGTGTAATCTACCTCGAAGACTGTCTTCAGGGCCTAGTCCTGCCATTGCCCAACACTGGGGTCCACATGCAAGCACTTGCTTTAAAACTGCTCCTCGGGGCACACAATAAGACATTACTGTATTGTCAGTATATATCCCGCCTAGACAGACAAAACCAGGTTTCGACTCGCTTATGGAGTGCCTAGACACTCTGAATATCAACTCTGAAGTTATGTTGCTTGGAGACCTTAACGTCAACTGGCTCTCACCTGATGCAAGCCCTTTCAGGGACACAGTCTCAGCTGTACATCTCTCCCAGCTCGTAGACTCTCCTACTAGGATGAACTACAAGACCGGAACATCTACAATATTGGACTGTGCACTGTCTAATCACCCTGAACACATTTCTCACATGACTGTACTCCCAAATGTCTGTAGTGACCACTCACCTGTTCTGTTCCGCTGGTCAAATAATTTCTTCAAACCCCCAACGAGAACAGTTACTAACAGGGTCATCAAACGTGGGCACCTCGAATTACTGAAAGCTGACCTCCACCAACAGGACTGGTCTAATGTCTATTTATCCTGCTCTGCTGATTCAGCACTCAGCAAGCAAAAAACCAAGGCACCCCAAGACAATGGAGATGAAATTTAATCACATGAAAAATATATGAACAGAGCCGCCCTGTAGTACAGGAGCACAAAAACCGGCACTCGATCAGTTCATCCTTCAATTCAACACTGTGTGTGATGGGCACGCTTCGATTAAAAAGCAGAAAATCAAATGGCATCACAACCCATGGTTCTCTCTGGACTTACTGGAGTGTATGAAAACTAGGGACCACTTGTGGCATATAGCACGGGCCATGGGTAAACAGGCTAATAGAGCTACAAAAAAGCACGTAATGACTGTACTCGGGCCATACATGCAGCTAAAAATCAGTACTACAAAGATGCTCTCACATGCTCTTGGAGTGACAGCAAAAAATTCTGGTCAAACCTCAAAGAAGTTACTGATAAATACCATAAGTTGGTCCTCCATCATGCTTAACATTGATGGTGTACCCACAGTTGATCCCAGTACCATTGCAAATACTTTAAATCAAGCTTTCACTGATCTGAGTGTAGTACTCCCCCCTGACTTCTTCCTCCCCTCCGACTCTAGTCATAACTCAGGAATTGAGGGTCAGCCCCATTGCCACCCACCATTCCGTTTCAAAGCCATCACAACTTGCGAAGCCTGGAACTGCTTCCTAAAGGTTCTTGGGAAGTCTAGATTCAGTGGCGATTCCCTCGACCTCAAATTTGTGGTGCTTACCTTAGATGATATACTGGCCCCACTAACACATATTGTCAACGCTTCTCTGCAATATTCTGAATTCCCCCAAAAATGGAAATCTGCCCTTGTGACTCCTGTCTTTAAGAGTGGTGACCGCACCCTTCACGGAATCTATAGACCTATTTCTAGTCTCCCGCCGTTATCTAAAGCCCTTGAAAAATTAGTGACTGATCAATTAGTAGAATACCTAGAAAAATATCAAATTCAATGCCTACAACAGCATGGATTTCACAAAGGACACAGCACCACTGCTGCGCTGCTTGAGTTTATGGGTTATATTCATAACTCCTTGGATCAAGGTGCCCTTGTTGGCGCAGTTTTCATCGATTTGACCAAAGCGTTTGACAAGGTTAATCATGTCCTTCTGATCAAACAACTGGCATCCATTGGCCTTTCTTCTGGTACTGTTGCTTGGTTCAAAAGTTACCTTTCAAACCGCTGTGAGCAAGTCAGGATAGCCAACGTCCTTTCAGAAAACAGACCTGTTTGCTCTGGTGTCCCGCAAGGGTCCATATTGGGCCCACTCTTATTTAGCATATTCCTCAATCAGCTCCCTTCCTCCTGTCAGTGCCATATTCTGCTATACACGGACGATGCAGTCCTGTTCGCAAGTGATCCTGACCCAAAGTTACTGAAATGCAAGCTACAGAATAGTTTTGCGGATGTGGAAAAATGGTTCAGAGAGCAGAATCTTATCATGAACTACAAGAAAACAAAAACAATGTTGTTCACTAGCTCCCAAAACAGGCATCGAACACGCCCTCTTACCATTACAAATGATGTCAGTACTCCCTTGGAACAAGTTCAGCACCTTAAATATGTGGGGGTAACTGCTGACAGTACCATGTCTTTTGCACACCATATAGACAATACTGCCAAGGCCATCAATCTGGAAATCGGACTGCTCCATAGGCATAAACAAAGTCTGACCCCTGAGGCTCTTAAGCTTACTATCCTTAGTTCAGTGGTTTCGCTCATTGACCCTGGTCTGGTAATATACGGATCCGCTATGGATACAGCCGTCCTCCACATCAAAGTAGCTCTAAACAAAGCCTGCCGTCTTGCAGCTGGCACCCCGAGGCTTACACATGCGCGTGACTTGTATGCCCAGGCTAACTGGCTACAGCTTGTAGGCAGACTCCAATACCAAACCTGCCTTCTGGCCATGAAAGTAAGATTAGGCCAGGTACCACTTGGGGTACAGAAGCTTCTCACCCCTTATGAAAAAAGTCGCAGTAAAAGAAGATCTTACTTCGAGAGGGCTCTTGCAGTAGGTAATTACATATAGGACTGGCCTTGACGGCCTTGGGGCCTGGAAAAATTTCTAGCTAGCAGTCCCTGGCGAGGGACGCTTCGTCAGGTGACCGGCGTCAGAGGCGATGGTATAAAGGGGCGGTCCTGATGCCGCCTTCCAGTTCTTTCCGCCGTTAGCTCGTGCAGCTCTCACGGTAAGTTAAATCGCCGTCAGCCCTATCTTCCGTCGTTTTTACCGAAATAATTTGTTTTTGACTAATGTCAGGTACCATCGTTGGTGTATGTCGTCCCCTACACCCTCCGAGCACAAAAATAAGTGCAATTCGTGCGGCGCCCAGCTACAGCACAAGGACTGCCATTCCCTGTGCCTGTTCTGCCTAGGTCCTGATTCACGGTCGAGAAGTGCCAGCACTGCCTCAGCTTCAACGCGGCTACCCGGAAAAGGCAGCAGCAATCCCTGGAAGCCCATATTCTGAAGAAGAAAATGAGTTCAATGGAAAAGGAGCTCAAAAAACTGAGGCAGGCGTCCACTTCCCCCGAAGGCCATGGAAAGAAGAAGGATAAGGAGAGGCACCGGGACAAGGGCTCCTCTACTGCTTCTCCCTCGGGAGTCGCTGGGACACAGGTAACGTCCCCTCCAGGGGACCGCTCTTCGACGGCCGCCTCGGAGGTTTCTGAGGGAGCGTCGGCCTGCCCGTCTGGCTCACGCTCGGGCCTTGCGGGCGCCTCTGCCCCTGGTTCGGCCGCAGATTTGCGGCCTACCAATCCGGGTGACTCCGGTAAGTCGGGCGTCGGCTCCTCTGACGTCTGCCTGGAGAGGGCCAGTAAGATGCCCGACCCTTCGGGGCGGCGCGCGGCCTCCACTCCACCAGACCAGGCCGATCCCTCTATTCGACCTGCCTCCGGTGATGGCTCCCATAAGCCGGATGCCGGCTCCTCCAGCGCCCACTGGGAGCTCGCCCTCAAGCCACACATCAACTCATCCGACATCCGGCTGGTGAAGGAACCGACGATGGACCCTCCCAAGTCCGTCGTAGCCGGTTCCCTGCAGCCTTCACTGCCGTCTGGGGACCCAGAGTCTTCCCAGCCCGACCCCGGGGATTTCTCCCCTCCATCCCCGGGCAACGCTGGGGACCTTCGTCCTCCATCGGATCTGACGTTGGCTCCCCGGACGCCGGCTCCTCCGACGTCGGTACCTCCGATGCCTGGGCCTCTGACACCGGCCCCGAGGCCGGTTCTACCGAATCCAGGAGACATCCCGCTCCCGTCGGGCCCTCCGGGCCCTCCAATGTGGACCCGCCCGTGAGGCCACCGGCCGGGCCGTCTGCTCCGGCAGCCCCCCCCCAGCTCCCGGGTACCCTCCGTCTAATCCGATGCCAACGTACCCGGGACCGCAGTATCCGGCGCCACAGTACCCGACGCCTGGTTTCCCGACGCCGCAGTACCCGCCGCCACAATATCCGCAGCCGGGTTTTGGATACGCTCCATACAGTTATAACCCGTATCCTTATCCCCGCCTCTTCCTCCTCCACCGCCCTCGAGGCCGCCGGTGGACCTGCAGGAGACTCTGGCCTCCTGGTGGGCTGAGGCCAAGGCTCAGCTCAACAAAGAGGTCGAGAGCCGCCTTCCAACGACAGTGCCGTCCCAGATTCCCGTACGTCCAAGGCGGCACACTCCCTCACCTCCTCCGGATTCCAGGGTTCTTCCGTCTGGATCCAGAGAAGGGCAGGACACGCTTCCCCGGGGACTTCCCAAGGGGTCCGTTCCTCCCCCGGGTCGGGAAAGGTTGTCTTTTTCCTCTTCATCCTCCTCTTCACCCTCGGACTCTTTGGATTCTTCCGACGGTTGCTCCGAGAGAGACGACGAGCCACGCTCTCCGTTGAAGCCCAGGCCACGGACTCCTCCAAAGTCTCCTCCGGAGGATCCTTCTTTTATGGAGTTGCTTAGAAAAATCCAGGAGGTTCATCAGTGGCACTCCCTGGAACCAGATCCTCAGTGTCTGAAACTCGCTGAACATCTGGATCTGCCCGTAACAGCTCCTACCTTGGTGCCGCCCTGGATAGAGCCTCATGCCGACCTTGTTACCACAATATGGAAACAGCCGTCGGCTTTAGCCCCACTTCCTAGGAAGTCGAACAGGCTATATCAGGCTCCAGAGGGTGTTGATTTCCTGGATTCTCACCCTCGTGCTGACTCAGTCGTGATTAGCGCCACTCACGGCCGGTCGGCAAATCCTAAACACCTTAGCTCGTCACCACCTGATAAGGAATCATGCCTTCTGGACCAGTATGGGAGAAAGATTTATGCTTCCTCCACACTGGGGATCAGGGCTCTGAACTATGTTGGCCATATGGGGGACTACCAGAAGGCCATTCTGACTCAGCTGGAAGCCAAATTGGACTCCCTGCCTGACTCCCAAATCAAGCAGGAGTTGGCTGTTCTTGTCCGTGCTGCTTGTTTGGCCAGTTGACACATGCTTCGTGCAACATACGATGCAGTGGACACTGCTGGGCGGAGCTCAGCTTTCGCTGTAGGCCTACGGCGTCATGCTTGGCTCCATGTGTCAGGGTTGGTCCCAGAGGTGCAATCTGCTATCCAGGAAGCACCCTTCCGGGGGTCGGTGCTTTTCGGGGGTGATGTCAAGGACATCATCACCGATTACTGAAGAAGGGGACGGCACTGAAGTCAGTTGATTCCATGCACCATCCCCATCAGCAGCAGCGCTGATCCCCTTCATAAGCGGAATCACATGGCGAGAAACCCCAGAGCAAGGCCACACGCCTGGACCCCCACAGCTGCGAAACCCCCGCAACCAAAGCTGCGGGTGCTTCAGCTCTGACGCTGCCCCACCACCTGACTCCTTCCCTCCCCTGCCTCGGACTCCCTGGAGGAACGGTGGGAGGAGTTTCCCTCCACCTTCCGGGATGGCAGAGGATAACCACAGATTCCTGGGTGCTCCAGCTCATAGCAGAAGGACACTCGATAGAGTTTCTTCAGAAACCACCTTGCCACCCCCCTCTGAAGTCATCGTATTCATGGGAACATCTTCTCTTGGTCCAGGAGGAAATTTCGGCTCTCCTGCTGAAACAAGCAATAGAACCCGTCCCCCTTCATCTGCAAGGGACAGGTGACTATTCCCACTTCTTCCTGGTCCCAAAGAAGACAGGAGATCTCAGACCAATTTTGGATCTCAGTTCCCTGAATCTTTTCGTAGCATACAAAAGGTTCAGGATGCTCTCTTTGCAGAGCCTTCTGCCCCTCCTCCGGCTGGGTCAATGGCTGTGTGCTCTGGATATGCAGGATGCTTATCTGCACATTCCCATTCGCCCATCTCATCGCAAATACCTTTGTTTTGCGCTCCAGGGGGACCATTACCAGTTCAAGGTGCTCCCGTTTGGTCTATCCTCGGCCCCCTGAGTGCTTACCAAATGTCTGGCAGTGGTGGCGGCCCACCTGCGTACCAGGGGAGTGCAGGTTTTCCCGTACCTGGACGATTGGCTCCTGGCGGCCTCATCCAGGGAGGAACTCCTGCGATCTTACTTCGAGACACAGCTCTTGCAGCAGGTTACACCATTAGGACTGAAGCCGTCAGGCGCCAGGACCCCACGGAAAAATTCTAGCTAGCTAACTACAGCGGGGACCGCCCCCGACGTCGGTCCCGCCTCCGACGTCAGGCGTGGTACAAAAGGGGGCGGTCCCGCCAGATTCCCCAGTTCTTTTCCCGCCGTCGACTTAGCTACTTGATCGCCGGTTAGTTATCAGTCTGGCGGCGTGAATAGTCCCTTTCTCACAAAACTTTGAAATTCTCTTCAAGCAAGATCTTGATGTCATCACCAACTTCTGGCCATCCATGAAGTGTGCTTGTGGAAAGCAGATCCGTTCAAGGACCCCACACAGCCTGCGTCGGTGCCTTGGCCCGAACCACGATACCGGGCCTGTCCTTCTTGCCAAGGTTTTACAGCCGTACCCGGATCCGGCGTCAGAAGGCTTTGCAGGCTTTTCTTCTGGAGGAACAACTGAAGACCATGTCCTCAAGGGAAAGTTCCAAGATCACAAAGCGCGGAGAAGTGAAGGAGAAGGCCCTTCCAGGTCCCCATCCAGGGGTTGGTCCCAGCTCCGGTTCAAAATCTCCCCGGCTGCGGTAGGAAAGCCTTCCTCTCAGGAAAATCCGCAAGCCTTCCTCCCCTTCCAGGGCCTTGGTGAAGTCGGGAGGCGACACCATCACCACCGCCAAAGTCGGGTTCCCGCTCCTCGGTACCCGGCGTCAGGTCTTAGTCGAGTGCCTCCACATAAGGCGCTGGAGCTCACGCCCTTAAAAGGCCTGTAGCCCAGGCAGCGGCTCGACAGCCGTCAGCCGTCGCCCCTGCTTCCCTGGAGCCGCCGTCGGCCAGCGACCGTCGCCGGCCATTGCATCAGCGGGCGCGGTAGAGGACCGGCGTCCGCCCCTCCTGAAGAAAGCCCTGTTGCCTTGACCGGCGTCAGTCAGAGCCTCTATGGGAGGAGGACCTAAGAGCAGCCCGAGGACCAGATGGGCGACCGGTCCATCGATACTCCCAGGGAACCCTCGCCATTACCAGAGCCCCTGCGAGCCGGCGCGGGACCGGCGGCCGCCCACGGCACCGGGCGTCGCGGGCCTCTCTCTGCGGAGGTGAAAGATCTTTTCACCTCCTGGTGGATACCATTAGAAAGGACATGGTTCCCCCTCCTCCTCCTCGGTTCCTGCCCCCTACCGCCATCGGGGTCGGCAGGCCGTGTTCCTTCTCCCGGGAGCCTAGGAACCCCCCAGGGGACCTGATAAGCGGAGACCTCCGTGAAATCCTCTTCTGGATCACCCAGCCCCAAGAGATCCAGGAGGCGCGGCAATCGCCTTCAGCGGAGGACACGGGATCAGACTACTCCACCTCTAGATCCCCATCTCACTCTCCATCCCTTCTCCGGACCCACGTGAGATGCCCAGATCTCCTCGGATGATCCCTCGTTCCTTGATATTATAGAGACATATACAAGAACATGGGATGGGATGCTGAGACTTAGACCCCGAAAGTGCGCCTCGCCAAATATCTTGACAAAGGACCCCAAGCCTGTGGTGGTACCACCCTTGGTTGACACTTTCGTGGACGTCACCAAGGCCGCGTGGAAGCGTCCACACTCGCTCCCGGCGAGACGAGAAAGCTGATCGCTTGTACAAGGCTCCTAAGGACGACCAGTACTTGATGCAGCATCCTCAGGCCGATTCTCTGGTCATCACAGCCTCACATGACCGGTCACAGAGGCCACAACATTTGAGCACCCTGCCACCGGACCCAGAGTCCAAACAACTGGACGCATTGGGTGACGCGCGTGTGCTTCCGCTCCTGCGCCATCAGATCCTGAACTACTTAACCCACATGGTTCAGTTCCAGAATGCTTTGGGAACAAGGTCTGGAAGCGGCTGAAAAATGCCGAGAAGGTGAGCAGAAGGAGGAGATGCTTCAGCTCCTCCGTACGGAGTTCAAGCGATGGGGACCCAAGTGCTAAGAGCCGCGTATGACTCCAGCGGACTCATCGGCCGAGCAGCAGCTTCGCGTATGCCTCCGGAGACACTCTTGGTTGCAGTCTCGGTTTTACCCAGACGTCCAAAGAACATCTTGGGCGCTCCTTTTGAGGAGATGTATTGTTTGGTAATCCTACAGAAAGATCCTTACCAAACTCAAGAGGCCGGAGAGGCGGTAAGGTCAGTTCAGGCCATGTGCCGACCTAAGCTTAGTTCCTTCGTAGGAACCAAAGCCGTTTTCGTCTTGGCGGACATCAGAGGCAACAGCCCGGCTCGCTGCACCTCAGAGAGCTCTGGCACCGTGAGAGCCCAGAAACACCCGCCAGCCGAGGCCAGCGTTCTCCTAGGCAGGCCCAGCCAGCGGGTCCATCTGCCGCCACAGCCTGACTCCTTTCGGCCCCGCCCTCAGGATCTCGAGGAATTTATGGTCGAGTCGCATTCACGAACTTCCTGCCGGGATGGCAGGCCATAACCACCGACAGGTGGGTTCTTCAGTTGGTCAGTCTAGGCCACTTTATAGAATTCGCAGGAAAGCCACCCTCGAGGCCTCCTTTGCTCTCCCAGTATCAGGGTCAGCACAAAGCTTTGATCTGGCAAGAAGTACTCGCTACTACGCAAGGGAGGCGATAGAAATGCGTCCCAGAGAACCAGAGAGGGACTAGGATACTATTCCCACTTCTTCCTGGTTCCCAAGAAAACAGGACCTCCGTCAATCCTGGACCTCAGCGACCTCAATGTGTCGGTCACTTACAAGAGATTCCATGGTGACCCTTCCGGGTCTTATTCCCATGCTCAAACAGGGCCTTTTTAGCGTCCCTAGACAGCGGATGCCTACCTGCACATCCCTATGGCTCAGGCGCACATGAGGTTCCTGCGCTTCGAGTTTCTCGGCCACCACCTTCAGTTCCGAGCCCTTCCTTTCGGACTGTCTTCCGCACCAAGGGTCTTTACCAAGTGCATGGCAGTTGTGGCAGCGTCTCTGAGGAGACAGGGCCATTACGTGTTCCCGTACCTGGACGACTGGCTTCTCATGGCCGCCTCCAGAGAGGCGTTGCTTCTTGCAATCCAGAGCACCCAGGATCTGTTCCGATCCCTGGGCATTCTCATAAATTACGAGAAGTCTCTCCTAGTACCGTCCAGAAACGCTGCAGTTCATAGGCGCTGATTCTGGACACTGTTCGAGGAAGAGCTTTCTTCCGGCCGACAGAAGCGGGCGCATCCGATCCCTCATAAGGGACCTATCATTAAGCAAGGTTGTACCTGCCAGGTGGGTCCTTTGCTTGCTCGGACACATGGCTACGGCCATTCCTACTGTCCCTTCGCAAGACTCCACATGCGAATTACTCAGTGGATGCTCAAAGTGCAATGGGACCAAAGGCAAGACCACATGCATCCAGTCAGACTCACGAATTCAGCGATTCAAGACTGGCAGTGGTGGCTAGCCCCAGGGTCGCTCTCCTCAGGCGTCCCGTTCATTGCGCCGTCCCCGGAGGTTACCCTCACCACGGACGTTTCCGGTCTTGGGTAGAGGGGCACACCTGGGCGGGGTAAAGTCCCAGAATGCGTGGACCAGATGGAAGCTCACCTTCACATCAGCGTGCTGAAATGAGAAGCGGTCCTCTATGCCCTGCAGGCCTTTCAGTCAGTTATCCCACCGTGTACTCTTCTACTTCAGACCAACAACAGGCGGTGATGATATACCTCAACAAACAAGGCGCACTCTTACCCCTTTGCAGGAGGCCATGGAGTGTGGGATTGGAGTAATCAGACACAGGAGCAAATCAGATCACTGTACGTTCCGGAGGTGGACAACACGATTGCAGGCGGCCTGAGTGGTTTCTCAGGCCAGAGTCCACGAATAGGAACTTTTCAAGAGGTAGCAGAGGATCTGTTTCTTGATGGGGAACTCCAGATCTGGACTTGTTCGCCTCCCATCAACATAAAACTCCCAATTTTTGCTCGCTAGATCCAGGGCCTGGTGTTTTTCTGGCGGGGCAGCGTTATCCCTCTCCTGAAGCGAACAGATTCCTCGCTTTCCCTCCTTTCCCGTTGATCCAGAGGTTCTTCTCAAACTATGCGAGAACACGCACTTATGATCCTGGTGGCCCCATTTTGGCCCAGACAGATTTGGTTCCCCTTGTTGATTCAACTACTCTGGGAACCCCGCTCCGTTCCCGCCTCAGCTCCCTTACTGTCTCAGGAAGGGTTCACTTGTCCACCGGACCTCGTTCCTTGAACCTGCATGCTTGGCTCCTAGAGACATAGCCGTCTTCTCGTCACAGGGTGTCATAAAGAGGTTGCAAGTCCTTTCTGCAGCCAGAAAGCCGACAACGCATGCGGCGTCGCCCATGAAATGGCGCCCGTTTTTTTAATGTGGTCGCGAGCACGCGACCTTTCCCAACTAGGTTGTCCTGTAGGAGTAATATTAGAATACTTGCTCTCCCTCTTTCATTCGGGTCTAGCCTACTCCTCTATTAAGTGCACTCTGTGCCATTTGACACACCACCTCCCGGTGGGAAATCGTACAGTGGCTCAGGTGGGCGCCTCTCAGAGAATTTCTTGGGGAGTGTTACCATAGGCCTCCTATTGAGACCCTGTGCCTCCATGGGATTTGCTCCTTGTCCTGGAACAGCTCACGCTTCCCCCTTTGAACCTGGCGGATTGCGACTCGTTTTCTGTCGTGGAAAGCGTTGTTTTAGTGCTGTTACCGGCAAGAAGAATTTCTGAACTTCACTCTCATGTGCAAAGAGCCTTATTTAGTTTTCCACGGGACAGAGTATCCACGAGGCAGACCCTAAATTTTTGCCTAGGTGGTTTCTTCCTCCTCTGAACCAGGATATCGACCTTCGGTCTACTTCCGAGCTACTCAAATAGAGGAGGCTCTGCTCCATAGCCTGGATGTTCACCGCAGCCTGAGGTTTACCTCAACAGAACTCAGTCCTTTCGTAGTTCTGAGCAACTTTTCATTTCCTTCTCTGAGAGAATGATGGGCCAACCCGTATCCAAACAGTCCCTTTCTGCTGGCTTGTCCAGTGTATTTCTCACTATTATGGTATCAAACAAAAGCCCCTCGGTACAGTCCGAGTCATTCCACTAGAGGTGTGGCTACTTCCTTTGCAGCGCTCAAAATGTTTCCACTTCTGCTATATCGCTGCAGACACTTGGAGTTCTGTGCATACCTTTATCAGGCATTATAGCCTGGACATCGCCTCTCGAATGAAGGGCTGGTTCGGCTTGGCGTGCTTCAGGTCTCCTGTCCTAGGTTCAGGACCTGGTATTTATCCTTTATTTTCCTCCACCGGATTTTCTGACAGCGTTACTGCTTGGGAATCAGTCCTAATGGTGTAACCTGCTGCAAGAGCTGTGTCTCGGTAAGATAGTACAGTTACGTGAGAACACACGTAACAGTAGATCTTCGAGAACAGCTCTTGCAACAAATACTCCTCCCACCTTCCCCCCCTTGGAGGCATGGCTCAGTCTTTCTGAGCAGGAATTGTTATTTTCTGTCTTCTGACGGGAGATCCTCGGTCTCCATTTGATGTCAGCCTCGGCAAGAAGTCTCCGGCGGAGAACTGGGAATCTGGCGGGACCGCCCCTTTGCCGCCTGGCGGCCGGTGGGACCGGCGATGGGCGGTCCCGCTGTGGTTAGCTAGCTGGGAATTTTCCGTGGGGTCCTGGCGCCTGGCGGCTTCCAGTCTAATGGTGTAACCTGCTGCAAGAGCTGTTCTCGAAGATCTACTGTTACGGTAAGTTCTTACGTAACTGTACTTTGCCTCTCCTTACCCAGCAGGTTTTTGCCTGCCTGGGTATTGCCATCAACCATTCCAAGTCTCATCTGGTCCCATCCCAGAGACTACAGTTTATTGAGGCGATTCTCGATTCGACCACAGGCAAGGCCTTCCTGCCTCCGGACAGGGCGTCCACCCTCCAGACCCAAATAAGTCTGCTGTCCGACCGCAGGGCAGTCTCTACGAGGTCGGTTCTTCGCCTTCTTGGGCTCATGGCAGCTGCTATCCCGACGGTTCCTCACGCTCGACTACACATGGGAATTTCTTAGTGGACTCTACGCTCCCAATGGGATCAGCTAGTGGAAGACCTAGATCACCCAGTTCTGGTCCCCTCGCCGATGCTTCAAGACTTGCAGTGGTGGATGGTTCCAGAGAACCTGTTTCGAGGAGTTCCTTTCTTTCGTCCTCCCCCCTCCCAGACTCTAACCACAGACGCCTTGGACGAAGGTTGGGGAGCCCATCTAGGCCCTCGTCGGACCCAGGGCTCCTGGTCCAAGCTAGAAGAAGCTCTCCACATCAATGTGCTCGAGCTTCGGGCAGTGTTGTACGCTGTCCAAGCCCTTCACCAATACATCCTTCCCAGCCACCTAGCCGTCCAGACAGACAACATGTGTGTGGTGTGGTACATCAACAAACAGGGAGGGACTCGTCCTACCCTCTTTGCAGGGAGGCAATGAGGGTTTGGGATTGGGCAACACAACATGACCTTCACCTCACGGCAGTTCACGTTCCGGGAGTCAGCAACACCCTGGCAGACAAGCTAAGTCACTCTTCTGCTCTGACTCACGAGTGGGAACTGGACCAAGGGGTCCTAGACAATATCTTCCGACTTTGGGGAACACCACAGGTCAACCTGTTCGCATCCCCTCTAAACGCAAAACTTCCATCTTCTGCTTGCTGGTTCCAAAGCAAGGCGCTTTTGAGCGCTCTGTCTCTAGACTGGAAGAGACAGATTAGTCTATGCCTTTCCCCAATTCCACTTATCCCTAAATCTTGCAGAAACTAGCTTCAGAAGGAGCACGAATGATTCTGATTGCTCCTTTCTGGCCAAGTGCAATTTGGTTCTCTCTTTACAACAATACTCAGAGGATCCTCCTCTTCCTCTTCCTCTCTCTTGAGGTTTACTGACCCAGAATCAGGGGCCCCTGGTCCATCCAGGCCTCAAATCCCTTCAACTGCATGCATGGCTCCTGCAGACTTAGCCCAATCCCGTTTTGGAGTGTCTCCCAAAGTGGCAGAGATTTTGATGGGAGGCCAGAAAACCCTCCACCAGATCCACTTATGCCATGAATTGGAAAAGATTCACTATCTGGGCTGCTTCCAAGAACGTGGAACCTTTCTCCTGTTCAGCGGGGCTTCTGCTGGAGTATCTACGTCATCTGTTTGACCTCGGTCTCAGTCATTCTTCTCTGAAGGTGCACATGGCGGCCATCTCGGCCTACCATGTTCCCATCGCAGACAAAGCTTTCGCTCAACTGGAGGTCTCTAAGACCTTTCTCAGAGGGGTCCTCCATTTGAGGCCCCCCATCCAT
Source organism: Neoceratodus forsteri (assembly GCA_016271365.2). NCBI lineage: Eukaryota > Metazoa > Chordata > Ceratodontiformes > Ceratodontidae > Neoceratodus > Neoceratodus forsteri. The sequence goes on along the minus strand of CM057451.1, from coordinate 325,989,535 downwards.
ACTCCTGCTTCCCCTTGGGACTTGAACTTTGTCCTCGAGAAACTTACTCTTCCCTCCCTTCGAACCTGCAGCTTCTGCGGATTTGAAGTTCCTTTCGTGGAAGACTCTCTTCCTGGTGGCCATTACTTCTGCTCAGAGAATTTCCAAGCTCCAGGCCTTGATGTGCAAAATCCCATACTTGATTTTTCACAAGGAACGGGTTGCTCTTCATACAAATCCTAAGTTTCTTCCTAAAGTAGTAGCAGAGTCTACTCTAAATCAGTCCATAGAGTTACCTGCCTTTTCCACGCAGTACTCTAATCAAGGGGAGTATTTACTCAATACTATGGATGTTCACCGTATTCTGAGATACTACACCAACAGGACGATTGATCTCAGAAAGACTGATCAATTGTTCGTGTCTTTTGCTCATAAAAGGGAAGGTAGTGCTGTTTCCAAGCAATGCCTTTCTAAATGGTTGGCTCATTGCGTCACTTTCTGTTATGGCAAATACAACAAGACCCTCCCGGGTCAAGTAAGAGGCCACTCCACCAGAGGAGTAGCTGCCTCAGCGGCTTGTTTCAAGAATGTGTCTGCGGCAGACATCTGTGCTGCCGCCACCTGGACTTCCGTCCATACATTTACTAAACACTACAGTTTGGATGTTGCCTCTCGCCTTATAGCAGGCTTCGGGCTGGCTGTTCTGCAAGGCCTCTTGTCTTGAGGCTTACACAGCTAGAACTGCTTTTTGGAGAAGTTTCCTCCTCCCGGTGCCTCTCTTTGTTCCAGACTGCTTGGGATTCAGTCCTGTATGTAATTACCTACTGCAAGAGCCCTCTCGAAGTAAGATAGTACAGTTACGTAAGAACTTACCGTAACAGTAGATCTACGAGAGAGGCTCTTGCAATAGATAATACCTTCCCGCCCTCCATCCCCCTAGGCTTTTTCAGAGCCTTTTCCATGAGGGAAACATCCACTCCTCTCTCGTCCGGCCTTTCTGGCCCGTGGCGGGAAAGAACTGGAAGGCGGGCATCAGGGACCGCCCCTTTATACCGACGTCTCCTGACACCGGTCACCTGATGTGGGGTGGTCCCTTGCTAGGGACTGCTAGCTAGAAATTTTTCTGTGGGGTCCTGCCGCCTGCCGGCGTCAGTCCTATATGTAATTACCTACTGCAAGAGCCTCTCTCGAAGATCTGCTGTTACGGTAAGTTCTTATGTAACTGTACTTTCCGATAGCATGATTTTCAAAACTCCCCGCTGTCATACCTCTCTAGGGCAGAGGGCTTTCGACCACCGAGCACTATATTGGCTTAATACTTTTCCTCCTGACATTTCCACTGCAGCCATGTTAGGCCCTTTTAAACATAAGCTTAGGAATCATCTAGTTTCTAATTCCAGCTGTGACTGTTTCCATTAACCCCTTGTTTTTCATTTGCTGGGCCCAACCATCTCTCCCTCAAGTGCAACTGTTTGGCATTCTACTTCATTGACTTGCCAGTGGTTTGTGCCAAATTCCCACTGGCTACCTTCATTCTCTTACCTCTCCCCCCCCTACTCCTCCCCCTCCTGGCAACTATCTTTGACCTGCTCATTTCACTATTTAGATTTAGCCCCTCCCCTATTTCCTATCATTGACGAGGCCTCCTGGGCTGATGACCCCCCTCCCCCCGGGCCAGTACCTATTTACCCCTTGTTGTTTAATTGTGCTATCTTGCCCTGCTAATCTTCCTTGTCTTCCTACATACTCTCTGAGTATTCTGGCACACATTGTACAATGCCAAAACAAAGTCATTTTTCGTCTGTTATACTGTTCGTACCTCTCTAGGGCAGCCCCCCCCTTCCTCTTCTTCCATTCACTGACGTGGCCTTTTGGGCTGATGTCTCCCCACACACACACACACACACACCTGTCCAGAACCCATTTACCTCTTGTTGTTTAGTTTTACTATCTTGCCCTGCTAATCTCCCTTGTCTTCATACATACTGTCTGAGTATTCTAGCACACACTGTACCATTGAAGTTATTTTTTGTCTATGTTATACTATTTGCATGTACAGCTATCAAAAATTGTTTGGCAATACTGTTTGTTTACCTCTGACGTGGAACCTATGTAATGAGCTAGCTCTCAAAGGTGTTAATCCGAGATCACAATAAAATAAAATAAAAAAATAAATAAATTCCAGATGAGAAGGACAGATTTAGGCGGTGGGTAAGAGGTGACGCTATTTCCGGGGTAGATAAGAGTAGCAGTTTAGAGTGGATCCCATCAGGACTGGACTTGGTGATGTTTGGGGAGTGGAGGGCATCAGGACTTCCTGAGGGGAGATGGTGCGAGCAGGAAGGTATTTCCACACGAGTTGAGAGGGGTACTTGTTGGGGAGGCGGGATGGTCAGGAGGCCACAGGAGGCGAATAATTTGTTTAGTGAGTCAGCAGTGCTGGTAGTGTCAGGGATCATTTGGCCAACTTTCTTCAGGGAAGGTGTACTGGATTTGGGGGATCCAGCAAGGAGTGTACCACCTTCCAGAAGGAGGATGGATGAGCATTTTGCAGGTGCGATCTGAAGTAATCTGCCTTTGCTCATCTTATGGCCTTGGTGCAGGCATTCCTGAAGGTATTGTAGACTTGCCTGGCTTGAGGGGTCTGAAGGGATTTGAAATGAGACCAAGCCTTGTCACGGGCTTTGCATTGGGCAATAAGTGTGGCAGAGACCAATGGGTGGTGGCACTTCTTTACCCTGGATTTGATTTAGGGGGCATGGGTGTCCCACACCTTGGAGAAGATGTGTAGGAATCGGGAGAGTGCCGTGTCAGTGTCTACAGCCAAATTAACCTGTTGCCAGTCAGCGTTTCTTAGGTCGAGCAGGAGGGTGGAACTGTCTAGTGAATTTAATGGGCGTATATTTATGTACTTTGGGAGCAGATTTAGGAAGCTGGGTTTTCCTTATGCAATAAGTGATGCAGTGGTCACTAGAGGCATTGGCAGGTACGTTGGTAGAGACTGTTCTGTGCTGATGGGAGGAGGGGACCCAGTCAGTAAGTGAGTGGTTTGAGGAATGAGGGTTGTTAACGGGTGGGCTCTGTGATTAGCTGTGTGAGGTTGAGACTCGATTTTGGAGGTATAGGTTTTGGAGGAGGGGGACAGCCAGTCAAGGTTGTAGTCTCCGATCAGTATTAACTCACCTTTTGTTGCGATTAGGGGTAGGGCACGAGACATGAAATAAGTGAGTCATGGGCTAGGTGAGGGGAAGCATAGATCACCCCTAGGAAAATCGGAAGGGTAGATGGGAGGGTGATTTATATAAGGAGGAGTTCATGGGAGCTGTGGCAGGTTTCTTTATTGGAGACTGAGCAGGAGAGGGGTTGCTTTGCATAGATAGCAACCCCTCTATCTCTCTTATCACGGTCCTGTCGGAACAGTGTGTATGCTGGGATCCTTAGTGAGGAATCCGGGGTCTTAGCAGACAGCTAGGTTTCAGTTAGGTAGAGAATGTCTGGGAAATGTTGAGTCAGCCAACAGTTAACTAGATCAAACTTGGGTAGGAGACTCCTGATATTCATGTGTATGATGCATAATCCTTTATGGGAGTTTAGCTGTTGGGTTGTGATGCATTTGCAAGCATCAGGCCTTAGAGTCTTATCCCTGAAGGTTAATCTGGCAGCCATTTTGGCTTACCTCTCTGCTGGTAAGGAGAAATCTGTAATTTCTCATTCCATTTTCAAGAAATTATTTGAAGGCCTGCTTGGACCTTCAACCCCAACTTAGGGAACCTGCCCCCCCCCCCGAACTTAAACCTGTGTTTAGCCAAGCTGATGGAGTTTCCATTTGAGCCAATGGCCACTGCAGACTTTGGCAGTCACTTCAGCGAGAAGGATTTCAGAGCTGCAAGCTCTCTGCACTGAACCTAACTACATTGTTTCCCACAGGGATAAGGTAGTTCTCAGGACCAACAGGACATTTCTCCCAAAGTGGTGTCTAAATTTCACCTGAATCAATCTATAACAGTTCCTGTCTCCTTCACAGACAAATCCCCTCCTGGGGAGCACAGGCCCCACAGTCTGGATGTTAAAAGAGCACTGACCTACTACCTAGAGCATACTAAGCAGCTCAGGGCCTCTCATACTCAGCTCTTCCTCACCTATGGCGAGGTTGGTAAGGGCAGGCCAGCCTCTAAGAGAACTATCTCGGCAAGCAGTCACCTCAAGATCTCAGGGCCCATTCTGCCAAGGGCACTGCAGCCTCTGTAGCAGCAGCAAGGGACAGCCCCTTGCTCGACATCTGCAAATCAGCTACCTGGAGGACTGTACACACCTCCACAAAGCACTATTGCTTGGATGTACAGTCCAGATCTGATGCCAGATTTGGCACTGGGGTCCTGCAGAACCTGTTTCCAGAGTAGGCTCTGTTCCCTCCTCCCAGTTACACTGCTTTGGAGTCTGCATTAGTCAAGCATATTGAGGGATTCCTGAGGTGAGAAGAATAGTACAATAGTAATATTGTTTCTTCCAGGGAATCCCTCAGTATGCTTGACCTCCCACCCATCCTTCCCTCATATAACCTTGCTGAGAACAGTTCTGAAGTCCATGCTTTAGGACAAAGTTCTTACTGTACAGCCTCAGCATGTGTAATGTTCTACAGTTAACCATGGTGTACTTAGTTTGCCTATAGGATAGTTCTTTTTTCCTTTGTTGTTTTCTTTTTTGCTAGTTTAGTTTTGAGGTTTAGGGCCTTTTGCTCCTCAGGCTTCTAAATTAATCTGACTTATAGCTCCAGCTACAGGCAGCACTCTCTTACTACAGCCTGATAGGCTAACTCTTGGGCATCATTAGCATAAACTCCACCTCCGGGGTAGCTGAACCCAGCTGGCATAACTGCAGTAATCAAGTGTACTGAGGGATCCCCTGAAAGAAACAATATTATTAAGGTAAGTAATTTTTTCCTTCCTTCCCATCTATATTCTGTCTCAGGACTTCACCTAGGCCTACCTCTGATGCATCTGTCTGTAACAGAAATTGTTTCTTAAATTCTGGTCTTCTTAAAATAGGGGCTGAACATAATGCAGCCTTGATGGCCCGATAAGCCTCATCATACTCTGGGGACCATTTCACATTATTTGGGTACCTTTTTTCGGAGTTCAGTGAGAGGATCAGCTAACTGGGCAAAATTGGGAACGAATCCCCTGTAGTAATCAGCCAGACCTAAAAATGACCTGACAGGTTTCTTTGTTTTACGGACAGGACTGTTAGCTACAGTGTCTGTCTTGGAAATCTCTGGCTGTACTTCTCCATTTCACACAATAAACATAGTGAGGGGCTAGAATTATATCCATGTACCGTTGGAATGTAGCAGGTGCACCATGTAAACCAAACGGCATGGAGTTGAACTAATAGAATCCAACTGGAGTGGAAAATGTAGTTTTGTCTCTGGATTCTTTAGCTAGGGGAATTTGCCGGTAACCCTTGGTGAGATTGAGGGCACTTCTCAGTCTGTCCACCAAATCATCAGCTATCCTGGGCATAGGACAGCTGTCCAATACAGACACTTCATTAAGTTTCCTAAAATCAAGGCAGATTTTACACCCCTTCTTTTTTATGGTTGTGGGTGGAGCCTACAGCCATCTTGCTATCTGTAGCTGGAAAATGGAGTATCGTGGAACACATATTTTGGACTTTTCAATGTATCCTTCCATGCCAACTGAAATAAAATACACCCATCTTTCTGTTAAGAATGTTGGACACATAACTCCAAGCTGCTTATCAGATGCCATTAGGAAACTGAAACAGCTTGTTAAATATTTGTTAAATATTGGTTGCCTATTAAACTGGAGATTTGTTTAGCCCCTTCAGAATGCTACAACTTGTACATTTAAATACTAAGCATTCAAACAGCTTCTTGTTACTAGTTTCACTTGGAAATGTACTGTCTTTCAACAAAGATTCATATCTCATAAATTTCACCCTTTCCCCAGCACATCTCTAATTTACACTGTTTTTTGTGTTTGCTTGAGCACATGCACAAAAAACATATTGTGTCAGCTTCCTTCAGTAGCGGGTTGTGGAGGCACGGCAGTGTTGTGACGAATGGCAGCAGTCCGTTTTGGGGCTGGTCTCTGCCGCGCCAATAGAGGAGCATGCTGTCAATGACAGCAGTTAATGAGCGTGCCACTATGCTCAAAGAAATTGACCACTGCAATCAGGGAGTGCCTCGTCATTGAACTTTCAGCTGTGTTTGCAGGGCGGTCCCTGACTGCAGCAGCCAATTACAGCTGCATTGTCTGGGGTCCCCTTTCAATAAACATGGTGACAACTTCTTCGTTTGCCTCTCACAGTCCCCGCAAAGCCGATGGACAGTCACCACCCGCCTCTCCCAGTCCCTGTTAAAGCCAATGGGGGTGCCCAATCCCCCTGTCGGCATGCCTCCTCCCCAGTTCATTTGCTGATGGGGTAGCCCAATCCCCATTGGCATGATGCGCCCGCCCCCCAAATTTGTTTTGTGCTGAGGGGGTGCCCAATCCCCCTCGGCTCATGCAACTCCTCCCCAAGCACACTGTATGGCCGGCGGGGTGCCAAATCCACATGGCTCCAGTCCCCCAACTAGCATTTAATTCTGTAAAGAAAAAAGAAGACAGTCCTCGTTGAGTCTCTTGCCCCTCCCCCAACCCACAGCCACGCTCTACACCCCACCTCTCCACACACCCCCACACCCCATACTTACCTCTGGAGCCCGGTGCGACGATCTTCGGTGGACCGGGAAAATGTCTGCACTCTTCAAAGCCGAACGCAAACTGAAGAAATGCCGGTAAGCTGTATGGCATAAATGTTTTTTTTTCAACTTATGTGGCTATCTCTGCCATTTTGTTTTTTACTTTTGGCACCAGATTTTCAACATGGGGTTCTTGGGACCCCTCCTCATGAATTCAGTCACTGTCATGGCGTTATTCGGTCCCGAAAGGTGATTTTGCGGTCACTGCGCGGAATCACCTTTTGGGACCGATTAACTAAATGACAATGTCATTGTTCATCAGGTGGGCTCTCAAAAAGCCTATGTTGCAAATTTGGTGAAAAAATTCCGGAAAATGACTGTGTTACGAGTATGCGTTGCGCAGTTTCCACGTACACTCGGAAGTTCACAAATTTATAATATTTTCACTCCAGATTTTTAACATTGACATTTTTTCACACCTCCTTATGAACAGTACTGGCTGAAATGTGTTTTTGCACTTCCAGCGCAGAATAGTGCGGTCGCTGTGGGAAATCAGTGTTTGGGACAGATTAAGAAAATCACAGTGACACTGTTCATGAGCAGAGGTCCTAAACTGCCTATTTTGAAAATTTGGTGACAAAAGTCCATACAAGCATTTGTCAATGCCGAATGTTTTCTTGCTGACATTGGCATTGGTAGTGTAGAAGTTACAGAGCTGCATAATAGGAATGGCAGTGAAGTATTGAACTGAAGCCAACCCCACCACCACCCAGCAGAGAGTGACAGGCATTGGGGTGTGCCTTTGGGTCGTCAGGCATAACGACCGCGCCATTTCACCACACCCTACCCTGCAGACACTGACAAGTGTCACAGTGTGCCTTGGGGTCTTTGGCCCTTATGCGCACCCCATTCCATCAGGAAATACGGTGAGATGGGTGCGGTATAGGAGAATGGGGTAACGTTTGGGCCCGAAGAGTTCGAGGCACACCTTGATGCCTCTCACTGGCTGCAGGGTGTGAGTGGTGGTGGAATGGTATGAGCATTAGAGGCAAGAATCCCAAGTCACACCCCTGATGCCTGTCATTCTCTACAGGGTGGGGCGTTATGGTCGGAAACCCTAACGCCTTAGGCATTCGTTGGTATTTTCACTCCAAATTTTCAACATGTTTTTTTTGTGACCCCCACCTCATGAACAGTGGCAATATCAGTTTGTTAGCCGAAAACTGCTTTTGCACAGTGACTACTGCATTTGGCACCACAGGTGCAAAAACACATTCCGAACAGGATATGAAAAATGACAGTGGTACTGTTCATGGGAAGGTGTAAAAATGGCAATGTTGAAAATCTGGTGTGAAAATCTTAAAAAAACTGGTGAAGTCCTGGCGTGCATAGAAACTGCAATGCACACCCATAATGTAACTAGTTTGGGGATTTTTTTTACAGCAGATTGTTAACACAGGCATTTTGGGACCTCCGATGATGAACAGTGTCAGTGTGATTTTCTTTATCTGTCCCGAACAATGATTTCCCACAGTAACCACGCATTTCTGCACTGAAAGTGTGAAAACACATTTCGGCCATGTTGTGGAAAATGACAGCCGTACTGTGTGGAAAAATGCCACTGGTGAAAATCTGGACTGAAAATATTACAAATTCATGAACCTACGAGGGTGCATGTGTAACCCCCCTGCAAATGGGGGTTCCCAAAAGACTTCCAGGAGCTTGCTTGAATGCTCCAAGCCTGAATGGTGTTTGGCATTTAAGCCATTTATCAGTGAGTGTTTTAGAACCTCTGGTACTGTCTCTTTAAGAGCTGTCTGCTTGCAGACATAATTAGTTGTATGGGGTCTGTGTGTTTCTTTGATTGAGTACCACTCAAGCTGCTGCCAATTCACTTCATTTTTGCAGTCACTAGAGTGCAAGGTAACCTATCTGAAAGATGTAACTGTTTGCCAGAAATTATTTAGAGTAATAATGAAATTACAGTTTGTCTAACCTGCTTTCTTTGCAGTCAGAACTGTGTCTGCTAGTTCCCCATTCTAGTTTTGAACTGCTGAACTGGACCAATCAGTGTGGGGTAAGCTAGCTCTAAAATGGTGCCTTGGACGAATCAGAACTTGGACTCATAATCTGAGCCAGCCACAAGAGGATTGTATGGGCAGTGACTCTGGGAGATGTAGTTTAGACTTCAGTGCCTTTTGGGACAACAGCAGCAGTCTATTGTGGTGACAGCCAATCCAGTCAAGAACTGGGAGGAACTCAAAGGAAGTGCCAGTTTTGTCGGTTGGAGTTTCAGTTGAGCTTTGGCAGTGAAGAAGGAAGGAGCCCTGTGCTTTTTCAGTGTGCAGTTTAGTCAAAAAAGCGTGTATAAGGCCCAAGTTCCGGTCTGCAGCTTGTGTAACAGCTTGTAGGACTGAATCCGTCCTGTGAAAGAATCAAGGATCTCTGAAGAGTAGAAACCAGGCTCACCCTGTAGAAGACTGGAAGAATTGCTGAAAATTGCACTCGGTCTGTCAGGAACTGAATCTGCTGTGTTCTCCGGGTATTGTGCAGTATTGCGATCGGGATACAGATGCAGCCTGCCTGGTATAGTGCTTTCTTTTATATGGATGTGTGAAGAGGTTTGTGTACCTCAAGTGAGCCCTGCTGACATTGAAGGACCCTATCTTATTTGGAGTCGTGAGTACTAATTCAGGGTTGCTCCTGTTGAATTGCCACATTAAATCCAAATGGAATTACTGTACTGCTGACTGTTTAATTCTCCTTTTCTCTGTGTGAAAGGGCCCACCAGCTGCCACGGTTTGGACTAGCCACTAGGGCTTGGGTACCCAGGGACAGTAACTGATAGGGATAGGCCTGCACAGAGCCATAGGTAGATGATTAGAGTGATAAGCTAATTAACCTGATTTCCCTGTCCTTATTATATCCCCTAAATAAATCAGAGCTGCTTGTTTCAGCAAAGTTATACTGCCTGAGGTATTTGTCTATGTTAAAGTACTGTACTGTGATTGTTGCACTGTATCTCATTTCACAGGAGGTCCCAGTGCGGAACCAGACCTGGTGGTAAGTGTATACTGTGAAGGTAATTCTGATATATTGTGTGGGCCACTATGGGAAGAAAGGGGGGTTGCAGTGTCCCAGAGGGCTGTGACCAAGTTAGTTTAACTATTGCAAACCCTGACCTCTGGGTGGAGGCACCCGCCATTGGATCCAGGCCCCTCAACCTGTTAGTGGCAAATCAGGCAGGGGTAGTAGCCCCTGGGATAGCGCCATCTAGGGGTTACACGTGGAAAATGCATAATACTCACTTGTAACAGTAATTTTATGGAGTTTTGTCGCGAAATTTTCAACATAGCCATTTTAAGACCTCTGCTCATGAACAGTGTCACTGTGATTTTCTTAATGTGTCCCGTACATTAATTTCACACACCGACTGTACATTGTGCGCTACATGTGCGGAAACAAATTTTGGGCGAGATGTGAGAAATGGTAGCTGTACTGCTCATAAGGAAGTGCGGTAAAATGGCACTGTTGAAAATCTGGTGTGCAAATATTACAAATTTGCAAACTTGCCAGCGTGCATAGGAACTGTGCAACGTGCGCTCCTAAAACAGTCATTTTTGGGAATTTTTTCACCAGGTTTTCAACATAGCCATTTTAACACCTCTGCTCATGACCAGTGTCACTGTGATTTTCTTAATGTGTCCCATACATTGATTTCTTTGCATCGACTGTGCCATTGCGCTATTTGCATGGAATCTGGTAGGCAGATGTGAAAAATGACAGCTGTACTGCTCATAAGGAGGTGTGGTAAAATGGCAATGTTGAAAATCTGGAGTGAAAATATTGAAAATTTATGAACTTACGTAGTGCATAGGAACTCTGCAACACATGCTCGTAGAAACAGTCATTTTAGGAATTTTTCACTAAATTTTCAACATAGCCATTTAAGACCTCTGCTCATAAACAGTGTCACTGTGATTTTCTTAATGTGTCGAGTACATTAATTTACGTACCAACTGCGTCATTGTCGCTACATGGTAGGAAGCCGTTGTGGGCGAGATGTGAAAAATGACAGCTGTGTACTGCTCATAAGGAGGTGTGGTAAAATGGCACTGTTGAAAATCTGGAATGAAAATATTGAAAATTCACGAACTTATGAGCGTGCATAGGAACTGCGCAATGCACGCTCGTAAAACAGTCATTATTAGGAATTTTTTCACCAAATTTTCAACATAGCCATTTTAAGACCTCTGCTCATGAACAGTGTCACTGTGATTTTCTTAATGTGTCCAGTACATTAATTTCATACACCGACTGCGCCATTGTGCGCTACATGAGGAAACACATTTTGGGTGAGATGTGAAAAATGACAGCTGTACTGCTCATAAGGAGGTGTGGTAAAATGGCACTGTTGAAAATCTGGAGTGAAAATATTGAACATTCATGAACTTCGACGTCCGTAGGAAGTGCATAGCTGCCTTCGTAAAACAGTAATTTTAGGAATTTTTCCACAAATTTTCAAAATAGAACTTCTTGAAAACCCACCTTATGAACACTGGCAGTGTCGTTTTGTTAATCGGTCCCGAAAGGCGATTTCACGCAGTGACTGCGAAATCACCCTTCGGGCCCGAATAACGCAATGACAGTGAAAGCATTCATGAGAAGGGGTCCCAAAAACCCCATGTTGAAAATTTGGTGCAAAAATTCCAAAAAATGACCGAGATATGCAGCAAAGTTGAAAAAACCCTATCTATCCCATTATACAGCTTACCGGCATTTCCTCAGTTCGAGGTCGGCTTTGAAGAGTGCAGACGTGTTCCTGGTCCACCGAAGATCGTCACTCCGGACTCCAGAGGTAAGTAAGGGGTGAGGGGGTGGGGGAGGCAGGTCGCCAGTGGGTGGAGTGCGGTGGGGGCAGGGGACTGCGAGGGACCGTTTCTTTATTTACAGGTTTTTTTTTTTTTTATTGTTAAGACGATGCGGACGCTTGCCACGCTGGGTGGGCTCCCAGCGTGGCAGCTGGAAAGGATGTTTGGGGAGGCTGGAGCTGATGGGATTGGGCCTCTGTCAGCCATACGGGCTGAGCCGTGCAGGGTGGGCTCCAGCGTGGCAGCTGTAAAGGCTGTTTGGGGGCTGGAGCTGACAGAGTTGGGCACCCTGTCGGCCATACCGGCGTGTGCAGCTGGGTTGGCTCCCAGCGTGGCAGCTCTTAACACTGTTTGGGGGAGGGGATGGAGCTGGCGGGGATTGGGCACCCTGTTGGCTATACTGTATGTGTGTGGGGGAGCACGTCCAGCAGCACTAATATGCGTGTGTGCGTGTTGGGGGGAGCTCTGCTCACTGAAGTGGAGCTCTCCCTTTCAACTGTATGTCACTGCATTTTCAGCTGTCATAGACAGCTGGAGCAGTGATTGGCAAACTCCGACCGCACCTGCAAACACACTGACTGAATTGGAAGAGGCTGACACACCTCTAGAAAACTCATATGATGGCACTATGTTTCTTGCACATGCTTGCAAGCAAACATAAAAATGACTATGTTACAAGCGTGCATTGCGCAGCTTCCACGCACACTGGTACCTTTAAACATTTTTAACATTTCCACTCAAAATTTTCAACATTGCCCATTTTGCAAACCTTCTTATGAACAGTACAGCTGTCATTTTTCTCATCTTGCCCGAAATGTGTGTTTGCACATCTGGCGCACAGTGGCGCGGTCACTGTGGGAAATCAGTGTTCAGGACAGAGTAAGAAAATCATATGACAGTGTTCACGAGCAGAGGTCACAAAATGCCTGTGTTGAAAATTTGGTGAAATAATTCCACTAAATGACTGTGTTACAAGCACGTGTTGCACAGTTTCCACATATGCTCGGAAGTTCGAGCATTTTAATATTTTCACTCAAGATTTTCAACATTACCATCTCTTCACACATCCCTATGAATGGTACAGCTGTCATTCTTCACATCATACCCAATCTGTGTTTTCACACATCTGGCGCAGAATGGCACAGTCGCTGTGGGAAATTAAAGTTTGGGACAGTGCCACTGTTCATGAGCAGAGGTCCTAAATGCTTTCATGAGGTGGGAGCCACAAAAAGGCCATGTTGAAAATTTGTAGTGCAAATATCAACAAACGCCCAGGGCATTAGGGTTTCTAACCATAAAGTCCCACCCTGTGCAGACTGACAGGCATCAGGGGTGTGCCTTTGGATTGCTGGCTGTAATGCTCACGCCATTCCACCCCCACCCCCCACCCTGAAGTCAGTGACAGGCATCGAGGTGTGCCTTGGACTCTTCGGCCCCAGACTTCACCCCATTCTCCTATACTGCACCCATTTCAGCATATGTCCTTATGAAATGGGGTGACCATGAAGCCGAACACCCCAAGGCACACCTCAACACTTGGTGTCTACAGGATACGGTGAGGTGAAATGTTGTGAGCATTATGGGCGATGACCCAAAGGCACACCCCAATGCCTGTCCATATCTGCAGGGTGGAGGTGGGGTTGGCGTGAGTTTAATACTTCACTGCCATTCCTATTCTGCATCTCTCTAGCTCCTGCACATCCAGTGCTCATACCAGCAAGCAAACATTCGGCATTGACAAATGCTTATTTAATCTCTAAAGACACCATCTCAGATATATGCCATGTCTTCAGTGAATATGTAGCAATCAGCAGGTATATTGTACTATGCTTTTTCGGAAAAAAATATATTGAGCTACAGCAAACACACACACACACACTCTGTCTCTCTCTGTACACACCATCCTCATGGCCACAACATTCAGAATAAATACTGCATTCTAATATGTTATAAAAAAAAACTGTTTGTTTATGTCATTTAACACAGTGAAGTTCAGTTCAGCGTTCTTTTAAATATTTCTTAGCCTATATTTTGTATCCTGGATACACATACACAGACACACACTCTGTACACACCATCCTCATGGCCACAACAGTCAAAATAAATACTGCTTTCTAATATGTTAGAAAACAATAATTATACAATGGCAATAAAACATTGTGGAACCTGATTGACTGTCTTCCCTTGGCAACAGTGAGGTTATCTGAGAACAACCTCACTGTATTGCTTTATTGTTGCATTGTTTGCATCTTCTCTTAAGAAACAAAGATATATTGCCACACTAAGAATCTACTAAAAACGTTTTTAAATTGTTTTTTTTATTTTGTATAATAACGAGCCTTTGTATAATAGCAATAATGCACTCCAGGATGTGGGTCGTGCTGGAATAACCTCACTTCAAACACCATGAAGTCTTGCTATATTATGACATATAGCAGTTAGCCACAGCACTTGAACTGCCCCGGAGAGGAAGGAGTTAACTCCAGGCTGACTGGAGTTCCAAGCGCGAGCGCCTTGCTGAAAGCTCTATCTGGCTAGTTTCAAATTGAAACTGTCAGATTCTTTACTCCGCTTCACTGAACAGTCGCTCCGGAGATCTCTCCTTCAGCTCGGTTCATTTCTCGGTTCAGAGTGTTTCTCGTTCATTTTAACCGCAAAAGTAATTATTTTACGCATTTCGGTTCAAAGCTCTATCTGGTAAACCGTAAGTACAGGATTTTAAAGTCTGTGTGGAAATTAATTATCGGTTCGGTTTTGAACCGATCGGTTTCAAAAATACTAATTTTAAACAATAATTTGGGCTTTTAGAGTCGGTTCCGGTTCTTATCGGTTCTAAAAAACCTAACTTTTAAATTGGGTTTTCAAATACTACGTGAACCGCAGTGTTAGGAACGATAAAGGGTGTCTTGCCTAGCACTGCCATAAAAAGGGCAAGTTTTTGGATAGGCTGGCATTATGTCTGAGAACCCAAAAGAAAAACCGGCCCACTGGTTTCAACACTGTGATGTTTGTGGGAAGCCTTTGCACAAGGCTGACCCACACACCACATGTGTTTATTGTCTGAGGGCTGACCACTTCCTGTCAGACTGCCAGGTGTGTAAGAATTTCCCTGCAGCCACCCTGGAGAAAGATTGGGCGGCTCAGGGGCGAGAGGCCAAAAGTCCGCTGGCCAGGATGGCCAGCCGGTCCAGCACCACTGGACCAGAGGGAGTGCCCTCTGACCAGGGCGAGACTTCCTCGGGCAAAAGGAAGGCTGGTTCTGAGGAACCGGTCCCAGTAAAAAAATCTAAGAAATCAGCAGGTCTGGAGTGCAAGATTGCCTCTCCAACTGCTGCAGAGATAACTAAAGCCATACAGATTGTCCAGTCACTGTCTCAGGGACCGGCGAACCACCAACAGCTGGCAAAAGTTGGTTCATTCGGTTCCAGTGGTTCAAGAGTATGATGTTGAGAATTTTATGAACCACAGGAGGGAGGAAGATTTTGATCATTATGTATGTGGCTGGGAGGGTCTGGGCGTGCCCATTGAACGGACGTTTCTCCAGACAGACCATTAGAATCTCCCCTATGCTGTCTGAGTCCCTTCTCATTTTATGTTTTATAAAAGGTTGCAGAAACCCTCCAGCTTCCCTTGGAAGAGGCTGTGGATGAGCAAGAGGGGCCTGATTATGTTGAGATGATGGATATCCCAGAGTCTAGGAGGTTGTCTATTCCTTTGCATAAGTCATTTAGGAAGCAAACAACAAAATTTTAAAAATCCTCATTCTGTCCTCCTGTAGATAAAAATGGACAGAAGGTATACTTTATCAGGCCCTGATACAGACTTTCTCACTGAGCAGTGTAGTCATGTAGGTGTGGTACAAGCTGCAGCCTGTGACAAGGCTAATATCCCCTGGCCTCACATCCTCCTGATAAGGATTCCGGAAGATTGATGCCATGGTGAAAAAACAGTATATGGCAGCTTCTTTGGGACTCAGGCAGGCAAATTATATGGCTTATGTGGCTAGATATCAGAAATCTAGATGGGATACAGTGTTGCAGTTAGCCAAGCAGACCCATGGCCAGCTGGCTAGTGAATTGGAACAGGTGGCTGCTGATGGCATTGAAGCCTCTAAAGTTCAATTTCATACTGCTGTAGATGTTAATGATGTTTCCTCTAGGGTCATGGCCACTTCTGTAGCTTTCCGTAGGTTGGCATGGCTCAGGTGCACTAATCTGTCACAGGATACTCAGTCAAAGGCTTTGGATTTTCCTGTGGTGGGAAATTCTCTGTTTGGAGAGCAAACAGAAAATTATATGAAAAAGATGGATGAATACAGAACTACCTACAAAAGTGCCCAGGCCAAGGAGCAGCATGCCACTCCACAGAGGCACACTCCCAGAGGTAGGGGCAGGCCTTTCCACAGGCCTTTTTATCAATCCCAAGCCTCCTCTGCTTTTGCACAGAGGGTTTTTTCAGAGGCAGAGGTAGGCGGGGCGCAGGTAAACCGTCCCCCACCCCTCAGCCTAAGGCTACTGCCAAGCAGGCACCCTGATGGGATGCCCAGGGCCGATTCTCCTGTACCAGTTGGAGGCAGGTTGGCTTATTTCAGCCAGAACTGGGTGTCCCTAACTTCGGACAAATGGGTTCTGGAGGTAGTAAGCCAGGGTCTGGTTCTTAGCTTCAAACAGTTTCCAAAGATGAGAACCAGACATTTTCACTAGCAAGCCCTTTAGAGGCCCTTGCTTTGGAAGCAGAGGTCTCTTCCCTCCTAGACTGCAAAGCAGTGGAAAGGGTTCCTCCTTGTCACCAGGGCAGGGCTGTACTCCAGATACTTCCTTACCCCCAAAAGACAGGAGAATGGCGGCCCATTCTAGACTTAAGGTACCTGAACAAGCATCTTTTGAACCAAAGTTCAAAATGTTAACTCTGGCAATGATTTTGCCCTCCCTCAGGCCAGGGACTGGCTGGCCTCCTGGACCTCAAGGATGCCTATTTTCATGTCCTGATCAGGCCTTCTCACGAAAATACCTCAGGTTCGAACTGCCCTCAGGTCACTACCAGTTCAGAGCAATGCCCTTCGGTCTTACCTCTGCTCCAAGGGTATTCACAAAATGTCTAGCTGTGGTAGTGGCTCACTTAGAAGACAAGGGTTGCTGTGTTTCCTACCTGGACGACTGGCTCATTGTGGGTCAGTCCCCAGATCAGGTAAAATCCCACTTGCAAGTCACCCAGCGGCTTCTCACTTCCCTGGGATTCCTGCTGAATTTACCAAAGTCAGTTCTAGAACCAGTTCAGGTACTAACTTTCATAGGTGCGGAATTGGACACAAAGTTGGCCAGGGCATTTCTCCCCTCGGAAAGGGTAGAGAAGCTGATTGCCCTGGCATCCTCTTTCACCCTGCGGGTCTGTCGACCAGCAAGGCACTTTCTGTAACTTCTAGGGCACATGGCTGCCTCCACAGCTGTAGTGCAAGGAGCAAGATTCCAGATGAGAGACATTCAGTTTCATTTGAGGGCCTATTGGTCCCAAAGGAGGGACCCCCTTACAAATTGGTCCCAGTGATCCAAACTCTGATTCTAGCTCTTCAGTGGTGGCAGGATCAGAACAATCTAAGACTAGGGGTCCCTTCATTCCCATTTCTCATTCCTCACCCTCACCACGGATGCCTCCTTGTTGGGGTGGGGAGGCATATGGGCGACCTTTCCACTCAGGGTGTGGTCCCCCAGGAATCTCTGCTCCACATCAACCTGTTGGAACTCAGAGCTGTCTTTTTAGCTCTTCAGGTTTTCTCAGCATCTGTCCAGAACAAAGTAGTTCAGGTCAGGACAGACAATACCACAACAATGTGGTACATCAACAAGCAGGGGGGCACTCGGTCATCAGCCTTGTGCACCGAAGCAATGAAGTTGTGGTCTCTGGCTTACTCCCTGAACACCTCCCTAGTAGCAGTTCACCTTCCAGGGAAGGACAATGTCTTAGCGGATGCCCTCAGCAGGATTTCTCAGGGTCATCACGAATGGTCTTTGAATCCCCCAGTGCTGGGGTCAGTTTTTGCCAGATGGGGCACTCCTCAGATAGATCTTTTGCAGCCCCAGACAACCACCAACTTCTCTGTTCTGTTGCAGGCCTCCAGTAATGGGCTCAGTCCCCTGGCCTTTTGTTGGATTGGAAGGGAAGTTCCTGTCTGCCTTTCCCTTCCCCCTTCTTCAGGGTGTTAGTAAAAATCAGATCCTAGCCCTGCAAAGTGATTCTGATTGCACCAGACTGGGCCAGGCAACCCTGGTACCCTGCTTCTGTCCCTGTCAGTCCACCTCCCTGGGCCTTCCCAGGGTCCACAACCTGCTGACTTGTTGCCCAGGGAGGTTTGGTATCAGACCTCAAATCCCTCCACCTCAAGGCTTGGCTCTTGAGGAGTTAGAATTGCTGAATTACACCTTTCTCAAGGTGTCCTTGATATTTTAAAGGCCTCTAGGAAGCCTTCCACTAGGCCACTTATAATTCCAAATGGAAGAGGTTCTCCATCTGGTGTTCTGGGAAGCAAATTGTCCCAGAATCTGCTGATTGCCCATTTTGCTGGACTACTTGTTCCATCTTAATTCCTTAGGCCTCAGGCCAGCTACCTTAAGGTTCATCTGGCAGCTGTCTCTGCTTTTATATCAGCAGAAAAGCCTGCCTCTTTCTTCTCACCCTGTGTTTTCAAGTTTTTAAGGGGTTACTTCACACTAACCCTCCTTTTGGACCCAGCCCCTGCCTGGGACCTTAATGTTTGCATTGCTCAGTTAATGCAACCCCCTTGAACCTCTGTCTTCAGCAGACCTTAAGTTCCTAACTTGGAAAACTGTTTTGTAGTGGCCATCACTTCTGCCAGGCGCATAAGTGAGTTACAAGCCCTGTCAGTGGAAAAGGATTTTATTTCTTTCACAGAGATGAGTAGTCCTCAGGACTAACAGAAAGTTTTACCTAAAGTGGTTTCAGATTTCCATCTTAACCAATCCATCTCCCTTCAGTATTTTTCACTGAGCATTCTTCCTCGGGTGAGAGGAGATTGCACAGTTTGGGCGTTAAAAAGAGCTTTAAGCTACTATTTGGAACACACCAAGGGTCACAGGTTGAATCCTCCAACTCTTCCCTTACCTATGGCGAGGTTGTGAGAAACCTGCCACTAAGAGGACAATTGCCAGGTGGATTGTCTCTTGTATCCAATTTGCTGCTAAAACTAGGTAGAGAACCCCTCAGGACTGAGGCCCATTCCACCAGGGTACAGCTGCATCTCTAGCGGCTGCTGAGATATTCCATTCTGGAAATCTGTCAAGCTGCTACCTGGAAAACAGTTCACACCTTTACCAAGCATTACTCCCTGGATGTCCAGTCAGGAGAGATGCCTAAGTTTAGCACAACCGTGCCCAGAGCCTATTTCCTAAGTAGGTTCTGGCCCTCCTCCATGGAGGTACTGCTGTGTAATCTGCTATATGTCATAATATAGCAAGACTTCATGGTGTTTGAAGAAAAAATTACTCACCTTAGTAATTGCTTTTCTTCTCATGGAGTCTTATATATTATACCACCCCAACCTGCCCCTCTCAGAACTTCTACTTGGGTAGGGGTTGGCAAATTGGTGCAAGCACTGTGTCATGCCATTATAGTTCTTTTTTTCCTTTTCTTTAGGATTAGGAAAACTAGGTATTTCTGTTTTACTTGTAGGTTTGGCCCCCCTCCTGGACTTGAGTCTTTTGGGGAGGGGCCTAATAGTGCTTGTCAGGGTGATATTGTTGTTGTTGTTGTTTCTGTTATTGTTATTTCTACTAGTAGGTAGCCATTTGGCTAGTGTAGAGTTTTTCCACACAGACTTTGCTTAGTGTTGGCTTGTAAAGATCTGACAGTTTCAATTTGAAACTAGCCAGATAGAGCTTTCAGCAAGGCGCTCGCGCTTGGAACTCCAGTCAGCCTGGAGTTAACTCCTTCCTCTCCGGGGCAGTTCAAGTGCTGTGGCTAACTGCTATATGTCATAATATAGCAAGACTCCATGAGAAGAAAAGCAATTACTAAGGTGAGTAATTTTTTCTTCTGGGACATTGGACACACTTGGCCTGCAGACTTGTGCCCGGCCACCCAGGCACGAGGTTATCCCAGCACGACCCACACACCCTCTCATGCATTATTGCTTAAAGAAACTGTTTGTCAGAGAACACAGTGAAGTTCAGTTTAGAGTGGATTTCCTTCAAATATTTCTTATCCAATATTTTGTAATCTGGATAGCGCAGGGGAGATGCTATATCTCCGTGTCGTAGGGATCTTCATTTGTACATTTTTGCACTGTATTTACTCAGGCTATCCCAGATTAGATGTAATATCTTGTTTTCAGTGGGGTCATGGTTTTACCATTTTGATAATGTATTTCTTCAAGGTAGCCTAGTCTAGGGCCCCATATTCAAAGGAGATGCACAGCACATCCCAGCAGAAAAGGGAGATGTGCCACATAACTCCAACAATGCACTGCAGCATGATATTCAGATGTGCAGGATGCGCCAGCCACAAGAGAATGGGCCAGGGTGCACACAAATAGTATGCTGTGCAAGTCGAGGGTGTGTGCCCATGCATATGTCACGTTGTGGCATACTCAGTGGGACTGCAGCCCTTGCAGTCCAGAGTAGCATAGCCCACAGTTAGGCTATGAATAGCTGTCCTAACCCGGCCAGCCATCAGCAGCCCTCATGGACTAAAGGTACCCCCTCCCATCTCCGATCGATTCTACTCTATCCCCAAAGAGCTCCATAGTGTAGGGCTCCCCCCTGGACCCAATCACACCAGAGGAAACCATGGTCTATATCCATAGCATAGAGGGCCCCCACCCACCGCCTCGGTATATAGACACCCCCCTGCTCGCCCCTTACCTGACCTGTTGCAGAGACTGGCGCTGCCCTTCACACCCTGCCATGGCCAACCGCCGTCTGCACTGGACCCAGGTCGGGAACCTGCATTCCGGAATGACCCAAGTGGATGTACCATGCATTGGGGTACTATGCAAGTTGTGGACCCATCAGTGTATGCAACCATGTGTATGTCCCTGGCAAACCGTAAGAGAGAATTGACATACCTCCAATGCATGCCTTGTTAATGCTGTATCTACCTGCTGTCATACACCGCTGCAGGCCCACACTCTTCCCCCATTCCCCTGTGTAATATGCCACCCTCCAGACTGCTGAGGTATCCTGGGTGCCATGGGGTGTGGTATCCTGCAGTGCCATTTGCAGTGTACGCTGCAGGCTATGGATAGTGCGTCCATGGTTCCTCAATTGTACAAACCAATGGGCGATTGGCTGTAACCTGTCTGCTGCGGGACCTGTGTAAGTGGGTAAAGCATCGCCAGTCACCCGCACTGTGCAGTATAATGGCACCTGGACGATGGATCCACATGCGAGCGCCTGAGGTGTATGGCCACTGTGCTTTATCGCCCGCACAGAGCTCGTGCCTATGTGTGACACATTCCAGCATTCTATTGCCAGTGCGCCGCATTGTGCAAATTCATTTGAAACAGGCATTTGTCAATGCCGATTGTTGTGTTGCTGGCATTGGCATTGGTAGTGCAGAAGTTAAGAGAGATGCATAATAGAAATGGCAGTGATGTATGGAACTGACGCCAATCCCACCCCACCCTGCAGAGACTGACAGGCATTGAGGTGTGCCTTTGGGTTGTTTGCCATAACGCTCATGCCATTTCACCTCACTCTACCCTGCAGACTTCGACAAGTGTCACGTTGTGCGTTGGGGTCATTGGGTCTTACGCTCACCCCATTCCATAAGGAAATAGTGTCCAAGGCACACGTTGATGCCCGTCACTTGCTGCAGGGTGGGTGTGGAATGGCGAGAGCATTATAGCCAACAGTTGAAAGTCACACCCCTGACGCCTGTCAGTCTCTACAGGGTGGGACGTTATGGTTAGAAACCCCAATGCCCTGGGCGTTTATTGGTATTTGCACTCCAAATTTTCAACATGGGCTTTTTGTGACCCCACCTCATCAAAGCATTTGGGACCTCCGCACATGAACAGGGACACTGTGATTTTGTTAATCTGTCCCGAACATTGATTTCCCACAGCGACTGCGCCATTCTGTGCCAGATGTGCAAAAACACATTTTGGGCAGGATGTGAAAAATGACAGCTGTACCGTTCATAGGGAGGTGTGAAGAAATGGCAATGTTGAAAATCTGAAGTGAAAATATGAAAAATTCTGGAAGTTACGAGTGTGCATGGAAACTGCGTAATGCACGCTTGTAAGACAGTCATTTTGTGGAATTTTTTCTCCAAATTTTCAACATAGGCATTTTGGGACCTCCGTTCATGAACAGTGTCTCTGTGATTTTCTTAATCTGTCCTGAACGTTGATTTCCTACAGCGACCACGCCATTGTGTGCCAGATGTGCGAAAACACATTTCGGGCAGGATGTGAAAAATGACGGCTCATAAGGAGGTGTGATAAAATGGCAATGTTGAGAATCTGGAGTGAAAATATTAAAAATTCTCAGTTATGAGCGTGCATGGAAACTGCAACGACGCTCATAACAGTAATTTTGTTGAATTTTTTCACTGATGTGCAACATAAGCTTTTGGGAGCCCACCTCATGAACAGTGACCTCGCCGTTTTGTTAATCAGTCCCAAAGGTGATTCCGCAGTGACTGCAAAATCACCTTTCAGGACCGAATAACGAAATGACAGTGACCGAGTTCATGAGGTGGGGTCCCAAGAACCCATGTTGAAAATTTGGAGCCAAAAGTTGCAAAATGGCTGATATCCACCTAAGTTGAACTCCCCATTGATGCCATTATATAGCTTACCATGATTTTCTTCAGTTCACGGTCGCATTTTGAAAAGTTCAGACATGTCCCGCTCCACTGAAGACCGCTAGTGCCAGGCTCCGGAGGTAAGTATGGGGTGAGGAGGTGTGGGGAGCTGGGATGCGCGGAGGGTAGGTGCAGGTTGGGGGAGGGGGGTGCTCCAACTCAACGATGGACCGCTTTTATTTTCAGGAATGGACATCACGGAAGGTTTTCTTTATTTACAGGTGAAATTAAACAACTGTTGGGCACATTGGGGCAGGCTCCCAGTGTGCCCCATGACTTTGGAGGGTTATGTTGGCCACACTGGAGTGGGCTTCCAGTGTGGCACACAGTGGGGGTGGGGGTGGGTGGGGACAGGAACATGCCGACGTGATCAGTTTTGGAGCACAGGAAGCACACTGGGATGGGCTTCCAGTGTGCCACACAATCTTGAGGGGTGGGATTATAAACATGCCGACAGGGGGATTAGGTGCCCCTGTAGTCGGCTTTGTAAGGATTGTGAGAGGCAGACGGCGATAGCTGCCGCCATGTTTATTGAAATGTTTCGGCAGGCAAGTAACACCCTGCAATGACAGGGCGCTCTCTCATTGCAGCAGCGAAATTATTTCAAGTTGGTGACATGCTTCTCAAGGGCTGTCATAGGCAGCGTACTCATTCATTGGTGCCACAGAGACCAGTCCAAAAAAAGCAGTGGTGCCATTGGCCACAGCACGGCTGCACCTCCACAACCTGCTACTCCAGCAAGCTGTCACAAAATGTTGCTTGTGCTGCGCATGCAAGATAACATAATGGGTAAAAGCATCCCAAAAGCTCTCCATAGCCATAGTGGCTCTGACCAGAATTTATTATTTACAGCCATCATTGGTGATGATCAAGCGCTTCTCGATTCTTTAGTGATAACCAACTCTTTATTTTTTTTTTTTTTTGTATTTCCTTAATCACGTCTGCTCTTACCTGCTCTGGTATCCTGTATGTCTTTCTCTGATAGGGTGAGCATTCTGTGTCACTATTACATGCTCAACCCCTTTTGCTTAGCCTGAAAGTGTGGTAAAAATACCTTTAAATGTCTTTACAAAGTTACGAATCTCTGCAGTTTGTGCTGTGGATAAGGAAACATTCATCTTTACAGCATCAAAAATGACAGTTTGTTCCAGTCTGTCATAAGCCATATCAATATCTTCTTCACAGTTTCTGGTAATACTGACAAAACAACCACTGGTGTTTTTTCAGCCCATTTCTTCAGGATGTGGAGTCAGAGCAAGAGGTGAAAGCCTTAACATGGGTAACTCTTCTGGTGAGAGGATCCTTGATTGGTTTACTTTCTGAAAGCTATTGAGTGCTCATTCAGACAGAATTGGGTGCTAGGGGGATTGTGGAGGTGGAACCCAGACCCGTGGTGATTTCTGACTCAATGGAGTCACTTCTGTTGCCTTGTAAGGATACTGGGATATTGGAGGGCTGCATGGCCTCCGTGAAACTCCAACACCAAGTCCAGTGGGAAAAGTGCAGTTTGGGGTAGCGATCCACCAATTAGGTGGCCACAGGCTCAAATCCACCTTTGGTGGTATTTCATTATTTTAAATACTTTTAAACCAGAGGGTTAATGTCCGCGGGACCAGAAGTAATGAAGGAAGGCTCTTCCGGTTTTCCGCTACTTCAGACTCGCCACTAGCGAGCAGGGTGGGTGGGAGTAGGGCGTATGAGATTGGAACTGAGTAGCTGGGACTGGAAAGAAGACTTTCCGGGAAGC
Organism: Neoceratodus forsteri; assembly: GCA_016271365.2. NCBI lineage: Eukaryota > Metazoa > Chordata > Ceratodontiformes > Ceratodontidae > Neoceratodus > Neoceratodus forsteri. The sequence goes on along the minus strand of CM057451.1, from coordinate 325,965,414 downwards.
AATGTGGAATGTGTTAATTAATAAAGTTAATGGTCTGGTAACAATGTATGTACCAGAAAAGCAAAAATACAATAAATCTGGCAAAATCCCATCATGGATGACCTCAAAAATAAGGAACCTTATAAATAAAAAAAGGGGCCAGCCCGGTGGCGCTGAGGGTTGAGGCGCTGGATGCCACTCCTCGTGCCACGCCGGCAACCTGGGTTCGGGAACAAGCCCAGGCCTTCGGGGGCGGCAGGGGAGAGAGATGATTGAGAGTCTGGAGGACCGATGCCCTCTCTCACGGAGGGATCTAGGGTCAGCCCAGCATCACAGCGGTCCCCAGTGGAGACCAGAGGCACTGCAACACCTTGGGGCTGCACGTAGGGGAAGACATCAGGCGGCTGCCTTCCGGACATGGGTGGGAGCATCCATGCCACGGGCAGGGCAGCATTGCACGTCCTCCGTCTGGGGACAAAAAGCAGTGAAAACCCCTCCTCCCATTGATAGGCAAAGGTGCCTCCCCTCCTCAGTCCACACTCCCAACGTCGGATTTGTCTCTCTGCTGACCCACCCCCTGATCCAGAGCTCACTACTGTAGAAAGAGTGCCATGGGCAGATAGGACGGCCCTTCCTCGGAGGGATCAGACCCGAGGGATGTGCCGGGCGGGGGGTGCAGAGTAGATACAGGTCACGACGGGAGGTAGAGACAGAGAAATCAGGACAACACTGGAGAGGGTTCAGTGCGGTAGGAGGTGATAAATAGAGTTAAAAATAAATAAATAAAGGGCATATAAAAGGGCAAACAATGGCAAGGAAACCACAACATGGGTGAAATATAATAAAACTGATGAAAGAAACTAAACAGGCTATTATAAAGGCAAAAAGGGAATACGAGACAGGCCTAGCAGCTAAGGTTAATGATAACCATAAGTCCTTTTTTTACCTATGTAAATAATAAGAAGGGAGGTGCAGGTAAGATTGGCCCTCTGTTAGACCAGCACGGGGAACTTATGTCATACAGCAACTATAGCTGAATTGCACAATCAATATTTTGTGTCAGTTTACAACAAAAAAACAGTATTTCAGGTCACATAAGGAGAGTACCCTTGTTACTCCATTAACCCTAAGAGTCGAGGATATCATTAATAGACTCAATCAGCTTGATGCTAACAAGGCACAGGGTCCTGATGGGATGCACCCAGACTGGTAAAGGATGGAGAGGGATCTAGGCATTATGGTATCAAACAACTTAAGCTTTAATGGTCACTGTAACTATGTTACTCAGAAAGCAAACAGGGTACTAACCAGTATCACGAGGTACATTAAAAGCAGAGCAAGGGGGGTGATAGTACCACTGTATACTTTGTTAGTGAGACCTCACCTTGAGTGTTGTGCCCAGTTCTGGTCCCCAGGTACAAAAATGGAGATCAAAAATTTGGAGAGGGTGCAAAGGAGGGCCACAAGGATGGGAAAAGATCTCAGGGGCTCAGATTATCAAGAAAGACTAGACAGTCTTGTGCTATTCTCCCTGGAATATTGGAGAATTAGTGGGGATATGTGTCTTCTATTCAGAGCACTGACAAACAGTGACTTGTGGGATTGTGTGTGTCTGGAAATTTATAACCAGCAATACAGCACCAGATCACACCCCCTTCAGCTAAAAGGAGAAACATGTCACACTAACAAGAGGTCTAGCTGGTATAATCAGAGGGTGGTAGCAACATGGAACTCACTCGCAATAGAAGTTGTTGGTAGCAGAAATATGACAGAATTCAAGCACAGGCTAGACGATTATTGTGCATGCAAAGATATTAGGGGCTACTTATAAAAACAAGGTGAGATACAGTATATAGACTAATGTCTACTCTGCTCTGAAACAACCTATAAGTTTAGCATGGTATATCTTGGGAGGATTTTTCCTGCCTCATAGCTAACTGTACTGGTACGTCTAACCACTTTATAAGGCCCTTGCTACTTCATTAAAAAGTTTGTTTTCTGTAGTGGGTAACAGTTTTATTTATTTGTTTTTTGTTAACCGGGTAGGGCACACTAGACACCAAGTGCCTATTTTCAGGTGCGACCCGGGAGGGTTACAAAGGTGGTGGCATACAGGAGTCAGTTACATACAGTTGAGCAATCAACAGGATTGACAGAAAATGAGTAGGCGGCTAGCGGTAAAGTACAAATTTGGTAATCAAGAAAACAACGAACATTACCTGAAAGAAAGAGGAAGCAATGCATCATTAGAATTGAGGTTGGGAGACACAGGTACACACAATTGGGGAGAAGCGGCTTAATTTTGGGTAAAAACAAGATGCATCCAGGACAATTTATGAGGTAAATTAGTGCTAATAGTAGTAAGTGCACAGTAGGGGAGAAGAGACGGGTGGGGGGGTAGGGGAGGAACTGGGGAAAAACGGAGGGGATGGGGGAAGGAGTGGGTGGAAGGGGAGAGGCCAAGTTGGGAGGGAGGAGTGAGGGGAGGGGATGGAGGAGGGAGTGAGGTCAGTAAAGTGTTACCAGGTTTGGAGGGGTAAGGAGCAGGGAGGCCCTGGGAACTCATGGCACTCGAGTGGGAGGGGTAGAACTAGAAAGTACAGGGGCAGGCAGAGGAGGGTTTCAGGTAGTGCCAGAGCGAGGTTTTGAAGCGGGGATGAGAGGGGGCGGACCGGGCAAGGATTGGGAACGAGTTCCAGAGTTTGGGGGCAAATGAGAAGGCCCGGTCCCCCATGAGGGAGTGAGTTCTGGGAACAAGTCGATCGAGGGCCTCTCTTGATCTTAGCTGATAGGAGGGGAGGCCAGGGTTAAGGGGAGGGGCGAGGGCGGGGGTGTGGCTGATCTTATAATGTTGTCAATGAATTTACCAAGCACGAAGGTGCGATGCTTTTCTGGAGGGAGCCACTCCAGTCGGGAGTAGAAGTCGCACCGGTGAGTGAGGGGCGGAGCAGAAAGGGTGAAGCGGCAGATGTTATTATAGGCTGTGTCCCATTTCTGGAGGCTGGAAGAGGGTACATGGGCGAAGGTAACCAGCCTGTAGCAGAGAGTAGGGAGGAAGACCCCTCTGGCTAGCGCCAAACAAGCTGCAGGGGTTAGGCAGTTTTTTGCTTTGTAGGCAAGGCCGAGCTTATAATTTGTAGTCCTGCAGATGTTCTGAATATGCTGGGTGAGATTGAGCTGTGGATCCAGAGTGACACTCAGGTACTTGACTGAGGCCGCTGTCTGTAGGGGAGAGCCATCAATATCCAGAATTTGGAGGAGGGAGGGGCAGGACTTTAGCTTGTGCCGTGAGCCGAACAGCATGGCTTGTTTTTTTTTGAGGTTGATGGTGAGCCTGTGATCCACTAGCCAGGATTGAATGCGATGGAAGTCAGCATTTAGCTGGGCATTAATGGTGGCAATGTCACGGGCACTGGTCAAAATGACCAGGTCATCCGCATATAGAGTGGCACGCCCATGGATGGCGGAGGACGGGAGATCGTTGATGAAGAGGGAGAAGAGGGTGGGACCAAGAACGGAGCCCTGGGGGACCCCGCAGTGGACAGGAGAGGGGGAAGAATGAGTACGATTGAAGTTGATGAACTGTTGCCTGCCAGAGAGGTAGTCGAGGAACCACGTGTAGGCAGAGGAGGAGAAGCCAAGGGAACGGAGGGCGGAGCAGAGAAGGGAGTGGTCCACCTTGTCGAATGCTTTGGAAAGATCCACAAAGATGGCACCAGTGAGGTTCCCCTGGTCAGCAGCTGCTCTGATAGTCGAGATGACAGCAGCGAGGGCAGTGGACGTGCTGTGCCCTTTTCTGAATCCGTGTTGAGCCGGAGAGAGGAGGTTATGGTCCTGAATGTAAAGGGATAGACGGGAGGCCACAATTTTCTCTAGGATCTTGGAGGCAGCAGACAATATCGCAATAGGACGATAGTTCTGGGGGTCCTTGGGGTTGCCTTGTTTTAGGACTGGGACTACTTTTGCCACCTTCCAGATGGCTAGGATAGACCCAGAGCTGAGGGAGGAATTGAAAATGTGTGTGAGAGGCCTGGCAAGAAGATGGGCCCAGAGCCTGAGCAGTTTAGGCTCGAGGCAGTCATGACCTGCCCCACTGTGAGGGGAAAGGCTGGCGAGGAGCTTCTGGGTCTCGTAACTAGTGACTCGTTGGAGGAAGAGTGGGGGACGGGAGTTAGAACTGGGAGGTGGGGAGTCAGGGGGCTTAGGGGCAGAGCACAGGGGCAGGGCGGGAGGTTCGGAGAACAGCAAATTAAAAGTATTATAGATGGTGTGGGGGTTGTTGCAGCTGACCCCGCCAATAAGTAGGTCGTTGACCTGCACTCTGGCAGACCCACCAACAGCGCTTCTGATATTTTGCCAGAAATTTCTCGGGTTAAAGGCAGGGGAGAGCAGGGCGGACTTACAGAATTCGCTTTTAGCAGAGCGGATGGCTTTTTTGCATATGTTTCTGATGGTCCTGTAGACAAGGAGATCAGTAATGCTTTCGGAGGCCTTGTAAGTCGCCCAGCTTTTGTCCCTAGTTTTCATTAGGGAAAAAAGGCCACCGTGAAGCCATTTGGTGATAGCGCCTTTTACATGCCTCCTGGTGAGGGGGTCATGTTTGTTCTGCATGGGGATGAACTTGGTAAGAAATTCCTCTAGAGCTTGTGCTGGGTCTTCTAGTGCGGTGACCCCTGACCAGTCAACAAGTGAGAAGTCAGAGAGAAAGTGATGGGTATTTAGCTTAGAGTAATCCCTCATTGTGATCACTTTGCTGGGGGGTTTTGACCGAGAAATGCCCCACGTGCAGTATGTGGGCGAGTGGTCAGAGATGGCGTCTGGAAGGATGCTCGATGATGTGATCCTGTCAGGTCTGTTAGTCAGGATCCAATCGATTAGCGACCCATTTTTCCCCCGGGTAGAGGGCCTGGTAGGCTCAGTGATGACCTGGTTCATGGCATGGCCCGAAAGCAGAGGTTCATATTCCTTGCAGTTGGGAGCCAGCCAGTTTAGATTAAAATCTCCAATGACTAGGACTTCATTTGTCCCCACAATGTCACTGGTACTGTGGAGGAGGGAGGAGAGTCCTTGCAGACCCCCCCTTGGGGGGGTTATAGGCACATATCAAGTGCAGTTTCTTCGTATGCCCAAGTAAGAGGAGGGCATGTAGGGACTCAGTAACCAGACCTTTCCACCTGGCTCAAAAACGTTTTATTCTATCCCATGGTCATAATACGCTTTCTGCTGTTTTTGGACTTCTTCCTGTTTACTGTGGGCACTTTCAGCATATTTTGCCAATTTCTTTCTCAGTACCCACATATAAGATGTAATGATTCTTTCTGAGCAGGGTTATCTTCCCATGTTTCTTTATTACATCTAGTGGCCCTCCAGCTTGTCTACCGTATAACATTTCAAAGAGTTAAAAACCCGTTGATGCTTGTAGCACTTATCTGTAAGCAAAAATCAGGTAAGGTAAGTATTGGTCCCAGTCTTTCCACTCACCTTTCACAAACCTTTTTAACATGCATTTCAGGGTTTGGTTAAAATGCTCAACTAGACGTCTGTCTGAGGGTGATAAGGGGAGGTTCTTATGGCCAGGGCCACTGGAAAATTGCGGAAAAAGTTACCCAAAATTCCGGGAAATTGCGTGGGTTCTACTATAGACCCTGAGTGCGTCACAATAAATATTTTAATGTTTTCTGCAGCATATATTAGTCAGTATAATTTGATAAATGAATACACTGACACTTGAATATGTTTAAAACTTAAAGAAAAGTTTATGTTCCTAAAAAGAATACTAAACTAATAAGCTATCGTAAGCGTTGCCTATCTTCCGAAATTTAAAATCATCTGCCTCATACAGTGCTAAATAGATTCTATAAAGTGAGCCGCAGCAAATCAATATTAAATAAAGCCAGAAGAAATATTTTTTTTGTTTCTGGCTATAGAATAATGAAGCCTAACCAACAGCTGTTTACAGCGCTCTGCCAGCTATTCACCCACTTTGGTACAAGAAAAAATAAGCAGATAGAGTGGTGAATAATTGAGTTTTAGTAAAATGTTAATGTGTTTAATGGTCATAATTTGTACTGTAGGCACTGTACAGTATTTTTGAAATGACTTATTTAAACATTAAATCTGGGGGTTATTGGGGCTGGCAGTATAATCTAGAGGTTAGAGTAACAAACTGTGAATGAGTTGATGAAATCTAGCAAACCCTGGTTTGATTCCCACAACCTCCACTTGCATACTGTGTGATTCTGAGCAAGTCACCTAACCTCCTCAGGGCTCCTGGGTTGTACCTGAAAACAGGCACTTGTGCCTAGTGTGCCTTACGTGGTTACCAAAAAATGTAAAAAAAAATACCAATATATTTTTACTGCATCATACAGTAGTCAGGTTACCCTGTAATTTGCCTTTGTTTTACTCTGGCTGAAATGATTTTGTTTAAAGATAAATGTACGGATACATTTTGTGTTTTATAAGCTTTTTTGTAGACTTTAGTCAGGTTTTCACTGTAGTCTTTGCATGTGAGCATCTGGGGGTAGCTGCTAAGAGTGAGATCACTGTTAGCAACTAGCTTATTCAAGTTTAAAATTAGCAGGGCCATCCAAAACTCCTCAGCTGTTTGAATCAAAATTAGTCTGAATGAAAGTATGCTCACAAGGAAAAACTTGCCCTGCCACTTATGAAAAAGGCTTCATAGTTAGCACCCCATTTAAGTGAATGGGATCATTTGCACCTTTTCTCCCATCTTTTGTTTCAGTCTGTATGGCAACAAAAAGTTTTCTGATAGACTACTTCAACACAAAACAAATGTTAAGTGTTTAAGTGTACTTATGCTTGGCCAGTGGATTTTGAAACCAAATAAGACAAGGATTCAAAAGAAATGAGTGTTACATAAAACCCTTGCCCTGCCTTGCATTGCATTGTTTTGGCCAAACCCAAGTCTGCATGCAAAATTGTCAATATATTTGAGAGTATTTTATTAAAAATGTTAATACTTTTTACACAGTTCAATATAAAAACTCAGAAATTGCAAGAAATTGCTGAACTTGTCAGTTTTTGCAGAGAATGGTTAAAATTGCGGATTCCGCAAAAAAATTGTGGGCGCAATTTTCCAGTGGCTCTCCTTATGGCTTTGATACCTAGTAGTCAGTACAGTACCAAAATTACTACCCTGATCAGTAATAATCTTTTTAGGTATACCCACCCCTGCTGAAAATTTTGGCATGTTCTGCTGCCACTTTTGTGGTATGATAGTACACATCGGAATTATCTCTGGATACCGAGTAGCATAGTCACATACTACCAAAATGAATCAATTACCTTTTTTACTTTTGTCTAAGGGTCCAACTACATCCATTGCAATTGTCTGAAAAGGCACAATTATCAAGGGTAGGGGCACCTTGTCTTTTGTAGGCACTGGGGCTACTTTCTGACATTCAGCACAAGAATTGCAATAGGAAGCAACATCCTCATGAATCCCTGACCAGTAAAATCTGTACAACAGTCTGACAAGGGTGTGGTCCCTTCCCAAGTGACCAGCCATAGGACTATTATGTTATCTGTAACAACTCAGTTCTATACTTCTTTGGTATGACCAGTTGTTTTGTTGATTCCTGCATCTGATGATTAACCCAAATTCTGTATAGTAGCCCATTGCATTTTTTAAACATTGGTTCACCCTGTTTTTGTTTCATCTCCAGCTGCTTAAAATAACCTTGAAGAGGAGTGTTAGTTTGCTCAGAAACAAAATCACAATCGGTTATCAATTTAGTTTCAACATTTTCATCAACCCCTTAGTCCATCAGTCTTCTGTTGCCACTGTTTTCTTGGGTATATTTTTTCTTTCCTGGACTTCCGGATCTGGGAGTTCGGCTCAAACAAGTCTGAATCAAAGTCACCAAAAGGAAAAGAGTCTCCAACATCTGAGATTTTGTTTGCCTGTGCTCTTGTTATCACAGCTGCTGAAACAGCAGGGTTTACTCCCTTTATGATTAATTTAGCAAATCCTGGAAAGTAGTTTCCAATAATCAAGGGTACAGGTAACTGGCTACTACCCCCGCTTTCATTTAGTCCGACACCCCATTAATGTTCCCATTAATGGTCAGAGTCTCTTGGGTGATGGTATAGTATTGAGTGTACCCGTGGATACAGATGATCCCAGTACCTGGTCCTTTTGCACAGTGTTTTCCCAGAATGTCAACATTTATTTATTTATTTATTTATTTATTTTATTTATATATCGGCTTACAAATACCTTTGAGCCAGAGGATCTTTTACAAAGGTTCCATGTTAGAGCAATAACAAAAACAGTTAATACAATATAAATAAACAGAGAACAATTGATGAACAGTAGAATTAATACAGAGACATATGGAAACAAAATATGGTACATAAAAAAGTCTTAACATTCACCAGGGTCTGTCTGCTTCTTGAAACTATAAGTCCTTTCACAGTCTTATCTCCCACCATTTGCTCCAGTGTAGGCCTCCTGATTTTTACGGCAGTTTATTGCAATGTGGCCTGGCTTCTTACAGCTATGGCAAATAAAGTCTTTGGGTATAGATTTTTTACACCCATCAGAGTACTTATCTGGAGTTAAATTGGGAAAAAGAGGGTCTTGCTGTTCCACGAGTGTTACTTTGCTGCTGCGTTGTCTGTCTGGCCATCTGATAGTCCTCAGCCAAAGAAATAGCCTTTTCCCTACTTTCTGGTTGGTGTTCTTGTACCCAAAGCAGTAAATATGTCGATGATCTTTAGGTCTGTTTTGCCCACTGGTTGGAGATATCCAGTGAGGAGTTCTCTGAGTCAGGTAAACGCTTCTCAAGAATTTTGAACTGAGTGGTATTTCAGGGACCAGAATCTCTGCCTGTAGGTCTTTCCTGAGATGTTACATCTTTTTAAAGGACAACTAAACATGCTTTTTATACTCTTTTTTTTTTTTTTAATTGCTCAATGGGCTTGTAAAGGAGAGGCTGTTGTTTACATTTATACTGAAACTGCATTTATTAAAGTGGGAGAAATGCAGTTTCATAGCATTTGAAAATTTTAAACACAGCCTCTCCTGATTCAGAAATCCTGCTCTGAGAATCCTAAAATGGCTGCCTTGATGATGTCATAGATGAGAGAGATGCCAGCTGTGTAGATGGAGTCTAGCTCCACTAACTGTATTCAAATGCGAATAACTCTAAAATGAAAAATGATAGCATGGTAGTTTGAACCCAGAAGTTGTTCAGCACAAAAATATGTACATAATGACTGGTGTTTCATTCATAGATACTTTTTATTTTTTTTAAATTAGCAAAAAAGGCAGCAGAAAATTAAATTCTTTGTAACTTTGTCAACAAACAAATGCAAATAGCTTTAAAACAAAAAGTGATAGCACGGTACTGTGAGCACGAAAGTTGTTCGGCACAAACATATCTATGAAATGAGTGGTGTTTCATTTATATAGACCTCTTAGTTTTTTTATAATTAGCAATAACCAGCAGGAAATTCAGTTTTCTTTTTCACTTTTTCAACAAACAAATGCAAATAACTTTAGAACAAAAAATGATAGCATGGTACTGTGAGCATGAAAGTTGTTCAGCACAATAATATCTACAAAATGAGTGGTGTTTCATTTATAGATACATCTTAGTTATTTTATAATTATCAAAAAAATCTGAAAAATTCAGTTTTCTTTTTTACTTTTTGCAACAAATAAATGCAAATAGCTTTAAAGCGAAATGTGATAGCATGGTACTTTGAGCTCAACAGTTGTTCAGCACACAAATATCTGCTAAATGAGTGGTGTTTCATTTATAGATACATTTTAGATTTTTTATGATCGGCAAAAATGGCAGGAAAATCAATTATTTCCCTTTTTTGGAGGTAATGCATACAGTAAATGGAATATTTTTTTTTATTTATTTATTATACATATCAGAATTACAACCCTTTGAGTCAAGGACTCGTTTCCAAAGGCTCCACATCAGCTCCAGTGGATTCAACACATAGACAGCAACACAAATGCAATATGATAGACAGGAGGTTACAGAAGTTTTTTGTTACATACCAAACAGCGAACAGCAAACTGCTACCTTCCTACTGGAAATACTGTTGATATTTTTTTGTTCTCATGCCCTTCCCAATTAACCAAACTGCAATTTGCTTTTCAAATAGCTCCCATCTCCTGCCTTCCAAGTTGTGTGTGTGGGGGGCTGTTTGTAAACTTACTGGGCCAAATTTTCAACAATATTTCCAGTAGGGAGGCAGCATATTCCATTTATGGCATACCTCCCAGTAAGCGAAAAAAATTGATTTTCCTGCCATTTTTGCTGATTATAAAAATCTAAACGGTATCTATAAAAGGAAAAAAGTTTAACCAGGAAAGGTTCACTAAGCTGAAGCTTGTTTCCAGGTGCAACCTGGGAGCACAAGGACTTTAAGTGACTTACTCAGGGTCACACAGTATGCAAGTGGAGGCTGTGGGATTCAAACCCAGATCTCCAGGTTTGCAGCGAAGAGCCCTAAACCACTGCGCTATACTGCCTCCCTATAAATGAAACACCACTCATGTGGCAGATATTTTTGTGCTGAACAACTTTTATGCTCAAAGTACCATGCTATCATATTACATTTTAAAGCTATTTGCATTTGTTTGTTGCAAAAAGTGAAAAAGAAAATTGATTTTTTGCTGTTGTTGGCTAATTATAAAAAAAATTAAACGGTATCTATAAATGAAACACCACTCATTTTGTAGATATTTTTGTGCTGAACAACTCACAGTACCATGCTATCATTTTTTGTTTTAAAGCTATTTGCATTTGTTTGTTGAAAAAATAAAAAAATAAATAGAATTTTCTGCTGGGTATTACTCATTAAAAAAAAACATAAAAGGCATCTATAAATGAAACACCACTCATTTTGTACATATTTTTGTGTTGAACAAATGTTGTGCTCAAAGTACCGTGCTGTCATCTTCGTTTTAAAGTATTTACATTTGTTTGTTGGCAAAGTGACAAAAAATTAATTTTCTGCTGGGTTTTGCTAATTATAAAAAAAAACTCAAAGGTATCTATAAATGAAACACCACTCATTTTGTAGATAGTTTTTTGCTGAACAACTTTCATGCTTACAGTACCATGCTGTCATTTTTTGTTTTAAAGTTATTTACATCTGTTTGTTGCCAAAGTGACAAAAAATTGAATTTTTTGCTGGGTTATTTTTTTGACAATTTAAAAAAACTGAAAGGTATGTATAAATGAAACACCACTTATTTTGTAGATATTTTTGTGCTGAGCAACTTTCCTGCTCAGAGTACCATGCTGTCATTTTTCATTTAAAACTTACTTACATTTGAATACAGTTAATGCGGCTAGAATACATCTACACAGCTGGCATCTCTCTCTTCTGTGACATCATCAAGGCAGCCATTTTAGGATTTTCAGAGCAGGATTTTTGAATCAGGAGAGGCTGTGTTTAAAGGGGACATGAAATCTGTGCTAATTGGCAGCAGTTAGTAATGTTCCTAGTACAAAACATGAAAGATTAGCCTTCAAATTAGACCTATTTAACTGTAGCTTTAATAAACACTAAGGTGGAAAACTGTGTTTTCAGTTGTTATCTTTTTATGGACAACATTCTCCAGTGTTCTCTTTATGGAACCAGTAATTTGGAGTTTTCGCTAAGTCACGGTTTGTGCACAGAATGCTGAACATGAGCTATTGTCCTATCAGAACCATGCTTAGGGTTTTTTGCTCAAACCGTGACATAGTTAAAACTCCAGATCACTGGCTCCGTGAAGAGAACTGTAACAGAATGCTGCCCATAAAAACAAAACAATGCAAAATACAGTTTTTCACATCACTTTATCTCCAGGTACAGTTACATATGGATTATTTAGGCTTATGGACATCATTTTTGTAAATGGGAAGATTATAAACAGTTGCCAATTAGAAATAATTTTCTGTCGTCTTTAAAAATTTTAGATGCTATGAAACTGCATTCTCCTACTTCAATGATTGCAGTTTCAGTATAGAGATAAACAACTGCCTCTCCTTTATAAGCCTATGGAGTTAATTAAAAAAAAAAAAAAGCAAAGGCCCAGATATTCAAACTGTGCCAGGCTGTGGTGCAGGACTGGGCGCAGCTCAACTTTGTTGCGCAGGGGTGTGGCCTCGGCGATATTCAACGGAGCTGCGCTATGGCGCAGCAGCTTTGAATATCGCACCCTGGCCATCCCCACTGTGCATGGCGCAGTGGCACTGTGCCAGCACAAGTGGCCAGAGTGGAGCATGGAGATGCGCTGGGCGCAGTGCCATTGCGCCATGCACAGCACCTGCGATATTCAAACGGGGACATGCAAATGGGGCCATAATTTATGCAAGGCACACAGGGGGCCATTTGCATCTCATTACGGCCCCATTTGCATGCCATTAGCATGCAGGTGCACCGATCCCCGAAGACTTGTGCCTGGCCCCCTGCCAGGCAGCAGCTGTCGGGGACCGACACCCCCTGCAGCCCGATCGTGGGCATTCCTGTAAGATAGAAGAAAAAACATCCAATATCCCTGGTGGTCCAGTGGACTGCACTGAGCCCGATCGCGGGCATCAGTACCTCACCAAATACCCCTACTACCCTGGTGGTCTAGTGTACCCCATTCCACCTGCTCACTGGGCCCCTGCCCGCCCCGGCGGCGGCAGCACCCCTGCCTGCCGCCCGCCCTGCCGACTGACAGCTCGGTAGGGCTGCCATCCATTGGTTCCGGCGCGGAAGCCCAATGGCGTGCAGCTACTCCTCTCAGTCCAGATATGTGAATGAATTCATCTACATATCTGGAATGAGTAGTATCGCGGCCTGCACACCCATTGGCTCATGCTGTGAACAAATGGGTGTGCAGCCCTACTGAACTATCGGTTGGCGGCGGCGGGCGGCAGGGGTGGTGCTGCCGCCCGCCAGCTGACAGGGGGAGTGGGGCGGTGGGGCTCAGTGGGCAGATGGGGTGGGGGGTACACTAGACCACCAGGGTAGTAGGGGTATTTGGTGAGGTACTGATGCACGCGATTGGGCTCAGTGTGGTCCACTGGACCACTAGGGATATTGGACTTGGGGGAGGTTCGATTACAGATGCCCGCGATCGGGCTCAGTGCGGTCCACTGGACCACCAGGGATATTGGACTTGGGAGGGTTCGATTACAGATGCCCGCCATGGGGGGGTGCCGCCAGGTGCGGCAGGGCTGATTGCCCACCTACAGGTGGCAGCTGCTGTGTTGCGCCCTGCAATGCAGCAGCTCACCTGTGGGTGGCCATCACTTGTTCCTTTTTTCCTGGCATAACTTTGTGCAGGTGCAGGTAGGGGTTGCGCATGCTTGACTCTGCACATCCCGGGCTGAATATCGGGCTGTGCAGGTTATGTATGGGCATGCCCCCCCATCTGTGCCTGCATTCATTACTGATGCACTCCGGCGCATCGGGATTTGTGCGACGCACTTTTCCCTTTTAAATATCGCGCTGGGGCGCATCAGTGGGTTGTGCATGGCGCAACACTGTTGCGCCATGTGCAACCCTTTTAAATATCTGGGCCAAAATGTGTAAAAAGCTTGCTTAGTTGTCCTTTTAAGGATTTCTCTTTTCACGAGGTCATTGTTTTCTGACTGTGCATTGTTTGTATTGTTGTAGGCAAGTTGGGGTTTACCTGTCAGATATGGTAGCAGCCTGATTGTGCACTGCTGTTTTGGCCATTGGCAGGCTCCATCAACCCTTTCAGAAGTTGCGAGGTATGCTTTGATATCACCCAAGGGACACAGCTTTGTAAGTTTAATGTCTTTTAAGTTGTTGTGTTTTGTTGATCTGCTGGACCTGTACCAGATCCTCCAGCTTTGATAGTTTGCAAGTATCCAGCCGTCACTGCTCCTGTTACTGCATCTCTTCTCTTCTCTGATTCTCAGTCTCTTTTTGTTGTATAGCTCACCATTTGAAGAAAGCAGACGTGCTTTCTGGTGCTGTCCCTGAGAGATTTTATTCTTTTATCACTGGTGCTGGCTGTATAGTCGCAGTTTGGACTTTTGTTTCTGCTTCTTGTTTGTCTGCCATTCATTTGGTAATCACTCCTGGGCTTGCTGTTGCAGGATCCATGCCTTTCTTCTATGCGTCAGTGGTACCAAGTCTAGTACCCACGCAAAAACTTCTGGCATAGAGTATGCACAGTGTTCCCACTTTGTCTGACACCAACTGCCATAGAGGCATAAGTCAGGAAGCATAGGCAGACCTGGAGAAGTTATAAAGTTCACAAGTAGCGTTTTATTATCATGATCAAATAAAACAGAAAAATAAAATTGGACACGATAGCTCTTCCTAAAGGCAGTACAAATAAAATCATTCATCTGAGTGTCTCTCTGAATTTAAATTGCAATCTCTCTATATATCTCTCCAAACAAAACATTGCTCTGTTTTTATAAGATGTATTTTCCTGTCAGTTTAAATTCTGCATCCTGCTCTTGTAAGTTGCATCTCCTGTTTTCCTTAAAATGTCTTTAAACTTTGTCAGTTGCTTTCCTGAGGCCAGACTGAAGAGTATAGATAGTGTTAACAGGTGCAGCAAAATAATACATTTTGTCCCAGAGCTGGTTTCTTGTTGACACTTCTGTATACAACCTTGTGAAGGTCAGAATACATCTCAAGGTCAACCCTCTCTGTTCCGATTGTTACTTTTGTAAGAAACCCAAATAGCTTTCTGCAGTCATTTCAGCAATGTAAATATATACATTTACAAACCAAGGGATCCCAGTTTCACATGAAGATTTACATATGTGTGTGTGTGTGTGTGTGTGTGTATGTTTAATCACTGAGAAGCAAGAGGAGAAAGAATAGAAACAGCAAGTGAAGTAGAGGCGATAACGGGGAAAGTGTGGGACCATCGGGGTGACCAGTTACTATGTACCACAAGAAAAATGTGATTGTGCAATCAGACAGGCAATCGACAGACAAGTGGCAGAATAGGAGCGGACAAAATAGATCCTTGCTGTTAACTCTCTGTCTCTCTGCATAACAAATGAGACAAGGTCTTACCCAATCCTGTCACAGTGGAGTGTGGATGCTGTTTGAACCTAAATTACAAATTGTAAAATTTGCATAGGTTCTATCTCTGGGGCATCTCACTGAGCCAAGATGACTGCTAAAGTGTAAACATAGTGAGGGATCCCTTAAGAAGAAACAGCATTACTATGGTGAGTAATTTATTTTTCTAGGGACATGGATATGTTGTTCATCCACACTGTCTGGCAGGTTCCTTGCCGCTTTTAAATCTTGCCGGAAGGTATTCAAGCTGGCTTCTCCCACCCACCCGGGTGGTAAAATTCTTGGCACCGCCCCATGACGCCAGATCTTCCTTACCGCTTGGAAGCTCAGGTTCCCTCCTTAACGCTCTGCGTGTAGACTGGATCCTAATTCTTCGGTTCGCCTGAAACTTATTTTAAAATTTTCAAGACTTCGGTCATCTTTCTCCCTCATGGCTGCGATGAACAAATCGACTCCCGGATTTCGGCGGTGCCCTTGTGGGCAGAAGATGTCCAGGACGGACCCGCACTCCATGTGCATCTACTGCCTCAGCCTAGAACACGACCTGCAGGCCTGCGAGTCATGCCGTTCCTTTTCGGCCAACGTCCTGGAGGACTGCGCTGCCCTGGTTACAGCTTGGGCGCCCCGAGGAGCGCTACCCGCCGGTTAAGTCGAAGGAGGCCCATTGGGTGGTTACCGCGGTGGCTGGCTCGGCTGAGCAACTCGAGCAGATGATCGCCCTCGAGGATGATGCGGCTCAGGCCGCATCATCCTCTTCCTCGGTCACGGCATTGATCTCACTCTCACTGGGTACCTTGTATTCAGCTTCTTTCAAGGAGCTTTGCCAATCCCTTTCCATGAAGGGAGGGGGCCATCGGGACATTCCTCTCGGCCCAAAAAGAAGGACTCAAAGAGTAAGTCCCATCATCGGCGTTCGTGGGAGCAGGAGAGGTCCCCTTCTCTGGACAGTCGACTTCGGTCGAGGTTGCGGCTAAGGCCGCTGGCTTCACGGCGTCCCTGTCAGACCAGCCGGCCGAGACACCCGTCGACACGATCGAGATTTTTCTTGACCCGTCGGATGGACTGTGGACTGGTGAGGCCGACAACCCTTCTTCACTGGTTCCCCCGGTGGAGACCGAGGACCTGCCTGCGCCCCTGGTGCTGCAGTCCCCGGTTAAGGCTTCTGAATCAAGGGAAGAGAAGGTGTCCCCCGGCCCTTCCCAGACCCGTCCTCAGAAATGCCGAGTATCTCGGTCTCGGACATCGTCTCGGTCCAGCCGATCCCGCCGACATCGGCGATCTTGGTCTCGGCACCTAGGTAAGCGGCGCCACCGCTCATCCTCGTCTTCCTCCTCGGAAGAGTAGAGGCTTCGGCGCAAATTGCGTCGACGCTGCGAGGACCTGATGTGGCAGCAGTTACTTCTGTCCGGGAACAAGCCGACACCATCGCCTTCCATGGCCATCAAGTGGCTGTCACCCGAGCGGCCGAAACAACCCCTCGCTGTAGCCGAGGTGCCCAAGCCTGGGCCGGGTGTTCAGCTGAAACCAGCTGCCCCACTGATTGTGGTGGAACCTCCACCTCCACAACCGAAATCGGGGGCGCCGACCAAGGACTCTCGGTCGGGTCAGGGCCTGCCCCACAGGTTGTCAGTCACCCTCACTCCCGACCGTCCTCAGCAGGTGGAGGGTGGCTCAGGCCCCAGGCAGCTCTTCGCGGACTCCTCCGAGTCTGCCGACGACTCCTCCCTGTTCTCCAGGCCCATTGACCTGGAGTCCTTCGAGGGGCCAGTCGATGGACGAAAGCCCATTGTCCTTCATGGGTTTGCTTTGGCTCATCTCAGAGTCTACCGGGATGCAGCTTGAGCCCGTATCCAAGTGGGCCAAGTATCCCCTGACGGAGAAACTGGACCGAGGGGATTCACCCTCGGAGGCCTTTCCAGTGGCTGAAGCCATTGTTGGCCCAGCCTTGGAGCTCTGGCAGCAGCCTGCTTTCTGTCCTGTGCCTTCGGCCAGGATGGCTAGGAAGTATGCGGTCCCTACCGGCTCTTTGCCCGGTTTTTCGGAACACCCCTCTGTCGAGGGATTGGTCACCGACAGCATTTTCCGGCGTTCCGGGAATGCTAGGGACGTGGACAAGCCCCCCGACAAGGAGTCCAAAAAGCTGGACTATGCCGGACGCAAGGTGTACGCTGCGTCCTCCTTTGGCCTCCGCCAGGCCAGCTCAGCCGTGCTGATGGCACACTTCTCCCACGCCCTCATGGGCTCCCTGGATGAAGTGATCCCTCATCTCCCGGCCGACCTGCAGACCATGGTCCGGCAGGTGCGGGACCAGGGTAGGGCAGTGGCCAAGCAGCAGCTCCAAATGGCTCTGGACATCGGAGACTCCTGTGCCAGATCAGTTGCGGCCGCTGTGGCCATGCGCTGCAGAGCATGGCTGAGGATATCCACCTTCACGGCGGATACCCAGCACAAACTGACGGGTGTCCCCTTCTTGGGGACCGACCTCTTCGGCCCTGGAGTGGAAGGTCATCTCCAGCGGATCGAAAAGTCCAATGCCACTCTGGACTCGGTCACCTCTGCCCAGAAGGACAAAGGCCGCCGACAGCAGCAGCACAAGTCCTTTCATCCTTCTGCGCCTGCGGCACGTCCAGCCCAACAGCACCAGGGCCAGCAGGCTCGCGCTTGGCATCCCAAACTCAAGCCCGCGGCTTCCTCCAACAGGAAGCAGGGAGGTAAAGGCCCAGGAGATTCCTCGGCCGGTCCCTCCTCTAAGCCTGCCCAGTGACGGGTTGAGGAGTGTCGCCCCCAGCCTCGTCACTCCTCCCTGGGTTCCCCCCATGGGGGGACGGCTCCGCCACTTCCTTTCCGCCTGGTCTGCTATCACCACAGACCACTGCGTGTTGGAGGTAGTAGGAAAGGGCCTGCCCCTGGAGTTCAAGCAGGCCCTGCCCTTCCGAGCCGTCGCCCCTCGGAGGGCTACGGGGTCCGCAGTCTCTCTGTCGGCTCGCCGAGCTGATATTGCCCTGCTTCTCGAAAAAGAGGTGATCAGGAAGGTGGCAGATCCTTCTCCGGACCCAGGGTTTGTGTCCAGGTACTTCCTGGTCCCAAAACGGACGGGGGGGCTGGCACCCCATTCTCAACCTGTGCGACCTGAACAGGTTCCTAAGGTCTCGGAACTTCAGGATGGTCAGTCTGGCTCAGATAATACCATCCTTGGAACAAGGCATGTGGTTCTGTTCTCTGGACCTTCAGGACGCGTTCTTTCATGTCCCAACCCGTCCGTCCCACCAGAGATTCCTCCGCTTCAGAGTGGAGGGATCCCTTTACGAGTTCCGGGCCATGCTTTTCGGCCTTTCCCTAGCTCCCAGGGTCTTCACCAAATGCATGGCAGTGGTGACAGCATTTCTGCGGCGCTGAAGGGTCCGGGTGTACCCCTACCTGGACGATTGGCTGATTGCAGCCCCCTCCAGAGCGGAGGTGGAGCGGTCCAGAGATCTGGCCCTCCAGGTTTGCTCTCAGGTTGGCCTCCTCCTCAACGAGGCCAAGTCGGAACTCGTGCCAAAGCAGGTGATACAATTCATTGGGGCAGAGCTCGACTCTCTACGAGCCAGAGCATGGCTCCCGGCGGACAGGGCCGAGGTTCTTTCCTCCTTTGCCCAGTCATTTCAGGTTGGGCAATCGCACCCTGCCCGGGACTTCCTGCGCCTCATGGCGGCCTGCACCAGCGTGGTCTATTGGGCCCGCTGGTACATGTGTCCCCTTCAATGGGGGCTGACCAGCCAATGGTCACAGCACTTCAATCCGCTGAATCAACTAGTGACAGTGACCCAGGGGATGTGGAACGCTTTCCAGTGGTGGACCATTCCAGCACATCTGCAGGAGGGCATCCCATTTGTCCACCCCGAGCCGACGGTCTCACTATCGACCGATGCCTCTCTGATGGGTTGGGGTGCCCATCTGGGGAAGCACAGAGCGCATGGCCTCTGGTCCCCTCGGGAGTCCCGATATCATATCAACCTGCTGGAGCTTCGAGCGGTTCATCTAGCCCTCACCGCCTTTGCTCCGTTTCTACAGGGTCAAGTGGTTCAGGTCCAGACGGACAATACCACGACCATGAAATACCTAAACCGCCAGGGCGGGACGCGCTCCATGCCTCTGTGCAGGGAAGCTCTCCGCATTTGGTCACTCGTGCATAGCCTGGAGGCAGAGCTCCTCGCCATTCATGTGGCAGGAGCCTCCAACACCCTGGCTGATGCCCTAAGCCGGATAGGGGCTGCGTCTCACGAGTGGTCTCTCCTGCCGGAGGTAGTACAAGATCTTTTCTCCCACTGGGGCTTGCCTCAGGCGGACCTGTTTGCCTCCAAGGAGAATGCGAAGCTGAGACTGTTTCATGCCTGCCCCCCTCAGCAGGGCTCGCTGCAGGGGGATGCCTTCTCAAGGCCGTGGACCCCGGGCCTCTTCTACACCTTTCCCCCATTTCCCTTGATCCACAAGGTGCTTCTCAAGGTGAGGAGGGACAAGGCGCAGGTGATTCTGGTAGCCCCAGACTGGCCCCACCAGTACTGGTATCCAGATCTCCTCAGTCTGAGCTCCAGGCTCCCGAGGTGGCTTCCAGCCCGCTCGGACCTGATCTCAGTCAATCAGAGGAAGGTGTTCCATCCGGACCTTCAATCCCTGCACCTGACGGCCTGGTTCCTGAGCGGCTAGAGTTCCAGGCCTTGGGTCTTTTCGACGAGGCCCTCAACATCGTTGAGGCGTCCCGTAAGGAATCGACCAGAAAATGCTACGTCTTCAAATGGAAGAGATTCTCCATTTGGTGTCAGGGCAAGGGCCTGGACCCTTTCTCCTGTTCCTTGGCAAGCATTCTGGACTACCTGTGGTCCCGTTCTCAGCTAGGGCTTCGGTCGACGACCCTTAAGGTATACCTGGCAGCCATCTCTGCTTACCGGGTGCGGGCCGATAAGCAGTCGGTGGCACAGGAGAAGGTGGTCGGGTGCTTTTTCAAAGGCCTTGATCACATATCCCCTCCGGTGCAAGAACCTCCACCTTCGTGGGCTCTACTGCTGCTATTGCCTAAGCTCATGGGCAAGCCATTCGAACCGATGCACAGGTGTGACATCTCTCACCTGTCATGGAAGACCACCTTCTTGGTGGCTATCACGTCAGCCAGAAGGATGGGAGAGCTCCAGGCGCTTTCCATCGAGTCTCCTTATCTGGTCTTCCACAGGGACAAGGCTGTCCTGCGCCCCACCCGAAATTCCTTCCGAAGGTGGTGTCGGAGTTTCACCTTAACCAGGTGTTGACTCTGCCGGTGTTCTACCCCAATCACACCTCGGAGGCCGAATATAGGCTCCATACCTTGGACCCTAGAAGAGTGCTCGCTTATTACAAGGAGCGGACGGCTGAAGTTCGGGGAGAGGTTCACCAGCTGTTTGTCACCTACGCTGAAGCCGCACCTGGCAGACCTGCAGCCAAACGGATGATAAGCAGGTGGGTCACCTCCTGCGTAGATCTCTGCTATAGGTTGGTGGGCATGGAGCCTCCCAGAGGGATAAGAGCTCATTGCACCCGCCATACCGCTGCATCAGTGGCTGCTTCCAGGGATGTCCCTATCCAGGAAATCTGTTGGGCTGCTACCTGGAAGTCAGCACACATCTTCATTACCCACTACCACATCGACCTTGAGTCACGCCGGGATGCTGGTTTTGGGGCCTCGGTTCTCCAGTTTTTATTTCCCAAGTAGGGGGTGTGCGCCTTGCCTCCCTCCTCCCGGAGAACTGCTAGAGTCTGCCAGACAGTGTGGATGAACAACATATCCATGTCCCTAGAAATACAGGTTACTCACCTGTAACAGGAGTTCTAGGAATGGTATATGTTGTTCATCCGCACAACCTGGCTTCCAGCGGGCTATATCTGGCGTCATGGGGCGGAGCCGAGAGTTTTACCACCCGGGTGGGTGGGAGGAGCCAGCTTGAAGACCTTCCGGCAAGATTTAAAGCAGCAAGGAACCTGCCAGACAGTGTGGATGAACAACATATACCATTCCTTGAACTCCTGTTACAGGTAAGTAACCTGTATTTCTTCTCTATCATTCTTCATCTGATATTTGGATGTATGATTCCACTTCCACTGGGAGCAGATTGTTGCTAATTCCGGGTGGTTCCCTCCTAGCAAGACCTTGTTTTCGTCTGGAAATGGTACCTACTTTACCCAATAGCATGGCTGCCCAATAGCGGAAGTCATCCAGTGGTGTCAGATCCCTATCAACTCTGGGTACTAGCCCATTGGAGGTAAAGCAGTCTGTTGTTTGAAGGTAATGGAAAAAATCCTGAGCAGGAAACCCACATTTTTGCTGTAGTTCCTGGAAAGGATATATGTCCCTCTGTGTACAAATTATGTATATCTGGTAAGGACAATTCTGTTTCGGTGACGGAAGCTTGGGTCCATGCACGGGTGCAGGAAATTGGAGTCCCCTGTCAGCACCATAAGAGAACCAATCTCATTTGTAGTTTTTGTGAGTTTCTTGGCCTGGGAAAGTATACATAGTGTATGCTTCATCCCTGAGTTATTGCAGAGCAGAGCCCGGAACAAATTGGGATAGCATACAGTGGAACCAGGAGATATGCTGTTTCAATCTTGACCCATCCCATGTCTCACCTTTGTTTCATCCAGGTCACAACTGGGGCAGTCTGGGATGCTAGGTAGTACGGTTTAAGATCAGGTACGGCCAGTCCTCCTTATTCCCTATGTAAGGAAGGAGTCATTTATTACTTCTCTGCCTCTATGATGGCCAAATGAAGGCTAGCAAAAGTTTGTTGATATCTCCAGAATCTCCGTGGTATGCATAAATTGAGTGTCTGGAAGAGAAATAAAAATCTTGGGAGCACATTCATTTTCAGTGTGGCAATGTGCTATCCTATACTCAGTTGGAGAAGTTTCCAGTATTCAATATCTGCCTTCACTTCTTGCAAGAGTTTATTATAGTTTAGAGTAAACAGAGCAGGAGGGTTTGGTGAGATGTGGATCCCCATATAGCAGACCACTGCGCTGGCTGCCCACTTGAAAGGACTGGAGGTCTTGAATGATGGGGTCACCCCTCCCCAAGCAGATCACTACGAATTTATTATAGCTGATTTTATAGCCTGATATGAGGCTGTATTTGACGAGCTGTACCAGGAGGGCTTGAACTGAGGTATCTGGAGGGGACAGAGAAAAAGGGCATCATCCGCACTGAGGACTGTCACCCCCCATCCAAATTCCTGATGTACCTGGATTGTGTCTCAGTGCTTCTGCTAGCGACTCAATGCAGAGAGTGAATAGAAGAGGCAGCCTTACCTTGTTCCCCAGGTAAGGAAAATCCCATCTGATTGTATGCTATTAACTTCGACTGTGGTTTGTGGAGAGCCATAAAGTATCTCAACACTGACCCCATATTTGGGCCCAACCCCATCTCCTCTAAAGCGTGGTGGAGGAAACCCCAGTTTACCCGGTCAAATGCTTTTTCAGGGTCCATGAACATAACCATAGAAAAATGTAGAGAATGGCGTTGATCTGAGACAAATGTTCAATAATCTTGTAATATTATCATGGATCTGACCATTTATAAATCCTGTTTGATCAGGGTAAACCAGGGTCCCCACTCACCACTGTAGTCTCATGGCCAAGACCGTAGTGAAGATCTTTAGATTAACATTCAGGAGTGAGATGGGCTGATGTGATCCACGCACAGTGACATCTTGACCCGATTTGGGGATTACTGTACTAGAAGTATTTTTCTTTTGCAACCTTGTTGGCCCTGGTGCTGGCATTCCAGAGTTATTTGTACCTCAGTAAGCCCTCTGGGGAGCCACAGGCCTTTTGAAGGTACCAGGCACTGTCATGGGCTTTGAAGAGAGCAGTGAGTTCTGTGGAGATCCAGGAAAGGTGGAACCCACAGACACGAGACCTCCTGAAGAGAGCATTTTAACTGCAGGTAGATATGAATTTGAATTGGAAAAGATACAGGGTGCCATCAAATGTTGGAGGACTAGGGATGTGTGAAAGTTGCCATTTCCATCAGAGTGGAACTTTCATGGAAGTGTGGCAACTTTCACAGAAGTTTCCGAGCTTCTGCCTGTGGCGGCTTGGAAAACGTCCGAATGTTTGTGGCCAGATTTCACCCCATTCCGCCCAGCCCAATGTTAACACCCCCTCCCCTGTAGCCAAGGGTCCCTCCCCCAACCCAGTGTAACCCCCACCCAGTGGTCCATCATCCCCACTCAATCACCCGCCCCTGACGTATTTAAAAAACATCAAACCCTGGTGACTAGTGGTCCTACCCACCTGCCAGTGTCTTTCCCAATATAATTAGTCAGTTACCCCCTTCCTGCTGCACCCCCATCCCCCATATAGCAAAATAATTTTTTCCTTGATGGTCTAGTGGTAGTTAGAGAATTCCCCTCCCTTCCTATCCCCGAATCCCGATCCCCAGTATTTTATTTTGTAAACTTATGTCCTGGTGGTCTAGTGGCTCCCCACACCCCTCCCTACCCCAACAGGTAGTATTGCAGCCCTGCTCCCCCATCCTGAAATGAAGCAGGCCACCGGCACAGCCCTCCGCTCTCCTCCACAGATGGCAGCCCACTGGGATTTCAATGAATGAGCGCGTACTGACTAATAATACTGGGATGAACACTGGCGGGTGGTCGGCTGGGGGTAGGGACCACTAACCACCAATGTTTGCTATTTTTTAAAATACTTTGTGGGGAGCAGGTGATCAGGTTGGGGGAGGGGCTACTAGCCACCAGGGATTTATTTATTTATTTCAGTCAATTGGATGATGGGTGGCAATCGGGGGGAGGAGCAATCAGTCAGATTACCTTGCTAAAGTGGAGTGCATAGCAGGCGGAATTTCTGCTAAAGTTCGGAAATTGATTTCTGAACTTTCGCAGAAACAGAAGTCAGACTTCTGCGCAAATTCTGCTTGCGGAAGTTTTTTTTCACACACTCCTACAGAGGGCATTTCATCAGTTGACCGGTCAGTTTGGTTCAGATCATTCGGTAGGGATGTCAGGTGGAACAATTTGAGCAACCTGCACCTGATATACTTCTGGGGGAGCTTGAGAACAGAAGATCTTCTGGACACTGTAAACGATCCGATGATCCCTGAAGGGGTCAGGAAGAGTGCCTGCTTCCAAGATGTGATGGGGTGGGAGGAGACAAACCAGCCAATAAGAGTTATTTGAGGACTGAGGGTTAAGGGGGGCAGATTCAGCGAATTGCTGAGTTAGGTTGAGGGATTCAGTTTTGTCAATGAGCGGTTTCGAAGAGAGTGACAGTAGTTTATGTCAGGATCCTCAAGAACCCCAAACTCACCAGACAAGGAGAGGTTAGAGAGGGAGGTTAAGAAATTGAGAAGGGAATCAGGCTTGGAGCTAGGGCAAGAATGGATAACGCAAAATGCAGATGACAGATTTTGTTATGACACTGCTCTTACTGGTATTTTGAAAGCATGTTTGTATCTGAAACAAACATATTTGACCAAATTATTCTTTTCTGTAACAGTATCTTTTGGCAATGACTTTTGTTTACTTCAAGAGGGCCGGATTCATTTTAAGTGAACACACCAGAATGAACTTCTTTGTTGCTCTGTAAGTATGCCATGAAATATCTGCAGTATTTGTTAATGCATTTTTTTACCATTACAGATTACTGTGTTGGCTCATTCATGGATAAGCCACATTTACCACTGTGCAGTTATTTTGACTTAAAGGAATTGTGTGAGCTAAGAGATTGGGCTTCATAACCCACTATTCTGGGGCAGCGAATGCCCCTCTGTGTGGAAAAAAAAATGTTTTACTCACTGTATGACGTTTGGGAAGGGATCATAATTTTGTTCGAACTGGGAGCCAGACGATCCCTTCCCACTTCCAAGTCTGCCTCATCCACTCCCGCGCTCCCCCGTTTTGTGATGTGCTACCAGGGAGAGCACGGGGACGCACCTAATACAGGTCTATGGGGCTAACTTTTATAACGATTTTATTATGCTTGAAACTAACGTTTGATAAAATTGAAAGCCACTGCTCAACTAATAGGGTCCCTGGCGGGGGCATGTTTTGGTCAGAGGATCTGGGCAGGTGAACGCACAACAGAGGTGCAGATCCCCACCGATGGGTCCCCATGGATTGCCTGTACGGGCACCTGCCTGTTTGTCTGCGCCAGCCCACCCTGTCAGCCTTGTGGGCTGAGGCAGCATGGATGGATGTTCCCTGGTCCTGCCGCAATCAGCGGGTGTGGTCCACGGGGGCGTGCAGTGGGTTACGGCAGGGTCCCCCCTGCTGTAACATGCCCTCCTCCACCTCTGCGGCCAGCACTCGTTACTGTAGTGCATGGCGCATAGTGCTGGCATGCCCTGCTCCGGATGCTTTGCTGTCTGCGCAGCTGGGGATCAGTGTGTACAGGTTGCATGCCCCTTTGTGCCTCTCTCTGGGGAATGGTCGCATGGGTGGCTACGTTACACGATACACGGTATAGCCACCCAGACAGTCATGCATAGGGCCCAAAGTGCGCGTCCACATGTTGATGTCCACAATGTCCCTCCCTCCCTTCCTGCCTCCTTTTCCCAACTGCACTGGCACCTGTGATCTCCAGGTGGCATTATCGCAGCAGAGCATGGAGTCTTAACTTACCAGAGGAGGAGGAAGAGTGTCCTCTGGGATGCTCAGTTCCCCCCCCCCCCCGATTACCCAAATGCGGTCCATACATTTTAACTTTTAACCAGTATACAGGGAATGAGAGGGTATACACCCCCCAACAGCGAAATTTCGACTGCAGCGTCCCCTACAAGCAACTACAGCACTGTATTGCTGTAGGGAGCCTGGCACTGTCTGTCAGGGGTCCTGCCCCCCCCCGAATCAGCTCCGACTCAGAGTTGAGAATCCTAAGTGGTGGGTGCGGGGGGCACATCCCCCTGCATGGGGGGTTCAGGGGCAAAGCCCCCTGAAGAAAACACTTGTTGTTCTCCGCAAACGGCAGCTGACTGCAAAATGCAGTCAACCTACCGGTTTCGCGGTTGGGTTGTTCGACAAAAATTCAGTCGAAGACCCGTCGTAGATCTGGATGAGAGCGACACTTTCCCTTTGTTTATAAACATCTTCTTTTTCCACATGTTCCTTAACATGGCATTCATTATTATTCTGCTTGCAATGGGGAAGGAATTTAATACATATGGATAATGTGCACCCCTACCTGTTGATAGTGGTACAGTGTCAGACTTGCGTAGCACAGAATCCGAAGGACATGAACATTTGTTGCACACAAGGGGATGAGTATCACATTAAAGAACTTTCTGAAAAAATCAAGAAACTCTGTTTTTGTTGTTTGAATAGTATTTTCAAGACTCCGGGGCTGGTTGTAGCAACCTGGTGACAGCATCCCAACATTTAGATAGCCATGCCCATTAAGCTGAGGCTTTTAAATTGGCTAACTTGCTAATCTTTCCTAGTCAATCTTCACCATTCATTACTGCTTGGGTTAGTGCGGGCTACACCTGCCAGGAGTTTTGGTTTTGGAATAGCGACCAATGGCGCCCTCGGCGCGTCATGCGCCACGACGAGGGCGCTGCTAGGTGCCGCAGAGACTCCTCCTCTATCTCAGTTCTGTTTCTCCCACCGCGTCAGGCTGCACCTGCGCGTAGTTGGAAGATTTTCTGCGCCACCAGACACTGTATTCTGTTATATTCGCCGACGCCGCCTCCGGTAAGACCATTTCTTTATTTCTGTCGACGGCGCCGAGTGCTTTGTTGCTGTTTTTGTCTCTTATTTAGTTTGCATCATGTCAGGTTCGGGGGCAAAACGTAAATCGAAGGCAGGCCATGCCCCTATGCGTTGGTGCTCCTGTGGCCGGCATTTCTCTGTCACGGATCGGCATGATGTTTGTCTCCGTTGCGTGGGACCCAACCACGATATGGATGCGTGCGATGCTTGTTTCTCCATGGACCATCGTGTCCTCGAAGTTCGCGCGTTCAAGATTGGCAAGGCTCCGCCGACCTTCGGGGGACGGCGTCGCTCCAGGGATTCCCAGGTAAGGCCTCTAGGCCCTTCCTCCGGGTCCCCTCTCGGGCCTATATGGTCCGTAGAGGAGGAGGCTTCCTCATCTTCTCTTGCCGAAGAGGAAGCTTCTTTTGCGGTGTCGGAGGAACGTCGAGGTCCCTTCCGGGGCCGCGGTGGAGTCACCGCCTCGGCAGTCACCTCTTCGGAGGTGCAGGCTCCCCCAGTGTCGAGGCCCACGCCTGCTGGGCCTGGCACCAGTGGACCCTTGATGCCTTCCGGCACCGTTTTGGATCCTGGCACCACCAGCGGTGCTGGTGATCGAGACGGTGCTGCTGGCAGCGCCGCTCTGGCCTTCGGCGCCACGAGGCCGGTTCGCTGTCCTGGCGGTGCCAGGCCCAGCCGTGCTGTGGGAGCCCGGACCGGGCTTAGCGGGTGCGGGTGGGCCGAGGTTGTCCAGCGCTGCCTCCGGCGCCGTTTCACCGGGAACCTCTGGGGTTGCTAGTATTGTGGTCCAGCTGATCTCTTCCTCTTCGGAGGCTGATGACTCAGATGTGGACCCGTCCTGGCAACCTGATTCAGTCAGGGTCCCGGTGGCCCCGCAGGCGCTAAGCGGCCAGTGGGCCTCTTCTGCTGTCCCGCTGCTGTCCTCCTGAGGTCCCTGGGCTAGGGGTGGTCTTGGGTCCCTGGGGACGATGGAGCAGGGCGGAGGGAGGCTCTCCCTCCTGGGGGCTCGTGGCAGCTACCGACCCTGGTGCTGCTCGGCCTCGGTGGGGAATCGCTGGGGTCAGGAGGAGGCTCTCGGAGTCCGAGGGTGGGGGCAGGGTGGCGTCTCGGTCTCTGTTGGCCACCCCGGGGGTGGCTAGGAGCCTAGCGCTGGGCTCCGCCTTTCCCTCTTGGACCCCAGAGTCCCTCCGTGGCGCTGTTACTGGCTGCCCTTCTGGATCCATGCAGTCCCAGGTTCGTCACAGGGAGGATCCTTCTGGGCTCTTCCAGGCCGCATCCCCAGGGTTCCGTTTTGCGCCTGGTCTGTTGTCCGGATCCCGCCAGCTCGGCGTTCCCGGATTTCAGAGCCCTAGCAGAGGACAGTTGCCTCTTCGTAGGTGCCCATCTCCCATTCCTCTGCAGCCACCCCACTCTTCCAGGCCATGTCGGTCCCACAGGCCCGTTATCCTGGGAGCAGTTCAGAAGGTTCTGCTGGCCTTCCCTCATATGTCAGGGTGTATGAATGAGTGGGTCTTTCGCTTATCCCCACCGCCACAAGAATCCTCTGGACACTCGAGCTCTCCATCATCCTCGTCTCCCTCCTCTGAGGGAGAGGAACCCTCTGCTCATCTCTCCTCCGATGCTGATTTCACTGAATATCAGCGATTCCTTTCGAGGATGGTGAGGGATCCTCGAATTTCCTACGTTAGGCGAGACAATACCGAACGGGAGACACGTGAATTCCTTGGCGAATTCAGTGCCCAGCACCTGGTGGTACCTTCCTAGCCTATTCCCTTCCAGAAGGCATCTATCCGTTCCTGGCAGTTGCCAGCCGCCCTTTTCTAGCCCCGGCGGACTGCCGACGTAGGTATTGTGCCCCTTCGGAATCCCTGGGTACTCTCCCCAACCCGCCCTCGGGTTTGGTATACCTAGAGACTCCCTCCGGGTGCCGCCGCCTGGCGCGCATGACAAATCCACCGGACTCAGATTCCCACAATTCGACCAGTGGGGCGAAGAGTGTTCTCTTCTTCGGGCGATGTCTTGCATTGCATCTCATCAGGCTCATCACCTGCCTACAGTAGGCATTTGTGGTCGATGCTCTCTCAGATCTTAGCATCAATGCCTGATATGGAGCAAACCAGACAAGCTATTGCCCTCTCTGCTATAGGCCTGGAGCTGGCAAGACACCAAGCAAGGGCATCTTATGACGCCAGTGAGGTGGCTTCCAGGCTTGCGGGGACAGCGATCTGCATTAGACGGACGGCATGGCTTCATCTATCAAGGTTGTCACCCCTGGCCCGGCTTAGGGTGATTCGCTCCACTTTCCGGGGGACCCGTCTCTTTTCCTCCAGAGCTAGGAGATTACTGCAGGGGCTTCCTCCATCTCCCTGTCCTCGGGGGGGCACCTCCTAGCTCTTCTCTCCCATAGGCTTCTCTCTAGATTAGCCCAGGGTTTTCCCCTTCTGTTTCTCACCAGCAGGAGGCTGGGGGTCTTGTTCCCTCAGGGTTTCTACCTCCCCTTTTTTGGGGGCTGAATACCAATGCTAGTAATGAACGTGAAGATTGACAGGGAAGATATGAAACATGCACCTACCGTAATTCTTGATCTTCTTTGTATCTTCACCATTCATTACTGATACCCACCACCTTCCCTCAGTGGCCTCCTACTGTGGCGTCTCCCCCTCCCGTCCCGTTCCTCTTCCTTCCTTTGGCCTTTATGCCAAAAAAAAAAAAAAACTTTCTGTTTTCCATTCTTAGTGAATGGTTCCTTTTTTCCTCAAGGTAAAGAGGAACGAGCATGGTCTGTACTTTGTCTTATTCTGAGGGAACTCTTTCTGACTGCCCTTAGGGTGCGACTTCTAAGTACCTTGATCAGGTTATGCAGTTTCACAGCTTAAAAGACCGTGCCCTGACTCTGCCTCAACAAAAATTTAGAATCCCCCTGGCAGGTATTACTTTTGAGCTCATTCTAGCTGCTGCTTGCACTTGTCAGCTTTGAGCGTCTGCTTTGCCTTGCCTTAGGGAGTCTGATTGAGTTCCCACTCTATCCTTCATACAAAGCTGCCTTCGGAAAGGCATAATCTTTCCCATACACTGCTGTGTTAGCACTTAACAGGGTGCTAAGGGACTTAGTCCCCTTCCTGGGTGGGTGCTCTTCCTGGAACAGGTTCTGCCTGGGCAGTCCACGAGCCCTCAGCTAGGATGTAGGGACCTGGCGTGTTGAGAGTTCAGAGAATCTACCCTCATTCGGATCTGTTCAGGTGGTTCGGTTGAACCTCCCCTCAGTCCTAGCAACTGGGATTCTTGCTCCCTTGTTAGTCTCAAGCTTATAAGCCTCTCAACCAGTGCTCGATGGGCACTTTTCTCCCTCTCAACATGCCTCCTTTTCTTCTTCTTCTTCTTCTTCTTTCTCTTTCCCTCTCTCTGTTCCTCCCCTAGAGCCGCCCTGGAAAGGAGGCCCTGCGGTCCCTTAGGGTAGGAATTCTGTCTCCTCTGTCTATCCTCTACCGGCTTATGCCTTTTTCAGTTTGTATCCTTTCCCTTTTCTGTCCCTCGGCTCTCTTGCCTCGCTTTCCTTTTTTCCTTACCCTTTATTTTCGCCTCTCCGGCTACCAGAACTGAGATAGAGGAGGAGTCTGCGGCACCTAACAGCCGCCCCTCGCGCATGACGCTGTATGTCGTACCGAGGGCTGCACCGCTGGAGCCGACTCCAAAAAAAACAAACTCCCATGGCGGGTCTGCGCCTCCGGCACTAACCCAAGCAGTAATGAATGGTGAAGATACAAGAGAAGATCAAGAATTACGGTAGGTATGTAATTTTCATTTGTTGTTTCTCTCACTACAGCCAGTTAAATGAGAACTCCATTGAACCTGTAAGGCATTTTTCTCAGGAGAAGCTGTTTTTATGTACTGGTTCAAATCCTGTTATTATTTCATCTGTACAGGCCTTTTAGTAACCACAGTGGACATTTCTGATTTACACTCTGGTGGTAAATACTATTTTAGAACTGTAAGATATAGATTTTCACCCCAGGGGTCCGTTAATATGCTTGACAAGTGCTGAATGCCAGCTGGGTTCAGCTGCCCCGGAGATGGAGTCAATGGTAATGAACTTTAGGAACTGACCAATGAGGAGAGAGCAAGAGGGTGTGCTTCCAGCAGTCAGCTTAGAGGGCACCAGAATTCTGTCTCTGCTGACTGAGCAACACTGCCCCAGAGTGCTCTCTCCTCATTTCGCTTGAAGAAAGTTATTTTTTTTGGAGTGTTTTATTTCTTAGTTTTTGTGCTGCCATAGTGATTTTAGAGGTATTGTCTTTCATTTTTGCTGTTTTTTCGCGGTTCCCTTCGGTTCTAGGGAACCACAAATTCCATTTTACTTGCAGTTCTTTCTAGCAGTTCCCGCAGTTTTTCCTGAGGTAAAATATATCATGCTTGAGGTAAAATTACCGCATCTTTATTTTAAAACATTTTTAAACAATCGTGTTCCCTTTTCTCTTAGGGAACCACGTTTTTTCTTAATAAAACTTTGCTTTTTGTCACTTGGGAACTGTTTTATTGCAGTTTCATTCTGTAAGGAAACTGACCATTTTACTTCAATTTCCAATAGGGAATAACGTTTTAGTGTTTTTTTTTCTGACAAATTGGCATGTCAGAAAGACCCAAGAAGAGAACTGGACCAACAGGTTTTAAAATTGTTTAAAGTACATCAAGATAGTGGCTAAGGCAGACAGCCATGATCTTTGTTTAAGTTTTTTTTTTTTTTCCCCCAACTATTTGTATCCTCTGACAGCAGGCTGCCCCAATTGTCTGCTACCCTACCAGAGCTCAGGGTCTTTCGGGGTCTTATAGTGCCATGCGTGCCCCGGCAAATCCCCAGAGCCTGGCCCGGAGGCTTCATCCACAGGCAACCCCCATATTTCCTCCGTTTTCTCCCCAAGTGTGTGACCTGTTCCCGAGACCCCCGGAAGCGTTGGTGCATGCACATGGAGGCACACATGAATACTGCAGCTCCAGTTCCAGGTCTCTTCCACCCGCCCCCTTTGGCCTAACGCCGGCTCTTCTCGGAGCAGCACCATCCCTCCGGCCTCCACTAGGGGGCAGCCAAGCTCCGAGACAGCTGAGAACTCCCTCCCAAGGTGGAGAGCTGCCAGCCGGCAGCTTGGCTCACATCCTCTCCCCCCCCCCGCCAACCTGTGACGACCCTGGCTCATTCCTGAACCCGGGTTGCTGGCGTGGTACGAGGTGTGGCGTCAAGCACCTCAGCCCTCTGTGTCACCGGGCCAGCAGTTGTTTAGGTCCAGACCATAACTGTGAGCTCTGTTCTAAGTTTTGTTCAAAAACAGTAAAAAAGAGGGCTAAGAGATTGGAAATAATTGCCTCTCATTCTGCCTGTCCCTCTAACAAAAATGCTGAGGAGGGGTCCTCTTCTCAAAGTAAAGTTAAAGATAAGTTCTTTAAGGGCCCCCAAGAGAACAAGTCTGATAAAAATAATAATAATGACCAAGCTAAAACAAGCATTTGTCAGTGCCGAATGTTTCCTTGCACGGTTTATGTGGCAGGTGTGTATTGTGTTAGCTGAACTTCTGGTGGGAGGAAAAGCCTACCTGAACTATGTTTTGACAAGCTGTCATATTTTGGACAGCAGTTGAATACAGAAGTTCGGGTAATAAGAAGACTATGTTGTAAATATGGGGTGCACCACCGGCCCGGTGGCACTGAGGATTGAGGCATTGGATGCCACACCTGGCGCCACGCTGGCTGCACTGGTGTTCGGAGCGAGCGCAGGCCACTGGGGGTCGGCAGGGGAGGGGAAGGATCAAACGATCTTACTTCAAAAGGGCTCTTGCAGTAGGTAATTACATATAGGACTGACGCCAGCAGGCGGCAGGACCCCACGGAGAAACTTCTAGCTAGCAGTCCCTGGCGAGGGACTGTCCCCACGTCAGGTGACCGGCATCAGGAGACGTCGGTATAAAGGGGCGGTCCCTGTTGCTCACCTTCCAGTTCTTTCCCGCCATTAGCTTGTGCAGCGCCTTGCGGAAAAGTTCTGCGCTCGTCAGACTCCCTTCGACGGTGTTTTACCGAGTATTTTCGCTTTCTTGATAAAATCGTCAGTACATCTGTCGGTGTATGTCGTCCCCTACACCCTCCAAGCACAAAAACAAGTGCGACTCATGCGGCGCCCGACTCCCGCACAAGGACGGCCATTCCCTGTGCCTGTTTTATCTAGGCCCCAATCATCCGGTAGAGAAGTGCCAGCACTGCCTCAGTTTTAACATGGCTACCCGGAAAAGGTGGCAGCAGTCCCTGGAAGCCCACATTCTCAAGAAAAAGATGAGCTCCATGGAGAAGGAACTCAAAAAACTGTGGCAGGCGTCCACTTCCCCCAAAGGCCATCGGAAGAAAAAAGACAAAGAGAAGCACCGGGACAAGGGCTCTTCCACCGTGACTCCCTTGGGAGTCGCTGTGTTACAGGTAATGTCCCCTCCGGGGGACCGCTCCTCGACGGCCACCTCAGAGGCTTCTGAGGCGGCGTCCGCCCACCCGTCTGGCCCACGCTCGGGCCCTTCTGGCGCCTTCGGGCTATTGGAGGCCTCTGCCCTTGGTATGGCCGTAGCTTCGCGGCCTACTGGTGCGGCGGCTTTGGTAAGCCGGACGTCGGCCCTCCGGCGCCCCGGCTGGAGAAGGCTGGTGTTGCACGACCGGGCCAAAAGCGCCCACTCCATCAGACCAGGCCGCCTCCTCCATCGCAGTCCGGCCTGGGCGATGGGTCCCGTAGTCGATGCCAGTTCCTTCTGGCCCGCCCCAGATCCTGCTGATAAACCCTGATGTCAGTTCACCCGGCGTCCGTGCAGCGGAAGAGCCAAATGCCCGACTCTCCCAGTCCCATCGCCCCGGCTCCCCGCAGCCTTCACTGCCCTCGGGGACCTGAGTCTCCCAGCTCGACCTAGGATCCCCCCATCCCGAGGCGGCGCTGGAATTCCCCCTCCGTCAGACCCCCACCTGCGGGTCCACCGGATCTGACGCCGGTTCCGGACACCGGCTCCGACGCCATGACCGATCCGACGACATCCCGCCACGGATGTCACCTCGACGCTGGCTCCTCCGGGGTTTCCAACTTGACCCGCCAGAGGCCCTCCGGACGGGCCATCTGCTCTGGCAGTCCTCTGGCTCCCGGGTACCTCCGTTGTATCGGCGCCCATGCATGCGGGACCACAGTATCCGCGCTACGAGTACCCGACACCGCGGTACCCGGCCACAATACCCGATGCCTGGTTTTCCGCCAGGTTTCGGATACTGTCCTATGGATATAGTCCATACCCATATCCCCCTCCTCCTCCTCCTCCTCCTCCACCACCACCCCCTCAGCCGGCGGTGGATTTGCAGGAGACTCTGGCCTCCTGGTGGGCTGAGGCCAAGGCTCAGCTCACCAGAGAGGTGGAGAGTCGTCTACCGACGACGGTGCCGGTCCCGGTTCCCGTACGTCCATGGCGACACACTCCCTCACTACCGCCGGACACCAGGGCTAATCCCTCTGGGTCCAGAGAGGGGCAGGACACGCTTCTCCGAGGGCTTCCCAAGGGGTCCGTTCCTCCCCCTGGACGGGAAAGGGAGTCTTTTTCTTCTTCTTCCTCCTCTTCCCCCTCGGACTCCTCGGACTCTTCCGACAGCTGCTCTGAAAGGGACGACGAGCCACGCTGTCTGTCAAAGCCCAGGCCAAGGACTCCTACGAAGTCGCCTCCGGAAGATCCTTCCTTTACGGAGCTGCTACGCAAAATTCAGGAGGTACATAAGTGGCAATCTTTGGAACCAGACCCTCAATGGATGAAACTCGCCGAGCATCTAGATCTGCCCATGACGGCTCCTACCTTGGTGCCACTTTGGATCGAGCCTCATGCTGACCTTGTTACCACCATTTGGAAACAGCCGTCGGCTCTAGCCCCACTTCCTCGGAAGCCGAACAGGCTATACCAGGCTCCCGAAGGTGTTGACTTTTAGATTCTTACCCTTGTGCTGACTCGGTAGTGATTAGCGCCGCTCACGGCCGGTCGCCTAACCCAAAACACCTTAGCTCATCGCCACCTGACAAAGGATCCTGCCTACTGGACCAGTATGGTAAGCAGATTTTTGCTTCTTCCACGCTGCGGATCAGGGCCCTGAACTAAGTCGGCCGTATGGGGGATTACCAGAAGGTAATTCTTACTCAGGTGGAAGCCAAATTGGACTCCCTGCCGGACTCTCAGGTCAAGCAGGAGTTGGCTGACCTTGTCCGCTCTGCATGTTCGGCCAGTTGACACATGCTTCGTGCGACCTATGATGCAGTGGACACTGCTGGACGGAGCTCAGCTTTCGCCGTAGGCTTACATCGTCATGCTTGGCTCCATGTGTCAGGGTTGGTCCCAGAAGTGCAGTCCGCTATTCAGGAAGTGCCCTTCCGGGGGTCGGTGCTTTTAGGTTGCGATGTCAAGGACATCATCACAATTTGCAGGAGAAGGGGATGGCACTAAAGTCCGTTGACTGTATGTACCATCCCCACCAGCCATAGCGCCGTCCCTTTCGCAGATGGAATCAGCCTAAGGCAAAACCTCTGAGAGAGCAGGCCACTAAACGTCGGGCCCCCACAGCTGCTAAGCCCCCCCCCCGCCCATAAAAGCAGCAGGTGCTTGAGCTGCAGCGCTGCCCCACACCACCTGACTCCTTTCCTCTCCCACAGCCTCCGGACTCCCCAGTAGGAGGAGAGGATAACATCAGATTCTTGGGTACTCCAGCTGATCGCAGAAGGACACTGAATAGAGTTTCTACAGAAACCACCTCGCCACCTCCCACCCCCCAAAGGTCGTCGTATTCTCAGGAACATCTTCTCTTGGTCCAGGAAGAGATTTCAGCTGTGTTGCTGAAAGAAGCGATAGAACCCATCCCTCTTCATCTTCAGGGGACGGGTTACAATTCCCACTTCTTCCTGGTCCCGAAGAAGACAGGAGATGTAAGACCCATTCTAGATCTCAGTTCCCTGAATCTTTTTGTGGAGTACAAAGGGGTCAGAATGCTCTCTTTGCAGAGCCTTCTGCCTCTCCTCCATTGGGGACAATGGCTGTGTGCTGTGGATATGCAGGATGCTTACCTGCACATTTCCATTCGCCCGTCTCACCGCAGATATCTTCGTTTTGCGTTCCAAGGGGACCACTACCAGTGCAAGGCACTTCTTTTGGCCTATCCTCGGCTCCCCAAGTATTTACCAGATGCCTTGCAGTGGTGGTGGTCTACCTGCGTATTCGGGGGGTGCAAGTTTTCCCGTACCTGGACAATTGGCTCCTGGCGGCCTCGTCCAGGGAGAAACTCCTGCACTGCCTCGCCCTTACCCAGCAGGTTTTTGCCTGCCTGGGTATTACCATCAACCATTCCAAGTCTCACTTGATCCCATCTCAGAGACTACAGTTTATAGGGGCGATTTTAGACACGACCATTGGCAGGGCCTTTCGCGCACCAGACAGGCGTCACTCTTCAGACTCAAGTAAGTCTGCTGTCCGGCCCATGAGGCGAGGTCAGTGCAAGATGGGTCCTTACCTCCCTTGGCCTCATAGTGACTGCTATCCCGGCAGTCCCTTGTGCTCGGCTCCACATGAGAGTTTCTCAGTGAACGCTCTGCTCCCAATGGGATCAGTTGGTGGACAATTTAGATCACCTGATTCTAGTCTCCTCACCGATGCTCCGAGACTTGCAATGGTGGATGGTTCGAGAGAACCTGCTTCGGGGAGTTCCTTTGTTCCTTCCTCCTCCCTCCCAGACTCTAACCACAGACGCCTCGGGCAGAGGTTGGGGAGCCCATCTCGGTCCCCAGTGGACCCAGGGCTCTTGGTCCAAGGTTGAACAGACACTTCACATCAATGTGCTCGAGCTTCGGGCAGTTCTGTAAGCTCTCCAAGCCCTTCACCTGTACATTCTTCCCGGCCACCTAGCTGTCCAGACGGACAATATGTGCGTAGTTTGGTACATCAACAAACGGGGGGGACTCAGTCCTACCCTCTTTGCAGGGAAGCAATAAGGGTTCGGGATTGGGCAGCACAACACGAACTTCACCTCACGGCAATTCATGTTCCAGGAATTGACAACACCTTGGCAGACAAGCTAAGTTGCTCGTCCACTCTGGCTCACAAGTGGGGACTGGACCATGGGGTTCTAGACGGTATCTTTCAACACTGGGGAACACCATAGGTCGACCTGTTCGCTTCTCCTCTAGACGCAAAGCTTCCCGACTTCTGCTCGCTCATTCCAGAGCGAGGCGTTTTCTGGAGAGATGCTCTGTCTCTAGACTGGAAGGACAAATTCGTCTATGCCTCCCCGATTCCTCTGATCCCACGAGTCTTGCAGAAACTAGTTTCAGAAGGAGCATGAATGATTTTGATCACTCCTTTCTGGCCCAGGCAAGTCTGGTTCTCTCTTCTACAACAATACTCAAAGGATCATCCTCATCCTCTTCCTCTTCCTCTGTCACGAGGTTTGCTGATCCAGGATCAGGGGACTCTGGTCCATGCAGGTCTCAAGTCACTTCAGCTACATGCATGGCTCCTGCAGACATAGCTCAAAGTCGCTTTGGGGTTTCTCCCCAAGTGGCAGAGATTTTGGTGGAGGCTAGAAAACCCTCCACTAGATCTACATACGCCATGAAGTGGAAAAGGTTCACTATCTGGGCTGCTTCGAAAGGCGTGGAACCCTTTTCCTGTTTGGCTCGGCTACTGCTGGAGTACCTACGGCATCTTTTTGACCTGGGTCTTAGTTACTCTTCTCTGAAAGTTCACATGGCAGCCATCTCAGCCGATCATGTTCCCTTTACAGACAAGACATTCACTCTGCAGGAGGTCTCTAAGACTTTCCTCAGAGGGGCTCTCCATCTGAGACCTCCTTTCCTATACGTACTCCCGTCCCTCCTTGGGATTTGAACTTTGTTCTTGAGAAACTTACTCTGCCTCCTTTTGAACCGGCAGCTTCCGCAGACCTGAAGTTCCTTTCATGGAAGACTCTCTTCCTGGTGGCCATTACTTCCGCTCGTAGAATTTCCAAGCTCCAGGCCCTGATGTGTAAAATTCCATACTTGGTTTTTTACAAGGAACGTCTGGCTCTGCGCACTAACCCTAAGTTTTTTCTTAAGGTGGTAGCGGAGTCTACTCTGAACCAGTCCATAGAGTTACCTACCTTTTTTACGCAGTACTCCAATCAAGGGGAGCATTTTCTCCATACTATGAACGTTCACCAGATTCTGAGATACTACACTAACAGGACAAAGGATCTCAGGAAGACTGATCAACTGTTTGTCTCTTTTGCACCCAAAAGGGAAGGCAATGCTATTTCTAAGCAATGCCTATCTAAATGGTTGGCTCATTGTATCACTTTCTGTTGTGACACGTACAAGACCCTCCCGGGTCAAGTAAGAGGCCACTCCACCAGGAGAGTTGCTGCCTCAGCGACTTGTTTCAAGAATGTGTCAGCAGCGGAGATCTGTGCTGCCGCCACTTGGACCTCCGTCCATACCTTTACAAAACATTACAGTTTGGATATTGCCTCTCACCGTAGAGTAGGCTTCGGGCTTGCTGTTCTGCAAGGCCTCCTCTCTTAAGGCTTGCACAGCTAGAAGTTCTACTTGGAATAGATTTCCTCCTCCCGTGTGCTTCTTCTTGCTCCAGACTGCTTGGGACTCAGCCCTATATGTAATTACTTACTGAAAGAGTCCTCTTGAAGTAAGATAGTACAGTTACTTAAGAACTTACTGTAACAGTAGATTTTCGAGAGAGGCTCTTGCAATAGGTAATACCGTCCCGCCCTCCATCCCCCTAAGCTTTTTCAACTCCTTTTCCAGGGAGGGAAATATTCACTTCTCTCTCGTCCGGCCTCCTTTGGCTTGTGGTGGGAAAGAACTGGAGGGCGCCAGGGACCACCTTTATACCAGCGCCTCCTGACGCCGGTTACCTGATAAAGGGGTCCTCGCCAGGGACTGCTAGCTAGAAGTTGTTCCGTGGAGTCCTGCCGCCTGCCGGCATCAGTCCTATATGTAATTACCTACTGCAAGAGCCTCTCTTGAAGATCTACTGTTACTGTAAGTGCTTACGTAACTGTACTTTCCAGGGAAGGTTCTCCTTTTCCGGGGAGAGGGGCGACCAGCTGTCGATGCATGCCTGGCCTCTAGTGGTGACTGGGGGCTGGCACACCAATGCTGCAGACATCAGGTCAGAGGCAGGGCAGACACCTGATGGGGTGCACGCACAGGAGTGTACGCAGCACTGTCACCGGCATCCTTGTACACTCCGCCCCTGAAGGGGGGAAACCAGGAGGAAAAAAGTTCATTGTGGGCGATGGAAGGGGCTGCAGGTCCCACCCCAAATAGTCATGGCACCGACCATTGTACTGGATCTGGTCTTGGTGGGGTGGCCCCCCACACTGACCCCACGAGGGAGTAAGCCCCTGGGAGTAGCTGATCGGTGTCAGCTGGTGGATGTCGCGGGGCTGGGGCTCCTCCAGATAGAGAGGGCTGTGGAGCAGGAGTACAAATAATAAAAAAAAAATGTGGGGTGCAAATATTTAAGATTTCCACAGTTACTAGCATGCGTACCGAAATTGCAACAAGTGGCCATAACTTTGTAATTTTTTCATATTTTGACCCTAAATGTTGAACATAGTCTTCTTATCACCCCGCCTCATGAACCCTGTAGGTGAGATTTTTCAAGTCCATGGGAAAACGGTATTCCACGCCACATGTGCAAAAACATAATATGGGCAGGATGTAAAAAATGAAAAATTAATGCCCCTTGAAGGAAAGTAGCCGGGGCACCAGGAGCTTTCACGTTGGTGGAGAAATAAATTCAACAATTCATTGACAATACTGGTTTCTGTGTTTTCTGGAGCGCTCACTTTTTGGATTTCTTGGTTTTGAATAGGGCTGGCCGCCCTTTGTCAGTGCACCACATTGCCTTTCTTCTCCTTGAGCACAGGTAACCACAGCTTTTGGACTCTTCTGTGAAAAATGACAGGTGTACTGGTCATGAGGTAGTGTGATAAAAAGGCTGTATACTGAAAATTTGGAGTGAAAATGAAAATGACCAGAGTTACATATGTGCGTAGAACGTTTTGAATGACTGGGTATAACTTGGGCATTTTTTGGAGTTGTTTCACCAAGTTTTTAACAGGGCCTTTTTGAGACCTCACCTCATGAAGAGTGTCACTGTCATTTTGTTCACATATCCCGAAAGGTGATTTCACAAAGTGATTGCGCCATTCTGCGCCACAGGTGCAAAAACACATTTCAGGCAAGATGTGAAAAATGACAGTTGTACTGTTCATAAGGAGGTGTGAAAAAATAGTAATGTTGAAAATCTGGAGTGAAAATATTAAAAATTGACAAAGTTAGGAACATGCGTAGAAACTGCGAAATAAACACTTACAGCGCAGTCATTATTTGGAATTTTTCCACCAAATTTGCAACATGAGCTTTTTGGGACCCTACCTCATGAACAAATGGCACTGTTTTGTTAATCGATCCCGAAAGGTGATTCTGCGCAGCGACCATGAAATCACCTTTCGGGACTGAGTAACGAAAATGACAGTGACAGTGTTCACGAGGTGGGGTCCCAAGAACCCCTGTTGAAAATCTGGGGCCAACATTTCTAAAAATGGTTGCGATATCAATCTTAGTTGAAAACCCCATTGAATGCCATTATATGGTGCTTACCTTTGATTCTTCAGTTTGACGGTTGGCTTTGAAGAGTGTAGACGTGTCCCGGTCTTCAGAAGATGACAGCGCCAACCTCCGGTGAGAGTATGGGTCTTGAGGAAGTGAGTGCTCAGTGGGAGGGTGGGGGAGGACTGGGGAGATGACAAGGGACCATTTATTTTTACAGGTTAAATAAAAGAGGTCGGGGGACAGTTTTCTTTATTTACAGGTACAAAAAAAAATTGAGCACACTGGGGTGGGCTCCCAGTGTGCCACATGAGTTGGGGGTACATGATGCTGATATGGGGATTGGGCACCCTGATATCGGCACGGGAACAGAGGGTGTGGTGTGCAAAGCACACAGTGGGAGGGAGTGGGAGGGTTTGATTAGATGCCCAGGGCTGGGATGTGAGCGGGGAGGACAGCAGCAGTGGGAGGCAGCGGGAGGGTTTAATGAAAGATGCCGGGCCGGTGGGGGAATGGAGGGTGCGGGGCAGACTGCAGCAGTGGGAGGGAGCGGGAGGTTTTATTAGATGCCCGGGGCTGGGACGGGAGCAGAGAGGACAGCAGTAGTGGGAGGCAGCGGGAGGGTTTAATGAAAGATGCCAGGTCAGTGGGGAAATGGAGGGTGCATGTGGGGCGGAGTGCAGCAGTGGGAGGGAGTGGGAGGGTCTGCAGACTTGCAATGCCGGCCATGCAAATGAGAGGTATGAAGCGCATGCTCTCATTGGTGCAGTTCAGTTCTCTCAAGTATGAGCAGGCTCCCCACTGTGAAATTACGATGGCCATTACACTCGGCTTCAGTGGCCATTGGTGTGTCAGGGTCGCGCCCACTGCACAGTGTTCTGCATTGGACTCATCCCTGACACAACTCTCAAATGCGGTACTGTCCTAAGGTGTTTCAAACAACATGAAGTCTTGCTGTATTCTGACTATTGCAGTTAGGTCCTGCCTTTCAGCTGCCCCAGAGAACAAAGAGTTAACTTTCCATGGCCAGCATGGAA
Source organism: Neoceratodus forsteri (assembly GCA_016271365.2). Taxonomy (NCBI): domain Eukaryota; kingdom Metazoa; phylum Chordata; order Ceratodontiformes; family Ceratodontidae; genus Neoceratodus; species Neoceratodus forsteri. The sequence continues at coordinate 325,923,976 of CM057451.1, read as the reverse complement.
CGTTCATCACGAGCTCGGTTGAAGCCCCTGTCTGCTGTTGTTTAAACTCCAACAGCCAGATTCTTTACTCCGCCTCACTGAACAGTCGCTCTGGAAATTTCTCCTTTGCTCGGTTCAAAAAAGTCGGTTAAAGTGTCGTTTTTCGCTTGGTTTCTACCGAATTTCTGCTACCAAATCTGTCGGTTTAAGTCTCTGTCTGTGGTACCGTGAGTACTAGATAGGTTTTACATTTAGTTTCTGTGTGGAACTTGTAAATTTCGGATCGGTTAGGCTGAACCGATCAGTTTAGCCTTAAAAAGTTTGTGAATTTACTTAGAGTGTGGTAACCGGTCCGTATCGGTTCTAAAAAAACGGATTTAATTTACAGTTTTTTCCAAGACCCGTAACATGGTCAGGAATTGATAGGGGAGTCTTGCCTGGCGGATTGCCGAAAAAAGGGTAAGTTTTGGATAGGATTGGCCTTGTCTGAGAAACCCAAGAAAAAAAACTGGGCTCACTCTACTAGAGGTACAGCTGCTTCCCTGGCTGCTGCCAGGGATATTCCTATCCTAGAAATTTGTCAAGCAGCCACCTGGGAAACAGTCCATACATTCACCAAGCATTACTCTCTGGATATCCAGGCTAGGAGTGATGCTCGGTTTGGCACAGCAGTACTTCAGAGCCTATTCCCAAAGTAGGTTCTGTCCCTCATCTATGGAGGTACTGCTTGGTAGTCTTCAATAGTCAGAATACAGCAAGATTTCATGTTTTTTGAAGAAAAAATTACTCACCTTAGTAATGTTTGTTCTAAGGAGTCTTGCTGTATTCTGACCCCCCGCCTTCCCTCTCAGAACCTGTCTTTTGGGATGTGGGTGGGCAGTAGCAGTGTTGGCACCCTAGGGGTGTCCCTCTTTTTCACCCTCCTTTACTTTGGGTGTGTGTTGTGTTTTGTTTTTTGGGTTTCCTGACTTGAGTCTTTGCTTTGAAACCAAAAAACCCTTTTTAATAAATTTAGTTGCCAGTTGGCTAGTGTGAGTTTTACAGTTTCCACACAGAACTTCTAGTGAGTATTGCTCGTAAAGTTCTGACGGTTGGAGTTTAAACAACAGTAGACAAGGGGCTTCAACCGAGCTCGCGCTGAACGTTCCATGCTGGCCATGGAAATTTAACTCTTTGTTCTCCGGGGCAGTTGAAAGGCAGAACCTAACTGCAATAGTCAGAATACAGCAAGACTCCATTAGAAGAAACAACATTGCTAAGGTGAGTAATTTTTTCTTCAAACAACATGAAGTCTTGCTGTATTCTGACATATTGCAGTGATGTCCGACCTTTGAACTGCCCCGGAGATGAAAGAGTTAACTTTCCATGCCAGGCATGGAACGCTGAGCTCGAGCTCGGTTGAGACTCTGTCTGTTGCTGTTTGAACTCAAACCGTCAGATTCTTTACTCCGCCTCACTGAACAGTCGCTCCTGAGATTTCTCCTTTGCTCGGTTCAAGTTTGTCGGTTAAAGTGCCGTTTTCTTGGTTTTCGACCGAATTTAATCCGTTTCCTGTCAGTTTAGTCTGTCTGTGGTGTCATGAGTACTAGATAGGTTTATTTTCTTGTTCTTCTGTGTGGAACTTGTAAACGTGGGATCGGTTCGGTTTGAACCGATCAGGTTGTTCAAAAAGTGTATTCTACTTTTAGAGTGTGGTAACCGGTCCTTATCGGTTCTAAAAAAAAGGGATTTCATTACGTTTTTTTCCAACAACCCGTAACACGGTCAGGAACCGATAAGGGTGTCTTGCCTGGCGGATTGCCGAAAAAAGGGTACGTTTTGTTAGGATTGGCCATGTCTGAGAAACCCAAAAGAAAAACCGGGCCCACTGGGTTTCAACGCTGTAGTGTGTGTGGGGAAGCCTTTGCTAAGGCTGATCCCCACACCACCTATGTTTATTGTCTGGAGTTTGACCACTTCGATTCAGACTGCCAGATTTGCAAGAATTTTCCTGCAGCTACCCTGGAAAAGAGAGTTGGCAGGCTCAGGGAAAGGGAGGCCAAGAAGTCCACTGACCCAGATGGCCAGCCCGGTTCAGTTCCAACCGAACCAGAAGGAGTGCCCTCTGACCAGGGCGAAACTTCTTCGGGCAAAAGGAGAACCGACTCTGAGGAGTCGGTTCCGGTTAAAAGAAAAAGAAGGGATAAATCAGCCGGTGCAGATCCACAAATTCTTTCTCCGACCGCTGATGAAATAGCCAAAGAGATAAGGATTGTTCAGTCGCTAACCCCGGTTCCGACCGAACCGGCACCATCAGGAAGGAGCTCGGTTCGGTCAGTTCCCCCAATTTCAGACTATAATTTAGAAGATTTTTATGAACCGGAGGAGGAGGAAGGAGAGTATGAGGATAGTGATGGTGATTACGAAAGTCTGGATGTGCCTATTGACCCAGACATCTCCCCAGACAGACCTTCAGGGGTTTCTCCTCCCAGGCTTTCTGAGTCCCCTTCCCATTTTATGTTCTACAAAAAAGTGGCTGAAACTCTTCAGCTTACTATGGAAGAAGCTGTGGACGATCAGGAGGAGCCTGGCTATGTTGAAATGATGGATATCACAGAGTTCAGGAGGCTGTCTATTCCCCTTCATAAGTCCTTTGGGAAACAAACAATAAAAATTTTAAAGACTCCTAATTCTATACCTCCTGTGGACAAGAGAATGGACAAGAGGTATACTCTCTCAGGCTCAGATACGGAGTTTCTTACCCAGCAATGCAGCCATTTTGGGGTAGTGCAGGCTGCTGCCTGTGATAAGGCAAATATACCCTTGACGTCACACCCCCCAGACAAGGACTCCAGGAGGATTGATGCCATGGCAAAGAAACAGTACATGGCAGCATCCTTGGGACTCAGGCAGGCTAATTATATGGCCTATAAAGCTAGATATCAGAAATCTAGATGGGACACTATAATAGCTTTAGCTAAACAGGTCCCTGGCCAGCCTGCCAAGGAGCTGGAGCAGGTGGCTGCGGATGGTATTGAGGCATCCAAGGTGCAATTCCATGCTGCAGTGGACTCCAGTGATGTTTCATCTAGAGTCATGGCTACATCTGTGGCACTTCGGAGGATGGCTTGGCTCAGATGTACTAGCCTGTCTCAGGATACCCAGACTAAGGCCATGGATTTTCCTGTTGTGGGTAATTCTCTGTTTGGGGAGCAAACAGAGAACTACATGAAGAAAATGGATGACAGGACCACCTATGGAGTGCTCAGGCCAAGGAAAGGCAAGCCACTCCTCAGAGGCAGCATTCCAGGGGCAGGGGCAGGCCTTTTCATAGGCCTTTCTGCCAAGCCCAGACCTCCTCTTCTGCTTATGCTCATAGGGGGTTCTTTAGAGGGAGAGGCAGATGGGGTGCAAGCAGGCCTGCTTCCACCCCTCAGCCTAAAGCCCCTGCCAAACAGGCACCCTGATGGGTCTGCCAGGGCCGATTCTCCACGACCTGTAGGGGGCAGGCTGGCTTACTTTGTCCAGGACTGGATGTCTTTAACATCAGACAAATGGGTCCTGGAAGTAGTAAGCCAGGGACTGGTTCTCAGCTTCAAAAAATTTTCAAAGATGAGAACCAGATCCTTTCCACCTGCAAATCCTTCAGAGGCACTTGCCCTAGAGGCAGAGGTCTCTTCCCTCTTGGCTCTGAGAGCCATAGAGAGGGTTCCACCCCTACACAAAGGGAAAGGATTGTACTCCAGGTACTTCCTAACCCCCAAAAAGACAGGAGAATGGCGGCCCATCCTGGATCTCAGATATTTAAACAAGCACCTTTTAAAGCCAAAGTTCAAAATGGTGACTCTGGGAATAATTCTACCCTCTCTAAGGCCAGGGACTGGCTAGTCTCCCTGGACCTCAAGGATGCCTATTTCCATATTCTCATCAGAAGCTCCCACAAAAGTACCTCAGGTTCGAAGCTGCCCTCAGGCCATTACCAATTCAGAGCAATGCCCTTCGGCCTAACTTCTGCTCCAAGGGTGTTCACAAAATGCCTGGCAGTAGTAGTTGCCTTCCTAAGGAGAAACAGGATCTCCGTCTTTCCATACCTGGACGACTGGCTCGTAGGCCAGTCTCCAGACCAAGTCAAGTTACACCTACAGATAACTCAGCAACTGCTCACTTCTCTAGGTTTCCTTCTGAATCTTTCAAATTCAGTTCTAGAGCCTGTGAAGCTCCTCATCTTCATAGGGGCAGAGCTGGATACAGCAAGGGCAAGAGCCTTCCTTCCCCTGGACAGGGCAAGGACCCTTATCTCACCAGCCTCTTCATTCACCCTCCAGGTGTCTCGACCAGCAAGGCATTTTCTGCAGCTCCTGGGGCACATGGCTGCTTCTACAGCAGTGGTGCAGGGAGCAAGATTTCAGATGAGGGACATCCAGTTCCACTTGAGAGCCTTCTGGTCTCAGAAGAAGGACCCTCTGACCAAACTGATTCCAGTGACTTGAACCCTGATCCAGGCATTACAGTGGTGGCAGGATCAGGACAATCTAAGGCAGGGAGTTCCTTTTGTCACTCAGTCTCATTCTCTAATCCTTACTACAGATGCCTCCCTCTTGGGCTGGGGAGCCCACCTGGGGAACATGACCACCCAAGGGTTGTGGTCTCCTCAGGAATCTCTGCTTCACATCAATCTATTAGAACTCAGAACAATGTTTCTAGCACTTCAAGCTCTTTCCAAGTCTGTTCAGAACAAAGTAGTTCGGATCAGGACAGAAAATACCACCACAATGTGGTATATCAACAAGCAAGGGGGCACTCGGTCTATGGCCTTGTGCACAGAGGCAATGAAGTTATGGTCTCTGGCCTATTCCCTGAACACCTCTCTTACAGCAGTACACCTCCCAGGCAAGGACAATGTCCTGGCAGATGCTCTCAGCGGGATATCTCAGGGCTATCACGAATGATCCCTGGATCCCCTGGTTTTGAAGGTGATCTTCTCCAGATGGGGCACTCCATAGATAGATCTTTTTACAGCCCCAGACAATCACCAGCTTCCTCTCTTTTGCTGCAGGCCCCCAGTGTTGGGCTCAGTACCCCTGGATGCCCTAATTCTCAATTGGGAAGGGAAGTTCCTGTATGTTTTTCCCCCCTTCCCTCTCCTGTTCAAGGTGTTAGTCAAAATCAGGTCTCAACCCTGCAAGGTGGTTCTGATTGCTCCAGACTGGGCCAGACAGCCCTGGTACCCTCTCTTGTTGTCCTTAGCAGTCCAGCTTCCCCTGTCTCTTCCCAGGAATTACAATCTGTTAACATGTGCTCAGGGAAGGGTTTGGTATCCGAATCTCAAATCTCTCAACCTCAAGGCCTGGCTCTTGAGGAGTTAGAGTTTGCTGATTTACACCTCTCTCAAGGTGTTCTGGATATCTTAAAGGCTTCTCGTAAGCCTTCCACCAGAAGCACTTACAACTCCAAGTGGAAAAGATTTTCTATATGGTGCTCTGGGAAGTATATTTCTCCAGAGTGTGCTGGCCTGCCCACAGTCCTTGACTACATGGTTCATCTTAATAGTTTGGGACTCAGACCAGCTACACTAAGAGTGCATCTGGCAGCTGTCTCTGCCTTCCTTTCAGCAGGCAAACACTCTTCCCTTTCAGCTCATCCTGTATTTTCAAAATTGTTCAAGGGATTGCTTCATACCAATCCTCCCTTCAGGGACCCTGCCCCTGCTTGGGACCTTAATGTTTGCATTGCTCAGCTTATGCAACCCCCTTTTGAGCCTTTTTCCTCAGTAGAGCTTAAGTACTTGACTTGGAAAACTGTTTTCTTGGTGGCCATCACTTCTGCCAGACGCATAAGTGAGTTACAGGCCCTGTCAGTGGAGCCTGATTTTATCTCTTTCCATAGAGATAAGGTGGTCCTCAGGACTAATAGGAAGTTTTTGCCTAAGGTGATTTCAGATTTCCACCTTAACCAGTCTATGTCTCTTCCTGTTTTCTTCACTGACCATTCCTCCTCTGGAGAGGAGGCTGCAAGTTTGGATGTGAAAAGGGCCCTTAGCTACTACATAGAGTGCACCAAGGGTCACAGGTTTGACTCCCTTCAACTTTTCCTCACTTATGGTGAGGTTGGTAAGGAAAACCTGCCACTAAGAGATCTGTTGCCAGGTGGATTGTCTCTTGCATTCAATTTTGCTATGAAAAACTAGGTAGGATCCCACCCTCAGGCCTGAGGGCTCACTCTACCAGAGGTACAGCTGCTTCCCTGGCTGCTGCCAGGGATATTCCTATCTTAGAGATTTGTCAAGCAGCCACCCAGAAAACAGTACACACTTTTACCAAACATTACTCTCTGGATATCCAGGCTAGGAATGATGCTCGGTTTGGCACAGCAGTGCTTCAGAGCCTATTTCCCTAAGTAGGTTCTGTCCCTCCTCCATGGAGGTACTGCTTGGTAGTCTGCAATATGTCAGAATACAGCAAGACTTCATGTTGTTTGAAGAAAAAATTACTCACCTTAGTAATGTTGTTTCTTTTAATGGAGTCTTGCTGTATTCTGACCTCCCCCCCTGCCTCCCCTCTTAGAACCTTGGTTTTTGGGATGTGGGTGAGCAGTAGCAGTGCTGGCACTCAAGAGGTGCCCCATTTCTCCTTTTCTCACCCCTTTAGTTTGGGTGTCGTGTTTTGTTTTATTTTTTGGGTTTCCTGACTTGAGTCTTTGTTTTGGGACCAGAAAAATCTTTTTATTATATTTAGTAGCCAGTAAGTTTACAGTTTCCCACACAGGACACCCAGTGAGTATAGCTCGTAAAGATATGACGGTTTGAGTTCAAACAGCAACAGACAGAGTCTCAACCAAGCTTGAGTTCGGCGTTCCATGCCTGGCACGGAAAGTTAACTCTTTCATCTCCGGGGAAGTTCAAAGGTTGGACATCACTGCAATATGTCAGAATACAGCAAGACTCCATTAGAAGAAACAACATTACTAAGGTGAGTAATTTTTTCTTCTTGAGCAAGTGCAATGAACACAAAAAGACCAAATCAGCAGGTTTCTGATTTGGTGCCTGCTAAAATGAAATAAAAAGAGAAACATATCACTGTCCCTCCGGCTGAAAGGCCAAAGGAGATGCCAGTGACATTGACATGTAGCCCTGGTGTCGTGTCTACAGAGGACTACTACCCTTGCCTGGGTGGCCACTAACCAGGTTGAGGGGCCTGGGATCCCATTTTACTGTTATCAGGGGTTCTTTCCCAAGATGAAAATAAACTAGCGTGGTGCCCCCACCCAGAGTACATTTTAAGTGGGTCAGATTTTCAACAGTACAACACCCTGGGATGCTGTACCACCCACATCCCCATACAGTCACCCCAACACATGGATTACATAAACCAAAAGCCCCAATTCTTAGCAATTTACTTTAATGACTTAAGCCAATAACATGCTCACTACAAATATGCTCACGAGTCAGAATTCTTTCCAAAACGAATAACACCATTTATTTACATGGGGAGGGTTAGGAAGTGGTGAATGGAGTCGGGGTTAAGCAAGCATTTTGTATTTTTGTCAATTTGCATTTAGAGATCAGCGTTTTCAGAGCCATCATCTCCCCTTTAAATCCCAAAGATATGTTTTACTACTTGCAACCACCAACCCTCTGACTAGCTAACTGCTGCATATTTTTACATTTTTACAAACCCCAACTGGTACCAGTTTTTGACCCCTAAAAGTCCTTGCTGGGTACCCACTGCTAACATGTTGCAGGCCTGTGGGGCAGCGGGTTGGCCGGTGTTGTTGTAGAGCAAAATTAACTTTTGCATTTCTCTTTCCTTAACTTAAACTTTCCTATGCCATTGGGCATAACTTGAGAGCAACTATTTACATCCCCCAGGTGCAGGACAATCCCTGCATTTGCTCACGGTTCTGTAGATAGTCTCGGGTGGCATGCGAACTGTAGCACTGGTGTAGATGGAACAGCAGAACTCGAGAACTTGGATCTTAAGAAGCTTGAAACGTGGAGCTGGCACTCTGTAGCTTGGATCTATTGCTTGCTTGAAGGTCTAGCTGCTTATCCCCTTCAGCCGGTTTCCAGGCCTGATGCAGAGCATGAACCCAACGCTTTCCAGGCCACAAAGGAACCCAGACCCAGGAGTGACCCCGGGGTCTGGCTCCCCACTGGATCCAGGGTACCCTAGCACCCTGGCACATGCATGTGGCTTCCTGTGACCCAGTCTACCCTATTCGGTAGGGGTTGGCTGTTTCCCTACCTGGCTCCAGGTTGAAAATGAGCAGATTCTCGGTCTCTTTAGCTTCAGGTCAGGTTGGCACTTTTCAATATTTAGAAGTTTAGCCACATATGGGTAAGAAAAATACCCTTCAGCCACACTACAGGGGTAGAATTTAAGAAAAAAAGGGTATACCAGATGCAGAATTTTGGTATCCCGCCTGGAAATCTGGTATTCCGCCTAATTTCAATGGGTTTTTATGTTTTTAAAGCTAGAATACTTGGATCCATCTATTGTGGGCTCAAGTGATTAAGTAATTCAGGTTTGCAGCTTATTTTACTTGGGGACCCTCTGCCACAGAATTATTTTATGATCTTTTTGTAAGTGCTCAAGTAGTCTTCACTCACATCCGAAAACACTGCAGGTCCCCACAAGCTGGTCACAGTATAGCAGCAGTCCCACAACAATGTGAGCACAGTCACACATTGGTTTAGCAGCAACTAGCTTATTCTTTCCGGGTCTGGATAAGCAGGTGGACACCATGGCTAGGGAATGGGGATATAGGCAAAAGGTGCCCCTCCGACCACCACCACCACCACTACCAAGTGATGACACAGCTGCATTGGCCCCTACTAGCCCCAACATTATCATTAACAATTTATGAAAAGAAGTCTGCCTGAAACAGTAGTTTTTACTGTTTTATACTGTTTCTGTTATTTCTGGCATTCCTTCCTCACCCTCTAAGTTTACTCCCCTCACCCCACCAGACCTCCCACAGACATTGGGCAGCAGGTCATTCTGGCATCTTACCATGCTCTGCCAGCTGCACAAATTCACCCAAAGACTTCCCCTCCCTAGCAGCCTTTAAAAGTTTAGGCCAGCAAAACATTAAATAACACTGACATTCCAAACACAAGATGCTGTTAACTTGTTGAACATTGGAGAGGAGGGGGCTTCCTCTGAAATGAATTAGCAGCTGCTAAAAAACAATTGGATTGGGGGAAAAAATCACTTTACTGCTCTGAAGGCAATCTCCTGTAAAAACAAATATCATTTGAATTCACTATACTTTTTTTCTTTAAAAATCTATTTGATCTGTTTTCTCTCTGTCTGCTTTCTCCTGCAACTTTCTTCGCTGATCTGCCGTCGAAAAATGTGCCAGATAGCTTACTCTAATGGTGGGAAGGGGGTATCATTGGTTGACCAATTACAACCCTGTTATTTAAAAAAAAAAAAACCAGAGGAAAATCCCACTGTTTGTAGTGTGCACATAAGGCAGCTCACATAGCTGCATTCACTGAGCAAGAAGCGCGATTTTCTAATAACAGTTTTGCTCCTTTTACTTAGGAACAGCGTCACCTATTGCTGAGGAGCCGGTACTGCATGTCAGCATTGGAGTAAAAATTTTTTATTTTCTGCAAGATACTAGGGCTCAAATTTTATTTTTGTTTTTTGTACCCCAAATGTACCAGAATACTGATAAATTTTAGCCCTGCACTGCCATTGTGGCAGCCGTGGCCCCTTTTGTATAGGTCACAGTCTCTGGACTTCTCACTAAGCACATAGGCTCAGTGAGACTGGAGCAGATTCAAACTGGGCTCCTCCGAGGACGCTGAACTTGGCACTGACCGAACACATTCTTTCACTGGACCAATCCCCTGATACTCTATATCTCTTTTCCTCACGTTATAAACTCGAACAAACCAGAAGAGGCCCTCTCTTCTTCTGCAAACTACTTGGTTTTACTGGCCAAGCCTCCACATGTCAGGGAGACTCCCATACCAAGCTTCCATAACTAAAACCTGTCCTTTTTCCATTAATCCATTTCTTTCATACCTTTGGCCAAAACTGTCCTTCCCCTTTTCTGTGACATTAAGTCCACCTGGGAACAGACAGAACTTTTTACATTCCTTGAACCTTCATCCTTGTTTGTCACTGTTTAGGTGTACATAAAAAATTCAGCCTTTCCTTGCACCCGCTGAACTTACCCTAGAACCAAAATTTCTGTGTTTTGGGAGCTCTCTGGCTGCTCTCGATTGGCTGAAATCACTGTCCTTGACAAAAATTAATATGCATTAGGCTCCCTTGATGCCTGCTTGGCTGGGTAAAAGGGTGCCAAGTATTTCCCCAGCTTTTTCCCCATAAGTCCTCTGAACAGTCCCACAGTCCTTGGCAACAGTTCTGGCCCTCCAATTGGCTGAGCTGATGTCACATGGCTGCAATGTGGCTGCTAACACACACAGTCTACAACCAGCTCATGTATGTCCGAACTTAAACGTTTTGATGCAGCCAGCATAGATATTCTTATCACACAGTAGCCCCACTGTCCAAAAGCAGGCTTTTCCCCCATCATCCACTGCAGAGTTTTACATTTTACTTTAGCCCCCCTGCCTGTGACTAACCCCAAAAACCATCCCCCAGGCACTAGGCAGGCTCCTCATTAATATTTATCGCACCTCATGAATATTAAAATGTACCCCCCTTCCTGCCGATCCTGAAATGCTCTCCAACAAAACACTTTTGCAGCTCCTTGTGCACCTCCTCCATGTCTCCGGTTCCCATACTGCCCAACTAGGGGGACCAGGAGCACCAGAGAGGTATTCAAATGGCCAAAAAATGAAGATGCGCCAATGAGCATGCGCGAGCCGCCCGACCACACCGAAGTGCAGGAACAGGTCGGCAGTTCTGCAGTTCAGCTCCTCTGGCCCCGTTTGGACCAAGAAACAAAGCAGGGGCTGGAAGGAGACTCCAAGGGTAACACGGGGACTCGAGCCACCAGCTGGGACACAGTGAGGGAAACCAGGAGAACGGGGCAGCCTCTGGGGCAAACAGGCAAGCCCCTAGCAGGGGGGTTACAGACACAAAAAGATACACCCTGCTAAAGCTTGGCATATATATCAGACTTTACAGACTATGGGCAGTTTATTTAATGCCCCTTCTGAGCCTACTGCCCCCTCATACTTCAGAACCTGGGCTTACCTAGGGCACTTATTATATTGAGGACGATCATGATGAACCAGAAGGTGAACCTATACAGCCAGATGTATCATCTGACCAAGAGTTTGGCACGTCCCATAATGGCCAGGAGGATTTTTCTTCACATTTTACTTTTGTACAACATATGGTGGACACCCCGGACATCACTACCCAGGAGATCACTGATCAAGAGGAGGATGCAGACTATCTGGAGATGATGGGTCTCCCTCCTGCTAAGAAGCTGCTTTTGTCCATTCATAAATCTCTTCGCAGAGCAACCTTTAAGCTACTCCAGAATCCCACTTCTGTGCCTGGAGTAGATAAAAAAACTGAAAAGAAATACCAGTTAGAAAGCTCTAACACAGAATTCCTTTATGTGCATCCAGACCATAAAGGGGTGGTAGAGGCTGCAACTTGTGACAAAGCCAAAGTGCCACTTTCCTCTCAACCTCCTGAAAAGAAGTCTAGAAAACTGGACTCAATGGGCAAGAAATCTTATACCCAGCCTCTTTGCTGCTTCACCTTTCCACTTACATGGCTTATGCAGCTCTATATCAAAAGGCCCTCTAAAACTCTGTTTTAGTCATAGCCCCAGACAGAATGGCCCAAGACCTAGCAGAAACTGTGAGGACAGCCTTAGAGGCAACCAAATACCATTTTCACATGGCTGTGAACACTAATGACACTGCCTCCAGGGTTATGGCACATGCTGTCTCCCTGAGGCGCTATGCCTGGCTGAGAACTACTAATCTTTTGCAGGACACTCAGTCAAAGGCCATGGATTTCCCCCATGAGAACAATTCTCTTCTCAGGGACAAAACTGAAGCTTACATGAAAATGGTGGAGGAATATAAAACCACCTATCAAAGCAATGCTGCTAAAGAAAAGGCCTCTACTTCCTAGAAATCTCAGAATAGGAGAAACAGAGGCAGGGACTATTTTCCTAGGGCTTTCTACCCTATGCCTATGCCCCTAGACTACTTTCAGATGAGAGGCTATTTCAGGGGGAGAGGAAGGAGAGCTCAGTGAAGGTCCAGCTCCTTCCCTTCTCCCAGCACCCAGTCCAAGCAAGCCTCCTGACTGCCACGTCCAGGTCGCAACCCCCTCCCTGTAGGGGGCAGACTGACCCAGTACCTCCACCAACGGCACCTCATAACCACAGACAAATGGGTACTAGAGGTGGTGGGTCAAGGGCTTACCCTGTAGTTCAAACATTTCCCTCTCTGCAAGGCTCCAAACTTTCCAAGCCCCTAACCCCAACAGAAAAACTGTTGTTGGAGTAAGAGGTGAAAGCACTTGTAACTGCAAAGGCAGTGGAAAGAGTCCCCTTCCACCAGTGGGGAAAAGGCCTCTATTCCAGATACTTTCTCACACAAAAGAGAAATGGGGAATGGTGATCCATTCTGGACTTAAGGTACCTGACCAAGCATTTGCTGAAACCCAAGTTCAAAATGATCACCCTGACTCTGGTGATCCATTCCTTACAGCAGGGAGACTGTCTAGCCTCCCTAGATCTCAGGGACGCTTATTTTCACATACCCATAAGGCCGTCCCACAGAAAAATTTTCAGGTTCAGGCTGCCATCCTGCCATTACCAGTTTGCAGCCCTGCCATTCAGCCTAACATCAGCTCCCAATGTTTTTACAAAGTGCCTGGCAGTCGTAGCAGGTCACTTAAGGAGACAACAAGTGTCAGTATTTCCATATCTGGATGACTGACTGATAGTGGACAAGTTACCAGACAAGGTCAGGGAAGCTCTCAGACTAACAGTAAGTACTCCGTAGTCCCTGGGTTTTATGATCAACGAAGATAAGTCTCACTTCAAACCAGTTCAGGTACTAGAATTTATTGGAGCAGAACTGGATACCATCCACTGAATGGCTTCCTAGACTTGGCAAATTCCTCTGCCCTGGACCAGCCATGGCAGGTCAGGCATTTTCTCAGACTACTAGGCCACATGGCTTCCATGACAACTGTGATCCCAGGTGCCAGATTTCAGATGAGGGACAACCAGTATCACCTCATGGCTCACTGGTCCCAAAAGAGAAGTTCTCTCTCAAGGCTAATTCCAGTCTCAAGAACCTTGCTTCAGGCCCTGGACTGGTGGAAGGAAAGGGAAAACCTCAGGATAGGGGTCCCCTTTCAGCAGAGACAGCCCTCCAGGATTCTTATCATGGATGCCTCCCTCCTAGGATGGGGTGCTCATCTGGTGGGCCAGTCAATAAGTGGCATCTGGTTCCCCAGGGAGTCCCCTCATCATATCATCCTTCTTGAACTCAGAGCTGTGTACCTAGCTATCAGGCCTTCACCCCACAGCTAAAAGGTCACTCTGTCCAGATCAGAGCAGACAACACCACTGCATGTTTGACATCAACAAACAGGGTGGCACAAGGTCCACCAAGTTCTTTACGGAGGCCATGAACATTTGGCCCCGGCCTACTCCTTAGACGTGCACCTGTCTGCCATTCACCTCCCAGGCAAGGATAGTGTATTGGCAGACTCTCTCAATCATATCAGTCAGAGTCATCATGAGTGGACCCTAAACAGACAAGTTATGGACACAGTATTCAGGAGATGGGGTATTCCAGAGGTAGACCTCTTTGCCTCCAACCTCAACCATCAGCTCCCACTCTACTGCTGCAGACCCCCTGCTCTGGGTACACTACCAGTAGATGCTTTGACTCTGGACTGGGCAGGGAAGTTCCCCTATACCTTCCCCCCTTTTTCTCTGATACACAGAACTCTCCTGAAGCTCAGGGACCAGCCAACCACCGTGATTCTGGTGGCTCCAGACTGGGTGAGGCAGCCCTGGTACTCCCTACTCCTTGCTGTCTTGGCCAGGAAACCCATCCACATTCCACCGATTGCTTCAGACAGGAGTAGCCTATCCCAGCAAAGAGTCTCTTCGCCTCAAGGCCTGGTTCTTGAGGAGTTAGAGTATCCTGATTCTCAGTACTCTGCACAAGTCCTAGAGATCCTTTGTATGGCTAAAAAAAGTACTAAGAAGACTTGTGCTTCCAAGTGGAAAAGGAAGATTTTCCTTGTGGTGTTGAGGTAAGTAGATGGATCCTCTTAGGACCACTCCGCCTAACTTGCTGGACTACTTAGTTCACTTGCAGTCATCAGGCCTTAAAGCCTTATCCCTTAAGGTGCATTTAGCAGCCATGTTGGTCTACATCTCTGCTGGGAAAGAAAAATCTGTGATTTCCCATTCTGTTTTCAAGATGTTTTTCAAAGGTCTGCTGCATCCTCAACCCCCGCCAAGGGAGCCTGTTCCTCCCTGGGACTTGAACTTGTGCATAGCCAAGCTCATGGAACCTCCTTTTGAGCCCATGGCTACTGCTCACTTGAAGTATGTCACCTGGAGAACCATTTTCCTAGTTGCCATCACCTTTGCCAGAAGGATTTCAGAGCTGCAGTCCTTATGTACTGAGCCTAACTACATCATTGTCCACAGGGACAAAGTAGTACTTAGGACAAATAGAAAGTTCTTGCCTAAGGTGGTCTCTGAATTCCACCTCAACCAGTCCATCACTCTCCCAGTCTTTTTCACAGAAACATCCACACCAGGTGAGTGCAAGCTTCACAGCTTGGATGTAAAAGAGCCTGACCAAAGGAAGAAAGAGACTTGGGCATCATCATCACTGATGACCTAAAAATCATCCAAGCAGACCTCTAAAAGCAGTAGGTAAGGCTAGGGGGGTGTTAGGGTGTATTAGTAGGGTATCACAAGTCGTAGAGGAGGTAATAATCCTCTGTTGAAGACATTGGTTAGGCCCATCTGGATTACTGCGTGCAGTGATTGGACCACACCTTCTCAAGGACATTAACAAATTGAGGCAGTCCAGAAGGGCAGCCAAAATGGTGCAGGGACTGCATCAGAGACATATGAGGACAGATTAGCAGACTCAATATGTATACCTTAGCAAGGCAAGGAGAGAGGTGATATGATCGAGACATTTAAACACCTTAAGGGCATAAACAAGGTGAAAGAGTCTAACATGTTTAAATATAAGAAAAATAGCAGGACAAGAGGACACAGCATGAGATTAGAGGAGGCCCGTTAAAGGGGAATGTGAGAAATTCTTTTTCACAGAAAGGGTGGTAGATGCATGGAATGGCTTACCACAAGAAGTGGTGGCTATGAATACAGTGCAGGGCTTCAAACAGGCATGGGATAGGCATAAGGGAGCAATACAAATGACTACGAATAGATAGGTCACTGACAGAGCAAAGGCCGATGGCACATTTATAAGGTAGAAAAAGAAATGGGCAGACTGGATGGGCCTTGCGGTCCTTATCTGCCGTCAACTTCTATGTTTCTATGTTTCTATGACCTGCTACCTGGAGCACACCAAGCAGTTCAAAGACTCCCATATTCCGCTTTTTCTCACTTATGGTGAGGTAGGCAAGGGAAGATCAGCCACCAAGAGGACTATTTCACATTGAATAGTCTCTTGCATTCAGTTCTGTTACAGCAAAGCTGGCAAACAGCCTCCTCAGGGCCCATTCTACTAGGGGCACTCCCGGCACAGTGGCAGCCTCAAGGGATATTTCCCTGCTCACTGTCTGCAAAGTAGCCACCTGGAAAACTGTACATACCTTCATGAAGCAATACTGCTTGGATGTACAGTCCAGATCAGATACCAAATTTGGCACAATGGTCCTGCAGAGCCTCTTTCCTAAGTAGGTTCTCTACCTGCCTCCCAACTGCACTGCTTTGTAGTGTGCACTTGTCAAGCATACTAAAGGATCCCTGGGGTGAGAAGAAAAAATTACTCACCATTGTAATATTGTTTCTTCCAAGGTGTCCTTTAGTATACTTGACCTCCCGACTGTCCTCTCCTACATAACCTGACTGAGGATGGTTCTGCATCCCTTTATCTTTGCCAGATTTTTCAGTTTTTGTTTTGAAGCAAAGTGTTTTTCACAGTTGTTGATGTTCTCTAATTTTCTTTTTTTGTATATTTTTATTACCAGATTAAAAGCTCATTCACACTTAACATCACATTTATCAGCATGACATGCTTGTTGTATATAATACATCTAATGTTGTACATAAGTCACATGCTGGTTCTTTTTACACAGGCATTAATTCAGTACATTAAATCTGAGCATTTTATGCATGTGTCAAGCTTTTCATTAATTCCTAAACCTGCTAGTGTTAATCAGGCTACAATTTTAATCCATATCTGTTCGCAAGTATTAGCTCTTGCCCTACATTAGTATTAGGAACAAACTAAGTCCATCTGCTTTTAAAATATAGTAAAAACTCGAACCAGAACCAATAAAAAAAAAAGAAAAAAAAAACAAAACCACATGGTCTGTATTTCTTGTAACATTGCTATCTAACCTGATGATGCTGCTTTAACATGAAATTTATGTCCCCTTTAATTCTGTCCCTCATCTCTTGGTTCAGTTTTACAGTTCGTCTTTACCCTCCCAAGTACACATTTTTCGTATCAGCCCTCCCTCATGAAGGAGTGTGGGCTCTCCCTGGGACAAGGAGTCTAGGAAGTTATTCCACACCCCCAAAACCTTGACTTCTTTCCCCTTTAGGGTGTAGGTTAGTCTGTTACTAGAGCTCTGATGGCTAGGATTTTCCACATATTTACAGTTGGTACTTCATTCGTAGTCCACAAGTTCTGTATCCCTTGCCTTGCCACCACCAAGAGCACCTAATCCATCGAGGGTGCAGGATCCAGTCTCCATTCTCCTCTGCTTCAATGCCCAGCAGTATAGACTTAGGGGAGATCTCTATTCGCTGTCCCCTCATATCTGACATCTCATTTGCCACCCCCTTCCAATACTCCTTCAGGTTGGGACCTTCCCAGTAGTAATGTATAAAGGTACCCTACATCGTTCTGCATTTACCAGACAGTGGTGATACCCCTGGGCAGAACCTATGAACCATGCTAGGGGGATAATATAGTTGGTGCAGGAAATTTGTATTGTGCCTCCTTGTATTTATTACATACAAGAAGGCCCATATGTGACTGTAATATTATTTCCCAGTTAGAATCTAAGATCTGCAACCCTAAATCTTGTTCCCACCATTTCCCTGTTTTGTTTGTTTCCCCCCGAATAAGCTTGTCTGTCTAAGCGTGCCGCCTCTACCCATCAGTCCCTTTTCATGTTTCATCACTCCCAGTAGTTCCTTTTATATCTCTGAGATTGGAGAGTTCTCTGCTTGGGTTCTGCCCAATGATTTACTGTAATATCTAAACTGAAAGTACCTATAAAGGTGTGTGGCAGGCACATCCAACCCCTGTTGTGTATCCTGAAATGTACATATCCCTGATTTGGTGAGGAGGCCTCCCACACATCTTATCCCTCTTTCTTACCATGCTTTGAACCCTTCATCCCTGAGACCAGGTAGAAAATCCGGATTTGCTACCACTGGTATTAGAATGGTACTCTCCATTGGCGCTGCTTGTCTTCTCTTGATCGCTCCCCATGCTTCTAGACTTGCGGTCACCATGGGGTTGGGGCCTTTCAAGTGTTTATATGCCTGCAGGCCTTCATTCCCCAGGTAGGCCGAGACCCTCCCCGATGTACCTTCCTCTTCCAGATCCAGCCAAGTGGCCGCATTCCCTCTATTAATCCAGCTCTGTGAGTATCTATACTGGGTAGCCAAATAATATCCCTTGATATCTGGGAAGTTTAAACTACCCCTTTCTACTGTAGCTTTAAGTCGATGAAAACTCATTCTCGGCTTCTTGCCTTGCCAAATAAATTCCATAAAGCCCTTCTTCATTTTTTTATGTCTCCCTTAGTGGGGCAGATGGGTAACATCTGCATATTGTATAATATTCTTGGCAAGATGTTCATTTTAATAAAGTTTATTCTGCCTATCCACTAAATTGGCAGTGCTCTCCATCTGTTGAGATCATTAAGGAGAGTTGAAAAAGGGGCGTGTAATTAAGATCATACAAACTGTCCAAGTCCTTTTATACCTAGGTATGTAAATGCTTTGTGTACGATGTTTAATCCCCAGGAATCTCTTCTGCTTCCTCCATTTGCCCCCTAGGAACATTGTCTCTGATTTATTTAAATTCAGTTTATAGCCCGAAAATTTTGCAAATTGCTCCACTATCTGTAGCATGGTTGGGACTGACTGTTCTGGTTTTGTGAGGAACAACAGAATATCATCTGCATATAGTGTTATCGTGTGCTGGGCCGGTGTTCTCTATTTTTAATGTGTTTTTAGATAATTTTTATTCCTGTTGTGACAGTTCATACTTGGGGTCTTGTCTTGCACTTTACAGCTTCGAAATACTGTAGAATTGAAAAATGTTGCTGTTAAATAAACCTTGCTATGTTCGCGCCCCCTAGTGGTCCGCTAAATTAATTGAACAGTAAACATTTTGTTAAGCAGAAATTCTTTATTAGCCAAAAAAGATTAACAACCTTAAAATGTACTGTAGAAAGTTCTGTGGCTATCATCATTCTGGAATCTCATCTTCTTCAGTAACCTAAAAAGAAAAAAAATACCCTTGTTCAGTGCTTTGTCCTGTCTGTCCTCGCATTAGACTTAAAACATTTCATTAACGCATCTCTTAACTGATTCAAGCAGTCTGCATGTGCTGCTGCAACCCCTGACAGCTCGAATCCGCATATGCAGTCCTCCCTGCGGTCCTTTAGCGAGTTAAAGTCACCCATCAGCCATTCTGCATGCTTTGATTTGAGGGCAGTCATATGGAGATCCACTTTGATGTTTGATGGTTGGGAACCAGAGTTTATTTGCTCTGTGATTATCCCAGCATACCACTCTGTGAATGCTATTTTCAAATAGTCCTTAAGGCGCACCTTATCCAGGTAGTCCTTCTTAAAGCTTCGCACAGTGCTTTCATTTATGTTTTTTTGTACTTTTTTTTTATAATACCTCGCAGCATTCATGACACCGTTGTTTGCAGCATACTGTCCAACTTCAGAATGTAGCTCTGGACTGTAGTGTGCATAGTCCATGCCCCTTTTCTTTGGGGAGGGAGAGGCCAGCTTGAGCTCATGTACAACGGAGTCAACAGTCTTCACAGGCATGCCAGCAGTTTCACTCAAGGCATCTGGCGTAATGTCATCAGTTGTGATCAAGTCATGTTGCATTTTGATTGCTTTGTTTCACTGTAACCATTGCACTAAGGACTTTATATGGTCCGGAGCTATGCGGAAACGTGAGATGCAGAAGCAGTCACTGAGAAAACGAACAACACAGCAGGAAAGTACAATGAATGTAATTAAAGGGATTATAGGGGATTAGTGGCCATTACTGTGAATTTACACCTGGTGCACACTGATTGACAGATTGACAGCTGAAATTAAAAATGAACAGAACAGCACAGCACAGCATTTGTTTACAGGCCAATTTTACAGCTAGTTTAAATGTATTAGAACTGCAAAATTTTTAAACGCCAAATTTTGCTAGACCCGCAGAGTGCTAAATTTAAACGTGACATTTTTCAATTCTACAGTAATTCTGGTGCCCTCTAGGCTAACTGCTGGCAGCACACCCTCTTGCTCTCTCCTCACTGGTCAGTTCCTAAAACTTATTACCATTGACTCCACCTCCAGGGCAGCTGAACCCCACTGGCATTCTGCACCTGTCAAGCATACTAAAGGACACCTTGGAAGAAACAGCATTACTATGGTGAGTAATTTTTTCTCATGTTCCTTTCAACCATAGAGTTTTGTACTAAAATACAGATGTTTTGTGCCAGCAATGGAAGTGTATAGCAAGGACGTAAACTACATCATAGAGTACTAAAATGGTCCCTGTATAGCTAAGAACATAAGAAGAACATAAGAAAAGCATCGGCAGATGGGGACCTTGCGATCCATCTAGTCTGCCCGAGCAACTACCCCCCCATGCAGCCTTCATCCTAACTTGTCCGTCATGTTAGTCCCATGCGAGTTTGAATTCTCTGACTGTCTTTGATGTTACCACCTCTTGGGGCAGGTTATTCCATGGGTCTATCACTCTCCCTGTGAAGAAGTTCTTCCTGAGGTTGCTTTTGAACCTTCCTCCCACCAGCCTCATATCATGCCGTCTTGTACGTGCTGCCATGTTCTGCAGAAATAGATTGCCTGCCTGAGCTGTGTTAAATCCCCTCACATACTTAAGTGTTTTAATCATGTCCCCTCTGTTTCTTCTTTGCTCAGGGGAGTATAGGTTCAGCTCCCCCAGTCTTGCTTCATATGACCTCTGATGCAGTCCATGCACCATCCTAATAGCCCTTTTCTGCACCATCTCCAAACGGTGAATGTCCTTCTTGAGGTGAGGTCTCTAGAACTGACTATAGTACTCCAAGTATGGCCTCACAAAGGACCTGTAAAGGGGCAAGATAACCTCCCTCTTTCTACTAGTAATACCTCTACTTATACAGCCGAGGATGCCACCCGCTTTCTGTGCTGCTTTCTCACATTGTTTTCCTACCTTTAATTCATCAGTGATGATTATGCCGAGATCTTGCTCCGTCTCTGTCTCCTCAAGTTGATGTCCTCCCAGCCTGTACTTTTTTCGAGGGTTCCTCTTTCCCAAGTGCATTACCTTACACTTTTTGGTGTTAAATTGTAACTGCCCTTCCCTGGACCAATCCTCTAGCCTTCTAAGGTCAGCTTTCATATTGTCTGCTCCTTCTCTTGTGTCCACTCTGTTGCATAGTTTTGTATCATCTGCAAACAGGCAAACCTTCCCCTTTAGTTCATTCGCTATGTCTGCTATAAATATGTTAAAGAGTATAGGTCCCAGTACCGATCTCTGCAGCACACCATTGGTCACCTACCCTCCCTTGACAATGATCCATTGACTAGCATTCTCTGGGTCCTATTGTGTAGCCAGTTACTGATCCAGCTGACTATCTTTTGTCTGACTCCAGTATGTTCCAGCTTGTTGGTTAGCCTTCCATGAGGGACGGTGTCAGAGACCTTGCTGAAATCCAGGTATACAATGTCCACTGCCCCTCTCTGATCCAATGTTCTGGTGACCCAGTCAAAGAAGTCGATCAAGTAGGATTGAGAAGAGCACCCTGCTGTGAAGCCATGTTGCTTTGGTTCCATTTTTCCAGTATCTTTCAGGTACGCCACTATCCTTTCTTTTAGTAGGGACTCCATCATTTTCCCCACAACTGAGGTCAAACTGGCAGGGCAGTAACGTCCTGCTTCTTCCTTGCTTCCACTCTTGTGTAAGGGCACAACTGTTACCTGTTTCCAGTCCTGAGGTATTTTCCCACTGTCTAGTGACTTTTTGAAGAGCTCAGCCAGCGGTGTGGCCAGTTCCTCTCAGAACTCTTTCAATATCCTAGGGTGTATGCCATCCGGCTCCATGGCTTTTTCCACTTTAAGTCTAATTAGCTCTTTTAGGACCCTTTTCCTTGTGAAGAGGCTAGTATCTTTCCTGAGTATCTTCCTTTGTCCTGCCAAGTGTGGGACCTTTGCCACTGTCTTCTATGGTGAAGACAGAGCAGACAAACTCATTTAGCACTTCTGCCTTGTCCTCGTCTCTCTCTGCCATCTTACCTTCCTTGGTTGCTAGTTGGACCATTCCTCCCTTAGTTTTCTTTTTTTTCTTGTGTATCTATAAAAGGTTTTGTCTCCCTTCTTAACACCCTGTGCTATTTCCTCTTCTATCTGCACTTTTGCCCTTCTAACTGCTTTCCCTGCCTCCTTTAATTTGTTCTTGTGCTCTTCTTAGTCTGCTTCATGTTTTGTTTGCTTGAATTGTGTAAAAGCACTTTTTTCTCTTTAATTTTGGATGCTACTTAGTTAGAGAACCAGAGAGGTCTTTTCCTTCTTTTGGACTTGCTGATCTGCTTACTGCATACAGTTGTTACTGTATGCAGAGCAGCCTTCAGGGTATTCCAACAGTCCTCTGCATCTCCTGTGATTCCTCCTTCTAGTATGGATGCAATCATAGTCCTCATTTTGGGGAAGTTGGCTTTTCGGAAATCTAGTACCTTGATTTTGGTTTGAATATTGTCCTCCACATTGTTTACAGTTAACCAGATTGACCTGTGGTCACTGGTCCCTAGATTGGCTCCCACTTCTGCTTCTGGGATCACTGTGCTGTTCGTCAGTACTAGATCCAATATTGCTTTGTCTCTGGTGGGTGAGTTCTCCAGTTGATGCAAACCTGCTCTCCCTTAGTGCAAAAAGGAACTCTTTGCTCCGATCTGAGGACGCTGTATATGAGGACCAATCCACATCCGGTTGATTGAAGTCCCCCACCAGCAACAACTCACCCCTGTCCGCCATCATCATCATGATGGTTTCCAAGCTCCTTGTCCACGTCGGCTTCCTGGGATGGGGGTCTGTCTATAACTCCTACCCAGACAGGGGCTTTGTCCCCAGCTTCTAGTGTAACCCAAAGGGCTTCTGCTTTACTGTGTTTTCCCTGGATTTCTGTTGCACAGATGTCATCTCTGACATACAACACCACCCCTCTTCTTTCCCTCACGATCTTTCTGGAATAACGCATACCCCCGGGATGGTGACATCCCAGGAGTGGTTCCCAGTGAACCATGTTTCCATAACTGTGACCCAGGCTAATTGTGCATCTGCCATAATGGCTATGAGCTAGAACAATAATGGAATAGTACCAATATTTAAAAAACAGCTTCTACTGGGAAGATGACTTGCAGATTCAGCACAGTTCTCCTTTAAAGCCTGAAGGAGGACCACTTGCTACTAACAAGGTAAGTAAGTAAGTAAATATTTATTTATATGGTGCCTAAACCCAAGGACTCTGGGTACCTTACAGAAAATACATCAAGCAAACAGGGTTAAACAGACAGACATACAGGGTATAAAATATACGATAAATTAATAACTAAAATAATAAGTCATGATTTAAAACAGCATCAGCTTTCAGAATATGCTTTCTTAAACAGGTGAGTTTTCAGACCCCTTTTAAATGCCTCTATTGATGGGGCCTCTCTCAGTGATCTAGGGAGCAACTTCCAGAGGACCAAGCTGGCCACCTCGAACGAGCAGTCACCAGAGGTTTTCAGCCTGGCCTTCAGAACCACTAGGAGACCCTCAGTGGAGGAATGAATGGAGAATACCAGGATGGCAGCAGTAAGGAGGAGAGACAGATAGCCAGGGCCCAAACCATATAGGGCCTTATAGGTGAGCAAGCCCACCTTGAAGATGATCCTCCACCTGACAGTCAGCTAGTGCAGACCTCACAGGACCGAAGTCATGTGACAAGACCTGGGCAGGCCTGTCATCAACCTGGCCGCTGCATTCTGCACTAGCTGCAGTCAGCGGAGGATCCCTCCACTGACCCCAAAGTATAGAGCATTACAGTAGTCCAACCTGGACGTCACAAAGGCATGCACCAATGAGAGCAGGTCTTCGAGCAGAATTAGGGGTCTAATCTGGGCAACATTCCTTAAGTGGTAAAATAACACTTTCGACAACAGATGACACCTGAGCATCAAGTGTCAGATTGTCATCAAGGACAACACCCAGATTTCTCACCCTAGAGGATGCCATCAATGGGTGGATCCCAGGACCAATCCTCTTGCCACCCCAGAGGCACCTCATCACGCCCCCGACCAGGCTTAATCACTAGTACCTCAATCTTGTCAGGGTTCAGCCTCAGCCAGTTAGGGGACATCCAGCCCTGATCTTGGCCAGGCACCTATTCAGCACTTCAACAGCACTATTCATTCCAGGAGCAAATCCCAGGTGCAGCTCGGTATCATCTGCATAACAATGAAACCCAGACTGTAACATCTAATGAGCTCTCCCAGGGGCAGCATGTACATCGCGAACAACATCGGCAATAGGATCAAGCCTTGATAAACTCCATATGACGTGCTACGGAGAGGAGGAGAAATTCACCTTCACCACTGATTGCCTCCTGTCCAAGAGATAGGACTCAAACCAGTTGATGACAGATCCGGCAAGTCTACAGTACTCTCTCTAAGGTGATCCAACAGCACGGTGTGGTCCACGGTGTCAAATGCTGATGAGAGCTCAAGGAGAACAAGAATTGACTGGTCTCCTTTATCCCTTGCCCTGAGGAGGTCATTTTGCACCTGAACCAGTGCTGTCTCAGTGCTATGCTTAGGCCTAAACCTGGGCTGGAATGGCTCATATAGGTCAGAGGCCATGAGGTGTGCCTTGAGCTGCAGTGCCACCACTTTCTCAACAACCTTCCGTAGAAATGGGAGGTTGGAGATAGGTCTATAATTTACCAGGACATCAGCTTCGAGTAATGGTTTCTTCAAGAGGGGCCTCACCAATGCCTCTTTCAAGACATTGGGGGAAGAATCCCTCTGAAAGCGAGCACTGGACTATGCTGGCGAACACTGGACCAATAGCCTCAGCACATCCTACAAGGAGATATGTCGGACCAAGGTCCAGTTCACAAAAGATGGGCCACAGCTTCAAAATCACCTCAACGACCTCAGCCTCCTCCACTGTCCGAAACTCCTCCCAGACAGTAGGAGTTCCTTCATTCCTACCAGGCCCCCTACCGCAGATCCCGGACTGAAGAGAGGACACTCTGTCAGATAAGAACAGAGCAAACTCTTCGCATAATGTAGTTGAAAATGCCCTTTTCGGCAATAGACAAACTGGATGAAGTAGTCTGTCTACAGTCTGAAAGAGCTGAGCTGATCTGCTCCTCTCTGCAGCAATCTCCCTAGACAGGCACTCTGCCTTCTTATGATCGATTGCCCTGTGGTAGTCACCGTAGTGATTTCTCAAAGGCAGTTTGTCTTCCATGGACTGGGTCCTCCACCAGCAACGCTCCAACTTCTGACCCATGCTCTTCATCTCCTTGAGAGCCCCATCAAACCATGGGGTCTCAAGTGAGAAGACTTGGGTCATATACGGATTGTTGCAGTTGCATCAAGCACCCTGGAAACGGCCCTGTTATAGGCCACCACCGCCTTGCTCATGCCACTAGCACATGAAGCACTCACACTGGAAAAGTCAGCTACCACCAAGAGTCCTTCTGGGGACAATCCCCTTAATGGGTGATAGCGGACCATCTCAGCGGGGCGGGACTATCGGGGGTCCCCAAGCGAAAACTCCACCGTGCAATGATCAGACCACATGACCTGCTCAGTCCTGAGGTTGGTGACCTCAAGCCCCAGTGAGAATACCAAGTCTAAGGTGTGACCATGGTGGTAAATTGCAGAAGTAACAGCTTGTTCATATGCTAGTAGGTCTGTCACAGTATCTAACCTGGTGCCTCAGGTAAGTAAAACAGATTCTTTGTTGGGGGGATTTGGTCAGGTAATTAGCTACCTTTCATATTTGTAGTTTTTCTTTCCTTCCCTACGCTGTTTCATAGTATGGTTTGCCTTCCCTCTCACCCTGAAACAGATTAGGGTATCCTTTGAGCAAAAGTGTTTTTTGGGTGCTAATAAAGTATTCAAAACTGGGCAATATTTGGGAGGCTTAGAAGGGATTCATGCAGTTCATTCATCCAGCCTACTGCTGAATGACAGCTGTTTTTTTCCCTTCCTGCATTGTTGGTCTGGTAGGTGGCCCCTTTTTATTTATCTTACTGTGATTTATTGTCTGGGTCTATTTAGTTGGTTACCACTGTGTTTCTTTGTTCATTTTGTGTGGAGCTGTTCTTTTCTGTATCGCTCCACATTGTCAGTGGGGAATAATTATACATGGATAATGTGCTCCCCCACTGGGGTAGTGGTACAGATCAAAGCTGTGACCTCAGCATGGAACCATTGTAATCTAAACACTCTTGGTGTGTAGAGTAAATAATAATAATACAGATTACTGTGTCTCGGAGTCTGCCAAGAAACATTCATAAACAAGCAAGGAGTACTAATAAAGTTTATTATACTAGTTACACCAAGCATGTGACAAAGAAAATCACAAGGGAGGTGGGTTTCTTACCACTAGCCTGAAGATTGTACATAATCTCCAGGATTGTGGTTCTTAGGTTCTCTAAGGTCTTGTCTCTCTCCCCCCACTCTTCTAGAGCACTACAGTGGGTTGGAGACAGCTAAATACTACAAATAACAGCATAGCAACAGAGATTACCTCATAGTTACAGATATGAGGAACAATATGTATTGGTCCCAAGTCATTCTCCATTGGATAATGACCTAGGAGACAGAATTACCAATGAGTATCATATGAGACAGAATATGCTTCCATTAGCATTATAGCTTAGACAAAAGAAATGCTGACAGGTTCAAACTACATGCGGCATTTCTTGCTTACATACAGTATAAAAGATAGAGACATAACAAAGGATTTCTCTCTGTGTCAGCTTGCTGAGACAAAGAGAACTGATGACAGGGCCCTATTACACGTGGCATATCTGCCTGAGTGTAAAAGACACACCACATATAATTATATGAGAATATAAGTATACAATAATCACTGATGATCCCTCAGAGTCATCATATCAGTAATTAGGTAGATTATATATGGAATATCTATGAAAGACAAACTAATCTAGATAAATGTATTATAGTGAGGTATAATCAGGGCCCCGATTTTCCTACTGTAGACAGACAGAACTCTGGCTCGACACCAATTCTAGGCACATTTTTACCCTTTATTTTTTCCTTTTTTTTTTTTTTTTTTTTGCCATATCTGACACAATGCACGCTCGTAACACAGTCATTTTATGGGCTTTTGTCCCTAAATTTTCAACATATCCACTTTAAGACCTCTGCTCATGAACAGTGTCATTGTGATTTTCTTAATCTGTCCCGAATGTCACAGATTCACTCAACAGGTCAGGCCCTCTATTCCCAAAGTGCCAACCTCTGAGTGTAGTCTTGTGAACAGTGTAACAGACAAGGTAACTCTCTTAGCTGTTTTTGTGAGTTTGGATCAACCTTTGGTCTCAGTTCTGGAGGGATTCAAACTGTTAACCTCTTGCTAGCATACCCAATGCACAGGCTCAGATATATGTGTCTTCGGGGGGCCAGATAGCTTTGCCTATGGGCACCTAACCAGGTAGTCAGAGATGAACCCTTTAAAACTTTATAAGGACCTCAGATTTAAAACGCTTCTGTTTCCAGTTTGGTACCACCATACAAGCTATATGTCTGCTGAACCATAAATATTTCTTAGCAAAAGAAAGCAATTCAAAGACAGACCAGGTTTGCTCTAAAATTAGAGTTTTTACTAAAATATATAATATTATGTCAAACAAGACTTAAATATCTTTAAACAAAACAAGGTTTAAAACAGTGCACTTCCTACAACTATATTTAGAGCTTGTCTAGCTTTCTAAATACCTGTTTTCAGTGCTCAGATGTTTCCTTAGTCAGTGTCAGGTACAAAGTGTGTCTCTATAGTGAAAGAGAATAATCTTTTCATGCAGTATTGGCCAACCCCTTTTGGATGAAGTCATCCTGCCCCATCTCTGGTCAAATATCTAACAAAAATATATTTTTATACAACCACAGGATATGATTTTATTAATCTATACTATATAGCTATACAGGATGTATTAATTCTGCAACCTTAGCATAAGTCAAATTTCAATGACACCTATTTTGATCTCATGCTGTACCCTCTTCACACAGGCTTCATAGGGTCATTTACAAACTTACACCTCTATGTAACATCCTAGTTTCACTTATTTTAACATCATAAACCTAGTTTATGATTTCTCTCTTAACAAAAATTAACTTAACAACTCTGTAATTAGCTCAGAGAAACAGGATCCTTAATAAAAGTCTTCCAGTAACACATTGTCTCTAAAAAGACTGAGTCTGTGATACAGTGCTGTCAGCAGTTCTCTTGGCCTGCATCTGTCAGCTAAAATCTGGGGGTGGGGGGTGAGAGAGGTCATTCCTAGAGCATTTCAATTTTCAGCAGAGGCATTAATACATTTTATATTAAAAAAAATATAATACACCACTCAGAACTGTCTGTCTACGTCACACTCCTCCCCATGGAGACTGAATTTGGGGGATCTATCCCCTACATGGGATGAGCTTCCCAAATCAATTCATTCCTCATAGACCCTAGACAGCCCATCAGCGTTCTGATTCTTAATGCCTGCCCTGTGTATGATTGTCAGATCATATCCTTGCAAAGCAAGACTCCATCTTAGTAGTCTCCCATTGCTCTTTCCCATTTGTGTCAGCCAAACCAGGGGGTTGTGGTCAGTCTGCACCACAAAATGCTGCCCATACAAGTATGACTCTAATTTCTTCAGGACCCACACTAGGGCAAGACACTCCTTTTCTACCGTGGAGTACGCTTGCTCCCTGGGGAGCAGCTTTCTGCTCAGGTACAAAACTGGATCTGTCCCTTGGCTAGACGTCTGGCTAAGTACTGCTCCAATACCCATGTCTGAGGCATCCATCTGAACTATAAAGGTTTTGCTATAGTCCGGACTTGTCAAAACAGGAGCACTGCACATTGCCTCCTTCAGTCTGGTAAAGGCTTCGTCATAGGCTGGGCCCCAAGTAATTTTCTTTGGCATCTTTTTCTTTGTCAGGTCAGATATGGGGGCAGCCAGGACACTGTAATTAGGTACAAACTTTCTGTAGTACCCTGCTGTCCCTAGAAAACTCCTGACCTGCTTCTGGGTTTCTGGTCTGGCCCACGCCTGAATCACCTCTATCTTTATTTGGTTAGGGTGGAGCTGTTCGCAGCCTACCACATGCCCAAGGTATGCCACTTCCCCCATGGCTACCTGGCACTTCTTGGCTTTGACAGTGAGCCCGGCCCTCTGTATCCTGCCAAGCACTACCCTAAGGTGTGAAAGGTGTTCCTCCCAGCTGGTACTGAAGATGGCAGTGTCATCCAAGTACGCTATGGCGTACTCCTCAGCACCATTCAACACCTAGTTCACCAACCTTTGGAAAGTGGCCGGGACATTCTTCATTTTGAAAGGCATTACTTTAAACTCACATAAGCCTATCAGAGTGATGAAGGCCGACCTTTCCCTAGCTCTGACTGTCAGTTCTACCTGCCAGTACCCCTTGGTCAGATCAATAGTCGTAAGGTAGGTCACCCCTCCCAACTTGTCCAGGAGTTCATCCGTCCGGGGCATCGGGTGGGCATCGGACTTCGTGGCTGCATTCAGTCCACGATAGTCCACACAGAAACGAGTTGAGCCATCTGGCTTGGGTACAAGGACTACGGGTGAGGCCCAGGGACTGTGGGATCTCTGGATTACCCCTAAATCCAGCATCTCCTCCACTTCCCTCCTAATGTCCTTTTGGACAGCCTCCGACACCCGATATGCAGTCCACCGTATGGGCGTCTGTGTCCCTGTCTCCACATCGTGTTTTGCTAAGGGGGTTAGTCCAGACTTGGCACTAAACAAAGGGGCAAAGTCTGCTAAAACCTCCCTCACTTGCTGGATCTGGCCCGGGGTCAGCTGGGGAGACAATTTTACTGCCTCCACAGAGGACTCAACTCACTCTCTTCCAGCAAGTCCAGAGAGGGTCTCCCGTCGTCTGTCCGTCCCCGCACTACACAGTACGAACACCATGTCAGCCCTATTTGCATGGCTCATCATGCTGACATGGTACATCCTTTCTGTCTGTCTGGTCAGGTAACTCCACAATGTAGTTCGTTGTTTACCTTCCTAACCACTTTATACGGTCCTGCCCACTCAGCTTGCAGCTTATCTTTCTGGACCGGAATAAGGACCATGACTTCCTGACCCACCATGTATGAGCGAGCTCTGGCTCTGCGGTCATACCACACATTTTGTCTCTGTTGGGCAGCTGCCAGGTTGCTCTGGGCTGTCCCCATAAGCTCCTTCAGCCTTTCCCAAAACCTAAGGACATAATCCACAATGGGAATTCCCTGGATGGTGTGCTTGCCTTCCCAGTCCTCCTGGAGCAAGTCTAGGGACCCACGTACCTGGCATCCATATAAGAGTTCAGTGGGGGAAAATCCTGTTGACTCTTGGGGCACCTCTCTGTATGCAAACAACAGGTGGGGAAGGTATTTCTCCCAGTCCCTCCCATGTTATTTATAAAACACCCAGAGCATTGACTTTAGGGTACCATTGAAAGCTTCACAAGCCCATTGGCTTGTGGGTGATCACGTGTCATGCATCTCTGCACCACCCACTTCCTTCCATAAACACTTCATCAGGTCCGACATGAAGGAACCCCCCCTCGATCGGTGATTACCTCCTGCGGAAACCCAACACGGGAGAAAATCCCAAGTAAGGCATCTGCTACTTTGTCTGTCCTCAGTGGGGACAGGGCGACTGCCTCTGGATACCGGGTGGCATAATCCACCACAGTCAGGATGAATCTCTTCCTTGAGGAGAGGGGGGTATATAAAGGCCCCACAATATCCATTCCCACCCTCTGGAATGGCTCCTCCACTATGGGCAAGGGGATCAAGGCGGCTTGGGTTTTCTTGCCCGCCTTCCCTATTTATTGGCACCGGTGACATGACCTGCAATACTCCTTCACCTTCTGGGTGAAGTTAGGCCAGTAGAAATTCTGGGCCAACAGCTGTATGGTTCATGCGATTCCCAGATGACCAGACAAGGGAATATCATGTGCAATTTTGAACAACTGCTCACGATACCCCTGGGGAACGATAAGCTGCCTGCTTAGCATCCCTCCCTCTGTCTGTACTGCCTGTGTCTACATAAGTCCATTTTCCCAATAAACCTTATATCTGCCATCACCTCCCTGTGTGCCCTCAGAGTCTGCCCAAGCCCTCAGTTCTGTAAACTAGGGTCACTCCTCTGAGCAGCTGCAAACCCCTCACACAGTCCTAAGGCATGGGACAAGTCCCCTTCAGTCACTAAACTAGGGTCCCTAGCATGAGCGTCAGGACCCTCAGGATCACTGTCAATCCTAACCCTCTGACAATTGGTCACCCCTTCCTCTTCGGAGTTACCTTCTGTAGCTGTGCAGTCACTTGCTACCGGGGAATTCTGCACCTTTTTATCAGTTTTCCCATTTGGAGACACAGGTTGGGGAACCAGCCTCTCCATGGTTTCCCCACTGTTTTTTGTGGGGTTCAGGGAACTACTATTTTCCCTGGCCGCTTGGCTACGGGTAATTGCACATACCATCCCCTGTTTGAGATTGTTACCCAGGATAACATCTACTGCTAACGTTTTAGCTACAGCCACCTGTTGCATAGTTCTCCCTGTATCAACCCGGTCCAGGAGAACACCGACTAGTGGCAATGTTTTCACTTCACCCGCAAAGTCCTGTAGAGTCACGTATTTGTTTGGGATTAGCTGACCAGGCTGTACTAGATCCCCTTTCACCAATGTCAGGGATGCCCTTGTGTCCCTTAACCCCTGCATCTGTATGCCATTTACCATGACTGGGTGCATGTGTTCTCTCATGTTCACTGGCATGCTCTCAGGAACACACAAACAACCCACTTCTTTTCTGGTACTACTTTGCGTATAACTGCTTGCCGTTCTTGGACACTGTCTGGCAATGTGCCCAGTTTCTTTACATAACCAACAAGCATTTCTTACTTCAGAGAAATCTTTTCATTGAAACCTGGGGCTAACTGGTTTCAGTGGAGGCAGTGAGGGTTTTAGCTGCCCTGAAGGCGTGTTTTTCCCTTTCTGTGTTGCCACGTCCGTCCCATTCATTTTCAGAGCAGGTCTGCTCTTGGCATAGCGGTCCGAGAGTTCAGCAGCATCTTGCACTGTTTTTGGATCTCGGTCCTCTACCCAGGTTTTTAACTCTGCTTGGCATGCCCAATAAAACTGTTCTAATAAAATCACATTTTCAATTTCATCAACAGTGTTTGCCTCAATTCCTTCCCACCAACGTCTTAAAAACTGACATTGTTTCGTGGCTAGCTCCTCATAGCTGATATCAGGGCTTCTCCTGAGCTTACGGAATTTAGCTCTGTATGATTCAGCAGTTAATTCAAACTTTTTTAGTAGTACTGCTTTTAACTTGCTGTAATCATCACTGTCTTTATTGTCCATGTGACCCAATGCATCCTGAGCTTTTCCGGCAAGTAGCGGGGATAGCTGGAAGCTCCAGGACTCTCTATGAATTTTAGCCTGAATACAAACTTTTTCAAAAGAATTTAAAAAGGTGTCTATATCCTCCCCGTCTTTAAACTGAGCTATTAATTTAGAGTTCAATTTGTAATCCAGTCCTGCAGTCCCAGTTAAACCCAAGCCACTTACCTGCCCTGGTGCTGCTGGTTTGAGTCGTAGCTTCTCCAGTTCGTGTTGCCACTGGTGCTCCTCTCTCCTCTGCAGCTCTGCGTTCTTGCTGTCTTCTCCTCTGCCTCTCGCTGGCGCTCACGTTCCTCATGGTCCGCATCCCTCTGTTGTCGCTCTGCCTCACGGTCCGCCTCTCTCTGTTGTCACTCTGCCTCCAGTTCTATCCTCCGCAACTCAATTTGCAGCTTGAGTACCTCTGGATTCAGGATACTGGTGACCTTCCCCTGCTGCTGTGGCCCTTCACTGACAGTGGCCCTGCTGTCCGTCTCATCGGCTCGGGACCCCTCACTGGCCACTAGTTCTGCCACACTCGAGGTCTGGTCCCTTTCAGTCATGGTCTGTGACTCCCTGCTCTGGGTATCTGCTACCATCAGGGCTTCTATGAGGTTCTGCTTACTGGCTTTCACCTCGAACAGGACTCCTCTGTCCTCGCACAACTGTTTTAACTGTTCTACAGTGTGCCTGCTGCAGTAGGATGTCATCTTTCCTAATTACTGCTACTCTGACTTTGCACTTTAGAAAAAAAAAAAAATAGGAACTTGACTGTACACCAAGTGATATATAGATCTTACTTCGCGAGGGCTCTTGCAGTAGGTAATTACATATAGGACTTACGTTGGCAGGCGGCAGGACCCCACGGAAAGATTTCTAGCTAGCAGTCCCTGGCGAGGGACCGCCCCCATGTCAGGTGACCGGTGTCAGGAGACGTCAGTATAAAGGGGCAGTCCCTGACACCTGCCTTCCAGTTCTTTCCCGCCGTTAGCTCTGCTGCAGCACCTCACGGAAAAGTTTGTGCTCGCCAGCCCAATCTTCATCGGTTTTACCGAAATAATTTGTTTTTTCGACTAACATCAGGTACCATCGTCGGTGTATGTCATCCTCTACACCCTCCGAGCACAAAAATAAGTGCGATTCGTGCGGCGCCCAACTACCACACAAGGACGGCCATTCCCTGTGCCTGTTCTGCCTAGGCCCCGATCACCCGGTCAAGAAGTGCCAGCACTGCCTCAGCTTCAACACGGCTACCCAGGAAAAGGCGGCAGCAATCCCTGGAAGCCTATATATTGAAGAAAAAGATGAGTTTAATGGAGAAGGAGCTCAAAAAACTGAGACAGGCGTCCACTTCCCCCAAAGGCCATTGGAAGAAGGAGGATAAGGAGAGGCACCGGGACAAGGGCTCCTCTACTATGTCTCCCTCAGGAGCCACTGGGACACAGGTAACGTCTCCTCCGGGGGACTGATCCTCGATGGCTGCCTCGGAGGTTTCCGAGGAGGAGACCCCACCCGTCTGGCTCGCGCTCGAACTTTCGTGGGTGCCTCCGGGCAATTGGAAGCCTCTGCCTCGGTTCGACACAACGCTGCTGACCTGCTGGCATAGGCGACTCCGGTAAATCGGGCATCGGCACCTCCGAAGTCCCAGCGGAGAAGGCCGGTAAGCGCATGACGCCTGGGCAGCGCATGGCCTCCACTCCATCAGACCAGGCCAATCCTTCTCCTCCTGCCTGCCTCCCGTGAAGGCTCCCATAAGCTGGACACTGGCTCCTCCGCGCCCGTGGGAGCTCGCCCGTAAAACCGACGTTAGCTTGTCCGATGTCTGGTCGGCGACAGAACCGATAGCGGGACCCCCACGCTCCATCGCATCGTTCTCTGCAGCCTTCACTGCCGTCTGGGACCCAAGTCCCCCAGCACACAACCCTGGGGATTTTTCCTCCATCCCTGGCGCGACGCTGGGCATCTTTCTCCATCAGACCATCCCCAGTTGATCACGGATCTGGCGTCAGCTCCCGGACGCCCGGCTCCGACACCAATTCCTCGGCGTCAGCACCTCCGAAGCCAGGGCCTCCGGCGCCGGCCCGGCGCCAGTTCTGCCGACTCAGGAGGCATCCCACTTCGGATGTCCCCTCCGCCCGGGCCCTCAAATGGGCCCCCACGTGAGGCCACGGCCGGGCCGTCTGCTCCGGCAGCTCCCCGGCTCCCAGGTACCCTCCGTCTATCCGGCGCCCGGCGTACCTGGGACCACAGTATCCGGCGCCACAGTACCCGATGCCGGTTTTCCGATGCTGCAGTACCTGGCGCCACAATACCCGACGCCGGGCTTTCCGCAGCCGGGTTTTGGATACTCTCCATACGGGTACAACCCGTATCCTTATCCCCCGCCTCCTCCTTCACCGCCCCCACAACCGCCGGTGGACCTGCAGGAGACTCTGGCCTCCTGGTGGACTGAGGCCAAGGCTCAGCTTGCTAGGGAGGTCGAGAGCTGCCTTCCAACGACGGTGCCGTCTCAGGTTCCCGTACGTCCAAGGCGGCACACTCCCTCACCACCTCCGGACTCCAGGGCTTTTCCGTCTGGATCCAGAGAGGGGCAGGACACGCTTCCCCAGGGGCTTCCCAAGGGGTCCGTTCCTCCCCCTGGTCGGGAAAGGGAGTCTTTTTCCTCTTCCTCCTTCTCTTCACCCTCGGACTCCTCGTATTCTTCCGACGGTTGCTCTGAGAGGGACGGCAAGCCATGCTCTCCGTTGAAGCCCAGGCCAAGGACTCCTCCGAAGTCTCCTCCGGACGATCCTTTTTTTACGGAGTTGCTAAGGAAAATCCAGGAGGTTCATCAGTAGCACTCCTTGGAACCAGATCCTCAGCATCTGAAACTTGCTGAACATCTGGATTTGCCCGTGACAGCTCCTACCTTGGTGCCACCCTGGATAGAGCCTCATGCCGACCTCGTCACCACCATATGGAAACAGCTGTTGGCTTTAGCCCCACTTCCTAGGAAGTCGAATAGGATATAGCAGGCTCCAGAGGGTGTTGATTTCCTGGATTCTCACCCTCATGCCAACTCGGTTGTGATTAGCGCCGCTCACGGCTGGTCGGCCAACCCAAAACACCTCAGCTCATCGCCACCTGACAAGGAATCCCGTCTTTTGGACCACTATAGGAAGAAGATCTTTGCTTCCTCCACGCTAGGGATCAGGGCCCTGAATTATGTCGGCCTTATGGGGGACTACCAGAATGCCATTCTGACTCAGGTGGAAGCCAAATTGGACTCCCTGCCAGACTCCCAAGTCAAGTAGGAGTTGGCTGATCTTGCCCACTCTGCTCGTTCGGCCAGTCGACACATGCTTCGTATGACATACGATGCAGTGGACACTGCTGGACGGAGCTCAGCTTTCGCTGTAGGCCTATGGCATCATGCTTGGCTCTGCGTGTCAGGGTTGGTCCCGGAGGTGCAATCTGCTATCTAGGGAGCGCCCTTCCGGGGGTCAGTGCTTTTCGGGGGTGATGTCAAAGACATCATCACCAATTTGCAAGAGAAGGGGACGGCACTGAAGTCTGTCGATTCCATGTACCGTCCCCATCAGCAGCAGCGCCATACCTTTCGCAGACGGAATCGGCCCAAGGTGAAACCCCAGGGAAGGTAGGTCACAAAACGCTGGGCCCCCACAGCTGCCAAGCCCCCCCCACCCAAAAAAGCAGAGGGTACTTCAGCTGCAGCGCTGCCCCACACCACCTGACTCCTTCCCTCTCCCACGGCCTCCGTACTCCCCGGAGGCACCGGTAAGAGGGAGGTTTTTCCCTCCACCTTCCGGGCTGGGAGAGGATAACAACAGATTCTTGGGTGCTCCAGCTCATCCCAGAGGGACACTCAATAGAGTTTCTTCAGAAACCACCTCGCCACCCCACTCTGAAGTCGTCGTATTCAAGAGAACATCTTCTCTTGGTCCAGGAGGAAATTTCAGCTCTACTGCTGAAACATGCAGTAGAGCCCGTCCTCCCTCATCTGCAAGGGACAAGTTACTATTCCCATTTCTTCCTGGTCCCAAAGAAGACAGGAGATCTCAGACCAATTCTGGATCTCAGTTCTCTGAATCTTTTCGTAGAATACAAAAGGTTCAGGATGCTCTCTTTGCAGAGCCTTCTGCCCCTCTCCAGCCGGGTCAATGGCTGTGTGCTCTGGACATGCAGGATGCTTATCTGCACATTTCCATTCGCCTGTTTCACTGCAAATACCTTCATTTTGCGTTCCAGGGGGACCACTACCAATTCAAGGTGCTTCCGTTTGGTCTATCTTCAGCTCCCCGAGTATTTACCAAATGCCTGGCAGTGGTGGCGGCCCACCTGCGTACCAGGGGGGTGCAGGTTTTCCCATACCTGGACGATTGGCTCCTGGCGGCCTCGTCCAGGGAGGAACTCCTAGCTGCCTCTCCCTTACCCAGCAGGTTTTTGCCTGCCTGGATGTTACCATTAACCATTCCAAGTCTCATCTGATCCCATCCCAGAGACTACAGTTTATTGGGGCGATTCTCAATATGACCACGGGCAAGGCCTTCCTGCCACTGGACAGGGCGTCCACCCTCCAGACTCAAATAAGTCTGCTGTCCGACCACAGGCGGGTCTCTGCAAGGTCTGTCCTTCGCCTTTTCGGGCTCTTGGCGGCTGCTATCCCGACAGTTCCTAACGCTCGTCTCCTCATGAGAATTTCTCAGTGGACTCTATGCTCCCAATGGGATCAGTTAGTGGACGACCTGGATCACCCAGTTCTGGTCTCCTCACAGATGCTTCGAGACTTGCAATGGTGGATGGTTCGAGAGAACCTGTTTCAGGGAGTTTCATTCTTTCGTCCTCCCCCCTCCCAGACTCTAACCACAGATGCTTCGGGTGAAGGTTGGGGAGCCCATCTAGGCCCCCATCGGACCCAGGGCTCCTGGTCCAAGCTCTCCACATCAGTGTGCTCGAGCTTCAGGCAGTGTTGTACGCTCTCCAAGCCCTTCACCAATACATCCTTCCTGGCGACCCAGCCGTCCGGATGGACAACATGTGCGTGGTTTGGTACATAAACAAACAGGGAGGGACTCGGTCCTACCCTCTTTGCAGGGAAGCAATGAGGGTTTGGGCTTGGGCAACACAACACGACCTTCACCTCACAGCAATTCACGTTCTGGGAATCGACAACACCCTGGCAGACAGGCTAAGTCGCTCTTCTGCTCTGACTCACGAGTGGAAACTGGACCAAGGGGTCCTAGACAATATCTTCCGACTTTGGGGAACACCACAGGTCAACCTGTTTGCATCCCCTCTAAATGCAAAGCTTCCCGTCTTCTACTCACTCGTTCTAGAGCGAGATGCTTTTTGGAGAGACGCTCTGTCTCTAGACTGGAAGGACAGATTCAACTATGCCTTTCCCCCAATTCCACTTATCCCACGAGTTTTGCAAAAACTAGCTTCAGAAGGAGCATGAATTATTCTGATTGCTCCTTTCTGGCCCAGGCAAGTTTGGTTCTCTCTTCTACAGCAATACTCAGAGGATCATCCTCTTCCTCTATCTTGTGGTTTACTGACCCAGGATCAGGGGACCCTGGTCCATCCAGGCCTCAAATCCCTTCAGCTGTACGCATGGCTCCTGCAAACTTAGTTCAGTCCTGTTTTGGGGTGTCTTCCCCAAGTGGCAGAGATTTTGGTGGAGGACAGAAAACCCTCCACCAGATCCACTTATGCCATGAAGTGGAAAAGATTCACTATCTGGGCCGCTTCCAAGAACGCGGAACCTTTCTCCTGTTCAGCGGGGCTTCTGCTGGAGTAGCTATGTCATCTGTTTGACCTGGGTCTCAGTCATTCTTCTCTGAAGGTACACATGGCAGCCATCTTGGCCTATCATGTCCCCTTTGCAGACAAAACTTTCACTCAATTGGAGGTCTCTAAGACCTTTCTCAGAGGGGTCCTCCATCTGAGACCCGCTATCCGTACTCCTGCTCCCCCTTGGGACTTGAACTTTGTTCTCAAGAAACTTACTCTGTCTCCCTTCAAACTGGCAACTTCTGCAGATTTGAAGTTCCATTCGTGGAAGACTCTCTTCCTGGTGGCCATTACTTCCGCTCGGAGAATTTCTGAGCTCCAGGCCCTGATGTGTAAAATCCCATACTTGATTTTTCACAAGGAACGTGTTGCTCTTTGCACGAATCTTAAGTTTCTCCCTAAAGTCGTAGCAGAGTCTACTCTAAATCAGTCCATAGAGTTACCCACCTTTTTCACGCAGTACTCTAATCAAGGGGAGTATTTACTCCATACTATGGATGTTCACCAGATTCTGAGATACTACACCAACAGGACGAAGGATCTCAGAAAGACTGATCAATTGTTCGTCTCTTTTGCTCATAAAAGGGAAGGCAATGCTGTTTCTAAGCAATGCCTATCTAAGTGGTTAGCTCATTGCATCACTTTCTGTTATGACAAATACAACAAGACCCTGCCGGGTCAAGTAAGAGGCCACTCCACCAGAGGAGTAGCTGCCTCAGCAGCTTGTTTCAAGAATGTGTCAGCAGCAGATATCTGTGCTGCCGCCACCTGGACTTCTGTCCATACCTTTACTAAACACTACAGTTTGGATGTTGCCTCTCGCCGTAGAGAAGGCTTTGGGCTGGCTGTTCTGCAAAGCCTCCTGTCTTGAGGCTTGCACAGCTAGAACTGCTTCTTGGAGTAGTTCTCCTCCTCCCGGGGCCTCTCTTTGTTCCAGACTGCTTGGGATTCAGTCCTCTATGTAATTACCTACTGCAAGAGCCCTCTCGAAGTAAGATAATACAGTTACGTAAGAACTTACTGTAACAGTAGATCTTTGAGAGAGGCTCTTGCCGTAGGTAATACCTTCCCGCCCTCCATCTCCCTAGGCTTTTTCAGCTCCTTTTCCAGTGAGGGAAATACCCGCTCCTCTTTCGTCTGGCCTTTCTGGCCTGTGGCAGGAAAGAACTGGAAGGCGGGCGTCAGGGATCGCCCCTTTATATCGATGTCTCCTGACGCCGGTCACCTGATGTGGGGGCGGTCCCTCGCCAGGGACTGCTAGCTAGAAATTTTTCCATGGGGTCCTGCTGCCTGCTGACATCAGTCCTATATGTAATTACCTACTGTAAGAGCCTCTCTCGAAGATCTACTGTTACAGTAAGTTCTTACGTAACTGTACTTTCTGTTTTCTTTTTAAAATAAAACTCTGTCTTTTTCTTTCTTTGCAAGAGAGCTTACGATCTCAGCTGACAGAACAATAAAGCTTGTGATACCAAAATCAATGCCACCGCTGCCAATCAGTCTGTCACAGATTCACTCATCAGGTCAGGCCCTCGACTCCCAAAGTGCCAACCTTTGAGTGTAGTCTTGTGAACAGTGTAACAGACAAGGTAACCCTCTTGTCTGTTTTTGTGAGTTCGGATCAACCTTTGGTCTCAGTTCTGGAGGGATTCAAACTGTTAACCTCTTGCTAGCATACCCAATGCACAGGCTCAGATATATCTGTCTTCGGGGGGCCACATAGCTTTGCCTATGGGTACCTAACCAGGTATTCAGAGATGAACCCTTTACAACTTTATAAAGACCTCAGATTTAAAATGCTTCTGTTTCCAGTTTGGTACCACCATACAAGCTATATGTCTGCTGAACCATAAATATTTCTTAGCAAAAGAAAGCAATTCAGAGACAGACCAAGTTTGCTCTAAAATTAGAGTTTTTACTAAAATATATAATAATATACCAAACATACAATACAGAACTGTTATAACACAAGACATGCATATCTTTAAACAAAATAAGGTTTAAAACAGTGCAATTCCTACAACTATATTTAGATTTTGTCTAGCTTTCTAAATACCTGTTTTCAGTGCTCAGATGTTTCCTTAGTCAGTGTCAGATAAAAAGTGTGTCTCTATAGTGAAAGAGAATAATCTTTTCAAGCAGTATTGGCCAACCCCTTTTGGATGAAGTCATCTAGCCCCTCCTCTGGTCAAATATCTAACAAAAATATATTTTTATACAACCACAGGATGTAATTTTATTAATCTATGCTATATAGCTATACAGGATGTATTAATTCTGTAACCTTAGCATAAGTCAAGTTTCAATGACACCTATTTTGATTTCATGCTGTACCCTCTTCCCACAGGCTTCATAGGGTCATTTACAACCTTACACCTCTATGTAACATCCTAGTTTCACTTATTTTAACATCATAAACCTAGTTTATGATTTCTCTCTTAACAAAAATTAACTTAACAACTCCGTAATTAGCTCAGAGAAACAGGATCCTTAATAAAAGTCTTCCAGTAGCACATTGTCTCTAAAAAGACTGAGTGTGTGATATAGTGCTGTCAGCAGTTCTCTTGGCCTGCATCTGTCAGCCAAAATCTGTGGGGGGGGGGGGGGATGAGAGAGGTCATACCTAGAGCATTTGAATTTTCAGCAGAGACATTAATACTTTTTATATTAAAAAAATACAATACAGCACTCAGAATTGGCTGTCTACGTCACACTGAACATTGATTTCACACACCAACCGCCCCATTGTGCACTACATGTGCAAAAACACATTTCAGGTGAGATGTGAAAAATTACAGTTGTACTGTTCATAAGGAGGGGTGGTAAAATGGCAATGCTGAAAATCTGGAATGAAAATATTAAAAATGCTCAAAGTTATGAGCGTGCGTAGGAACTGCGCAACGCATGCTCATAAAACAGTCATTTTGGGGAATTTCTTAACCAAATTTTCAACATAGGGTTTTTGGGGGCCTACCTCATGAACTGTGACACTGTCATTTTGTTAATGGGTCCCGAAAGGTGGTTCCGCGCAGTGACCATGAAATCATCTTTCAGGACCCAATAATGAAATTACAGTGTCACAGTTCATGAGGTGAGGCCCCCCAAAAAACCCATGTTTAAAATTTGGTGAAAAAATTTCCAAAAATGGCTGAGATATGCACTAAAGTCGAAAAAAATCCATTTATGCCATTATACAGCTTACCGGCATTTCTTCAGTTCAGTATTGGCTTTAAAGAGTGCAGATGTGTTCGGTCCACTGAAGATCATTAGCTGAGCTCCAGAGGTAAGTATGTGTTGAGGTGTGGGAGGGTGGGAGTGCATTGAGAGTGGGCGCGCAGGTTGGGAGGGGCAAAAGAATCAGTGAGGAAGGTTTCTTTTTCAGGTCTTTTTTATCTTTTTTAGACAACGGGGGACTTTTGCCATGCTGGGGTGGGCGCCCAACATAGCATACAGATATTTTGGGGGGCAGTGAAGCCAACAGGGGATTGGGCACCCCCATTGGAAAATGAAATGTTTCCTCCTTGGTGTTGGGACTCCCAGCGTGGCATACAGACATTTGGGGGGGCAGTGAAGCCGACGGGGGATTGGGCACCCCTGTCAGAAAATGACATTTTTGCCATGCTGGGGTGGGCTCCCAGCGTGGCATACAGACATTTTGGGGGGGGCAGTGAAGCCGATGGGGGATTCAGCACCCCCCATCGGCAAAGGACATATGTTCCGCGGGTGGCCGCGAATTCCATGGGCTGCCGTGAATACCGCGGGTGTCGGCAAATTCCGCAGTTTGCCTCGGAATCGCGGAAAACTCGGGGCCCTGGGTATAATGAATCATGCATGACAATATTAACATATTTTCGCAGCAAAGCACATTCCTAGCACTCATGCGTATATGATGTGTGCCCATATCTATATATAAGTGCAAAATAGCAGTATCACAGTATAACAGACCAAGAATACAGTGTGAGGTGTATGTAGGATGATAGGGGGCATAACTCATGCGTAACAATCCCCTCTTTGTTGCCTTAATTGCAAAAGTGGGAACACAACAAAAAGACAGTGGTTAGGCACCATTCGTCTACAGGCCCAAGGCACGAGCCTGATCAAGGAAATTAACTGGTCACGGTAGTGTTTCAGTGTTTTCCTTAAACAACAAAATGTAATTATAAGGGAAAATGTTAGTAAACCTTGTATTACTATAAACATTTGGAATAAAACTTCACAATGGGGTTTTCCAATAGCAAAACAGTCAGCAAATACTGATATGTATCAGGTGTATATCTGTCCTATTGGGAAGAAATTGAAGAGACAAACTTAAGTTGCCTTTATGGATATTAAAAATAAGTGAAAATTGAGATAGAGCATCAAGATAGTTAGGACAAGGCTTAATGGTATCTGGTTCCAGGATGGGAACAGGTGTGATTACCTATAACCTATCACCTGTTTAGGGAGTAAAAACAGAAGTTAGAAAAGTTCACGTTGCATAACTTTTAGTCCATATCAGAAGACTGTATAGTTGGTCACCACACAATGTTCCACATCAGCAAAATATACCACCTTGAAGGATGGCATTTTTCAGTTGGTAACTTGAACAGGACACAAAATGTCAATGTCCACAAGGCATAAACTATGAACAGTTTCAGGGATAAATCCAGGGTTTCTTCAAGTGTTAAATGAAGATTTATAGTTCAAATCTGATGCATTCAGATTTTCCAAAGGTTGATCCAGATGTTCAGGAGGCAGCATAATTTTCAGAGGCCTCAGCAGGGGGTGCATTAGATTGCACATTGAGTTTTGCAATGGAATAACAACAGTGTTCAGTTGAAGATGATCACACTGCTATACAAAGAGTAAAGTTTATAACAGTACTCAGTTTGTATGAGGTGCCAGCCAGGCTTGGAAAACAAGCAGTGAAGAAAATAGATTTCTTGAGTGTGGATCAAATGAAGAAAAGTCTTCTTGCTGAGTTAGGGGATTGCCCCCATCCCAGACTAGCTTCATAGTATGCATAACAATGAGCTTGATTGTAGAATCTTAATTGGCTGGACCGAATACAGTTTATTTGAAAGTTCACAAGTGGAAGCCTAAATTCTGTTATTAGGCCTGCATTCACAAATTGGTAAGACAGGTTGGAAGATGTCGCATCTGCATAAAAGGTGATGTTCCTTTCAGGTACGGCATTCAAAGTTCAGAGTCAGTCACGATACCAAGACCTCATGGTAAACAAGGAAAGAAGGTAGTTTCAACTTTTCACAGTAAAAGTTCCCATCAAGATGACCATTAGAATGGACAGTTGCCAGACAATCAGAGATGGATGTTGCCGGATGAAAATGCGACAATGACACTGTGAGATTCACAAACATGGCTTCCTGGATTGTGCAGGAATAAGTTTCAAAACATGTAGCAATACTGGTGCGTGTGGTGACATATCCAGGGTTCTTTGCCACTGACAAGGGAATAGTGCTAGATTCAAATAAACATTTAATGCATGCAATAGAAGTGCAAAATGTGGCAATGCCACTGACCCATACGTCTGTCATGTATGAGACCAAGAATATATCCTAATTCCAGGTCCCGGAAGAGATAACTAAAGGGTTGTAAGAACATAATAGCTATAGGCAGTGCAAAGGACTTTTCTAG
Organism: Neoceratodus forsteri; assembly: GCA_016271365.2. Taxonomy (NCBI): domain Eukaryota; kingdom Metazoa; phylum Chordata; order Ceratodontiformes; family Ceratodontidae; genus Neoceratodus; species Neoceratodus forsteri. Next base: position 325,880,506 of record CM057451.1, on the reverse strand, counting down.
CCATGTATTAACATATGTCAGGTCAAACCCCTTTCACAATATCTTTAATATTGTAAATGTAAATCACTCTTAATTAGCAAAATCATGTATACCATGCAATTGGGGGGGGGTATGATATTATATTTCATACTCTCATGAACCTTTAACATATGTGCTTGAATAATGACTATATCAGCCCTATTTCAGATAAATGTGACAGAGTCAAGTAGGCTTGAGTCTAAACCTGTGTTTTGTTTAAAAAAAAAAAACACCTAGTGCGTTTGGGAAGGTTTACAGTCATAAGATGTACCACCAGCAGTCAGGATGTGAAATCCTGTGTGTGTGTGTGTGTGTGTGTGTGTGTGTGTGTGTGTGGTGCTATCAGTCCCTGTATAGGGAGTCATTAATGAGTACCTGGTATGCTGCCAGGGTATTCAGTCACATCATTATTAATTAAAAAAAAATGTGGGAAATGTTTGTTGTGAAACATAAAACAAATCATTTCAAGTTTAAAAGGTAAGATTTAAAATCACTGGGATGCGCATGAATTGCACATTATTAACTAGGGTACCTGGTTGAGAAGTGGCTCTTAGACCACTAGGTGGGCCAGGGTTCTATTTTGGACACTCAGTATTAAGTGTCACAAATTATGGGGCATAATAGGGTTAAAAACCTTAAGATCTAATGACTTTTATTGCCATATAATTTTTGGATGCAAAATTCCTGATTATCAACAAAATGTAAACAGGAGTCCAGATCAAGTCTGGCTGCTAGAATCGATCCAAAGCAATGATCGTGACATTCAGTAGGGCCGCACTACCCTTCTGGACAAAGAACATGTATTTTAAGACTTTAGTGTGAATTCCACAGGATGCAGTTAAATCATGTGGGCTTGTGAGGTATTCTGCCTCAACAATCTGTTTAGGATTAGGTCACTGGTTCGTACCTGCAATAAAATGTGCAGTTTGGGCTTGTAAGAAGACCCATACTTCTAAAAGAATAATAAACATGAAAGCAAGCATCTCTCTCTCTCTCTCTCTCTCTCTCTCTGGAACCTAAAAGGAAAGAGAAATGAAAAACATAGTTAGTTTAGTACTATTCCACCCATTGGGGTATGGAAAAGTAATTTAATCTCCTTTAAATAAGTTCATTTTATTGACATGTAGCCATTTATCAATGACTGTTATAGTGAGGCAGTCAAACTTGGTAGATTGGTGGACTGTATTTGTTTACAATGGGATAGGGCTTGTTGTTGGGCCTTGCTCATACATTGTGAAGCAAACAAGTGTACCTTTTAGATGTCTTGTTTAAAATATTTAACATATTTATCTACTGATGCTCCATCAGCAGTGGCAGTACACAGGTCCAGAAGTAAATGTTCTGGGAGTCTCATGGACCATCCAGTCATGATTACAAAAATGGGGTATGCTGTGTACCTGCAGAGGGTGTCCCTCTTATTGCCACAAAGAGTAAAGGCAATAATAAATTCCAGTCCTTTTTTGGGGTTTTCTGAACAAGTTGATTATAACATAACTTTGATCTGCCTGTTAGCCCATTCCACCTGTCCTGATGACTGTGGGTTGTAAGGGGTATGAAACTTTTGTTTTACCCATAACAAATCCATAATTCTAGGGACATGGATATGTTGTTCATCCACACTTTGTGGCAGGTATCCTTGCCGCTTTAAATCTTGCCGGAAGGTCTTCAAGCTGGCTCCTCCCACCCACCCTGGTGGTAAAACTCTCAGCTCTGCCCCATGACGCCAGATCTTCCTTACCGCTTGGAAGCTCAGGTTCCCTCCTTAACGCTCTGCGTATAAGACTGGTTCCTATTTCTTCGGTTTACCCGAAATAACTTTAAGGTTTTCAAGACTTCGATCATTTATTTCCCTCGCGGCTGCGATGGACAAATCGACTCCCGGTTTCGGAGGTGCCCATGCGGGCTGAAGATGTCTCGGACAGATCCGCACTCCACGTGCGTCTACTGCTTGAGCCTTGAGCACAACCTGCAGGCTCGCGACCTGTGCTCTTCCTTCTCGGGTCGTCCTGGAAGACCGCGCCCGTTACAACTTGGCGCCCGAGAAACGTTACCCGCCGGTAAAGTCGAAGGAGGCCCGTTTGGTGGTTTCCGCGGCGGCTGGCTCAGCGGAACAGCTCGAGCAGATGATCGCCCTTGAGGAGGAGGCGGCGCAGGCCGCATCTTCGTCTTCCTCGGCCTCGGCCTTTATCCTGCTCTCCTTGGGATCCTCCTATTCAGCTTCTTTTAAGGAGCTCTGTCAGTCCCTTTCCACCAAGGGAGAGGGACCAACAACTTCAGGACTTTCCTCTCGGTCCAAGAAGAAGGACTCCAAAGGTAAGTCCCTCCGTCGATGCTCTTGGGAGCGGGAGAGGTCCCCCTCCCCAAGTAGTCGACCATCGACTTCGGTCGACCCTTCGGCTTCAGCCACTGGCCTCACGGTGTCCCCGTCAGGTCAGTTGACCGAGACACCCATCGACGCAGTCGAGATTTTTCTTGACCCGTCGGACGGGTTGTCGACCGGTGAAGCTGAAAACCCTCACTCCCCAGGTTCCCCAGCAGAGATCGAGGTTACCGTGGGCTTGCCTGTGCCTCGGTTCCGGAGTCCACGGTTAAACTTCAAGCCGAGGGAGGCGGGTTTCCTCTTCCCAGAACCCTCCTTGGAAGCGCCGAGGTTCTCGGTCTTGGATATCTTCTTGGTCCAGCGATCCCGTCGACGCCAGGCGGTCTCGGTCTCATTACCCGTAGTAAGCGGTGTCGCCGCTCGTCCTAGTCTTCCTCCTCAGGCGAGGAGAGGCTTCGGCGCAAGATTCGCGTTGGCGCTATGGGACCTCATGTGGCAACAGCTCCTTCTGTCGGGGAGCAAGCGGCGTCGTCGCCTTCCCGGTCATCAAGTGGCTGTATCACCGGAGGCGGCGAAGCAGCCTTCGCCCTTGCCAGGTGCCTGCCCCGGGTCTGTTGCTCGGCAAGAACCGGCTGCCCACGGATTCTGGTGGAACCTCCCGCCTCCACAGCCGAAATTTGGGGCCCCGACCAAAATTCGGTGGGAGCCAGGAGGGGCTGCCCATAGGCTGTCTGTCCTCCCTCACTCCCGACCGCCCTCGGCGGTGGAGGTGGCTCAGGCCAAGGCAGCTCTTTGCGGACTCGTCCGAGTCCGGCGGCAGTTCCTCCCTGTTCTCCAGGCAGGTCGACTTGGAGTCCTCAGTCGGCTCGGGCGATAGCCCATCATCCTTCATGGGTCTGCTTAGGCTCATCTCGGAGTCCACCAGGATGCAGCTCGAGCCCGTATCAAGCGGGCCAAGTATCCCTAACGGAGATATTGGACGAGGGATTCTTCCACGGAGCCTTTCGGTGGCCGAGGCCATTGTCGGCCCTGCGGAGCTCTGGCAGCGTTCTGCTTCCTGCCCTGCGCCTCGGCCAGGATGGCGAAATACGCCGTCCACCGGTTCCCTGTCCGGGTTTTGGAACACCCTCAGCCCGAGGGTTGGTTACCGACAGCGTCTTCCGGCGTGCTGGAAGTGCCAGGGACGTGGACAAGCCTCCCGACAAGGAATCCAAGAAGTTGGACTACGCCGGGCGCAAAGTCTACGCTGCATCCTCCCTTGGCCTTCGTCAGGCCAGCTCGGCCGTGCTGATGGCACAATTTTCTCACGCCCTGTTGGGCTCCCTGGACGAGGTAGTCCCTCATCTCCCGGCTGACCTGCAGACCACGGTCAAGCAGGTGCAGGACCAGGGCAGGGCAGTGGCCAAACAGCAACTTCAGACTGCTCTGGACATCGGCGACTCATCTGCCAGGTCAGTCGTGGCCGCAGTGGCTATGCGCGGTCGGGCATGGCTGAGGATATCCACCTTCACAGCGGATACCCAGCACAAGTTGGCGGATGTCCCCTTCTTGGGGACCGACCTCTTCGGCCCTGGAGTGGAAGGTCACCTCCAGCGGATCGAAAAGTCCAATACCACTCTGGACTCGGTCTCATCCACCCAGAGGGACAAGGCCTGCAGACCGCAACCCAAGCCCTTTCGTCCGTCTGCGCCCACGGCACGTCCGGCCCAGCAGCTTCAGGGCCAGCAGGCTCGCACTTGGCATCCCAAACCCAAGCCTGCGGCTTCCTCTTCCAGGAAGCAGGGAGGTAAAGGCCCAGGAGGTCCCTCGGCCGGTCCCTCCTCCAAGCCTGCCCAGTGACGGGTTGAGGGGTGTCACCCCCAACCTCGTCACCCCACCCCAGGTTTCCCCCATGGGGGGACGGCTCCGCCACTTCCTTTCCGCCTGGTCCGCTATCACCACAGACCGGTGGGTGCTGGAAGTGTTAGGAAAGGGCCTGCCTCTGGAGTTCGAGCAGGCCCCGCCCGCCCAGTCGGCGTGCCCCGGAGAGACCTCAGGTCCACGACCTCGCTGTCGGCTCGCCGAGCCGACATTGCTCTGCTTCTCAAGAAAGAGGTGATCAGAGAGGTGGCGGACCCTCCCTCAGACCCGGGTTTGTGTCCAGGTACTTCCTGGTCCCAAAACGGACGGGGGGCTGGCGCCCCATTCTCAACCTGCATGACCTGAACAGGTTCCTAAGGTCTCGGACCTTCAGGATGGTCACTCTGGCTCAGATAATACCATTCCTGGAATAAGGCATGTGGTTCTGTTCTCTGGACCTACAGGATGCGTTCTTTCACATCCCTATCCGTCCGTCTCACCAGAGATTCCTTCGCTTTCGAGCAGAGGGATCCCTTTACGAGTTCCGAGCCATGCCCTTCGGCCTTTCTGTTGCTCCCAGGGTCTTCCCCAAATGCATGGCAGTAGTGACAGCATTCCTGCGGCGCTGAGGGGTCCGGGTGTACCCTTACCTGGATGATTGGCTGATGCAGCCCCTCCAGACAGGTGGAAGCGGTCCAGAGATCTGGCCCTCAGGTTTGCTCTCAGATTGGCCTTCTCATCAATGAGGCCAAGTCGGAACTCAGGCCGAAGCAGGTGATACATTTCATCAGGGCAGAGCTTGACTCTCTTCGAGCCAGAGCACGATTCCTGGTGGACAGGGCCGAGGTTCTTTCCTCCTTTGTCCAGTCATTTCTGGTTGGGCAATTGCGCCCTGCCCGGGACTTCCTGCGCCTCCTGGGTCTCATGGCGGCCTGTACCAGCATGGTCCGTTGGGCCCGCTGACACATGCGTCCCCTTCAGTAGGGATTGGCCAGCCAGCCCGGTCTGGCCTCTGCGATCCATTGGACCAGCTGTAGCGGTGACCCAGGGGATGTGGAGCAGCTCTCAGTGGTGGACCGTTCAGTCCATTTGCAGGAGGGTATCCTGTTTGTCCCTGAGCCGACAGTCTCTCTATTGACCGATGCCTCTGATGGGTTTGGGTGCCCATAGGGAGCACAGGCGCATGGCCTCTGGTCCCTCGGAGTCGATGCCATATCAACCTGCTGGAGCTTGGGCGGTTCATCTAGCCCTCACCACCTTTGCTCCCGTTTCTACGGGTCAAGTGGTTCCAGGTCAGGCAAACAATACCGACCATGTACTACCTAAACCGCCCAGGGGCGAGGCAGCTCCATGCCTCTGTGCAAGAAAGCTCTCCGCATTTGGTCACTTCGTCTCGCAGCCTGGAGCGGATCTCCTTGCCATCCATGTGGCAGGAGCCTCAACACTCTGACGATGCCCTAAGCCGATAGGGCTGTGTCCCAGTGGTCTCTCCTGCGGAGGTAGTACAAGATCTGTTCTCCCACTGGGGCACACCTCAGGTGGACCTGTTTGCCTCCAGGGAGAATGCGAAGCTGAGGCTGTTTCATGCCCGCCCCCCTCAGCAGGGTTCACTGCAGGGGGATGCCTCCTCAAGGCCGTTGACCCCGGGCCTCTTCTACGCCTTTCCCCCATTTCCCTTGATCCACAAGGTGCTTCTCAAGGCGAGGAGGGACAAGGTGCAGGTGATTCTGGTAGCCCTAGACTGGCCCCGCCAATGCTGGTATCCAGATCTCCTCAGCCTCAGCTCCAGGCTCCCGAGGCAGCTTCCAGCTCGCCCGGACCTGTTATCAGTCAGTCAGGGAAGGTGTTCCATCCGGCCTTCAATCTCTGCACCTGACGGCCTGGTTCCTAGCGACTAGAGTTCCAGGCCTTGGGTCTTTCCGCGAGGTCCTCAATGTAGTTGAGCGTCCCATAAGGAGTTGACCAGAAAATGCTATGCCTTCAAATGGAAGAGATTCTCCATTTGGTGTCAGAACAAGGGTTGGACCCTTTCTCCTGTTCCTTGGCAAGCATCTTGGACTACCTATGGTCCCTTTCTCAGCAAGGGCTTAGGTCGACGACCCTAAAGGTGCACCTGGCAGCCATCTCTGCTTACTGGGCGCGGGCCGGGAAGCAGTCGGTGGCGCAGGAGAAGGTGGTCTGGCGCTTTTTCAAAGGCCTTGATCACATTTCCCCTCCGGTGTGAGAACCTCCACCTCTGTGGGATCTACTGCTGGTATTGGCAAAGCTCATGGGCAAGCCATTCGAACCAATGCACAGGTGTGACATCTCTCACCTGTCATGGAAGACCGCCTTCTTGGTGGCTATCACGTCAGCCAGAAGGATGGGAGAGCTCCAGGCGCTTTCCATCGAGTCTCCTTACCTGGTCTTCCACAGGGACAAGGTTGTCCTCGCCCCCACCGAAATTCCTTCCGAAGGTGGTGCGGAGTTTCACCTTAATCAGGTGTTGACTCTGCCAGTGTTCTACCTCACACCTCGGAGGCGAATATAGGCTCCATACTCTGGACCCTAGAAGGCTGCTTACTGTAAGGAGGCGCCGGCTGGGGGTCGAGGAGAGGTTAGCCAGCTGTGTTTGTCACCCACGCTGAAGCCCACCTGGCAGACCTGCAGCCAAGCGGACGATAAGCAGGTGGGTCACCTCCTGCATAGATCTCTGCTATAGGTTGGCGGGCATGGAGCCTCCCAGAGGATAAGAGCTCATTCTACCCGCCATACCGCTGCATCGGTAGCTGCTTCCAGGGACGTCCCTATCCAGGATATCTGCAGGGCTGCTACCTGGAAGTCGGCACATACCTTTATTACCCACTACCACATCGACCTCGAGTCACGCCGGTATGCTGGTTTTGGGACCTCGGTTCTCCAGTCTCTATTCCCTAAGTAGGGTGTGTGCACCTTGCCTCCCTCCTCCCGGAGAACTGCTAGGAGTCTGCCAGAAAGTGTGGATGAACAACATATCCATGTCCCTAGAAATACAGGTTACTCACCTGTAACAGGAGTTCTAGGAATGGTATATGTTGTTCATCCACACGACCCACCCGACCTCCCCGGCTTCCACGCACAACCTGAGCTTCCAGCAGGCCAGATCTGGCGACATGGGGCGGAGCCGAGAGTTTTACCACCTGGGTGGGTGAGAGGAGCCAGCTTGAAGACCTTCCGGCAAGATTTAAAGCGGCAAGGATACCTGCCAGAAAGTGTGGATGAACAACATATAGCATTCCTAGAACTCCTGTTACAGGTGAGTAGCCTGTATTTTCCTGCATTACTTTGGCTATAAAGCCAGATCCCTGTAATCAGAATTTACTTTTAGGGGTAAAGCCCTACCTGGTAAATAGCTGGTTTACCAAGACATTTGCAGTCCCTTTCACAATGTTGTTCTGTTTTGGGATAGCTTTAAACTGTTTGGAAAATAGGTTAGTGATCACTAGTGCAAACTAGTTGTTCTCAGTAGTTGGCATAAGGCCAATGTATCTGGATATTGTTCCACGGGCCTTTTGCCTCTGGGAAAACAATGTATTTTTCCTAGCTGGTATAGGATTGTTCTGTGCACAGATCAAACGGTTACTAATGCAGTGTTCTGCATAATTTCTCATATGTGGCCACAAGACAGAGGATTTCAGTCTGTCTAGTGTTTTACTGACTCACTGGTGTCCACCAGTTGGAGTATTACGTATTTGGTACAGTAGATAAAATCTACTCTCAGGTGTTCAGGAATTACCTGTAACTTTTCATGAGTGTTACATCAGTGATGTTCCAAATGAGTAGGCCACCACTGGATAGGTGAATGTCATTTTCACTTTCTAATAAGAGCTATTTCTGGAAGTTATTCCTCAGTTCCTTTATTAAGGAACTTATGCACTGCCCTCAAATGAAGGTCCTTCTTTTGGAGCATAAGGTTCACATTTTACAATATGCTTGAACCTTATAGTATTTACACTGGTTAGGGTTGTGTTGTACGCAAACAAGTCACTGTATTTCTCAGAGGTAATATCAGAGAACTGGAACAGAAGTTTGTCTTCTGCCAAAGAAATTCAGTTTAGAGAGAAACAGACCCAATTAGAAACTGTAATAAAAACACAATATATGCAGTGCATTCTGTAATTATCTCAAGGACATTTCTTGAAGCGGGCAGAACTTAATCCTCTCATGGCATGCTGGTATCATTTTATGTAAGGAAAAATATTTTTATTCCTTTCTTAACACAAGCTGTGTTTTTCTCAAGGATGTTCCAGCTTTCTAAACCATTCACAAATATTTGTGGCAATTAGGAGACTCCTTGCCTCCCTGCTTTTCATTTTATTTGCCAGGTGTGTTTTAACATTGCCTGTGAATTGTACATATACGATGATGCAGTTACTAGCCATGCACACTCTGTCATCACCAGAATGTAAAATAATTCCAAACCCTGCTATCTGACCCTCGTTGGTATGTGTGGCTGAGTCCTCAGTCAAAACATGACACACAGTGGTGTCTTTTAACACTTTCTGAGGTTCTATCAGAAAGGGCACTGGGACAGGTAGGTCATGGGGTTGGAGTGAACAATCATGGGTCTCTCCTGTAAATTGTAGGCCATGGGCCAACAAGGATGGAGTTTTGATAGGAAGGACAATGATGTCATAATCCTGTAAAATGAGAGACCAGTGTTTAAGTCTGGCATTGGATACAGAGTCATCTTTTACTCTGTCTGACTACAGAAAGTTAGTTGACAAATGATTAGAATGCAGCACAATGGGTGCATATCCAATGATGTACATAAAGTATCTCACTGCCCAGTATGTAGCCAAAAGATTCCTTTCACAAAGGTTGTATTTCAGCTTCTCTGGGGCAAGCATCTGGGATGCATAAGCAAGGGGTCTGATGTGTCCATTGTATGTTTGGGCTAAAACTGCTGAGATTGCTTTATCTGATGTGGCAGTTTCAAAATAATACCCTAAAGCTGTGTTAGGATTAACCAATGCTAGGGCCATGGTCAGTGATCCCAAAAGAAAAGACAATGGTATCAATATTAGGATACCTTGTACCTTCTTGTAAGAGGTGCCTGCCGTTGTCTGTACTGGGAATAACCCAGGCTGTTCCTGGCTTGTACCTGCTACTGCAGCCACAGTATGGGATGATCCAGGTGTCACTGGTGGAGGGGGTTCTGCATCATGTGCAGGCAGTGCTGGCACTATCAGGGGTGCCTGCACAGTGGAGAAAAGTGTTGTGCAAGCTGCACGTAGTTCTCCAGCTATGGATTGTGGTTCAGTAGCCATCAGGGGTGGAGAAAGTAGTGCTGGGACAGTTGTCAGCTCAGGTTCAGAAATCAAACCTGTAACCCTCCCCCAACGTGGCCTGTGATACTGAAAATATCACAGCCATGGGACTTCCAGAATCAGGGTTGTCCCCTTCCCCATCAAATGTAAAGTGGGTTTCCCCACTGTAAGGTTGCTGGATGGTAGCAACATTGTTTTTAATGTTGCAGCTTAAGGTATTAATGCACTGCATAGGAAAAGCAGTACGTTCAGTCTTCTCATGGAAAACTGATGTTACATTGCATAGGGAAGAATCATAACAATTCATGTAATTAGTTAAAATGTGTTCTTTAACCAAGGCCATGCTAATAAAGCAAACATTAACAGCATAAGCTGTTTCTGCAGCATCAGACGCTGACTTCATGACAGATTGCGTATCAGCCTTATTCAAAAGTACGTCAACATCATTTTTAAGGAGAATCTTCTGTCCCTCAGAAACACTAGTGTTGCTGATAACATTATTAATCATGCCAAAAAACTCTGGTTTGTTTTGTTTGGTTATAACAGCAATCACAGGTCCCTGTGACTGCAGGATCGAATCTCCGTGGTGTGGTGGTCGGCCATTTTGGATTACCTCATGGGCATCATGGGTTACTATGTCATGACCATCGTCACATGACCATGAGTGGCCATCTTGGGGGTGGTATGGGGATGCAACCTGATGACATGTGTCCACCATTTTGAGACTCTAACAGTTCTCCAATTTGTGAATCACTGAAAAAAAGTGGCTAGCCTTTGCTCTAGTCCACCCACAGCATACTGTGAGTGTTCAGTATCAAACTATTCAACATCAGAAGAGGCAAGGTCTTTGGGCATTAAGTCAGTATGCCCTGCCAATACCTCTGGCTGACGGCCCAAGTTTGCCATATCTGACTTTTTACTCCTACATTCTAACTCAGATACAGGAGTTCACACGCTATTCAGTGCATTGTTTTCAGATTGCAAAACATTCCCATCTTGTAAAACATATCTATTATCGACAAAAGCTGTGTCACAGTTTATATTCAGAACCTTCATTTCAAGTCTGTTGTAATTAAAACGTACTGTATCACGCTGATCAGTGAAGGTCTGGTGTTGAAATACCAGCAAGTTAACTCTTTCAGTAATTACTTCAGACTTGTCTCTCAGTTCCTTGTTTTCAAAACGTAAGGAATCAGTGTTATTAGCCAGAACACCATTAGTTTGAAAAACTTTTTTTACTAATAAGTTTTGCCTTTTCAGCATGATCTCTTAAGGCATGCAGGTCGTGGCTGCTTCTCTCATTGAAGAAAGACTCATTTACTAGACGTTGAGATTGCAGCTCAGACTGTAGTCTAGCTATTCTTTTCATATTAGAAGCCTGTTTCAGACTAATTATCTGCTTGAAAGCAGCATTCTCCATTTTTGCAAGCAATATACTAAGATTTCAAAACAGATATTTTATTTAGAACAGCATCAAAACAATAAAACAATGTTGCAATTAATAATACTTCTGGATCATTGGTACCATTTTTCAATTCCCCATAATGGGCAATGATATCCCTTATAGGGCTACCAGTGGATTCTGCTACCTCAGCAAAATCAAACCAACTACTAATAACAGTTTGGCTTGTCAAGGCATCCAGCCTCAACTCATTACTGATGTATTTAGACATGTCTTAAGATAAGAAACCCTTAGCTGTCTGTGGATCAAAAACTTTGCTTGCAGGCCGGCCCGGTGGTGCTGCGGGTTGAGGCATGAGACGCCACACCTCGCTCCTTGCTGGCGAGCCGGGTTCAGGAATGAGCCTGGGTCGTCGGGAGTCAGCAGGGGAGGACTAGGATCGAGCGTCCGATGACAGCTCTCCTAGCTCTGGGGAGAAGGGAAGGATGTACACTGTGCTCTGCTGGTCCCTGGGGATGTCCGGTGGTACTGCAGTAGCATGGATGCTAGTGGGGGGGGAGCACAGCAGACGTCTGCACGTTAGTGCGCTGACGTCCTTGCACGTCTGTGCTTCCAGGGAAAGAACAACAATGGAGGAAAAAGCAACACACAGATCTGCGGCAGCTTGATAGCCACAATTTCAAAGGCCGACGATGCTCGGACATGTGCCGGTAATGGTTCCTCGCCAGGCGCGGGGGCTTCAGGAGGCCCCCTTCGTAGGCAGAGATGAGTCTGCCAGCTGGGCATGGAGCTTTGGGCTCGGAGGTGGAACGGAGGAGTGGCGGCTGGAGGTAAAGCAGGACTGTGGTTGCAAGGGAAGGAGAAATTGTTAAATGATAAAAAAAAAAACAACTTTGCAACCAAAGTTCATGACAGGACACAAGCAGCCTTTGGCATATGTGGACTCCTAGATGAGTATATACCCATTAGGATTTCAATCCACAAGAAAGCAGTCTATGTTCGGATCCTTTTACAGCTGTGTTCCCCGTCTTTCGGATGAGACGTTAAACTGAGGTCCCATCTGCCTGGATTGGTGGTAGTTCTGGTGGATGTTAAAGATCCCATGGCACTTATCGAAAAGAGTAGGGGAATCTCCCTGGTGTCCTGGCCAAATTTCCCTCATTCAATAAAAATACCACCAACAGCTTAATCTGGTTCAAGGTCAGTTGGCATTCATCTGTATCCCCCTTCCCTGGGTCGTACCTGAAAATAGGCAGGATTTGTCTAGTGCACTTACCCGGTCAACAAAAACTAAATAAATAAGTAAAATAAGCAAGCATAGGAAAAACAAACAAAAATAAAACAACTCATTACACAGAAATTGAATATCTGCCAAGAGATTGTTTAGTCTGCACTGTGGAACACACAACAGACCGAAAATTTAAACATGACACTTTTAGCTTTTTTTTTTACTGGGGATCTCTCGCCCAGTGTTTTAATTTACAGAGGAAATTAAAATGAAACTTGGCAAACATTCAGACTCTACTTGTGGTCGCCATTTATGTAATCTAAACACTCTTGGTGTGTAGGGTAAATAATAATAATACAGATTCTTGTGTCTTAGAGTCTGCCAAGAAACAGTCGTAAACAAGCAAGGAGTACTAATAAAGTTTATTATACTACTTACGCGAAGCATGTGACAAAGAAAATCACAAGGGAGATGGGTTTCTTACCACTAGCCTAAAGAATGTACATAATCTCCAGGATTGTAGATCTTAGGTTCTCTAAGGTCTTGTCTCTCTCCCCACTCTTCTAGAGCACTACAGTGGGTTGGAGACAGCTGAATACTATATATAACAGCATAGCAACAGAGATTACCTCATAGTTACAGATATGAGGAACAATATGTATTGGTCCTAAGTCATTCTCCATTGGATAATTAATTACTAATGAGTATCATATGAGACAGAATATGCTTCCATTAGTATTATAGCTTAGACAAATGAAATGCTGACAGGTTCAAACTACATGCCGCAGTTCTTGCTTACACACAGTATAGAACACAGAGACATAACAAAGGATTTCTCTCTGTGTCAGCTTGCTTAGACAAAGAGAACTAATGACAGGGCCCTATTACACGTGGCATATCTGCATGAGTGTAAAATACACACCACATATAATTATATGAGAATATAAGTATACAATAATCACTGATGATCCCTCAGTCATCATATCAGTAATTAGGTAGATTATATATGGAATATCTATGAAAGACAAACTATTCTAGATAAATGTATTATAGTGAGGTATAATGAATCATGCATGACAATATTAGCATATCTTAAGAGCAAAGCATATTCCTAGTGCTCATGCGTATATGATGTGTGCCCATATCTATATATAAGTGCAAAATAGCAGTATCATAGTATAACAGACCAAGAATACAGTGTGAGGTGTATGTGGGGCGATAGGGGCATAACCCATGCGTAACACCGTGAGGGCATGAGAATTCCGGTTTCATCAGCCACTCAGGTTCAGCTGTACCACTGTAAGGGGGTAGACAGCATAGAATGAGCTCTCTGTAAGATTTTGAATTTTCTACTTCTGATTTAGTTTCCCAAAAGGACTTGTTCAACCCTAAGGCAGGTTGGGGCAGTCTGGTAACAGATGGCCCCCTAAATTTAGAAATACATGTCTGTTAAGCTGAGACTTTCAAATTGACTAACCTGCCAGCAAAATCCAATTTTCAGTGCCTACAACATCTGGATGGGAGCCACTGACCTATAATGGTGTTTTTAAAATGGTCTATGTTATTTCCTAATGTATGGTTAGCCTCGTGCCTCAGGTAAGTAATCTTCCTTGTGAGTTATCTCAGTGTTGGGCACTGTTCCCCCATCAGCTTAGGTGCGGTGTTTTTCTTGCTTGTTTCCTTGTAGCTTAGGGTCAGCATGAGTGTTGATGGTTTTTCTAGTATAGGGTCAGCAGGAGAGTTGATTTATGTTGTAATTTTATGCCTTGTTTTTCTCTTCTTTAGCTCCCTTCATGCTTTAAAGCTTAGCAGTGCCTGTTGCAGTTTAATGTATCGTTTCTTCTGAGTGACAGTTTTTGTTTGGGTGGCAGCCCTTTTAATTTGGGAGCGACCTGTGGAGCCTGTGAGAGCTCTTGTGAGCCTCAGCTAGGCACTTGGTAGTGTGTCAGTGTCTTCACCCTTTTCATGTGTTTTTAGCTCCATGTGGTCCCAGCGCCATTTCTGGCAGCTTGCTAGCAAGATGTGCTTCTTGCTGTCTTTCCCTATAAAGCCATTGGCTTTGCACCCTTTTTCTGCATGGCAGACATGCCTTGTGCTATGCGCTTGCACCCGACGCCTCCATTCAGCAGTGATGCTGTGCACACCAGTGTGATGTCATTACACCAGCATATTCCCGGATTTGCAGAGAAAGCTTTGCCCACACTGCAGCGGAGCATAGAGGTGCTGTTATCAGTGCAGCTGGACAGTCATTAATGTGTCATTCCTGCAGAGAGGGCCTATATGTGAAGGAACAAGGAGCATGCTTGTCGGATGGTGCTGGGGTGATTCAGCCACCATTGGGTGAGTTGGAGCTGTCAGAGGATCAAGTGCTACGAGAAAGTTTTTACTTTGAAAGCACAATTTACAACTCAGTGGGCTCACTTATAAGTGCGCTAACAACATTTGGGAAAATAATGTCAGTCACAGGGAACTATTTTTCATTGTGTTTACACAAGTTTTTCTCCAGTGGGTTTGCTCTGTAGTGGCCGAGGCACTATTACGTTAGTGGCTGTTTTTATTATTGTCTCGCCATTTTGTGCCCCCATGTGCAGATCCATTAGAGAACAGTGTGTGCATCCAGGAAAGGGGCACTGGTGTTAAATGGAGGCATATGTTCACCCTGCACTCAGAGGAGCAGTGTGTCTGCCCAGGAAAGGGATACTGGTGTTAAGTGGAGTCATATGTTCACCCTGCATTTTCACAGTCGATGAGGTGCCCCTCAGGTTGAGGTCGACAGCAAGAATGTGGGAGTCTCATACAGGGTCAGGCAGACAATGTTTTCTGTATCAGGTAAATTTGGTGGCACCATGACTTATTGTAGACCAATAACACAAGTTGTAAAACCTGATGTGGGACACTGAGGTCCTATGTCCATGGGGACCTGCTGTCCGCACTGTGTAACCCTATTTAATATGACTATTTCAGGTGCACCAGAGCATAGCTACCTGCTCTCTAACTTACAGGGGATCCCCCCAACACTGACTGTATGCCACGTCAAGAGGAGGATACTGGGGGATCTGAGGAGAGTCCTGGGCTCATGTAGCCAGATCCGTCAACGAAACATGTCCCTCTGAGGAGGAGAAGGAGTGGTCGGAACCTGAAGGCGATGGTTTCAATTCCTGCCTTTTTTTTCTGATTCAAGTAGCTGTTCATAATTTGTAATGTCAGGGTTGCTGCAAGTTTCAGCTAAAGAAGGCTTAGACCATAGAGGCTTGGGATGTGAGCCTACGTGGTCAGACCTTAGATGCCTTCGAACCCCCGTCACTGTAGTCAAATTTATAGATCAGAGTTGCCTTTGAATGGATTTATGTGATAAGTGCGATCTCTCAAAGGCGATCACCGTTAGAGTGAATGTACATCGGCGAAAATCAATTTTGCTGATGTACATCCCAGTGCACGCTAAAAAGGCGCCAGAGACTTGCTTTTGTTTTTGTTTATGTGGGGGTCTGTGCCCCACGCATCCCCTTACCAAAGGATTCTCAACTCCAGGGGTGGTGCATGTCGGGGGGGGTGCAAAGTTGGAAAAACAAAATTGGGGTCCGGGCGCAACAAAATGTACATGCGCCTGGATCTGAACCCAGAACACTCACAGCAGTAGCCTGCCACCCATCCACCATGCCACGGGGCCAGTTTGGCGGCTCACCGCCACACCACACAAACCCTCCCTCCCCTTCTGCCCATCGCACAGCATGCTCACTTGCCACCCTATGTACATATAGTGACAGGATGTCGTTATACTCGCAGTCGCCCCCCCCTCTTCCAGTAGCCCTGAGAACAGGCACCGCTGTTGAGTCACCCTTTTTGTAAGTGCTCAATAGCAGTCTCCCTTCTCACAGGATACCCCTTCAAACCCCCGTCACTATAGTCAAATTATAGTTGGGCAAATTATAGTTGGGCAGAGTTGCTAAAACAAAGTCAGTAGGCCAGGCCTGAGGTTCAGTGTTTCTATGATATTTTTCACAAGGCTATACATTTAAGAAGTGGGTAACTCCTGACAAGACTACAGCCTGCAGCGTGAGCATACCACCATATCCCTGGAAGTATTGGCTAACTGTAAGATGGTCTTGGCAATTCCTAAAAATGGCGTGCTGACAAACCTCTTCCTCGAAAGGCATTAATTTGTAAACAATGTACACCCACTTTGTTGCTTCAAGGGTGTGTATGCCTGGATCTTTGCATGCCTTCTGGGTGTTCATATTTTGCCGTTCATATTGTGAGCTTCTCCCTCCAGTAGAGATGGCTGTAGGCAGTTTGCATATGTCTGTTTGATCAGCTTGCTCTGTTGTGTCTGCCATACTCTGGGTGCAGTTACTCCACTGGGCCACAGAGCAGGTGTTTAGACGAGGATGTTTTATGTCTCCTCAGTCTGGGAGTTAATTTCCAGCCAGGGACTGGATGGGATTCCAAGGATATCCTGGGCGAGACAGGTTAGTTGCTAATTCTAGGCAGAAACGAAAGTACAAACAGTGCCAAGAGGGCGGGAGTTGAGCTGCCCTCAGGCAGTCAAGGAATTAATTTTAGCCCACTCAGAACTTCGGGGATCAGAGAAGTAGAGGAGGTCTCCCAGTTTTTACAGGCACTTATGAAGAGATGCCTTTGTTTCTTGAAACAGTTGAGGGGCACAGAGGCCCACCTCTACCTGCTGTCTTTTGCAAAAACTGCAGGATTTTTATGGCAAGCCGTAATTATCAGATACTAGAGATAGGCCAAGATGAGAGACCTTTTCCCTTTAGTTTCTGGCCCTTGAGAACAGGTAAAGCAAAGAAAAGACAGTCAGCCAGCCCATTACACAGACAGATGTGGTCCTCTATGTCAGGTTGGGGGTAGTTTCAGCCATCTCTGGGCTTGAACCTTTGGTTTGGATTGTCAAGGTAGGCCTTATAGTCTTTCATGTGAGCTGTCCCTCTTGGCATTCAGCAACTAGGGGACGTCCATTGCCATATTCAGCTCCCTCTCACAAATCAGACCTTCCAAAGGTTTGCAGTTCATTTGCCAGTATTCAGCTCTCTGTGCGGTTAGCCCCTACACCAGGAGTGTTTTGAGAACCCCAGTTGTCTGGTGGGAATCGTGGGTAAATGAGTTCTCACCCCAGGAGTCCTTTAGCATCAGTAACAGTAGCAATAAACTGGCTAGATTGTGCTGCCTCAGAGGTGGAGATTGTGGCAATGAGTTATAGGAATTAGCTAATCAGAAGAGAGTTCAAGGGTGTGCTGAGTGGAGCTTGCCCAGAGGGCACCAGAATTTTTTCTCCGCCTGACTGAGCAACACTGCCTTTGAGGTACCCTCTCACTCTTAGTTGAAGAAAATTTCCAATTAAATTTTTTCTTTTATTCATTTTTGTGCTGTTTGTATTTATACATTTTTTGGTATTTTCTTTACTTTTTTCACAGTTCCCTTCAGTTCCAGGGAACCATGTTTTTTTTCCTTATTTCTGCGGTTCCTCTCTTGGTTCCCGCCTATTTTCGGAGGTATTTTTTATAACGCATCTAAGTAAAAATGACGGTTCCTTATTTGTCTATATTTTAAAAAGTTAG
Source organism: Neoceratodus forsteri (assembly GCA_016271365.2). NCBI lineage: Eukaryota > Metazoa > Chordata > Ceratodontiformes > Ceratodontidae > Neoceratodus > Neoceratodus forsteri. Next base: position 325,862,838 of record CM057451.1, on the reverse strand, counting down.
CAGTTCCATTTTTTCACGGGAACTGCACTTTTCCTTGGTTTTTAACAAGTTTTCACCTCTTTAGTTTGCAGTTTTTCACTGCGAGGGAACCAACCGCTAAAGCTCTCTTTCCCTATTTGGGAACATAATTTTAAAGGTTTTTCTGATGATTTGGCATATCAGAAAGACCAAAGAAAAGGACTGGACCTACAGGTTTTAAAAATTGTTTAAAGTGCTACAAAATAGTGGCTAAAGCAGACAGCCACGATTTGTGCTCACGGTGTTTAGGTCCAGACTATTATTGTGAACTTCGCTCTAAATTTTGTTGAAAAACCATTAAAAAGAGAGCCAAAAGATCAGAAACAAACTTCAAAAATAGAATACCTGCGCTCTACCACGCCAAGAGGTACTCTGTGAGGATAGCAAATTCTAATAAATGCAAAATGTTCAAAAAACGCGCACCAAAGACTGGAAACTGTGCTGCTGTAATACTTTGAAACAGTTCTTTCAAGTTTTATTTAAGTGAAATTCACCCAGCACTCCAGCATTCTAATCACCAACAAGCAGAGCCCCTAGCACCTCGGAAACTTGCCTTCCAAAGGGGGCATGTACAGACTAATTCAAACATTCACCATTTATACAAAAAACAGTGTGACACCATCAGTTTATCTGCATTATAATTGGACTTTCAAATACAAAGCCCTTCTGCTTTTTTTAAAAGATAAAGTTACTATAATACACACTCTTACAACCAAGAAAGAACAAAAGGTAATATTGCCAGCATTTAGAAGCAAACATTAAAGGTGACCTGCAAAATAACTATATGAGCCTGGTCCTGTCCCAAATACCTTTCTAAGCAGCGATGGGAGTTCAGGGCTGCCATCAGTACAATTTTTGCAACACTCTGTTTATTTTACTAAACCGCCGAAACTTTTCAGCGAATACGGAAGTGCCGCCTGGGTCCCGCTAGAGCAGAATGGGTCGAATAAATTCATTCACAAATCTGGACTGCCTTGTACGGTATGGACTGCATGCCCATTGGCTCTTGCTCTGCACCAATGGGCGTGCAGCCCTACGGCAGTCAGTTAATGACGGCAAGCGGGTGGGATGCTGCTGCACAGCTGCGGGGGCGGGGTGGTGGGGCTTCGTGGGTGGGGTAGGGGACACTAGATCACCAGGGATATGGTCTTGGGGGTGTGCGAAATAATGCAGCCCGCGATCGGGCTTATCGGTCCACTGGACTAACAGGGATATGTTGGGGGTTTAAACATTTCCAGCCCGCGATCGGGCTTAGCGGTCCACTGACCACACAGGGATATGTTCGGGGGTGTTTTAAACATTTCCAGCCTGCGATCGGGCTTAGCGGTCCACTGGACCACCAGGGATATGTTCGGGGTGTTTTAAACATTTCCAGCCACGATCAGGCTTAGCGGTCCACTGGACCACCAGGGATATGTTCGGGGGTGTTTTAAACATTTCAGCCCACGATCGGGCTTAGCGGGCCACTGGACCACCAGGGATATGTTCGAGGGGACACTTTGCTGCCTGCGATCGGGCTGGTGGGGGGTGATTTAAGCTTATGCCCGCGATTGGGCCAGTCGGGAGGGGGGACTTTTCTGCTGTTGCCCGCGATCGGGCCAGTCGGGGGTGGGGATGTTTTACACTTTTGCCGCGATCGGGCTGCGGGGGGGCACAGGGAGTAGGTTGAGGGCCAGCCACAGGTGGCAGCTGCTGTGTTGCGCCCTGCAATACGGCAGCTCACCTGTGTGTGGCCCTCGACTAGATCCTTTTTTTGGGGGGCTCAAAGTTGTGCAGGTGCAGGTTGGGGGTTGCACCTGCACAACTCTGCACAGCCCGGCTGAATATCGGGCTGTGCAGTTTATGCATGGTTCCTCCCCCTCCAGTTAAGCATGCATTCATTTGCATTGCACTGTTGCTCAGCATGTTTTCAGTGGCGCAACTGCCTCCTGCTGAATATCGCAGAATGGCACAATTTCGGACTTGCGCAGGTGCAACCCTAGTGCGCATGGCGCAACCCTTTTGAATATCTGGGCCATAGCTCCTTTTGGTAAGAAAAAGTGGGATCTAGGGACAATTTCCTATAATTATTAACATCAAAAAGTAATTTCTCCACAATACCTTTATAGTTGGTGACTTCCATTAGGACTACATTGCCCCCTTATCAGCTTTTTTTATAATTATATTCTCATTTTCCATAAGCTCTTTCATAGCTTGGATTTCTGTCTTTGTAAAATTATTTCTCCCAGGTCCCTGCTGTTGTTGCTGTGCTAATATTTCTTTCAATTTAAATAGCACAGTATTCTCAAAAATAGAAATGGAGTTATTGATTACCAAGGGACAAAAATCCGACTTGCACTTAAAAAATGCCTGTCACATTTCTGAAAATTCACTAGCTGAAATATTTGAACCATTAATGTCCATAAGAAGGTTAGTCTCCATTAAATCCAGCAATAAGCCCATATTTGTGTTTTAGAAACATAGACTTTGATGGCAGATAAGGACTACTTGGCCCATGTAGTCTGCCCATTTCCCTACCTAGAGGATAAGCTGCAGATCCTATTTAACCAACAGCCTATTTCTTCCTACCCCGCACAAAATTTGCTGTATGTCTGTCCCATGCATTCTTGAATTCTCCCACAGTTTTAGACCCCACAACCTCCTCAGGAAGGCTGTTCTATGTGTCCACCACCCTCTCTGTGAAAAAAGACTTCTCACATTGCCCTGAGCCATCCCCCCCTCTATCTTCAAATTGTGTCCCCTTGTTCTTGCACTTCTCTTTTTCTGAAAGATGCTACCCTCTTGGACTTTGTTGATTCCACTGAGGTACTTAAACATTTCTATCATGTCCCCCCTCTCCCTCCTTTCCTCAAGGGTATACATATTAAGCTCCTTTAGTCTCTCCTCGTATGGCTTCTCTTGCAGACCCTGCACCATTTTAATTGCCCTCCTCTGAACTGCCTCCATCCTGTCTATGTTCTTGTGAAGATGGGGTCTCCAGAACTGGACGCAGTGCTCCAGATGGGGTCTCACCAACTGTCTGTACAGGGGGATAACAACTTTCTATTTTCTGCTGGTGATGCCTCTCCCTATACATCCCAGTATCCCCCCAGCCCTCCCTACCGTCTTCTTACATTGCTTGCCAACCTTAAGGTCATCTGATATGATTACCCCCAGGTCCCCTTCCATTTTTGTTGTTGTTACTACCTCCCCCCATTGTGTAATCTTCCCCTGGGTTTTTGTTTCCCAGGTGCATTACTTTGCACTTCTTTGCATTGAATCCAAGTTGCCATACTTCTGACCATTCCTCCAACCTTGCCAAGTCCCTTCTCATCCTTTCCATGCCTCCTTGTGTATCAACCCTGTTGCAGATCTTTGTGTCATCTGCAAAGAGGCATACTTTTCCTTCAAGTCCCTCTGCAATGTCACTTATAAAGGCATTAAAAAGGACTGGACCCAGTACTGAACCCTGCGGTACCCCGCTAGTAACCCCTCTTTCTTCAGAGTGGACTCCATTTACAATTGCCCTCTGTGTCCTGTTGTTCAGCCAATGTTTTACCCAGGCTACCACCCTGGGACCCACTCCCAGGCCGGTTAATTTGACTACTAATCTTTTGTGTGGGTCTGTGTCAAATGCCTTGCTAAAGTCTAGGTAGGCCATGTCCACAGCCCCTCCCTGGTCTACTACTTTGGTCACCCAGTCAAAGAAATCAATTAGATTCATCTGACATGACCTTCCGCTGTGAACCCATGCTGCCTTGGGTCCTGTGCCCCACTGGCCTCTAGGTACTCAACAATTCTTTCCTTCAGAAGTGATTCCATCACTTTCCCTACCATAGAGGTCAAACTGACCGGTCTGTAGTTTCCTGCCTCTGTCTTGGTCCCACTTTTGTGAAGGGGAATCACATCTGCCTTCTTCCAGTCCTCAGGTACCACACCATCCTCCCATGATTTGTTAAAAGGGTAGTCAGTGGTGTCACTAGTTCTCTCTTAATTCTTTTAGAATTCTGGGGTGAATTCCATCTGGCCCTATTGCTTTGTCACCTTCAGTTTTAGGAGTTCTTTCAGAACCCTTTCTTCTGTGAAGGGACTGGATCGACCTCCTCTCCAGAGTGCTTCTGTTAATTGGATTAGGCACCTCCCCCACTTCCTTTTTGTGAATACTGAACAGAAGTATTCATTCAGTAGCCCTGCTTTTTCACTGTCACTCTCTGCCCACCCACCATCCATTCTGTTCAGCCTCACTATCCCTACCTTTGTCTTTCTACGCTCCCTGATATACCTACAAAAGGTTTTATCCCCACTCTTAACCGAGTTGGCTATCTTTTCCTCAGTCTGTGCCTTTGCTATTCTGACTACCCTCCCTGCTTCCTTCTGCCTTAACTGCTATAGTTCTCTGTCCTGCTCCTTCTCTGTTTCCTTATACTTACTAAATGCTATCTTTTTCTCCCTAACCTTCACCGCATCTCTTTTGAGAACCATAGTGGCTTTTTCTTTTGTTTTGATTTGTTTATTTATTGTTTTCTACTTCAGCACCCTCAATTATCTGATCATTATCTAGCTTGTTCCTTCCGTTGCTGCAAATTGACCATTAATTCCAAACTGAAGCTCGGGTTAACATGTTTATCTGAAATTTGGGACTGTTTTTCAGCTCGTTTTGATTGACGGCACACAGAACGTGGGTTTGAAATTGTTATCATTTAAAGACATTTAAGTAAACACTTTGAGATATCAGAGTGACTTGAGAGATTGTGATACACACAGCTGGGAGCGTTTAGTACACCTGCGTGATGTCTGAAACTCTATCGACGAGTGATAATCATTCAGATGAAAACGTTAACCCAAGCTTCAGTTTGGAATTAATGGTCAATTTGCAGCAACGGAAGGAACAAGCAAGGGTAAAACTACAAGGGGACAATGCTGCAGAGAGTGAAGCTACAGTGTCCACAAGAGGTAATATAAAGGCTTCCTTTTTGAAACTTGAGAGACTATTGATAAAAGAGATTAATTTAAGCTACAATATTACATCTTTAGAAACCTATATAAAGTGCAAGCTCCACGTGGGCTCAGAGTAACAAAAATTCCATCTTGCGGTTTGGAGAACTCCAGACGTAAGGAAGCTTGCTTAAAGATTTCACAGACTGCATCACTTGCATATACAAAATTAATAGTAGACGAGAATAGAGAGGACTATGAAGATCTTAAGGAAGAAATTAAAAAAGTAAAGTTAGAAGTGGCGTTTTTTAAAAATCATTCGGATTTTGAACATTTGGATAAAGCACTCAGGAATAATATCGCGAGGCATGAAGGAGACACTATAGCTAGAAAACAAACAAAATTATTGTGAGATAGCAGAGATTATGAGGAGAATGCCTAGGTGCTGCCAAATAATATAAGGCAGAGAAGTAAAAGTAGAGGAAGATCACGTAGTAGAAAATCTGCAGCAAAGACAATGAGAAAGCAATTCAGGAAGACAGTGGTATACAGGTTTCTAAAAATGTGACTATAGATTTGACCAGGAATATTATCTCAAATTCAAAAGGGGCCTTTTTAGACAAACAAAAGAGCAATCCGGTGGACATTGCAGGAGGAGATGGAGAAGCAAGAGAGAAGGGAGAAAATGAAGGAAACAGGAGGACTCTGAGAGCACCCAAGAAGGCCAATTACAAATAATTAATTTGACTAAGACTAAATTAACAGAAGCCCAGATTTCTTTATTGAAACATGGTTTGAATTTTGTGCCAACACCAACAGTGAATTCTTTTTCCGTGTTTATAGACATTTTCAAATTGTTTAGAAAAATTAGATTACGTTACTTTTTTTCTAAACAGGCTGGTATTCAGTCTGAGGTGAGAATGGGTTTCAATGAAGCACAATTAGATCTTTTTTTTTTATATTCCCTTTATTATGGTAGGCCCCAAAGGGCGTATTACATCATGTCCAAACATATTGATCGTATATCTCATACATAGGTACATAGGATAAATCTTATTGACATCACAGTGTGTACCTATAAAATAGCTTTCTACTGAATAATGATGTTCCAATTAAACAGACTTGACAAATCTTAAAGATATAACAGTTAACTTTATGAGTCTTTCTAGTTACTCAAACTCTATGAAGAAACTTTGAAATATGCACCACACCGGCTGAGATAGTGGGGGGGAGGGGGGCGACCCAAGAGTGAGAGTCTAAGCATCTCCATCTAAATTGGTCTCATACAAGAGCCACCTGGCCCACCTATTCTGGTATAAAGGGGTTTGCTGATGGAGGCCAAAAGTAATTCTCTCCATTAAATGAATACTCTCTATAATAGCTCTCCAGTCCTCCAACAAGGGGGGGCATCCTTTGTGCCCATTTCCTAGTAATGGCGTTAACAGCAGCTTTTGTCAGAACAGACCATACATATATTGCTTCTTTCCCCTTCACCTCCCTAGGCCATAGACCCAAAACAAGATGCTCCGGTCCCAAAGGGGAATGAAATTGAAAAATCCCACTAAGATGATGCTCTATCTCCATCCAATATGCCCTGAGGACTTGGCATGTTCACAAAATATGGGCCTGGGAGGTGGGATCATGGCCACACCCACTCCAACAGGCCAAACCAGCTGCTGGGGCATAATGCACCACCTGTCCCGGGACACGGAAGTACCGGGACCTCATGTTCCAGCCATATTCTCGCCAAGGCCGGGCCCCTGTCGTCTGCCATGTAATGTGCCATATACCAGCCCATTGTTTCTCTATGAGAGTAATCCCCAAGTGTGATTCCTACTTGAGTTTAAGTTGGTCTGTAGATAGGGACATATCTAGTAAGATTCTTTGATACAATAGGGATATGGCACCTCTACCTCCCCCCGATGACCAAATACCTCAGAAAGGGGAGCCCACAATGTCCTCCCGGCCCCGAGCACAAGTTCTCTGAAGGGTATGGACGTAATCTCTGATCTGGTAAAATCTCAAATTATCCCCTAAATGTAAGGTAAATGTCTGTCTGGCTGCCTCAAAGGAAATAGGGTTATCTGTTATTAAGACCTGGTAGGTGGAGTAGAATCCTTTCTTGGCCCATTTCTTAAACCAGGGGTCCAGAGTGGCCACCGGAAACAAAGAGTCATAAGGCCACCAGCGAAACTTCCACATTTAGTGTCGAATGGGACCTCGAGTTACACCTCACCTCTATCCCTCTAGGACGGCCCTTGTCCTCATATAGCACACCTCAGGAAACCCGGCACCACTCTGGAACAGGATGGCCTGGAGAGGTGGTTCAGTCCTAACTGCCAAGTCCATCCTCTTCCAATGGGAATCGAAGCCCGGGCCACCCCATAAAAGTGCCACCCACATTTGGGCTGCCGCCCAATAGCCCTGCAAGTTAGGAAAGGTCAAACCTCCTTGGGCCTTAGGGGCGTAGAGAAGAGCGCTACATATCCTAGGTCAGTCTCTTGCCCACAGAAATTTAAAAAACAAGTTCTGCCATATATTTAAATCTTTCTGTGAAACCAGACGAGGTACACATTGAAATAAGTAAAGTAGCCTAGGTAAGGCATTCACCTTCAATGCTTGGGTCTTAGAATATATAGACAATGGCAGGAGGGTCCATCTCTGAATATCCTTCCTTAACTGTGTAATCAAAGGGGAGTAGTTAAGATCCCACAACTGCTGATTGCTGATACCAATCCTGGTCCTAAGTAAATCATCTGATCTAGGTCCCATCTCATAGGCTATGTACTCCACAAATCTGGGGTGGGGATATAGTTACAACTAAGTACCTCCGTTTTACTGCAGTTCAGCTTATATCCAGAAAGGGAGGCATATTCCTCCAGCTGCCCGAACTGGGCAGGGAGGGAGGAGTCCGGCTCTGTGAGATACATGAGCACGTCATCGGCATTTAAGGCCAATTTATGCTCAAACCCATCTATTCGTATTCCCCTTATATTCTCATTCTCTCTGATAGACTGAGCAAGAAGTTGTATATATAATGCGAAAAGCAACAGTGATATTGGGCACCCCTGTCTCGTGCCTCTGCCAAGTTTTAGAGGTCAGGAAATATGACCATTTGCTCTAAAATAGGTGGTCAGGGAGTCATACAGTTTACTTATAAGTTGTGTAAATTCTCTCGGGAACCCAAACTGGGAAAGGACCACTCCCAAAAAGTTCCAATCAACTCTGTCAAACGCTTTTTCAGTGTCAAGACTCATTAATAAAGCTGGGGTACTAGAATTGTTGATATGGTCAATGAGGTGGGTAGTCCTTCTTAAATTGTCTTGTGCCTGTATGCCCGGGACAGACCGATTCTGGTCTAACTGTATAAGTTGGGGGAGATAATGTTGAATTATTTTTGCCATAATGGAGGAAAGGATCTTATAGTCATTGTTTAGGAGTGAAATTGGGCGTGTTGAGGGAACTGGCGGATGTCCTGGCGGTCCCTCTAGGGGAGCTTTTCAGCATCTCTCTGAGGACTGAGTGGGTGCCCCAAGACTGGAGGGTGGCCCATGTCATGCCGATCCACATGGGGGGATCAAGAGAGGAGGCGGGAAATTACAGGCCCGTTAGACTGACATCGGTAGTTGGCAAGGTGATGGAGGGTATTGTCAAGGAAAGGCTAGGGGGGTTACTGGAGCAAACTGGGTACTTGGACGATAGGCAGCATGGCTTCATCATGGGAAGATAGTGCCAGACAAATCTTGTTGAGTTCTATGACTGGGTGATGAGGACCCTGGACCAGGGTAGGCCAGTGAACGTCGTCTTTCTGGACATTAGTAAGGCATTTGATTCGGTACCCCACAGTGGCCTGCTGGCTAAGCTGAAGGAAATGGGGGCAGGGAGACAGTTGTTAAGATGGATAGGAAATTGGCTCTCTGAGTGTACTCAAAAAGTGGTGGTTGGAGAATTAGCCTTATCCCCAAAGTGGGTTACTAGTGGCGTTCCTCAGGGGTCAGTGCTGGGGCCACTCCTGTTCAACGCCTATATCTCAGACATCAGGAGGGGGATCAGGAGTGAGATGAGTCTCTTTGCAGATGACTCAAAGCTGGGTGCAGTGGAGGATGGAGAGGAGGGGAGGGTGGTCTTGCAGGAGGACCTGGAGGCTCTGGAAAGGTGGTCGGGAAAATGGAAATTAAAATTCAATGCGGGGAAGTGCAAGGTTCTGCACCTGGGAGTCAGAAATCCAGGCTAGGGGTATACCCTCGGAGTACACATGATTCAAGTCACGGAGGGTGAGGGGGACCTGGGGGTAGTGGTAGACATCAAAATGAACAACTCAGAGACCTGTAGGAGGGCAGCGGCAAGGGCAACTAGGATGCTGGGATTCATCGCCAGGGGGATTACCTCCAGAAAGGCAGAAGTGATCCTTCCACTGTACAACTGCTTGGTTAGGCCACACCTTGAGTATTGTGTACAGTTTTGGAGACCGCATTTAAAAAGGGACATTTACACTCCTAGAGAGGGTCCAAAGGAGGGCAACCAAAATGATCTGGGGCCTGGGGGAGAGGACCTAGGAGGAGAGGCTTAAGGACCTCGACATGTACACCCTAGAGGAGAAGAGGGACAGGGGGGACATGATAGAGGTCTTTAAGTACATGAAAGGGATCAGTAAAGGAGACCCAGCCAGGGTGGTCCTAAGGAAGGAGGGTGGGGCAACAAGAGGTCACGGGTGTAAGCTGGAAGGGAGCAGGCTCAGAGGGGAGAGGAGGAGATGTTATTTTACTGAAAGGGTGGAGGAGCCATGGAATGCACTGCCCAGGGAGCTGGTAGAGGTGGAGACTGTGGACGGGTTATGGGACAGGTACAGGGGGAGGGTAAATCTTACCAGGCCCGATACAGGTGGAACATCTGGGACTGGGGACAGTATAACCCAAGGGGGGGGCACCAAAATCAGCCCTCAGTGCGGGTGCTGAAAATCGAGCAGACTCAAGAGACTGTTAGACCTATTCTGCTGGCATTTTAGTATCTTAGTATGTTAGATAAGAGGCACATTTAGAGGGGTCCTTCCTCGGCTTGGGTATCACCGATATCACTGCTGAGCCCAGGAGGATGGAGCCTGACCCCTCCCCCCCATGACCTCTGAGAATGCTTTCAAAATAAGGGGTTGAAGGTGATCCCTAAAACACTTAATAAAGTCCCCCGGGAGCCCATCTGTCCCAGGGCATTTCCCTGTCTTCAGGGCCCCCACTTCTAACCTTAAATTCCTCTACCGTTAGTGGGTGCATCAGTCCTTTGGCTTGATCTGGAGACAGGGTCAGTAGTTTCAGTTTTTGTAAGGTCTCTATTCTCCCTTCAGGAAGTGGGGTTCCTTTCTCATATAACTGTTCATAAAACTCCCAAAAAGTCTCGGCTATCTCAGTCATTTTGTACACAACTTTCTGGTATCTAGGGTGTCATAAATTCATGATTGTGGCCCTTGCTCTTTGCGCTCTCAGTCTGCTGGGTAATAATCTAAGTGCCCCTGAACCACTGTCGTAATACTTCTGTCTTAAAAATAACAGATCTTACTTCAAGAGGGCTCTTGCAGTAGGTAATTACATATAGGACTGAAGCCGGCAGGCATCAGGACCCCACGGAAAAAATTTCTAGCTAGCAGTCTCTGGCGAGGGACCGCCCCCACGTCAGGTGACCGGCATCAGGCAATGTCAGTATAAAGGGGCGGTCCCTTATGCCCGCCTTCCAGTTGTTTCCCGCCATTAGCTTTCGACAGCGCCTCGCGGTTAAGTTCCACTGCTTGTCAGTCAATCGTCGCCGGTAGTTATACCGTGGTTTTTTCAGATTTTTTTAATCTATTGTAAGGATTCTTTTACCTGCCGTATGTCATCCCTTACCACGTCCGAGCACAAAACAAGTGCGACTCGTGCGGCGCCAACTCCTGCACAAGGATCTGGGGCCATTCTTGGTGTGCCCCCATGGATTCCTGTCAGCACTGCCTGAAGTTCAGCGCGGCTACCTGCAGAAGAAGGCATCAGTCCCTGGAAACTCACATCCTAAAGAAGAAGATGTCCTCCATGGAAAAGGAGCTGAAAAAGCTCAGACAGGCTTCCACCTCCACCGAGGGCTTTAAGAAGAAGAAGGAAAAGCACCAGGACTCCTCATCCACGGCTGCGGCAACTTCGCTGGGGTCGCCGCCTTAAGGTAATAGTTCCTCCGGGGACCGCTCTCGATGGCCGCTTGGTGGTGTCTGAGACGGCGCCGGTCCCCGCTGGTTCACACTGGCCAGTCGGGAGCCCGGGACAAAGGAGGCATCTGCTCCAGTAAGGCCGCCCTCCCTCACGACCTTCTGGTTCGAGCCTGTCCGGTAAGTTGGGCGTCGGCTCCTCCAATGTCTGCCCGGAGCCGGCCACTAAGTCACTTGACCCTTCGGGGCAGCGCACGGCCATCAAGCCACCCGTCAAGGTCGCCTCCCCTGAGCGACCTTTTTTGGGCGCTGGGTCCAATCAGTCAGACGTCAGCTCCTCTGATGTCCACCTGGATCCCGCCGGTCAGACGCCTGCTGGCCCATCCGGCGGACGCCTAGCGAAGGAGCCTGTGCCGGATCCTTTGGTCTTATCCGACGCCACTGGCTCCCCGCAGCCTTCGCCGCTGCCATCCGAGGCCCCGCGTCTCCCCAGCTAGACCCAGAGGATCCCTCTGGCCCTCCCCCGGACGCCGCTGAGGACTCTTCGGCGCTTCCATCAGGCCTGCTTCTCGTAGGTCTGGATGGCCTGACGTCAGACCCTCGAACGCTGGCCCCGTCGTCGGCCGACGTCCCCTTGCCGGACGTCACCCCGATGCTGGACCCGATGCCCGGCAGACCACCTGTCCTGCCTGCAGGGCCTCTTCCAGGACCTTCTACTCTGGTAGAGCCCCTGGTGCTGGATCTTATGCCATCTTATCCGATGCCATCTTATCCGGCTCTGCAGTATCCGGCACCGCAGTACCCGATGCTGCAGTATCCGACGCCGCAGTACCCGGTGCCTCAGTACACCGGGTGTCCTGCCATCGGGCTATGGATACTCGCCCTACGGATACCCCCAGTATCTGTATCCCCCTTCCCCTCCTTCACTGCCCCCTCAGCCGCCGGTGGATCTGAGGGAGAATCTGGCTTCTTGGTGGGCTGAGGCCAAGGCTCACCTCACCAGGGAGGTGGAGAGCCGCCTCCCGATGATGGACCCGGTCCCGGATCCCTGTCACCGGGGACAAGAGACCCTCCCCAACCCCAGAGACACTGCTACGGGGTCTAAGGCTGGGTGGCACCTTGCCCCTAGGGGCCATGTTTCCCTCCCTGAGTGGGGAGGAGTCTTCATCTCCTTCTTTGGACTCATTGGAGGACTCTGATGACAACTCCGATCCGGATGAGCCTCGCGATTCCTATTAGTGGTCCAGGACTCCTCCAGAAGTCTCCTCCGAGGATCCCTCGTTTACAGAGTTGCTAAGAAAAATCCAGGCTCTTCATCAGTGGAAATCTCTGGAGCCAGATCCACAAAGGCATAAGCTAGCTGCCCATTTGGATTTACCCGAGGTAGCTCCCACGTTAGTTCCACCCTGGATCGAGCCTCACGCCGACCTCGTTTCCACTATCTGGAAACAACCATCGACTTTAGCCCCCCCCCCTTCCGCGGAAGGCGGATCGGCTGTATCAGGCTTCTGAGGGGATTGACTTTCTTTCGTCACACCCCAAGGCTGATTCGGTCGTGATCAGTGCCGCCCACGGCCATTCGGCTAACCCGAAACACCTGAGCTCGTCCCTACCCGATAAGGAATCCCGCCTTCTGGACCAGTATGGCAAGAAAATCTTTTCTTCTTCCACTCTGGGTATCAGAGCCTTTAATTACGTGGCTCACATGGGGAATTACCAGAAGGCTATCCTTAGTGAGGTGGAAGCCAAGTTGGACATCCTTCCTCAGTCCCAGACTAAACAGGAAGTGGCAGACCTGGTCTGCTCTCAAGACGTCAGCCAGTAGGCACATGCTGCGCGCTACTTATGATGCAGTGGACGCTTCTGGATGAAGTTCGACGTTCGCCGTGAGTCTGCAGCGACATGCCTGGCTTCGGGGTGTCAGGTTTGGCCTCAAAAGTACAATCCGCTATCCAGGACGCCGCCTTCCGAGGTTCGGTGTTGTTCGGTGGCGATGTTAACGACATCATTACTGGACTGAGAGAGAAGGGCACTGCTCTGAAGGAGGTTGACTCCTTGTACAGAGCCCCTCAAGCACTGCGTCGTTCCTTTCGCCGTCACACACGGCCTAAGACGAAACCACAAGGAAAGCGGGCCCAACAACGCCGGGCCTCTCGAATCGAGACCCCCACCCCCACCCAAAGCACTGCGGAGCTCCAGCCACGGCGCTGACCCACACCTCCTGACTCTCTTCCCCTCTCCCATGGCCTCCTGGTCGATCCAGAGGAACCACTAGGTGAGAGACTTTCCCTACATCTACCGGGTTGGGAGAGGATCACTTCTGACTCTTGGGTCCTTCAGCTCATAGCAGAGGGCCATACCATAGAGTTTCTTCAGAAACCCCCCCAGGTTGTCTTACTCCCCTGAACATCTTCTCAGGGTTCAGGAAGAAATCTCCTCCCTTCTGTTGAAGGAGGCAATAGAACTCGTCTCTCCCCCTCTTTGGGGGATGGGCTTCACCCATTTCTTCCTGGTCTCCAAGAAGACAGGAGCGTGGGGCCCATTCTGGACCTCAGCTCTCTCAGTCTATTCGTGGAGTACAAAAGGTTCAGGGTGCTCTCACTACAGAGTCTCCTGCCCCTCCTTCGGCCGGGACTGTGGCTCTGTGCTCTGGACATGCAGGACGCGTACCTGCATATCCTTATCCGCCCTTCCCACCACAAATACCTCCGGTTTGCTTTCCAGGGGGACCACTACCAGTTCAGGGCCCTCCCATTTGGTCTTTCCTCTGCCCCCCGAATATTCACCAAGTGTCTTTCTGTGGTGGAGGCCCACCTGCGTACTCAGGGAGTGCAGGTTTTCCCGTACCTCGACGATTGGCTCCTGGCGGCCCCGTCCAGGGAGGAGCTCCTGCATTCCCATTGCCTTACCAGGCAGGTTTTTACCAGTCTGGGTATTACCATTAACCAGGCCAAATCCCATTTGATCCCATCTCAACACCTCCAGTTCATCTGGGCAATTCTGGACACAACCACCGGTATGGCCTTTCTACCCCAGACAGGGTGGCCACACTCCAGGCTCAGACAAGCTTTTTGTCTTCTCACAGGCGGATTCCTGCCAGGTCGGTCCTTTGCCTCCTGGGGCTCATGGCGGCTGCAATTCTGACAGTTCCACATGCTCGGCTCCACATGAGAATCTCTCAGTGGGCTCTTCAGTCTCAGTGGGATCAATTGGTCGATGACTTGGACCAAGAGGTGCTAGTCTCGAACCCGATGCTTCGGGATTTGCACTGGTGGTTGGTTCAGGAGAACCTTTGTAGGGGAGTTCCCTTCTGCCTTCCTCCCCCCTCCCAAACACTGACAACGAATGCCTCGGGCAAAGGTTGGAGAGCTCATCTGGGATCCCAGCAGACCCAGGGCTCGTGGTCCATACCCGAGCAGACACTTCACATCAATGTGCTCGAGCTCAGAGCGGTGTTGTACGCTCTTCAAGCACTACACCCTTTTCTGCTTCCCGGTCACCTGGCTGTCCAGACCAACAGCATGAGTGTAGTCTGGTACCTCAACAAACTGGGGGACTCGTTCCTACCCTCTTTGTCAGGAAGCGATGCGGGTCTGGGAACGGGTGACCCTACACAATCTTCATCTCATGGCGGTCCACGGCCGGGGTAAATTATGTTGGCAGATCACTGAGCCGATCCCGGCACAACCTCACGAGTGGAATTGGACCAGAAATAGCAGACGGCATCTTCCTACGTTGGGAACCCCTCAGGTTGACCTGTTCACGTCCTCACCAACACGAAAACTGCCCATCTTTGCTGCACCGCCCAGGGCACGGGCGACTTTGGAGAGATGCTCTGTCTCTCAACTGGAAGGGTAGATTCGCTTATGCTTTTCCCCCAATTCCGTTGATTCCAAGGATCTTGCAAAGCTCAGCTCAGAATGGGCCCATTATGATTCTCATCGCTTCCTTCTGGCCCAGGCAAGTTGGATTCTCTCTTCTGCAAAAGTACTCAGAGGAACCTCCCATTCCTCTTCCACTTTCGCGACTACTGTTGACCCAGGATCAGGGATCCCTGGTCCATCCGGGCCTCAAGTCCCTTCAGCTGCATGCTTGGCTCCTACAGACATAGTGCAAGCCCGTTTTGGGGTTTCTCCTCAAGTGGCAGAGATCTTGGTGGAGGCCAAGATGCCCTCCCCTCGCTCCACCTATGCCATGAAATAAAAACGGTTTTCCATTTGGGCCTCATCCAAACACCTGGAGCCTTTCTTCTGTCCTGTCGGGCGGCTACTAGACTACATGCATTATCTTTTCGAACTGTGTCTCAGTCATTCCTCTTTGAAAGTTCACATGGTGGCTCTGGACGCTTATCATGTTCCCTTTGGGGACAGAACTTTAGCTCAGCTGGAGGTCGCGAAGACCTTTCTATGAGGGGTTCTTCATCTGAGGCCCCCCATTCGAGTTCCTGCCCCTCATTGGGATTTGAATTTCATTCTCGAGAAGCTTACGCTGCCTCCCTTTGAGCCGGCAGCCTCGGCAGAACATAAGTTCCTTTCGTGGAAGGCTCTCTTCCTAGTGGCCATTACTTCCACTCGGAGAATTTCCGAACTTCAAGCCATATTTGATTTTCCATAAGGAATGTGTGGCTTTGTGCACCAACTCTAAGTTTCTCCCTAAGGTGGTAGCGGAATCTACATTGAACCAGTCTATTGAACTGCCTGCCTTTTTCACACAGCACTCCAATCATGGAGAGTATCTTTTACATACTCTGGATGTTCACTGGATTCTGAGATACTACACCAACAGGACAAAGGATCTCAGAAAGACTGACCAACTATTTATTTCTTTTACCAGCAAAAGAGAGGGCAACGCTGTTTCCAAACAATGTTTGTCCAAATGGTTGGCTCACTGTATCACTTTCTGCTACGGTAAGTATCACAAAACCTTGCCAGGTCAGGTCCGGGATCACTCCACCAGGGGTGTCGCAGCCTCTGGGGCCTGTTTCAAGAATGTGTCAGTGGCTGATATTTGCGCCAAAGCAACTTGGACTTCTGTACATACCTTTACCAAACACTACAGTTTGGACATTGCCTCTTGCCGCAGAGCTGGCTTCGGGGTGCCTGTTCTGCAAGGACTTTCTTAAGTCCTCATCAGCCAGAGGATCTCTTATGAGTAGTTTCCTGCTCCCGTGTACTTCTTTTTGTTCCAGAGTGTTTGGGACTCAGTCCTATATGTAATTACCTACTGCAAGAGCCCTCTCGAAGTAAGATAGTACAGTTACGTAAGAACTTACTGTAACAGTAGATCTTCGAGAGAGGATCTTGCAGCAGGTAATACCTTCCCGCTCTCCATCCCCCCTTAGCTTTTTAAGCTCCTTTTCCAGGAAGGGAAATCTCCGCTTCTCTCTCATCTCGCCTTTTTGGCCTTTGGCAGGAAAGAACTGAAGCAGGCATGAGGACCGCCCTTTATACCGACGTGCGCCTGACGCCGGTCACCTGGCGTGGGGGCGGTCCCTCACCAGAGACTGCTAGCTAGAAATTTTTCCGTGGGCTCTTGATGCCTGCAGGCTTCAGTCCGTAATTACTACAAGAGCCTCTCTCGAAGATCTACTGTTACGGTAAGTTCTTACGTAACTGTACTATCTTACTTTGAGAGGGCTCTTGCAGTAGGTAATTACATATAGGACTGACACCGGCAGGCGGCAGGACCCCACGCTCGCGCTCGGGCCTTGCGGGCGCCTGGGCAGTCGGAGGCCTCCGCTTCTGGTTCGCCAGCCGCAGGCTTGCGCTCACCATCGCTGGGACTACTTCGGTAAGCCAGGCGCGGCTACTCTGACGCCCACCCGGAGAGGGCTGGTAAGATGTCCCACCCTTCAGGGCAACACACGGCTTCTTCCCCACTGGACCAGGCCGACCCCTCTCCTCGACCTGTCTCCAGTGATGTCTCTCATAAGTCGGACGTCAGCTCCTCCGGCGCCCGCCGAGAGCTCGCCTCAATGCCTCACATCGGCTCATCCGACATCCGGCCGGCAAAGGAACCGACGACGGACCCCCCAACGTACATCTTTCCCGGTTCACCGCAGCCTTCGCTGCTGTCTGGGGAACCAGAGTCCCCCCAAACCTGAACCCGGGGACTTTTCCCTCCGTCCTGGCGAAGCTGGGGATTTTGCCTCCGTCTTCCTCCATCTGGGCGCGGACCTGACGTCAGCTCCCAGACGCCACTTGCCGGCGCCGGTACCTCCGCGTCAGGGCCTCTACTCCTTCTTGTCCGGCCTTACCGACTCAGGAGATCTTCTGCTCCCATCGGGCCCTCCACCCTCGGGCTTTCTACTGTGGACCTGCCCATGAGGTTAGCAGCCAGGATGACTACTCAGGCAGCCCCCCCACCCCGCCGCCGGGCATCTCGTCTTATTCGGCGGTGTGCAGGGAAGCTGTATCCGGCGCCACAGTACCTGCGCTGGGCTTCGATGCCACAGTACTCGACGCCTCAATAACCGACGCCGGGTTACTCGCAGCCGGGTTTTGGATACGCTCCATATGGGTATAACCCGTATTCTTATCCCCCGCCTCCTCCTCCTCCACCGCCCTGGCAGCCGCCGGTGGACCTGCAGAAGACTGTGGCCTCCTGGTGGGCTGAGGCCAAGGCTCAGCTCACCAAAGAGGTTGAGAGCTGCCTTTCGGCGACAGTGCCATCCCAGGTTCCCGTATACCCCAGGTGGCACACTCCCTCACCACCTCTGGACTCCAGGGTTCTTCTGTCTGGACCCAGAGAGGGGCAGGACATGCATCCCCGGGGACTCCCCAAGGGGCCCGTTCCTCCCCTGGGTCGGGAAAGGGAGTCTTACTCTTCTTCATCCTCCCCTTCACTCTTGGACTCTTCCGACGGCTGCTCCGCGAGAGACGACGAGCCTCGCTCTCCGTCGAAGCCCCGGCCAAGGACTCCTCCAAAGTCTCTCCGGAAGATCCTTCTTTTACAGAGTTGCTTACAAAAATCCAGGAGGTTCATCAGTGGCGCCCTTGAACCAGATCCTCAGTGTCTGAAACTCGCTGAACATCTGGATCTGCCCGTGACAGCTCTACATTAGTGCCACCCTGGATAGAGCCTCATGCCGACCTTGTTTCCACGATATGGAAACAGCCGTCGGCCTTAGCTCCACTTCCTAGGAAGTTGAACAGGCTATATAAGGCTCCAGAGGGTGTTGATTTCCTGGATTCTCACCCTCGTGCCAACTCGGTCGTGATTAGCGCCACTCATGGCCGATCGGCGAACCCAAAACATCTTAGCTCGTCACCTCCTGATAAGGAATCTCGCCTTCTGGACCAGTGCAGGAGAAAGATTTACGCTTCCTCCACACTGGGGATTAGGGCCCTGAACTATGTCGGCCATATGGGGGACTACCAGAAGGCCATCCTTACTCAGGTGGAAGCCATGCTGGACTCCTTGCCTGACTCCCAAGTCAAACAGGAGTTGGCTGATCTCGTCCGCTCTGCTCGTTCAGCCAGTCGACACATGCTATGTGTGACATACGACGCAGTGGACACTGCTGGGCGGAGTTCAGCTTTCGCCGTAGGCCTACGGTGTCATGCTTGGCTCCACGTGTCAGGTCGGGTCCCGGAGGTGCAATCTGCTATCCAGGAAGCACCTTTCCGGGGGTCAGTGCTTTTCGAGGGTGATGTCAAGGACATCATTACCGATTTTCAAGAGAAGGGGATGGCTCTGAAGTCAGTTGATTCCATGTACCGTCCCCAGCAGCAGCAGCGTCGTCCCTTTTGCAGACGGACTCAGCCAAAGGTGAAACCCCAGGGAAGGCGGGCCACAAAACGTCGGGCCCCCGTGGCTGCTAAGCCCCCGCCCAAAAAAGCAGCGGGTGCTTCAGCTGCGGTGCTGCCCCATACCACCTGACTCCTTTCCTCTCACACTGCCTCCGGACTCCCCGGAGGAACCGATAGGAGGGAGGTTTCCCTCCACCTTCCGGGATGGGAGAGGATAACCACGGATTCTTGGGTGCTCCAGCTCATAGCAGAGGGCCACTCCGTAGAGTTTCTTCAGAAATCACCCCTCCACCCCCCTCTGAAGTCGTGTATTCACGGGAACATCTTCCTTTGGTCCAGGAGGAAATCTCGGCTCTTCTGCTGAAGCAAGCGATAGAGCCCGTCCCCCTTCATCTTCAGGGGATGGGTTACTATTCCCATTTCTTTCTGGTCCCAAAGAAGATGGGAGATCTCAGACTGATTTTAGATCTCAGTTCCCTGAATTTTTATGTAGAGTACAAAAGGTTCAGGATGCTCTCTTTGCAGAGCCTTCTACCCCTCCTCCAGCCGGGTCAATGACTTTGTGCCCTGGCTATGCAGGATGCTTATCTGCACATTCCCATTCACCCATCTCATCGCAAATACCTTCGTTTTGCATTCCAGGGGGACCACTACCAGTTCAAGGCGCTTCCCTTTGGTCTATCCTCAGCCCACCGAGTGTTTACCAAATGCCTGGCAGTGGTGGCGGCCCACCTGCGTACCAAGAGAGTACAGGTTTTCCCTTACCTGTATGACTGGCTCTTGGCGGCCTCGTCCAGGGAGGAACTCCTGCGATTCTTCTCCCTTACCCAGCAGGTTTTTGCTTGCCTGGGTATTACCATCAACCATTTCAAGTCTCATCTGGACCCATCCCAGAGGCTACAGTTTATTGGGGCGATCCTTGATACGACCATGGGCAAGGCCTTCCTGCCTCTGGGCAGGGCGGCCTCCCTTCAGACCCAAATAAGTCTGTTATCCGACCGCAGGATGGTCTCGGCGAGGTCGGTCCTTAAGCCTTCTCGGGCTCATGGCGGCTGCTATCCAGCGGTCCCTCGCTTCGACTCCACATGAGGATCTATCAATGGACTCCGGCCTCAGTGGGATCAACTAGTGGGCGACCTAGATCACTCAGTTCTGATCTCCTGCTCGATGATGCGAGACTTACAGTGGTGGATGGTTCGAGAGAACCTGTTTCGGGGGGTTCCTTTCTTTCATCCTACCCCCTCCCATACTCTAACCACAGACGTCTCAGGCGAAGGTTGGGGAGCCCATCTAGGCCCTCATCAGACCCAGGGCTCCTGGTCCAGGCTAGAACAAGCTCTCCACATCAATGTGCTCAAGCTTCGGGCAGTGTTGTACGCTCTCCAAGCCCTTCACCA
Organism: Neoceratodus forsteri; assembly: GCA_016271365.2. Classification (NCBI taxonomy): domain Eukaryota; kingdom Metazoa; phylum Chordata; order Ceratodontiformes; family Ceratodontidae; genus Neoceratodus; species Neoceratodus forsteri. The sequence goes on along the minus strand of CM057451.1, from coordinate 325,842,595 downwards.
ATACATCCTTCCCGGCCACCTTGCAGTCCAGACGGACAACATGTGCGTAGTGTGGTACATCAACAAGCAGGGAGGGACTCGGTCCTGCCCTCTGTGCAGGGAGGCAATGAGGGTTTGGGATTGGGCTGCACAACACGACCTTCACCTCACGGCGATTCATGTTCCAGGAGTCAACAACACTCTGGCAGACAAGCTAAGTCGCTCTTCTGCTCTGACTCATGAGTGGGAACTGGACCAAGGGGTCCTAGACAGTATCTTCCAACTTTGGGGAACACCACAGGTTGACCTGTTCGCATCCCCCCTAAACGCAAAACTTCCCACCTTCTGCTCGCTCGTTCCAGAGTGAGGCGCTTTCTGGAGCGACGCTCTGTCTCTAGACTGGAAGGACAGATTCATCTATGCCTTTCCCCCAGTTCCTCTTATCCCACGAGTCTTGCAGAAACTAGCTTCAGAAGGAGCAAGAATGATTCTGATCGTTCCTTTCTGGCCCAGGCAAATCTGGTTCTCTCGTCTACAACAATATTCAGAGGATCCTCCTCCTTCTCTTCCTCTATCTTGAGGTTTGTTGACCCAGGATCAGGGGACCCTGGTCCATCCAGGCCTCATATCCCTTCAACTGCATGCATGGCTCCTGCAGACCTAGCCCAATCCCGTTTTGGAGTGTCTCCCAAAGTGGCGGAGATTTTAGTGGAGGCCAGAAAACCCTCCACCAGATCCACTTATGCCATGAAGTGGAAAAGATTCACTATTTGGGCGCTTCCAAGAACATGGAACCTTTCTCCTGTTCAGCGGGGCTTCTGCTGGAGTATCTACATCATCTGTTCGTCCTGGGTCTCAGCCATTCCTCTTTGAAGGCACACATGGCGGCCATTTCGGCATATCATGTTCCCTTTGCAAGCAAGGCTTTTGCTCAACTGGAGGTCTACAAGACCTTTCTTAGAGGGGTTCTTCATCTGAAGGCCCCCCCCATCCGTACTCCTGCCCCCCCTTGGGACTTGAATTTTGTTCTCGAGAAACTTACCCTTCCTCCCTTTGAATCTGCAGCTTCTGCAGATTTGAAGTTTCTTTCGTGGAAGATGCTCTTCTTGGTGGCCATTACTTCGGCTCGAAGAATCTCCGAGCTCCAGGCCCTGATTTGTAAAATCCCCTACTTGATTTTTCACAAGGAACGAGTTGCTCTTCGCACGAATCCTAAGTTTCTACCTAAAGTAGTAGCAGAGTCTACCTTAAATCAGTCCATAGAGCTACCTGCCTTTTTTATACAGTACTCTAATCAAGGGGAATATTTACTCCATACTATGGATGTTCTTCGGATTTTGAGATACTACACCAACAGGATGAAGGATCTCAGAAAGACTGATCAGTTGTTCGTCTCTTTTGCTCACAAAAGGGAAGGCAGTGTGGTTTCCAAGCAATGTCTGTCTAAGTGGTTGGCTCATTGCATCACTTTCTGTTATGACAAATACCACAAGACCCTCCCGGGTCAAGTCAGAGGCCATGCCACAAGAGGAATAGCTGCCTCTGCGGCTTGTTTCAAGAATGTGTCTGCGGCAGACATTTGCGCTGCCGCCACCTGGACTTCCGTCCATACCTTTACGAAACACTACAGTTTGGATATTGCCTCTTGCCGTAGAGCAGGTTTCGGGCTAGCTGTCTTGCAAGGCCTCCTGTCTTAAGGCTTGCATGGTTAGAACTACTTCTTGGAGTAGTTTTCCTCCTCCCAGTGCCTTTCTTTGTTCCAGACTGCTTGGGATTCAGTCCTGAATGTAATTACCTACTGCAAGAGCCCTCTTGAAGTAAGATAGTACAGGTACATAAGAACTTACCGTAACAGTAGATCTTTGAGAGAGGCTCTTGCAGTAGGTAATACCTTCCCGCCCTCCATCCTCCTAGGCTTTTTCAGCTCCTTTTCCATTTAGGGAAATATCCGCTCCTCTCTCGTCCGGCTTCTTTCGGTCTGTGGAGGGAAAGAACTGGAAGGCGGGCGTCCAGGACCGTCTCTTTATACCAACGTCTCCTGACCCCGGTCACCTGACGTGGGGGCAGTCCCTCGCCAGGGACTGCTAACTAGAAGTTTTTCCGTGGGTTCCTGCCGCCTGCCGGCATCAGTCCTATTTGTAATTACCTACTGCAAGAGCCTCTCTCGAAGATCTACTGTTACGGTAAGTTCTTACATAACTGTACTTTTCTGTTCTACCTGATAGTCCAATAACTGTCCCAATTCCCCTTTAAGAGTCTTAAGCTGCTGTGCTGTTGCCCTGGTAAACTTCTGTTTTTGCACTTCCTCCAATGAATGGATTTGTTCAGTAAGTGTTTTCTTTCCCCCACTCTCTCTTTCTTTTTCTGGGCGGGCAACTGAATAAACCTCCCTCGGAGAACAGCCTTGGCCATATCCTAAAGGGTGGCATTTGATGTGCCCTGTCCCTTGTTTTCTGCCAAAAAGCATTGGTATTTATCTACAGTCTGATCCTTAACTGCCTTGTCTGAGCAAGGAGACATTGAGCCTCCAAAAAGTGTTTCTATGGAATCCCCTCATATCCAGACGCATATAAAGTGGGGCATGGTCCGAGAGGACGAAGTCCCCAACCCAAGACTACTGGACTGTAGAGACCTCGTCCCTTGGAACCAGGAAATAGTCCAATCTGGAGTAAATATTATATGTGGCAGAAAAATAGGTATAATCCCTCTGCCTAGGATGTTGGTGATGCCAAACATAAAGGATACCCAATTCTCCTAACAACTTCTGGACCTTCCTTGCCACTTGATGTGACTTTCTGGGAATCTGGGAAGTCATATCCATGGCAGGATTAAGAGTAAGGTTTAGGTCCCCCCCCACAGATCAATATGCCCTTCCCCCACTCATGAAGTAGGAGGAAGAAGGATCTATAATCCTGATAAGGGGTGTCCGGCAGAAAATACACTGATACAAGTGTCATTAATTGCCCCTCAAGTTTGCCCTTCATGATAGCATACCTACCCTCTTTATCCACCTTTACAGCCAGTTTTTCAAAATAAGACTTATGTGGTAGGAGCACCATAGTACCTCTACATCTACCCTTTTTATACGAGGAGGCAGCCACCTCCCTAAAGCCCAACTTCAGAAATTTGCTATGCTTCCTCTCAGAGAGGTGAATTTCTTGTAGAAGCACATAATCTGCTGCTGACTTCTTAATCAAAGCCAGAATCTTACTGCGTTTAACTGGACTTGTAAGTCCGTTTATGTTGTATGTGCATACTAACGTACCTGAATTAGCCATGGTGGGTTACATAAAAATAGAACCCAACTGCGTCACAGTCCCCCACTCCCCCCCCCACAAAATCCATCTCCCCTGCCCAGATCAGTGCAGTAGTGCTCCATCTTAGAACATGTTAACTGTACAATGGTATCAGTGCCAACAGGGCAACAACATATCTGATTAAACTTAAATGACTTCCTAGGTAGAAGATCCAGTTTGAAAGGATCTCTGTTGAAACTCATCACCCCACTGTGGGAGGAGGGTTAAGAGGGTGGGAATAGACTTGCTGTCCAACTGGAAGGCTCCCCCCTAGAGCTTCACTGATGATAAATGGTTTAAGCTCCTTGCAGTGAGCATTAGCAGTTAAACCAGCTCTAACAATCTGGAGCTTAAACCGCCCTTGACACTCCTGTTGGTAGGACACCGTTCAGAGAAAAAAAAAGAAAATATTATTTAGTCAAGTTATTTCTGGTACTAACATGACAAGCAATTAGCCAGTCGACTCAATACTTGTTTTAAGAAGTGTTAGATATTGAGTGAATCAACTGTATCCCAGTCCATAGCGAGGGAGCAACAGGGAACACAGTCCCTCTGCCCCGCAGAGAACAGCGAACAGGGTCCACAACAGGCTCCAGATCACCACCTGAGCCCAGGCAGGGAAGCCAAATAAAACATTTTTTTGTGTTGTAGTACCAATAACAGTAGGCCCCCATGTTCACCATACTGGCTACATTTTAATCTAGGAGTGGGAGACCAGGCAAGCATGGCCCAAGCACCTTCAAAAATGTTAAGGACCAAACCTCAGTGGCATCCCCACAGAGTGCCCCACAGCCAAGCCCCCCAAGCGGAGAAAACTGTCCCCCAGAAAAGAGCACAGCCCCGAAGACTCCACCCGGGGGACCACCAATAAAGGCCCAATAAGTCCCTCACAATCAGCTGCTTAAGCATATTTATGTGCCACATTCAACCACGCCTTAGCTCGGATCACCTCACTGACATTTTCAAATTGTGTGGAGGCCCAAAATATCCAGAATATGGCTTCCTCACCCGAACACGGTGATCCCAATAGGCCCCGTAGACCCCGGCAGTTCCACAGCAAGGAAGGTCTGCATCCTCCCCCACCCAACCATTGACTGACGGGCTCTAGAAATACCAAAGGTATGTTTATAGTGTGTACATCCTGTCGAGAAATCTCCCCCTTATTCTAGAAAATTAAACAAATTAACTGTCCATTTTCAAGTGTTCCAGATATTAACAAAAGAAAAAGAATATGTCCTCTGCTTTGGGTGGGGCAGTGCTCCGAATCCCATTAAGCACCCTGATAAGGCCACAACATGTGTCCTTGCAAAGTCAGGGAGGGGGAAGTCAAAAGAGTCAAACTATTAAGAGAGATACTGTGCCTGGCATCATACCTCTCAACCTTTTGTCCCCCAGATGTGGAACATTGTCTCTCAAAATGTGGAACAAATGAGCAAAATGTAGAATACTTAATCAAATCTTTACCTAAGAAGCTCAGAACACTGTTAACATGTTTGCATTTATGTTCAGAAAGTTTGTTATTAATTGAATAATATATTTTTTGCATCATTTACAATAGATTTTTGCTTTAAAATGCTAACACTGACAAGTACTCACAATGTGGAACAGGGAGCTTTTGTGAAGTAAAATGAGGAACGTTCCTCGTAATGTGGTACAGTTGAAAGGTATGCCTGGCATTGTTCAGGTGGTTTGAGAGTTTGTTGCTTCCTCCCTGGAGTCACCTCGTGCCATTTCAGATTCTGTCTGTCCCGGCTCATTGTTCTGGCCTCTCGAGCGTTTTTGACTGCGTAGGGAGTCCCACATAGCGGAAGAGGCTGTATTGCCCTTTATGTCTTGCCTTTTAGTTCCACCAAAAACCCAGTCCCTGGACTCCAACTGTCTACGCTGTGGAAGATTGACCTCCTCAGTCGAGAGTTGTATACCCAGTGGTTTCAGAAAGTCCTCTGCTGCTTGTAAGTTGGGGAAACGTTTCAGGCCTTCAGCCAGCTGAACCTTCAGGCATGCTGGGTGTTCGACAAAGGCCCTAATGTTCTGCTGCTGGAGTTGTTTAACTACTGTGAGTACCTTTCTCCTTTGAGAGAGCAGCTGTGGTGTAAAATCGTGGTCAAATTATAAACGTGTGTCCCCAAAATGAACTGCTTTTTTAGACCATGCTAGCTGTACTATATCCTCTTTTAACCTATAATCCAGAAAAGCAAGAACTACAGATCGTGGCTTCGCTTTGGGGTCCCGAGGTTTCGGGATCAGTGACCTGTGAGCCCTAATAATATTAAGAGCTTTGTCTTGGGGGAGATTTAGAATCTCATGCAGGAAAGAGTCAATAAAACTAACCATTGCGCCAGTCTCAGTGCCCTCGGGGAGCCCGTGTATCTGAAGATTATTTCTCCGATTTCTGTTCTCTGATTCTTCAAGGCAGGCTTCAAGTTGTTGAGAACGGTAATGAAGGTCCAGAGGGGCTTTGTTATGAATATCAGAGGTAGTAGTATAATCCATGAGAATCTCCTCAATCTCCCCAGTCCGTTTGGTTAATGTAGTCATTTCTGAACATTGATCTGAAACCTTTGCTTCTAACCTTTGAAGGGTTTGGTTAATTTGTTTTAAGAGTTTGGCAAAGTTCTCTGGATGTAATTGTACATTTGGCTTTCTCCGTACAAGCCTCCACTGTTTGTCCGGGCGCAAGACTCGTGGATTCCAGGGCCTCCTCGCTGCAAAGTGAAGCTGGCATTTTTAAACTTTTATTCTGCTGGTTTGAGGAATTATCCCTCCATCTATGCTTCAGAGGCATCAGGTAGTCAGATATTCTTCTTTTGGTTGACAGGATAATGGGTTTATGTCTGGATGCCCATGGATTTTTAAGGTTGATCAGCGGAGCATGTTGTTTATGCTGCCATTAAACGGGTGTCCCAACCGGAAGTCGCACAATTAGATCTTGCTGCAAATGAAGATATTGATTATTTGATACAAGCAGCAGAGGGGCTGAATAACAATCAGATAATTTAGGGTGCTGAAGTGGAAAATACTAATATGAGCTTATTGCCGGATTTAATGGAGACTAACAATTTTGGGGACATTAATGGTTCAAATGTTTCAGCTAGTGAATTTTCAGAAATGCTACAAGCATTTTTTAAGTGCAAGTCGGCTTTCTGTCCTTTGGTAACCAATAACTCCATTTCTATTTCTGAGAATACTGTGCTATTTAAATTGAAATAAATATTAGCACAACAACAGCAGCAGGGACCTGAGAGAAATAATCTTACAAAGACAGAAATCCAAGCTATGAAAGAACTTATGGAAAATGAGAATATAATGATGAAAAAAGCTGATAAGTGGGGCAATGCAGTCCTAATGGAAGTCACCAACTATAAAGGTATGGTGGAGAAATTACATTTTGATGTTAATAATTACAGAAAATTGTCCCTAGATCCCACTTTTTCTTTCCAAAAGGAGCTAATTAGATTACTAAGGGAGGCAGAGGAAAATGGAGACATTTCGGATTCTGAGTATTAAATATTTTTACTGTGAATATCCAGTTGTGCCAACGCTGTATTGTTTACCCAAAGTGCACAAAAGTATTACGGAGTCACCAGGAAGGCCTGTTGTTTCTGGGGTAGGGTCGTTAACCGAACATTTAAGTCAGTTTATTGATTTATTTTTACAACATAGTAGGATTACTTTACCTTCCTATTTAAAGGATACTGGGGATACTATAAGGAAGTTTCAGGGCATTGAATGGAAAGCAGGTTATAGATGGATCTGTGCGGATGTTGAAACCCTATATACATCGATCCGACATAAAGATGAGATTAGGGCAGCAGAATATTACCCATTGAGGGACAGGGTACACTCAGATGCACCTGTGGAATTTCTTGCAAAGGCCCTAAATCTTGTGCTGAGTGGTAGCTATTTTGAAATTGACAGTGTATTCTATAGCCAAGTATGTGGTACAGCAATGGGGGCCTCAATGGCCCCATCTTATGCAAATCTTGTTATGGGTCTATGGGAGAGAGAGAGAAGTATTGTTGAACCCAGAGACTAACCCCTTTTTTGAAAATATCATAAAATGGTGTTGTCTTACAGACAATTGTTTATGTATCTGGGATGGGGACAGTGAGAGTGTAAATTAGTTTGTGAAATGGTTAAACAATAACAACAGAAATTTGAAATGTACGTATGTTTCTGACCCTAAATAAGTTCAATTTTTAGATATTGTGCTGACTGGAAATTGTATAACAAAGTTTATTTCAACCACAGGGTTTAGAAAAGAAACGGCTATGAACACATTGTTGAGAAAGGATAGCTCCCACTCAGCAAAACTAAAAGATTCCATTCCATATGGACAGTTTATGAGGTTGAGGAGGAATTGTACTTCTGATAGTGAATTCAATGAACAAGCAGAAGAACTCATTGTAAGATTTAAGAAAAGGGGGTATAATGACCGTTGTTTAAAAGACACTTTGGACAAAGTTAAAAATAAGACACCGCAAGATTTGTTAGGAGACAGGATACAAAATGTTAGGAAAATTGCTAAACTAGAACAAGGAGGGCCTATTACACTCTATGTAGAGTATAGTAAAATATCCGGAAGGGCAGGCAACATAGTGTGGAAGAACTGGGATATCCTGAAAGCTGATAGTTTCTTAAAGGAATTAGTATGTGATTCACCAAGAATGACCTTTAGAATAACAGCTAGTCTTCAAGATAAGTTAGTAAATAGCAGAGTTCATAGAAAACAACAAGTAAAGGAAACATGGCTAGCAGCAAAACCTAAGGGGTTGTTTCAGTGCAAGACATGTAATATCTGTCAATATATGCAATCAGGATCTGAAATTTTGGCACCAAGTGGAGATAAATTTTTGATTAGAGATTTCATTACTTGTAATACTACTTTTGTAGTACATGTTCTTTGGTGTGAGTGTGTAAGTTGTACTATATCAGTAAAACTGTAAGAATGTTGAAGGAACGTATACAACAACATGTCCGTTCAATAATTAATCAAAGAATAGATAACCAAGTGGGAACACATTTTTTAGAAAAACATAGATCAGAGTTAAGAAGCTTTAAGTTTATGGCTTTAGAATGGGTTAAGAGACCAGAAAGGGGAGGTAATAGACAGAATCTGTTACTTGAAAGAGAAAGCTATTGGATATTTAGAATAAATACTGTTAGTCCATGTGGATTAAATGAAAGGTGGGACCTCAAACCGTTTTTGAGGGATGAATAAAGTTTTAGAAAATGGGAAACAGATTTTGTTACTTAAAAGAGAAAGTCTGGATATTAAAAATAAATATTGTCATCCTCAGTGGATTAAATAGGGTGGAATCTTGAAACCTTTTTTCTGAAGGATGTATGAAGTCTTACTAGATTGATATGCTTGAATTTGTACTTAATGAATTAATGAGTGAAATATATTAGCATTTAGCCCTTATCTTGTGTGTGTGTGTGTGTGTGTGTGTGTGTATATATATATATATATATATATATATATATGTATATTACAATATGTAGGAGGAGCCTTCTTTAGATGCTATTATTAGGTATATACTTTAATGTGTATAGTTAGGCAACACATTTTGTATATTTTTTATAAATCTTGTCCTTTCTTGTGATGTCTTTTCTGTGAAATTTGATAATGGATGTAGTTTCTATCTCTGCTCCCTGTTTAAATAGTCCTTATCTGGAAGTTTTTTATTACTAAGAATAATTAAAAAATGTTTACATTATAGTGGTTAATCAGTTCTTTTTATGAGAGCTAGATCCCATAAGTAAAAAGGAAGTAATACATAAAGAACACCAGTAGTTATAGGACCTTGACAATAATAGATGTGCAGTTTAAACAGGGTAAATAATTCATTGTTTAATTCCCCTTAATTTTTGCTTCTAAATACTGGCAATATTACCATTTGTTCTTTTTTAGTTGTAAGAGTGTGTAACATAGTAACTTTCTCTTATTAAAAAAGTAGAAGGGCTTTGTATTTAAAAGTCCAATTATAATGCAGATAAAGTGATGATGTCACACTGTTTTTTGTATAAATGGTGAATGTTTGAATTAGTCTGTACACGCCCCCTGTTGGAAGGCAAGTTTCTGAGGCACTAGGGGCTCTGCTTGTTGGTGATTAGAATGCTGGAGTGCTGGGTGAATTTCACTTGAATAAAACTTGAAAGTACTGTTTCAAAGTACTACAGCAGCACAGTTTCCAGTGTTTGTCATTCTTCTTTGGAGCGCTGTTTTTTGAACAAAAGATTAGAAAGTATGGCTTCTCAGTCTGCTTCCCCGTCTACAAAAACTACTGAAGAGGGGTCCTCTTGTCAACAAAAACCCAAAGATAAGACCCCTAGGGACTCTGCTGAGAATAAGTCTGATAAAAATATTAAAACAATGGTGACCTACCAAAAAAGAGACATGGAGAGCAGGTTACTGACTCAGTGCCAGCAAAAAAGAAATATAAAGAGAAACATATCACTGCTGCTCCCGTGGAAAGGCAAAGGGAGACGCCAGTGACTCAGAAAGAAAAATAAAAACAGAAGGAAAAAAACAAATAGAATTGGAAAAAGATTTGCCCTCTGCCGAAGAAATGGCTAAAGCTTGGCACCTGTATCAGACTATTCAAGCATGGGCACCATTTTCAATGCCTCTTCTACCCCGGTTAACCCTCACAATCCTGCCCCTTCTTATAGGCCTGACTACTATTATGGGGATGAAGATGATGATGATGAGGCAGAGGGACAACCTCTAGAACCTGATGTATTCCCTGACCAGGAGTTTGGTACTTCTCCCAATGGCCAGGAGGATTTCTCCTCACTTTTTGCCTTTTTACAACACATGGTGGACACTCTGGACCTTCCAACCCAGGAGACCACAAAGGAAGATGAGGATGGAAACTATAGAGAAATGTTGGGTCTTCCCCCTCCAAAAAAGATTGTTCTGCCTATTTACAAATCTCTTAAAAAGGCTACGATGAAACTGCTCCTGAATCCTACTTCTGCTCCTGGAGTAGATAAAAGATTGACAGAAAGTATCAGCTAGCATGCCGGTCTGGTGGCACTGAGGGCTGAGGCACTGGACACATTACCTCCCATCAAGCCGGCGACCTGGGTTGAGCAGCCGAAAGGCAACTCTGTCGTCCGCCGTAGTTCCACTGTCCCCAGATGGAGGTCCACAGGCAATGCAAGCAAATGGGCGGCAAGCAGTAGGAGGGTGTCTCAGTACCATGGCATGCACACACCTCCACACACACACACACACGGCCGGGCAGGGTCAGGAGAAAATGGGGGTAAAATTGGGGCTAAAATATAAATAAAAAAAAAAAACAGTATCAGCTAGCCAGAACTGATGCTGATTTCCTCTTTGTACACCCTAGTCACAAAGGGGTGGTACAGGCTGCAGCTTGTGATAAAGCCAAAGTACAGCTTTCTTCACAGCCACCTGAAAAGGAGTCCTGAAAACTAGACTATATGGCTAAGAAATCATATACTACAGCCTCTTTGCACCTTCACCTCTCTACTTACATGTCAAATGCTGCCAAATACCAGAAAGCTCTCTGGAATTCAGTCCTAGCCATCGTGCACCAGAACTTGGACACGATGGTGCAGGACAATACAGAAACAGTGAAGACTACTCTTGAGGCAACCAAGCAACAGTTCCACATGGCTGTGGACAATAATGATACTGCCTCTAGGGCTATGGTCCAGGCCATTTCTTTGAGAGGTTTTGCATGGCTGAGAACCACAAATCTTTCACAGGCACTCAAACCAAAGCAATGGATTTTCCCTGTGAAAATAATTCTTTCTTCGGAGACTGGATGGAGACTTACATGAAGAAGGTGGAGGAATATAAAACCACCTATCAGAGTAATGCTGCCAAGGACAATGCCTCTACTTCCAAAAAGGCCCAGTATAAGGGGAACAGCGGCAGAGGCTACTATCCAAGGACATTTTACCCCATGCCTATGCCTATGGACCACTCCCAAACAAGAGGCTTTTTCAAGGGAAGAGGCAGGAGAGGACAGAGGAGAGCTGCCTCCACTCCTCCCACTCAGTCCAAACACCGACTCCAACAACCATGTCACCTCCCCTTCTCTAGTATGGGGCAGGCTTTCCCAATACCTCCACCACTGGACTCATATTACCACAGACAAGTGGGTACTGGAGGTAGTGGGCGAGGGCCTATCTTTGCTGTTCAAAGAGTTCCCACCCGGTGGCCCTAAGTGCTGAGGTGCTGGACGCCTTAGCTCGCGCTATGCCGGCAACCCATGGTTGGGAACAAGCACGGACCGCCGGGGGTCGGCAGGGGAGGAGAAGGATCGAGTGCCCAAGTGCTGCTCTCCTTCTCTGGGGTTGGGAGGACTGCAGACCTCGCTGCAATACCACCTCCTGGGGGAATCTGGGCAGAAGGTGCAGCAGGAGGCAGCAAGATAGGTAGGGGAGGGGCAGACGTCAGCTGAGGACCAGAGCGAAGGCACATCTCACCATGCCTTCATCTCATTGGTCCTTCTAGCGTGCTGACACCACAGGGGGGCGGAAGAAAAAACAGGAAATACCTCTGCAGTGGCACCGGTAGACGGGCCCCAGCGCCGGCGTTCAGGGGAACCCTGGGAGAAACAGCGCAAGGTGCACGCTCAAGCGGTAAGGTCTGGAGGAGATGGGGAGATCCTTCACCCCAGCCGGGGGGGGTTATCTGGCGTCTCAAGGATTACGAGCGGGGCACCCATGTGGGCTGCCGAGCCTACGGGGAGCTCTGACGCATGACGCGATGGGACCCTGAAGAGTGGGACCACTGTGGGAGCAGAAGGAGGATAAATACAAGGTAAAAAAAAAAGTTCCCACCCCTTTGGGGTCCCAGAATGTCACAACCCCTAACTCCAACAGAAAAGTTACTGTTGGAGCTGGAGGTCAAGACATTGCTGTCTGCAAACGTAGTGAAGAGAGTTCCCTTTTCACAGTGGGGAAAAGGCCTCTACTCCAGATACTTCCTTACACTAAAGAAAAATTGGGAGTTTAGGTACTTGATCAGGCACTTACTGAAAACAGAATTCAAAATGGTTACTCTCTCAACCATGATTCTCTCTCTCCAACAGGGAGACTGGTTAGCCTCTCTGGATCTGAAGGACGCCTACTTTCACATACCAATCAGGCAGTCCCACAGAAATTTCCTGAGATTCAAACTACCCTCAGGACACTACCGGTTCACAACCATGCCATTTGGCCTCACTTCGGCCCCCAGAGTATTCACCAAGTGCCTGGCAGTGGTGGCAGCTCATCTGACGAAATGGCATATCAGTCTTCCCATATTTGGACGATTGGCTGCTGGTGGGCAAGACCCCTCATCAAGTCAGAGAGGCTCTCAGCTTCACAAGACACACCTTGGGTTTCTCATCAACAAAAAGAAGTCCCGGTTGGAACCAACACAGCTCCTAAATTTCATGGGAGCAGAACTCAACACCCAGCAGGGCAAGGCCTTTCTGCCAACAGACAGGATTCAGAGTTTCCTGTCAGTGGTGAACTCATTTACCCAAGGCCAGCCAGACATTTCCTGAGGCTTTTAGGACATATGGCCTCCATGAGGGTCGTCGTCCCTGGTGTAAGGTTCCAAATGAGGGACATTCAGTACCATTTGTGAGCACATTGCTCCCAAAAAAGACATTCCCTATCAAAACTGGTACCAGTTACCAGGACACTGCTTCAAGCTTTGGACTGGTGGAAGGAAACAGACAACCTCTCGGTAGGGGTTCCTTTCCAGCTGTCATGTCCCACAAAAACTTTCACTACTGATGCTTCCCCTCCTAGGTTGGGGAGCCCATCTGGGCAATCACTTCCTAAGTGGCACCTGGACTTCCAAAGAATCTGCAAGCCACATCAGACTTCTGGAGTTCAGGGCTATGTACTTGGCCTTAAAGGCCTTTGCCCCACAACTCAAAGGTCACACAGTGCAGATCAGAACAGACAACACCACTGCCATGTTCTACATAAACAAACAGGATGGCACAAGATCGACTGTGCTCTGCACAAAGGCCATGAAAATTTGGTCCCTGGCCTACTCATTGGACATAAGCCTCTCAGCCATATGCCTTCTGGGCAGACAACACCCTGGCAGATGTCACAGAAGGTGGGAAGTAAAGCAGAGAGAGGGCAATGTTTTAAGATTTAAAACACACTGAATGTGACTTTTATTAAACAAGAACTTATATACAAAAAAGAAGAAAATAAACCAAGAAAATCAGAAAACCCAAAATAACCTTAAAGTCAGGTAAAATAATAGGCAATAACAACGACCACTTCAGCTTTCAGTGGTTTCTTGCACCCAAACTTTCTTTTTCCAATAGTCTCTAGATTGTAGAACTGCTACAATCTCTATACCTCTGTCTTTACTCTCACAATCTACCTATAGACCTCTCCATGTCACTCTCCAGGCTCTACTGCCTAATGTCCAGAACAGGGGGATATTTGTATCCCTGGGTCGTAGTCACCTGATTCAGACACTTAATGGAAAATATGTTTCCTATCTTTTGGAAAAGGTTTGGACAATAACAAGTGTCCTCACTTCTTTAGCACCCTACCTTTTCCACTACAGCTACTTAATATACGCTATTCTATAGTGTAGCTGTTATATTTAAGGTTTACTCTTAACGAGGTAGTAGATTACCTAGCAACCCCGAGGTAGCTACCTTAGTTACCAAATGATTGACAGTGAGCACCCAAACTGTCATATAAAAAGGGAACAATAGAGGGCGCCCAACCCTTAGTAAAACCCCCTCTTCATTCTAAGACCTGCATACAAGAAGCAGCACTGTTTCTTTCTGTAGAAACCAGGTAAGGATTTTTCCTTTTGGCAAACCTGAAATCTTTTAATAGTAGCCTTCCTAACAAAAGAAAACGATTGCTGTACTAGTACAGAGTGCACAGAATTACTGAGGGCTGCCTTATATACAAACAGGGTATTCTACCTTGTTTTTGCAAACCCCTGGGTTTCTGAAGTCTAGCTTGCAAGTTATTTTATTTGCTTTCCTCCTTGCATGCGTTTTTAGGAGGGATAAAGGGAGCCTCTTTATTCTAACAGGTCTGGCAAACACATCTTTATATAGGCTTAGCAGGCACATAAAACAGCCCAGGAGTGGAAGCTGAAACTATCAGTTTATTTACTCTCAGCCGCTAACTCTTTTTTCCAGCCCAAAGTCATTTTCTCTCTTAGAGGCTTGCTACTCCTTGCTACTGGGTAGCAGCCTCAGTGTCTCAAAACAAGGTCTTTTGCCAGGGCCGGCGTCAGCACCCGGGCCACACAGGCAACTGCCCAGGGCCCTGACAACCGAGGGGGCCCATCACAAGGCTCTAAAAGTAAAAAAAAAACAATCAGACAGATCGGGATAAATCGAAAAAGGTTGTGGGTTTGGGGAGGGGCTCAGCTGGTGAGAGCGCTGCTGTGATCCGATTCCAGACAGACTCATCTCGAATCATCAGTAGCCCTCGCCCCAGCCCACAGAAAGTTAGTAGTAACAAGTTAACAACACACAGACAACTGTCTTGTCCTTCTGGATCCAAACTCCAAGTCTCAGTGTGCATAGTGCAAGCTGCACCTTATTGTCCCTGTCGGAAGCAGGATGTGGATTGCGATTGGCTAAGAAGGCAAGTGGGCAGGACAGTCACGACGTAGAGCCGGGACCGACATCACTTAAGCGGGAGAAGCCTGCCTCTTATGTGTGAGCAGGCAGGGTCGCCAGAGGCAGGAAAGTTTGTTGGGGATGGCTTGGGGGTAAAAAAAAAAAGCGGGTGAAAGTAACGGTAACAGTCCCGGACCATGGTAGTTGGCAGGTCGGACGGTTGGAGGAGTCAAGTCTCAGATGGGACGGGAGTAAAGAGGAAGAGGTTTGCCAGCGTCGCGTCGGACTAATTTTCATTTCGATTATCGGGCGGGCGGGCAGCCGGGGCTCAGCGGGCGCAGCCACAGCGCGGTCTCTCAGAGTCTAAGTCCTCCAGACAGGAGGAGACACAAAGTGAGCTGAGCTGCTTGCTATGAGATGAGGAGATTGGAGAGTGGAGAAGAGCGGAGGATGACTCGGAGGAAGAGGGGGGAGTCGAGATAAGGAAGAATTTAAGAACAAACTGCAACTCTGCAATTAAGTAGCAGGTATGATGCAAAAATGCAAGAGCAATGTCATTCACACGGATTCACCATGGATGGATAAAGTGTCTGGGGCTGTCTGCTGACGTTAGATCATTGGCCACCACTGGGGGAATCTCTGTTAACTTGGGGCACACAGCACATCGTGGGGGGGATGGAGGTAAGTGAGAGGAAAAAGCAGCCTGGCCCAGGGTTCTTCCCCATCCCACCTCCATTTGAAGAGGACAGACCATGGGTTCAAATTTAACTTAGAATGTTTCAAGCAGAGAGGCTTGAAACTCTAACCTGTTACCTGCTTTACAGTAGTAGCGCCAGATTACTCAAGGGATTTTTAAAAATCCCTAATGAGAATTGTGAAACCTTTTGTTAGGGATTTTGTTGTGTTTGTTAGTGTGTTCACTGCTACCCGGAGAGGGTGCTCTCATCTGGCAGTGTAGTTGAAAATCTACCAGCTGGCACTTAAGTACTGCAATAGGACCTTGCCTCTTTCTGTAGGTATAACAAAAACAATTTTAGAGGATTTTTTCCCTAAATTTTATGAAGGATAAATAGGGAATCTCATAAAATTGCTTGACAAATTCAGCGCTACTACTGTAGGTTATGCAAAAAAAGAAAGAAACAGGTTTTAATTGTAAGGGAAGAGAATCCCTAGAGAAGAGATTCAGACAGGGGTTGAATCTGCATTCTGATGTAAAGTATGTGTAGCACACCACCTCCCCAGTGCCTACAGGTATAAAGTACTGATGATAACTGTCCGTGGAGAGGGGGAGGGACCACAGCAGAACTGTGCCAGAAGAGACACGGTAGTGGTTTGCTGAGTCTGCTGCAGACTTTTATTATCACCATTTTAACCATGTGATTGCTGCTTTTTGCACTTTCTTTCTTGTAAAAATCTTTAGTGTTAAAAAATGGGATTTTCCTTTTAAAGGCATATCCTGTTTTGCATTTAAAGATACAGTGCCTAATATATATACCCAATGTTCTGCCCTGCCTCTTAAATTTGTAGCATAATGGGGCAATCCAGCACAGAAGGTGAATGTGGGAGTTACAAACAAAAGTGAGAAAGAATAAATGCCTCAGCTCCGACTTGAACCCAGGCTGCTCAGAATACTGTCCCAGTTGCGCTAACCAGCTGCACCACTGAGACAACTTGAACCTGGGCCATCCCTGAGCACATTATATTAATGTGTGATGTGCTCAGGACAGCAGGTTTAATAACACAGCTAGTTAGCGCCAATCAAATATTATTTTCGGGTGGCCTGGGTTCATGTCCCAGCTGAGGCACTTATTCTTTCACCTCTTAATTTTTATTTGCAGGACCTTATTGGATGTGCAATGCTGCAATAGGCTACTGTTTCTCGAGGACTCAGCTGGACATAAATGTATTTTTTCATGGAGAGGGTTGCAGATACATGGAACAGCCTTTCTGAGGAGGTAGTGGAGTCAAAAACAGTGGGGGAATTTAGGAATGCATGGGACAGACATAAGGCAATTCTAGTGGGGGTAGGAGGAAGCTGGCTGTTGGTTAACTAGGATCTGCAGCTTATCCATTAGGTAGGGAAATGTGCAGACTAGGTGGGCCAAGCGATCCTTATCTGCCATCAAATTCTATGTTTCTATCAGTTATTTCACAGCCTTTTTATTTTTTATAGTTAGAATTTTTTCATTATTTTTCAGAGAAAGTACATACATATAGGAACAGTAAGAAAATGGAGAACAACATCTCCTGGTTGAGGTGCATACATTTTATGTTATATATATCTCATAATACAGCCATTTTATATTGTTATTGTTGATTACGTTACCCAGAGTTATAGGGACTTGGGTTTCATTTCTGAAGGGGAGGGACTTCTGTTCCCTTCCATCCCCCCAAAGTATTTGAACACTCTGTTACTTCCTGGTTAGATTGCATGACTTCCTTTATAGGGTGTGTTTAGTCCGCTTTCACTCATCATGCTCATTTTTAAGATTCTATTCTTCTGGGGTGGTTTTTCCTGTCTGATAGCTTTACTTTGTGTTTGGCTAGTCTGCTGTCTCCTTCCATTGCCCTCTCCTCTCCTCTCCCATCCCTTCTTCCTATCTGCTTTGACCGCCACCTAGATCTGCGTGCTTGGATTTTTCAGGGGGCAGTCTCTTATCAGATAGGTAACTGAAAGATATCATTGACTACGTACATCCCATGATTACCTTAACTTGTACCCCGTCCTTTCTGTTTCTACGATGTTTAGAGAGAGTGTAAGTGACATACCTTTTGGGTCCTGGCAGCCGCTGTTCGATGGCAGTAGTGCTGTACTTACTTATTTGGGGATCCAGGCAGGTCTAATTTTTCTGTATGTTTATTTAAATTTAGAGGGGAGTTAAGGGTGCTAGGTCCAGGCAGCAGATCTAGGAGAAAGAGCAAGCCTATCAATGTTTAGTGGGTTATTTCCTCTGTTGCTTTTCCTACTCTGGGCTAAGTAGTTCCGAGTTTTCCCTTATGTTCGTAGCTCTTTATCTATTTTTCCTATAACAATAGCAGTTGTAAAACTGTCTTCCATGGTAAATCACCTGTAGTAACATGCCTTAAGGTTGACATATACATCAAGGTAAGTAAGAAAAAACTAAAACTATGTACATATATGAAGTCTCTCTCTCCATAGGTGTGGTTTATCTGTTTTGTCTGAGTTGTGTGTGTGTTGGGGGGCCTCGGCTCAGGGACAAACTCTGGGTAGTTGTCTAGCTGACATAGGACGCACTTTCTCCATCGTGTCTTGCATGTGGGTCTCCCGTCCTGAATTTTTGCTGAAAGCTTCTCCAATGAGTATATATATCCAGGGTGATCATCTGCCAGCTCTCTTTAGTGGGTGCTCCCTCTGTACACCATAGCCGTGGGATGGCTTTGTTTTGCTGCCATGATGAGGCGCAAGATCAGTTTGTATTGTGGGGTATTCAGTGTTCTTCCCTCTGGGGGGATAGCCATCAAGACCAGTGCTGGTGTAATGGCTTCTGGGCAGTCGAAAATGGCTTCAATCTCCCGAGTTACCTCCCGTCAGTATTGTTGAATGGCTGGACAATTCCATAAAATATGTGTGGAGTCTGCCATGGGATGTCCACACTGTCTCTAGCACTTCCCTGTTGTTAAAGAGAAGTATTTGGCTATTACAGCTGGAGTATAGAAAAATCTCATCCTACATTGCCAGGCATATTCTCCCCAATACGTGGCTGAGGTTACCTTATATGAGGTTAGTGTGTATTTTAACCAGGTGTCAATATTGACATTAGCGGCTAGTTCGACATTCCATTTGTTGAAGACTGTTGCAGTGGAATCTTTGGGGATGCCCTGGAGGGCTTTGTCTAAGTGGCTTATAAGGTGGGGGAGGGTATATCCTTGTATGAATGTTAGCAGTATGGTTAATAGTTGAGAGGGTTGTTTTTTATTAGAGTTAACGCGTCTTTTCTTGGCTGTAGGTGTAACCCCTAGATGGCGCTATCCCAGGGGCTACTACCCCTGCCTGATTTGCCACTAACAGGTTGAGGGGCCTGGATCCAATGGCGGGTGCCTCCACCCAGAGGTCAGGGTTTGCAATAGTTAAACTAACTTGGTCACAGCCCTCTGGGACACTGCAACCCCTTTCTTCCCACTAGTGGCCCACACAATATATCAGAATTACCTTCACAGTATACACTTACCCCAGGACTGGTTCCGGCACTGGGACCTCCTGTGAAATAAGATACAGTGCAACAATCACAGTACAGTACTTTAACATAGACAAATACCTCAGGCAGTATAACTTTGCTGAAACAAGCAGCTCTGATTTATTTAGGGGATATAACAAGGACAGGGAAATCAGGTTAATTAGCTTATCACTCTAATCATCTACCTATGGCTCTGTGCACGTCTATCCCTATCAGTTACTGTCCCCGGGTACCCAAGCCCCAGTGGCTAGTCCAAACCCGTGGCAGCTGGTAGGGCCCTTTCACACAGAGAAAGGAAAATTAAACAGTCAGCAGTACAGTAATTCCATTTGGATTTAATGTGGCAATTCAACAGGAGCGACCCTGAATTAGTACTCCGACCTCCAAATAAGATAGGGTCCTTCAGTATCAGCAGGGCTACTCTTGAGCTCAAGAGACTCTTCACACATTTATATGGTAAAAAGAAAGTACTATACCAGGCAGGCTGCTTCTCTATCCGATCGCAATTACTGCACAATACCGGGAGAACACACAGCAGATTCAGTTCCTGACAGACCGAGTGCAATTCAACAATTTCTCCAGTCTTCTACAGGGTGAGCCTGGTTTCTACTCTTCAGAGATCCTTTGATTCTTTTCACAGGACGGATTCAGTCCTAACAAGCAGTTACACAAGCTGCAGACCGGAACTCTGGGCCTTACACATGTTTTTTGACTGAAACTGTGCACTGAAAAAGCACAGGGTTTCTTTCCCCTTCACTGCCAGATCTAAACTGAAACTCCAACAGACAAAACCGGGCACTTCCTTTGAGTTCCTCCCAGTTCTTGACTGGATTGGCTGTCACTCACAATAGACTGCTGCTGTTGGTCCAAAAAGGCGCTGAAGTCTAAACTAATCTCCCAGAGTCACTGCCCATACAATCCTCTTGTGGCTGGCTCAGATTATGAGTCAAGTTCTGATTCGTCCAAGGCACCATTTTAGAGCTAGCTTACCCCACACCGATTGGTCCAGTTCAGCAGTTCAAAACCAGAATGGGAACTAGGCAGACACAGTTCTGACTGCAAAGAAAGCAGGTTAGACAAACTGTATTTTCATTATTACTCTAAATTATTTCTGGCAAACAGTTACATCTTTCAGATAGGTTCCTTTGTACTCCTAGTGACTGCAAAATGGAGTGAATTGGCAGCAGTTCGAGTGGTACTCAAACAGAGAAACACACAGTCCCCCATATAAACTAATTATGTCTGCAAGCAGACAGCTCTTAAAGAGACAGTACCAGAGGCTCTAAAACACTCACTGATAAGTGGCTTAACGCCAAACACCATTCAGGCTTGGAGCATTCAAGCAAGCTCCTGAAGTCTTTGGGAACCCCCATTTGCAGGGGTTACACCTTCCTGCCTGGGAAAGCTTGACGTCCGCGTCAAGCAAGTACCATAAGTTTTAACTGCAACCATATACATTTGCATTAGGCTCACACATGTAATCATCAGTCAATATATCATTTTACCAAGAACACATTTCTGAAACATTGCAGTACGTCACCTTTACACAGTATTACACACACATTGTACCATAACTCAGTTATTACCTCTTGTACATGAAACCTGAAGAGAGGGGCCCTTCCTATCAGTTACCTTGGGGCTGGACGGGCAAGGGCACCATATTAGAGGGCAACACAAGTAACTTGGAGTTAGCACTGATGCTCAGTTTGGGCAATGAGCTCGGGGACACATACACCCTTTATGGACAACATTGAGAGGCAAGTCCACAGGCCTCCCAAGTGAATCATAACTGAGGTGCACCACAGGCTTTACAGCTCGACCAGTCTTTCTAGGGGAACTGTTACAGTCTCTGCACTCTGAGCCTCATTTTCAGCATTGTCCTCACTTGTCAGGGGAGTCTCCATGGGGGTAGAGAGGCTAGAACTTGGGGCACTTTCAGCTCCAGGAGTTACAGTTTCTGAGTCCACAACATTTGGCTCTCATGGAGAGCTTTCGGACACTGGCAGTGGACTGTCAGGGCACTCAAAATACTCTTCTTGTTCGGTGTATCACCAGTCTGCCCAATCTATCATTTTCCTCCCCTGAAAGCTCAAACAGTTCAACCATGCACAATGATTCCATTTCATCTGATCTGATGCTTTGCACTTCACTTTCTGGGAGCATTGGCTCCAGGGACGAAGCTGGGGGCTTGGACAGTCCAGAAGGCCCAGCTTCATCTCCAGTATTGACTAGGGGATTGCCCCGAAACAATTGACTCAGTTCGTAAGAAGGATAGTATTCAAAGTCACTCTCACTTTCTTCCGATATGGACTGACAGTCATGCCCAACTGGGACTTGTGGAGGGGAACACTTTAACTTTGCTTCTGTAGGTGCAGACTTTCTTGATCTTTTCTTAGCAGCAGCTCTAGTCACTGGTCCAGAGGGGGCATCTTCTAGGGGCTCAGACTCAATTAAGATTTGTCCAATGGGCAGTAAATGATTTCTATGCATTGTTTTTACATCTTTTGAATTATTCTCAGGCCTTACTTTGTACACTGGCAGATCATCTAGTTTGCCCACTACAATGTGAGGGAGATGGTGCCATCTGTCAGCAATCTTGTGCTTGCCATGCAGTCCCAGATTTCTTAGCAATACCCGATCTCTCTCCTGGAGTTCCTGTGCTTTCACCTTTTTATCATACCTTTCTTTGTTGGCCAGATTTCTTTTGTCAGCCATGGTTTGAGCCAGTTGGTACGCATGAGTTAGCTGGGCCTTTAACTTTTGCACATACTGTAAATAGTTGTCAGCTTGAACCCCATCAGAGAGACCCCAAAACACACATCTACTGGTAGTCGAGCTTCTCTTCCAAACATCAGGCGGTAGGGGAGAATCCAGTGGCATCACTTTGGTGCAGTTATAAGCATGTACCAGGGTGCTAATTTGTTGGCTCCATCTAGGCTTGTCCTTTGGGTGCAGGGTGCCTAGCATATCTAGCAAAGTGCGGTTGAAACGTTCAGGCTGTGGGTCCCCTGGGGGTGGTAAGGAGTGGTTCTGGACTTCGCACTCCCCACAGAGAAAGCATCTCTTTGATCAGACGACTCTCAAAGTCTCTCCCTTGATCAGAATGGATTCTTTGTGGAGCCCCATAGTGAACAAAAAGTTTTCTACAAGTACTTTGGCCACAGTGGATGCTTTCTGGTCTTTGGTGGGGAAAGCTTGGGCATATCTCGTGAAATGGTCAGTGACCACCAGCACATTACTGATATTTCTTTGATCTGACTCAAACTCAGAAAATCAATACAGACCAGCTCCATGGGTGCACTGGTGGTGATGTTAACAAGGGGGCAGCCCTCTGGGCAAAGCTTTCCTCTGTAAGCAGCGACTACAAGTTCAAATGTGTTGCTCCACATCAGCCCCCATCTTAGGCCAATAGAATCTGGATCTCACCAAGTCAAGTGTTCTGTCTATACCAAGGTGCCCCATGTGGTTGTGCAAGGACCTCAGTACTGAGTCTCGAAAGGCAGTGGGCAGCACTAGTTGTTGTTTGTCTACTTGTCCCCCTCTGTCTACTGTTTCTCTGTATAACAGTCTATTGATCAGTTTCAACTTAGGACCTTCTTTGTATAACAGTGCAGTTCTCAAATCAGTGGAGCATAATTTGGACACATCTTTTCCTGCATAGAGGGCTTCTAAAGCTGCTTTGATCATGGGATCGCGGGATTGAGCCCGCCGAATACTGTCATTGTCCAGCTGAGGCAGTGCACCAATGTCTATTGCAGAAAGTGGCAACAAGCAGGAGGTATGCACCTCAGAGGGTCCCAAGCAATCACCATGCAGTCCACTGCATCCGTGGACATTTATTCTCCCCTGTCAAACTTCCGGCAGAGTACCGAATGTCAGGTTCTGCCAATCGGACCCAATCATTCTGTGGGAACAGGCCTCCGGGAGAGCATCAGCATCTATGTGGTTCAGACCTGCTCGGTATTCGAGCATAGTCATATGTAGATAATGCAGAAAGCCACCTATGGCCAGTGGCATCCAACTTAGCTGAGGTCTGCACATAGGTCAAAGGATTATTGTCAGTTTTTACTAGTATTTTAGCCCCATACAAGTACTCATGGAATTGGTCAACAATAGCCCACTTCAAAGCTAGGAACTCTAACTTATGTACAGGATAGTTCTTTTCGGATGGGGTCAGGCTTCTGCTGGCAAAGGCCACTGGTCTCAGGCCATTCTCGTGCTCTTGCGTACAGCCCCCAACCCTTGCAAGCTAGCATCAGTGCAGGACGAAGGTTTTCTTGGATCGGCATAGGCCAGCACTGGAGCATGGGTAAGTTGATATATGATCTCATGAAAAGCAGTCTCACAATCAGGAGTCCAGCGGACCCCAAATACTTCACGGATGAAAATACACTCTTTCAGTCTTGAGGACGCTGACTTTGGTATTTTTGTGGGTTGGGGATACCCTTGAGTAAGGTTAAGTAAAGGGCGGATCACTCTTGAATAGTCCTTGATGAAGCTACGATAATAACCACAGAATCCCAGGAATCTTTGCAGTTCTTAGATTTTGGGCTGGGCCAGGTGGTCAAGGCCTCAACTTTACTTAGGTCTCTCTATTCCTCGGTGGATACTATGTGTCCCACATACTTACTGATGTTTCAAAGAATTGACACTTATCAATGGACAGTTTAAGGCCAAAGTCCTCCAGTCGGTCCAATACCTTAAATAATCTGCTCTCATGTTCCTCCAGTGAGCTGCCAAACACAATAACATCATCTAGGTATACCAGGCACTCTAGTAAGTTCATGTCCCCACTGCACGCTCCATCAATCGTTGAAAGTGGCTGGGGCACCTGAAATCCCTTGAGGCATCTCATGAATTCATAGAAGCCAAGTGGACAGATAAAGGCCGTCTTCTCACGGTCCTCTGGGGCCATCGGGATCTGGTAGTACCCACTCATGGAGATCCAGCACAGAGAACCACTTGCTCGCGTTGGGCAGTCCAAAAGCATCCTGAATACGGGGCATTGTGTACTGATCAGGGATAGTCCGCCGTTTAAAGGCGATAATCCACACACACACATCTTACTGTTCCATTCTTTTTCCTCACTACCACAATGGGGAAGCATAAGGGCTTCTGGATTCTTGTATTACACCAGCAGCTAACATCTCTTGCAGATGCCGCCTCACATCATCTATGTCAGCAGGTGCCAGGCGTCGAGACCTCTCACGAAATGGTTTCGTCATGCAGCCGGATATTGTGCTCAGCTCTTGCACGCATCCTACATCCCATTCCTTTAAAGAAAACACCTGGTCTCTGGGCAAGCTTCTCACTGATCCTCACTTTCCATTCAGCTGGCAGCGGGAGTCACCGAAATCAAACAAGTCAGGCTACTCTGTCATTCTTCCTTGAACTCTTGCTGCTGGGTAGCACTGCAGTGTCTGCACAATGCACATTAGCCAGGATGCAACCTCTGTTTACTCGAATGTCTCTTTCAGACACATTATGAACTTGGACCATTACCCTTCTGGCATAAGCATGGCTCTAGCAAAATACTAGGCTTGACCAGCAGTCCTCTGGCAATTTTCCATCGCCTGGTGCATCCAACATTAATATTTTATTCTTAACATCCTTTCTGATACTGGACCTCTCCTATAAGGTACACTGGGCATTTGGCGCAGGATCAGAGACTCAGGATCCTTCTTCCATACAATTCGACCGGTTCCTCTGGTTCTGTTTTTTCAGCATCTCTGTGCCTCATAGGCCTTCTTAATTAAAGCCGAACTCTTAAAGCTCTACTAGTCTTTGACCCTGTTTTTCATAACACAACTGTGCCAGCTTCCGAACATATGAGCATTTGTTCCAATCAGCAAAGGACACCATCATACAGTCCAGTGGGGACACACTAAGGCTAGGGTCTCTACTTGTTCCACCACTCCAGCCACGGAGGTGGGGAAAGACAGCCAAATTCGGATATACCCGGAATAGGGTAGGCCTTCTCACTTAACCCCCATACATGCAGTCCTTCTAATGGTTGTAAGGTACGCCTGACAAATGCTTCTGATACCAATCCTGGAACATAATTGTCACTTGGGAGCCACTGTCTATCACAGCTCTTGTAGACACTCCATTCACCTTTACAGTGGTCTCCATGGAGGACCCACTATTCTGGACCAGTCTGAGAGGCGGTAGTGGGGGCCTGGGCAACTGACCTTGCCACAAAAGGATGTGAGTTAGCATTTTGGTGCCCTCACTGGGATCAATTTAAGTGCACCTCTTAACCACTGATTTGTTCTCCAAGCTCTCCTTGTAGCCTATATGCAACTTTGTCAGTGTCTTTGGGACCGCATTCCTTTTCATGTGCCCATCTTTCCCACAATTATAGCAAAACATACTTTCTGGAGTTTGAGCTGGCCGAGGCGCCTACACTGGGAGCCGGGCGGGGTATTACTAACTGGAAACCTGGGTGCCATCTCTGTCTGCGGCGTGATAAGCATTTGGAGACATCTCGTCAGTTTCTCCACTTCCATGGTCAAGGAATTGAGTTCGGAGCTGTTATCAGCAGGAGATACATGGTGGGTACCTCACCCCATAGCAGATGCAGTCGGATATAGGTCAGGGCCCGTACTTGCAGGCGTGGCCTTCATAAAGGGACTGTTTTTGAATTCCCGGATCTCTCTCAACAGTTCGCCCCATTGTGAGATATCTTTTTCCTTGTCAGAGCACTCATTGACTGTCAACCTCTGCCCCTGAACTTCACTTGATGGGTCACCCTCAGTCACCGGTCGTAGCCACAGCTGTTGGTGCAGGTCCTCCCGAGGTCGCCTTTTTCTAACTCCTCGAATTTCTCTCATTAACTCATCATAGGAGGGTGGGATTCCAATCGATTGCCAGGCGAATCGAAGCAACAGCAGTTCTGAGAAGGGGGCAGACTTATGATTCTGTCCAGTCTGGTTCGGTCCAGTTCAATCGCTGGCAAACTACTCCTTTCTGAGGCATTCTTGCAACAATTTTTCCAGCCAGAGACATACACAGACAACAACTCCTTGGTACTGTTGTGCATTTCTTACCTCCACCATAGGTCCTCATCAGAATCTGGGCTCCCATACACATTCTCCAAGGCCTCAAGATAGGCCTGTGCAGTCGCCAGGGTTACTGGCCCGCTTAGCACGGATGGTAGCCAGGGCAGGACCTCGGAGGCTCTCACTAACCCTTTCGCTCGCCTTCCCGAGCATTGCCATTCTAGCACTTGGGGCAACATAGTCTATCCAGGTCTCCCAGTCATCCTCCCCTTGGGGGGTGGGGAGGGTGCCAGAGAAGATCCTCAACCTTCGGTAAGAGTCGTGACTAATGGCAGGTGCAGAAATAGGAGTCTGCATTGGTTCAGCCACCATTACGGGCACTGGAGCGGGAGAGGGTGTTGGGGGAGGAACACCCCCAGGTGGCAAGAATAGTTTCTTCAAGTCCTCCACAGTTTTCCCTTCTTCCAGCAACCATTTAGCAAATTTCTCCTCAAAAGTTTCAGATAGTGGTGGGGGCTGATTCCCCGGTCTTTACTGTCCTTAGTTATCACTCCAAGTAGTGAGGTGCCCTCTGGGGTAATGGTCTGTGGCACTTTGGAGCTATCTATGGGATCCTTAAACTCTACTAGGGCCAGGAAAGTGTGGTGAGCAGATTAGCATGCCGACCCACCACCACAGGGTTTTGTAAACCTTCCACCTTGGAAAGTACCCCTGCACAGTGTCCAGATTGATACCCAGGGGATGTCCAGGATAAGCATAGCATTTTGGGGTCGATCTCCTCCCCAGTACACCACTCCACCAGCCGTGCACAGCCACTTCTGTCGGGTACCCATTTTTTCTTAACAGTGGTTGGAATATGGCCACTAGAGGACACACAATCCCAGCGGTGAGCCTCCAAGATGTAACCCTAGATGGCGCTATCCCAGGGGCTACTACCCTGCCTGATTTGCCACTAACAGGTTGAGGGGCCTGGATCCAATGGCGGGTGCCTCCACCCAGAGGTCAGGGTTTGCAATAGTTAAACTAACTTGGTCACAGCCCTCTGGGACACTGCAACCCCTTCTTCCCACTAGTGGCCCACACAATATATCAGAATTACCTTCACAGTATACACTTACCCCCAGGACTGGTTCCGCACTGGGACCTCCTGTGAAATAAGATACAGTGCAACAATCACAGTACAGTACTTTAACATAGACAAATACCTCAGGCAGTATAACTTTGCTGAAACAAGCAGCTCTGATTTATTTAGGGGATATAACAAGGACAGGGGAAATCAGGTTAATTAGCTTATCACTCTAATCATCTACTCCATGGCTCTGTGCACAGGCCTATCCCTATCAGTTACTGTCCCTGGGTACCCAAGCCCTAGTGGCTAGTCCAAACCGTGGCAGCTGGTAGGGGCTCTTTCACACAGAGAAAAGGAAAATTAAACAGTCAGCAGTACAGTAATTCCATTTGGATTTAATGTGGCAATTCAACAGGGAGCGACCCTGAATTAGTACTCACGACCTCCAAATAAGACAGGGTTCTTCAATATCGGCAGGGCTACTCTTGAGCTCCAAGAGACTCTTCACACATTTATATGGTAAAAAAAAGAAAGTACTATACCAGGCAGGCTGCTTCTCTATCCCGATCGCAATTACTGCACAATACCCGGGAGAACACACAGCAGATTCAGTTCCTGACAGACCGAGTGCAATTCAACAATTTCTCCAGTCTTCTACAGGGTGAGCCTGGTTTCTACTCTTCAGAGATCCTTTGATTCTTTTCACAGGACGGATTCAGTCCTAACAAGCAGCTACACAAGCTGCAGACCGGAACTCTGGGCCTTACACATGTTTTTTGACTGAAACTGTGCACTGAAAAAGCACAGGGTTTCTTTCCTTCACTGCCAGATCTAAACTGAAACTCCAACAGACAAAACCGGCACTTCCTTTGAGTTCCTCCCAGTTCTTGACTGGATTGGCTGTCACCACAATAGACTGCTGCTGTTGGTCCAAAAAGGCGCTGAAGTCTAAACTACATCTCCCAGAGTCACTGCCCATACAATCCTCTTGTGGCTGGCTCAGATTATGAGTCCAAGTTCTGATTCGCCCAAGGCACCATTTTAGAGCTAGCTTACCCCACACTGATTGGTCCAGTTCAGCAGTTCAAAACCAGAATGGGGAACTAGGCAGACACAGTTCTGACCCAAAGAAAGCAGGTTAGACAAACTGTATTTTCATTATTACTCTAAATTATTTCTGGCAAACAGTTACATCTTTCAGATAGGTTCCCTTTGTACTCCTAGTGACTGCAAAATGGAGTGAATTGGCAGCAGTTCGAGTGGTACTCAAACAGAGAAACACACAGTCCCCCATATAAACTAATTATGTCTGCAAGCAGACAGCTCTTAAAGAGACAGTACCAGAGGCTCTAAAAACACTCACTGATAAGTGGCTTAAACGCCAAACACCATTCAGGCTTGGAGCATTCAAGCAAGCTCCTGGAAGTCTTTTGGGAACCCCCATTTGCAGGGGGGTTACATAGGTATGAGTGGAGCTAGAGTTATTTATAGAATTGGTTTTGTGGTATTTTGTGCGATGCTTGCAGGGAAGCAGAAGGGAGGATTCCTGTATTACTCAGGAGTTGGTAGGTATAACGGATCCCAAACCTTTGCCACCCCCTCAAGGCTCCATCTGTTTTGTTTGGTAGGAGGGTTGTGTCTGCTGCAAGGTCCTGCATGAAGAGCCATTCTGCTGGGGTGAGATATTTGTCCCAAACATGCATCCATTGACAGAAGGTTTCAGCCCTGTACTGTGAGAATTTATTGTAGGGGGTACAGTGTGGGGGGTTGCCAAATAAGTATGGGCTATTGTCCTGTGTGTTGTTTAATGTTTGTTTGAGTCGACCCGGTGGCGCTAAAGGTTGAGGCGCTGGATGCCACACCTCGCGCTACGCCGGCGACCCGGTTTCAGGAACGGACTCAGGGTTGCTGGGGGTCAGTGGGGTAATGGAGGATTGAGTTTCCCTGCGGATGCTCTCCTCCCTCTGAGGTGGGAAACCAGGGGTTCCTCTAGCACCAGACGCCCCTGAAGCCGGTGGATGCACGGGCTTTCAGGGCACCTGTGGCTCTACTGGAGTCGGGGAGGGGGGACGCTGTTAAGCGCGTAGCTGTCGGCGTGCGTCAGCACGTCGCCAGCCTGGACGTATGTCCTAAGTGCAGGCATCCCAGGGGAATGGGAGAAAACAAGGGGAAAAATGTAACACCCCTGGCCCTATGAGTGTAATGAAACTGGGGAGGGGTTGCCTTGGGGATTGCCTTGGCGGACTGAGTAGGAGGAGGAGGAGGTACAAGGCCTCCTCTGAAGCCGTTGGAGCCAGGCAAATAACAAAAGAAAAAAAAAATGTTTGTTCGATATGTTTCCAGTGCAGTTGATGGCAGGTAGCTAACCATTGGCAGATAGTACGAAGATGGGATGCTAGTGCATATTGTCTGAGGTTCGGGAGAGTGACTCCTCCTTTATCTCGTGGGAGCTGCATAACCGAGTATCTAATTCTGAGTGGCTTACCCTGCCAAATAAATCAAGAAATCAGTCTATCCCATGCCTGAAAGTAAATTTTGCTAGGTACTATTGGTAGTGTTTGGCGGAAGTATAGGATACGTGGCAGTATATGTTGTTGTACTGCCTCTATTCCATTGAACAGGCCCAATGTAAGCTGGGTCCACCTTATTATGTCTTCTGTCAGCTGCTGTGTTAGTAGCTCAAAGTTTAACAGCTCCAGGACTGTAAGATTTTTTGTGAGTTTTATTCCCAAGTATTTAATGGCCATACGGTTCCATCTGAACTTGAAATTAGTTTTAAGTTGTGGGGGTGGAGTATAATTATATAAAAGGACCTCCATTTTTTGATCATTTAGCCTGTAGCCTTCGATCTTTCCAAATTTGGTAAGAAGTTTCCTTAGTTTGGGGATGGATTGTTCTGGGGCTAATAGGGTTAAGAGTATGTCATCGGCAAACAGTGAGATTTTGTTGTGTCTACCTCTGATTGGGATCCCTTGTATTCCTTGATTCAAACAACATGAAGTCTTGCTGTATTCTGACATATGCAGTTAACCCCAGCACTTGAACTGCCCCGGAGAGGAAAGAGTTAACTCTATGCAGAAGCACAGAATGTTGAGCTTGAGCTTAGTTTTCAAACCTCTGACTGTGGTGCTTCGGAGTGTAACCGTCAGATTCTTTACTCCGCCTAACTGTGAAGTCGCTCCAGAGATTGCTCCTTCGCTACCTGTTCGGTAAAGTTTCAAAACACGTCAGTTTTTCAACAGATTTGTTTATTTTCAGTTTCGAGCCTCTGTCTATCGTACAGTAAGTAGTGTAGATAGGTAGTGAACTGTGATTGTGTGTTTTCTTCTGTGGAAATTGTAAACTTCGATTCCTTCTCAGTCGGTCCGGTTGGGAACCGACCTTTTGTGTTTAAATTTAATTTCTGGTATTTTAGTAATGGTGTGCCGGTTCCTATCGTTTCAAAAAAAACAAACTTTTTTCGGTTTCTTTGTGCAACCCGTGACAAGGTTGGTAACCGATAGGGGTGTATTACCTGGCTAAGAAGCTGTAAAGGGTAATTTTTATAGTCTGGCCATGTCTGAGAAACCCAAGGTAAAAAATGGTCCCACTGGGTTTCAACACTGTGCAGAGTGTGGGGAGGTCTTTGCTAAGGCCAACCCCCACCTCGACTGCCAAATCTGCAAAAATTTTCCTAAGGCCACTCTGGAAAAAAGATTGGGTAGGCTAAAGGAAAAGGAGGCCGAGAAGTCCGCTGACCCGGATGGCCAGCCTGGTTCGGTTCCGACCGAACCTGAGGAGGTGCCCATTGACCTGGGCGAGACGTCCTTGGGCAAAAGGACAGCTGACCCTGAGGGGTCAGTTCCGTGAAAAAGATGAAAAAAGTCAGCCGGTTCGGATCCAGCATCCCTTACTCCAACTGCTGAAGAAATAGCTAAAGCAATCAGTATTGTGCAATCACTTTCGTCCGGTTCTGTCTGAACTGGTGCCGTCGGTTAGGCTCTCGGTTTGGTCATACCCAACTCCATCGGATTATGATCTGGATGCCTATTACGAACTGGAGTGGGAGGGGGACAAACAGTTACCGGATGATGATGGTGATGACAATGATTATGACGGTCTGGATGTGCCCATTGAACCGGACATCTTCCCAGACAGACCCTCCAGTGTCTCCCCTCCAAGGCTTTCTGAGTCCCCATCTCACTTTTTGTTTTACAAAAAGGTGGCTGAAACCCTCCAGCTCCCTATGGTTGAAGCTGTTGAGGAGGAAGAAGAGCCTGATTCTGTGGAGATGATGGACATCCCAGAGTCCAAGAGGTTGTCTATTCCCCCTCCATAAATCCCTGGGGAAACAGACACAAAAGATTTTACAGACTCCAAATTCTTTACCTCCTGTGGACAAGAGAATGGACAGGAGGTATATGCTTTCAGGCTCAGGTACGGAGTTTTTGTTCAGTCATTGCAGCCATGTTGGGGTAGTGCAAGCTGAAGCCTGTGACAGGGCTAATGTACCTTTGGCTTCACACACCCCAGATAAAGACTCCAGGAAGGTGGATGCCATGGCCAAGAAACAATATTTGGCATTATCCTTGGGACTCAGGCAGGCTAATTATATGGCCTACACAGCCAGATACCAGAAGTCCAGATGGGATACGGTTCTGGAACTGGCTAAACAGGCTCCCCCCCAGCTAGCCAAAGAGCTGGAGGAGGTGGCTGCTGATGGGATTAAGGCATCCAAAGTGCAATTCGATGCTGCTGTAGACTCTAATGATGTGGCATAGAGAGTCATGGCTACATCTGTGTCTCTCAGGAGATTTGCTTGGCTCAGATGCACTAGCCTTTCTCAGGACACCCAGGCTAAGGCCGTGGATTTCCCTGTTGTGGGTAACTCTCTGTTTGGGGAGCAGACAGAGGCTTACATGAAGAAAATGGATGAGTACAGGACCACCTACAGGAGTGCACAGGCCAAAGAAAGGCAAGCCACTCCTCAAAAGCAGCAGTCTAGGGGCAGGGGCAGGCCTTTTCACAGGCCTTTCTACCAAGCCCAGGCCTCCTCTCCCTTCCCACAGAGGGGGTTCTTCCGAGGGAGAGGCAGGAGGGGGATGAGCAGGGCAGCATCCTCTTCCCAGTCCGAAGCTCCTGCTAAGCAGACACCCTGATGTGTCAGCCTGGGTTGACTCCCCAATCCCAGTAGGAGGCAGGCTGGCTTACTACTTCCAGGCCTGGAAGTCTGTTACCTCAGACAAGTGGGTCCTGGAGGTAGTAAGCCAGGGACTGGCCCTCAGTTTGAAAAAGTTTCCAAAAATGAGGGTCAGGTCATTTTCACCTGCAAACATCTCCAAAACCATTGCTCTAGAAGCAGAGGTTTCCTCTCTGCTGGCTCTCAGAGCCGTAGAGAGAGTTCCTACTCTACACAGGGGCAAGGGTCTGTACTCCAGATATTTTCTTACCCAAAAAAAGACAGGGGAGTGGCGACCCATCCTAAACTTAAGGTATTTGAACAAACATTTTAAAACCAAAGTTCAAAATGGTGACTCTGGGAGTAATTCTTTCCTCTCTAAGACCAGGGAACTGGTTAGCATCCCTGGACCTCAAGGATGCCTATTTCCATATTCCTATCAGGTACTCCCACAGAAAGTACCTCAGGTTTAAGTTGCTTTCAGGCCATTATCAGTTCAGAGCCATGCCTTTCGGCCTAACATCGGCTCCAAGGGTGTTTACAAAATGCCTTGCAGTAGTAGTGGCCTTCCTCAGAAGGCAGGGGATTTCTCTATTCCCATACCTGGACGACTGGCTCATTGTAGGACAGTCTTCCGACCAGGTCAAGTCAGCTCTACAGGTCACTCAAGATCTGCTCAGTTCCCTGGGATTCCTTCTCAGCCTGCCAAAGTCAGTTCTCAAACCAGTACAGCTTCTCACCTTCAGAGGGATAGAGTTAGATACTGTTCAAGCAAAAGCCCTTCCACTTGTAAGAGTTCAGGCCCTTATAGATCTCGCTTCCTCTTTTCATCCTTTGGTTTCTCATCCAGCAAGACATTTTCTTCAGCTCTTAGGCCACATGGCAGCTTCCACTGCAGTGGTGCAAGGAGCCAGGTTCCAGATGAGGGACATTCAATTCCAACTAAGGTCCTTTTGGTCTCTGAAGAAAGATTCTTTTACCAAGCTGATTCCAGTGACTCAGACTCTGGTCCAAGCTCTCCAGTGGTGGCTGGACCAGGACAATCTCAGGCAAGGTGTCCCATTTCTCAAGCAAACTCCTTCAGTGGTCCTTACCACAGATGCTTCTCTCCTGGGCTGAGGAGCCCACCTGGGAGTCCTCACAGCACTGCGGGTTTGGTCTCCAAAAGAGTCTCTCCTTCATATCAATCTTCTGGAACTCAGGGCGGTATTCTTGGCCCTTCAAGTTTTCTCGGACTCGGTGAGGAACAAGGTGGTTCAGGTCAGGACAGACAATACCACCACCATGTGGTACATCAATAAGCAAGGGGGCACGCAGTCTACGACCTTGTGCACGGAAGCCATGAAAGTATGGTCTCTGGCCTACTCCCTACAAACTTCCCTAATAGCAGTCCACCTTCCACGGAAGGACAATGTTCTGGCAGATGCTCTGAGCAGAATCTCCCAGGGCCATCACGAATGGACCTTGGATCCTCTCATCCTGAAAGTAATCTTCACCAGGTGGGGCACTCCAGAGATAGATCTCTTCGCAGCCTCAGACAATCATCAGCTTCCCCAGTTCTGCTGCAGATCTTCAGTCCCGGAGACTGTTCCCCTGGATGCTCTGATATTGGATTGGGAAGGCAAGTTCCTTTATGTCTTTCCTCCCTTTCCCCTGTTTTTCAGGGTTCTAGTCAAGATCAGGTCACAGCCCTGCACAGTGATTCTAGTTGCTCCAGACTGGGCTAGGCAACCTTGGGATCCTCTGTTGTTGTCTTTAGCAGTCTCACTCCCCCTGTATCTTCCCAAGAGACACAATCTTTTAACCTCCTCTCAGGGGAGGATCTGGTACCCCAATCTCCAGTCTCTCAATCTCAAGGCCTGGCTCTTGAAGAGTTAGAATATGCAGGCCTCCATCTTTCTCAGGGAGCTTTGGACATCCTTAAGGTTTCTCGGAAGCCTTCTACCAGGAAAACTTATAACTCCAAATGGAAAAGATTCAGCATTTGGTGTTCACACAGGGATATTCTGCCAGATGCTGCGGGTATTGCCACAGTCTTAGATTACCTGGTTCACCTTAATGGCTTAGGCCTTAGGCCAGCCACTTTGAAAGTTCATCTAGCAGCTGTCTCTGCATTCCTGTCAGCAGGGAAGAGCACTTCTCTGGCATCTCACCCTGTCTTTGGTAAGTTCTTTAAAGGTCTGGTTCATATCAACCCTCCTTTTAGAGATCCTACTCCTGCTTGGGATCTCAGTATCTGCAGTGCTCAGCTTATGCAGCTACCCTTTGAACCTCTGGCTTCAGCCGAGCTTAAGTACTTGACCTGGAAGACCTTGTTTCTGGTAGCTATCACTTCTTCCAGGCGAATTAGTGAATTACAGGCCCAGTCAGTTGAACCTAATTGTATCTCATTCCACAGAGATAAGGTGGTCCTCAGAACTAATAGGAGTTTTTTACCCAAGGTGGTTTCAGTCTTCCATCCAACAGCTTAATCTGGTTCAAGGTCAGTTGGCATTCATCTGTATCCCCCTCCCCAGGGTCATGCCTGAAAATAGGCAGGATTTGTCTAGTGCACTTACCCGGTCAACAAAAACTAAATAAATAAATCTAAACCAGTCCATGTCTCTTCCTGTGTTTTTCACTGATCATTCTTCTTCAGGAGAAAAAAGGTTACACAGTTTGGATGTTAAAAGGGCACTTAGCTATTACATAGCGCATACTAAGGCACATAGGAATGACTGTCTTCAATTGTTTCACACTTATGGTGAAGTGGGAAAAGGTAGGCCTGCTACTAAAAGAACTGTTGCCAGGTGGATTGTAGTTTGTATACAATTCTGCTATACCAAGCTAGGTAAAACACCTCCCTCAGGCCTGAGGACCCACTCAATTAGAGGTACTGCCACTTCTCTGGCTGCTGCCAGAGATATACTTTTACTTGAGATCTGCAAGGCAGCCACCTGGAAAACAGTCCATACATTCACCAAGCATTACTCTCTGGATATCCAGGCTAGGAGTGATGCTAGGTTTGGTACAGCAGTACTGCAGTGCCTATTCGCAAAATAGGTTCGGTACCCTCCTCCATGGAGGTACTCCTTGATAGTCTGCATATGTCAGAATACAGCAAGACTTCATGTTGTTTGAAGAAAAAATTACTCACCTTAGTAATTGTGTTTCTTCTAATGGAGTCTTGCTGTATTCTGACCTCCCCCCCCACCTCCGCTCTCAGAACCTAGTTTTTGAGAAGTGGGCTGGCAGGTACTGTGTTGCACCTCAGGGGTGTACCTTGCACCCCTTTTCTTCAGGGTGGGGTGGTTGTTGTTATGTTTTAGATTTATATATTATATACAGTTGTGGCCAAAAATATTGGCGCCCTTGCAGTTTTTTCTAATAATGCACCATTCCTTCCAGAAAATTGTTGAAATAAAAAAATATTTTGGTATCCACATATGTATTTCTTTGTTTGCAGTGGAATAGAACACAAAAAGCAGAAAAATTTACTAAGTCTTAGCTTATTCCACACAGAAATCCTTAAATGGCCCGGACAAAATTATTGGCACCTTTTAGAAGTAGTTAGAAATAATTAGATTTCAAGCAGGTGATTCTTCTTCACTTTTGAATTGAACTCACCTGTGGTGAGTTGCAAGTATCGCAATATAAAAATCACTCATTCAACCAGTTTGAATAGAGAAAAGGACTCATTCTCCTGTTTTGTGTCACTGTGTGTACCGTAATGAGCATGGAGAAAGAAAGCAGCCAGAGAATTGTCTGAGGAGGTCAGACAGAAGATTGTAACCAAGCATGGACAATCTCAAGGCTACAAATCAATCTCCAGAGACCTTGATGTTCCTGTTTCCACCGTACATAATGTTATCAGGATGTTTAAGGCCCATGGCACTGTAGCCAACCTCCCTGGACGTGGTCGCAAGAGAAAACTTGATCGAAGATTGCAGCGCAGGATTGTTCGAATGGTGGAGAAAGCACCTCGATCAACTGCCAAACAGATTCAAGGTGACCTTCGGACACAAGGTACGACAGTTTCAACTCGCACCATCCGTCGCCAACTCAATGAAAGGGGGTTATATGGTAGGAGGCCCTGGAGGACACCACTGCTGAGAGAGAGACATAAGAAAGCCTGACTGGGGTTTGCCAAAACACACCTGAACAAGCCAAAATCCTTCTGGGAGAATGTCCTGTGGACAGATGAGACCAAATTAGAGCTTTTTGGTAAAGCACATCATCTCTATTTACAGAAAACAAAATGAAGCCTTCAAAGAAAAGAACACCTTTCCTACAGTCAAACATGGAGGAGGTTCAGTGATGTTTTGGGGTTGCTGTGCTGCCTCTGGCACTGGGTGCCTTGAACGTGTGCATGGCATCATGAAATCTGGAGATTACCAGGCCATTTTGGAGCACAATGTTGAACCCAGTGTCAGAAAGCTGGGTCTCTCGTCGAAGGTCATGGGTCTTCCAGCAGGACAATGACCCCAAACACACTTCAAAAAGAACCCAGGAATGGTTCAAGACAAGACGCTGGACTGTTCTGAAGTGGTCAGCAATGAGTCCAGATCTAAATCCCATTGAAAACCTGTGGAGAGATCTGAAACCAGCAGTTGGGAGAAGGCATCCTTTAAATTTGGGAGAACTGGAGCAGTTTGCACAAGAAGAGTGGGCCAAACTGCCAGTAGAGAGGTGCAGGAAGCTCATCCATGGTTATAGGAAGCGGTTGATTGCAGTTTTTTGACCAAAGGCTGTGCTACCAAATATTAAGTCTAGGGTGTCAATAATTTTGTCAATGCCATTTCTTTTCATTTTCTGATTTAAAAGGATATATTAAATTCTGAATCAAAAACAAAGGTTCTGTAATATTAACAGAGAAATAAAGAATTGTGGAGACCAAATACTGTACTGTTGTTAATTTCAACTTATGTTTAGAGGAAATTGTGAGTTATTTGAAAAAGTGCAAGGTCGCCAATATTTTGGCCACGACTGTATCTTGTTCACTACCTGTTTTTTTTCTCTTGGGTTTTCGACTTGAGTCTTTTGGGACCCAAGTAGTTGCCTGTTGGTATATTTTTTATAGTTTCCACACTGGAAGTGTAGTTAGTTAGTTGCTTGTAAGAATCTGATGGTTACACTCTGAAGCACCACAGATAGAGGTTTGAAAACCAAGCTCGAGCTCAACGTTCTATGCTTCTGCATAGAGTTAACTCTTTCCTCTCCGGGCCAGTTCAAGTGCTGGGGCTAACCGCATATGTCAGAATACAGCAGGACTCCATTAGAAGAAACACAATTACTAAGTTGAGTAATTTTTTCTTCTTTCTGATGGCAGCTGCTAGCAATTCTAAGTAGAGCGCAAATAGCAATGGGGACAGTGGGCATCCCTGCCTCGTGCCCCTAGACAGCAAAAATTCTCCCAACAGAGAGCTGTCTAGTCTCAAATAGGCCCTAGAGGGAGCATATATTGTTTGGAGAGTTTGTATGAACTCCTCTGGGATTCCAAATTGTGCTAGCGTGCCCCAGAGGTAGTGCCAAGCCACTCTATCAAAGGCTTTCTCAGCATCGAGACTTAGTAGTGCTAGAGGAATTTGCCTTTGGGATGCATATTCTGTTAGGGTTAGGGTTCGTCTAACACTATCCTGAGCTTGACTCTGACGCACAAATCTGACTCGGCCCAGGTCTATTAACTGCGGGAATAGATTTTCTAGTCTTCTTGATAAGATGGACATAAATAGTTTCTAGTCACAGTTGAGCATTGAAATGGGTCTGTAGGAGGTTGCCAGTTTTGGGTCTTTCTGAGGCTTGAGAATTGCTGATATAATTGCGTATTTCCACGAGGGTAGGGCCGGTTCTCCCTTCTGGACCTCATGGAGTGCTTGTGTCAAGTGGGGGAGCAAACGTTTAGTGAACATTTTGTACAATTCGACTAGCTATCCATCAGGGCCTGGGTCTTTCTGGATTTTCGAGGCGTTAAGGGCTATCTCTAATTCCCTTTGGGATATTGGGTGTAGTAGACTTTGGGCTTGATCCTGTGTGAGTTTAGGAGAGCTAGGTTGTTAAAGAATGACTGTATTGATTCCTGGAGGGGGTCCGCAGTGTATAGCTGGCGATAGTACCCCGCTAGCGTTTCCCTAATCTCAGCTGGCTTATGTAGGAGTCTTCCCGAGGTAGGGTCCTGCAGTTAAGTCACACAAACGTGGGTTCTTGAAATCCGCAACTTTCCACAGTCTATTTTTAAGATGTTTTTCAAAGGCCTGCTTCATCTTCAACCCCCAATACAGGAATCAGTTCCTCCTTGGGACCTCAGTCTCTGCATTGCTAATCTGATGGAGCCTTCATTTGAGTCCATGGCCAAGGCCCATTTGAAATATGTCACCTGGAAGACAGTTTTCTTAGTAGCCATCACTTCTGCCAGAAGGATTTCAGAACTTCAGGCACTCTGCACTGAACCAAACTACATCATCCTTCATAGGGACAAAGTAGTCCTCAGAGCAAACAGAACATTTCTCCTTAAAGAGGACAGGAAGTAAAAAATTATTCTTATCCCACGAAAAGTGTCCTGTCATTATTACTTATATGGTTGGTTTGACTATTAGTCTGACAAGATATGTTGCTTGTTATTTTTATTTTAATATTAATAACGTTATTGATTTTGACAATATGGCCATTACTGGAGCAGCTTCACAAACCTTTCCAGTATTCACACCGTTGAAGTGAGCGTGCCGGTTTGGTCATGACATGACTGATTGAGTTTGGCACTGCCTGCTGTACTCATGCCAAGCACTCAGTATTGTTACAGTGCAGTCAAATGGTTAGGCATCATTGCTACCTTCTAGTGTGATAAACCTGTAATGGTTAGGGCACTGTACATCAAAGATGCGCAGCAGCTGATGTTCCCGAGCACTACTGCAGTACCCTGCTCCAGTCAGTGCAATTGTAATGTACCAAAAAAGTGCCGCCATCCACCCCCATCAAGAGAGTAACAGCTATTTCTGCTCATTGTAAAATGTTATTGAATTATTTAGTACACCACTTGGACACTACTTCCTATTGAGCTGCCTGAGACACAGACTTAGCATGCTGCAGCTCTCGTAAACCAGCCAGTGTCCATTCTCCAGTGTGGTCCCGGAATCAAACTAACCTGCATCCCAGTGACAATCTAATCTAGAGACAGTTGAGTGTTTAGAGGTGATCATTCTGTTTGCAGCTTTTCTGCTCTTCGCGGACCGAAAACCTGTATTCTTCTGCCATTAGACCTCCTACTGTTTCAGATTTTTTCTTAACTATCCACATGTCCGCATGAGCAACTTTTTACAGCATTTCATTTTGCCTTCTGTTTGTGCAGTAACACAGTTTTGGGTATATTCTTTAATCATTTCTTGGTCCTTTTAAATACCTGGTGCTGACCTAACACCCACTTGTTTAGTGGGTCCTTTGTTTTCCCCGGTATGTGCACATGGCCAAGTTTATTTAAAGAGTGATGACCCCCTTTCTCCTTGTGGTTTCTGTAAGAGTTGAGGGTTTATTAAAAATAGAAAAAAAATCAAACTAGTTATGCCAATATTCAGTTTATTATTGTTGTAACTCCCTGAAGCAAATTAACCTGCTGCAGCCCAGGGTTAAACTCAACTGAGATAGAGATGAGGTTTATTATAAATGAAAAAATAAATAAATAAACATACCTGAAACTAAACTGGTGAGCTGACGGGCCTCCCATAACTGACAGCATATGTAGCCTTCAGCATGTTGGTGTCAGTGCAGGGGTGGGGGGCAAGTATGGGAACGGAGACAGGAGATTGTGCAGTTCACTCCATGTTTGTAGATGCTGGAGATGCTTTTTTTTTTTTTTTTTTACACCCCGTGTTTAGTCACTGACACGCTAAAAGCTACATATGCTGTCAGTTACAGGAGGTTCATCAGCTGTACTGACATTTCATATTTTATCAATCTTCTCCACCATTACTTGAAATGGAGTGTTTTCTCTTTCGGGCAGTCAGTATCCAATGCAGTTCCCAGTTCCCGCCTGTCAGCTCGCCAGTTTTAGTTGCAGATCTGGTTTTGGTTATTTGTTGTTTGTTTTTTATTTGTTTATAACAAACCCTCACCTCTAGCTCAGTTGAGATTCGCGCCAGGCTATATGCAGGTTAGTTTGCTTCGGAAAGCTACAAAAGAGATTGGAAAAGTAGTTTTTTTTTTTTTTCTCTCTGTTTAACAAGCCCTCGCATTTCTCTATCTTGGCTTAGATTGTCACTGAGATGCAGGTTAGTTTGATTCCAGAACCACACTGGAGAACGGACACTGGCTGGCTTACGAGAGCTGCAGCATGCTAAGTCTATGTGTCTTAGGCAGCTGAGTGGGAAGTTGTAGTGACCGAGTGGTGTACTAAATTAAATAAAGCTTTACATTCAACAGTAATACCTATATGGCACT
The DNA here is from genome assembly GCA_016271365.2 of Neoceratodus forsteri. Taxonomy (NCBI): domain Eukaryota; kingdom Metazoa; phylum Chordata; order Ceratodontiformes; family Ceratodontidae; genus Neoceratodus; species Neoceratodus forsteri. The sequence continues at coordinate 325,801,899 of CM057451.1, read as the reverse complement.
TAAGAAATTCAGAGTCACATAACTCACACATCATGTTCTTCAGTGTTAAGTACATGTGTAAAGTGGGCGGGCATGTTTACTGTGCTGAGCCATGTGCAGTTCGAATGCATGAACCAAGTCGTCATCAACAGCAAGCATGTCCCATCAGCAAGCTCGAGCAGTAAATGAACGTTGAGGAACAGTTTCACAGTTTGTAGACAGAACATGTATTGAAAGCTTAAAAAATGATACCAAGACACAACAAATGATATGTTAATATCTTTATTGAGAATGACAACACACAATAAACCAGATCAGAGCCATAAACTACTTTCCTGTCCCCTTTAAGGTGGTCTCTGAATTCCACCTTAATCAGTCCATTACCCTTCTTGTGTAACCCCCCTGCAAATGAGGGTTCCCAAAAGACTTCCAGGAGCTTGCTTGAATGCTCCAAGCCTGAATGGTGTTTGGCATTTAAGCCATTTATTAGTGAGTGTTTTTAGAACCTCTGGTACTGTCTCTTTAAGAGCTGTCTGCTTGCAGACATAATTAGTTTGTATGGGGGACTGTGTGTTTCTTTGATTGAGTACCACTCAAGCTGCTGCCAATTCACTTCATTTTGCAGTCACTAGAGTGCAAAGGAACCTATCTGACAGATGTAACTGTTTGCCAGAAATTATTTAGAGTAATAATGAAATTACAGTTTGTCTAACCTGCTTTCTTTGCAGTCAGAACTGTGTCTGCTAGTTCCCCATTCTAGTTTTGAACTGCTGAACTGGACCAATCAGTGTTGGGTAAGCTAGCTCTAAAATGGTGCCTTGGACGAATCAGAACTTGGACTCATAATCTGAGCCAGCCACAAGAGGATTGTATGGGCAGTGACTCTGGGAGATGTAGTTTAGACTTCAGTGCCTTTTTGGACCAACAGCAGCAGTCTATTGTAGTGACAGCCAATCCAGTCAAGAACTGGGAGGAACTCAAAGGAAGTGCCCGTTTTGTCGGTTGGAGTTTCAGTTGAGCTTTGGCAGTGAAGAAGGAAGGAGCCCTGTGCTTTTTCAGTGTGCAGTTTTAGTCAAAAACGTGTGTAAGGCCCAGAGTTCCGGTCTGCAGCTTGTTAGGACTGAATCCGGCCCTGTGAAAAGAATCAAAGGATCTCTGAAGAGTAGAAACCAGGCTCACCCTGTAGAAGACTGGAGGAATTGCTGAAAATTACACTCGGTCTGTCAGGAACTGAATCTGCTGTGTGTTCTCCCGGTATTGTGCAGTAATTCGATCAGGATACAGATGCAGCCTGCCTGGTATAGTGCTTTCTTTATATGGATGTGTGAAGAGATTTGTGCACCTCAAGTGAGCCCTGCTGACATTGAAGGACCCTATCTTATTTGGAGGTCGTGAGTACTAATTCAGGGTCGCTCCCTGTTGAATTGCCACATTAAATCCAAATGGAATTACTGTACTGCTGACTGTTTAATTCTCCTTTTCTCTGTGTGAAAGGGCCCTACCAGCTGCCACGGTTTGGACTAGCCACTAGGGCTTGGGTACCCAGGGACAGTAACTGATAGGGATAGGCCTGTGCACAGAGCCATAGGTAGATTATTAAAGTGATAAGCTAATTAACCTGATTCCCCTGTCCTTGTTATATCCCCTAAATAAATCAGAGCTGCTTGTTTCAGCAAAGTTATACTGCCTGAGGTATTTGTCTATGTTAAAGTACTGTACTGTGATTGTTGCACTGTATCTCATTTCACAGGAGGTCCCAGTGCCGGAACCAGACCTGGGGTAAGTGTATACTGTGAAGGTAATTCTGATATATTGTGTGGGCCACTAGTGGGAAGAAAGGGGGGTTGCAGTGTCCCAGAGGGCTGTGACCAAGTTAGTTTAACTATTGCAAACCCTGACCTCTGGGTGGAGGCACCCGCCATTGGATCCAGGCCCCTCAACCTGTTAGTGGCAGATCAGGCAGGGGTAGTAGCCCCTGGGATAGCACCATCTAGGGGTTACATTTTGGAGGCTCACCGCTGGGATTGTGTGTCCTCTAGTGGCCATATTTACGAACCACTGTTAAGAAAAAAATGGGTACCCGACAGAAGTGGCTGTGCACGGCTGGTGGTGGTGTACTGGGAGGAGATCGACCCCAAAATGCTATGCTTATCCTGGACATCCCCTGGGTATCAATACGGACACTGTGCAGGAGTACTTTCCAAGGTGGAAGGTTTACAAAACCCTGTGGTGGTGGGTCGGCATGCTAATCTGCTCACCCACACTTTCCTGGCCCTAGTAGAGTTTAAGGATCCCATAGATAGCTCCAAAGTGCCACAGACCATTACCCCAGAGGGAGCCCTCACTGCTTGGAGAGTGATAACTAAGGACAGTAAAGACCGGGGAATCAGCCCCACCACTATCTGAAACTTTTGAGGAGAAATTTGCTGAATGGTTGCTGGGAGAGGGAAAACTGTGAGGACTTGAAGAAGCTATTCTTGCCACCTGAGGTGTTCCTCCCCAACACCTCTCCTGCTCCAGTGCCCGTAATGGTGGCTGAACCAATGCAGACTCCTATTTTGCACCTGCCATTAGTCACGACTCTTACCGAAGGTTGAGGATCTTCTCTGGCACCTCCCCACCCCCAAGGAGGATGACTGGGAGACCTGGATAGACTATGTTGCCCCCAAGTGCTAGAATGGCAATGCTCGAAGGCGAAAGCGAAAGAGGGTTAGTGAGAGCCTCCGAGGTCCTGCCCTGGCTACCATCCGTGCTAAACGGGCCAGTAACCCTGAAGCGACTGCACAGGCCTATCTTGAGGCCTTGGAGAATGTGTATGGGAGCCCAGATTCTGATGAGGACCTATGGTGGAGAGTAAGAAATGCACAACAGTACCAAGGGGAGTTGTTGTCTGTGTATGTCTCTCGGCTGGAAAAATTGTTGCAAGAATGCCTCAGAAAGGGTAGTTTGCCAGCGATTGAACTGGACCGAACCAGACTGGACAGATCCTTAAGTCTGCCCCTTCTCAGAACTGCTGTTGCTTCAATTACGCCTGGCAAATCGACTGAATCCCCACCCTCCTATGATGAGTTAATGAGAGAAATTGAGGAGTTGAGAAAAGGCGACCTCGGGAGGTACCTGCACCAACAGCTGTGGCTACGACCGAGTGACTGAGGGTGACCCATCAAGTGAAGTTCAGGGGCAGAGGTTGACAGTCAATGAGTGCTCTGACAAGGAAAAAGATATGCCACAATGGGGCGAACTGTTGAGAGAGATCCGGGAATTCAAAAACAGTCCCTTTATGAAGGCCACGCCTGCAAGTACGGGCCCTGACCTATATCCGACTGCATCTGCTATGGGGTGGGGTACCCACCCATGTATCTCCTGCTGATAACACTCCGAACTCAATTCCTTGACCATGGAAGTGGAGAAACTGACGAGATGTCTCCAAATGCTTATCACGCGCAGACAGAGATGGCACCCAGGTTTCCAGTTAGTAATACCCCGCCCTGGCTCCCAGTGTGGCGCCTCGGCCAGCTCAAACTCCAGAAAGTATGTTTTGCTATAATTGTGGGAAAGATGGGCACATGAAAGGGAATGCCAGTCCCCAAAAGACACTGACAAAGTTGCATATAGGCTACAAGGAGAGCTTCGGAGAACAAATCAGTGGTTAAGAGGTGCACGAAATGATCCCAGTGAGGGCACCAAAATGCTAACTCACATCCTTTGTGGCAAGGTCAGTTGCCCAGGCCCCCACTACCGCTCTCCAGACTGGTCCAGAATAGTGGGTCCCTCCATGGAGACCACTGTAAAGGTGAATGGAGTGTCTACAAGAGCTGTATTAGACAGTGGCTCCCAAGTGACAATTATGTTCCAGGATTGGTATCAGAAGCATTTGTCAGACGTCCCTTACAACCATTAGAAGGACTGCATGTATGGGGGTTAAGTGAAGAGCCTACCCCTATTCGGGTATATCCAATTTGGCTGTCTTTCCCACCTCCGTGGCTGGAGTGGCCGAACAAGTAGAGACCCTAGCCTTAGTGTTCCCCCACTGGACTGTATGATGGTGTCCCTTTGTTGATTGGAACAAATGCTCGTATGTTCGGAAGGCTGGCACAGTTGTGTTATGAAAACAGGGTCAAAGACTAGTAGAGCTTTAAGAGTCCGGCTTTAATTAAGAAGGCCTATGAGGCACAGAGAGATGCTGAAAAAATAGAACCAGAGGAACCGGTCGAATTGTATGGAAGAAGGATCCTGAGTCTCTGATCCTGGTGCCAAATGCCCAGTGTACCTTACAGGAGAGGTCCGTATCAGAGGATGTTAAGAATAAAATATTAATGTTGGATGCACCAGGTGATGGAAAATTGCCAGAGGGACTGCTGGTCAAGCCTAGTATTTTGCCCGCTAGAGCCCCATGCTTATGCCAGAAGGGTAATGGTCCAAGTTCATAATGTGTCTGAAAGAGACATTCGAGTAAATAGAGGTTGCATCCTGGCTAATGTGCATTGTGCAGACACTGCAGTGCTACCCAGCAGCAAGAGTTCAAGGAAGAATGACAGAGTAACGCCTGACTTGTTTGATTTCGGCGACTCCCCGCTGCCAGCTGAATGGAAAGTGAGGATCAGTGAGAAGCTTGCCCAGAGAGACCAGGTGTTTTCTTTAAAGGAATGGGACGTAGGATGCGTGCAAGGAGCTGAGCACAATATCCGGCTGCATGACGAAAGACCATTTCGTGAGAGGTCTCGCGCGCCTGGCACCTGCTGACATAGATGATGTGAGACGGCATCTGCAAGAGATGTTAGCTGCTGGTGTAATACAAGAATCCAGAAGCCCTTATGCTTCCCCATTGTGGTAGTGAGGAAAAGAATGGAACAGTAAGGATGTGTGTGGATTATCGCACCTTAAACCGGCGGACTATCCCTGATCAGTACACAATGCCCCGCATTCAGGATGCTTTGGACTGCCTAAACGGGAGCAAGTGGTTCTCTGTGCTGGATCTCCGCAGTGGGTACTATCAGATCCCGATGGCCCCAGAGGACCGTGAAAAGACAGCCTTTATCTGTCCGCTTGGCTTCTATGAATTCATGAGGATGCCTCAAGATTTCAGGTGCCCCAGCCACTTTTCAACGATTGATGGAACGTGCAGTGGGGACATGAACTTACTAGAGTGCCTGGTATACCTAGATGATGTTATTGTGTTTGGCAGCTCGCTGGAGGAACATGAGAGCAGATTATTTAAGGTATTGGACCGACTGGAGGACTTTGGCCTTAAACTGTCCATTGATAAGTGTCAATTCTTTCAAACATCAGTAAAGTATGTGGGACACATAGTATCCACGAGGAATAGAGACCGACCCCAGTAAAGTTGAGGCCTTGACCACCTGGCCGCAGCCCAAAAATCTAAAAGAACTGCAAAGATTCCTGGGATTCTGTGGTTATTATCGACGTTTCATCAAGGACTATTCAAGAGTGATCCGCCCTTTACTTAACCTTACTCAAGGGTATCCCCCAACCCACAAAAAATACCAAAAGTCAGCGTCCCTCAAGACTGAAAGAGTGTATTTTCATCCGAGTGAAGTATTTGGGGCCCGCTGGACACCTGATTGTGAGACTGCTTTTCATGAGATCATTTATCAACTTACCCATGCTCCAGTGCTGGCCTGTGCCGATCCAAGAAAACCTTATGTCCTGCACACTGATGCTAGCTTGCAAGGGTTGGGGGCTGTGTTGTACCAAGAGCACGAGAATGGCCTGAGACCAGTGGCCTTTGCCAGTAGAAGTCTGACCCCATCTGAAAAGAACTATCCTGTACATAAGTTAGAGTTTCTAGCTTTGAAGTGGGCTATTGTTGACCAATTCCATGAGTACTTGTATGGGGCTAAAATACTAGTAAAAACTGACAATAATCCTTTAACCTATGTGCAGACCTCAGCTAAGTTGGATGCCACTGGCCATAGGTGGCTTTCTGCATTATCTACATACACTATGCTCTCGAATACCGAGCAGGTCTGAACCACATAGATGCTGATGCTCTCCAGGAGGCCTGTTCCCCAGAATGATTGGGTCCGATTGGCAGAACCTGACATTCGGCACTCTGCCGGAAGTTTGACAGGAGGAACAATGTCCACAGACGCAGTGGACTGCATGGTGGATTGCTTGGGACCCTCGAGAATTGCATACCTGCCGCTTATTGCCACTTTTCTGCAATAGACATTGGTGCACTGCCTCAGCTGGACAATGACAGTATTCGGCGGGCTCAATCCCGCGATCCCATGATCAAAGCAGCTTTAGAAGCCCTCTATGCAGGAAAAGATGTGTCCAAATTACGCTCCACTGATTTGAGAACTGCACTGTTATACAGAGAAGGTCCTAAATTGAAACTGATCAATAAACTGTTATACAGAGAAACAGTAGACAGAGGGGGACAAGTAGACAAACAACAACTAGTGCTGCCCACTGCCTTTCGAGACTCAGTATTGAGGTCCTTGCACAACCACATGGGGCACTTTGGTATAGACAGAACACTTGACTTGGTGAGATCCAGATTCTATTGGCCTAAGATGGGGCTGATGTGGAGCAACACATTCGAACTTGTAGTCGCTGCTTACAGAGGAAAGCTTTGCCCCAGAGGGCTGCCCCCCTTGTTAACATAACCACCAGTGCACCCATGGAGCTGGTCTGTATTGATTTTCTAAGTTTGGAGTCAGATCAAAGAAATATCAGTAATGTGCTGGTGGTCACTGACCATTTCACGAGATATGCCCAAGCTTTCCCCACCAAAGACCAGAAAGCATCCACTGTAGCCAAAGTACTTGTAGAAAACTTTTTGTTCACTATGGGCTCCACAAAGAATCCATTCTGATCAAGGAGAGACTTTGAGAGTCGCCTGATCAAAGAGATGCTTTCTCTGTGGGGAGTGCGAAAGTCCAGAACCACTCCTTACCACCCCCAGGGGGACCCACAGCCTGAACGTTTCAACCGCACTTTGCTAGATATGCTAGGCACCCTGCACCCAAAGGACAAGCCTAGATGGAGCTAACAAATTAGCACCCTGGTACATGCTTATAACTGCACCAAAAGTGATGCCACTGGATTCTCCCCCTACCGCCTGATGTTTGGAAGAGAAGCTCGACTACCAGTAGATGTGTGTTTTGGGGTCTCTCCTGATGGGGTTCAAGCTGACAACTATTTACAGTATGTGCAAAAGTTAAAGGCCCAGTTAACTCATGCGCACTCAACTGGCTCAAACCATGGCTGCCAAAAGAAATCTGGCCAACAAAGAAAGGTATGATAAAAGGTGAAAGCACAGGAACTCCAGGAGGGAGATCGGTATTGCTAAGAAATCTGGGACTGCATGGCAAGCACAAGATTGCTGACAGATGGCACCATCTCCTCCACATTGTAGTGGGCAAACTAGATGATCTGCCAGTGTACAAAGTAAGGCCTGAGAATAATTCAAAAGATGTAAAAACAATGCATAGAAATCATTTACTGCCCATTGGACAAATCTTAATTGAGTCTGAACCCCTAGAAGATGCCCTCTGGACCAGTGACTAGAGCTGCTGCTAAGAAAAGATCAAGAAAGTCTGCACCTACAGAAGCAAAGTTAAAGTGTTCCTCCACAAGTCCCAGTTGAGCATGACTGTCAGTCCATATCGGAAGAAAGTGAGAGTGACTTTGAATACTATCCTTCTTATGAACTGAGTCAATTGTTTCGGGCAATCCCTAGTCAATACTGGAGACAAAGCTGGGCCTTCTGACTGTCTAAGCCCCCAGCTTCATCCCTGGAGCCAATGCTCCCAGAAAGTGAAGTGCAAAGCATCAGATCAGATGAAATGGAATCATTGTGCATGGTTGAACTGTTTGAGCTTTCAGGAGGAAAATGATAGATTGGGGCAGACTGGTGATACACCCGAACAAGAAGAGTATTTTGAGTGCCCTGACAGTCCACTGCCAGTGTCCAAAGCTCTCCATGCGAGCCAAATGTTGTGGACTCAGAAACTGTAACTCCTGGAGCTGAAAGTGCCCCAAGTTCTAGCCTCTCTACCCCATGGAGACTCCCTGACAAGTGAGGACAATGCTGAAAATGAGGCTCAGAGTGCAGAGACTATAACAGTTCCCCTAGAAAGACTGGTCGAGCTGTAAAGCCTGTGGTGCACCTCAGTTATGATTCACTTGGAGGCCTGTGGATTTGCCTCTCAATGTTGTCCATAAAGGAGTGTATGTGTCCCGAGCTCATTGCCCAAACTGGCTCAGTGCTAACTCCAAGTTACTTGTGTTGCCTCTAAGTATGGTGCCTTGCCCGTCCAGCCCCAAGGTAACTGATAGGGAAGGGCCCCTCTCTTCAGGTTTCATGTACAAGAGGTAATAACTTGAGTTATGGTACAATGTGTGTGTAATACTGTGTAAAGAGTGACGTCTGCAATGTTTCAGAAATGTGTTCTTGGTAAAATGATATATTGACTGATGATTACATGTGTGAGCCTAATGCAAATGTATACCGTTGCAGTTAAAACTTATGGGTACTTGCTTGACGCTGGACGCCATGCTTTCCCAGGCCAGGAAGGGTGTAACCCCTGCAAATGAGGGTTCCAAAAGACTTCCAGGAGCTTGCTTGAATGCTCCAAGTCTGAATGGTGTTTGGCATTTAAGCCATTTATTAGTGAGTGTTTTAGAACCTCTGGTACTGTCTCTTAAGAGCTGTCTGCTTGCAGACATAATTAGTTTGTATGGGGGACTGTGTGTTTCTTTGATTGAGTACCACTCAAGCTGCTGCCAATTCACTTCATTTTTGCAGTCACTAGGAGTGCAAAGGGAACCTATCTGACAGATGTAACTGTTTGCCAGAAATTATTTAGAGTAATAATGAAATTACAGTTTGTCTAACCTGCTTTCTTTGCAGTCAGAACTGTGTCTGCTAGTTCCCCATTCTAGTTTTGAACTGCTGAACTGGACCAATCAGTGTGGGGTAAGCTAGCTCTAAAATGGTGCCTTGGACAATCAGAACTTGACTCATAATCTGAGCCAGCCACAAGAGGATTGTATGGGCAGTGACTCTGGGAGATGTAGTTTAGACTTCAGTGCCTTTTGGACCAACAGCAGCAGTCTATTGTGAGTGACAGCCAATCCAGTCAAGAACTGGGAGGAACTCAAAGGTGCCGGTTTTGTCGGTTGGAGTTTCAGTTGAGCTTTGGCAGTGAAGAAGGAAGGAGCCCTGTGCTTTTCAGTGTGCAGTTTTAGTCAAAAACTGTGTAAGGCCCAGAGTTCGGTCTGCAGCTTGTTAGGACTGAATCCGTCCTGTGAAAAGAATCAAAGGATCTCTGAAGAGTAGAAACCAGGCTCACCCTGTAGAAGACTGGAGGAATTGCTGAAAATTACACTCGGTCTGTCAGGAACTGAATCTGCTGTGTGTTCTCCCGGTATTGTGCAGTAATTGCGATCAGGATACAGATGCAGCCTGCCTGGTATAGTGCTTTCTTTTATATGGATGTGTGAAGAGGTTTGTGCACCTCAAGTGAGCCCTGCTGACATTGAAGGACCCTATCTTATTTGGAGGTCGTGAGTACTAATTCAGGGTCGCTCCTGTTGAATTGCCACATTAAATCCAAATGGAATTACTGTACTGCTGACTGTTTAATTCTCCTTTTCTCTGTGTGAAAGGGCCCCTACCAGCTGCCACGGTTTGGACTAGCCACTGGGCTTGGGTACCCAGGGACAGTAACTGATAGGGATAGGCCTGTGCACAGAGCCATAGGTAGATTATTAAAGTGATAAGCTAATTAACCTGATTTCCCTGTCCTTGTTATATCCCTAAATAAATCAGAGCTGCTTGTTTCAGCAAGGTTATACTGCCTGAGGTATTTGTCTATGTTAAAGTACTGTACTGTGATTGTTGCACTGTATCTCATTTCACAGGAGGTCCCAGTGCCGGAACCAGACCTGGGGTAAGTGTATACTGTGAAGGTAATTCGATATATTGTGTGGGCCACTAGTGGGAAGAAAGGGGGGTTGCAGTGTCCCAGAGGGCTGTGACCAAGTTAGTTTAACTATTGCAAACCCTGACCTCTGGGTGGAGGCACCCGCCATTGGATCCAGGCCCCTCAACCTGTTAGTGGCAAATCAGGCAGGGGTAGTAGCCCCTGGGATAGCGCCATCTAGGGGTTACACTTGTATTTTTCACTGACAAATCCACTCCAAGGGAATACAAGCCTCATAGTTTGGATGTTAAAAGAGCCCTGTCTTACTACCTGGAGCACACCAAGCAGTTCAGGGACTCGACTACACAACTTTTTCTCACCTATGGTGAGGTAGGCAGAGGAAAACCAGCCACCAAGAGAACTATCTCCCGTTGGATAGTCTCATAGTTTCATAGTAGAACTACAAGTTCGTAAGGCCGAGGCCCATAATGAACTCGCCACCATGTAGTTACTGGTGTAATTTATATTTCATGTCTCCCATGTACTTGTCCAAAAGTGTTTTAAAAGATTCCACAGTGTTACTGGTAACAATATACAATGGAAATAAATTACATACTGTAGGTGCCCTTTGTGTAAAGAACCTCTGTCGTCTTTGTGTCTTACTGAGTGAACATTTAATTTTATCCTTGTGTAATCTAGTATTACTCTCACTTGGATGCTTCTCTAGATATATAGGCCCAGATATTCAAAGGGGTTGTGCATGGGGCAACAGGGTTGCGCACCCCAGTGCGATACTCAAAGGGGCAGGTTGCGCGGCACAAATCCCGATGCACCAGGGCGCATTGGTAATGTGTATGGTGCAGATGCAGGGGGCGTGCCCATGCATATGCGGTACATCCCGATATTTAGCCCAGGATGTGTGGCGCATATGCTGTCACAACCCCGCAGTGCTCCGATAGTGGGGCTCAAAGTTGAGCCCGTGAGGAGTGGGAACAACTCCCAGCCACCCACAGGTGGGCCGCTGTATTGCAGGGCGCAGCACAGCAGCCGCCAGCCGTGGGTGGCCACCTGCCCACCCAGAACACTGTCCACAAGCACACTCATATCTCTGGTAGTCCAGTGGACCCCCTCCCGAGTCCTGATGCCCCGATAAGTGGTATGTTAGACTGTCCCTGGTAGTCTAGTGGCCCCCTCCCTCGCGTGTCCCCGATCGCCGGAATATTACCGCTATCCATGTCCCTGGTAGTCTAGCGGTACCCCTCACCTGTTGCCGCGATCGTGGGCTGACAGTGCCATATCATCTATCCCTGGTGATCCAGTGGCACCCCACCCCTCCCACCCACACAGGACCCCTTGCCCCCCACTCCCTCCATGTCATCGGTGGGCGGCAGCAACCCGCTTGCATACCGCCTGGCCACCCGCGGAATGACAGTTACAGTATGGGCTGTAATCCCATTGGTCCACAGTTTGAACTAATGGGCTTGCAGGGCATACTGTACTAGACAGTCCCGAATATGTGAATGACTTCATGTGGGGTGGGCAAGGGATGCTGTGTGGGTGGGGGGGTGCCACTGGAACACCAGGGATAGATGATATGGCGCTGTACCACGATCATGGCAACGGGCGGGGGGTACCACTAGACTACCAGGGACATGGATAATGGTAATATTCCAGCAATCGGGGACACAGGAGGGAGGGGGTCCACTAGACTACCAGGGACAGTATCACGAATCGTTGGGAAATCAAGTGCGGGGCCACTAGACTACCAGGGCTATCAGTTGTGACTTGTACCGCACGATTATGGATACGGGCGGGGATGCTCTGGATCCCCACAGCACACGCCATGCTGTGCAGGGTGCCAGATGCAATTCGCCGGCCTGCCCTGTGCAAGGTATGCAAATGGGGCAATAATGACATGCAAATGGCCCCATCTGTACCTTGCATATATTATGGCCTCATTTGCATGCCCCCTGCTGAATATCGTTGGTGATGCACCTAGCACAACTACACTTGAGCTGGCACATCACCGTGCTCCCTAGCAGTGGCTTGCGCTGGCAAAGTGCCACTGCGCCATGCACAATATGTGTGCTGGCCCTGCTATATTCAACGGTGCGGCGCCATGGCGCATCCCCATTGAGTATCGCCTGGTCCTGGCCCCGTGCAGCCCAGTTGCGCTTCATCCAGGCTTGTGCCCCAGCCAGACGCAGTCTGAATATCTGGGCCATAATGTCTAATGTCTCACCCTTATGTAAGGTAGTGTATATGTATATGAGATCCCCTCTTAACAATCTGTACTCAAGAGAGTACAGGTTAAGTGACTTAAGTCTATCCTCATATGTATGATTTGATAGCTGTTTTATCCTCCTGGTTTCCCTACGCTGGACCCTGTCTGCCATACTCAGACCTCCTGCTGATGTTGGTGCACAAAAAGGAGCCCAGTACTCCAAATGGAGTCTCACAAGACTTGTATACAGAGGCGTCAAAACCTCAGCCTTCCTACTTTTTAGATGTTTATGTATGCATTCAGTTTTGCTATGACAAGGCAGGTAAACAGCCTCAAGAGCTTAGGGCCCATTCCACTAGGGGCACTGCTGCCACAGTGGCAGCTGCAAGGGATATTCCCTTACTTGATGTCTGAAAAGCAGCCACCTGGAAAACTGTACACACATTCACAAAGCATTACTGCCTGGATATACAGCCTAAATCTGATGCCAAATTTGGCAGGGCAGTCCTGCAGAGCTTTTTCCCTAGCCATGTTCTGTACCCACCTCCCAACTGCACTGCTTTGTAGTCTGCTACTGTTACTGATGCTAAAGGACTCCTGGGGTGAGAAGAAAAAATTACTAGCCGTAATAATAATGATCTCACTTCGAGATAGAGCTCTTGCAGCAGGTAACTCCATTAGCACTATGCCGCCAGACACTCGGATCCCACGGAAAAATTCTAGCTAGCAGTCTAAGGCGGGGGACCACTCCCTGACATCGGCCCCGCCCCTGACATCACCTCTGCTATAAAGGGGTAGTCCTCCAGTACCACCTCAGTTCTTTTCCCGGCGTCAACCCGTGCATATCGGCTCCATGGATGCCTCCTGCTTCCACTCAACTGCCATTTTCGCGCTTCTCACAGTTAACAGTTTTTCTTCCAAATTACGAGGTCATCGTGTATGTCTTCCCATCCATCTTCCTCTTCAGAGCGGTGGAAATCAAAGTGTGCATGCGGCAAGCAGATCATGGCAAAAGACAGCCATTCGGCCTGCCTGCTCTGCCTAGGCCCCGACCACCGGCCAGACAGCTGCCCACACTGCCGAGGCTTCAACGGGAGGACCAGGATCCGCCACCTGAACACTGACAGCGTACCTCCTTGAACAGCAAGTGGCCGCTATGCAGAAGACCCAGTCGGGGCACAGCTCATCTTCTTCCTCAGCGAAAGACTCCTCCCCTAGAGAGAAGAAACTGAGCGGGAAACACCACCATCATCGGGACAAGGAAAGGTCCAGGTCAGAGTCCCATCCTAGGTCCCCTCACCAGATTTCCAAGTCTTCGACCTCCGGTGCGAGGTCAGACTCTGCCCCCCCCCCCGAGTCACATTTGAGGAAGCCCTCCACCTCTACTTTGACGCATGGCTGGGGAGTCTTCTGGGCTTTCTCAAGTCCCCAAGTCTCTGGCTATCCAGCCCCACAAGCAAACGCTAGGGTCTCAGTCAGCAGGATGGGCACGCTCTGTGTCAGATGGTAGGTCGGATCCTGCCATCCGCAAGAGCACAGTTTCTGTGTCATCTGACAGGGTGGCAGGGTCGGACGACTCCAGGAGATGCCAGGATAGCGAGTGCCAGAAAAAGCATAACTCGTCTTCCAGGCGGTCGTCAGCCGAGGCTTCTAACCGACGTCAGGCCTCATCGCACTTGCACTCCTCTGCAGAGCTGGACCAGACACTGCCACCTAAGCCGCTGTCTGCTCCACGGGGCCTGGTTGAGAACCTGACTCCAGACCAGACGTCAGGGGACCTGATGCGTGACTTGGGGGATAACCGAGACTGGACGCCTCCCCCTTCATCTTCACCCCCTCCTTGGGAGCCTAACTACCTGATGTTCGAGCACCCGACGCTGGAGGATATGGTCCCACAAGGGCCGACGCCAGATAAGAAAGTTCCATCAGACCCGACACCAGGGGACAACGTGCTGCAAGGGCCAATGCCAGGGGCCCCTAGCACCTCTAACCCGACACCAGCACCCCAACCAGGTCCTGTCATCTCTTTGGCAGAGGTTGGGGCCTTGTTTACTAGCTGGTGGAACACTATAAAAGGGGATCTGTTGCCTAGACTACCAGAGCCGGCTCCCCAGCCCCGCAGGGACCGCGGCCCTGCCTAGACAGCCTTCTCCCAGCGTACGTCCCCACTACCCCCGATGCCAGACCGTCCAACATCAGGGGATGAGGAGCAAGGGTCATCTGTATGTCGGCAGCACAGTCGCCACCTGTGATCCAGGTCCTCCTCCAGAGGACAGCCCTATATATCTTCAGAAGGATCATCGGGAGGCTCCTTTTCCTATGACTTCTCAGAAGATGACCTGTCCCTGCCATCACCAGACCATAGGAGGGACTCCCCAAAATCCCCTCCGAATGACCCCTCATTCCTGGATATAATGAGGCATATCCCGTTCTTAAACCAATGGGAGATGGAGGAGTTGGACCCTGAAAGGTGCCATTTGGCAAAGTTCCTAGGGGCCACTGACCCAAAACCTCTGGTCATACCACCCTTAGTGGAACCCTTCCAGGATGTCACAAAAATTGCCTGGAAGCACCCCTCCACGACCTCTGCAGTCCCTATAAAGGCTGACTGGCTTTATAGGACTCCAAGGGGAGAGCCACATTTGAGTGAGCAGCCTAAGGCAGACTCTCTCATTCAATCAATCAAAGTCTTTATTTAACCAGGCGATCACCGTTGAGCAAGCTCATTTTCGAGGTGGACCTGGGTTTGTTAACAAGGAACAAGGGACAATATACATGGGATGCAACACACAAGAAAATTGTAATAATACAAATAAAGTGAGATACAGTATATACAAAGTATCAGCAGGTATCATTGACAGTAGTATATGTTTGGAACAGAAGATACAGCTAGTTTTGGGTAGGACACAGTTTTTCATAAATGTAAAGAAATATACATATCAAGTGCTCTAGGACTCTATGATCCTCACGGCTGCCCATGGGAGGGCCCAGCAGCCGAAGCATATGAGCTCCCGGCCACTGGATAAGGAGTCCAAGAAACTGGATCATTTGGTCCACTAGATGTATTCCTCTGCCACCTGTACAGTCCGGTCCCTGAATTTTGGTGATGTACCAAAAATCATTGTGGAGCAAGCCCATGGAAATGGCAAAAGAATCAGCCAGACTCAGCCAACAAGTCAGAATTATTAGCTCTTCTCCAGTAAGGTGCTGACGTCGGTAATCACGTCTTAAAAGTGCTTGTACAACTCAGCGGACGCTGCCGCCAGGGCTGCGGCCACTGGCATATGTCTAAGGCATCACTCCTGGCTTAGGGTCTCAGGTTTCTGCCAGGACCTTCAGGACACCATACTGGGTACCCCCTTTCAGGGCCCAGTTCTTTTCCGGCAGGAGGCCAAAAAGTTGATCTCAGGCCTGAAGGACTCAGGAAAAGCAGTCTTGGAGGTACACAAAATGTACAAATCCAAACCAGCCACATGCAGACTACACTCCTTTCATAAGCAGCAGGGGCAACAAGGAAGGAGACAGCAACACAGAGGGGGTTACAAGAGAAAGGGAACCCCCCCTTTCCACTGGAGCTCAGGGACCCAAGAGCGCCAAGAAAGTCAGAGCTCCCTTGCCTACTCCAACAACCTCGGCATGACTGCCTGCTGCTCCCCCCCCAATGGAGTTGCAGGGGGAGGCAGTAGATAAAAGATTCTCCCTCTACCGCAACAGCTGGTCCAGTATCACCACGGACCAGTGGGTGCTTCAGATAGTAGAGAGGGGTTATGCCCTGGACTTCACCCAGATCCCTACAGACAATCCACCTGTGCCCTCCCATCGCTCCCCATCCCATGCAGGGCTTATCAGGGCAGAAATCCAAGCCCCTCCTAGGCAAGAGAGCAATGCAAGCACTGCCACTGTCTCAAAGAGGAAAGGGATATTCAAGCCCCAGGAAGTCTTACTGTTGAACTCCGATAAGACAGAGGTGTTGGTTGTGGACCCAGGTCGCCGGATAGAGGGGTTAGGGGTTGGTTCACCCTCGGGAATTTTTTCTCGATGGTGTCTGTCTCCTGACCTCTGAACAGGTGCGTAACCTGGGGGTAATTTTTGATGAAGGGCTGACCCTGCATTCGCAGGTGTCGGCTGTCATCAAGTCTTCCTTTTACCATCTCAGGAATATCGCCAGTATTACGCACCTGATTCCGTCTGGCGACCTTCCTACCTTGGTCCATGCCTTTGTGTCCTCGCGCTTTAGATTGCTGCAACTCCCTATACTTAGGGCTGCCTGGGGTAGAAATCCGCCATTTGCAACTAGTGCAGAACGTGGCAGCCCGGCTTTTGATGGGATCTTCCCGATCCTGTCATATATTACGCCGGTCCTGCGCAAACTGCACTGGCTGCCTGTTCAGTGGTGGATCACCTTTAAAGTTGGTTTGCTGACTTTTAAAGCCCTACACGGACTGAGCCCTGACTACCTGAAAGAGCTCCTGGTCCCTTACCGCCCTGGACGATGTCTCCGCTCAGCCGACGAGGGGTTGCTAGAGATTCCAAGGGTATGCTTAAAAACATCTGGGGTGAGAGCTTTTGAATATGCAGCCCCTACCCTTTGGAATTCTCTACCCCATAAGCTTCAGGGGTGCACAACTGTGGAGGGTTTTAAACCACCTCTAAAGACGTATTTGTGGCGCCAGGCTTTTGGTAACTGATATAAACAAGAAATCTTGCCTGTAGAACAGAAAGCAGCTAACTAAAAGAAGCTACCATTTTCTTACTAATTTAACACCTATCTCAGCAGCAGTCAGTGTCTGTTGAGATTAAGCAGACAGATACTTTATTAGAAGTAGGAGGTGTCTTATTTAGGGTTAAAAAAAGAAAGAAAGTCAGTGTGTGTTCTGTGCTGGGAAAGGTACTGTATCAAC
This sequence comes from Neoceratodus forsteri, assembly GCA_016271365.2. NCBI lineage: Eukaryota > Metazoa > Chordata > Ceratodontiformes > Ceratodontidae > Neoceratodus > Neoceratodus forsteri. Next base: position 325,784,899 of record CM057451.1, on the reverse strand, counting down.
TTACTTTGCTAAACCAGTAGGAGGAGAGAGAACTTAATTGGGGGTGTGGCTTAGACAATATAAAAGCAGGTGACTCCAATTACAACTTCTTGTTGCTAGCCATTTTTCTTACTAATTGCCCTCCATCCCACCCCTCCACCCACCCACACTAAGGTAGTTCTACTTTTATAGCCACTGGATTTGACTGACAACAGGAACTTCCTGTTTGGCAGTAGGAAGGGAAGGATCATAGAGAAACATTAGTTTTGTCAACCCTAAAGGAAAAAAGTAGCTCGCTGCCCCCCCCCCAGCTGCTGGTGGTCTGACACTGAGCAAGGAAGAAGGAGGCTAATGAAGAATATAGGAAGTTGCTGTCCCAGAATAGGAAGGGTGAGAGTTGTAAGGAGAGGAGAGAGTAAGCATACAGAGAAACAGGAGAAGGGACACAAAATAAGACATGATAGGAGTGGTGCAGTGCAATGGCAGTGGGGCTGCAATGTTCTGGGAGACATTCTGGAGGCTGCAGTGCTGCCCTATTTGCAGGCACCTCTCTGGTCTGAGGGAGGAGGTTGCCTGTCTCCAGGCTGATCTGGCTAGAATTCGTGAAACCTCCTCCCCCCACCCAGGGACCACCAGGGCCAATGCCACTACCTCAGAGGTTGCCAAGAAAGAGGAGAGGTTGGACCAGGGTGGACTCAGGGAGGGAGAGGGTGGTGGAACAGAGTTGCATCCCTCCAGCTGTACCTCTCCACAATTCATACACTCTTCTGAGTGGATAGTGGTTCCTCTATGAGGTGCCTGCAGTGGAGACCAAGGAGGATGCTGGGAACCTTCACAAAGGAGACCCACAGGAGGGTGGCATGGGACCCCACAGGTAAAGGAAACAACTCCTGGTGGGGGACTCAATCATCGGGGGGGGAGGAAGGGGAGAGGGAGGTAAGGTGCCTGCCTGGCGCCACGGCTTGGAGGAACAGGAAGTGAATCCTCAGGATCGTGGGAGCAGCTGCATCATGAGGGAGGGAGCTGGATGTCATTGTCCACCTAGGGACAAATGACTTCGCTAGGAATGGGATCAAAGCAGTGCAAGAGGAGTTTGTAGAGTTTGGGAGGGGCCTTAGACAAGTAGCGCATATGGTAACCTTCTCGGAGGTGCTGCCTGTTTATGGCAAGGGTGATACTAGGGTACTCGTCACTAGGGAATTCAATGAATGGTTGAAAAACTGGTGTGGAGCTCAGGGTTTTGGCTTCATTGGGGACTGGGGAGCCACCTGGAGAGATGCAGACCTGTACTGGTGCAGTGGTCTGCATCTGTCCAGGGGGAACCAGGATACTAGGTGAGAGGTTTAAATGCTTCATTGGCAAGCATTTAAACTAGCCAAGGGGGAGGCACTGAAAAGGAGCAGAGAAATCCCAGCCTCTCCCAACAAAACACGGTAATTAGTGAGGTAAACACCAAGGTAGAGAAGTCATTAGGGAGCAGGACAGAGGTAAATGTAAAAAAAGGCAAAGGCAGTAAGGACAGGGATGGGGCTAAAAGGGGTAAGGCCATCAAAAAGTGGAGGTTGATGAGTACCAATGGCCGTAGTCTGTGTAACAAGCTCCCTGAACTAGTGGCCTTGATGGAAGAGAGTTACCTGGATATTGTGACAGTCACAGAAACGTGGTACACAGAGAACTATGACTGGGATGTCAACATATCAGGATACACAATCTACAGGAGAGACAGGGAGGGTAAAAGAGGAGGAGGAGTAGCTCTCTATGTAAAGGAAGGGATCAAGGCAACAGAACTAAAGAGTAAACAGGGCGCAGATGAGACACTCTGGGTCACTCCGGAGACAGGAAATGGCATCACAGTCCTCATAGGGGTTGTATACAGACCCCATCTCGGGGAGGGAATGGACAAGGAAATGATAGAAGGTATCCTTAGAATGGCAGAAAAAGGGGAGATATTGTTGATGGGGGACCTGAATATGCCAGATGTTAACTGGAGCACCTTTGCTGCAGGCACATCCAAGAGCAGGGTCATTCTTGCTGCCCTACAAGGGGCATGCCTTCAGACAGCTAGTATTGGAACCCACTCGGGAAGGAGCAATCTTAGACCTAGTACTCTCAAATGGGGATGGAGAAAGAATCTCAGATTTAGAAGTGGGTAGCCATCTGGGAACAAGCAACCACCAAACAGTGTGGTTCACGATAAACACAGCCATATAATCAAGCCATACAAAAGCAAGAGTATTGGACTTTAGGAGGGCTGACTTTGGGAAAATGAGAGAGTGCCTCAGAAAGCACTAGCAAACAGGCAAGAAGGAGGGTGGAGGGACAATGGGGAGTAATCAAAACAGCCATCACAGAGGCAACAAGCCTTGTGTAAAGCAAATCAACAAACACAACGAAGGAAAAACACTATGATTCTCGAAAGAGTGGCAGGAAGGTTAAGGAGAAAAGGATAGATTCAGGAAATATAAGGAAACACAAAGGATCAGGACAGAGAACTTTATCAGTTAAAGCAGAAAGAGGCAGGGAAGGCAGTCAGAATAGCAAAGGCCCAAACCGAGGAAAGGATAGCCAACTCTGTTAAGAAGGGGGATAAGACCTTTTATAGGTACATTAGGGAGCGAAGAAAGACCAAAGGAGGGATACTGAGGCTTAATAAAGGGGAGAGAATGTGGGCAGAGGGTGACAGTGAAAAAGCAGGGATACTGAACGAATATTTCTGCTCAATATTTACAAAGGAAGAGGAGGGGAAGGTACCTAAACCAAACAACTCTGAAAATGGGGGTTGATACCAGGTCCATTTACAGAAGAAAGGGTTCTGAAAGAACTAATAAAATTGAAGGTGGACAGAGCAATGGGGCCTGATGGGATTCACCCAAGAATTCTAAAAGAACTAAGGGTAGAACTAGTGACACCACTGATTACTCTCTTTAGCAAATCATGGGAGGATGGGGTGGTACCTGAGGACTGGAGGAGGGTGGATGTGATTCCTCTTCACAAAAGTGGGAGCAGGACAGAGGCAGGAAACTACAGACCAGTTAGTTTGACCTCAGTGGTAAGGAAAATGATGGAATCACTTCTGAAGGAAAGAATTGTTGAGTATCTAGAGGCCAGTGGGGTACAGGACCCAAGGCAGCATGGATTTGTGATGGGAAGGTCATGTCAGACGAATCTAATTGATTTCTTTGACTGGGTGACCAAAGTAGTAGACCAGGGAGGGGCTGTGGACATGGCTTACCTAGATTTTAAGAAAACTAAATTGGTACAAAGGGCCCACTCACCAAAAGATTATACTGTATTTAACTTGTTTTTTAATATCAAGATACAATCTCAAAAAACAACAAACGTTTCGGAATTAATCCATCAGTGTTCAGACTGCATCTAAATTCCTATTGATATCAAATTAAAACATTATAAATATTGTAATTTCAAAAATAGAAAATTACAAAGAAAAGAAAAGAATTCACAGTGAATATTATGCTCACCTATATATCTATTATTGGTATAAACCATTATGTATCCACAGCTTCTTATATTATATATTAACTATAAAAACAAAAACATTTTTATGTTTAATTAATTTAAATAAACTAATTGTATTCCTATCATTATAGTTAAGTATTTATAATAATAGTATACAGATAAGCTTCACCTTCTAACGACTTATTTTCATTCCAATGTCTCCGTTTCACAGTATTATAATAAAGTTCTTGAATTTTCCTATAAATACATATTGTTTGTATGAATTATGTTTTATTTACTATTGCTACATTCATTTCTGTTGAATTAACCAATTTCAGATGTCTAGTGGTGTTTGCCATGACTCATTTCATTTACATATAGAAAACAATTACTTTTGTAAGTTTCAGAAGGTAAAAAATGAACCGTGAGTGGTCACACACAACGTCACGGGTATCTCGCGATGCTTATGGTCCCTCTTCTGCTCTACCCATTTTAAATAGTATCACATAAATATTCATTCATTAAACGCTTAAATTATTGAGTTAAACACCAATTCTCATAAAAGCATGGCAAACACCTCTCAACATTAAGGCCAAAACACTCCACTTCCTTGTTTCACAACATCATAGGCTAATAAACTCCACTTTCTTGTTTCATAATCCTTGTTTCAAAATGTTATTACATAAATATGTGCCCGATTTTACTTTTACAACAATTCTGAAATTAACAAACAGTCATTTCTTAAGTATACTGCAAACACGGTTTACAGGTGAAGTAAAACCACATTTAAATTTAAAAATTAGGCAGTATACTTAAGAAATGACTGTTTGTTAATTTCAGAATTGTTGTAAAAGTAAAATCGGGCACATATGTTTGTAATAACATTTTGAAACAAGGATTATGAAACAAGAAAGCGGAGTTTATTAGCCTATGATGTTACGAGGTGTTCGCCATGCTTTAGTGAGAATTGGTGTTTAATTTAAGAATTTGAACGTTTATGTGACATCATTTAAAATGGGTAGATCAAGAGATGGACCATAAGCGTTGCGAGATATTCGTGACGTTGTGTGCCCGCTCGCGGTTCATTTTTACTTTGTGAAATTTACAAAAATATTTGTTTTTTACATGTAAATGAAAAGAATCATGGCAAACACCATTAGATATGCTATAAAAGTAAAATCAGGCTCATATGTTTGAAATAACATTTTGAAACAAGGATTGTGAAACAAGGAAGTGGAGTGTTTTGGCCTTAATGTTGAGAGGTGTTCGCCGTGCTTTTATCAGAATTGGTGTTTAACTCAATAATTTAAGCGTTTAATGAATGAATATTTATGTGATACTATTTAAAATGGGTAGAGCAGGAGAGGGGCCATAAGCATCGTGAGATACCCGGGCCGTTGTGTGTGACCACTCGAGGTTCATTTTTTACCTTCTGAAACTTACAAAAGTAATTGTTTTCTATATGTAAATGAAATGAGTCATGGCAAACACCACTAGACATCTGAAATTGGTTAATTCAACAGAAATGAATGTAGCAATAGTAAATAAAACATAATTCATACAAACAATATGTATTTATAGGAAAATTCAAGAACTTTATTATAATACTGTGAAACGGAGACATTGGAATGAAAATAAGTTGTTAGAAGGTGAAGCTTATCTGTATACTATTATTATAAATACTTAACTATAATGATAGGAATACAATTAGTTTATTTAAATTAATTAAACATAAAAATGTTTTTGTTTTTGTTTTTATAGTTAATATATAATATAAGAAGCTGTGAATACATAATGATTTATACCAATAATAGATATATAGGTGAACATAATATTCACTGTGAATTCTTTTCTTTTCTTTGTAATTTTCTATTTTTGAAATTACAATATTTATAATGTTTTAATTTGATATCAATAGGAATTTAGATGCAGTCTGAACACTGATGAAAGATTAATTCTGAAACGTTTGTTGTTTTTTTGAGATTGTATCTTGATATTAAAAAACAAGTTAAATACAGTATAATCTTTTGGTGAGTGGGCCCTTTGTACCAATTTAGTTTTCTTAGTTTCATTAGCATTGAATTGGTATGGGCCTCTCCCTGATGAGTTTTATTATCTGTTTTGTTTGAGGTTGGCTGTGCTGGATCCAGATATAATTTGATTACCTAGATTTTAGCAAGACATTTGATACAGTCCCACACAAAAGATTAATACACAAGTTAGCCAGCCTTGGAGTGGGTCCCAAGGTGGTAGCCTGGATAAAAAAATTGGCTAGACAACAGGACGCAAAGGGTAGTAGTAAACGGAGTACACAATAAAGAAAGGAGAATTACTAGCGGGGTGCTGCAGGGTTCAGTACTGGGACCGGTCCTTTTTAATGTCTTTATAAGTGACATTGCAGAGGAACTGGAAGGAAAAGTACGTCTCTTTGCAGACAACACAAAGATCTGCAACAGGGTTGATACACAAGATGGAATGGAAAGGATGAGAAGGGACTTGGCAAGGTTGGAGGAATGGTCAAATGTATGGCAGCTCAGATTCAGTGAAAAGAAGTGCAAGGTAATGCACATGGGAAACAAAAACCCAGGGGAAGAGTACACAATGGGGGGTGAGATACTGACAACAGTAAAAATGGAAAGGGACCTGGTGGTAATTATATCAGATGACCTAAAGGTGGGCAAGCAATGTGAGAAGGCAGTAAGGAAGGCTGGGGGGATACTGGGATGCATAGGGAGAGGCATCAATAGTAGAAAACAGGAAGTTGTTATCCCTCTGTACAGACAGTTGGTGAGACCCCATCTGGAGTACTGTGTGCAGTTCTGGAGACCCCATCTCCGCAAAGACATAAACAGAGTGGAGGCTGTCCAGAGGAGGGCAACCAAAATGGTGCAGGGTCTGCACCAGAAGACATACGAAGGAAGACTAATAGAGCTTAATATGTATACCCTTGAGGAAAGAAGGGAGAGAGGGGACATGATAGAAACTTTCAAGTACCTCAATGGAATCAACAAAGTCCAAGAGGGTAGCATCTTTCAGAAAAAGAGATGTGCAAGAATAAGGGGCACAATTTGAAGATAGAGAGGGACGCTCCAGAGGTAATGTGAGGAAGTATTTTTCACGGAGAGGGTTGTGGATGCATGGAACAGCCTCCCTGAGGAGGTCGTGGAGTCAAGAACAGTGGGGGAATTCAAGAATGCATGGGACAGACATAAGGCAGTCCTAGTGGGGGGTAGGAGGAAGCAAGCTGTTGGTTAACTAGGATCTGCAGCTTATCTGTTAGGTAGGAAAATGGGCAGACTAGGTTGGCCAAGCGGTCCTTATCTGCCGTCAAATTCTATGTCTCTATATTTTATGTAATTAATTGATGTTTTCTTTTTTTTCCCTTTTTTTTCTTTTATGTTCTTTTTTGGTGTATTATCACTTTGCTGATATTGTTGATGCCTGTTTGTTTATGAACTGTGCAGCGCCTTGGTTGTTGATAAGGCATCTAATAAATAACATTTTATTATTATTATTCTGACAAATGCAGTATGGTCTCACAATAGGACTGCCCTGGAGCTGAAATGGTTAGAAACATAGACTCTGACGGCAGATAAGGACCACTTGGCCCACCCAGTATGCCCATTTCCCTACCTACTGGATAAGCTGCAGATTCTAGTTAACCAACAGCCTACTTCCTGCCACCCCCCACTACAATTGCCTTGTGTCTGTCCCATGCATGTTTGAATTCCACCACTGTTTTAGCCCCAACAACCTCCCCAGGAAGGCAGTTCCACGCATCCACCACTCTCTCCGTGAAAAAAGATTTCCTCACATTACCCCTGATCCATCCCCCCTCTATCTTTAAATTGTGTCCCCTTGTTCTTATACATCTCTTTTTCTGAAAGATGCTACCCTCCTGGACTTTGTTGATTCCCTTGAGGTACTTGAACGTTTCTGTCATGTCCCCCGTCCCTCCTTTCATCAAAGGTATACATATTAAGCTCTCTCAGTCTCTCTTCATATGATTTCTGATGCAGACCCTGCATCATTTTAGTTGCCCTCTTCTGGACTGCTTCCATACTGTCTATGTCCTTGCGTTAATAGAACCTATGCAAATAGTGGAATGCTAGGCTGAAGCTCGGTTTTCAAACCACTGTCCCTGGTTGCACTTCCTGCAACTGTCAGATTCTTTACTGTGCTTGCCTCAGTAAGACGTCTCCAAAGAGCTCTCCTTCACTTACTTGAAGAGTTATTTTTTCAGTTTTGTCGAAGTTCCGTTTATTTCTTTCTATTTTTAGAGCACTGTCCTTGGTTCACAGGTAGATTTAGTCTAGATTAGATTTTATCTGGTAAGTTTTTCGGTTCTTTTCAACCGAGAAGGAACTGATATTTCTCTTTTATTTCCTGAGGTAAATCTCAGTATTATTGCCTAATTCAACTTATAAGGTAAGTCGGATCATCTTTGTTTAAGTTTTACTGGGGTAAATATCCGTTGTTCAGTTTTAACCGACCAAAAAAAAAAAAGATTTAAAAGGTGTTTTTGGCTAAATGTCACAGGCCAAGAAAAGAATGGGCCATACAGGTTTCCAACATTGTACCGAGTGTGGGGAACCATTCGCTAAAGCAGCTCCTCATCTGATTTGTGTTTTTTGTTTGGAGTTTGACCACCTCAAAGAGGACTGTGATACTTGTAAGAATATTCCGCAGTTGACATTTGAGAGGCGACTTAAAGGACTGCAGGAAAAGATGTCTGAGAAAGCCGCTGACCCGGCTACAGACAAACCGGCTACCAGTAATAAGGAACAGGAGGAACAGCCCTATAACAAGGGCGACAGTTCCTCAGGGAAAAAACAGACCGCTGATACTGCCACTGAACCGGCAACTGCAGGGAAAAGAAAGAAAAAGGAAAAACATACAGCGCACGAACCGCAACCGAAAAAGACACCAGTTCCAACCGCTTAAAAGATAGCAAATGCTATAAAAATTATACAATCGCTTCAACCGAGTACCCCGGTTCCAGCTGAGAGACGATTGCAGTCACAAACCTCCAGTTTTTCCATGTTTCCCGATTCATTGGAACAAGGTGCAGAACCTTTTGGAGAGGATGAGGATGAGAACTATGGAGAGCCAATTGAACCAGATATTTCTTCTGATCCCCACCGTCCTGATTCCCCTGACAAGGGATCTGAGGACTATACATCCCACTTTGCTTTCATGAAGCAAGTGGCCCAAACCCTGGATCTTCCCACTCAGGAGTCCATTGATGAGGAGGAAGAACAGGACTATATGGAGATGATGGACGTTCCAGTATCTAAAAGACTAGTACTGCCTGTGATGCTTGGCCAGCTGGTTATGATTATTGTATGATTTTGGTATTATAAATACATGGTCTGTGTATGAAATTTCATTGTGTGAGGAATTTGGCCCTTTTAAATTACAAGGTGTCAGCAGCTGAAATCACAGGATGTATTACACTGACCAGGAGATCTCGGTAATGTTATTAACTTCCTTGAGAAATTGCATTTTATGGCCTTTTTATAACCTCATGCTTTTGAAGTTGGAAACTAAATATACATTTTATTACATCAGGAAAGGGTGTCATTTAGCTGATTCCTGTTGGCTATCTCACACCTGGGTGATGGACTGCAGGGTTGTAAACCTCAAAGGAACTGGTTGATCAAAGGCTCATAATTTGGAAAATGGGTTTTTGCTGATGTTCACATTATTTAAAATACTTCCTGGTAGGAAATCCTCTTTGTAATTTTATATTTTAAAATGAGGAGCTAGATGACTCACAGAAGGGGTGTGGAGACACAGAGTTTAAACTGATACTTGTGTCTGAAATGTGCGTCATATCTTTTTGGGCTCTTAAGAAACAAAGATCTCTCTAATTTAACTGCACTTACAGAGGTAATACATTAGATAGAAAATATCTAAATGTATGTGGGAATATACAATTTGCCTAACTGTATAAATCTTTGGTGTTTTTTATTTCGGGAGCCCTGCTTGACTGTTTCAGGAAGCAGGAAGAGGGTAGTGCTGTCCCCTCCATCTGGACCGCCTACTAAATGCTAGTATTGTGTTTTTATTTACTTTTGGGGCATTTAGTAGCTCTACGAGCCCTATATAAAATCTAGGGGCATTATTTGAAATATTTTGGGGCAGATTATCGCAACTTTGGTTGCGAGCACAGCGTGACCACGGACATCAACTTCCGGGTCATTAGGCACTTAAAACTCGCCCCTGCAGCAAGCAGATTTAGTTTTACAAGTACTGCTCAGTAAAAATCTGTTCTGTGTGTGTGAAGGAGGTGTGGGAATATGCCATTTGCCTAACTGTATAAATCTTTGGTGTTTTTTATTTTGGGAGCCCTGCTTGACTGTTTCAGGAAGCAGGAAGAGGGTTGTGCTGTCCCCTCCATCTGGACCGCCTACTAAACACTAGTATTGCGTTTTTATTTACTTTTGGGGCATTTAGTAGCTCTGCAAGCCCTATATAAAATCTGGGGGCATTATTTGAAATATTTTGGGGCAGATTATCGCAACTTTGGTTGCGAGCACAGCGCGACCATGGACATCAACTTCCAGGTCATTAGGCTTAAAAACTCCGCCTCTAGCGAAAGCAGGGCGATAAGCCGCGCCGGAGACGCTGCACACTGTGTCGGCTGTGTCTGCTGGGACTTTTGGGAGATAAAGTTTCCCAAATAAAATCAACATAAGGTAACTAAAATGAAGATATGTGCTGGTTGTAATATGTATGCTGAAGGGGAGGTCGAATTGGGATTTATGTGTTATAAGTGTTGCAAAATAAAGATTTTTGAACTAGAGATTATACAATTAAAGGAAAGAATAAAAGTACAGGCAGATATATCCTCACTAGAGCAATATATAGACAATGTGGTGGATAGTATGACAGAGTCAAATCCGCATGATCAGTATAATACAGACACCCAGAGCCCTGGAAATGAAACTCAAGAGGTGGAATTGAATAAATGGTATTTGGTTAATAAAAAAATGAGTAACAAAAGTGGTAGAATAAATATTGGGGGGGCATCGAATGTTTTAACACCCAATAGGTTTAGTGCACTTGCATTGGAAGAACAAGAGGGGGGTGCAGAATTCTAAAATAACAAAAGAAGAACTGGATAATGCGATTCCCCAAAGACAGCAAGGTTCCACGTCTATACACCAAGATACAACCCCCTATCTACAAGATAGCCAGGATGTCCTATTTATAGGAGACTCAATGTTAAAATACACTGATGCAATTCTTTGCAAGAATAGGAATTTACACACTACAGTAAGTGCCCTATCAGGGGCAGGCATAGGGGACATAAAAACAATGTTACCAGGACTTAAGGAAAATACCATCAGACCTGTGACATTTCTTCATCTTGGAGTAAATGATCTAGGGAAAAGAAACATTTTGGATATTCAGTGAGATTTTGAGGAGGTTGGGCAAAAGATTAAAGCATACAGTGGTAGGTTAATTATATCAGGGCTCCAACCAGTACCTAGAGCGAATGATACACTAGGCAGGGAAATTTGAAGGTTAAATGGTTGGCTGAAACGCTGGTGCCAGAGGGAGGACCAGCGATTCATAGATAACTGGCAAGACTTTCAAGGACATCAATTGTTTGCTAGAGATGGATTGCACCTTAATAGACAGGGTAAAAAGATTTTCTCTTCTAAGCTAAAAAAATTGATGGATGAAAATGTGGTACATTTAAACTAAATGAGAGGGGGGAAGGGATAATATACTAGGGGCAAAAATTGGAGAAACAAGAATTGAGGCACACAAAACTAATAAGCATAGTATGCCCAAATTAAATTTTCTCTTAGTTAATGCTAGAAGTTTGAATAATAAAATTGAGGAGCTCCAGCTAGTCTTGCAGGACTTGGATAGTCACTTTTGCGCAGTAAGCGAAACTTAGTGGAAATCTGAAGATGGATGGGGGAAAATATACCAGGGTATACCCTCTATAATAAAGATAGGATAAATAATGGGGGGGGGGTTGCCATCTATGTGAAAGATGTGATAATATCTGAGCAGAAGGATACATCTAGATGGGAAGGTATAGAAATCCTCTGGGTATCAATCTCTCCAGCTTACAATACAAATATTGAACTAGGACTGGTTTATAGAAATCCATCTATAACATCAGGGGAGGACCTAAACATGCTAGATTTTGTTAAACATTTATCAGAATTGAAGAGTGTGGTCCTAATGGGTGATTTCAACTTACCAGGTATAGATTGGGTAAATCTGGTTACTAAAACTAATAAAGAAAATTATTACTTAAACACGTTTAGCTTGACCGGTATGGAACAGTATGTAAGGGAAAACACTCGTGATAAACATATTCTTGATTTAGTTTTAAGTAATATGGGGGATAGGATACATAACTGCCAGGTTCTCACACCCCTGGGCTCTAGTGACCACTTAATGGTTAAATTTGATTATATAGGGACAGTAAGCCAAAATTGGGGAGCTACTATAGTGTATAATTATAATAGGGCCGATACAAAGGGTATGCAGAGAGAATTGTCAAACTGGAACTGGGTAGCAGAATCCAAGGGTGCATCATTATTTAACATGTGGAATATCCTTAAAAACAAAATTATTGGTCTGATCCATAAGTTTGTACCAATGAATAATAAATATAAATCAGCTAAAAAAAAACCTTCCCCCCGGATGACAAGAGTAATTCAAAAACAAATAAAGGAAAAAAATAAAGCTTTCAAGAATGCTAAATTAAGAGGAGATGTTGGCAGTTGGGCAAATTACAAAAGGTGTTTAAAGTCCACCAAAAAAAGTATAAAGGAAGCAAAAAGCAAATTTGAAGTTACACTGACTACTTGGGTAAAGGACAATTATAAGTCATTTTATCATTACATTAATAATAAGAAGGGAGAATCAAAAAAGATAGGCCCTATGATAGATTCCAAGGGGAAATTAGTTGCTGATAATTTTGGTATGGCAGAAATAAGTAATAAGTATTTCACTTCCGTTTCCAATAAGGGACAACCATTATCAGGGATTAATTGTGGATTATACAATGGCAAGAAAGAATCCTGGCTCCTGATTGGTCACTTGGCCATCACAACAGGATAACATCCCTGCTGATCAACTAGATGATCATAGGCTAGACAGGCTAGAGCATTGTTTGCATCTTTTCTTAAAAAAATATTTTTAATCACTAAACAAAATTCTTTAAAATTATTTTTTTTCTGTATAAAACAACGAGCCATTGTATAATAGGAATAATGCCCTCCAGGGTGGGTGTTATGCTGGGATAACATCCTCTCGGTGTTGGACGCCCGGCTGTGGCCTCGGCCCAACCCCCTGAGGTGGGATGTTATCCCAGCATAACACCCACCCTGTTGGGCATTATTCCTTTAATACCTAATGATGGGAATAATTATAGACAGGCAGGAAGTTTTATTACGACTTCAAAAACTTGACCAAAATAAGGCGCAGGGCCCAGATGGGATACATCCAAGAGTGCTTAAGGATTTGACTGAACAACTAGCAGGCCCAGTTACTATAATTTTTCAGAAATCATTAAGGGATGGGGAGGTCCCGGAGGACTGGAAACAGGCAGATGTGATACCTATCCACAAGAAAGGTCCCAAGCAGGAAGTTAAAAATTATAGGCCTGTGAGCTTGACCTCGATCCTGGGAAAAATGCTTGAGGGATTCATTAAGGACTTCATTTTGGAACACCAATATAAAACTGGGAAGGCTGATAATACACAACATGGTTTTGTTAAGGGGAGGTCTTGTCAGACTAACCTGTTGGAATTCTATGGTAAAGTAAATCAGGCATTGGACAGGGGTGGTTCAGTGGATGTGATCTTCTTGGATTTTGCCAAGGCATTTGACAAGGTACCTCACGTCAAACTATTAGAAACTCTAGTGAACATCGGAGTCAAACATAATGTTGTTTGTTGGATAAAATCTTGGTTGACGGATAGGATGCAGAGAGTATGTATAAAAGGAGAATTCTCCAACTGGCAGAGGGTGACTAGTAGAGTGCCGCAGGGTTCCGTGTTGGGTCCCTGCCTGTTCAATGCCTATATAGGGACGATGAGAGCCTCCCTGGATATCTGGTTTTCAAAATTCGCAGATGATACCAGAATAGGGAGAGTGGTTAACTTGAAGAAAGATGCGGATTTATTACAAGCAGCCCTAAGCGAGTTAGAAATTTGGGCAGGCAGTCACGGTTCTTTTTTTAATGTGGATAAGTGCGGAGTGATGCATTTGGGAAAGAATAATATAATACACGATTATAAAATGGGAGGTAGAACTCTTAAAGAGACCTCTGAGGACTGTGACTTGGGAGTAAAAATGAGTAATAACCTAAACTTCACACCCCATTACAATCAAATTATTAAAAAAGCAGGTAGTATACAATACTATATTAACAAACATATAAATAGTAGAGATAAGGGTGTTCTGTTGCCGCTGTATACATCTTTGGTACGTCCTCATTTGGAATATTGTTCTCAGTTGCGGTCACCATTTAAAAAAGGGGACACAGCATCGATTGAAAGGGTCCAGAGAAGAGCTACCTGTAGAATAAAGGAGGTTCAGGGGATGGACTATGATCAAAGGCTTGGGGCACTGGGGTTGTATTCGCTGGAGTTTAGAAGATTGAGAGGGGTCATGTGTTTGATATATAGGGCCCTAAATGACCCGATATTAAGGGAACAGCTTGCTCTAGATATCATGGTTCATAATCATAACACTAGGGCACACCCGTTACAGTTAAAAATAGAGCGATTCAGATCAAATAAAAGGAATTACTGGCTAACAGTTAGAGCACCAAGGATCTGGAACAGACTACCAGTGGAAGTGGTTGCTAGTGGGGACATGGAAATCTTTAAGAGTAAACTGGATAGTTACTTAGTAAACAATGGAATAATGGGATATTCTTAAATACAAGGCGAGCATATGGACATTGTCTTATAAAGCTCTGAATACCTATGATGATACCTATGATGATGATGATTGTGGTAGGAGTTTTGTTCTGTAGTTTTCCTTGTTTTTCTTTTATGTGATTGGGGTGCTCTTTGATATTTGTTCTGTAATTTATCTCACTGTTTTTATCCATTTTTAGTAAACTTTTTCTTTAAGATACTGCCTGGGTCTCCTCAGTCATTTTTTGCATGTTATTGCTGAACGGATATTAAGTCTGACAACTATTCAAGGGCTTGATGGTGTTACTAAGCTTGGTAAAAAGGTAAGAATATACCTAAGGTCTCTTACAGAGTTTTAAGGGTTTATTTTGGAGACCTGGTTAGGTGCCCTTAGGCGAAAGATATATTGCATCCCCCCCTCCCCCGAAGAGAATATTATCTGAGCCTGTAGATTTGGGTACGCTAGCATAAGGTTCACAGTTTGAATCCCCCCAGAACTTGAGACTAAAGGTAATTCGGACCCAAAAGCAGACAGGAGGGCTACCCTGACTGTTACCTGTTCACACTATTGCGCTCTGAGGTTGGCACTGTGGGAGCAGTGGGCCTGACCTGCGGAGTGCATTTGTGACACTACCCATCCATAAGTCCTTGAAGAAATAGGTGAATAAAATATTGCAGACACCCACTTCTGTGCCATCTGTGGATAGAAAACTGGACAAAAAATATTGGGGTGCTAAGGGGAGGAGCAGAATTCCTCTTTGGGCGCCCAAGCCATGAAGGAGTGGTGCAGGCTGCAGCTTGTGATAAAGCTGGCATACCCTTGGCATCACACCCTCCAGACAAGGACTCCAGAAAAATAGATTCCATAGCTAAGAAAGTTTACCTGGAATCCTCTCTATCAGACAAGCCTCCTATATGGCCTATGTCGCAAGACATCAGAAGACACTATGGAATACTGTTCTTGAGATAATAAAATCTGTCCCAGCCCCCATGGCAGCTGATTTAGAAGAGGCTGCTAAAGGGACATAGAAGCATCTAAAGCCCAATTCAGGCTGGCAGTGGACAGTAATGACACTGCTGCCAGACAGATGGCTGCTTCTGTGTTGCTCAGAAGATTTGCTTGTCTCAGAACTACTAATCTGACCCAAGACACACAAAAGGCTTTGGATTTTCCATGTTAGCCTACATCTCTGTTTGGAGAGCAAACAGAGGCTTACATGAAGAAAATGGATGATTACAAAACAGCCTACAAAAGTACTGCTACCAAAGAAAGGGCATCTGCATCCCAGACGCACTAAGCTAGGGGGCAGAGGTGGGGGCCGTTATAGGCCATTCTTTCAGCCTCAAGCTTTTCCCCAGTATCAGCAGCAGAGAGGGTATTTCAGGGGCAGGGGCATGAGAGGCAGCATCCGTACTAGCCCCAGCACCCAGGCAACAGCTCAGGCCAAGCAGACACCCTAAGGTGTCTGTTTGGGTCGCCTCTCCAACCCCAGTAGGGGGCAGGCTAGGCCACTACCTCCAAGAATGGCAGTCCATCACCACTGACAAGTGGGTCTTGGAGGTAGTGGGCCAGGGCCTAGCTCCCAGCTTCAAGTTCTTGCCAAAGCTGAGGGCAAGTGTGTTCAGACCCTCTACACCATCAGAAACAACCCTGTTAGAGGGGGAAGCATCCAACATCTTGTCTCAAAAGGCAATAAAGCCAGTTCCCCAGGAACAAAGGGGGAAAGGCCTTTACTCAAAATACTTCCTCACAACAAGGAAAACTGAGGAGTAACGACCCATACTGGATCTCAGGCACCTAAACAGACATTTGTTGAAACCAAAGTTCAGAATGGTGACTCTGGCAACAATCCTCCCAATTATAAGGCAAGGGGATTGGCTGGCATCTCTGGACCTGAAGGATGCTTCCACATTCCCATTAGGCAGTCCCAAAGAAAATATCTCGCATTCAGACTGCCATCAGGCCATTATCAGTTCAAGTCGATGCCTTTCGGACTGACTTCTGCTCCATGGGTGTTCACAAAGTGCTTAGCTGTGGTGGTGGCACACCTAAGGAGACAGGGTGTGGCAGTGTTTCCCTGCCTGGATGACTGGCTAGTCGTAGGGCAGTCACCACAACAGGTCAGGGAAGCCCTGGCAGTCACTCAGGACATTCTGCATTCACTAGAGTTTCTAGTCAACCTGAAAAAGTCTGTGTTAGAGCCAGTACAGCTCCTGGAATTCATAGGAGCAGAACTGGACACTGTAAGAGGAAGGGCATTCCTTCCACAGACAAGACAAAACAGTCTGATACATTTGGCAAGTACCTTCAAACTGTACAGCCTAAGGCCTGCAAGGCACTTCCTGCAGTTGTTGGGTCACATGGCAGCTTCCACAGCAACAGTGTCAGGAGCAAGATTCCAAATGAGAGACGTTCAGTTTCATCTCAAGTTGCACTGGCATCAGAAAAGAGACTTACTGTCAAAACTGGTGCCAGTCACAGAAACACTCCTTCAGGCACTTCAGTGGTGGTTGGAAAGAGACAACCTCAGACAGGGTGTACCATTCCTACAGTTAAACCCCCCTTGGTGCTAACCACAGATGCTTCCCTTCTGGGATGGGGAGCACATCAGGAAGAGTACACTGCTCATGTCACATGGCTCAAGCAAGAGTCACTGTTGCACATAAATCTGGTAGAGCTCAGAGCAGTCTTCCTAGATATCCAGTCCTTCGTCATTATGCTGCAGGGAAAAGTGGTGCAGGTCAGGACAGGCAACACAACCACTATGTACTATATACTCAAACAGGGAGGCACAAGGTCAACCCCCCTGTGCACAGAGGCCATGAAAATTTGGAGTCTGGCATACTCCCTTGGGATTTCCCTTTCAGCAGTCCACCTACCAGGGAAGGACAATGTCTTGGCAGATGCTCTCAGCAGAATCAACCAGAACCACCACGAGTGATCTCTAAACAAGCAGGTGTTGCAGATTGTTTTCAAAAGGTGGGGCACTCCAGAAGTAGACCTCTTTGCAGCCCCAATCAGTTACCCCAGTTTTGCTGCAGACCTCCTGTGAGGGGCACAGTCCCTGTGGATGCACTACTGTTGGATTGGACAGGGAAGTTCTTGTATGCCTTCCCTCCATTTCCACTGTTGCTAAGAGTCCTGAACAAGCTCAGATCTCAGTGAGCGACAGTGATCCTCATTGCTCCTCACTGGGCCAGGCAGCCCTGGTACTCCCTGATTCTGGCTCTGTCCATGGCCAAGCCAATCAGCTTCCCCAGGAATTACAACTTACTGACATCCTCCCAGGGCAGGATCCTATACTGAAACCTCCAGTCCCTCAGGCTCAAAGCCTGACCCTTGAGGACCTAGAGTATGCTAACTTACATCTCTCGGAAGGGGTCATGGAGATCCTCAGGGTTTCTAGAAAACCTCCCACTAGGAAGACCTACACATCCAAGTGGAAAATGTTCTCCATTTGGTGCCAGAGTAAGAATATGGATCACACTCAGGTGGGCTTGCCAGTTGTCCTGGATTACCTGACCCACCTTCATTCCCTTGGTCTAAGACCATCTACTCTGAAAGTGCACTTGGCAGCTGTTTCTGCTTATTTGTCAGCAGGCAAGGCATCATCCCTGGCTTTGAACGCAGTTATCAGGAAGTTCTTCAAGGGGCAGCTGTATTTGCATACCCCACACAGGAATCCCACCCCAGCATGGGATCTCAACATATGTATTGCGTAGCTCATACAGCCACCTTTTGAGAGTATGTCCTTGGCAGTGGTCAAGTATGTAACCTGGAAAACCGTGTTCCTGGTGGAAGTTACGTCTGCCAGGAGGATTAGTGATCTCCAGGCTTTATCCATGGAGACTGACTACATTGCATTCCACGGGGACAAAGTTGTTCTCAGGTCTAACAAGAAATTTCTCCCTAAGGTGGTATCTGATTTCCACCTTAATCAGTCCATTACACTGCCAGTCTTTTTCACTGACCATTCCACTTCAGGAGAACGTAGACTGCATAGCCTAGATGTTAAGAGAGATATCAGCTACTACCTGGACCACACAAAGGGTCACGAGGGGGCAGTACTCAACTGTTCTTGACCTATGAGGAAGTGGGAAAAGGTAAACCAGCCACAAAAAGGTTCATTGCATGGTGGATTGTTGCCTGTATCCAGTTTTGCTATGGCAAAGTGGGCAAGCAGCCTCCAACGGGTCTCAGGGCCCACTCTACTAGAGGAAAAGCACATTTACAAAGCACATTTGCTGGAGCTGGAAGGATACTGCTTTCTTCAACTGCGAGCTGTGTGAGAAATTCTATATTGCACTTGATATCTGCAACAAACGCGCACTTTACTTAATTCTGTGGGAGGTGAAACTGACTACCCTTGGTAATTGCTTTTTATTCACATATTTATTTAGGTTTAACCAAGAAGGCTTGTAAACTCTGTTTATCTTGTTAGTAACTTCAGAAGGATTTAAATACTGCATTTGGGTAGGTCCTTGGAGTAGCTAGATTGTCTACTAGGATTTGCTGACAGTTAAACTATTTTAAATTTCAGGTGGCTGAGGAGTTGAAAAAGAAACTTGCAAACTCTGCTTATCTTGGAAGTAACCTCATAAGTGTTTAAATACTTCATTCTGGTTGTCCCTTGAGGGTAGCTGGATTGACTACTAGGCTTTTGGGACTGAAACTATTTTAAATAATTTACTGTGCGTAGGAGTTTGTGATAGTTAAACTCTTTTTAAACAGAGTTACTGGGGTTAAGGAGTGGTCACAGAAAATCCTGCAGTGTGAACTGAAACACAGACAGCCTTAGGGGGCAGGACATTGTTTTCAGACCAAACAGGTTGTATTGGAACAGGAAGGGCTACATATAACCATTGGCAACAAATTACCCTGGGTGGAGATATCCAGACTAGATCAGATCACTATAAGTCACTACAGGCTGCAATTTTCAAAGACACAAAGCACATTTGCTGGAGCTGGAAGGATACTGCTTTCTTCAACTGCGAGCTGTGTGAGAAATTCTATATGCACTTGATATCTGCAACAAACATGCACTTTTACTTAATTCTGTGGAGGTGAAACTAACTACCCTTGGTAATTGCTTTTTATTCACATATTTATTTAGGGTTTAACCAAGAAGGGCTTTAAACTCTGTTTATCTTGTTAGTAACTCGAAGGATTTAAATACTGCATTTGGGTAGGTCCTTGAGGTAGCTAGATTGTCTACTAGGATTTGCTGACAGTTAAACTATTTTTAAATTTCAGGTGGCTGAGGAGTTGAAAAGAAACTTGCAAACTCTGCTTATCTTGGAAGTAACCTCATAAGTGTTTAAATACTTCATTCTGGTTGTCCCTTGGGGTAGCTGGATTGACTACTAGGCTTTTGGGACTGAAACTATTTTTAAATAATTTACTGGTGCGTAGGAGTTTGTGGTATTAAACTCTTTTTAAACAGAGTTACTGGGGTTGAGGAGTGGTCACAGAAAACCTGCAGTGTGAAACAGGAAAGACGGTCTTTCAAGCAACAGAGGGTGGTGGATTAAGGTTTACGTTTGTTTGTTACAATTCTTAAGATTTTCAGTGCAGGAAGAGTTTAAAGCACAGCTGACTTATTTTGGGGCAGACAGTCTCAGAGCACAAACCACCAGGCCTGTTTTGGGGCTGGGAAGGTTTACTGTGTCTGACTTGGATGTGTGGATTTTCTCTGATTGATTAGCATGGTATTTCTCTATCAAATTTGTTGTGAGGGCGTCTTCCTGACAGGAAGGCACTCATTACTGTGAGTGGGTCAGAGCTTCTAGCTGATTGTTTTGCGAGGGCACAGTTTAGGCCCCAACCCTTCCCACCTCACCCCACCCACCTCTGGAAATAGTTCCTTTATACCTGGGTTCTGACATCATTTCCTCAAGAGTGCAAGGTGCATGTCACTGTCATATCCTCTCTAGCACACTGCACTGACAATATAAGCATAAACATTGTATAATATAAATATATATTTCTACATTACAAACCAATCACACACACAAAAAAAAAAAAAAATGTGGGGAGTAGTGCAATGTAATGGCTGTGGGGCAGCAGTCTTCCGGGAGTCTTTCTGGAGGCTGAGATGCTGCCCTATTTGCAGACAACTGTCTGCCCTGAGGGAGGAAGTTGCCGCCTTCAGGCCACACTGGACAGTAGTACGGGACCTTCCCCAGGCCACAATGGACAGTAGGAAGGGAACCTCCCATCCAGGGAGCACCAGAACACCACCACTACCTCAGAGGTTGCAAAGAAAGCACAGCAGTTGGACCCAGTGGGCTCAGAGAGGATGAGGATGGTGAAACAGAGGCACACCCAGTCAGATGTTACACACCACAATCCATACGCCATTCTGGGAGCATAGCCCCCTATAGATACACCCGCAGAGGGAGACTAAGGAGGCTGAGGACAACTGTCACAAGGAGGCCCACAGGAAGGAGGCAGAGGACACCATAAGGAAAGGAAGCAGCTCTGGTGGGGGACTCAATTATTAGGGGATAGAACTGGAGGAGCTGGGAAATCTGAAGTAAGGTGCCTGCCTGGTGCCATGGCTTGGAGGGACAGGAAGCACATCCTCAGGATCACAACAACAGCTGCAAGGGATTCTGAGCTGGGACGTAATTGTCCACCTAGGGACAAATGACTTGGCTCATCATGAGGTTAGAGCAGTGCAGGAGGACATTGCAGAGTTGGGAGGGGCCTAGACAAGTAGCAAACACAGTATCCTTCTCAGAGGTGCTGCCTGTCAAAGGCATGGGGAGGCGAGGGAATGGCACCATGCAGTTTAATGAATGGTTGAAAATGGTGCGGAGCACAGGGTTTGGCTTCATTGGGACTGGGGTTCCACCTGAGGACACCAGCCTATACTGGCAGGATGGTCTGCATCTGTCCAGGAAGGAACAAGTCTTTTGAGCAATCGGTTTAAATGCTTCATTGGCAAGCTTTAAACTAGTCAATGAGAGAGCACTGACAAGCAGCAGAAAAATCCCAGCCTCTCCTACAAAACAGGGTACTAAATGAGAAAAAGACCAAGGTAGAACGGTCAGTGGGATGCTGCAACAGAAGGTAAGGCCATCAAAAATGGAGAGCAATGAGTACCAATGCCCGTAGTCTAGGTAACAAGCTTCCTGAATTAGTGGCCTTGATGGAGGAGGAACATCTGGATATCGTGGCAGTCACAGAAACATGGTACACACAAACCATGACTGGGAATAAACATACCAGGATACACTATCTACAGAAGGGACAGGGAGGGTAAAGAGGGGAGAGTAGTTCTTTACTTAAGGAAGGAATAAAAGCAACAGAACAAAGGGTAAACAGGGAGGAGAAGAAGCACTGTGGGTAAATTTGGAGACGAGGCAATGGCACCACAATCCGCTGAGGAGTTGTATACAGACCCCTTCTCAGGGGAGGAAGTGGACAAGGAAATGATAGAAAGTATACTTAGAATGGCAGAAAAGGGGAGATATTGCTAATGGGTGATCTGAATATGCCAGATGTTAACTGGCGCAGTTGCAGCTGCCACGTCAAAGTGCAGTTATTCTAGATGCCCTACAGGGGCATGCCTTAGACAACTAGTACTGGAGCCCACTCGAGAGGGAGCAATATTAGACTTGATACTCTCAAATGGAGATGGAGAGGATCACAGATGTAAGTGGGTAGCCATCTGGGAACTAGCGACCATCGAACAGTATGGTTCACAATAAACACAGCAATAGAGTCAAGCCATACAAAGACAAAAGTACTGGACTTTAGGAGGCTGACTTTGCCAAAAATGGGTGAGTGCCTAAGGAATGCACTAGCAAATGGAGGAAGGAGGGTGGAAGAACAATGAGAATAATAAAACTGCCATCACAGAGGTAGAGCCTTTGTGTGAAGCAAATAAACAAAACAAGACGATGTAAGAAACCACTATGGTTCTCAAAGGAAGTGGCAGTGAAGGTTCAAGAAAAAAAAGCATTCAGGAAGTACAAGGAATCGCAGCAGGAGCAGGACAGAGAACTGTATCAGTTAAAGCAAAGGAGGCTGGGAAGGCAGTCAGAACAGCAAAGGCCCAAACTGAGGAAAGATAGCCAACTCAGTTAAGAAGGGAATAAAACCTTTATAGGTACATCAGGAGCAAAGGAAGACCAAGGGAGGGATAGTGAGGCTTAATAAAGGGAGGAGGGTGGGCAGAGGAGAATGTGAAAAGCAGAGATACTAAACAAATATTTTTGCTCAGTATTTACAAAGGAAGAGGGAGGTACATAAAACAAACAGTAGTAACACTCTGGATACAGAAGTTGATACTAGCCCATTTACAGAAGAAAGGTTCTGAAAGAACTCTTAAAACTGAAGGTGGACAAAGCAATGGGGCCTGATGGGATTCATCCCAGAAATCTAAAAGAACTAGGATAGAACTAGTGACACCACTGACTACCCTCTTTAACAAATCATGGGAGGATGGGTGGTACCGAGGACTGGAGGAGGGCAGATGTGATTCCCTTCACAAAAGGCAAGGCAGAAGCAGGAAACTATAGACCTGTTAGTTTAACCTCAGTGATAGGAAAATGATGGAATCACTTCTAAAGGAAAGAATTGTCGCGTATCTAGAGGCCAGAAGGGCACAGGACCCTAGGCAGCATGGATTCACAGCGGAAGGTCATGCCAGACAAATCTGATAGATTTCTTTGACTGGGTGACCAAAGTAGTAGATCAGGGAGGGCTGTGGACATGGCCTACCTAGACTTTAGCAAGGTATTTGACACAGTCCCACACAAAGATTAATATATAAGTTAGCCAGCCTGAGTGGGTCCCAAGATGACAGCCTGGGTAAAGAATTGGCTGGAGAATAGGACACAGAGTAATAGTAAATGGAGTCACTCAGAAGAAAGGAGGGTTACTAGCGGGGTACCGCAGGGTTCAGTATTAGGATCAGTCCTCTTCAATGTCTTTATAAGCGACATTGCAGAAGGACTGGAAGGAAAAGTATGTCTCTTTGCAGATGACACTAAGATCTGCAACAGAGTTGATGCACAGGTGGGTGGAAAGGATGAGAAGGGACTTGGCAAGGTTAGAGGAATGGTCAAATGTATGGCAGCTTAGATTCAATGCTAAGAAGTGCAAGGTAATGCACCTGGGAAACAAAAACCAGGGAAGAGTACACAATGGGGTGAGATACTAACAACAACAAAATGGAAAGGGACCTGGGGTAGTCATATCAGATGACCTAAAGGTGGGCAAGCAATGTGAGAAGGCAGCAAGGAGGGCTGGGGATACTGGGATGCATAGGGAGGCATCACCAGTAGAAAACAAGATTATTATCCCTCTGTACAGACAGCTGGTGAGCGCAATCTGAGTACTGTGTGCAGTTCTGGAGACCCAATCTCCACAAAGACATAGACAGGATGGAAGCTGTCCAGAGGAGGGCAACTAAAATGGTGCAGGGTCTGCACGGAGGACATATGAAGAGAGACTTAAGGAGCTTAATATGTATAGCCTCGAGGAAAGGAGGGAGAGGGGGACATGATAGAAACTTTCAAGTACCTCAAGGAATCAACAAAGTCCAAGAGGTAGCATCTTTCAAAAAAGAGGTGTGCAAGAACAAGAGGGCACAATTTGAAGATAGAGGGGCGGCTCAGAGGTAATTTAAGGAAGTATTTTTCACAGAGAGGTTGTGGATGCATGGAATGGCCTTCGGGAGGAGGTTGTGAGTCAAAATCAGTGGTGGAATTCAAGCATGCATGGGATAGTCATAAGGCAATTCTGGGGGGTTGGGGTAGGAAGAAGTAGGCTGCTGGTTAACTAGGATCTGCAGCTTATCCAGTAGGTAGGGAAATGGGCAGACTGGGTGGGCCAAGCGGTCCTTATCTGCCGTCAAATTCTATGTTTCTATGTTTCTAGGAACAGCTGCTTCCATAACAGCTTCAAGAGACATTCCTCTGCTGGAAATCTGTAAAGCAGCTATCTGGAAAACTGTTCACACATTCACAAAGCACTACTGCTTGGATACCCAGGCTAGAAGTGATGCCAGGTTTGGCACAGCAGTACTGCAGAGCCTGTTTCTTAGTAGGTTCTCTGCCCACCTCCAAAGGTACTGCTTGGGTAGTCTGCATTTGTCAGAATACAGTAAGATTTCCTGGAGCTTGAAGAAAACATTACTTACCATATTATTCTGAGCTCCCACCCTATCTCCCCTACTAGAATCTAGTGGGCACTGCATGTCAGCTGTTCATATCCTATGGCAAACCTGTTGGTGTAACTGTTGTTTTCTTGGGCATCTGTGACGTGAGTCTTAGAGATGACTTGCTGTTTGAAGGGGGGGGTTGGTCTGAAAAGGGGGTTGATTTTTTCTATTAGAATAGCTTAGTTGTTTTAGCTTATGCATGTTTCATAAGAATTTGACAGTTGCAGGAAGTGCAACCAGGGACAGTGGTTTGAAAACCAAGCTCGAGCCTAGCATTCTAATATTTGCATAGGTTCTAGTAACCATTTTGGCTTCAGGGCAGTCCTATGGTGAGACCATACTGCATTTGTCAGAATACAGTAAGATTCCCTTGGAAGAAACAAGATTACTATGGTAAGTAATGTTTTCTTACTCCCATTTCTTCCTCATCCCGAAAAAGACAGGGGACCTTTATCCCATCCTGGACCTCAGTCAACTGAACACTTTCATCGAATACAAAAGGTTCAGGATGGTGACACTATCGGGATTGCTGCCCATGCTTCATTAAGGGGACTGGCTATGCTCACTGGACATGCAGGACGCCTACGTACATATAAAGATCCTGCCGTCCCACAGAAAGTGCCTCCACTTTACCTTCCAGGGAGAGCACTACCGGTTCAGAGTGCTACCATTCAGCCTTTCTTCAGCACCCAGGGTGTTCACCAAGTGCCTGGCAGTGGTGGCAGCAGCTCGCAGGAGGCAGGGACATTATGTCTATACCTACCTCAATGACTGGCTGGTAAGAGCTCCCACAAGAGTTCAGCTGTGTCGCTCTCTGGAAGACACCTTTCACCTGTTCCAGGATCTGTGGGTTACCCTAAACCTTCCTAAGTCATTCCCCCAGCCCACCTGGAGGTTACTATACATAGGGGCCATCTTGGACACTGTACAAGCGAGGGCCTTCCTTCCCTCCCTCAGACAGGGCAGATTGACTGAGGGCACTGGCTTGGAGAGTTGCTTCTACAAATCAAGTCCCAGCCAGAATGGTGCTACAGCTGCTAGGCCACATGGTAGCCGTCATCGTAACTGTTCCCTTAGCTTGTCTGCATATGAGGATTCTTCAGTGAAACCTCAGGGTTCAGTGGGACCAGCACTTGGACAACCTCGAACAGCCAGTCTGAGTCTCCAGGGCTGTATGTCAGACTCTGGAATGGTGGATCACCCCTTCCCGGTTAGAATCTGGGGCTCCCTTCCAAAGCCCCAGTCCTCAGCAAATGCTGACAACTGATGCCTTGGGACTAGGATGGGGTGCACATTTCAGAGTCCCCCAGACAAAGGAGACTTGTATCTCTCTGGAACGCGACCTCCACATAAATGTGTTGGAGATGAGACCTGTTCTGTATGCCTTACAGGTGTTCCAGACGATTCTCCTGAGAGGGCCTCTGCTGATCCAGTCAGACAACATGCCAGTGGTCTTCTACATCAACATGCAAGGGGAACACACTCTTAACCCCTCTGCAGGGAGGCCATGAGGGTCTGGTACTAAACAGTGGAGCACAACCAGGAACTCACAGCAGTTCACGTTCCAAGGGTTCAGAACACCCTAGCTGACGGTCTCTGCTGCTCTCGGTCTCAGGCTTACGAATGGCAGCTACCACAGGACGTAGTGGATGACCTTTTTGAAAGGTGGGGCCTTCCAGAACCAGACCTCTTTGTGTCCCCACACAACACCAGACTGCCCAATTTCTGCTCATTAGATCCAGGGCCTGGTGTTTTCTGGTGAGAAGCATTGTCCCTCTCTTGGGCAGGGAGGTTTCTATATGCCTTCCCTCCCTCCCTTCCCACTGATTCAGAGAGTGTTACTCAAACTACAAGCAGAACCTGCGGCCATGATTCTCATTATGACATTCTGGACTCCACAGATCTGGTTCCCACTGCTCCAACAGCTGGCATCAGAACCTCCAATTCCCTTGCCCTTGTCTCCTTGCTTGCTCTCGCAGGAACAGGGAACCTTAGTACACCCGAATCTTCGGTCACTGCATCTGCATACATGGCTCCTGCAGACTTAATCAGAGACAGATACGGGGTATCTTCAAGGGTAGCGGAGGTCTTAGTGGCTGCAAGGAAACCCTCAACTAGGGCCACATATGCCGTGAAATGGAAACGTTTCTTCCTGTGGGCAGCACCCCGCTCCGTGAATCCCTTTTTCTGCCCAGTGAATTCAGTACTGGAGTACCTCCTTGCCCTATCTGACAAGGGTCTCAGCTATTCATCCATAAAGGTACACCTTTCTATACTGTTAGCTTACCATGTACCTATAGAAGGAAGGACCCTGGCGCAATTGGACTTGACAAAGACCTTTTTGCACAGCATTCTGCATATCGAACCCCCAGGAAGGATCCCATTCCCCCTGGGACCTTTTATTTATGTTAGAAAAGTTTACGTTGCCTCCCTTTGAGCCAGCCGTGTGTTGTGAGTTACGCTTCCTTTCTTGGAAAGCATTGTTTTTGGTTGCAGTTACTTCTGCTCAGAGGATTTCTGAACTTCAGGTGGTATGTGCCACGGTCAGCGACACCAACATAGCGACCTACACCCCTATTGACAAAACTGACAGTTTGCCGACAGTTCACTGTGTAGGTGCACCTGAGACAGGGGCACACTGTCTCCTGGTCCTGCACCCCCTCCCCAAATCAACTCTGACTCGAGGTTGATGATCTATAGTACAGGGGATGTGAGGGGCAGAGCCCCGCATAGGGTGTTTGAGGCAAAGCCCGATGAAAAAGCATGCAGGAAACAATCGTGATTGTGTCAAGTCGCAACATGCAGTCGATATAATCCTGTGGCTGTGATGCCGTCAACGAAAGTGTTGTCGAATTGGCATCGTAGAACCACTTCAGGCTCTGATGTGAAAAGAGCCTTATTTGATTTTTCACAGGGACAGGGTATCCCTGCGCATGAATTCTAAGTTTCTCCCGAAGGTAGTGTCTGAGTTCACTCTTTTTTTTTTTTTTTCATTCAAAGTTTACTAAAGTTTTCAACGTACAATAAACAACTTGTCACATGATACAAAGAATGTGGTCAGATGCTTTCAGAAAAAACATAAGGCCCTTTCCCTTCCCCCTTCCCCCCATCCTCCCCAACCAAACACAAAATTCACTCAAAAAAAAAACAAAACTGTAATATCCCTTCTTCCCCCCACCACCCCCTTCCCCTTCCAGGTTTGCATGCCCAGAACTTGCTCAATTCATATCCCTACACCTGAAAGCCCTTAACTTTATGTCATTTGGAGAGAATAAAGGGTTAGTAATGGGGCCCAAATTTTATTAAATCTAGTCATTCTGTTCCGAAGACTGGCTATCATTTTTTTCCACTCTAAGATTAGCCAGGAGCTCCCTCAACCATTCAGCATATGATATCTCCTCACTATCTTTCCAATGTCTAAGTACTAATTTTTTAACTGACATGGATATTAGTGCCATATGATATTTACGCATGGTTATTGGGATTTCAGAATAGTCTCCTAAGAGGCAAATTTTTGCCGAAAACAAATCATTGAGACCCAACAGGGGATCTACTCTCTGCTTAACTTGTGACCATAAGGAAGCTATCTTGGGACAGAGCCAGAAGATGTGCAGTAAATTACCTCCCCCCCGGGCACACCTTATACAGCTAGAAGAAGAAGCAATACCAAATTTAGCTATTTTTTGAGGGGTATAATATAAATTGTGCAGAATCTGGAACTGCATGAGTCGGAGCCTATCTTGCGTAATAAATTTGTGGCACCCTTGCCCAGAGCCACTCCCAATTAATGGGTACCTCAGGAAGGAGCAGGGCCCAGTAATCTGAGGGTCCAAAAGGTTTGGGATAGATCCAATCATATAAAACATTGAAAATCCTCGATACAGCATGTGGACGGCCCACCATTTGGACCAGGTTCACACTAAAGTGAAGGCACCTGGATGGCTGGGTCGTCACCCCTATGGCCTTCACAAGCAGGTGGCGCAGTTGGAAGATTTTAAAAATGTTAGAGGCCGGAATTTCCAATTTAGCTAGGATTTCTGGGGATGAAAGCCATGCCCCTTTGATCTCATTCCAAAAATACGTAAGTTTAACCTCCTTAGTTTGTGGGAGCCACAAGGGAGAAAGGACCCTCACATCTATCTTAATATTGGGATTACCTATCAACGGTTGCTCCAAATCTAAACAATGATTGTACTTTATAAAGCTACAGAACTAGGAATGCACCTTTACAGATATTGCAATTGGTGTCGAACGAAGCTGCACTGGAAGATACTTAGGTTTCACAAATAGCAATGCAGCAGGAGAGAGATTAAATACTGGATTTGGGCTAGTTCTGTTTTAATCCAAAGGGGCTTATACACATAAGAATCTTCTAAGTCACTTTGCCCAAGCCACCTTAAGTATTTGCTCGCATGACTGGCCCAATAGTAAAGGCTGACATGCGGCAAACGAAGACCACCTCTAAATTTGGGGGCTGCTAATTTGTGAAAAGCCATGCGAGGGCACTTTCCTGCCCAGATGAAATCGGTAAAAATGTGCACTTTCTTGAACCATGACTGAGGCAGCCATATATTCAAGAGACTAAGTGGATAATATAAACGAGGGAAGACGTTCATTTTAATAAGGCTGATTCTGCCCCAGATAGTCAACGGGAGAAGGGACAACCTGTTTAGATCTTGAGTGATATTATGTAGTAAGGGGTCTAAATTGTTCTTTTGAAGCAATGCAAGACTTCTCGTGAGAACAATACCTAAGTATTTCAATGATTTCTTTTCCCAGGACAGACCTAGGGCATTAATTTCGTGCTTCATCATTCTCTGATTAAGGGGGAAAACCAAAGTCTTTTCCACATTTAATTTGTAATTAGAGAGGAGACTATACTCTTTAATAACTTCTAATAAATATGGGATAGATTAACCAGGGTTGGAGACTTGAAGCAATAAGTCATCTGCGTAAGCCGAAACTTTAACTTCAAAGCCTTGTATGATGATACCTTGGATCTTGGGGCTAGCAACCAGTCTCCGGATAAGGGGCTCCAGATACAAGTTAAAAAGTAAGGGAGATAAGGGACAGCCCTGCCTAGTGCCAGAACTTAAGGAAAATAAATCTGAAATACTCCCATTACATGAAACCCGGGCCGTGGGGGCTTTGTAAATTGCCCGTATCCAGTTTAGGAATTCCGGGGGGAAACCAAAAGCATGCAATGTCTGGAAAAGGAAATTCCAATCCACTCCATCGAATGCCTTCTCGGCATCCAGGGACACCAAAGCAGCTGGAAATTCAGCATCCCTGGATACCGAGAAGACATGGGCCAAAGTTCGCAAATGATCGCTGGCTGACCTCCCCTTCATGAAGCCCACCTGCTCTGCTCCTATTAAATCAGGAAGAACTGTGTTAATACGGTCCACTAACAATTTACTCAGAATTTTAATATCTTGATTGAGTAAAGATATAGGCCTGTAACTTGCCATATATTCGGGCACTTTACCGGGTTTTGGCAATAGAGTTATCAACGCTTCAAACAATGTACCATCTGTACTGTTACCTGCAATAATCTGTTGGAACAGAGAAAGGAGCAGAGGGGCTAGTTGTTCTGCAAACATTTTATAAAAATTAGGCGAAAAACCATCTGGTTCCGGGGATTTATCTAGGGGTAGACCATCTATAACTTTTAAAATCTCTGCCTCGGTTAAGGGAGCGCATAATGCAGCTTGTTGCATTTCTGAGAGAGAAGGCAGATGAGATTCGGCCAAATAATGATCCAAATCTTTTGGAGGAGGAGAGTTTGCCATTGGACAGTATAATGATTGAAAGAATTTGTGAAATTCTGCTGTAATTTCTGCCTGATTATTTATCAGCACCCCATCAGCTGACCAAATTGAAGCAATAAACCTGGCAGATTCTTGCTGTTTGATTTGTGCAGCTAAAAGGTGACCCACCTTCTCGCCTTGGTCAACATAAGTTGCATTCGACTTCAAAATCAAAAATTCTGCCTTCTCCCTCAGAAGATCCAAATAAGAGTCCCTTAATTTTATAAGTTCCAAACAAATTTGTTCCGGCGTGTGTGGGGACATATTTCTTTCAGTAGTTCTAATCTGGTAGAGAAGCTGTGTTAATTGCTGTTCTCTTATTTTTTTCTCTTTGATGCCACACCAATTAACAGACCCCTCAAATAGGCTTTTAAGGCACCCCATTCCATATCGGGTTTCCCCGTAGTGTTAAAATTAGCTGATACGAATTGTGAGATATGACTTTTGATGTATTTTACTGTGTTTGGATCCTTTAAAAGTTGATTATTAATTTTCCCAACGACCTTCTACCTTTGGAACAGCAGCAAAAGAAAGTTGACAAGTAACGAGAGAGTGGTCCAATGGTGGTCCTGGGTGAATGGACGAGTCTACAACCCCTGATAGTAATCGTTGAGAAATCATGATGTAATCAATCCTAGAAGATGTTTTATGAACTGGAGAGGTAAAAGTGTAGCATCTATCTGAGGGGTGCAGAGTACGCCACACATCGCACAGTCCCACCCTGTCCCACATGTCTCTTAAAGCTCTTTGGGCCGGAGAAAGACCTTTGAACTTATTACCTGTACGGTCTATATTTGGGTCAAAAACTAAATTTAAATCTCCTCCCAAAATCATTGGAACTGCTAAGAAAGAAGTTAATATGTTGATTAATTCCATGAAAAACCTCAGAGAATCACTGTTCGGTCCATATATACTCCCTAATAATATCTCCGTAGTGCACAGTCTCCCTTGGACTAATAGGTACCTACCATGGGTATCTCTAATAACTTTAGATGGTGAAAATGGGACATTACGCTTTAGCAAAATCATCACCCCATGGCTTTGCGTGCTACCCTCAGCTGTGAACCCTTGCCCTATTTGCTGCCTTCTTATCTTGAGTTCTTCTGAAATCAATAAATGGGATTCTTGAATAAAGGTAACATCGGACTTTAACAACTGCAAATGCTTCAGGATTTGGTATTGCTTAATCTTCTGCCTGACTCCCTTAACATTCCACGTGGAGAAAACTAAGCTACTGATCATAGATTTGAGATGTGCATATGTAAAAATCTCTGGGCATTTTATCAATGGAATCTGCTCCCGGCCAGGTGTTAATGGATTGATCCATGCAAACCCGGTCCCTCCCCCTACCTCCCTCCCTCCCCACCTCCCAAAATCCAACAACACATAACTAAAATATTCCAGTACCCTCATCATGATATTCTCCCAGCCCTCCCTCCCACCATTATTACTGCGATCGACGGTCAACGGAGCACCTTACTATGCTCACCCACCCCCAAGCCCTCCAGACCCAACTGCCCCCCGTCAGCGTTTTCTGCAATTTAAACAGCTGATAGTAAATAAAGCAACGGGGAATGTGGAACAACCTATCCTTGCTAACCCACACTATTCCAGATAAACTATCCTCCTACTATAACTGCCCTAAGTTATTTATTTACGTTAAACCGGTATCTTAACCATGACCTAACTCCTGTGCCTCTAGGTTGACTTACGAAAGTGACCAGCTCCTTTCTTCTTCCATACTATCATAACCACATAATGCATTACAGAGCATTATAACAACATAACCTAGTCTTACAGAACCATAATCTTAATTTCTCAGAATAGGAAACAAAAGACAGCTGGCCAATTCACAAATATGTAGGCATCTGCGTTAATCATATAGGTGTCTCCCTTCCTATATACCAACCGAATACTAAATCCACGTACTGTACCCCAGATTGTGCCATTCGCCTTCATTTCAACACAAGGATTCAGTTTCTTGCAACGAGATACAAATGCATTATCGGTATTCCTGGAGATAAATTAGAGCTTCAACCTACATGTATAGGTATAAAATAAAGGAATTGTCCTTCTCATGATGAAACCCTTAACAGGTATTCACTTAGCCCCCCTTTCCAAACCCAATGTCCCTTTTAACAATATATTGTCTAATGATAATGACCTCCATTGTCAGAAATCTAGATAGCTCACTAATACCATAATTTGAACCTCCCTAAATGTAGCAACAGGAGATATTTACTAGAATCAGGGAACCAATTATCTTATACCACTAAGCCTGTGGCTCTATAATACTCCTCCTGGAAAGAACCAGGACTGAATAAGTGCCCCTTTTGGATAAATTATTACTGCCCCCGAAATGTTGACAGTTCGCTATTGCCAAAAGAAAAAGGTAAGAGGAAAAAAAGGATCGAAACCAATCACTGGAGTGAAAAATGTCCATAGGCCACGCCGCAATTCGGCAAGATAACATCCAGCCATTAGAATCTCTGCAACTAATATCGGCAGTGCGCCTTTGGCTATCTGCAAGTCACAGGATTCGCATCACTGCCAGGCTCTGGACTTCCTCTAGCGGTAGCAGTTATTGAAGGTAGAGCGAACATTGATGCGGTAGTTGAGCAGGGTAGATTTGACTCACAGTCTGTACTTAGCGATAACCCCAAATAAGACAAATTGGAGAATGCTCCCAGACTAATGTAGCAGGAATGGGGTTTAAAACTGAGCACTATTTGTCCAGAGATATGCGCTGAAATCGAAACCCCATTAGACAGCCAAAATACCACATTGGCAGTTGCAAAAGTAGGCCAGTGTAAAAGCTTCATCCGAGGGCATCACAATCTACAGGCTTCATAGATTAAGTGACAAATATGTCCTTTGATTTATCGTCTTACAGCAAAGAAGGCATCAAACTTAAGCTGTCTCCAAATCCGAAATCTTCATACCCCACTCAATGGCCAATGTCCTCCCTACATAGGGTTCTCATGAGTCTTTAAACAAATCAGGAAAGGCGTTCTTGAGCCCCTTAGCAGCAGCATCAGGATCTTCAAAGGATGACCACGATCCGGATACCATGACCCCTAATTTCTCAGGGTACCCCATTCGAAATTTTACACCAGCTGCAATTAATTTAGACACCAAAGGGTGAAACAAAGCTCTCTTTTGCCTGATAGATGCTGGCAAGTCTTGTGCCACCCTGATTTTGACACCTTCCCATCTCACTTCGTGTAATTCCTTAATTTTGGCTAAAAAATGCTGTCGTTCCAAAAAATTCAGGAATTTAAAGATTAACGAGCGAGGAGGCGCTCCCGCTGGTGGCTTGGGGCGAAGAGATCGGTGTGCCCGTTCAATGATGTACTTCGGTCCGAAAGGCGATGGACCAGCTAATTTTTCAACCATTCTTTGAATAAATAGCACGACATCAGATCCCTCTTCATTCTCGGGAAGACCTATGAGGACCGCATTGTTTCTACGACTGCGGCCCTCCAGGTCCTCTATCTTAACTTCCATTCGTGCTATTTTCTGACGAACGACCACGATCTCTGGTTCTGCTTTCTCGATCCGTTTCTCCACTGAACAGATTCGGGCTTCATTATTTGCTGTCTGCTGATGTAAATCTTCCAACGCCTGAGCTAGGCTTTTAATCTCAGTCGTGATTACCCTAAGATTTTCTTTGAAGGGAGCAATTCTTGCAAGAATCCCTGCAAGGTGAGGGGCTGTTGCTCATCCATGGTAGCTTCCGAGGATGACCACTCAAGGTCCTGTTTTTTTTGGAGGCCTTCTCAGGCGTGGCCGGAGGAGTATGTTTGGATACATTTCTCCTCATGGTCGTCTCCATACATCCAGCTTTCCGCAAGGTGCTTGTTTAAACCCTTTCCTGGAGGCTTAAAGAGTAGCTTAATATACTTGTAACGACTACTACCTATGAAAATTAAGAATTAAATGAGTCGGAGGGCTGGAGCTGTGCTGGAGAGCTGCTATCTGGTGAACTGCATCACGTGACTCCTGAGTTCACTCTTAACCAGGACAATCAACTTCCAGTTTACTACTGAGAGTACTCAAACAAAGGGGAGGCCCTGATGCATACTTTGGATGTTCACAGAATTCTTCGTTTCTACATAGATCGCACTCAGTCTTCTAGAAAGACAGAGCAGTTGTTCGCTTCTTTCCCAATGAATGTTAGGGGCTCCAGTGACTAAGCAAACTTTGGCCAAATGGTTGCTCAATTGTTTTGTGTTCTATTACCGGAAGTACAACAAACCTTTACCAGGGTCGGTTAAACGTCACTTCACTAGGGCTGTTGCCACGTCATTTGCGTCCCTAAGAAATGTATCGGTGGTGGATCTTTGTGCAGTTGCTACTTGGAGTTCAGTCCACACCTTCATAAAGCACTACAGTCTGGACATTGCTTCATGGAGGAGAGCAGGCTTTGGCCTAGCCGTCCTCCAGGGACTACTCTCTTAGGAGTACCAGTGGTTTACTATCTAACCACCACCCTTCTAACCTGGATTCTATATTTGTACTGCTTGGGACCCAGTTCTAATGGTGCTACCTGCTGCACGAGCTCTATCTCAAAGTGAGATAGTACAGTCACGTAAGAACGTACCGTAATAGTAGATCTTCGAGAAGAGCTCTTGCAGCAGGTATGCTTTCCCTCCCTCCTACCCACAGGGTTATGTAACTGTATTTTTTTCTTCTCGGTTCCCCATCCTGATGCCAGCCGGGTCTCCGGCGTGCAAACTGAGGTGGTGCTGTGGGATTGCCCCTTTTTGTACCGTGGGTGACATTGGGGGTGGGGCTGTCGTCAAGGCACAGGTCAGGAAGCATAGGGAAAGCCAGGAGCAGTTGTAAAGTTCACCAGAAATACGTATTTATAGTAGCAGTAACATAAAAAAAAACTTGTTCAGTATAACTATTTACAAAGGAAGAATAAACAGCAGCTCCATCAGAGTTTTCTTTCTAATCTTTCTTGCAGTTGCAGCTTAGCTCCTTTATAAGTCCTTTCAACCCCCATCCTTAGCAAGCATCCTGTTTTTGTACATTTCAGGCAGGAGCTGCTAGAACACAGTGTGCTTCTTGAGTTGAGGCCCCCTTTTGCACAGCTTTTGCAAAAGGCTTAAAAATTGAACTCTGGTAACCTCTAGCTTCCAACAGCTTTTTGCAGTTATCTCAAATTATAATTATATACATTTCAACAGTAATGCTATATATTTTCCAAATACGAGGGATCCCAATATCAGTTACATTTCCGTACAATGATTTGTACATATTTTTATATCAGCAGATCTTGATATGCAAGGGAGGAAAAGACAGACAGCAAGAGAGGACTGAGAGACAGTGAGAGGCAGATTTGCAAGATTGTCGAGGTGATCAAGTCCGAAGTCTCACAGGAAAATTTGGTTGCGGAACCAGACGGAGAAGAGACAGAAAAGGAAAGATCCTTGCATTTAAACACTTTTTCCATAACAAATGGGACAGGGTCCTATTCTACCCTGTCATTGGGGCCAATGTCAGGGGGCGGTCCCCTGCCATAGACTGCTAACTAGAATTTTTCCGTGGGGTCCTAGTGCCTGGCGGCATAGTCCTAATGGTGTTACCTGCTGCAAGATCTCTTCTCGAAGATCTACTGTTACGGTATGTTCTTACGTAACTGTACTTTCAAGCCCGAGGGATCCTTTAGCATCAGTAACAGTAGCAGTAAGCTGGCTAAGTTGAGCTGCCTCGGAGGTGAAGATTATGGTAATGAGTATAATGAATTAGCCAATCAGAAGAGAGTTAGAGGGTGTGCTGAGTGGAGCTCGCCAAAGGGCACCAGAATTTTTTCTCTGCCTGACTGAGGAACACTGCCTCTGAGGTGTTTGCTTACTCTTGCCTAAAGAGAATTTCTAACAAAATTGGTTCTCTCTTTTCTTTACTTTTGTGCTGAGTTAGTGAGTATTTTGTCATTTTTTAAATATTTTCTTTAGTTTTATCGTGGTTCCCTTAGGTTCCAGGAAACCACATTTCTCCTGTTTTACCACGGTTCCCCCTTTATTTTCTGAGATAAAGTTGTATTGTGTTTAAGTGTAAATGACTGTTCTTTAATTCTTTATAGTTTAAGATCTTTGCGGTTCCCGGTTTTTTACTAGGCACCATGTTTTTGGTTACTTTTAAGTAGTTTTTCTGCTCTTTTTATTTATGGTTCTTACCACTAGGGAACCAACCACTTAGTAGTTCTTCTCCCTATTTGGGAACTCCATTTTTAGGTTTTCTGACTAATTGGCATGTGAGAGAAACCAAAGAAAAGGACAGGACCTGCATGTTTTAAAAACTGTTTAAAGTGCTTTAAAATAGTGGCTAAAGGAGATGGCGATGATTTATGTTTTCAGTGTTTAGGTCTATATCACTACTGTGAACTTTACTCAAAATGTTGTTCCAAAACTGTAAAAAAGAGAGTCAAAAGATTAGAAAAAATGGCCTCTCTGTCTGCTTCCCCCTCTGCAAAGCCTGTTGAAGAGGGGTCCTCTTCTCAATCCAAACTTAAAGGCAAGTCCCCTAGGGACTCCACAGAAAAAAAGTCTGATAAGAGTTCTAACAATACTAATAATGGTGAAAGCCCAAAAAGAGACATTGAGACCAGGTCACTGATTAAGTGCCGGTTAAAAAGAAATTTAAAGAAAAACGTAGCACTGCCCCTCCCGTGTTGAGGCAAAGGGAGACACCACTGGCTAATAAAAAAAAGGAAAATTAATATTGAAAAAGACTTTCCCTCTGCCAAAGAAATGGCGAAGGTTTGGCACCTTTATCAGACTGTTCAAAACATGGGCAATATATTTAATGCCCCTTCTACTCCTCACAGTCCAGCCCCCCCTTTATGGGCCAGACTATTACTATGGTAAGGGGAATGAAGATGATGATGATGAGGCAGAGGGCCAACCTCTAGAACCAGATATATCCCCTGATCCAGAGTCTGTACTTCCCCAATGGTCAGGAGGATTTTTCCTCACTGTTTACTTTTTTACAACATATGGTGGACACCCTAGACCTTCCTACCCAGGAGACCACTGAAGAGGAAGAGGAGGATGAAGACTATAGAGGGACTATGAGTCTTTCTCCCCTGAAAAAGATAGTTCTGCCTATTTATAAATCTCTCAAGAAAGCAACAATTAAGCTACTCCAGACCCTTACTTCTCTCCCTGGAGTAGATAAAAAGATAGACAGGAAATACCAGCTAGCCAGAAATGATGCTGCATTCCTGTTTGTACATCCTAGTCAAGAAGGAGTTGTGCAGGCTGTGGCTTGTGATAGAAACACATAGAAACATAGAATTTGACGGCAGATAAGGACCGCTTGGCCCACCTAGTCTGCCCATTTTCCTACCTAACAGGTAAGCTGCAGATCCTAGTTAACCAACAGCTTACTTCCTCCTACCCCCCACTAGGACTGCCTTATGCCTGTCCCATGCATTCTTGAATTCCTCCACTGTTCTTGACTCCACGATCTTCTCAGGGAGGCTGTTCCATGCATCCACAACCCTCTCCGTGAAAAAATACTTCCTCATATTACCTCTGAGCCATCCCCCCCTCTATCTTCAAATTGCGCCCCCTTGTTCTTGCACATCTCTTTTTCTGAAAGATGCTACCCTCTTGGACTTCATTGATTCCCTTGAGCTACTTGAAAGTTTCTATCATGTCCCCTCTCTCCCTTCTTTCCTCAAGGGTATACATATTAAGCTGCTTTAGTCTCTCCTCGTATGTCTTCTGGTGCAGACCCTGCACCATTTTAGTTCTCCCTCCTCTGGACATCTTCCACTCTGTCTATGTCTTTCTGGAGATGGGGTCTCGAGGAATAGGGGATGGGGATGAAGCCAAAGTCCACTCTCCTCTCAGCCTCTTGAAAAGGAGTCCAGAAGACTGGACTGTATGGCTGAAAAATCCTATACAACAGCTTCCTTGCTTCTCCGCCTGTCCACTTACATGGCATATGCTGCCAGATATCAAAAAGCCTTATGGAACTCTGTCCTGGCCATTTTACCTCAGAACCCAGACAAGATAGTACAGGATATAACTCAAACTGTGAAAACTGCCCTTGATGCAACCAAATACCGGTTTCACATGGCTGTGGACAATAATGCTGCTTCCAGAGCCATGGCCCAGGCAATTGCTTTAAGACGTTTTGCATGGTTAAGAACCACAAACCTTTTGCAGGACACACAGTCCAAAGCAACGGATTTTCCCTGTGAAAATAACTCCCTCTTTGTAAGTAAGTAAGTAAGTAAAGTAAGTAAAAGTTTATTTTTAAGCGCTTTTCAAAATCAAAGCGCTTTACAATAATTAAATACATATAAAACATACATACAGCATAACAAACAACAATAAAAATAATTTCAATGCAGTGCAATAACTACTTCCCATAAGCATTTTGAAATAAATAGGTTTTCAGTTCTGATTTAAAGCTTTCAACGGTCAGGCAACCGTATCCGGCAGGTAGAGAATTCCACAGGGTAGGGGCAGCATAAGAAACGCTGCATTGCCCAGATGTTTTAAGCGAACCCTGGGAACCTCTAGCAATCCTCGTCGGGTGGATCGGAGGAGCGGGAGGACAGTAGGGAACAAGCAGATCTTGCAGATATCGCGTCCTGTTCGTAGGGCTTTATAGGTCAGTAAACCGACCTTAAAGGTGATCCGCCACTGAACCGGCAGCCAGTGCAGTTCGCGCAGCACAGGCGTAATATGATTCCTCATTGATGTCCCCGTCAAAAGCCTGGCTGCAGCGTTCTGCACCAGCTGCAAGCAGCGGATATCAACCCCCGGCATCCCTAGGTACAGGGCATTGCAGTAGTCAAGGCGAGAAGTAACAAAGGCATGGACTAATGTCGGAAGGTCAGCCGGAGGAACAAGGTGTTTCACCCGAGCGATATTCCTCAGATGGTAAAAAGAGGATTTGACGGCAGATGACACCTGAAATTTCAGCGTCAAACTGTCGTCAATAATAACGCCCAGGTTACGCACCCTGTCTGAGGTCAAGAGCTGGGCCCCATCGATCCATATGCCCGAGGGAAGACCAGCCCTACAACCCGCCTCACGACGACCTGGGTCCACTACCAACACCTCAGTCTTATCCGGGTTTAACCTTAGCCAGCTGGCACTCATCCAATCACTGATCTCGGATAGACAGTTGTTAAGTTTAGAGACTGCATCTTCTTGCCCGGGGCTAAAGGACAAATATAGCTGGGTGTCATCTGCATAGCAGTGAAAACCCAAGTCATATTGCCTAATAATGTCTCCCAATGGCAGCATATAGACAGCGAACAACATGGGTGCCAAAATGGAACCCTGCGGAACCCCTCAAGGCAAGGAGACGGCATCAGAGGAATAAATTCCAGTGATAACCCTATGTCTCCGCCCTGTGAGAAAAGATTGAAACCACTGTAGGACCGTACCAGACAGTCCACAATGGAACCGTAGGCGTTCCAGAAGCACACCATGGTCCACAGTGTAAAAGCTGCAGAGATCAAGAAGGACTAGAATAGTACAAGCCTTTGATCCCTCGCTATCAGGAGATCATTTAGAACCGGACAAAGAGCAATCTCAGTACTATGTCTTTTCCTAAATCCTGATTGAAGAGTATCATAGACATTATGATTTATAAGATGGTCGTCCAGTTGCAGTGCAACCACCTTTTCAATAACCTTACCCAAGAAGGGGAGGTTAGAATGAGTCTAGTTAGCTGGACAGTCCAGTTCAGTGAAGGTTTTTAGGAGTGGTCGAACGACCGCCTCCTTTAGGGGTTCAGGAAAGATCCCCTGCTTCAAAGATTTCCAGACGATTTCAGCAATGATCGGACAGATAATATCTACGCAACCTAATAAAAGTGGCGTAGGGCCGGATCCAAACTACAGCTGGTTGGACGTACAGTCTGGACAATCCTCATAATGTCCATGAATTCCGGCCTACCAAAGTCAGACCAGGTGACACAGGTGTTTGCTTCCCCTCGCCGACCACTGCAAGCCCTTGTAGATTGAACCTGGCTGAGATCACGCTAATGCCGGCAATCTTATCAGCGAAAAAATCGAGCAAGCTCATCACACTTTATTTGTGAAAATCTCTTCCAAACTGTAGACAGAGTGGATTGCACAATCTGTCAACAGTCCGAAAAAGTTGAGCAGGTCGGTTTCTGCGCAGCAATCTCCCTGGACAGGAATTCTGACTTCTTACGGGATATTGCCGATTGATAGATAACATAATGATCCATCAATCTAAGTTTGTCGGCATACAGGCGGATTTCCGCCATGCTCTCTAGCCTTACGCCCTCTCCTCAGCTCCTTCAAAGACTCATCAAACCAGGAGTCTTTGGGCTGAGATAAGTGGTGACATGAACAGAAACAATTCGATCCAGGGCCCAGTCACGCCTGTGCCAAATAACCATGTCCCCTGGACCCATGCTC
Organism: Neoceratodus forsteri; assembly: GCA_016271365.2. Classification (NCBI taxonomy): domain Eukaryota; kingdom Metazoa; phylum Chordata; order Ceratodontiformes; family Ceratodontidae; genus Neoceratodus; species Neoceratodus forsteri. The sequence goes on along the minus strand of CM057451.1, from coordinate 325,744,152 downwards.
TAAATCGAAATACCCGATAGGTCCAGTACACGCCATTAGGCCCTCTGGATTTACCCCTTAAGGGCGATACTGGACCATCTCCATAGGGATAGGCCTATTAGGGGTGCCCAAAACTGAATCTTATGGTGTGATGGTCTGTCCACGATTTGATTCCACCTCCAAATGCGAGACATCCAAATCCAGTAGGAACACCAGGTCCAATGAGTGTCCACCTATATGGGTAGCAGAGGTAACTACCTACGACAGGCCCAACATAGACATAAGTTGGAGGAAGTTCTTTCAAAGTGCGAGAGTTCATCGTCGACCCAGGCATTGAAGTCACCCAGAATTAACCATCTAAGCGACTCCAGTGCCATGTCAACAATAAAGTCTGCGAACTCCTTCAGAATTCACCACCATCACTGGGTGGACGGTAAATGAGGAGAACCTGAGCTCTGCACCTGCTGCCAGGATACACTCAAAGGATCTGGTGTTACCCACTGGCACCTCCACAAGACTCAGCTCTGATCTAAAAAGATGGCCACTCCCCACCCCTCGATCCAATCTCGGACGGTGCATTACGAGAACCCAGCTGGAGCAGCAGAGTCTAAAATAGGACCTGCATTTTCATCCAGCCAAGTCTCGATAATACATGCCAGGTCAGATGTTGCAACAAGATCTGCAATAATAGCAGTCTTGTTCCTAATCGACCTGGCATTACACTAACACCATTCGAGTTGGATGAGTTTTGGAGAAGGATCGCAGTACCTGCCCACAATCTGTGGAGCCCTTGGGTATGGAAATCAGGCAAGGAGAACCCTCTCTGAGCTCCATTTTACGCCCCAGTCTCCTTGTCTAACTATCCCTATCCAACAATCCGTCTCATTCTCCCACTCTGCCCAGTCCATCGATTCCCTAAATGCCTTCTCAATATCCCAGCTCTCCGGCAGTTGTTAAAGGCAATATCGGGTAATCGAGGACAATAAAAGGGACGGAGGTCCCGGAGCAGAGCGGGAGAATAGCGCCTGACCGTCGTAAGCCCCATCAAACACATTATTGACGGCAAAACAACGTATCTTAAATAACAATAGAATAAAATAAAATCATATAATGAAATCAAGACCCATACAAGATCATATACTTATAAGTAAAATAAAATAATAAACAAAGTAAATAAAATAAACAAAACAAAGAGATAAAAACTCTCTACCCAGAAATATTAACACTCTCACTATATATAACCATAAAATCCACATATAAACACATTTTAAACCCTGCCTAAAAGTCCGTAAGCTTAATAAAGTCTGATCATAAGCCCCATATAATAAAGTTCGTACTGTTACGGAGTCAGTATTTCATATGCCTGGCGTGAACCGCCAGGAGGAAGACTCTTCACCTAGTGAAACTAGTTAGACAGAGGAGGTGCGGAGATAAATGCTGTCTTCCTATATGGGATGCCAGACATAGCCCGGCCTCTGCCAGGTTATTCCAGCATCCCCGGAGCCCCAAGAAACATCAACCCTCCGGCAAATGCTCCCAGCCCCCAGGTACAAACAGCACCCTCAGACCCACCCCAGGAATAACCAGGCTAGTTCCTTAAGTCCTTCAATCCTGCAACTCGACACTTCCAAGGGAGCAGCCAACAACAGAGTGCTTGTCCAGTCTCTAGCTGCACAACCTTATTCAGCAGCAAACTATAGATCCTCCTTTTGTCATCACGCCGCGACCAGACTCCCAAAAAGAATCAAATGAACAAAATCACTGGGGGCAACACCATATCGGTGCATCAACATCCAAAATAGAGCTCCATTCAGAATATCGCAGTACACGAGTACATAACTTTCCTCGCCCGCAGTTCAGGCACCACTCGCCCTCCAGAGTCACACACTCACTCACGGCAGGAACCTGTAACAGGTTCCTGCAATCCCTAACTTCAAGCTCTTCCCAGCGATCCTTGATTCCACGACCTCTCACAACACAGCCGGGAGAGCAAGAGTGGAGAATAACAAAATCCAAAGCCAACAACGGCAGGCGCCACGGAGATAGTTCAAGTAGCTGCAAGACTCCAAGGTACGTGTGCAGGATTCCGATTCCGATGACAAGTAGTAAAATCAATAATCTCAATGTTCTGGCCAGCTCAGCTCAGCCGCCGATTCCAAGGGCAATACCACAGATAAAAAGGCTCCAACAGTGAAGACCGCTCTTAGCCACTTCAAAACACTCAGAGGACGCTAAACGAGCGACCGGACAGGACTGAAGCATACATGAAGAAGGTGGAGCAATATAAGACCACCAATCAAAGTAATGCTGCTAAAGACAAGCCCTCTACTTCCCAGAAGTCTCAGTACAGGGGAAACAGAGGTAGAGGATACTATCCAAGGGCTTTTTCCCCATGTCTATGCCCATAGATTATTTCCAAATGAGAGGCTACTACAGAGGAAGAGGCAGGAGGAGACAGAGAAGAGCTGCTTCCATTCCTGCCTCTGCTACATCCAAGCCCCGATTCCAGTGTCTAGGTTGCTTCCCCTCTCCCAGTAGGGGCAGGCTGTCCCATTACCTCCAACACTGGACCCACATCACCACACACAAGTGGGTACTGGAGGTAGTGGACGAGGGGCTATCCTTGCAATTCAAGAACTTCCCTGCCCTTCGGGGTCCACTAATGTCAAAGCCCCTAACTCCAACAGAAAAATTACTGCTGGAGCTGGAGGTCAAGACATTGCTGTCAGCAAAGGTAGTGTAGAGAGTTCCTTTCTCACAGTGGGGAAAAGGCCTCTACTCCAGATACTTTCTAACAACAAAGAAAACCGGGGAGTGGCGACCTATTCTCGACCTCAGGTACCTAAACAGGCACTTACTGAAACCAAAATTCAAAAATGCTGACTCTTTAGCCGGCCCAATGGTGCTGAGGGCTGAGGCGCTGGACGCCTTACCTCACGCTGCTCTGGCAACTCAGGTTTGGAATCGGCCTCGGGTCATCGGGGAGCCGGCATTGTGGGGGTGAGTGCAGTGGGATTGAGCGGCCACAAGGCGGCTCTCCCCTCCCAGGGTGGATGCCTGCACCCTCCGTAGTTCCGCTCCCACCGGTTGGAGGTCCAGTGGGAAGCATAGGCACGAGGGTGCAGCGGCAATATCCAGGGGTGGGGCTCAAGGGGCCGAGCCGGTACCCTGCATGCACCTGCGCCTCCATGCACGTACACATACGTGTCTGCCAGGGTCCCAGGTACAGGAGAAAAAGGGGCAAATCAGTAAAGTACTAATTTAAAAAAAAATGCTGAGTCTCTCAACAGTGATTCACTCATGCAAAAAGGAGACTGGCTAGTCTCCCTGGATCTGAAGGATGCCTATTTTCATGTACCAATAAGGCAGTCCCACCAAATGTTCCTGAGATTCAAACTGCCCTCAGGGCACTACCAGTTTGCAACCATGTCATTTGGCCTAACATCGTCCCCAAGGATATTCACCAAGTGCCTAGCCGTAGTGGCAGCTCATCTAAGGAAGCAGGGCATCTCAGTCTACCTGTACCCGGACAACTGGCTCCTAGTGGGCAAGTCCCCTCTTCAAGTCAGAGAGGCTCTCAGCTATACAATATATGCGACAAATTTGCCCCACTTACCAAAAGAATGGTCAAAGGCAATCCGGTGCCTTGGATCACTGAACGCCTCCTGGCCTTGATGCGGACTAGAGATGCATTATGGCAGCTCTCCAATGAGACCGGCCTACCGCTCGATAGGCAAAACTACAGAGAGGCTCGGAACAATTGCAGTTGGGCCTTGCGCAAAGCAAAAGCAGAGTATCTTAAATCCTCCTTAACCTCCTCCTGGGGCTCAGGGCGTAAGTTCTGGAACAATATTAAGGAAATCTGTGGAAAATACCCTAACCCGGTTCCTAATCAGGTCATGGTCGACAGGTCCTTGGCCTCTGACTCTACCTGAATTGCCGCAGCCTTCAATAATGCCTTCACAAACCTCAACCATGTTCTCCCTCCTAATTTCTTTGACCCACCTACATCCAGTTCCCCCATCCCCTGCCCAGAAGCCTCCCTTTTACCTGCACCGAATTACTCCCAAGTCTGCAAAGCCGTACCTTAAAAAAGCCCTAAGCCACTCCGCCTACAGTAGTGACTCCCTAGATCTGAAGCTACTTCGGCTCACCCTTCAGGAGGTACTCTACCCCCTTACCCACATTTTAAAGCACTCCCTATGTCAAGGTAAATTCCCCTTTAGGTGGAAATCTGCCTCCATCACCCCCATATTTAAAAGTGGGGACCGGTTTATTACCCATAACTACTGCCCCATCTCCATTCTACCACCCCTTTCCAAGGCCTTAGAGCGGATTGTATCTGATCAGTTCACTGATCACCTCAACAAATACAACCTACTCTGCAAACAGCAATATGGTTTCCACAAAGGGCACAGTACTACCACTGCCCTTCTCGAGTTTACCACACACATCCACTCTGCTCTGGACAAGGGTCATATCACTGGTGCTGTCTTCACTGACCTCACGAAGGCATTTGACACAGTCAACCACTCCCTCCTACTGACCAACTTAGCCAACCTGGGTTTCTCTCGGGATGCTTTGGTGTGGTTCTCTGACTACCTCTCGAACTGGTTCCAGCAGGTCAAAATTGGTAACACCTTATCCAATAGACTGCCTGTCCTCTCTGGTGTTCCACAGGGGTCCATTCTTGGACCTCTACTTTTCAGCCTCTTCCTCAACTCCCTCCCCAAGTCCTGCCCTGGCAACCTATTACTATATGTCGATGATGCTGTCCTCTTTTCCTTCAACTCTGACCCCTTTCAACTCCACCGCTCCCTCCAGTCCTCCTTTAGCTGTGCTGAAAGCTGGTTCTTTGCACAGCGCCTTATTCTCAACTATAAAAAAAAACAAAGTTATGCTATTCTCACACCCTCTGAACACCCAGAAGGAGCATTGCCCCCAAGTACTAACATCTAATCAGCCCCTTTGGAGCAGGTGGACTCCTTTAAATATCTGGACATCACCCTGCACCCAGCGCTTAACTTCCACCAACATATCCACCACCTATCTAAGGCCCTTGGTGTTAGGTTGGGGCTATTGCACCGCTTCAAACACTGTCTTACCTCAGACGCCCTCAGGCTTGCTGTCTCCTCTTCGGTCCTCTCTCTACTTGATTATGGATTACTTATCTATGGCGTGGCAAACATCTCAGCCCTAATTAGACTCCATCTTTCGCTAAATAAAGCATGCCGCCTCATCCTGGGATGTGACCGTCACACCCATACCTGCTCACTTTATAACGCTACCAACTGGCTTAATCTTGACAACAGAATCAGGTTCCACACCTGCCTCATGGCTAAAACAAATTGCCCTTGGCCTCTCTCGCCCCGGGCTCACCCCTTTAGTCCACCCAGCCCTTAAAGTTAAGCACACCCATAGCTCAGATAAGCATCTCCTCTCGGTTCCCACCTGCCATACCTCCCAATTCCAAAGGTCCTTCAGCTACAGGGCCCCCTCGTGGATGAACAGCCTACCCACCTCTCCTATAAACGAACTAAGATTTGGCCCATTAAAAACCCATCTTAGGGTCCACCTCCTGACATCAAATGCCTGTGACTGCAGCTGAACTCTGCCCTCCTCCCTTCTTCACTGACAGTGACCACTGGCCTGATTCTCTCCCCCTCCCCCTGCTTTTGAGCCTAACCTGAGTCTGTCAGGCATTGATTCATATCCGAGTTCAACCTATATTGTGTAAGACCTGTACTAAGTAACCCTAGCATTTGAATGTTAGGCTTCGCTGTTCCTTGTAACAAAGCTGAACTGTATCACTGTCCAGTCATTTGTAATGTCTGTCTGTACATGATCTCTGTGACAAGGAACCTTTGTAAAGGAGTCTATGACTCAAAGGTATTTCTGAATCCAATAAATAAATAAATATACAAAGGAAACATAGAAACGTAGAAACATAGAATTTGACGGCAAATAAGGACCGCTTGGCCCACCTAGTCTGCCCATTTCCCTACCTACTGGATAAGCTGCAGATCCTAGTTAACCAGCAGCCTACTTCTTCCTACCCCCACCCCCTAGAATTGCCTTATGACTGTCCCATGCATGCTTGAATTGAATGGGCAGACTAGGTGGGCCAAGTGGTCCTTATCTGCCGTCAAATTCTATGTTTCTATGAGTTCCACCACTGTTTTTGACTCCACAACCTCCTCCGGAAGGCCGTTTCATGCATCCACAACCCTCTCTGTGAAAAAATACTTCCTTAAATTACCTCTGAGCCGCCCCCCCATCTTCAAATTGTGTCCCCTTGTTCTTGCACACCTCTTTATTTGAAAGATGCTACCCTCTTAGTCTTTGTTGATTCCCTTGAGGTACTTGAAAGTTTCTATCATGTCCCCTCTCTACCTCCTTTCCTCGAGGCTATACATATTAAGCTCCTTAAGTCTCTCTTCATATGTCTTCCGGTGCAGACCCTGCACCATTTAGTTGCCCTTCTCTGGACAGCTTCCATCCTGTCTATGTCTTTGTGATTGGGTCTCCAGAACTGCACACAGTACTCCAGATGGGATCTCACCAGCTGTCTGTACAGAGGGATAATAACTTCCTGTTTCTACTGGTGATGCCTCTCCTGTGCATCCCAGTATCCCCCAACCCTCCTTGCTGCCCTCTCACATTGCTTGCCCACCTTTAGGTCATGTGATATGACTACCCCCAGGTCCCTTTCCATTTTTGTTGTTGTTAGTATCTCACCCCCCATTGTGTACTCTTCCCCTGGGTTTTTGTTTCCCAGGTGCATTACCTTGCACTTCTTAACATTGAATCTAAGCTGCCATACATTTGACCATTCCTCTAACCTTCCCAAGTCCCTTCTCATCCTTTCCACCCCACCTTTTGCATCAGCTGTGTTGCAGATCTTTGTGTCATCTGCAAAGAGACATACTTTTCCTTCCAGTCCCTCTGCAATGTCGCTTATAAAGACATTGAAGAGGACCGGTCCTAATACTGAACCCTGCGGTATCCCACTAATAACCCCCCTTTCCTCAGAGTGGACTCCATTAACTATTACTTTCTGTGTCCTATTCTCCAGTCAATTCTTTACCCAGGCTGTCATCTTGGGACCCACTCCCAGGCTGGCTAACTTGTATATTAATCTTTTGTGTGGGACCGTGTCAAATGCCTTGCTAAAGTCTAGGTAGGCCATGTCCACAGCCCCTCCCTGATCTACTACTTTGGTCACCCAGTCAAAGAAATCGATCAGATTTGTCTGGCATGACCTTCCCGCTGTGAATCCATGCTGCCTTGGGTCCTGTGCCTCTCTGGCCTCTAGATACTCGACAGTTCTTTCCTTCAGACGCGATTCCATCATTCTCCCTATCACTGAGGTTAAACTAACAGGTCTGTAGTTTCCTGCTTCTGCCTTGCTCCCACTTTTGTGAAGGGGAATCACATCTGCCCTCCTCCAGTCCTTGGGTACCACCCCATCCTCCCATGATTTGTTAAAGAGGGTGGTCAGTTGTGTCACTAGTTCTGCCCTTAGTTCTTTTAGAATTCTGGGATGAATCCCATCAGGCTCCATTGCTTTGTCCACCTTCAGTTTTAAGAGTTCTTTCAGAACCCTTTCTTCTGTAAATGGGCTGGTATCAACTTCTGTATCCAGAGTGTTTCTATTGTTTGTTTTAGGTACCTCCCCCTCTTCATTTGTAAATACTGAGCAAAAATATTTGTTTAGTATCTCTGCCTTTTCACAGTCACCCTCTGCCCACCCCACTCCCCTTTATTAAGCCTCACTATCCCTCCCTTGGTCTTCCTTGCTCCCTGATGTACCTATAAAAGGTTTTATCCCCCTTCTTAACTGAGTTGGCTATCTTTTTCTCGGTTTGGGACTTTGCTGTTCTGACTGCCTTCCCAGCTTCCTTTTGCTTTAACTGATACGGTTCTCTGTCCTGCTCCTTCTGTGATTCCTTGTACTTCCTGAATGCTTTCTTTTTCTCTTGAACCTTCACTGCCTCGTTCTTTGAGAACTATAGTCATTTCTTACATCGTTTTGTTTTGTTTATTTGCTTCACACAAAGGCTTGTTACCTCTGTGATGGCAGTTTTTATTATTCCCCATTGTTCTTCCACCCATCCTTCCTGCCCATTTGCTAGTGCATTCCTTAGGCACTCACCCATTTTGGCAAAGTCAGCCCTCCTAAAATCCAGTACTTTTGCCTTTGTATGGCTTGACTCTATTGCTGTGTTTATTGTGAACCATACTGTTTGATGGTCGCTAGTTCCCAGATGGCTACCCACTTCTACATCTGTGATCCTCTCTCCATCTCCATTTGAGAGAACCGGGTCTAAGATTGCTCCCTCTCGAGTGGGTTCCAGTACTAGTTGTCTAAGGCATGCCCCCTGTAGGGCATCTAGAATAACCCACTCTTGAAGTGGCTACTGCAGCTGCCCAGTTAACATCTGACATATTCAGATCACCCATCAACAATATCTCCCTTTTCTGCCATTCTAAGTATACTTTCTATCATTTCCTTGTCCATTTCCTCCCCTGAGAGAAGGTCTGTCTAAATCCTGTGCGGATTGTGGTGCCATTGCCTGTCTCCAAATTGACCCACAGTACTTCTTCTCCTCCCTGTTTACCCTTTTGTTCTGTTGCTTTGATTCCTTCCCTTATGTAAAGAGCTACTCCTCCTCCTCTTTTACCCTCCCTGTCCCTCCTGTAGATAGTGTATCCTGGTATGTTTACATCCCAGTCATGGTTTTGTGTGTACCATGTTTCTGTGACTGTCACGATATCCAGATGTTCCTTCTCCATCAAGGCCACTAATTCAGAAAGCTTGTTACCCAGACTACGGGCACTGGTACTCATTGCTCTCCATTTTTTGATGGCTTTACCTTCTGTTGCAGCATCCCCCACTGACCTTTCTACCTCAGTCTTTTTCTCATTTAGTACCCTGTTTTGTAGGGAGAGGCTGGGATTTTTCTGCTCTTATCAAGTGCCTCCCCTTGACTAGTTTAAAAGCTTGCTAATGAAGCATTTAAACCAACTGCTCAAAAGACTTGTTTCCTTCCTGGATAGATGCAGACCATCCTGCCAGTATAGGCTGGTGTCCCTCAGGTGGAACCCCAGTCCCAATGAAGCCAAACCCCTGTGCTCCACACATTTTTCAACCATTCATTAAACTGCATGGTGCAAAGTACCCCTTGCCTCACCCATGCCATTGACAGGCAGCACCTCTTGAGAAGGATACTGTGTGTGCTACTTGTCTTAGGCCCTCTCCAACTCTACAAAGTCCTCCCTGCACTGCTCTAATCTCATGATGAGCCAAATCATTTGTCCCTAGGTGGACAATGACCCCAGCTCAGACTCCCGTGCAGCTGTTCTCGTGATCCTGAGGATGCTTCCTGTCCCTCAAGCCATGGCACCAGGCAGGCACCTTACTTCAGTTTTCCCTGCTCCTCCAGTTCTATCCCCCTAATAATTGAGTCCCCCACCAGGAGCTGCTTCCTTTCCCTGTGGTGTCCTCTGCCTCTTTCCTATGGGCCTCCCTTGTGACAGTTGTCCTCAGCCTCCTTAGTCTCCTCTTTGGGTGCATCCATAGGGGAACTGTGCTCCCCCAGAATGGTGTATGGATTGTGGAGTGGAACAACTGACTGGGTGTGCCTCTGTTCCACCATCCTCACCCTCCCTGAGCCCACTGTGGTCCAACTGCTGTGCTTTCTTCGCAACCTCTGAGGTAGTGGTGGTGGTGGCTTTGGTGCTCCCTGGATGGGGGAGGTTCCCTGCCTACTGTCCAGTGTGGCCTGGGGAAGGTTAACTACTACTGTCCAGTGTGGCCTGAAGATAGGCAACTTCCTCCCTCAGGGCAGAGAGTTGTCTGCAACTAGGGCAGCATCTCAGCCTCCAGAAAGACTCCCGGAAGACTGCTGCCCCACAGCCATTACATTGCACTACTCCCCACATGTTTTATCTACTTTTTTTTCCTTACACACTCTGTGTTTCCTCATCAACGAAAAGAAATCTCAGTTAGATCCTACACAGGTCTTAACCTTCATAGGAGCACAGTTTGATACCCAGCAGACAGGATTCAGGCTTTTCTGTCAGTGGTAAATTCTTTTGCTCCAGGTCAGCCCAGGTCTGCCAGACATTTTCTCAAGCTCCTGGAGCATATGGCCTCATGACTGCCAGGCGTCAGATTCCAGATGAGGGACATTCAAAGAACATGAGGTCTTGCTGTATTGTGACATTATGCAGTTAGCCCCAGCACTTGAACTACTCCAGAGAGGAAAGAGTTAACTCTATGCCAGAGCATAGAATGTTGAGCTCGAGCTCGGTTCAGACCTCTGTCTGCTGCACTTTGAAGTGTAACTGTCAGATTCTTTACTCCGCCTAACTGAACAGTCGCTCCGGAGATCTCTCCATCGCTTTCGGTTCGGTAACAGTAAAATGTCGGTTTTATACCACTTTTTTCTTATTCTTCTTCTTCGGTTCAGATCCCTGTCTGCAGTACAGTAAGTGCTTAGGTAGTGGACTGAGTGTTATTCTGTGTGTGGAAATTGTAAAAAAAGGTTTTCAATCAGTTCAGTTGAACCGATTGTCTGGTTTACTTTAATTCTATTTTATTTTTCACTGTTTAGTGTCAGGTACCGGTCCTTATCTGTGCTAAAAAAAAAATGTGTTTCAGACTTTTTTAGGAACCGATAAGAGGGTCTTGCCTGGCTTAAGCCGATTAAAGGGTAAGTGTTAGGATGGCTACATCTGAGACACCCAAAAGAAAAACTGGGCCCACTGGGTTTCAACACTGCAGTGAGTGTGGGGAGGCCTTTGCTTAGGCTGATCCCCACACCACCTGTGTTTAGTGTCTGGGTTTTGACCACCTTGATTCAGACTGCCAAACATGTAAAAATTTTCCTAAGGCCACCCTGGATAAAAGATTGGGCAGGCTTAGGGAAAAGGAGGCCGAGAAGTCCACTGACCCGGATGGCCAGCCCGGTTCGGTTCCAACTGAACCTGAGGGAGTGCCCTCTGACCTGGGCAATACTCCCTCGGGCAAAAGGAGAGCCGATCCTGAGGTGTCGGTTCCGGCTAAGAGAAAGGAGAAATCGGCCTGTTCAGATATAGAACCGCTCCGTCCAATTCAGACCGATCCGGCACCACTCGGTAGCCGTCCGGTTCAGTCGGTTCCTCCGGTTCCGGATTATTCCCCAGAAGAGTATTATGAACCGGATCTGGAGGGGGATGAAGACAACGGTGACAATGATGATGATGATGGTATAGAAGGTCTGGATGAGCCCATAGAATCGGACATCTATCCAGACAGGCCTTCTAGTGTTTCCCCTCCTAGGCTTTCTGAGTCCCCTTCCCACTTTTTGTTTTACAAAAAAGTGGCAGAAACCCTCCAGCTCCCTCTGGTTGAAGCTGCTGAGAAACAAGAGGAGCCTGACTTTGTGGAAATGATGGACATCCCAGAGTCAAAAAGATTGTCTGTTCCTCTCCATAAATCCCTGGGGAAACAGACACAAAGACTGCTTAAAACACCAAATTCTTTACCTACTGTGGACAGACAAATGGACAAGAGGTACGTGCTGTCAGGTTCAGGTACGGAGTTCTTGTACCAGCAATGCAGCCATGTTGGGGTTGTGCAGGCTACAGCCTGTGATAAGGCTAACATACCCTTGGCTTCACAACCCCCAGATAAAGACTCTAGGAAGCTGGATGCCATGGCCAAAAAACAGTATTTGGCATCCTCCTTGGGACTCAAGCAGGCTAACTACATGGCCTACACAGCCAGATACCAGAAGTCCAGATGGGATACTGTTATGGAACTGGCTAAACAGCCTTCCCCCCAGCTGGCCAAGGAGCTGGAGGAGGTGGCTGCTGATGGGATAGAGGCATCTAAGATCCAATTTCATGCTGCTGTATACTCTAATGATGTATCATCATGAGTCATGGCTATAGCTGTGTTTCTTCGGAGATTGGCTTGGCTCAGATGTACTAGCCTCTCACGGGACACCCAGGCTAAGGCCATGGATTTCCCTGTGGTGGATAATTCTCTGTTTGGGGAGCAGACAGAGAATTATATGAAAAAAATGGACGAGTACAGGACCTCCTACAGGAGTGCACAAGCCAAGGAAAGGCAAGCAACTCCTCAAAAGCAGCAATCTAGGGGCAGGGGCAGGCCTTTTCACAGGCCTTTCTACCAGGCACAGGCCTCCTCTCCTTTTCCTCAGAGGGGGTTCTTCAGAGGGAGAGACAGAAGGGGGATGAGCAGGGCTGCATCCTCCTCTCAGTCCAAGCCTCCTGCCAAGCAGACACGCTGATGTGTCAGCCCAGGTCGACTCCCCCTTTCCAGTAGGAGGCAGACTGGTTTACTACTTACAGGCCTCGAAGTCTGTTACCTCAGACAAGTGGGTCTTGGAGGCAGTAAGTCAGGGACTGGCCCTCAGCTTCCAAAAATTCCCAAAGCTGAGTGTCAGGTCTTTTCCACCTGCAAACATCTCCAAAACCATTGCCCTAGAGGCAGAGGTTTCCTCTCTGCTGGCTCGGAGAGCTATAGCGAGAGTTCCTACTACACACAGGGGTAAATGTCTGTATTCCAGATACTTCCTTACCCCAAAAAAGACAGGGAAGTGGCGGCCCATCCTAGATCTAAAATACTTAAACAAGCACCTAGTCAAGCCAAAATTCAAAATGGTTACTCTGGGAATAATTCTTCCCTCTCTAAGGCCAGGGGATTGGTTAGCCTCCCTGGACCTCAAGGATGCCTATTTTCTCATTCCTATCAGATGCTCCAAAAGAAAGTACCTCAGGTTTGAACTGCCTTCAGGCCATTATCAGTTCAGAGCAATGCCATTCGGGCTAATATCAGCACCAAGGGTGTTCACAAAATGCCTAACAGTAGTAGTGGCCTTTCTAATGAGACACAACATTTTCATATTTCCATACCTGGATGACTGGCTCATTGTGGGGCAGTCTCCAGACCAAGTCAAGTGAAACTTGCAAGTGACCCAGCAATTGCTCACTTCTCTAGGATTCCTCCTCAGTCTTTCGAAGTCAGTTCTTGAACCAGTGCAACTCCTGACCTTCATAAGGGTAGAGCTGGACACTGTCCAAGCAAGAGCCTTTCTTCCTCTGGCAAGAGTAAAGGCCCTTACAGACCTGGCTTCTTCCTTTCGCCTTCTGGTGTCTCGACCAGCAAGGCATTTTCTTCAACTCCTGGGCCACATGGCAGCTTCCACTGCAGTGGTACAGGGGGCCAAATTTCAGATGAGGGACATCCAGTTCCACTTGAGGGCTTTTTGGTCACAGAAAAAAGATCCTCTAACCAAACTAATTCCAGTGACTCAGACTTTGATCCAGGCTCTCCAATGGTGGTTGGATCAGGACAACCTCAGACAAGGAGTCCCATTCATCACCCAGTCTCATTCTGTGGTACTAACCACAGATGCTTCTCTCCTGGGGTGGGGAGCTCACTTGGGAGTCCTCACAGCACAGGGAGTGTGGTCCCCTCAGGAGTCTCTACTTCCCATCAGTCTTCTAGAGCTCAGGGCAGTGTACCTAGCTCTACAAGCTTTCTCGGACTCAGTACAGAACAAGGTGGTTCAGGTCAGGACAGACAACACCAGACAATATGAATTGAGAGTATGCTGTATGTGTAATGATTAGAGTGTAGGTACTATGTCAGTGTAAATGATGATTTATGATATTTGTTATATTTGTTACTGTCTTTGTATTGTATGTCATACTGAGATTGAACAGGAGCATCTATAATATAGGACTTGTCCTAAAGATGTTTTTATTTCAGCTTGTCCTGTATAAAAATAAAGATGTTTACTACTACTTACTACCACCACCATGTGGTATATCAACAAGCAGGGAGGCACTTGGACTACGGCCTTGTGCATGGAAGCCATGAAATTATTGTCCCTGGCTTATTCCCTACAGACATCTCTGGTGGCAGTCCACCTTCCAGGGAAGGACAATGTGCTAGCAGATACCCTGAGCAGGATTTCTCAGGGCCATCACGAATGGTCCCTGGATCTCCTAGTGTTAAAAATAATTTTTTTCAAGGTGGGGCACTCCAGAGATAGATCTCTTTGCAGCCCCAGACAATCACCAACTTCCTCTCTTCTGTTGCAGACCCCCAGACTTGGGCTTATTCTCCCTGGATGCTCTGCTTCTGGATTGGGAGGGGAAATTTCTGTATGCCTTTCCCCCATTTCCTCTATTATTCAAAGTTCTGGTCAAGATAAGGTCACAATCTTGCAACGTGATCCTGATTGCTCCAGACTGGGCCAGGCAGCCTTGGTATCCTCTATTGCTATCCATAGCAGTCCATCTTCCCCTATCTCGTCCCAAGAATCACAATCTGTTAACCTCCTCTCAGGGGAGGACTTGGCACCCCAACCTTCGGTCTCTCAATCTCAAGGCATGGCTCTTGAAGAGCTAGAATATGCAAGCCTGCATCTTTCTCAGGGGGTTCTGGACATTCTCAAAGCCTCTCGAAAACCTGCCACCAGAAAAAACTTATAACTCCAAATGGAAAAGATTCAGCATTTGGTGTTCCAATAAGCACATATCCCCAGATTCTGCTGACTTGGCTACAGTTCTGGATTATATGGGTCATTTTAATGGCTTAGGCCTCAGACCAGCTACCCTGAAAGTACAGCTGTCAGCTGTTTCTGCATTTCTGTCAGTGGGGAAGGCTTCCTCACTGGCATCTCATCCTATTTTCTATAAATTCTTTAAAGGATTGCTCCATACCAATCCTCCTTTTAAGGATCCTACTCCTGTTTGGGATCTTAATGTTTGCATTGCTCAGCTTATGCAACCCTCTTTTGAGCCTTTGGCATCTGCAGAACTTAAGCACTTGACTTGGAAAGCTGTGTTCCTGGTAGCTATTACCTCTGCCAGGCGTATCAGTGAATTACAAGCTCTCTCATTGGAGCCTGATTTTATCTCATTTCATAGAGATAAGGTGATCCTTAGAACCAACAGGAGGTTCTTACCCAAAGTGGCTTTAGATTTTCATCTGAACCAGTCCATGTCTCTCCGTGTTCTTCACTGCTCATTCTTCTTCAGGAGAGAGAAGATTACACAGTTTGGATGTTAAGAGGCGCTTACCTACTGCTTTGAGCGTACTAAGGCACTTAGGTTTGACTGTCCTCAGTTGTTTCAAACAACATGAATTCTTGCTGTATTCTGACAATTTGCAGTTAGCTCCAGCTCTTGAACTGCCCCGGAGAGTGAAGGGTTAAATTCTATGCCTGGTGTAACCCCCCCTGTTACCCGGGGTTACTAGAATCCCAGTAAGACCTAGTGGTAGGCAGGGAAGGCAGCTTGTGAAACTCTAGTTAAATGGATTTCACACTGTCTCACTCTGTTCTCAATCTCAGCTGAGACTGAGGGATGACATCACCATAGAACTATCGCAGCTGCATGAGCCACATTGGAATCTGCAGATGGGAGTTAGGTTAGAATGTTGGGAGTTTTTGAAGTGAGCTGCAGCAGTTGTGTGTGAGCAGTGTTGAAGAGAGGAGCACAGCAGTCTGTGCACAGGCTCTTGGAGCCTAAAGCTCTGTTATAGAGCTACTTTTAAGGAAAGGTGTGTGTTTCCACCAAAGAGAACAGTAAGCTGTTCTTGAAGTGGTGGAGACCGCTGATACTGGTCTCTGTGCCCCATCCCTGAGGGGATGGGGGTGGAAGGTTTGCCTGTTATTCCAGGAGCAACCTCCTGGTTCCGGCTAGGGAAGAAGCTGCCTTATTTTTCTGAAATGTGTTGTGGCACAAGAAGCTGTCAAGATTCGCCTGTGGGGCACCTGCAACCAAAGGGTGAGTTCTGCTCTTGTCAAAGGGCCTATGTTTCACCTGAACTATGTTAAAGTGGGGATTGGACTGCTGAATTAGTGGGAGGCCTAGAGGAATAGGCTTAGCCAAAGTAAAAGTATGTTCAAGTCCAGCACAAGGGGAAAGCCAAGACATGTAGAGGAAATGTGCTATACATTTACCCTTTAATCTACACTGCCCAGCTTTTCAGGAAGAGTTGTTTAAGCATGTTCGAGTTTAGTACAAGGGGAAAGTCAAGACATGTAGGGGAAATGTGCTATGCATTTACCCTTTAATCTACATTGCCAAACTTTCAAAAAAAGAGTTGTTTAATGTCCAGAGAAATGGCTGGATATGGATTGTGGAAGCTGGAGGTGGGAGACCCCCTCCATCTTTAGTGACCAGGTTCACCTCTACGAATTTGCTCTGTGGCCCTTTTACTTTGCCTCAGGCACTTGGCCAGTGCTGAGGGAAGTACCCAGACATGGGATTGAAAGGAAATTTCCCTTAAGGCTCTAAGGTGGTTTGGGGAGCCACCAACGGAAAATGTGTCCACTACCATATGGACAGGGATCGGGTGGCCGGCAGGGGACCCGGGCCAGGAAAAACCCAAATAGTGTACAAGTCGGGCTGTGTACCCAAAGCAGCGTGCAAGTCCAGGCTGTGTTCCTGGTGGGTTCAGAGCCTGAGGGCTGAAATATTGAAGAAGTGTTCTGTATCTCTTATCTGCATTACCAGGAATGTAGCCCCATGGGGGTCCATCTATGCTTTGTTTGTTCAGTTTGGATGTGAATAAAAGCCACACTTTAGAATCCCATTCCTGGTATTGGACATTACAGTTATTGCTTCCTGTGTTCGGATTTACTTGGGTGCCCCTGTGCAGAGTAGCCAAACCTAAGCCCCTGTGCCGAGTAACCTAGTCCTCCCCGAACCCAGTCCCCACCTGGTACTGCTGTCAGCTTCAACAGCATACCACCTGTCATTTGCAAAAAGGCAGGGGTCCAGGGGTTACACCTGGCATAGAACGTTGGGCTCGAGCTCGGTTGAAAACTTTGTCTGTGTCCTTTTGAAACCAAACCGTCAGATTCTTTACTCCACCTCACTGAACAGTCGCTCCAGAGATTTCTCTTTCTGCTCGGTTCTATCGCGGTTAAAGTTTTGGTTTTAGTCCGATTTTCGTTCCGTTTTTTTTTGGTTCAAGAGACTGTCTGTGGTACCGTAAGTACTTAGATTAGTAGCTGTTGTGTGGAAATTGTGAAATTTTTCCGATCGGTTCGGCTGAACCGATCTTGTAGTAAGATCTTGGAAAAAAAAAGTTAGTGTGTGGTTTCCGGTCCGTATCGGTTTTAAAAAAAACATAGTTTTAGCGTTTTTTTTCCATCACCCGTGACACGGTGTGAAACTAATAGGGGAGTCTTGCCTGGCGGTTGCCATATAAAGGGTAAGTTGATTAGGTTGGCCATGTCTGAGAAACCCAAGGAAAAAAATGGCCCACTGGGTTTCAACACTGCAGTGTGTGTGGGGAGGTCTTTGCTAAGGCCGATCCCCACACCACCTGTGTTAACTGTCTGGGGTTTGACCACCTCGATTCGTACTGTCAAATTTGTAAGAATTTCCCTAAGTCTACCTTGGATAAAAGGTTAGATAGACTTAGGGATAAGGAGGCCGAGAAATCCGCTGACCCAGAAGGCCAGCCCGGTTCAGTTCCTACCGAACCAGAAGGAGTGCCCTCTGACCAGGGCAATACTTCTTCGGGCAAGAGAAGAGTCGATCCTGAGGGATCGGTTCCTACAAAAAGAAAACGAAAGGATAAATCGGCCGGTTCAGATCCATAGCTGCATGTTCCGACTGCTGAAGAAATAGCCAAAGCGATTCGGATTGTGGAATCGCTTCGTCCAGTTCCGACCGATCCGGCGCCTTCTGGCAGAGGTTCGGTTCGGTCGGTTCCACCGGTTCAGGATTATTCCCCTGAAGATTTTTATGAACCGGAGTTTGATGAGGAGGGGGATTTTGAAGAGGATGATTACAACGGTGAAAGTCTGGATGTGCCTGTGGAACTGGACATCTCCCCAGACAGACCTTCTGGTGTTTCCCCTCCTAGGCTTTCTGAGTCCGCTCCCCTCTTTCTGTTCTACAGAAAAGTGGCTCAGATCCTCCAGCTTCCTATTGAAGAGGCTGTAGAGGATCAAGAGTAGCCTGACTTCATAGAGATGATGGACATCCCAGAGTCTAAGAGATTGTCTATTCCACTTCATAGGTCATTTGGGAAACAGACACAAAAAATTCTTAGGTCTCCCAACTCTGTACCTCCTGTTGACAAGAGAATGGACAAATGGTACACCTTGTCAGGCTCGGATATGGAATTTCTTTACCAACGATGCAGCCATGTTGGGGTAGTGCAGGCTGCTGCCTGTGACAAGGCAAACATCCCCTTGGCTTCACACCCCCCAGACAAAGATTCCAGGAAGATAGATGCCATGGCAGAGAAACAGTACTTGGCATCATCTTTGGGACTCAGGCAGGCTAATTATACAGCCTATACAGCCAGGTACCAGAAGTCCAGGTGGGACACTGTACTGGCACTGGCTAAACAGGCCTCCCCCCAGCTAGCCAAGGAGCTGGAGGGGGTGGCTGCTGATGGGATTGAGGCATCAAAGGTGCAGTTCCATGCTGCTGTGGACTCCAATGATGTGTCATCAAGAGTCATGGCTACGTCTGTGGCTCTTCAGAGAATGGCTTGGCTCAGATTTACTAGCCTTTCGCAGGACACCCAGGCTAAGGCCATGGATTTCCCTGTAGTGGGTAATTCTCTGTTTGGGAGCAGACAGAAATTACATAGAAAAAATGGATGAGTATAGGACCACTTATAGGAGTGCCCAGGCCAAGGAGAGGCAGGCAACTCCTCAGAGGCAGCAAGCTAGGGGCAGGGGCAGGCCTTTTCACAGGCCTTTCTACCAGGCGCAGGCCTCCTCTTCCTTTTCCCAGAGGGGGTTCTTCAGAGGGAGAGGCAGAAGTGGGATGAGCAGGGCTGCATCCACCCCTCAGCCTAAGGCTCCTGCCAAGCAGACACCCTGATGTGTCAGCCCGGGTCAACTCCCCCATTCCAGTAGGAGGCAGGCTGGCTTACTTTGTCCAGGACTGGATGTCTGTTACCTCAGACAAGTGGGTCCTGGAGGTTGTAAGCCAGGGGCTGGTTCTCAGTTTCAAAAGTTTCCCGAACCTGAGACCCAGATAACTTCCACCTGCAAATACTTCAGAAACCCTTGCTCTAGAGGCAGAGGTTTTGTCTCTACTGGCTTTAAAGGCTATAGAGAGAGTTCCTACTCCATATAGGGGCAAAGGTCTGTACTCCAGGTACTTCCTTACCCCGGAAAAGACAGGGGAGTGGCAACCCATCCTAGATCTAAGATACCTAAACAAGCACCTAGTAAAGCCAAAATTCAGGATGGTGACTCTGGGAACAATTCTTCCCTCTCTGAGGCCAGGAGACTGGCTAGCCTCCCTGGACCTCAAGGATGCCTATTTTCACATTCCCATCAGGTGCTCCCACAGAAAGTACCTCAGGTTCGAATTGCCCTCAGGCCATTATCAGTTCAGAGCAATGCCCTTCGGTCTAACCTCAACTCCAAGGGTGTTTACAAAGTGCCTAGCAGTAGTGGTGGCCTTTTTAAGAAGGAAAAGGATCTCTATTTTTCCATATCTGGACGATTGGCTTCTGGTGGGCCAGTCTTCAGACCAAGTCAAGTCAGATATGCAGGTTACCCAGAAAGTTCTCACTTCCCTGGGGTTCCTTCTCAATCATCCCGAGTTAGTTCTCGAACCAGTACAGCTCCTCACTTTTATAGGAGCAGAGCTGGACACCCTCAAGGCAAGAGCCTTCCTTCCTTAGGAAAGGACAAAAGCCATCTCTCAGCTGGCTTCTTCCTTTCTCCCTCTGGTTTCTCGACCAGCAAGGCATTTTCTGCAGCTTCTGGGCCACATGGCAGCTTCCACAGCAGTGGTCCAAGGGGCCAGGTTTCAGATGAGGGACATTTAGTTCCATCTAAAAACCGTTTGGTCCCAAAGGAAAGATCCTCTTACCAAGCTAGTTCCTGTTACTCAGACCTTAATTCAGGCCCTTCAGTGGTGACAGGACCTGGACAATCTGAGGCAAGGTGTTCCACTTGTCTCTCAGACTCACTCTGTGGTTCTTACCACAGATACTTCCCTTGGGGGTGGAGAGCCCATCTGGGGGCTCTCATGGCCCAGGGAATGTGGTCCCCTCAGGAATCCCTTCTTCACATCAACCTTCTGGAGCTCAGGGCAGTACTTCTTGCCCTACAAGCTTTCTCTCATTCAACACAGGACAAGGTGGTTCAGGTCAGGACGGACAACACTACCACCATGTGGTATATCAACAAGTAGGGAGACACTCAGTCCACGGCCTTGTGCACAGAGGCCATGAAAGTATGGTCCCTGGCTTATTCCCTGCAGACCTCTCTAGTAGCGGTCCACCTCCCAGGAAAGGACAATGTGATAGCGGATGCATTGAGCAGGATTTCCCAGGGCCATCACGAATGGTCTCTGGATCCTTTGGTGTTGAAGGTGATCTTCTCAAGGTGGGGCACTCCGGAGATAGATCTCTTTGCAGCCCCAGACAATCACCAACTTCCTCTGTTTTGTTGCAGACCCCCAGTCTTGGGTTCAGTCCCTCTGGATGATCTGATTTTGAACTGGGAAAGGAAGTTTCTTTATGCCTTCTCTCCTTTTCCTCTATTGTTCAAGGTTCTAGTCAAAGTAAGGTTGCAACCATGCAAAGTGATTCTGATTGCTCCAGACTGGGCCAGGCAGCCTTGGTACCCCCTGTTGCTCTCCTTAGCAGTCCATCTTCCCCTGTCTCTTCCCGGTGTAACCCCCCTGCAAACGGGGGTTCCCAGAAGTCTTCCAGGAGCTTGCTTGAATGCTCCAAGTCTGGAGGTGTTCAGCGTTTAAACTGCTTGAGTGTGAGTGCTTTTAGAGCCTCTGGTAATGTCTCTTTAAGAGCTGCCTGCTTGTGACCATAATTAATTGAGATGGGGGGACTTTGTGTTCTAATGCCCGAATCCCGGCCGGGCTGCTGCCAATTTGCTCTGTTTTTGCAGTCGCTAAGAGTGCAAAGGGAGCCCATCCGAAAGCTGTAACTGTTTGCCTGTAATCATTTAGCAGAATTTGTGAGATTGCAGTTTATCTAACCTGTTTTATTGCAGCTGGGACTCTGTGTGTGTTTCCCCTCTATGTTGGAATTGAACTGCTGAACTGGACCAATCAGCGTGGGGGACCTTTAAAATGGAGCCTGCTGCTGGCAAATCAGAACTTGGACACTTAAGCTGAGCCAGCCACAATGGTACTGTATGGCAGATGCCTCTGGGAATTGTAGTTTGGACTTCGGCACCTTTTTTCACCAACAAGGGGAGTCTGATTGTGAGTGACAGCCAAACCAGCCAGTTGAACCAGGAGGAACTCAAAGGAAATGCCCGGCTCTGTCTACTGGAAAGATCAGATCAGTTTGGGTAGTGAAGTGACAGGGAGCTGTGTGCTTCTTCGGTGTGTAGTTTTAGCACGGGAATCACGTGTAAGGCCCTAAGTTTCGGTCTGCAGCTTGTGCAAGCGCCTGTTCAGACTGAATCCAACCTATGAAGAGAATCAGGGAGATCTGAAGAGTAGAAACCAGGCTCACCCTGTAGAAGACTGGAGAAATTTCTGAATCGCGCTTGGTCTATCAGGAACTGAATCTGCTATGTGTTCTCCCGGGTATTGTGCAGTAATTGCGATCGGAATAAAGAAGCAGCCTGCCTGGTATAGTACTTTCCTTTTACATATAAATGTGTGTAGTACTTATGGGGAATCGCGTTTCAAATCCCCTGTACAGTGAATTGAGTGCATGAAGCTGGAAGTAAACCCCAGCTTAATCCAGACTACATCCATTTGCTCTAAACTGCAGTGGGGTCCAGTCACAAGGACCTTGTCCACAGGATCTGCTCCTCCTGGCAATCCAGGACAATCTGCCTTCCATCCCGTTCCCAGCATTGAGTTTGTGAGTACTAAGCAGGGTAGCTCTCTGCCATCTGTTTATCAAATTGCAAGTGTGTCATCTAATTGTTGTTTTTTTTTTTTAATTCTTCATGAAGCAGACCAACTGGCTCAGATTACAATTGGGTATTGTGCCAGTGTTTTTCCATCACAGGGGCCCCAACCAGCTGCACTGATCCTGGCTAGCCCCCATCCTGGGTACCCAGTGAAAGTGACAATTTGGGACTCTGAGTATCACTACAATACTGTGATTATTAATGTGTTTAACCTAATTAACCTGATTTCCCCCTTCCTTGTTACAGCTCCTTAAATAAATCAGATCTGTTTGTTTCAGCAAAGTTACACTGTCTGAGGTATTCGTTTATGTTAAAGTATTGTACTGTGGCTTTTGCATTGTATCATCTTGTTTTACAGGGGGTCCCCAGCGACCAGTTGACAGAGCCAGTCCTGGGGGTAAGTGTACATTGTGAAGATATTCCTGATGCATTGTGTGGGCCACTAGTGGGAAGAATGGGGGGTTACAGTGTCCCAGAGGGCTGTGACCAAGTTAGTTTAATTACTGCAAACCATGACCTCTGGGTGGAGGCACTCGCCATTGGACCCAGGCCCCTCAACCTGTCAGTGAGGCAGGGGTAGTAGCCCTTAGGATAGCGCCACCTGGGGGTTACATCTTGGAGGCACCGCTGGGATTAGCGTCCTCTAGTGGCCACATTTACGAATTACTGTTAAAAATAAATGGGTACCCCAACACAAGCGGCTGTACACCAGTTGGTGAAGTGGTGTACTGGATAGGAGATCGACCCCAAAATGCTATACTTGTCTTGGATATCCCGCTGGGTACCAGTGTGGACACTGTAGAGGGAATACTTTCCAAGGTCGAATGTTTACGAAACCCTGTGGTGGTGGGGCGGCTGGCTGATCTGCTCGCCCAAACTTTCATGGCTCTAATACAGTGTGGGGACCCTATAGACAGTTCAAAAGTGCCACAGACCATTACCCCAGAAGAAGCCCTCACTGCCTGGAAAGTGATAACTAAAGACAGTAAAGACCCCGGGGAGAATGAGCCCCCACTATCTGAAACTTTTGAGAAGAAATTTGCTAAATTGTTGCTGGAGGAAGGGAAAACTGTGGAGGATTTAAAGAAACTATTATGCCACCTGAGAACGTTCCTCCACCAACACCTCTCCCCTCAGCACCGTTATTGCCCTCCTTCTGTGCCAGTGCAAGCCCCTATGTCTGTACCTGCCAAGAGTCACGACTCTTACCGCAGGTTGAAAATTTTCTCCAGCACCCTCCCCACCCCACAAGGGGAGGATGACTGGGAGACCTGGATAGACTATGTTGCTCCTCAAGTGCTAGAACGGCAGTGCTCTGAAGCAGAAAAGCGAAAGAGGGTAAGTGAGAGCCTCCGAGGTCCTGCCTTGGCTACCATCTGTGCCAAATGGGACAGTAACCCTGAAGCAACTGCACAGGACTATCTTGAGGCCTTGGAGAATGTGTATGGGAGCCCAGATTCCCATGGGGACCTGTGGTGGAGAGTAAGAAATGCACAACAGCGTCAAGGGGAGTTGTTGTCTGTGTATGTATCTCGGCTGGAAAAATTGTTGCAAGAATGTCTCAGAAAGGGTAGTTTGCCAGCGATTGAATTGGACCGAACCAGGCTGGACAGGATCCTTAAGTCTCCCCCCTTCTCAGAACTGCTGTTGCTTCAGTTACGCCTTGCCAATCGACTGGAATACCCACCCTCCTATGATGAGCTAATGAGAGAAATTCAAGGAGTTGAGAAAAGGTGATCCCGGGTGGGACTTGCACCAATAGCTGCTGCTACGACTCGAGTGACTCAGGGTGACCCATCAAGTGAAGTTCAGGGCCAAGGGTTGGCAGTTAATGAGTGCTCTGAGAAGGAAAAGGGTGTGCCACCATAGGGTGAACTGCTGAGGGAGATTAGGAAAGCAACAGACAGTCTCATCATGAAGGCCGCTCTTACGAGTACGGGCACTGACACTTGCCCGACTGCTTCTGCTTTGGGGTGGGGGTGCCCACCCAGGCACCTCATGTTGACAAAAGTTCGAAACTTGATGCCTTGACCATGGAAGTGAGGGAACTGAAGAGATGTCTCCAAATGTCCACCCCACCACCGGCTGAGGTGGCACCAAGGTTTTCTATTGATAGTACCAATGCCACAGTCCCCAAAGTGATGCTTCGGTCACCCCAAACTTCAGCTGACATATTTTGCCATAATTGTGGGAAGGATGGGCACATGAAGAGGGAATACCGGTCTCGGAAAGACTTGGAGAGAGTGGTGAGCTGGCTACAAGGAGAGCTTTGGAGCACAAAACAGTGGTTAAGAGGTGCATGAAATGACCACAGTGAAGATCCAAAAAATGTTAACTTACGTCCCTTTGTGTCTAGGTCAGTTGCCCAGGCCCCCACTACCGCCTCTCCAGACTGGTCCAGGATAGTGGGTCCCTCCATGGAGACCACTGTAAAGGTGAATGGAGTGTCTACAAGAGCTGTAGTAGACAGTGGCTCCCAAGTGACAATTATGTTCCAAGACTGGTATCAAAAGCATTTGTCTGATGTACCCTTACAACCATTGGAGGGGCTGCATGTCTGGAGGTTAAGTGAGAAGGCCTACCCCTACTCGGGATATATCCGAATTTTTCTGTCTTTTCCCACCTCCGTGGCTGGGGTGGCAGAGCAAGTAGAGGCCCTGGCTTTAGTGTGTCCCCCTACTGGACTGTATGATGGGGTTCCTTTACTAACTGGGACTAATGCACATATGTTTGGATGGCTGGCACAGTTGTGTTATGAAAAACAAGGGTCAAGGACTAGTAGAGCTTTAAGAATTCCAGCATTGATCAAGAAGGCCTATGCAGCACAGAGAGATGCTGACAAAGTGGAACCAGAGGAACCAGTTGGAGTTGTCTGGAAAAAGGATCCTGAGTCTCTGATCCTGGCGCCAAATGCCCAGTATACCTTACAGGGAGAGGTCCGTATCAGAAGGGATGTCAAGAATAAAATATTAATGTTGGATGCACCAGGCGATAGACAATTGCCGGAGGGACTGCTGGTCAAGCCTAGTATTTTGCCTGCTAGAGCCCATGCTTATGCCAGAAGGGTAATGGTTCAAGTTCATAATGTGTCTGACAGAGAGATTCGAGTAAATAGAGGTTGCACCCTGGCTAATGTGCATTGTGCAGACACTGCAGTGCTACCCAGTAGCAAGAGTTTGGGGAAGAATGACAGAGTAGCCCAACTTGTTTGATTTCGGTGACTCCCCGTTGCCAGCTGAATGGAAAGTGAGGATCAGAAAGAAGCTTGCCCAGAGAGAGACCAGGTGTTTTCTTTAAAGGAATGGGACGTAGGATGCATACAAGGAGCTGAGCACCATATCCGGCTGCATGATGAAAGGCCATTTTGTGAGAGGTCTTGATGCCTGGCACCTGCTGACATAGATAATGTGAGACGGCACCTGCAAGAGATGCTAGCTGCTGGTGTAATACAAGAATCCAGAAGCCCCTATGCTTCCCTCATTGTGGTAGTGAGAAAAAAGAATGGGACAGTAAGGATGTCCATGGATTATCGCACTTTAAACCGGCGGACTATCCCTGATCAGTACACAATGCCCCGCATTCAGGATGCTTTGGACTGCCTAAACGGGAGCAAGTGGTTCTCTGTGCTGGATCTCCATGAGTGGGTACTACCAGATCCCGATGGCCCCAGAGGACCGTGAGAAGACAGCCTTTATCTGTCCGCTGGGCTTCTATGAATTCACGAGGATGCCACAAGGGATTTCAGGCGCCCCAGCCACTTTTCAACGATTGATGGAGCGTGCAGTGGGGGACATGAACTTACTAGAGTGCCTGGTATACCTAGATGATGTTATTGTGTTTGGCAGCTCACTGGAGAAACATGAAAGCAGATTATTCAAGGTGTTGGACCGACTAGAAGACTTTGGCCTTAAACTGTCCGTTGATAAGTGTTAATTCTTTCAAACATCAGTATAGTATGTGGGACACATAGTATCCACCGAGGGAATAGAGACCGACCCAAGTAAAGCTGAGGCCTTGACCACCTGGCCACAGCCCCAAAATCTACAAGAACTGCAAAGATTCCTGGGATTCTGTGGGTATTGTCGGCATTTCATTAAGGACTATTCAAGAGTGATCCGCTCTTTACTTAACCTTACTCAAGGATATCCCCCAACCCACAAAAGATACAAAAAGTCAGCGTCCCTCGAGACTGAAAGAGTGTATTTTTGTCCAAATGAAGTATTTGGGGCCCGCTTGACTCCTGATTGTGAGATTGCTTTTCATGAGATCATATATCAACTTACCCATGCTCCAGTGTTGGCCCATGCTGATCCAACAAAACCTTATGTCCTGCACACTGATGCTAGCTTGCAAGGGTTGGGGGCTGTGTTGTACCAAGAGCATGAGAATGGCCTGAGACCAGTGGCCTTTGCCAGTCGAAGCCTGACCCCATCCGAAAAGAACTATCCTGTACATAAGTTAGAGTTCCTAGCTTTGAAGTGGGCTATTGTTGACCAATTCCACGAGTACTTGTATGGGGCTAAGATACTAGTAAAGACTGACAATAATCCTTTGACCTATGTGCAGACTTCAGCTAAGTTGGATCCCACTGGCCATAGGTGGCTTTCTGCAGTATCTACATAAGACTATGCTGTTGAATACAGAGCAGGTCTGAACCACATAGATGCTGATGCTGTCTCCTGGAGGCCTGTTCCCCAGAATGACTGGGTCAGACTGTCAGAACCTGATATTCGAGCACTCTGCCAGAAGTTTGACAGGGAGGAACCAATGTCCACGGACGCAGTGGACTGTATGGTGGATTGTTTGGGACCCTCTGAGAATTGCATACCTGCTGCTTATTGCCACTTTTCTGCAGTAGACATTGGTGCACTGCCTCAGCTGGACAATGACAGTATTCGGCGGGCTCAATCCCGCGATCCCATGATCATATCAGCTTTAGAAGCCCTCTATGCAGGGAAAGATGTGTCCAAATTACGTTCCACTGATCTGAGAACTGTATTGTTATACAAAGAAGGTCCTAAGTTGAAACTGATCAATAGACTGTTATACAGAGAAACAGTAGACAGAGGGGGACAAGTAGACAAACAACAACTAGTGCTGCCCACTGCTTTTCGAGACTCAGTGCTGAGGTCCTTACACAACCACATGGGGCACCTTGATATAGACAGAACACTTGACTTGGTGAGATCCAGATTCTATTGGCCAAAGATGGGGGCTGATGTGGAGCAACACATTCGAACTTGTAGTCGCTGCTTACAGAGGAAAGCTTTGCCCCAGAGGGCTGCCCCCCTTGTTAACATCACCACCAGTGCACCCATGGAGTTGGTCTGTATTGATTTTCTGAGTCTGGAGTCAGATTAAAGAAATATTAGTAATGTGCTGGTGGTCACTGACCATTTTATGAGATATGCCCAAGCTTTCCCCACCAAGGACCAGAAGGCATCCACTGTGGCAAAAGTACTTGTAGAAAACGTTTTTGTTCACTATGGGGCTCCACAAAGAATCCATTCTGATCAAGGGATAGACTTTGAGAGTCATCTGATCAAAGAGATGCTTTCTCTGTGGGGAGTGCGAAAGTCCAGAACCACCCCCAGAGGGACCCACAGCCTGAACGTCTCAACCGCACCTTGCTAGATATGCTAGGCACCCTCCACCCAAAGGACAAGCCTAGATGGAGCCAACAAATTAGCACCCTGGTACATGCCTACAACTGCACCAAAAGTGATGCCACTGGGTTCTCCCCCTACCACCTGATGTTTGGAAGAGAAGCTCGACTGCCGGTAGATGTGTGTTTTGGGGTCTCTCCTGATGGGGTTCAAGCTGACAACTGTTTACAGTATGTGCAAAAGTTAAAGGCCCAGCTAAATCATGCGTACCAACTGGCTCAAACCATGGCTGCCAAAAGAAATCTGGCCAACAAAGAAAGGTATGATAAAAAGGTGAAAGCACAAGAACTCCAAAAGGGAGACCGGGTACTGCTAAGAAATCTGGGACTGCATGGCAAACATAAGATTGCTGACAGATGGCACCATCTCCCTCACATTGTAGTGGGCAAACTAGATGATCTCCCTGTGTACAAAGTAAGGCCCGAGAATAATTCAAAAGATGTTAAAACAATGCATAGAAATCATTTACTGTCCATTGAACAAATCTTGATTGAGTCTGAGCCC
Source organism: Neoceratodus forsteri (assembly GCA_016271365.2). NCBI lineage: Eukaryota > Metazoa > Chordata > Ceratodontiformes > Ceratodontidae > Neoceratodus > Neoceratodus forsteri. The sequence goes on along the minus strand of CM057451.1, from coordinate 325,716,092 downwards.
CCAGAAAATGCCCCCTCTGGACCAGTGACTAGAGCTGCTGCTAAGAAGAAATCAAGAAAGTCTGCACCTACAGAAGCTGAGTTAAAGTGTCCCCCTCCACCAGTCCCGGTTGAACATGACTGTCAGTCCATGTCAGAGGAAAGTGAGTGTGATTTTGAATACTACCCTTCTTACGAACTGAGTCAGTTGTTTCGGGGCAATCCCCTAGTCAATCCTGGAGATGTAGCTGGGCCTTCTGGACTGTCTAAGCCCCCAGCTTTGTCCCTGGAGCCAATGCTCCCAGAAAGTGAAGTGCAAAGCATTAAGTCAGATGCTATGGAATCATTGTGTATGGTTGAACTGTTTGAGCTTTCAGAGGAGAATAATGATGGACTGGAACAGACTGGTGACATACCAGAACAAGAAGAGTGTGTTGAGTGCCCTGATAATTCACTCAGTGTCAGAAAGCTCTCCATGTGAGCCAAGTGTTGTGGACTCAGAGATTGCAACTCCTGAAGCTTAAAGTGCCCAAGTTCTAGCCTCTCTACCCCAGTGGAGACTCCCCTGACAAGTGAGGGCAATGCTGAAAATGAGTCTTAGAGTGCAGAGACTGTAACAGTTCCCCCTAGAAAGACTGGTTGAACTGTAAAGCCTGTGGTGCACCTCAGTTATGATTCCCCTGGGAGGTCTGTGGACTTGCCTCTCAATGTTGTCCATAAAGGAGTGTATGTGTCCCCGAGCTCATTGCCCAAACTGATCATCAGTGCTAACTCCAAGTTACTTGTTTGCCCTCTGGTATGGTGCCCTGCCCATTCAGCCCAAGGTAGCTGATAGGAAGGGCCCCTCTCTTCAGGTTTCATGTACAAGAGGTAATAACCTGAGTTATGGTACAGTGTGTGTGTAATACTGTGCAAAGAGTGACGTACTCAAAAGTTTCAGAAATGTGTTTCTGGTAAAGTGATATATTGACTGATGATTACATGTATAGGCATAATGTGATACTAATGAAATGTATATGGTTGTATTGAAACTTATGGGGTATTTGTTGAGCGGACGCCAAGCTTTCCCAGGCCAGGAAGGGGTGTAACCCCCCGCAAATGGGGGTTCCCAGAAGTCTTCCAGAGCTTGCTTGGAATGCTCCAAGTCTGGAGGTGTTCAGCCTTAAGCTGCTTAGTATAGTGCTTTTAGAGCCTCTGGTACTGTCTCTTTAAGAGCTGCCTGCTTGTGACCATAATTAATTGAGGAGGGGGACTGTGTGTTCTAATGCCCGAATCCCGCCCGAGCTGCTGCCAATTCGCTCCGTTTTTGCAGTCGCTAAGAGTGCAAAGGGAGCCCATCTGAAAGCTGTAACTGTTTGCCTGTATTCATTTAGCAGCATTTGTGTGATTGCAGTTTATCTAACCTGTTTTATTGCAGCTGGGACTCTGTGTGTGTTTCCCCTCTGTGTTGGAATTGAACTGCTGAAGTGGACCAATCAGCATGGGGGACCTTTAAAATGGAGCCTGCTGCTGGCAAATCAGAACTTGGACTCTTAAGTTGAGCCGGCCACAATGGGACTGTATGTCAGATGCCTCTGGGAATTGTAATTTGGACTCCAGCGCCTTTTTGCACCAACAGGGGGAGTTTGATTGTGAGTGACAGCCAAACCAGCCAGTTGAACCGGGAGGAACTCAAAGGAAATGCCCGGCTCTGTCTACTGGAAAGATCAGATCAGTTTGGGCAGTGAAGAGACAGGGAGCTGTGTGCTTCTTCGGTGTGTAGTTTTAGCACGGGAATCGCGTGTAAGGCCCTAAGTTTCGGTCTGCAGCTTGTGCAAGCGCCTATTCAGACTGAATCCGACCTGTGAAGAGAATCAAGGAGATCTGAAGAGTAGAAACCAGACTCACCCTGTAGAAGACTGGAGAAACTGCTGAATTGCACTTGGTCTGTCAGGAACTGAATCTGCTGTGTGATCTCCCGGGTATTGTGCAGTAATTGCGATCGGGATAGAGAAGCAGCCTGCCTGGTATAGTACTTTCCTTTTACATATAAATGTGTGTAGTGCTTGTGGGGGAATCGCGTTTCAAATCCCCTGTACAGTCAATTGAGTGCATGAAGCTGGAAGTAAACCCCAGCTTAATCCAGACTACATCCATTTGCTCTAAACTGCAGGGGGTCCAGTCAAGGACCTTGTCCACAGGGTCTGCTCCTCCTGGCAATCCAGGACAATCTGCCTTCCATCCAGTTCCCAGCATTGAGTTTGTGAGTACAAAGTAGGGTAGCTCCCTGCCATCTGTTTATCAAATCGCAAGTGTGTCATCTAATTGTTTTTTTTTTTTTTCATTTCTTCACAAACCGGGCCTCCGGCCCGGATTACAATTAGGTATTGATGCAAGTCTTTTTTTCCATCACAGGCCCCAAACAAGCTGCACTGATCCTGAGCTAGCTCCAATCCTGGGTACCCAGTGAAAGTGACAATTTGGGACTCTGACTATGCATAGTACCGTGATTATTAATGTGTTTAACCCGATTCTCCCTTCCTTGTTACAGCTCCTTAAATAAATCAGATCCGTTTGTTTCAACAAAGTTACACTGTCTGAGGTATTCGTTTATGTTAAAGTATTGTACTGTGGCTTTTACATTGTATCATCTTGTTTTACAGGGGGGTCCCCAGCGTCCAGTCGACAGAGCCAGTCCTGGGGGTAAGTGTACATTGTGAAGATATTCCTGATGCATTGTGTGGGCCACTAGTGGGAAGAAAGGGGTTACAGTGTCCCAGAGGGCTGTGACCTGAGTTAGTTTAACTACTGCAAACCCTGACCTCTGGGAGGAGGCACTACCGTGGACCCAGGCCCCTCAACCTGTCAGTAGTCAGTCAGGCAGGGGTAGTAGCCCTTGGGATAGCGCCACCTGGGGGTTACACCAGGAAGTGCAATCTGCTAACCTCCTCTCAGGGGAGGATTTGTTACCCCAGTCTCCAGTCACTCAGTCTGAAGGCATGGCTCTTGAAGACTTAGAGTATGCAGATTTACATCTGTCCCAAGGGGTTCTGGAGATCCTCAAGGCTTCTCAAAAGCCTGCCACAAGAAAAACCTACAACTCCAAATGGAAAAGGTTCAGTATTTGGTGTTCCAAGAAGCATTTCCCAGACACTGCTGACTTGTCTACAGTTCTGGATTACATGGTTTACCTTAATGGCCTAGGGCCTCAAACCAGCTACTCAAAGTTCATTTGTCAGCTATTTCTGCTTTCTGTCAGTGGGAAATCTCCTCTCTGTCATCTCACCCTGTATTCTGCAAATTTTTCAAAGGATTGCTTCATACCAATCCCCCTTTTAGGGATCCTGCTCCTGCCTGGGATCTGAATATTTGTATTGCTCAGCTGATGCAACCCCCCTTCCAGCCTATGTCCTCAGCAGAGCTCAAGTGCTTGACTTGGAAAACTGTGTTTTTGGTTGCTGTTACTTCTGCCAGATGTATCAGTGAATTGCAAGCCCTATCAGCGGAGCCTGACTTCATCTCTTTCCATAGAGATAAGGTGGTCCTTAGAACCAATAGAAGGTTCTTACCTAATATGGTTTCTGATTTCCACTTAAACCAATCTATGTCTTTTCCTGTGTTCTTCACTGATCACACCTCCTCAGGGGAATGGAGGCTACACAGTTTAGATGTTAAAAGGGCTCTTAGTTACTACATAGAACGTACAAAGGGTCACAGGTTTGACTCCCTCCAGTTGTTCCTCACTTATGGGGAAGTAGGTAAGGGAAAATCTGCCACCAAGAGAACCATTGCCAGGTGGATTGTGTCCTGTATTCAATTCTGCTATGAAAAACTGGGAAAAACTACACCCTCAGGCCTGAGGGCTCATTCCATTAGAGGTACAGCTGCATCTCTGGCTGCAGCTAGGGTTATCCCCTTGTTAGAAATCTGTCAAGCAGCCACCTGGAAAACAGTCCATACCTTCACCAAGCATTACTCTCTGGATATCCAGGCTAGGAGTGATGCTAGGTTTGGCACAGCAGTACTTCAGAGCCTATTCCCAAGGTAGGTTCTGTCCCTCCTCCTTGGAGGTACTGCTTGGTAGTCTGCAAATTGTCAGAATACAGCAAGACTTCATGTTGTTTGAAGAAAAAATTACTCACCTTAGTAATTATGTTTCTGCTAATGGAGTCTTGCTGTATCCTGACCACCCTCCCTGCCTCCCCTCTCAGAACCTATTTTTGGGAAGTGGGTGGGCAGGTGCAGTGTTACACCCCAGGGGTGTCTTTACCCCACTCCTGTTGTGTTGGGTGCTTTGTATTTGTTTAAGAGTTTTTAGTTCTTATTTCCTGGTTTTGGTTCTTTGGGTTTCCTGACTTGAGTCTTTTGGGGAATCCAAAGTATTTGTTGCCAGTTGGCTACTAGGAGTTTTTATAATTTCCACATTTTTTAGTCAGTGAGTTTTAGCTCGCAAGAATCTGATGGTTTAGTTTCAAAAGGACACAGAGTTTTCAGCCAAGCTCGAGCCCAACGTTCTATGCCTGGCATAGAATTTAACCCTTCACTCTCCGGGGCAGTTCAAGAGCTGGAGCTAACTGCAAATTGTCAGAATACAGCAAGACTCCATTAGAAGAAACACAATTACTAAGGTGAGTATTTTTTTCTTCTCACTTATGGTGAAGTGGGAAAGGGTAAACCTGCTACTAAGAGAACTATTGCTAGGTGGATTGTCTCTTGTATACAATTCTGCTATGAAAAGCTAGGCAAAGTACCCCCCTCAGGCCTGAGGGCTCATTTGGCTAGAGGTACAGCTGCTTCTCTGGCTGCTGCCAGAGATATACCCTTACTAGAGATATGCAAAGCAGCCACCTGGAAAACAGTCCATACATTCACCAAGCATTACTCTCTGGATATCCAGGCTAGGAGTGATGCTAGGTTTGGTACAGCAGTAATGCAGAGCCTATTCCCAAAATAGGTTTAGTACCCTCCTCCATAAAGGTACTGCTTGGTAGTCTGCATAATGTCAGAATACAGCAAGACTTGTTTGAAGAAAAAATGACTCACCTTAGTAATTGTGTCTCTTCTAATGGAGTCTTGCTGTATTCTGATCTCCCTCCGTGCTTCCTCTCTCAGAAGCTAGTTTTTGAGAAATGGGCTGGCAGGTGCAGTGTTGCACCTCAGGGGTGCACTTGGCGCTCTCCCTTATATAGAAAGGGGGAGTGGGTTATGTTACATTGTTTTTTATAGTTATGTTTGTTCACTACCTAGGTTTTGTTTTGGACTTCTCGACTTGAGTCTTTTGGGGACCCAAAATATTTGCTTGTCTTTTGGCTAGTAGTTTTTACAATTTCCACTTAGCAGGTGTAGTTAGTTAGTATTAGCTTGTAAGAATCTGATGGTTACACTTCAGAGTGCAGCCAACAAAGGTTTGAACCGAGCTCGAGCTCAAGGTTCTATGCTCTGTCATAGAGTTAACTCTTTCCTCTCTGAAGCAGTTCAAGTGCTGGGGTTAACTGCATAATGTCAGAATACATCAAGACTCCATTAGAAGAAACACAATTACTAAGGTGAGTAATTTTTTCTTCAGTACTATCTGAGGGCACATTGGTGCCAAAAAAGACATTCTCTGTCCAAGCTGGTACCAGTGACCGGATCACTGCTACAAGCTCTAAATTGGTGGAAAGACACAGACAATGCTTCAGTGGGGAGTTTCCTTCCAGCTTTCATCTCCCACAAACATCATTACTACAGATGCTTCCCTTCTGGGTTGTGGAGCTCATCTGGACAACTGCTCCATAAGTGGCATTTGGTCTCCCAAGGAATCTGTAAGCCACATCAACCTACTGGAGCTCAGGGTTGTGTACTTGGCTGTAAAGGCCTTTGCTACACAGGTCAAAGGACACACACTGAACAGATCAGAACAGACACCACCACTGCCATGTTTTACATAAACAAGCAGGGTGGCACAAAGTTGGCTGTGCTTTACACAGAGGCCATGAAAATTTGGTCTTTGGCCTACTCCCTGAATGTCAGCCTCCCAGCAATTCATCTCCCAGGCAAGGACAACACCCTGGCAGATGCCTTGAGTCACATCAGTTAAGGGCACAACGAATGGATTCTGAACAAGCAGGCCCTGGCCACAGTGTTCAGGAGGTGGGGGGCACTGCAGAAATAGATCTGTTTGCATCCCACCTCAACTTTCAACTTCCTCTGTACTGCTGCAGGCCCCCAGCACTGGGCACCCTTCCAGCAGATGCTTTAACTCTAGATTGGGCAGGGAAGTTCCTCTACACTTTTCCTCCCTTCCCTCTGATTTGCAGAGTGCTCCTGAAACTGACAGACCACTCAGCCACCATGATCCTTGTAGCCCCAGATTGGCCAAGGCAACCATGGTACCCCCTTCTACTAGCTCTGTCTCACCAAGTACTAGGAAAACTTATGCTGCTAAGTGGAAGAGATTTTCTCTTTGATGCAAAGGGAAACGAACCCTCTCAGGATTACAGTTTCCAGCCCTCTGGATTACTTGGTATACTTACAGGCCTCAGGCCTAAAAGCCGCATCCTTGAAGGTGCATCTGGCTGCAATTTCAGCATATCTTTCCACAGGGAAGGACAAGTCTGTCATTTCACTGCCTATTTTCAAAAAGTTTTTTAAAAGCCTGCTTCACCTTCAACCCCAATTCGAGAACCTGTTCCTCCTTGAGACCTCAACCTGTGCATTGCCAAGCTCATGGAGCTTCCTTTCAAGCCCATGGCAATGGCCCACTTAAAATATGTCACCTGGAAAACAGTTTTCCTAGTAGCCATCACTTCTGCAAGAAGGATCTCAGAACTTCAGGCCCTTTGTACTGAACCAAACTACATTATCCCACACAAGGATAAGGTAGCACTCAGAACAAACAGAAAATTCTTACCCAAGGTGGTTTCTGAATTTCACCATAATCAGTCCATTACCCTTCCTGTCTTTTTCACTGACAAATCCACTCCTGGAGAATGTAGACTACATAGTTTAGATGTTAAAAGAGCCCTTTCCTACTGTCTGGCGCACACTAAGCAGTTCAGAGGCTGTACTACCCAGTTTTCCCTCACCTATGGTGAGGTGGGTAGAAGGAAACCAGCAAGTAAGAGAACTATCTCTCGGATAGTTTCCTGTATCCAGTTTTGTTATGACAAGGCTGGTAAACAGCCTCCTCAGGGTCCACTCCACTTGGGGCCTCAATAGACATTCCTCTTCTGGATGTATGCAAGGCAGCCACTTGGAAAACTGTATACACATTCACGAAACATTACTGTCTAGATGTGCAGTCCAGATCTGATGCCAAATTTGGTAGGCAGTTCTGCAGAGCCACTGTGTAGGGGCCTCTGTTCATCTGTATGCAGATGATGCTATCCTTTACCGTTCCTCAGCCGACATAGGGTGGATCAACTCAGTGTTAACCTCTGACTTCCATATGCTCGAAGACTGGTTTCTGCAAAAACAGCTCGTACTTGATACTTAAACAATGAAGTGTATGGTGTTTTCCAAGCCTACCTCATGCCCCCTCCCCCCTGTGGTTGTTCCCTCCCGAACTGGGGCTGTTCTTGAAATGGTTAAGTCCTTTCAATTCTTGGGTGTCACCCTTGATTCCTCTCTTTCTCACAACATGCATGTATCAGTCCTCACCAAAACTCTAAACCAAAAGCTTGGTGTCTTATACCGAAATCGTCCCTTCCTCACGCTGACCTCCTGCCACAAGATAGTGTCCGCTACCCTCCTCCCTCTCTTAACTTATGCAGCCCCCCTGCTTCTCTCTATTTCTTCCACCATCATGTCTCGTCTCACTCAGGTCTACCATAGAGTGGGTAGGTTTGCTTTGGGGTCAATGCTCGACATCACCACTGCAATGTACTATCTTCCCTTGGATGGCTACCTTACGAATCAAAACTACGGTATGCTACCCTAAGCTTCACTCATAAGTTGGTACACTGCTGTACTCCTCCCTGGCTTGCTGACGTAGTGCAACGTAAGCACCCACAGCGCCCTCTCAGATCTGCCTTGCTGCCCCTTCTCCTATTACCTAACACTCGGCTAGCCGTGGCCCGGAGATCTTTTGCCTTCTCGGCTGTGTCCTGTTGGAACTCACTTCCCCCAACCATTCTGGCAATCACCTCTCTTTCTCTTTTCCAGTCATCTCTACAACCTCTCCTTGCTGCCACACAGTGCAACTGCTTTCACTGACTCCTGTTGTCTGACAGCTCCTTCCTGCCAACCTGTATTTCCTTGATAAATTATGCTCAACTTTATCTAATACCTAGTTACTCCTCCTGCCAACCTGTGTTTCCTTGATAAATTATGCTGAACTTTATCTAATACCTGGTTACTCCTCCTGCAAGTTCTATTTGTTAATTGTAATTAGTGTATTATATTTAGTGAATGCTTTACCTCCGATTCTGACTTAATCTAACATTTCTTGCATAAGGTACCTGTGTTCTCCAACTATTGCCTGTTTTTGAATTTTCTATTACTGTATTTGAGTGATCTAAAATTACCGTATTATTTGAACCAAATGTATTCTCATTAGTATTGTTAGTTTAGCCTGCGCTGTTTTTGACTGCTGTCTGCTAGACACCTGCCTTTAACTTTTTTTGCTTTGTATGTTCTTAGTGTTTTAGTGAAAGTATTGTTTTCAATGCGTGGCACTGTCAATGTACTGCATTTCCCGGGTCGCTCCTGAAAAAGGGACTGTCCTGTCTCAGTGGGCTCACCCGATTACCAAAAATTCAATAAATAAATAAGTGCAAAATGGCAGAAGGAGTTGTAGAGTGTGTCCAGTGTGGCAAGGAAGGTCTTGGGAGTGGCACTGAAGACTACGTCACTGTAGTCAAAGACTGGGAGGATCATTTTCTGTACTACAGTGCGACTCGCAGGCAGCGGGATGCAGCTGCGGTTGTGGTAGAGAGCACCAAGCTTGGGGTGAAGTTTTTTCATAATCGCATCCATGTGCACAGAAAAGTCAAGTTGCCTGTCAAGTCAGACACCAAGATACTTAGCTAAAGTAGTATCCTCCAGTTTTATCCCATCAAGGATGTGGAAAGCGGACAGGAAGGGGAAGCGAAACAATCTGTGACTAGTGCCAAAGGTCATGGAGATAGTCTTTTTGGCATTGAGCAATAGCTGATGAGAAACTAGCCAGCTCTGGACCCTATTAAAGTCCAGCTGTAGACTGGTAGTGACACTAGAGAGGGATGGGCCAGACGTGTACAGAACAGTGTTGTCTGCGTACATGTGGATGCTAGAAGAGGAGCAGACAGAGGGGAAATCACTAAGAAAAATGGAAAAGAGAAGGGGACCCAGAACAGAGTCCCGAGGGACACCTGTATGAATATGGAAGGGGATGGGATACAGAGTTATTAATCCTAACTGATTGGATTCTGCCAACCAAGTAGGATCTGAACCAGTCAACAGAGGAGGGAGAGAGCCCAACTGAAGATTGTTTGTCTAGAAGGATGGGGTGGGAGACCGTGTAAAAAGCCTTGGTAAGGTCGATAAATATGGCAGAGGTGATGAGGCCACTGTCCATACTGATGAGATTGGAGTTAGTGAGCCTGAGAGGTAGTGGTGGAGTGGTTCTTCCCGATCCCAGACTGGAAAGGGGCGAAGAAGGAGATGGAGTTAAGGTATGAGGAAAACTGAGATAAGACAGGGTGCTCTTGGAGCTTAGAATAGGGAGGCAGGAGTTCAGCCGATAGTCGCCAGGAGCGGAGGAGTCATCTCCTAGGAAGGGGGAGGACAGTGGCATGTTTTCAGGCCTTCGGGACTGATGAAAGGGAGAAAGAGAGGTTCAGGTGAAGTGAGAGCGGTGGCAGTGGCTGGGGCTGATAGGAAGAGGAGTTTCAGATCAAGAACATCAGGGGAGGTCCCAGAAGAGGGTTCAAAGCAAGAAGGGCCATGAGGGTAGTGGAGGGGGTATAGTGGAGAAGGAGGGGAGGAGGGAGACAGGGGTAGTAGATGAGGGTGGGTGGAGGGAGGAGAGAACCGAGGAGGTCTGTAGCACAAGAAGCAAAATAGGAGTTAAATTTGGAGGCAATCGCTAATGGGTAGGATATTACAGAGTAAGTGTTGTGGCTTCAACCACTTTCCAGAATTTGGACAGGTGGTTCAGGTTGGTTTTGGAATATGGTTGGGAAATATTCTGCTTGTGCAAGCCTTATGGTGCGGGTGCTCGAGTTGCAGAGAGAGAGTGCGATATAGATGGAAGTCAGTTGGGGAACTTGTGAATTTATGAGTCCTCCAGGCTAGTTCATGTGCCCGAATGCAAGCTAGGAGTTCAGGGGTGATCAAGGGGAGGTGATTACCCTGCACTTTAACCTGCCTGAGGGGGGCACATGTATTCCAGATGACGAGAAATTTGGTACGGAAGAAATCCCAAGCCAGGTTAATAGATGTAGCAGAAGTGATAGGGGTCCAATCGGCAGTTGATAGGTCATTAAGTACAGAGTTACAGTCCAGGGATTTATAGGAATAAGTCACTATATGTCTTGGGGGTAGTGGAGGAGAACAATCAAAAGTCAGGCGTTAAGCACAGGGGGACAGCTGTAGACAAAGGACCACAGGGGGTCAAGGCGTGAAACAGAAAGGTTAGCTGGGGGAGGGGGGGTTGGAGCAACAGAGAAGGCAGGGATTACAGCTAAAACCCTATTTGCTTGCTGAAACAAAACCCTATTTGCTTTCTGAAACATTTGATTACCTGCAGCACCCCATTCATGGTGTATGCTGCTTGGTGCCTGTGACAGGAATATTACATTGGCAAAACAGTTCGCCCCTTGAAGAAAAAAATACAGGAACATGTGAGGGCAAATTTGAATAAAGATGATAGAAATGCCTTGGGGCTACATTTTAGAAAATATCACCATTGGAATGTTAATCTGCTAAAATTCTTGGGAATTGAGTATGTACCCCCGCTAAAAAGAGGTGGGAATCCCAAAGAGCTTCTTTTACAAAGAGAGACAAAATGGATAATGATGTTAAATACTCTGGCACCTAATGGGTTAAATGAAGAACTAGATTATAAACCATATTTGTAGCATTCCGTTTTGGCAAAGAATCATTACTATCATGTACTGCATATAGGGTATCAGACTGGGCACCTTATGGTGGGTTTCTGCTAGTGGGTAATGTGTTTACAATGAATGAAGGTGATATTATTTGTGAAATTTATAACACCCAGTGTCTATTAAGTATGAGTTATTTATACATGTGTTTTCTATAACATGTTTTCATTTAATGATGTGTTTTTACATGGAGGTGGGGGGATAAAACATATTATCAAAGTTTAAGATATTTTCAAGAACTGATGCTGATTTTCTGTATGTTCACCCAAAATATGAAGGAGTAGTGCAGGCTGTGACTTGTGACAAGGCTAAAATCCCACTGTCATCTCAGCCTCCTGAAAAAGGGTCCAAAAGATGGGACTTAATGGCAAAGAAGTATTACACCACAGCTTCCTTACTTTTGTGTCTATCTACTTACTTGGCATATTCTGCCATGTATCAGAAGGCCTTGTGGAATTTAGTGTTGGCCATCTTGAACCAGAAATCAAATAAGATGGCACAGGATATTGCTGAGACTGTGAAAACTGGATTAGAAGTCGCTAAGTACCAGTTTCACATGGCTGTGGACAAAATGATGCAGCTACCAGAATCATGACTCAAGCCATTTCACTCTGGCGTCTGGCTTAGTTAAGAACCACAAATTTAACACGGGATGCCCAGTCCAAAACTATGGACTTCCCCTGTGAAAATAATTCCCTTTTTGGGGATAAGACTGAAGCATATATAAACAAGCATTTGTCAATGCTGAATGTTTGCTTGCTGGCATTAGCAGTGGAAGTGCAGGAGTTAGAGAGATGCAGTATAGGAATGGCATTGAAGTATTGAACTGACGCCAACTTGACCTTCACCCTGCAGAGATGGACAGGCATTGAGGTGTGCCTTTGGGTTGTCAGCCATGACAGTCACGACATTTCACCTCACCCTGCCTACCCTTCAGACACTGCCAAGTGTCGAGGTGTGCCTTGGGGTGTTTGAGTTTTACATTCACCTCATTCCATAAGGAAATACGCTGAAATGGGCGCAGTGTAGGAGAATGGGGTGAACTCTGGGGGAAAAGGGTCCAAGGCGCACCTCGATGCTTGTCACTGGCTGGAGGGTGGCGGTGGGGGGTGCAATGGCATGAGCATTACTGACGACAATCCAAAGTAACACTCCTGACACCTATAAGTCCCTACAGGATGGGGTGTTATGGTAGAAAACCCTAACGCCCTGGGCGTTTCTTGGTATTTTTACTCCCAGATTTTCCACATGGGCTTTTTGTGACCCCACCTCATGAACAGTGACACTATCACTTTGTTAGGCAAAAGGTGATTTTGCACAGCGACTGCGCCATTCTAACCCCAGGAATCACTCATTATGATTAAACAAATGCAGTCAGCCTCCTGTGTTGGACTTCCCAGAGAGATGGAATTATATGTAAATGATGGAACTCTCAGTTGGCTCATGCCACTTTCAAACTGCTGCCCTAGCAACTGTTGCACTCTGAGTGCTTCAGATTCTTTACTCCACCTGCCTAGTGAAGACGTCCCGGAGAGCTCTCCTTCAACCTCTTCAAAATCTAATTACCTGATCAATAAGTAGTGTTTTTACTTTATATTTCAGATTCCTGCCTTAGTTTTACTTTATTTTGTAGTTTGTGTAATTTTTATTGTATTTAGCGGTTCCTTCGCAGTTCCTTGGAACCGAGGGTTCTGCTATTTCTAGTGAGGTTTTTACCTCAATCTTTTCTATTTGTTAATCTTTTGCGGTAGGTTCCTAACCACATACATTTATTTAAATCTTATATAGATTTCTTAGTTTTTCGGTGTCAGGAACTGAGTAGCACTCGGTTCCCAGAACCGTTAGCTATTGTTTATAGTTGTTATATTCAGTTCTAAGGAACCGATAATTTGTTGTATTTTCTTCAACAATTCCTGCTCAGTGTCAGAGGCTCCTGTTGTTAAGCCTAAAAAACGCACAGGACCCACTGGTTTTAAATTGTGTGAGTCTTGTGGTCAGATAATAGCGAAAGCAGACAGACATTCATTGTGTATTTTTTGTCTGGGTACTAGTTATATTTTTGCAAATTGTGACATTTGTAAAACATTTTGCCCTAAAACTCTTAAGAAAAGGTCAAAAATATTAGAAGGGATGGCCTCTGCTTCTACTAATACTGGTGGTTCCTCCACCTCTGGCACAAGAAAGGATGGAGGTAAAGCTAAGGATCCTAATAAAGGATCAGATAAAGTTGAGCAGGGTAAGCTAAAAAGGCCAGTGGAGTCTGGGACTGAAGCTGTGCCACTGAAGGATAAAAATGTAAGGAAAAGCATGTCACTGCGCCTCCAGCCGAGAAGGCTAAGGAGCTCCCAGCTGACAAAACTGGTATGCCCTTAGCTGGGGACATTGCCAAGGTCTTACAGGTCTTGCAAGCTGCAGTCCCAGTTCCAGTACCGACTGTCCCGGTTCCTGTACCGGTTTCATCCTCTCAGGAGCCACAGGCTTCCTTTCCTGAGGAGGAGGATTTTGAAGAGGAACAGATAGACCAGAAGTTTCTCCAGAGCAGGAGTTCAGTCCCCCCCCCCCGGGCCCCAGAGGATTATTCCTCACACTATGCTTTTGTTAAAAGCATGGTAGAAACACTCAACCTCCCTCTGCAGGAGACAGAGGAGGATGTGGAGGAAGCAGAATTCTTGGATATGATGGGGTTAACCCCAACAAAACATTTATTACTGCCTATGCATAAGTCCTTAAAAAAGGCAGCAATGCAAATATTCCAAACTCCCAGTTTTATTCCAGGAGTCGATAAAAAAGCTGATAAGAAATATCAGCTTGATAGGACAACAGCTGATTTTCTGTTCAGCCACCCTGACCCTGAAGGGGTTGTGCAGGCTGCTGCTTGCGACAAAGCCAGAATCTCCTTGGCTACCCATCCTCCAGATAAGGATTCTTGGAAGATGGATACAACGGGAAAGAAAGGGTATATGGCTGCGTCTCTCATCCTTAGACAGGCCAATTGTATGGCCTATGCAGTGCAATACCAGAAGGCACTCTGGAATGCAGTGTTAGCTCTGTCTGACAAAGTGCCTGGTGAGGTGGCAGTGGACTTACAGGATACAGCAAGGGCCGCTTTAGATGCCACAAAATACCAGTTCCACATGGCTGTGGACACTAATGACTCTGCAGCCAGGTTGATGGCACTACCTGTCTCCCTTAGAAGATTTGCCTGGCTCAGGGCCACAAACCTGACCCTGGACACCCAGGCCAAGGCGATGGACTTTTCTTTTGAGAAAAATTCCCTATTTGGAGATAAAACAGAGGCCTATATGAAGAAGGTAGAAGAATATAAGGCCACCTACAGAAGCAATTCTAAGGATAGGCCTTCTTCATCCTATAGGTCCCAGGCCAGAAGAGGCAGAGGTAGGGAATCCTACTCCAGACCTTTTTTTTCCAAGCTCAGGCCTCTCAGCTGCAACAACAGCCTAGAGGATACTTCCGAGGAAGGGGCAGGAGAGCCACGAGGAGAGTTTCTCCCTCCCCAGTGATTCAGGCACAGCCCACTCAGAACCCCTGACGGGCTAGTACAGGTCGCATCCCCTTCCAGAAATCCACCAGTGAGTGGCAGACTGGCTCATTTTCTCCAGGATTGGTATACCATGACCACAGACAAGTGGGTTCTGGAGGTGGTTAGCCAGGGTTTGGCAATCAACTTCAAATCTCACCCCAAGCTGAGAGCAAGAACATTTGCAACAGTCACATCTGCAGACAGGATACTACTGGATGCAGAAGTAAAACATCTGCTAGCTATCCAGGCAGTGGAGCCTATGCCCCTAAACCAGCGGGGCAAAGGCTTCTACTCTAGACACTTCCTTACAAAGAAGAAAAATGGGGATTAGCAACCTATACTGGATTTAAGACTACTAAACAGACATATTTTGAAACCAAAATTCAAAATGGTCACTCTTGCTATGATCATTCCCACTTTACAGTAGGGAGACTGGCTAGCCTCCCTAGATGTAAAGGACGCTTATTTTCACATCCCCATCAGACCTTCTCACAGAAAGTTTCTGAGGTTCAGACTGGCCTCAGGCCATTATCAGTTTGCAGCCCTTCCATTTGGTCTGACTTCTGCACCAAGGGCATTCACAAAGTGTTTGGCCATGGTAGTGGAGTTTCTGAGAAAACAAGGGGTATCCGTCTTTCCCTACCTGGATGA
The DNA here is from genome assembly GCA_016271365.2 of Neoceratodus forsteri. Lineage (NCBI taxonomy): Eukaryota > Metazoa > Chordata > Ceratodontiformes > Ceratodontidae > Neoceratodus > Neoceratodus forsteri. Next base: position 325,700,874 of record CM057451.1, on the reverse strand, counting down.
CTGCTGAGTGATGGGTCCATCTCTACATCTTATAGAGCAGGCCTTAGCACTAACAAAGTCTACTCTGGAATCCCTGGGTTTCCTCATAAACGAGCAGAAGTTGCAGCAAACACCAGTTCAAGTACTCGAATTCATTGGAACAGAACTGAACACCAGTCTGGGCAGAGCTTTCTTGCCACAGGACAGGGTAAACAGCATTCTACGAATTGCAAGCTCATTTGTACCAGGAAAACCCAAACCAGCCAGAGACTTCCTCAGGCTTTTGGGCTACATGGCAGCTGCCACCACAGTGGTACTAGGTTCCAGATTCCAAATGAGGGACATTCAGTTCCACCTGAGACAATACTGGTCACAGAGCACAAATCCTCTGTCCAAACTGGTTCCAGTCACCCACGCTCTCCTACAGGCACTACAGTGGTGGCTGGATGAACAAAACCTTCAGGTAGGGGTTCCTTTCACAAAGGAACAACCTTCCTTAGTTCTTACAACAGATGCATCCCTTCTGAGCTGGGGAGCACACGTTGGATTATACAGCAAGTGGCATATGGTCTACTCAAGAATCCATGTTGCACATAAATCTTTTGGAGTGCAGGGCGGTGTACCTGGCCCTGCAGGCATTTGCTCCACATCTTCAAAACAAAGTGGTGCAGGTCAGAACAGACAACACTACTACTATGTATTACATAAACAAACAGGGAGGAACGAAGTCAGCCCCACTGTGCACAGAAGCAATGAGGCTGTGGTCCCTGGCCTACTCCATGAAAGTATCCCTTTCAGCCATACATCTTCCAGGAAAGGACAATGTACTGGCAGACTCCCTCAGCAGAATAAGTCAGGATCACCACGAGTGGTGTCTGAATCCTCAAATTCTCAGCTCGATTTTCAGGCATTGGGGCACTCCAGAGATAAATCTCTTCGCTTCTGCAGAAAATCATCAGCTACCAATATATTGCTGCAGGCCTCCTCTCAGGGGCACTCTACCCCTGGATGCTTTGGCACTGGATTGGACAGGGAAGTTCCTGTATGCCTTCCCTCCTTTTCCACTGATATTCAGGACCCTGCTGAAATTGAGGTGCCAACCAGCAATAATTATACTTGTGGCACCAGATTGGGCGAGGCAGCACTGGTATTCGCTTCTGTTGGCTCTATCAGTGGTACCTCCAATTCATCTGCCCAGGAAGCACAACCTGCTGACTTCCTCTCAGGGCAGGATACTGTATCCCAACCTGAAATCACTAAGGCTCAAGGCCTGGCTCTTGAGAACTTAGAGTATGCAGATCTTAAACTGTCAGAACATGTTTTGGCAGTACTTAGGGGTTCCAAGAAACCCTCCACTAAAAAGACATACTCTGCCAAGTGAAAGAGGTTTTCCATATGGTGTGCAGGTAAGAGTATCGACCCATCCAGGGCTGACCTTGCCATTCTTCCGAATTACCTGACACACTTGCATTCTTTAGCTCTGAAGCCTTCCACACTCAAGGTTCATTTGTCTTTAGTTTCAGCTTACCTGTCAGCAGGTAAAGAGAGGTCCATGGCCTCTCATCCAGTCTTCAGGAAATATTTTAAAGGCCTTTACCTTTTGTACCCTCCTTTGAGGGAACCAGTTTTGGCCTGGAATCTGAATATCTGCATTGCCAAGCTCGTGGATGCCCCATTTGAACCGATGGCAAAAGCAGACTTGAAGTATATCAGTTGGAAAACTGTGTTTTTGGTTGCTATTACTTCAGCTAGAAGAATCAGAGGGTTACAAGCCCTGTGTACAGATGTAGATTACATCTCATTCAACAGGGACAAAGTGGTCCTCAGGACCAATAGAACATTTCTTCCCAAAGTGGTGTCTGATTTCCATTTAAATCAATTCATCACTTTACCTGTCTTTTTCACAGAGAACTCCAGTTCTCCAGAAAGGAGGCTTCACTCCCTTGATGTCAAAAGGGCACTTAGCCACTATATTGACAGAACTAAGTCTTACAGACCAGACCAGACACATCTCTCTCTTACCTATGGAGAGGTAGGTAAGGGTAGACCTGCCACAAAACGGACAATTGCTCGTTGGATAGTGGCATGTATCCAGTTTTGCTATAGTAAAGTAGGTAAACAGGCCCCCTGGGCCTCAGAGCACATTCCACCAGGGGTACAGCTGCTTCAGTGGCAGATTCAAGGGATATTCCACTCTTGAAAATCTGCAAAGCAGTTACATGGAAAACAATACACACCTTCACAAAGCATTACAGCCTGGACCTGCAATCCAGAAGTGATGCCAAATTTGGTACAGCAGTGCTGCAGAACTTGTTTCCTAAATAGGTTTTCTGCCCAACCTCCAAAGGTACTGCTTGGTAGTCAGCATTTGTTTAATCATAATGAGTGATTCCTGGGGTTAGAAGAAAAAATTACTCATTGTAGTAATCTTGTTCCGTCAAAGGGATCACTCATTATGATTAAAGCACCCACCCTGCCTCCCCTACTAAAAAACCTATGAACGTTGTTCTGCATCCCTGTTTTAGTATATTTTTTCCACATAGGTTAAGTTAGAGACTCACCTTTTGTTAGCCTGTTGGTTCCCTTGTCGTCTCAAGTTTTTTAGGTTTATTTATTGGGATGTTTTTTTGACCTGAGAGGACAAAAAAATTATTAGATATATTAAATATTATTATAGTTAATGGGTCTTGCACCCAATTTAAGCTACATAAGAATGTGAAGCACTCAGAGTGCAACAGTTGCTAGGGCAGCAGTTTGAAAGTGGCATAAGCCAAATGAGAGCTCCATCATTTGCATATAATTCCATCTCTCCGGGCAGTCCAACACAGGAGGCTGACTGCATTTGTTTAATCATAATGAGTGATCCCTTTAAAGAAACAAGATTACTATGGTGAGTAATTTTTTCTTTGATACCACAGGTTCGAAAATACATTTCGAACAGGATGTGAAAAGTGACAGGTGTACTGTTCATGAGGAGGTATAAAAAATGGCATTGTTGAAAATCTGGAGTGAAAATATAAAAAAACTGGTGAAGTCACGAGCATGAGTGGAAACTGCGCAATGTACATCCATAATGAAATTAGTTTGAGGATTTTTTATAGCAGATTTTCAACATAGGCATTTTGGGACTTTTGCTCATGAACAATGTCACTGTAATTTTCTTAATCTATCCCGAACACTAATTTCCCACAGTGACCGAGCTATTCTACACCGGAAGTGTGAAAACACATTTCGGCCAGGGTGTGAAAAATGACAGCTGTACTGTTCATAAGGAGGTGTGGAAAAATGTCAATGTTGAAAATCTGGACTGAAAATATTACAAATTCGTGAACTTACGAGGGTGCGTGAAAATTGCGCAGTGCACGCACGTAACACAGTTATGTTATGGACTTTTGTCACCAAATTTTCAACATAGCCGTTTTAACACCTCTGCTCATGAACAGTGTCACTGTGATTTTCTTAATGTGTCCCATACATTAATTTCGCACACCGACTGCACCATTGTGCGCTACATGGGCGGAAACACGTTTTGGGCAGGATGTGAAAAATGACAGCTGTACTGCTCATGAGGAGGTGTGGTAAAATGCCAATATTGGAAATCTGGAGTGGAAATATTGAAATTTCGCAAGCCTGCGAGCGTGCGTGGGAACTGTGCAACGCACACTTGTAAAACAGTCATTTTTAGGAATTTTTTCACCAAATTTTGAACACTGCCATTTTAAAACCTCTGCTAATGAACAGTGTCACTGTGATTTTCTTACTGTGTCCCATACATTGATTTCGCACACTGACTGCACCATTGTGCACTACATGGGAGGAAAGAGCGTTTTGGAAGCAGGATGTGAAAATGACAGCTGTACTGCTCATAAGGAGGTGTGGTAAAATGGCAATGTTGAAAATCTGGAGTGAAAATATTGGAAATTCGCAAACTTACGAGCGTGCGTAGGAACTGCACAACGCACGCTCATAAAACAGTTAGTTGTAGGAATTTTTTCACCAAATTTGTATGGTGCTTTACCCTAATGCCCTGTGCGATTGCTGGTATTTGGACAATAAATTGTCAGCATGACCTTTTTGTTACCCCCATTGTGCGCTACATGGGCAGAAACACATTTTGGGCAGGATGTGAAAAATGACAGCTGTACTGCTCATGAGGAGGTGTGGTAAAATGGCAATGTTGAAAATCTGGAGTGCAAATATTGAAAATTACATACGCTTGTCTGGCGTGCATAGGAACTGCATAGCATGGCTAAATAAAACAGTCATTTTAGGAATTTTTTCACCACATTTTCAACATAGCCATTTTAAGACCTCTGCTCATGAACAGTGTCACTGTGATTTTCTTAATGTGTCCCATACATTGATTTCAAGACACCGACTGATACGATCAGCGCCATATGGTGGAAACATGTTTTGGGTGAGATGTGAAAATGACAGCTGTACAACCTATAAGAAGGTGTGATAAAATGGCAATTTTGAAAATCTGGAGTGAAAATATTGAAAATTTGCGAACTTACGAGCCTGCGTAGGAACTGCTCAACGCACGCTCATAAAACAGTCATTTTTTGGGATTTTTGCACCAGATTTTCAACATGGGGTTTTTGGGACCCCTTCTCATGAATGATGTCACTGTCATGGCGTTATTCGAGCCCGAAGGGTGATTTCGCACAGTGCCTGCACAGTTGAAACCCCCCTATGTAGCCCATTATACAGCTTACCGCATTTCCTCAGTTCGCGGTCGCTTTGAAGAGTGCAGAGTTGTTCCCGTCCACGAAGATCGTCGCGCCAGAGTCCGGAGGTAAGTATGTGGTGGGGGTGGGGAGGCTGGGTGCGGGTTGTTGGGGTTGGGAGGACGGCCAAGGGACCATTTTTATTTTACAGGTTAAAAAAAAAACGACGCGATGGGACATTTGCCACGCTGGGGTGGGCTCCCAGCGTGGCAGAAGATGGCTGGGGGGCCGAGGAGCCGACGGGATTGGGCACCCCGTCCGACAACACTACTGGGGCCGAGGAGCCAGCGGGGATTGGACACCTTGTCGGCAACAAAACATTTATGTTTGCCACGCTGGGGTTGGCTCCCAGCGTGGCAGCAGGATAGCTTGGGCGTGAGCCGGCGGGGTTGTGCACCCGGCGTAAAATAGCGTTGCCACGCTGGGTGGGCTCCCAGCGTGGCACCAAAGTTTGGGGGCGGCGTGATTGCGCGAGGGGAGCGATGACGCCAGGGTACGGCGGCGGTGTTTCAGTGTATGGCACAGCGGTGTTTTGCTTTGAAGCAGAGGAACACCGCTGTCATATAGAGCTCCTGCACCCATTGGTGCAGGACTGCCACACCTGCTCAAGGGAGCAGTGCATTGGATGGGAGAGGCACACCTCCAAAGTGTGTTATCTTAAAACGTTCCTGGCGCATGCGCAGCGAACGTAAAAATGGGGAGTGGCGACCTGTTCTCGACCTCAGGTACTTAAACAGGTACTTACTGAAACCAAAATTCAAAATGGTCACTCTCACAATGGTGATTCATTCTCTGCCTTCCTGGATCTAAAGGACGCCTATTTCCATATTCCAAGAAGGCAGTCCCACAGAAAGTATCTAAGATTCAGACTGCCATCAGGACATTACCAGTTTGCAGCCTTGTCTTTTGGCCTAACATCAGCCCTAAGGGTATTCACCAAGTGCTAGCTGTTGTGGCAGCTTACCTAAGGAAACGGGGCATAGCAGTCTACCCATACTTGGACAACTGGCTTCTGGTGGGCAGGACCCCTGTGCAAGTCACAGAGGCTCTCATTTACACAAAACAAACCCTATAGTCTCTGGGGTTTCTCATCAATGAAAAGAAATCCCACCTAAACCCAACATAGCTCCTCACCTTTATAGGAGCAGAGGTGGATACTCAGCAGTGCAAGGCTTTTCTTCCAGCAGACAAGATCCGAAGTTTCCTTTTCTCTCTTTTTCCCTGAGCCAGCCCAGGCCAGCCAAACATTTTCTATGGCTCCTGGGGCATGTATCTTCTATGACAGCTATTGTCCCAGGTGTCAAATTCCAGATGAGGGATATACAGTACCACCTGCGGGCTCACTGGTCCCAAAGAAAGCATTCTCTGTCCAAGCTGGTTCCAGTCACAAAAACCTTACTCCGAGCTCTGGACTGGTGGAAGGAACTTACCAACCTCTTGGTGGGAATTCCCTTCCAGATCTCGGCTCCTACAGAAATCATTACTATAGACGCCTCCCTTCTGGGATGGGGAGCTCATATAGACATTCACTCAGTAAGTGTCACTTGGACTCCCAAGGAATCGGAAAGCTACATTAGTCTGCTGGAGCTCAGAGCCATTTACCTTGCCCTAAAGACCTTTGCCCCCCCCCCCCCAGGTAAATGGTCAATCAGTGCAAATCAGGACAGACAACACCACTGCTGTGTTCTACATAAACAAGCAGGGTGGCACAAGGTCGGCTGTGCTTTGCACAGAGGCAATGAAAATTTGGTCTCTGGCTTACTCTCTCGATGTAAGTCTTTCAGCCATACACCTCCCAGGCAAGGACAATACCCTGGCAGATGCACTGAGTCGCATCAGCCAAGGGCACAATGAATGGACATTGAACAAGCAGGTCCTTGCCATAGTATTCAGAAGGTGGGGCGCACCAGAAATAGATCTGTTTGCCTCTCACCTCAACCATTAACTTCCTCTGTACTGCTGCAGGCCCGCAGCACTAGGGACTCTTCCAGCAGATGCCTTAACTCTGAACTGGACAGGCAAGTTTCTTTATACATTCCCTCCATTTCTTCTGATTCACAAAGTGTTGGTGAAGGTGAGGGCTCAATCAGCAACAATGATCCTAGTGGCACCAGATTGGCCAAGGCAACCTTGGTCTCCTCTCTTAGTAGCCCTGTCACACAGCAAGTCTATTCGGCTTCCTCTCAGTTACTCTGTCCTGACTCTACCACAGCTAGGAGTGACCTATCCAAATCTGTAATCTTCACCTCAAAGCTTGGCTCTTAAGGAGTTAGAGTACCCAGAGTCTCAGTATTCGGAACAGGTCCTTAAAATCCTGAGGATGGCCAAAAAACTTAGTGCCAAGAGTAGGGGTTATATACAGACCCCCCAACCCAGGAACTAGAAATTGACAAAGAACTCCTAGAAGCCATCTCAATGATGGCCGACAAAGGTGAGTTGTTAATAGCTGGGGACTTCAATCTGCCAGATGTAGACTGGACCTCATACACAGCATCCTCTAAAAGGAGTAAGGAGTTCCTGCTCCCACTGAAAGGGGCAGGGCTCAACCAACTAGTGAACTCACCCACTAGAGACCACACTACCCTTGACCTAGTGCTCACAAACAGCTCAAGGGTTTCAAATGTTCAGGTGGGCACAAACATAGGGACCAGCCACCACAGGTCTGTCTGGCTATCAATCAACAAGGCAGAAGAAATATGTCACACAAAAATCAAGATCCTGAATTTCCATAGGGCACACTTTCGAGAGATGAGATCAAGAATCAAATCATTACTAGCTAGGAGAAGCACAGGGGATGTGGAATATGAGTGGGAGCATTTTAAGAAGGCCATAGCAACAGTTACTGAACAATGTACACGTCAAATCAGTAAATCAAAAAGAAGGAAGAAACCGCTCTGGTTCACCAGAGACTTAACAGCAATAATAAGGGATAAGAAGAGGGCCTTTAAGCAATTCAAGGTATCACAGAAGGAAACTGACATGGACAACTACAGGAACAAGCTCAGGGAAGCAGGAAGAGCCATTCGAAGGGCCAAAGCACAAACAGAGGAAAAAATAGCACAGGGTGTTAAGAAGAGAGATAAAACCTTCCATAGGTACATGAGAGAAAAAAGGAAGAGTAAGGGGGGGAATAGTCAGACTTATACCACAAGATGGCCAGATGGCAGAGGATGACAATCACAAAGCAGAGCTGTTAAACAAGTTCTTCTGCTCCATTTTCATAGAGGACTGTGGAAAAGGTCCTCCACCAAAGCAGACGTAACACGACAAGGAGGCAGACACGAGCTCCTTCACAAGAGAAAGAGTCCTAGAAGAGCTAAACAAACTTAGAGTTGATAAAGCAATGGGGCCGGATGGAATTCACCTGAGGCTGTTTAAGGAACTAAGGGAAGAACTTGCAGCACCACTAGCAGAATTATTCAGTAGATCACTGGAGAGTGGCACAGTGCCTCAGGACTGGAGAACAGCAACAGTGATGTCCCTGCACAAGGGAGGAAGCAAGGAGGATACTAGGAACTATCGCCCAGTCAGCCTAACCTCAATAGTGGGAAAAATGATGGAAGCACTACTAAAGGAGAGAATAGTGGAATACCTGAGAGAAAATAGAAAACTAGAACCCAGGCAACATGGTTGCACGGCAGGAAGATCATGTCAGACAAACATGACACATTTCTTAGACTGGGTTACTAAAACAATGGACCAGGGTGGCTCTATGGACATAGTGTACCTAGACTTCAGTAAAGCCTTTGACCCGTCCCTCAGAGGAGGCTGGGAAATAAGCTGGAGCACACAGGATTAGGGCATAAAATAGTCAACTGGATTAGGAATTGGCTACAGAATAGAAAACAGAGTGTCTTGGTAAATGGGGCTATGTCACAGGAAGGGGAGGTGACCAGTGGTGTGCCACAGGGGTCAGTGTTGGGTCCAGTACTCTTCAACATATTCATCAGTGATATTGCAGAGGAATTGGAAGGAAAGGTATGCTTGTTTGCAGATGATACAAAGCTCTGCAACAGGGTGGACACACAGGAGGGGGACACAAGCATGGTGGCCGACCTCAGGAAACTAGAGCAGTGGTCAAAACTATGGCAGTTAAAGTTTAACACCAGGAAATGCAAGGTCATGCACCTAGGAAAGAGAAACCCTGAAGTAAAGCACATACTGTATGGGCACCAATTGGAGGTAACAAAGATGGAAAGGGACCTGGGTGTACTCATCACCAATGACTTAAAGTCACAAAACAGTGCGAAAATGCGGCACAGAGAGCAAGTGGCATCCTAGGATGTATAGGTAGGGGCATTACAAGCAGAAAGCAAGAGGTAATCATGCTGCTGTACAGATCCTTGGTGAGGCCATACCTGGAGTACTGTGTCCATTTCTGGAGGCCACACCTGAAAAAGGACAAAGACAGATTAGATATGGTGCAGAGAAGAGCCACTAAAATGGTGCAGGGGCTGCACCACAAGACATATGAAACTAGGCTCAAGGAACTGAAGTTGCACTCACTAGAACAGAGAAGAAACAGAGGTGACATGATAGAAATGTTCAAATACGTAAAGGGAATAAACAAGACGGAGAACCTCTTCCAAGAAAACAAGGGAACTTGGACAAGGGGGCACAACTTGCGTCTGGTGGGAGGCCAGTTCCGGAGCAACTATAGAAAGTACTTCTTCACTGAGAGGGTGATAAAGCCATGGAACAGTCTGCCAGCACAGATGGTGGCAGCTAAAGCAGTAAGAGAATTTAAGCTAGTCTGGGACAGACAGTGTGGACAACTTGGCTGGAACAATTAAAGGGGAGGGGGTAGCCACCTTGGGCGGACTAGATGGATCAAGTGGTCACCATCTGCCGACACCATTCTTATGTTCCTAATAAAATTTATGCAGCTAAGTGGAAATTATTTTCTTTCTGTTGCAAGAGGAATCACTCCTCTAAAAGCCTCAGTCCCCAGTCTTTTAGATTATTTGGTTCACTTACTGGCCTCAGGCCTAAAGGCCTCATCCTTAAAACTTCACCTGGCTGCAATTTCCGCTTACCTGTCCGTAGGTAAGGACAAGTCAGTCATTTCATTGCCTGTTTCAAAAAAAATTCTTCAAAGGCCTCCTCCATCTTCATCCCCCAATTAGGAAATCTGTTCCCCCTTGAGATCTCAGCCTGTGCATTGCCAAGCTCATGGAGCCACCTTTTGAGCCCATGGCTACAGCACATTTAAAATGTGTTACCTGGAAGACAAGTTTATTTGGTTGCCAACACCTCTGCAAGAAGAATTTCAGAGTTGCAGGCACTCTGTACTGAACCAAGCTACATCATCCCTCACTAGGATAAGGTAGAGCTCAGAACGAACAGGACATTTCTGCCCATTGTGGTCTCTGAATTCCACCTTAACCAGTCTATTACCCTTCCTGTATTCTTTATTGAAACATCCACTCCAGGAGAACAAAGACTCCACAATTTGGATGTGAAGAGAGCCCTATCTTGCTTCTTGGAACATACCAAGTAGTTTAGGGGCTCTGTCACTTAGCTTTTCTTCACCTATGGGGAGGTAGGTAGAGGAAGGCCAGCCACTAAGAGAACCATCTCTCGCTGGATAGTCTCTTGCATTCAGTTTTGTTATGACAAGGCTGTTAAACAGCCCCCGGAGGGCCTCAGGGCCCACTCTTCTGGGGGCACAGTTGCCAGAGTGGCAGCAGCAAGGGATATTCCCTTACTTGATGTCTGCAAAGCAGCCACATGGAAGACTGTACACACATTCACAAAGCATTATTGCCTGGATGTACAGTCCAGATCTGATGCCAAATTTGGCAGGGCTGTCCTGCAGAGCCTCTTCCATAAGTAGGTCCTGTACCCACCTCCCAGCTGCACTGCTTTGTAGACTACATACTGTTACTGATGCTAAAGGACCCCTGGGGTGAGAACAAAAATTATTCACTGTAGCTGAATTGTTTCTTCCAAGGTGTTCTTTAGCACCTGTAAGCTCCCATCCTTCCTCCCCAAGTAACCTACCTGAAGAGAACTTTGCTTCCTTTATTGTTGCCAGATTTGTTGATGAACTTTTGAATTGTATTTAAAGCAGAGTTTACATGTTTTTTTCATTTGTTTATTGTTCATGTGGTTGCATGATTTTTAAATCCTGCTGGTTCACACTTAATATGGGCATGTTGAAACAACATGAAGTCTTGCTGTGTTCTGACTATTGCAGTGATCTCCAACCTTTGAACTGCCCCGGAGAGGAAAGAGTTAACTTTCCATGCAAGGCATGGAACGCTGAGCTCGAACTCGGTTGAGACTCTGTCTGCTGTTGTTTGAACCCCAACCGCCAGATTCTTTACTCCGCCTCACTGAACAGTCGCTCCGGAGATTTCTCCTTCGTTCGGTTCAAAAAGTCGGTTAAAGTGTCGTTTTTTTCTCTCGGTTTCAACCGAATTTCTACAATCTAACCTGTCGGTTAAGTCTCTGTCTGTGGTACCGTGAGTTCTAGATAGGTTTATATATTAGTTTTCTGTGTGGAACTTGTAAACACTGGATCAGTTCGGTTTGAACCGATCAGGTTTGTGAAAAAGTTTTTTCTGATTTATTACAGTGTGGTAACCAGTCCGTATCAGTTCTAAAAAAAACCGGATTTCATTACGTTTTTTTCCAGGGCCCATAACACGGTCTGGAACCGACAGAGGTGTCTTGCCTGGCAGATTGCCGAAAAAAGGGTAAGTTTGGTTAGGACTGGCCATGTCTGAGAACCCCCCCCCCCCAAAAAAAAAACGGGCCCACTGGGTTTCAACATTGTAGTGTGTGTGGGGAAGCCTTTGCTAAGGCTGATCCCCACACCACCTGTGTTTATTGTGTGGGGTTTGACCACCTCGATTCAGACTGCCAGATTTGCAAAAGTTTTCCCAAAGCTACCCTGGATAAGAGAGTAGGTAGACTGAGGGAAAGGGAGGCCGAGAAGTCCGCTGACCCAGATGGCCAGCCCGATTCGGTTCCAACCGAACCAGAAGGAGTGCCCTCTGACCAGGGCGAAACTTCTTCAGGCAAAAGGAGAACCGACTCTGAGGAGTCAGTTCCGGTTAAAAGAAAAAGAAGGGATAAGTCAGCTGGTTCAGATCCACAAGTTCTCTCTCCAACCGCTGATGAAATAGCCAAAGCGATAAGGATTGTTCAGTCGCTAACTTCGGTTCCGACTGAACCGGCACCATCGGTTAGGGGCTCGGTTCGGTCGGTTCCCCTGGTTCCAGATTATAATTTAGAAGAATTTTATGAACTGGAGGAGGAGGAGGGAGAGTATGAAGATAGTGATGGTGATTATGAAAGTCTGGATGTGCCCATTGACCCGGACATCTCCCCAGACAGACCTACAGGTGTTTCTCCTCCTAGGCTTTCTGAGTCCCCTTCCCACTTTATGTTTTATAAAAAAGTGGCTGAAACCCTCCAGCTTCCTATGGAAGAAGCAGTAGAGGATCAGCAGGAGCCTGATTACGTTGAGATGATGGACATCTCAGAGTCCAGGAGATTGTGTATTCCCCTCCATAAGTCTTTTGGGAAACAGACATTTAAAATTCTAAAAACTCCTAATTCCATACCTCCTGTTGACAGAAAAATGGACAAGAGGTATACTCTTTCAGGCTCAGATACGGAGTTCCTTTCCCAGCAATGCAGCCATGTTGGAGTAGTGCAGGCTGCTGCCTGTGATAAGGCAAATATACCCTTGGCTTCACACCTCCCAGATAAGGACTCCAGAAGGATTGATGCCATGGCAAAGAAACAGTGCATGGCAGCATCTTTGGGACTCAGGCAGGCTAATTATATGGCCTACACAGCTAGATACCAGAAGTCCAGGTGGGACACTGTGATGGCTCTAGCTAAACAGGTCCCTGACCAGCTTGCCAAGGAGCTGGAGCGGGTGGCTGCAGATGGGATTGAGGCATCCAAGGTGCAGTTTCATGCTGCTGTGGACTCCAGTGATGTTTCATCTAGAGTCATGGCTACATCTGTGGCCCTTCAAAGGATGGCTTGGCTCAGATGTACTAGCCTGTCACAGGATACCCAGACTAAGGCCATGGATTTTCCTGTCATTGGTAATTCTCTGTTTGGGGAGCAGACAGAGAATTACATGAAGAAAATGAACGAGCACAGGACCACCTACAGGAGTGCTCAGGCCAAAGAAAGGCAAGCCACTCCCCAGAGGCAGTATTCCAGGGGCAGGGGTAGGCCTTTTCATAGGCCTTTTTACCAAGCCCAGGCCTCCTCTTCTGCCTTTTCTCAGAGGGGGTTCTTTAGAGGGAGAGGCAGACGGGGTATGAGCAGGCCTGCTCCCACTCCTCAGCCTAAAGCCCCTGCCAAGCAGACACCCTGATGGGTCTGCCCGGGCCGATTCTCCACTACCTGTAGGGGGCAGGCTGGCTTACTTTGTCCAGGACTGGAAGTCTTTAACATCAGACAAGTGGGTCCTGGAAGTAGTAAGCCAGGGACTGGTTCTCAGCTTCAAAAAATTCCTCAAGATGAGAACCAGGTCCTTTCCACCTGCAAATCCTTCAGAGGCCCTTGCCCTAGAGGCAGAGGTCTTTTCCCTCTTGGCTCTCAGAGCCATAGAAAGGGTTCCACCCTTACACAGGGGAAAAGGATTGTACTCCAGGTACTTTCTAACCCCCAAAAAGACAGGAGAATGGTGGCCCATCCTGGATCTAAGATATGTAAACAAGCACCTTTTAAAGCCAAAATTCAAAATGGTGAATCTGGGAATGATTCTGCCCTCTCTAAGACCAGGGGACTGGCTAGTCTCCCTGGACCTCAAGGATGTCTATTTCAACATTCCCATCAGGTGCTCCCACAGAAAATACCTCAGGTTCGAGTTGCCCTCAGGCCACTATCAATTCAGAGCAATGCCCTTTGGCCTAACATCAGCCCCAAGGGTTTTCACAAAATGCCTGGCAGTAGTGGTTGCTTTCCTAAGGAGAAGAAAGATCTCCATCTTTCCATACCTGGACGACTGGTTCATAGTAGGTCAGTCTCCAGACCAAGTCAAGTCACATCTCCAGATAACGCAGCAATTGCTCACTTCCTTAGGGTTCCTCCTAAATCTCTCAAAGTCAGTTTTGGAACCAGTACAGCTCCTCACCTTTATAGGGGCAGAACTGGATACAATAAGGACAAGAGCCTTCCTTCCCCTGGACAGGGCAAGGACCCTTATGAAATTGGCCTCTTTTTTCAACCTTTAGTTGTCTCGACCAGCAAGGCACTTTCTGCAGCTCTTGGGTCACATGGCAGCCTCTACGGCAGTGGTCCAGGGAGCAAGGTTTCAGATGAGGGACATTCAGTTCCACTTAAGAGCCTTCTGGTCCCAGAGAAAGGATTCTCTGACCAAACTAGTCCCTGTGACTGGAACCCTGACCCAGACTTTGTAATGGTGGCAGGATCAGGACAATCTAAGACAAAGAGTTCATTTTGTCACTCAGTCTCATTCTCTAGTCCTTACCACAGATGCCTCCCTCTTGGGTTTGGGAGCCCACTTGGGGGATCTGACCACCCAAGGGCTGTGGCCACCTCAGGAATCTCTGCTTCACATCAATCTCTTGGAACTCGGAAAAGTGTTTCTGGCACTGCAAGTGTTTTTCAAGTCTGTTCAGAACAAAGTAGTCCAGATCAGAACAGACAACACCACCACAATGTGGTACATCAACAAGCAAGGGGGCACTCGGTCTACGGCCTTGTGCACAGAAGCAATGAAGTTGTGGTCTCTGGCCTATTCCCTGCAAACCTCTCTGATAGCAGTGCATCTCCCAGGGAAGGACAATGTCCTGGCAGATGCTCTCAGCAGGATATCTCAGGGCCATCATGAATGATCCCTAGATCCCCTAGTTTTGAAGTTGATTTTCTCCAGATGGGGCACTCCACAGATGGATCTTTTTGCAGCCCCAGACAATCACCAACTTCCTCTTTTTTGCTGCAGACCCCCAGTATTGGGCTCAGTCCCCCTGGATGCTCTAGTTTTCGATTGGGAAGGGAAGTTCTTGTATGTTTTTCCCCCTTCCCTCTCCTGTTCAAGATACTAGTCAAAATCAGGTCTCAACCCTGCAAAGTGATCCTGATTGCTCCAGACTGGGCCAGACAGCCCTGGTACCCACTGTTGCTGTCCTTAGCAGTCCATCTCCCCCTGCCTCTTCCCAGGAATTGCAACCTGTTGACATCCTCTCAGGGGAGGGTTTGGTACCCGAATCTCAAATCTCTCAATCTCAAGGCCTGGCTCTTGAAGAGTTTGAGTTTGCTGATCTGCATCTCTCTCAAGGTGTTCTGGATATTCTAAAGGCTTCTCGAAAGCCTTCCACCAGAAAGACTTACAATTCCAAATGGAAAAGGTTCACTGTTTGGTGCTCTGGTAAGCATATTTCTCCAGACTCTGCTGGGTTGCCTACAGTTCTGGACTATATGGTTCATCTCAATAGCTGGAGGCTCAGACCAGCTACTCTCAAAGTGCACTTAGCAGCTGTTTCTGCCTTTTTTGTCAGTAGGTAAGCCCTCTTCTCCTTCAGCTCATCCTATATTTTGTAAATTCTTCAAGGGATTGTTACACACCAGTCCTCCCTTCAGGGACCCTGCTCCTGCTTGGGACCTAAATGTTTGCATTGCTCAGCTTATGCAACCCCTTTGAGCCTTTGCCTCAGCAGAGCTTAAGTACTTGACTTGGAAAACTGTGTTCTGGTAGCCATTACTCTGCCAGACGATCAGTGAGTTACAGGCCCGTCAGTGGAGCCTGATTTTATCTCTTTCGTAGAGATAAGGTGGTCCTTAGAACTATTAGGAAGTTTTTGCCCAAGGTGGTCTCAGATTTCCACCTAACCAGTCTATGTCTCTTCCTGTTTTCTTCACTGACCATTCCTCCTCTGAGAGAGGAGGCTACACAGCCTGGACGGAAAAGGCCCTTAGCTACTACATAGAGCGCACTCAAGGGTCACAGGTTTGACCCTCCAATTGTTCCTCACTTATGGTGAGGTTGGTAGAGAAACCTGCCACTAAAAGATCTATTGCCAGGTGGATTGTCTCTGTATACAATTCTGCTATGAAAAATTGGTAGGACTCCACCCTCAGGCCTGAGGGCTCACTCTACTAGAGGTACAGCTGCTTCCTGGCTGCTGCCAGGATATTCCTATCTTAGAGATATGTCAGGCAGCCACCTGGAAAACAGTACATACTTTTACCAAGCATTACTCTCTGGATATCCAAGCTAGGAGTGATGCTCGGGTTTGCACAGCAGTACTTCAGAGCCTGTTCCCAAAGTAGGTTCTGTCCCTCCTCCATGGAGGTACTGCTTGGTAGTTCTGTAATAGTCAGAATACAGCAAGACTTCATGTTGTTTGAAGAAAAATTACTCACCTTAGTAATGTTGTTTCTTCTAATGGAGCCTTTGCTGTATTCTGACCTCCCCGCCTCCCTCTCAGAACCTGGTTTTGGGATGTGGGTGGGCAGGAGAGTGTTATCACCCTAGGGTGCCTCCTTTTTCTCACCTTCTTTACTTTTGGGTGTGTGTTGTGTTTTCTTTTTTGGGTTTCCTGACTTGAGTCTTTGCTTTGAAACAAAAAAAAACCCTTGTTATTAAATTTAGTTGCCCGTTGGCTAGTGTGAGTTTACAGTTTCCACACAGGATGCCCAGTGAGTATAGCTCATAAAGATCTGGCGGTTGGGGTTCAAACAACAGCAGACAGAGGCTCAACCGAGCTCGAGCTCAGCGTTCCTTGCCTTGCATAGAAAGTTAACTCTTTCCTCTCCGGGGCAGTTCAAAGGTTGGAGATCACTGCAATAGTCAGAATACAGCAAGACTCCATTAGAAGAAACAACATTACTAAGGTGAGTAATTTTTTTCTTCCCAACCTAACTTCAAAAAAATTCTAGTGCCCTCTGGGCAAGCTTTACTCAGAACACCCTCTAACTCTCTTCTAATTGGCTAATTCATTATCATAAACTCCACCTCTGAGGCAGCTCAACTTAGCCAGCTTACTGCATACTGTTACTGATGCTAAAGGACACCTTGGAAGAAACAGTATTACTGTGGTCATTTTTTTTGTTATAATTGTGACAAGCCAGGTCATATTGTAGGACATTACCATAGTAAGAAGAGTGACACTGATCAGATTTGTCCTTAGCAAATTGGGCAAGTACTTAACAGATGTGAAGGTGGGAGATGAGGCTGTGAAGGGACTTATAGATTTGGGAAGCAGACAGACCCTAATACATATTGAAGTGCTGGGAAAACAGTGTCCAAAAGTACCAGGTACTGGTGTCATCTGCATCCATGGGGACAATCGATACTATTCCACCAGCCAAGTGACTCTGACTGTTAATGGGGTGTTGTACCAAATGAAAGTGGGGGGTAATACCTACTGTATGTTACCTTTACCTGTGATTATTGGAAATGACTTCCAGGATTTACTGAGTTAATCAAAGCGGGAGTAAATCCTGAAGTTTCAGCAGCTGCTGTAGGTGACAAGAGCTCAGGCAAAGAAAATCTCAGATGGTGGGGACTCTTTTCCTTTACCCGATTTTGATTTGGACTTGTTTGAGCACAGCTCCAAGATCCAGAAGTCCAAGAAAGAAAGATGATGCCTGAAGAAACAGTGGCAACAAAAGACTGAGGGACATAAGGGGTTAACATATGAAAATGCTAAAACTAAACTGATCACTGATTGTGATTTTCTTTCAGAACAAGCTAACAATGTTTCTCTTCAGGGTTATTTTAAGCAGCTGAGGGTAAAACCAAAACAGGGTGAACCTATGTTTAAAAAATGTAATGGGCTACTGCACAGAGTTTGGGTTAAACCTCAGACACAGGACCAGGTAGAACAGCTGGTTATACCACAAAAGTATACACCCGAGTCGTTACAGATAGCACATGATAGTCCTTTGGCTGGTCACTCGGGAAGGGGATTGCACCCTTGACAGATTGCTGTACAAATTTTACTGGCCTGGAATTCATGAAGATGTTGCTACCTATTGCAGTTCTTGTGCTGAGTGTCAGAAAGTAGCCCCAATGACTAAAATAGACAGGTGCCCCTACCCTTGATAGATGTGCCTTTTGAGAGAATTGCAGTGGATGTGGTTGGCCCCTTAGACAAAAGTAAAAAAGGGTAATCAATTAATTTTGGTAGTATGTGAGTGCTACTTGATACCCAGAGGCAGTTCCAGTGTGTACTGTCACAGCCCCAAAAGTGGCAGCAGAGCTTACCAACATTTTCAGCAGGGTATGCATACCTAAAGATATTATTACTGATCAGGGTAGTAATTTTGGTGCTGCATTACTGAAGGAGCTGCTCCGACTACTAGATATCACTACCATAAGAACCTCCCCTTATCACCTTCACACAGACGGTCTTGTTGAGCGTTTTAATCAAACCCTAAAACACATGTTAAAAAGGTTTGTAAAAGGGGAAGGGAAAGACTGGGACCAATAATTACCTTACCTGCTTTTTGCTTACAGAGGAGTGCCACAGGCATCAACAGATTTTTCACCATTTGAAATGCTGTATGGTAGACAACCTAGAGGGTCACTAGATGTAATAGAAGAAACATGGAAAGATAATCCCCATCAGAAACAATCTATTACATCTTATATGTGTGCTCTGAGAAAGAAGCTGGCAAAATAAGTTCAAATCGCCAGTTGTAATCAGGAAGAAGCCCAAAACCAGCAGAAGGTGTATTATGACCATGGGGTAAAAGAAAAAGTTTTTGAGCCAGGTGAAAAGGTTGGGTTACTGTTACCCACTACAGAAAATAAACTGTTAATGAAGTGGCAAGGGCTTTATAAGGTTCTTAGATGTACTGGCGTAGTTAACTAAGAGTTTGAGACCCCTTATAGGAAAAATCCTACTACGATATACCATGCTAACCTCCTCAAGAAATGGGTTGAAAAAACACCAAAAGCTGTTTTGCTGGTTTTACCAGAAACTAATAACGAAGATATTGATGTAGCTTATAACAGACTGGAACAAACTGTAACTGCTGATGCTGGAAAGATGAATGTTTCCTTAACCTCCAAACAAACCACAGAAATTTGTAACTTGCTAAAGACATTTAACAGTACTTTTACCACAGTACCAGGCCAAGCAAAAGGGGTCAAGCACGTAGCAGTGACAGGGAATGCTCACCCTATTAGACAAAAGACATACAGATTACCAGAGCAGTTAAGAGCAAACGTGGTTAAGGAAATACAAAAAAATTAAAGAATTGGGTATCATAGAAGAGTCGAGAAGTGCTCGGTTATCACCAGTGGTGATTGTAAACAAAAAAGAAGGGGGTGTAAGAATCTGCCTTGATTTTAGGAAACTTAATCAAGTGTCAGAATTTGACAGTTATCCTGTGTCCAGAATAGATGATTTGGTGGGCAGACTGGGGAGTTCCAAGTATAGCAGTACAGTTGATCTCACCAAGGATTACTGTCAAATCCCCCTAGCTAAAGAATCCAGAGACAAAACTGCATTTGCCACTCCTGTAGGATTCTGTCAGTTCACCACCATGCCGTTTGGTTTACATGGTGCACCCGCTACATTCCAGCGGTACATGGATGTAATTTTATCCCCTCACACTGGTTATTGTGCTGCATACCTGGATGATGTTGTGGTGTACAGTCCAGACTGGAAAAGCCACCTGCAACACCTACGAGTAGTTATCCAATAGATCAAAAAGGCAGATCTGACAATTAATCCTACCAAGCGTGCATTGGGCATGCAGGAAACCAGATGTTTGTTCTATGTTTTGGGAAATGAAGAAGTCAAGCCAGAGATTTCCAAGATAGAAGCTGTAACTAACAACCCTGTCCCCAAAACCAAGAAACATGTTAGGTCATTTTTAGGGCTGGCTGGTTATTATCGGAGATTTGTTCCCAGCTTTGCCAAGTTAGCTATTCCCCTCACTGAGCTCACAAAGAAACGGTTCCTGAATAATGTGAAATGGACCCCAGAGTGTGACAAGTCTTTTCAGGCTGTTGAGGCTGCATTATGTTCAACCCCTGTTTTAAGAAGCCCAGACTTTCAGAAACAATTTTTGTTACAGACAGTTGCATCAGAGGTAAGCCTTGGTGCAGTCCTGAGCCAAAATATAGATGGGAAGGAACATCCTATTCTATATATCAGTAGGAAGTTGCACGATAGAGAGAAAAGGTACTCCACCATTGAAAAGGAATGCTTTGCAGCAAAGTGGGCCATGCTGTCCCTTACGTTTTACTTACTAGGAGCTGACTTTGTACTTGTAAAAGATCACAGTCTTCTCTGTTGGCTTAATCAAATGAAGGATAAATATTCTAGAATCACACAGTGGTGTCTGGCACTACAGCCATTTAAATTTAAATAATGCACAAATCTGGGAAAGAGAATGTCAATGCTGATTTTCTGTCAGGATATGGATCAGGAATTGAGAATTCCGAAGGTTGAAAAAACAAAACTGTGTGAGTTAAAATCTCACTGTTTGCTATACTGCACATGCACTAAACTGTAAAAATTTTAAGCTACTGTAATGTTAAAGGAGAATTTAAAGAATGTTTTGGAAACTTTTTTTTTTTTTTTTAACAGGTTCCCTCATAAAGAGGGGGGTATGTGACAGGGTGGAATAAGGCCCTGCCCCATTTGTTACGCAGATCGAGTTTAAATGCAAGGGTCTGTTCTATCCTCTCCTTTTCTGTCTCTTCTGTCTTGTTGCACAAGCAAATTTTCTTGTTAGAACTAGGAACTGATCACTCCGACGGTTTCGCAATTCTCTGCCTCTCGCTATCTGCCTGCCTTGCTGTTTCTGTCCTTTCTTCCCCCCTTGCATATGTGGAGTTATAAAAAAATATATATGCGAATCTCTGTGTAAAACTATATGTGATACTGGTATCCCTTTGTTTAAAACTGTATATAGTTATACTGTTGAAATGATTGTAAAAAGCTCTTTGGAACTCAAGGGGTTAATCAGAGATACAGTTTTTAAGCCCTTTGCAGAGTTGTCGACGAGGTTAGTTGTGGGACACCATGTACTGTTTTGCTGCACCTGCAAGACACGAAACTGACAAGAACATTCTGAAAACTTACAAGAACATTCTGTGAGAAGCAGGCTCTCTTAACAAGTTCCCAGGCAAAGACTTATAAAAAGAGCAGCGATACTTTTGCTAGAGAGACAAGAAGAATGAGAGACTGAAACTTGGAATTAAGAGATACCCTCAGAAGGACTTCATTTTCTCTGATTGTACTACCTTTGTAAATAGTTACAGTATACTGAATGTTTTTTTTTTATTTTGCTGTGATTGAGAAAAATAAAATGCTATTTGCGAATTTTGAAACTGCTCCTGGTTTTCCTATGCTTCCTGACCTGTGCCTCGGCGATATCTCACAGTAGATGTTGCCTGAGCAACGTGGAGCCTTTGGAACACTGAAGACACCAACATTAATAAATTAATATAACAGATAAAGACTTACAAAACATGGTGAATACACTAGGTCTAGTAGATGCATGGAGGGTCTTTCATTCCAAAGAAAAAAACTATACTTTCAAACAACATGAAGTCTTGCTGTATTCTGACATATGCAGTTAGGTCCTGCCTTTCAACTGCCCCAGAGAACAAAGAGTTAAACTCTCCATGGCCAGCATGGAATGTTCACCACGAGCTCTGTTGAAACCCCCTGTCTGCTGTTGTTTAAACTGCAACCGTCAGATTCTTTACTTCGACTCACTGAACAGTCGCTCTGGAGATTTCTCCTTTGCTCGGTTCAAAAAAGTCGGTTGAAGTGTCGTCTTTTTCGGTCGGTTTCTACCGAATTGCTGTTACAGCTCAGTCGGTTCAAGTCTCTGTCTGTGGTACCGTGAGTACTAGATAGGTTTTCTTTGTAGTTTCTGTGTGGAACTTGAAAACTGTGGATCGGTTCGGCTGAACCGATCAGTTTCAGGTAAACAAGTTTGTAATTCATCTAGTGTGTGGTAACCGGTCCATATCAGTTCTAAAAAAAACGGATTTTATTACGTCTTTTTTCCAAGACCCGTGACACGGTCAGGAACCAATAGGGGAGTCTTGGCTGGCGGATTGCCGAAAAAAAGGGTAAGTTTTGGATAGGGTTGGCCATGTCTGAGAAACCCAAGAAAAAAACCGGGCCCACTGGGTTTCAACACTGGAGTGTGTGTGGGAAATCTTTGCCAAGGCTGATCCCCACACCACCTGTGTTTATTGTCTGGGGTTTGACCACCTCGATTCAGACTGCCAAATTTGTAAGAATTTTCCCAAATCTACCCTGGAAAAGAGATTAGGTAGACAGAGGGAAACGGAGGCCGAGAAATCCGCTGACCCGATGGCCAGCCGTTCGGTTCACCGTAACCAGAAGGGAGTGCCTTGACCAGGGCTTATACTTCTTCGGACAAAAGGAGAGCCAATTCTGAGGAGTCGGTTCTGGTGAAAAGGAAAAGAAAAGATAAATCGTCTGGTTCGGACCCAGAAATTCATACTCCGACCGCCGATGAGATAGCCAAGGCGATAAGGATAGTACAATCGCTTACTTCGGTTCCAACCGAAGCGGCACCATCTGGCAGGGGTTCGGTCCGGTCGCTTCCCCTGGTTCCGGATTACACTTTGGAAGAGTTTTATGAACTGGAGGAGGAGGAAGGAGAGTATGAGGATGATTATGGTGATTATGAAAGTCTGGATGTGCCTATTGACCTGGACATCTCCACAGACAGACCTTCAGGTGTTTCTCCTCCTAGGCTTTCTGAGTCCCCTTCTCACTATATGTTTTACAAAAAAGTGGCTGAGACCCTCCAGCTCCCTGTGGAGGAAGCACTAGAGGATCGGGAGGAGCCTGATTTTGTCGAGATGATGGACATCCCAGAGTCCAGGAGACTGTCTATTCTCCTCCACAAATCCTTTGGGAAACAGACACATAAAATTGTTAAGTCTCCTAATTCTATACCTCCTGTGGACAGACGAATGAACAAGAGGTACACTCTCTCAGGCTCAGACACGGAGTTCCTTTTCCAGCAGTGTAGCCATGTTGGAGTAGTGCAGGCTGCTGCCTGTGATAAGGCAAATATCCCCTTGGCATCACACCCCCCAGACAAGGACTCCAGGAAGGTTGATACCATGGCAAAGAAACAATATATGGCAGCATCTCTGGGACTCAGGCAGGCTAACTATATGGCCTATACAGCTAGATACCAGAAGTCCAGGTGGGACACTGTGCTGGCTCTGGCTAAACAGGCCCCTGACCAGCTTGCCAAGGAGCTGGAGCAGGTGGCTGCAGATGGGATTGAGGCATCTAAAGTACAGTTTCATGCTGCTGTAGACTCCAGTGATGTTTCATCAAGAGTCATGGCTACATCTGTGGCTGTTCGGAGGATGGCTTGGCTCAGATGTACTAGCCTCTCACAGGATACCCAGGCTGAGGCCATGGATTTTCCTGTAATTGGTAATTCTCTGTTTGGGGAGCAGACCGAGAACTACGTGAAAAAGATGGATGAGTACAGGACCACTTACAGGAGTGCTCAGTCCAAAGAAAGGCAAGCAACTCCTCAAAGGCAGCAGTCCAGGGGCAGGGGCAAGCCTTTCCAAAGGCCTTTTTACCAAGCTCAGGCCTCCACTTCTTTCTCTCAGATGGGGTTCTGTAGAGGGAGAGGCAGACGGGGGATGAGCAGGCCTGCATCCACGCCTCAGCCTAAAGCCCCTGCCAAGCAGACACCCTGTTGGGTCTGCCTGGGCTGATTCTCCACTACCTGTAGGGGGCAGGCTGGCTTACTTTGTCCAGGACTGGAAGTCTTTAACATCAGACAAGTGGGTCCTGGAAGTAGTAAGCCAGGGACTGGTTCTCAGCTTCAAAAAATTCCCCAAGATGAGAACCAGGTCCTTTCCACCTGCAAATCCTTCAGAGGCCCTTGCCCTAGAGGCAGAGGTCTCTTCCCTCTTGGCTCTCAGAGCCATAGAAAGGGTTCCACCCTTACACAGGGGAAAAGGATTGTACTCCAGGTACTTCCTAACCCCCAAAAAGACAGGAGAATGGTGGCCCATCCTGGATCTAAGATATTTAAACAAGCACCTTTTAAAGCCAAAATTCAAAATGGTGACTCTGGGAATGATTCTGCCCTTTCTAAGACCAGGGGACTGGCTAGTCTCCCTGGACCTCAAGGATGCCTATTTTCACATTCCCATCAGGTGCTCCCACAGAAAGTACCTCAGGTTCGAGTTGCCCTCAGGCCACCATCAATTCAGAGCAGTGCCCTTTGGCCTAACATCAGCCCCAAGGGTTTTCACAAAATGCCTGGCAGTAGTGGTTGCTTTCCTAAGGAGAAGAAAGATCTCCATCTTTCCATACCTGGACGACTGGTTCATAGTAGGTCAGTCTCCAGACCAAGTCAAGTCACATCTCCAGATAACTCAGCAATTGCTCACTTCCTTGGGGTTCCTCCTAAATCTCTCAAAGTCAGTTTTAGAACCAGTACAGCTCCTCACCTTTATAGGGGCAGAACTGGATACAATAAGGGCAAGAGCCTTCCTTCCCCTGGACAGGGCAAGGACCCTTATGAAATTGGCCTCTTTTTTCACCCTTCAGTTGTCTCGACCAGCAAGGCACTTTCTGCAGCTCTTGGGTCACATGGCAGCCTCTACAGCAGTGGTCCAGGGAGCAAGGTTTCAGATAAGGGACATTCAGTTCCACTTAAGAGCCTTCTGGTCCCAGAGAAAGGATTCTCTGACCAAACTAGTCCCTGTGACTCGAACCCTGATCCAGGCTTTGCAATGGTGGCAGGATCAGGACAATCTAAGACAAGGAGTTCATTTTGTCACTCAGTCTCATTCTCTAGTCCTTACCACAGATGCCTCCCTCTTGGGTTTGGGAGCCCACTTGAGGGATCTGACCACCCAAGGGCTGTGGCCACCTCAAGAATCTCTGCTTCACATCAATCTCTTGGAACTCAGAGCAGTGTTTCTGGCACTGCAAGTTTTTTCAAGTCTGTTCAGAACAAAGTAGTCCAGATCAGAACAGACAATACCACCACAATGTGGTACATCAACAAGCAAGGGGGCACCTGGTCTACAGCCTTGTGCACAGAAGCAATGAAGTTGTGGTCTCTGGCCTATTCCCTGCAAACCTCTCTGATAGCAGTGCATCTCCCAGGGAAGGACAATGTCCTGGAAGATGCTCTCAGCAGGATATCTCAGGGCCATCACGAATGATTCCTAGATCCCCTAGTTTTGAAGTTGATTTTCTCCAGATGGGGCACTCCACAGATAGATCTTTTTGCAGCCCCAGACAATCACCAACTTCCTCTTTTTTGCTGCAGACCCCCAGTATTGGGCTCAGTCCCCCTGGATGCTCTAGTTTTCGATTGGGAAGGGAAGTTCTTGTATGTTTTTCCCCCTTCCCTCTCCTGTTCAAGGTATTAGCCAAAATCAGGTCTCAACCCTGCAAAGTGATCCTGATTGCTCCAGACTGGGCCAGACAGCCCTGGTACCCACTGTTGCTGTCCTTAGCAGTCCACCTCCCCCTGCCTCTTCCCAGGAATTACAACCTGTTGACATCCTCTCAGGGGAGGGTTTGGTACCTGAATCTCAAATCTCTCAATCTCAAGGCCTGGCTTGAAGAGTTAGAGTTTGCTGATCTGCATCTCTCTCAAGGTGTTCTGGATATTCTAAAGGCTTCTCAAAGCCTTCCACCAGAAAAGACTTACAATTCCAAATGGAAAAGGTTCACTATTTGGTGCTCTGGTAAGCATATTTCTCCAGACTCTGCTGGGTTGCCTACAGTTCTGGACTATATGGTTCATCTCAATAGCTGGGGGCTCAGACCAGCTACTTTCAAAGTGCATTTAGCAGCTGTTTCTGCCTTTTTTGTCAGTAGGTAAGCCCTCTTCTCTTTCAGCTCATCCTATATTTTGTAAATTCTTCAAGGGATTGTTACACACCAATCCTCCCTTCAGGGACCCTGCTTCTGCTTAGGACCTAAATGTTGAGAAATGGGAGATCTGGTCAAAACTAAAAACAGAATATTATGAACTCATTAGAGGGGAAGCTGAGTTAGCAGTAGAGGTCAGAATTTAACTATGTTGACTCGGGGCCTAAGTCTACAAAAATCTGACCATTAGATTAAAGCAGAACTGTGGTGGTACTAAAATTTGTGTGGTTAGAGATGTAGGTGATGATTCCTTAATAACCAGTCAGAAAGGAATTAATTTAGAATTTCAGAAATGTTATCAAGACTTACATGATAGTAAGACTGTACCACTGTCAGATGCTTTAGCTAAGTTCTGAGAAGGTGTTCAACTACCCAAGGTTCCAGATAACTTCAAGGACATGCTGGGTAAACCTATCAAAGAATCTGAGTCATTTCCGCTATTAATGCACTTAAAAAAAATAAGGCTCCAGGTCCTGATGGTTATTCTACTAACTTCTACTATAAACTAGTAAACGAGATTGTTCCAATTCTTACTACTGTTTGTAGAGAGGCTTGCGCTTGGCTCAGAAACTCCTTTCTCCAGAATATGATGAGAAGCCTAAAATCACTCACTCATTCATAAGCCTGGGAAAGTGCCATTTACTAGATGTACCCGGGGACTGCTGTTCACTATTCTAAAAGTGTGTTAGAAAGTTTGAATATTGACATAGGGAACTAATATGTAAAATGTTAAATATTTTATGTTTGCCGGCCCAGTGGCGTGGAGGGCTGAGGCATCATCCCTTACCTCCTGCCATGCCAGCAACCCGTGTTCGAGGTGCGAGCGGTTCGCCAGGGATCGGCCTGGGAGAGAGAGGATCAAGCATTCAGGGGACAGCTCTCCTCTCCCAGGAAGAGTAGGGAACATGGACCGGCACTTGCCTGACACCTAGTGGAGGCTAGATGTTGGTATGCCGAGTCCTGTACATTGGGGGGGGGGGCGGAGGAGGAGCAGCCAACCAACGTGCAGTATGCGGACGTGTGCGCTGTGTGCCACTATCAGCATTGCACACTCCCCCTCCACAAGAAAAGCAGAAAAACAGGTCCTGGCCATGCAGCATGAATACCATTCCCTGCAGGCGCTGCCCCCAAGATGACACCTCCCTGGCTGGATCCAGTCCTGGTGGGTTGTTGCTCCCCACCACCCCGCCATGAAGGGAAGTCATGTGGGCATAAGGGATTGGGTCTGATCCTTGGGGGATAGTGCTGCGGGGGCGGAAGAAAGGAACAAGAGCTGGCCAGGACCACAGGGAGAAAAAGTATAACAAAAATATATATATATATATATATATATTATGTTGGCTCCCTCAGTACCTTTATTACTCTTAAAATATTCTTTTAGAAAATTGAAATTAATTTAAGAAGTGCTAGCTATTTAGCTGTTGATTTCTGGATAATAATGTAGATGTCTTACTTCTTATCATTTTTGTTAAACTGATATTGTTATGTGTGGTTATTCTCTTCTATGTTATATTTGAAATTCAATAAAACATTACCGAGAAAAAAAGAAGACACCAACATTCCAAACTGCATTCACAGCTTCTTAAAGCTATAACTGTACCAGTGACCTGTGGTCGTGTATGAATCTACCCATTTGTAATTACTGCCCTTTGGCAATGTTGGAGCTAACAGAAAAATAAATTACAGTATGTGTGAAAAAATTTCTTATTTCTTCACAGAGGAGGTGGTAGAGAAGTGAAATAAAACTACCATGAGAGGTGAACTGTGCAAAATTATTAGATGGTTCAAACAAGGGCGGGACAGACTTATAGGGCTAGTAAAGATGGTGGCAAAAGGGGGCGTGAGTAAGGACGAGTGAAGGGCTACTAGAGTCCTCACTCTTCAAGTTAGGTAAGGCTGAAAAGACTTGATGGGCCACAGAGCTCTTTTCTGCTGAACATTTTTGTGTTCCTGTGTTGGAGGGGATTTTGCGCAAAAAGGGAAGACAGTCACATGGTTGCAAGTTGAATCTGATTGGATGGTTCTATGTGCCAGCTCCTCAAGTTAGAGTGAAGCAATGTGTGTGACTATGGATGAAAAACACAGTTACAGGTGAGTTACCTTTTTTGTTATTATCATTGGATTTCTCCACCCCGTCCTAGACTGTTCTATCCTGGAAAAGCCCTAAAAAGGTTTCCCCTGATGTTACAAGGGGAGTCAGAATTAAAGATTTGGAAGTTACAGAAGTATTTTTTATTTTAGTAGTGTGACTAAAAATAATTGGGTTGCAATAGTCTGGGCCAAGGTTCAACAAACCTACTAGTGGACATGTAGAAACACCCTGAATCCATAGGAGACCACCTTAGCGCACACATCAGCAAATAGTAGTCACGTAATAGAAAACATTTAAAGGGACATTATGTAATCAAAGTTACATGAACATATAGGTATCTGGCAAATACTATGGAGGAGGATGAAGAAGAATCGAAATATGAGATTTTCCCCTGGGCTTTGGGAAAGAACTGGAGGAAACTTTTCCCTGACTTTTTAAAGCAACGCAATCAGCTTTGGGCCAGAATTGAGTATAGAGCTGCTGTGAGTAGACGCTGTTGTGAGGAGGTAGGAGTGACTATATAGCGTGGTAGCATATTACATATTGTACATCAGTAGGAGTTAATTGCTGTTTTAATTTAACAAAGTGGATGAACCCTCAGCCCTGCACACAAGCTCTATATTATGCATGTGCAAGATTCCCAGACTGTTGGTTTTGAATGTTCCTAATGTACCCAAGCGTTGCCTTACACTCAGTTCCATAAGGCAATGTGGTCTTGTTGGAGCACAGAAGAGTGAACACGAATGTCACGGGGTTACATCTCACTACAGCAGTCAATGGTTCGCTTAAATGTGTCACTTAGACTCCCTGTGTGTCAATACCCACCAGCTGTACAATTAGTTAAAAACAGGATCTTTCTTTTAAAATATGTTGCATCTTAGTTGCGCTATCTTTGGCAAATGTATTGTATATAAAATGTAGATTTTTCACAGTTCATCGGTAGCTTTCTCTGCCCCCACACAAACCTTTACTCCTCAGTCACTTGCTCCCCCAGTGCCACTCCAGCTCCCTACCCCATCTTCAGGAGGTGTCAGGATACAGTGTGAATCAGGTGCAGGAGTAAATCTTGCTGGATATCAGTGCCCTCTTTCAGTTTGAGACTGGGTGTTAGATACAAGTCGGTGTACCGCTATATTCGTCTAGGGTGAGGACTATGGTCACACAGATACACTCCTACTGTGGTGGTATCAGTCATTGTGTAGGACTGAGCTCAGACTTCTGATCGGGATTCTGGGCTCAGAACATGAACCCGATACCCTGTTCGATAAGCAAGTGCGCCTACCACTAGGTCATTGGTTCAGACCAATTGCTGTGTAAATTAAAGAAGGTTGCTTTGGTTCTCGTCCAGCCTCTGTTATCCACGTGTTCTGTATTTTTTTAAAACGTTTTTATTTTTAGGTGCACAGAAGCATAAGCTTATGACTACCACCATGCATGTTCTTTTCTGCGTTCAGTCAAGTTCAAGGTTACATTTGGTGTGAGTGATTCAGCTGCATGATGTCACTAATAATGTTAGTGATAGGGCTTTTAGGCAGGGGCAGCCTTAACCTTTCTTGTACTAACTAGCAGGAAAGTTGAATCAAAATTGCACTAGCCCACAGTTGGTTGCACTAGTCCACAATTATGATGAATTTTGATCACTTACATGGTAAAAAATCTCAAGCCAAGAAATACTCTGATTATTGCACATTTATCTTGCCCCCACATTGTTTCCTGCACCAACAACAACAAAAAAAAGACTGCCATGTAGTCATACACAGTGTCCCCCCCCCCCATTGTTTTGTACCATGGCCCCCTGTCTTCTTTCTATGCTGTCACCCCCATAGCAGCAAATGTTCAATCCAGCAACCCTAGCTCTGCACATACAAAAGCCAACATCATTATGTACCTCACCACACTCACTCCCACCCACAGGGCAGTGAATAAGTCAGGCAGAGAAAGAAACTCTCAGCCCCCAGCCTGTTATCAACCAGAGACCTGCACTTCTGGAAGTTTGCATACAGTGTTAAATGAGCTGGGGCAGATCTAGGATTTGTTTGGGGATGGGGCCAGAAAAACCTATGGGGCTTGGGAAATAGAAAACTTTGTGACATTTGTATTTATATATACCTGGCACAAAAGTATTGATTTTAATGTGCTGTGCCCCAACAATAACAGCATTTTTCAGACATTGTATTTTCATCATATCCAGGGAAAACAGTACCCAGGCATTAATCTCTATCACCTCTATTTCTGTTCTAAGAGGATTTGTGCACTCCAGGAATGCCTGTCTTAACCTTTTAAATTATGTATTTTAGTAGGGTTTATTTCTCACCCCAGGAATTCTGCAGAGTGCTTGACAGGTACAGTATGCCAGCGGGGTCCAGCTGCCCTAGAGGAGGAGTTAATGCTAATGACTTTTGGCAACAGCCGATCAGAGAGCAGTAAGAGAGTGCTGCCTGTGCTAGAGTTGTAGGTCAGTCAGATTCATTTCTCCGCTGACTGGACAACACTGCCCCGGAGTTCTCTCTTCACTCTTCACTTGAAGTTTTTTTCTTTCCTAAAGTTGGTAAAAATATTTTTCTTGTGCTGTCTTAGTGAATTTTAAGTAATGTTTGTTTTTTTTATTTCAATCATCTTTTTATGCGCCTGGGAGCCTGGCAGGTGGCTCCAGTCCCTCCCTCAGAGGGACTCGGTCTCCAGCTCTCCATTCCTCGCCCAGCCTCCCCTACATCCCCTATGGGATCCCCCCCTTGACAGGGCCAAGGTGAAGGGGCGCCGGCTTTCCCCCACCCCCAGAGCGAAATCCAGAGAGATTGGGAAGTCGGGACAGGCACAGGAGAGCCATCACAGAGCCTGCCAGCTCCATTTTCCTCCAGGTTTTTCCCCACCGACGGCGCATGTCGACAGTTTGCCTCCCGACTCGCATCTCCCCATGCCACCGCCAGAGAGAGGCGTGCAAACCCTCCCTCCCTGAGAGAGGAGAGCAGTCTTCGGATGGTCAAAACTCTCTCCCCCGACCACCTCGGCCCGGCCTGCTCCCCAACCTGTCACCGCATTGGTGCAGGTATACCAGCACCTCAACCCTCAGCACCACCGGGTCGGCTTAAGTAATATTCTTAGTGTCACGGTTTTTTAATTTGCGGTTCCTCCGGTTCCCAAGAACCGCATATTTCTTCCCTCAGTTCTTTTCGCAGCTCCCACTGTTTTTCTGAGGTCAATCTTTAAAATTTTTTTTGTATAAATATTCTGCAGCTCCTAGTTTAATTCACAGTTTCTTATTTCTATCAGAACCGCAAATTTTTCTTTATACCTTTTCTTTTTAGCGTTTGCGGAATCATTTACTGTGGTTCCATAGTGTTTGGGAGCCGACTGTTTTTCAGCACTTCTCCCATTTGGGGATGTTCTTCTGAGGTCTTCTGACAAATTGGCATGTTAGATAGACCCTTGAGTAGTACTGGTGCTGCAGTTTTAAAAAATAGTGTAAAGTGTAACTGTTTGGATTCAGACTATTTCTGTGAACTCAGCTCTAAATCTTGTTCAGAAACAGTTAGAAAAAGAGCCACTAGATTGGGCATTATGACTTCTCAGTCTGCTTCCCCCTCAAATAAAAATTCTGAATATGGGTCATCCTCACATAAAACTAAGGGAAAGTCTGATAAAGACTGTCTACAGAATAAAATAGAGAAAAATAATTCAGACCAAGTCAAAAAGAGACGTAATGAGCAGGTTACTGCTGAAGTGCCTGCAAAAAAGAAACAAAAAGAAAAACACATCACTACCCCTCTTGCTGAGAAGCAAAGGGAGACACCAGTGACACAAAGAACTATGCCCTCTGATGAAGAGTTGGCTAAGGCTTGGCATTTATACCAAATGGTGCAGGCCATGGGCAATATCTTTAACGCCCCTCCTGACTCTATTACCCCTCACACATCAAACTCTGGACATACCCGGAGTTATCATTATGAGGGTGATGAGGATGAAATAGGTGATGAACTTTTAGATCCAGAGGCTCCCTCTGACCAAGAGTTTGGCGGCCCCTCTAATGGGCAGGAGGATTTTTCCTCTCACTTTACCTTCATTCAACGTATGGTAGACACCCATGATCTCACTGTACAAGAGACCACTGACCAAGAGGTGGAGGAAGACTTTTTAGATATGATGGGTCTCCCTCCTTCCAAGAAGCTGCTTTTGCCCATACATAAATCATTTCACAGGGCAACTTTTAAAATACTTGAAAACCCCACTTCCAGTTCGGCAGTGGACAAGAAAATTGAGAAAGAGTATCAACTGGAAAGGCATAATGCAGAGTTGCTGTATACACACCCTGATCATAAGGGGTGGTGTAGTCTGCTGCTTGTGACAAGGCTAAAGCACCCCTTTCTTCACAGCCTTCTGAAAAAAAATCTAAAAGGCTTGATTTTATGGGGGAAAAACATCTTACACCACAGCCTCCCTGCTGCTTCACCTAACTACTTACATGACTTATGCAGCCCAGTATCAAAAAGCCCTCTGGAACTCAGTGTTAGCTAGCTGCCAACAGTCCCCGGACAAAGTAGCCCAGGACTTGACAGAAACTGTCAAAATGGCCTTGGAAGCCACTAAGTACCAGTTTCACATGGCAGTGGATACTAATGACTCTGCTTCCAGAGCCATGACCCGGGCAATCTCACTTAGATGCCGTGCCTGACTAAGGGCAACCAACCTTTCACAGGACACCCAGAATAAAGCTATAGATTTTCTCTGTGAGAATAATTGTTTGGGGACAAGACTGAGGCTTATATAAAAAAGGTGGAAGAGGGGGGGCGCTGTGGAGCCCGAGCAAAATGGACGCCTGAAGATACAACTCTTCCCCATTATCTGCATTTTAGCAAGAAATTTGAAACATACCGGAAGAAAGTGCCACTTTTTTAGACAGAGATTGAAAGATAAAGACTCGAGCAACATTATGGGCAGTCCTCATAAAGATAGAGTGACGGGTGATGGAGCTAAGCAAAAAACGAGTCCTGCAACTCACACCACGAGGGCTACAGCAGGCCAGGAAACAATACTGGACAATCTTCCCGGTGAGGAAACTTTACAAATGGTCGGAGCAACACTAAACAAGCTGATTGCCTCAGTTACCGGACTTTCAAACAAATTCGACATGCTAACAAATAGGGTAAATGCTGTTGAGACATCAGTTGAATCGATTACCCTAACCTCCCATGAAGCCACTAAAAGGGCAGATGCAGCAATGGGTGCCGTTACACAGATCATTAAAGAAAATACGCATTTGAGAAATAGAGTTGAGACTTTGGAGAATCAAGCTCATGCCCAGAATCTGCAAATACTGGGCTTGGCAGAAGAATCTGAAGGAGACCACTTACTGCTGTTTGTCCAGGACTGGTTAACGCAACAACTGGGTGAGGAGATAACCCCCGTGGTGAGGCGCTTTCAAAAGGCATACCGAGTCGCTGCGCGAGGCAGACCCGATGATCCTGAAACCCCAAGAACTGTGCTAATTGTCACAGATGGTGTAGGATCCAGAGACTGTCTTCTCACTATGGCTAGGCAGAAGAAAATGCTACTCTATGAAGGGCGCCAGATTAAGAATGTTTCCAGATTTGATCTATGAAACACGTCAAAAACGCAAGAAATTTGATGGCGCCAGAGCACTACTGAGGGAGTCGGGATTTCACACGGCCTTGTTTTTCCGGCTCGACTGCGGATTGTACATAGAGGGCAAGTCTACATCTTTTCGGACCCAACTGAAGCCATGAAGTGGTGTCAGAGAAATATCCCCAGAAGAACGAAATCGGCTAACGTAGAGGAATCCTCCTCGGATGAGGACCAGACATGAAAAGAACTGTAAAGTACAAGTCTAACTGATCTAATACGAATACTTGGGTAGTGAAAGAATAACTTACCAAGAAATTATTTTTGTTAAAAGCCAATTTAGGTTTATTCTGCCCATCTTCTGTGTTACCTTAAAATAGCGATGGCAATACCACGGTAGAAGAATTAAAAAAGTTTGTTCTTCGTACTTCTGCTGCTCTACATTATATTTACAAAGCTCAAGGTGGCTTAAAATGTAGCTCTGATACTGTACATGCTAATTAGCTATGGGATAATTGAGAGACTTAATCTCATTAATTAGAATTGATGGCACTTTTGCTAATATGTAAAAGGGTATCCATTTGAAGGCACATAGTGACCAATTGCCTGGATTTTGTATTTGGATTTAAATATTTTCACATTTGTGTTGTAACCTGAGTTTTGGGGGATGAAGCTATTTGTATCTTCTTTTAGGATGGCACATTGGTGCAATTACTATGGGAAAGCATAGTGAATTTTCCTTGGGGGAAAGGACTTTGGGACTCAAGACTTTGCTTTACTTTATTATACTATGCAGCTCTTGGGCTCACTACACAGCCTACAATGTTCAATTTAAATCTCTGTATTTTATAAGGACTTCCCTCCAATAATGTATCTTTATTACTGTGGATGGATATATTATATGCTTTATGAGGAGTGGCGCCCTCCCGGTTTTAAAATATGAAAATGTTATATCCACTGTAAGTGATCGAAACTGTATGTTTTTGTTAATACAATAAACATAAAGTTTAAAAAAGAAAAAGGTGGAAGAATACAAAACCACCTACTAAAGTAACACAGCTAAAGAAAAAGCTTCCTCTTCTCAGAGGTCTCCGAGCAAGGGAAACAGAGGTAGAGGATACTACCCCAGAGCCTTCTACCCTATGTTCATGCCCCTGGACTACTCTCAGGTGAGGGGTTACTTCAGGGGATTGGGTAGGAGAGGCCAGAGATGAGCTGGATCCTTTCCTCCCTCTAACACTCAGTCCAAACAGATCTCCTGATTTCTTAGTAGGAGGAAGGCTGTCCCACGGTATGCCAATAGTACAGCAAACCCATGAGCATGAAGACCATCACAGTGACAGGAATCGGGCAACATCCTCACGTCGCTGTGATGGTCCCTGCTGGCACTGGGATTGCCTCGCCCGGTGTATCACCCTTCCCTCGAGACAACTCTGACTTGGAGTTGTATCACTAGAGTCCGGGGTGTGTGGGGGGGTTCAGGGGTGCAGGCCCCCGATAAAACACAGAGACATCCCCGACAGTGCAATGCTGACACTCGGCATTGTCGCTGTCAGGGATGTCGGTGTGGCGGATGTCGCAGTGCCATAGTAAAAGGCTGTCCCACTACCTCCCCCACTGGCACCTCATCACCACAGAGAAGTGGGTACTAAAGGTAGTGAGTCAAGGTCTTACCCTGCAGTTCAAAATGTTTTCTTGTCAACAGGGCCAGAAATCATTAAAAACCCTATCTCCTACAGAAAAGCTGCGGTTGGAGCTAGAAATAAAGTCTCTCCTGTCCATAAAAGCAGTGGAGAGCATTCCCCCTTCCAAATGGGGAAAGTGTCTTTACTCCAGATACTTCCTAACTCATAAGAAAAATTGTGATTGGTGACCCATTCTAAACCTCAGGTACCTAAACAAACACATTGTCATTCACAGATTCAAGTTGGTCACCCTAGCTGTGGTGATTCCATCTCTGCAAAAGGGAGACTAGCTAGCCTCAATAGATCTGAAGGACACGTATTTTCATATTCCAGTAAGGCAGTCCCACAGAAAATTTCTCAGATTCAGACTACCTTCAGGCCAGTATTAGTTTACAGTTATGCCCTTCGGCCTTTCCTCTGCACCAAGAGTATTTACAAAGTGCCTGGCAGTGGTGGCAGCCTATTTCAGAAGACAACAGGTGTCTGTCTTCTGTTACCTGGATGATTGGATAATAGCGAGCAAGTCCTTACAGGAGGTCAGGAACACTCTCAGAATACCTCAGAGTACTCTGGAGTGACAAAGGGTCATAATGTTGCACGTCAGAATGCTGTGCAGCAGAATCACGTTAGCAATTTCTATTTATTTATTGTTCCGTGGGGACTCCCCCCAGACCCTCCCCCACTAAAGATTCCAACTCCGGGAGGGGGGTCCAACTCGAAGTGCGCATAGGTCTGAGTTTTGCCATAATGCCGTACGCTATTAAGTGTACAACGTTATGACCCGGTGTGCCCTGGAGTCCCTAGGCTTTATAATCATTCCTCAGAAGTCCCATTTCCAACCATTTCAGCCACTGGACTTCATTGGAGCAGAACTAGACACTCAGAAAGAATGAGCTCTGCTCCCCTCGACAGGACACATAGTCTGCAAAACTTAGCAAATTCCTTCGTCTTGGGCCAGCCAAGGCCAGACAGACACTTCCTGAGGCTTCTAGGCCACATGACATCTACCACAGCTGTGGTACCAGGTGCCAGATTTCAAATGAGGGACATTCAGTATCACGTAAGGGCTCACTGGTCCCCAGAAAAGGATTCTGTGTCAAAACTTATTCCAGTCACAAGGACTTTGCTGCAAGCCCTGGACTGGTGGAAAGACTTACAGAATCTCAGGGAAGGGTCCCCTTCCAGCAAAGGGAACTATCCAAAGTACTCACTACAGATGCCTCCCTGTTAGGATGGGGAGCACACCTGGCAGACCAGTCCATCAGTGGGACATGGTCCCCCAAGGAGTTCACCTAACATATAAACCTCCTCAAACTCAGAGCAGTTTATCTAGCAATAAAAGCTTTTGCCCACCTCCTGAAATGCTAGTCTGTTCAAATCAGAACAGAAAACACCACGTCTGTGTTCTACATCAACAATCGAGGGCACAAGGTCCACAAAGCTCTGCACAGAGGCCATGAAACAAATTCTGGTCTCTGGCCTGTTCTCTGCAAATTCACCTATTGGCCATTCACCTACTAGGCAAGGACAGTGGGACAGTTTACTGGCAGATGCTCTGTGCTGCATTGTCATCGAGGCACAGGTCAGGAAGCAAAGGGAAAACCCAGGAGCAGTTGTAAAATTCACCAAAACTTTATTTATAGTAGCAGTAATATAAAAAAAATAAACTTGTTCATAATAACTATGTAAAGAAGCAAAATAAAATAAAATCTTTCTTGTAGTCAAACCTCTTGCAGTAGCAGCTTAGCCTTTTTATGATCGCTTGCGCGCATGCGCAAGGAACGTTTTGGGAGAGTAGCACACTTGGAGGTGTGCCTCTCCCATCCAATGCACTGCTCCCTTGAGCAGGCATGGCGGTCTTGCACCAATGGGTGCAGGAGCTCAGTATGACAGCGGTGTTCCTCTGCTTCAAAGGAAAGCACCGCTGCCTACTGGCGCCGACCCCCTGCGTCACGTGCTCCCGCGCACGTCCGCGCCCCAAAGCTTTTGTGCCATGCTGGAGCCCCACCCCCAGCGTGGCAATGTTGCCGGCGGGGTGCTAATCCCGATGGCTCCACAGCCCCCAAGCCATCCTGCTGCCACGCTGAGGCCCACCCCAGCGTAGCAAGCGTTCAGCTTGTTTTGCGGCCAAGGGGTGCCCAATCCCCATCGGCTCCTCGGCCCCCCCACGTAGTTTGCTGGCCAGGGTGCCCAATCCCGTCGGCTCCTCGCCCCCACACATCTTCTGCCATGCTGGGGCCCACCCCAGCGTGGCAAACGTCCCACGTCGTCTTTTTTTTTTTTAACTGTAAAATAAAAGCGGTCTCTGGCGAGTCTCCAGCCCCCTCCCACAACCCGCAGCCACCCACTGCGCACTCAGCCTCCCACACCCCCTCACCCCATACTTACCTCCGACTCATGCGCCACCATCTTCGTGGACCGTGAACACGTCTGCACTCTTCAAAAGCTGACCGCGAACTGTGGAAATGCCGTAAGCTG
This sequence comes from Neoceratodus forsteri, assembly GCA_016271365.2. Classification (NCBI taxonomy): domain Eukaryota; kingdom Metazoa; phylum Chordata; order Ceratodontiformes; family Ceratodontidae; genus Neoceratodus; species Neoceratodus forsteri. The sequence goes on along the minus strand of CM057451.1, from coordinate 325,663,454 downwards.
TATAATGGGCTAGATAAGGGGTTTCAACTTTGTGCATATCTCAGTCATTTTTGGAATTTTTACCAGATTTTCAGCGTGGGGTTTTGGGACACCTTCTCATGAATGATGTCACTGTCATGGCGTTATTCAGGCCCAAAGGTGATTTCGCGAGGCACTGCGCAGTCACTGCGCCGAATCACCTTCGCCCTCGAATAATGCCATGACAGTGACATCATTCATGAGAAGTCCAAAACCCCATGTTGAAAATTTGGTGCAAAATTCCAAATAATGACTGTTTTACGAGTGTACGTTGCGCAGTTCCTACGCAGGCTCGTAAGTTCGCGAATTTTCAATATTTTCATTCCAGATTTTCAACATTGCCATTTTATCACACCTTCTTATGAGCTGTACAGCTGTCCTTTTTCACATCTCACCCAAAACGTGTTTCCACCCATGTAGCGCACAATTGGTGTGCGAAATCAATGTATGGAACACATTAAGAAAATCACAGTGACACTGTTCATGAGCAGAGGTCTTAAAATGGCTATGTTGAAAATTTGGTGAAAAATTCCTAAAATGACTGTTTTACTAGTGTTGCGCTTGCAGTTCCTACGCATTTACTGACGCTTCTTGAATTTTCAATATTTGCACTCCAGATTTTCAACATTGCCATTTTACCACACCTCCTCATGAGCAGTACAGCTGTCATTTTTCACATCCTGCCCAAAATGTGTTTCTGCCCATGTAGCGCACAATGGCGCAGTCGGTGTGCAAACTCAATGTATGGGACACATTAAGAAAATCACAGTGACACTGATCGTGAGCAGAGGTCTTAAAATGGCTGTGCTGAAAATTTGGTGAAAAAATTCCTAAAAATGACTGTTTTATGAGTCTGCGTTGCGCAGTTCCTACGCACGCTCGTAAGTTTGCGAATTTTCAATATTTTCACTCCAGATTTTCAACATTGCCATTTTACCACACCTCCTTATGAGCACTGCAGCTGTCATTTTCACATCTTGCCCAAAACATGTTTCCACCCATGTACTGCACAATGGCACAGTCGGTGTGCGAACTCAGTGTATGGGACACATTAAGAAAATCACAGTGTCACTGTTCATGAGCAGAGATCTTAAAATGACTATGTTGAAAATTTGGCGAAAAAATTCCTACAAATAACTGTTTTACTGGCGTGCATTGTGCAGTTCTATGCGCATTTCGTAGATTTCTTGAATTTCAATATTTCACTCCAGATTTTCAACATTGCCATTTTACCACACCTCCTTATAGAGCAGTACAGCTGTCATTTTCACATCCTGCCCAAAGCGTCTTTCCCCATGTAGTGCACAATGGGCGAGTCGGTGTGCGAAATCAATGTATGGGACACAGTAAGAAAATCACAGTGACACTGTTCATTAGCAGAGGTTTTAAAATGGCAATGTTGAAAATTTGGTGAAAAATTCCTAAAAATGACTGTTTTACGAGCGTGCGTTGCACCATTCCCACGCACGCTAGGGTTTACGAATTTTCAATATTTCCACTCCAAATTTTCAACATTGGCATTTTACCACACTTCCTTATGAGCAGTACAGCTATCATTTTTCACATCCTGCCCAAAACGTGTTTCCACCTATATAGCGCACAATGAGGGTAACAAAAAGGTCATGCTGACAATTTATTGTGCAAATACCAGCAATCGCACAGGGCATTAGGGTAAAGCACCATACATGCCAAACACCACTGCAAATACCTGCAAGCGAACGTTCGGCATTGACAAATGCTTGTTATGTCTTTTTCAACTCCCCACCTGTAGCAAACATCCTGTTTTTGCAAAATGTTCTGTTCTCGTAAATATCAGGCAGGGTGTTTCTGAGGCCCCTTCTGCAAAAAGGCTCAACGTTTGCATTCAAGTAACCTATAGCTTTCTGCAGTCATCTCAAATTATAAATATATACACATTTCAACAGTAATACTAAATATTTTCCAAACAAAAATGATCCCATTATCAGTTTCATTCCATGAATTGGTTTGCATATATTTTTATATTAGCAGATATGCAAGGGAGGAAAAACAGACAGCAAGAGAAAATTGACAGCCAGAGAGAGGCAAAGAATTGCAGGACTGTTCGGGTTGATCAAGTCCGAGGTCTCACAGGGAAATTTGGTTGCACAACCAGACAGAGAAGAAACAGAAAAGGAAAGAATAGATCCTTGCATTTAAACACTTTCTCTATAACAAATGGGACAGGGTCCTATTCCTCCCTGTCATATGCATCAGTCAGGGCCACCATGAATTGCCCTGAACAGACAAGTATTGGCCACAGTTTTCAGGAGGTGGGGCACTCCAGAGATAGATCTCTCTGCATCCAGCCTCAATTGCCAGCTACCACTGTACTGCTGCAGGTCTCCAACTCTAGGCACAGTACCAGTGGATGCCCTAAACTTGGACTGGACAGGGAATTTCCAGTTCACCTTCCCTGCTTTCCTACTGATCCTCAGAGTTCTAAAGCTCAGAACCCAGCCTGCCACCATGATTCTAGTGGCACAAGATTGGACAAGACAACCTTGGTACTCTCTGCTCCTGGTCGTCTTAACCAAGCAACCAATTCGACTGCCCTTGAGCCACAGTCTCCTGACTCTATCTCAGATGGGGATAACATGCCCCAACATAGAGTCTCTTCACCTCAAAGCCTGGTACTTGAAGAGTTAGAGAACCTAGACTCTCAGTTCTCAGAACAGGCCCTAAGGATTCTTCGCCTGGCTAAGAAGCCTAGTACTAAAAAGACCTATGCCTCAAAATGGAAAAGATTCTCCCTGTGGTGCAAGGACAAGCATATACTGTACACCCACTGAAAGTCTTCCTCTCTTCAGTGCTTGACTACTTGGTACACCTACAGGTCTTGGGCCCTTGTGCCTCATCTTTGAAAGTTAATCTGGCAGCCATGTCTGCTTATATTTTGGCTGGGAAGGACAAATCTTTAATTTCCCATCCCATCTTTAAGAAATTTTTCAATGGCCTATTACACCCTCAACCCCCTCTTAGGGAATCTGTCCCTCCATGCGACTTGAACCTCTGCATAGCCAAACTTATAGAGCCCCCCCTTTGAGCCTATGGCAACAACAGAGCCAAAGTACATCACTTGGAAAACCGTCTTTCTGGTGACGATTACCTCAGCCAGAACAATTTGTTTACAGGTTGCACCTGTAAACAAGCATTCAGCTTAGTGTGTCTCACCTGGTTAAAAACAATTGGAAAAAAAAATTTCAGAGCTACAGGAGCTCTGTACTGAACCGAACTACGTTATCTCCCACAAGGATAAGGCAGTTCTCAAAACAAATAGAAAATTCCTTCCTAAGGTGATGTCAGACTTCCATCTGAACCAGTCTATAACACTTCCTGTTTTCTTCTCCGACAGAGCCACTCCTGGTGAGTGAAAGCTCCATAGTTAGGATATAAGAAGGGCTCTGACCTACTATCTGGAGCACGTCAAGCAGCTCAGGACTTCACATACTCAGCTTTTCCTCATCTGTGGCAAGGTAGGGACAGGCAGGCCTGCCTCTAAGAGGACTATCTCTCGTTGGATAGTCTTTTGTATTCAGTTCTGCTACAGTAAGACTGGCAAGCAGCCACCTCAAGGCCTCAGGACCCATTCCACTAGGAGCACCACAGCCTCGGTGGCAGCTGCAAGGGACATACCCTTGCTGGATATCTGCAAAGCTGCTACCTGCAAAACTGTACACACCTTCACAAAGCACTACTGTTTAGATGTACAGTCCAGGTCAGATGCCAGATTTGGTACAGCAATCCTGCAGAACCTCTTTCCAAAGTAGGTTCTGTACCCGCCTCCCAGCTGCACTGCTTTGTAGCTCTGCACCTGTCAAGCTGTCTACCTCCGGACCATAAACCCGCAAGAAGCCAAGACATGCCTACTCAAAGTCGCCAACAGCACCAGCCCCAGCAGCGACCTCCTGGACACTAGGCTACTTCGGCAAGTATTGGATGTAGTACTTGTCCCCCTCACCCACCTGCTTAATCACTCCCTCTGCCTAGGTTAGTTCCCTCTTGCCTGGAGAACGGCGATCGTCCCCCCTATTCACAAAGGTGGGGACCGCACCACCCCTTGTAATTACCAACCGATTTCCATCCTCACCCTGCTTTCCAAGGCACTGGAAAAAATTGTGGCTAACCAGCTATCTGACTACCTTACCATGCACAACATCATGTGTAGGGAGCAACACAGCTTCCACGCAGGACACAGCACCACCACAGCCCTGCTAGAGTTCTTCAACTTCCTGGACACTGGGCACCTGGCCGGAGTTGTCTTTATCAACCTTTCCAAGGCCTTTGATATGGTCTGCCACTCCCTCCTGCTCAACTCCCTGCGAAATATCGGACTCTCCCAAGGGCCCCTCTCCTGGTTTGACAGCTACCTGCCCTCCAAGTCCCAGCACGTGAAAATCAATGACACCCTATCTAACACCCAGCCAGTCCGCTCCGGAGTCCCCCAAGGCTCCATATTAGGCCCACTTATCTTTAACCTCTACTTAAACACGCTCCCCAATGTCTGCTTGGGGAAAAATCCTTCTCTATGTGAACGATGCTGTCCTCCTCACCTCGCACCCCCACCCCACCGCCCTACAGAACATCCTCCAGCACTCCTTCACTAAGGCCGAGCAATGGTTCATTGACCACAAATTGGTCATCAACCTGAAAAAAAAACAAAATCTATGCTCTTTGCCCACCATCAGAATAAGACCAGAGATACCCCTCTCCAGATCCTCCCCAGCACCCAGGTCCCCCTTGAACAAGTGACTATATACAAATACCTGGGCATCACCTTTGACCCTGCCCTCACCTTCCACCACCATATTGCTGCCCTCTCGTCCACCACAAACATACGGATCAGCCTCCTCTACCGCCACAGGGACTGCCTACTCCCCAATGCGCTTCGTACTGCAGTCACCTCATCAGATCTTACTTCGAGAGGGCTCTTGCAGTAGGTAACTACATATAGGACTGAAGCTGGCAGGCATCAGGACCCCACGGAAAAATTTTTAGCTAGTAGTCTCTGGCGGGGGACCGCCCCCATGTCAGGTGATGTCAGTATAAAGGGGCGGTCCCCAATGCCCGCCTTCCAGTTCTTTCATGCCGTTAGCTTATGAAAGCGCCTCACGGTTAAGTTGTTACTGCTTCGTCAGTCTGTTGTCGGTTTTATTTGCGAGATTTATTCCGTCTCTCGTTCATTTCTTCAAGATTGCCATGTATTCCCCTACTCCCTCTAATTCGTATAAAAACAACTGCGACTCGTGCCGCGCCCAGCCCCCGCATAAGGACGGTCATTCGCTGTGCCTCTTCTGTCTAGGCCCGGATTGCCCTGTGGAGAAGTGCCAACACTGCCAACAATTCAACGCTGCCACCCGCAAACGGAGGCAGCTGTCCCTGGAGGCCCACATTTTAAAGAAAAAGATGTCCTCAATGGAAAAGGAGCTGAAGAAGCTCAGGCAGGCCTCAACTTCCCCTGAGGGTCACCGCAAGAAGAAGGAGAAGGACCAGGACTCCATGGCCACTGCGACTCCGGCCGGAGTTGCCATTTTACAGGTAACGTCTCTCCCCCCGGGACCGACCTTCGACGGCCGTTTTGGCGGTGCCCAAGATGGCGGCATCCATCCTGTCGGGCTCACGCTCAGGCCCTTTGGGAGCCTCCAGGACAAAGGAGGCTACTGCTCCCGAGAAGGCCGCCACCGTGCGGCCCGCTGGGTCGAGCTGGTCCAGTAAGTCGGATGCCGGTGCCACCGACAATAAGACACCCGCCAAGGCCGCTTCTTCCACGCAACCTTCATCGGATGTCAGATCTGACAAGTCGGACGCTGGTTCCTCCATCATCTGCCCGGATCCCGCCAGTAAGACGGACGTCGACCCCTCCAGTGCTGACATGGTGTTAGCGCTGATGCCGGTCCCTGCTGACCGGTCCACCATCCCTGGCTCACCTCTGACAATCGAGGCTCCAGTGTCTCCCCTGTTGGACCCCGGGGATTTCAGTCCTCCTTCCCCAGGTGACACAGAGGACGCCAGTACGCTCCTGTCAGGTCTCGCTCCCGTAGGGCTGGATCCCCTGACGCCGGACCCTTGGACGCTGGCTCCGACGCCGGCCTACCCAACGCTGGTTCGACATCCCATTAACCAGACACCGTCCCAATGCTGGACCCGATGCCCATGGGGCCACCTGTTCCTGGCCCGCCCACTGGGCCACTTCCAGGGCCTTCTGCTCTGAAAGAGCCCCTGGTTCCCGGGTACCCAACTCCATCTTATCCGACGCCGTCCTACCCAGGACCATAGTATCCTGCGCCGCAGTACCCGATGCCGGCCTACCCAATGCCACAGTACTCAATGCCTCAATACCCAATGCCAGACTTCCCGCTGTCGGGCTATGGATACTCACCCTACGGATACCCTCAGTTTCCGTATCCCCCTCCTCCTCCAGCGCCCCCCAGCTGCCGGTGGACTTGAAAGCGATTCTGGCTGCCTGGTGGGCTGAGGCCAAGGCTCAGCACACCAGGAAGGTGGAGAGCTGTCTGGACCCGGCACCAGATCCCCATCGCCGGAGATGAGAGACTCCCTTCCCCTTACCCGACACCAGAGGTGAGCCCTCAGGTGCCAGGGCCGGATGGACACGCTTCCCTGAGGTTTGCCCAAGGGATCCATTCCTCCCCCATGCAAGGAGGGGTCTTCATCCTCTGCATCAGAGACCTCTGACTCTGATACCGAGGGGTGCTCCAATCCTGACAACGAGCCACACACTCCAGACCATCCCAGGCCCAGGACTCCTCTGAAGTCTTCTCCAGAAGATCCTTCCTTTCTGGAGTTGCTAAGAAAAATCCAGGAAGTCCACCAATGGCAATCTCTGGAGCCAGATCCACAGTGGAAGAAGCTTGCTGCCCATTTGGATCTACCCGAAACTGCTCCTACATTGATTCCACCCTGGATCGAGCCTCACTCAGACCTTGTTTCCACCATTTGGAAACAACCGTCCGTGTTAGCCACCCTTCCAGGGAAGGCAGATAGGCTATACCAGGCTCCAGAGGGTGTAGATTCCTTGAACACACACCCCAAGGCCGACTCGGTCGTGATTAGCACCGCTCACGGCCGGTCGGCAAACCCAAAACATCTCAGCTCATCTCCACCTGACAAGGAATCCCATCTTCTGGACCAGTACGGGAGGAAGGTGTATGCTTCTTCCACTCTGGGGATCAGGGCCCTGAACTATATTGCACATATGGGGGACTACCAGAAGACTATCCTGAGTCAGGTGGAATCCAAATTGGACTCCCTTCCTGAGTCTCAGACCAAGCAGGAAGTGGCTGATCTTGTCCGTTCTGCTCGTTCGGCCAGTCAGCACATGCTCCGTGCCACGTACAATGCAGTGGACACTGTAGGTCGGAGCTTGGCTTTCACCGTAGGCCTTCGGCATCATGCCAGGCTCCGAGTGTCAGGATTGGTCCCGGAGGTGCAATCCGCTATCCAGGATGCGCCCTTCAGGGGTTCTGTGCTGTTCAGTGGAGATGTCAAGGACATCATCACCGACCTGCAAGAGAAGGGCACTGCACTTAAGTCTGTTGACTCTTTGTCCAGGCCCCCTCAGGGACAGCATCGCCCTTTTCGTAGACATTCTCGGCCTAAAGTGAAACCTCAGGGCAAGTGGGCCAACAAACATCGGGCCCCTCTGGCTGCCAAGCTCCCCGCCCAAAAAAGTGGTGGGAGCTTCAGCCGCGACGTTGCCTCACACCTCTTGACTCCTTTCCTCTCCCATAGCCTCTGGACCTCCCAGAGGAACCAGTAGGAGGGAGGTTCTCCTTCCATCTACTGGGTTGGGAGAGGATTACACCAGATGCTTGGGTGCTCCAACTGATAGCAGCAGGACACTCAATCGAGTTTCTCCAGAAACCACCCAGAAAACCACCCCACAGGTCATCTTACTCCCCGGAACATCTTCCTCTGGTCCTCCTCCCTTCTCTCAAAGGTGGCGATAAAGCCTCTCCTGACCCACCTTTGGGGGACAGGTTACTATTACCATTTCTTCCTAGTTCCAAAGAAAACAGGAGACGTGAGGCCTATTTTAGACCTCAGCTCCCTGAACATGTTCGTGGAGTACAAGCGTTTCAGAATGCTCTCCTTGCAGAGCCTTCTACTGCTCCTTCAGCAGGGACAGTGGCTGTGTGCGCTGGATATGTAGGATGTCTACCTGCATATCCTTATCTGCCCTTCCCACCACAAATTCCTTCGTTTTTCATTCCGGGGGGGACCACTACCATTTCAGGGCCCTCCCATTTGGTCTTTCCTTGGCTCCCCGAGTGTTCACCAAATGCCTGTCTGTGGTGGCCCACCTGCATACCCGGGGGGGCAGGTATTCCCATACCTGGACGATTGGCTCCTGGTGGCCCCCTCCAGGGAGGAACCTCTGCACTCCCTTTCTCTTACCTTGCAGGTTTTCACCAGCCTGGGTATCACCATCAGCCAAGCCAAGTCCCATCTGGTCCCTTGCCAAAGGCTCCAGTTTATAGGAGCGATCCTGGACACGACCGTCGGCAAGGCCTTTCTGCCTCTGGTCAGAGTGGACACCCTCCAGACCCATGCGAGTCTGCTGGACAGTTGCAGAAGGGTCAGCGCCAGGTCAGTCCTTCACCTTCTCAGGCTCATGGTGGCTGCTATTCCGACAGTCCCTTGCACTCGGCTCCATATGAGGATCTCTCAATAGACTCTTCGGTCTCAGTGGGACCAGACATTGAACGACCTAGACCAGGAAGTTTTGGTCTCCGCTCCCATGGTCCGGGACTTGTAATGGTGGATGGTGCAAGAGAACCTTTGCCAGGGAGTTTCCTTCTTCGAACCCCCATCCCAAACATTGACAACAGATGCCTCGGGGGAAGGTTGGGGAGCCCATCTAGGGTCTCACAGAACTCAGGGCTCCTGGTCCAGACTCGAGCAGACTCTTCATATAAATGTGCTCGAGCTCAGAGCTGTTATGTATGCTCTCCAGGCTCTGAACTCTTACGTCCTTCCCGGTCATCTGACCATCCAGATGTACAACATGTGCGTAGTCTGGTACATCAACAAGCAGGGGGGAACGTGTTCCTACCCTCTGTGCAGGGAAGCAATGAGAGTTTGGAACTGGGCTGTTCTGCACAGCCTTCACCTGACGGCAGTTCATGTTCTGGGAGTCGAAAACACACTGGCGGACCACCTCAGCTGGTACTCAGCAAAGGCCCATGAATATGAACTGGATCAAGGGTTGGCAGATGACATCTTCCTGTGCTGGGGAACCCCTCAGGTAGACCTGTTCATGTCCCCTCAAAATGCAAATCTTCCCTCCTTCTGCTCGCTCATGCCAGGGCGAGGCATTTTTTGGCAGACACTCTGTCTCTCGACTGGAAGGGCAGATTCGTCTATGCCTTCCTGCTGATTCCCTTGATTCCGAGAGTCTTACACAAACTCAACTCAGAAGGAGCTCGGATGATCTTCATCGCTTCATTCTGGCCTAAGCAAGTTTGGTTCTCTCTTCTGCAACAGTTTTCAGAGGAACCTCCGCTTCCTCTTCCTCTTTCATAGCATATGCTGACCCAGGATCAGGGGACCCTGATTCATCCAGGTCTCAAATTCCTTCAGTTGCATGCATGGCTCCTACAGACATGGCCCAGGCCCGATTTGGAGTTTCTCCGCTCGTGGCCGATATTCTGATGGAAGCTAGAATGCCTTCCACTAGATCCTCCTATGCCATGAAATGGAAGCAGTTCTCAATTTGGGCCTCTTCCAAGGATTTTGAGCTGTTCTCTTGTCTTGTTGGGAGAATCCTGGACTATATGCATCATCTCTTTGACCTGGGTCTCAGCCATTCCTCCTTGAAGGTTCATATGGTGGCTATCTCTGCCTATCATGTCCCTTTTGGGGACAGGAATTTCATGCAGTTGGAAGCCTCTAAGACCTTCCTTTGAGGGGTTCTCCATTTGAGACCCCCATCTGCATTCCTGCCCCTCCTTGGGATCTGAACTTTGTTCTCGAGAAGCTTACCCTGCCTCCCTTTGAGCCGGCAGCCTCAGCAGACCCTGAAGTTCCTGTCATGGAAGACTCTCTTCCTAGTGGCTATTTCTTCAGCTCAAAGGATTTCTGAGCTTCAGGCCTTGATGTGTAAAATCCCGTATTTGATTTTCCACAAGGAATGAGTGGCTCTGCGCAGTAATACTAAGTTTCTCTCTAAAGTAGTGGCAGAATCTATGCTGAATCAATCCATTGAGCTACCTGCCTTTTTTACGCAACACTCCAATCAAGGGGAGTACCTCTTGCATACTTTGGATGTTCACAGAATACTGAGATACTATACCACTCGAACTAAGGGTCTCAGTAAGTCTGATCAGCTTTTTGTCTCTTTTGCTCACAAAAGGGAAGGCAATGCTGTTTCTAAGCAATGCCTGTCGAAATGGTTGGCTCACTGTATCACTTTCTGTTATTACAAGTACAACAGGACCCTGCCGGGTCAGGTCAGAGGTCACTTCACCAGAGGGGTAGCCACCTCTGCAGCTTGTTTCAAGAATGTGTCAGCAGCAGACATCTGCACAGCTGCAACTTGGACTTCCATCCACACCTTTATGAAACACTACAATTTGGACATTGCCTCTCACCATAGAGCAGGCTTCGAGTTGGCTGTTTTGCAAGGTCTTCTTTCTTAAGACCCTTACAGTTGGAGGTTTGTTTGTTGGTAGTTTTCCTCCTCCCAAGTGCTTTTCCTTGTTCCAGACTGCTTGGGACTCAGTCCTGTATGTAATTACCTACTGCAAGAGCCTCTCTCGAAGATCTACTGTTACAGTAAGCTCTTACGTTACTGTACTTTTTGTCCCTGGTATACTATGGCCTCCCAATTTATGCTGCTGCTGAGAAAACTGCCCTCAACAAAGTGCAACTGTCCATTAACAAGGCGTGCAAGCTCCTGTTAGGTACGGACAGGCGCACCCTCACCTGCACTCTCTACTTGCTTGCCAACATCCTCAACTTCAAAGAGAGGCTTCTCTACCAATCCTGCCTGTTGGCGAAGAAAATCCTCCTGGGTCTGCCCCCTCCCCCAAGGGTGGCCTCCTCCCTTAGTGTCACCTGCCCCATAGTATCTACCTGCAGTACCTGCAAACCCACCCTCACGGTACCCAGAGTCAAGACTTCGCTCGCAGAGCGGTCCTTCCACTATAGGACCCCACTATGCTACAACTCCCTCCCGGTTACTATTACCAGCCTCGCTAGAATAGGCCCGTTCAAAATTGCCCTCGAAACCATCTCATTGCCCTCAAGGTTGCTGCATCTGTTGATAGACCAAGGCCTCCCCACTCTTTTTCCAGCCACCCACAGCCCCTGCCAGTGTCCCTCGACAGCTAACCGTCACCCTTTGCAGAATGTCTATTTCAGCATCATCCTATATCCCCCCAGCAAAAATCCCACTATTTTACCAAGTACCCTACCTGTCTGCCTTCTATTGCTTCCCCTCTGGACTATACCTTAGTCACTCTATATGGCAATCTGCCATACCCTTTCTACGCATTGCCTGCTCCATATGAAGCTATTTTGTTATTGTTCTCTGTAATTGCCTACTCATGTACCTATGTAACTGAATGAAGCTATGTTATTATATTCCTCTGTAACTATACGGTGTTCTGTTTGTATGTAATCTGTACTTTGTCTGACAAGGAGCCTTTGGAAACGAGTTCTTGACTCAAAGGATTGTAATTCCAATTTGTACAAATAAATAGATAAAAAAATACTGCACCTGTCAAACATACTGAAGAATACCTTGGAAGAAATAATATTACTAAGATGAGTATTTTTTTCTTTTGCACCATGCATGCTCCAAAGCATTGTTGTGAAGATGAAAGGACATGCTGGTTGGGATAAGGGTGGAACTCTGGATGGCCTTGACTTGCTTGGTCCACATTGCACTGTATACCTGCTTGCTCATTTTTCTGTTATTTGCACTTTGCAACTTATCACACCATTCCACTTTTGTTGTTGCTGAATGTGCAGTATGTTTGCAATCTGTCCCTGGATCACACCTGGAAACAAGCCATGGCTCAGTGTGCTTTTCCCGGTCACTAGTTTTAAATGCGTACATACATACATACATAAATTGGAAAGAGAACACAATTGCACATACCCCAGTAATGCAAATCCCCATGATAGAATTTGGACTGGCTCAACTTTAAGCAGAATTGCATGGTGTCAGAAGGCCTCAAAGTGCAATCAGCAAAGGCTAAGAACAGCAGACACATACACGTGTTTCATCCTCATTTGGACTCATCAGTGTGCCACATCTGTGTCTTATCTCAGGGAGAGGGAGCCAGCCACCCCTTAAGGGGAATATTATGTGTTTGGGTCATGGGGGGCCCAAAATAGAGAAGGAAAGAACTACAAAGAACCCCCAAGCAAATGCCCTGAGGCATGGGTTATCCCAGAGGATATTGGCCATACAGCCAAATTTTAGAGAACACAATTGCGCATACCCTAATAATGCAGAGCATCATGGGAAACATGCACATCCCCATGAGAGAATTTGGACTGACTCAACTTTAAGCAGAATTGCATGGATTTTACTAGTTTAGGGCCTAGTGCAGCTGACCCTTTACTTGTCTGTCTTGATTACTGCAAGTTTTCAATGGCTGTCAATGAAGTTAAAAAAGCTTCTACTTTAGCAGGAATTGGAAAGAGCTGGGGACCCCTACACCTGCCAGTAATTACAGCTATGCGTCTGTGGATGGCTATTTCAGAGTCTGGGCTGCAGCGGTGTCCAGGGAAAGTACAGAGTTGGGAGATTAGATGGGGAGATGGAGCAGCTGTGTTGAGGCTGGGATAAAACCTACCACCTGCAGGGCAGATCCTGTATACCTCTTAGCATTTTGCCACTTAAATGCTGGGTACAGACACTCAAAATGTAGGGAAATGAGGTGTACTGGTCCTAATAATGTGGGAAAAATCAGACACATAAAGACAAGTTCAAAACACTGGAAGCTAGTGACTTAACAGCACTCTACCCTAGATCATAGCCTCAACACTAGCTGAAAGCTCTAACAATGGAATGATAATGATTCACATTGAGTCTTTTGTGGGACACCTTTTTTTTTTACTGCCGGATAATTGCAGCTTTTCAAGAGCAGTTAATCATACCAGACCATCTGGAATACTGAAGGAAATTAGCATGAGGAGTAGAGCCTGCCAAAGTAGGGGCTTTTTTTTAACTTCATTGACAGCCATGGAAAACTTGCAGTGGTCAAGACGGACAAGTAGAGGGTTAGCTGCACTAGTCCTGGTCAGTTTGCATTAGGCCCTGAACTAGTAAAACAATGCTAACATCAACTCCTGTTCTAGGTCTTGGCATGGGTTTCCAGACCTACACAACACTGTGTTTGATTGCCAGTGCATAACATTATTTCTTACTACAGATTATGTAGTATGAGAAATGTTGTTAGATGGTGTTGCTGATGTCAGTGATAAGAGTTTCAGCAACATTTGAAGCAGACTTTGCAGTCAGCTTAATTAGTTTTGACTTGTACTTTGAGGCCCTTCTAGGTCTGAATACAATTTAGTGGGATGCATTACTTCAAACTGGCAAAATGTTCATTACTAAACTCCACTGCAGCTGTGTATTGGGGGGGTTGGGGGCTGCACTCACTGCCAGATGTGCATTGTCATTCCATGGAGTTCTTGTCAAGAAAGCTTCTGTTTTACTATGTGGGACCTTAGCACACAGTGGTAGAACATGAAGACAGTAATTGAAGGGGGCCTAGGTTTGATTCCCATTGAAAAATATTTTTTCTTTCTCACTACAGCTTATGTAGTATGAGAGAAATTGTTGGATGTTATTGCTAATGTCAACGATAAGAGTTTCAACAGTGTTTAAAACAGACTTTCAGAATATTAAACTGTTTATTGCTGCTAGCTTAGTTAGTTCCATCTGATACTTTGAGACTTGTCTAGGTTTGAATGTAAATTAGTGAGAAGCATGACTTCAGATTGGCAAAATGTTCATTACTTAAGGCTGGTTAGCAAGATAGGTAGTCTGGGCATGGGAGACATGATGGTGAACTGGATTAGGAACTGGTTAACAGACAAGAGACAGAGGGTGGTAGTAAATGGGATAAAATCTGGGGGGGGGGTGACCAGCGGGGCATCACAGGGATCAGTACTGAGACCAGTCCTGTTCAGTGTCTTCATTAGTGACATTGCAGAGGGGCTGGAAGGAAAGGTCTGCTTGTTTGCAGATGGCACCAAGATCTGCAACAGGGTGGATACTCCAGAAGGGGTGCAGAAAATGAAGAGGTACCTGGAGAAGCTTAAAGACAGTCGGAAATGCGGCAACTGAAGTTCAGTGCAAAAAAGTGTAAAATAATGCACCTGGGTAGAGGGAACCCTGGGGAGAGCTACAGGTTTGGGGGGGAGCTGACTGTTACCAAGGAGGAAAGGGACCTAGGGGTTATCATCTCTGATGACCTTAAGGTATCAAAGCAGTGCATAGAGGAGGGTCAGTGGCATGCAGGGGTGCATAGGCAGGGGGTATCACTAGGAGGTGGGAGGTGGTGATGCCATTGTATAAAACATTGGTAAGGCCTCACCTGGAGTACTGCATGCAGTTCTGGAGGCCACACCTATGCAAGGACATAAACAAGGCGGAGACTGTCCAGAGAAGGGCAACTAAGATGGTGCAGGACTTGCACCACAAAACATAGGACAAGAGACTATGTGAACCCAGTATGTACTCATTGGAGGAGAGAGTGGGGGGACATGAGTGAAACTTTCAAGTACCTCAAGGGCATAAACAAGGTGCAGGTGGGGGACCATTTTCAATGTAGAAAACATACTAGAACAAGGCACGATATGAAATTGGAGGGGGGTAGATTAAGAGGTAATGTGAGGTCGTTTTTCTACACAGAAAGGGTAGTTGACGCATGGAATAATCTGCCACAGGAGGTAGTGGGGGCAAGCACAGTGGAGGGGTTGAAGCATGCCTGGGACAGACACAAGGGAACCTTGAAAGGGGAGGGAGTGTTGAAAAGCCATTGATCACATAGGGTCAGTGGCCTCATATAGGGCCTATGGGCATACTGGATGGGCCTGGCGGTCCTTATCTGCCGACAGTTTCTATGTTTCTATATACTAAATTCCACTGCAGCCGTGTATGTTGGTGAGGGGGGGTGATAGCCTGTCCCTGAGGTCACCCGATCTACTGATTTACCTATTACATGTCCATAGGTTAACAACGGGTTTTATTTACAACATACCAGAACATCACATACTGTATGTAATAGTTGTGATCCTTAAACAGGCATATATACATTTTAAATGCAGAATGCTGAGTTAAACCCTGAACAGAACAATCTTTGAAATAACGTTAAAGGTGACAGGAAATAATTTTGTGTTAACAGCTGTTCATACCGGGGTCTATTCATGAGCGGCTGCGAGGCTACGCCCCTGCTGGGTCGGGCGCGCGAGCCACTGCATAGCACCACGCTAATTGTGCCCCTCCGCCCATTCCTGAAAAACAGTGCGCCTCCCCCACGCACTCCAATCCCCTGGCTGATCGTGGAGCTCCATGCAGGCGGTGGGCGAGCCAGCACTCCACGGCATGCATGACCTCATGGAGTGCTGTGCACGGAACTTCCAGCTCCGCATCTGGGAGGCAGCCGTGAAACCACCAAGGCTGGCTTGTGCGCCTCGGGAGGCTGCCGCAACTCGGCGGTTGGGGCATCGGCCCCTCAACAGTGCTGCCCCGCCGGTCGGAACACTTCAGAAGTCCGGGTCAGGTGGACGGGTAGATCTCCACTTCGCACACTGTGTGCCGCCGCAACATGGCTCAGAGCGCCGCAAGGGATCCACTGCGGGGAGTCTCGCCTGGCAGCTGATGTTCTACTGATCCGCCGCCCACACCCACCTGCCCCCCGCAGACCCGCGCTGGCCGGGGAGCAGGGCCAATGAAGGGAGCCGGTGGAGGCCGGTGTTTGTGAATGCGCCCCATGCGGAATCCTTTGGTGGGAGCTGCATGCCCCAATCCGCCTCTTGTGCGTTTTTGTAAATGGGCCCTAATGTTTCTAGTTTCAGAAATTATATTCCTACCCCAAATGAATATACCTGAAAATGAATACAAAGTGTTGTGGTGTTGTGAAAAACTATATTTTGCATTGTTTTGACTTTATGGACACAAGAACTCTATGGAAAGATGGGCTCCTGTCCTCTTCTCTACCATTCGTGAGAGAAGTACCCCAGGGATCCATGCTAGGCCCCTTTCTTTTTTCAATTTATATTAACTCCCTAAGTGAAAACATTT
Source organism: Neoceratodus forsteri (assembly GCA_016271365.2). NCBI lineage: Eukaryota > Metazoa > Chordata > Ceratodontiformes > Ceratodontidae > Neoceratodus > Neoceratodus forsteri. Next base: position 325,647,133 of record CM057451.1, on the reverse strand, counting down.
ACAAAGCCAAACTGCACTTCTTCGCAGATGACACTGTCCTCTATTCTTGAAAACCCTCCCTGTCAGAAGTGGGTACAGAACGTCAAACCGACTTTAACCAGTTACAACATAATCTCCTAAAATCTAAACTACTATTAAATGCAAAAAAACAATGTTCTTTTTGGCCCCATACTTTGCATCCACGCTGCTCAAACACGGCAATCCTCCACCTATTACAACTTTACTAGGAACAGATCCAGAAGCAAATGATTTGATACCTTTTATTGGACAAACTTGGATGTTACAGACAAGAACAAAGTGCTCTAGCTTTTGAACCTACCCGGTTCTTCTTCAGAAGCTTTTATGAGAAGAAGGACCGGGTAGGTTCGAAAGCTAGAGCACTTTGTTCTTTTTTGTAACATCCATGTTGGTCCAATAAAAGGTATCAAATAATTTGTTTATGAATCTGTTCTTATTAGGACCAATACGGCACCTACAACATTTTTTGGCAACCTTACTAGGAGACAAACTAGAAGCAGTAGACATATTCAGATACCTAGGACTTTGCCTAGACAATAACCTCTCCTTTACGGTGCACTTTACAACTCTTACTAAGAAACTAAAAACTAGATTAGACTTTTTTTTGCAGGAACAAATCTTTCTTCCCTGCAGACATTAGGAAAAGGCTAGTTCAAGCCACCTTTCTCCCCCTTCTTGATTATGCGGATTTAGTATACAATAATTACTCAACATCTTAGCTTCATAAGCAGGATGTGCTCTTCCATTGTGCCATTCACTTTATTACAAATGCCCCTGTCAGAATCCACCACTGTGACCTCTATGTAGCAGTGGGCTGGATGTCCCTTGCCACCAGTTGTCCTCTATGCTTCAAAACCTTCCCTCTCAGAAGTTGGTACGGAACTTCAAACCAGCTTTAACCAGTTACAACATAATCTCCTAAAATCTAAACATAGATTGCACTTGGGCTTACAAATCGCTACTAAATAAACTCCCCCATTATATTTCAACCCTCTTCCACAATTCCTCTAGCTGTTATTCCCTCAGAAAAAAACTCTTAGTAGATGTGCCAAAATTCCATACCACCTATGGCAAAGCTGCCATCAGGCATGCTATCCACTCTGTCTGGAATAAAATGCAAACCACTCTCAAATTCTCAAATTTAGTCTCTTTCCACATTTTCAAATCCCCTAATTAGCAATTCCCTTGAGGATGCTTGCCCCTGCCAAACCAACTAACATGCCCTCTTTATATAGCATCAGTACCCAACATTCAGCACTTATGTCACCCCTTCCCCAAATCAGCTTGAACCTTACCCCTCCAAACTCAGACCATCATAAGTGTTCATTTATGCTCTAGTGTAATAGGTCTTGTTTATTTGTTCACCTGTACCTCCTCTGTACGATGTATTATCTACCAATCCCTTGTATTTTTGCTTCTGTATGTTTTACATTGTCTTTTGCAGGACCTCACTGTAAATGAGTGTGCTCAATGGAGTTTTCCTGATGAAATAAACTTGAACTCGAACTTGAACTTGATTCCGTTGTAGTTCTTATCATGGAACCAGTGATCTGGAGTTTTAACTATGTCACGGTTTGTGTTCAGAACTCTGAATATGGTTCTGATAAGTCAGCAGCTCGTGCTTAGCATTCTGTGCACAAATCATGAAATAGTAAAAATTCCAAATAAATGGTTCCTTTAAAAAAAACAATACAGAATGGTGTTCATAAAAACAATTAAAAATACAGATTTTCACCTTGGTGTTTATTCAGGTACAGTTAAACATGTCTCATTTAGGCCGGCCCGCCAGCACAGCATTACCACTTATGACGCAGACAGCCAAGGTTCGGAAACAAGCCAGTGTCATCGGAGAGCTGGCTGGGGGAGGAGGATTGAGTATCCCACATGATGCTCTCCTCTTCTGGGGAAGGAGGGGGGAACACTGCTGCCACGTGCTCACCACCTGTGCGACTATGGGTAGTGGTGCGGACAGGAGTGTAGTCTCAAGGTCAGGGATTGCTGATCTGCCAAACAGACATGCATGTCTTTTATGCTCAGTTGCTTATGTCCATCAGCCTAAGCATCCCCAGGCAGGAAAACAAGAAAATTTAGCCATGCCATATAACGGCTCTGGATGGCCCACAGACCTCGAACCCCGCCAGCGCCAACCTAGGCTTAATGCAGAAGCAACACAAATGGCTTTTCTGAGGGACCTGGCCCAACCTGAAGACCTCTGCTGTGTGGAGGGGATACCATGGGGCAACACTCCCGGAGCATGTTAAGTCCTGGGAGTTGGCAGGGGTGATGGCCTTGGGGCTGGCCAGGGCTGTGAGAAGGACTGCCGCCAGCTGAACAGAGCATAAGTAGAAAAAAAAATATATGTGTTTCATCTGGAGGTATGAAGTCCACTTCTGCAAATGCAAGCTTTACTATCTGCTGAAATTTAGCACAGATTTCCTGTTCCCATTAAAGCTGGCCCACCGGTGCAGCAGTAGTACAGCTACTTACGATGCCAATGATCTGAGTTCGGGAACTAGCCAGGATGGTCAAAGCGCCAGCCAGGGGAGGTGGGTTGAGCATCCCAGGTGGATGCACTCCATCTTGGGGAAGGAGGCCCTAGTTTTTGGCGCAGTACTGCCACGTGGGTGATCATAGGTGGCAGTGGAGGCAGGAGACAAGGATCAAGGAGGGTAGATGCCAGTAAACTCAAGGTGCATGTGGTGCACATCAACGTGTGCATGTGCGGAAAAACACTCCATTAATATCAAGGAGAATCGGGGCAGAAAACTGGAAATGCCCCTGACTGTAGCAGAGATGACTCAAGCCACTCACTGCAGGCCTCACACCAACACCTCTCCCAACAGCGGGCTCTAACTCTGCTGGGGGTATGTACCCCCCTGGTGGCCTTGCCCAGGGTAGTAAGCCAGGGAGGAACATGGAGAGGTAAGTCCCAGAGAAGGCATGTGGCAGGGCTGAGTGAACGATAGGACTGATGGTAGGCAGGTCAGGATGGCAGGGTGCATACCTCTCAACTAACCCTGATCTTGCTTCCGCATTTTCTTCCATCCCTCCTAAAATTTGTATTTTCATAACTGAATAATAGGGATTTTAAGCACAAAATAATGTCAAGTATTAGATTTACAGACGTGTTCTTCTTCTTCAGAAAATGCATTTTACACTATGTCCCTTATTTTACCAGCTTCCTGAATAGATATCACCAATTCTTAAGATATGTCCCTTATTTTGGTCCTTTGTCCCTGACCATTTTGAGACCTGTCTCTGACTTATGAGGCAGGAGTTTAAGAGGTATGGCAAGGTACAATAAATGAAATAAGATTTAATAGGGGCACTGCTATGCCTTAGGACCACCTTAACCCCACCTCTAACTGCTCCTTTGAGCATTCCTTACAGCAGCAATGCAACAGAATTGGGCAAAAATTTGACCCTACCTTTTTTTCACGATAAAAGAAGATTCCAGGCACCTTCCAATTTTATTTGGTGGTACAATTTTGTAATTCCACCAAAATTTGAGTATTTTATAAGTGTTTTAATTGAGTTTTTTCTCAAGAAATAAAGGTGGCCGACACATTTTGCAATGAAATAACATTGTAGACCTGTCAAGTGTTAGGACTGAAAAAATAAAAAAGACTCATGGTGCACAGCACAGGAAGTACCAAGACATGTACATTTAACAGGTATGATAATATTTTTCTAAATTGTAGCTAAAATTAGCTTTTTTTGGAACACCATGATCTTCTTCAGGGGTATCTCAGTCATCCGGTAACACCGTAGGAACCTTTGCCATCAGTGAAGGGGAATCCACACGGAAAATTTTCAGAAGTACAACGGGGGCTGTCGACATCTGTCGATGTTATCAACCCTATAAAGGTGTGAGTGGCCCCACTCCCTCCTCAGTTCTTTCCCACCGTCAACTCGTATGTGTCTCCACAGAAGCTCCTTCTCAGTACTTGCACCTTTTTTCACCTTCGGCTTTTCTAAACTTACCTTTATAACATCTCTTTTTTAAGAGATTCCTTCTTTTTGTTTATGTTGTGAGTTAATCCTTCAACATCTCTCTTCCATCGCTGCTGCTGCGGAAAGAAGATTGCCTCCACAGATGAACACTCTCTCTGTGTCTGCTGTCTTGGGCCTGACCACAAAGTTTCAGACTGTGGGCTCTGCCAGAAGTTTAATCAAACAACCCTCAGGCGATGCAACAAGGCTATCAAACAATTCCTAATGGGACCAGCAGGTAGCCAGTTCTGGGTAGGGGTCTTTTGGGGTCCTGGCCTCCCAGTCGTCGACCGGCTGTTCGAGCTCCCAGGCCTCCAAGGCCCGAGACAAGTCCTCAGGAAAAGTAATAAAACAGAGATTGTGACCGTGACTTCCGGCATCTCTCTCATTCCATGTCGGCTTCTCCTTCTGGGGATTTTCATCGGCTGCAGCCGCACTGGTGAAAAGAACTGCTGTCCAGGTCTCTGTGCCCACCAGACCCATACTGACAGCACTTCTGCCCAATTCTCAGGGTGGCCATCCATCGACCTTTGTGTCATCGGCCCCTCCATCATCGATGACAGACTTGTCGTGGATGACTCTTCCATCGAGGCCTGCCTCTTCTCCCTCCAGAGCTACAGTCTCGTCGGGTTCCCAGGATACAGCAAGTGGGTCATTGTCACCTGTGCCATTGATCCCCTTCCATCGACGAACACTGTCAACTTGAATGAAGTCATGATCAAGTTCACTAATGTGCTTGTGCAGGAGCTGAGTGCCTTAAACAGGGCCCCCTCGCCGACGCTGTCAATGGCAGCTTTGTCGTCGATACCTATTCGTTGGCCACGGGAGGCTTCCTGTGGGCTACCAGTGGTGCACCCGATACCAGACCCAGATATTGAAGAGGTCGATGTCAAGGAGCAGTATCAGCCAGACCTCATTCTTCCTGATGATGTGGAGGAAGAGATCCTGCTTTCTGACAGATCTACAACCTCTTCTGTCAGTGAGGACTCTGTAAAGCATACTCCCAGGTCTCCTCCTGAGGACCCCACATTTTTCAATGTGATGAAACAACTGTCCTCAGCCATGGGTGTCCACACTGAGGAAGAGGATGCCACCAGAAAATATCTAGTGGATTTCCTTGGGATTCCTGAATCTCCCCCAAAGATCATTCCTCCAATGCTACCAGCCTTGAAGAATGCAGCCACAGCAGCCTGGCACAGACTAGACATGGTGCCAGCTATGTCACGCAGGGCAGACAAACTTTACCATGCCCCCCAGGGTCTTCCGTGTTATGCTGCCCAGCAAGAGACTGACTCAGTGGTCATTAAGACAGCTCATAACAGATCTAAGGCACCTAAGCACCTTAGCTCCCTTCCCCCAGACAAAGAGTCCCGTAAAATTGACCTCTGGGGTAAGCAGGTTTGTGCCTCCTCTAATCTAGGTTTGAGGATTGCAGACTATCTATCACACATGGTAAAACACCAGAGTGCCAGTTGGAAGAAGGGCAAGGCTTCTATATCACATTTTAAATGATTTATTTACAAAGCAATGACACTCAAGATCACGTGATGCCACTGTGAGACTCGCAGTTCCACAGACCAGCTCCCGCCCTGACTCTTAACTCGCAGGCAATTTAACCAGCTAGTTTTCGGCTTTTTTACTTATACCTACAGTATCTACTTTTAATAGCCTCCCGACATACCTGAGGTGAAGGAAGCAGGGAAATTGCCTGAAAAAAGCATCAGCGCAGCACTCTCTAAACTTGTGGCCTATCACAGGCACGGAGGCCAAAATGTGCCAGGCTTCTCCAACCCACACACCACCGCAGAACCCCGGAAAGGGGCCGAAAAGATCCAAGAGCCAAGCGGGGGCATCCACGAAATCCACCACATTGGCAACAACCTCTCCAGCTCTGGTCCCTTTATCAGAAAGGAAATTTATGGAGGAGCTACAGCCTTTTAAAATCGCTCTGCAAGATATAAATAACATCAGAGCTTAAAACAATAAGAGTAGAACTATCAGACAATAACCGAGCCATATGAGCTGTAACAGCACGAATGTTGTCCCTAGAGGGATAGAAGGACAAAATCGACCCCGAGGTAGTCAGCCTGTGACAGAGGATTCACAAGATGGAATCTAAATTATAGGACTTGGAAGGCCGAAGTCATAGAAATAACATGCTCATCTTCGGCCTCCCTGAGGGATCTGCTCCAATATTGTTTTTGCAAAAAATGCTCACGAAGATCGCCGGACCCTCTCCCAGTAACACTACACGCGTCATTGAGAGGGCCCATCGTTCACTGGGACCGAAACTGGCTGCAGGAAAACCACTCAGACCTCTAATTTTAAAATTCTTAAATTATCTGAACAAGATCCATATCTTCGGGAAAGTCAGAGAGCTCCAACATGTTCTGTGGGAGGACCAGCAACTACGGTTTGCCCAGGACCTACCAGTTACTATAAGACAAAGAAGAGTGGAATATCATCCTTTAGTAACAAAGCTCATAGCTGCTGGAATTAAATACAAGGTACAATACCCATCTCCTCTCTCAATACTCAATACAGGAGCCTGGCACAACTACGATACAGCTTAGCAAGCCCTCCCCACGTTGCAGACCATGTTTCTGGATCTCTTCTGTGCCCGCTGAAGGCCTACAGTTAAAGGCTCCTCTAATGTTACAAAGCACCGCACGAATGTGCGCACCAAGTCTGTGCGAATAATTGTCATTTTCTGTACCAGCCGTGAGAGGGCAGCAAAACTTTGCATATTTTGGGGAACTGCTCAGTAAATTAAACAGCAGAGACAATTTGGTAGTTTTGTTGGTCTGCATCCCTTTTCATTTCTGCTCGAGGCTCTAAGTTTAACAAGCTGGCAACTTCTAGGAGCTATTTTTCTTTCAATTTGCCTCGTTCAGTGATCATTGGTTCTTGGCGTCCTTGACTGTCAGGGAGTAGACCAGAGTATTAAAACACTCGAGAGGAGTTTTGACCATGGATCATTAGATTCCTCTAATTCCCCAATTTATCTGAGGTCTCTTGTCAAAAAAGCGTTCAATCCAGCACTTGCGTTTTGTTTCTTTCCTTCCTTTTTTTTTTCCAATTTGGGGACTGATCTGTCATACTGAATACAGGATGCACAAAAGCCCTCCAGTATTGGGGCCAATGACATTTGCTGATGTTTAGATGTTCATCAATAATTAATAGTTTTCTCTTTAGTTAGTGCCAATTAGGTATTATTGGTTTCCGCATGTTGGGAGTTGGGATGGGGGATGATGGTTGGTGGTGGTCTTTGCAGTTCCAGCAAGGCATTATGTATTACAATGGGGGGGGGGTTTCCACAGCTGATCCATGTGCACAATCCAAGATAATACTTTCTCTTTTAACCACTTTTATTGGGCTGCAGAGTATAGCAGGCCAAGCATTAAGTCAGCCCAATAAGGGCGCCACTTGCTTTGTTGTGGATGGAGGGCCAGGGGGGAATGGGAGGGGTCGATGGAGGGCTGGGGAGCTCAAATTTTCTATTTCCTTCATATTTTTGTTCTCGTACAAGATATTGCAAGTTTAAAAGGATATAAGAGGGGAATGGGGATAGTAAATGCGCATATTATACTCTGAGCCCTGGTCAATTGTTTCTCATCTGCTCAAAGTTTTCAGGGCAAGTCCTATCAGGGGGTTGGGTATACTCAGGGTGATAGGGGGATCTTAGGGTATGGGTACGCATTGCAGTTAGTGATACGTTCCTTTGTACAGAGATGCTTATTTGCTGCTTAAGTGATTCAGTAGTGGAGGATATTATACTAAAAAATGATTCATGGTGGCCAGTTATAGATTTTGTTCATGGAACGTGAAAGGTGCCCAATCTCCCAACAAACATGCAAAAAATATTGCTGCATCTTCGTAAGTTGGACATTGATGTTGCTTTTCTTCTAGAAACCCATTTGTCTTCATCTCGGGTCCTCCAGTTTAGAAGGACCTGGGTAGGTCAGGCTTTGGAAACGGGTCCTGGCACTCATAGGGGAGGAGTCGCTATTCTTGTAGGATGCAAAGTACCGTTCTGTTTGTTGGATACCATAGTAGATACCCAAGACAGATTTATTCTAATTAAGGCTCTAATAGGCCACTCCAAGGTTGTACTTGGGTCAATCTATGGTCCAACAGCGGATGAACCCCAGTTTTTCACTACTCTCATGGCCCAATTGAGTCTGTGGTCTTCTATCCCTCTGCTGCTGGGTGGAGACTGGAAGTTGGTATACTGCAACATTTTGGACTGTTCCAGATCTAGTAACTCCTCTCTCTCCCCTGCACAGCTGGCCATCAGGGAAATGATGGACACAGTGGGTGTAATCAACCCATGGAGGGTACTTTTCCCCCTCCCAGAAAGAGTACTCTTTCCACTGTATTCCCCATAATTCATTTTCCAGGATTGATTACTTTCTAGTGGACAGTGCGCAACCTTTCCTCAGTATTGTCATGCAACTATCTTCCTAAAGTCATCTCAGACCATCACCCCACTTTACTGCATTGGAGCCCGCCTCCAATCTCCTGAGACAAGGTTTGGAGATTTAATTACTAATTACTTAGGTCTGACAGTCTCACTTCCCAACATAGTCATTTTCTCGCCAGTTTTCTTAATATCAATTCTTCTACCATGCCCAAGCTAGATGTGCTCTGGGGGGCATTTAAGTGTACTGTTAGGGGCAAGATTATCCATCTAGCCACCATCAGGAAAAAGATTACCTCACAAGTTACATCTAATCTTCCCCAAGAAATAAGGAGATCAGAATTGTTGCTTTCTGTTCATCCTTCTCCTGAGGACCGCAATAATCTGGAAATTCTTAGGGACCAGTATAATCTACTTTTAAAAGAAAAAGCTGAGCACCTGCTTCTGTGATCAAAAATTCAATACTTTGATCAGGGGGACAAGGCGGGCAAATTACTTGCCCTTCAGCTACGGGCCCAAACGGTGGATAGGATAATCTCCTCTATTCATGATTCAGCTGGGCATCTTGTTACTTCCCCCAGGGAAATAGTTAATTGTTTCCAGGAGTACTACCAGGAACTATATGCCTGCTCTAACAATTTTTTCTTTCAGAAAATGTAGACCAATTTATACAAAACATCCAACTTCCATATCTGGAGGAGCATCAGATAGCCTTATTGGAAGCTCCCCTTTCAGCAGTCGAAATATGCTGTACCATAGATACTTTGCCCCTAAACAAAACACCAGGCCCAGATGGCTATACTACAGAGTTCTACAAAGCCTTTAAAAAACAATTGGTTCATGTTCTATTAAACACATACAATTACATTTATGAGCATGGTATGTCTGATCGTTCCCTCACAGAAACCACGATAGTAGTTCTTCCTAAGTCAGTTAGGGATCCTCTCCTCGTCTCCAACTACCACCCTATTTCCTTGATAAATGTCGACTTTAAAATACTAGCCAAAATTTTAGCCAATAGATTAGCCAAGGTGTGGCAGTGTCTCATAAATCCAGAACAGGTTGGCTTCGTAGCAGGGAGGTATTCCTGAGATCACATGCGTAAAATGACGTATCTTATCTTTGCATCTAGGTATTCCATAATCCGTCGGCCTTGGTTTCCCTGGATGCAGAGAAGGCCTTCGACAGAGTCTCCTGGGACTATCGTTTCTATCTATTACCCAAATATCGACTCCTCCCACAGTATATTAACTGGATTAAAATTTTATACACGCATCCTACCGCTCATGTTCTTTGTAATGGTCTGCTATCACAGCCATTTATTCTCCAACAGGGCACTAGACAAGGATGCCCTCTCTGTCCTCTTCTATTTGACTTATATCTAGAGCCACTCATCCATCGTATTAATGCTTCCCCTCAGGTGTCAGCGATAGCTATCAGGCCCCATCAGTACAAACTATCAGTTTATGCTGATGATATACTCCTGCATGTTTCCCATCCACCTGCATTGATTACTGCCACACTGGCTATTATTGAAGAGTTTGGTAGATTTTCTAACTACAGACTTAATGTCTCCAAAACAAAAGTAATGCCTCTTAACATTCATACTTTCTCATCCGATGTAGCTCATCTGGGTCTCCAGTGGGTTAAGGATAGATTGAAATATTTAAGGATTTATCTCTCCAATTCCAGTTCCAATATGCAACAATATAATCTCGATAAAATCCTTGTTCAAATTAAAATAGATCTAACCCATTGGGCTCTACTTCCTCTCTCATTTTGGGGGCGTATAAATGTAATAAAAATGAATGTCCTGCCGCGTTTGTTATACCCCTTGCAAATGACTAAACTGTTTCTCCCAGAACTCTGGTTTACACAGGTACATAGAGTTATATCTAGCTTTATATGGAAGGATAAAACACCTAGGAGGACCCTCTTCAAGTTGCACCAAAGTAGAATTACAGAGGGACTACAATTACCTAATTTTCTTCTTTATTACCTCTCTGCTACTTGCTTGGTCCTTTTGCAATGGATGAAGTAAGTGACAATGGTGGATCAACCATTATATTCTTCTTTATGACTACAGATCGAAAAAATTATCTGTTCTTCTCAAGGTCTTGACCTTGGTACACTTGTATATGCTCCCCTTAAGAGTATTCCCAAAACTTTGCACACTAAGCCCATTAAGGTAACTCTCCAGGTACATGCTCAGTTAAGTGCCATAATTCAAGTCTCTATAGTCAAAGATGTATCTCAACCCATACTTAAGAATCCCAATTTTCAAATTGGAGGTAAGCTCCTTAATGAAACCTTTCAGCCACTTCATCCCAAACCAAAAGTTTATAAGCTTTTGACATTTCAAGAAGCCCGTCTTAAATACAGTCTTCCTGTTTCTTATTGTTTTAAGTATATTCAGCTATCACATATGCTTCTCCCAACATTTTGGAACAGGTTTATGGGAACAGAATCTAGCAGGACCCATATTATTAGTCATCTCAATCTCGCCCTCATCTCATCTCATCTCATCTCATCTCATCTCTTTCGTCTGTCGTCTCCTGCGAGATGCAATGAAAGAACTAGGTGACCAACCACACTGTCTGTGGGACCAGGTTCTGCCTGCTGCTCCCTTGGCAACTAGATCTTGGTCTAAGTCAGATATGGTTCCAACTATATCGAGATGTAAAGTGGGACAGGTATCATTTATTACAGTTCTGTGTGATCCATGATTTATATTATACCCCGGTCAAACTGCACAAAATGGGCAAACTTCCATCTAATCTATGTTCCAGAAGTGGGGCACAGCCTGACACTCTATTGCATATATTATGGGAATGTGACAAGGTCTCCTCATTTGGGGCAGCTATTAAATCTAAATTAGATCCTTTATTGGGTCTTTCGGATGTTTTCAGTCCAGAAACCTGTATCTCGGGAGATTATGGGGGACTCTGATCGGCAACCAGTGCAAGCACATGGCCATCATGGCACTATGCACCAAAAAAGTAATATTACACCATTGACTGGACCAAGAAGTCCCTTCTCTTATAGAATGGTTGCATGAGGTTCTCTTTGCCTTAGAAGCAGAGAATCTCATAGCTCAAATGTCCAAGAGGTCATATTACTACCAAAGGGTGTGGGCTCCTTTACATACCCTACTGACCATCTGACCACAATGCATAGAAATTATGGTGATAATTGCCTCACTGCTAATTCCAATGTGTTCAGATAATGCTTTCTATTGTATATGATACAAGTTTGCATACTGGGGGGATGGGGGAAACAGGGGGAGAGGGGAGGCTTGTCATTCTTATCGACTATGGATTGTTGTATTTACAATATTTTTGTTTTTTAAGAACACAGTTTCAGCTGTGGACTTTGTACTTAATAAGTTGTTATGATGCCATATTGTACAGCTATGTCTAGTCCATTATTACAACTGTGTCTAATTGTTATTGTAAAAAGGTAAACACAAATAAAGCTTATTGAATTTGAAAAAAAAAGCAGTGACACTCAGTGTGTAGAATTTCCGTCCTCCTACTGCTGATACTCTCCAGGGACATCCATCCTAACCCTGGGCCTCCTGCTGCCAACCCCCTAAGGGTAAGATTGGCTGCTGTATAAAAATTGTTGCTATGAATATCTGCCGCTCACTGCCAAAGATGGCACAGTTTCAAGCCTGGACCCGGTTACACAACCCCATTGTCATCTGCTTGACTGAGTCCTGGTTCAAACCATCAGTTAAGGATAACTCTTATTGCGCTATAGGGGTTCGAAACTTTTAGGCTCGATAGACCTGGGAAATGAGGTGGGGAATGCCTTATTTATGCTAAGATCCAGAAGCAAATTATTTGATACCTTTTATTGGACCAACATAGATGTAACAAAAAGAACAAAGTGCTTTAGCATTCGGACCAACAAGTCCTTCGTCAGAAGCGTAGTGACAGTTATTTAGAAAAGCCAATATTTTTAACACCTAGATCATGCAGAAAAAAAAGCAGAAAAAATCCCCATTGGTTCAAAATACTCAGTTAAACAAACAGAAGACGACAGAGAAGCTTAATAGTACCATTTCACCTTCAGCTGAGAGGGTCTAAAGGTCAGAGGTGCTTAGTGCAGAAGACATACAAAGGATTCCACTACATATAAATTAAATTGACTTAGAGATACTTTCAGAATAAGATGATAACTACTTGAGCAAAGTGCTTTTAAATCAAATTATGAGTGTCACAATGTGTACAAGAATGCAGTTACTGAAAAGCAACCCCCTCCCGGATTAAAGACATACTAACATTGGAAGTTAAAAACAAGCACCACAAGATAGGACTACAAGAAGCATCTATATATGGCTTACAAAGAGTAACCAGTAAAGTTTTCCTAAAAAGAGTACTAGTTACACACTGTATGGAATATAAAACTTAGCTGGATCCATTACCCAACTATACTCTCCAGCATGATATTTTGCCCCATAAACTTCAAAAGCCTATAGTGTAGCAACAGGAGTTTATAAGTGATAATATAAATATAAATTAGCAGTATAAGTGTCAAACAATAAACTACTTGTCAAGGGCCACCAAGAAATTAAGACCATGCAGCCTGATATGTACAGATTTCAATAAATTCTCAGGGCCAGATATTCAAAAGGGTTGCACCATACGCAATAGGGTTGCGCCTGCGCAAGTCCAATTGCTCCATTCTGCCATATTCAGCAGGAGGCAGTTGCGCCACAGAAAACATACTGAGCAACAGCGCAATGCAATGAATGCATGCTGAACTGGAGGGGGAGGAACCATGCATAAACTGCACAGCCCGATATTCAGCCGGGCTGTGCAGAGTTGTGCAGGCGCAACCCCCAACCTGCGCCTGCAGGACTTTGAGGCAAAAAAAAAGGCTTAAGTCAAGTGTCACACACAGGTGAGCTGCTGTATTGCAGGCGCAACACAGCAGCTGCCACCCGTGGCTGGCCCCTCAACCCAGTCCTCGTGTTTTCGCAGCTCGATTACAGGCATAGTGGTTTCTCTACCGTTTCATCAAGCGGTCACTGTGTTCTCCTCCTCGCTTCGTCTTTCAGGGGAAATTAAGGGATCAAATGCGCCGATCAGAAGTGTATGTGTGATACCCTCAAAGAGCAGCCCTGGTGGCTAGTGTCCCTACTCTGACAGCCCCCGCAGTCGGCGGGCAGCAGCATCCCTCGGTTCAGCCGACTGACGGTTCATGCACGCCTCATTGGTGAGCAAGAGCCACTGGCGCAGTAGTCATACGCAGCATGATAGTCCAGTTTTGTGAATGAATCATTCACAAAACTGGACTGTCATGTACGGCGGTGCACGCCTATTGGCTTTTGCCTGCACCACGGGCGGCAGCCCTACCAGGCTGTCAGTCGGCAGGGCGGCAGGCGGTGGATGCTGCCGGGGAGCGGGTGGGGGCTCGTGGGTGGGTAGGGTGGGGACACCTAGCCACCAGGGCTATGTTCGGGTATACACATACCGCCCGCTGATCGGGCATTTCGTCCACTGGACCACCAGGGATATGTACGGGAGGGGTGGAGTTATTAACATACCGCCCGCGATCGGGCATTTCGGTCCACTGGACCACCAGGGATATGTACGGAGGACGGTGGGGTTGTTACTGATGCCCGCGATCGGGCTGGTGGGGAGTACACTATGCCCGCGATCGGCTGCAGGGCGCCGGTCCTCGACGTTGCTGCCTGGCAGGGTTGCAGGCGCAAGTCCTCGGATCAGCGCACTCTACATGCTAATGGCATGCAAATGGGGACATAAATCACATGCAAATGGCCCTCCGCGTTTCCTGCATGAATTATAGCCCCATTTGCATATCACCTTTGAATATCGTGATTGCGATGGCGCACGTGGTACTGGCGCCACCGCAAGTTGAATGCTCCACTCTGTCAACTTGCGGTAGCGAAGTTCCACTGCGCCATGCACAGTGGCTGTGGGTTAAGGTGATGCCCAAAGGAGTTGCTCACGCAACTCCTTTGAATATCACCCAGGACACACACCCCGCGCAACTATTTTTGCGCAGCTCAAGGGCTTGCGCCTATGAATGGCGCAGTTTGAATATCCAGCCCTCAGTGTATAATATAACAACTTGATGTACTGAAAATGTCTAAGGAATCTGAATAAGAAATCATAGGAATTAAATTCTCTCACCTCTCCCCCACAACAGACCCCACCCCACACCCCCATATCCCATATTTATTTATGCTAAGGAAGGACTGAGATTGTTGCCAATCTCTGAGATAACCGTGAGTATGAAATACTTGCAGTGAAACTACTCCTAGGAAGGCAGAACAAGGCACTTACCGTTGCCTCTGTGCATCTGCCACCGAGCAAGGCTAAGCTGGGTCTCCATTCTGTCCTGTAGGCTATCTCCAAGTTAAAGAAGAACTCTGAGCTCATTATCACAGGGGACTTTAACCTAAACTGGACCTGTAATGAAACTGACCCCCATAAGGACCAGGTGACCAATCTGTATCTCACGCAGATGGCCACTAAGCTTACCAGACTCAATCACAGCACCGGCAGGGGCTCTCTGATAGACTGGATACTTACCAACTGCCCCTCTAGGGTAAAAATTGTCTCTGTGCTACCTAACTGCCTCAGCGACCACTTGCCTGTCACCTTCATTTGGGTTAATAAGGAAAAAAAAGACCCCACATCTTCATACTTAGTCGGGTCCTTAAACGAGGCATCATACAAGCCTTTAAAACTGCCTTGGCCAGTGTTGACAGGTCCCCCTTGATAGCTTCCCTGACATTGATCAGGCGCTGCAATTTTTCTCGAATACATTTAGTGGTATTTGCGATATCTTTGCCCCTCTGAGGAAAAGAAAGATCAGGGCTGCCAAAAATGGTTGGATGACCTGTGACCTTCTGAATCAGATGAGGGAGTGGGACAATCCATAGAGTTTGGCCAGAAACTCTGGTAACCCTGCAGACCTTCAAAGATACCAGGCTGCTAGGAACAAATGCACCAAACTCACAAGGTTAGCCAAAGCAAAATTTTATAAAGAGCAGCTTTAGAATAGCTATGGCAATGGGAAACACTTCTGGGATAATATTAAGGACCTTTTTGGCAAGGAGGACTGAAGGTACCCAGCTATGCTTAGCATCAATGGCTCCGCTACCCCTGATCCTCTCTCAATTGCTGAATCCTTTAACCTGGCATTTTCTGACCTCAGCTCCATACTCCCTCCTGACTATTTTAATTCTCCAGGACCTCCCCAGCAAAGACCTCGTGTAAACTCCTCCCACCCAAACTTCTGTTTTAAGCGTGTCACGACCAAGGAAGTCAGAGCCTGTATAAATAAGGTGCTCGGAAAAACTAGGCTTGGTCGTGACACCATCAATATGAAGTTGGTGGCAGTTGCACTGGACGAGCTTGTGGTTCCTATCTCAAAACTCTTTAATAAATCGCTCACTCTTGCAAAGTTCCCAGCTGTTTGGAAGTTGCCACTTGTCACTCCTGGCTAAAAAGTGGGGACCGAGCCATCACATCCAACTACAAGCCAATCTCAAACCTCTCCCCCCCCAAGGCACTTAAGAGGTTTGTGGCTGACCAGCTATCTGAGTAACTCTTCAAGTATGGTCTTCAGTGTCCACAGTAGCAGTTTCCATAAGTGCCACAGCACTGCGACAGCCCTAGTCGAATTCACAGACTTCGTCCACAAGGCCTTGGATGGTGGTAATTTAGTGGGATCTATTTTCATAGATCTCACTAAAGCCTTTGACACTGTCAACCACCCCATCTTGCTGGATCAGCTTCTTGATATGGGTCTTGTCCCCGAAGCTGTCCTCTGGTTTAAGGACTATCTATCCAGCAGAGTCCAGAGCGTAAAAATCGGGACAGCAATTTCTTCCTCTAGGGAAATTAAGCTCAGGTTCCCACAAGGGTCCATACTGGGCCCCTCTCTTTTTCAGTCTGTTTATTAATCATCTCCCTGAAGCTTGCAATAGCAAAGTCATCCTTTGTGCTGATGATGTGTTTATTCTTAGTAGAAGTGCCCAGTTGCATCTTCTGCTGGATGAGCTACAGTGCTCCTTCCACCGCCTGGAGGACTGGTTCAGCTTCCAGAAACTGTTACTTAATTATAAAAAGACGAAGACGATGCTGTTATCCAGTCGTCAGCTAAAGAAATCCATCCTGGCCTTGACTATCACCAATAAAATAGGTGACATGCTAGAGCAGGTTCAGTCATTCAAGTACCCTGGGGTCATCATTGACGACACCCTCTCCTTTGTGCAGCATATTGACCTGGTCATAAAGGTGGTTCACACTAAGCTGGGAGTCCTCTATTGGCATTGGCATTATCTCACACCTGCTGCCCTACGACTCTGTTTCCTTCTCCATCCTGTCAGTTATAGACTACGGCCTTGTAGTGTACAGAGCGACTTCGGACACGGCACTCAAACATATGGTCACAGCCCTCAATAGGCCTGTAGGCAGACCCTTGGAGCTGACTGACTCTCCCATTCCTGCTCCCTTTATGAGCAAACCAACTGGCTCACGCTCACCAATAGGATTAAATTCCAGACATGCTTGTTAGGCAAGAAATCATTAAACAGTCATTGGGGGGTAAAAGTAGGGGAGGAAGGGGAGATGGACGTAAGGTGCCTGCCTGGCGCCACGGCTTGGAGGGACAGGAAGCAAATCTTCAGGATCGTGGGAGCAGCTGCACGAGGGAGGGAGCAGCATGTCATTGTTGAAACCTCTGTTGAAACAGCTCTCCAGACTTTAAAGGATATTATCACTAATGCTCTCAATATTCATGCACCTATCACCAGTATCAGAACTAAGGTAAAATCCTGCCCTTGGTTCACCTCTGAGCTTAAAGCAGCCTTGAGAACCAGAGACAAACTGTGGAAAAACGCAAGAAAAACAAAGGACACCAGAGATTGGCTAAATTTCAGAAAGCAAGGAATTCATGTACAAAAAATAAGAACTGCCAAAACTGCCTATTATACAGCTGAATTAGATGCTCTTCATAATAACCCATCCAGACTTGGGGTACAATAAAAGGACTTCTGGGCCAAAATTTACTCCTGCCTTAACCTCCAAACTGCTACTAAATGATACAGAAATTACAGGTAAACAAGAAATCTTAAATACCTTCAATGTTCACTTCACCACAGCTGGCCTAGCATTTGACTCATCACCTGCAAATATCCTGAGATCTTCCTTGAACCTGCAAACTACTGTGGGACAAATGGCCACTTCAACTTTTTCCTTCATCCCAATATCCGTGAAAGAAGTGGAAGATCTCCTCTAATTTAGACACTACTAAGAGTGCAGGTGCAGACCCCTGGATCCCTATTTCCTGAAAATTGCTTCACATGTCTTATCTGCCCCTCACTCATCTCTTCAATCTTTCCCTAACTACTGGATCCATTCCTCTACTTGGAAAACAGCTCAAGTAGTTCCATTACTCAAATCTGGTGATACTAGGGATCTCAACAATTACAGGCCTATCTCCATCCTACCAGTACTATCCAAGATGCTCGAAAAACTAGTAAACTCTCAATTAAGGGACTATCTGGATAACAACAACCTTCTAAATTCTGCACAATCTGGATTTAGATCAAAGCATAGCACCATTATTGCCTTAGCCAAGGTAACCAACGATTGGCAGACTGCCTTGGATAAGAAAAATTGTACCTGTGCTGTGTTCCTGGATTTGAGTAAAGCCTTTGACACAGTGGATCATGACTTATTAATCACCTCCCTTAACTCACTAGGCCTGGATTCCCTATCACTCAACTGGTTTAAGGATTACCTTCAGATAGGTCACAACTGGTTAAAATGGAAATTACCTATCCACCTCAAAACCACTGCTAAGGGGTGTACCACAAGGCTCTATTCTTGGCCCTATCCTCTTTGCCATTTATATAAACAATATTGATGCCAACCTCACTCAATCTAACATTCATCTGTTTGCTGATGATACTGTATTATATGTCAGCAATCCTCACCTTCTAAAGCCTGTGACCTGTTACAACCGAATTCTCCATTCTGCAGCACAATCTACTTGACAAAAACTACTTCTACATGCCAAAAACAAAAGCTATGTTCTTTGCCACAAAGAGTTGCTCTACCACTACCCCAGCATCCACCACCCTACAATTATCCACCTTACTTGGAGAGAAACTGGAATTTGTTGATAACTTAAAATACCTTGGAGTCTGGATAGATAACAGGCTTGACTATTCTGTCCATATTGAAGAGCTACTAAAAAGCTAAGACAGAGGCTTGGACTATTTTTAGAATAAAACATTACCTAAACAGTGATTCCAAAAAGGTTAATTCAGGCCTCATTCCTATCCCTCATTGATTATGCTGATTTTCTCTGCCATTGTTCACGTCATCTCTTACATAAACTGGACACCCTGTATCACAGGTCCATAAGATTTATTACTGACCTTCCTCCAGCACCCATCATTGCTCCTTTATATGGCAGTCAACTGGACATCATTACAACACAGAAGAAATAGGAATGCTGCTATCTGGATATTCAAAGCGTTAACAGGCAAACTACCTACCTATATCACTGATTGCTTTACCCAAATTACAACTAGGCCATACACTTAAGGATCAGTAAACTCATCATATTAAAGGTCCCCAATGCCTGCACCCGGTTTGGGAGGGCTGCTTCAGCTATACCTTAGCAGTTGCGTGGAACTCTCTCCAAAAATCCATGAAGCTAGATAGCCTACTACCTCTGGCATCTTTCAAAAGATTGTTCTCCGCCCTTTTTCCAGAGCTCTGCAATTGCTTTTATAAAGCCTAATCCCCTACCCTACCTGACCCACCTTCCTTTTTCCGTCCATTATATTAATTCAATTTCTATCTTCCAAATCACCTATTAAATTCTCATAAAAACTAGTTAGACCCTATAATTTATATTGTATGCCTGCTATACCCTTTGTCCCCTTTTTTCTTACAGGCTAAATGGTTCTCCTGTTCCTTGTATATATGTAAATTGTTGTATATAATCATTTCATGTCATTGTATTGCTGTTTATGCTATTCTTGTCTATGTAATAATACTTGTATCCTCATTTGTATGACCACTCAGGTCCATCTTGTAAATGAGCTTTGCTCAATGATGTTCGCCTGAATAAATAAAGATTTTGATTGATTGATTGTCCACCTAGGGACAAATGACCTGGCTAGGAATGGGATCAAAGCAATGCAAGAGGAGTTTGTAGAGTTGGGGAGGGGCATTAGACAAGTAGCGCATACAGTAACCTTCTCGGAGGTGCTGCCTGTCTATGACAAGGGTGATGCTAGAGTACTCCTCACCAGGGAATTCAGTGAATGGTTGAAAAACTGGTGTGGAGCTCAAGGTTTTGGCTTCATTGGGGACTGGGGAGCCACCTTGAGGGATGCAGACAAATACTGGTGCGATGGTCTGCATCTGTCCTGGGGGGGACCAGGATCCTAGGTGAGAGGTTTAAATGTTTCATTGGCAAGCATTTAAACTAGCCAAGGGGGAGGCACTGAAAAGGAACAGGGAAATCCCAGCCTCCCCCCACAAAACACGATAATTAGTGAGGCAAACACCAAGGTAAAGAAGTCATTAGGGAGCAGGACAGAGGTAAATGTAAAAAAAGGCAGTAAGGACAGGGATGGGGCTAAAAGGGGTAAGGCCATCAAAAAGTGGAGGGTGATGAGTACCAATGCTCATAGTCTATGTAACAAGCTCCCTGAACTAGTGGCCTTGATGGAAGAGGGTTACCTGGATATTGTGGCAGTCACAGAAACATGGTACGCAGAGAACCATGACTGGGATGTCAACATACCAGGATACACAATCTACAGGAGAGATATGGAGGGTAAAAGAGAAGGAGGAGTAGCTCTCTATGTAAAGGAAGGGATCAAAGCAACAGAACTAAAGAGTAAACAGGGAGCAGATGAGGCACTCTGGGTCACCCTGGAGACAGGAAATGGCACCACAATCCACATGGGGGTTGTATACAGACCCCCATCTCGGGGAGGGCATGGACAAGGAAATGATAGAAGGCATCCTCAGAATGGCAGACAAAGGGGAGATATTGTTGATGGGGGACCTGAATATGCCAGATGTTAACTGGAGTACCTTTGCTGCAGGCACATCCAAGAGCAGGGTCATTCTTGATGCCCTACAAGGGGCATGCCTCAGACAGCTAGTATTGGAACCCACTCGGAAGGGAGCAATCTTAGACCTGGTACTCAGATGGGGACGGAGAAAGAATCTCAGATTTAGAAGTGGGTAGCCATCTAGGAACAAGCGACCACCGAACAGTGTGGTTCACGATATACACAGCCATACAGTCAAGCCATACAAAAGCAAGAGTATTGGACTTTAGGAGGGCTGACTTTGGGAAAATGAGAGCATGCCTCAGAAAAGCACTAGCAAACAGGCAAGAAGGAGGGGTGGAAGAACAATGGGGAGTAATCAAAATAGCCATCACAGAGGCAACAAGCCTTTGTGTAAAGCAAATCAACAAAACACGACGAAGGAAAAAAACGCTATGGTTCTCAAAAGAGGTGGCAGGGAAGGTTAAGGAGAAAAGGATAGCATTCAGGAAATATAAGGAAACACAGAAGGAGCAGGACAGAGAACCTTATCAGTTAAAGCAGAAAGAGGCAGGGAAGGCAGTCAGAAGAGCAAAGGCCCAAACTGAGGAAAGGATAGCTAACTCTGTTAAGAAGTGAGATAAGACCTTTTATAGGTACATTAGGGAGTGAAGAAAGACCAAAAGAGGGATACTGAGGCTTAATAAAGGGGAGGGAATGTGGGCAGAGGGTGACAGTGAAAAAGCAGGGATACTGAACGAATATTTCTGCTCAGTATTCACAAAGGAAGAGAAGGGGGAGGTACCTAAACCAAACAAGAGAAACACTCTGAAGACAGGGGTCAGTACCAGTCCATTTACAGAAGAAAGGGTTCTGAAAGAACTAATAAAATTGAAGGTGGACTAGGCAATGGGGCCTGATGGGATTCACCCAAGAATTCTAAAATAACTAAGGGTAGAACTAGTGACACCGCTAACTACTTACTTTAACAAATCATGGGAGGATGGGGTGGTGCCTGAGGACTGGAGGAGGGTGAATGTGATTTCTTTTCACAAAAGTGGGAGCAGGACAGAGGCAGGAAACTACAGACCAGTTAGTTTGACCTCAGTGGTAGGGAAAATGATGGAATCACTTCTGAAGGAAAGAATTGTTGAGTACCTAAAGGCCAGTGGGTCACAGTACCCAAGGCAGCATGGATTCACGATGGGAAGGTCTTGTCAGATGAATCTAATAGATTTCTTTGACTGGTTGACCAAAGTAGTAGACTAGGGAGGGGCTGTGGACATGGCCTACCTAGATTTTAGCAAGGCATTTGATACAGTCCCACACAAAAGGTTAATACACAAGTTAGCCAGCCTTGGAGTGGGTCCCAAGGTGGTAGCATGGATAAAAGATTGGCTAGACAACAGGACACAAAGGGTAGTAGTAAACAGAGTCCACAGTGAAGAAAGGAGGGTTACTAGCGGGGTACCGTAGGGTTCCGTACTGGGACCGGTCCTTTTTAATGTCTTTATAAGTGACGTTGTAGAGGAACTGGAAGGAAAAGTATGTCTCTTTGCAAACGACACAAAGATCTGCAACAGGGTTGATACACAAGATGGAGTGGAAAGGATGAGAAGGGACTTGGCAAGGTTGAAGGAATGGTGAAATGTATGGCAGCTCAGATTCAATGCAAAGAAGTGCAAGGTAGTGCACCTGGGAAACAAAAACCCAGGAGAAGAGTACACGATGGGGGTGAGATACTGACAACAGTAAAAATGGAAAGGGACAAGGGGTAATTATATCAGATGACCTAAAGGTGGGCAAGCAATCTGAGGAGGCAGTAACGAAGGCTGGGGGGATACTGGGATGCATAGGGAGAGGCATCAATATTCTAATATTCTTTAGGTGAAGCTACCTCTGGCTGGAAGCTGCAACACTGGACTTAGGATTTGCAAGAAAGCGAGCTGTGCTCACAAGAGAGGGAGGTGAACCTTACAATTTACAATTGTCTTTGGTTTGAAGCAGATTCCTTAGGAAAGTTAATATTTTTCAGGTGGAGGATACTTCTAACTGAAGGGTGAAATAAGGAACTTAGAATTATCAGAAAAGCCAGTCTTTCAATCAACAGAGGGAGGTGGACCTTGCTTTACTTTTGCTACAATTGTTAAGATTTTCAGTGGAGGAAAAGTTTAAACCCACAGGGACTGAATACTGTTTACTGTGTCTGTCATTGTGCACAACTGACTTGATTGGAGTTAGTGATTGACTGTTTGCATTGCAATATTTGTAATACTGTGAGTTATTCACTGGGCTAAGAATTTGTCATAAGTCCTGAATTGAGAGCAGGTTACAGGCTGTGTATTGGACCCAGACAGTGCCTAGGGGTGGAAACTGTTTTTTCTTTTGTTTATCTCTGTGTGCCTTAAAAGGCCAGGCCAGACTGTGTCAGGAAGTGCTTACATCACAGCTACTTATCAGCCAATCGCTTTGGAAGAATCTTACAGACCTGATAACAGAACTAACTTTAGCAGGCTCATCAGATAACCTAATATTCTTCAGGTGAAGCTGCCTCTGGCTGGAAGCTGCAACATTGGACTTAGGATTTGCAAGAAAGCGAGTTGTGCTCACAAGAGAGGGAGGTGAACCTTACAATTTACAATTGTCTTTGGTTTGAAGCAGATTCCTTAGGAAAGTTAATATTCTTCAGGTGGAGGATACTTCTAACTGATGGGTGAAATAAGGAACTTAGAATTATTAGAAAAGGCAGTCTTTCAATCAACAGAGGGAGGTGGACCTTGCTTTACTTTTGCTACAATTGTTAAGATTTTCAGTGGAGGAAAAGTTTAAACCCACAGGGACTGAATACTGTTTACTGTGTCTGTCATTGTGCACAACTGACTTGATTGGAGTTAGTGATTGACTGTTTGCATTGCAATATTTGTAATACTGTGAGTTATTCACTGGGCTAAGAATTTGTCATAAGTCCTGAATTGAGAGCAGGTTACAGGCTGTGTATTGGACCCAGACAGTGCCTAGGGGTGGAAACTGTTTTTTCTTTTGTTTATCTCTGTGTGCCTTAAAAGGCCAGGCCAGACTGTGTCAGGAAGTGCTTACATCACAGCTACTTATCAGCCAATCGCTTTGGAAGAATCTTACAGACCTGATAACAGAACTAACTTAGCAGGCTCATCAGATAACCTAATATTCTTCAGGTGAAGCTGCCTCTGGCTGGAAGCTGCAACATTGGACTTAGGATTTGCAGAAAGCGAGTTGGTGCTCACAAGAGAGGAGGTGAACCTTACAATTTACAATTGTCTTTGGTTTGAAGCAGATTCCTTAGGAAAGTTAATATTCTTCAGGTGGAGGATACTTCTAACTGATGGGTGAAATAAGGAACTTAGAATTATCAGAAAAGGCAGTCTTTCAATCAACAGAGGGAGGTGGACCTTGCTTTACTTTTGTTACAATTGTTAAGATTTTCAGTGCAGGAAGAGTTTAGACCCACAGGGACTGAATACTGTTTACTGTGTCTGTCCTTGTGTACAACTGATGTGTTTTGGGGCTGACTGCTTTCAGAGCACAAGTCACCAAGCTGTTTTGGGGCTGGGGAGGTTTACCTGTATCAGACTTGGATGTTTGGATTTTTCTCTGATTAGCAGGATATTTTCTCTGTCAAATTGTCGTGTAGGGCATCTTGCTGACAGGAAGGCACTCATCGTAGCGGAAGGTCAGAGCTTTTAGCTGATTGTTTCGTGAGGGCATAGTTTAGGCCCAAACCTTCCTCACCCCACCCACCCCTGGAAATAGTTCCTTTATACCTGGGGTTCTGACATCATTTCCTCAAGAAAGAAGGTGCATATCACTGCCATATCCTCTCTAGCACACTGCACTGACAATATAAACATACACATTATATAATATATATATATTTCTATATAACAAACCAATCTCACACACACACACACACAAAATAAACTAAACAAGGTAGACAGACATGTGGGGAGTAGTGCAATGTAATGACTGTGGGGCAGCAGTCTTCCGGGAGTCTTTCTGGAGGCTGAGATGCTGCCCTGTTTGCAGACCACTCTCTGCCCTGAGGGAGGAAGTTGCCCGTCTTCAGGCCACACTGGACAGTAGCAAGGGAACCTCCCCCATCCAGGAAGCACCAGAGCCACCACCACTACCTCAGAGGTTGCGAAGAAAGCACAGCAGTTGGACCACAGTGGGCTCAGGGAGGGTAAGGGTGGTGGAACAGAGGCACACCCAGTCAGTTGTTCCACTCCACAATCCATACACCATTCTGGGGGAGCATAGTTCCCCTATGGATACACCCGCAGAGGAGACTAAGGAGGTTGCAGACAACTGTCACAAGGGAGGCCCTCAGGAAGGAGGCAGAGGGCACCACAGGGAAAGGAAGCAGCTCCTGGTAGGGGACTCAGTTATTAGGGGGATAGAACTGGGGGGAGCAGGGAAAACTGAAGTAAGGTGCCTGCTTGGTGCCATGGCTTGGAGGTACAGGAAGCGCATCCTTAGGATCACAAGAACAGTTTCACGGGAGTCTGAGCTGGATGTCATTGTCCACCTAGGGACAAATGACTTGGCTTATCATGAGATTAGAGCAGTGCAGAAGGACTTTATAGATTTGGGGAGGGGCCTAAGACAAGTAGCATACACAGTATCCTTCTCAGAGGATGCCTGTCAGTGGCATGGGTGAGGCGAGGGTACTTTGCACCATGCAGTTTAACGAATGGTTGAAAAAATGGTGTGGAGCACAGGAGTTTGGCTTCACTGGGGACTGGTGTTCCACCTGGAGGGACACCAGCCTATACTGGCAGGATGGTCTGCATCTGTCCAGGAAGGGAACGAGTCTTTTGGGCAATCGGTTTAAATGCTTCATTGGCAAGCTTTTAAACTAGTCAAGGGGGGGAGGCACTGATAAGCAACAGGAAAATCCCAGCCTCCCCCTACAAAACGGGGTACTAAATGAGAAAAAGACCAAGGTAGAAAGGTCAGTGGGAGATGCCGCTACAGAAGGTAAAGCCATAAAAAAATGGAGAGCAATGAGTACCAATGCCCGTAGTCTGGGTAACAAGCTTCTTGAATTAGTGGCCTTGATGGAGGAGGAACATCTGGATATCATGGCAGTCACAGAAACATGGTACACACAGAACCATGACTGGGATATAAACATACCAGGATACACTATCTACAGGAGGGACAGGGAGGGTAAAAGAGGAGGTGGAGTAGCTCTCTACATAAGGGAAGTAAAGCAACAGAACAAAAGGGTAAACAGGGAGGAGAAGAAGTACTGTGAGTCAATTTGGAGGCAAGCAATGGCACCACAATCCGCACAGGGGTTGTATACAGACCCCCCCCCCCGTTCAGGGGGAGGAAATGGACAAGGAAATGATAGAAAGTATACTTAGAATGGCAGATAAAGGGGAAATATTGCTGATGGGTGATCTGAATATGCCAGATGTTAACTGGAGTGCACTTGCAGCAGCCACTTTGCCCTACAGGGTGCATGCCTTAGACAACTAGTATTGGAACCCACTTGAGAGGGAGCAATCTTAGACCTGGTTCTCTCAAATGGAGATGGAGAGAGGATCACAGATGTAGAAGTGGGTAGCCATCTGGGAACTAGCAACCATCGAACAGTATGGTTCACAGTAAACACAGCAATAGAGTCAAGCCATACAAAGGCAAAAGTACTGGACTTCATGAGGGCTGACTTTATCAAAATGGGTGAGTGCCTAAGGAATGCATTAGTAAATGGGCAGGAAGGAGGGGTGGAAGAACAATAGGGAATAATAAAAGCTGCCATCACAGAGGTAACAAGCATTTGTGTGAAGCAAATAAACAAAACGATGTAAGAAACCACTATGGTTCTCAAAGGAGGTGGCAGTGAAGGTTCAAGAGAAAAAGAAAGCATTCAGAAAGTACAAGGAATCACAGAAGGAGCAGGACAGAGAATTGTATCAGTTAAAGCAAAGGAAGCTGGGAAGGCAGTCAGAACAGCAAAGGCCGAACCGAGGAAAAGATAGCCAACTCAGTTAAGAAGGGGATAAAACCTTTTTAGGTACATCAGGAGCGAAGGAAGACTAAGGAGGGATAGTGAGGCTTAATAAAGGGGAAGGAGTGGGCAGAGGGTGACGGTGAAAAGGCAGACATACTAAACAAATATTTTTGCTCAGTATTTACAAATGAAGAGGGGGAGGTACCTAAAACAAACAATAGAAACACTCTGGATACAGAAGTTGATACCAGCCCATTTACAGAAGAAAGGGTTCTGAAAGAACTTTTAAAACTGAAGGTGGACAAAGCAATGGAGCCTGATGGGCTTCATCCCAGAATTCTAAAAGAACTAAGGGTAGAACTAGTGACACCACTGACTACCCTCTTTAACAAATCATGGGAGGATGGAGTGGTACCTGAGAACTGGAGGAGGGCAGATGTGATTCCCCTTCACAAAAGTGGGAGCAGGGCAGAAGCAGGAAACTACAGACCTGTTAGTTTAACCTCAGTGATAGGGAAAATGATGGAATCACTTCTGAAGGAAAGAATTGTCTAGTACTTAGAGGTCAGAGGGGCACAGGACCCAAGGCAGCATGGATTCACAGCGGGAAGGTCATGCCAGACGAATCTAATAGATTTCTTTGACTGGGTGACCAAAGTAGTAGATCAGGGAGGGGCTATGTACATGGCCTACCTAGACTTTAGCAAGGCATTTGACTCTGTCCCACACAAAAGATTAATATACAAGTTAGCCAGCCTGGGAGTGGGTCCCAAGACGATAGCCTGGGTAAAGAATTGGCTGGAGAATAGGACACAGAGGTAATAGTAAATGGAGTCCACTCTGAAGAAAGGGGGGTTACTAGTGGGGTACCACAGGGTTCAGTATTAGGACTGGTCCTCTTCAATGTCTTTATAAGCGACATTGCAGAGGGACTGGAAGGAAAAGTATGTCTCTTTGCAGATGACACACAGATCTGCAACAGAGTTGATGCACAAGGTGGGGTGGAAAGGATGAGAAGGGACTTGGCAAGGTTAGAGGAATGGTCAAATGTATGGCAGCTTAGATTCAGTGCTAAGCAGTGCAAGGTAATGCACCTGGGAAACAAAAACCCAGGGGAAGAGTACACATTGGGGGGTGAGATACTAACAACAAGAATGGAAAGGGACCTGGGGGTAGTCATATCAGATGACTTAAAGGTGGGCAAGCAATGTGAGAGGGCAGTAAGGAGGGCTGGGGGGATACTGGGATGCATAGGGGGAGGCATCACCAGTAGAAAACAGGAAGTTGTTATCCCTCTGTACAGACAGTTGGTGAGACCCCATCTGGAGTACTGTGTGCAATTCTAGAGACCCCATCTCCGCAAAGACATAGATAGAGTAGAGGCTGTCTGGCAGCATCTTTCAGAAAAAGAGATATGCAAGAACAAGGGGGCACAATTTGAAGATAGAGGGGGATGACTGAGAGGTAATGTGAGGAAGTATTTTTTCATGGAGAGGGTTGTGGATGCATGGAACAGCCTCCCTGAGGAGGTCGTGGAGTCAGGTACAGTGGGGGAATTCATGAATGCATGGGACAGACATAAGGCAGTCCTAGTGGGGGGTAGGAGGAAGTAAGCTGTTGGTTAACTAGGATCTGCAGCTTATCTGTTAGGTAGGAAAATGGGCAGACTAGGTGGGCCAAGCAGTCCTTATCTGCCGTCAAATTCTGTGTTTCTATGTTAGACACGTTTTTCCTGTCTTGGAGCGAGAGGTTTCTGTACACCTTCCCTCCGTTTCCTCTGATCAAGAGGGTGTTGATCAAGTTGCAGATGGAAGGGGCCAGCATGATCCTGGTGGTTCCATTCTGGCCTCGACAGATATTGTTCCCTCTTCTTCAGCAGATGGCAGCAGAACCTCCAGTCCCTGTTCCTCTTTTCAGGAATCTGCTGACCCAGGCTCAGGGGACCCTGGCCCATCCCAGCCTCAGATTCCTCCATCTGCATGCCTGGCTCTTGAGGACATAGCCATTGCCAGGTTTGGGGTCTTTTACAGGGTGGCGGATGTCCTAGTGGGTGCCCGGGAGTCTTCCACTCATGCCACATATGCCATGAAGTGGAAGTGGTTTGCCATCTGGTCTGCCAAGCATAGCTTAGACCGTTTCACCTACTTGGTGAATCATATCCTGGACTACCTGATCTCACTGTCCAACTCAGGCCTCCAGTACTCTTCCCTCAGGGTCCACCTTTTGGCAATTTCTGCATTTTATGAGCCCATGGGTGACCGCACGATTTCTCACCTGGATGTCTCTCATACCTTTCTAAGAAAAAGAATAATAATAAGAATCAGCATTTATATAGCACTTTTCATATATCCAAAGTGCTTTACAAGCAATGCTAGACTGGTAGTGAAGTGATTGAATGTGTGGTGGTGGCCATATCGCACATCATCACCCACACACAGCCTGGATAATTGAATGAACCGGTTTATGGGAAGGGGAATGTTGGCCAGGACACCGGGAATGTTCCCTATTCTTTGCGAACAGTGCCCTGGGTTCTTTGACTTCCACCTGGACACCCACCAGGATGGGCAGAAGAGACCTCGGTTTAACGTCTCATCCGAAGGACGGCACACCTCAGCAGTATAGCACCCCCCAGTACTGCACTCGGATGCCAGCGATTTTTAGGTGCAAGTCCAATCCCGGTGTGGGACGAGAACCCACGACCTTCTGGTCCAGAGGCAGATGTGCTACCAACTGAGCCACGCTGACACCCTAAGGGGCATCCTGCATCTGAAACTCCCAATCCGTTCTACAGTCCCAGCTTGGGACTTGAATTTTGTTTTGGAAACACTGACCCTGTCTCCTTTTGAGCCAATTACGACTTGTGATGTATGCTTTCTCTTTCGGAAAGCGTTGTTTTTAGTTGTAGTTACTTCTGCTCGAAGAATCTCAGAGCTTCAGGCCCTCTGGTGCGAGGAGCCTTATTTGATTCTTCACAAAGATAGGGTGATCTTACTTTGAGAGGGCTCTTGCAGTAGGTAATTACAAATAGGACTGAAGCTGGCAGGCATCAGGACTCCAGGAAAAATTTCTAGCAAGCAGTCTCTGGCAGGGGACCGCCTCTACGTCAGGTGACCGACATCAGGCTCCCGCACAAGGACGGACATTCCCAGTGCCTTTTTTGTCTAGGCCCCGACCATCCCGTCGCAGTGCCAGCTCTGCCAGCAGTTTAACACGGCCACCCGAAAGTGGAGGCAGCAGTCCCTGGAGGCCCACGTTCTTAAACTCAAAATGACCTCCATGGAAAAGGAGCTGAAAAAACTCAGGTGGGCTTCTACTTCTCCAGAGGGCCACCACAAGAAGAAGCACTGGGACCGGGACTCCTCTTCAGCAGTCGCCGCGGCCTCGCCTGGGGTCACGGTGCTGCAGGTAATGCCTCCCCCGGGAGGCAGTTCCGTGGCAGCCATCTTGGAGGCTTCCAAGGCGGCGTCAACCCTCCTGTCGGGCTCATGCTCAGGAGCCTCCGGGTCTTCTGGTCCGGGCGGCCCCAGTAAGTCGGACGTCGGCTCCTCCGACTCCCGCCCAGGTAAGGCCGTTAAGATGCCTGACCCTCTGGCGCAGCACTCGGCCTCCAAAGCGCCCACCAAGGCCTCCCCTCCTTCGCTGCCTTTGTTGAGTGCTGGGTCCAATAAGTCAGACACCAGCTCCTCCGACCTCCACCCAGATCCCACTGATAACCCGGACATCGACTCCTCCAGCGTCCGCTCAGCGTTAGAGCCGAGGCTGGACCCTTCTGGCCCCTCCGTCGTCCCGAGCTCGCCGCAATGCTCGTTGCATTCCGAGGTGCCAGCATCTCCTTTGCTGGACCCCGTGGATGGTAACCCTTCTTCCCAGGGTGACATGGAGAAGGTGGGCACGCTGCTGTCGGGTCTCCCTCCCGCTGGGCTGGATGAGCCGATGTTGGATCTTAGACGCCGGCGCTGGCCTATCCGACGCCCGTCAGCATCCCCTTTCCAGATGTCGCCCCATGCCAGACCTGCTGCCCGCTGGGCCTCCTGTTCCGGATCCACCCACTGGGCCGTTTCTGGGGTCCTCTACTCCTGCAGACCCCCCGGTACCTGGGTATCCAACCCCGTCTTATCTGATCCCGTCCTACCCAGGCCCACAGTATCCGGCACCCCAGTACCCGACGCCGGCCTGCCCGACGCCGCAGTACATGGTGCCCCACTACCCGACACCGGGCTTCCCACCGTCGGGATACGGATACGCGCCATACGGATACCCTCAGTATCCCTACCCCCCCTCCACCGCCCCCTCAGCTGCGGTGGATTTGAAGAGACTCTGGCTTCCTGGTGGGCTGAGGCCAAGGCTCAGCTCACCAGGGAAAATGAAAACCATCTTCAACGCGGTCCCAGTTCTGGATCCCTCGTTGGGCCGGGCCCCCTTCCCCTTCCGGATACCAGAGGCGATCCCTCCAGTTCCAGGACAGGATACACTTCCCCGAGGGCTTTCCAAGGGGTCCGTTCCTCCCTCGCGCTGGGAGGAGGAGTCTTCTTCGTCTTCATCCTCCTCGGAGACCTTAGATGACTCTGACAGTCGTTCCGATCCAGACGACGAGCCACGCCCTCCAGACAAGCCCAGGCCAAGGACTCCTCCAAAGTCTTCTCGGAGGATCCTTCTTTTACAGAGTTGCTGCGTAAAATCCAGGCAGTTCATCAGTGGCATATCTTGTAGCCAGATCCACGACATAAGAAACTTACTGCGCACCTGGATCTGCCCGAGACCGCTCCTACCCTGGTGCCACCCTGGATTGAGCCTCATGCCAACCTTGTCTCCACTATTTGGAAGCAACCGTCGGCATTAGCTCCCCTTCCTAGGAAGTCGGACAGGCTTTATCAGGCTCCAGAGGGTGTTGACTCTTTAAATTCACACCCTCAAGCTGATTCAGTCATGACTAGCTCTGCTCATGGCTGGACGGCTAACTCTAAGCACTTGAGCTCATCACCACCCGACAAGGAATCCCGCCTTCTGGACCAGTATGGGAAGAAGGTCTATGCTTCTTCCACTCTGGGAATAAGGGCCCTGAACCATGTTGCTCACATGGAGGATTACCAGAAGATGATCCTTAGTGAGGTGGAAACCAAGTTGGACTCCCTTTCTGAGTCTCAGACGAAGCAGGAAGTGGCTGACCTTGTCCGGTCTGTGCGTTTGGCCAGTCGGCATGTGCTTCGTGCCATGTATGACGCAATAGACGCTGTGGGTCGGAGCTCGGCTTTCGCCGTGGGGTTACAGCATGATGCCTGGCTTTGGGTGTCAGGTTTGGTCCCGGAGGTGCAGTTTGCTATCCAGGATGCACCCTTCAGGGGTTCAGTGCTGTTCGGTGGTGATGTCAAGGACATCATCACCGATCTGCAGGAGAAGGGTACTGCACTTAAGTCTGTCGACTCCTTGTACAGACCCCCTCAGGCTCAGTGTCATCCCTTTTGCAGACGTTCTCGGCCAAAGGCGAAACCTCAGGGAAAGCGGGCCAACAAATGTCGGGCCCCTCCAGCTGCCAAGTCCCCCCCACCCAAAAAAGCAGTGGGAGCTTCAGCCGCGACGCTGCCTCACACCTCCTGACTCCTTCCCTCTCCTGCAGCTTCTGGGCTTTCCAGAGGAACCAGTAGGAGGGAGATTCTTCTTCCATCTACCAGGTTGGAAGAGGATCATTTCAGACACTTGGGTGCTCCAGCTGATTGCAGAAGGACATGCAATAGAGTTTCTTCAGAAACCCCCCCAGGTCATCTTACTCCCCAGAACACCTTCTTCTGGTCTGGGAAGAAATATCTTCTCCTCTCTTCTTTTGAAGGAGGCGATAGAGCCCGTCCCACCCCATCTTCAGGGGATGGGTTACTACTCCCATTTCTTAGTGGTCCCGAAGAAGTCAGGAGATCTGAGGCCGATTCTCAACCTCAGCTCCCTGAACTTGTGCGTGGAGTACAAAAGGTTCAGGATGCTCTCTCTGCAGAGTCTTCTGTCCCTTCTTTGGCCGGGACAGTGGCTGTGCACTCTGGACATGCAGGATGCTTACCTGCACATCCCTATTCGCCCTTCCCACTGCAAATACCTGCGTTTTTCATTCCAGGGGGACCACTACCAGTTCAAGGCCCTCCCATTTGGTCTTTTCTTGGCGCCCCGAGTGTTCATCAAATGCCTTTCTGTAGTAGCGGCCTACCTGCATACCCGGGGTTCAGGTTTTACCGTACCTGGACAACTGGCTCCTGGTGGCCTCATCTAGGAAGGAACTCCTGCGCTTCCTTTCCCTTACCCTGCAGGTTTTCACCAGCCTGGGTATTACCATCCACCAGGCCAAGTCCCATCTGATCCCATCCCAGAGGCTCCAGTTTATTGGGGTGATCGTGGACACGACCTCCAGCATGGCATTCCTGCCACTGGACAGGACGGCCACACTCCAGGCTCAGGTCAGCCTGTTGTCCAGCCGCAGGCGGGTCAGTGCCAGGTCGGTCCTTCGCCTTCCTGGGCTCATGGTGGCTGCTACTCTGACAGTCTCTCGCGCTCAGCTCCACATGAGAGTCTCTCAGTGGACTCTTCGGTCTCAGTGGGATCAGTTGGTGGACGACGTAGATTAACTAGATCTTACTTGAGAGGGCTCTTGCAGTAGGTAATTACGTATAGGACTGACGCCGGCAGGCAGCAGGACCCCATGGAAAAATTTCTAGCTAGCAGTCCCTGGCGAGGGACTGCCCCCATCAGGTGACGGTGTCAGGAGACATCGGTATAAAGGGGCGGTCCCTGATGCCTGCCTTCCAGTTCTTTCCCGCTGTTAGCTCATGCAGCGCCTCGCGGAGAAGTTCGTGCTTCATCAGCCCTACCTTCGTCATTTTTTTAACGAAAATAATTGCTTTTTCGACTAACGTCAGTACAATCGTCGGTGTATGTCGTCCCCTACACCCTCCGAGCACAAGAATAAGTGCGATTCATGCGGCGCCCAACTACCGCACAAAGACAGCCACTCCCTGTGCCTGTTCCGCCTAGGCCCCAATCATCCGGTTGAGAAGTGCTAGCACTGCCTCAGTTTCAGCGCGGCTACCCGGAAAAGGCGGCAGCAATCCCTTGAAGCCCATATTCTGAAGAAGAAAATGAGTTCAATGGAGAAGGAGCTCAAAAAACTGAGGCAGGCGTCCACTTCCCCTGAAGGCCATCGGAAGAAAAATGAGAAGGAGAGGCACCGGGACAAGGGCTCCTCCATCGCGTCTCCCCCGGGAGTTGCTGGGACGCAGGTAACATCCCCTACGGGGGACCACTCCTCGATGGCCGCCTCGGAGGTTTCCAAGGGGGCGTTGGCCCACCTGTTTAGCTCGCGCTCGGGCCTTGCAGGCACCTCCAGGTAGTTGGAGGCCTCCGCCCCTGGTTCGGCTGCAGGCTTGTGGCCTACCACTGTGGGCGACTCCGGCAAGCTGGGCGTCAGCTCCACCGATGTCTGCCTGGAGAGGGCCGGTAAGATGTCTGACCCTTCAGGGTGGTGCGCGGCCTCCACTCCACCGGACCAGGCCGATCCCTCTACTCAACCTGCCTCCGGTGACGGCTGTCATAACTCGGACCCCGGCGCCCGCCGAGAGCTCGCCTTTAAGCCACACGTCGTCTCGTCTGACGTCCGGCTGGTGAAGGAACCAACGACGGACCCCCCCCCACGTCCATTGTACCTGGTTCCCCGCAGCCTTCGCTGCCATCTGGGGAACCAGAGTCTCCCCAACTTGACCCCGGGGATTTTTCCCCTCCATCCCCGGGCGAAGCTGGAGATCTTCCTCCTCCGTCAGTCCTTCTGCCACCTGGTGCACCAGACCTGACGTCGGCTCCCTGGACGCCGGCACCTCTGACGTTGGTACCTCCGATGCCAGGGCCTCCGAAGTCGGCCCTGACACCGGCCTTACTGACTCCGGGAGACATCCCACTCCCATCGGGCCCTCCGCCCTCCAGTATGGACCCACCCGTGAGGCCACCGGCCGGGCCGTCTGCTCTGGCAGCCCCCCCCGGCTCCCGGGTACCCTCCATCCTATCCGATGCCGGCGTAGCCGGGACCGCAGTATCCGGCGCCACAGTACCCGATGCCGGACTTCTCGACGCCGCAGTACCCGACGCCACAATACCTGACGCCGGGCTACCCACAGCCGGGTTTTGGATACGCTCCATACGGTTACAACCCGTATCCTTATCCCCCGCCTCTTCCTCCTCCACCACCCTCGTGGCTGCCGGTGGACCTGCAGGAGACTCTGGCCTCCTGGTGGGCTGAGGCCAAGGCTCAGTTCACCAAAGAGGTCGAGAGCCGCCTTCTGGCGACGGTGCCATCCCAGGTTCCCGCATTTCCGAGGCGGCACACTCCCTCACCACCTCCGGATTCCAGAGTTCTTCCGTCTGGATCCAGAGAAGAGCAGGATATGCTTCCCCGGGGACTTCC
The DNA here is from genome assembly GCA_016271365.2 of Neoceratodus forsteri. Taxonomy (NCBI): domain Eukaryota; kingdom Metazoa; phylum Chordata; order Ceratodontiformes; family Ceratodontidae; genus Neoceratodus; species Neoceratodus forsteri. The sequence continues at coordinate 325,612,206 of CM057451.1, read as the reverse complement.
CAAGGGGTCCGTTCCTTCCCTGGGTCGGAAAAGGGAGTCTTTTTCCTCTTCATCCCCCTCTTCACCCTCGGACTCCTCGGATTCTTCCGACGGGTGCTCCGAGAGAGACGACGAGCCACACTCTCCGTCGAAGCCCAGGCCAAGGACTCCTCCGAAGTCTCCTCCGGAGGATCCTTCTTTTATGGAGTTGCTTAGGAAAATCCAGGAGGTTCATCAGTGGCACTCCCTGGAACCAGATCCTCAGCGTCTGAAACTCGCTGAACATCTGGATGTGCCCGTGGAAGCTCCTACCTTGGTGCCACCCTGGATAGAGCCTAACGCCAGCCTCGTTACCACAATATGGAAACAGCCATCGGCTCTAGCCCCACTTCCTAGGAAGTCGAACAGGCTATATCAGGCTCCAGAGAGTGCTGATTTTCTGGATTCTCACCCTCGTGCCAACTCGGTCATGATTAGCGCCGCTCATGGCCGGTCGGCAAACCCCAAACATCTTAACTCGTCACCACCTGATAAGGAATTGTGCCTTCTGGACCAGTATGGGAGAAAGATTTATGCTTCCTTCACGCTGGGGATCAGGGCCCTGAACTATGTCTGCCATATAGGGGACTACCAGAAGGCCATTCTGACTCCTTGCCTGACTCCCAAGTCAAGCAGGAGTTGGCTGATCTTGTCCGCTCTGCTCGTTCGGCCAGTCGCCACATACTTCGTGCGACATACGATGCAGTGGACACTGCTAGGCGGAGCTCAGCTTTCGCCGTAGGTCTACGGCATCATGCTTGGCTCCGCGTGTCAGGGTTGGTCCCGGAGGTGCAATCTGCTATCCAGGAAGCACCCTTCCAGGGGTTGGTGCTTTTCTGGGGTGATGTCGAGGACATCATCACCGATTTACAAGAGAAGGAGCGGCACTGAAGTCAGTTGATTCATGTACCGCCCCATCAGCAGCAGTGCCGTCCCCTTTGCGACGGAGATCGTCCAAAGGCGAAACCACAGGGATGGTGGGCCACAAAACGCCGGGCCCCCACAGCTGCTAAGCCCCCTGCCCAAAAAAGCAGCGGGTGCTTCAGCTGCGGTGCTGCCTCACACCACCTGACTCCTTTCCTCTCCCACTGCCTCCGGACTCCCCGGAGGAACCAGTAGGAGGGAGGTTTTCCCTCCGCCTTCTGGGATGGGAGAGGATAACCACAGATTCTTGGGTGCTCCAGCTAATAGCAGAGGGGCACTCGATAGAGTTTCTTCAGAAACCACCCTGCCACCCCCCTCTGAAGTCGTCGTATTCTTGGGAACATCTTCTTTTGGTCCAGGAGGAAATTTCGGCTCTCCTGCTGATGCAAGCTATAGAGCCCATCCCCCTTCATCTGCGAGGGATGGGTTACTTTTCCCATTTCTTTCTGGTCCCAAAGAAGACTGGAGATCTGAGACCAATTTTGGATCTCAGTTCCCTGAATATTTTCATAGAATAAAAAAAGGTTCAGGATGCTCTCTCTGCAGAGCCTTCTGACCCTCCTCTGGCCGGGTCAATGGCTTTATGCTCTGGATATGCAGGATGCTTATCTGCACATTCCCATTCACCCATCTCATTGCAAATACCTTTGTTTTGTGTTCCAGGGGGACCACTACCAGTTCAAGGCCCTCCCGTTTGGTCTATCCTCGGCCCCCTTAGTGTTTACCAAATGCCTGGCAGTGGTGGCGGCCCACCTGCGTACCAGGGGAGTGAAGGTTTTCCCGTACCTGGACGATTGGCTCCTGGTGGCCTCGTCCAGGGAGGAACTCCTGCGTTGCCTCTGCCTTACCCAGCAGGTTTTTGCCTGCCTGGGTATTACCATCAACCATTCCAAGTCTCATCTGGTTCCATCCCAGAGACTACAATTTATTGAGGCGATTCTCGATACGACCACGGGCAAGGCCTTCCTGCCTCCGGACAGGGCGTCCACCTTCCAGACCCAAATAAGTCTGCTGTCCAACTGCAGGACGGTCTCTGCAAGGTCGGTCCTTCGCCTTCTCGGGCTCATGGCGGCTGCTATCCCGACGGTTCCTCGCGCTCGACTCCACATAAGAATTTCTCAGTGGACTCTACGCTCCCAGTGGGATCAACTAGTGGACGACCTAGATCACCCAGTTCTGGTCTCCTTGCCGATGCTTCAAGACTTGCAATGGTGGATGGTCCGAGAGAACCTGTTTCAGGGAGTTCCTTTCTTTCGTCCTCCCCCTCCCAGACTCTTACACAGACTCCTCGGGCGAAGGTTGGGGATCCCATCTAGGCCCTCATCGGACCCAGGGTTCCTGGTCCAAACTAGAACAAGCTCTCCACATCAGTGTGCTCGAGCTTCGGGCAGTGTTGTACGCTCTCCAAGCCCTTCACCAATACATCCTTCCTGGCCACCTAGCCGTCCAGACGGACAACATGTGCGTGGTGTGGTACATCAACAAACAGGGAGGGACTCGGTCCTACCCTCTTTGCAGGGAGGCAATGAGGGTTTGGGATTGGGCAACACAACACGATCTTCACCTCACAGCAATTCACATTCCAGGAGTCGACAACACCCTGGCAGACAAGCTAAGTCGCTCTTCTGCTCTGATTCATGAGTGGGAACTGGACCAAGGGGTCCTAGACAATATCTTCCGACTTTGGGGAACACCACAGGTCATCCTGTTCGCTTCCCCTCTAAACGCAAAACTTCCCGTCTTCTGCTCGCTCGTTCCAGGCGAGGCACTTTGGCGGCTCTGTCTCTGAACTGGAAGGACAGATCCGTCTATGCCTTTCCCCCAATTCCACTTATCCCACGAGTCTTGCAGAAACTAGCTTCAGAAGGAGCGCGAATGATTCTGATCGCTCCTTTCTGACCCAGGCAAGTTTGGTTCTCTCTTCTACAACAATACTCAGAGGATCCTCCTCCTCTCCCCCTCTCTTGAGGTTTACTGACCCAGGATCAGGGGACCCTGGTCCATCCAGGCCTCAAATCCCTTCAACTGCATGCATGGCTCCTGCAGATTTAGCCCAGTCCCGTTTTGGGGTGTCTTCCCAAAGTGGCGGAGATTTTGGTGGAGGCCAGAAAACCCTCCACCAGATCCACCTATGCCATGAAGTGGAAAAGATTCACTATCTGGGCTGCTTCCAAGAACATGGAACCCTTCTCCTGTTCAGCGGGGCTTCTGCTAGAGTATCTACGTCATCTGTTTGACCTGGGTCTCAGTCATTCTTCTCTGAAGGTACACATGGTGGCCATCTCGGCCAATCATGTTCCCTTCGCAGACAAAGCTTTCGCTCAATTGGAGGTCTCTGAGACCTTTCTCTGAGGGGTCCTCCATCTGAGGCCCCCCATCCATACTCCTGCTCCCCCTTGGGACTTGAACTTTGTTCTCAAGAAACTTACTCTCCTCCTTCGAACCTGCAGCTTCTGCAGTTTGAAGTTCCATTAAATGGAAGACTCTCTTCCTGGTGGCCATTACTTCAGCTCGGAGAATTTCCGAGCTCCGGGCCCTGATGTGCAAAATCCCATACTTGATTTTTCACAAGGAACGAGTTGCTCTTCGCATGAATCCTAAGTTTCTCCCTAAAGTAGTAGCTGAGTCTACTCTGAATCAGTCCATAGAGTTGCCTGCCTTTTTTACGCAGTACTCTAATTAAGGGGAGTATTTACTCCATCCTATGGATGTCCACCGGATTCTGAGATACTACACCAACAGGACAAAGGATCTCAGAAAGACTGACCAATTGTTCGTTTCTTTCGCTCACAAAAGGGAAGGCAATGCTGTTTCCAAGCAATGCCTGTCTAAGTGGTTGGCTCATTGCATCACTTTCTGTTATGACAAATGTAACAAGACCCTACTGGGTCAAGTAAGAGGCCACTCCACCAGAGCAGTAGCTGCCTCAGCGGCTTGTTTCAAAAATGTGTCTGCGGCAGACATTTGTGCTGCCGCCACCTGGACTTCCGTCCATACCTTTACTAAACACTACAATTTAGATGTTGCCTTTCGCTGTAGAGCAGGCTTCGGGCTGGCTGTTCTGCAAGGCCTCTTGTCTTGAGGCTCGCACAGCTGGAACTGCTTTTTGGAGTAGTTTTCCTCCTCCTGGTGCCTCTCTTTGTTCCAGACTGCTTGGGATTCAGTCCTATATGTAATTACCTACTGCAAGAGCCCTCTCGAAGTAAGATAGTACAGTTACGTAAGAACTTACCGTAACAGTAGATCTTTGAGAGAGGCTCTTGCAGTAGGTAATACCTTCCTGCCCTCCATCCCCCTAGGCTTTTTCAGCTGCTTTTCCAGTGAAGGAAATATCCACTCCTCTCTCATCCGGCCTTCTGGCCCGTGGCGGGAAAGAACTGGAAGGCAGGCGTCAGGGACCGCCTCTTTATACTGACATCTCCTGTCGCCGGTCACCTGACGTGGGGGCGTTCCCTTGCCAGGGACTTCTAGCTATAAATATTTCCGTGGGGTCCTGCTGCCTGCCGGCGTCAGTCCTATATGTAATTACCTACTGCAAGAGCCTCTCTTGAAGATCTATTGTTACGGTAAGTTCTTACGTAACTGCACGTTCTGGTCTCCAATCCCATGGCTCGGGACTTGCAATGGTGGATGGTTCAGGAGAATCTTAGCCGTGGAGTTCCCTTCTGCCTTGCTTCCCCCTCCCAGACGCTGACTACAGACACTTCGGGCGAGGGTTGGGGAGCCCATTTGGGGTTTCACAGGACCCAGGGCTCCTGGTCCAGGCTCGAGAAAACACTCCACATCAATGTGCTTGAGCTTCGGGCCGTGCTGTATGCTCTTCAGGCTCTGCATCTGTATCTGCTCCCCAGGCATCTGGCTGTCCAAACAGACAACGTGTGTGGTCTGGTACAGCAACAAACAGCAGACAATATCTTCCTACGCTGGGGGACATCACAGGTAGACCTGTTTGTGTCTCCTCTCAATGCAAAACCTCCTGCCTTCTGCTCGCTTGCTCCAGGGTGCGGCATTTTTTGGAGAGATGCTCTTTCTCTAGACTGGAAGGGCAGATTCATCTATGCCTTCCCCCCAATCCCCTTGATTCCGAGGGTCTTACAGAAACTCAGCTCAGAAGGAGCTCACATGATCCTAATCACTCCTTTCTGGCCCAGGCAAGTTTGGCTGTCTCTTCTGCAACAGTATTCAGAGGAATCTCCGCTTCCTCTTCCTCTGTCACATCTTTTGCTGGCCCAGGATCAGGGGACCCTGGTCCATCCAGGCCTCAAGTCCCTTCAGTTACACGCATGGCTCCTGCAGACGTAGCTCAAGCCCGATTCGGGGTTTCCCCGCTGGTGGCTGAGATTCTGGTGGAGGCCAGAAAGCCCTCCACTAGATCTACCTCTGCATGAAATGGAAATGGTTCTCTATTTGGGCCGCTTCCAAAGATTTCGAGCCATTCTCTTGCATTGTTGGGTGGCTTTTGGATTACTTGCGACACCTCTTTGATCTGGGGCTCGGTTATTCCTCTCCGAAGGTTCACATGGTGGCCTTCTTGGCTTACCATGTTCCTTTTGGGGACAAGACTTTTGCTCAGCTGGAAGTCTCCAAGACATTTCTTAGAGGGGTCCTCCACTTGAGACCCCCTATTTGGGTTCCTGCCCCTCCTTGGGATTGGAATTTTATCCTTGAGAAGCTTACTCTGCCTCCTTTAGAGCCGGCAGCCTCAGCAGACCTAAAGATCTTACTTCGAGAAGGTTCCTTCAGTAGGTCATCACATATGGGACTGGTGCCACCTGGCATCGGGCCGCACGGCAGATTTTTCTAGCAATACCTGACTGGGGACTGCCCACCTAATGTCACATGACTGATGTCAGTGTGACTGTATATAGTGGGCGGTCCCCACGCCCGCTCTCCAGTTCTTTACTACCATAGCCTTTTGTCAGTCGCATTGTAAACTTCCAGTTAGCGATCGTCGAGAAAGTTCATTGCGTCAGTTTATCCCTTGCTGTTTTTGTTTCGCAAATTTCATGTTCTTTCTTATGTCTACACCCAAGAAGAAGTGCTCGTCCTGTGGCATGCAGATCCTGCACAAACACAGTCACTTCAAGTGCGTTCTCTTATCTAGGCCTGGACCATCCAGTCTCCTCCTGCCCTGAGTGTCAATCCTTTAACCAGGCCACAAAAAAGAGGAGACAGCAGGCTTTGGAGGCCCATTTACTAAAAGCCTGCCTGGCTTCCTTAGAGAAGAAAATGGATTGTCTCCGGGATTCATCTGAAAAATCTTCTCCTTTAAAAAAGCACAAGGAGAAATTTAGGGACCGGGCTCGCTCCATGGATGACTCCAGGCCCTCGAAGACCAAGGCCCAGCTGCCACCCAGAAAACCAAATGGTAAGTCGGACAAAACTTCGGCGGATAAGTTGGCCATTGGCTCCTCCGGCAACTACGCCGCCTTGGCTGATAAGTCAGCCCCCAGCTCTTCCAGGGACCGAGCGGCTGCCGTTAAGTCGGCTCCCCTGGCTGGGGGTAGTCGCCTGGCTCCATTCGATAAGTCGGCCGGGGGTTCCTCCCCTGACCGCCCGACCCTGCCCGCTAAGTCGGCCGTTCCTGATGACCGAACAGGCTCAGTTCCCCCGTCGAGGCCTCACGCCGCTTCACCTGACATCCGGCGGGACCAGAGGGAGAAAGCCCCTCTCCCTCCTCCTTCACCCGTGCCCTCCAATTCATCGGCGGGCACATCCGGCGATACCAGCAAAGAACCCATCGACCCTGTCAAGAGTTTGGGATCCTCTCCGCACTCCCCTTCTGGGGTCAAGGAGAAGGAGGCTTCTCCTTGTTCTACAGGCCTTTCTGTGGAGGTCCCTCCTCCGCCTTCCGGCGGGCTTCCGTCGCTTCCCCTGACGCTGGTTATCCCAACGACAGTCCTGCAGCCAGGAACAGCTGACCAACCTTTGCCTTTGGCCCCGACGCCGGATCAGGTTCCGACGCCAGGGCCCCTTAGCCCAATTCCGACACCGGCCCCTCTGATGCCGGGCTCCTTCTGGCGCCGGATCGGGTGGTGCTGGTTCTGACGTCAGTTCCCCTGACGCAGGCTGTCCCGACGCCAGACCCGCAACCTATTTACACCACGGCGGGTCCGATGTGGGTTCCCCCAACATCTGATCTGATAACGGGGATTTATACCTGACCCCGAACTGTCCCGCAATACCCTTTGGGGTATCCTGGGGACCACTAACCGGTGGGTCCCACTCCAGACTGGAGTCATCTCGGGCAGTTCTACCCTGGATTTAATCCATAGTCCCATTATACGGGATTCCAGGACTATTATCTACCTCCAGTTATCCCTCCTCCTCCTCCTCTTCCTCCCCCCCCCAGCCTCTGCCTACTCCATCTCCTCCTTCTCCTCCTCTGGTTACCCCGGATTTCAAGACCCTAATACAGTCTTGGTGGAAGGGGGCTAGATTGGAGTTGGTTTCAGACCTGGAGACTAGGCTCCCACAACCGCAGTCTCCTAGGTCCCCTTCCCCAAGCCGTTTGTCAATAGCCACTGTCCACATCTCGAGGAAGACTTGACAGGACATTTCCCTTCCAGATACCAGATGCCGTCCTGTCGAGGAGGTAGATGATGATGATGATGACAGTTCAGATGGGAGGGAGGATTCCTTGGAAGAGGTCCCGGAGGACCCTGAGGACACAAGAGGCAAGGTCTCGCCAAAGTCTCCACCTGAAGACCCTGCCTTCTTGGACCTCTTGAGGGCCATGAAAGACCATTTCGACTGAGAGTCGGAGGAACAGGATCCCATGAGATAGAGGCTAACGGAACACCTAGACTTGGAGTCTCTGTCTCCCATCCCCATTCCTCCATGGATGGCCCCTCACCAAGACCTCACCACTACCATCTGGCAGATGCCTCATTCTATCCCGGCTGTCCCCAAGTGGGCAGACAGGATCTACCAGGCGCCAAAGGATGCTCCTTTCTTAAAGGCCCATCCCAAGGCTGACTCTGTGGTCATCTCGGTGGCTCATGATCGCTCTTCAGCGCCCAAGCACATGAGCACTACTCCTCCAGACAAAGAGTCGAGGCAAATGGACCAGTTCAGAAAAAAGATAGATTCCTCGGCGACATGCGCCTTCCGGTTCCTTAGTTACGTGGCCCACATGGTGTCCCATCAAAGCGACTCTGGCTAGGCTGGAAGCGCGAGTCCAGTCCATGGATCCCTCGCCTTTAAAGGAGGACCTTGCCAAGGATCTCCGCCTCTCCAAGGTTTCTTGTAGGCACGCTTTATGCACCACTTACGACTTCGTCGACTCAGTGGCCCGTACCTCGGCAACTGCCATTGCCCTCAGACGGCATTCCTGGCTTCGCCTTTCTGGCCTCGCCAATGAGGTCCAGTTGGTGATTCAGGATGCCCCTTTCAGGGGCTCGGTCCTTTTTGGTGGGGACAGCAAGGATATCATCACAGACCTACAGGACAAGGAAGTTGCACTTAGGTCTGTCAGGTCAATGTACCGATCCAGCTCTCAACAACAGCAGCAGCCCTTTTGGAAAAGGACCTGGAGGCAGAGAAAGAATGCTCAAGTGCGCCGCCAAGGGAAATGAAAGACCACGGGTACAGTCACCCCTTCTGCCTCCAAAAATCAGAGACATTCAGGAGGCCCTTCCCCTGAACGTCTCTCCACTTCTTGACTCCCCGGCCCCACTGCCTCCTCAGTCTCGTGACGGGGAGCAGGTGGGGGGAGGTTCACCCACCATGCGCAGGAGTGAAGGGCAATCACCTCCAATGAATGGAACTAGTGTCCATTGGACACACCATAGAATTTCTGGAGATTCCTCCAGAAACTCTACCCACAAAGTCCTCTTATTCTGATTCTTATTCTTAACTGGTTGCCTGCCACAATATCTGTATCTATATCTGTATCTGTATGTACTGTCTCTTTTACCATGTAATAACTGTTAACTCCCGGGTCGCCCCTGAAAAAGGGATCTCCGGGGCCCAGTGAGCCTACCCAGTCATCAAAATTCAATAAATAAATAAATAAATAAATTCTCAGGACCAGGCTCTTGTCATCTGCAAGGAGGTAAATTCGCTCTTGCTCAAAGAAGCTATCGAGCGCATCCCCTTCGGGCAAATGGGAAAGGGATTTTATTCCCATTTTTTCCTGGTTCCAAAAAAGACTGGGGACTTCTGACCCATACTTGACCTAAGTCAGCTAAATCGGTTTGTCGAGTACAAAAAATTTTGAATGCTGACGCTCCAGAGCCTCCTCCCTCTCCTCACAGAGAACCACTGGCTGTGTGCCTTGGATATGCAGGATGCTTACCTGCACGTTCCTATTTTCCCCAGCCATCGCCGATTCCTGGGTTTTCATTTCCAAGGGGAACACTTCCAGTTCCGGGTGCTCCCCTTTGGCCTGTCTTAGGTACCATGGGTTTTTACCAAGTGCCTGGCGGTGGTCACGGTGTTTCTACGCCACAGGGGCATTGCGGTTTTCCTTTACCTGAATGACTGGTTGATTTCAGCCCCGTCCAAGGATTCTTTGCTAGAGGTTCTATCCTTTACCCTGGACCTTTTCAGCAGACTAGGGATCATGGTCAGTGTTCCCAGGTCATCCCTTATCCCTGCCCAAAGACTTCAGTTTATTGGGACAGTCCTGGATACGGTCCAGTGCAGAGCCTTCCTTCCTCTAGACAGAATGGAGATCCTTATCTGTCAGGCCTCCAAAGTGGCTTCCCTCAGGACCATCCCTGCCCAGGAAGTCTTTCGCCTTCTGGGTCTGATGGCGGCCTCCATAACTACCGTTCTCCTTGCAAGGCTTCACATGGGGATTACTCAGTGGCCCTTGCGGGTGCAGTGGGATCAGCTCCTGGATGACCTGGACCATCCAGTTCTAGTCTTCTCAGCAGTTCAGAAAGACTTACAATGGTGGAAGGATTCTCGCAATCTTTCTCTGGGGCTTCCCCTTTCAGAACCCTGCACCAGTAGCCACCCTTACCACGGATGCCTTGAATATGGGGTGGGGAGCTCATCTTGGGGAACACTAAGCACAGGGACTATGGCTGGGCTTGGGGACTTCTCTCCACATCAATGTTCTGGAGTTGAGGGCAGTCCTGTACGTGTTACGGACCTTTCAGACCCTCCTTCCAAAGGGATCACTGCTAATCCAAACAGACAATATGCTGGTAGTTTGGTATATCAACAAACAAGGAGGAACCCGGTTGTACCCCCCTTGGCAGGGAGGCGATGCGGGTGTGGAATTGGGCAGTCCAACACCATTTTGGTCCTAGTGTTCGTGCATGTTCTAGGCATTCTAAACATCCTGGCAGACAGTCTCAGCAGGTCTCGGACCCTAGCTCATGAGTGGGAACTACATCAGGAAGTGGCGGAATCCATCTTCCAAAATTGGGGGAATTCGGAAATCAACCTCTTCACCTCCCAATACAACACAAAACTTCCTAAGTTTTGCTCACTTGTTCCAGAGTAAGGTGCTTTTTGGAGTAATGCGTTGTCTCTATCTTGGACAGGGACATTTTTATACACTTTCCCTCCATTTCCCATTCTGCAGAGGGTTCTCCTCAAGCTCCAGGCAGAGAGGGCAAAGATGGTCCTCATCGCTCCTCTCTGACCAAGACAGATCTGGTTTCTGCTGCTACAGCAGCTTTTCCGGGAACCACCGGTTCCTCTTCCAAGTACTCATGACCTCCTGACCCAGGATCAAGGTCGACTGATACACCCAGGGCTCAGGACCCTGCATCTCCCTGCCTGGCTCCTGCGATATCCTGTTTCGGGGTTTCCTCCAGGGTTGCTCAAGTCCTCATCGAGGCCAGGAAACCGTCTACCCATTCCACTTACGTCATGAAGTGGAAGCGGTTTTCCATTTGGGCAACCGCTAAGGGCTGGAACCCCTTCTCTTGCTCGGCCCCACAAGTCATGGAATACCTCCTTCACTTGTCAGACTCCAGTATGTCCTACTCTTCGTTAAAGGTCCACATCTGACCTATCTCAGCATACCATGAGCTAGTTCATGGTAAACCAGTGGCTCAGTTGGAGGTCTCAAAAACCTTTCTGAAAGGGATTCTCCATCTGAAACCCCCCATCTGCAGCCTAACTACGCCTTGGGACTTGAACTTCATACTGGAAAAGCTCACCCTTCCTCCTTTCAAGCCGGCTATGAGCTGTGATTTGCGCTTCCTGTCTTAGAAGGTGCTTTTTCTTGTGGCTGTCACATCAGCCTGAAGGATTTCGGAGCTTCACGCTCTAGTCTGCAAGGAGCCATACTTGATTTTCCATAGGGACCGGGCAGTCCTCAGAACTCATCTGAGGTTTCTTCCTAAGGTGGTGTCAGAAGCCACGCTGAATCAGTCAGTAGAGCTTCCAGTGTATTATCCGTCCCCCTCTAACAGAGGTGAGGCACTCCTCCATAAGATGGATGTCCATTGGATTCTCCAGTGTTACACCCATCGGACCAAAGAATTTCGCTCTTGCGACCAGTGGTTTGTCTCCTTTGCCCCGAGATCGAAGGGCAAACCGGTTTCTAAGCAGGGCCTTTCCAAATGGTTAGGCAACTGCATTCGATACTGTTACTAGAAATATGATAAACCTCTGCCAGGTACCATCATAAGTCATTCTACTAGGGTCTTGGCTGCCTCCACAGTCTTCCTACGGAATGTTTCCACTACTGACATTTGTGCTGCCACTACTTGGAGTTCTGTCCATACTTTTACCAAACATTATAGTCTGGACATTGCTTCTAGGCGGAGGGCTGGCTTTGGCCTAGCCGTCCTGCAGTGCCTTCTGTCCTAGACTGGGTCCTTTCTGGACTTCAGTTCTTTCCATTGGAGTTAGTTTTCCCTCCTCCTTAGTTTCTCTCAGTCTCTCCTTGGAGGGACTGCTTGGGACCCTGTCCTATATGTGATGACCTACTGAAGAAACCCTCTCGAAGTAAGATAGTACAGTTACGTAGGAACTTACCGTAACAGATTTTCAAGAGAGGTTCCTTCACTAGGTCATATTTTTCCCTCCCTCCTTCCCTTCATTTTATGTTTTACAGGGACTCCAAATCCTGTTCATTCCTGCTTTCAGGCCTCTTCCTGGCTCCGGTGGGAGAACTGGAGGGCGGGCGTGGGGACCGCCCACTATATACAGTCACGTGACGTCAGGTGGGTGGTCCCCTGTCAGGTATTGCTAGAAAAGTCTGCCATGTGGCCCGACGCCAGGTGGCGCCAGTCCCATATGTGATAACCTACTGAGGGAACCTCTCTCGAAGATCTACTGTTACGGTAAGTTCCTACATAACTGTACTTTCCTTTCATGGAAGACTTTGTTCCTTGTGGCCATTACTTCTGCTCGAAGGATTTCCGAGCTCCAGGCCTTCATGTGTAAAATCCCGTATTTGATTTTCCACAAGAAATGTGTGGCTCTGCGTACCAACCTTAGGGTTCTCCCCAAGGTGGTAGCGGAATCTACGCTGAATCAATCCATGGAGCTGCCTGCTTTCTTTATGCAGCACTCCAATCAAGGGGAGTACCTCTTACATACTTTGGATGTTCACCGAATTCTGAGATACTACACCACCAGGATGAAGGATCTCAGAAAGACTGATCAACTGTTTGTCTCTTTTGCTTGTAAAAGAGAAGGCAGTGCCGTTTCTAAGCAATGCCTATCTAAATGGTTGGCTCACTGTATCACTTTCTGTTACGACAAGTACAACAAGACCCTGCCGGGTCAAGTCAAAGGCCACTCCACCAGAAGGGTTGCTGCCTCTGCTGCTTGTTTCAAGAATGTATCAGCGGCAGACATCTGCGCAGCCGCAGCTTGGACTTCCGTCCACACCTTTATGAAACTTGGACATTGCCTCTTGCCGTAGAGCTGGCTTTGGGTTGGCTGGTTTGGGGGGGTTTTTTTTGTTTGTTTTTTTAACTTGTATTTTTCACCCCTGTAAATACCCCTGGATCCAACCAGCTACTCCCGACCCACCTCGACTGAGATCCACCAGTCAGGCGTTCCCATATAGCCTTGGCCAAGCCCCCCAGGTGGGGTTGGGGTGGAGGGACCCCCAAATCCTTCTTGTTTCATCGAGCCCCCCATTGTGGCCTCACAAGTCGAGTGGTGAAGGGTGCCACTTCTGCCGGAGGAGCTCAGTCGGCTCCATTTTTTCCCTCTTTTCTCTCCGGAGCTGTGGTTGCGCCACGATGTCTAGTCCATTCAAAGGCAAAAGAGTCCTGCAGGAGCTCACTAAATTGAAGGTGGACAAAGTGATGGAACCAGATGGCATACGCCCAAGGATATTAAGAGAACTGTGAGGGGAGATAGCAGAACCTCTGGCAGCTATGTTCACTGAGTCATTCAACATGAATTGGAGGAGGGCTCATGTGGTCCCTCTACAGAAGTCCAGCAGCAGGGAGGAGGCAGGGGACAATAGGCTGTTCAGCCTCACCTCAGTAGTGGGGAAGATCATGGAGACATTGCTTAGAGAAAGGATAGTGGGGCATCTAGAAGCCGTCGGAGCCCAGGACCATAGACAACATGGATTCATAGTGGGGACATCATGTCAGACAAATCTGGTTGATTTCTTTGACCGAGTGACAAAGGAAGTGAATCAGGGTGGGGCAGTGGACAACGCTTACCTTGATTTCAGCAAAGCCTTTGACACCATACCATATAGGAGGCTGATAAACTAGCTGAGTAGGCTGGGCATGGGGGAAAGGGTGGTAAACTGGGTTAGAAACTGGCTAACAAACAGGAAGCAGAGGGTGGTGGTAAATGGTGTGCAGTCTAGGGAGAGGGGGTGACCAGTGGGGTGCTGCAGGGATCGGTACTGGGGCCAGTCCTGTTCAATGTCTTCATTAGTAACATTGCAGAACATCTGAAGGAATTTTTCACCAAATGTTCAACATAGCCATTTTAAGACCTCTGCTCATGAACAGTGTCACTGTGATTTCTTAATCTGTCCCAAACATTGATTGCGCACACTGAATGCGCCATTGTGCGCTACATGGGCGGAAACATGTTTTGGGCTAGATGTGAAAAATGACAGTTGTACTGCTCATAAGGAGGTGTGGTAAAATGGCAATATTGAAAATCTGGAGTGAAAATATTGAAAATTCGCGAACTTAAGCGCGCGTAGGATCAGCGCAACAAATGCTGGTAAAACAGTCATTTTTGGGAATTTTTTCACCAAATTTTTAACATAGCCATTTTAACACTTGTGCTCATGAACAGTGTGACTGGGATTTTCTTAATCTATCCCAAACTTTGATTTCGCACACCGATTGCGCCATCGTGCGCTACATGCGCAGAAACACATTTTGAGCGAGATGTGAAAAATGACAGCTGTACTGCTCTTAAGGAAGTGTGGTAAAATGGCAATGTTGAAAATCTGGAGTGCAAATATTAAAATTAGCGAACTTGCGAGGCATGCGTGGGAACTAGCAGCGTGTACCTAAAACAGTCATTTAGAAATTTTCACCAATTTATAAACGTAGGCTTTTTGAGAGCCCACCTTATGAACACTGACACTGTCATTTCGTTTAATCAGTCCCGAAGGTGATTTTGCACAGTGACTGCAAAATCACCCTTCAGGCCCGATTCATGCCATGACAGTGACAGAATTCATGAGGAGGGGTCCAAAAAACCCCATGTTGAAAATTTGGTGCCAAAATTCCCCAACATGCCTGAGATATGCAGCAAAGTTGAAAAAACCCTATTTGTCCCATTATACAGCTTACCGGCATATCCTCAGTTCGCGGTCAGCTTTGAAGAGTGCAGACGTGTTCCCGGTCCAACGAAGGTCGTCGCGCCACGGTCCGGAGGTAAGTATGGGGTGAGGGGGGTGTGGGGAGGCAGGGTGCACAGTGGGTGGGTGTGGGTTGTGGGAGAGGGGAGGGAGAAGTGCCGAGGGACAGTTTTTGTATTTGCAGGTTTATTTTTTTTTAATAAGATGGCAAGGGACATTTGCAGCATGGCAGCTGGAAGGCTGTTTTGTGGGGGCTGGAACCGACAGGGGATTGGGCACCCCCGTCGGCCATAACACATTTTGCCATGCTGGGGTGGGCTCCCAACGTGGCACCTGGATGCTTTGGGGGGGGTGTTTAGCTGACGGGGGATTGGGCACCCCCGTCGGCCATAACACATTTTGCCACGCTGGGGTGGGCTCCCAGCATGGCACCTGGAAGCTTTGGGGGCATGGAGCTGATGGGGATTGGGCACCCCGTCGGCCGTACAGTGTGTGCGTGGGGGGAGGGGGAAGGCACATGAGCACGCAGTATGCGTGCGTGCGTGTATGTGTGCATGTGGGGGGGGCTCTGCTCACTGAAGTGGAGCTCTCCCTTTCAACTGTACGACCACTGCATTTTCAACTGCTGTCATAGACAGCTGCAGCAGTGATTGGGGAACTGGGGCCACGCCTGCAAACACACTGACTGAATTGGAAGACGGGTGCCACACCTCCGAAAACTCAGGTGATGGCACTATGTTTCTTGCACATGCGTGCAAGCAACATAAAAATCAGAAGAGGGGGTCCTCTTCTCACCAAAGGTCTAAAGACAGGTTCTCCAAGGACCCCATAGAAAATAAGTCTGATAAAAATAATTGACCAAGCCAAACAAAAAAGATATTCCCAGCAGGTACCTGATTCAGAGCTTGCTAAAAAGAAACAAAAAGAAAAACATATCACTGCCCCTTCTGCTGAAAAGCAAAGGAGCTCTGCTAGACAGGTCCTACTGGGTGACTTCAGGGAGGAGGAATGGAAGAACAAAAAACTCCTACTAAATGCAATAATTCTGTGAAAATGGGAGTCCTGAGAGAATGGAAGCAAACAGCTCCACCTTCATGCAGGAGCTGGCTAACCACAATGGAGGGCTGTCAAATTCTGGAGAAATTCATATACCAATCCAGGCAGAAAGCATGCGTACATACACACTAGAGTGTGGGGTGGGTTTACATCTTGCCAGGAGGAGGGGGTTGGGGGTTCAGTGTATGATGGGTTGTGCACCGGTCAGGGGTCGGGGTCTCGGCCACAGTGACCCTACTAAGCCTAAGAAGGAAATACCCAGCAAGTATAACTTACCCTGGGGATAACTGCCAGTCTGACACTAGCATGACTGAGAGAGTCTCTCCATACTGCAACTGTTTGAATGTAAAAAGCTGCTACTCTTACTATGTAAACTTTTTATTGGAAACAGCTGCAACAGTTGCTTTGTAACCCTTATGAACTGTACGAACCATGATGTGTCTCTTTATAGCCTTAATAAAATATATATTTGAAAAAAAAAGAAAAGCAAAGGGAGACGCCAGTGTTACAAGAAGATATACCCTCTGCGGAGGAAACGGCAAAGGCTTGGCAACTATACCAAATATTTCATGCTGTGGGCTCTCTTCTGGGTGCCCCAGCTGGTCCTGCCACACCTATCCCCCCTGACTCTGGTCTCGGCCAGGGCATTTTCTTTGATGGGGTGATGATGAAGAAAAGGGTGCTGATGAAACTGCTGAGCAAGAATTTGGCTCTCTTTCCATGGCCAGGAGGATTTTTCCTCTCATTTTACCTTTGTCCAGCACATGGTGGACACACTTGACCTTGATATTCAAGAGTCCACTGAGGAGGCTAATTCGCAGGGCTATTTTCAGATTACTCCAGAATCCCACCTCCATACCAGGCATGGATAAGAGAATAGAGAAAAAGTACCAGCTAGATACATCTAATGCTGAGTACCTTTACATACGTCCAGACCATGAAGGAGTAGTGCAAGCTGCAACTTGTGACAAAGCAAAGGTGCCTCGTTCTTCCCAGCCCCCAGAAAAAGAATAAAAAAAACTGGATACTATGGGCAAGAAATCTTACACCACAGCCTCGCTTCTGCTTTGCCTCTGTACTTACATGGCGTACACAACTCAGTTCCAAAAGGCTCTCTGGAGCTCTGTCCTGGCCATCAGCCAGCAAGCTCCAGATAAAGTGTCTCAGGAACTGGCAGAAACTGTTAAAGCTGCCTTAGAAGCCACAAAATATCAGTTCTATATGCCTGTAGATGCCAATGACACGCATCTAAGGTATGTCCCAAGTCATCTTCCTCAGACAGTTTGCCTGGTTGAGGATTACCAGTCTTTCCCAGGACACCCAGACTAAAGCTATGGACTTCCCCTGTGAGAATAATTCTCTTTTTGGGGACAAAACAGAGACATACATGAAAAAGGTGGAGGAATACAAAACCACCTAGCACAGCAATGCAGCTAGAGAAACCCTCTACCTCCTGTAGACCCCAAAGAGGGGGCGGTGGTAGGGGTTACTATCCCAAGGCCTTCTACCCTATGCCAATGCCCATGCCCTTGGATTACTCTCAGATGAGAGGATTCTTTAGGTGATGAGGTAAAAGGGCTCAGAAATTTACTGATCCCACACCCTCAACAAAAACTCAACCAAAACAAAACTCCCGACTGGAAGGCCCAGGTCTCCTTCCCTCTGCTAGTAGGAGGAAGGCTGACCCATTACCTCCACCACTGGCACCACTTCACCACAGACAAGTGGGTGCGGGAGGTGGTGGGTCGAGGACTTTACCCTGCAGTTCAGAAATTTCCCACTCAGCTGGGCCACAGGAGTATAAAACCCACAGAAAATTCTGCTAGAGTTTGAGGTAGAGTCTCTCCTGGCAGCAAATGCAGTGGAAAGAGTCCCTCTCTCTCAATGGGGAAAAGGCTTCAACTCCAGATACTTTCTAACCCAAAAGAAAAATTGGGACTGGCGACCCGTTTTAGATCTCAGGTACCTAAACAAGCATTTGCTCAATCCCAAATTCAAAATGTTCACCCTGTCAGCGGTGATCCCCCTTTACAACAGGGAGACTGGCTAGCCTCCCTAGACCTAAGAGACACCTGTTTTCACATTCGAGTCAGGCCCTTTCACAGAAAGTATCTCAGATTCAGACTGCCCTCTGGCCATTACCAGTTTATAGCTCTGCTCTTTGTCCTTTCTTCAGCTCCCAGAGTTTTCATAAAGTACCTGGAAATGGTGGCAGCCTACCTCAAAAGACAGGAAGTCTCTGTCTTCCCCTACCTGTTCA
Source organism: Neoceratodus forsteri (assembly GCA_016271365.2). Taxonomy (NCBI): domain Eukaryota; kingdom Metazoa; phylum Chordata; order Ceratodontiformes; family Ceratodontidae; genus Neoceratodus; species Neoceratodus forsteri. The sequence continues at coordinate 325,594,237 of CM057451.1, read as the reverse complement.
ACTGGCTGATAGTGGACAAGTCTCCCCAAAACAAGGCTCCCCAAAAAGTCAGAGATTCTGTAAGCCTCACACAGTGCACCCTGGAGTCCCTGGGGTTCCTGATCAATACAGAGATGTCCCAGTTCAAGCCAGTTCAGCTCCTCGAGTTTATTGGAGCAGAGCTGGACACACATAAAGGCAAATCCCTGCTCCCTCTAGACCCTGGCACACTCGTTTGTTTTGGGTCAGCCAAGACCAGCCAGGCACTTCGTCAGACTTCTAGGCCACAGGGCATCTACTACAGCTGTAGTGTCAGGGGCCAGGTTCCAGATGAGGGATATCCAGTACCATCTCAGAGTCCATTGGTCTCAAAAGAGGGACTCCCTATCAAAACTGGTTCCAGTCACCAGGGCACTCTTACAAGCCCTGGACTGGTGGAAAGACAGGGATAACCTCAGGGAAGGAATTCCTTTCCAGTAGAGGGAACCCTCAGAAGTGCTCACTACAGGTACTTCCCTCCTGTGGTGGGGTGCACTCCTGACAGACCAGTCCATAAGCGGGGTTTGGTCTCCCATTGTATCCAGGTGTCCCATAAATCTCCTCAAACTCAGAGCCGTGTACCTGGCTATCAAGATCTTTGATCCCCAGCTCAAGGGCCAACCTGTCCAAGCCAGGACAGACAACACCACTGCTATGTTCCTGTATGAACAAGCAGGGGGGCACAAGATCCACAAAGCTCTGCACAGAGGCCATGAAGATCTGGTCTCTGGCCTACTCCTTAGACATGCAGTTCTGTGCCATTCACCTGCTAGGCAAGGACAATGTGCTGGCAGATTCCCTGAGTCGCATCAGTCAGGGCCACCACAAGGGGACCCTAAGCAAACAGGTGCTGGCCACAGCCTTCAGGAGGTGCGGCACTCCAGAGACAGATCTCTTCGCCTCCAAACACAACTACCAGATTCCCTTGGACTGTGGTAGACCTCTGGCTATGGGCTCAGTGCCAGTGGATGCACTGTCACTGGACTGGACAGGGAGGTTCCTGTATACATTCCCTCCATTTCCCCTGATTGTCAGGGTCCTGTTAAAACTCAGAAGCCAATCAGCAACCATGATTCTGGTGGCCCCAGACCAGGCGAGGCAACCGTGGTACACCTTGCTTCTTGCCCTCTCTGTCAAATGGCCCATTCGCCTGCCCCCCACTCACAGCCTCCTGCCTCAGATGAGGATAACATACCCCAGCATAGCGTCTCCTCATCTCAGAGCTTGGTACTTGAAGACCTAGAATTCCTAGACTCTCAGTATTCAGAGCAAGTCCTGGAAATCTTTCGACTGGCCAAGAAATCAAGTACCAAAAAGACTTATGCTTCCAAATTGAAGAGATTTTCCTTCTGGTATAAAGACAGGCAGATTGATCCTCTGCTGGCTAGTCTGTCCTCCATACTAGACTATTTGGTATACGTACAAGCATCAGGCCTTAGAGCCTAATCTCTGAAGGTTCACTTGGCAGCCATTTTGGCCTACATGTCTGTTGGTAAGGAGAAATCTTTAATTTCTCATTCCATCTTTAAAAAATTCTTTAAAGGCCTGCTGCACCTTCAGCCCCCACTTAGGGAACCTGTTCCCCCCCTGGGATTTAAACCTCTGTATAGCTAAGCTGATGGAGTCTCCATTTGAGCCCATGTCACCTGGAAAACTGTTTTCGTAGTGGCAATTACTTCAGCCAGAAGAATTTAAGAGCTGCAAGCTCTTTGCATTGAACCTAATTACATTATTTCTCATAGGGATAAAGTAGTTCTCAGGAATAACAGGAAATTTCTTCCCACGGTAGTGTCATAATTTCACATTAACCAGTCTATACTGCTCCCTTTTTCACAGACAAATCCACTCCTGGTGAACGCAGGCTTCATAGGCTGGATGTCAGAAGGGCACTGACCTGCTACCTGGAGCACACCAAGCAGCTCAGGTCCTCGCACACTCAGCTGATCCTCACCTATGGAGACGTGGGTAAAGGCAGGCCAGCCTCTAAGAGGACTGTTTCTTATTGGATAGTCTCCTGCATTCAATTCTGCTACAGTAAGGCTAGCAGACAACCACCTCAAGACCTCAGGGCCTACTCCATCAGGGGCACTGCAGCCTCAGTGGCAGCAGCAAGAGTAATACCCTTGTTCAACATGTGCAAAGCAGCTACCTGGAAAACTGTACACACCTTCATAAAGCACTACTGCTTGGATGTACAGTCCAGATCAGATGCCAGATTTGACACTGCAGTCCTACAGAACCTGTTTCCAGAGTCGGTTCTGTTCCCTCCTCCCAACTACACTGCTTTGTAGTCTTCACTAGTCAAGCATACTGAGGGATTCCTAGGGTGAGAAGAAAAAATTACTTACCATAGTAATATTGTTTCTTTCCAGGGATCCCTCAGTATGCTTGACCTCCTGCCCAGCCTCCCCTCACGTAATCTGGCTGACAGTAGTTCTGCAGTCCTTGCCTTATGCCAAATTTCTTTTGTAGCGCAATAAGATGTGTAACGTTCCACAGTGAACCATGTTGTATATATTTCACCTAGAGGCGAGTTCTCTTTTTTCTTGTCTTCCTTTTTTCTTTTGTACTGTAGTACTAGCATAGGTTTAGGGTCTGGGGCCTTTTGCCCCTCAGGCTTCGAAATGAATCTGACTTTAGTACAGCAGCACCTACAGGCAGCACTCTCTTACTACAACCTGATTGGCTAATTTACTGGCATCATTAATCTAACTCCACCTCTGGGACAGCTGAACGCAGCTGGCATAACTGAACTAGTCAAGCATACTGAGGGAGCCCCTGGAAGAAACAATATTACAATGGTAAGTAATTTTTTCTTCTTTCTTACTACAATTTATGTTGTGTAAGAAAAATTGTTAGTAAATGAGGAGGGTAACCTGATGATTAGGTTATGGGCTCTAGTCCAACACCAGGAACTTGAGGAGGCAGTATAGCGCAGTGGTTTAAGGCTGCAAATCTGGAGACCTGGGTTTGAATCACACAGCCCCCACTTGCATACTGTGTGACCCTGAGCAAGTCACTTTACTTCCCCGTGCTCCCAGGTTGCACTTGTAAACAAGCTGTCAGCTTAGTGTGTCTCACCTGGTTAAACAATTGGAAAAAAAAATACCCAATACTGACAATAAAAAGGTCCTTGTAACCCCCACTCCCTCCATGGACCTAGAAAGTAACTATCACAGCTCTGGTCAGAAAGTGCCAACAGCTCAAATTAATGTGACCTCTTGTGCTTTCGTCCCATCAGCTGTCAATAGAGTACTATGAATTTATGTTTTTTTTTTTTTAAACGTCTGCTGTTACTGGTCTAATAAATGTCTCAGGCATATTTACCTATGGAAATGCACTGTCCCAGTTTTAGAGGCCGCTATTCCCCCTGGGTGCTCAGTAGTGGACTGTCCCAGAGTGTAGGGGTGGGGGAGTGGCATCTGTTTTAGATCCGAACTTGGCTTCACTGTGCACCCAGTGGGAAAACCGGGTTTCTTCGAATGTGTGGCCGTACGTGGAGGTCCGGGCACAGGCTGCAGGATTCTCCTGATTTACCGCCCCCCTTGGGTGGCAGGTGAATTTCTGCAGCAGGTAGCCAACTTCATTGTCAGTGAAACGTTGAAGTCCCCCAGATGTTTAGGTCTGGGGGACTTCAATGTATGGGCCAACGACGAATCTTCTAGGCTAAATTATACCCTCCTCCAAATTATGTCATCTCTGGGCCTGCTGCAAGAAGTTTCTTCCATGACCCACCAGGGCGGCCACATATTGGACCTGGTTTTCTCCCTGGGGCTTGAGGTCAGTAACCTTAAGACTGATCCGGTCATTTGGTCTGATCATTGCACAGTGGAGTTCTCGTTCAGGGTCCCTCCTTGAGAGCCCTCCCCCTGCAGAGATGGTAATCTACCACCCTTTGAGGGGTTTGACCCTGGAGGGATTTCTGGCGGTGGCTGATCTATCTAGTGTGGGTAGTGCATGCGTAGGGGGTACGGGCGAGGCTGTCGTCGCCTATAATAGGGCAATGTTGGCTGCGCTCGACTCTCACACTAGTCCGTGTATGACCCAAATCCTCTCATTTGAGGTCCCTGTGGTTTGATGGGGAGCTCAAGGCGATGAAGATTTTGGGTTGGAGGTTAGAGCACTGCTGGCGGAGGTCTGGGCTGGAGGTGGGCAGACTGGCCCTTTGCTCCCATTATGGTGAATATCAGGGGGCGATCACCTGTAAGAAGGAAGAGTTCCTGTCAAGGGAGATTGTTGCCAGGAAGAATCAACCGACAGTGCTTTTTCAGACTGTGGACAGGCTGCTAAACCCAGCCTGTCTACAGCCGAAAAAAGCCTTTTCTGGTGCTTTATGTGAAGAGTTCGCTCGTTTCTTCTCAGACAGGGTGTCCACCATCTGGCAGGACGTTCCACCAGCGAGCTACAATGTGGCCTTCATCGTCTGGAGAGCAGTCCATCTAGTTGGGGGGAGTTTAAACCAGTGGAGGTAGCCGAGGTCACTGAGGTTGCCTTCAGGCTGAAGCATGCATATTGTGAACTGGACCCGGTGCTGATGCGTTTCGTGATGGGATGTGTTGACACTATTGGCCTGGTGTTTGCCTTGATTGTCCGGTGCTCTCTGTCAGAGGGGGGTCTTCCCAGATGCCTTGAAGGAGGCACTTATTAGACCGCTTCTGAAGAAACCATCTCCAGACCCTGACGTCAAGTCGAACTACCATCCAATCTCCAACCTCCCATTCTTAGGGAAGGTTGTTGAGAAGGTTGTGGCGCAGAAGCTTGAAGGGCACCTCATGGCCTTTGATCTTTATGAGCCCCTCCATTCAGGGTTTTGTGCAAGACATAGCATGGAAACCGCATGAGTTCGGGTGCACAATGACCTTCTCAAGGCTAGAGATCGAGGAGAGTGGACAATTCTCATTCTCTTCGATCTCTCTTCAGTTTTTGACACGGTAGACCATTGTGTGTTGCGCGACCACCTGAGGGAATTTTGTGCACTCGTCGGCACTGTCATCTGCTGGTTTGAGTCCTATCTCACGAACAGGAGGCAATGGGTAGTGATGGGGAATTTCTCCTCCTCCCCTAGCTTCCTGTTATGTGGAGTACCTCAGGGTTCGGTCTTGTCACCAGTGTTGTTTGCTGTGTACATGCTGCCCCTGGGAGAGCTCATTAGGAAATACAGTCTGGGTTTTCATTGCTATGCAGATGATACCCAGCTGTATCTTTCCTTTTCCCCTGGGACATCCAATGCGATGGAAGTGCTAAATAAATGCCTTGCCGAGATCACTTACTGGATGGCCTCCAGCTGGTTGCAACTGAACCCCGATAAGACAGAGGTACTGGTGGCGGAGTCTAACAGAGGGCATGATAGCATGACAGGGTTGTTCCTGGGGTCTGTGCCATAGAAGGCTTTCTCTAGGGTGCGTGATCTCAGCATGACCTTTGATCTTTGACAGAGGATTGACATTTGAAACTCAGGTGTCATCTGTTGTCTGGACCAGCTTTTATCATCTTAGGAATATCGCCAGGATCAGGTCCCTAGTTCCACCCATGGACCTCCCCACATTGGTACATGCCTTCGTGACGTGCTTGGCCTGTAGACACATGCTTCATGCTACATATGATGTAGTGGACAATGCAGGCAGGAGCTCGGCCTTCACCATATCCTTACGGCGTCATTCCTGGTTCTGAGTGTCAGGTTTGGCCCCTGAAGTGCAGTTGGCCATCCATGATGCTCTCTTCAGAGGGTCTGTGCTGTTTGGTGGTGATGTCAAGGACATCATCACCGAATTACAGTAGAAGGGTTTGGCATTAATGTTTGTTCAGACAATGTACAAACCCTCTCAGAGGCAGAAACGGTCCTTTCAGCATCCCAACTGCCAAATGCCTATGTAGACACAACCCCGACGCTCCAACAAATGCAAAGCTGCATCAGCTGCCAAGGCCCCCCCAGCAAGAAAGCTCCTGGGGCCTCGGCCACTACTCTGCCCCTCACCTCCTGACTCCCTGCCTGTCCCACTGCCTCTGCCCAGTCCAGAGGAACTGGTAGGGGGGAGATTCTCCTCCCATCTACTGGGTTGGGAGAGGATAATGGCAGGTGCGTGGGTGCTCCAGCTGATTGCAGCAGGATACTTGATAGAGTTCACTCAAAAAAATCCTCGCAGACCACTCCCTCCCTCCTCGTACTCCCACACTCATCTGCAGTTGGTACTGGAAGAAATCCACTCTCTTCTGCTAAAAGAAGCAATAGAACCCATTCCCCCCCACCTTCAGGGTACAGGTTACTATTTTCACTTCTTCCTAGTACCAGAGAAAACCGGGGACCTGAGGCCTATTCTCGACCTCAGCTCCCTCAGTCAGTTTGTGGAGTACAAACGGTTTTGAATGCTCTCCCTCCAGAGCCTTCTCCCCATGCTTCACCCAGGACTGTGGCTATGCGCCCTGGATATGCAGGATGCCTACCTTCATATCCCCGTTTGCACTCCCACCGCAAATACCTCCATTTTTATTTTCAGGGGCCCCACTAGCAGTTCAAGGCCCTTCCTTTTGGTCTGTCCTTGGCCCCCCCCAAGTATTTACCAAATGCCTGGCAGTGGTGGCGGCCTTTCTGTGTACCAAGGGGTCCAAGTCTTCCCCTACTTGAACGACTGGCTTCTGGCAGCCCCGTCCAGGGAGGAACTTTTGGGCTCCCTTTCCCTCACCCTTCAAGTATTCTCTGACCTGGGGATTATAATCAACCCTGCCAAGTCCCATCTGATCCCTTGCCAATGGCTGCAGTTCATAGGGGCAGTGTTGGACACGACTCTGGGCAAGGCTTTCTTACCCCCAGATAGAGCCAAGATGCTGTCAAACCAAGCTCGGCTCTTATCGAGTCTCAGAAGGTCAGAGCCAGGAAGGTCCTTCGTCTTCTTGGCCTGATGGCGGCTGCCATCCTGACCATCCCACTCGCTCGTCTCCACATGAGGATCTCACAGTGGACCCTGCGGTCTAAATGGGACCAGTCTCAGGATGACCTGGATCATGAAATCTTGGTGTCAGACCCTATGGTCAGGGACTTGCAATGGTGGACGGTTCCAGACCATCTGAATCTGGGGATCCCATTCTGTACCACCCCTCCCACCCAGACCCTGATGACAGATGTGTCAGGGACAGGTTGGGGTGCGCATCTCAGGCCTCACCGGACTCAGAGAAACTGGTCTTAGTTTGAACAAAGGCTCCATATAAATGTCCTCGAGCTGAGGGCAGTCCTTTATGCCTTCCAGACTCTCCTTCCGGTTGTTCTTCCCGGTCACCTTCTCATACAGTCAGACAACATGTGTGTTGTCTGGTACCTCAACAAACAGGGCGGAACTTGTTCCTATCCCCTTCTGCCGGGAAGCCATGAGAGTCTGGCACTGGGCATCCCAGCACAGCTTTCATCTGATAGCCATTCACGTGCCAGTGATGGAGAACACTCTCGGGGACGCTCCCTACTCTTTGCAAAAGGTACCCTGGGTTCTTTTACTTCCACCTGGACACCCACCAGGACAACACCAGGATGGGTAGAAGGGACCTCGGTTTAACATCTCATCCGAAGGATGGCACACCCTGACAGTACAGCACCCCCCAGCACTGCACTCGGATGCCAGCAGTTTTAGGTGCAAGTTCAATCCCGGTGTGGGACAAGAACCCACGACCTTCTGGTCCAGAGGCGGATGTGCTACCAACTGAGCCACACTGACACATTACAGTTTGGGCATTGCCTCTCGCCGCACAGCAGGCTTCGGGCTAGCTGTTCTGCAGGGAATCCTTTCGTGTTCCCTGTCTAGAAGCTCAGCCTTTGTGGATGTTTTTTTTTCCTCCTCCCGCTTTCTTTTTGTTCCAGACTGCTTGGGACTCAGTCCTACTTGTGAATACCTACTGCAAGAGCTCTCTCGAAGTAAGAAAGTACAGTTACATAAGAACTTACCGTAACAGTAGATCTTCGAGAGAGGCTCTTGCAGTAGGTATTATCTTCCCTCCCTCTGTCCCCTCATTTTCTTCTCTTTCAGATATGGGACCATATCCTCTTCTCTCCTGTCAGCCCTTTGGTGCTTGGCGGGAAAGAACTGGAGGGCGGACATCGAGACCGCCCCCTTTATACGAACGTCGGCTGACGCCAGTCACCTGACATGTGGGTGGTCCCTGCCAGAGACTGCTAGCTAGAGATTTTTCCGTGGGATCCTGATGGCTGACGGCTTAGTCCTACTTGTGAATACCTACTGCAATAGCCTCTCTCAAAGATCTACTGTTACGGTAAGTTCTTATGTAACTCTACTTCTAGGAACATGGATATGTTGTTCATCCACACTGTCTGGCAAGTTTCTTGCCGCTTTAAATCTTGCCAGAAGGTCTTCAAGCTGGCTCCTCCCACCCACCCGGGTGGTAAAACTCTCGGCTCCACCCCATGACACCAGATCTTCCTTACCGCTTAGAAGCTCAGGTTCCCTCCTTAACGCTCTGCGTACAGACTGGATCCTAATTCTTCGGTTCGCCCAAAACTCATTCTTAAGTTTTCAAGATTTCGGTCAAATTACTCCCTCGTGGCTGCGATGGACAAATCGACTCCCGGTTTTCGGCGGTGCCCATGTGGGCAGAAAATGTCCAGGACAGATCCACACTCCACGTGCGTCTACTGCCTCGGCCTAGACCATGACCCGCAGGCCTGCGAGTTATGCTGTTCGTTTTCAGCCAACGTCCTGGAAGACCGCGCTGCCTGGTTACAGCTTGGGTGCCCCGAGAAGCACTACCCGCCGGTGAAGTCAAAGGAGGCCCGTTGAGCGGTGTCCGTGGCGGCTGGCTCGGCTGAGCAACTCGAGCAGATGATCACCTTCGAGGAGGAGGCGGCCCAGGCCGCATCTTCTTCTTCTTCCTCGGTCACGGCATTTATCCCAATCTCTTTGGGATCCTCCTACACAGCTTCTTTTAAGAAGCTTTGCCAATCCCTTTCAACGAAGGGAGAGGGGCCATCGGGACATTCTTCTCGGTCCAAAAAGAAGGACTCAAAAGGTAAGTCCTACCGTTGGCGTTAGAGTAGGGCGGGAGAGGTCCCTTCCCGGACAGTCGACACTCGACTTCGGTCGAGGTTGCGGCTAAGGCCGCTGGCTTTACGGTGTCCACGTCAGGTCAGCCGGCCGAGACACCAGTCGACGCGGTTGGGATTTTTCTCGACCCGTCGGACGGGCTGTCGACTTGTGAAGCCGACAACCCTTCTTCACTGGTTCCCCCGGTGGAGACAGAGGACTTGCCTGTGCCTCCCATGCCGGAGTCCCCGATCAAGGCTTCCGAGCCGACGGAAGAACGGGTGTCCCCCACCCCTTTCTGGACCTGTCCTCGGAAACACCGAGGGTCTCGGTCTCAGACCTCGTCTTGGTCCAGCCGATCCCTTCTCAGTCTCGGCACCGAAGTAAGCGGCACTGCCACTTGTCCTCGTCCTCCTCCTCGGAAGAGGAGCGACTTCGGCTCAAATTGCATCGATGCTACGAGGACTTTATGTGGCAGCAGTTACTTCTGTCCGGGAACAAGCTGACGCCATCGCCTTCCCCGGCCATCAAGTGGCTGTCACCTGAATGGCTGGAAAAAAACCCTCGCTGTAGTCGAGGTGCCCAAGCCTGGGCCAGTTGTTCGGCCGAAACCAGCTGCCCCACTGATTGTGGTGGAACCTCCGCCTCCACAACCGAAATCGAGGGCGCCGACCAAGGACTCTCGGTCGGGTCAGGGTCTGCCTCACAGGTTGTCGGTCACCCTCACTCCCGACCATCCTCGGCAGGTGGAGGGTGGCTTAGGCCCCAGGCAGCTCTTTGCGGACTTCTCGGAGTCCGACGACGACTCCTCCCTGTTCTCCAGGCCCATTGACCTGGAGTCCTCCGGGGGCCAGTTGATGGATGAGAGCCCATCGTCCTTTATGGGTCTGCTTCGGCTCATCTCAGAGTCCACCGGGATGCAGCTTGAGCCCGTATCCAAGCAGGCCAAGTATCCCCTGACGGAGATACTGGACCGAGGGGATTCGCCCACGGAGGCCTTTCCGGTGGCTGAAGCCATTGCTGGCCCAGCCTTGGAGCGTTGGCAGTGGTCGGCTTCCTGTCCTGCGCCCTGGCCAGGATGGCAGGGAAAACCATGGTCCCTACTGGCTCTTTGTCCAGTTTTTCGGAACACCCCTCCGCCGCGGGATTGGTCACCGATAGCGTTTTACGGCATTCCGGGAACACTAGGGATGTGGATAAGCCCCCCGACAAGGAGTCTAAAAAGCTGGACTATGCCAGGCGCAAGGTGTATGCTGCGTCCTCCCTTGGCCTTCGCCAGGCCAGCTCGCCCATGCTGATGGCACACTTCTCCCATGCCCTCATGGGCTCCCTGGATGAGGTGATCCCTCATCTCCCGGCTGACCTGCAGACCACGGTCTAGCAGGTGCGGGACCAGGGAAGGGCGGTGGCAAAACAGCAGCTTCAAATGGCTCTGGACATTGGAGACTCCTATGCCAGATCAGTTGCGGCCGCAGTGGCCATGCGCCGCAGAGCATGGTTGAGGATATCCACCTTCACAGCAGATACCCAGCATAAACTGGTGGATGTCCCCTTCCTGGGGACTGACTTCTTCAGCCCTGGAATGGAAGGTCACCTCCAATGGATCGAAAAGTCCAATGCCACTCTGGACTCAGTCACCTCCGCCCAGAAGGACAAGGGCCATCGCCAACAACATAAGTCCTTTCGCCCTTCTGCACCTGTGGCACGTCCGGCCCAACAGCACCAGCATCAGGGCCAGCAGGCTCGTGCTTGGCACCCCAAAGCCAAGCCTGTGGCTTCCTCTAACAGGAAGCAGGGAGGAAAAGGCCCAGGAGGTCCCTCGGCCGGTCCCTCCTCCAAGCCTGCCCAGTGACGGGTTGAGGGATGTCGCCCCAGCCTCGTCACTCGCCCCTGGGTTCCCCCGTGAGAATGCAGCTCCGCCACTTCCTTTCCCGCCTTGTCCGCTATCACGACGGACGCGGGTGTTGGAGGTGGTGAAGGGCCTGCCCGGAGTTCGAGCAGGCCTCGCCCTTCCGAGCCATTGCCCTTCAGGGGGCTACGGGGTCCGCAGCCTCTCTGTCGGCTCGCCGAGCCGATATCGCCCTGCTCCTTGAAAAAGAGGTGCTCAGGAAGGTGGCGGATCCTGCACCAGAACCGGGGTTTGTGTCCAGGTACTTCCTGGTCCCAAAACGGACGGGGGGCTGGTGCCTCATTCTAGACCTGCATGACCTGAACAGGTTCCTAAGGTCTCGGACCTTCAGGATGGTCACTGTGGCTCAGATAATCCCATCCTTGGAACAAGGCATGTGGTTCTGTTCTCTGGACCTCCAGGATGCGTTCTTTCACGTCCCAATCCGTCCGTCCCACCAGAGATTCCTCCACTTCAGGGCAGAGGGATCCCTCTACGAGTTCCGGGCCATGCCCTTCGGCCTTTCCCTAGCTCCCAGGGTCTTCACCAAATGCATGGCAGTGGTGACAGCATTCCTGTGGTGCCGAAGGTCCGGGTGTACCCCTACGTGGACGACTGGCTGATTGCAGCCTCCTCCAGAATGGAGGTGGAGTGGTCCAGAGATCTGGCCGTCCAGGTTTGCTCTCAGGTTGGCCTCCTCATCAACGAGGCCAAGTCGAAACTCGTGCCAAAGCAGGTGATACAATTCATCGGGGCAGAGCTCGACTCTCTATGAGCCAGAGCACGGCTCCCGGCGGACAGGGCCGAGGTTCTTTTCTCCTTTGCCCAATCATTTCAGCTTGGGCAATTGCGCCCTGCCCGGGACTTCCTGGGCCTCATGGCGGCCTGCACCAGCGTGGTCCGTTGGGCCCATTGGTACATGCATCCCCTTCAATGGGGGCTGGCCAGCCAATGGTCACAGCACTCCGATCCCTTGGATCAGCTAGTGACAGTGACCCAGGGGATGTGGAATGCTCTCCAGTAGTGGACCATTCCAGCACATCTGCAGGAGGGCATCCCATTTGTTCGCCCCGAGCCGACGGTCTCTCTATCGACCGATGCCTCTCTGATGGGTTGGGGTGCCCATCTGGGGGAGCACAGAGCGCACGGCGTCTGGTCCCCTCGGGAGTCCCGATGTCACATCAACCTGCTGGAGCTTCGAGCGGTTCATCTAGCCCTCACTGCCTTCACTCTGTTTCAACGGGGTCAAGTCGTCCAGGTCCAGAGGGACAATGCCACGACCATGTACTACCTAAACCACCAGGGTGGGACGCGCTCCATGCCTCTGTGCAAGGAAGCTCTCTGCATTTGGTCACTCATGCACAGCCTGGAGGTGGATCTCCTTGCCATCCATGTGGCAGAAGCCTCCAACATTCTGGCCGATGCCCTAAGCCGGATAGGGGCTGCGTCCCACGAGTGGTCTCTCCTGCCGGAGGTAGTACAAGATCTGTTCTCCCACTGGGGCATGCCTCAGGTGGACCTGTTTGACTCCAGGGAGAATGCGAAGCTGAGACTGTTTCATGCCTGCCCCCCTCAGCAGGGCTCGCTGCAGGGGGATGCCTTCTCGAGGCCGTGGACCCCGGGCCTCTTCCACACCTTTCCCTCATTTCCCTTGATCCACAAGGTGCTTCTCAAGGTGAGGAGGGACAAGGCGCAGGTGATTCTGGTAGCCCCAGACTGGCCCCGCCAGTTCTGGTTTCCAGATCTCCTCAGCCTCAGCTCCAGGCTCCCGAGGCGGCTTCCAGCCGCCCGGACCTGATCTCAGTCAGTCAGGGGAAGGTATTCCATCTGGACCTTCAATCCCTGCACCTGACGGCCTGGTTCCTGAGCAGCTAGAGTTACAGGCTTTGGGTCTTTCCGACGAGGTCCTCAACGTTGTTGAGGCGTCCCGTAAGGAGTCGACCAGGAAATGCTATGCCTTCAAATGGAATAGATTCTCCATTTGGTGTCAGGGCAAGGGCCTGGACCCTTCCTCCTGCTCCTTGGCACGCATTCTGGACTACCTGTGGTCCCTTTCTCAGAAAGGGCTTCGGTCGACGACCCTTTAGGTGCACCTGGCAGCCATCTCTGCTTACCGGGCGTGGTCCGGAAAGCAGTCGGTGGTGCAGGAGAAGGTGGTTGGGCGCTTTTTCAAAGGCCTTGATCACATATCCCCTCCGGTGCGAGAACCTCCACCTCCGTGGGATCTACTGCTGGTATTGGCTAAGCTCATGGGCAAGCCATTCGAACCGATGCACAGGTGTGACATCTTTCACCTGTCATGGAAGACCGCCTTCTTGGTGGCTATCACATCAGCCAGAAGGATGGGAGAGCTCCAGGCGCTTTCCATCGAGTCTCCTTATCTGGTCTTCCACAGGGACAAGGTTGTCCTGCGCCCCCAACCGAAATTCCTTCCGAAGGTGGTGTCGGAGTTTCATCTTAACCAGGTGTTGACTCTGCCAGTGTTCTACCCCAATCACACCTCGGAGGCCGAATATAGGCTCCATACTTTGGACCCTAAAAGAGCGCTTGCTTACTATAAGGAGCGGACGGCTGAAGTTCGGGGAGAGGTTCGCCAGCTGTTTGTCACCTGCGCTGAAGCCGCACCTGGCAGACCTGCAGCCAAGTGGACGATAGGCAGGTGGGTCACCTCCTACATAGATTTCTGCTATAGGTTGGCCAGCATGGAGCCTCGCAGAGATATAAGAACTCATTCTACCCGCCATACCGCTGCATCGGTGGCTGCTTCCAGGGACGTCCCTATCCAGGAAATCTGCAGGGCTGCTACCTGGAAGTCAGCACACACCTTCATCACCCACTACCACATCGACCTTGGTCACGCTAGGATGCTGGTTTGGGGCCTCAGTTCTCAGTCTTTATTTCCTAAGTAGGGGTGTGCCTTGCCTCCCTCCTCCCGGAGAACTGCTGAGAGTCTGCCAGACAATGTGGATGAACAACATATCCATGTCCCTAGAAATACAGGCTACTCACCTGTAACAGGAGTTCTAGGAATGGTATGTATTTATTCATCCTACCGACCCTGATCTCCCGGCTGACGCACAGCCTGGCTTCCAGCGAGCCAGATCTGGCGTCATGGGGCAGAGCGAATGTTTTACCACCCGGGTGGTTGGGAGGAGCCAGCTTGAAGACCTTCCGGCAAGATTTAAAGCGGCAAGGAACCTGCCGGACAGTGTGGATGAACAACATATACCATTCCTAGAACTCCTGTTACAGGTGAGTAACCTGTATTTTCTTTCCGAAGGTGGTGTCCGCAATGACGCTGAACCAGGACATTCAACTTCCGGTGTATTACGCAGAGTTCTCTAATGGGGGGAGGCCCTGTTACACACTCTGAATGTTCATAGAGTTCTTTGTTACTATTTAGACCAAACTCGTTTTGTTCGCATGACGAACCAGTTGTTCATCGCTTTTGCTCAGCAAAAGGCAGGGGATCCTGTCACTAAGCAGACCCTAACCAAATGGTTAGTGCACTGCATCACGTTTTGTTATCAGCATCATGGCAAACTCTTACCAGGCTTGGTCAAGGGTCATTCCACCAGGGCTATAGCCACTTCCTTTGCCTCTTTGAGGAACGTTTCAGCAGCAGATTTATGCGCTGCAGCCACTTGGAGCACTGTCCATACTTTCGTCAGACATTTCAGTTTGGATATAGCCTCTAAGAGGAGAGCAGGCTTTTGGCTGGCTGTCCTGGAGGGACTACTCTCTTAGGAGGATAGGCACCCCTCTGTTTCAGTCATTCCTCCACCCTTCTGATCTGGGTCTAGCTAGGGTTATTGCTTGGGACTCAGTCCTAAGTGTAATACCTGCTGCAAGAGCTCCACCTCAATGTCAGATAGTGCAGTTACATAAGAACTTACTGTAACAGTAGATCTTCAAGAGGAGCTTTTGCACCAGGTGACTTTCCCACCCTCCATCCCCCCAGTCATTGGTTCACATTTACTTCTCTCCAGTAGGGGAGTTCCTTCTCGGTTCTCCAAATTATTCAACTGGGTCTCTGGCTGGGAACTGAGATGGCGCCGGTGGTCCGCCCCCTTTTCTACCATGTTGGATGTCGGGCGGAGCCAACGTTGGGGCAGACCCCCGACACAGACTGCTAGTTAGAAGATTTTTCCGTGGGGTCCTAATGCCTGGCGGCATTAGTCCTAAGTGTAATACCTGCTGCAAGAGCTCCTCTCGAAGATCTACTGTTACGGTAAGTTCTTACATAACTGTACTTTCTTCTGGGATTCCAGACTCCGGTTAGTCCAGGCCACCTTCTTGCCTCTCTTGGACTACACAGATATCATCTATAATAACTGCACAGCCACATACTTACACAAGTTGGATGTCTTGTACCATCGAGCTATTCGCTTTGTTACCAATGCTCCCCACAGAACCCAACATTGCACTCTGTATAAAGATGTGAACTGGGCCTCACTGGCCTCCAGGAGACTACTACATACCTATATATGGGTATACAAAACACTCTTGAGCAAACTTCCCGCTTACATTGCTAATCTCCTTTATCGCTCCCAAAGTTCGTATGGTCTAAGGAAAAATTCATACATCTCTCTGGATGTACCCCCATTCCGCACTGGGTATGGCAAATTGGTTATCAGCCACATACTTCCTACAGCCTGGAACATGCTACAAGCTACACTTAAGCTTTGCACCCTAATCCCATTAAATGCATTCAAATCCCTTGTAACCAAATTTACTACCGACACTTGCCATTGTTACTAAACCCTTAGCGTATGATTACCAATCCCCTCTCTTCCACCACCTTATTGCCGTCTTCATTACTGTCTGTCCCTCTGAATTCCCCCCAATGACCTCTATTGCTTGTATCTACCTACTATACTTATTGATATCCACCCTTCCTCTGTCTATATTCAGTTACACTCTTATTGCATTTATGCTTGTAAATTGTTCCTAACTGTATGATACTCAGGTTACTTATTATATATGTTGTAAATAATAGCCATTAGAATCTGATATCTTTTTGCTGGTTTTGCACTATGTATGTGTTATCCTTTATCATGTATTGTACTATGTATTGTACTTGATGTATGTTTGTCCCAAGGGACCTCCTTGCAAATGAACTTGCTCAACAGATATATCCCTTCACAATAAACTTGAACTTGAAGATGGCTGCCAGGTGCACATTAAGGGTGTCATTCGCAGTCCCAACAGAGAGAGAGGGAACAGAGGTAGTCCAGGATGCTAGCCACAGGGTAGGCAAGGGGATCAGTCTCCTTGCCCTGACACCAAATGGAAAATTTCTTACATTTAAATGCATAGTATCTGTGAGTTGACTCTTCAGGAGGCCTCCACACTGTGGAGCACTTCATCCAAGAGACCCAAGGCCTGGAACCCTAGTCACTCAGGAACCAGGCCATGAGGTATAGGGACTGCAGGTCTGGGTGCATCACCATCCCTTAAAGTCTGCGCAGCAGATCTAGGTGGAGAAGTGGTCACCACAGAGGTCTGCTGCTGAGGCTGAGGAGATCCGGGTATCAGAACTGCCATGGCCTAAGATCCTTCTTATCTCTGCCCCCGCTATAACCTCCCCTCTAGCCCACATCCTAAAACTCTCTCTCTCAACCTCCACTGTCCATAAAGCTTGGAAATTTGCCAAGGTGTTACCTCTTCACATAGGGGGCGACCCTTCCACCCCCAGGAACTACAGGCCCATATCACTCCTCCCTTCCCAAACTCATGGAGTCACTCATACACATAAGGCTTTCTGAATATTTATCCTCTAACAATACTCTCTCACCAGTGCAGACCAGGTTTAGAAAACAGCACTCGACCATCTCCTCTCTAATGCGGATGAGAGACTCCATTTCTCTGCTATGGATCAGAGTCATTACTGCCACTATTTTCATAGACCTGGCCAAGGCCTTAAATTTAGTTTTACACCCCCTACTGCAACACAAACTTAAATATGCTGGCCTTGCAGCTCCAACTGTCAACTAGTTTAGCTCCTATCTACATGATAGGCAGCAATCTGTACAACTAGGTGATGTACTCTCCTTCCCTCTTCTTTCCTTACTGGGGTTCCCCAAGGTTCCATCTTAGGCCCCATCCTTTTCTTCCTCTTTATAAATGACCTGCCCTCCATCTGTAACTCCTCCCACATGCACATGTATGCTGACAATATCATCATCTTTACCTCTGGCCCCTCTTCCCTCAGCATGCAACCCCCTCTCCAACAAGACTTCGACAGAGTCCAGGTGTGGTTTCAGTCAGATCAACTAAAACTCAACACAAAAGAAATGGTTACCATGACTTTCGGCACCAGACAGAAATGTTCTACCCTCCAGTCCTCTCCTGCTTTCTCCACACTGGATGGCTCCACCTAGCAAATGTCCCGGCTTTTAAATATCTAGGGGTATGGTTAGATAATCACTTAGACTTCACCATCCACATAGATGCAATCTGCTCCAAACTCTGTCCAAAGCTCACAGTCCTCTACCGACACAAATAATGTCTCCCTCTCCCCACCCGACAGGAGCTTGTAACAAAAATGATTCTACCTGTCATTCATTATGCCGACATGATCTATGGCACAGCCCCCACCAGTGGTCCCATTTACCCCCCAACTGTATGTGATTCACGTACAAATTATGAAATTCAGGTACATTTTTGTGTGAAGGGGATACACTGTACCCCCATAATTCTGTTTGAAGTATATGTACCGCACAAAAATGTTGTACAAATGGTAGAATGAACCCTTATAGTTTAATTTGTACCCCTGAACATTTTTGGAGAGGGTGCAGTGCACCCCCAGATCTGCAGCCTTAATGGGAACACTGGCCCCCACTAAGTCCCTCTCTAGGCTGGACAATCTCCTTAATTCATTTGCCGCTTTGCCATCTCTGCCCCTCCCCTCACTCACCACTGTCTTCTCTAGTCTGTGCTCTCCCTAGCACCCCTTTCCCACAGGTGGCTGGTTCACTGCGCCTCCCTCGTTGCTAAGTTCTGGTTTGGGACTCTTCCCAGATACCTCTCATCCCTGCTCTCACAATCAAACCCTTCCGTGTATTCCCTTTGTCACAGGGACATGCGCATCTTTTCTCTTCCTCACCCACGTTCTTCTGCTGACCAATCAACTTTCTCCTATCATCTTCCGTTCTCTTAAACAAACTCCCCTCTGATCTTCGCATGTCCCCCTCTGTCTCAAGACTCCTCAGACTTTTCCCCTCCCCTCAGTGTTCTCACTCCTCCTCCTCCTCCTTCCTATGACCAGTTTAAGCTCTAACACCCCGGCTTTCTCTGCGGTCTTTTCCTGAGGTTTCCCTTGATTTACACTACTTTTTCTATGTTTTCTTCCCCAAGTTTTCTGGTGGGCTTGCATGCACTTATCATGGTTCTCGAAATATTTCTAGCTACTTAAATTTTTCTATTGTTCTTGACCAATATCTGCTGTCTTTGTATTTATATGTGTATAGAGTCTATAGTACTGTCATTTTTTTGTATGTATGTTGTCTTTTATTTTAACTGCATTGTTTACTGTGTACACTTCATCTGATTGTATAACTGTACTCCCATGCTTCTCTGGGTCACACCTGGAAACGAGCTTCAGCTCAGTATGCCATTCCAGTTTACCAGAAATTTTAAATAACAAAAAAAAAAAAATAACCAGTCTGGAGTTATCAGGATGATTTGCGCCATGTTCTTCCGGACCTTGACCACTACCTTATGGATCAGAAGAAGGGAGTGAAGATGTACACGAGGCCTGGGGTCCAGGGCCTCATGATGGCATCCCCCAACAGTGTCCCAGACTGTGAAGAGTGGGCAGAAACAGCCTTAGTTTGGCATTCTCCCAGGAAGCAAACAGGTCCACCAGAGGAGTGCCCCACTGGGAAAACAGGTGGTTCATCACCTCCTGATTTAGGAACCACTGTTGTGATGTCTCTTCTGCCCAGCTGAGAGTGTCTGCCAGCTGATTGTTCTCTCCTGCAGCATGAATCACCAGGAGATCTGCACCCAGGCTGTGCAGGAGTGTCCAGGTGCAGTGGGCCTCCTGATACATGGGAAGAGAGTGAGTCCATCTGGACCTGCACAACCTGACCCCTGACTAGAGGAGCAGATTCTGTCAGCGCAAGATGCACTGCACAGAGCTGCATCAGGTTTATTTTGTGACAGGACTCCAGGGTGACAAGAACCCTTGGGCTGTGTGGTCTCCCAGGTGTACTTTCCACCCCATGAGAGGCACATCCATTATGATGGTTGGTTCTGGATGGACAAATGGGATTTCCTCCTCTAGGTGTTCTGTGATCAGACACCACTGGATTGCATTCCACATTGGTTGGGTCAAAGTGACCGGCTGGTCCAAGTAACCTAGGAGCTGGGATGACTGATGGTCCAACTCTCACTGGGGTGGTGCTTCCACCAGTGGGCCCAATGGACCATGCTGGTGCAGGACACCATGTATCCCAGCAGCCTCAGGAAATCCTGGGCAGGGCATGAGAGGCCAACCTGAATTGATCGGGCAAAGGAGGTAAGATCCAGTGCCTGATCCACAGGAAGGTGGGCCATGGCCCGCAGGGAGTTCTGCCCCGATTTACTTGATCACCTACATAGCTGGCCCAGTGGCACTGAGGGCTGAGGTGCTGGACACCTTGCATTGTGCTATGCTGGCGACCCAGGTTTGGGAACGATCTTGGGTTGTCTGGGTGCTGGCACTGGGGGGGGGAGCAAGATTGAGCACTGGCCCTCCTCTCCTGGGGGGGGGGTCACCTACCCATAGTCCTGCCATCACCGGATGGAGGTCCAGTGACAGGCACAGGTGGTAATGGCACGATAGGTAGGGTGGGGCGTCCTATAGTGTGTGGTGTGCGCATGCCTCCACACACGCACACGCCACCAGGATGCATGGTGTCGGGGAACAAAAACACAGAAAAACGTACAAAACTACCTACGGGGGGAAAAAAACTTGATCACCTGCATGAGTACCAGTTTGGACTTGTCCGGGTTAATCAACAGGTTCAAGTCTTGGCAAGTCTGGAGAGCCGGATCTCTGAACCTCTCTATGGCCTCGGTGGACAAACTGACTAATAGCCAGTTGTCCAGGTAGGGTACACCCTGAACCCTAGGTACCACAGATATCTTGCTAGCACTGCCATGCACTTGGCGAAGACCCTGGGTGCTGAGGAAAAGCAAAGGGCATGACCTAGAACTGGTACAGGACCCCTTCCACTCGGAACCAGAGGTACCAGCAGTGAGACTGATGGAGTGGGATGTAGAAAAACACATCCTGGAGGTGTAGGGAGCAAAACCACATGTTCTGCTCTAGCAACAGAATGACCTGATTCAGAGTGACCATCCAGAACCTGTGATCTTCTTCGGGGGTATCTCCGTCATCAGGTCACACTGTAGGAACGTCATCGTCGGTGAAGCAGGATCCACACGGATGATTTTCACCAGTACAACTGGGGCCACGCACGCTTTACTTATTTCTTTTTTATTGACTGGGTAAGTGCACTAGACAAATTCTGCCTATTTTCAGGCACGACCCGGGGGAGTGGGATACAGATGAATGCCAACTGACCTTGAACTAGATTAAGCTGTTGATGGTATTTTTAGTGAATGGGAGAAATTTGGCCAGGACACTGGGGAAACTTCCCCTACTCTTTTTGAGAAGTGCCATTTGATCTTTAGCATCCACCTGAACTACTACCAGAACAGGCAGATGGGACCGTGGGTTAACCTCTCATCCTAAAGACAACACTTCAGGAGTGCAGCACCCCCTCATGCTGCACTGCAGTGTAAGTATTGGGATATTAACCCAAATGCCTAGTGTAGGGATAGAACCCACAGCCTTCTGATTTCCCAGTCTCAGAGGTGAGTGTGCTACCTGCTGAGCCACTGACACGCTGACATCATCTGCCGTCATCATCAGCCCTATAAAGGCTTGTGCGCCACGCTGTCTCCTCAGTTCTTTCCCACCGTCGACTTGTTTGCATGGGTCTCTGCAGAAGCTCTGATGCAGGTTTGTGCCTTTTTTCCCCTATGGTTCTTTTCAACCTATTACTTTAGAATCTCTTTTTTAAAAGAGATTACTTTGTTTTGTTTATGTCAAGAGTTAAACCTTTGACCTCTCTCTTCTGTCACTGCCGCTGTGGAAAGAAGATTGCCTCCACATATGAACACTCTCTCTGTGTCTGCTGTCTTGGGCCTGATCACCAAGTCTCCGACTAGGAACTGTGCCAGAAGTTTAATCAAACAACCCTCAGACAACACAAGAAGGCGCTTAAAAATTTTCTTATGGATCAACAGGTAGCCAATTCCAGGCAGTGGTCCTCCAGGGTCCCAGACTCCCAGTTGCCGGCAGCGTTGTTGAGCTCCGAGGCCACAAAGGCCTAAGACAAATTATCTGGGAAAATTCCCCCAAAAGACCTATATCCAGACCACTCCCCTCCCCCCCATCAGCAGTCCTGCTTCCCTATGGCCTATTCTCCCTCTTCTGGGGGTTCTTTGTCGGCTGCGGATACACTGACACATAAATCTGCTGTCCAGGTCTCTGTACCTACCAGACCTATATCGACAGCACCTCCATCCGATATTCTGGGTGGATGGTCATTGACCTCCGGGTCGGCGGCCCCTTCATCGTCTACGCCGAGCTTGTCATCGATGGCCCTCCTATTGAGGCCTGATCCTTCCCCATGCCCTCAGGCTACAGGCTGTTTGGGTTCTCAGAGCCCATCTGGTGGGTAGTCCCTCCCTGCGCTATTGATCCCCCCTTCATCGACGCATGCCTCAACTATTGTCGATCTCAATGAGATTTTGACAAATTCACTTTGGTGATTGTCCACCAGTTAGGTGCATATAGGCCTACATCACCTGTGCCATCGATGGCAGCATCATCGTTGACCCCTCCTCGACGGTTGTGGCCCCCCCCGAGGGCCTTCGGCTGCACCTCAGACATCGGACCTTGATCTGGAAGAGGTCGACATCGAGGATGAGTACCATCTTGACCTTATTCTTCTGATGAAGAGGAGGAAGAAGAGTCCCTCACCTCAGACAGATCCACAGCTTCCTCAGTCGGCAAGGATTCTGTCAAACACACTCCTAGGTCTCCTCCAGAGGACCCTACCTTCTTCAGCATTATGAAGCAGTTATCCTCAGACATGGGTTTCCACACTGAGGAGGAGGATACCACCAGGAAAGATCTGGTGGATTTCTGGAGATCCCAGAGTCTCCTCCTAAGATCATTCCTGCTATTTTGCCTGCTCTGAGGAATGCTACAACTGCAGCCTGGCACAGGCCTGACATGGTGCTGGCTATGCCCCGCAGGGCAAATAAACTTTACCATGCCCCTCAGTGGTTTCCACATTATGCTGCTCAACCTGAGACAGATTCAGTGGTCATAATGGCAGCTCATGACAGGTCTAAGGTGCCCAAGCACCTTAGCTCCCTCCCCCCAGACAAAGAGTCACGCAGAATTCATCTTTGGGGCCAGATGGTTTATGCCTCCTCCACCCTGGGGTTGCAGATTGCCAGTTACCTGTCTCATATGATAAAATATCAGAATACCAACTGGAAGAAGGACAAGCCCGCTGCCCAGGCCCTTCCTGAAGATACCCAGAAGCAGGAAGTTCTCAAATGCCTGCAGACCACTGAGTATGTCAGCAAGCACCTCCTACGAGCCCTCTATGATATCTCGGATACTATTGCCAGGGCTGCTGCAACCGGTATCTGCCTCCATAGGCACTACTGGCTGAGGGTCTCTGGCTGCGTTGTGGGTGTCCAGCAAATGGTGCTCAATGCCTCCTTAAGTGGCTCCAAGCTCTTTGGGCCAGATATCCAGGATATCATTAACGATTTGTAGGTATCTGGCAGGGCTATCAAGTCTGTCCTCTCACTCTGTCACACGCAACCTAAGAGAAGACACCACCTTCCTTTTTGTAAGGAGTCCAATAGGCCAGGAGCAGCCTCTCGGCCCCAAGGCAAATGCAGAGCCTTCTCCGCCTTGCCCACCCCTCCAATGCTGGAGTTGCAGCCAAGCATCCCAAAGGTGATGGACCAGCCCCAGTGGCTGGATCCACCTTCACTTGACTCCTTGCCAGAAGCCCCTCTTCCGGTCGCCAACCAAGAGGTGGTGGTTGGAGGTCAGTTCTCTCTCCGTCTCAATCAATGGAGAACAATAACATTGGATGCCTGGATTCTTCAAATCATAGAAAGGGGTCACACTCTAAAGCTCACTGAGCAACCCCCAGAGACTCCTTCTCTGCCATCCAGCTACCCCCTTGGCCCATCTGTCTGTTCTTCAGGAGGTGGTACAGTCCCATTTGCGCAAACAGGCCATCAAGCCAGTGCCCAGACACCAGATAAACAAGGGGTTTTATTCCAGGTTCTTACTGGTTCCCAAAAAGACCGGAGATCTGAGGCCCATCTTAGACCTAAAGGACCTCAGTCTGTATATCCAGTACAAAAAGTCCTGAATGGTAACTTTGCCAGGTCTGATGCCCCTTCTCAAAAAAGGCAACTGGCTGTGTTCTCTGGACATGCAGGATACTTACCTGTACATCTCAGTGTTCAGTCCTCACAGGATGTTTCTCCAGTTTCTTTTTCAGGGTGAGCATTACCAGTTACAAGTGCTACCCTTTGGCTTGTCCTCTGTGCCACAGGTCTTTACCAAGTGCTTAGCAGCAGTAGCTGCAGCCCTCAGAAGGGAGGGAATGTACGTTTTCCCTTATCTGGACGATTGGCTCCTAAAGGCCCCGTCCAGGGAGCAGTTCATGGAGACTTCAGAGAGAACTCTTTAGTTGTTCTTCTCCCTGGGCATTACCATTAACCTGTCCAAGTCTGTCCTAGTTCCGTCCCAAAGGCTGCAATACATAGGGGCAGTTCTAGACTCGACACGGGGAAGGCTTTCCTGCCTCAAAACAGGGCAGAGTGCCTTATTGCCCAGGCTCAGGAGGTGGCCCAGAGCCGTTATATTCCTGCCAGGGTGTACCTGAGGCTGTTGGGATTGATGGCGGCTACCATCCACACCGTTCCATGGGCCAGGCTCCACATGTGCATCCTCCAGTGGACTCTCCGAGTACAGTGAAACCAGCAAAGGGATGAATTAGATCAGTTAGTGCTGGTCTCTTCCCCAGTCCACAAAGTGCTCCAGTGGTGGATGGACCCCCTGAACCTGTTACAAGCAGTTCCATTCCAGATCTCTCCACAGCAGATCCTCACCATGGATGCCTCTGGTTTGAGCTGGGGGGCTCACCTGGGTCCCTTTCAAACTCAGGCTGTTGGTCTCAGGTCGAAACCTCCTTGCATAGCAGTGTCCTGGAGATGTGGGTGGTTCTGTATGCCTTGCAGGCCTTTCAGAACCATTTTTTTTCAGGCCAGTTGCTGATTCAGTCAGACAACCTCAGTGTAGTGCGCTACATCAACAAGCGGGGGGAAGGGATGCATTCTGTACCCCTAAGCAGAGGGGGACCGCATTCATACCTCTATGCAGGGAGGTTGTGAGAGTGTGGTATTGGGTGTTAGACCACGGTGTGACCCTCTCAGCGGACCACGTCCCAGGAGTGCTAAACACTCTGGCGGACAGCCTAAGCCGGACTCAGTCCAGCATGCACGAGAGGGAGCTTCTCTTATCCAGTACAGAAGATCTACTCGGCAGATGGTGTCATCCAGAGTTGGACCTTTTTGCATCCCCACTCAAAGCAAAACTGTCCAATTTTTGCTCGCTCGATCCAGGGCCTGGAGTGTTCTGGCAAGACACATTGTCCCACTCCTGGAATTGGGAGGTTTCTTTATGTCTTCCGTATGTTTCCTCTGATTCAGAGGGTGCTCATCAAGCTGCAGATGGAGGGGGTCCTGCATGATCCTGATGGCTCATTCTGGCTTCACCAGATATGGTTTCCTCTATTACAGCAGCTGGCGGAGGAACCTTCGGTTCCTCTCCCCCTCTGCAGGAATCTGCTGACCCAGGATCAGGGGACTATGGTCCAGCCAATCCTCAGGTCCCTTCACCTGCACGCTTGGCTCCTAAGGATGTAGTCAGTAGCCATTGCCAGATTTGGGGTTTCCCAACAGAGTGGTGGACATCCTAGAGGCCATCCGGAAGCCTTCCACCCGAGCCACTTATGCCATGAAGTGGAAGCGGTTTGCCATATGGACTGCCAAGCATAATCTGGACTCTTTCACCTGTGCAGTAAACCAGATCCTGGACTACCTGATCTCTCTGTCGGACTCAGGTCTCCAGTACTCCTCCCTCATGGGTGCACTTTTCAGCTATCTCGGCTTTTCATGAGCCCATGGGTAACCGTACCATAGCTCAGCTGGATGTGTCCCATACCTTTTTGAGGGGCATCCTGCACCTGAAACCCCCAATCCGTTCTCCTGTCCCAATTTGGGATTTGAATTTTGTTTTGGAGAAGTTGACCCTGTCTCCTCTTGAGCCAGCCACAACATGCAAGTTCCGCTTCCTTTCCTGGAAAGCGTTACTTTTGGTTGCTATTACTTCTGCACAAAGAATTTCAGAGCTTCAGGCCCTCTGGTGCGAGGAACCTTATTTGATTTTTCACAAAGACAGGGTGTCTTTGCACATGAATCCTAAGTTTTTCCCTATGGTGGTGTCTGAGTTTACATTAAACCAATCTGTCCACCTCCCTGTTTATTTTCCTGAGCATGCTAGTCCAGGGAAAGTACTGCTCCATATGTTAGATGTGTACAGAACTGTGATGTATTACCTGCTCCGAAGCAAGGACTGTAGAAAGTCGAAGCAGGTGTTTGTTTCTTTGATCCCAGGTAGAGAGAGCGTTCAGGTTTCTAAGCAGTGTTTATCTAAATAGTTTGCTAATTGCATAGTGTTCTGCCACAACAAGTACAGCAAAGAATTACCTGGAGCTGTCAAAGCTCATTCCACAAGAGGTATGGTTACCTCTGTGGCTTGTTTCCAAGGGGTCTCAGCCGCTGACATCTGTGCGGCTGCCACCTGGAGTACTGTCCACTTTTTCACCAAGCACTACAATCGGGACATTGCCTCTAGAGCCCATGCAGGTTTTGGCAGGGCTGTGGTGCAGGGCCTTCTGTCTTAAGCTTAAGGTTGGCCTTCCTCCCAGACTGGCTGTTTGCACCTGTAACTGCTTGGGATTCAATCCTACGTTGTGACCTGGTGACTGAGATATTCCTGAATAAGATAGAACAGTTACATAGGAGCTTACCATAACAGTAAATCTTCGAGGGGATCTCAATCATCAGGTCTGTCTTCCCTCCCACCATCCCCCTTTTGGGGCTCTTTACTGGAACTGGCTATCTGGTGTATCCAGACTTTCTTATAGGCTTGAGCACCTCTCTGTCCTCGGTCCCCCATGGCTACAGCTATGCTCCCTTTATCTCCGTGGGAAAGAACTGAGGAGGGAGCAGGGCTGCTCTTGTCTTTATAGGGTTAATGATGTCGGCAGATGATGTCGGCGTGGGTGGCCCCAGTTTTACTGCTGAAAATCTTCCATGTGGATCCTGCTTCACTGACGGTGAAGTTCCTATGGTGTGACCTGATATCTGAGATCCCCGTGAAGATCTACTGTTATGGTAAGTTCTTACGTAACTGTTCTTTTCCATGTGAACTGGTTCAGATCGTGTAGATCCAATGTGCCAGCCCCAAATCTGTTTCAGAACCAGAAAGTGTGTGAACACATAATCATGACTGGCTAAGGCATCCAGAACATGAGCTACCCCTTTTGCAAGAAGCTGAGCATCGTCTCAGAGGTTGGACAGCATATTCTGTGACACCCTGCACTTCTGAGATGCGTAGAGGTGGTAAGGCGGGAGAGCCTTGAAGTTCAGGGGCAGCTGTATGCCACTATGTCCAACACCCACTTGTCCATTGTAATTGTGGACTAGTGTGGTAAGAAGTGACATAGCTACCCTCCAATGGAGAGTGCAGAGAGGGACAAGATACATGGAAGGATGACACCCCCCAACCCATCACTGGGCAGCTTTTGTGGGGGCACTGGTGGCTGCAGTCGAAGGGACACCACTACCCTGCCCTCACTTCTTAGGTCCCTGGCCCTGGACTTGGGCTTGCTGCACCAAGCTTGGTACTGCCCTTACTGAAGCTGTTGCCAAGGCAGCTGAGGCTGAAAGGACCAATACTGGAATGTCTGTGTCTTAGGCTTCTTTTTTGTATCTTTCTGGAATGATGCCACAGAATCCAGGGAGGCACTGGACTTCTCAGTATGGGTGAGATGTCCTTCCACCCTAGGGCCACATAGGTTGGTGCCCAAGAGGGCCACATCGGCCAATTTTTTTTTTTAACCAGCTTTATTATAAGCAAGATCATCATTACAGATATGAAAGACTGCATTCCTCAGAGCAGTATGCCCCCCTTAGGTACTGTAGGAGTAAGAAAACATACAAATTCACATTCAAAAGGAAAGTCTCCCTAAAATGTCATAACAATTTGTAAGGACATATGTAATACAGTTCTTCTCTAACCTATAGCCTGTCAAACAATTCTGTCACCATTTTCAACAACAAAACAAACCAAACCTTTTTTAAGTCAAACGTGGCGGTAAACTCTACAGGAACTGTTACACTACTGTACTGATTCTTGTAGGCACTGAATCTGAAACCGCTTGCTGTGATGAAGGGTGAGACATGGCCCCCCAGCCGCTCCCCTGTGACCCCCTGGTTCCACTTTGTGGATCCGGGCACCCTGTCCTTCACCCACTTAATCTTCAGGGATAAATCCCACCCAGCCCTCAATTCCACATTTTTCTATGGTGAGTCTCACCCAGCTATCAGCATATCTATTCAATGTTCTCCACCCTAGTGACCCAGGACTCAAAAGAGGGTGGGGTAACCCGCAGCCAGTTGGCTGTAATCTTTTTCAAACCCCAGGAAATCTTACTGTATTCAGACAAATACAGTATGGTCTTACCATAGGACTGCCCTGGAGCCAAAATGGTTAATAGAACCTATGCAAATGGTGGAACGCTAGGCTCGAGCTTGGTTTTCAACCACTGCCCCTGGTTGTACTTTCTGCAACTGTTAGATTCTTTACTCTGCTTGCCTTAGTAAGACGTCTCCGGAGAGCTCTCCTTCACTTTCTTGAAGAGATTTGTTTTCATCAGTTTTCTAAGTTACAGTTTATTTATTTTTGGTTTTTGAATCACTGTCCTCAGTTTACAGGTAGACTAGTTTTGATATAGTGTGTTTTAGGTAAGTGTCTTGGTTCCTTGCCGTTTTTTTCATCCAGAAAGGAACCCGACATTCTTTGTCTTTGTTGAAAGTAAATTCAGTATTTTTATTTAAAATCTGATTTCTCTGGTGACTGGTTTTCTTGGGCATTTTTTTACTGGGCTAACCCTCAGTTGTTGTTTTGGTCACTGAGCTGACTGAAAAAAAAATTCTAAAAGTTACATAGAAACAGAATTTGACGGCAGATAAGGACTGCTTGGCCCACCCAGTCTGCCCATTTCCCTACCTAACGGATAAGCTGCAGATGCTGGCTAACCAACAGCCTACTTCTTCCAACTCCACCCCCTAGAATTGCCTTATGCCTGTCTCATGTATTCTTGAATTCCACCACTGTTTTTGACTCCACAACCTCCTCAGAAGGCTGTTCCATGCATCCACAACCCTCTCCGTGAAAAAATACTTCTTCACATTACCTCTGAACCGTCCCCCCTCTAGCTTCAAATTGTGCCCCTTTGTTCTTGCCCACCTCTTTTTCTGAAAGATGCTACCCTCTTGGACTTTGTTGATTCCCTTGAGGTACTTGAAAGTTTCTGTCATGTTCACCCTCTCCCTCTGCTCCTCCAGGCTATACATATTAAGATCCTTAAGTCTCTCTTGTTATGTCTTCTGGTGCAAACCCTGCACCATTTTAGTTGCCCTCCTCTGGACTGCCTCCATCCTGTCTATGTCTTTGCGGAGACTGGGTCTCTAGAACTGCACGCAGTACTCCAGATGGGGTCTCACCAGCTGTCTGTACAGAGGGATAATCAACTTCCTGTTTTCTACTGGTGATGCCTCTACCTATGTATTCCAGTATCCCACTAGCCCTGCTTACTGCCCTCTCACATTGCTTGCTCACCTTTAGGTCATCTGATATGACTACCCCCAGGTCCCTTTCCATTTTTGTTGTTGTTAGTATCTCACCCCCCATTGTGTACTCTACCCCTGGGTTTTTGTTTCCCAGGTGCATTACTTTGCACTTCTTAGCATTGAATCTAAGCTGCCATACATTTGACCATTCCTCCAACCTTGCCAAGTCCCTTCTCATCCTTTCCACCCCATCTTGTGTGTCAACTCTGTTGTAGATCTTTGTGTCGTCTGCAAAGAGACATACTTTTCCTTCCAGTACCTCTGCAATGTCACTTATAAAGACATTAAAGAGGACGGGTCCTAGTACTGAACCCTGCAGTACCCCACTAGTAACCCCCCTTTCTTCAGAGTGGACTTCGTTTACTATTACCCTCTGTGTCCTGTTCTCCAGCCAGTTCTTTACCCAGGCTACCATCTTGGGACCCACTCCCAGGCTGGCCAACCTGTATATTAATCTTTTGTGTGGGACTGTGTCAAATGCCTTGCTAAAGTCTAGGTAGGTCATGTCTACAGTCCTTCCCTGATCTACTACTTTAGTCACCCAGTCAAATAAATCAATTAGATTCGTCTGACATGACCTTCCCACTGTGAATCCATGCTGCCTTGGGTCCTGTGCTCCTCTGGCCTCTAGGTACTCAACAATTCTTTCCTTCAGAAGTGATTCCATCATTTTCCCAATCACCGAGGTTAAACTAACAAGTTTCCCGAAAAGTCACTTTTTAGACTGTGGGTCTTAAATCTACTGAGACACGTTTTTAGGGTTTATTAGTATGTCTCAGATGCCCAAGAAAAGAACCGGCCCTACAGGTTTCCAGCATTGTACTGAATGCAGGGAGCCATTTGCTAAAGCTGACCCCCATTTAGTTTGTGTTGTCTGTCTAGGGTTTGATCACCTGAAAGCAGACTGTGAGATCTGTAAGAATTTTCCCCAGTCAACACTTGATAGGTGACTTAACCGACTAAGGGAAAACATGGCCAATAAGGCTGCTGACCCAGCCTTGGACAAACCAGCTCCTCCTCACAGCAAAGATAAGCCTAAGGAACTGAAGGAACAGCCCTCTGACATAGGCAAAACTTCCTCAAGGACGAAATGAGTTGCTGAACCAGCTACTGCAACCAAAAGAAAAAAGAAGCAAAAAAACACTCAGTGCAGGAACCACAACTGAAAAAATCACTGGTTCCCACCGCTGAAGAGATTGCTAATGCTATCAAAATAATATAATCGCTAAATCAGGCATCCCGGTTCCGGTTGAGTGACTAGTCCCTCATCTCACATCAGTTCAACTTCGGGTTCCTTGTCAGTTCCCGTTTCCTTTGAATAAAGTCTGGAATATTATGATGAGGTTGAGGAGGAAGAAGAGGAGGAGGAGGAAGAGGATGACTATGGGGAACCCCTTGAACCAGATGTTTCTCCTGATTTTCAACATCCTGATTCTCCTGACAAGGGATCTGAGGATAACACCTCCCATTTTGCCTTCATGAAACAAGTAGCACAAACTCTGGACCTCCACACTCAGGAATTGGCTGAGGAGGAGAAGGAACCAAATTATATGGAAATGATGGCTGTGCCAGCAGCTAAGAAGTTGCTACTGCCCATCCACAAGTCCCTTAAGAAGCAAGTCACAAAAAGTTTGCAAACAACCACTTCTGTCTCTCCTCTGAACAAGAAGCTTGAAAAGAAGTACTGGGTGGCCAAGGGAGGAGCTGAATTCATTTTTGGACATCCCAGCCATGAAGGGGTGGTGCAGTCTGCTGCATGTGACAAAGCAGACATACCACAGGCATCACATCCTCCTGAGAAGGACTCCAGAAAAATGGATTCTATGGCCAATAAGGTTTATCTGGAATCTTCCCTGGTCATTAGGTAGGCTTCCTATATGGCATATGTTTCCAGATACCAGAACAATCTCTGGAACACTGTACTGGAGATTGCTAAGGCTGTTCCTGCCCCCCTGGCATCTGATCTGACAGAGGCTGCCAAACAGGGCATAGAAGTTTCCAAGTATCAGTTTCAGATGGCAGTGGATGCCAGTGACACTGCAGCTAGGCAAATGGCAACTTCAGTGTCTCTGAGGAGGTTTGCTTGGCTCTGGACTACTAATCTGACCCAGGCTTCCCAGACAAAAGCCTTGGATATTCCTTGTGAGCCCACATCTCTGTCTGGGGAGCAAACAGAGGCTTACATAAAACAAAATGGACGAGTACAAGGCAGCTTACAAAAGTGCAGCTGCTAAAGAAAAGGTGGCAACACCCTACAAACATCAGAGTAGAGGTTGTAGGGGTAGAATCCAATACAGACCCTTTTTTCAGCCTCAGGCTTTCTCAGCCTATCAGCAGCAGAGAGGGTATTTCAGAGGCAGGGGCAGGAGGGGCAGTGGTCATACTGGCCCCAGCCCACAGCCTGCTGCACAGGCAAAACAGAACCCCTGATGTGCCTGTCAGGGTTGCCTCCCCATCTCCAGTAGGGAGCAGGCTGGCCCACTGCCTCCAGGCTTGGCAAATCATCACCACAGACAAGTGGGTCCCGGAGGTAGTGGGCCAGGGTCTTGCTGTCAGCTTCAAGGTTAAGCCTAGGCTGAGGGCAAGGTTTTTCAGACCTGTCAACCTAATCAGAAACAGCTTTGTTGGAGGAGGAAGTAACCAACCTTCTATTGCGAAGGGCAATAGAACCTGTTTCTCTGGCACAAAGGGGAAAAGGCCATACTCAAGATACTTCCTCACAGTAAAGAAAACTGGGGAGTCGCAACCCATATTGGATCTCAGACACTTAAACAGGGATTTGACAAAGCCAAAGTTCAAGATGGTGACCCTGGCAACCAGTCTCCCAACATTTAGGCATGGAGACTGGTTGGCATCTCTGGACCTAAAGGATGCTTACAAAAAGTAGCTCAGGTTCAGATTGCCATCAGGTCATCATCAGTTCAGAGCTCTGCCCTTCAGCCTGACTTCTGCCCCAAGGTTGTTCACAAAGTGCTTGGCAGTGGTTGTGGCACACCTAAGGAGAAAAGGGGTAACAGTGTTTCCCTACCTGGATGACTGGCTAGTCGTAGGTCAATCACCTCAGCAGGTCAGGGATGCTCTGATAGTCACACAGGATACTCTGCAGTCACTAGTGTTTGTTTGTTGTTTGTTGAATTTTGTTGACCCAGTAAGCCCACTGGGCCTAGAAGTCCCTTTTTCAGGGGCGACCGGGTGGAGGAGGGGGGGATACAGATGGTAAGCAACTGAAATTGTACCAGATTAAGCTGTTGGTGGTATTTTTAGTGAATGAGGGAAATTTGGCCAGGACACTGGGGAAATTTCTCTACTCTTTCCGATGAGTGCCAGGAGATCTTTAACATCCACCTGAACTACCACTAATCCAGGCAGATGGGACCTCAGTTTAACGTCTCATCCGAAAGACGGCACCTCAGAAGTGCAGCATGAGAGGGGTGCTGCACTTCTGAGGTGCCGTCTCTCGGATGAGACATTAAACCGAGGTCCCATCTGCCTGGATTGTGGTTCCTGGTGAATCAAAAAAAAGTCAGTGCTAGAACCAGTCTGGCTCCTGGAGTTTATAGGAGCAGAACTGTATACCTCA
Organism: Neoceratodus forsteri; assembly: GCA_016271365.2. Classification (NCBI taxonomy): domain Eukaryota; kingdom Metazoa; phylum Chordata; order Ceratodontiformes; family Ceratodontidae; genus Neoceratodus; species Neoceratodus forsteri. The sequence goes on along the minus strand of CM057451.1, from coordinate 325,561,650 downwards.
CAAGGAAAGGCATTCCTTCGTCACAGAAGAGCGGACAGCCTGGTACAGCTAGCCAGTTCCTTCCAGCTGCATGTTCCAGGCCAGCAAGGCACTTCTTACAGCTGCTGAGGAACATGGCAGCATCAACAGCAACAGTGCCAGGGTCCAGGTTTCAAATGAGAGACATTCAGTTAACCTCAGATCCCACTGGTCCCAGAAAAGGGACTCCCTGTCAAAGCTAGTGCCAATTACAGGAACTTTCCTTCAAGCACTACAGTGGTGACAGGAATGGGAAACCTCAGGCAAGGTGTGCCATTCTTGCAGCAACCCCCTTCACTAATTCTAATGACAGACACCTCCCTACTAGGGTGGGGTGCCCGTTTGGTGGAACACACTGCATACGGTACATGGCTCAAACATGAGTCACTGCTGCACATAAACCTGTTGAAACTTAGAGCAGTCTTTTTGGGCACACAGTCCTTTGCCACAATGCTGCAGGGCAGGTTAAGAAGGACAACACAACCACCATGTACTATATAAGCAAACAAGGGGGCACAAGGTCAACCCCTCTGTGCTCAGAAGCCATGAGAATCTGCAGTTTAGCTTATTCCCTCAGAATCTCTCTCTCAGCAGTCCATCTACCAGGAAAGGACAATGTCCTAGCAGATGCTGTCAGCAGGATCAATCAGAATCATCACAAATGGTCACTCAATAGGCAGGTCTTGCAGGTTGTTTTCAGGAGGTGGAGCACTCCAGAAGTGGCCCTCTTTGCAGCCCCAGACAACCCCCAGCTGCCACAGTTCTGCTGCAGGCCTCCTTTGGTGGGCACAGTGCCACTGGATGTACTACTGCTAGACTGGACAGGAACGTTTCTGTATGCCTTCCCCCCCCCCCCATTCCCTTTGTTACTGAGTGTTGAGCAAGATCAAGATTCAGCCAGCAACAATCATTCTCATTGCTCCAGACTGGGCCAGGCAGCCTTGGTATTCACTCCTCCTGTCCCTGTCAGTAGCTAGACCAATCAGCCTCCCCAGGAGGCACAACCTACTGACCTCTTCTCAGGGCAGGATCTTTTACCCCAGTCCCCAGTCTCTCAGGCTCAAGGCCTGGCTCTTGAGGACTTAGAGTATGCCAACTTACATCTTTCCAGAAAGGTTTTGGTGGTTCTCAGGGTCTCTAGAAAACCCTCTACCAGGAAGACCTACACATCTAAGTGGAAAAGGTTTTCCATCTGGTATCAGGAAAATGATATAGACTACAACCAGGTGGGTCTGCCAGTCATCCTAGACTATCTGACACACCTCTATTCCCTTGGCCTCAGACCATCTACCCTTAAGGTACACCTGGCAGCTCTATCTGCTTACTTCTCAGCAGGTAAGGACTCATCCCTGGCTTCAAATATGGTATTCAGGAAGTTTTTCAAAGGGCTGTTACACTTGCATCCCCCACACAGGGAGCCAACTCCAGCCTGGGATCTCAACATATTCATTGCCCAGCTGATACAGCCACCTTTTGAGCCCATGTCTTCAGCAAAGCTTTGAGCCCATGTCTTCAGCAGAGCTCAAGTATGTGACTTGGAAAACATGGTAACTATCACCTCAGCCAGAAGGATCAGTGAGCTCCAGGCCTTGTCCACAGAGCCTAACTACATCTCAGTCCATAGGGATAAACTAGTTCTCAGGACCAATAGGAAGTTTCTCCCCAAGGTGTTATCTGACTTCCACCTTAATCAGTCCATTACATTGCCCGTCTTTTTTACTGACCATTCCATTTTAGGGGGGCGTCGACTGCATAGCCTGGTGTTAGGAGGGTTATCAGCTACTATCTGGACTACACAAAGAACCATAGGCAGGGCAATACTCTGCTCTTCCTGACTTCTGGAGAAGTGGGGAATGGAAAACCAGCTACAAAAAGGTCCATTGCGTGCTGGATTGTTGCCTGTATTCAGTTTTGCTAAAGTAAGGTGGGTAAAGAGTACCCTGTGGGTCTCAGGGCCCACTCTACCAGGGGAACAGCTACTTCCCTGACAGCTGCCAGGGATATTCCCCTGTTGGAAATCTGCAAAGCATCTACCTGGAAGGTTGTCCACACATTTATCAAGCATTATTGCTTGGATACCCAGGCCAGAAGTGATGCCAGGTTTGGCACAGCATTTCTGCAGAGCTTGTTTCCTAAATAGGTTCTTTGCCCACCTCTAAAAGTACTGCTTGGGTAGTCTGCATTTGTCAGACTATAGTAAGATTTTCTGGGGTTTGTAGAAAAATTACTTACCATAGTAATCTTGTTTCTTCAAAGGGAGTCTTACTGTATTCTGAGCTCCCACCCTACCTCCACTGCTGGAACCTAATGGGCACTGCACTCCAGCTGTCCATATTCTATTACAAACCTGTTGGTGTTGCTGTTGATTGTTTTCATGGGCATCTGTGATTTGAGTCTTCGAGGTGCACACACTGTTTAAGAAGGGGTTTGTTTTATAGGGGTGAATTAGTTATTTTTTGGACAGTTTAGTTAGCTTGTTCTTTTGCATGCTCTGTAAGAGTCTGACAGTTGCAGGAAGTACAACCAGGGACAGTGGTTTGAAAACTGAGCTTGAGCCTAGCATTCCACCATTTGCAGAGGTTCTATTAACCATTTCGGCTCTGGGGCAGTCCTATGGTGAGACCATACTGCATTTGTCAGAATACAGTAAGATTCCCTTGGAAGAAACAAGATTACTATGGTAAGTAAGTTTTTCTTCTGTGCTGCTAGACACAGGGTCCATAGTAACCCTTATTGCCTGTGGTTCCCAGTGTCTATAACCCTGAACCCTAGAATCTAGGTTTTGAAGTCGAAGGGGATCTGGACCTGCCAAATCTTGTTTAGCATCTCCTAAATCCTGGACCAAAAGCCTAAGATCACCAAGCATGCTCAAAAGATGTGGAAATGTGACTTTGCCAACGACCCAGATTCAGAAACGAGCCCAAGGTGCCAGAGGGCTGGCTGGAGGGAGGAGAACTAAGCATCCATGGGACTGGTCTTCTCCAGGGGGGGAGGGAGGGAAAGAGCTTGGTGCTTGACTAGTCCCTGGCAGAAGCCAGGGGAAGGGCAGCCTGAGCTAAAAGAGGCATAGGAGACATGGCAGATCTTACCATGTGTGCCTTGACATCAGTGCACACCATGTCTCCCATGGGGAGAAAAATGGCAAAACTCCTGGTCAAGCAGAATGACTGTCGGCCTCTGCAAGCTGTGCATCTGGTGACTCAGCGTATACCATTGAAACAGTAACGGAAGTACTACGAAGACCATTACAGCAACAAAATCAGCAGTTCACTGTAATGGTTCGCGGTACACCAACACTGTTTTCTCCGGTGATTTCACCCCCCCTCCCCCCAAAACAACTCAGACTCAGATCTGATTTATCTTAAAATATAGGGGTTGCAGAGGGCAGAGCCCCGTGCAAAAACACTTTGTTCTACTGACAACACAGTGCTGACTGTCGGCATTGTGCCATCCCTGTAATGCCAGCTGACAAATTTACTGTCGATGCAGCTTGCTGGAACCGTGATTCAGGTACCTCCTGGTAATCTGGATTCTGTTCTGGTGGGTCAAGGGCCGCCCTGCTGCCCTAACATGGAGGACAAGCTGTGGTGTACTACGGGAGCAAGTAAGCCCTGGGAGAAGCTGGGGTGACATGACTGGGAGGACCGGGAGGAAGAAGAGCCAGCTGGCACCGGGGAGATTAAAAAAAAAAAAAAAAAGTGACTCTGTTTGTCCATATCCTTGCCAACACAAGTCAGAGTTGCCTGTTTCAAAGTGATTAGTGACCCTAGGGGTATGGAAAAACTGGGTCATACACTTCCATTGTAAATTCTCTCCAGCCTGGTGAGGCTATAACTGTCCAGCTCGTCTCTCAGGTTCCAATCTTATTTATTTATTTATGTCTTTGGTGATTGGGTAGGTGCACTGATCCAGAGGACCATTTTCAGTCTTCTTCTGGAATGCGAGACCCTGCTTTTATTTCCCATTTTGCCTTAAGGTTGTCAAGGTTTCAGTGACCCACTCTTAGCAAGGTTTTGTAGGCACAGGACACAAACCCACTTCTGCTGGTCAGCATGGCTGCTCAGTATAAATTTTTTTCCAAAGGTGTCAGATCCTTATTATCAGTCTTAGTCAGCAATTTTTTACAGGTGCTGAGTCTACCCTTCTTCTAGATAAGGGCCATGAGAGTTTTGTTTATCTGTTTCCAGAAAGACTCTGGGATGTACCCCAAGGGTCTATACTGGGACCAATTCTGTATTCAGTCTTTGTCAGCCCGCTTTTAAATGAGCAATACACCAGCAAGAGCATCTTGTATGCATGTGATCTGATACTATTTCACAGGAATAAAGCCCCTGCCAAACTGTCTGGTACATTGAATTTGGATTTCTCCTTCACTGCACACTGGTTTGCTCATCATAGGCTACTTTTCAATGACAAAAAAACAAACAGTATGATGTTCAGATCCAAAGAGTGACTATCTAGATGCTCTTCTTCCCAAGTAGACTCACTCAATATTAGATCGCCGGATGGAACCTTGCTAGAGCAAGTTAAAGACTTTAAATATCTGCAGGTGACTCTTGATCCTTCATTAACTTTCTCCACCCACATTGGCCTGGCAGTAAAAAAGGTCAGCCATGACTAGGGGTGTGCTACAGACTTAAGCACCTCATGTCCCAGAAAACCAGGATAGCAGTAGGAAGGGGCACCATCCTTCCCATTCTGGATTACTGCTCCCCTATAATCTCCCTCACACCTCCCCAGCTCCTTAGCCAAATGAACACGGCTTATAACATCTGCAGATTTGTTGCTCAAGCTCCCTTCTGCACCCATTATTGCCATCTATACCAGTCTGTTTGGCTGGCTCTCCCCACAGGATCGTAGGGAGCTGCTGCTGGCCTCCTTCACTTTCAAGACTCTGCATGCGGGGACTAGATGTCTGCTGCAAGGTATGCTAATTCCTAAAGTTAACAGGCGAGAACTACGGTCCTCTGCTAGCCACTTACTTGACTATTCTAGGATATTCACAGATACAGGTAGGAGAACCTTCTCCTGTGTTGCACCTAAGCTCTGGAATTCCCTACCGGACAGTCTTCACTCACTTGCCTCACCTCCTACCTTTAAAAAGCACTTCCAGGAGGCACTATCTTCCTGCACTCTGTTTAAATGCTGAGCCTAAAATCCTCCTATTTTATTGATAACTTGTCTTTGTTGTCTAATTTTCTGGATCCTATTATATCAGGATCAACTGCTTGTGATATAAGGGTACTAAATGTACTCAGTGTTGATATTATTATTTATGTTATGTTCTTGTTGTCCCATTGTTGTATATTACCTTCAATAAATATAAAATTACTTATGTTATACTCGCTGTTGTAACTGTAACCTTATATACTATGTGCCATCTAAATGGCCCGGGTTGTGTCTGAAAATGGTCCCTGAGATGAGTGCACTTACCTGGCTATCAAATAAATAAATAAATGTTAATGGGGAGGGCCTGGAACAGGAAGCGAGGTAATACATTAATTTTAAGGTTAACTATCTGACCACCCAATGAAGGGGGGAGCAACTCCCTGCGGGACTAGTCCACTTGAATGTCAGACCAGAGTTTGTCATACTTAAGCTTGAAAAGAGAAGTAAGACACAAGATTACCCTCACTCCCAGATATTTTACAGTGTTACTGGGTGCCCATTTGAAGGGGAAGTTCTCCAGGACTTCTCCAGGGTGGGGGCCTCCTGGTATGATTGTCTCTGATTTTTCTAGATTGATCTTGTAACCAGAGATTTGCCTATACTTGTCTAGTTTGTGCATCAGTGCAGGCACTGATGTTTGAGGGGATGTGAGAAAAAGAGTGAGTTGTCAGCAGAGAGGGATATCTTGTGGGATCTGTCTCTGGCTGATATACCCTGGATATTGTCATTGCCCCTAACTGCTTTAGCCAAGGGTTCAATGCATAGCACAAATAGCAGAGGGAGAGAGGGCAGCCCTGTCTCGTACCTCTGGTCAGGTGGAGCCAGTTCATCAGGACTCCATTGACCCTAATTGTAGTCTAAGGTAAGGCATACAGTGTTTTAATACTATCCCAAAATGTTGTCCCTATGCCCATCTTCACCAGTATTCTGTGCAGGAACTTCCAGTCCACCCAGTCGAATGCCTTCTCAGCATCCATAAATATAGCTGGTGATGGATCGTGCAATTGTGACTGACACGAGGTGAGATTGAGAAGGCACTGTATGTTATCATGAATTAATCTACCATTGATGAATCCTGTTCGGTCCAGGTGGATCAGCGTTTCCACACATTCCTGGAGCCTGCATGCCAGGATCAATGTGAAAATCTTCTGATCTACATTTAATAAGGAAACAGGCTGGTATGAACTGCACAGCATTGGGTCTTTTCCCGGTTTAGGGATGATGGAAATTTGGGCATATTGCCAGGTTGGGGGTGTGTGACAGGGTAGAATAGGACCCTGTCCCATTTGTTATGGAGAAAGTGTTTAAATGCAAGGATCTGTTCTGTTTTATTCCTTTTCTGTCTCTTGTCTAGCTGGTTGCGCAACCAAATTTTCTTGTGAGACCTAGGATCTGATCACCCCGAGAATCTCGCAATTCTTTGCCTCTCACTGTCTCTCAGTCTTCCCTTGCTGTTTTTTTTCCCTTTCATATCTGCTGATATAAACATATATGCAAATCATTGAATGGAAATGTAACTGATATTGGGATCCCTTTGTTTAGAAAATATATAGCGTTACTGTTGAAATGTATATAATTATAGTTTGAGATTATTGCAAAAAACTATTAGAAACTCAAGAGGTTACCTGAGTGCAAGTTTTAAGCCTTTTGCAGAAGAGCTGTGAAAAAGGGGTCTCAGCTCAGGGACACACTGTTCTAGCTGCACCTGCCTGATACTTACAAGAACAGGATGCTTGTTAAGAATGGGGGTTGGAAGGACTTCTAAGAGAGCTGAGCTGCAATTGCCTGAGAGAGAAAAGGGACACACAGAGATTGAAAGAAAACTCAGATGGATCTTCTCTATTTATTCTGCCTTTGTAAATAGTTATACTGAACAAGTTTATTTTTTATGTTACTGCTAGTACTAATAAACACTTTTTGTGAATTCTACAACTGCTCTTGGTTTTTCCTATGCTTCCTGACCTGTGCCTCGATGACAGATGGCATTAGTCTAAGTAGGATATACTCAGTGCATACTCTAAGCCAGGAGTTTTGTGCGTAGGTACTGGACCTAGTACCTGGGAAGCATAGAGAAAGGTATGGATTCTGTAGCAGCAAGTCCAGGAGTGGTTACCAGGAGAATGGCAGCCAAACTAGCAGAGACAGAAGTCCAAGCTGAGATTGTACAGCCAGTACACGTTATGGAAAAAGAAGAGGCAGTGACAGAACCTGAAAGCCTGATGGACTTTTTCAAATGGTGGGCTATACAACAAAAAGAGACTGAGAAGCAGAGAGAAAAAGAAATTCAATGTTTAGAAGCACAGAGGAGAGAAAAGATGCAGCGACAGGAGCAGCGATGGCTGGATGCCTTGCAAGCTATCAAAGGCAGAGGATCTGGCACACATCCAGACGAGCAACAAAACACAAACAACTTAAAAGCCATTAAACTTACAAAGTTGTATCCCTCAGATGAAATAGAGGCATGCCTGACAACTTTTGAAAGAGTTGCCACAGCCTGCCAATGGCCAAAACAGCAATGAACCATCAGACTGGTACTCTACCCTACAGGGAAAGCCCAACTTGCCTACAGCAATATGGACACTGCACAGTCAGAAAACTATGACCTGGTGAAAAGCAAAATCCTGAAAAGGTATGACATCGCCAGAGAAATCTACAGGCAGAAATTTCGATCTGTGAGGTACAACTTGGTCAACAATCCTCGAGAAGCCTTTACCTGACTCAGAGAACTCTTGATAAAATGGCTACAACCAGAGAGCAAAACAGTCCCACAGATCATCGACACATTTGCCATGGAGTAATTCATCAACATCCTGCCTACAGATGTGCAGCTTTAGGTGAAAGAACATTGACCAGAAAGTGGGGAAAAGGCTGTATCTTTGGCCGAGGACTACCAAATGGCCAGACAGATGCCACAGCACCAAGGTAACAGCCAAGCACCGGTAAGACCCTCTTTTTCCCATTTAAACTCAAAGTCTGATAAGAACTCTGGTGGGGGTAACAAATCTGCCCCCAAAGACTTTATTTGTTATAATTGTAACAAGCCAGGCCATACTGCAAGAAACTGCCGTAGTAAGGAGAGTGGCACTGGAGCAGATTTGTCCTTGGAAAATTGGGCAAGTACTTAACAGATGTGAAGGTGGGGGATAAGACTGTAAAGGAACTCATTGATTCGGGAAGCAGAAATACCCTAGTGCATGTTGAAGTGCTGGAAAAACCCTGTGCAAAAAGACCAGGTTCTGGTGTCATCTGCATCTACAGGGACACTCAATACTACCCCACCACCCAAGTGACTCTGACCATTAAGGGTGTGTCGCACCAAATGAAAGTGGGGGTAGTACCTAAGTTACCTGTACCCGTGATTATTGGAAATGACTGTCCAGGATTTACTGAGTTAATCTCAGAGGAACTGAACCCTGCAGTTTCAGCAGTAGTGGTAACAAGAGCTCAGGCAAAGAAAATCCCAAACGGTGGGGACACTTTTCCTTTTAGTTACTTTGATTCGGACTTGCTTCAGAACAGCTCCAAGATCAGGAAGTCCAGGAAAGATAGAAGACATCTGAAACAACAGTTGCAACAAAAGACTGATGGACATAAAGGGTTAAAATACGGAAATGCTGAAGCTAAATTGATAACTGATTGTGATTTTCTTTCAGAGCAAGCTAACAAAGTTTCTCTCCAGGGTTATTTTAAGCAGCAGGGGGTGAAACCAAAACAGGGTGTGAACCAATGTTTAAAAAATGTAATAGGTTACTGTACAGAGTTTGGGTTAAACCTCAGACACAGGAACAGACGGAACAATTGGTCATACCCACAGAAGTATAGAACAGAGTTGTTACAGATAGCACATGGTAGACCCATGGCTGGTCACTCAGGGAGGGATCGCACCCTTGCCAGATTGCTATACAGATTTTACTGGTCTGGAATTCATGAAGATGTTGCTACCTATTGTAATTCCTGTGCTGAGTGTCAGAAAGTAGCCCCAGTCACTAGAAAAGACAAGGTGCCCCTGGTGCCCCTACCCTTGATAGATGTGCCTTTTGAAAGAATTGCAATGGATGAGGTTGGTCCTTTAGACAAAAGTAAAAAGGGTAATAGATTTATCCTGGTAGTATGCGACTATGTTACTCGATACCCAGAAGCAGTTCCAATGTGTACTCTCACAGCTTCAAAAGTGGCAGCAGAGCTTGCAACAGTTTTCAGCAGAGTGGGCATACCTAAAGAAATTATTACTGATCAGGGTAGTAATTTTGGTGTTGCATTACTTAAAAAGCTGTACAGACTTCCAGGTATCACTGCAATAAGAACCTCCCCCTATCACTCTCAGACAGATGGTCTTGTTGAGCGTTTTAACCAAACCCTAAAATGCATGTTAAAATGGTTTGTAAAAGGGGAAGAGAAAGACTGGTACCAATACTTGCCTTACCTACTTTTTGCTTACAGAGACATGCCACAGGCATCAATAGGGTTTTCACCATTTGAAATGCTGTATTGTAGGCAGCCAAGAGGCCACTGGATGTGATAAAAGAAATGTGGGAAGATAACCTCACTCAGAAACAGTCTATAACGTCTTATATGTGTGCCCTAAGAAAGAAGCTGGCAAAATACTGTATGTTGAAGTTGCCTATAGTAATCAGAAAGAGGCCCCAAACCAGCAGAAGGTATATTATGACCATGGGGTAAAAGAAAAAGTTTTTGAGCCAGGGGAAAATGTTTTGCTACGGTTACCCACAACAGAAAATAAACTGTTAATGAAGTGGCAAGTACCTTATAAGGTTCTTAGATGTACTGGCACCATTAACTACGAGATTGAGACCCCTGGCAGGAAAAATCCTACTAAGATATACCATGCTAACCTCCTCAAGAAATGGGTTGAAAAAATGCCAAAAGCTGCTTTGCTAGTTTTACCAGAAACTGATAAAGAAGATATTTATGCCGCTTATGATACTCTGGAACAAACTGTAAATGCTGATGCTGTGTAGGTGAATGTTTCCTTAACCTCAGAACAAACTGCGGACATTCATAATATGCTAAAGATATTTAACAGTACTTTTACCACAGTACCAGGCTGAGAAAAAGGGGTTGAGCACGTAATGGTGACAAGGAATGCTTGTCCTATTAGGCAAAATACATACAGGTTACCAGAGTGGTTAAGAGTTGATGTGGTTAAGAAAATGCAAAAAATGAAAGAATTGGGTATCATAGAAGAGTCAAGGAGTGCTTGGTCATCTCCAGTGGTAATTGTAAACAAAAAAAGGGGGTGTTAGAATCTGCCTTGATTTTAGGAAACTTAATCAAGTGTCAGAATTTGACAGTTATCTATCCTATGCCTAGAATAGATGATTTGGTCGACAGACTGGAGAGTGCAAAGTATATCAGTACCCTCAATCTCACCAAGGGTTACTGGCAAATCCCTTTAGCTAAAGAATCCAGAGACAAAACTGCATTTGCCATTCCTGTTGGATTATGTCAGCTTACCACCATGCCATTTGATTTGCATGGTTCACCAGCTACATTCCAGCAGTACATGGATGTAATTTTATCACCTCACACTGTTTATTGTGCGGTGTACCTGGATGATGTCGTGGTGTACAGTCCAGACTGGAAAAGCCACCTGGAACACCTACGAGCAATTATCCAATCAATCAAAAATGCAGGTCTGGCAATTAATCCTACCAAATGTGCATTGGGCATGCAGGAAACCAGATATTTGGGCTATGTGTTGGGAAGTGGAGAAGATAAGCCAGACATTTCTAAAATAGAAGATGTAGCTAACAGCCCTGTCCCTAAAACAAAGAAACATGTCAGGTAATTTTTAGGGCTAGCTGGTTATTATCAGAGGTTTGTTCCCAACTTTGCTGAGTTAGCTACTCCCTTCACTGAACTCACGAAAAAACAGTACCCAAATAATGAGAAATGGACCCCATAGTGTGATGAAGCTTTTCAAGCTATTAAGGCTGTATTATGTTCAGCCCCTGTTTTAAGAAGCCCAGATTCTGAGAAACCATTTTTGTTGCTGACAGATGCATCCGAGGTAGGCCTAGGTGCAGTCCTGAGTCAAAATATAGATGGTACAGAACATACTAGTCTATACATAAGTAGGAAATTGCATGACAGAGAGAAAAGGTACTCCACCATTGAAAACGAATGTCTAGCAGCAAAGTGGGCAATGGAGTCCCTTAAGTTTTATTTGCTAGGAACTGACTTTGTACTTATAACAGATCACAATCCTCTCTGCTGGCTTAACCAAATGAAATATAAAAATTCCAGAATCACAATGTGGTACCTGGTACTACAGCCATTTAAATTCAAGGTGATACACAAATCTGGTAAAGAGAATAGCAAAGCTGATTTTCTGTCAAGATATGGATCAGGAATTTAGGGTTCTGAAGGTTAAAAAAACAAATGTATGGGTTTGAACTTTACTGTTTACTGTACTGTTACAGAAAAAAACAGATAATGCACATGTGCTTAATATCTGAAAGCAGCAAATGTTAGTAAAGAATTAATAAAAACTTTTGGAAACTTGTTTGATAAAACAGGTTCCCCCTTGGGGGTGTATATAACAGGGTAGAATAGGACCCTGTCCCAGTTCTTATGGAGAAAGTGTTTAAATGCAAGGATCTGTTCTGTTCCTTTTCTGTCTCTTGTCTATCTGATTGCATAACCACATTTTCTTGTGAGACCTAGGATTTGATCACCTCAGCAATCTCGCAATTCTTTGCCTCTCACTGTCTCTCGGTCTTCCCTTGCTGTCTTTTTTTTTCCCCTTGCATATCTGCTGATATAAAAATATATGCAGATTATTGTATGGAGATGTAACTGATATTGGGATCCCTTTGTTTAGAAAATATATAGCATTACTATTGAAATGTATATAATTATAGTTTGAGATTATTGCAGAAAGCTATTAGAAACTCAAGAGGTCACACTGTTCTAGCTGCACCTGCCTGATACTTACAAGAACAGGACGCTTGTTAAGAATGGGGGTTGGAAAGACTTATAATAGAGCTGAACTGCAATTGCTTGAGAGAGAAAAGGGACACACAGAGATTGAAGGAAAACCCAGATGGATCTTCTCTGTTTATTCTGCCTTTTTAAATAGTTATACTGAACAAGTTTATTTTTGTATGTTACTGCTAATACTAATAAACACTTTTTGTGAATTCTACAACTGCTCCTGGTTTTTCCTATGCTTCCTGACCTGTGCCTTGATGACAGGGTGCCCCCTCTCCCTCCTGTATTGCTCTGAACACCCGACCCAAGAGGTGCACAAGCTCCTCCCTGAAGGTTTTGAAGAATACAGCAGCCAGTCCATCTGGGCTATGTGCTTTTCCTGCCGTAAGCCCTGACATGGCAGAGCCAATCTCCTCCTGAAGTATCGGGGTGTCCAGTGCCTCCCTAGCTCTTGTCCTGTACTGTATTAAAGAAACTGTCAAGTTTTTCTTGATAATTTTCAGCATGCTCTTATAAGTAGAGCTTTGTGTAAAATTTTATAAATTCCTGTGCTATCTTATGGGGGTCTGATATGTACTGGTAGACTTCGGGTCTCTCCTGATGCAGACAGCTATTCTGCTGGCAGCTTCAGTATGGAGCTGCCAATCTAAAAGTCTCCCTGCCTGGTTGCCCACCATATATTACCTCTGTCTGGAGTATTGCCGTGCTCCCAGTATCCTGTCATCTAAAAATTTATTTAATTTGTTTCTACACTCATCTGGCTGTTTCCGCACCTCCTCAGTCTTATTTTATGTTTCAAGGTAAGTGAGTTGTGCTTCAAGCTCCCTCTGCTTTCTTTGCTGGGCCTTTTTAAGGCTGGAGGCATAGCTAATTTTTTTGCCAGTTACTACTGAAACATAGAAACATAGAAATTGTTGGCAGATAAGGACCAGTAGGCCCATCCAGTCTGCCCATAAGCCCTATACTTGTTTACAGCTTCTACCTCTGCTTTACCTCTATGGTTCCCCTTTAAAACCATCCCACCACATCACTTCTGAAGTGTCCTGAGGAGGATTACAGGCTGTATATACCCTGAGATTATCTTTGACTAAATCTTTATATTCCTTGCAGTTCGGGAGAGATACACTGAGTCTTCAGGAGGAGTTTTTGACCACCAGCATCAGGGAGAGAGTCATCACCACCATACTATGGTGTTATATTGTTCTACGGATGATTTGGGAGACATCCACTGTGTGTAGCCAATCCACCGAGAGAAACAATAGATCTAGTCTGGAGTAAGCCTTGTGGGGCGCGGACCAACATGTATAGTCTCTAACCCTAGGGTTAATGAAGTGCCTCCACCAGGCCCAGTTCTTGTGCCAGCCTCACCAGACACTTAAATGCCCGAGTGTGTGGTTCCAACCAAACCCCAGACCTGTTCATGCAGGGATTCAAGACTGTACTTAAATCTACCCCAATATCTCTTGGGGACGGGGGCTGCCCTCAGGATGATTTCTTCAAAAATTGGGCATTTTCTTTGTCCTGATTTGGAGCGTAATTAAATTCAAGAGGGTTTACAGGGATGACCTGTATTTGCCTTTGAGCAGGAGGTATGTTCCCACTGGGTCTTGCTGAGAGTCCTGCACCTTGAATGAGCAATCTTAGTGAATCAAGTTTGCCACCCACTCCTGTGCAGCTGATCTTGGTATGATGCGTAGTATACCTGCCCTACCCTTTTTTGTTTTTCACTTTCCATGGAAGTCAGATGGGTTCCTGTAGGAATACCACTTCTGCTCTATTTTGCTTCAGCTCATTCAGAACTCTTGTCCTCTTGATGGGGCTATTAAGACCCCTAATGTTATATGTTATTATCATGCCTGCAGCCATCTTCGCACCAGCCAGTGTCACATTCACAATGCTCTAAGCATCAGTAATCCTTGAACTGATAACATTTCAATCAGGAAATGTAAACAACAAGCAATATTCAAACAGCTTGTGCTTCGAAGTTATGAAAAGTACTCTGCCTGCCCGATATTATGTGATCAGTGGGGTAAGCCTCCCTTTGCAGCTGCCTTGCACAGAACGTGCCCTTTAGAGTTGCCCTCTGCATTATATCCAACCTGGCAACTCAAAGATTTTCCCTTTATTTTTTTTTTATTTTTTTGCACTCTTAGCACCTAAGGAAATGTTTGCCTCAAAGCTTTAATGATAAATCTGCATATCAACCCCCCCCCCGCCCCCAAAGTAGTCTGGCATGGGTCTGGTCCAGTCCACAGATCGGGCCCCCGGTCTAGAGGCTTCCCTTTTTGCCCCCCATGGCCAGTGACAAGGCTCAGGAGGGGTTTAGTGATGGCCTTTCCATCTGTTTGCTTGCTTGCTGGGATTCCCTGCGGCTCCCTTGCAACCCCCCCCTTCAGCGTTGCACAAAGTCATGGATTGGTGGTTGTCACCCACCCTGCCATGAGTTGCTTAAAATGAGGCCTGGTCCCCACACCCCTAGGTATTGACTGACGGCCCCCTGGCTCCAGGTCAGACCAGTCTGGCGTGTTACCAACACCCGTTCCAGGGCCAAAGCAGAGGATGGCTAGACTGCCAGCTCAGCTGTGCTCTGCCCTTCTGCTCGGCCTGACCTTTCCTCTAACAGCCGCTTCTGCAGCATCATTACCCTCCAGTTATCTGTGGGCTACCTTTCCCAGCCCAGCAGCCTCAGTTGGCCCATAGCACCGTAGACCCAGGGAAACCGGAAGGCCGCAACAGAGCCTATCGCTTCCGCTGTAAGGCCAACAAGGCCTCCACCCCCATCTTTGGTCCACATACTTTCACCAGGTCCAGTTCAACTCTTGAATCAAGTTAGGAATGGGGGGTTACACTACGCTTACCTTAAAGATGGTCTGCCATTATCCTGCAGGAGGGCAGGTTCAGTAGTCAGAAGGCCACTGCTACACATCACTGATGGAAGGGCTGTGGGAGCACAAGAGAGATGGGCAGGTGAACACTGGGGACTGACCACAGCAGCACAGCTGCTGACTGCCAACAGGACCTATAGCAATGGGACACGGGATGAAAGAAGCGACCCCCCTCCAAACAACCGTGTTGTGCTATCCATCTACCAGTTCTGCTTCATAGTTACTTTGGTAGGGAGGGTAGCCGGTGGACCCCGTAATCCTAGAAAGATCAGGAGGGCAGGTTAAATATAGTTTACCAGGACTGCCAACCAACCTCTAGAACAAGCCCCTTGACCCTGGACCAGAACCCCCCCTTCCCCACCAGCCATGCATGTTTGGACAGGACCCTGATTCAATAACCCATCAGCCTAGCTACTGTGTGATCGTAATAGAAATTAATTATACAGCCAATAGATCCCTTATATTTATTTATTTTTTTTTTTCTAACTCTATTTTTGCCTCTCATGCCTACCTGAACTTTCTCCAGAGGGTCTCTCGGTGCCGGTCAGGTTCTCGCCCACATGAAGTCCTCCTGTTTCACTCCTCTCAGGGCCCCAGCTCTCCAATCGCCTACCCGGCCACGCAACCCACTATCTCTGAGTCCCCTGAGGTGAGACCACCAGATTACTCCTCCTGGCACTCTGTCTATAATCTAGACAAGTGACCAGGCAGGGGAGGAGAGCAGAGGAGTGAGCAGAGAGACCCGACATTGGGCATGGTTGGCCGTCCCCTCCTTTGCCTATCAGGAGGCAGAGGGTATTTTCTTGTGTTCCTCCCCCTTATGAAGCATGCAATGATGTCAGTGAAGGTCAGCCCACAGAAATCCTGCCATCATCAGATCCCCTTCTTCTTTTTGAATCTCTTTATCGCACCCACCGGACTATAACTCTCTCAGGCTGCCAGCTCGCCTGCCACGCTACTGCCCACTGAGACCACCAACCTCCTTAAAGTCGTTAGCTGTCCCCACAGGACCCCCAGCCCCCTAGGTCCGCTGGGAGTTCAAGGGGCAGAGGTGGAGGTCCAGTTATAGACGTGTGGTGGCAGGCACTGTGGAGCTGTCACCTGTCCAGCCAGTGAAGGGGTTTTCTAGGACTTGAGCTCCCCCCCCATGCATGGAGCATGCCCCGACGCATGGCAACCCTGCCGGTGTTGGCCTCGCTAGTTACGTGCTGCAAGGCTTGCTACAGTGCCCCCCAGTCTCCACTGGTGGCCGCTGGCATGCCAAGCCAACCCACCCCACCCTCCTGGGGAGGAGAGCACCACAATGGTACTCAATCCTCAACCCTCCCCCGCCAACCCTCGGCACCCGAGCTTGCTCCCGAACCTGGGTCGCTGCCATAGCAAGAGGTGTGGCATCCAGCGCCTCAACCCTGAGCCCCACCGGGCCGGCTCAGATCCCCTTCTTTACCTTGCTACTGGGCAAAACCTCCCAGCCTCCACCAGGAGCCGCCACTGAGCACGGTATCTCCCCTTATCCCACCCCAGGAGAAGAGAGCAGTCCTCCAGATGCTCGATCTTCTCCTCCCCTGCTGACCCCCGATGGCACAGGCTCGTTCCCGAACCTGGGTTGCCGGCATGGCGCGAGGTGTGGCATCCAGTGCCTCAGTCCTCAGTGCCACTGGGCCGACATCTGTTTATTTATTTATTTAAGCATTTAACCAGGAGGGCATTCTGAGCAGGGTACTGCTCAATTCCAGATGTGTCCTGGGGGGAGGGGTACTACATACACAGTTGGAGGGCAAACATAATACATAGTGTTATATAAGGGAGAAGTTCCTACACAGAGAGACATTCCACGGCTAGGATGGCGCCTTTGCTCATGGGTCACCATGAGGTCCTACACCTCGAATCCTCACACATCAGTTCAGCTCGAGCACAGTGATGGAGAGTCACTTTTTGTTTATCTGCTTTTTTGCCAGGCTGTCGTGGCTGAGAGGAATTCAGCAGGAGATCTGTTGCTGTCTGTGACTGCTGTTGGTTTTCCGGAGGAGAAGTGCGGCTTTTTTTTTTATATGGCTTGGAAACTTTGGACCACGGCTCCAAGGAAGTCATTTGATCCAGGAGTGCAGTATCAGGGTGGGTATACAAGGCCACTGGTATTCCCAGGTTCTGCAAGGTGGGTTTTGCCTCCACAAGGGTTTGAAAAAATACAGGTCCCACTGAGAGAAAGATTTTTAGCTGGGCAGGTGCCAGTAAGTACATTTTAATGTTCACAGAGCTAATGTGCTTTTTAATCACAAGCAGGGCCTGTCCCTTCTGTTGAGTTAGGGGCGTGTAGTCATGATCAAAGTATAATCACTTATCCCCGTAGATGATTTCTTTTTTAGGCCATGCTGTATGGAGGAGTGTATTTTTAGTACGGTAGTCTAGGAACTTCATGACTACTGAGGGTAGGGTAACTTTTAGATCAGCTGGTTTCTTGGCAAGATCTCTACAGACCTGTACTATGTTGAGTGGTTCATCTGCCAGGACACTGATTAGTTCTTTTAAAAAGTTCTCCAGGAAGTCTTCCTTATGGCTGGTTTCAGTTTCCTCAGTGAGACCATATATCCTCAGGTTGTCCCTCCTGAAGCAGAGCTCCAGGTCATCCAGTTTATTTGTGAGCTCCCTTTCCCTATTCAGCAGGTATCTGATGGCTGTGTCATGCAGCTCTACTGCTGTGGATGTGTCTGTAACTCTGGTCTCCATATCTAGGGTGCATTGGGTGACCGGCAAGTCCACGAGCAATGTCTGCTACCTCTTTTTTCCATTTTTGCCATTGTAGTGCTGATTTTGCCAAGCTCATGAAATAACCTCTTCGAGGTGATGGTAAATGTCTCTTCACCCTCCTCGTCACTGCCTTCACTGTTAGGCCACCCAAGGCAGCCGTGGTGGGACAACCCTTTCAGCTGGCCCTGGTGTCACGGGGCTCTGCCATCGCTGGAGGTTTTCGGTAGTCCAGGAGCACATCTTTTTGTTTAGATTTTGCTGGCATCGTTCTTCTGCACAATATCTCTCAAGTTTTTTGGCTGTCAAAAGTATCGATTAGGAGGATTATTATCAATTTAAACTCCCAAGATTGGAGCTGTAGATTTCATGTCTTCATTAGGCAGAGGCAGAACCAGAAGTGTCCTTCAACCAGTTTGTGCTGGGTGTTTGCCATGAAGGTGTACAGATGCAGCCCTGTGACACATGGAGATGGCCACTACCATGGCACGGACACACAAATCGCCTATGTCCCAGGCTGTCTGGAGCTGGTGCTTAGCCAGTGACTAACCTTGGTCTCTGATGACCGTCACATCCGATTGCTGAACAACTAGGAGGTGATGGAGGATGGAATCAAAAACTCCCACCAGGGAATGACCAAAATTGGCTATCATCATAGCATAGCTACCCTGACAGAGACCCAAGGACGCCATAGCATACACCTTTTTAGTGGCGTAGTCAGTCTTACGGAACTCCTTGTCCAGAGGCTTTTCTACATCCACCTCATGTCCGAACTTGCAGAACACCAAATCCATTAACAACCCCTCTGTAGAAGGGTGGTCCAAGAAACTAGAAAGGGACCCTGAAGGGACCACATACTTGTGGACCATATGGGCAGAGGATGCCAGGCAGGATGCTGGATGCTGCCAAAGTTCCACGGCAGGTCCCAAAATGGCTTCAGCTATGGAAAAGACAACCCCAGGGAATCATCCCTGTCCATAATGTCTGTAAATGGGTACATAGCCCTTTTTTGGACTAGCTCTAGCGAGACTGACATGGACTCTAATATTAGGTGGAGAAGTGCACCGATGGACACTGGGCCATGCTGGGTGGGCAGCTTCTCCACCAGCCCCCGGTCGAACAGAGGACTCCCAGAGGAGGCCACGGACTCATGGTCTGAGTTGTCTGAGGACTCCTCGAAATGGCTCTCAACAGTTTCTCACCACACACCACCCAGGTATCCTCCCCCAGGGTGAACTGCACCAACAACCTGCCTGGCAGGTC
Source organism: Neoceratodus forsteri (assembly GCA_016271365.2). Lineage (NCBI taxonomy): Eukaryota > Metazoa > Chordata > Ceratodontiformes > Ceratodontidae > Neoceratodus > Neoceratodus forsteri. The sequence continues at coordinate 325,542,616 of CM057451.1, read as the reverse complement.
AGTGGCTGAATGGGTGTCCTTGGTCAGAGTGCCCATCTTCAGCTATGGTGGTGGCAGCTGCACCCAAAGAGGTGGAGAAAAAATTGTGGGGAGAACCTGCATAGTGTGCACCGGAGATTCGGGGGTGGAGCCCTATGCTACTCTGTGATGGCCCACTCTTGTCAGAGGAGCTCCTTGTAGCATTGGCATAACTTGGAACGGTGCCTCTCCTTACCTGAGGATGAGGAGGTTGAAGAGCGTTGACAGTGGTGCCTCCCGGTTGAGCGGGACCAAGAGTTGGAATGCCTTGACTGAGATCTCATTGCTGAACTTGACCACCGACCGAACAGTCGATGGCAAAGGGAACCTTCTGGCTGGTTGTGATATACCATGTGCTTTCTCACATTAAGCAGCATGAGCGTGGACGACTCAACCACCAGGGGTGGCTGCTCCCTCTGAGGACTGGACGGGGACACCAGCTGAACTACATCCTGATGAGTGAGAACCAGGAGCACCGGGGTCTGTGAGATCGATTCCTCTATTTCTTCCGACAATTGGTCGAGAGGCTCGAAGAAAATTTCCACCGCCTGCTCGACCAGAGTCAAAGTCAACTGCCTTGATGGGGGAACTGAAGAGCCCTCAATCTGCCAGGGAGGATGGCCATCTTTTCCGGTCCCACAACTGGTGCCAGCGGTGCTTGCACTTGGCATTACGGTGGGTAGGGCTCTCCTCCAGGGTCTGGCGGGCCAAACACATGGCCTGGAAACTTATGGTTAATGACCCTCCATTGCTGGCCCCAGCAGAGAACAGTGCTGATACCAAGGAGGTGCCTACCATGACAGCTACGTTTTCACCTCAAGGACCACAAGTTACTGGCCAAACCAGGCCATAGTCAAGGTCTTCTTGCGGCCCTTAGGCGGTCCTTTGATCCTGTTCTGAAGGCTGACCTAGCAAGAGTTGGAGCTTCCTGTCCTCGAGGGGACTCAGGAATCATACTGAGATAAAGGTCATACATGGCCATGTCATGCTGCCTGCCCAGGCAATGCATGCACTTGTCATGCGGGTTGGTGGCCAACATCTTCTGCCAGCACCCAACACAGAACGTGAACCCCAGTTTCCATTGCTGAATCGAAGATCAACAAGGGAAGCCAAAGGAACTGAGGAAATAATCCAAAGACCTTGAAAAACTTGAGACAAAGTTTGCCTATGGCCCACTAAATCCTAAGCAGGAGCTGCAAAGGAGGTGACCTATGCTTACAGCAGAAAGAAAGATCTTACTTCAAGGAAGGCTCTTGCAGCAGGCCACACCAGTAGGACTAAGCCACTAGGCACTAGTACCAGGGATCTATGGCCCAACCTGGATCTGAGCCATCTGAATATGTACATCGAGTACAAACGCTTCAGGATGGTCACTCTCCAGGGGCTGTTACACCTTCTGCACCGGGGGGAACTGGCTCTGTTCACTGGGCATGCAGAATACTTACCTGCACATCCAGGTCTTTCCTGCCTATCATCGTTTCCTCCACTTCCACTTTCAGGGGGCCCATTTCCAATTCGGGCCTTCCCTTTTGGCCTTTCCTCAGCCCCCCAGCTAGTTACCAAATGCCTAGCAGTAGTGGCGGCCACATTGCGGAGACAGGGCTTCTGTGTTCCCCTACCTGGACAACTGACTGCTAGAAGCCCCCTTCAGGGACCGCTTTGTTCAGACCCTGGAAAACACCTTATCTTCCAGACCCTGGGGATCACTATAAATCTGCTGAAGTCCTGCTTCTCTCCTTGCCAGCACTTTTTTGCCTGAAGACAGAGTGAAGTGACTGATGGAGTGGGCTCGTCTGGTTTCCTCCAGCCGGCAGGTCCCTGCCAGGGTTTTCCTGCACCTTCTGGGCCACATGACAGCAACAGTTGCCACGGTTCCCGTGGCCCGCCTGCATGTGCAGGTTCCTCAGTAAACCTTGAGGGTCCAGTGGGACCAATGCATGGAAGACCTGAACCATTTGGTCCTGGTCTCTGACCCGGTCCAGAGGGTTCTGGCCTGGTGGCTGGATCTGGCCAACCTCCTGCGAGGGGTCTGTTTTCAGCTTCTGACCCCCTGGCAGATTCTCACAACAGACGCATCCAGCCTGAGACTGGGTTCTCATTTGTCTGATCACCAAACCCAGGGTACCTGGACAGATGTAACAGTAGATCTTCGAGAGAAGCTCTTGCAGCAGGCCCTACTTTCCCTCCCTCCGTCCCCCCTACTGCTCTTTTTCTCTTGCACTACTTCTGCCTTTCTTTTGGCTCTCAGGAAACCTCCTTGAGTCTCCTTCAGCTGTCCGTATGGGGTTTCTGGTGGGAGAACTGAGGAAGGGGTTGGGGACCGCCCACCTGTATAGGCTAGGCTGACATCGGTGGAGGGCAGTCCCTCGAGGTTGACTGCTAGTTAGAAGTCTTCCTTGTGGTCCTAGTGCCTAGTGGCTTAGTCCTACTGGTGTGGCCTGCTGCAAGAGCTTCTCTCAAAGATCTACTGTTACGGTAAGTTCTTACTTAACTGTACTTTTTTCTGTCGCCTGGGCACTGGCTTGATGGCCTTTTTCCATAGAAGTGACTGTATCTTATCCCGATAAATCATTACATGGGCTGTAGGGTAGGTGGAGAGTACCTGAGGAGTCTCTTGGGGCTGTTCTATGAGCTCCAGAGTGTGACCCTGTCCTATAAGCCAGGCATCTTAAGTTATGGTTCTCCATTGGTTGAGATGGAGAGAGAACCATCCTCCAACTAACACCTCTTGTTCGGGGATCAGAAGATGGGGGTCTGGCAAGGAGTCAGGTTGAGGTGGAGCCAGCCGCTGAGGCTGATCCATCACCTTTGGGATGCTTGACGGCTGGTCTCGAGTAGGAGGGGGTATGTAGGGCCGAGGAGGTTTTCTCTTTCCCTGAGGATGAGAGCCTGCTTCAGACTTGTGGGGCACCCTGCGAAAGGATGGGCATTGTCTGCAACTAAGCTGCATATGGTGGAGCGAATGGATAGACTTAATAGCCACGCCAGATGCCTGTAAATCATTAATGATGTTCTGGACATCTGGCCCAAATAACTTTGAGCCATTGAAAGGGGCATTCAGCACCTTCTGTTGGCCATCCATTGCAAAGCCCAAGACCCTCAGCCAGGTGTGCCTATGTAGGCAAATGCCTGTGGCAGCAGCCCTGCACCAGTGTCAGAAATGTCATGCAAAACCCTGAGGAGATGATTACTGATGTCCTCGGTGGCCTGCAAAGATTTGAGAACCGCCTGTTTCTGGGAACATTCTGGGAGGGCTTGAGCAGCTGCCTTACCCTTCTTCCAGATGGTATTTTGGTACCTGACCATATGTGATAGACAGTTGGCAATCCAAAGTCCCAGAGTGGAGGAGGCATAAACCCTCTTACTCCAAAGGTCGAGCCATCTGGATTCCCTGTTAGGGAGGAGGGAGCTAAGGTACTTGGGCACCTTGGACCTGTCATGTGCTGCATTGATGACCACGGAATCAGTCTCGTGTTGGGCAGCATAAGAAGGCAGGCCCTGGGGGGCATGATAAAGTTTATCAACCCTGCGGGGTATGGCAGGAACCATGCCTTGATGGTGCCAAGCTGCAGCAGTGGCATTCCTCAGAGCTGGGAGGATAGGAGGAATGACCTTAGGGGGAAATTCTGGAATCTTCAGGATGTTCACCAGTTCTCTCCTGGTGGCATCCTCTTCCTCAGTATGGAAGCCCATATCTGTGGACAGCTGCTTCATGACATTGAAAAAGGTAGGATGTTCAGGAGGAGACCTGGGAGTATGTTTGAGAGTACTCACTCACTGAAGAAGCAGTAGACCTATCAGAGAAAGTAGGTTCCTCCTCTTCAGGAAGGATTAGGTCACAGTGGTATTCCTCCTCGATGTCGACCTGGTCTAACTCGAGGTCCAACGAACAAGGGGCTGATGACAGGCTATAGGGGTGCAACCTGAGAAGGCCTCAGCGGCATTGACAACAACGATGCTGGAGAGCCAGGTCTGTAAGAGCCCAACTGATGCACCAGGGCTGTGGTTATCTTGGCCAAAATTACATTGAGGTCGATGGCAGGAGAATGGTGCGTTGACAGTGGAGGGATCGCCAGCATGGGGCATGATGAGCCATCCATCGGGTCTTGAGAGCCTGAGGTCACCAATGTCCTAGAACCTGTGAGGTCACTGATATCCTAGAGAGAAGCATCAGGCCATGCCCAGAGGGTCGATGGCCGGCCTCCTAAGAGGCGGAAGGAGGTGCAAGTCGGTAACAGCCTGATAGAAGCAGAGGCCTGGACAGCAGAGTGCGTCGGTGCAGCTGCAGCCGACAGAGTGCCCCCAGAGGAGGAAGAAGAAGCTGCAGGGGATCAGGAACACACCACAGAGAAGTGGTCCCATTCACCGTCTTGTTTGTGACTTTTCCCTGAGGGCTTGTTTTGAACCTTCAAAGCCTGGGAGCTGGATGAACCCAATGGCAACTGGGAAGGAAGGACCCTGGAGGACCCCTACCTAGAACTGGCTATCTGTTGCTCCATAAGTAATTTTTTCACAGCCTTTTTATCTTGCCTAAGGGTTGCAAGATTACATTTTTGGCAGAACTCACAGTCAGAGACATTCTGGTCAGGCCCAAGACAGCAGACACGGAGGCTGTGGTTGTCTGAAGAGGCAGTTTTCTTCCCGCAGTGGCAGTGACAGAAGAGCGATGTGGAAGGATCAACTTGACATAAACCAGGTAAAGGAATCTCTTGTTTTAAAGAGATTCTTAAAGCTAGGGTAAAGGAAACAAGCATTTGTCAATGCCGAATGTTTGCTTGCTGGCATTGGCATTGGTAGTGTAGGAGTTAGAGATGCATAATAGGAATGGCAGTGAAGTATTGAACTGAAGCCAACCCCACCACCACCCTGCAGAAAAAGTGAAGCCATGAGCGTGCGTAGAAACTGCGCAACACACACCCTAGTATAATTAGTTTGGGGATATTTTACAGCAGATTGTCAACACAGGCATTTGGGGACCGCCACTCATGAACAGTGTCACTGTGATTTTCTTAATCTGTCCCGAACACTGATTTCCCACAGCGACCATGCATTTCTGCGCCAGAAGTGCGAAAACACATTTCAGCCAGGGTGTGAAAAATGACAGCAGTACTATTCATAAGGAGGTGTGGAAAAATGATGGTGTTGAAAATCTGGACTGAAAATAGTTTAAATTCGTGAACTTGCGAGGGTGCGTGGAAACTGCACAATGCACGTTCGTAACACAGTCATTTTATGGACTTCTGTCACCAAATTTTCAACATAGCCATTTTAAGACCTCTGCTCATAAACAGTCTCAGTGTGATTTTCTTAATCTGTCCCTAACATTGATTTTGCACACCGACCATGCTATGGGGCGCCACATGCGTGAAAACACATTTTGGGCAAGAGATGAAAAATGACAGCTATACTGCTCATAAGGAGGTGTGGTAAAATGGCAAAGTTGAAAATCTGGGTGAAAATATAAAAAAATTATGAAGTTACCAGCATGCATAAGACACATAACGCTGCTTCGTAAAAGTCATTTTGGGAATGTTTTCACCAAATTATCAACATAGGGTTTTGAGGGTTTACCATGAACTGTGACACTGTCGTTTGTTATTAGTCCCGAAGGTGGTTCCGCTGAGACCGCGAAATCACCTTTCGGGACCAAATAAAAAAATGATAGTGACAGAGTTCATGAGGTGGGGCCGCAAAAAACCCATGTTGAAAATGTGGTGAAAAAATTCCCCAAAATGGGCGAGATATACACCAAAGTTGAAAAAAAAAACATTTATGCCATTATACAGCTTACCGGCATTTCTTCAGTTCGCAGTCGGCTTTGAAGAGTGCAGACGTGTTCCCGGTCCACTGAAGATCGTCTTGCTGGGATCCAGAGGTAAGTATGGGGTCAGGAGGGGTGTGGAGGTGGATGCACAGAGGATGGACTTGGTTGGGGTGGGGGTCAAGACAATCAACGAGGACCGTTTTTTTTTCAGGTGTTTTTTCTTTTAGAAAAGGCGGCGGCAGGATTTGTGCCATGGTGGGTGGGCTCCCGGTGTGGCAGCTGAAAGTTTTTGGGGTCAGTGCAGCCGATGGGGATTGGACACCCCGCCAGCCATACACACGTGTGCCACGCTGGGGTGGGCCTCCCAGCTGCAAGTAACTTTAAATTGTGGGGTTTTTTGGGGGTTATTCAGTGGAGCTGCGGGGATTGGGCACCCCATCGCCATTATGACTTTTGCCACACAGGGTGGGCTCCCAGCGTGGCAACTAGAAGTCTGGGGGCGGAGCCGACAGGAATTGGGCACCCCCATCAGTCAGCTCAAAAGCGGTGGGGGAAGCATGACACGCTGGGGGTGCGCCTCAGCATGCTACTTGAGTGTTTGGGAGCGGAATTAAGGGAGCTGTCTGTGACAGCTCCATTGAGGATGCAGTGCTGAGTGTAGGCAGTTTGCATACTGCCAATGGCAGTATGTAAATTACCTGCCAACGGCAGTATGCAAATTGCCTACATGTTACAACTCCTGATTGCAGCGGTTTTCCACTTTCATCTGTATGCCACTGCATTCTGAACGACTGTCATAGACAGCTCGGACATTCATTGGCGCGGTGCAGCTGCACCTGCAAAAGGGAGCAGGGCATTGGAAGTGTGGGAGGCATACCTATAAAAACTTGTATGGTGGCACTATGTTTCTTGCACATGCATGCAAGCAAATATAAAAACTCATAGGCAAAAATGGCGTGAACTGCGATGGAGCGTCCGTGGAGACCGATGCGAACAGAATCAACAGCGGGAAAGAACTGAGGAGGGGGCAGGGCCGCTCACGCCTCTATAGGGTTGGCAACATTGGCAGGTGGCTTCGGCGTAGGCGGCCCCAGTAGTACTGCTGGAAAATCTTCTGTGTGGATCCTGCTTCACCAAAGGTGAAGTTCCTATGGTGTGACCTGATGACTGAGATACCCCCAAAGAAGATCATAGTATTCAGTTCACTAGCTCTTTAAAATTTATGGTTCCCACAGGATTCTGTCACCTCTCTAAGACCAAAGAATGGTGCTGTGTAGAAGATATTCTTGAAGATCTAGTTACAGTAACTTTCCTTTGTTCCCTAGTCTAGAAACATCCAGCACCGAAATGTTTTTAATTGGGGGGGGGCACATATAGCTCAAAAGAAGACCACTGTACCTTCACTGCATGATCATACCTAATTATTTTTTGTGTTTATAGTTATCTAAAACTTTTTTTTTACCTGGTTGTAGGTAATGGCTATTGCACCAACTCATTACATATGGCAGCGAGAAAGGCCTCTACATCACAGTGGGGCAGTAAGGAACTATGCCCAGGATGAAGTGCAGTTCCCAAGGGGTCCTAGTGCCACACCTGTTGGCTGCTCACTCTGTGGTAAACAAGGACAGTTATTGGGGCTCTCCTCTTCTTCTTCATCAGATGATACACTAGAAATAGATATGTCTCCAGAATCACAGAACACTCGGCCAGTTGATGCCATGATTGTTGATCCGCCTTACTCCTGCTTCTGTTCCCATGGTAAAGTTTTGATTGCATTTTTACAAGTTTGCAACTAGATTTGCAGTCATTATATAATTTATTATTTACACTGTATACTATATGTTACTTTGAGGAAGGCTCTTGCAGCAGGCCAACACTGGTAGGACTGAAGTCGCTAGGTGCCAGGATCACACAGAAAACTTTCTAGCTAGCAGTCTACCATGGGGGACAGCCCACCACTGTCAGCTTCTAACGTCAGCCTATCCTATAAAGGTGGGTGGTTCCCCACACCCACCTCAGTTCTTTTCCCGCTGTTGACCTGCGCATGTCGGACCATAGTGGATGCTGCAGCTTCAGTCGACTGCCATTATTTGTGCTTGCTTTACTTTATTTTCTATTTTCTTGGTAGTTTAACATCAATTTATTTCTGTGTTTAGCCAGAGAGTTTATGTCTTCTACATTGTTCGACTGCTCCATGAAGTGTGCCTGCGGCAAACAAATTCTGGAAAAGGACGGCCACTCTGCTTGCATCCTTTGCCTAAGCCCAGACCATGACAGCGATGCCTGCCAGGTTAGCCAGAAGTTCAAGGAAGCCACTCTGACATATCATTTGAAGATTCTGGAAAGCCACCTACTTAAGCAGAAACTGGTCATGATGGAAAAGGAGCTTCAGGCCAGGAGCTCTTCAGCCTTGCTGGCACAGTCCTCCAGGGCTTCTTGTTCTTCTCAGAAATCTGGTCGGAAGCACAAACACCAGGGCAAACACTTGGACCGGTCTACTTCCTGCTGGTGGTCACCCCATAAACCCGCAGCCACACCAGAGACTTCCTCCCGTGGGAGGTCGGATCCCCCCACCTCGCCAGCCCTCTCCTCCTCTGGGCTGCCAGTGGTGAAGCTGCACACCTTTACTGCCATTATCAGGCAGTGGCTCCTCGGGGCCCGGGACTTTGTCTCCGGCTCCCCAGCCCCTGTCACTCAGGCCCATCTCTTCGCATATTGGCTCTCAGCCAGGTGGCTTGGCCGGGGTTGGTGTTTTAGGTGTCCACCCTCTGGCCATGGCTCTGCTGTCTGTCATCTCGGTAGGTCCCGATGCCAGTCCTTCTGGGCAGCGCCCACAGCAAGCTACCACCATTTCCTGTAGTCTGGCATCACCTCTGCCTTTGCCTGGGAGATCTCCTCCTCATGCACCGGCCTTCCCAGCGCCAGCAGGTCCATCTCCTGGGCACTACCTGCCAATGCCGGTTCTGCCACCTCCCCTGTCTGTGGGTCCAGCACCGGCGTCACCGCCTTCTCCTTGGCCGGCACTTGACCCCCAACCAGCGCCTGTGGGTCCTACTCCGGGGTATCCTTTTAATTTCCCCCCGGTGTTTAATATTACACTGGCAGTGGATTTTGGAGCCCTCTTTTCCACGTGGTGGTCTCTTATCCAGAAGCAGCTCCCCACACCCCAGAGGCCACCCCTGGCATCTCCCCATCATTCTGGCTGGGATCTGCCACCCAGAACTGGACAGGTCAGTGCTGGTGACTCACTCATGTCTGGGACTTTGGGCTTCCGTCCTGCCGCTGGCTCTGGCTCTCACCTGGACAACTGTCCACTGCTGGCCAGTGATCTGGATGACTCCAGCGGTGAGGATTTGGATTATTCTTCAAGGTCTTCCTCATCATCTGGGGAGTCCTCGGAAGGGGAGGACTCTTCCAGGGTGATCCCCAAGTCTCCTCCTCATGATCCCTCTTTCATGGACATCATGCACTGCATTCCATCGTAGATGGGCTGGGAGACAGAGGAGCAGGAGCCGAAATGGTGTTGGTTGGCCGCTTACCTGCGACAGTGGAATCATTTTCATCATTGTTTATTGGATAGCAAATTGAGAGAAAAGACTCTTGTTTATGATTGCATCTAAGTACAATAAAATAAGCACAAACATATATACAATAATAAATCACATAATTTACAAGTAGTTAATATTGATCTTTAAAAATTAAAATAGATGGTGCCATCCTTTATTGACTCATACGATGACATCACCAGGACGGCTTGGAATCATCCCTCGACCACCCCTCCTTTTCCCAAGAAAGCAGATCGCCTTTACCATGCACCTGCTGGCAAGCTCTTTTTATGTAGCCACTGTAAGGTGGATTCAGGGGTCATTAATGCAGCCCACGATTGTACCATGAGGCCCCAGGCACCTTAGCACCCTTCCTCCTGATAAGGAGTCTAGGCAGCTAGACCACTTGGATAAGCAGGTTTTTGCTTCCACTACCCTTGCTATCCAAGCGGTTAATTATCTGGTGCATATGGTACAGTACCAGAATGTCCTTTTGGGACCAATCCTGGGACCTGATTCAGACCTTGCTGCAGGGTGCCACCAAGACACTGCTTGCCTAACTCCTGAAGTCAGGCTTGGATGTGGGCAGTCATGTCCTGCGGGAAGCTTATGATGCCATGGATGCCTCTAGTAGAGGGGCAGCAGCCGGAGTTTCCCTCTGCCACCATTCCTGGCTCCAGGTTTCGGGCTTTGCCCCGGGCATGCTGTCCAGCAGGATGTTCAGGACAGGATCTCTGCCCTACAGGAGTCGGGTAAATCCCTTAGGATGGTCCATTAACTCTACCATATGCAGCCTGGGACCTGGCAGCGGTTGTCCTTTCACTGCTCCTCCAGCAAGCAGTCCCGCCAGCTCGCAAAAGTTCAGGACAAGTGGAAGCTGACAACAATCCCCACAGCTGCCGACACCAAGTCCCACAGAGCACACGAGACTGGCCCCCCAGGCACCCCCACCCACCTCCTCACTCCTTAGCTGACCCCCATCCTCCAGCAAGGGATCTGGGGAAGGCTGTCGGGGGTCAATTCTCCCTCCACCTTGACGGGTGGCGGGAGATAACCATGGACAATTTGGTACTTCAGATCATAGAGCAAGGTCACACTCTGGAGTTCCTGGAGTTACCTCCAGAAAGTCCTTCAGTACACTCCACATATCTCCCAGCCCACGTGTCTCTAATCTGGGAGGAAATTCAGGCCCTTCTTAGAAAAGAAGCCATAGAGCCCGTCCCTCAGGCTCAGAGGTGAAGAGGATTCTACTCCCACTTCTTCCTCATCCCCAAAAAGACTGGTGAGCTATAGTCCATCCTCGACTTGAGCCACCTGAACCTGTACATAGAGTACAAATGTTTCCGGATGGTGACTGTTCAGGGGGCTGGTACCCCTTCTCCCTCTGCTCCCTGGACATGCAGGATGCCTACCTTCATATTCAGTTTTTTTCTGCCCATCGACGGCTCCTCCGCTTTTTCTTTCAGGGGGATCATTTTCAGTTCCGGGCCCTTTTTGGCCTGTCCTCGGCACCCAGAGTTTTTACCAAGTGCCTGGCAGTGGTGGCAGCCACTCTGAGGAGGCAGGGCTTCTATGTGTTCCCCTACTGGGACAATTGGCTGTTAGCAGCCCCCTCCAGGGATTTGCTCATTGAGACACTAGAGTACAGTCTCCATCTTTTTCGCACCTTGGGGATCACTGTCAGTCTGCCAAAATCCTGCTGTAACCCCCCTACAAATGGGGGTTTCCAAAAAGTCTTCCTTGAGCTTGCCTAAATGCTCACTGCCAGGCTGGTGTCCTGCGTTTTAGCAGTTAAAATGTGATTACCAGAGCCTGTATAGCCTTTGTGTACTGTCACTTTAAGAGCTGCCTGATTGCAGCTTAAGTAATCTGAGAGGGGAGCTCTGTTGAAAGATGTAACTATTTACTGAAACTCATTTAGAGTGATAATGATAATGTAGTTTGTCTGACCTGCTTTCTTTGTAGCAAGGACTGTTTTGTTTGTCTCCACTATCTTGGTCCTGGACTGCAAATTGGACCAATCAGTACTGGTGGGACCTAACATGTAGCCAGACTACAGGAGCTATCTGAATTCAAAATCTGTAGGAACTGTAGATCTTACTTTGAGAGGGCTCTTGCAGTAGGTAATTACATATAGGACTGACGCCAGCAGGCGGCAGGACCCCACGGAAAAATTTCTAGCTAGCAGTCTCTGGCAAGGGACCGCCCCCACATCAGGTGGCCAGCATCAGGAGACGTCGTTATAAAGGGGCGGTCCCTCACGCCCGCCTTCCAGTTCTTTCCCGCCGTTAGCTCATGCCAGTGCCTCGCGGTAAAATTCCTTGCTCGTCAACCTCTACCTTCGGTATTTTACCGAGTATTTTTCGAATTTTTCAGCATCTGTCAGGTATTGGTAGGTTATGTCATCCCTACATCCTCCGAGCACAAAAACAAGTCGACTCATCGCCCAACTCCCGCACAAGGATGGCCATTCCTGTGCCTCTTTGCCTAGGCCCCGACCATCCGTGGAGAAGTGCCAGCACTGCCTCAGCTTCAATGCGGCCACCGAAGACAGCGCAGCAATCCCTGGAAGCCCACATTTTGAAAAAGAAAATGAGCTCCATGGAGAAAGAATTAAAAAAGCTCCGGCAGGCGTCCACTTCGCCTGAAGACCATCCAAGAAAAAGGACAAGGAGAAGCACAGGGACAAGGGCTCCTCATCCACTGCGGCTTCTTTGGAGTCGCTGTTACAGGTAATGTTCCCCAGGGAACTCGCTTCCATGACGGCCGCCTTAGAGGCTCCTAGGGCGGTGTCGCCCGCCTGTCTGGTTTATACTGGCCCTTCGGGCGCTCCAGGCTTTTTGAGGCCTCCGCTCCTGGTAAGCCATCAATGGCACGCCTACTGGTGAGTGGTCTGAGCAGCCGGACGCCGGCTCCTCCACCACTGCATGGAGAAAGTCAGTAAGTCGCCCGACCCTTTGGGGTGGCACACAGCCACCGTCCCGCCTTACCAGGCTGCCCCTCCATCGCGGCCTGCCTCCGGCGAAGGGTCTGTTAAGTTGGACGCCGGCTCCTCTGGTCCTCTTCAATGTCTTTATAAGTGACATTGCAGGGGGAACTGGAAGGAAAAGTATGTCTCTTTGCGGATGACACAAAGATCTGCAACAGAGTTGCTGCACAAGGTGGGGTGGAAAGGATGAGAAGGGACTTGGCAAGGTTAGAGGTATGGTCAATATGGCAGCTTAGATTCAATGCTAAGAAGTGCAAGGTAATGCACCTGGAAACAAAACCCAGGAGAAGAGTACACAATGGGGGTGAGATACTAACAACAACAAAATGGAAAGGGACCTGGGGTAGTCATATCAGATGACCTAAAGGTGGGCAAGCAATGTGAGAGGCGGCAAGGAGGGTGGGGATACTGGGATGCATAGGGAGAGGCATCACCAGTAGAAAACAGGCAGTTATTATCCCTCTGTACAGACAGTTGGTGAGACCCCATATGGAGTACTGCGTGCAGTTCTGGAGACCCAATCTCCGCAAAGACATAGACAGGATGGAAGTTGTCCAGAGGAGAGCAACTGAAATGGTGCAGGGTCTGCACTGGAAGACATATGAAGAGAGACTTAAGGAGCTAGATATGTATAGCCTCGAGGAAAGGAGGGAGAGGGGGGACATGATAGAAACTTTCAAGTACCTCAAGGGAATCAACAAAGTTCAAGAGGGTAGCATCTTTCAAAAAAGAGGTGTGCAAGAACAAGGGGGCACAATTTGAAGATAGAGAGGGCTCAGAGGTAACTTAAGGAGTATTTTTCATAGAGAGGTTGTGGATGCATGGAGCGGCCTTCTGGAGAAGGTTGTGGAGTCAAAAACAGTGGTGGAATTCAAGCATGCATGGGACAGTCATAAGGGAATTCTAGGGGGTTGGGGTAGGAAGAAGTAGGCTGCTGGTTAATTAGGATCTGCAGCTTATCCATTAGGTAGGGAAATGGGCAGACTGGGTGGGCCAAGGGGTCCTTATCTGCCATCAAAATCTATGTTTCTTTACAGAGAAGCAATGAGAATTTGGGATTGGGCAGCGCAACACAACCTTCACCTCATGGCAATCCATGTCCCGGGGATCAAGAACACCTTAGCAGACAAGCTAAGTCACTCGTCCGCTCAGGCTCACGAGTGGGAGCTGGATCGGGGATCCTAGATGATATCTTCCTATGTTGGGGAACACCACAGGTGGACCTGTTCGCTTCATCTGTAAACGTAAAGCTTCCCGACTTCTGCTCGCTCGTTCCAGAGTGAGGCACTTTTGGGAGAGACGCTCTGTCTCTAGATTGGAAGGACAGATTCGTCTATACTTTCCCCCCGATCCCTCTGATCCCGTGAGTTTTGCAGAAACTAGGTTCAAAAGGAGCATGAATGATTCTGATCGCTCCTTTCTGGCCAAGGCAAGTTTGGTTCTCTCTTCTGCAACAATACTCAGAGGAACCTCCTCTTCCTCTTCCTCTGTCGCGACTTTTACTGACCCAGGATCAGGAGACCCTTGTCCATCCAGGTCTCAAGTCCCTTCAGCTGCATGCATGGCTCCTGCAGACATAGCTCAAGCCCGTTTTGGGGCCGAAATCTTTATGGAGGCTAGAAAACCATCCACTAGGTCTACGTATGCCATGAAATGGAAACGGTTCACTATCTGGGCCGCTTGAAAAGATCTCGAGCCTTTCTCATGCCCTGTTGGGCGGCTGCTGGAGTACCTGCACCATCTCTTTGATCTGGGTCTTAGTCACTCGTCTCTGAAAGTACACATGGTAGCCATTTCAGCCTACCATTTCTCTTTCGCAGACAGGACGTTCGCTCAACTGGAAGTCTCTAAGACCTTCCTCAGAGGGGTTCTCCACTTGAGACCCCCTATCTGTGTTCCCGCCCCTCCTTGGGGATTTGAATTTCGTTCTTGAGAAGGTTACTTTGCCTCCTTTTGAGCCGGCAGCCTCAGCAGACCTGAAGTTCCTTTCATGGAAGATGCTTTTCCTAGTGGCCATTACTTCTGCTCAGAGGATTTCCGAGCTCCAGGCCCTGATGTGTAAAATCCCATATTTGATTTTTCACAAGGAACGTGTTGCTTTGCGCACCAACCCTAAGTTTCTCCCCAAGGTGATAGCAGAATCTACATTGACTCAGTCCATAGAGTTACCCGCTTTCTTTACGCAATACTCCAATCAAGGGGAGTATCTATTACACACTATGGATGTTCATCGGATTCTGAGATACTACACTAACAGAACAAAAGATCTCAGAAAGACTGATCAACTGTTTGTCTCTTTTGCCCACAAAAGAGAAGGCAATGCTGTTTCTAAGCAATGCCTATCCAAACAGTTGGCTCATTGCATCACCTTCTGTTATGACAATTACAACAAGACCCTTCCGGGTCAAGTGAGAGGCCACTCCACCAGAGGAGTTGCTGCCTCAGCGGCTTATTTCAAGAATGTGTCAGTGGCGGACATCTGCGCTGCCGACACTTGGACTTCCATCCATGCCTTTACAAAATATTACAGTTTGGATATTGCCTCTCGCCGTAGAGCAGGCTTCGAGCTTGCCGTTCTGCAAGGCCTCCTTTCTTGAGGCCTTCACAGCTAGAGGTTCTACTTGGAGTAGCTTTCCTCCTCCCGTTTGCTTCTTCTTGTTCCAGACTGCCTGGGACTCAGTCCTATATGTAATTACCTATTGCAAGAGCCCTCTCGAAGTAAGATAGTACAGTTACATAAGAACTTTCCGTAACAGTAGATCTTCAAGAGAGGCTCTTGCAGTAGGTAATACCTTCCCGCCCTCCATCCCCCTAAGGTTTTTCAGCTGCTTTTCCAGTGAGGGAAATATTCGCTTCTCTCTCGTCCGGCCTCATTTGACCTGTGGCGGGAAAGAACAGGAAGGCGGGCGTGAGGGACCGCCCCTTTATACCGTCTCCTGACGCCGGTCATCTGACATGGGGGCGGTCCCTCGCCAGAGACTGCTAGCTAAACATTTTTCCATGGGGTTCTGCCGCCTGCCGGTGTCAGTTCTATATGTATTTGCCTACTGCAAGAGCCTCTCTCAAAGATCTACTGTTACGATAAGTTCTTACGTAACTGTACTTTTGAACTTTTTGCGCCTTTTTTGCAACTGAAGGGGGAATCTTGCTTTGACTGACAGCCAAATCAGCCAACCAAATCTTTTGGCTGTTGGGGAAGTCCCGGGCTGCTGGCAGTTTTCAGTTAGATCTAAGCTGGAAGCTGAACAAGAAGGAGCTGAAGTGATTCTGAGCAGCAATCCTGAGTGGATTCACATGGGAGAACTCTGAAAAGGCTAAGTTTTTGGCCTGCATGTCGGTGTGCTGCTCTTGAGAGGAAGAGAAGAGAATTAATTTGGACTAAATCCAAGTTTGTGTAACTAAAGTAAGCTACTGAAGTGGGCCAGGCTCAACCTGAAGAAAACCAAAGATTTTGCTGAATGCGATCGGCCTGTCAGGAGTTCCAGCTACCCCTAAGCTCCCGGTGTGTGCAGAGACTTTGCAGTTGTGACCGGGGAGCGCTTTGCCTGGTACAGTAGAATTCCCTTGCATATAAATGTGCTATGAGCTGCTAGTGGGTCGTGAGTTAGTCCCCCACTGTGTGAACTGGGTTCTGCTTGCTGGAAGCTGTATCCAGCCCAAAACGGACTGCATCCAAATTTGTCTTCATGCGGTCTGGGCCTTGCCAGACTGGCCCAGCCAGACTACCCACTGCACAGAGAAGCCATCGACGAGAGACCTGCCTGGGGATCAGCCCCCTGCTCCACGCTTGAACAGGAATGACGCCTCTGTGACTCATGTGGGCCCTGCTTCTCCTGGCATTCCTGATCAACCACCTGCACTCTCGATTTTCATCCAGCCTGTGTCCAGTCTTGGGTATCGTGAGTAAACGCCAGGGTAGCTCCCTGCAACAACAGCTTAATCTGAGTGTGTCATCTGATTGTCTTCTTGTTTCGTTTCCTTTACGAACTGAGCCCTCTGGCTCCGGATTACAAATATTGTGTACTGTGCATGTTGTGTTTTCCATCACAGGGCCCCAACCAGCTGCAACCTCGGGCAACGGTCCTGGCTAGCTCATCTCTTCTCCACCTGGGTACCTAGAGGTGGATTGTGTGGAGGACTCAAAGCGCATGCATAACTGTTGATTGATATAACCTTTAAGCTAATTAACCTGATTTTGCCCTCCCTTGTTCAAGTCCCTGAATAAATCAGATCTAACTTTTCTGCATGTAATCTGACTGTGGTTCCAGTTTGTGCTCAAAGTACGGTATTTTGCTATTTGCTGTGCATAACCTTGTTTTACAGGGGTCCCAAGGTTGAGCCAGAGGAACCAGCCGTGGTGGTAAGTTCAAACAGTGTGGGTACTTGTGTGGTAAAATGGGTATTCAAAGTGATTATTGAACAGTGTTCAGGCTACTAGAGGAAGGGGGGTTACTGTGTTCTGGAGGGCTGTGCCCAAGTTAGCTTGACCACTACCAACCCTGATCTCCAGGTGGAGGCACCCGTATCAGAACTCAGGCCCCTTAACCTGCTACTAGCCAAGCAGGCAGGGGTAGTAGCCCTTGAGATAGTGCCACCTAGGGGTTACATCACCTGTCTCCATGCCAGCACCTCCAGTATATAGGGACTGTTCTGGACACAGGCCAGGGGATGGCCTTTCTTCCCTTGGACAGGGCAGATCGCTTGGTGGAGCAGGCTTGCCTGGTTTTCTCCAGTCGCTGGGTCCCCGCCAGGGTGTTCCTGTGACTTCTCGGCCACATGGCAGTGGCCATTGCCACAGTCCTTCTCACCTGCCTCCACATAAGGGTTCTTCAGTGGACCGTACGGGTCCAATGGGACCAACACACGGATGAACTAGATCAGCTGATCACGGTGTCTGACCCTGTCCGGAGAGTCCTATCATGGTGGCTGGAGCCAGGCAACCTTCCTTCAGGGAGTTTCTTTTCAACTTTTGACTCCCTGTCAGATTCTCATGGTGGATGCATCCGGCCTGGGGTGGGGTGCACATCTGGCAGACCATCAGACCCAGGGCACCTAACTGGACCTGGGGCAGGGGCTCCATATCAACATCTTGTAGATGAGAGTGGTCCTGTATGCTTGCAGGCCTTCCAGAATCATCTCCTCCCTGGTCCTCTGCTGGTGCAGATGGACAAGTGCGTGGTGTGCTACATCAACAAGCAGGGGGGATCCATTCTTACCCCCTGTGTGGGGAGGCGATGAGAGTTTGGTATTGGGCTATCGAGCATGGTCTAGAGCACTCGCATGTACATGTTCCAGGTATCCAAAACATCCTGGCAGACAGTCTCAGCCACTTCCGGTCACAGGCTCACGAGTGGGAGCTTCTGACCTCCGTGGTCGAAGATCTCTTCGACAGGTGGGGTCATCCAGAGCTGGACCCACTTGTGTCCCCTCTCAGTGCAAAAATTTCACTTTTCTGCTTGCTCGATCCTGGGCCTGGAGTTTTCTGGCGAGACGCATTGTCCCTCTCTTGGAAGGGGAGGTTTCTGCACGCCTTTCCTCCCTTCTCGCTACTGCAGAGTGTTCTACTCAAGCTCCAGTTGGATGGGGTGGAGATGATTCTCTAGCGCCCTTCTGGCCATGTCAGATTTGGTTCCCCTTGCTGCAGGAGCTGACGGCAGAACCTCCAGTGCCCTTGCCCCCGTGCACCAGCTTGCTGTCCCAGGACCGGGGCATGCTAGTCCATCCAGACCTGAAGTCCCTGCATCTTCATGCATGGCTCCTGCGATTGGCCATTGTCCTCTTCGGGGTGTCCTCCCGGGTCCTAGATGTTCTGGTGGCTGCTCAGAAGCCTTCCACCAAGACCACATATGCCATGAAGTGGAAGCGTTTCTCCCTTTAAGCCGCTTCCTGTTGTCTGGATCCTTTCCCCTACCTGGTGAGTCAGATCCTGGATTACCTTCTTTCCCTTTCAGATTCTGGCTTGGGATACTCCTCCCTCAAGGTGCATCTTTCTGCCATCTCTGCATACCATGCACCTATCAAAGGCAAAGCTGTGGCTCAGCTTGAGATATCCCGCACCTTTTTGTGGGGCATCTTGCACCTCAGGCCTCCCATTCAGGACCTGGTCCCTCCATGGGACCTCAATTGTATGTTGAAGAAACTTACTTTACCTCCATTTGAACCGGCCATGAGTTGCGAGCTGCTCTTTCTGTTGTGGAAAGTGCTCTTTTTGGTTGCTGTTACTTCTGCTCAAAGGATTTCCGAGCTTCAGGCTCTTATGTGTAAGGAGCCTTATTTTATTTTTTCGCAAAGACAGGCTGTCTTTGCATACTAATCCTAAGTTTCTTCCCAAGGTGGTGTTAGAGTTTAGGTTGAACCAATCCATCCACCTTCCAGTTTTTTTCCCTGAGTAATCAGGGAGAGGCTTTGCTCCATACTTTGGATGTGCATAGAATTCTGTGGTACTATACCAGCAGGACCAAGACTTCCAGGAAGTCTGACCAGTTGTTTGTTTCATTCTCCGCCAAGAGAGAGGGCGCTCCTATTTCTAAACAGTGTTTATCTAAATGATTAGCTAATTACATTGTTTATTGTTACCATAAGTGCAACAAGGAACTCCTGGGAGTAGTTAAAGGTCATTCCAACAGGGGGTATGGCTACTTCTACAGCTTGTTTCAGAAGTGTGTCTGCTGCAGAAATTTTCTGCAGCTGCCACTTGGAGCTCTGTCCACACCTTTACTAAGCACTACAGTCTGGACACTGCCTATAGACACAGGGCTAATTTTGGCCTTGCTATTCCTCAGGGCCTCCTTTCATGAGCCTCTGACTGCTGGCTTGTCCTGCTGGTGTTGTTTTCGTGCTTATGCTCAATACTGTTTAGGACTCAGTCCTACCGGTGTTGGCCTGCTGCAAGAGCCTTCCTCGAAGTAAGATAGTACAGTTACGTAAGAACTTACTGTAACAGCAGATCTTTGAGAGAAGCTCTCGCAGCAGGCCCCGGTTTCCCTCCCTCCTTCCCCCGTTGTCTCTTTTTCCTTTCACATGGCTCCTGCTAGCCTTGTCTTGGCTCTTGGGATCCCCCTCAGTTCTTCCATTCGCTGCCCACTCCTAGGTCTCCGTCAGGAGAACTGAAGTGGGTGTGGGGGCTGCCCACTTTTATAGGACAGGCTGATGTCAGACACTGACGTCAGCCGTCCTCCATGGTAGACTACTGGCTAGAAAGTTTTCCGTGTGATCCTGACACCTGGCGGCTGCAGTCCTGCCGGTGTTGGCCTGCTGCAAGAGTTTCTCTCGGAAGATCTACTGTTACAGTAAATTCTTACATAACTGTACTTTACTATGTATGTTACAATGCTACCGTGCTTCCATGCATCAACATTATAATGTCTCAATTTCACTTATTCAAACTACCTTCCAGTTATTCATTACATGTAGGTTGCCCGTGTATTTTTTTTTTCCATATATGCTTTTAGGGTGTTTTCGTTTTTTCTCCCCCCCCCAAGCCATGGTGTACACATGCATGTGCACATGTGGAGACGCACACACACGCCAGGATCCGGTGGCCTCTTCTGCCCATCCACAGACTTACGTCACCGCTCTGTACCACCTGCCAACCCACTAGATCTCCACCCGGTTGGAGCGGGACTACAGAGGAGCGGGCATCCACCCCTTTGGAGGGGAGAGCTGTGGCTCAATCCAGCTCCCCAGCGTCCTGAGATCATTCCTGAACCCAGGTCTTAAGGTTAACCTTAATTTTGTTATGAAATGATTACCACCGATTGTGAACATGGTAGCAAAAACAGCACTAATCTCATCAACTGCTAAACAAAATTGCTCATCTATAGCAGTCATTTGCTATGTATCTGATTTCCCTCAGAAGTGGTTGAGCAGGATATCTGTCTATTGACAGTGAAGAAGGCCATTACCAAAAATATGACTTTCTAAGGTTATCCCTACAATGCACTTATGGCAAGACCTCATGATGAATATATACAAAATGGAGAAAATAACAGCCCAATTAAATCATCACTGACAGATTTTTGAATTGTTCTGGAGAGGATGGGTGTTTTATATTATGGTATGTAGGAAGGGTTTTAAAAAGGGAACCAGGACACCCGATGAGGGTTGGGGGGGTACCTGGGGATGGTTATCCGTGATCTCCTTTTCTTTTAGCCTCACTCCTTTTTAATCATTAGTAGTGGTAGTTAGACTAGCCGTACCTGAAAAGTATAGCCTGGATGCTTTATTTCTTTTTTGTTTACTACGGAAGATAAGAGGACCCTAGTTCCACTCTTGACATAACCTTATTGATTTTAGTAATCAGTTTGGATCTAGAACCCAACTCCATTCAAGCACCCCACTGATATGGGTGGCCAACATGGATTATTACCACCTCTTGTTAGTTATTAATTCTCTTCTCCCACTGTGCAGAAAATACTTGATTATAGCTCAGATAAAATGCAGCCTTACTTATATATTGAATTTTATATTTTATGTTAGATAACTTATACACCTCTGTAATTAAATTTTATGTGTTTATGTAATATTTATAGATGTTATATCTTGTGATGTTGCTAGATTTGTTGTCTCTTGTTAAATTTTACATGTATGTTAACTGTTTTTGAATTTACTCATTCATAAATAGTTAAAAAAAAATAGGTGGTTGCACAGTTGCTTCACACAAAGTTGGGTGCAAAATGCTACACAGCAATTGCTGTGCAAAAAGTTTTGATTCAAATTTTCCTTGTCCTCTGATGATATGATAGATGGCACATTAGACCTTAGGGTAAAAAGGTATAAATGGCGAAGAAAAGCATCATTTTATTATTGGAAGCCTCTTTACCTCACTCACTAATTAGCCAAATGCCACATATTGTGTGCATTGGCTACTTAATGTAAATACCAAAGAAAAGCCTGGAGAACGGTACTTTCAGTACATATGACAACTGGTTGGATAATCCAGCTAGTGATAGTTTTGGTTTGCTAATTCAGTTCCAAAGCTTAGTCATGCCCTACTTTAGTTATAGAGATCATTTAGGCATGATGGAGGCATCTTCACATCATGCTATGTCATCTGCCTGATTCACCATCACCTTAAAATAATGTTCAGCCTTGGCATACCTTAAATCAAATAAGAAAGGCCCAAGTTTAGTCATAGTTGGTGGCAGTGCAAATTTGTTCTGCAGCCAGGCACCCTTTGCACCTCCCAGAAAAAAAAAATCTTGACTTAGCTGTGGTGGTGGTGGGGGGACACAGAATTTATCAGCAGGAAAGGACCACTAGGCCCAGCTAGTCTACCCATATAATCCCTGCCTAGTCTGCCTCTGCAGACCCTGACCAGTTTCTGGTGACCAGCCCTTCTCCCTGCCTATTTACTAATATTCCTCTGATCTTATCTGTGTCAGTCTTCACCATTCATCACAGATGGGGTGCTGGCCGGAGATCAGGACCCTGTGGGAGCTTTTTTTTTTTTTTTTTAAGGGTGGGCGGAGCCAACACAGCATCGGCGCCGCCCTCGAGGCAGATGTACTGCGCGGCGCTCGAGGGTTGGCCATTAGGCTGTGTCGACTCCACCCGCCTACCAGTTCTTCGCCTCCGCCTGTCGAGGTCGCCTTTGTGGAAGCTTGTCTGCAGTTTTAGGCCTTCAGCCTGTTTAAAAATCGACGCTCAGTCCGGTCAGTCGCCTCACCGTTCTGGTTCAGCCTCCACGACGCCGCCGTAAGATCTTTCCTTTATTTGAAATTCTGCAACGCCGAGTCTGTTTGTGGTGTTTTTTCTCCGTAGGTCATGTCACGGTCGGAGGGCAAAAGTCTTAAGGATGGGTCAGCCCCCCATGCGTCGGTGCCTGTGCGGCCGAAAGTATTCCATCACCGACCAGCATGACCGGTGTCTTGCGTGTCTTGGCCTGCTTCACGACATGGACTCGTGCGACGCCTGCTTCTCCATGGACCGCTGGGTCCTCGAACAGCGCGCGTTGAAAGTGGGGCGAGCTCCGCCGACTTTCGGGGGTAGGGTTCGCACTCATCGGGCCAAGCCGTGCTATCTCGGCCCTTCCTCCAGGTCCCCTCCCGGTTCTATACGGACCGAGGAGGAGGGAGCCTCGGCTACTTGTAGCCTGGCCATTGCCGAGGCTCCTCCCGCAGCGCAGGAGGCCCGTCCCGCTTCCCCCCAGGAGCGGGCGGGAGGCGCCACCACGGCAATCGCCCCTTCGAGGGTGAAGGCTCCCCCGGTGTCACTCCCCGCGCTCGGAAGGCCTGGGTCAGCGCCGCCCTCAACGCCGGCCGGTCGGCGCTTATCGAGCTTTCGGCACCGCTCGGTGAGCGCCTGAGGGCCTGTCGGCTGTCATGGTGCCGACGCTGCTCGCGGTGCCGTGGACAAGATCCGCATCTTCTTTGCCATGTCTCGCCTGCGCACCGAGGTTGAGCACAGCGCCATGCCTTCGCGCTCGGCGCCGTAGGGCCTTCGCCCGCTGTCTGGTGCCATCCTCGCGCCGCCCACGCCTCGGTGTCGGCAGGCGCCGAGGGGCCGGTCGGTGCCGTGTTCGCGCCGAGTCTGCCTCGGGCCGCTGACGCCGCTTCGTCCTCGGTGCCGCCGCAGCGCCGGGGCCTGCCGGTGTCGCTGCGCCGAGGTTGCTGCTGTCTGGTGCACTCTGTCCCTGGTACCGCCTCGGTGCTGGTGGACTTGACGGCTGCTGCCTGGCCCTGGCTCTGGACCTTGGCCAGCTGCCCTGGTGCCTCCTGCAGGTCCTACTGGTTGTGGAGGGCACGGGTGCTGCCTCGGCCACAGCTCTGACTGCTGGGCCCTCTGGCAAAGTTGGTTCTGCCCACCTCCTACTGTTTGGCTCAGAGCTCGACTCTCTCCTTCGGAGTCGAGCTGCTCGAGTCAGACGGCAGTCACACCTTCGGGGTTGTTCATGGAGGAGGCGCCCCATGGTCTCGCTGACGAGTCAAGCCAGCCCCTACTGAGGAGAGTCAGGTGGCCCCGAGGCTAGGGTCAGTGATGCTGACCAGCAGGCAGTGGTGCGTGCCACCATTGCTCTGCAGCCTGGCCTTGGGGGTTTCATCGACCTCTCGGTGGTGGTACACCCTCCAGTGGTGTGTCTTGATCGCCCAACTTTGGGGCCCATTGAGAAACCTACAGGAGGGGAGGGTACTGTTCCCTGGGTCTCTTCGGGGTCACAGAGATGCCAGCTACCTAGGCTGGCCCTCTCAAGGAGGAGGACCTCGGACTCTGAGGGGTCGAGGGGTGTGGGTCGCTGCTGCCTTCTCTGGGGTCCACTGTCCCTGGACGAGCTGAAGTGCGGATTTCACCCTTCCCCTCGGTTCCTTGAGGGAGTCCCATTCTTTGAGGCAGGGACCGTCCTTCTGGACTTTATGGCCCCGGCTGCCTCACTGGGGATTCTTCTGCGCGCCAAGGCAGTACCAACGTGGTTGTACAGCTGTCGGCTGTGGAGTCTCTCCGGGCACCCTCCTCGGGTGCTCATGGTCCGCCCTAGCCCTGGTGGAGGTCAGCCACTTTTTCTCGGCTCTGCCCCTATCCCTCTGCCACATTCTCCAGCGCCCAGGCATTCTTGGTCCCAGCAGTCCTCTCACCTGGGAGCAGTTCAGAGCGGTGGCTGCCCGGTTCCCGGCCTACGTTAGGGCTGTGGACAGCCAGGTTTTTCAACCTCCCCCCGTGCAGCCACGCTCGGAACATATGGTGACCTCCAGCTCCTCATCCCCCTCTTCTAGGGGAGAGGAACCTTCTGTCCACATCTCTCCGGCTGCTGATCTCTCAGTATCAACGCTTCCTCGTGAGGATGTTGGAGGACTTACACCTTTCTCCCTCTTCTGTTCACAATCCTGAGCATGCAGCGCACACCTTTCTAGGCGATTATGGCGAGGCCACCCTTGTGGTGCCGCCCTGGCCTGCTCCCTTTCGGGAGGCATCCTTGCGTTTCTGGCAGAGGCCCTTCTCCGGAGTTCCTGTCCCTAGGGACCTCAGCCAGAGGTATTGCACTCCTGAGTCTCCAGGTTCTATGCCTCATCCGCAGTCTGGCTTGACGATCTGGACACCCCTGATGGGCTTGCCCCACCATGACCGGTCCCCGGATCAAGACTCCTCGGATTTTGATTTTTGGGGGAGGAGGACCTTCTACTCGGCACGGTTGCTCCTTTCTATTTCCACTCACCAGGCCCACTATGCAGCCTACAACAGGTTTCTTGTGGTCCACGCTAGGTCAGGTCCTGCTTTGCCTGACTCGGAGGAAACCAGACAAGCCATCGCGCTCTCTGCACGTGGCCTGGAGCTAGCAAGGCACCAAGCGAGGGCATCTTACGACGCCAACGAGGTAGCTACCAGGGTCGTAGGGACAGCGATCTGCACCAGGAGATCGGCGTGGCTACATCTTTCCCGGTTGTCACCCTTGGCCCGGCGCGAGGTGATTTGCTCCGCCCACCAGGGAACCTACCTTTCTCCCATAGAGCGAGATGGCGCTTGTTGAGGCAGCTTCCTTCTCCCTCGGGAGACCCTTCGCCTCTCTCTCCCCACCTGGCCTCCCAGGCCCGGAAGGTTCTCTTCAGTGTGTCACCCACTGAGGGCTAAGGGACTCGTCCCTAGTGTAAGAAACACCCTCGGGGGCTTGTATCATTTATTCAGGATGAATGGTGAAGACTGACACAGATAAGATATGAAAATTATGTACCTACCGTAATTTGATCTTTCTGTGTATCTTCACCATTCATCACAACCCACCCACCATCCCCTGGGGCCTCAGTCTCTGGGTCCCCTCCTCTGTGGCTCCCCTCTCCTTTTTGGAGCTGGGTAAGTAGGGACACACAGTGGGTATTCTCTCATAAAGGTAAACAGCCTCGAGGGCACTCCTTCTCTACTACATGTCTCCACCCCGATGGAGTGGGAGTTGGTGGTTGCCCTCCTCCTGTTCTCCTTCTGGTTTCCATCCAACTGTTTTACAAAAAAAAATTCCCTTTTTTTCACCAAACATCTTTCCTGAGAGAGTACTAAATCCCTGTACCCTGTCCTTCTTCCAGAATAGCCGACTCTGCTTCTGGGGTATTTGCCAGTTATTCTGTGCCTTGAATTCTGGCAGAGAGCTTTGCTGCTCCTTGAGGTTCCTATACAATCTGGTGATGGACAAGGGTCTCGGATACCTTGTTACCTCTCACTCTCTCCTAAATTTTCTCCCCTCCCTGCCCTTCCTTCTTCCGCTTCCAGAGATTGGGGCCCCCCCAATCCCCTTAGTCTCATCTCTTCTTTGCTGTCCTCTCAGTCATTTCTCCTTTTAGTTCAGTCATCCTTTCCTTTTTTCTGTCCCTTGGACTCTCTTGTCCCACCCTCCATCTCTTCCTCTTACCTCTCCGGCGACTCAGAACTGGTAGGCAGGCAGAGTCGACACAGCCTAACGGCCAACCCTTGAGTGCCATGCAGATGGCCTCAGGGCGGTGCAATGTTGTGTCGGCGCCCAACTTTTAAAAAAGAAGCTCCATGGGTCCTGATCTCCGCCAGTACCCCATCTGTGATGAATGGCGAAGATACACAGAAAGATCAGAATTATGGTAGGTACGTAATTTTCATTGTTTGTCCCGCACATTCTTGAAGTCCCCTACTGTTTCGCCTGCGTCACTTCTGCTGCCAGTCTTTTCCAGGTGTCTACAACTCTTTCAGTGAAGTGGTACATCCTCACATCCCTCTTAAACATATCCCCTCACCAGCTTCATTGCATGCTGGTGCTCCCTCTCATTTCAAAGAGACTCTACTCCTGCACCATTTTTACCCCTGTGAGGTACTTGTAGGTATCTCTTATGCCCTCTCTTACTTTCCTGTCTTGCAGGGTGTCCATGTTGAGATCCCTCAGTCTCTCCTCATAGCACTTTTGGTGCAGCTCTTGCATGATTCTAGTTGCTGTCCTCTGGACTGCCTCTGCTCTGTTTAGATCTTTTCTGAGGTGCCGCCTCCAGAACTGGAACAATACTCCAGGTGCGGTGGTTGGGGCTGTGCAGCACAAGTGGAAGATGGCTGGGGCTCCTACTGCTCATCCTCCGTGCAAGGATCATAAGTGCCTCGACCAGTGGAGGTGTAGAATGTACATGGCGGGCAAACTAATACGATAAGTCAGCTACCCTCACTATTTTGCCCACTACCATCATGTCCTGTGGACAGCGGCTACCGAATTTAGAGACTGTCCCAAACAAGGATAAGGCCTCTTGACTCATTGAGTGTGGCTAAGCGGCAGCAGATTACCATTTCTCACCCCAAGAATCCCTTAGTATACTTGACTACTGCAGTTATGACAGCTGGGTTCAGCTGCTCCAGAGGTGTAGTTATGGTAATTATGCCAGGTAATTAACCAATAAGAGTATAGTAACAGAGTGCTGCTTGTAGGTGCCACTGTGCTTCCAGTCAGATTCATTTCTCCACCTGACAGGACAGTCTACCCCAGAGCTCTCTCTTCAGATCTTCGCTTGAAATACTTCTTTTCATTAATTTTGTACTTAGTGCTGCTTTTAGAGTGTTTTTACTTGATTTTTATTAGGTTTAGGGTATTTTCCATGGATTATTAGTTCCTGGAATCTACAGAAAAATTACATTTTTTTCCGTGTTCCCATGCTTTTTCTCTGACTAGAAAATACTGATGAGGTAAAAAAAATCTTCAAATGTTATATTATTTTTTCTGTGGATACTGCATTTTTATCAGGTTTCCGTGGTTTTTAGTAATTTCCCTTCATTATGTTGGCTCACGCATGTGCAAAGCTCTCATGCAGCGTAACCACAACACGCCTCCCAGTGAGCACACTACATGGCGGCAGTGACAGCCGCCACCTCCTGTTACAATGCCGACGGGGCAGCCAACTCCCCGTCGGCATAATGACCCCTGCCCATTTAAAATTTATGCTGAGGGGGTGCCCAATCCCCCTCAGCATCATGCGCCCCTTCCCAACAGTTTTTCTTTGCCGACGGGGGGGTTTGTCCTCCGTCCCATTTATTTAGTCGATGGGGGAGCCCACTCCCCATTGGCATAATGTCTACCCCCCCGGTTTTGTTCTGTGCCGAGGGGGGTGCCCAATCCCCCTTGGCTCTTGCCCCCCCGCTTTCCTTGTATGCTGACGGGGTCCCAATCCCCATCGGCTACAGCATCCCCCCAAAACATTTAGGTGGCACACTGGGAGCCCACCCCAGCATGCCAAATCCCCTGGAAAATAAAACTGTCCCACAATGTTGTTTTTTTCTTTTAACCCTGTGAAAAAAGAAAACAGTCCCTCTTCGTCTCTCTGCCCCCCTTCCTCAACCCACACCCACCCTCTGCACACCCTGCCTCCCCACACACCTCTACCCCATGCTTACCTACGGAGTCCGGCGTGACGATCTTCGGTGGATTGGGAACACGTCTGCACTCTTCAAAGCCGACCGCGAACTGAAGAAATGGCAGTAAGCTGTATAATGGCATAAATAGGGTTTTTTCAACTTTGTTGCATATCTCGGGCATTTTTTCAAATTTTTGCACCCCATATTTTTAACATGGGGTTATTGGGACCCCTCCTCATGAATTCAGTCATTGTCATGGTGTTATTCGGTCCCGAAAGGTGATTTCGCGGTCACTGCGCGGAATCACCTTTCAGGACCGAGTAACACAATGACAGTGCCACTGTTCATAAGGGGGGGCTCTCAAAAAGCCTATGTTGCAAATTTGGTAAAAAAAATCCCAAAAATGGCTGTTTTACGAGCGTGTATTGTGCTGTTTCCACGCATGCTCATAACTTCGTGAATTTGTAATATTTTCACTCCAGATTTTCAAAATTGCCATTTTTCCACACCTCCTGATGAACAGTACAGCTGTCATTTTACATATCCTGGCCGAAATGTGTTTTCGCATGTCCGGCGCAGAATAGCGCGGTCACTGTGCAAAATCAGTTTTCCGGACAGTTTGAAGAAATGATGGTGACACTGTTCATGAGCAGAGGTCCTAAAATGCCTATGTTAAAAATTCGGTGCTGAAAGTCCATAAAATGACTGTGTTACACACGTGCGTTGTGCTGTTTCCATGCACCCTTGTAACTTCACAAATTTGCAATATTTCCATGCCAGATTTTCAACACTGCCATTTTTTCACACCTCCTTATGAACAGTACAGCTGCCATTTTTCACATCCTGCCCAAAATGTGTTTCCGCACCTGTGGCGCACAGTGGCGTGGTCGCTGTGGGAAATCAAATTTTGGGACAGATTAACAAAATCACAGCACCACTGTTGATGAGAGGAGATCCCAAAATGTCTATGTTAAAAATGTGGCTAACAAACTCCCAAAAATAATTGGGTTATGGATGTGTGTTGCGCAGTTTCTATGCATGCTCATGACTACCAATTTTTCATATTTCCATTCCAGATTTTCAGCGTTGCCATTTTTTATGCCTCCTCATGAACACTACAGTTGTCATTTTCCACATCCTGCCCAAACTGTGTTTTCGTCCTTGTGTCGCCAAATGGCATAGCCGCTGTGCAAAACCACCTTTCAGCTAACAAACTGATTGTGCCGCTTTTCATGAGGTGGGCTCACAAAAAGCTCATGTTGAAAATTTTGAGTGAAAACACCAACGTGCACCTATGGTATTAGGGTTTCCAACTGTAGCACCCCACCCTGTAGAGACTGACAGGCGTCAGGGGTGTGACTTGGCAGCATTGGCTGTACTGCTCACACCATTCAATCCCCACCCCCACCCTGCAGCCAGTGACAGGCATCATGGTGTGCCTTGCACTGTTCGGCCACAAAATTCACCCCATTCTCCTATGCTGCACCCACCTCAGTGTATTTCCTTATGGAATGGGGTAAGTATAATGCCCAAAGACCCCAAAGCACACCACGACACTTGTCAGTGTCTACGGGGTAGGGTGAGCTACAATGGCATGAGCGTTATAGCTGATGACCCAAAGGCACACCCCAATGCCTGTCGGTCTTTACAGGGTGGGGGTGGGGTTGACGTCACTTCAATACTTCACTGCCAGTCCTATTATGCATCTCTAACTCTGGCACTACCAATGCCAATGCCAGCGAGACAACATTCGGCATTAACAAATGCTTGTTTTTCAGTTCTGAGAGTCGCCTCTCAGTGGCTTCACAGTGCTGGGAGCCTTTTTACTTTCTCTTTTGGGAACAGCTCTCTGGGTCTCCTGACAATTGACAAGCCAGTAAGACCCACTTTACAGACTGGCTTAAAAAATAAGGAGTAATAAATAAATAAAATATTTTTTTCTAATTGTGGTCTAGGCAGACTACCACAGTTCTCATTACATACTTGAAACCAATCACTGTTTTCTGTCAGAGCTATTTTTGTTGATTTTTTCTTTAAGAATGTTGCCTTTGGACTGTAGACTATGGCCCAGATATTCAAACTGCGCCCAAAAAGTGCGCAATAGCAGGAACAAGTGCAAGTCTATTGCGCCCATGCGCAAGAGACATAATATTCAAAAACGGAGCAGGCCAAATTGCGCCTACAGCCGACGACTGAATATCGCACCGCCTCGCGCCATAGCGCAACTAGGGAGGGGAAGCTGAGCAGATCTGATGCACCATAGTGCAACAAGGGATGTTCAGCTGAGCAGTCCAGAGGCGCCATAGCGCAACCAGGGAGCCCCCTAGCTGCAGAGCAATGTAACAGCACAATCAGGGAGGTAGGAGCCCACCACCCATGCCACAGATGGGCACAGGAACACACAGCAGAACAGACATCATCCCCCCACACCCCAAACACAGCACAACTGGGGGAGGGCTGGAATAACCACTGGCCCATGGAGACCAGCAGCCAACCCACAGCCAGGCCATGGTGCCCCATCACACCTACCGGCCAGCTGTGACTGGCACACAAGGAGGGCAGACCACCCCGTGCCACACTATCCCCCCCAGTGCAGAGCACACCCTGCACCGTGACCCCCAGACACCCACCCATGAGCAGTGACCACCACTGCAGGAAACCCCATGCATGCCACCACCCCCACTGTGACAATGCAACCCTGAGCACCACAGAACCATGCAAGCCAACCCCACCACGAGCATCATTGGGTTGCAGCACACGGCAATGCAACAATGGCAGACACGTTGCCACCACGCACAGTCCCCCAGAGGTACTGCTGAGAGACCAACCATGCGTCGGCATAAGAGGTACCCCACACGGGACAGGGCATGCCCTTGACACCACCACCACCAGTGGTACAGCACCCTGCACAGTATTCCAGTGACACACCCCAACCCACCACTGGCCACAACAGCCAGCACAGACACCCACAGTGGTGCATGGAAGCATGCACCACACCGGATGCCACACAGTGTATGGTCAGACACCCACCCATACCCAAGGGCACACCAACACAGGGACGCAGTGGTGGGGCAACCAAGCCACCATTATGGGCCCATGTAAGCTGTGTACACACAACCCGCAGTCCTCCATGGCACTGGAGTGCCAGCCACCCTGCGCAGGCACTGTGGCCCCGTACACCACCAGTAGTCGCCCGGAGCACAAGCTCACAGGGGTACATCCTGCAACACACACAAGGCACAGCAGGAAGGTGGATAATGACTGTGGTGCCCATCGTGCCACCCGAGCCAGGCATGCACCACACCAGTGACAGGGGCAACCCAGCAAAGTGACAGGTACAGTGGCCGCCCTGCAGGGACTGCCACCACTGACATGCCAGCGGACCGTGCAGGTCACAGACATGCATGTGTGTCAGCTGCACAGGCCATGGACGGGCTGATGGGTGCGCCATGGACACAGAGCATGCGCCATGGACCACTGCACATAGTCATCCAGTGCACAGGGCACAACACGCACACCACAGACACTGACTGATAGCTACCCCCACACCATAGTCACCTCCACACGGACACACACATACACATACCCATGACTGCACCACCCCTGATGCCATGCACACCACTGCAGCTGAGCACCTATAGCCCGCTGCAAATCAGAGACCACCACAGTATTCATATCAAAACCAAATGTATTGAAAAAATATAATAGTCGACTGTGTACAAGAATACAAAAACTATATACAAGGTTGGGGGGGCCACAAACAAGTGTGGGGTGGCAAGGGTGACAAATGGGATGGGATAGGAGGGTGTGAGGGGTCAGTGGGTAGTGGGGTAAGGGAATTCAGGGACCGAGGGATCTCTAGCAGGAGCGCTGTTCTGCACTATGCAACCTCCGGCCTCTGTGCCTCCTCAGTTCCCCAGTCGTATAATCTCCGGAGTATTTCCAGGGATTCCTGGGCCAGCTGTAGAATCTCCCGCACAGTGTCCCTTATGTCCCTTAGATGGCGGGTACCTAGGACAAGGGAGCACTGTCAATAGGTGTGAATGCACAACCCCATACAGCCCGCCCACTGTGCACGGCATACAGCCATGGGACATAACACTGTGATGGTGTGTGACCACCCGTAGTGATCACGTCCACAGGACCTGCCCACCCAGGCGCATACAGCCATGCGGAACGCTGCACACACCCACCGGCCAAGTCAGGCACAGCACCACCGTGGCTGTTTAGTGACATGGCTATGTGGTGCAAAGGCAGTGGCACAGCCATGCACCTGGTGCATGCATGGACCACCATTGACGCACTCCCAGACATGCATTGCCACTGGACAGTGTTGACCGTAACAAGTTGCGTGCATGGCAGTGGTGTCGAAGAATGGTGGCCGTGCCCCGCTGCCCACCCTGTCACACAGCATGCAATAGTAATCATGGATATGTGGCTCTCACCCTTATCGGGCCGGTCAGGTGGGCGGTGATGGCCCTCGCCCCACCTGGCTGCACTGTCCTCCTCCCTCCGCCGCTCTTCCCGCAACCTGCGGCGTTCGTCCTGGCCTGTGGGGAAAACAGGGAGAGAAGAACATCAGTACAATCCCGAAGCAAAGTCCCCCTGCCCCAAGATGTGTACCCTCCCACCCAGCCAGACCCACCCACCCCACACACCTGTGAACACCGCCACAGCCCACCCCAGACGGTCCCTCCCCTACGTGCTGGACACATACAACACTGTGACCCATATGGATGATAAAAAGTGTGTTGGACGGAACCCTACCTGGATGTGGCACCGTGTCTCCTCCTGGTACGTGTCCGCAGTCATGCCAGTAGTCTGCCCTCCTCCGCAGGTCCCCATAGCGGTGCCTGCACTGCTCCATGCTCCTCCCATCCAGTGGCTCCTTCCAAGGCAGGCCACCTCCGCCACACCTGGGTCCTGGCCCTGTCCAGGGGAGCCTCCCTGAAGAGAGGCCCATGGTGTGGCTCAACAATTGCCACCAGATTGGCAAGCTCAATGGCTGTCCACTGCGCTGCCCATCTGCGTGCCATCCTTGCAGCTATAGTAGGCAATATGGTGCTCTGCAGCGCAGCTCCTCACTTGCAGATGCTGCGCGGTACAGCGCTGACATTCCCTATCGCACTGTTACTGAACAGTGCATAGAGGTGCACCATGCTCGACGTGATGCGCCTAGGGGCAAAAGGTCAGGCACAGGGTCAAGGGCCTCTGGCACATGGCCACGCACAGTGCCATTGGAAGACAATGCATGTAACGCGATTGGATGCCTGTGTGCCAGCGCCATAGCGGACTACCGAGCAGTTGAGCCATTGCGCCTATGATGCCCAGTGCCACAGCGCCATGTAGTGACCATCGCTGTAGTGCCACTGGCACAATGGTGGCCATGCCCTGCATTGCCTACCATGCACAGCACGTCATCAGTGTGGCAGACGCCTGCATCAGCAACCCAGGCATGCACAGTGAGGTGTACTACGCATGTCACAGAACTGCGCCATAGGCTCAGCACGTTCAACACAATTGCACAAAGCGCAACAGTGCGATATTCAGCCGTCATATGCAAATCATCTAATCAGCCATTCAATGGCACAGCACTACAATTTGCATCTACTTAAAGTTGCTCCTCGCCTCATTTGCATGGATTGCGCTATAAAAGTGCGACAATGTGCTACAGTGGCCATTGTTGGTTACTGCAGTTTATTGGTGAGTTGCATGCTGTTTGGGAGTGTGGACTGTGGATTCAGGGACATGCATGGGACTGCACAGTCACAGGTAACAACTGCCATTTTTACAGGCTACATAATGACCGAGCAGGTTGTTGGAGAGGAGGAAAACAGTGGTGGGAAGAGGAGGAGGTCGAACTATACAAAGGCTGAAACCGAGGCCCTGTTTGAGGCCTACCTGGATAAGGAGCCACTCAGTGGATCGGGAGCACCTCAAGCCCGTGCTGCTGCATGGGAGGAGGTGGCACGTGCTGTGAACCTGCATGGCAGCCACCAGCGTTCCATGCAGGAGTGTAGGAAAAAGATGGGCACGGACAGGAGGAGGGTAAAGGAGAAGGTGGCTGCCATCAGGGCAGCACATGCTGCAACAGGTGGGGGGACAGCCGGAGGTGGTACAGCTGACCCCAGCGGAGGAGAGGCTTGCTGGAAGCATGCAGCGCAGTACCATTGAGGATATTCCGGGTGGTGGCTTCCAGACGGGTGGTGGCCCATCACTGCATGGTAAGTCATGGTCTGTCTGTGGGGGGGGGGGCAGGGTAGGTCACACGCAGTAACGCAATCTTGCTTTCCCTTACAGATCCTGAGTGTCTGCATAGGTCAGCGGTGGTGGGCCTGTCCACTGTGGGCAGTCGGATGGAGTCGGAGGAGGGACCATCCACCTCCACAGGTATATGTGGATCATTGCGACAGTGGGGCCGCCTGGCTGTCCACACTGATGTCGTTGTAACAGGTGCGGAGGAAACCCTGCCTGTGTCCCAGCATGCTGGCGTCTACGGATGCCAGCACGCTGTGGCCGGGGCAGAGTCCGGCACCAGTGATGATGACACGACTGTCATGGGCAGTGACACGTGTGTGCCACGGGATGGCCACACAGCAGGGCAATCCGCGCCCATGGCTGTGGGTGGTGCCGCCGTGGAGGCCTGTGTGTCAGCACAGTCCCAGAGTGTGCCTGTCAGCACCAGTGGGGCAGCACTGGTGTCTGTTCAGGACAGTGGGACTGTTGCGGCCACTGCGGCGGCACCACTGAGCCCTGGGGAGCGGCAGCCGGAGGGGCAACATCAGCAGTCGCCCAATGGGCTTGGGGGTATAGGGTTTAGCGGCGGCATCTGTGCACCGCCTGTGGACATGCCCAGACCTGGTCCTGGTGCGCAGCATCCACCCTCAAGGGGTGCTGAACATCGGGGCCTTGCACACCCTGAGGGTCCATGGATGCACTGCGTGTGGCTCTGCAGCGGGCAGAGGAGCTTCGCAGCAGGGACACCGCACTGATCCTGGCAGGGATGGACCATTTGCAGGAGGATGTGACTGCTGCCAATGACAGGCATGCACAGGCATTCATTGCTGTCATGGCCACAGTGGGCACACAGTCAGGTGCCCATGCATCGCGGACACCACGCAGTGCACTATCCACCCCCCATTCCCGGCGTCGTGCGACTCCCACCCTGTCGACGCCGGGTTCAGCTGTGGGCATCCTGAGCACTCCTGGTGCAAGCATGTTCAGTATGCTGCAGACCCCTGCGTGAGCACGGTCGCATTCTCACAGTGGAACCCCTGGGGGACCATCGGTGCTACCCCATGAGGCCAGTGGTCAGCCTGCCAGTGCTGGCGGGTCTCGGCGGAGCCACCCACGCATCTGTGGCAGCCGTGGCACTGTGTCGCGTGACTGACCTGTCTCCCAGTGCGGCTACTGTCTGGTGCTGCCCTGTGTGCATTGTGTGTTTCAGTGGGTAGGACGGTGGTACCGCCCGCACGTGATTCACAGTCCACCTGCACACCCTCCCGCTGCTGTCCGCAGTTGCGTGTGCATGGTGATGCCTGCATTGTGCTGTACACCAATGTGCAGTGGTGCTCAGCATCTGACACACGCACATAGACAGGCAGTGGGCGTGGTGGCCTGTGGATGTGTGTGTTGCTAGGGTGTGCGTTCTGGGTCAGTGTGCCTCCTGCCCTCTGTGCACGTTTGTTGCATTGTGTGTGAGCGTGTATGTGTGTCCTTCGGCATGGCATGTTAATCCTCACCCATCCCTGGTTGTGTGTGCGCTTCTGTGCCCTGCCACTTCCCTTGATGGCATGCATCCCTGGTGTGTGTCCATGCGTGTTTGTGGGTTGTGCCTTAGCCTCTGGTGGTTGCGCATGGCCCCAAGACTTACCTGGGTTGGCTGAAGTGCTCCTCTGTGATGGTGTCCCGGTGCAGCTGTGCCAGCCGGAGCAGTCGAGGGTCCCATCGGCCAAGGGGGGGCTGCCCATCACCATCGTCACCGGCGTCCCCATCGCTGTCCCCCTCTTCGACCTGTATGGCTATCCCACAGTCGTTGGCCATGTTGTGCAGGATGCAACAGGCCAGGAATAGCCCACAGGCCTTTGAGGGGCTGTACTGTAGGGCACCGCCAGAGGTGTCCAGGCAACGAAAACATGCCTTCAGCATCCCAAACACCCGCTCGATGACATTACGAGTGGTGGCGTGTGCCTCATTGTAGCGTTGCTGCGATGGGGTAGTGGGCCGCCGGTAGGGTGTGAGCAGCTAGGGACGGAGTGGGTATCCACTGTCACCTGTGTGTAGAGGGCGGAGGTTAGTTTTGTGATCAGCATCACCCTGCCCCAGGCCATGTAGGCCACTACCTATGCCACCTCTGGCCATGCCCCCCAGGCCCTATGACTGTCCATGTGGTTTGCATACTCACCCACTAGGTGTCCAGTGGGGATGTCCCCACTCTCGAATCTATGGCACAGTGCCGACTGGTGCCAGATGAAAGAATCGTGTGCTCCCCCAGGGTGCGTGGCACAGACATTGATGATGCGCCCCCTGGCATCGCACACCACCTGGCAGTTGATGCTGGCATAGCCTTGCGATGAGGTATGTGGCCCCTTGGGGCCAGGTGGTATAGCGATGGCCACATGGTGTAGTCTATTGCCCCTAGCACGCCACGATATCGCTACCCTGTGGAACTCCTGTATGTTTGCTGTGTGTCTCCGCTGTGCTGGGGAAATGGATGTACTCCGCAGCATGTGGCAGCAGTGCGCCGAGGAATTGGGTGAGGTGATGTGACGTGGCCGACTGGGTTATGCCTGTGGTGTCCCCAGTTGGTCTCTGGAAGGTACCTGTGGTGAGCAGGCACATGCAGGCTGTTACCTTAGTCTCCACTGACAGGGCATGGCTCTGTCGTGTGGGTGCCTGCATCACATCACTGCACAGCTCACAGAGCCGCCTCAGAATTCTCTATTCAGGCGGTACCGCCCACAATCTCAGTATCAGTGTACAGCTCAAAGCTGGTGGGCTCGGCATTGCCTGTTAGGCATACCCGACGGGCTCTTCCACGGCCACACCCCCCCATTACGCCCATGTGGAAGGTGGCACTGGCCATGTCCCTGGCTTGTGTTCACCTCCGCAGCTGTTGCTGTATTCCCCGCTGTCCTGGATGCTACCTCCTGCCCGGGTACACCTGCCTGTGCTGGCCTCTGTGCTGTGTGGCTCCCCACACCTTCCCTGCCTGGCTGTTCAGACTGCCCTTTCCTGGCCTGCCCTGTTTGTGCCCTCCTGCCCTGTCTGTCTACCTCTGCTTCTGACACGTGGCTTCCCTGTAGCGTTCTTGCTTCTCTCCCTTGCTTCTTTTATTTTGGCTCATTCCTGCTATGGGCAACTTCTGCTTGCTCCCCTATTGCGCATACAAAGTCGTTGAATATCACACCGCGCCATTTATGCATGGTTCCTCCCTTCAGTTGCATTACGCCTTCATTATCATTGCGCTGTTGCTCAGCATGATTTCGGGGGCGCAGCTGTCTCCTGCTGAATATCGCAGAATGGCACAATTTCGGACTTGCGCAGGTGCAACCCTGTTGTGCATGGCTCAACTCTTTTGAATATCTGGGCCTATGGCTTCTCAGTCTGCCTCCCGCTCTGTAAAAAAATGAGAAGAGGGGTCCTCCTGTCATCAAAAGTCTAAAGGTAGGGCCTCTTAGAACCCCCTAGAAATAAGTCTGATAAAAATAATAATGACCAAGCCAAACAAAAAAAACCTTCACAGCAGGTTCCTGATTCAGTGGCTGCCTACAACAAACAAAAAAACAACAACATATCACTGTCCCTACCGCTGAAGGGCAAAGGGAGACAGATGCCAATGTTACAACAATATTTACCCTCTGCGGAGGAAATGGCAAAGGCTTGCAACTATATCAAACTTTTCAGGCTGCAGCCTCTCTTCTGGGAGCCCCTGATGATCCTGTTACACCATTCCCTCTGACCCTGGACTTGGCCAGGGCATTTTTCTTGAAGAAGGAGATGATGTAGAGAGTGAGCCTTTAGACTCTGATGAAATATCTGAACAAGAATTTGGCTCACATTATACTTTTGTTCAGCATATGGTGGATACTCTTGCCCTTCCTATACAAGGGTCCACTGGGGAAGTTGAGGGGGCAGATTTTTTGGACATGATGGGTCTCCCTCCTCTTAAAAAGTTTCTCCTTCCAGTTCATAAGTCCCTTTGTGGGGATACTTTCAAATTACTTCAGAATCCCACCTCCATGCCAGGGGTGAATAAGAAAATACAGAAAAAGTACCAGCTAGATAAAACTAATGCTGGATACCTTTACACACATCCAGATCATGAAGGATAAGTGCAAGCTGCAGCTTGTGATAAAGCAAAAGAAAACTGGATGCTATGGGAAAAAAATCTTATACCACAGCCTCACTGCTGCTTCGCCTTTGTACTTATATGGCATACACAGCTCAGTACCAAAAGGCTCTTTGGAGCTCTGTTCTGGCCATCAGTCAGTAGCTCCTAGATAGAGTGGCTCAGGACCTGGCAGAAACTGTTAAAACTGCCTTAGAAGCCACAAGATACCAGTTCCATATGGCTGTAGATGCCAGTGATACTGCCTCCAGGGCGATGGCTCAGGGCATTTCCCTCAGAAGGTTTTCCAGACTGAGAACTACTAATCTCTCAGGGCACTCAGATTAAAGCTATGGACTTCCCTTGGGAGAACAGTTCTCTCTTTGGGAACAAAGCAGAGACTTACATGAAAAAGGTGAAGGAATACAAAACCACCTATCAGAGTAATGCAGCTAAAGAGAAATCCTCTACCTCCTACAGACCACAAAGAGGGGGCAGAGGTAGGGGTTATTATCCCAGGGCCTTCTACCCCATGCCCTTGGATTACTCTCAGATGAGAGGATTCTGTAGGGGAAGGGGAAGGAGGGTACAGAAATGTACTGATACCACTCCTTCAACAAAAATTCAAACAAAACAAAACCCCTGACGGGGATATTCAGGTTGTCTCCTCGCTACCAGTAGGAGGAAGACTGACCCACTACATCCACCAATGGCACCACATGACCACAGGCAAGTGGGTGCTAGAGGTGGTGGGTCAAGGACTTACCCTACAATTCAAAAAAGTTCCTACTCAGCAGAGCCACAGGAGTGTGAAACCTCTAACTCCCACACAGAAAATTTTGCTGGACTTAAAGGTAATGTCTCTCCTATCGGCAAATGCAGTGGAAAGAGTCCCTCCCTCCCAGTGGGAAAAAGGCCTCTATTCTAGATACTTTCTTTTTTTTGAAATTTCTGTTTATTCCTCCTCCCTAGCCTGCCACCTCCGACCCTTCAGGGGGACAACTGGACATCCCACTGCCCGGAACCCTACCCAAGCAGACCCCTGGCCCCATGGAGCCGTGGATTACCCCCCAGGCTGGCACGAGGCGGGGGGCTCAAACCCCGTTACTTACGTTTTTGTCGGTCTGAGGTCTGCTGGGTGGGCACAGGCAAATCGTGGGTACGGCCATGGTCCTCCCATCTTCCCGGCTGAGGCAGGCTTGTTTCCGCGTTTTTTTCCCCCTTCCTGAGCAGCAGGTAACCTCCCCCGATGTCATGACGCACGCGCCGACGTCCATGCTGCTCAATGGCCACCCATCCCCAAGTGGAGCTTGCAGTTCCTCGAGCCTCCGCTCGGGGTCATGCAAGTGTCGGGCATCGGCCGAACCCCTCCCCGGAGAAGGCGAGCTGTCGTTGGACGCTCAAGCCTTTCTCCCCCCAGCCGACCCACCAACGATCTGAGTCCGCTCCCGAACCCGGGTCGTCGGCGTGGTGCGAGGTGTGGCGTCCAGCACCTCAACCCTCAGCGCCACCGGGCTAGATATTCTAGATACTTTCTAACCAAAAAGAAAAATGGGAACTGGTGACCTATTCTGGAAATCAGGTACCTAAACAAGCACCTGTTCAATCCCAAATTCAGGATGGTCACCTTCTCAGTGGTGATTCCCTCTTTACAACAGGGAGACTGGATAGCCTCCCTAGACCTGAGAGATGCCTATTTTCACATTCCAGTCAGGCCCTCTCATAGAAAATATCTCAGATTCAGGCTGCCCTCTGGCCACTACCAGTTTGCAGCTGTGCCATTCGGCCTTTCTTCAGCTCCCAGAGTTTTCACAAAGTGCCTGGCAGTAGTAGCAGCTCATCTAAGAGGAGTCCAGATAATGTTTAGGGCAGGGATGTATTTACTGCCAGCTTTTTCCACTTGGTAGTATTTTCATCTAAATGGTAGTAACACCATCCATCGACCTGCCTTGGAACCCACCTCTAACCAAGTCTCAAATCCATTGGGCGACTGCAGTCACTAACTCTCCTAGTCTGATACTACTGCAGAGTGTTGAGATACTTCTCCACTGCTATATAGTGCTGTGATCCTAGTTTTAATATTATGCCATGTTCGCAGTTGCCGTTCTGGCTAATCAGTGAACAACTCCTGAAGCTGTCTCCTGAACTATACACAGCTGATACTTACATCACCAGCTCTGTTACTTACACTGTTAGTATGTGGATCGATGATTGGTAGCACTGCATTGTGCTACTAATTTTCTGAATATATATCAACCAGTGTAAATGAGCAGGGAAGGAAACAAATTCCTAAAATCAGAAAGTGGGAGTAAATGAAGCAAAACTAGTAGTAACATTTTCCTTTACTCCCCTTATCTGTTCCCCTGGCAGGAGGTCCTCTGTCTTCTCATACCTAGATGACTGGCTCATAGTGGGCAAGTCTCCCCAAATGGTCAGAGACTCTCTCACTCTCACACAGTACACCCTGGAGTCCCTGGGGTACCTCATCAACACGGAAGAGTCCCAATTCGAGACAGTTCAACTCCTGGAATTTACTGGAGCAGAGCTGGACACACAGCAAGGCAAAGCCCCACTCCCTCTAGACAGGGTAGAAAACCTCCAAGCTCTGGTGCACTTGTTTGTCCTAGGCCAACCAGAACCAGCCAGAGATTTCCTCAGACTTCTAGGCCACATGGCATCTACTACAGCTGTAGCGCCAGGAACCAGGTTTCAGATGAGAGACATTCAGTACCATCTGAGGGTTCACTGGTCTCAAAAAAAGAGACTCTGTGTCAAAACCCATTCCAGTCACACGGACCCTTCTGCAGGCCCTGGACTGATGGAAAGACAGGGAACACCTTAGGGAAGGAGTCCCCTTCCAGCAAAGGGACCCTCCAGAGTGTTCACAACAGATGCAGCTCTTTTAGGGTTGGGCGCACATCTGGCGGACCAGTCTATAAGCAAGGTGTGGTCTCCCAGAGAGTCCAAGTGTCACATTGTGACATGGTTGAATAAGGCCCTGTCCGATTTGTTATGCAGAAAGAGTTAAATGCAAAGATCTGTTCTGTCCTCTCCTTTTCTCTCTTGTCTGTTTGATTGCACGACCAAATGTTCTTGTGAAACCTAGGAACTGATCACTCTGACTGTCTCGCGATTCTCCGCCTCTCGCTATCTCTCTGACTTCACTTGGTGTTTCTGTCTTTTCTTCCCCCTTGCATATCTGTGGTTATAAAATATATGTGAATCTTTGTGTGAAACTGTAAGTGATACTGGGATCCCTTTGTTTGAAATGTATGTTATCCTGTTGAAATGATTGCAAAAAGCTATTTGGAACTCAAAGGGTTAAACGTGCACATAGCACAAACTTTTGCAGAACTGTCAGCAGTGGGCCAGCATGGGACATTGTCTTATTTGCAAGCTTGCACTGCAAAGAAACTGACAAGAACATTTTGTGAGGAACAGGATGTCTCATAACAAGTTCCCAGGCAAAGACTTATAAAAAGGGCAGCAGTACTTTTGCTAGAGAGAGGGAGAGACTGAAACTTGGAATTAGAGATACCCTCAGATGGAGAACTCTGTTTTCTCTGTTTGTACTGCCTTTGTAAATAGTTATAATAAATAATTTTTATTTTAGTATTATTGATAATAATAAAATGCTACTTGAGAATTTTACAACTGCTCCTGGTCTCCCTGTGCTTCCTGACCTGTGCCTCAGTGACACACATAAATCTACTTGAGCTCAGAGCCATGTACCTGGCTATCAAAGCCTTTGCTCCCCAACACAGAGGTCAATCTGTCCAAATCAGAACAGACAATACCACTGCTATGTTCTACATCAACAAGCAGGGAGGCATAAGAGCCACAAAGCTTTGCACAGAGGCCATGAAGATCTGGTCTCTGGCGTACCCTTTGGACATGCAGGTCACGGCTATTGACCTGGCAGGCAAGGACAATGTGCTGGCAGACTCCCTGAGCTGTATCAGTCAGGGCAACCGCGAGTGGACCCTAAACAAACAAGTACTGGCCAGTCTTCAGGTAATGCCAGTGGATGCCCTGTCTTTAGACTGGACAGGGAGGTTCCTGTACACTTTCCTTCCATTTCCCCTGATTCTCAGGGTTCTGTTAAAACTCAGAAGCTAGCAAGCAACCATGATTGTGGTGGCTCCAGACTGGGTGAGGCAGACTTGTTATACCCTGCTTCTCACCCTCTCAGTCAGATGGCCCATTTGTCTGCCTCTCGCTCACAGTCTCCTGACCCTGCCTCAGATGGGGATAGCATATCCCAGCATAGAGTCTCTTTGCCTCAAAGCTTGGTACTTGAAGAGCTAGAATTCTCTGACTCTCAGTATTCAGAGCAAGTCTTGAGCATCCTTCAACTGGCCAAGAAAACAAGTACTAAAAAGACTTACGCATTCAAATGGAAGAGATTTTCCCTCTGATATAAAGACAGGCAGATTAACCCTCTGTGGGCTAGTCTGTCCTCCATACTAGACTATTTGGTACATTTGCAAGCATCAGGCCTTACAGCCTTATCTCCAAAGGTTCACTTGGAAGCCATTTCAGCCTTCATGTCTGTTGATAAGGAGAAATCCATACTTTCTCACTCCATTTTTAAGAAATTCTTTAAAGGCCTGCTGCAATTGTGATTGTAAATGGAGTCCACTCTGAAGAAAGAGGGGCTACTAGTGGGGTACCACAGGGTTCAGTCCTTTTTAATGTCTTTATAAGTGACATTGCAGAGGGACTGGAAGGAAAAGTGTGCCTCTTTGCAGATGATATAAAGATCTGCAACAGGGTTGATACAGAAGGAGGCGTGGAAAGGATGAGAAGGGACTTGGCAAGGTTGGAGGAATGGTCAGAAGTATGGCAACTTGGATTCAATGCAAAGAAGTGTAAAATAATGCACCTGGGAAACAAAACCCAGGGAAGATTACACAATGGGGGAGGTAGTAACAACAACAAAAATGGAAAGGGACCTGGGGGTAATCATATCAGATGACCTTAAGGTTAGCAAGCAATGTGAGAAGGCAGTAGGGAGGGCTGGGGGGATACTGGGATGTATAGGGAGAGGCATCACCAGCAGAAAACAGGAAGTTGTTATCCCTCTGTACAGACAGTTGGTGAGACCCATCTGGAGTACTGCATCCATTTCTGGAGACCCCATCTCCACAAGGACATAGACAGGATGGAGGCAGTCTAGAGGAGGGCAACTAAAATGGTGCAGGGTCTACAGGAGAAGCCATATGAGGAGAGACTAAAGGAGCTTAATATGTATACCCTTGAGGAAAGGAGGGAGAGGGGGGAAATGATAGAAACTTTTAAGTACCTCAGTGGAATCAACAAAGTCCAAGAGGGTAGCATCTTTCAGGAAAGGAATGTGCAAGAACAAGGGGACGCAATTTGAAGATAGAGGGGGGACGGCTCAGGGGCAATGTGAGGAAGTATTTTTTCACAGAGGGTGGTGGACGCATGGAACAGCCTTTCTGAGGAGGTTGTGGGGTATAAAACTGTGGGAGAATTCAAGAATGCATGGGACAGACGTAAGGCAATTCCTGTGGGGGTAGGAAGAAATAGGCTGTTGGTTAACTAGGATCTGCAGCTTATCCTGTAGGTAGGGAAATGGGCGGACTACGTGGGCCAAGTGGTCCTTATCTGCCATCAAAGTCTATGTTTCTGTGTTTTCTATGCACCTTCAACTCTGGGATTTGAATCTGTGTACAGTTATACTGATGGAGTCTCCATTTGAGCCCATGGCTACTGCAGACTTAAAATATGTCACCTGGAAAACTGTTTTCCTAGTGGCAATCACTTCAGCCAGAAGAATTTCAGAGCTGCAAGCTCGCTGCACTGAACCAAGCTACGTTATTTCCCACAGAAATAAAGTACTTTTCAGGACCAACAGGAGATTTCTTCCCAAGACAGTGTCTGAATTTCACCTAAGTCAGTCTGTAACGCTCCCTGTATTTTTCATAGACAGTTCCACTCCTGGGGAGCTCAGGCTTCAAAACCTGGATGTCAAGAGGGCACTGATCTACTACATGGGAGCACACAAAGCAACTCAGGTTCTCACACACACAGCTTTTCCTTACCTATCGAGAGGTGGGCAAAGGCAGGCCAGCCTCTTAAGAGGGCTGTCTCGCATTGGATGGTCTCTTGCATCTTCTGTTACGGTAAGGCTGGCAGACAGCCACCTCACGGCCTCAGAGCCCACTCCACTAGGTTCACAGCAGCCTCAGTGGCAGCAGCAAGGGATGTTCCCTTGCTCAACATCTGCAAAACAGCTACCTGGAAGACTGTACACACCTTCACAAAGCACCATTGCTTGGATGTGCAATCCAGATCAGACACCATATTTGGTACTGCAATTCTGCAGAATCTATTTCCAAAGTGGGTTCTATTCCCTCCTCCCAAATGCACTACTTTGTAGTCTGCACCAGTCAAGTAAACTGAGAGATTCCTGGGGTGAGAAGAAAAAGTTACTTACCATAGTAATATTGTTTCTTCCAAGAGATCTTTCAGTATTCTTGACCTCCCACCAGCCTCCCCTCACATAACCTGGCTGGGAATAGTTGTGCAGTCCTTCCCTTGAGCCAAATTTCTTACTGAACTGCAATAACATGGTAATGTGACTTCTTTGAAACATGATGTATATAGTTTGCTTAGAGGCGAGTTCCATTGTTTTTTTTAATCATGTTTTTTCCCTAGTATTTGCATAGGTTTAGGTTTTGGAGCTTTTTGCCTCATGCTTCAAAATGAATCTGACTGGAAGCACAGTGGCACCTACAGGCGGCACTCTCTCACTATACTTTGATTGGCTAATTCCCTTGCATCATTAGCATAACTCCACCTCTGAGGCAGCTGAACCCAGCAGGCATAACTGTGCTAGCCAAGAATATTGAGGGATCCCTTGGAAGAAACAATATTGCTATGG
This sequence comes from Neoceratodus forsteri, assembly GCA_016271365.2. NCBI lineage: Eukaryota > Metazoa > Chordata > Ceratodontiformes > Ceratodontidae > Neoceratodus > Neoceratodus forsteri. Next base: position 325,497,781 of record CM057451.1, on the reverse strand, counting down.
TAATTTTTTTCTTGCAGCTCATCATGGATCAGGCAGCAGTGGGTTTGAGGTGTATGGCCAGAGGAGTGGTTCTTTGGAAGCATAGTTGGTTGTGCTCCTTCCCCTTTAACCAGGAAATCCAGTACATGGTTCTGGATCTTCTGATTGATGAGACTATTGTTCAGCCCCCAAGTGAAGGGCATCCTGAGGGAAATTCAAGAGACCAAACAGACCATGAAAGCAGTCTTGCCCGCAACTACCTGGAACAGCAGCAGGTGTACCCAGTGGTGGTATACCCAGTGGCAGGGACAGGCCTCTTTCTTCTCGATCTTTCAAAATGGGACTCAAGGACAGGATGGACCCAAAGCCCAGTCATTCAACTCAGCTCCCCCTCAGACCCTCTGACTGATCACTCAGAGGTTGCGCAGGCCTTTAACAAAAACTTTACTGACCTTGCTGCCTGCCTCAGTAAACTTCCCACCCATCCACCTCCTAGCCCTGGTGGTCAGATGAAGTCCCCATCTCCCACTGGTACCCCCCCATTCTACTTTAGAGCTATCTGCCTTAGAGATACTATCAAGCTCATGAAGAACCTTCCCAACAGAGGCAGCCCTGGCAGTGATGGTCTTTCCCCCTTTTTTCTTACGCTCACCTCCCCTGCTATCTCAGAACCCTTCACCTTCATTTTCAACCCGACACTTACCACATCTACCATGTCCAGCTCCTGAAAGCATGCCAAAGTAGTGCCGACATTCAAGGTTGGGAATCCCTTTTCCCCAGACAACTATAGGCCCATCTCCATTCTCCCCCACCTGAGCAAACTTTTGGAGAAAATTGTGCACTACCAGCTCTCAGAGCATGTCGGAAAGCATAGCCTGCTGTGTCCCCAACAACATGGGTTCCATAAGCACCACAGCACCACATCAGCCTTTGCCCACTTCAGAAACCATGTCCTCAGAAACATGGACTCGGGTAAGGCCACAGGTGCTATATTTGTGGATCTGACTAAGGCCATTGACCTCATCGACCACTCCCTCCTCCACACTACTCTCCTCCACCTTGGCTGCTCAACTGAGACCTCCTCTTGGTTCTGGAGCTATCTCATGAGCAGGTACCAATCGGTGAACATTGATACAGCCTCCTCCTCTGCCTGTCTCCATGGGTGTCCCTCAAGGCTCTATCCTGGGCCCCCTGCTATTTTCCATCTTTATAAACTCCCTTCCCACTGACAGCCTCTTCTACGAGGCACTTCTGTATGCAGACGACCTTGTCCTATTCCACAGTGAATAGTTCCTTACGAACATATCCTCCATACTAACCCTTAACTATGGTGCTGCTTACAATTTGTTTCTTTCTAACAGGCTTTTGGTAAATGAAAAGAAAACAGAACCTATGCTCTTTGGGTAAAAAACGTACATTTCCAACATCTCCAAATCTTAACTCCTCCCTATTAGTGCTCACACCTTAAGGTCCCCACCTCTAAAATGTTCTCAGCTTCAGATACTTAGGTGTTACCCTTGACCTCTCCCTTGTGTTCACGGAACACAGCAACAACATAGTACACAGGATCAACCAGAAACTTAGGGCTTCCTACTGCCTAAAGCAATTCATGACCTCTGAGGTGCACCTTGCGATTGCTCAAGGCAACCTTCTTCCCCTTATAGATTACTGCTCCCACATCTATTCCCAAGTGTCCTCTGTCCTGACCTCCTTGAAGTTGCAAATATGCTAAACACTAAATTTACTGACCTGTCTGTCCTACTCAGCAAGCTACCACCTCATCTCCATAACACTCAAGCAACCCCCACCGCTCCACCACTCTCCCACCCTGCCCTCTCCACCCAGAATGCACTACACTCTTCCCATCCCACCAACCTATCCCCTAGTGCCCTCTCTAATGCTCCCCCCACTCCCCTTTTACTTCATGTCTATAATCCCTAAGGTGACCTACAGTATGTTAAGGAGATTCAGGCTCAGACGGAACATCTGTCATTTCATGCTCCAGTCACCTTACTCTATCCTTCACTGTGACTTGTACCAGTCGCTAGGGTGGCTCCCACTCCAAGGATGGTTCGCCTATGCCCTTGGCTGCATTTTAGATAACACCCTCAGAGGTGGCCACTTGTCCCTGTATTCATCCCTCCTCAAGGGCAGAGTGGCGCTAAGGTGCCTCTGAGAATCGACTGTCCCTCCCACCACCACTGGAAGTCCCTAGAATCTCCTCTGCCATGGGCAGTAAAGCCATTTCCTTCTCAGCCCCGTACCTGTGAAACAAGCTTCCTATGTTGCTCCACTTGACCAACTCTCACCCCACCTTCAAAACCCACCTCAAAGCCTGGCTGGTGTCAGAATCCAAAGCCCTTGCCAACCCGAGTAATGAGTGCCATCCCCTACCTCTGTATCCCCCTTCCCTGATGTGGTCTCCTACCCCTTCTGGAGGCACCATCACCCCACTTGGCTCTGTGCTCTCCCCCTTCCTGCTTATGCCATAGCACTTATTTTATGTTGATTGCTTGACTATCCCTCCTAATGTTTTGTGTATCGAAACTGTGTATTGACCTATTTATTGTACAGTGTACCTTAGTGCAATCCATTTCATGTATGGCCATTATGTAGTATGCACTGTGTACCCTATCTGCAGTCCATTTTATGTATGGCCATTATGTACTGTGCACTGTGTATCCTACTGCAATCCATTTTATGTATGGCCATTATGCACTATGCATCTTTTACCAAATTGTTGATGCCTGTAAAATATTGTCATGTTACCTGTATTTGCTTTACTCACTGTGCCATGTTATTGGCCCAGGTCATGCCTGAAAATGGTCTATGTGGATCAGTGCACCCACCCTGTTATCAAAGACATAAATAAATAAATACAATCCCTTCAATAACCATTACATCTGAGGCAAGCGTGGTGATCATTGAGGCTCTGGCATCAGAAAAGACGGCTCCTCTTCAAAGTCACCTTGAGTGGGGCACCATCAGCCATTCCCCCCGTCCTTCCTTGACCCCCTGGTTAGGGGCCATCTGAAACAATTTCCGTCTCAGTGATCAGAGAGCAAAACTTACTAATTGGTGCTACAGATCATCAACCATGGTCTCTCACTGTGTGTGTCTTGGCCACCCTGCGTCTCCAGCCTTCTATACATGGTGCACCCTCTGGATGACCTTTAAGTGCTCAGAAAGGAGATGTGATCACTCTTTTGACAATATATGACTGAGCTTGTAGTGCCCACCACAATCAACTGGGTACATGTCAAGATACTTCTTGGTCAAAAAGTGGATGGGCAGCTGGTGTCCTGTCCAAGATTAGTGCGATCTGAACTGCCATGTCAGACACCAGAAGTTCAGGATAATAATGTTGGGTTAGGAGATCCCATCTTCTGAAATGAAGGACTGGTTCTGTATCCTGGACCTGAAAGATGGCAATTTTCACATCCCTGTTAGGCATTCTGTTGCCAGCTCCACCTGGATAGTGGCCTTGACCTGTTTAGAGTTACGCAGTTCGGCCTTTCTGCTGCACCACAGGTGTTTAACAAGGTTCTAGCAGTGCTGGCAGCCCACCTTCAAAACTGGGTGTCATCAAGGCATAGGTCAGGAAGCACAGGAAGACCAGGAGCAGTTGTAAAATTCACAAGTAGCATTTTATTATAACAATAGAGTAAACAATATTGTTTAGCATAACTATTTAGAAAGGCAGTAGAGAGAAAACAAAGTCCTTCATCTGAGGGTTTCTTTCCAATTCCAAATCTAAGTCTCTGTCTCTCACTCTTTCTAACAAAAGCATTGCTGCTTTTTTTATAAGTCTTTGCCTGGGAACTCATTAAGAGACATCCTGTTTCTCACATAATGTTCTTGTCAGTTTCTTTGTAGAGCAGGCTTGCAAATAGAACAGGGTCCCAAGCTGGCCTCCTGGTGTGACTGCTTTGCAAAATAGTTTGCAAATATGCCTGAGAGGAGCTCAAACTGCATCTCAGGTTAACCCCTTGAGTTCCAAATAGCTTTTTGCAATCATTTCAACAGTATAACTATATACATTTTTAAACAAGGGATCCCAGTATCACTTACAGTTTCACACAAAGATTCACATATATTTTATAACCGTAGATATGCAAGTGGAAGAAAAGACCAGAAACAGCAAGGGAAGACAGAGAGATAGCAAGAGGTGGAGAATTACGAAACCATCAGAGTGATCAGTTCCTAGGTCTCACGAGAACATTTGATTGGCCAACCAGACAGACAAGAGACAGAAAAGAAGAGGATAGAAGAGATCCTTGTGCTTAACTCTCCCAGTATAACAAATGGGACATGGCCTTATTCAACCCTGTCACACTGGAATCCACATAGTCCCCTATCTGGACAATTTGTTGATTCAAGGCTAGTTGCTAGGGAGACTTGATCAGCTTTCCAAGTGACCTTGGAGACCTCAAATTAGGGGTTCGTTCTAAACCTGGATAAGTCGCAGCTGGCCTTGCACAGTGTGTGGAGTTTCTTGGGGCACAGTTGAAATCTATAGAGAGGTCTGAGGTCAGCTGCTGCCTCCACAGGCTGTAGAACTGGAGTGTGCCCGTTCCTTCCATCTTTAGGACAGAAGCCTGACTTGAGACTTCCTCTGTCTTTTTAACCTGAAGGCATCCACAACCTTTGTCATCTGGTGGACCTGACTTTGGATGCATCGCTTCCAGTGGGAGCTCATAGCACAGTGATCCCAGAGGTTGGCACCCTTGTCCCAAATGTTTATAGTAATTCAGCCCACAATCAAGGACAGCTCTTGGTGGTTGGCTCCAGAGCACCTGTCAAAGTGAGTACCCTTCATCCACCCAAAACAGATGGTGGTCCTGACCACAGATGCCTTTCTTGTGTGTTGGGGAGCACCTCTGGGGGACTTATAGGCACACAGATTGTGTATTCCTCAGGAGCAACATCTGTATATCAGTGTGGTAAAGTTGAAAGCAATTTGTCTGGCATTGCAAACATTCAACACTGGCCAGTTATCAGCTCGGCATTTACATAGATAACACCACAGCCATGTTTTTTGTGAACAAGTGAAGGAAGCCCATTCCTCCAGAGTGCACGAGTAAGCTCTTGAGACATGGGCACTGGCATCAAGTCTCAACACCATGTTTGTTACCCATCTTACTGGTGTGGACAGCCATAGCTGCCTGAGACACATGTCCCATGAGAGGACTGTACACCAGGAAATTATGTGTGATCTGTTTAGATGCTAGGGGACCCACCACATTGACTTTTTAGTGTCTGGGAGAACTGCAAGTTGATACTCTTCTGTGCAAATCCCATGATTTGAGACATAGTTCCACATGAGAAGCATTGGCCTTGAAGTGAACCTGAACGCCTTCTTGCCCTTTCCTCTGGTGCACAAGGTCTTGCTACCAATGCCCCATGAAAGGGCTTGGATGACTCATAGCTCTGGCATGGCCTTGACAAGTCTATTGTCAGAACTTTCTTCACCTCAACTTAGACTGTCCTGCACACTTCCTCTCAGGCCAGAGCTTCTCACTTGATCCAAGGTAAGAATTCAGTACATAGACCTAAAGTTTCTGCCTCTGACAGAATAGTTTCTGGGAGGCTAATTTGCGTCCTTAGCCTCTCCTAGGAGGTTCTCACAGTGTTGGAGGCTTCATGACAAGACTCCTCCACACGGGCCTATGCTTTTAAGTAGAAAAGGTCTGCAGTATGGTGCCTAGTGCATGGCTTGGTGCTCAAGGAACGCCAAGTACATTCTGTACTCAACTACTGTTGGACTCTGATGACTCATAGCTCTGGTGTGGCCTTGCCAAGTCTGGTATCAGAACTTTCTTCACCTCAACTAAGACGGTCGTTGCACACTTTCTCTCAGGCCAGAGCTTCTCACTTGGTCCAACTACTGTTGGAGTCTCTCCACCCAGGGCCTCTGCACAACTTAACTGAAGGTTAATTTGACTGTCATCTCAGCATACAACCAAAGTGAGGTTCTCTTTCTTCAGTCAGAGTGGGTGGTCAGTTACATTTTTCAAGGGCCTTGACAATATATTCCCACTTCTTCATGAGCCTCTTTCTGCATGGGACCTGAACTTAGTCCTGGCCATGCTTATGGAAAAAACATTTGAGCCTTTGATAGCGTGTGACCTAGCCACGTTTGAACCTATTTGCCCCCGCCATCCCTGCCAGTAGTCTGTTTCATGTCTCATTCATTCTCACAGTGAAGTAGAACTTCCTCACATCCTTCCTGAATCTGCCCCCTATTGACCTCCATTCATGCCCCTCTTAATTACTTCCCCTATTCTTAATAATTAGGCCTTCACTTTTCACTATATTTACTCCTCTTAGGAACTTGTAAATCTCTAGACTATAGAACAAGAATGAGTGCTGACCAATTTTAGACTCTCAGAGCTTTTCCCGGAATCTTGCTAGCTCTGAGTCTTGTAGGAAGCTCTCTTCAGTATGTAGACATTACACTCAGCGAAGATGAATTACCTGCTATTAGTACTGTTTTAAACGCACTGTGTCATAGTCTGTTGCCCATTCGATTCTTGCCTGTTGCACTTTAGATTTACTGTAATGGCCATCTTAAAGATCTGATGACTGGTGTAAATCCGTATTGCTAACTGAAAAGTGATGTATAATATCACAGTAATTGTACTGAGTCCATGTCCACTTCCTGATATCTCCACATAAATAACACCGCTCAGAGCGAGCGGGAGCATTAGTGGAGTGTATATGTAGTGAATACCTGCTGGGAGACCAGCTACTTTTGAATAGAATCGTTTTTTCTGGGAGAATCTAAGTTAAATAAAACATACTGCCTTGCTACCCGACATTGTGCCTCTGTGCGTAAGCAGCGTAGATTGTTGCTTAGCAACCAACAAGAAGTGCACGGATAACGCTGCGCATTTTTAACTAGTGGTGTCTGCAATTCCTGGCTGGGGAGAAACGCTGGGATAGACCTACACTTTTAAATACTGTAAACCCACCGTATGAGGTGGTTCTTTGTTTTTTAGAAGCAAATCTTTTTTTTTAATTAGAGGGAGCGAGAGAGACAGGAAGTGACACGATAACCACTTCCTGATATCTCCACATAAATAACACCGCTCAGAGCGAGCGGGAGCATTAGTGGAGTCTATATGTGGCGAATACCTGCTGGGAGACCAGCTACTTTTGAATAGAATCGTTTTTTTGTGGGAGAATCTAAATTAAATAAAACATACTGCCTTGCTACCCGACACTGTGCTTCTGTGCGTGAGCAGTGTAAATTGTTGCTTAGCAACCAACAAGAAGCATACGGATAATGCTGCGTGTTTTTAACTAGTGGTGTCTGCAATTCCTGGCTGGGGAGAAACGCTGGGGTAGACTTACACTTTTAAATATTGTAAATCCACCGCATGAGGTGGTTCTTTGTTTTTTAAAAGCTAATCTTTTTTTTTAATTACAGATGGAGCGAGAGAGACAGGAGGTGACACAATAACCACTACCTGATATCTACACATCAATAGATGCGTGCAGAGACACTCGCATCTGCATGTGTCTGCTGTGTCCGCTGGGACCACTTGACCACTGGTAACTAGTACTAACAGTAGACATTTAGATTAAAAATATATATATATATATATATACATTTTAAGGTATTAGTACATTTGGAATTTGTCTCACTAAAGTAAACATGGCAAAGGCAAAAGCAAAGAAAAAGACCCACAAATCCTGTTTAAATTGCAAAATGTTTACTGAAGAGGTACTATTAGATGACTACACATGTGATAAGTGCTTGTTAATAGGGGCCCTACAACTTGAAATTGAACAACTGACTAAAAAGTTAGAATTACACAGTAAACCAGGGGAAGGGGAGGTACAGAGTGAAATAGAGGAATTAGAAGCATGTATTGACTCATTTATAGTAGATAATGAGTCAATACAGGATAAGGAAAATTTAATTCACATACCTGACGACCCAGAAATAAAAAATGAGGAACAGGGCAACATATGGGAAAAAAATCAGAATCAATTTACAAAAACAAAACCTGTGGAACAAACACCAAAGAAATACCTGATTTTGGAAAACAGATATACTGTTTTGGACCCGGACAGTAAGGACCTGAACACAAGTAAGAAGCTAAAAGTTGATCAGTTAGATAAGGAACAGTCACATAATGTTGGAGAAAAACACAATATGAAAAAGATGAATGGAGCAGTAATGTCAACAGTAAATGGAAAACAAAAAAGGGGCACTGCAAGTGAGAACCAAACTGATGTAACACCCAATCTGAATCTCACTGCAGGTAACAACAAGGGGGCACAGGTAGGACAACAAGATATTTTAATCATAGGAGAGTCTATCACTAAAGGAATCAACTCACAGGTTTGCCAGAGTAGAAAAATTAATACAACACTTGGCTCACTACCAGGGGTTAAAATTGAACACATAGCATCTTTATTAGATGGATTAATGGAAGGATTAAAAAACCCACTGGTCATACTTCATGTAGGCATAAATTACATGGGAAACCAAAATATTGAAGTTATAAAACAGGACTACCAGTATATTATAAACAAAATACAGGAAAAAGGAGGAGACATTATAATATCTGGCTTGCTCCCTAAACATGGAAAATATGATTTTAAAAATCTAGTATTAACAAAGCTCAATGTTTGGTTGAGTTCCTTCTGTAAACAGCAAAATATCGGATTTATGGATAATTCATTTACTTTTATAATAAAAATCTCTTTAAAGGGATGGACTACATATAAACAGGGCTGGTATACGCGTATTGAGCAGGAAAATAAATATCATAAACTTTCATTTGAACTGGAAAAGGAGAGGGGGCCAATTCATAACCTAAATGTTAATGATTTGAATTCAGGATGGAATGCAGTATTAATAAACGCAAGAAGCCTGGTAAATAAGTTTGATGAACTTCAGCATTTACTAATCTCCAAAAATATACAAATTGCACTCATAACTGAAACCTGGTGGACCAAAGAGGATAAATGGGATAAAAGTATAGAAGGTTATCATCTTTTTTACCTATCGAGAACATAAAAAAGGGGGAGGTATTGCCATTTATATTGACAAAACAATAAAATGTGAGGAAATTATTAGTGATAAGGATGACGTAGAGTTATTATGGTTAAAATTAATACCAAAAGGACTACCAAAACTTAAACTGGGGTTACTGTATAGGCCACCGTCGATTACAACTGAGAATGATAAAGCATTAGTAAAGATTATTAGTCATTTAGATCCTGCAGACAGGACAATACTTGTGGGTGACTTTAATTTGCCAGGTATTGATTGGCAATAACAACAAGGGAGTAATAAAATAGATTGCCAATAGTTAGATATGGTAAATCAGGTAGGCCTTAAACAATTAGTGATGGGAAAGACTAGGGCACAGAACATTCTTGACCTAATTTTAACTAATATGGGATCTACAGTAAATGATATTAAGATTGATAGTCCCTTAGGAAATAGCGACCATTGTACAATCTTTTTACATATTAAAGAAGTAGATAAGATTACTAGAACAGGTAAGACTATTATATCAGACTTTAACAGAGCTGATTTTCCTGCTATGAGAAATAGTATGAAACAGTGGAAATGGAAAAATGCATTAAAAACAAAATCTGTAAATGATATGTGGTAGGCACTAGTGGATAAATTAAAAATAATTATACAAAATGGTATACCTAAAATTGAGAAATATGCAAACAAAAAAGGCATTCCTAAATGGCTAAGCCCTAAAATAAAAAAGTTAATTAATAAAAAAAATAGACTTTACCACAAAACAAAGAAAAGCCAAAACTTCCAAGGTATAACTAAATACAAACATTTGGTTAAAAAGGTAAAACATACTAGCATACTAACATACTAAAATGCCAGCAGAATAGGCCTAACGGTCTTTCGTGTCTGCTCGTTTGGTCAGTCCCCAGCCTGGGTGCTGACCTTGCTGTCCCTCTCGCCTTCTCTGGCTTCTCCCTTCCCAGTTCTGGATATTCTTGCTGCATTGGATTTTGCTTCCAGAACCCTTCCCCTGTACCTGTCCCACCCTCTTGAACCCTCCACTGTCTCTGCCTCCACTAGCCCCCTAGGCAGTGCATTCCATGGCTCCACCACCCTCTCAGTGAAGTAGCACCTCCTCCTTTCTCCCTGAATCTTCCCCTCCAGCTTCCACCCATGCCCTTTAGTGGCCCCTTCCTCCTCCTTCAAGCACCCTGACTGTTCCTCCCTATTTATCCTCTTCATGTACCTAAAGACCTCTATTATGTCCCCCCGTCCCTTCTCTCTTCCAATGTGTACATTTAGCTCTTCAGCCTCCTCATAGGTCCTGTCCCCCAATCCCCAAATCATTTTGGTTGCCCTCCTCTGGACCCTCTCCAGGAGGTTAATGTCCCGCTTAATGTGGCCTCAAAACTGCACGCAGTACTCAAGGTGCGGCCTCATCAAGCAGTTATACAGAGGAGTATCACTCCCTCCTTCTAGAGGTGATCCCCTAGCGATGCATCCCAGCATCCTGTTGGCCTTGGCTGCCTCCTACAAGTCTCAGAGTTGTTCATCTTGACATCCACCACCACCCCAGGTTCCTCTCAGCCATCGAGACTTGTAGCATTCCCCAGGTGTACACTTGGCCTGGGTTTCTGCCCCAGGTGGAGTACCTTGCATTTCCTGCATTGAACCTCAGCTCCACTTTCTAGACCATCTTCCAGAGCCTCCCAGGTCCCCTGTAGGCCACCCTCCTCCTCCCCATCCACCACCGCCCCAGTTTCGAGTCATCTGCAAAGAGACTCATCTCCTCTGATTCCTGTCCTTATGTCAGATAGGGCGTTGAACAGAAGGGGCCCAAGGACTGATCCCTGTGGGACCCCACTAATGACCCTCCTTGGGATGAGACTATCCCACTAACTACGACCCTCTGGGTCCGGTCCTGGAGCCAATTGCCTATCCATCTGATCATCTGGTTCCCCACCCCATTTCTCCCAGCTTATCCAACAGACCCACGTGAGGAACAGAGTCAAATGCCTTGCTGAAGTCTAGAAAGAGGACATCCACTGGTCTACCCAGGTCCAAGGCACTTGTCACCCAGTCATAGAACTCCACCAGGTTTGTCTGACATGATTTCCTGGGATGAATCCATGCTGTCTATCGTCCAGGCACCCTGACTTATCCAGGTCCCCCTAGCCTCTCCTTGACAATGCCCTCCATCACCTTGCCCACCACGATGTCAGGCTGACAGGCCTGTAGTTCCCTGCCACCTCCCTTGATCCCCCTTGTGGATAGGCACTATATCGCCACCTTCAGTCTTGGGGCACCCACCCTGTCCTCAGAGAGATGGTGAAAGCTCTGCCAGGGTTTTGCCAGGACATCTGCAAGTTTCTTCAGCACTCTGGGATGTAATTTATCCGCGCCCCGTGCTTTCTCCGTCTTAAGGGAGCTGAGGGCTTCCTCACTCTCTCTGCTGTGATTTCCACTTCCGTACCCTTCTCCCTGCTTAGCCCTCCCCACCTGCCAGTGATGCCTCCCCTCTCCCCAGACCTGCCGATCGGTAAGGGTCCCCTCCTCAGTATCTCTGTCTCCTCCCATGTATGATGCAGCACCCCATTTTCCCTGTGAAAACTGAGGTGAAGTACTCATTTAGTACCTCAGCCTGCTCCCTGGGTCTTGCACCCATCTCTCCCTGATTTAATCCTGCTAATCTGCCCTTCACCCTTCGTTTTTCCCCAGTGTATCTAAAGAACCCTTGTTCCCTCTCCTACTTTCCTGGCCAGGTTCTGCTCCTTCCTTGCCTTAGCCGCCTCACCACTCTAGTGGTCCTTCTAGCCATCAGCTCTGCACTCCCCGATCCCTTTCACTCCTTGAGCACTTGAATTGCTTATAGGCTGCTTTCTTTTCCCACCACCTCCTGGACCTCCTTGGTCCACCAACAGGGTTTTTGGGCCCTACCGCATTGCCTTACTTGCACAGGTGCTGGTAGCATCCTGCACCCTCTCTCCTGATGATTTCCCACCTACTATCAGCGTCCATGTCTGACCCAATCCCATCCAAATGCTCCTTAGGGATCCTTCCCATTTCCTTAAAATCCGCCCCCTGAGTCGGTTACTTCCGTCTTTGTGCAGCCTTCTACCCCTCCTAGGTCCAGGCAGAACCAGACCGTGGCATGGTCACTCCCGCCAATGGGTCCCTGCCTCTAGGCCCCAGTCTGGTCACTGTCTGCCAGGACCACATCCAGTACCGTGCCTCCTGGTCGGGTTCCTCACCTGCTGAGTTAGGAACGCCTTGAAAGACATCCAACAACCTCTGTTCCCTGGTCACAGAGGATGTCATAGTCTCCTAGTCTGTTCCTGGCATGTTTAAGTCCCCCAACACCACCACTGCTCCTCTGCCCAGTCTGCAGTGTCTCCCAACATCTGCCACCAGACTGTCCTCCAGCTCCTCCGCCAGGGCAGGGGTCTATACACACCTCCTATTTTACTCTCTTGCCCCCTTGTTATCAAGGTGACCCAATTGCCTCCACGGTTCCCTCCGCCTCCTCTACTCCCCTATGCCAATGCAGTTTTGACTGTCATTGCTACCTCCTCCCCTTCCCTCCCCGTCCTTCCTGAACATAGTGTATCCCTCCAGGTTCAGGTCCCAGTCATGTCTTGCAGTGGCCCAAGTCTCAGTGACCGCCACATCCACTGCTCCCTCAGTTAGCATCGTCTGGAGCTCAGGCATTTTATTGCCCAAGCTCCTGGCATTTAGCAGGACTACCTTCCACCCTTTCCCTATAGTTCCATTTCCCTGCTCGTGTTCCTATGGGATTCTGTTTTCCCTGGTCTGCACTTTGCCAGTTGGCCTTTTCCTGCAATCCTCCTGGTCCCCAGGGGGTGGAGACAGAGTCCTCCTTTATCGGCACCCCTTGACAGCCTTTTCTCCCATCCCACCCCTTCACAAGTTTAAACCCCACTTTTCACCAATGAACCCCTCTATTTTCAACTTAAGGATTCCCCTTCCCTCCAAATTGAGATGTAGTCTATCTCTAGCATACAGCTCCTTATCCTCCCAGGTCTCCCCCGATCCCCATCAACCCATACCCTCTGGCCTCACACCACTCCCTGAGCCACTGGTTTATCAGGAAACAGGAAATTAAAAAAACTAAGAGGGATTATAAATTTAAATTGGCATCACAAGTAAAAGACATCTACAACACATTTTACTCATACATAAATAATAAAAAGAAAAGTGATAATATCATAGGACCTTTCAGAAATGAACAAGGGGAATTGCTGAATAAGAAAGAGTCTGCACAATTAGAGAAGACTTTTTTTTTTTGCTCAGTATTCAATGCAGCCACCTCATCTAATAAAGGGGACAAAAATAGCTTTACACCTGGACTTATACAAATTGCAGTAGTGGATGTACTTGATAAACTAAAAAAAATTCAGACTAATAAATCACAGGGCCCTGATGAAATTCATCCAAGAGTAATATATGAATTAGCTGAACAATTAGCTGATCCCCTAACTTATATTTTTCAATCATCACTAGATAAGGGAGAAGTCCCACAGGGTTGGAGGGAGGCACTAGTGATCCCAATATATAAAAAAGGTGCAAAAACTGACCCACAAAACTACAGACCTGTAAGTCTGACATCCATTATTGGAATCTATAATAAAAGATATTTGAATAGAACATTTAGATCAAGAAAACCTACAAGACTCTGTTCAACACGAATTTAGGAAGGGAAGATCGTGCCAGACAAACCTTTTGGGCTTTTATGAGAAGGTGGGCAAAGCACTGGATGAGGGCAATAATGTTGACGTGATTTTTTTGGACTTTTCGAAAGCTTTCGATAAACTTCCACATCAAAAACTAGTAAATACACCCAAGATACTAGAATTAATATTAATATAACAAACTGGATAGAGTCTTGGTTGAAGGACAGAAGACAGAGAGTGGCGATACATGGTGAAATGTCTGATTGGGTAGGAGTGACCAGTGGGGTGCCCCAGGCCTTGGTACTTGGACCTTGCCTGTTTAATATTTATATAGCATCACTAAAAATACCAAATAAAAGGATTTGTCTGACCAAATTTGCGGATGATTGTAGGTTAGGTACTATTACAAATACACAACAAAATATCTCTGAGCTTCAAGATGCACTGGACACAATACAAAATTGGACAAAAACAAAAAAAACTAGAATTAAATAAAAAGAAATATACTGTTATGTATATGGGGAAAAGAAATATCAAACCACAGTACAAAATAGAAAATACAGTACTTCGTGATACTTCTGATGAAAGAGATTTGGGGGTAACCATCAGCAATGACCTGAAGTTTAGTACTCACTGTAACAATTTAGTAAAAAGAAATAACCAGATATTAAATTGTGTATTAAGACATATAACTAGCAGAGATAGGAAGGTGATTATGCCCCTATATAGTGCCTTGGTCAGACCTAACTTAGAATATTGTGCCCAGGTGTGGGCACCCTATAAAAAGGATGATATTCGAAAACTGGAGGGAGTTCAACAAAGGGCAACTAGGGCTATAAAGGGTACCGAGGGCATGTCCTATGAGGAAAGACTCAGTGAGCTGGATTTATTTACCTTGGAATATAGATGCACTGGGAGGACTATTCATGCTTTATAGGGCAATACAAGATGAGAGTCTTAGAGATGATTTAGGTTTGATACTGAGGAAATCTAAATATGAATCTAGGAAAAATCCTTATCAGTTTGAGACTCAAAGATGGCATACACTACAGCGGAAACACTGGTTCAGTGTGAGAGTGGTTGCAGGGTGGAATTCATTGCCAACTGACATAATAATTAATATAAGTATAGATTCATTTAAACATAGGCTAAATAATATTTTTAGATATGGAAAGGTATAGTAACTATCAGAGATAGGAGCATTTAGCATTAGATTTAAAGTCAAACTTTAAGGCAAGCATTTAAGGACATTAGTCCAGTAGCTTGAACATACCTATGATACCTATGATGTCCATGCAAACTTCAGGACAAATCCCTATCACCACCAGGAGGGTTAAAGGTGGTAATACCCATTGGCTACCAAATGAACTTCTGGCCCAGTTGAAAGTAAGGGACAAAACCTGGCAAGCCTTCAAGGCATCCCCCTTCCCCAATTATGGAATGCATACAGGTGACTTTGTAACTCCTGTTACCGGGCTGTGAAGTCACTCAGGCGTACATACTACACCAACATACAAAACGAGTCTCTTGGCAACCCCTGCAGTTTCTGGGCCTCAGTTAACACCCTCCTCAACCCAAAATCAAATAAACAAATAATGGAACATACCTCCCCCTCCAGTTCCATTACTGACCCAGGCAAGATCGCTAACACCTTCAATAGAATGTTCACTGACCTTACCACCTACACCAGCAAACTCCCTCCAAAGGCTCCCTCTACCCAGAAAAAACAGCCATGCTGCCCACAGACATCAAGCCTAGTCTTTTATTTCAGAGCCATTGACCATAGTGTCGCTAGCAAACTCCTAAAGACGCTACCCGCCAGGGTCAACCCAGGTAGCGACGATCTGTATCCCACCTTTCTGAAATTCCTCCCCTGCCCTTGTAAAGCCACTGACCCTCATATTTAACCTTGCCTTCTCATCATCTACTATGCCTGACTCACAGAAGCATGCACACGTGGTGCCTATTTTCAAATCCAGCGATCCCGCTGCCCCGGAAAACTACTATCCCATCTCCCTACTCCCACATCTAAGCAAACTATTAGAAAAAAATCATTCATCACCAGCTATCTGAGCATCTAGATAAGTACAACCTAGTGAGCCCCCTCCAACATGGCTTCCACAAACACCACAGCACCTCTTCGGCCTTGGCCCTTTTCTCCAACCATGTCCTTAGAAACATGGACATGGGTATGGCCACAGGTGTGGTGTTTGTGGACCTATCAAAGGCCTTTGACCTTGTTGATCACCAACTTCTCCAATCCACCCTGCTAAACCTAGGCTGCTCCCTGGATGCCACCGCTTGGTTTAGCAGCTTCCTAGCTAACAGATCCCAGTCTGTTCTGATAAGCAAAGATTCCGCTGCTGCATTACCCATCCATACTGGTGTCCCCCAGGGCTCTATACTGGGGCCTATATTATTCTCACTGTTCATAAATGTTCATAAATGATCTTCCCGCAGAAAGCATAAACTGTAATGCACTCCTCTACGCTGATGACCTCGTCATCTACCATAGCGCCAAGTCCCTCAAATCTACATCTTCTACACTCACTACAAACTATGGATCAGCTCAACATTGGTCCCTCTCCAAAAAACTTCTTGTAAATGAGAAAAGAACGAAGGCCATGCTGTTTGGCTCAAAGCTGCACCCTGTAAAGGCCACCAAATCAAAAACCTCATTACACATAGTCACTCCTGCAGGCCATCCTCTTTATACTGTATCCTTCTTCAAATACCTAGGAGTGACTCTTGATCCATCCCTTACCTACACATTTCTAACACCATGAAGAGAGTCCACCAGAAGCTAGGGGTAGCCTGCCATGTTAACCACCTCCTGACCCCGGAGGCTTGTCTTGCAATTGCCCAGGGAAATCTATTGCTCCTACTTGACTATTGCTCCCCAGTGTTCTCCTCCATGTCCTCCTCACTTCTTTCTCATCTAAATGTCACATACAACTATCTGTCACTTTGCCCTTCAGGTCCCTTCCTCCACTCATCACTGCTCTCTATATTAGTCCTTAGGCTGGCTCTCTCTGCAGGGTCGTTTTGAATATGTTATGGGCTGTCCAGTCGACACCTCTCTTAGGAACTCACATAAGTCCCCATACTCCTCGCTTTTCACCAACAGGGTGGTAACTCGATGTCTCATGGTCTCTTCCGCCCCCCCCCCTCGGTAGTACCCCGTGTATCAACTGTCATGGGGAGCAAGGCTTTCCCTGTCTCTGCCCCCTACCTGTGGAACAGAATACCATCTGCTATCGGAATGTTACCCTCTCATCAGTCCTTCAAATTGAAGCTAAGAGATTGGCTCATGTCTCAGGCCACCTGTGCCTGCTCCCTTGGAAACACCCTCACCAGAAATCCACTTTAGGGGCCCAATGTACCATTTGCCTTACTTCCCAAGTACTGACTACTACATAAACAATTGACATGTTTTTGACTCCGTTGTGAAAATGTTGCTTGCTGTAGTGTAATCTCTTATGCACTGTATTGTAAACCTTGAACTGGCTGAATAATGTATTGATTTGCTGTAAGCGTATATCCTAGTTCTCTGCATGCAGAGAAGAATTGCTTTATTTGTCATTAACTTGTTTTTTTATGTCCTTAACCCCTATTTTAAGATATGATGTTTATGTATCACTGTTTCTGATTCTACTGTACTCCCTGTATTATATGTACTTGCTGTATTATAACTTGTACCTATTGTCTGTGCCACTGTATGGCCCAGGTCACAACTGAAAATGGTCCTTTGGATCAGTTTGCTCACCCAGTTACCAAAAACATAAATAAATAAATAAATAAATAGATAAATAAATAAATAAATAAATAATGCCTGCATAATAATCCTTGAATCTTATGAGATTTCAAAGGATGCCGTCTGCACAGTATTGATCATGGTCTCCTCAACCTTCCAACATCAAATGATCTTACTTCGAGTAAGAGCTCCTGTAGCAGGCTATACCATATGGACTATGCCGTCAGGCACTAGGACTCCATGGAAAACTTCTAGCCAGCAGTACCTAGCCCCTTATGTCGGCCCGCCCGCTGACATCACCAGCTGTATAAAGGTGGCTGACCCCAGCCCCACCTCAGTTCTTTTCCTACCGTTGACCCGTGCGTTTCGGCACCTCAGACGCCTCATTGCTCTTGTCGACCACCATTTTGCTTTCAGTCAGAAAGTACCTTTTTGTCAGATTTTCCTCTAGTTTTTTCCATCGACTCAGTGTATGTCATCTCCGTCTCCGTCGTCTTTGCAATGGAAGTACAAGTGTCCATGCAGCCGGCATATTCCATCGAAAGATGGTCACTTGAAGTGCCTTTTCTGCCTAGGGCCTACTCATGACATGAAGGCCTGTCCCGATTGCACCAGATTCAATCAGCGCACCCGGACCCATTGCCAGAAGGCTCTCCAGGCCTACATAATGGAGCAGCAACTTGCCGCCCTTCAGCGCCCGTCGAAGGCCAGCTCCTTGTCCTCATGATCGCCGACTTCCCACAAAGAGAAACATCCCAGAGGGAAGCACCATCACAAGGAAAAGGAGCACAGTAGGTCGGAGGCCAGATCCAGTTCTCCTTGAAGGGAGAAACCCTCTCACTCCCACTCAGGCGAATGAGCGGATTCAGCCCCGCCGGCAGGCCATTCAGCAGGCTTGTTGATTTCTAAGGCTGCTGCCACCACAACTTCCTCTGGTGGCATCTCTTCGAGGCTTGGGCCTGCTGGCTCATCCCCTACTCTTAGGTTCTATCAGAATCCCTCAGGACCTAAGAAAGGAAAATCGACCGATAAGGTTGGGCGTCCTCTTCGTCCAGCCAGTCATCAGCCTCTGGCGATGGCCAAGGATGGCAGGATCATTCCTGCTCCAGGGAACATTCCCCCAGGGACAGGCAATCAGCTATCCCAGCCAAGACCCTGATGCCTGCACCTGATGACAGGCAACCGTCAGAAACTGGCGGGCCCCTGGGGCATCGGATCCTGCGACACCTGCAACCCCAACTAAGCCACAGGAACCTCAGGGACAGTCACCTCAAGGCCTGTCATTGGATAAGACAGACCATCTGTTGACAATTTGCTGCTAAGGCCTAAAGCCACGGCCGATCAGGCAACAGTCCCTTCAACGACAGATGACCTGTCAGACCGGGCAGCACCCACCAATCCTCCTAAGTCTCTGAAGGAGACTCCAAGGCCCCAGCCACCCCCGATACAAAGGAATCCAGGGGAAAACCCCTTAGGTTCCTATGGTACCACTAGCAGAGGTGGGAAATCTCTTCACCTCATAGTGGAATACGATTAAGGGGGACCAGTTAAAATGGGATGAACCTCCCCCACTGCCTCCTCCACAGCCTCCTGCACCAGTCCCGGACAAGCCAATTCCTTTGGATGACCTCCCTAGAGACCCTTATCCCTCCAGAAGTCCCACTCTTAAGGGATCAGATCCTGGTTGTCCCAGGCATAGGAGACACACTAGCTGACGTCGCCGGTCCTCCTACGACAGATCCTCTTCGGAGGACAGGAGCGGAAGTCAGAGAGGTCGAAAAAGGTCTAGATCCTCTTCGGAGGACTACTCTAGAAGCCGTTCTAGTTCATCAGTGGATTCTTCCAGGGGTTTCTCTCCAGAACCAGAAGGACCCCGGAATTCTACAAGATCCCCACCTGATGACCCTATGTTCTTAGACGTTATGCGTCACATTCAGTATTTGAATCAGTGGGACACAATGGAGATGGCTCCGGAGAGAAAGAGGTTGCATACCTTTTTAGGAATAAGTGACCCTAAACCACTAGTCATCCCTCCTTTAGTTCCCCCCATTCAGGACCTCACAAGACTGGCTTGGGAACATCCAGCATCTTTCTCTACCATCCCGAAGAAAGCTAACAGGCTCTATAAGCCTCCCAAGGCCGAGCCTTTTTTGGTTGAAAACTTGAGGGCAGATTCAATGTTCCTAACAGCAGCCCATGGCAGAACCCAGCAGCCATAGCATATGAGTTCACAGCCTCCCAATAAGGAGTCAAAGAAGCTCGACCATTTCAGCAGAAGGGTTTATGCCTTCTCCACCTGCTCCATCAGGTCATTAAACTTTTTGGCCCACATGGTGCAGTATCCAAAGTCCCTCTGGAGAAAGGCTATCAACCTGGCCCAAAAACAGCCAGATAGCCCTTCCCGTACAGAACTTCTGGATGTGCTGCAATCAGGCCTTGACATAGGGATGCACGTCCTTAGGGCTTCCTACAACTCAGCAGACACTGCAGCCAGGGCAGTGGCTACTGGGGTTTGTCTAAGGCGCCATGCCTGGCTCAGAATTTCTGGGCTCAGGCAGGACCTACAAGATTCCATCTTAGATGACCCATTTCATGGGTCCATCCTCTTTGGGGAAGAAGTTCAAAAAATAATCACCGAAATTCAGGACTCAAGCAAAGCAGTCCATTTGGTACACCATATGTATCAATTGGAGCCCCAGCAACAGAAGCGCAAGCTTTTTCGTCACCAGGAGAGACAAAATAATCAACAGCCCAGAGGTCCCTTCAAGAAGAAGGGTCCCTCTCATCAGGCGGGGATTGGTGGTGCTAGATACCCTAAGTCTGTGCAACCCCCTTCCCACCATGGGCCCCCTAGCATGACACCCTGCCACGTCCCCCTCCTTCAACGGAAGAGATGGGGGAGGCAGTGAGGAGGTCAATTCTCCCTCTACCCAGGAGGTTGGACCACAGTCACCTCAGACCAGTGAGTGAGGGACATGATCGAAAAGGGTTACATATTGGAGTTCGCTGAAATTCCGCCAGACAGACCTCCAGTCCCTTCTTGACCCCACTCCACCCACATTCCTCTCATCGCAGAAGAAATTTGGTCATTGCTAGAAAAGAGGGCCATAGAGCCTGTCCCCCTTTGCTAACAAGGAACCGGGTATTATTCCCAGTTCTTCCTGGTTCCCAAGAAGACCGAGGATCTAAGGCCCATTCTAGATCTGAGTTTCTTGATTCAGTACCTGACTTACAAAAAATTCAGAATGGCCATGCTGCCGGGTCTGATTCCCCTATTACACCAAGGGGACTGGCTTTGCTCCCTGGACATGCAAGATGCATACTTGCACATCCCGGTGTTTCCAGCTCACAGAAGATATCTGCGATTCACCTTTCAGGGGAATTGTTACCAATTCTGGGCTTTGCCTTTTGGTCTCTTCTCAGCCCCGAGAGTGTTTACCAAATGCCTAGTGGTAGTGACAGCGGCCCTACGCATTTAATCCCTAGATGGCGCTATCCTAAGGGCTACTACCCCTGCCTGCTTGGCTAGTAGCAGGTTAAGGGGCCTGAGTTCTGAAACGGGTGCCTCCACCCGGAGGTCAGGGTTGGTAGTGGTCAAGCTATCCTAGGCACAGCCCTCCGGGACACTGGAACCCCCCTCTTTCCTCTCTAGTGGCCTGAACACTGTGCAATAATCACTTTCACAATACCCCTGGTACACCACACAAGTACCCACACTGTTTGCACTTACCACCAGGGCTGGTTCCTCTGGCTTGACCCAGGGGATCCCCTGTAAAACAAGGTTATGCAAAGCAAATAGCAACAGTACAGTACGTTGAGCACAAACTGAAACTACAGTCAGACTACATGCAGAAAAAGTTAGATTTGATTTATTCAGGGGACTTGAATAAAGGAGGGGCAAAATCAGGTTAATTAGCTTAAAGGTTATATCAATCAAGCAGTTATGCATGCGCTTTGAGTCCCCCCACACAGTCACACCTCTGGGTACCCAGGTGGAGAAGAGATGGGCTAGCCAGGACCATTGCCTGGGTTTGGCCGGCATCACAGCTGGTTGGGGCCTTGTGATGGAAAACACAACATGCACAGTACACACTATTTGTAATCCAGAGCCAGAGGGCTCAGTTCGTAAAGGAAAAGAAACAACAAGACAATCAGATGACACGCTCAGATTAAGCTGTTGTTGCAGGGAGCTACCCTGGTATTTACTCACGATACCCAAGACTGGACACAGGCTGGACGAAAATCGAGACTGCAGGTGGTTGATCTGAAATGCCAGGAGAAGCAGGGCCCACACGAGTCGCCGAGGCATCGTTCCTGTTCAAGCGTGGAGCAAGGGGCTGATTCCCAGGCAGGTCTCTCGTCGGTGGCTTCTCTGTGCAGCGGGTAGTCTGGCTGGGCCAGTCTGGCAAGGCCCAGACCGCATGGAGACAAATTCGGATGCAGTCCGTTTTGGGCTAGATACAGTTTCCAGCAAGCAAAACACAGTTTGCACAGTGGGAACTAACTCACGACCCACTAGCAGCTCACAGCACTTTTACATGTAAGGGAATTCTACTGTACCACGCAAAGCACCCCCTGGTCACAATCGCAAAGTCTCTGCACACGCCAGGAGCTTAGGGGTAGCTGGAACTCCTGACAGGCCGATCGCATTCAGCAAAATCTTCAGTCTTCAGTCTTCTTCAGGTTGAGCCTGGCCCACTTCAGTAGTTTACTTTAGTCACACAACTTGGATTCAGTCCGAAAATTCTCTTTCCCTGTCAGGGCAGCAGGCAGACATGCAGGCCAAAACTCGTGACTTTCCACGGAGACTGTCTTGAGCATCTTGCTTCTTCAGCTCCCAGCTTAGATCTGCCTTAAACAGCAGACAGCTTGGGGATTTCCCTCAGATCCAAAAGGTTCGGTTGGCTGAATCTGCTGTCAGTCAAAGTAAGAGCTCCTCCTTCAGTTGCAAAAAGGTGCCAAAAGTCCAAAACTACAATTCCTACAGATTTTGACTTCAGACAGCTCCTGTAGTCTGGCTTCATTTTAGGTCCCACCAGAACTGATTGGTCCAATTCACAGTCCCAGGTCAAATGGTGGTGATGAACAAGACAGTCCTTGCTGCAAAGAAGGCAGGTTAGACAAACTACATTATCATTAACACTCTAAATAATTTTCAGCAAATAGGTATATCTTTCAACAGAGCTCCTCTCAGATTACTTATAACTGCAATCCAGGCAGCTCTTAAAGAGACAGTGCACAGAGGCTATACAGGCACTCTCTGGCAATCACATTTAAACTGCTAAAATGCAGGACACCAGCCCGGCAGTGAGCATTTAGGCAAGCTCGAGGAAGACTTTTTGAGAACCCCCATTTGTAGGGGGTTTACACCCTTCCCTACCTGGAGAAAACTTGGTGTCTGCGTCAAGTCTGTACCGTCATGCATCAGTTAACATAAACATATTACTTTACTATACATTTTCACTACACTTCATGATACTATACCCATTCTGACAATACATCAGGCATATTCCCACAGGTAATTTACATATTACTATGCAGAATCATGTAATAACTTCTTGTACATTAAACAATGTCAGAGGGGGCTCTTCCCTATCAGCTAACTTGGGGCTAGATGGGGCAGGGGCACCATAGCTAGAAGGCAGAACAATTAACCTGGAATTGGTACTTAGGCTCAGTTTGGGCAGTGAGCTCTGAGAAACATAAACCTCTTTGTGGACCACATTGAGAGGCAAATCCACTGGCCTCCTGGGAGAATCATAACTTAAGCAGACTACTGGCTTGACAGCTTGGCCAGTCCTTCTAGGGGAAACAACCACAATCTCTGTACTCTCAACACTGGTCTTGGAACTTTCATCACTTGAGAGGGGTGCTGCTGCTTGGGTAGGAATGTCCAAACTTAGAGCACTGTCAGCGCCTTGCTCTGCAGGCTCTGTTTCTGCAATACTTGGCTAATTTTGAAGACACTCTGGCACTGAAGGGGGTCGTCAGCACTTTCATAGTGTTCCTCAAGTTCTGGCATGTCGCCAGAAAGACTCATATCAGCCTCTCCTTGAGGCAAATCCTACAGTTCCACAATACAGAAAGACTCAGCATCCTCAGATGTGATACTTTGCACTTCACTTTCAGGGAGCATTGGCTCCAAGGATGATGCTGGGGGGTTAGGCAGCCCAGAAGGCCCAGCTTCATCCCCATAATTCAACATAGGATTTCCACAAAACAACTGACTCAGTTCATATGAGGGGTAATGGCATTATCACACTCACTGTCATCCGAGTTAGACTGGCAGTCACTATCATTCTGGGCCTGCAATGGGGGAAGTCTTAAATCGGTAACCAAGGGGGCAGGCTGACTCTGTCTCTTTCTTGCATCAGCACGAGTCACTGGTCCAGGGGAATCAATCTCGGCAGGTTTAGCCTCAATTATAACTTGACCAATAGGTAGCAAGTGGTTACGGTGCACGGTCTTGACAGCTTTGGAGTTATTCTCTGGGCGCACTTTGTACACTGGCAAATCATCCAACTTTCCAACTATGACATGGGGAAGATGGTGCCATCGATCAGCAATTTTGTATTTACCATGCAATCCTAAATTTCGCAACAACACACGGTCTCCAGGCCTAAGCTCTTGAGCCTTTACTTTCTATCATGTCTCTCTTTGTTGGCTAGATTTCTTTTGGCGGCCATTGTCTGAGCCAGTTGATAGGCATGGTTCAACTGAGCTTTAAGTTTTTGTACATATTGCAGGTAATCTTTGGCTCGGACCCCATCGGGAGAAACCCCAAAACAGACATCAACAGGCAGCCAGGCCTCTCTCCCGAACATGAGGCAGTAGGGAAAGAACCCAGTAGCATCATTCTTTGTGCAATTGTATGTGTGTACCAAGGTGCTAATCTGCTGGCTCCATTTATGCTTATCTTTAGGGTGGAGGGTGCCTAGCATGTCTAGCAGGGTGTGGTTAAAGCATTCTGGTTGAGGATCCCTCTACGGGTGATATGGGGTGGTTCTTGACTTTCACACCCCCCATAGAGAGAGCATTTCTTTGATTAGTCGACTCTCAAAGTCCCGACCCTGATCAGAGCGAATTCGCTGGGGGGCACCATAGTGGACGAAGAAATTTTCCACTAGCACCTTGGCTTTTTGATCTTTGGTGGGAAAAGCTTGTGCATACCGTGTGAAATGTTCCGTAACCACTAACACATTGCCAATGTTTCGCTGATCAGGCTCTAAACTCAAGAAGTATATGCAGACTAGTTCCGTTGGGGTGCTGGTAGTAATGTTGACAAGGGTGGGCAGCCCTCTGAGGCAGGGCTTTTCTCTGCAGGCAGTGACTACAAGTCCTTACTTGGTGCTCAACATCAGCCCCCATCTTGTGCCACTAGCATCAAGATCGTACTAGGTCAAGGGTCCAGTCAATACCGAGGTGGCCCATATGATTATGGAGGGACCTCAGTACCAAATCTTTGAAAGCTGTGGGCAGGACCAATTGTTGCTTGTCTATTTGGCCACCCCGATCTACTGTCTCTCTATATAACTGATTAAGTAGCTTCAACCTGGGGCCTTCTTTAAACAATAAAGTGGTTCACAGATCAGAGGAACGCAACTTGGACACATCTTTTCCTGCACGAAGGGCGTTAAGTGCTGGCTGAATCACAGGATCTCGGGATTGAGCCCATTGAATGCTGTCATTGTCAAACTGAGGTAGTGCACTAATATCTAGAGCAAAGAAGTGGCAATACGCAGCCGGTATGCAGGTGTCAGAGGGGCCCAAGCAATCTACTAAGCAGTCCGCTGGTCTGTAGACATCTGTTCATTTCTATCAAACTTTTGGCACAATGCTTGGATGTCAGGTTCAGACAGCCTGACCCAGTCGCTTTTGGAAATGGGCCTCCGGGATAGGGCATCAGCATCAGTATGATTCAGGCCCGGTCTGCATTCGACAACATAATCATGCGTTGACAATGCAGAAAGTCACCGGTGCCCCGTGGCGTCTAACTTAGCTGAAGTCTGTATATAGGTCAATGGGTTATCGTCAGTCCTCACCAATATTTTCGCCCCATAGAGGTAATCATGAAACTGGTCAACAATGGCACATTTTAAAGCAAGGAACTCCAACTTGTGCACAGTGTAGTTTCGCTCTGATGGGGGTCAAGCTCCTACTGGCAAATGCCACTGGTCTCAAACCATCCTCATGGTCTTGATACAGTACAGCTCCTAGACCCTGCAGACTGGCGTCAGTATGCAGCACATAGGGTTTGGTGGGATCAGAATAAGCAAGGATGGGGGCATGGGTGAGCTGGTATATGACTTTGTGGAAAGCTGCTTCACAGTCAGGCGTCCAACGGGACCCGAAAAGTTCACCTGGGTGGAATTATGCTTTGTCTGGTTCTTTGACGGCCCCTTTTTTGTATTTCCGATTGGCCGGAGGATAACCCTGGGTAAGATTCAAGAGTGGCCAAATCACTTTGGAATAGTCCTCTATGAACCGGCGATAGTAGCCACAGAATCCCAGGAAACATTGTAGTTCTTTCAAATTGTGGGTCTGGGGCCAAGTAGTCAAGGCTTCAACTTTACTAGGATCAGTCTCTATCCCGTCTGTAGACACTATGTGCCCCACATACTTCACAGAGGTTTGGAAAAACTGGCAATTGTCAATGGACAGCTTGAGGCCGAAATCTTCCAGTCGGTTTAGTACTTTGAACAGTTGACTCTCATGCTCCTCTAGGAAGCTCCCAAACACAATGACATCGTCCAAGTACACCACGCATTTCAACAAATTCATGTGTCCCACCACTTGTTCCATCAGTCGCTGGAAGGTGGCTGGGGTGCCCGATATCCCCTATGGCATTCTCAGGAATTCGTAGAACCCCAAAGGACAGATGAAGGCTGTCTTCTTATGGTCCTCCAGAGCCATCAGAGTCTGGTAATATCCACTGCGAAGATCCAACACCGAGAACCATTTGCTCCCATTCAAACAATCCAGAGCATCTTGTATACGGGGCACAGTGTATTGATCGGGGATGGTCCGCCGATTCAGAGTTCGATAATCAACACACATTCTCACAGATCCGTTCTTCTTACGCACAACCACAAAGGGAGAAGCATATGGGCTCCTGGATTCTTGTATCACACCAGCAACGAGCATTTCCTGCAAGTGTCTTCTCACATCGCCTATGTCTGCAGGGGCTAGGCATCGAGACCACTCTTGAAACGGCCGTTCATCATGCAGGCATATGTGATGCTCCGCACCCTGGACACATCCCACGTCCCATTCTTTCAACGAAAACTCTTGATCTCTCTGGGCAAGTTTCTGGCTAATTCTAGTCTTCCATTCAGCTGGCAACGTGGAGTCACCAAAATCAAACAAGTCGGGGAGTCACTCTATCTGTCTTGCCAGGGTACTTGTTGCTGGGTAACACTGCAGTGTCTGCGCAGTGTACCATAGCTAGGGTGCATCCTCTGTTCACCCGGATCTCCTGATCTGACACATTGTGAATCTGGACCATCACTCATCATGCATAGGCATGAGCACAAGCTGGCAAGATGCTGGGCTTAACCAATAATCCTTCTGGCAATTTTCCATCGCCTGGCGCGTCCAACATCAGTATTTTGTTCTTGACATCTTTGCAGAGGTGGACCTCCCCTTGAATGGTACACCAGGCGTTAAGGGGCCAGTACCATTGAATCGGGATCCTTCTTCCACATGACCCCTACCAGTTCATCCTGGTCCATTCCCTTTGGGTTCTGTTGCAAATCATAGGCCCTCTTGATCAGAGCGGGAATTCTTAGGGCCCTCCCAGTCCATCGCCCTTGTTTCTCGTGACAGAGTTGTGCCAGTCTCCCAAACATATGGGCGTTGGTCCCAATTAACAGGGGAACCCCATCATACAGTCCAGTAGGGGGACACATTAAGACCAGTGTCTCGACTTGCTCCTGTATACCAGTTACAGCTGCAGGAAATGACAACCAGAGGCGGACATATCCTAGGTAGGGATAAGACTTGTCGCTCAGCCCCCACACATGTAGGCCTTCCACAGATTGTAAGGGCATAGCAGATAAGTGTTTGTCACACCAGTCCTTAAATACAGTGGTCACTTGCAACCCACTGTCCAGCACAGCCTGAGTAGGAATACCATTCACAGCCACGGTGGGCTCCATTGAAGGGCCCACTATTTTGGACCAGTCTGGAAGGACAGCAGCAGTGGCCTGGATGGACGATTTAGCCACTAAGGGCTTTGAGTTAGGATGTTTGAAGCCTTCACTGAGGTCATTTCATGCACCCCCTTGACCACTGATTCATTTTCTGAAGCTCTCCTTGAAGCCGGATCACCACTTTCTCTAAGTCTTTCTGAGACCAGCATTCCCTCTTCATATGGCCATCCTTTCCAGAGTTGTGACAAATGATAGACTCCTGGGTCATCCTTGGAGAAAACATTGCATGAGAAACTGAAGGAGTAGCAAGAGATTGGGGTCCAATATCTGCTTGCAGCGGTGAGAGGGGTGCAACGTATCTCAATAGTTCCTTTAGGGTGGCAGTCAATGCTTTGATTTCAGCCTGGGAGCTGCCCTCGGTAAAGGATGCCTGAGGGTGCTCCCCCACCCCCATGGCAGTCGCGTCCTGAGAGGAACCAGAATCTTGCTCCATGGGAGGAACCCTTGCAGAGGCACCCACCTTCAACTCTCGGACTTCCTTTAATAGTTCGACTTTCAAAAACTGGGCCCAGGGTGGGAAGTCCTTTGCATTCTCAGAGTGCTTGTTAGATGCCGACTTTTGCCCCTGAGCCCCACTTGGCTGATCACTCTCTGTCACTTGCGCAGTAGCAGCAGATATTGGTGAAATTCCCCCCGAGGACTCCTTTGCTCAACCCCCCGAATTTCTTTCATTAGCTCGTCTTAGAAGGGGGGTGATTCCAGTCGGTTGGCGAGGCACAACTGAAGCAGTAACAATTCTGAAAATGGAGCAGCCTTAAGGATCCGGTCCAGCCTAGTTCGATCTAATCCATTTGACAGCAAACTACCCTTTCTGAGACACTCTTGTAGCAGCTTTTCAAGCCGAGGTACGTACACAGACAATGGCTCCCCTGAGTACTGCTGGGCGTTTCTTACTCTTCACCACAGGTCCTCATCTGAATCCAGGCTCCCATACACAATCTCCAATGCATCAAGATAGTCCTGTGCAGTTGCTTCGGGGTTATTGGCCCACTTGGCACGGATGGTAGACAGGACAGGACCTCGGAGGCTCTCACTCAACTTCTTTCGTTTCTTTGCTTCTGAGCCTTGCCATTCAAGTACTAGAGGGGCAACATAGTCTATCCAGTTCTCCTCCCCCTGGGAGGTGGGGAGGGTGCCCAAGAAGATTCTCAACCTTCGGTAGGAGTCATGACTAATGGCAGGTACAGATATAAGGCCAGCATTGGCATGGGCACAGAAGGCGGGGCAGTAACAGGTGCTGGAGTGGTGAAGGGTGTTGGGGAGGAAACACCCCCAGCTGGCAGGAATAGTTTCCTAAAGTCCTCTATGGTTTTCCCTTCCTCCAGCAACAACTTAGCAAATTTCTTCTCAAAAATCTCAGATAATAGGGGAAGCTTATCCGCCCCGGGGTCTTTACTGTCTCTAGTTATCACTCTCCGGGCAGCTGGGGCCCCTTCTGGGGCAATAGTCAGTGGCACTTTGGAACTGTCCACTGGATCACTACACTCCACTCATGAAAGTTTGGGTGGTCAAATCAGCCTGTCGCCCCACCACCACAGCGTTTGTTAAACATTCAAGTTTGGAAAGTACTCCTTTTACAGCATCTTTACCAGTGTTCAGGGGAATATCCAATACAAGCAGGGAATTGTGAGGCTCAGTCTCCTGCCCTGTACACCACCCCACCAACTGGTGCACAGCCACTTCTGTTGGAGTAGCCATTTATGTTTGACAATAATTTGTAATTTTGGCCACTAGAAGACACAAAATCACAGCGGTGAGCCTCCAAGATGTAACCCCTAGGTGGTGCTATCCCAAGGGCTACAGCCCCTGCCTGCTTGGCTAGTAGCAGATTAAGGGGCCTGAGTTCTGAAACGGGTGCCTCCACCCAGAGGTCAGGGTTGGTAGTGGTCAAGCTAACCTGGGCACAGCCCTCTGGGGCACTGGAACCCCCCCTTTGTCCCCTCTAGTGGCCTGAACACTGTACAATAATCACTTTCACAATACCCCTGGTACACCACATAAGTACCCACACCATTTGCCCTTACCACCTGGTCTGGTTCCTCTGGCTTGACCCTGGGGACCCCCTTAAAACAAAGTTATGCACAGCAAATAACAGCAGTACAGTACTTTGAGCACAAACTGGAACCACAGTCAGATTACATGCAGGCAAAGTTAGATCTGATTTATTCAGGGGACTTGAACAAGGGAGGAGCGAAATCAGGTTAATTAACTTAAAGGTTATAGCAGTCAAGCAGTTATGCATGCGCTTTGAGTCCCCCCACACAGTTACACCTCTGGGTACCCAGGTGGAGAAGAGATGGGCTAGCCAGGACCGTTGCCCCAGGTTGGCCGGCATCGGTCGGAGCTAGAAGTGTCTCTGCACATCAACATTCTGGAGATGAGGGTAATTCTGTATGCTCTGCAAGCCTTCCAGGCTCACCTATCCCAGGGTCCCCTGCTTATTAAGATGGACAACATGTCCATGGTCTTCTACATCAACAAGCATGGAGGAACTCACTCCTACCCTCTGTGCAGAGAAGCCATGAGAGTGTGGTATTGGGCAATAGAGCACAGGATTTCCATCATGGCAGTCCATGTTCCGGGAGATCAGAATATTCTAGCAGACGAACTCAATCGCTCACACTCCAAATGCCATGAGTGGGAGTTGTCTCAAGAAGTGGTGGACGACCTCTTTGGCAGATGGGGAAGTCCAGAGCTGGACCTCTTTGCATCCCTGTGCAATGCAAAACTGCCCAGTTTTTGCTCGCTAGATGCAGGGCATGGAGTTTTTTGGAGAGATGTATTGTCCCTTTGCTGGACAGGGAGGTTCCTGTATGCGTTTTCTCCTTTTCCTCTTATTCAGAGAGTTCTTCTCAAACTACAGGAGGAGTGTGCTATAATGATTCTGGTGGCCCTGCTCTGGCCACAACAGATATAACAATAATAATAATAATAGTATCTTTATTTATATAGTGCCTTTCAACTATCAAGGCGCTGTACAGCAAGAATAAATAATACAATAAAATCACAATAAAAAATAAGTACTGAGCTAAAATTAGTTTATAAAAGCTAGGCACTATAAGTGGGTCTTTAGGGCCTTCTTAAAGCCTTACATGGTCGTGCACTCCCGTAACTGATGGGGTAGAGAATTCTACAGGGCTGAGGCCGCATACATAAATACACGGGCCCCCAATGTCTTCAAGGATACCCTGGGAATCTCTAGCAACCCATCAGCTGAGCGGAGCGGTCGCACGGGGCAGTAGGGGGACAGGAGCTCTTTCAGATAGTCTGGGCCCTGTCCATGTAGGGCTTTATAGGTCAGAAGCCCGACCTTGAAGGTGATCTGCCACTGAATAGCTAGCCAGTGCAGTTCATGCAGCACCAGTGTGATGTGACATACCCAGGGAGTCCCTGTTAACAACCGGGCTGCAGCGTTCTGCACTAGCTGCAAGCGGCGGATATCAACCCCCGGAAGCCCTATGTAGAGGGAGTTGCAGTAATCAAGGCACGAGGTCACAAAGACGTGGATCAACGTAGGGAGATCACCGGATGGAACTAGGTGCTTGATCCTGGTGATGTTCCTCAGATGGTAAAAAGAGGACTTGTCGACTGCCAACATCTGAGACCACAGTGTCAGCCCATCATCAAGAATCACCCCAGGTCTTGCACCCATTCAGAGGAAAGAAGCTGGGTGTCTCCCAGACAAATTCCAGAAGGCTGACCAGCCCCCAACCCCTCTGTCCAGTGACCCAGATCCACAACCATCACCTCAGTCTTTCCTGAGTTCAACTTCAACCAGTTGGAATTCATCCAGTCCTGGATTTCAGTGAGGCAGTTGTTGAGTACCGAATGCGCACTATCCTGGTCGGGTGCAAAAGACAGGTAGAGTTGGGTATCATCAGCATAGCAGTGAAACCTCAGCCCATACCATCTTACAGTGTCTCCGAGGGGCAGCATATACACCGCGAACAACATGGGGGACAACACCGAGCCCTGGGGAATCCCACATGGCAGAGAGAATGGGTTTGAAGAAAAAATCCCTGACACCACCCTCTGAGTTCTGCCAGAGAGGAAAGACAAACCATCTGAGAACTGTACCAGACAGGCCACAGATGAACCTCAGGCGCTTGAAGAGCACCCCATGGTCCACGGTGTCAACAGCTGAAGAGAGATCAAGAAGTACCAAGATAGAATGGCACTTCTGATCTCTCGCCATCAGGAGATCACTGAGCACCCGAACCAAAGTAGTTTCTGTACTATGCCTTTTGTGAAAACTGGATTGGAGAGGTTCATAAATGTCATGGATGGTTAAATGGTTCTCCAGTTGTAGCACCACAACCTTCTCAATCACCTTCCCAACAAAGGGAAGGTTAGAGATTGGTCTGTAGTTCGCAAGGCACCTGGGTCCAGAGCAGCTTTCTTCAGGAGAGGTGTCACCACCACCTCATTCAAGAAGCTGGGAAACTCACTGGACTCAAGGGAGCACCAGACTATCCTTGCAAGGACCGTCCCAATGCTGTCACAACAACCCTTAATCAGGGAAGTTGGGCCCGTATCCAAACTACAGCACGTTGGGCGCATACTCTGGACAATCTGCACAACATCCCCGAACTCCAGCCGGTCAAACGAACTTCAGACAAAACAAGGAGGAGTGATCATACACTGATCACTAGCAACTCCCATAGAGTGTGCCGGTTGGATCTCCGCCCTGATGCTGGCCTCCTTATCCACAAAGAACCGAACAAGGTCATCACACTCAGTCTGTGAAAATGCTCTTCGAGACTGGAGACAGGTTGAGTTGCGCAGCCTGTCCACAGTTCAAAAAAGCTGAGCCAGTCGGTTCTGAGCAGCAGCAATCTCCCCGGACAGGAACTCTGCCTTC
Organism: Neoceratodus forsteri; assembly: GCA_016271365.2. Lineage (NCBI taxonomy): Eukaryota > Metazoa > Chordata > Ceratodontiformes > Ceratodontidae > Neoceratodus > Neoceratodus forsteri. The sequence continues at coordinate 325,465,290 of CM057451.1, read as the reverse complement.
TTATGGGTGATTGCTGATTGATAGACTTGATAATGTTCCATCAATCTAAGGTGCTCTAACCTTCGTCCACATCGCCGCAACTCCCTCAAAGTCCCATCAAACCATGGGGACCAAGGGCGAAGGGAGAGAGGACGAACTTGGACAGGAGCGATGGAGTCCAGGGCTATAGTAACGGACTTATCATAGGCCTGCACCAGGCTCTCTGGATTCCCATTTGCCTCCGGAATTACCGATAGGTCAAGTACCGCCGCTAGGCCATCAGGTCTCACATCCTGCAAAGGGTGGTATCTGACCATCTCCACAGGGGTCGGCCTATGGGTGGGGCACAAAAACTGAACCCTATAGTGTGGTGATCGGACCATCCAACCGGTTCCACCAAGTCAGAGGTTTCAATCCCCAGGAGGAAAACCAAGTCAAGGGAGTGACCATGCTTATGCGTAGCAGAGGCAACTGCCTGGAAAGCCCAGTGATATAGCAACTGGAGGAAGCACTGCCTTTGCTTCAGCAACTGTCAGTGAAATCTCCCATTCAGTTTCCAATTCGTCCGGCCCTTCTTTCTCAGGAAATGGGAATACTGGTCCATCCAGATCTGAGATTCTTGCATCTACATGCCCGGTTCCTACGGACCTAACCATATCCAGGCATGGGGTTTCTCAGAGAGTAGCAGAAGTGCTCATGGAGGCTAGGAAACCCTCTACGAGAGCTACTTATGCTATGAAGTGGAAGCATTTTAGCATATGGGCAATGGCACGATCCCTAGACCCTATGCACTGTTCGGTGAATCAGATTCTCGAATACTTCCTTGCACTCTCAGATCAGGAGCTGGCTTAGTCTTCAATAAAGGTGCATTTCTGTGCCATCTCGAAGTCTCACTCGCCAGTACTAGGCAAGTTGGTAACACAGCTAGACCTAGTACGGACCTTTCTGAAGGGTATTCTCCACATCAAACCACCCATTAGGGGTCCAATTCTGCCTTGGGATTTATTGTTCGTCCTAGAAAAGTTAACTTTGTCCCCATTCGAACCAGCATCTCAGTGCAATTTATGCTTCCTATCTTGGAAGGCACTGCTTTTAGTGGCTGTCATGTCAGCTCGAAGAATCTCGGCGCCGCAAGCCCTGATATGTAAAAACCCTACTTAGTTTTTCACAGAGACAGGATGTCTCTGCGTACTAATCCCAAGTTTCTTCCCAAGGTGGTTTCCGAGTTGACCCTCAGCCAGGACATTTCCCTCCAGGTATACTTCCCAGAGTATTCTAACAAAGGGGAACCACTCCTTCATACTCTGGATGTCTATAGAATTCTCAGATATTACCTGGACAGGACTAAGAGAGTCAGGCAAACTGGACAACTATTTATTTAGTTCGCTCCCAAATCTTTGGGGAAGCCAATAACAAAAGAGACCATGTCTAAATGGTTGTCTAACTGCATCACTTTTGTCTACGAAAAGTATGAAAAAAACTCATCAGGACCGGTAAGGGGGCATTCCACAAGGGGCCTGGCTGCTTCCTTTGCAGCCCTCAGAAATGTTTCCAAAGCAGACATATGTGCAGCAGCCACATGGAACTCAGTGCACACTTTCATCAAGCACTACTCTCTGGATGTTGCTTCCAGAAGAAGAGCAAGATTTGGCCTCGCTGTGCTCCAAGGCCTTCTTTCCTGATAGAATTAGATCTTAAGTTCAGAGACACTTTTAGTCTTGCAGTTTATAATTTATGAATCCTTCCTCCTCTGATTTTCCTGAGGGACAGTGCTTGGGACTCTGTCCTTATGGTGTAGCCTGCTGCAGGAGCTCTTAATCGAAGTAAGATACTACAGTTACGTAAGAACTTACCATAACAGTAGATCTTCAAGATGAGCTCCTGCAGCAAGCACTATTTTCCCTCCCTCCTTCCCCCTTTTTGAGTTTCTCTTTTTGGGATTTGCTTTGGCACCTGCCTTAGAGCTCTCCTGCTGAGCAACCTTCGGGTCTCCAGCGGGTGTACTGAGGTGGGGCTGGGGTCCGCCCCCTTTATACAGCTGGTGACATCAGTGGGCGGGCCAGCCGACATAAGGGGCAGACCCCAGCTAGGTACTGCTGGCTAGAAGTTTTCTGTGGAGTCCTAGTGCCTGGCGGTATAGTCCTTATGGTGTAGCCTGCTGCAAGAGCTCATCTTGAAGATCTACTGTTATGGTAAGTTCTTACGTAACTGTACTTTCCTTTGCCACTGGCGGTCACCGCAGATCATCACTCACAAATGTACTTGTCAGAGTGACTGTATAGTGTCCTCAGTTAACATACAGAAATATAGACAATGTCAGCAGAAAAAGACCACTGGTATATCCAGTCTGTCGAACTTTTACCCTACTCTACTCATGACCTACCGTCCAGATGAGGTTTGCCCTCTTCTCATTTCCTGCCTTACTGTTACCCTTGTGTAACTATTAAGTGCTTTACTCTGTGCCAAATGTGCTTGAACCCATTACTGTTTTTGTGCCCACCATCTCTGCTGGTAAGCTGTTCCACGACTCAACCAGTGTCTTGATAAAGTAAAACTTTCTCACATCCCATCTTCCCACCCACACTAGCTTACATTCATGCCCCCCCTGTGTTTCACTCACCATTTCTGCCAAACGGTTCCTCACAGTTTACCTTACACAGTAACATAGTAGTTGATGGCAGATAAGGACCGCTAGGCCCACTAGTCTGCCCGTATTCTTTGCCTGCATCAGCGTCCGCTGACCCTACTTGGTCTTTGGCATTTGACTCTCTTCCCCACATCTAGGGTTCCCTTATGTTTATCCCATGCATCTTTGAATCCCCCACTGTGTTAGTACCCACCGCTTCCTGGGGTAGGCTATTCCAAGCACCCACCACCCTCTCTGTGAAGAAAAAACTTCCTCACATTTCCCCTTATCCTGCCCCCCTCCAATCTCATATCGTGCCCCCTCATCCTTGTACAACTCTTGTACTGAAAGATGTCACCCCCCCCTGCACTTTGTTCAAGCCTGTAAGATACTTGAAGGTCGCTATCATGTCCCCTTGTTCCCTCCTCTCTTCAAGTATATACATATTGTAGTCTTTCAGTCTGTCCTCATATGTTTTCTGATGCAAGCCCTGCACCATCTTGATCACCCTTCCCTGGACCACTTCCACTCAGTCTATGTCTTTGTGAAAATGCGGCCTCCAGAACCGAACACAGTATTCTAGATGAGGCCTCACCAGCGTTTTGTACAATGGCATCACCACCTCCCTTCTTCTGCTAGTGATACCCCCTTCCTATGCACCCCAACATCCCACTGGCCCTCCGCACAGCCTTATTACACTGTTTGGCCACCCTTAGGTCATCTGAGATAATTATCCCTAAATCCTTTTCTTCCCTGGTGACTGTCAGCAATCCCCCTCCCTCCCCCATTCTGTAGCTCTCTGTAGGGTTTCTTTGCTCTGGGTGCATGATTTAGCACTTTTTTGCATTAAATTTCAACTGCCACACCTTTGACCATTTTTCCAGCTTTCCCAGGTCCCTCTTCATTCTTTCGATCCCCTCTGGAGTGTCTACTCTGTTGCAGATCTTGGTATCATCTGCAAATAGGCAAACCTTCCCCTCCTGTCCTTCAGCAAGATCACTGAGGAAGACATTAAAAAGGATTGGCCCCAAGACCAATCCCTGAGGCACCTCACTGATCACCCTCTTTTTTTTTTTTGGATTTGATCCCATCTACTACCACCCTCTGCTTCCTGTTCCTCAACCAGTTTCTAACCCAGTTTTCCACTTTGTGGCCCACCCCTCAGGCTCCCTAGGTTGTTCACCAGTCTTCTGTGGGGTACAGGGTTAAAGACTTTACTGAAATTGAGGTAGGCAGTATCCACTGCTCCTCCCTGATCCACCTTCTTCATCACCGAGTCAAAAAATTCAATCAAATTTGTTTGACATGACCTTCCTGCTGTGAAACCATGCTGCCTTGGATCCTGTGCTCCCATGGTTTCCAAGTGTTTCACAATCCTTTCCTTAAGCAGTGCCTCCATAATCTTACCCACTACTGAGGTGAGGCTGACCGACCTATGGTTTCCTGCCTCCTCCCTGCTACCACTGTTGTGGAGAGGGACAACATTTGCCCACTTTCTGCTCTCTGGAACCACCCCTAGCACTGCCCATAATTCCTTTAATATCCTGGGGTGTATATCATCTGGCCCCATCGCTCTGTCCATCCTCAATTTTGTGAGTTCCTCCAGGACCCTCTCTGCTGGAAAAGGACTGTTTACCTCTCTCTCCCCTTTGTTTCTGCTGTCTAGCTGTGGTCCCTGTCCTTCTTCCTCTACCATGAATACCAAACAAAAGTATTCATTCAGCATCAATGCTTTTCTAGGCCACCCTCTATGCACACCCCTTCCTCCCCTTTGAGACTTACAATCCCTTCCCTGGCCTTCCTTCTGTCACTAATGTATCTATAAAATGTCTTGTCCCGCCTCTTTACTGTCTGAGCTTATCTTTCTTCTGTTTGCGCTTTCACTTTCCTAACTGCTTTCCCTGCCTCCCTCTCTCTGTCTAGGTACGCCACCCTATCCTCATCCTTCTGAGTCTTCTTGTATTTTCTGAAAGCCCCCTTTTTGTCCCTCACTTTCTCTGCCACCTCCTTTGTGAACCATAGTGGTTTGTCTCTTCTTTTTACTGTTACTCGCCTAATGCACTGATTTTTTTTGCCTCCACTGTGGCTTCTTTTAGGTGTGCCCACCACTCCTCAACCCCTCCCCCTTGATCCCTTCCTGCCAGGGCTTCTTTGATCCCCTTCCCATCCTAGCAAAGTCCACCGTCCTGAAATCCAGGACCCTTGTCTTTGTGTGGCTCTGCCGTGACATTGTATTGATGCTGAACCATACTGTGTGATGGTCGCTGAACCCTAGGTGCCCATCCACCCTGACTTCCTTTATCCTATCTTCATTGGTCAGCGCAATGTCTAAGATCACCTTGCCCCTGGTGAGTTCTTGAACCAACTGCTGGAGGCCTGCCCTCTGCAAGGATTCCATGATGTCTCAGCTCCTGGCTGAGGTAACTGCCCGGATGGGCCATTTCACATCTGGCATGTTAAAATCACCCAGCAGCAGCACCTCCCCCTTTGCTGCTATCCCATGTATTTCCTCCAGTATTCTCCTGTCTACCTCCTCCCTCTGTGCTGAAGGTATGTAGATCACTCCTGTGCGAATTGCTGTGCTGTTTCCTGACTTAAGTGTGACCCATAGTGCCTCAGCCACTCCCTGTTTACCCTGCACTGCCGTCACTTTAATATCTTCTCTGATGTAGACGACCACCCACCCTCCCCCCTTTTTTACCCTCCTTATCCCTCCTGTGTAGCACGTACATTGGTACATTTACCTCTCAGTCATGGTTTCCAGTGTACCTTGTCTCGGTAATTGCTATTATGTCCAGGTCTACCACTGCCATCAAGGCTGTCAGGTCTGGGATTTTGTTTCCCAGACAGTGGGCATTTGTATACATGACTGTCCATGTCTCGCAGTCTTTGCCCCTTGCAATTCTACCTTTGCCTTTATGCTCCCTCCTTCCAATCCTGTTTTTATTCTCCTGCTGCCTGTTGTCCTCTGCCTTATCTCTTGTAACAAGCCCAGTCATATCTGTCCATGTTTCTAACCCCAGGAAATCTTACTGTATTCTGACATATGCAGTATGGTCTCACCATAGGACTGCCCCGGAACCGAAATGGTTACTAGAACCTATTCAAATGATGGAATGCTAGGCTCGAGCTCGGTTTTCAAACCACTGTCCCTGGAATGCATCATGCAACCATCAGATTCTTTACTCTAAGTAAGACACCTTGTGGAGCTTTCCTTCATCTTTCTTGAAGATTCTATTTTCTCGATTTTTTTAAAGTGCCGATTATTTTTTTCATTTTTAAAGCACTGTCCTTGGTATTACAGGTAGACTAGTATAGCTTTAGTGTTGTTCCAGTAAGTGTTTCAGTTCCTTGCAACCTGGAAGTAACCGAGCCTTTGTTTACATTTTGAGGTAAAACGTCTTTGAAATTTACTTCTCTGGTATCCGGTTTCTTATTTACATTTATTTTGTATTCTTTAACTGGTGTAACTCTCAGTTTCATTTCAGTCGCTGAACCAACCGAAAAAAAAAAGGAAAATCAGAAAAGTTTTATTTAATAGTGTCTCTGTTTGGCTCAGAGAAGCCCAGTTTTGGGGTTTTTGGATTATGTCACAGACTCCCAAGAAAAGAACCAGCCCTACGGAATTTCAGCATTGTACAAAGTGTAGTGAACCATTCGCAAAAGCTGATCCACACTTAGTTTATGTTTTCTGCCTAGGGTTTGACCACCTGAACACAGACTGTGAGATCTGTAACAATTTTCTCGTCGATGCTTGATAGGCGATTGAAACGACTGAGGGAAAAGTTGTCCGATAAGGCCACTGACCCGGCCTCAGATAAGCCGACTCCTTCTTATTCAAAAGGAAAACCCAAGGAACCAGACAAACAACCCTCTGACAAGGCTGAAGGTTCCCTTGGAAGGAAGCGAACCATGGAAACTGCCGCTGAACCGGTAACTGCTTCGAAAAAGAAAAAGAAGGAAAAGCACTCAGGGAAGGAACCGCAACTGACAAACCCAGTGGTTCCTACCGCTGAAGAAATTGCTAATGCTATTAGAATAATTCAGTCGCTGCAAACTGGTACCGGTTTGGTTCTGCGACTTAGTTCACATCATCCATCGGTTCAAACTTTGGGTTCCTCTTCGGTTCCCGCTTTTCTTGAACCCAACACTGATGTTTATGGTGATGATGATGATGATGATGAAGAGGATTATGATGAGGACTTTGGGGAGCAGCCGGAACCGGATGTTTCCCCTGATCCTCAGCGCCCTGATTCTCCCGATAAGGGACCTGAGGATTTTACCTCACATTTTGCTTTCATGAAGCAAGTGACACAAACTCTGGACCTCTTTACCCAGGAATCTACCAAGGAGGAGGAACCAGATTACATGGAAATGATGGCTGTACCAACAACTAAGAGGTTGCTGTTACCCATCCTTAAGTCTCTGAAGAGACAGGCCACTAGGACTTTGCAAACCCCCACTTCTGTTCCCCCAATGGACAAGAAGATGGATAGAACATACTGGGTTGCCAGGGTAGGAGCTGAATTCTTCTTTGGGCATCCCAGTCATGACGGTGTGGTACAGGCTGCTGCATGTGATAAGGCAGGCATTCCTCTAGCATCACATCCCCAGGATAAAGATTCTAGGAAAATGGACTCTATGGCCAAGAAATCTATTTGGGTTCTTATTTGGCCATTAGGCAGGCCACATACATGGCCTGTGTTTCCAAATACCAGAAAAGTCTCTGGAACATGGTTTTGGAGATTGCTAAGGCCTGTTCTGTTCCCTTGGCATCTGACCTAGCTGAGACTGCAAAAAGGGGCATAGAAGCCTCCAAATTCCAGTTTAGAATGGCAGTGGATGCCAATAACATTGCAGCCAGACTTATGGTAACTTCAGTGTCCCTGCAAAGGTTTGCTTGGCTCAGGGCCATTAATCTGTCCCAGGACACTAAGGCGAAGGCCCTGGATTTCTCTTGTGAATTCTTTGGTGAACAGCCAGAGGCCTACATGAAAAATATGGATGAATACAAGGTGTCTTACAAGAGTGCTGCTGCTAAGGAAAAAGCAGCAACACCTCAGAAGTACCAGAGCAGAGGAGGCAGGGGTAGAACCCACTACAGACCTTTCTTCCAGACTCGGGCTCTTCCAGCCTACCAGCCGCAGAGAGGGTACTTCAGAGGCAGGGGCAGAAGGGGCAGCAGTCATGCTGGCCCCAGTCCCCAACCCAGTGTACAAGCAAAGCAGACCCCCTGAGGAGTCTGCCAGGGTTGCCTCCCCACTTCCAGTAGGGGGCAGGCTGGCTCACCACCTCCAGGCTTGGAATTCTATTACCACAGACAAGTGGGTCCAGGGAGTAGTGAGCCAGGGTCTTGCTGTCAGCCTCAAGGTCGTGCCCAAACTGAGGGCAAGAGTTTTCAGACCTGCCACCCCATCAGAAGCAATCCTATTGGAGGCGGAGGTAGCAAAACTCCTGCGGGAGAAGGCAGTAGAGCCTGTCCCTTTGATCCAAAGGGGAAAGGGACTGTACTCAAGATACTTCCTCACCCGAAAAAAAACTGGGGAGTGGTGACCCATACTGGATCTCAGACATCTAAACAAACATTTGACAAAACCACAGTTCATAATAACCACCATAGCCACCATCCTCCCTACACTCAGGCAGGGAGATTGGCTGGCATCTCTAGTCCTAAAGGATGCCTACTTCCACATCCCTATCAGGCAATTCTACAGAAAGTACCTCAGGTTCAAAGTGCCGTCAGGCCCTTATCAGTTCAGAGCCATGCCTTTTGGCCTGACTTATGCTCCAAGAGTGTTTACAAAGTGCCTAGCAGTAGTGGTAGCACACTTAAGGAGGCAGGGAGTTACAGTCTTCCCATACTTGGATGGCTGGCTAGTAGTAGGCCAGTCACCCCAGCAGGTCAAAGATGCACTAACCACCGCTCAGGATACCCTGCAGTCCTTAGGCTTCCCAGTAAACCAAAAGAAGTTAGTGCTGAGGCCAGTTCAGCTCCTGGAGTTTATAGGAACAGAATTGGACGCACTAAGGGGAAAGGCATTCCTCCCTCAGGGGAGGGTGGACAGCCTGGTACAGTTGGCTAGCTCCTTCCAGCTGCATATTCCCAGACCAGCAAAGCACTTTCTCCAGCTGTTAGGACATATGACTGCGTCAACAGCAACAGTGACAGGTTCTGGTTCCAGATGAGAGACATCCAGTTCCATCTCAGATCTCACTGGTCACAGAAAAGAGATTTCCTGTCAAAAATGGTGCCAGTCACAGGAACCCTTCTTCAAGCACTCCAGTGGTGGCAGGAAAAGGACAACCACAGAGAAGGTGTGCCTTTCCTTTAGCAGCCACCATCAACAGTGCTAACAACGGATGCCTCCCTCCTAGGATAGCATGCCCACCTGGGGGAGCACACTGCACATGGTACTTAGCTTCAGTAGGAGTCTCTGCTTCACATAAACCTTCTGGAACTCAGGGCAGTTTAGGCAAGACAAGGCAACTTTATTTTATATTGCGCCCTACCCAAAGGCTCTGAGCACTTTACATGAAACAATAAAGTAAAAAAGCTATAAACAAAACAAGCTCAGCATAAAATCAGATTAGATCAAAAAACTTCTCAAACAGATAATAGAGACTTTAAAGGCCTCCACCGAGGTGGCCGCCTTAATATGGGAAGGGATGGAGTTCCAAAGAAGAGGGGCAGCCACTCCAAAGGCCCTATCACCAGATCTTCTTAAGCGTGAAGGTGGAACAACCAGCAGGTCAGCATCGGCAGAGCATAGGGGCAGACCAGGGAGTACGGAATCAGGAGCTCTTTTAGGTGATCAGGTCCCAAACTGTGTAGGGCCTTGTAAGTTAACAAGCCAATCTTGAAGGTGATATGTGCACTCACAGGCTGCCAGTGCAGAGAGCGCTGAACAGGAGTGACATGGTCATAGGCATTCAGTCCTTTGCCTCAATGCTGCAGGGCAAGGTGGTTTAAGTCAGAACAGACAACACAACCACAATGTGCTACATCAACAAGCAAGGGGGCGCTGATGAGCAGCTAGCTGGATAGACGTGCCTAGGAGCTGCTCTGCTGCAACGGTCGGTAAAAGTTTAAAAAGAACCCCTTCAAGGTATATTTTATTAACGGTGGTCGCTTAAATATATGTTGGAAGGTGCCATGGAAGAATATCTGACACCAGGTCCGGGGAAAAGTCAACGTTTGGACGGTAAAACCGGGAAGAAGTCGGCAGCTATGGCAGCGAGTGAAAGCGCGGCTATTATATCGCTTTCAATGGCAGAAGTGAGCGTGCTAGGCCGCGAGGTGACGGGGCAAGTAATCGAGGTGATGGAACCTCAATTGTTGAAGTTGAAGAGCAAAACTGAGCTGAAATTGCAGGAAGTCTTAGAGCAACAAACGCTGCAAGGCAATAGGGTTGGTGAGATCGAAGATCGACTCTCTAGACTGGAAGATGAGACCATGGAAGACCCTGGGCAAGTTGCAATGCTGCAAAAAGAGCTGCATGACTTAAAAGAATCATTTGATTACCAGGAGAACTATCATAGGCGCCTTAACCTGCACCTCAGGGGCCTCCCAGAGGCTGAAGAAAAGGGGGATGTGATGACATTTTGTGCTCAAACCCTACCTGCTGGGTTTGCACCCAAATAATGGGCAACTGAAGTTGGAGTGGGCGCATAGGGCCGTGATGCCTCGACCCCCTGGTGATCAGACCCCAAGGCAAGTAATCATGAGATTCCACGCATTCCAGGACCGAAAAATGGTTTTGAAGGCATACCGCGAGAAAAGCTCTTTGGAATATGGAGGTGTGAGATTATACCTTTCACAAGATTACTCACTTCGTCTCATTAAAAAGCGTAAGATGTTTAACCCGCTAATTGTTCAGCTAAGAGGCCTGGGAGTAGAGACCTTCCTGATTTACCCGGCTGTCCTTAAAATACAGCATGAGGGCGCGACGTTTTCCTTTTGGGAACTCCCTAAAGCTGAACAGTTGGTAAAAGATCTACAAAAGAAGCTGGCTAAATGAAGGAAAGGGTTTGAGCTCATTTTGTTTTGTATCTACACTTTCCTCCGATTTATACTGGGATATTATGACTGGTGAAATGGGGCAGCAACCCTGGCATTAATAGTTATCTCCTTTTGAGCGTGGCTCTCCCTGCATTTGCTTTGCTCAAATTCTGCTAGGTTGTTTTTTTTTTTTTTTTCTCTGATGTGTTTTGGATTTCCTCCCTGACTCTGAGGGCTGAGGAGCAGAATAATACTCTGCAATGAGGAGGTGGGCGCTCATGGTAAAAGCAGGTGCCAGTAATTAACTGGTCTGAACAGAATTATTAACTTTGGGAATACCCTGCGGAGTAGAGATATGTTGGCTATGTGGATGGACCGACAAGGCCGTACATTGAAAGCTGGACATGTCGGGGGCGTGGGGGGATGGGCTTAGCATGTGTATTGATGGCGTGGCCTGCTTCCCTCCTCACATGGTGTGGAATTTATAAACTTTCTGGCTGCACATGCCTTCCGATGGCTAGAGGACTTCTGCAGAGGATATATGGGGGGGAGAGAGACTGGAGAGCGTTGAATTATACGAAATGTGTTTATTTTAGTCTGTATAGGCTGTGGGGGGTTTTATTCTTCCTTTCTCTGATCCAGAAGATAGTTGATTAAGGGGATCATTGTGAAATACAATCTATGACCTGTAATTAATAATTTCTCGATTGTATGGATCGTATAGGGGTACAGTTTGGGGCCGACCGTTGTTGGAGTAGCGGGGCATTTTATCCATGGAGGGGGTAATGACACACATGCTAGTTCAGCAATTGGCGTCGATTGAGGGGGAGAAGGGGGATATTACTCTATTCGGTCTGAGTGGGAGGAGGAAGGGGCATTGAAGATCATTATTAATCAAGGGGGGGGCGAGTGGGGGTGGAGGGTAGAAAGGGGAGTTAAGGTCCTCATTTGTACTGTGTACATAGTTTATCAATGTTTTTTGTGTGATGCATTCTATGTTGGATACAGATTTTCATGGAGACCAGTTCATAGATTTGACCCAGAAGTTGTGAGGAAAAGGCTGAGGGGCGGGGACCGTGGATGGCTACAACATGGCTAGTTTACAGGAATTGAGAGTGGTCTCCTGGAATGTGCGGGGGGGGGTTCACAACCTGGTTAAACGGACAACATTATTAGTGGCACTTAAAAGAAAAGGGGCACAGGTTGCGCTACTCCAGGAGACTCATCTATCAGACGTGGAGCACGCCAAGCTGGTGAGGGGCTGGGTGGGTAAATGCTTTGCCACCTCGTACTCTACCCGCAAAAGAGGGGTGGCCATTCTTTTGCATAGGCAGTTACCGATGGAAATCACCAGGGTGGTGAGAGATCATCGGAATGGGAGATATATTTTTATAGTGGGGCAGTTATATGGGGAAACAGTTACCTTTGGCAGTGCCTATGCTCCTGCCTTATATGACCCCGGGTTCTTCCCTGAACTCCTGGATTTACTTACAAAAGAACAATTCCCAGGACTAGTTATGGGGAGTGATCTGAATAGTACAATGGATCCGGTGTTGGATCACTCTGAAGGTACGGGGAGGAGGACAGAAGTATTGGACAGTGGCAGGAGGGAATGGCAGATATGGATCTGGTTGATAGCTGAAGGATGCTGTATCCAGGGACCAGGGAGTATATTTTTTTCTGTAGCCCTCATGGGACGTGGAGCAGGATGGATTACATCTTCCTGCCGAGGGGCTGGCATAACAGAGTGGTTGATATTGCCCACAGCCCTATTCATGTATCAGACCATGCTATGGTTATAGGGAGGATTCAGATGCGAGTGGGTAGAGTCTCCCCTCCTCAATGGAGATTCCCGTCGTACATGCTTTCAAACCAGGAGTTCAGGGAATACCTGGTGGACCAATGGCAAGGATATAAGGAAACTAATGAGGGTAGCGAGGTCTCAAGAGCTATATTTTGGGATGCAGGCAAGGCCTACACGAGGGGGGTCATTATAGTGTTTATGGCCAAATATAAGAAGGGAGAAACATGAAAAGAGGCAGGAGCTGGAGAAGAAACTTAAAGTTTTGGAAAAAAGGGTGGCTCGGGGAGAACAGGGGGAGGTGATGCAGTTATTAACAGCTACCAGGAAGGCATTGAATGCTTCGGTGAGAAGTGAAGCTACAACATCCTTGTTCTATTGCAGGCGGCAAATGTTTGAGTGGTGTAATAAGCCCAGCCCCCTACTGGTGAGGTTAATGAAGGGGGGTTAATGCCCTACTAGGATAACAGGTATAAGAGGGCAGGGAGGAGGAGTGCATAGGGAACCACAAAAGATAAGGAGTGCCTTCCGGGATTATTATAAGCAGTTATATAAGGCAGGTTGCCAGGGTAAAGCGCAAATGATGAAAGTTTTTCTGGACAAGGTGAAACTCCCCAAACTCTCACCGATGCAGAAGGAGAGGTTAAACCAACCGATTACGAAGGAGGAAATAATTAAAGCCATAGGGAAATTGCAGAGGGGGAAGGCAAGCTGCCCTGATGGATTCCCTGTGAAATATTACAAGACCTTGGTGGGGCAAACAGCGGAGGCGCTGTGTGAGTTGATGCGGGTTGGGGAAGAAGGGGAGGGTATGGTATTGCCTACTACATGTTTTGAAGCCCTGATCTACCTAATTCCTAAACCAGGCAGGGATGAGTTAGACTGTGCCTCTTATAGGCCGATATCACTTTTAAATTGTGATCTCAAAATTATAGCTAAAGTGTTGGCCTTGAGGCTGGAAGATTGCCTGCCTATGCTGATTCACCCAGACCAGACCGGTTTTATAAAGGGGAGATTCTCATATCATAACATGAGGAGATTGCTCAATGTAGTGTGGAGGGCAGGGCGAACAAATGAAAAGACATACATTATTTCTATGGACGCTGAAAAAGCGTTTGACAGAGTTGAGTGGGAGTACCTCTTTGAGGTGTTGGACTGGTTTGGTCTGGGTGAAGCATATGTGCAGTGGATGCGAGGCATGTATTGGGCTCCCAGGGCCCGGATCCTGATTAATGGTGAACTCACGGATGCTGTGGATTTGGAATGGGGGACGAGACAGGGTTGCCCCCTTTCTCCGTTACTATTCGCACTGGCATTAGAACCATTGGCTATAGCACTCGTCAGTGTTCAGAATTTCATGGGGTAATGAGGGCTAGGAGCACGCTACACAAAGTAGCTTTGTATGCAGATGACATGCTCTTGTTTGTCAGGCACCCGCAGATATCCATGCCGCCTCTGCTGGAGATAATAGATGCCTTTGCCGAGTTCTCTGGTTATAAAATAAATCTTGGTAAGTCGGAGCTGTTGTGTTTTCCTAAAAAAGAGGCGGAGGATGAAAGATGGGGACTACAGGTGAGGGATAAGTCTATTACTTATCTGGGTATAACGGTGGGTAGAATGGTGGGGGCACTATATGGGTTAAACTATACACCTTTACTTAAAAAAGTGGAGGGAGACTTGAAGCATTGGATGCAACTCCCCATCTCCTGGCTGGGTCACATTAATCTGGTAAAGATGAATGTTCTCCCGAGAATCTTATACGCCATGCAAATGTTACCAGCGGGTCTGTTAAGAAGAGACATCCACTGGATCGAGAAAGTATTCACTAAATTTATATGGAGGGAAAATTGCCCGAGGGCCAGCTTACGGAGACTGAAGGCTGTAACAAGTAGTGGGGGGTTAAACTTCCCAGACCTGGGGAACTATTATCTAGCAATACAGCAAGCTACGTGGCGGATTAGGTGCACAGGCCAGCTGTGGCCCACTGGGTGGACCTAGAACAATGGGGTTGCCTGGGACGATTGTCTGCCTACCTACATAGTAGGGGTCTCAAAGCATTTTTTGCTCAGGGAGGGGGCAATCCGCTAGTAAGATCCGTGTTAGAGGCGTGGAATTGCCTTAAGAAGAAACGGGGGATCTGTAGGGGCCAGACCCTGCTCTTGCCTGTAGTGGATAATCCCTTTTTTCTCCTGGGATTAGAAGACGGAGGTTTTAAAGAGTGGGAAAATAAGGGTGTACAGAGTATAGGGGATGTGGCTAAGCAGGGAACTTTAAGCCCATTGGGAGATATTGTACAGAAGTTGGGGTTACAAAAGCAACAGGTGTTTCAATATCTTCAACTTAGGTTTGTGTCTAAAGTGGATAGGGGAGGAGAGTCGGCGCAGAAATGGGGGGAGATGGAGTCATTGATATTTCAGGCACGTAGAGACCCCAAGGGGTCTGTTAGGAAGGCTACGAAAATAGGGAAACAGGACTGCCCAGATTATACTCAGTAAACAAGAATGCTATGGGAAAGAGATATAGGTAGTGACATAACTGAGGATAATTGGCAAATGTTGATAGAGGGGCATGTAGGACTTCTAGTATGCAATAAATACAAGGAATTCTTTTATAAATTTGTGCATAGGTTATACTGTCCCCCGGAGGTAGTGCATAGGGCACACCCAACCATATCCCTAACCTGTGGTAGGTGTGGAAGTGAGAGAGGGACGTATATGCATTGGTTTTGGGCATGCAGAGTTCTTCAGGTTTTTGGGGGGGAGGTCATTAGGGAGGTTAGTCAAATGGCAGGTTACCCCCTGCGGGTAGAACCGATTGTGGGTCTATTTGGAATGGACCCAGGAGAGGACAGAGTTTGAGAACCACTCCCACGGTGGATGCGGGTAGTACTTTTATTGGCGAGGCACTGTATACAAAATACCTGGGTTACATGTGCAACACCATCGATTCCGCAATGGCGTAGACTTATTATGGAAACATTAGCCCTAGAAAGGTTGACCCTTACGCTCAAGAATAGAGGTGACTCCTTCTGTAGGGAATGGACTCCCCTTCTGTCCTCACTAAGTGGGGAAGAAGAAAATATATTAAGGCTGGGAATGGGATAGAAATAATCAAGCTGGCTAGAGACCTATAAAGTAAAGTTTGATGTTAAATTTGGAGAAGATTAATGGGGAGAGGAACAGATTTGAAATGTAAATGAAATAGTACATGATAGAACTGGATTAGAGGCGAATATCATTAATTTATAATTTATGTAATGTTAATTTATTAATATCTGTGTCTGTAATATATGGAATGCATCTGTCTGTTGTATGTCTGTTAAACACGTTGCTGTTATGTGTTGTTGTGTTCAAAATACTTTCTGAAATTAATAAAAAGATTATGCAAAAAAAAACCAAAAACAAGCAAGAGGCACACGGTCATCCCCCCTGTACACAGAGGCCATTAAAGTATGGAATTTGGCCTATCCCCTTGGGATCTCCCTCTCAGCAGTTCATCTCCCAGGGAAGGACAATGTCCTCGCAGATGCTCTCAGCAGGATCAATCAGAATCACCACGAGTGGTCACTAAAAAGGCAGATCCTGCAGGTTGTGTTCAGAAGGTGGGGCACCCCAGAGATGGACCTCTTTGCAGCCCCAGACAACCACCAACTGCCACAATTCTGCTGTAGACCTCCTGAAGTGGGCACAGTGCCTCTGGATGCACTGCTGCTGGATTGGACAGGGAAGTTTCTGTATGCCTTCCCTCCGTTTCCCCCTGTTGCTCAGAGTACTGAGCAAGCTCAGAGTTCAGTCAGTGACAGTGATCCTCATTGCTCCAGACTGGGCCAGGCAGCCCTTGTATTCACTGCTCCTGACCCTATCAGTATCCAGATCAGTCTCCATCCCCAGGAGGCACAACCTACTGATCTCCTCACAGGACAGGATCCTTTACCCCAATCTACAGTCCCTCAGGCTCAAGGCATGGCTCCTGAGGATTTAGAGTATGCTGACCTACACCTTTCTAAACGGGTTCTAGAGGTCCTCAGGGTTTCTAGAAAACCCTCTACTAGGAAAACTTTTGCCTCTAAGTGGAAGAGGTTTTCTGTTTGGTGCCAGCAGAAACATATAGACAGTAGCCAGGCTGGCTTGCCAATTGTTTTGGATTATCTGGTACACATTCATTCCCTCGACCTTAGGCCATCTACCATTAAGATGCACCTGGCAGCTGTATCTGCTTACCTCTCAGCGGGTACGGTTCATCCCTGGCTGCAAACCAGGTATTCAGAAAGTTATTCAAAGGTCTGTTATACTTGCATCCCACACACAGGGAGCCAGCCAACTCCTGCGTGGGACCGCAATATATGCATTGGCCAGCTAATGCAGCCACCCATCGAGCCCATGTCTTCAGCAGAGCTTAAATATGTGACATGGAAAACAGTGTTCCTGATAGCTATCACCTCAGCCAGGAGAATCAGTGAGCTCCAGGCCTTGTCCACAGAGCCAAATGACATTTCAGTCCATAGGGACAAGGTAGTCCTCAGGACTAAGAGGAAGTTTCTCCCCAAGGTGGTGTCGGACTTTCATCTGAATCAGTCCATCATTTTGCCAGTCTTTTTCATTGAACATTCCAGTTCAGGAGAATGTAGGCTGCATAGCCTGGATGTCAAGAGGGCTATCACCTACTACTTGGATCACACTAAGAATCATAGGCAGGATGGATAGTACTCAGCTCTTCCAGACTTATGGAGAGGTGGGTAAGGGCAAACCTGCCTCAAAGAGGACCATTGCACACTGGATTGTTGCCTGTATTCAATTCCGCTACAGCAAAGTAGGCAAAGAACCCCCTGTGGGCCTTAGGGCCCACACTACGAGGGGTACAGCTGCTTCTATAGCAGCTACAAGAGATATTCATTTGTTGGAAATTTGTAAAGCAGCTGCCTGGAAAACTGATCACACATTTACCAAACACTATAGCCTGGATACCCAGGCTAGAAGTGATGCCAGAGTTGACACAGCAGTACTGCAGAGCTTGTTTCCTAAGTAGGTCCTCTGCCTCCTCCAAAGGTACTGCTTGGGTAGTCTGCATATGTCAAAATACAGTAAGATTTCCTGGGGTTAGAAGAAAAAATTACTTACCATAGTAATCTTGTTTCTTCCAAGGGAATCTTACTGTATTCTGAGCTCCCACCCTACCTCCCCTACTAAAACTTATGGGCACTGCACTACAGCTGCCCTTGCTGTTTGAAACTTCTGAGTTGTTGCTTGTTGAGGCATCTGTGACTTGAGTCTTGGTGATGCCCACACTCTTAAATGTAAGAGGATTGTTTGTTTGTTTTGGGGGGCTAGTTATTTATTAGGATAGTTTAGATAGTTTGTTCTTATGCATGCTCCATAAGAATCTAACAGTTGCAGGATGTATTCCAAGGACAGTGGTTTGAAAACCAAGCTCAAGCCTAGTATCTTGATCATTTGCATAGGTTCTTTAATCATTTCAGCTCCAGGGCAGTCCTATTGTGAGACCATACTGCATATATCAGAATACAGTAAGATTCCCTTGGAAGAAACAAGATTACTGTGGTAAGTAATGTTGTCTTCCCAGCCTGTCCCTCTTCTACGTCTACACTTGCCTTCCTGTTCCCCCTTTCCAACCCTGGTTTCTTCCTTCTGCAGCCTCCCTTCCTCTGCCTTACCTCTTGTAATGAGCTCAGGATTATCTGTCCACAATATTTCCTCTTGATCCATGCTGCTAGCTACTCTGACCTGTGGGGGTGGGCTGCCTAAGTCTACTTGCTCCTCACTGCCCCCCTCTTTGGCAAGTTTAAATGCTTGGCAAGGAAGCATCTAAACTTTTCATTGAGGACCGCAGTCCCCTTCCTGAATGGATGAAAGCTGTCCCCCCTGTACAGGTACCCATCCCTCCAGGTGGGTCCTCAGTCCCCAATGAATCCAAAACCATTATCTCTGCACCAGCCCCTCAACCAAGTATTAAACTTGCTGATAAAGAGATTTCGAGCCTCCCCCCTGCCATGGACTGTCAGCACCTCTGAGAATGTTACGGAACCTGCTACCTCTCCAAAGCACCTACCCAACCCTCTGATGTCCTCCTGCACCTGCTCTGTGCTTATCGCCTCGGCTAGATCATTTGTTCCCAGATGGACCATGATCTCCACTTCCTCCCTCCTTGCTTCCGCTGTGGCTATCCTCTGGATATGCCCCCCAGGGCAGTCAATCATTAAGAGGGTAGAACTGGGGGAGGGAGGGGAGAGGGAGGTAAGGGGCCTACCCGGCGCCATGGCTTGGAGGGACAGGAAGCGAATCCTCAGGATTGTGGGAGCAGCTGTACGGGGGAGAGAGTTGGATGTCACTGTCCACCCAAATGATCTGGCTGGGGATGGGATCAGAGCAGTGCAGCAGGAGTTTGTGGAGTTGGGGAGGGGGCCTTAGACAAGTAGCACGTACAGTAACTTTCTCGGAAGTGCTGCCTGTCTATGGCGTGAGTGAGGTTAAGGTGCTCCGCACCATGGGATTCAATGACTGGTTCAAAAACTGGTGCGGAGCTCAGGAATTTGGCTTCATTGGGGACTGGGGGTCCGTCTGGAGGGATGCAGGCCTATACTGGTATAATGGTCTGCATCTGTCCAGGAGGAGAACCAGGATCCTAGGTGACAGGTTTAAATGCTTCATTGGCAAGCATTTAAACTATCCAAGGGGGGAGGCACTGATAAGAAGTAGGGAAATCCCAGCCCCCCCCCGCCACAAAACAGGGTAGTTAGTGAAGTAGACACAAAGGTAGAGAAGTCGATAGGGAGCAGGACAGGAGTAAATCCAGAAAAAGGCAAAGGCAGTAAGGACAGTGATGGGTCTAAAAGGGGTAAGGCCATCAAAAAAATGGAGGGCGATGAGTACCAATGCCCATAGTCTGTGTAACAAGCTCCCTGAACTACTAGCCTTGATGGAAGAGGGCCGCCTGGATATTGTGGCAGTCACAGAAACATGTTACACAGGGAAAGAAGACTGGGATGTCAACATACCAGGGTACATAATCTACAGGAGGGACAGGGAGGGTAAAAGAGGAGGAGTAGCTCTTTACATAAGGGAAGAAATCAAAGCAACAGTACTAAAGGGTAAACAGGGATGGGAGGAAGCACTGTGCATTACCCTGGAGACAGGAAATGGCACCACAATCCATATAGGGGTTGTTTACAGACCCCCGTCTCAGGGGGAGGCAATGGACAAGGAAATGGTAGAAGGAATCCTTAGAATGGCAGAAAAAGGAGAGATATTGTTGATGGGGGACCTGAATATGCCAGATGTTAACTGGAGCACCTTTACTGCAGCCACATCCAAGAACAGGGTCATTCTTGATGCCCTACAGGTGGCATGCCTCAGACAGCTAGTGTTAGAACCCACTCAGGAGGGAGCAATCTAAGACCTGGTACTCTCAAATGGGGATGGAAAGAAGAACTCAGAAATAGAAGTGGGTAGTCATCTGGGAACAAGCGACCACCAAACAGTGTGGTCCACAATAATCGCAGTTGTAGAGTCAAGCCATATAAAAGCAAGGGTGTTGGACTTTAGGAGGGCTGACTTTGACAAAATGGGAGAGTGCCTCAGGAAAGCACTAGCAAACAAGCAAGAAGGAGGAGTGGAAGAACAATGGGGGGAAATCAAAACTGCCATCACAGAGGCAACAAGCCTTTGCATAAAGCAAATCAACAAACCAAAACAAAGAAAAATGCCAGTATGGTTCTCAAAAGAGGTGGCAGGGATGGTTAAGGAGAAAAGGATAGCATTCAGGAAATATAAGGAAACACAGAAGGAGCAGGACAGATAACTATATCAGTTAAAGCAGAAGGAGGCAGGGAAGACAGTCAGAATAAGAAAGGCCCAAACTAAGGAAAAGATAGCTTATAGCTAACTCTGTTAAGACGGGGGATAAAACCTTTTATAGGTACTTTAGGAAGCGAAGAAAGACCAAGGGAGGGATACAGAGGCTTAATAAAGGGGAGGGAATGTGGGCAGAGGGTGACAGTGAAAAAGCAGGGATACTGAACGAATACTTCTGCTCAGTATTCACAAAAGAAGAGGAGGGGGAGGTACCTAAACCAAATAATAGAAACACTCTGAATAGGGGGGTTGATACCAGTCCATTCACAGAAGAAAGGGTTCTGAAAGAACTCTTAAAACTGAAGGTGGAGAAAGCAATGGGGCCTGATGGGATTCACCCCAGAATTCTAAAAGAACTAAGGGGAGAACTAGTGACACCACTGACCACCCTCTTTAACAAGTCATGGGAGGATGGAGTGGTCCCTGAGGACTGGAGGAGGGCAAAATGTGATTCCACTTCACAAAAGTGGGAGCAAGGCAGAGGCAGGAAACTACAGACCTGTTAGTGTGACCTCAGTGGTAGGTAAAATGATGGAATCACTTCTGAAGGAAAGAATTGCTGAGTACCTAGAGGCCAGTGGGGAACAGGACCCAAGGCAGCATGGATTCACAGTGGGAAGGTCGTGTCAGACAAATCTAATAGATTTCTTTGACTGGGTGACCTAAGTAGTAGACCAGGGAGGGGCTGTGGACATGGCCTACCTAGACTTTAGCAAGGCATTTGACACAGTCCCACACAAAGGTTAATACACAAGTTAGCCAGCCTTGGTGTGGGTCCCAAGGTGGTAGCCTGGGTAAAAATTGTCTGGACAACAGGACACAGAGGGTAATAGTAAGCGGAATCCACTCTGAAGAAAGGGGGTTAATAGCAGGCACCGCAGGGTTCAGTACTGGGACCGGGTCCTCCTTAATGTCTTTATAAGTGACATTGTGGTGGGACTGAAGGAAAGTATGTCTCTTTGCAGACGACACAAAGATCTGCAAAAGAGTTGATACACAAGGTGGGGTGGAAAGGATGAGAAGGGACTTGGCAAGGTTGGAGGAATGGTCAAATGTATGGCAGCTTAGATTCAACGCAAAGAAGTGCAAAGTAATGTACCTGGGAAACGAAAACCCAGGGGAAGAGTACACAATGGGGGGTGAGATACTAACAACAAAAATGGAAAGGGGCCTGGGGGTAGTCATATTAGGCGACCTAAAAGTGGGCAAGAAATGTGAAAAGGCAGTAAGGAGGGCTGGTGGGATACTGGGATGCATAGGGAGAGGCGTCACCAGTAGAAAACAGGAAGTTGTTATCCCTCTGTACAGACAGCTGATGAGACCCCATCTGGGGTACTGCGTGCAGTTCTGGAGACCCATGGAGGCTGTCCAGAGGAGGGCAACTAAAATGGTGTAGGGTCTGCACCAGAAGCCATACAAAGGGACTAAAGGAGCTTAATATGTGTTCCCTCGTGGAAAGAAGGGAGAGGGGGGACATGATAGAAACTTTCAAGTACCTTAAGGGAATCAACAAAGTCCAAGAAGGTAGCATCTTTCAGAAAAAGAGATGTGCAAGAACAAGGGAGCACAATCCGGAGATAGAGGAGGGACGGCTCCGAGGTAATGTGAGGAAGTATTTTTTCATGGAGACAGTTGTGAATGCATGGAACAGCCTTCCCGAGAAGGTCGTGGATTCAAAAACAGTGAAGGAATTCAAGAATGCATGGGACAGACATCAGGTAATTCTAGTGGGGGGTAGGAGAAGTAGACTGTTGGTTAACTAGAATCTGTAGCTTATCCATTAGGTAGGGAAATGGGCAGACTAGGTGGGCCAAATGGTCTTCATCTGCCATCAAATTCTATGTTTCTGTGTTTCAGATCCACTCCCCGGACTGTTGAGTCCCCCACCAGGAACATGAAGGTCTTTATCATGTCCCCCCTTTCTCTTCTGGCCTGCAGCGAGTACAGTGCCTTAAGCCGATCGTCATAGGATCTGTCCTGTTGATCTTGAATCATTCTGTCTTCATTCTCTCACTGTCTTTCCTCAGGTGAAGACTCCAGAACTGGGCACAGTACTCCAGATGGGGTCTCACCAGTGATCTGTTGTGAGGTAGTATTTACCTCTTTCATCTTGTTGTCAAAACCCCTTCCAGTACCCCTCTGCATTTTGGTTGCAGTGCTGTAGGTCTTGTTACATTGGCTAGTTTGTTTAGGGAATCACTTATGATGACCCCTAGGTCCTTTCCTTTGAAGTAATGGCCAACCTATCCCCTCCTATCCAGTATTCCTTCCTGGGGTTCTTGTACCATATGTACATCAGTTTGCAGTTTTGGGCGATAAATTTCAACAGTCAGACCTTGGACCACATCTTTAACCTTTGCAGGTCACTCTGCAACTCCGTTAACCCCCCTCCACCTTGTTGTCTACCCTGCCACAGAGCCTAGTGCCATCTTTGAAGAGACTCATCTCCTGTTTCTTGTTTCACCTCATTTCCTGCTCCCTAACCTTCTTAGATAACCAGATTGGTCTGTTGCGCCTACTACCCTTGGTAACCATTCTCAAGCACTCCTTTGTTGCTTCCAGAATGGTCCCTTTAATTTCTCCATAGCTCTCCTCCATCCCCTTAATTTCGTCCATTCTGGTTAACTTGTCCTTAATAAATTTCCTAATCTGATCAAAGTTTGCTTGTCTGAAATCCAGAACCACAACTTTTGACAAGGGTATACTGATACCTATGGCCAGTTCAAACCATATAGTGTTATGGTCCCTGGACCCCAGTGGTTTCCAAATCTGCACTCCATCTACCATTTCTGAGTTGGTGAGTACTATGTCAAGAATGCCAACCTGTCTTATGGGTTCTCTGACAAGTGGCACCAGTAGTCAGTCCTGACGACATTTCTAGCAGGGACTTCGGGTGCTCTTAGCTGCTAGAATGTCCAAATCTTTGTCAGGTAGATTGAGATATCCCACAACCACTATCTTTCCCTTTGTGCCCCTCCTTCTCAATTTCTGCCCCAAGCTCCATATCCCCCTCTTCTCTCTGTCCTGGTGGTCTATCGACTACCCCATGTGCTGCTTCTTTGCCGTTGCTGTCATGAGCTGTAATCACAGCAATTCTGTCTCCTAATTTCCTCTCCTGATAATACAGCAGGCATCCAAATTGGCTGACCCCCTGACAGGGCTGTTTAATAGGTCACCACAGTCAAGAGTGGTTCTGATAATAGAGATAACAGGCTATAGAGAATGGGACCCATCCTCTATTGCCTCCCATGACACAGTTTTTTGTTTTTTTTTCTTTTTTCAAATGTTTTTCAGTTTTAGTGTCTTTGTCCGCGTTTCCTAATCAGATTTGGGAACCAAATATCTGCTGCTGTTTTTTCCTCCAGATTTCAATGACAGGTCTGTATAACACTAAAAGAAAAAAACTGTAATCAAGATGTGTTAGAGGATTATTACTTTGCTGTAATGGTAGAAATTCTGTAGAGTATAACTTGAAGTGCACATGTATTTTACTATAGTCCTGTTCTGTGGGCGTACGCCTGCATTTCTCAGAGGATTCCCTACCTCATATCCCGCTGCCCTTGGCTGGTGCAGGAGATCTCCTTCAATTTATTGGTGCTCTAAGATGTGAACTGTTTGCTTTTTCATCACATTACATTTCCATGGGGGCCTTGCATTGGGATTGAGGCTTTACAGAGTTATGTGTGTTGTTTGGAAAAATTGACAAAAAACAAACAACTGGGGTACTACTTCTCTCCTAGCATCCTTTTTGCAATCCCATGTAATTCTGGAAAGTGTCAGACGGGTCATTACATTTACATGAGACTCTGCACTGGGATTGAGGCTTTAGAGAGTGTGTGTGTGTTGTTTGGAAAGACGGACAAAAACAAACTGGGATATTTTTTCTTTCATGGCATCCTTTTATGGATCCCATGTAAACTTGGAAAGTGGCTTCTCTGGTTGTGTCACCTCAGTCAGACAGGTCAACGAGTTGTAAACTCTCGATCAACCCAGCCTGTGTAAGCACAAGATTGTGCCTCACACAAACAGGAAATTCTAACAACTGGAATCCAACAGTATTGCCTTACTAAAGTGCATCATCTCATCAGTGAGTGTTGCCTGGGGTTTGGAACTAAGTGCTAATGACAGAATTTAGAAGCCTATTCAAACACTACACAGTTGTCATGCTCCCCCTACTGGCTAAACATCAGATTTGTTTCTCTGCCTGAAGTGAGCAGTTGCTCCAAAGACTTTCTCCAGACTTCTGGTCTGGTTTATTTGTTTATTTAGTTTTTGTTGACCAGGAAATCAGGACTAGACAATTCTGCCTATTTTCAGCATCGTCCCAGGGGAGAGGGATACAGATGGATGCCAACTGACACTGAACCAGATTAAGCTATTGGTGGTATTTTTAGTGAATGGTGGAAATTTGACCAAGACACCAGGGGAAATTCCCCTACACGTCAGTAGGGTGAGCCAGAGTCGATGAGACTGCTAGGGTGATGCAGGATTTTGTGAGCGGAGTAGGAGAGTCTTTTGTTTGTCCCCCTCAAGAACAGGAAAAAAAAATGGATGGAGCTGATATGGTGTGAGCAGCACTTTTAGAGCTGCAGAGTGCTGCACTTGGACTAAAGTTGGAGCTCATAGAGAGAATGACAGCAGTGCCTGAACCACGACTGTTGGAGGGTGAATTTGTTTTGTCAGCAGCATTACAGAATAAGTGGGAGGAATTGTTGAGTGAGATGCTGGACCCTGGGGGTTTAGAGGAGCTGGACAACTGACAAGCGGCATGCTTCCGGAGGGTCACTCAATCATAACTGAGCAAGGAAGCTTCTCGCCTCCCTACAGACCTGCTGCAGAGTGCGGATTACAGTGATAGGCCTTGAGACAACATAATACAGGTACACAACTTGCTACCTACTCTGTATACAACTGCTGAACTCACGGTCCCATAACGTGGAGATTGAGACAGGGACTTACTGTTACTTGATCATGCTTCAGACTGTCACAAGCAGGGAATGGGGGGTTCTGATGCCGAATTAAGGGCTCTGCCAGGTCATGGGGTGGAGAACTACCCTAATAGTACTACAGATGGTATGACAGGCCCCATTTTGGTGCAGGAACGTGCAGGGCAGAATCAAGGGAAGGGTGGGCCAGTTCAGGCTGATGTCCCAGGACTTTACCCTCTGAATGATTGGTCTCCAGTGAGGGCTCTGCAGGAAGCAGGATAGGAGAGAGATTTGGTGGGTCAGTGGCATTCATAGAGCCCCCGGGATTGGACTGTCCCCATTTTTGTAGCTGGCCCTGTAGATATGTTACCTCTGGTGGATGGGAGTATTTAGCCATTGCTACCCAATCCTCAAGGGCTGAACGCCTGGACCTGCCCATGGCCCTGATGCAGGAAATTTTAGAACACAGAGAGAGGGTTCTCGGGGAGGTGAAAGAGGCAGTCCAACGCTCTACACTTAGGACTGATAAACCATCCACTGTTCCTTTTCCTAGAGGGTGTGGGGATGTAGTGGCCCCCCTTTCTCTGTTACTCTTGACATGCCTTTACAGAAAGAGTACCCTACCCCTTCTACTTTACATACTGACTTACAGCACGACAAACACCCGGAGGTCCCACTGAGAGAAGACTTGGGGACATGGGAGGTTGTACAGAAATGGGCGGACTGGTTGGATTAGGATCAGGCCCCCCCATTCAAGTCAGTCCATGGGAGAACTGTCTGCAGCCCAGAGCTGGATGAAGTTTCGTACCTCTGATACTTTTTCTAATTTGCCTTTCCCAACACAACGACGGAATGCTGTAAGATTATTTTGTAAAGGAGGACTAGATCCCAAATTTGACAGAACATATGTGGGTCGCTATCTTCTGAAGGAATCTCTATGTCACTCCTCATGAACTGTATGCACTATTACATGCCCCAGCAGATGGTTACTTCAACCTGAGTTTCCCTTCCCCTGTCTTTTTGGACAGATTCTGGACCGCTTATAATCAGCTCAAAGACACACCCTTATGGGCTCCCTTTCAGGCTGTCTCTTTAACAAAACCTGCTATCCATACCCTTACAGTCATGTTAAAAAATGAAGGGATTCGAGTGCAGGATGTGCGTTATTGGCTTTCTCAGAGGTGTGATGTGATAGATGAGCCGGAATCTATCCTTGACTCAGAAATGTTCTGGAATGGTCACTGGCATGTCAAGGTTAAGTTGCGCCATTCTATGGCTGGTCTGCAATATGTCCTGAGCGTTTTTTATCTGGGTTGTGACAGGGCCCAATGTTTCTACCTGGGCTAGCTGAAAACCTGCTTTCGACGTGGCTGCAAGGCTCATTTTAGCAATGCTTGTGATCAACAGCGGTGTAATCTCTGCTTGTCTTTGGGACATGTCGGTACCCAGTGTACCAATGTTTTGTGTTGCAATGTATGTGAGGAATCTGGACACTTCTTTTATACATGCACATGGGCATCGCACAGTAAGGTTGATGATGTAGATCCTCAAAATGTCATTTTGGAGCGTGCTCACCGTACTCTTCAACAGAGTTAGGAAAGACCTTGCAGCCGCTTTAGCTCATGGATCGGACTTGGAATAAGATTGCCTCTCCGAGAAAGGCTCCAGGACTGATACTGTACCACAGCCTGCAAATTCTACTGTGATGAAGGTACCCTCGATTCCCCCTCCATCTTCCGAGGCTGCCTTCTTAGCGACACCAGGGGAAGGTCCAACACCGCTGGATGCTCCAGGGAAGACCTCTGAATTCATGGAAGTTGAGACCATGCTACCCCCACCCCCGAACAGTTATTGGTGAACAGGAAATGCTCCTTACGATCCCATACAGCTGCTGCAAAGATGGAGATGACATAGGCGGAAGGTGATGTCTTGTCACTTGTTAACAAGTATGCTGTCCTGATGGATGACTCAGAGGACAAAGAAACTGGCATGGATTCAGAGTATTCATTCTGTGCATTTTCCCATCTTTCAATGATCTCGGAGACTGAGGAGGAACACCCCAAAGTTAAATTGAAGGCGAAAGTTTGAAAAAAATTGAAAACAGTTGTGAAGCATCAGAAGGATCCTTCCATGGTTATTACTTGACATTTTCTTTATGTTGTTTGTCTCTTTTTCTTTCTTCCAGTCCTCCTTTGTAGATCGTGACTCCCAGGATCTGCTTAGCTACACTGACTATGAATAGCATCAGGTCAATAGCTAGGAGGCTTTATTTATCATCTATTCTAAAAGGTCTTAAGTACAATGTTATTTTTCTCCAGGATATCCATCTTCATACTATGAATGATCTATACCAGGCCAGACGGCATTGGTGTTGGGACCCCTCTTTTGGTCTATTGGCACTGATGTGTGTGATGGGATGGGCTTTGTCTTTTGGGGCAGTGCTTACTCTGTCACCAGGTTGATGGACCTGGATCCTGAGAGAGCTCTCCTTTTGACCCCACTTTTCAGGATACATGAGTTTGGTTTTATTAATGTGTATGTCCCACAGTTGAAAAAGGACCGAGTAGATTTGTTTCATTTAATCCATTCATTTTTACACACCTCAAGGCATGTTGTGTTTGGGGGGGGATTTTAATTGTGGTCTACACCTATCGGATAAAGAGGGGGTCACAACTAAAATGTTTTGCGATTCTAATGCTTTGAATGATGTTTTGTCCAAAGTGTCCCTGAGGAATGTTTATAATTTACTACACGAACAGCGGGGACATACTTTCCACAAGGCTGCCCTGGCCACCAGAATTGATTTTATTTTTATCTCCAGTCTTTTGCTTCCAAGCAATATGACATTGGTTCCGGTTGAGATCTCAGATCACCTTTTGTTGGGGGATAGCTTGGGAGAATCACCCTTGATGACAGCGGGAAAGAGTTATTGGAGATTGAATAACTCTCTCCTGAGAGAAGACCATTTTAGGATGGTAATTTTACACTTTTTGAGGGCCAGACAGTCCACTGCATGTCTTATAGATAATGTGGTAGATTGGTGGATGGCCACAAAAGTAGAGGTAAGGATTCTTAGTCCTCGCCTCTCCTCAAAAAGCCTCACTGACAAGTACAAGGAGTATCTTGCTCTGTGGGTACAATTCTTACATCTGCTTACCTTACAGCAGACATCTGGTGGAG
This sequence comes from Neoceratodus forsteri, assembly GCA_016271365.2. Taxonomy (NCBI): domain Eukaryota; kingdom Metazoa; phylum Chordata; order Ceratodontiformes; family Ceratodontidae; genus Neoceratodus; species Neoceratodus forsteri. The sequence continues at coordinate 325,436,909 of CM057451.1, read as the reverse complement.
GTTATTCCTCCTAGATCTCTGTTCTGCATCAACAGATGAAGGACCTTCAATATAATCGAAGTGCTTCTCTGTATATGGAACATCTGAGTGGTGCTGGGGGATTGACAGGCTTGAGCTGTAAGGCTAGGGTTACTCATAAGCATTTATCTGGGGTAGCTGCCCCCTCGGGAACTTTGGTGACTGATTTAGACTATCATGGGGTTGGTTCAGTCACACCTGTTTGTGCTGATTGGTGCCCTGCACCCGAGGGACCCGTGGCGTCTTTCTTGACTCATATTCAGGTACTGGCTATCCCAGAGTGGGAACTTTCTGCCTTAATTAAGGATGTCACGCCCCTCTGAAGTTGATCAGGCCATTTCTAGTTTATGCTTGAATAGGGCCCTGGGACTGGATGGTTTATCGGCAGAGTTTTACAAAACATATAAGGACACTATGATAGACATCCTGCTGGTGGTTTATAGTGACCTCCTCAGACAGAGCAAGATCCCTACCTTATTTATAGAAGCTTTACAGATCCTTCTTTATAAGAAGGGTTCATCCACTGAGGCCTTTATGCCTATTGAACACTGATTTGAAAATTTGTATGATCATTTTAAATAGAAGATTGGTGATCATTGCAAATCTGGTAATCTCACTGGTTCAAACTTGTACAATTCTGCACAGGTACATTATGGACAACTTTATTCTGCTGAGGGAATTGCACAATCGGTAGCAGAGGGAAGGTGGGGGGGTTGGGCTTCGTTCTCTCCCTGGACCAGGAAAACGTCTTTGATAGGGTCTCACATGCTTTTCTAAACATAGAAACATAGAGGTTGACGGCACATAAGGACCGCAAGGCCCATCCAGTCTGCCCATTTCTTTTTCTACCTTATAAATGTGCCATCGGCCTTTGCTCTGTCAGTGGCCTATCTAGTCATACTCATCTGTATTGGTCCCTTATGCCTATCCCATGCCTGTTTGAAGCCCTGCACTGTATTCATAGCCACTACTTCCTGAGGTAGGCCGTTCCATGCATCCACCACTCTTTCTGTGAAAAAGAATTTCCTCGCATTCCCCCTTAATCGGCCTCCCTCTAATCTCATGCTGTGTCCTCTTGTCCTGCTATTTTTCTTATATTTAAACATGTTAGATGCTTTCACCTTGTTAATGCCCTTAAGGTGTTTGAATGTTTCGATCATATCACCTCTCTCCTTCCTTTGTTCAAGGGTATACATATTGAGCTCCATTAATCTGTCCTCATATGTCTTCTGATGCAGTCCATTTCACCATTTTGGTTGCCCTTCTCTGGACTACCTCAATTTGGTTAATGTTCTTGTTGAAGGTGTAGCCTCCACTACTGCATGCAGTACTCCAGATGGGGCCTAACCAGTGTCTTGTAAAGAGGGATTATTACCTTCCTCTTATGACTTGTGATACCCCTACTAATACACCCTAACATCACCCTAGCCTTACCTACTGCTTTAGAGGTCTGCTTGGATGATTTCAGGTCATCGGTGATGATGATGCCCAAGTCTCTTTCTTCCTTTGTGACTGCCAGCAACTCCCCTCCCAGCCTATAGGTGGCTTCAGGGTTTCTCTTCCCTATGTGCATGATCTTGCACTTCTTTGCATTAAATCCCAGTTGCCACTCTTCTGACCATTTTGCTAGTTTATCCAGATCTCTTCTCATTCTGCCCACCCCATCTGGATCATCTGCTCTGTTGCAGATCTTGGTGTCATCTGCAAACAGACAAGCCTTACCCTCTAGTCCATCTGCAATGTCACTAATGAAGATATTGAAGAGAACTGGCCCCAGGACTGATCCCTGAGGTACCCCACTTGTGAATGCATCTCTTCTGACTGTATACCATTTACCACTACTATCTGTTTTCTGCCCGTCAACCAGTTTGCCACCTAGTTTACCAACTTCTGATCCACCCCGAGCCTACCCAGTTTATTTATCAATCTTCTACGTGGAACAGTATTGAAAGCTTTGCTGAAGTCAAGGTAGGCGACATCAACTGCTCCCCCTTGGTCCACCATTCTGGTTACCCAGTCAAAGAAATCTATGAGATTAGTTTGTCAGGACCTTCCTTTTGTAAACCCATGCTGCCTTGGATCCTGTGCCCCTATGGATTCCAGGTGTTGCACTATCCTTTCCTTAAGGAGTGCCTCCATAATCTTGCCCACTACTGAGGTAAGACTGACTGGTCTGTAGTTCCCTGCCTCCTCCCTGCTACCACTCTTGTGGAGCGGGATCACATGAGCCCTTCTCCAGTCTTCTGGGACCTCTCCTGTGCTCAGAGACTCACTAAACAGTTCTGCTAATGGCTCTGCTAGTTCCACCCTTAGCCCCTTAAGTACCCTGGGATGTATGCCATCAGGTCCCATTGCCTTGTCCACCCTGAGCTTAGCGAGCTCTTATAGGATCCTTTCTTTTGTGAAGGGGGTAGTGCTCACCTCCCTCCCTCCCCCTTGTCCATGGTGATGAGCTGTGGGCCCTGCCCTACCTTCTCTTCAGTAAATACTGAGCAAAAGTATCTATTTAGGATAGATGCTTTTACAGGGTCCTCCTCCTCACATGCCCCCTTTTCTTCTTTAAGCTTAGCAATACCCCCTCTGGACTTTCTCCTTTCGCTAATGTATCTACAGAAAGTCTTGTCACCTTCTTTACTGTTCGTGCTAGTGTTTCCTCAGTTTGGGACTTTGCCTGCCTTACTGCCTTCCTGCTTCCCTTTAGGGCAGTTTGGTATGCCTCCCTATCTTCATCCCGCTGTGTTCCTTTATATTTCCTGAAGGCCAGCCTTTGGCTCTGACCTTTTCTGCTACTGTATTTGAGAACCAAAGTGGTTTCCTTCTTCTTTTGTATTTCCTTTTCTGTCTAACACAATGTGATGTTACTTCAAGTATTGCATCCTTAATGCTTGCCCACTTTGCCTGTACCCCCTCACCTGTGTTTCATTTTGCCAGGGCTAGCTTAACTCTGTTGGCCATCTTATCAAAGTCAGTTCCTCTGAAGTCCCATATTTTTGCCTTGGAATGGGATGATTTAGATGTAGTGGCCAAATTGAACCATACCATGTGATGGTCACTGGCCCCCAGGTGACCTTCTACCTGGAGATCTGTGATCCCTTCCCTGTTAGTCAGTATGTATGTTCTATTTGCTATGTTAGAACATTATGAGATTCCATTGACTTTCTGTTCTTGGATTAAATCCATTTATAACTCAGTTTCTATTGTTCTCTTTATTAATGGCCATCGGGGTGTCCGCATAGCTCTTAAACGTGGGGTCCACCAGGGTTACCCATTGAGCCCCCTATTATATTGCTTTTGTATTGGTTCTATACTTCAAAAGATTTTGATGCATCCACAAATTAGGGGCATAGTGAGCCCCATGTAAGATCTTGAAGTACGGGTGACAGCATACGCTGATGACGTCACCTTCTTGGTTCAGGATATCCCCTCGGGTTTTATGGCCTTGGATATTTTCCACACCTTTCAACCCATCTCTGGGGCAAGGTTAAACCTCAAGAACTGTGCAGGTAGGTTCCTAGGTAATGGACAGCCACTGGTGGATTCCACTGGGGGCACACGCCTGGCCTCTGATCCAATTAAGATCTTGGGCATTATTTTTAGGACTGGGGATTTGGCACCCAGGAACTGGAAAGTGAAGATTAATTTTTGTGCAGCTATGATAACCAGATGGAAAGCTTGGAAACAAATCAAGAAGAAGAGGGTTTTAATAGTGAAGAGAGTTTTATTTTCCTTATGTCTTCATATTAGTCACATTTTTCCCCTTCCTCAGCTTTTGGAAACCAGGTTTTATAATCTCTTTTTTCAAATGATATGGGGGAGTCATTTGAATCCCATTAAAAGGGATGTACTTTATCTCCCAGTGTCCGGGGGGGGGGAAGGGTTTAATTTGACAAATCCAGTGGTTACAGTATTCTGTCATTTTGTGAAATGGAATTTGGGACTTTATTTAGATCACACAACCCGGGTAAGGAAGTCATGGGTAAAGGAATCGGTGTCCCAAATTTTGGATCAATGAACCTGACCAAACTTCTCTCCAGTGCTTTCCCGAGGTGCCTGCCCACTGGTGAGATCCCTCTTGGAAAAGTTACAGAGGTGGAGATCACCCTTCTCATCCCAGGAGTCCTTTAGCATCAGTAAGATTAGCAGTAAGCTGACCAGGTAGTACTGCCCCGGAGGTGGAGATTATGGTAATGAGTTTATGAATTAGCCAATCAGAGAAAGTTTGTGGGTGTGCTGAGCACAGGCTGCATAGAAGGCACCAGAATTTTTTCTCCCCCTGACTGAGCAACACTGCCCATGAGGTGCTCTCTCTCTCTTTGCCAAAACAGTACATGGTGAACACCCTTGACCTTCTTTCTCAGGAGTCCACCCAGGAAGAAGAGGAAGACCAGGATTATAGGGAAATGAAAGGTCTCCCTTCTCCTAAAAAAGTGGTACTTCCTATTTATAAGGCATTTAGGAAGAACACTATGAAGCTTCTCCAGACCCCTACATCTTTGTCTGGGGTTGACAAAAGAATAGACAAGAAATATCAATTATCCAAAACAGATACAGCTTTCCTGTCTGTACATCCCAGCCACAAAGAAGTGGTACAACAGGCTGCATGTGGCAAAACAGGAGTCCCTTTCTCTTCCCAGCCCCCTGAGAAAGATTCCAGAAGATTGGATTTTATGTCTGAAAAACCTATACCTCAGACTTTCTTCTCCTTCGCCTCTCTTTTTACATGGCTTACACATCCAAGTATCAGAAGGTCCTCTGGAATTTGGTCCTGGCCATAGCTCAGCAGGGGTCTGACTATGGTACGGGACTTGGTGGAGACAGTTAAAACTGCCTTGGAAGCCACTGAGTACCAGTTCCACATGTCAGATGGCAGCAATGATGCAGCCTCCAGGGTGATGGCCCAGGCTATCTCCCTTAAGCATTTTGCATGGCTGAGGACAACTGATCTGATGCAGGACACTCAGTCCAGGGCTATGGACTTTCCTTGCAACCAGAATGTCTTGTTCAATTCTAGAACAGAAGACTACATGAAGAAAGTTGATGAATACAAAACAACCTACCAAAGTAACACAGCAAAAGTGAAGACTCCTGCTACTCAAAAGCCTCAACCTAAGGGAAACAGGGGCAGAGGATACTTCCCTAGGCCCTATTTTTCCTTTCCTCCTCAGTTTGACTATTCTCAAATGAGAGGTTACTGCAGACGAAGAGGCAGGAGAGGTCAGAGAAAACCTGCCTCTACCCCTTCTTCTGCAACTCAGCATAAGCCTTGACTCAAAACTGTTCAGGTCGCCTCCCCTCTGCCTGTAAGAGGCAGGCTTTCCCACTACCTCAGTCCTGGACCCTCATCACATCAGACAGATGGGTCCTGGAGGTAGTGGAAAAGGGCCTGCCACTTCAGTTCAAAATGATGCCAGCCCTCAGGGGCACCCAGCTGTCCAAACCACTAACACAGAAATGCTTCTGTTGGAGCTAGAGGTGAAACATCTTCTGGCAGCAAGGGTGGCAGAGAGAGTGCCCGCCCATGAACGGGGCAAAGGCCTCTACTCCAGATACTTCTCGGCACACACGAAAAATGGGGAGTGGTGACCTATCTTAAACCTCAGCTACTTAAACAAGCATTTTCTGAAACCCAAATCCAAAATGGTCACCCTAAAAGTGGTAATACAGTCCCTTCAGCAGGGAGACTGGCTAGCCTCCCAAGACCTCAAGGACGCCTACTTCCACATTCCAATAAGGCGATACCACAGAAAGTTTCTGAGGTTCAAACTTCCATCAGGGCACTACCAGTTTGCAGCCATGCCCCTAGGCCTGACATCTGCACCAAGGGTATTCACCAAATGTCTGGCTGTCGTAGCAGCACATCTAAGAAAACAGGGAATCTTAGTCTATCCTTACCTGGGTGACTGGCTCATAGTGGGGAAAAAACCCTCTACAAGTAGAAGAGGCCCTCTCCCTAACAAAGAACTCTCTGTATTCATTGGGGTTTCTTACAAACCAGAAGAAATCCCACTTGGAACTAACCCAACTCCTTACTTTCATAGGAGCACAGCTGGATACTCAGCAGAGCAGGGCCTTTCTTCCACCAGACAGAATCCCAAACTTTTTGTCAGTGGTAAATTCTTTCGTTCTGGGCCAGCCCAGGCTAGCCAGACACTTTTTGAGGCTCCTGGGACACATGGCATCCATGACAGCCATGGTCATAGGAGTCAGATTCAGAATGAGGGACATACAGTACCACCTGCGGTCTCACTGGTCCCAAAGGAGCAATTCCCCATCCAAACCTATACCAGTCACAAAGACATTCCTTCAGGCCCTGCACTGGTGGAAGAAACAGCCAACCTCTCAGTAGAAACTCCCTTCCAAGCACCTTCTCTCACAAAAATCATCACTACAATCACTACAGATGCTTCTCTGCTGGGATGGGGAGCTCATCTGGACAATACTTCTGTCAATGGCACCTGGACTCCAAAGGAATCACAGGCTCACATCAATTTTCTGGAGCTCAGAGCCATTTACTTGGCACTGAAGGCTTTTGCTCCACAAGTAAAGGGTCATACAGTGCAGATCAGGACAGACAACACCACTGCAATGTTTTACATAAACAAACAGGGTGGCACAAGGTCCAGTGTCTTGTGTTTGGAAGCCATGAGGATTTGGTGTTTGGCCTATTCCCTGGATGTCAATCTTTCAGCCATATACCTTCTGGGCAAGGACAACACTTTGGCAGATGCCCTCAGTCACATCAACCAAGGGCACAGTGAATGGTGGGGCATGCCAGAAACAGATGTTTTTGCATCTCATCTCAACCATCAACTTCCTCTCTATTGCTGCAGGCCACCAGTTCAGGGAACTTTCCCAATGGATGCCCTTGCTTTGGACTGGTCAGGGAAGTTCCTTTATGCCTTCCCTCCCTTTCCCTTGATTTTCAGAATGTTACTGAAACTCAGAGCTCAACCAGCAACAATGATTCTGGTGGCGCCAGACTGGCCAAGGCAAGCTTGTATCCTCTCCTGCTAACCCTCTCTTGCAGCAAACCCATTCACCTTCCACTCAGTCATTCTCTCCCAACACTCCCTAAGATAGCAGTCACTTATCCAGACCTGAAGTCTCTTCACCTCAAAGCTTGGCTCTTGAGGAATTAGAGTTCTATGGCACTCAGTACTCTGAACAAATCCTGAAGATCCTGGGGATGGCCAAAAAGCCTTGCACAGAAAAGACTCATGCAGCCAAACAGAAGAGATTTTCCTTCTGGTGCAAGAAGAAACAGATTAATCCTCTCAGAGCTTCAGTTTCTAATCTCTTGGATTATCTGGTACATCTCCAGGCCTTAAGCCTAAAACCTTCTTCCCTGAAGCTTCATCTGGCTGCAGTCTCGGCCTACCTTTCCACTGGAAAGAACAAATCTGTTTTCTCCCAACCAGTGTTTAAACAGCTTTTTAGAGGCCTCCTGCATCAGCAGCCCCCAATCAGGGAACCTGTCCCTCCTTGGAATCTTAACCTCTGTATTGCCAAGCTCATGGAGCCACCCTTTGAACCCATGGCTATGGCCCATATCAAGTATGTCATTTGGAAAACTGTATTTCTAGTAGCCATTACCTCTGCAAGGAGAATTTCAGAGCTGCAGGCACTTTGTACTGAGCCTAACTACATCATCCCTCATAGGGATAAGACTGAGCTCAGGATGAACAGGAAATTCCTGCCTAAGGTGGTCTCAGAGTTCCACCTCAATCATTCCATCACCTTACCAGTGTTTTTTTACTGAGAAATCCACTCCAGGGGAGTAGAAGCTCCACAGTCTGGATATCGAGAGGGCCCTGCTTTACTACTTGGACCACATCAAGCAGTTCACGAGTGCTTCCACGCAGCTGTTCCTCACCTATGGGGAGGTAGGTAGAGGAAGACCAGCCACTAAGAGAACTATCTCTCGCTGGATAGTCTTCTGCATTTGGTTCTGCTACGACAAGGCTGGTAAACAGCCCCCAGAGGGCCTCAGGGCTCACTATACTAGGTGCACTGCAGCCTCTGTGGCAGCTGCGAGGGACATTCCCTTACTGGATATCTGTAAAGCAGCTACTTAGAAGACTGTACACACATTCACAAAGCACTGCTGCCTGGATGTACAGTCTAGAGCTGATGCCAAATTTGGCAGGGCGGTTCTGCAGAGCCTCTTTCCTAAGTAGGTTCTCTACCTGCCTCCCGACTGCACTGCTTTATAGTCGGCTAATGTTACTGATGCTAAAGGACTCCTGGGGTGAGAAGAAAAAATTACTCACCGTAGTAATCTTCTTTCTTCCAAGGGGTCCTTTAGCATCAGTAAGTTCCCACCCATTCTCCCCTGAAAACCTTACAGAAGAGGACTCTGCTCCTTTTTTTTCTACTAAATTTGTTGTTTTAAACTTTGAATTACATTTAGAGTAAAGTTTTCATGTTCCGTTGTTCTGGTTCATGCTGTTGCATGTTTTTTTAAATCCTGTTGGTTGCCGGCCCGGTGGTGCAGAGGGTTGAGGCACGGGCACCTTACCTCTCACCACGCTGGCAACCCGAGTTCGGGAATGGATTCGGGTGCCGGGGGTCGGCAGGGGAAGGGGAAGGATTGAGCATCCGTAGGATTGCTCTCCTCCCCTGGGGTGGGTTGTCGATGCATGGTCGCTCTGCAGCAGCCCCCGTTGAAAACCGGGAGCACTACAGAGGGATCGCAATAAGGGAGAACACCACAGAAAATGGAAATACCACTCTGGGGACTGGCCGGATGATGGTTGCTGGCCCAGGACACCTCTGAAGACTCCCAGGAAGCCACAGAATGCCTCAGCAGTGCCTGGGACTAAAGTAAAAATAGTGAGCCAGTCTCTTTCCACCAGTGCCTTCCTCCTCGGAGGAGAGGGACCCACCCGGTAAAGGGTTATGCCAGGCTAGCCCAAGGATGGCTGCAGATCTGAGGTAAGGTGGCTTGGGGGAGATAGTAGGAGGAATGTCTGTGGGTCATGACGGCCCGAAGGAGTGGCAGCTCCAGAGCACGACAGGGGTATAAATAGATAACTCAAAAAAAATCCTGTTGGTTCATCATACCTAAGTGGGCATGTGCCCAATCTAGCTTCGAAAACATTCTGCTGCCTTCTACACAGCCTCTGCTCAGCACACCCACAAGCTTTCTCTGATTGACTAATTTATAAACTCATTACCATAATCGCCAGAGGGATAACCTTGAGGAGACAGGAAGTGCTTCTCCCTCTGTATAACTGCTTGGTTAGACCGCATCTGGTGTACTGCATGCAGTTTTGGAGCCCGTACCTGAAATGGGACATTGCACTTCTGGAGAGGGTCCAAAGGAGGGCAACCAGGATGATGCACGGACTGGGTAAAAGATCTTATGAGGAGAGATTTGAGGAGCTCAACTTGTTCTCCCTGGAGGAGAGGAGGAACAGAGGGGATATGATTGAGGTCTTTAAATATCTTAAGGGAGTAAATAGGGTCAGCCCAAATAGGATATTCCGGCGGAGGGAGGAGAGGGCCACCGGGGCACTCCATGAGGCTGGTTGGAGGGAGACTCGGGGGGAGACTAGGAGATGCTACTTTACCGAGAGGGTGGTGGACCCTGGGAACGCACTGCCTGCTGAGTTGGTGGCTGTTAATACAGTGCAGGGATTCAAGGGGGGCTGGGACAGGTTTACGGGGAAGGTTAAACTGAGTAATGCCAGATCTGGAGGTGTAACTCCAGTGGGGGGGTTGGACGGGGGATTTACAGGGGAGGCGGGGAGGGTAGCGACAGTGTCCTGACCGGGTGCTGATTTTCAAGCAGACTCGGTAGACCACTAGGTAAACTCTGCTGGCATCTTAATATGTTAGTATAATCTCCACCTCCAGGATAGTACTACCTGGTCAGCTCACTGCTAATGTTACTGATGCTAAAGGACCCTTTGGAAGGAAGAAGATTACTACGGGGAGTAATTTTTTCTTATATCAAGAGATCTTACAGTTGTTCTTCACATTCCAGCCCTCTTATACAGGTATACCTGCTGCACTTACCACAGAGCTACATAGTTCCCTCCTTGACAAGTGGACCCCGCCAAAGATGTGGGATGTGCTCTGGCTCAGTAGCCATGGTAAGCTGTGTTAAAGCTAATGCAAAGCATAAGAAATTGGATGAACGGCATTGCCCTAGGGCGGGGTGTGAGGGGATTTTAGAGACAATGTCCCACTTCCTGTTGGAATGCCCCTATGTTGTCACCTTTAGGCAGGCTTTGGTGAACAAATGGCAGGACCCTGGCTGGACTTCCTTGTCATACCAGGATGTTATTTTACGTTATGCCCCTTTAGTTGTTAGTTATGAAAAAGGGATTTTACGATTGGTTCTTACGACCTCAAAATACTACTAGTGGCAAGCTAGATGTGTCTTCTTGCTCCAAAATGTTGATATCTCCCCATTGGCTTTGGTGGATCAAGTTGTAACAGAATTAGTTGTTTTGTATAGGCGGGAATGTAGTGTAGGGGTACCTGAATGTCTCCCTCCCCAGTGGCGTAACATTGGAAATTATTTGGAGCCCCCTTTAGTGTCAAATTCCTTATTTGTCCACTTTAGTTTACCTAAGGATATTTTTTTCACAGTGGTCATGGGGTCTTTGTTAGAGCTTTTCCTGATTCAGGATCCCTAGCATGGTACGGGGCTCTTTGGGTTGCTGGGTGGTGTTGTCTCTTTTTGCATTTTGTCATTTTCTTTGAGTCATGTCTTTTACGCATTACTTCAGTCTGATTGTATTTGTATACTGTATTTTTTTATGGTTTAATTATTGGTACTGTGTCTTGTAAAGATTTTCTTGAATGTGACCCTGTTGGTTCTTTTGTCCCAATAAAAACTTCTCCTTCTCTTTTTGAAAAGTGCTATGGGATCTTTAACATCCACCTGAACTACCACAGAACAGGCAGCTGGGACCTTGGTTTAACGTCTCATCCGAAAGACGGCACTTCAGCAGTGTAGCACCCCCCTAATGCTGCACTACAGTGTCAGTATTAGGATTTAATCCAAGTGCCTGGTGTGAGGATAGAACCCACAGCCTTCTGATCTTCCGGCCTCAGAGGACAGTGTGCAACCTGACACTGCTAATATCTATATTTCATTCTTTAATTAAAAAAAATGTTAGATTTATTAAATTAGTGGTTTTCCCCAGTTCCCATAACCAGAGAAGCCGTGCTTTTGCTGTGGTTCCCTCCTTGAGGAACCGATAGATCTTATTTTGAGGGGGGCCTTTGCAGCCATCAGGCACCAGGAACACGTGGAAAACTTCTAGTTAACAGTCTATCATGGGGGACCGCCCCTGCCAATGTCAGTACGCTGACGTCCACCAATCCTATAAAAGGGGTGGTCCCCCACACCTAATTCAGTTCTTTCCTGCCGTCAGCCCACGCACATCGGATCTTCTTGGATGCTAGCTTCAGTCGACTGCCATTTTTCTTGCGTTTAACCCACACTTTTATTTTTTTCTTCTATTTAGCCTCAAAACATCAAATTTTCGGTGTTTCTTTGCCTGAGTTTATGTCTTCTTCTCCAGCCTTGTCTTCTGACCAGCCAACGAAGTGTGCCTGTGGCAAGCAGATGCCTACTAAGAATAGTCACTCTTCCTATCTGCTCTGCTTAGGCCCAGACCACAACACTGAGGCCTGCCAGAACTGCCAGGACTTCAGCCAGGCAACACAGAGATGCCACTTGAAGACCATAGAAAGATACCTACTCAAACAGAAATTGGCAGCAATGGAGAAGGAGCTACAGGCCAAAGGTTCCTCTACCACCTTCTGGGGCCTCTTCTTCTTCTTCTTCTCACAAGGAGAAGAAATTAAGCGGGAAACAAAAGCACTGGGACCGTCTCTGGTCAGCCTCTCGCTCGCAGTCACTGCACAGGCCGACCATTGCCTCTGGGTCTTCCTCCCATTGGGGGTCAACCCCTCCTGCTCTATCAGCCCTTACCTCCTCTGGGCTGCCGATGGTCCAGCCTCCCGCCCTCATCTCCATTTCGGGCGGCAGCTCTTCTAGGCAGTAGACATCTTCCCCTGCTTCTCAACCCCCGATGCTCAAGCCCTTATCATCCACAAGCTCTCAGCCAGGTGGCTCTGCTGGGGTTGGAACCTCTGGCGGCACGTCTTTGCCCATCGCCTCTCTCTCCAAGGCATTGCCTTTGTTAGTCCCTGACTCAGGGGCCGACGCTAGTCCTTCCAGGTGTCACCCAGAGCCAGTGCTTGCCTCCTCTTCTACGTGGGTGTCACTTCTGCCCTTGTCTTGGGGGCCCTTATCCTCACAGCCACCATCCTCACCTTTGGAGCTGTCGGCTACTTTCCCAGACTGACGCCAGCCTTCACCATTTAGGCCATCACTGGCCATGCTGACTCCTCAGCCGGTGCCACAACCAACACCTGCTGGTCCTCATCAGGATCCACAACCAGTGCCAGGTGGACCTGCGCCGGGGTGCCCTGTGCGACTCCTTCGCCGTCATACTTGGACCCTCCTCCTCAATATCCGTATTCTTCTGTCTATAATCCACCTCCACCAGTGGATTACAGTGATGTTTTCACTGCTTGGTGTGCCTTTATGCAGAACAAGGACACACCCATGATGCCTTCTTCCCCGTCGTCTCCCTGGGACCGTCCACCTCAGGACCCAACCCAGGCAGGACCTAGTGACCCCTGTGACATGGGGTTCTCTGGAGGGCATATTAGCACAGTCTCTGTCCAGCATGTGGATAAAAGTCACCCCCCAGTGCCAGTCCCTGATAGTGAGTCATCGGGGGATGACTTCTCTTCTCCTTCAGAGTCCTCTGAGGGCTCCAGTGGATCCTCTGAAGGGTAGAACCAGATTAGGGAGGCCCCTAAATACCCTCCTGATGACCCTACCTTTCTTGACATTATGGGTCATATCCAATCCCACATGGGCTGGGAAACAGAGAAGCTTGACCCAGAGCGCCATCGCCTAGCCCTTTATTTGCAGAAAAATTAGACCCTTCCTCTGGTGGTGCCTCCTTTAATTGATTCTTATGAGGATGTTACCAAGGCAGCATGGAACCACACTTCTTCCATCCCGGCCTCACCCAAAAAGGCTGACTGCCTGTATCATGCATCAGTGGGCAAACCTTTTTTAGGGAAGCACCCCACAGCGGAGTCTGTTGTCATGAACACGGCCCATGACCACACAAAAAGACCTAAACACTTTAGTACCCATCCTCCTGACAAAGGAGTCTAGGCAACTGGATCAGTGGGGTAAGCAAATGTACTTCTCTGCCACCCTAGCCATTTGAGTTGTGAACTATTTGGCCCATATGGTGCAGTACCAGAAAGCCCTCTGGGATCAGGGGAAGGATCTGGTTCAGATGCTTTTGGAGGATCCCACTAAAACTCAATTGGCCCAGCTGTTGAAGTCAGGATCAGATGTGTGCACGCACATCCTGAGGGTGGCATATGATACTGTCGATGCTTCTGGGTGTGGGATGGCCACGGGTATCTGTCTTCATTGCCATTAGTGGCTTAGGGTATCTGGCTTTACTCCTGATGTTCAAGCCAGTATCTTGGATGCCCCTTTCAGTGGTTCTGCCCTGTTTGGGGGGGCTGCACAAGACATCACCTCTCGCCTCCAGGAGTCTGGTAAGGCCTTTAGATTGGTTCATTCCCTTTACCGATCTCAGCCTCAGACTATCCAGCATCAGTCCTTTCATCGATCCTCTTGCCAGCCCACCAAAGGCCAGCAGATGAAGGGCCCCTTCAAGCGCAAGGCTCAAACCCCTCCAGCAGCAGTGGCTTCTAGGGCCCCATGGACACCCACAACCCCTCTGCCCCCCCAATCTCCCCCACCTCTGGCAGAGATCTTGGGGGAGGCGGTTGGGGGTCGGTTCTCCTTTTACCTCGACGGGTGGCGAGCAGTGACCACAGACCAATGGGTGTTACAGCTTATTGAGCATGGTCACACCCTAGAGTTTCTGAAGCCCCCTCCGGAAAACCCTCCCTTGCCCTACCATTACTCTTCAGCCCACCTCTCCCTCATTTGGGAAGAGATTCAGGCTCTCCTGCACAAGACGGACATAGAGCCTGTCCCTCTGGCTCAAAGAGGAAGGGGGTTCTACTCCCACTTCTTCCTCATCCCCAAGAAGACAGGGGATCTAAGGCTGATCCTGGACCTCAGCCACCTGAATCTGTACATAGAGTACAGATGCTTCAGGATGGATACCCTCCAGGGATTGCTGCCCCTCCTTCACCAGCGGGACTGGATCTGTTCCTTGGACATGCAGGATGCCTACCTCCATATCCAGGTTTTGCTGGCCCACCACCGCTTCCTCCGTTACTGTTTCCAGGCGGATCATTTTCTGTTCTGGGCCCTTCCTTTTGGCCTTTCTTCAGCACCTCTGGTTTTTACCAAGTGCCTGGTGGTGGTGGCCACAGCTCTGAGGAGACAGGGCTTTTACGTGTTCCCATACCTGGACGATTGGCTGCTGACAGCCCCATCCAGGGATCTTCTACTGCAGACCTTAAAATGCACCTGTCAGCTCTTCCAGGCCTTAGGAATAATGGTTAATCTGCTAAAGTCTTGTCTCTCTCTGTGCCAGCACCTCCAGTATATTGGGGTGGCCCTGGGCTCTTCCCAGGGCAGAACCTTCCTGCCAGTAGACAGGGTGCAACGCTTGATGGAGCAGGCCTGTCTAGTTTCCTCCAGTCATCGGTGTCTAGCCAGAGCTTTCCTCTGTTTGTTGGGGCACGTGGCAGTGGCCATAGCCACAGTTCCCCTGGCCTGCCTGCATATGATGGTCCCCTGGACTCTGTGGGTGCAATAGGACCAATGCACCAATGACCTGGATCAGATAGTCATGGTCTCTGATCTGGTCAGGAGGACCTTTTGAGTGGTGGCAGAACCCAGCCAATCTCCTGAAAGGGGTCCCCTTTTGGGCTGTGTCCCCTCAGTAGATCCTCATGATGGATGCTTCGGGTCTCGGCTTGGGGGCTCACTTGGCTGACCGTCAGACCCGGGGTCCTGGTCCAAAGTGGAACAACATCTCCACATTAGTGTGCTGGAGATGCGGGCAGTTTGTTAGGCTGTGCAGGCCTTCCAGGTCCACATTCTTCCCGGCCTGCTGCTGGTGCGGATGGACAATATGTCTGTAGCTTACTACATCTACAAACAGGGGAGCACTCATTCATACCCTCTTTGCCGGGAAACAGTGAGAGTCTTGTACTGAGCCATCGAGCATGACCTGGAGCACTCAGCCATCCATGTTCCAGGTGCTCAAAACGTCCTGACCGACAGCCTCAGCCAGTCCAGGTTGAGGGCTCATAAGTGGGAACAGCTGCCCTTGGTTGCTGAAGATCTCTTTAACAGGTGGGACCATCCAGAGTTGGACCTTTTGCATCCCCACTAAATGCAAAACTGCCGTTTTTCTGCTCACTCGATCCAGGGCCTGGAGTTTTCTGGCGTGACGTGTTGTCCGTCTCTTGGAAAGGGAGGTTCCTGTAAGCCTTCCTTCCCTTCCTGCTCCTGCAGAGGGTTCTCCTCAAGCTTCAGTCAGAGGGGGCAGAGATGATCCTCATAGCCCCCTATTAGCCACATGAGATTTGGTTCCGCCTGCTCCAGCAGCTGGCAGTGGAACCTCCAATACCCTTGTCCCTGTGCACTGGCTTGCTCTCCCAGGAGCAGGGTACCCTGGTCCATCCAGGCCTCAAGTCCCTGCATCTTCATGTGTGGCTCCTGCAGACTTAGCTATCACCTGCTATGGGGTTTCTTCCAGGGTTGTCGAGGTTCTGGTGGCTGCTAGGAAACCTTCCACAAGAGCCTCTTATGCCTTGAAGTGGGAACGCTTCTCCTTATGGGCCACTGTGTGCCACCCAGATCCCTTCACCTGCCCAGTGAATTTGATTTTGGAGTATCTACTCTCCCTTTCAGATTTGGGCCTGGAGTACTCCTCCCTCACTGTGCACCTTTCTGCCATCTCTGCATTCCATGCACCTATTGAGGGCAAAGCTGTTGCCCAGCTTGAGGAGTCCCGCACATTTCTGTGGGGCATTTTGCATCTGAAACCTCCCATTCAGGACCTGGTCCCTCCATGGGACCTACTTTCATGCCGGAAAAGTGCACTCTGCCTCCCTTTGAGCCAGCCACAAGTTGTGAGCTGTACTTTCTGTCGTGGAAAGCGTTTTTAGTTGCTGTTACTTCTGCGCAGAGGATTTCTGAGCTGTATGCTCTGATATGTAAAGAGCCTTATTTGATTTTTCACAAAGACAGAGTGTCTTTGCCTACTAACCCTAAGTTTTTTCCCAAGCTGGTGTCTGAATTTATGTTGAACCAATCTATCTGCCTACCAGTTTATTTCCCTGAGTATTCTAATCGGGGCAGGCCTTGCTCCGTATTTTGGACATTCACAGGGTGCTTCGATATTACACAAACCGCACCCAGACTGTTCGAAAAACTGACCAGTAATTTTGTTTGCCCCCAAGACAGAGGGGGCACCTGTTTTGAAACAGTGTTTGTCGACATGGTTGGCAAATTGCATTGTTTACTGTTACCATAAGTACGTACAACAAGACCTTGCCTGGGGAGGTGAAAGGCCACCCCACCAGAGGTATAGCTGCCTCTACCACCTGTTTCAGGAATGTGTGCACTGCGGACATCTGTGCAGCTGCTACTTGGAATTTTGTTCAAACTTTTGTTTGACATTACAGCCTGGACATTGCTTCCAGGCGCAGGGCTAATTTTGGACTCCTTCTCAGGGCCTTCTTTCCTGAACTTTCTGAGACATCTTCTGCCTCCTCCCAGCTGACCTTTGGGTCGGTTCCAGTACTCCTTGGGACTCAGTCCTACTGGTATTGCCTGTTACAAGAGCCCCCTCAAAGTAACATAGTTCAGTTAAGTAAGAACTTACTGTGACAGTAGATCTTCGAGAGGAGATCTTGCAACAGATGCTGCTTTCCCTCGTCTCTTCCCCCTGATAGTTGCTTCTCCTTAGTTCCTTTTTTTTTCCTTTTCCTCTGCTCTGAGGAACCACCTCGGTTCTCCATTTTCGCCACCTGTTTGGGGTCTCTGGCAGGAGAACTGAGGTAGGTGTGGGGGATTGCCCCCTTTTATAGGATTGGCGGACATCAGCCTGCTGACATTGGTGGAGGCGGTCCCTTGTGACAGACTGCTAGCTAGAAGTTTTCTGTGTGGTCCTGGCATCTGGCGGCTTCAGTCCTACTGGTGTTGCCTGCTGCAAGAGCTCCTCTCGAAGATCTACTGTTACAGTAAGTTCTTACATAACTACTTTTCTGAGATATTTTAGAATTGCTTTTTTTTAATAGTGCTTTTTAATATCAGTTTTTGTAATAAATACAAAGTGGAACTGAATTATTATATTTGTTAGCGCTCATCAGTATATTGGCATGACTGATGAGCCCAAAAAGAAAATAGGGCTTGCAGGATTTAAAAATTGTAATTCTCGCCCCAGGGATCCTTTAGTATGATTGACAAAGGTAGAATGCCAGCTGGGTTCAGCTGCACCAGAGGTGAAGACAATGGTAATGAGCTGAGGGAATTGACCAATGAGAAGAGAGCAGGAAGGTGGGCTGCCTATAGCCAGCCTAGAGGGCACCAAAATTATTTCTCTGCTAACTGAGCAACACTGCCCCTGAGGTGCTCTCTACTCACTTCGCTTGAAGAACTTTATTTTCTTTAGAGGTGTTTTATATTGTGTTTTTCTGCTGCCTATAGTAATTTTAGAGGTAGTTTTACTGTATTTTTCATTTTATTCGCGGTTCCCTTTGGTTCCAGGAACCGCAAATTTCTTTTCCTTGCAGTTCCTGCTATTTTTCTGAGGTAAAATCTTGGCATGTATGAGGTAAAACTTTGCAGTTATTCTTCTCTTTACTTTTTAACATTAGTGGTTCCCTTTTTTAAGCGGGAACCGCATTTTTCTTCTTACTTTTGAACAGTTTTTCCTCTCAGGAAACCTGTTTAATTGTGGTTCTTCACTGTGAGGGAACTGACTGCTTCACTTACTTTTCCCTATTGGGAATCATATTCTTTTTTTTCTACTTTCTATTTTTCTGCACCTCTACTGTCTCCTAACCTCCACTCCTTCAGGCCACCAAGATGCTCTGTTTCCCAACCCTAGCGACTGCCCCGGAGTCTGTTCCTATAGTGCCACACACTCACGAATCCTCAGGGTCCCTTGATGGCCCGGATTAGCCCCCGGGTGGGGCGAGGAGGGAACCCTCCTAAACCTCCTCTATCCCCTGAGTGATCGAGCTGCGCACAGCGGAGTCTGCCCCTTATTAGTCTGCGGGTGGCGAAGCAGGCAACGGCAGTCATCATCTAGGAGGATTTGGAGATGTTTTTCCTCCTTTCCTCTAGAGAGCCCGACGTGCAATGACGTCAATGCACTGACATGTAGATGTCTGCCGGCTTCCCCATGTTAATGCCCACACCTGTCGAACACCCAGCCTCCGCTGGTGTCACTGCAGTGCGGCGATATCCCAACCCACCCCAAAGGAAGGAGAGCTGTTGTAGGCACTCAATCTCATTTCCCTGCCAGCCCCTGACGACCTAAGTCCATTCTCAACCCAGGTTGCCGGGCTAAGGTGGAGGTGTAAGCGTCCAGCGCCTCAACCCTCAGCGCCACCGGACCGTGAGAATCATATTTCTCAAGGTTTTTCTGATGAATTGGCATGTCAGAAAGACCAAAAAAGAGAACTGTGGCCAAGGCAGATGGTCACGATTTGTGTTTAAAGTGTTTAGGTCCAGGACATAACTGTGAGCTTTGTTCTAAATTCTGTTTGAAAACTATAAGAAAGAGAGCCAAAAGATTGGAGATAATGGCCTCTCAGTCTGCCTCCCCTTCTGAGGAGAGGTATTCCTCACAACATAAACCTAAGGATAAGCCCCCTAAGGACTTTTTAGAAAATAAGTCTGATAAAAGACTGCTCCCAGGGTTATTGGAAAATACAACTCCACCATCAGTAATTATACATATAGGAACAAATGATGTGGGGAGAAGGAATATTTCCTTCGTTCAGAGGTACTATGAGACGATAGGTTCAGAGCTAAAAAAAGGAAATGTTCTCTGGTTATCTCCGAAATTCTGCGTGTGCCTAGGGCACGTAGGCATAGAATAAACAAACTAAAATTACTAAATGATTGGTTGAAAAGGTGGTGCAGTAAGGAACAGTTTGAGTTCATGGAACATTGGCAGCGATTTGATAAAGCTCATAACTTGTATGCTTCCAATGGGTTATATCTAAATAAATGGGGTACCAAGGTATTGGCAGAAAGAATAAATGCTAAAAAACAGCATTTAAACTAATTATGGAGGGGTATCTGGGGGAAGGTACACTAAATACATAGACAAGAGTGGTGAATACAAGACCATACCCACCTGGAAAGTTGTATTATTAAATGCTAGAAGTCTGAGAAATAAAAAAGAAGAACTTGATTCTAACCCCATTAATCCACTAATAGTATTACTCTTGCAGTGCTCCCTTAAGCCAGCACTGCCCCAGAGAGAATAGAATGCTATGCTAATCATGGCATGTTTAGCTCGTGCATCTATTTTCAAACTGCCTACATTATACCTCAGATTTCTTCTCTCTGCTGCAAAGTTCAGATGCCCTGGAGATCTCTCTCAATCAAGACAGATTCCTGTAGTGCATAGAGCAAAAAACTTAAGTATTTTTATTTTATTTCTCATTACTGCCTAGTGTAATTGTTCATGAATTGCTTGAAGTGTGCTAAGGTGTTTGCCAAGGCAGACAAGCATGATCTTTGCTTGATCTGCCTTGGGCAACAGCATTTCAATGAAGACTGTGATATTTGTAAGTCTTTCTTTGTTAAGACAGTGGAAAAATGCAGGTAGTGGCTTAAAAGAAAACTAGAGGAGGGGTCCATGGGCTATAACCAGTCCACCCCCTCTAATACTGTGGCAATTCCTTCCAGCTTCTCTAAATCCACCCCGATACAGGCAAGGGCTCTGACAAGAAAGGCAATCAACTGGCTGACTCCCCGGTGCCTGCCAAAAAAATAAAGAAAACCAAACACACTGACACCCCAGCTGAAATACCTCAAGGGGTCCCTCAGGTGCCTATTAATGCTCCTTCTCCTGCTGAGTTGACACAGACTTTCACCTTACTCCAGGTGCTGCAGGGTTTATTACCCCCTCAGCAGCCTGTGATTACTACTGCTGAAAAAGTAACTGTTGTTTCTCCTCTTTTGCCTACTGCTACAGTGGCATATGAGGAGGATGACCAAGATGAAGAGGGAGCTGAACCTGAGGTGTCACCAGAATAGGATTTTGGCTCCCCTCCCAGACCCTCAGAGGATTTCTCTTCCCATTTTTCCTTTGTTAAGAAAATGGTAGAGACCCTGGATCTGCAAACAGCGGAAGAGATCCAGAATGAAGAGGAGGTATAATACATGGAACTTATGGGACTGACACCCTCAAAAAGGCTCCTTCTACCTATCTACAAATTCTTTAAGAAGGATGTTTTAGAAATCCTAAAGGCTCCCAATACAGTCACACCCACAGACAAAAAGTGTGACAAGAAGTATCAGTTAGAAAGATCTGATGCTGAGTTTCTTATTAGTCACCCAGACCACCAGGGTATTGTACAGCAGGCTGCCTGTGAGAAAGCCAACACTCTCTTATCCTCTCACCCCCCCCCCCCGAAAAGGATTCAAGAAAGGTGGACAGCATGGCAAAAAAAGGGTACCTTTCGGCATCCCTGGAAATTCATCAAGCCAGCTACCAGGCCTATGTAGCCCTTTACCAAAAAGCTCTCTGGCACAGGCCAGCCTGTTGGCACAGTGATTGGATTTCACATGCGAGGCTGGTGACCCGGGTTCAGGAATGGGCCCAGGTCGTCAGAGGGCCAGCCAGGGGGAGAAGGATGAAGCATCCCGTGGACTGCTCTCCTTCTCTGGGGGGAGGATGGGGAGTACGCTTGATGCATCGGGGACCCCTGGTGGAGGTCAGGAGTACCACAGCAACCAGCGTCAGTCTGCTTCAGGAGGCGGGACAGACGCCGGACATCATTGCATGTCCCCGCCTCCCAGAAAAACAAGACAATCTCTTCGGGCGCTCTGGATGACGCTGCCCTGCACCCAGGTCTTCATCGCTCCTCATCGCTCTGCCGCAGACTAATTCCCACTCCCACAGTCATCGCTACTGGCGCCAAACCCTGCCCTGGGGGGGGGCCAGGGAGGCAATGTCAGTTCGCCAAAACCTTACCTGTCGTAGACGGGTGTGTGTCGTGAAGCTATGGCCCAGCCCTGGGGGGAAAGCCAGGGAGTATCTGCAGCAGATGGCGGTAATTGGGGATGCGAGACTGGTGCAGGAGTGAGGAGATAGATGAGCGCCCCGGGGGCAAAAAGCATAGTAAATAAAAAAAAAAAGATCTCTGGCAGTCAGTAGTGGACAATGCTGAGGCTAACCCCTCTTTAACAGTGTCAGAGCTGCTAGACACAGCAAAACTGGATTTGGAGGCTTCCAAATACCAATTTCAGATGGCAGCTGACACCAATGATACAGCTGCAAGGTGGATGGCTGGTACTGTTGCTCTAAGAAGATTTGCCTGGCTGAGGGCTACCAACCTCAACCAGGACACCCAAGCTAAGGCAATGGACTTTCCTGTTGAAGGCCACTCTCTTTTTGGTGCCCAGGCTGAGGCATATATGAAAAAAGTAGATGAATATAAAGCTACTTTTAGGAGCAGCTCTACCAGAGACAGGCCCTCTACTTCAACTTCATCTTATTCTATGGGAGGCAGGGGCAGGTCCTCTCTTAGGAGGCTTTTCTTTCAGGTACAGGCTGCTTCCCAGCAGCAGTACCAACCATACCAGACTAGATTTTACAGACCTAGAGATAGAAGGGGTTCTCGGAGAGAATCCCAATCTGCTCAGCCTCAGCAGCAAGCAAAACAGAACCCCTGACTTTTCCCTTCAGGCTGCCTCTCCACATCCTGTAGGGGGCAGACTCAACCACTGTTTCCAGGAATGGTTAAAAAATAACCACAGACAAGTGGGTCTTGGAAATAGTGAGTCAGGTTCTCTCCCTTTGCTTCAAGTCCCTTCCTCCTCCAAGGTTAAAACATTTTGCACCAGCTCCTTTCTCAGAAAGAAAACTGCTGGAGCAGGAGGTACAGGCCCTCCTGCTGGCTGAGGCAGTGGAGCCTGTCCCCCACAACCAAAGAGGGCAAGGATTCTATTCCAGATATTTCCTAACAACAAAAAGAATGGAGAATGGCAGCCTATACTAGACCTCAGACTGCTAAACAGGTACCTGGTAGAGCCCAGGTTCAAAATGGCCACAATGGCCATGAGTTTGACAACTTTGCAAAAAGGGGACTGACTAGCTTCCTTGGATCTAAAGGATGCATATTTCCATATTCCCATGAGGGAGTCACACAGAAAGTATCTCAGATTCAGACTCCCCTCAGGCTACTACCAGCTACTTCCTTTCGGACTTACCTCTGCACCAAGGTTCTTTAGCAAGTGCACAGCAGTAGTAGTGGTACACTTCAGAAGACTGGGTGTCACCATTTTTCCTTATCTGGATGACTGGCTAATCATAGGGAAATCCCACCAACAGGTGTCAGACCACCTTCAGGTAACCCAGGATATGCTGCTGTCCCAGGGATTCCTTCTCAATACCAAAAAGTCAGTCCTGACCCCTGTGCAAGTTCTGCAGTTCATAGGTGCAGAACTGAATACAGTAGTGGGAAGAGCTTTTCTCCCTCAGGAGAGGGCAGAAAGCATTCAGCTTCTGGCAAGCTCATTTGCTCTGGGCAGGCCAAAGCCAGCAAAACAGTTTCTTCAACTGTTAGGGCTGGCTTGCATGCAGCTAAAAGAATATCTGAAACTCTACAAGAAACATTAAACCTGTTCACCTCTATCTCCTCAGGAGCCATGCATGGAGGTGAAGAAACCTCAGGTTGGCATGAACTATAGGGCCCTGGGTCAGAAGGTTCATCTGAAGGGGGAAGGAAGCGGTTTCAGAGGGGTTTCCGATAGTCTGTGATTAGAGGAAATCAGATCTGAAGAGGCCACAATGGGGCAATGAGAATCATTCTGCTCCCCTGTGCCTCCAATTAGAGCAGTACTCTCTAAATGGTGCTATGTGACGAGGGTGACTGCAGGACAGCGACCCATGGAAGGGCGCAAAACCACCATGGCGACTGAAAAACAGTTTGTTGTTTAATGTGGGGGCGAAGCCCCGCACACCCCCCTTACTTAGGATTCCTACTGGGGGGGTGCCACTCGGGGAAAGAGGGGAAATCCCAGGTCAGTCACATTGTCGGCGCCATTGTGCCTTCGCCCTTATGACCAGTCGACGACATACAATCACCCACATCACAGGCTACCCTCAGAACTGGGGGGGAGGAGAAAATGCGTAAAGAAGCGTTTTGTCCACCGCTGCCTGTATACATCCTCACAAGAAACGCCAGGTCCTGGATTTCTGGAGCAGAAGAGAGGCAGTTTTACGTTGAGTGGGGACACAAAAAGGTCCAGGTCCGGGAGTTCCCCAATCTTTGAAGAGTGACTGCACGACGGTTAAGTCGAGAGACCACTCATGTGGATCTGTCCCCGTTCTGCTGAGATGGTCTGCCAGTTTGTTTTGTACTCCTGGCAAGTGAACCATCTGAATCAGAGCTTTGTGCTCTAGACACCATTCCCACACTCTCACTGCATCTCTGTATAATGGGTAAGAGCGTGCACCGTCCTGCTTGTTGATGTAATACATCACCGCTGTTGTCCATTTGAAGAAGAATGTTCTTGTGACAGAGTATGTCCTTCAAAGCTAGGACTGCATAGAGGACGGCTCTCATTTCTGGAATGTTTATGTGGAGTTGAGGCTCATCCTGGGACCACATGCCGTGGGTGTGGAGATTCTGACAGTAAGCTCCCCAGCCCATCAGGGATGCAGCCATGGTAATGGAGATCTGAAGATCCAGAGGGAGCGAAGGGATATCCTTCCAGAAGGTTGTCCTCCTGAGACCACCAGGTGAGGGACCATTTCAGAGGTTCTGGTGCCTTGATGTGAAAGGACTGAGGATGAGTGGTTGGCGACCACTGAGCAGTGAGAATCCACTGAGTGGTTCTCATGTGGAGATGAGCCAAGGGCACAGTGAAAACCAAGGATGCCATGAAACCCAGCATCCGCTGTATCAAGAGAGCTCGAACTGAGCTGTTCTCTTGATGAAGCAGGCCATCTGGAGAATATCGCTCCTTCTATCCTCCGGAAGGAAGGCTTTCATGCAGGAAGTGTCCAGAAGGACTCCTATAAATAGAAGCTTCTGGGAGGGCTGCAACTGCGACTTTTTCAGGTTTAGCAGGACTGCCATGGACGTGAGGAAATTTGAGGCCGTGGCCACAGCCTCCAGAGTCTCTTGTCTAGAGGGACTTGCAAGAAGCTAGTCATCCAGATATGGGAATACTTGAATTCTGATTTTCCTTAAATACACCACGAGAATTGCACAGCACTTTGTAAAAACTCGAGGCGCCGAGGATAGCCCAAAGGGCAGGACTCTGAATTGATAGTGTTAACCCGACACAAACCTTAGGTATTTGTGGTGTTTTGGTTGTAAGCGAATGTGTTGGTAGGCGTCCTGCATGTCCAGGGAGGCTAGCCAGTCATGTTGATGAATCAAAGGTAGCAGGGTACTGAGTGATATCATCTTGAACGTTTCCTTCAAGAGGAATTTGATTGACTTTCTGAGATCGAGAATGGGGCCCACACTTCCAGTTTTCTTTGGAACCAGAAAGTAATGGGAGTAGAAACCTGTGTTTCATTGATCCAGCGGAACTACTTCTACTGCCCTGTTGTTCAGAAGGCCTTGCACCTCAGAAGCAAGAAGGTCTGACTGCACAGCAGACAGCCTGGGCTGTCACTTGAGAGGATGATCTGGGGGGGGGGGTCCGACAGATTGAGAGAGTACCCTTCATGGATTATCCTGAGGACCCATTTGTCTGATGTTATAGACTTCCACTGGTCATACAACTGAGTCAGATGACCTCACACTGCCAAGGAAGAGTCCCCCTCGGACAGCTGAGGTGGGGCCAGGGCCGGAAACTCAGAGGGTGGCACTCAGCATTTATTGGGCCCTGTACTTTCTGCTGCATTTTCTTTTGTGGCAGAGGAGTTATGATCTGTAGTAGCTCTGAGCTAACCTCCAACTCGAGCAGAGCTTCTACTGTTGCTTTGCACGAATGCCAAAGAACATACTTGTATTGAGAAAAATAACCCTGGTAGCTAGCAATACACATGCCCAGATTTGAAGTAGCAAAGACCCGCTTACCCAAGGTGTTGATCTTGCGAGATTGTTTGTTTATGGGATGGGCTGTGGATTCCTGAGGAAGGACAGCCTTATCATTCTCTGCCAGGACCACTGAGGCATCAGCAAAGACCTGTGAGGCCAAGATGGGGCGACCTTTGGGAGGGGCATATTTCCTATTTATAGACTTGGCCACAGAGGGAATAAGAGCCGGATTCTTCCACACCATCTGGGAAAGAGTCTCAAAAGAGGGCTGTACTGGGGGGTTAAATCCATAGGGATTTCCAGAACATGCAGATACGGGAGGCACAGAAGCTTTCCAGGATTGATTTCCCTGGTCTGGAGAGAAAGAGTAGAATTTAAGTTCTTGAGCAGAGACCTAAAGGAAAGGTCTTCCACCACAGGCTCTGCAGGATTGATCCCTGCCCCCAGGGCAGAATTGGCATCAACATCATCACCCAGCTGAAGCTCAGGATCAGGCTCAATATCATCTCCTGACAGTCCATGGGGGACTATATAGACAGGAAAGAATGAAAACCAGGAGGAAGAAGAGGAGGAGACAGAATTGGAGTAGAAAACCTCTGTAAACTATGCAGCGCAGTCAAACCCCCCCCCCCGGCGCCGTTGAAGAGAGCGGCGCCAAGAACAGAGACTGCGCCAACACAGAAAATGGCACAGTGCATGGTGCCGACAGGGAGCACAGCACTGACCATGGTGCTGACCACCACGGCGCCGATCACCATGGGATCGACCACCATGGTGCCGACCACCACCACCCCCAGCACCGTACACAGCGCTGACACCACCCTGGTGCCAAGGATGGCTTGTGCCGACACCACACACGACGCCAATAAAGGACCTCAGAGCTGGAGAACCCAGCACCACAGGCAGTGGCATCCCACAGAAGTCTGAACTGCTATTTGAAGGTAAGGGATGAAAAATGGCAGGAGATAAAGGCATCAGAGTGGACCCCTGCATCACAGCCATGTGAGGGGGATAGACACCGGAGCACGGAGTTGATGGCACCAAAGAAGGTGCCGCATGACCAGGACGTCCTAACCACCCCATCTGCTGATCCGAGACCTACAAGTTCGAAGGCCCCAGTGACGGACTGGCTGGTTCGGGCAGTCGGGACAACCTCCAAGCCCACTGCTCCATAAGAGCAGCCCAATGGTAAAACTGCTCATCGGAAGCCCCTTCAATAGGCCGTGAGGGGCTCAGATGTCAAAGAAGCTGGCAGTCAGAGACAGAAACTGGAGACTCCAAAAAAGGCGGACACCGACCCCTGACCCCAACAACCGACTATCTACGTGCAGACGTAGCAGAGGGCAACCTCAAGTGATACCGTTTCTTCTTCGATCAGTGTGCCGAAGAACTTGAGGCCTAACGGTGCCATGAATGGGACCTTTTCTTTCTATGCTTTCAGGGGGACTGCCCATCCCCCTGAGCACTGGACTGTCCATTGTCAGACCCCCCTTCCAGAGAGGGCAGCGGACCAGACTCGGCCCGGCTGACTGAACAGCTTTCATACGAAGTCTCCCTACCTTCACCTGCCCCACTCTTGGTCGGCTGAAGACTTCCTCTTGTACAAAAGTAATTTTATTAAATGTAATTGGTACTTTTCGTGATAAAATATGAAATAATAAAACTGAAAACTAAGCTGCAATTTAAAGCTTGACTCCCGGCGGGCAAGCGACGTCATCACTGAAGCACACTTGACAGCGGGAAAAAAGTAAAGGCGGTTGGAGGGCGGCGCGAGATAGTCTATACGCGAGCTAGCTGTGGTGCTGCTTCCTCGTGGCTCCATCTCGGTGCCGGCCCTTCTGAAAAAGTTTGGCTCCCGCTGGAGCCTAGCACCTCCGGCATACTCCCATTAGTGTGAATGACTGGTGGAGTCTTTATGTCCAGGAAGATCTAGAGAACCTCTGCTAAGCAGCGCCCACAACATGGCCGCGTTCCAGATTAGACTCAAAACTGAAAGTCAGCTTGGAGTGACAAAGGTTAAAAGATTTTGCAGATTACAATAAACTAAGAAGTCTGATATCCCAAATAGTTTGGGATAATAAATTTGAAGGGCTGAGTGTAACTCAAATGTGGGATGAATTTAAGTATTTCCTTCACAACTTTGCTGAATTACATATCCCCACAAAAACAAAATATAACTCAAAAGGAATAATTCCTGTATGGTTTAGTTCGACAATTCATGAATTAATAAAAGCCAAAAA
This sequence comes from Neoceratodus forsteri, assembly GCA_016271365.2. Taxonomy (NCBI): domain Eukaryota; kingdom Metazoa; phylum Chordata; order Ceratodontiformes; family Ceratodontidae; genus Neoceratodus; species Neoceratodus forsteri. The sequence continues at coordinate 325,409,412 of CM057451.1, read as the reverse complement.
TAGACTCTATAGAAAGACTAGGAAGGATGGTATGAGAACATACAGAGAAAAATATAAAAAAAAGAGAACTAAAAAAGGAAATAAAAAAAAAAAAACAACAATATGGAGCTTAAATTAGTTACCCGTGTGGTGGATAATAAAAAAGCTTTTTACAATTATATACGTAGTCTAAAACAAAACAACAACATAGGACCTCTTATACGGAGAAACACTGAGATTACTGACTGTCAGGACATGGCTGAAGAATTTAAATCTTATTTTGAGAGTGTTTATATAAAGGGGGAACCAACTGTAAATACTAGCAGTAATATTAATGATTGTACAATTACTATAACACCAGCAATGGTAAAAGAGAAATTAGATAAATTGGAAGCAAATAAATCTGCAGGTTCTGATTGAATCCACCCAGAGCTATTAAAAGAACTCGCCTCGATACTCTGCAATCCAGTTCAGGCTATTTTTCAAAGGTCCATTCAGGAGGGAGAACTACCTGAAGACTGGAAAGCAGCACACGTGGTACCAATCCATAAAAAAGCATCTGTCAATGCCGAGTGTTGATTGCGTTGGTCCGTTGAGCTCGCTCACTGCCCGTGTCACTTGCTCGTTCTGTTTCTCCCGGTGCTGCAGGCTGCTGTTTTGTACTGGGATCCTGCCTGCATTGGCATGTTTTTCTGCCCACAAAGAAATCTGTAGCTGTCCCAACAGAGCTCTGTTGAGGTGGGTCACTCCTTCTCTCTCACTCGCTCATTCTGTTTCTGCTGGCGCTGCAGGCTGCTCTTTTGTACTGGACTCCCGCATCTGTTGGCGTTTTTTTCCGCCCACAAAGAAATCTGCATCAGTCCTGACACAGGTCCGTTGAGCTAGCTCACTCCTCCTCTCTCGGTCGTTCCGTTTCTGCCAGTGTTGTAGGCTGGCCTTTTGTACTGGGCTCCTGCCTGAGCTGCCGCCTTTTTCTGCCCACAATGCAATCCGCAGCAGTCACAAAAGAGGTCTGTTGAGCTCGCTCACTCCCCCTCTCTCACTTGCTCATTGTGTTTCTCCCAGCGCTGCTGGCTGCCCTTTTGTACTGGGCTTCTGCCTGCATTGGCACGTTTTGCTGCCCACAAAGAAATCTGAAGCTGTCCCGACAGAGCTCCGTTGAGGTGGGTCACTCCCCCTCTCTCACTCGCTCATTCTGTTTCTGCTGGCGCTGCAGGCTGCCTTTGTACTGGGCTCCTGCCTCTGTTGGAGGCTTTTCTGCCCACAAAGAAATCTGCAGCAGTCCTGACACAGGTCCGTTGAGCTAGCTCACTCCCCCTCTCTCACTCACTCATTCCGTTTCTGCCAGCGCTGCAGGCTGGCCTTTTGTACTGGGCTCCTGCCTGCGTTGCTGCCTTTTTCTGCCCACAAAGAAATCCATAGCAGTCACAATAGAGCTCTGTTGAGCTCACTCTCTCCCTCTCTCTCACTCGCTCGTTGTGTTTCACCTGGCACTGCAGGCTGCCCTTTTGTACTGGGCTTCTGCCTGCGTTGGCACCTTTTTCTGTCCACAAAGAAATCCGCAGCTGTCCCGACAGAGCTCTGTTAAGGTCACTCACTCCACCTGTCTCACTCACTCATTCTGTTTCTCCTGGTGCTACAGGCTGCCATTTTGTAGTGGTCTCCTGCCCCTGCTGTCACCTTTTTCTGCCCACAAAGAAATCTGCAGCAGTCCCAACAGAGCTCCATTGAGCTCACTCACTCCCCCTCCCTCACTCGCTCATTCTGTGTCTCCCGCTGCTGCAGGTTGCCCTTTTGTACTGGGTTCCTGCCTTTATTGGTGGCTTTTTCTGCCCACAAAGACATCTGCAACAGTCCCGACACAACTCCGTTGAGCTTGTTCACTCCCCCTCTCTCACTCACTCATTCTGTTTTTGGCGGCACTGCAGGCTGGCCTTTTGTACTGGGCTCCTGCCTGCATTGCTGCCTTTTCCTGCCCACAAAGAAATCCGCAGCAGTCACGATACACCTCCGTTGAGCTCGCTCACTCCCCATCTCTCACTTGCTCATTCTGTTTCTCCTGGCGCTGCAGGCTGCGCTTTTGTACTGGGCTCCTGCCTGCGTTGGCACCTTTTCCTGCCCACAAAGAAATCCACAGCCATCCCAACAGAGCTCCGTTGAGGTCGCTCATTCCCCGTGGTTCACTCGCTCATTCTGTTTCTTCTGGCACTGCGGGTTGTCCTTTTGTACTGGGCTCCTGCCTCTGTCGGCATCTTTTTCTGCCCACAAAGAAATCTGCAGCAGTCCCGACAGAGCTCCATTGGCCTCATTCACTCCCCCATCTCACTCGCTTGTTCCATTTCTTCCAGCACTGCAGTCTGCCCTACTGTACTGGGCTCCTGGCTGCGTTGCCACCCTTTTCTGCCCACATAGAGAATACTGGATGGGCAACTATGCAGAACCAGTGTGTTCTGCCACAGAGGGATTTTGATTCCGTCTGACCTCAAGAGTGAAGCTCGAGAAGTCCATGGGAATCAGAACCCTGAGGTGGCAAAACACACTGGTTGTGCATAGAATTGCTCATCCTGTATTTTTTATAGTGTATAGTACTGTGTGAAAAATGTGTTTGTGAGTTTTTTTGCTTTCAAAATGAAACTGACTCATGCAGTCTCTAGAGGTTCTAGAATGCTGTTCTACCACAGTAGGGTAGAACAGCATTCCATGACCTTTGAACTGTGGTAGAACAGCATTTTGAAAGGGATGGAATTCTATACAGAACAACACTCCACTATACACTATAAAGAAATCCGCAGGAGTCACAATAGAGGTCCGTTGAGCTCGCTCACTCCCCCTCTCTCACTTGTTCGTTCTGTTTCTCCCACCGCTGCAGGCTGCCCTTTTGTACTCAGCCCCTGCATGCATTGCTGCCTTTTCCTGCCCACAAAGAAATCCACAGCAGTCCCAATAGAGCTCCGTCGAGCTCACTCTCTCCTCCTCCCTCACTCGCTCATTCTGTGTCTCCCAGTGCTACCGATTGCCGTTTTGTACTGGGCTCCTGCCTGCATTGTCGCCTTTTCCTGACCACAAAGAAATCCACAGCAGTCCCAACAGATCTCAGTTGAGCTCGGTCACTCCCCTCCCCCCCCTCAGTCACTTGATCCTAATCTGTCCCAAACACTGATTTCTGACAGCGACTGTGGTATTCTGTGCCAGGTGCGCGGAAACACATTTCGTCCAGGATGTGAAAAATGAAAGCTGTATTGTTCATAAGGAGGTGTGAACAAATGCTAGTGTTGAAAATCTAGCGTGAAAATATTACTAATTTGCAAACTCACAAGGGTGTGTGGAACCTGCACAACACGCTCGTAACACAGTCATTTTATGGAGTTTCTTCAAAAAATTTTCAACATAGGCGTTTTAGGACCTCTGCTCATGAACAATGTCAGTGTGATTTTCTTAATATGTCCCGAACACTGATTTCCCACAGCAACCACACTATTGTGTGCCGGAAGAGCGAAAACACATTTCGGCCAGGATGTGAAAAATGACAGCTGCACTGTTCATAAGGAGGTGTGGCAAAAATGGCAATGCTGAAAATCTGGAGTGAAAATATTGCAAAGTTGCGAAGGTACGACCATGCGTGAAAACTGCGCAATGCACATTCATAGCACGCTCATTTTATGGACTTTCGTCACCAAATTTTCAAAATAGGCATTTTAGGACTTCTGCTAATGAACAGTGTCACTATCATTTTCATATGTCCCGAATACGGATTTCCTACATTGACCACGCTATTCTGTGCTGGAACTGCGAAAACACATTTCAGCCAGGATGTGAAAAATGACATTTGTACTGTTCATAAGGAGGTGCAGAAGAATGGCAATGTTGAAAATCTGGAGTGAAAATATTATTAATTCGTGAAATTACGATTGTGTGTGCAAACTGCGCAACCCACGCTCGTAACACAGTCATTTTATGGAGTATCATCACCAAATTTTCAACATAGGCATTTTAGGTTCTCTGCTCATGAACAGTGCCACTGTCATTTTCTTAATCTGTCCTGAACACTGATTTCCCACAGCTACCCCGCTATTCTGCGCCGGAAGTGCGAAAACACATTTCAGCCAGGATGTGGAAAATGACAGCTGTACTGTTCATAAGGAGGACTGAAAAAAATGCCAATGTTGAAAATCTGGCATGAAAATATTGCAAATTCGCAAAGTTACGAGCGTGTGTAGCAACTGCGCAACACATGCTCGTAAAACAGTCATTTTTTTTATTTTTCCCATCAAATTTGCAGTATAGGCTTTTTGAGAGCCCACCTCATGAACAATGGCACTGTCGTTTCATTAAATGGTCCCGAAAGGGGATTCCGTGCAGTGACCACAAAATCACCTTTTGGGGCCGAATAACGCCATGCCAGTGGCAGAATTCATGAGGAGGGGTCCCAAAAACCCCATGTTGAAAATGTGTGCCAGAATTCCTAAAAATGCCTGAGATATGCATCAACATTGAAAAAACCCTATTTATTACATTAGACAGCTTACCATCATTTCCTCAGTTCGCGGTCGGCTTTGAAGAGTACAGACGTGTTCCCAGTCCACCGAAGATTGTCGCGCCGAGCTCCGGAGGTAAGTATGGGGTGAGTGTGTGGGGAGGCAGGGTGCACGGTGGGCGCGGTTGTGGAGGGGGTGGAGACCGCCGAGGACTATTTCTTTTACAGATAAAAAGACATCAGGGACTGTTTTTGATTATACAGGGGCATGTGGCATGCTGGGTTGGGCTCCCAGCGTGCCAACAGAGTCTTTTTTTTGGGGGGCAGCTGTAGCTGACGGGTGATTGGGCGCCTCCGTCGGCACACAACAAAAGGGGGGTGACATTATGCCAACAGGGATTGGTCACCCTGTTGGCAGACAACAGAAGCAGGGAGGGGTTACATAATGCCAACGGGGAGTGGGCTCCCCCATCAGCAGCATAAATCTTGGGGCACTGAAGCCGATGGGGAGTGGGGGCCCCTCGCAAACAAACACGTGTGGGGGGCACATGCCGAGGGGATTGGGCACCGGGCGTAATAGGTTAGCTTCAGGAACACGGCAAGCCGCGTTCAGCAAACAGTATCAGTGTTTCGTTAGTTCTCGCCTGCAATGACGGGTTGCTCCTCATTGCAGTGAATGGCTGATGCTGCAGTGACGAGGCGGTCCCCGATTGCAGCAGCTAAAAGTTTACAGTTGGTGGCACGCTGGCTGAACTAGTGTCAGCAGCAGCGTGCCACGGCATTGGGGGAAGTGGGCCTAGCCTTTAAAGGCTGTGGGGCATTGGCCACAACAGTGCCACACCTCCAAAACCTGCTTCTGCAGAAAGCTGCCGCAATATGTTTCTTGCGCATGCGTGCAATCAACATAAAAAGACTCAAAGTCGTCTTGTAGTAAGTACAGACTCATTTGCCTACCTGCCTGTCTTGGTCCATGCATTAGTGACATCGTGCCTTGACTATTGCAACTCCCTTTACCTAGGACTTCCTGGGGTTGATATCCGCCACTTGCAGCTAGAGCAGAACACTGCAGCACATTTGTTGACTGGGGCTCCGAGAAGAACTCACATTACCCCTGTGCTGTGCGATCTGCACTGGCTGCCTATCCAGTGGCGGATCACCTTTAAGGTAGGTCTATTGACCTACAAAGCCCTACGCGGACAGGGTCCTGATTACTTGAAAGAGCTCCTAGTTCCTTACACCCCTCTGCGACAGCTCCGCTCGGCTGATGAGGGGTTGCTGGAGATTCCGAGGGTAAGTTTAAAGTCATTTGGTGCGCATGCCTTCGGGTTTGTGGCACCTACCCTCTGGAATTCTCTACCCCATCAGCTGCGGGAGTGCAGGACAGTGGGGTGCTTTAAGCAGGCATTGAAGACCTTTTTGTGGGGAAAAGCATACCCTGAATTCCTCTGATTTTTATCTGTATCTATTGTTTATTGAGTTTATCTTACTGTGCAGTGCCTTGAAGTGTGAAAGACGCTATATTAAATAAAATTATTATTATTAGTAGTAGTAGTAGTATCCTGGGTAAAATCTTTGAGTCCTTTATCAGAGATGCATTAGATCTCTATCTGCAAGAAAATAGTTTATTAGATATACACCAACACAGTTTCAAAAAAGGAAGGTCTTGTTTAACAGATTTGATTCATTTCTCCGATCCTGTGTGTAAAGCCTTGGATAGGAATCTACATGTGGATATTCTGTTTATAGACTTTGAAAACGCTTTTGATTATGTCTCCCACCAGGAAATGATTAATACCCTAAATGAATAAAAGGCAGACAATAGTATTGTCAGATGGATAACAGCTTGGCTAACTAACAGAAGACAGAGGGTCTGTATAAAAGGATACATGTCTGGCTGGGCTCCTGTATCTAGTGGGATCCCTGCGGGATCTGTGCTGGGTACAGTCCTCTTTGCCACACTCATTACATCCATTACCTGTACATCTAATGCATGGATAACCAAATTTGCAGACAATATAAAGACTGGGGTATTAATCCTTAATGAAAATGGTGCCAGCACATTTCAGGAAATCACTGATATCATAGCAGAAGTGCAGGTGAAAAAAAAAAGAAGTTTAATTTGAACAAATGTAAAATCATGCACCTCGGTAAAAACAACCGAAGATTTGATTATAAGATAAGTGAGTACAAATTACAGAAAACTGATCCTGAAAGGGATGTAGGGATTCAGATAACTAATGATTTGTCTTCTTCTTCTAGCCATTGCACCAGTGTAGCTAAAAATGGCTACGCCATACTAGCTGCAATAAGGAAAAATATTAAAAACAGAGCTAGGAAGGTGGTCGTGCCTTTGTATGTATCACTGGTGCGTCCACACTTGGAGTACTGTGCCAGTTTTTGGTCTCCTCATCTCAAGAGGGATGTTAGGAGGTTGGAGGGTATCCAGATAAGGGCGACAAAGTTATTACATGGAATGTGGGAGTGTCCATATGAGGAGAGACTAAAACAAATAGGACTGTACTCCTTGCAATACAGAAGATACAGAGGGGATATGTGCCTGGTTTACAATGCATTTAAAGAAAAAGACCTCTGGGAGTGTGTGGGGTTGGACAGAAGACCAGATCTAAAAACAAATAGACAGCACAGATTCCAATTTAGAGGTGAAAGTTTTTTTTAAAATCAGAGAGGTGGATGATTTTCTCAGCAAATAATGTCACAGTGGAACTCCTTGCCAACAACTGTGGCATCATGCAACTCTATGGACCAATTTAAACATTCATTAGACAAATTTAGTGGTGATTGCTGCACTAAATTACTATTACAGTAGTGCAGGTTATAAAGGCTAACACTAAGAATACCTGTTCTACAACTTATGAAACTTATGAAGAGTAATAATGGTGACCAAGTAAAGAAAAGACATGTTGAGCAGGTTTCTGATTCAGTACCTGCTAAAAAGAAACAAAAAGAAAAGCATATCACTGCCCCTCCCACTGAGAAGCAAAGGGAGACACCAGTGACTCGAAAAGAAAAGGAAAAAGATAAATATAAACCCTCTGCTGAAGAGATGGCAAAGGCTTGCAACTTATATCAGACATTACAGACGATGGATAATTTCTTCAATGCCCTGGCTGACCCTAATTTGTCTCGTGGCTCAGACCAAGCCTATGGCCAGGGTTTTTATTATGGAGATGGAGATTATGATGGTGAGGCAGAGGGCCAGCCTATTGCACCTGACGTATCCAGTGATCTGGAGTTTGGCAATGCCTCTAATGGTCAGGAGGATTTTTCTTCACATTTTACATTTATTCAGCATATGGTGGACACCCTGGACCTTACTATCCAGGAGACCACTGAGGAGGAGGAGGATGAAGACTACTTGGAAATGATGGGTCTCCCTCCCCCCTGAAAACTGCAACTACTCATTCAGAAATCCCTTAAAAGAGCTACTTGTAAACTACTCCAGAACCCCACTACTGTTCCTGGAGTGGACAAAAAGATTGAAAAGAAATATCATCTGGCTAGAAATTATGCTGATTTTCTCTATGTGCATCCCAGCCATGAAGGGGTTGTACAGGCTGCAACCTGTGACAAAGCTAAGGTGCCTCTTTCCTCTCAACCACTTGAGAAGGAGTCCATAAAACTAGACTCTGTGGCCAAAAAGTATTATACTACAGCCTCCTTGTTGCTTCACCTTTCCACATACAGTACATGGCCTATGCGGCCAAGTATCAGAAGGCCCTCTGGAATTCTGTACTGGCCATAGTTCAGCAGGGCTCAGACAGAATGGAGCAGGACATTACAGAAACTGTAAAGAACCCTAGAGGCAACTAAATATCAGTTTCATATGGCTGTAGACAATAATGACACTGCCTCCAGATCCATGGCCCAAGCCATCTCCATAAGGCACTTTGGTTGGTTGAGAACCACTAATCTTTCACAAGATACTCAAACCAAGACTATGGACTTCCCCTGCGAGAACAACTCTCTCTTTGTGGACAAGACCGAAGCTTACATGAAAAAGGTAGAAAACTATAAAACCACCCACCAGACCAATGCAGCCAACGAGATGACCTCTACTTCCCCCCAAAAAAAATCAAAATAGAGGGCACATTTTCCAATGCCATTCTATCCTATGCCTGTGGATTTCTCTCAGATGAGAGGATATTTCAGAGAAAGGAGAGGTCAGAGAACAGCCAGTACCTCTCCTGCTCCCAGCACCCAATCCAAACCCTGACTGCAATCCTCAGGTTGCCTTCCCTCTTCCAGTAGGGGGCAGGCTGTCCCAATACCTTCACCAGTGGCACTTCATCACCACAGACAAGTGGGTGTTGGAGGTGGTGGGTCAAGGCCTCACCTTACAGTTCAGAAAATGTCCTTCCCTACAGGGTCCAAAGCTTTCAAAACCCCTAACCCCAACAGAAAAGTTGCTCTTGGAGTTAGGGGTAAAGGCATTGCTAACTGCAGAATTTATGGAGAGGGTTCCACTTCCCCAGTGGGGAAAAGGTCTTTACTCCAGATACTTTATGACACAGAAGAAAAACAAGGAGTGGCGACCTAGTCTCAACCTGAGGTACCTGAACAAGCACTTACTCAAACCAAGATTCAAAATGGTAACACCACAGTGATATACTCTCTGCAGCAGGGAGACTGGCTAACCTCCCTGGACTTAAAGGACGCTTATTTTCATATCAAGTTCAAGTTTATTATTACAGGAATTACTCCATTGAGCAAGCTCATTCACAATGAGGTCCTGGAGATTTCAAACATTACAATGACGTACATGATCTTATACAAAACAGATTTGGATAGCACGAGTAAACAGCAATGGCAATAATAACGTACAGCTTGGATTGTTGCAAATAACTGATACATTACATACAAAAAACTAACTGCACTAATGTACACGTAGATGATACTGATAGAGTGATACAAGTCTTCACTGGGGGCAGAAGGAAAAGGAAAAAAACCAAAAAGTGAAAACAAGGCTGTAGATGACATCACAGAGGAGGGTGATAGGTTCAGAGGGACAGGAATATTGTGCACTGAGATGGGGTACAGGGAGGGGGTCTGGGGAGGGTGGTGACTGGGGTATGGGTAGGAGGTAGGGAAGGAGGGTGGTAGGTTCAGCAGGACAGGAATATTGTGCACAGAGATGAGGGTACAGGGAGGGGTCTAGGGAGGGAGGTGACTGGGGTAGGGGAAGAGAGGGTAGAGAGACAGGGAGGTGGAGGAAGGGAAGAAGTGCTAGGAGGCAGAATTGGTAAAGGGGGGTTTGGGTAGGAATATAGGGTTGGGGAGGAGGGGGTAGGGAGACAGGGAGCTGGAGGAAGGGAAGACGTGCTAGGAGGCAGAATGGGTAAAGGGGTTGGGGTAGGAATAAAGGGGTGGATGGGGCAGATGGGTGAGAGGATAGGCTAGGTGGTTGGTGGGGAGACAGGGATAGGGTGACAAGCAGAAGGGATGGTGAGGATTCATATATTAGCTTAACATGAAGAGGAGCGGCAGATCACTTCAAATGCTTTCTTGGCTAGGGACTTAAAGCAATTTAACGTGACTATCTCAGTTAGCTTCATGTTTTTTTGCAGCTGGCTCCATATAGATGGGAGAATGAAACTAATGGCACCTCTGCCCTGATTAGTATGTGTCCCGAGAACGTCTAGGAGCACAAAGTCTGAGGTGCGCAATGCATACACATTGTGAGACTTGTGCACTAGGGAGCATATGTACTGAGGTAACTTGCCAGTCAGCAGTTTTAGAGTCGACTGCCCAATATGGAACATACGCCTGGTTGATAGTGAGGTCCAGTTCAGAGAAGAGTAGAGGGTACAATGGTGTGTCCTGGCTAGAGCATTTAGTGTGAAACGTAATGCATGATGGTACAGGACATCAGGTTTGTGAGTTGGTGCACTGCAATTGTAAATTATATCCCCGTAGTCAAGGAGTGGTAGGAATGTGGCCTGGACCAGTCTTCTTCTGCAGTCGAGTGTAAATCGGGATCTGTTCCTGAAGAAGAACCCCAGTCTGACTTTTAGCTGGTTGACAAGGCAGTTGATATGGGCATTAAAAGTTAGTTTACTGTCTAGCCACATTCCAAGATACTTGAATTGATCCACAACCTCGAGGGTGTCCCTGAGTATCGTAGTGATGGGCGGTGAAGTACTGTGAGTACTGAGAGTAGAGGGCATATGGTTTGATGAAAAAAACATTACCTTTGTCTTCTTTGCGTTTAGGAGAAGTTTTAAACAGAGCAGGTTGAACTGTAGCTGATTGAAATCAGATTGCAACTCGGCACAGGCTTCGCGCAGTGAAGGCCTAGAGATGTAGAGGACCATGTCATCGGCAGAAAAGTGTAGCTTGGATTGTTGAATGTTTTTGTCCAATGAGTTGATGAAAATAGTGAAGAGGAGGGGCCCTAGAATGGATCCCTCAGGGACTCCCCTCGTGATGGACACTGTGTCCGACATGGCTCCATCAGCCTTGATTCTTTGCTGCGTAGTTGAGAGGTAACTAGAGAACCATCTTACTGTAGTGTCATGAAATCCCAGGAATGTTAGGCAGTGCAGGAAGAGGGTATGGTCCACTGTGTCGAACGCCTTGCTTAAGTCAAGGAAAATGGCACAAGTAGACTTTTGTCACTGGCCAAGAACCAGTCATTAGTTACCTTTGCCAGGGCTGAGACTGTACTGTGATTCTGCCTGAACCCTGATTGGAGTGGGTTAAGTAGGTTGAAGTTCTCCAGATATTGTTTTGTTTGAATGTGTATTATGTGTGGTTCATAGCTCAGTGCTTATGTAACATATTAGAATGATGTATATGGTTGTTGGATACAGAGGCCAGCATAGAATGATTTATGCTTAGGTACTTGGATGCTTGAATTGAGTCGTTTAATAATATTTGATGGTTTTGGCCTTTCTCTGTATCCCACCTGTAGGACGGAGGCTTGGTTTAGAATTATGGAGCCCCAAAAAAGAATACATATCGATGATTGTTCAGTAACTGAATGCTGAAGAAGTCGTGCATAACAACTTAATGATAAGAATAGACGATCACCTCCTCCAACTCCTGAGAGTGTGACTAGTAGCACTCAGGAGAGGAAAAAAACCCTTGGAGGGAAACCTGTGAGGACCCATGGCTACTGACCTGCCCATCCTTCTGGGCATACTAAAGGAGAGAGATCCTAGTTAAACTAAATTAATCAGCTAGTCTGAATTCTAATAGTAGAATTTAATCCAGATAATTGGAGCTTAAGCAAGAACTGAATTGTAAATGTCCAGTGAAGTAATTTCCTCCTAATAAATTCCAAGTCAGAATCCATGTACAATTCGGAATGATGGAGAGTGGATATCTTGAAGGACCATCTTCCGAACTTCAGTTGATAGAGGGCATAATCCATGAAATTGTAATTTGTAGTCGATGACTGATGAACTTAATACAGGAGACCCGGAAGATAGTTGAATCCAAGCTTTGACGTCAACGAGGCAGGACGATTAGAAGTAATATGACTTCCAGTTTTACAATAATAGAGGGCTTGTATAGTACGAGGAATGAGAGAAGGTTTGAGGCCAGGTTATCGAGTGATGAATCCAGTTCTGATAAGTAAGTATAGTCTTTAGGAATTGATATGAAAGCAACGGCTGTAGAGCTGAGCTGGAATAATGGCAGGTTATGAGCATCCAAGTAGTATAATAAGGCGAGTCCAAAGTAAGTAAGTCAAGTGGGCTGCTAATCTGAAGTGAGAGGTAGTAGGAGCAGGATTGCACCGACATAGGCAGAGAGAAGGAACAGGACGTGGCAACCAGCCCCTGAAGAAAGTGTAGCCAGATCGATGGCTAGTGAGGGAGGAGAGAGAGAGGCGGCTGATTCCAGGTAGGGGACGCGCAGTCAGACCCATGGAAGTCTGCTGGTAGAACAGAACGTGGCAGGTAGTCCTTCAACGACAGCGCAGCTCGTTCAGCAGCTGGAGAGGTAAGTAGAAAGGCGACTAGCTCCAGGTAACAGGAAATGGCAGCTAGACTGACGGAGGTCAGCCAGCAGGAATAGTGCATGGTATTCAGCCTCCAGGAGACGTATCTTGAGTCAGGTTAGAGCAGAGTAGTACTGCATTTGTAAGGCAGACGTATAGGATGGAATGGTGCTGAGGACTGACGAATCCATTAGATCAAGGATGGCAGGGATCGTCTTGAAGAGACCATGGCATAGAGATGGCAACTTGACGAGGAATAGCAGTCGAAACTGCAGGTATACAATGATTGAGGCAGCAATAACATGATGAGACCCAAATAGTTGAGCAGAAGAGTCCTGTATGGAGATAACTGAAGAGACTGAGTCCAGTGGAGTAGCAATGTCACAGATCCAAAGGCGGTAGAGCACAATCAGGATAAGGTCTTCATGAGAGGCGCAACTAAGTGTCCTGGAAAGGGGGAAGCAGCAGCAGTTCTACACAGCTGAAGCAGCAGGGCAAAGCATCCAAGAATAGAGGAGGAACGAAGAAATGGCCAGGTGCGAATCCAGAAAGGAGTTTCCAGCTGGCTGACATAGCAGCAGGTAGGCGTACAGTAGAATGAGTGAATCTCTAGGCCCCGAGCTGGGCGAGGCAGAAATAGGAAACCCCCAGCCCGATGGGCGAAGGCAGGTCGTAGAAGCATACGATTAGTAGGTAATCCTCCCAGCCCGATGGGCGAAGGCAGGTCATAGAGTTGAGGAACTCCATGCTCCAAGCTGAATGAGGCAAGCATAGAGTAGAAGTAGGTAAACCTCCCATTCCGAAGGGCGAAGGCAGGTCGTATAGGCTGTGAATCTCCAGGCCCCGAACTGGGGCAGGCAGAGGAGAAATAGCATCGGAATGGATGCAAGAGCTTGGGCCATTTGACTGAGAAGTAGGATTGCAACTGGAAAGCAGACTTATGAAGGAAAACGATGCTGTAGACTGACGTATCTTAGAATATCGACAATGGTAGAGACTGCAGTGAAAAGCGTGGCAGGAGAGTAGGCAATCTCGTGAGGAACAAATTTCCGGAATCTGGTATTGTATGATTGAGGCAAAAGTGCAACCACAGCAGCAGTGCAGACAAGCATGGTCGAGGAGCCGAATATAACATCCAGAAGCACACGTAGGATAAGGCCTGAGGAACCACACAAGCCATGCATAAGCCTTATCAGGAAGAACTGATGGAGGCGAAGGTAGTAAGGAGCGGTGTAGGAGTCAAGAATCTGTAGGGCATAGGAATATCCATGAAGGGAAGAAGCACATTCCCCAATACTGCAGCACTGATTCAGAGCATAGCCCGTAATTCATAGGAATAACCAGAAGATGGAGCAAAGCCCAAAGTGGAAACAGAACAAGTCCACTAAAGCAGGCCCCATAAGGTAGGGACAGGAAAAAGTGCATCGAGGAAACAACAGAAACAGTCTAAAATCCATAAAGTAGCATAATGAAGAACTAGGAAACGAGCAAGCGAAGGCAATAGCGAGCTAAATATAGATCGCCGCGCACATGGAGAATAGGGGAGAGGCAGGCATACCTCTCGACTGTCAGTGATTCAGGGACTTCTAGACTGGGCCTCTAAAGGGGGTGTTGTCCTCCCGGAATGTGGAGTGTCCACAGCCAAACAATGAGATTGGAAGCAAATGCCAAACGGAAAGCTAGACAAGGTCCCTTGGAAATGCAGTGCACTAAACACTGTAGTCACCTGCTTGGCTGCATTCTGAATAGAAATCATCTATGGTGAAGATGGGCTCGAGTGTGGGCCGTTGTCCCCTAGTTTGTAGATGACTTGGTGATGATTTAGGATACAGGAGGTGGAAATGTACGGACACATGGGATGGATAATCCAGGATGGGAGGTGAGATTGCCTACAGTAGATCAGGAACAGAGAAGAGTCCATAGCAGAGGTCGAGTCCCGTGAATCAGATTCCGCAACTCCCATGGCAAGCCGATTAGGTAGCCAAGTCAGGGCAGCGGCAGCCATACATGCCAATAGATAGGAAACAGCAAAGCAAATAGGCAAGGGCCCCAAAGATGCAATGCAGCACGGAGCTGTAAGGTAGACTGCAAACCTAGGCAGGCAAAACTAAAAGCAGGTAATGTAGGAGAACGGCATAAATGCCATGCAAATAAATGGTAAAGAAGCAAAGTGTCATAAGTGGCTAATACCAGTATAATCCTTCAAAGCCACAAGCTAGCAGCGGAGCGGAAAGCTGGAGCTGCTACAATGGCTGCACTGAGATGTGAGAATAGATAAATCAGGAAGCCCAAGCCACAGGTGAAACACCACCACTGGTTCCTGAACGATGCCAAATACGCTGGCATTGAGGCATGGAGAAAGTCAGAGTGCTCAAAGCAAATGAATAAAACAACAGCTGTGCAGGTTCAAGTTGCATGGCTGCTACGAAGCAAAACGGCATCCAATAGAAAGGGGGGAATGAGCGTGGAAGGCAGTTAAGGAGAAGGGAAGCAAACAAGCTCCAACAGCAGGCATGAAGGTCGAAGGGATACAATCCAGGCGTCCGGGAAGCAGTAACTGAAGAATGGAAGCCCAGCAGTGCAGTGGTGGCGTGTGGCCACAGGGAGCTCCAGAGGAGCAGCGCAGCTGGTGGCAAAGCAACCGAGAGCAATGGCAACTCAAGGGCAGCATGGAGCAGCGGCTGCTCAAGAAAGAAGAAACAGGAAGAAAAGCAAGTGAGCCATAGGCAGGAGACAAAGGCACTAGTAAAGCGGAGGCAGCGAGCAGCCTTCAAAGACACAGTGGTGCAAGGAGAGGCAGGAGAACTCAAAAGAAGAAGGTACGAAGAACATATAGCAACGAAGCCACATAGAGCGGGGGGCAACACATCAGGAAGCAGAGGGAAAAACAGCAACAGAACAAGGAAAGAGAGCAGCCAAGCACCAGCACCGCAACGTCAGCGAGTGCGACTCGCTCTAAGCAGAGCGAGAGTTAGCTGCTCTGATTAAATAGGCAGTGGGGGAGGAGCTCTTCCCCCACATAATCCCGGGATATCCCTTCAATTAATTTTTCCATTAGCTTGGACAGGACCAGTAGACTGGAAATTGATCTGTAGTTGTTGAGGTCGTTCCGGTCTCCAGACTTGAATAGTGGGATGATATGTGCAGTTTTCCAGCTGGAGGGAACAGTAGTCGTGGAGATGGAAAAGCTAAATATGTGCATGATGGGCGCAGCTAATTGATGACTTCCTATTTTTAGAAAGAATGCTTCAATTCCGTCAGCACCTGCCCCTTTCCTGGTATCCAACTTGACTAGGAGTTGCTCGACTTCCTTGAATGTGACCAGGGAGAGCTGGAAGGAGGCGAGTGGTGGTGACTCAGGGTAGTCTGGAATGGAGGGGCTGGTGGGCATACCCATAAGGCAGTCCCACAGAAACTTTCTCAGATTCAGGCTGCCATCTGGACATTACCAGTTTGCAGCACTGCCATTCAGATTCACCTCTGCTCACAGAGTCTTCACAAAGTGCCTGGCAGTGGTAGCAGCTCATCTGAGAAAGCAGCATCAGTCTTCCCTTATCTAGAAGGCTGGCTAGTGATGGACAAGTCCCCTCAAAAAGTCAGAGGCCCTCAGTCTCACATTCAGGATTCTACAGTCCTTAGGGTTCATAATCAACAAAGAGAAGTCTCACCTAGATCCAGCTCAAATACTGGAGTTCACTGGTGCAGAACTCAACACTCTGCAGGGAAAAGCCTTTCTTCCAGAAGACAAGGTCAGGAATTTCCTAGTCTTAGTCAACTCCTTTGTCCTTGGCCAGCCTTGGTCAGCCAGACACGTTCTCAAGTTACTAAGACACATGGCCTCTATGATTGTTGTGGTCCCAGGAGTCAGGTTTTAGATGAGGGACATACAGCATCACTTGAGAGCTCACTGAAGCCAAAAGAGACGCTCCCTCTCAAAACTAATACCAGTCACCAAGACACTCCTTCAGGCCTTATTTATTTATTTATTGAAAAGTTTTACCAGGAAAGGCACAGTGAGCAAACAAGTTGCTTGTCACCCGGTGCATTCTGGGGGAGAGGGTAAGGGAGTAACAACCATACAATCAAACAAGCACATTTACTAAGGAAGCAAGTACATTAATACATGACGAAAAAATTATACAGCATGTAAAAATCATAGAAGTGCTTATAACGTGTAACATACAGTAAATAAGAGGAAGACAAATTAAGTGCATAGCTCATCAGAGTAAAAATAAATCAAATAAAAATGGGGTAGATGAAATATAAACATATGGTATTGTTGCGACATTGTGAGACTCAAATTAAAACAATGCATGTAGCCGGCCTAGTGGTGTGGAGGGCTGAGACATCCATGCCTTACCTCCTGCCATGGTGGTGACCCGTGTTTGTGGTGCGAGTGGGCCACCGGGGGGGGGGGTCGGCTGGGGAGGGAGAAGACTGAGCGTCCGGAGGACAGCTCTCCTCTCTCGGGGAGGGAGGACAGGCGCTCTCCCCGAATGACTGACCCCAGGTGGAGGCCTGCGGATAAAACGGGTCTGAGGATGCTTGGCAAGGGGAAGGTGCTGCGGGACTTCTGCTGATGTACATGTGCTTCCACGCATGCACATCTGGCTATGTGCACCCCAGCAACGGGGGGGGGGGGATGGTGGAAAAACCCCGGTGGCTGGATGACGCCTGACCCTTCACAGGCTCTGCACCCGGCGACCGAGCTGAAGGTAAGTCCTGGTGATACTGGGGTGACGGTACTGGGGGAGTTGGACAGAAGGGGACAAGCCGGGATGAGGAGCGTAAACACTTACACAACAAAAAAAAAAAACCAATGCATGTAAGTGACGCCTAGTAGTGCAAAGGTAACATTTGCATTGGTGGAAAGAAGGCCTTGGACTAGTGACAAGAAGCAGAAAACCTCAGGGAGGGAATTCTCTTCCAAAAGGCTTCCCCTTCCTAGAGTCTCACTACAGATGCCTACCTCCTTGGCTGGGGAGGCCATCCTGAGGACCAGTCCATAAGTGGCTCCTGGACTCAAAAGGAGTTTTCCCACCACATAAATCTACTGAAAGCAGAGCTGTGTTTCTTGCCATAAAAGTGTTTGCCTCTCAGCTAAAAGGGCATACAGTTCAGATCAGAACAGACAATACCACAGCCATGTTCTACATAAACAAACAGGGCAGGACTCAGTCAACCAAACTTTGCACAAAGGCAATGAAAATGTGGTCTCTGGCCTACTCTCTAGACAAGAATCTGTCAGCTATACATATCCCAGGCAAAGAAAACACAATAGCAGATGCACTAAGTTGCATCAGCCGAGCTCATCACCAGTGGGCCCTGAACAAACAAGTGCTATGCACAGTTTTCAGGATGTGGGGAATCCCAGAGGTAGACCTCTTTGCCTTCAACCTCAACCATTGGCTTCCTCTGTACTGTTGCAGGCCTCCAGCTCTGGGCACCCTGCCAACGGATGCCTTGACATTTGACTGGATGGGGAAGTTCCTGTATGCCTTCCCTTCATTTCCTCTAAACCACTGAGTGTTGCTAAAACTCAGGGATCAGTCAGCCACCATGATACTGGTGGCACCAGACTGGGGAAGACAACCCTGGTATTTTCTGCTACTTGCCCTGTCGGCGAGGAAGCCCATTCGCCTCCCTTCCTCCCTCCCAGCCACAGTCTTCTGACTCTTCCCCAGACAGAGATTCCATACCCAAGCATAGACACTCTTCACCTCAAAGCTTGGTACTTGAGTAGTCAAGAGTTTCCTGAGTCTCACTATTCTGAACAAGTTCTGAAAATTCTTTGCATGACTAAAAAGCCTAGCACAAAGAAGTCTTATGCTTCCAAATGGAAGAGATTCTCCCTATGGTGTAAGGAAAAGCATCTGGACCCTCTTAAGGCTTCTCTGCCTATCCTTTTAGACTACCTAGTACACCTACAGTCCTCAGGCCTGAAGGCTGCATCCCTAAAGGTACACTTAGCAGCCATATCAGCATATATTTCCACTGGGAAAGAAAAGTCTCTTGTTTCACAATCTATTTTTAATAAGTTTTTCAAAGGCCTACATCTCCAAGCCCCAATAAGGGAGCCTGTCTTTCCTTGGGACTTGAATCTCTGCATTGCCAAGCTCATGGAGCCCCCTTCTGAGCCCTTGGCTTCTGCCTACTTAAAGTATGCCACTTGGAAAACTGTGTTCCTAGTTGCAATCACTTCTGCCAGAAAGATTTCAAAACTGCAGGCACTCTGTACTAAGCCTAACTACATCACTGCCCACAAAGACAAAGTGGTAGTTAGGACAAATAGGAAGTTCCTGCCTAAGGTGGTTTCTGAGTTCCACTTGAACCAGTCCATCACTCTCCCAGTCTTTTTCACAGAAAAATCCATACCAGGTGAGCGTAATCTCCACAGCTTGGATGTTAAAAGAGCCCTAAACGACTACTTGGAGCACACCAAGCAGTTCAGATATTCCCATACTCAGCTTTTTCTCACCTATGGTGAGGTGGGCAGGGGAAGACCAGCCATCAAGAGGACTATCTCATGTTGGATAGTCTCCTGCATTCAGTTCTGTTACAGCAAAGCTGGCAAACAGCCCTCTCAGGGCCCATTCTACTAGGGGCACTGCTGCGACAGTGGCAGCCTCAAGGGACATTCCCCTGCTTGATGTCTGCAAAGCAGCTACCTGGACAACTGCACATACCTTTACAAAGCACCACTGCTTGGATGTACAGTCCAGATCAGATGCCAAATTTGGCAGGACGGTCCTGCAGAGACTTTTTCCAAAGTAGGTTCTGTACCCGCCTCCGATCTGCACTACTTTATAGTCTGCATTTGTCAATCATACTAAAGGACCCCTGGGGTGAGAAGAAAAAAATACTTACCATAGTAATGTTATTTCTTCCAAGGTGTCCTTTAGTATGATTGACCTCCCACCCATCCTCCCCTACATAACCTGTCTGAGGATGGTTCTGCATCTCTTTCTGTTGCCAAATGTTTCTCAATGTTTTCTACGATTTGAAGAAAAGCTTTAGGCAGAGTTGTTACTGTTCTTTGTTTTGGATCATAATTTTTGGATAGCTGTTTTTATTCCTGTTGGAATAGTTCACGCCTGGGCCTTTTTTGCCCATCTAAATATCTAGATATGTGGATAGACAAGCTTTCCTTCAACGACCACATTGAGGATCTATCAAAGAGGCTTAAAGCATGCTTGGGTTTCTTCTTTAGAAATAGGACCCTCTTTTTTCTCGCGACCCGCAAAGACTTGTCCAAGCAACATTCCTTCCCTTGCTTGACTACGGAGACATTATCTTTATCTCCTCCCCAACCTTGAGCGTATCTAAACTGGACGTACTCTATCACCGTGCTCTTCGCTTCATTACTAACTCTGCGTACAGGACCCACCACTGTGACCTTTATGCAGCAGTTAGGTGGACCTCTCTTGCCACCAGACACCTCCTGCATGCTGGCATTTGGACCCTCAAATTACTGCTCCACAAACTGCCTGTCTATTTAACGTCTCTCATACACATCTCGCATAGCGCCTACTCTCTAAGGAAATCCGACCTTATCCTACTAAATGTTCCCAAGACACATACCACAGCTGGCCAAAGAGCTGTCTCAAACACCCTCCCAAACATTTGGAACCAACTACAAGCCATGCTGAAGCTAACCAGCATTGTATCAATTAACTCCTACAAAACACTAGCTATCTCTAAATTAAAAGACATATATAGGTGCCACTAGGCCCCCAACGCCAAGTCAACTTCCTAGGTACCAACTGGCCCTCTACTTATTAAGCTGAAATGTGTTGCATAATTTAGGGCAAGGTTAAAGCTGGAATGTACTGCATATATAGCATAAGGACTTCTATTGTGTATATGTCTTGTATTATATATTTTTTCTTTGTTGTTCTACATTTTATATCTCCTGTCTATGTAATTGTGAACTGTATGTGTATGCGCCTCAGGACCTCCTTGTGAGTGAGCTTGCTCAACAGAGTCTTTCCTGCAATAAACTTGAAATAATTCTGGTGCCCTCTATGCTGGCTACAGGCAGCATACCCTCCTGCTCTCTTCTCATTGGTCAATTCCCTCAGCTCATTACCATTGTCTCCACCTCTGGGGCAGCTGAACCCAGCTGGTATTCTGCATTTGGCAATCATACTAAAGGACACCTTGGAAGAAACAACATTACTACGGTGAGTAATTTTGTGTTGCTTGCGCATATGCAAGAAACACATTGCGTCAGATTCGGCAAAAGCGAGTTATGGAGGCATGTCAACATTGTGCCAAATGGCAGCAGTCCATTCTAGGGAGGTTTTACCACAGCCAATAGAGGAGCATGCTGTCGATCGCGGCAGTTAATGAGCATACCACAATAAATGAAATTTCAGCCCGCGTCACACGCAATCAGCTGTTTTGGTACATTACAAGCTACCAAAACAGCTGATTGTGTGGTGTCCCCATGGCAACGGCTTCTCCAGCGGCCTCTCACAGTCCCCACAAAGTCAACAGAAAGCCGCCACCTACCGTTAAGTGTACCTTCCTGGTGAAACATTTCAATAACTAAAAAAATTAAAAAGCCAACGTGGTGCCCAATCCCCCTGTCAGCATGACCCCCTTCCCAGTTCATTTGCCGACGGAGTAGCCCAATCGGCGTCGGCATAATGCCTCCTCCCCATTTGTTGTTTACGAGGTGTCAATCCCCTCAGCTCATCGTTCCCCCAGGCACACTGTATGGCTGACGGGTGCCCAATCCCCATCGGCTCCACTGCCCCCAAATAAACTGCCATCTGCCATGCTGGGAGCCCACCCCAGTATAGCAAAGTCTCTTTGGCCAACGGGGGTGCCCAATCCCCCATCAGCTCCACTGCCCCCCCAACAAACTTCCATGTGCCACGCTGGGAGCCCACCCCAGCGTGGCAAAAGTCTCCTGTCATCTTTAGAAGAAAAAAAAGGTCCCTCATTGATTCTCTTGTCCCCTCCCTTAACCCACGAACACCCTCTGCATACTTCTCTTCCCCAAACCCCCTGCCTCACCCCATACTTACCTCCGGAGCCTGGCACGATGATCTTCTGTGGACTGGGAACACATCTGCACTCTTCAAAGCCAACCGCTAACTGAAGAAATGCCGGTAAGCTGTATAATGGCATAAATAGGTTTTTTTCAACTTTGGTGCATATATCGGCCATTTTTGGGAATTCTTTCACCAAATTTTCAACATGGGGTTCTTGGGACCCCACCTCATGAACTCAGTCACTGTCATTTTGTTATTCGGTCCCAAGGTGATTTTACGGTCACTGTGTGGAACTACCTTTCAGGACCGATTAATGAAACAACAGTGTCACAGTTCATGAGGTAGTCCCCTCAAAACTCTATGTTGAAAATTTGGTGAAAGGAATTTCAAATGATTTCTTTTGCAAGTGTGCATTGCGTAGTTCCTATGCACCGTAACTTTCTGCATTTTAATATTCTCACTCCAGATTTTCAACATTGCCATTTTACCACACATCCTTATGAACAGTACAGCTGTCATTTTTCACATCTCACCAGAAATGTGTTTTCGACCTGTAGTGCAAAATGGCGGCAGTGTGCAAAATTAATGTTTGGGACAGAGTAAGAAAATCACAGTGACACTTTTCATGAGGTAGGCCCCCAAAAACCCTATGTTGAAAATTTGGTGAAAAAATTCCCAAAAATGACTGTTTTACGAGTGTGCGTTGTGCAGTTCCTACGCACGCTCATAACTTCGAGCATTTTTAATATTTTTACTCCAGATTTTCAATATTGCCATTTTACCACATCTCCTTATGAACAGTACAGCTGTCATTTTTCACATCTTGCCTGAAATGTGTTTTCGCACATGTAGCGCACAGTGACACGGTTGGTGTGCAAAATTAATGTTTGGGACAGATTAAGAAAATCACAGTGACACTGTTCATGAGCAGAGGTCTTAAACTGGTTATGTTGAAAATTTGGTGACAAACGTCCATAAAATGACTGTTACAAGTGTGGATTGTGCAATTTCCACCACCCTCGTAAGTTCACAAATTCGTAATATTTTCAGTCCAGATTTTCAGCATTGCCATTTTTCCACCTTCTTATCAACAGTACAGCTGTCATTTTTCACACCCTGGCCGAGATGTGTTTCGCACTTCCGGCACAGAATAGTGCGGTCACTGTGGGAAATCAGCGTTTGGGACAGATTAAGAAAATCACAGTGACACTGTTCATGAGCGGAGGTCCCAAAATGCCTGTGTTGAAAATCTGCTGTAAAATATCCCCAAACTAATTACATTACAGGTGTGCGTTGCACAGTTTCTACACACGCTCATGACTTCACCAGTTTTTTTTATTTTCACTCCAGATTTTCAACATTACCATTTTTTACACCTCTTTATGAACAGAACAGGTGTCATTTTTCACATTCTGTTTGAAATGTGTTTTCGCACCTGTGGTGCTAAGTGGCACAGTCACTGTGCAAAATCACCTTTTGGCTAACAAACTGATAGTGTCACTGTTCATGTGGTGGGATTACAAAAAGCCCATGTTGAAAACTTGGAGTAAAATTACCAAGAAACACCCAGGGTGTGAGGGTTTTCGACCATAACGCCCTACACTGTAGGGACTGACAGTCATCAGGGGTGTGACTTGGGATTGTCGACAGTAATGCTCATGCCATTCCACCCCCACCCTGCAGCCAGTAGCAGGCATCGAGGTGCACCTTGGACCCTTTGGCCCCAGAGTTCACTCCATTCTCCTACACTGCACCCATTTCAGCGTATTTCCTTATGGAATGAGGTGAGTGTAAAGCCGAACACTCCAAAGCACACCTCGACACTTGTAAGTGCATGCAGGGGTAGGGTGAGTGAAATGTCGTGACCACTATGGGCTGACGCAAGGCACACCCCAATGCCTGTCCATCTCTGCAGGGTGGGGTGGAGTTGCGCCAGTTCAATACTTCACTGCCATTCCTATACTGCATCTGTCTAACTCCTGCACTTCCACTGCTAATGACAGCAAGCAACACTTTTTATTTTATTTTATTTATAATGCAATCAGTTTACAACCTTTGAGCCAGAGGCTCATTTCCAAAGGTACCTCGTCAACAATGGTAGGAAATACAGAATAATACAGATAAAACAGAAAAATACAGGTAATACAGAAAGAGGGTACATACAGAGCAGCGCATGATTAATAAAAACAGACACGCATTAATGGCACAAGGTAACAGCAACATTGGTAGTGTGGTACAGAGCAAAATATGGTATAATTGACAATTGAAGAATACAAGGTGTTTAGCAGCATAACGGTATGTCATGTGGGTGTGAATACAGCCAAACAGGTCTACTGTGCCAGATTACAGGGAACGTACTGCATGAGACAGTCGCAGTACAGGTAACTCGATAGAGCAGTCACACAGGTGACTTGATATCTGATTACACAAAGTGTAGTGCCTGGAACAGAAGTAGTACAAAAGACGGGGGAACGAACCGAAAAGGGCTGGGTAGAACTAAGATAAGTATGAGGAGTATAGGAGTGCAACGTGGTTTGTTCCAGTCAGTTATGATATAGTCGGTCGATGGAATCATGGGAATAGAGAAGTTGAATAGGAAATAAGGAAGCGAGGGGATGGAGCAGCCCAGAGGGCATTGTCAGAGAAGAGTGGGGGGTTAGAGCATCCGTTAGGCACAGGAGCAGCAGCGCCTGCTGAATATCTCGCTTTTGAGGGCATTTTTGAAGGTGGAGATGGTGGTGGTATCAGTGATGGCCCGAGGAAGAGAGTTGTACCAAGCGGGAGCTCTGTGGCAGAAAGATTTCTGTCCAAGTGAAGTCCTGGCACGAGGGACCAGGAAGGTGACTTTGCTGGCGGTCCGGGTGCTGACAAGGGGCTGTGCTGGGAGGAGGGCGGAAGTCAGCCCGGTGGGAGAAAGTTCCTAGTAAGTTTTTTTTAAATGAGGCACGTTTGGTATAACAGGCGTTTGTCGAGGTCAAGCATTGCCGCAAGATCATAGAGTTGGCAGGTATGAGTGAGCTTAGGGGCCCCAGTGATTAGCCTGCAAGCCTTATTTAGGAGGAGGCGGATTTTGTTGAGGGCTGTCATGTTGGCAGTCCCATAGATAGGTAGCCCATAGTCCACCAGGGAGGTATGGAGGAAGTAACACGTGGCGGAGTGCGTGGAGGAGACAGTTTTGTGTCGGTCACAGGATACCAAGTCGGATATTGGTAGCAGAAGCGAGTGCATCGATGTGGGTATGGTAGGAGAGGGCTGAGTCAAATTGGATCCCTAAGTACTTATAGGATTGGACTTGTTCCAGTTGTAGTTTAGAGCCGGAAAGGATACGGAGAGGGGTGTTCGATGATTTATTTTGAGGATGGGCGAAGAGCATGGTTTTAGATTTTTTAAGATTTATGACCAATCTATGCTCTTTAAGCCAAGCTTCAGCGCCGTCATAGGCCCTTTGTAGGGAAACCTGGAGGGAGGTGGGGTTACGATCAGTGGCAAAGAGGACGGTATCGCCTGCCATAGCAGAATATTCCCAGGGCAAGCACTGGGCAGGGTGTTAAGGTAAAGCGAGAAGAGAAGGGCCCCAGGATGGAGCCCTGTGGAACCCCAGAGTGGATTGGGCGAGGGTCAGAAAGAGTCCCACCAATTTTGACTCATTGGGAGCGGAGGAAAGGTAGCTGGAGCACCAAGCCAGTGGTCCAGAGGCAAACCCAGCGTGACAGACTTATCATTGACAAATGCTTGTTTCATTCTGTTTCTGACTCCTGGTAAAGGCAGACTTCCACAGGTTGTGTTTAAGGTGTTTAGATATAGATTACAATTTTAGAATTGTGAACTGTATAACAAATGTTGCCTAAAACACACAAGAAAATGGCTGCAAAAGGTAAGCTGTTCTGGCTCCATAGTCTGTTTTAGTGTCACCAAAACACACAAGACTCAGATATAGAGGGTTCCAATGATGGTGGAAAGCACGCATTGGAAGGTTCCTCACCTCAAAAGCAGCAGTCCCTGCCAAAAGGGACAGAGAAAGAACGACAAAGCTGCTAAGCCATTTGACAAATACAGTAAAGGACAAAGGGCATCTGAAAGGGGTGGAATCCTTAAGTACTTGATGGCAAAAGTGTGAAAAAAGCCTCAGAGCAGTTGCTAGAAATGGTGTCTGCTGAGGAAAAAACAAGAAAAACATGTTCCTGACACTCCTCCTGCAAAGGAGAAAGAGCAGACAGTTGAACCCCAACTGCTGAGGACACTACTAAGATGTGGTAGTTTCTCCCAGGCTGTCTTTATTAGCGACATCGTGGAAGGGCTAGAAGGGAAAGTATGCCTGTTCGCGGATAACACAAATATCTGCAACAGAGCAGACACACTAGGGAGTGAGGGTGGAAAAAATGAGGGCTGATTTGAAAAATATGGAAGATTGGTCAAGGGTTTGGCAGCTGGGTTTCAATGCAAAAAAAGTGCAAAATCATGCACTTGGGGCACAGAAACCCAGCGGCTACATACCAGTTGGGAGGAGAAATACTGGCAACCACCAAATGGGAAAGGTACCTGGGGGTAATTATTTTTGATGACCTGAAGGTATCCAAGCCATGTGATAAGGCAGTGGGGAAGGCTAGCTAGTTGCTTGGGTTCATAGGGAGGGGTATCACCAGTAGGAAGAAGGAGGCAATATTACCCTTGTACAGATCACTGGCAAGACCCCATCTTGAGTACTGTGTCCGGTTCTGGAGGCCTTACCTCCGGAAAGACATTGATAAGGTGGAGGCGGTACAAAAGAGGGCTACCAAAATGGTGCAAGGCCTGCATCAAAAGCTCTATGAGAAGAGACTTAAGGAACTGAATATGTACTCTCTGGAGAGGACTGGAAGGGGGCTATCTTAGAAACATTCAAATGCATAACAGGTATTAATGAGGTTCAGGAAGGTAGCATTTGCCATGGAAAAAGAAGCTCGAGGACTAGGGGTCACGCTATGAAGTTGGGGGGGGGGGCTCAGAGGAAATGTGAGGAAATACTTCTTCACAGAGAGGATGGTGGATGTCTGAAACAGCCTTCCAGCAGAGGTGGAGGGTGCCAAAATGGTGACGGGATTCAGCTTGCATGGGACAGATACAAGGGGACCTTGGTAGTAAGGCAAGGGAGAAGATGACCAGAGATCGAGTAGGGTCTGCGGTGGCACAGTAGGTAGGGAAAACTGGGCAGACTAGGGTGGGCCAAAAGGTCCTCATCTGCTGACAACTTCTATGTTTCTTTGTCCAAGCCATGGTAAATGTGAGCAATATAACTACCCACCTCCCAAGGTTTAGGTCATCCAGCAACCTGCCCAAGAAGAGGAGGAGTATTAGGAGGAGGAGAAGGGTGACAAACCAATTGAGCCTGATGTGTCCCCAGAGCAGCACTTTGATTCTTTTCTAGGATTAATGAGGATTATTCATCTCACTCCACGTTTATGAGACAAATGTGGACATTCTCAGTATCCCCTCAGAGGAGAATACGGAAGAGGTTGAATTCACGGGCATGATCAGGCTAACTCGTTAGTTTTCAGACTTTGTCATACTCACCCTTCCCCAAGCCATGGAAAAGATCTTGAGCCTCTGATAAATATTGAAATAATCTTGGGCCTCCCTATAGAAAAACAGCATACTTTGCACTGCACATCAGGAATAAACAGAAACTCCTTTGAGTAGTTTGCACTCAGTTTATTCATTTTATTTTAACCCCCCCTTCCCAGGTAAGCCTATTTGCTCCACTATTTTGACTCTCAAATTATTGTTACCCCTTGTTGCATTACCTTCATGGGTCAGACTGCGTTCCCTGTTTCCTCTCTATCTGGAATAACCTTCCTATCTGCCTGTGCCTATCCCCTTCCTACCCTGCTCTTAAGCAACTTCTCAGGGATCCTTTTACTCCCTCCTGATCTTGCTCCCAGTACCTCTCTGCTT
This sequence comes from Neoceratodus forsteri, assembly GCA_016271365.2. Taxonomy (NCBI): domain Eukaryota; kingdom Metazoa; phylum Chordata; order Ceratodontiformes; family Ceratodontidae; genus Neoceratodus; species Neoceratodus forsteri. The sequence goes on along the minus strand of CM057451.1, from coordinate 325,382,063 downwards.
AACCCTTGATTCTAGGCTGTTCTGCCACCAGTCTGATTGGTCAGTTGTTACCTCTCATTATTTGTTCATTGCTCCTATTTGGTTGCAGTATTGCAGGACTGTTTTGCAGTTACCTTTTAAATTGTATTCACTCCCTACCCTTCCCCCAGGTAAACCTGAAATGTGCCTTGGCTCAGTGGGCCTTTCCTGGTCACCGATTTGTAAATAAATATATAAATGCACCTACTATTATCTTTTTTCAGTTTGTCACATCCATTTACACAAAATATCTAAAACTCAAAATTTAAATACAGTACTTTTTCAGACTTACTCGAGCCTCCCCTGGCACAGGTTGGGGCTTCCCCTGGGAGGCTGGCCTCACCATTTGAGAAACCTTGGGCTAGCTCCTACAAGGAAACTGCTAGTCCCAATTCACAAGTAACTAAAGAAAGCCACTTCTAAAATAATGTCAGAACCCAATCTCTGCTACTGTTATACATAGAGAAAATTGAAAAAGAACTATCAGGTGCACAGATGGCGTAGAATATCTTCAAACAACATGAAGTCTTGCTGTATTCAGACACAATGCAGTTAGCCCTAGCAGTTGAACTGCCCCGGAGAGGAAAGAGTTAATTCTATGTAACCCCCCTGCAAATGGGGGTTCCCAGAAGTCTTCCAAGAGCTTGCTTGAATGCTCCAAGTCTGGAGGTGTTCAGCGTTTAAGCTGCTTGAGTGCGAGTGCTTTCAGAGCCTCTGGTACTGTCTCTTTAATAGCTGCCTGCTTGTGACCATAATTAATTGAGGAGGGGGGACTGTGTGTTCTAATGCCCAAATCCTGCCCGGACTGCTGCCAATTCACTCAGTTTTTTCAGTCGCTAAGAGTGCAAAGGGAGCCCATCTGAAAGCTGTAACTGTTTGCTTGTAATCATTTAACAGCATTTGTGAGATTGCAGTTTATCTAACCTGTTTTATTGCAGCTGGGACTCTGTGTGTGTTTCCCCTCTGTGTTGGAATTGAACTGCTGAACTGGACCAATCAGTGTGGGGGGCCTTTAAAATGGAGCCTGCTGCTGGCAAATCAGAACTTGGACTCTTAAGCTGAGCCAGCCACAATGGGACTATATGGCAGATGCCTCTGGGAATTGTAGTTTGGACTTCGGCACCTTTTTGCACCAACAGGGGGTCTGATTGTGAGTGACAGCCAAACCAGCCAATTGAACTGGGAGGAACTCAAAGGAAATGCCCGTCTCTGTCTACTGGAAAGATCAGATCAGTTTGGGCAGTGAAGAGACAGAGAGCTGTGTGCTTCTTCGGTGTGTGGTTTTAGCGCGGGAATCGCATGTTTAGTTTTAGTTTAGTTTAGTTTATTAGTCTAGGAATTAATACCTTTGAGCCAGGGCTCTTTTACAAAGGTTCCACGTCACAAAGAACATTTAACAAAGCACGATACACATTACAGGTAAAACCAGACAGGAAAGTTACATCATAAATTTGCTATTAACAGTTTAAGGCAGTAGCGTTTTAAGTTTCATAAAAACAAGCTATAAGAGGTTCAAGCGGTAGACAATTTCGAGGTTAAGGAAACTTCAGGAGAGGGTGATCATTAGCGCCAAAGGAGGCTAGAGAGGAGGGAAAGGTGGTGGCGGGAGAGTAAGTGAGAGGGACAGGAAAAAGGGGAGTGAGTTTGGGTGGGAGACAGGAAGTAGTAGAGGTACCAGAGGGTTCATTAGTCAGGGAGGAAGAGGCCTCAGATGTGAGGATGGACATGAGGAGTAGTAGTCTTTATCTAGCGCAGTCACAGTTGCTAGTGGTGGTGAGGTGGGCATAGAGCATGGATTTGAAAGCTTCAAGCGAGGTTGAGGATAGAGTAGGTGGACTAAGCGCATTGAACCATGTCGGGGCACTGTATGCGAAAGATCTTTGTCCCTGTGCAGTCCGGCATCTCAGAACCAGGAAAGGTTGGCGTTCAGATCTGTAGAGGGTCGTGAGCCAGAATTCAGTCGGAGTAGGTTTTGAATACATAATGAGTCAGTCCCAAGATAGAATTTTTTGCCATTGTGCAGGTGAGATAAATAAGACGATTTGATAGGTTCAACCAGCCTGATTCATAGTACAGATCCTGCGTGTGAGTCAGTCTTTGATCCCCGTGGAGCCGGCAGGCCTTATTTAGAGTGATTGAGATACACCTTAGAGCAGTGGAGTAGCTGAGCCATAAATAATAAGGCCATAGTCAATGATTGAGATTATGGAACTCTGTATAGCTATTCTCAATGCCGCTTGATTTAGAAATTGATTCTACGAATAGTATTCCAAGGCGTTGGTTCACTGTTTGCAGTGTTGTCAATGTGGGTTGCAAAGTGAGCCCTTGGTCAAAAGTGATGCCAAGGTGTTTGAAAGTATTGACTTGGTCCAGTGTAATTCCACAGAGGTTTGTATGGTGAGTGGGTATGCCTATTTTTGTTTGGTGATTGGAGAAGAGCATGGCTTTTTTATTGTGGTTTAGCACAAGTTTACTATCCAGGAACCACCTTTCAACACTAGAAAGCAAGTTGCAGGCTTTTCGTAGGGAGTTTGGATCCTTGTGGGAAGAGAATTACAGTATCATCAGCGTATAAGATTATTTTCTCCTGGCAGATATCTGGGAGGGAGTTAAGGAACAGGCTAAAGAGGAGCGGTCCAAGAATTGATCCCTGTGGTACACCCGAGAGAACTGTCTTGAAGTCGGAGAGTTCATTAGAGATTTTTACAGCCTGTGACTGATTGGACAGGTAACTTTTTACCCAAGCACAAGGACCTTCGGCCAGGCCTAGGCTAGAAAGTAGGGAGGTAAGTAGGCCATGATGGACTGTGTCAGAAGCTTTGTAAGATCGATAAAGACTGCACCTGTTTGGCACCCTTTGTCCAGGGCTGTGGACTCTCCAGAGAAATCAAGTAAGGCTGTTGTTGTACTATGTCCTTTCCTAAAGCCGTGCTGTTGATTACAGAGTAGATTGTATTTGTCCAGGTAATCAGAGAGTTGGTCTGCCACTATTCGTCAAGTGCTTTGGAGAGGGAGGGAGTATTGATATTGGTCAATAGTTTCCTGTTGAGGTTTTGTCCCCCTTTGTGCACTGGCGTAACTATGGCAGATTTCCATTTGTTGGGAAATTGACTTTGGCAAAGTGACAGATTAGAATTTTCGCAGGGGTGAATTAATTCATCCAGGTGAGAGACAGGATTTTTAGATCTAGCGTGTCACTACTTGTTCTGGATTTGGAGCAGGCCTTTCTTATGTACTTGTGTGCTTCGTGCACTTTGATTTTCTTGAAGTAAAATTGTGGTTTGTCACAAGGGTGTTTTGTGATACTAGGCTAGGCACAGGTAAGTCGAGAGAAGAATTCTGGGGAGGACCCCACTAAGGTCTGTGAATGTCTTATTAAGCGCATCTGCAATAGACTTTGGGTCAAGAGTGGTGGATCCATCAACTTTCATAATGGTAGGTGACGATTTTGATTGTTTACCATTATGTTTCGGATGTTGTCCCAAAAGCTCTTCCATCACCCCAGGTGGATTCAAGGCATTTTGAAATAAGCTCTTCATTTGCCTAATTTGTGAGGTACATCTATTCGTGCCTGCTTGTATTTTAGGTATCATGAGGTGAGCCTGTGTCTCTGGCAACTGCCCAGAGGTGGTCCCAACCTTGAGCTCGGCAAGTAGTTTGGCAGTAATCCATGGATTTGATAGCGCTTTGATTTTACGTTTTTTACTGGAGTATAAGTCGCATGCAGAGTTGAAAGATTTAATGAAGTATTCTAGTGCGGTATTGATATCAGTTGATTCAAGGATTGGCGTCCAGTCCTGTTGTAGGAGATGGGTTTTCAACTTGATAAGATTCCCATAAGGCAATACTCTGCTTGTTATAACTTTGGGGTGGCTTGAAATTTATTAGACCAGGTACAGGACACTGGAGAGTAGTCGCTGAGGGAGCCAGGAGGACTTTAATGTTTTTATCCGGTCAGGGTGATTTGTGAGATCCCAGTCAATAGGGTGCTTGTACCAGTTTTGTAATTTTTCTGGGTGGGGAGGTTACCATCTGAGTCAGGTTTGCTGCTAGGATGTCATCTTTGTAAGAGCCAGTGTCAGAGGCGAGCCAGTTTATGTTGAAATCCCGAGGAGGAGGAGCTAATTTTCAGAGGGCTGCAGACTAACAAAATCAAGTACAGACTTAATACTGCACGGTGGTCTTTTGGAGGATATAGACTGCGGCCACTGTGAGAACTTTGGTTTGTGCACCAGAAGCAGTTTGATAGGGAAGAGTTGCATCTGCGTATTTGTGGGGTGAAGCTGCGCGTTGACAGGAGAGGTTGTCCTTTATGTAGATAGCACAGCCCCACCTTTCTTGCTTGCCGGTCGAGTCTGAAAAGATTGTAGCCTTCAAGCGAGACCGCATGATCCGGGGTGCTGGGAGATAGCCAGGTTTCCACAATGGCTAGTGTATCAGGGTTTTTTTGTCCAGCGAGAGTTTGAAGAGATGCCAATTTGGGAAGGAGACTGCAGATATTTAGGGTGATAATGGAGAGACACTACCAACTTTCCCTGTTTTTGTCGGCATGTAAGGCCCTAAGTTTCAGTCTGCAACTTGTGCAAGCGCCTGTTCGGACTGGATATGACCTGTGAAGAGAATCAAGGAGATCTGAAGAGTAGAAACCAGGTTCACCCTGTAGAAGACTGGAGAAATTGCTGAATCGCGCTCGGTCTGTCAGGAACTGAATCTGCTGTGTGTTCTCCTGGGTATTGGGCAGTAATTGTGATCGGGATAGAGAAGCAGCCTGCCTGGTATAGTACTTTCCTTTTACATATAAATGTGTGTAGTGCTTGTGGGGAATCGCGTTTCAAATCCCCTGTACAGTGAATTGAGTGCATGAAGCTGGAAGTAAACCCCAGCTTAATCCAGACTACATCCATTTGCTCTAAACTGCAGTGGGGTCCAGTCACAAGGACCTTGTCCACAGGTCTGCTCCTCCTGGCAATCCAGGACAATCTGCCTTCCATCCAGTTCCCAGCAGTGAGTTTGTGAGTAGAAAGCAGGTAGCTCCTGCCATCTGTTTATCCAATGCAAGTGTGTCATCTAATTGTTGTTTTTTCATTTCTTCCATGAACCGAGCCAACCGGCTCAGTTACAGTTTGGAGTATTGTGCCAGTGTTTTTCCATCACGGGCCCCAACCAGCTGCACGATCCTGGCTAGCCCCCATCCTGGGCACCCAGTGAAAGTGACAATTTGGGACTCTGAATATGCACACAGTACTGTGATTATTAATGTGTTTAACCTAATTAACCTGATTTCCCCCTTCCTTGTTACAGCTCCTTAAATAAATCAGATCTGTTTGTTTCAGCAAAGTTACACTGTCTGAGATATTTGTTTATGTTAAAGTATTGTACTGTGGTTTTTGCATTGTATCATCTTGTTTCACAGAGGGTCCCCAGCGTCCGGTCGACAGAGCCAGTCCTGGGGGTAAGTGTACATTGTGAAGATATTCCTGAAGCATTGTGTGGGCCACTAGTGGGAAGAAAGGGGGGTTACAGTGTCCCAGAGGGCTGTGACCAAGTTAGTTTAACTACTGCAAACCCTGACCTCTGGGTGGAGGCACTCGCCATTGGACCTAGGCCCCTCAACCTGTCAGTAGTCAGTCAGACAGGGGTAGTGGCCCTTGGGATAGTGCCACCTGGGGGTTACGTCTGTGCAGAAGCATAGAACGTTGAGCTCGAGCTCAGTTTTCAAACCTCTGTCTGTGGTACTTCCCAGTGTAACCATCAGATTCTTTACTCTGCCTAACAGCGAAGTCGCTCCGGAGATTTCCTCTGCTCGGTTCGGTAAAAGTAAAGCGTTCGGTTTAAACTGTATCATTTTTTGATATTTTCAGATTTCCAGCCACTGTCTACGGTACAGGTAATGTGTAGATAGGTAGTGACTGTGTTTTATTCTGTGAAAACGTTGGAAATTGTTCTTTTCTTCGGTTTCTTTCCAGTCGGTCCAGTTTGGAACCGACCCATTCTATTTAAATTTATTTCTGGGATTAGAGTGGTGTTCCAGTACTGAACAGTTTCAAAAGAACCAAGGTTTTTTGGCGGTTCTTTTAAAAAGCCCGTGACACGGTTTGTAACCGATCAGTTGTTGTATTATCTGGCTTGAAAGCTGCAATAGGGTAATTTGTTAGGTTGGCCATGTCTGAGAAACCCAAAAAGAAAACCGATCCCACTAGGTTTCAACACTGTACTGAGTGTGGGGAGGCCTTTGGTAAGGCTGACCCCCACCTCATCTGTGTTAATTGTCTGGGGCTTGACCACCTCAAGTCAGCCTGCCAAATCTGTAAAAACTTTCCTAAATCCACTCTAGACAAAAGACTGAGTAGGCTGAAGGAAAGGGAGGCCAAGAAGTCCGTAGATCTGATGGCCAGCCCGGTTCGGTTGCGGCCGAACCTGAGGAAGTGCCTACTGACCTAGGCGATACCTCCTCGGGCAAATGGAGAGCCGACCCCAAGGGGTTGGTCCATCAAAAAGGAAGTGTAAGTCTGCCGGTTCGGATCTGGTATCACACTCTCCAACCACGGACGAAATAGCCAAAGCGATTAGCATTGTTCAGTCACTTAGACCGGTTCCATCCGAACCGGTACCGCCGGGATGGCGGGAGGTCGGTTTGGTCGGATCTGTCTCCTCTGGATTATGATCCAGGCGCTTTTTATGAGGAGTGGGAGGGAGCGAAGACTATCCTGAGGATGATGATGACGATGACCAGGGGTCTGAATGTGCCCATTGAACCGGACATCTCCCCAGACAGGCCCTCAGGTGTCTCTCCTCTCAGGCTCTCTGAGTCCCCTTCACATTTTTTGTTCTACAAAAAGGTGTCAGAAACCCTACAACTTCCCTTGGTAGAAGCTGCAGAGGAGGATGAAGAGCCTGATTTTGTGGAAATGATGGACATCCCAGAGTCCAAAAGACTGTCTATCCCTCTTCATAAATCCTTGGGGAAACAGGCGCACAAAATTTTACAAACCCCTAATTCAATACCTCCTGTGGATAAGAGAATGGACAAAGGTATTTGTTATCAGGCTCAGCTGCGGAGTTCCTTTAGCATGTGACAGGGCTAACATTCCTTTGGCTTCACACCCCCGGATAAGGACTCCAGGAAAGTGGATGCCATAGCCAAAAAACAATATTTGGCATCCTCTTTGGGACTCAGGCAGGCTACTTATATGGCCTACACAGCCAGGTACCAGAAATCCAGATGGGATACGGTTCTGGAACTGGCTAAACAGGCCTCTCCCCAGCTAGCCAAGGAGCTGGAGAAGGTGGCTGCTGATGGAATTGAGGCATCCAAAATGCAATTTCATGCTGCTTTGGACTCCAGTGATGTGGCATCTAAAGTCATGGCTACATCTGTCGTCTCTCAGAAGACGTGCTTGGCTCAGATGTACTAGTCTTTCACAGGATACCCAGACTAAGGCTATGGATTTTCCTGTAGTAGGTAATTCTCTGTTTGGGGAGCAGACAGAGGCTTACATGAAGAAAATGGATGAATACAGGACCACATACAGGAGTACACAGGCCAAAGAAAGGCAGGCCACTCTGCACAACAGCAGTCTAGGGGCAGGGGCAGGCCCTTTCAAAGGCCTTTATCAAGCCCAGGCCTCCTCTCCTTTCCACAGAGGGTTCTTCAGAGGGAGGGACAGGAGGGGGATGAACAGAGCTGCTCCCTCCTCCTCTCAATCTAAGGCTCCTGCCAAGCAGACATCCTGATGTGTCAGCCCAGGTCGACTCCCCATTTCCAGTAGGAGGCAGGCTGGCTTACTACTTCCAGGCCTGGAAGTCTGTGACATCAGACAAGTGGGTCCTGGAAGTAGTAAGCTAGGGACTAGCCCTCAGCTTCAAAAAATTTCCAAAAAAAAGGGCCAAGTCATTTCCACCTGCATCACTCTCAGAAACCATTGCCCTAGAGGCAGAGGTTTCCTCTCTTCTAGCTCTCAGAGCTATAGAGAAGGTTCCTCAGCACAGGGGAAAAGGACTGTACTCCAGGTACTTCCTTACCCCAAAGAAAACAGGGGAGTGGCGACCCATCCTAGACCTAAGGTATTTGAACAAACACATTTCAAAGCCCAAATTCAAAATGGTAACTCTGGGAATGATCCTTCCCTCTCTAAGGCCAGGGGATTGGCTAGCATCTCTGGACCTCAAGGATGCCTACTTCCATATTCCTAACAGGTGCTCCCACAAAAAATACCTCAGGTTCGAGTTGCCTTCAGGCCATTACCAATTCAGAGCTATGCCATTCGGCCTAACATCAGCTCCAAGGGTGTTCCCAAAGTACCTTGCAGTAGTGGTGGCTTACCTCAGAAGACAGGGTATCACCATCTTCCCATATCTGGACGATTGGCTCTTACTGGGTCAGTCACCTTTACAGGTCAAGTCAGCTCTTCAAACTACCCAGGACCTACTCAGCTCCTTGGGGTTTCTTCTCAATCTTCCAAAGTCTGTCATCGAACCAGTTCAACTTCTCACCTTTATTGGCATAGAGTTGGACACTGTACAAGCAAAAGCCTTCCTTCCCCTGGCAAGGGTGCAGGCCCTAGTGGATCTCACTTCCTCCTTTCGACCTCAGGTCTCCCACCCAGCAAGACAGTTCCTCCAGCTCCTGGGCCACATGGCAGCTTCTGCGGCAATGGTGCAGGGAGCAAGATTCCAGATGAGGGACATTCAGTTTCATCTAAGGTCTTTTTGGTCTCAAAAGAAAGATTCACTTACCAAACTGATCCCAGTGACTCAGACTCTGGTCCAAGCTCTCCAGTGGTGGCTGGACCAGGACAACCTCAGACAAGGGGTTCCATTTCTCCCTCAAGTCCCATCAGTAGTTCTAACTACGGATGCTTCTCTCCTAGGGTGGGGAGCCCACCTGGAAACCCTGACAGCTCAAGGAGTCTGGTTCCCACAAGAGTCTCTCCTTCATGTCAATCTACTGGAACTCAGGGCAGTTTTCCTAGTCCTGCAGAGCTTCTCGGTTTCAGTCAAGGGCAAGGTGGTCCAAGTCAGAACGGACAACACCACCACAATGTGGTACATCAACAAGCAGGGAGGCACTCAGTCCTCGGCCTTGTGCACAGAAGCCATGAAGCTGTGGTCTCTGGCCTATTCTCTTCAGACTTCTCTGGTAGCAGTTCACCTTCCTGGGAAGGACAACATACTAGCAGATGCTCTGAGCAGAATTTCACAGGGACACCACAAATGGTCCCTGGATCCTCCCATACTGAAGGTCATCTTCTCCAGGTGGGGCACTCCAGAGATAGATCTCTTTGCAGCACCGGACAATCATCAACTTCCTCTGTTTTGTTGCAGACCTCCAGTCCTGGGGATGGTTCCCCAGGATGCTCTCATTTTGGACTGCAAGGGCAGGTTTCTCTATGCCTTCCCTCCCTTCCCTCTATTGTTCAGAGTTCTGATCAAGATCAGGACTCAGCCCTGCACAGTGATACTGGTGGCTCCAGATTGGGCCAGACAGCCGTGGTATCCTCTACTGCTGTCCTTGTCAGTGTCACGTCCCCTGTCTCTGCCCAGGACATACAATCTCCTGTCCTCCTCCCAGGGGCAGATCTGGTTTCCCAATCTACAGTCTCTCAATCTCAAGGCCTGGCTCTTGAAGAGTTAGAATATGCAGCACTACATCTTTCTCAGGGAGTTCTGGATATTTCTGAAGGTCTCAGGAAACCTTCCACTAGAAAACTTACAACTCCAAATGGAAAAGGTTCAGTATTTGGTGCTCTCAGAAAGGCATCCTGCCTGATTCTGCAGACATTTCACACCTTAGACTATCTAGTTCATCTGAATGGTCTAGGCCTTAGGCCTGCCACTCTGAAGGTTCATCTAGCAGCTGTCTCTGCATTCCTCTCAGCAGGAAAGGGCTCTTCCCTGGCATCTCATCCTGTTTTCAGAAAGTTTTTCAAACAACTAGTTCACATTAACCCTCCCTTTAGGGAGCCCACTCCGCCTTGGGATCTTAATGTCTGCATAGCTCAGCTGATGCAGCCACCCTTTGAACCTCTGGCTTCGGCCGAATTGAAGTACTTGACCTGGAAAACTGTGTTCCTGGTAGCTATTACTTCTGCCAGCTGGATTAGTGAGTTACAGTCTCTGTCAGTTGAACCTGACTTCATCTCCTTCCATAGGGACAAAGTGGTCCTAAGAACCAATAGGAGATTTTCATCTGAACCAGTCTATATCTCTCCCTGTGTTTTTCTCTGATCGTTCTTCTTCAGGTGAAAGAAGGTTACACAGTCTGGACTTTAAGAGGGCCCTTAGCTACTACATTGAGCATACTAAGGCACATAGAAATGATTGTCTTCAATTGTTTCTCACTTATGGTGAAGTGGGGAAAGGTAAGCCTGCCACTAAAAGAACTATTGCCAGGTGGATTGTTTCTTGTATACAATTCTGTTATGACAAGTTGGGTAGAACGCCCCCTTCAGGCCTGAGGGCTCATTCGACTAGGAGTACAGCTGCTTCTCTAGCTGCGGCCAGAGATATACCTTTGTTAGAGATCTGTAAAGCAGCCACCTGGAAAACAGTACATACTTTTACCAAGCATTACTCCCTGGACATCCAGGCTAGGAGTGATGCTAGGTTTGGCACAACAGTACTGCAGAGCCTCTTCCCAAAGTAGGTTCTGCATTCCCTCCTCCATAGGGAACTGCTTGATAGTCTGCATTATGTCTGAATACAGCAAGACTTCATGTTGTTTGAAGAAAAAATTACTCACCGTAGTAATGTTGTTTCTTCTAATGGAGTATTGCTGTATTCAGACCTCCCCCCTGCCTCCCCTCTCAGATCCTGGTTTTTGGGAAGTGGGCTGGCAGGTACAGTGTTGCACCTCAGGGGTGTACCTTGTACCCTCCCTCTTGGGTGGGGTGGATGTTGTTATTATTTTTCTGGTGTTTTATACTTAAATATTGTCACTACCTTTCCTTCTTGGGTTCTTGACTTGAGTCTTTTGGGCCCAAAAATAATTTTTTGCCCTTTGGCTATATGTTGAACAATTTCCATACTATAGTATGTTAGTTATTGTGGTCGTTAAGAATCTGACGGTTACACTGGGTAGTACCACAGACAGAGGTTTGAAAACTGAGCTCGAGCTCAACGTTCTATGCTTCTGCATAGAGATAACTCTTTCTTCTCTGGGGCAGTTCAAGTGCTGGGGCTAACTGCATTATGTCTGAATACAACAAGACTCCATTAGAAGAAACAACATTACTATGGTGAGTAATTTTTTCTTAATGCCCTTCCTGATCATGAAGTAGTACAAGCAGCTGCTTGTGAGAGGGCAAAGGTGCTTTTCTCTGCCCAGCTTCCTGAAAAGGATTCTAGAAAACTTGACACCATGGCCAGAAAAGTGTATACAACTGTCTCCCCACAGCTAAGGCTGGTAGGCTACATGGGCTGTATAGTTCAGTACCAAAAATAATTACAGAATGCGGTGCTGGCTTAGAATGACAAAACAAATGGAGAAGTAGATGATGACTTGACAGCAACTGCAAAGTCAGCCCTTGATGTTACTAAGTACCAGTTCCATGTAGATGCCAGTGACCAAACTTCCAGAGTCCTGGCTAAAGACAACGCTCCTCTGCTCACCCAGGACACTCAGGCAAAGGCTACTAATTTCCCCTTTGAGGGTACTTCCCTATGTGGTGAAAAGACTGAAACATATATGAAAAAGGTGGAGGAACAGAAATCTACTTAGAAGAGCTTGACAGAGAAGGAAAAGGCCTCCACTTCCTACAGTCCTTACGGAAGGGGAGGTGGGGCAGAGACTACTACCCCAGACCATACGCTGGCTATTATTACCAGCCACAAAGAGGGAGCTACAGAGGTAGAGGCAGAATGGTCCTAGTTGTGCTGCAGTACCAGACCTCAAGCCACAGCCAACAAAACCCCTGACAATTTTGCCCAGGTTACCAGCAAGCCATTGCTGGGGGGGTGTTGGGGACACACCCTACTTCCAGAAATGGGAAATAATTACCACAAACAAGTAGGTCCTGAAAGTAGTGTGTTAGGGTCTATCCCTACAATCTCAGAAATCTCAGAAACTGGGAAACTACAGACCAGTGAGCCTCACATCCATCGTGGGTAAGCTAATGGAGACCATCCTGAAGGAGAGGCTGGTGGCCCTCCTAGAGGCCAAAGGACTACAGGACAGCAGACAGCATGGCTTCATACGTGGCAGATCCTGCCAAACCAACCTGGTTGAGTTCTATGACTGGGTAACTAGGCAACTGGACAGGGGCCATGCAGTGGATGTCCTGTATCTGGACTTCAGTAAGGCATTCAACTCAGTGCCACATGGAAGGCTGGGAAGGAAGTTAGTAGGCACAAGGCGGGTGCAAAGCTGGTGAGATGGGTAGGAAACTGGCTGCAGGGAAGGCAACAGAGGGTGGTGGGTGGGGAGCTCTCACACCCAAGGGCAGTGACGAGCGGTGTTCCACAGGGCTCAGTGTTGGGACCAGTGTTGTTTGGGATATTCATTGCAGACATATCATGGGACATCAAGAGCAAGATCAGTCTGTTTGCTGATGATACCAAGGTAGGCACGGTGGTGGATGACCTAGGGTGATGGCAGGGGTTGCAGGATGATCTGGCAAAGCTTGAAACGGTCAGACACCTGGCAACTGGGCTTTAATGCCAAAAAGTGCAAGGTGCTGCATTTTGGGATGAAGAACCCAGGAGGAGTTAGCAGCTAGGGGAGTGCAGCTAGCCCAGACAGAGGAGGAGAAGGATCTGGGTGTGCTCATTACAGGGTCAATGAACAACTGGCACAATGTAGGAAGGCAGCTGCAAGGCCAACAAAATGCTGGGTTGTATTGCAAGGGTATATCCTCGAGGAGAGAGGTGATTCTGCCACTGTATAGGTCATTGGTTAGACCACACCTGGAGTACTACGTGCAGTACTGGCGTCCGTATCTGAAGGTTGATAAGTTGGAGGGTGCAGCGCGGAAGCGACAAAAGATGATCAAGGGCTGGGGACTTATCATACGAGAGGAGGTTGAAGGAGCTGAACATGTACTCACTGGAGGAGAGGAGAGACAGGGGTGACATAGTTAGAACCTTTAAATACATGAAAGGAATAAACAAGGCGGGTACAGAGGGGCTGTTCAAAGTAAGGGAGGGAGGGCTGCCAGGGGCCATGATATGAGACTGGAGCGAGGAAGGTTCAGGAGGGAGGCAGGAGACACTTTTTACAGAGAGGGTGGTGGCTGGGTGGAATCGTTACCTGCTGAGTGGTATGCAGCAGAACAGTGGACTGCTTCAAACGAGGATGGGACAGGACAAGGGGGAGGGTTAATGAAGGGGAAGGGTGGAAGGGAGGGGCAGCTGCAAAATAAGGGGTGCTAGCTGCACATTCAAGCAGACTTGATAGACATCTAGGCCTTTATCTGCTGGCAAATTTCGTATGTTTGTAAATTACCAAAGCTGCAGAAGCCAAGGAATTTACCAGTTCTTCTGGAAATGGAGTTAAAAAAGCTCCTGCAAGCAGAAGCTGTAGAAAAGGTTTTTGTACCACAATAGGGAAAGGGCCTTTTCTCAATATACCTACTAACCCACAAACAGAATGGGGCATGGCAGCCTGTTTTAGACCTGAGGTACCTAAATAGACAAATCAAGAAAAAAAAATTTCTGAATGGTGACACTTGGCACAATGATACCATGTCTGCAATCAGTGGACTGGCTTGAGACTTTGAGCCTGAAGGCTGCATACTGCCATGTCTCAGTAAGATCTACTACAAAAGGTATCTAAGGGTTAGACTGAGAGATTGCCGGTATCACTTTGCAGCCCTACCCACCCTTCAGCCTCACCTCAGCTAAAACGGTGTTCACAAAGTGCCTAGCTGTGGTAGCAGCAAATAGGATGAGGCCAGGAATAGTAGCTTTTTCCTATCTGTACGACTGGTTAAACTCAGAAAAGCAAAAGATGAGCTGTGGGCTCCGTCTCACTGGCAAGAAGCACACTGGAGAAACTAGACTCCTTTATACACCTGCAGAAGTCTCAAACAGAGCCAATTTAGGTTCTGCAGTTCATTTGCAGAATTGGATACCCTGCAGGGAAGGGCATTCATACCTCTGAAAAGGGTAACCAACCTAATCTCCTGTAAATTCATTCTTTCCAGGACAGCTTAGATTTGCAAAGGACTTTCTACAGTTATTAGTCCATGTGGCATCAGCAGCAGCTCTAGTGTCATGGGCTTGCCTCCAGATGAGGAACGTATAGTACCACCTAAGAGGGTATTTGTACAGCAAGGGTTAGATCCCTTGTCCTACCCAGTACCAGTCACAAAGGCATCACTATAAGCACTGGAGGTCTGGAAGGACAAAGGAAACCTCAGAGAAAAGGTATTCCTTTTCTTTAGTTGCCCCGTACTCACAACAAATGCCTCCCTCCTGTGCTGGGGAGTCACCTAGAGGATCTCACAGTAAATGGCATCTGGAGCTCAGAGGAGCAAATTAAGCACATACACCTTCTAGAACACAGGGGTCTCCTGTCAATGCATGCCTTCTCCACCCAGTTACAGGGTCAAACGGTCCGGATCCAGACAGATAATGTCACAGCAATGTACTACATAAACAGGGAGGAACAAGATCCTTAAAACTGTGCACAGAGGCAAAGAAAATCTGGGATCTAGCACACTGTCTGGATGCCAAGATTTCTGCAGTGCATCTGTCAGGTAAAGAAAATATGTTGGCAGATTCCCTGAGTAGGGTGAGTCAAGTTAACCATGAATGGTCTCTGAACCAACATGTGCTTGCATCAGATTTGAGAAGGTGGGGCACCCCAGAGACAGACATGTTTGCCTCATGGGGAAGCGATAAGCACCCAAACTTCTCTTGCAGCCCACCCCCCATCAAGGGGCAGTGCCAGAGGAGGCACGCTCCCTGTCATAGTCAGGGAAGTTCCAGTATGCCTTCTATCACTTTTCCCTCAGTCAGAGTATACTCATGAACCTGAAGAGGGAGCCAACAGCAATTATCCTGATGTTCCAGACTGAGCCAGATGGACATGGTATTCAGTGCTGCTGTCTCTGTTATGCAAGGCTTCCATCTTACTGCCACTGAGACACAACATGCTGACCTTGTCCCAGGGCAGGATAACCTTTCCAGAGATCAGTACATTATATCTCATGGCTTGGTTCTTGAACTAGAATTTCTCAGGCTGGACTTCTTAAAAGAAGTATAAGCAGTCTTGAGAGTATCCAGAAAGCCAGCTACTAGAATAACATATGTCTTTAAATGGAAAATATTTTTGTTCTAGGGGTGTGGATATAGTTCACTATCCAAACATTTGCAGTTCCACTGGAAAGTTCTGATTCGCTGGAACATCTTCAAGCTAAGCTCTTCTCACCACCCAAGTGGTATATCCTCAGCTCTGTCCTATGACGTCAGATCTTCCTTTCCGCTAGAAGAGTTTGGTCTCCTCCTTTGCAGTTCTGAGCATTGTAGGCTATCAAGTGCACCATTGGCGATTTCTAGCTTTTTCTTTGATATTTTGGATTCCTTGGTTCAGCTCTCGCCTTGTTTTTTTTTACATTTGTATTTATGTGCCTTGCTGGTCAGCCCGCATCCAACTGACCCCCCAGCCCCATCCCCCCGTTATTACTGGCGCTTACCTTGCCTGGCCTGGGAGTGGCGCCTGCGGGGAGTCAGTCTTCATTCTGCTGACCGGCATATTTTCCCTCGATTTTCTTCCAGGGGCCCAGGAGTATGCATGCGTGTGTGTGTAGAGCGCATGTGCCCTGCAACCCAGTTCCGCCCCCTTTCCCCATGGCCAATGCCTAGGCACCCTCGGGCCTGTGCCACCCCAGCCTCCACTGGGGCGCCATCAGCTGAGGGTGCCACACCTCCTCCCCGAGAGAAGAGCTTGCCTACTGGCAGCTCTGTCCTGCTCCGCCCCGTGCCAACCTGTGACGGCCCAGGCTTGTTCTCAAACCCGGGTCACCGACGTGGGTCAAGGTAAACTGCCAGCACCTCAACCCTCTACGCCACCAGGCCAACAGCTCCAGCCTTGTTGATGGAAGGTGGATCACAAGGAAGTAAAGCCAGCTTCTGGCTTCAAATTCTGCATCATGTGTCACCAGAAAATGTCGTGAATGGACCCACACATCTTGCCTCTACTGTTTGGGGGCCTGCACATGATGTTTCGGGCTATGGCCTGTGCCAGAGGATGCTCCCTTCCTCTTTAGAGGATCGCACAGCCTTGCTTCTTCTTGGCCAGCCCATAGGGACCTGAAGCTTCGGCTGAGAGGCTGCAAGAAGGCCTCTGTTGTGGCGGTGCCTGCTGCCCATCTCGCAGCCATGGAAGAGATGAGAGCTAGTGCAGTAGCGGGCACCTCATCGGCCTTGGCGCCGTTCCCGGCTGGGGCCAGTGTCTGAGTGTCCTTCACCAGTGAATTCTGAGAGGTGTGTTGGACCCTTCAGACCTTTGGTGAGAGCCCTGCTCACCATGGTAAGAAACATGAGTGCCACCAGTGCCGGTCATGGGACAGTGAGAGATCCTGGTACTCGTGCTCCATCCACTCCTCGGACCACTCAACTTGGGTTGAGCGCTCAACTCTGGTAGAGCTTTCTGTGGCCGAGGGCCAGATCAAAAGATCCATGGTACCTCCATCGTGCTTGTCAACCTTGCCACTGGCCTATTAGGTGGTCAAGATTTTTCTCCACCTTGTTGGCCAGCTGTCAGAGGGGAATAACGAGGAGTCGATCTCCAAGACCCTCGTTTTCTCAGTCCTCACTTAGGAAGACATAGACCAGTCATTGTCCCCAGCTGGCTCCTCTTTGGAACAGCCTCCACCTGCGGCCTTTGCACCGAAGCCGGTGCTTCCCCATGCACCTCAGCATGTGGTCTACAATGAACCCCCATTGGCTTCTTCTTAGCGTCAGCCCTTGGGTCGACAGTCAAGCTCTTGGTTAAGGTGCTATTCATGCTCTCACTCAGCAGAGAGGCATTGCTGTTCCTTAACCTTGTCATCCTTGGAGAGTCACCACTGCTGGATGCAGTGGCACTACAAGGAACTACTCAGGCAGCAATAGAACACTGCGGGGCAGGGTAGGGCTCTACCCCCAACACCTGTGGTTGACTGGCAGGCACTGGTCATGCTCACACTGGTCCATCCTAAACAGACGTCCCAGCACCTGTCTCACCACCCTTGTGGGTGGAGCTGCCTTCAAAGACTCCCATACTGTGGCCGGCTTGCTGGCCAGCTGTCAGTGTAAATCACCCAGTTGGATGACTCTTGGGTAGACCACAGTGACAAACAGTCAAGGTCTGTTTTTGAGGAGTCCTCGGATGACTTGAATGGCTCATCCATGTTGTCGAGGAGGAATACCTTCGAACACATGTTTGTCAAGGAACTGACTACTGACCATGGGCTGCTGTTATTCAGGGCTCCACTCCAACTCATTTTGGAGTCTATGTCTGTCACTATGGAACCCGTTCAGAAAACAGCCAAGTACCCTTTCACAATCATCCTTGATAGGGACGAATCCCCAGAGGTTGACTTTCCAATAGCTGAGGCTGAACTGGGACTGGCCCTGGAGCTCTGGCAGTATCCTGCCCAGCACCCTCAGCCCATATGTTCCACAAGTATGCCCTTCATAGTGGGTCCCTTTCCTTGTTCTCTGACCGTCCTCTAGCCAACAGTCTGGTCACAGACTCGGGTTTCCAGAAGTCCAAAAATAAAGGGGGCATGGACAAGCCCCCAGACAAAGAGCTTGACCACGCAACCAAGAAGGTTTGCTCTGCCTCCTAGCTTAGTCTCTGTCAGGCGAGCTACACCATGATGATGGCCAACTTTTGTAACTCCCTGTTGGGAGTACTGGATGATGTCTTCCCTCACCTACCTGCTGACAAGCAGCTGCTGGTGAAGATCAGAAACCAGGATCAAGTGCTGGTTCCAGCTCCAGACAGACTTAGACATAGGCAACCCCTGCTACTTTGCCATGGCAGCAGCCCTCATGATGCATCACTGGGCCTGGCTGAGGCTCTCCACCTTCATGGCAGACACTCAGCACAAGCTGACCAATGTCTCTTTCTTGGTCACTGACCTCATTGGCCTAGGGTGGAAGGTCATCTCATTAGGATTAAGAAGGTCCAGTGCCACCCTGGACTCCATGGCTTCATCCCAGAGGGACCTGAAAGTCCAGAAACCAAAAAAGAAGGCCTTTAAGTTTTGCTCCTTTTAGCCACAGTAGTTTCTGCAGCAACCCCAGCAGGGGCAATACCGAGCCTGATATCCCAAGGCCAAGTTCTCCAGACAAGGGCCAAAAAGAGGCAGGGGTAGAGGAAGTGGTGCCCCTCTGGCCCCAGCAGCTGGTGCCCCATCCAAAGCTGCCCAGTGATTGGTCAGGGGTCTCTACCTCCTGCCTGTCCAGTCCATAATCCTGACTCCCCGTGGTGGGTCAGCTTTTGCCACTTCTGGCCAGACTGGTCCATCATTACTAGAGTCAGGTGGGTTCCCAAGCTGGTAAGAAGAGGGCTGCCTCTACATTTCAAGGCTCCCCATCTTACCAGTCCCACGCTGCAAGGGAGTCCTCGGTGTCACAGGACACGCTGTCCAACCTGTGGGAGGATATTGCTCAGCTCCTTGTGAAATTAGCTAAAGCTCATGTTCCAGACAGCCTGGCAGGTCAGGGGTATGTGTCCAGGCACATCCTACTCCCAAAACGGACGGGTGCTGACGCCCCATACTGGATCTGCACAGTCTCAATCAGTACATGAAAAAACACAATTCTCACCCCAGGGGTCCTTTAGCATCAGTAACAGTATACAGCAAGCTGACTAAGTTGTACTGCCTTGGAGGAGGAGACTGTGATAATGAACTAAGTGAATTAGCCAATCAGGAGCTTGAGGGTGTGCTGAGAGGAGCCTGCCCAGAGGGCACCAGAATTTTTTCTCCAACTGACTGAGAAACACTGCCTCTGAGGTGCTCTCTCTCTTCTTGAGGAAACCACTTTTCTGGCCCCATAACTTTACTTTTGTGCTGAGACTGAGTATTTTCTTCTTTTTTACTATTTGAAGGGATTGTTAGTGGATCCTGTTCGGTTCCCGGCAACCACGTTTTCCCCTTCTTTCCGTGGTCCCCTTTCTATTTCTCTGCGGTAAAACTTTACCGTGTGTACAGTTTTCGATGGTTCTTTATTTTAATAGCGGTTCCCTCTTTTTACCGGGAACCAGTGTTTTCTTTCCTTTTCTTATCGTTTTTGGCTATTTTAAATAACGGTTCTTTACCGCGAGGGAACTGACTGCTGTTTTCAATACTTCCCATTTGGAAACCGTTATTTTCAGTGTTTCTGACAAATTAGCATGTCAGAAAAGCCAAAAATGAGAACTGGACCCACAGGTTTTAAAAACTGTGTAAAGTGCCACAGAATTGTAGCTAAAGCTGATACCCATGACCTGTGTTTACAGTGCTTAGGTCCAGTTCACTACTGTTCACTCTGCTCTAAATTCTGTTCAAAGACCCTTAGAAACAGAGCAAAAAGATTAAGAATGATGGCTGCTAAGGCTACTAATGACGGACCTTCTAAGATTAAGGGCTCTAACCAGGGTACTGATGAAGTACCTTCTAAACCTAAGAACAGTAATAATAAAGGTGCTGATGAAGTACCTTTCAAGTCTAAAAACACTAATAATAAGGGTGCTGATGAAGCACCATCTAAAGAAATAAATGGGAATAAAGACGCTGATGAAGTGCCTGTAAAGCCTAAGCCAAGCCCTCTAAGCACACTGATGAAGTGCCAGCTACTAAGAGAAAATCAGACCAGGTCACTGATGAAGTGCCTGCCAATAAGCCTTATAAAGACAAACATGAAGAGAGACGTCAGTAGGCAAAAAAGCTTAAAGGCAAAACAAAAAACATTGAGCCTCAGGGGCATAATCCCCCAGATGCACCAGGGGATTTGCTCTTTGTTGAAGAAATGGCTAAAGCCTGGCATCTGTACCAGACTCTACAGGGCATGAGGTCCATTTTTTCATACCCCTGCCACTGTTAGTCAACCCCCTTCCCCAGTGCAGTTCCCTCTGATGTAGGTAATTTTAGGGTAAAAAAAAAAGTTAGTGTGTTTGTCAGTTAGTTGAAGTGAACTGTTATCTGTGTAGTTGTCTAGGTGCTTGTCACAGGTGGCTGAAGGGGATTGTTTTCTGTGCCATTAACTAAGCGTAGAAAGATTTGCAAAATAGGGGAAGTGACTTAGCTAGAAGGAAGCCATGTTAAAGCCAGATTTAAACACTGCCCTAGATAGCTTCTGCCAGAGAACAGGCAGAACACCAGGGGGAAGGAGCTACTGGTATAACTAAACTTCTCTACTGGGACTATATTGCCCTCCTTCCCTCCCCTTCCCTCCACCCCCCACCCTAAACCAGTTCTACTTTTATAGGCACAGGATTTGACTGAACAAGAACTTTCTGTTTGGGAGCAGGAAGTGAGTGGTCACAGAGCCACAAAGACTCACCATCCTAGAAGGATAAGAGTTCTCCATCCCCCCTAGCTGCTGGAGGTCTGACTCTGAGCAAGTAAGGAGGCTACTGAGAAATATAGGAAATTCTTGTCTCAGAACAGGAAGATCAGGAACTTAAAGGGCACAGAGGCAGTAAGTAAGTAGGGAGAAAAAAAGAAATAAACAGAGGAAAGAGTAAGTATTCCAAACAACAGTTAGGGGGCCAGAAATAAGACATGATGGGAGTGATGCAGTACAGTGGCTGTGGAGCAGCAGTCTTCCAGGAGACATTCTGGAGGATGCGGTGTTGTCCCATCTATAGGCACCTCTCTAGGCTGAGTTAGGAAGTTGCTCATCTTCAGGCTGAGTTGGCCAGGATTTGTGGGACCTCCTCTCCCACCCAGGGACCACCAGGGTCACTGCCGTTGCCTCAGAGGTTGCCAAGAAAGAGGAGCAGTTGTACCACAGTGGGCTCAGGGAGGGTGAGGGTGGTATAACAGAGGTGCATCCCTTCAGTTGTACCTCTCCACAATTAATATGCCGTTCTGGCAAAGTGTGGTTCCTCTATGGAGGCACCCACAGTGGAGACCAAGGAGGATGCTGGGAACCTCCACAAAGGAGACCCACAGGAGGGTGGCATGGGACCCCACAGGGGAAGGAAACAACTCCTGGTGGGGGACTCTATTGTTAGGAAGGTAGAACGGGGCGAGGAAGGGGAGAGGGAGGTAAGGTGCCTGCCTGGTGCCATGGCTTGGAGGGACAGGGAGCGAATCCTCAGGATCGGCAGAGCAGCTGCACAGGGGAGGGAGCTGGATGTCATTGTCCACCTAGGGACAAATGACCTGGCTAAGAAAGGGATCAGAGCAGTGCAGGAAGCATTTGTGGAGTTGGGGAGGGGCCTTAGACAAGTAGCATGCACGGTACCCTTCTCGGAGGTGCTGCCTGTCTATGGCACAGGTGAGGCTAGGGTGCTCCACACCATGGGATTCAATCAGTGGTTGAAAAACTGGTGCAGAGCTCAGGGATTTGGCTTCATTGGGGACTGGGGGTCCACCTGGAGGGATGCAGGCCTATACTGGTGTGATGGTCTGCATCTGTCCAGGAGGGGAACCAGGATCCTAGGTGATAGGTTTAAATGCTTCATTGGCAAGCATTTAAACTAGCCAAGGGGGGAGGCACTGGAGTGGAGCAGGGAAATCCAAGCCCTCTCCCCCAAAAATTAGGGTACTAAGTGAGGTAAACACCACAATAGAGATGTCGATAGGGAGAAGGGCAGGGATAAATGGAGAAAATGACAAATGCAATAAGGACAGGGATGGGGCAAAATGGGGTAAGGCCATCAAGAAATGGAGGGTAATGAGTACCAGTGCCCGTAGTCTGGGCAACAAGCTCCCTGAACTGGTGGCCTTGAGGAAGAGGGATACCTGGATATCCTAGCAGTCACAGAAACATAGTACACAGAGAACCATGACTGGGATGTTAACATACCAGGGTACACAACCTACAGGAGAGACAGGGAGGGGAGAAGAGGGGGCAGAGTAGCCCTCTATGTAAGGGAAGGGATAAAAGCAAATGAACAAAAGAGTAAACAGGGACGAGAGGAGGCACTGTGGGTTACCTTAGAGACTGGAAGTGGCACCACAATCCGCATAGGGGTTGTATACAGACCCCTGTGTCAGGGGGAAGGAATGGACAAAGATATGATAGAAGGCATCCTTAGGATAGCAGAGAAAGGGGAGATACTGTTGATGGGGGACCTTAATATGCCAGATGTTAACTGGAGCATCTTTGCTGCAGCCACATCCAAAAGCAGGGCCATTCTCGATGCCCTTGAGGTGGCATGCCTCAGACAGCTAGTTTTGGAAGCCACTCATGAGGGAGCAATCTTAGACCTCATACTCTCAAATGGGGACAGTGGGAGGATCTCAGATCTAGAAGTGGGTAGCCATCTGGGAACAAGTGACCACCAAACAGTGTGGTTCATGATAAACTCAGCTACAGAGTCAAGCCATACAAAAGTGAGGGTTCTGGACTTCAGGAAGGCTGACTTTGGCAAGATGGGAGAGTGTCTTAGAAAAGCACTAGCAAACAGGGTAGAAGGAGGGATAGAGCAACAATGGGGAAACATCAAAACTGCGATCACAGATGCAACGAGCCTTTGTGTGAAGCAAATAAGAAAATGAAAGAAAAAGCCACTATGGTTCTCACAAAAGGTGGCGGTGAAGGTTAGGGAGAAAAAGATAGCATTTAGGAAGTATAAGGAAACACAGAAGAAACAGGACAGAGAACTGTACCAGTTAAGGCAGAAGGAAGCAGGGAGGGTAGTCAGAAGAGCAAAGGCCCAAACTGAGGAAAAGATAGCCAAATCAGTTAAGAAAGGGGATAGCACCTTTTATAGGTATATCAGGGAGCATAGAAAGACAAAGGGAGGGATAGTGAGGCTGAATAGAATGGATGGTGGGTGGGCAGAGAGGGACAGTGAAAAAGCAGGGATACTGAACGAATACTTCTGCTCAGTATTCACAAAAGAGGAGGAGGGGGAGGTGCCTAATCCAATTAACAGAAGCACTCTGGACAGGGAGGTTGATCCCAGTCCTTTCACAGGAGAAAGAGTTCTGAAAGAACTCCTAAAACTGAAGGTGGACAAAGCAATGGGGCCTGATGGAATTCACCCCAGAATTCTAAAAGAATTAAGGTGAGAACTAGTGACACCACTGACTACCCATTTTAACAAATCATGGGAGGATGGTGTGGTACCTGAGGACTGGAAAAAGGTGGATGTGATTCCCCTTCACAAAAGTGGGAGCAAGACAGAGTCAGGAAACTACAGACCTGTCAGTTTGACCTCTGTGGTAGGGAAAATGTTGGAATCACTTGTGAAGGAAAGAATTGTAGAGTACCTAGAGGCCAGTGGGTCACAGGACCCAAGGCAGCATGGGTTCACAGCGGGAATGTTATGTCAGACGAATCTAACTGATTTCTTTGACTGGGTGACCAAAGTAGTAGACCAGGGAGGGGCTGTTGACGTGGCCTACCTAGACTTTAGCAAGGCATTTGTCACAGTCCCACACAAAAGATTAATAGTCAAATTAACCAGCCTAGGAGTGGGTCCCAGGATGGTAGCCTGGGTAAAACACTGACTGGACAACAGCACACAGAAGGTAATTGTAAATGGAGTCCACTCTGAAGAGAGAGAGGTTACTAGTGGGGTACTGCAGGGTTCAGTACTGGGTCCAGTCCTTTTTAATGTCTTTATAAGTGACATAGCAGAGGGACTGGAAGGAAAAGTATGCCTCTTTGCAGATGACACAAAGATCTGCAACAGGGTTGATACACAAGGAGGCGTGGAAAGGATGAGAAGGGACTTGGCAAGGCTGGAGGAATGGTCAGAAGTATGGCAGCTTGGATTCAATGCAAAGAAGTGCAAAATAATGCACCTGGGAAACAAAAACCCAGGGGAAGATTACACAATGGGGGGTAGTAACAATAACAGAAATGGAAAGGGACCTGGGGTAATCATATCAGATGACCTTAAGGTTGGCAAGCAATGTGAGAAGGCAGTAGGGAGGGCTGGGGGGATACTAGGATGTATAGGGAGAGGCATCACCAGCAGAAAACAGGAAGTTGTTATCCCATTACAGACAGTTGGTGAGACCCCATCTGGAGTACTCGTCCAGTTCTGGAGACCCGTCTCCACAAGGACATAGACAGGATGGAGGCAGTCCAGAGGAGGGCAACTAAAATGGTGCAGGGTCTGCACCAGAAATCATACGAAGAGAGACTAAAGGAGCTTAATATGTATACCCTTGAGGAAAGGAGGGAGAGGGACATGATAGAAACTTTTAAGTACCTCAGTGGAATCAACAAAGTCCAAGAGGGTAGCATCTTTCAGAAAAAGAGATGTGCAAGAACAAGAGGACACAATCTGAAGATAGAGAGGGATGGCTTGGGGCAATGTGAAGTATTTATTCACAGAGAGGGTGGTGGATGCATGAAACAGCCTTCCTGAGCAGGTTGTGGGGTCTAAAACTGTGGGAGAATTCAAGTATGCATGGGACAGACATATGGCAATATTTGTGGGTAGTAGGAAGAAATAGGCTGTTGGTTAAATAGGATCTGCAGCTTATCCTGTAGGTAGGGAAATGGGCAGACTAGGTGGGCCAAGCGGTCCTTATCTGCCATCAAAGTCTATGTTTCTAGGTGACTTTCCTGGGGAGGATGAGGATTACTATGGTACAGATGATGATGATTTGGAGGAAGGTCCCTTAGAGCCTGATGTTTCCCCTGATCAAATGTTGGAGCTTCCCCCAGAGATCAGGAGGATACTTCCTAGATGCGTACCTTCCTACAGCATATGGTGGACACCCTGGATCTTCCCTCACAGGAGCCCACACAGGATGATGAGAAGGATGAAGATTACAGAGACATGGTGGGTCATCCCCCTCCTAAAAAGGTGCTCCTCCCTATATATAAGGCTTTCAGAAAAAAACACTATGAAGCTGCCCCAAATCCCTATTTCCCTGTCTGGAGTGGACAAGAAAATAGACAAAAAGTATCAGCTTTCCAAGACTGACACTGATTTCCTGTATGTACATCCTAGTCATGAAGGAGTGGTACAGCAGGCAGCTTGTGACAAGGCTAACGTCCCTCTCTCCTGTCGGCCCTCTGAGAAGGAATCCAGGAGACTTGACTTCATGGCAAAAAAAACCCTATACTTCAGCCTGTCTCCTCATGCACCTTTCCTCCAACCTGGCTTATACTGCCAAGTATCAAAAGGCTCTTTGGAACTCTGTCTTGGCTGTTGCCCAGCATAAGCTAGACACTATGGTCCTGGACATAATGGAAACAGCAAAAACTGCCTTGGAAGCTACTAAGTTTCAGTTCCATATGGCAGCAGACAACAATGATGCAGCCTCCAGGGTTATGGCCCAGGCCATCTTCCTCAGGTGCTTTGCTTGGATAAGGACAACCAATCTGTCACAGAACTCCCTCTTTGGTGACAGAATGGAAACCTACATGAAGAAGGTAGACGAGTATAAAACAGCCTACCAGAGTAACACGGCCAGAGGGAAGGCTCCCACTAGCCAAAAAGCTCAGAACAAAAGGAATAGGGGCAGGGTTTACTTCCCCAGATCCTTCTTTCCGTACCCTATGCCAGTGGACTATATATAAATGAGGGGTTTCTACAGAGGAAGAGGCAGAAGAGGGCAAAGGAGAGGTACCTCCACCCCTGCTCCTGCCTTACAAACTAAGCCCTGATTCCTGTGTCCTGGTCACCTCCCTTCTACCAGTAGGGGGCAGGCTCTCCCACTACTTCCAGTCCTGGACTCTCATAACTTCAGACAAATGGGTCCTGAGGTAGTGGAAAAGGGCCTACCCCTTCAGTTCAGAAAGTCTCCCTCTCTCAGGGGTCCATTCCTAACAAAACCCCAAGCTCCTGCAGAAAGACTTCTTCTGGAGCTGAAAGTACAGAAGCTGCTAACAGCAAAAGCAATAGAGAAGGTTTCACCTTCCCATAGAGGCAAAAACCTCTATTCCAGATATTTCCTGGCTAAGAATAAAAATGGGGAGTGGCGACCTATCCTCGACCTTAAGCACCTGAACTGGCACTTGATCAAATCAAAATTTAAAATGGTCACTCTCAAAACAGTGATTCATTCACTTCAGTAATGAGACTGGCTAGTCTCCCTGAATCTTAAGGATGCCTATTTTCATATCCCAATAAGGCAGTGTCACAGACAATTCTTAAGGTTCAGGCTGCCATCAGGGCACTACATTAACCTTCACAGGGACAAGGTAGAGCGCAGAACAAACAGAAAATTTCTCCCTAAGGTGGTCTCTTGAGTTCTACCTTAACCAGTCGATCACTCTTCCTGTTTTCTTCACTGAAAAATCCACTCCTGGAGAACAGAGACTCCACAGTCTTAGGTGAAGAGAGCCCTATCCTACTACTTGGAGCACATCAAGGAGTTCAGGGGCTCCACTACCCAGCTTTTCCTCACTTATGGGGAGGTAGGTAGAGGAAGGCCAGCCACTAAGAGAACTATCTCTCGATGGATAGTCTCCTGTATTCAGTTTTGTTACAACACTTTTTTTGTTAAACAGACCCCTGAGAGCCTCAGGGGCACTGCTGCCACAGTGGCAGCTGCAATGAACATCCCCTTGCTCGATGTCTGTAAAGCAGCTACTTGGAAGACTGTACATACATTCACAAAACATTACTGCCTAGATGTACAGTCAAGGTCTGATGCCAAATTTGGCAGGGCGGTCCTGCAGAACCTCTTCCCTAAGTAGGTTCTCTTCTCTACCTGCCTCCTAACTGCACTGCTTTATAGTCTGCATACTGTTACTGATGCTAAAGGACTCCTAGGGTGAAAAGAAAAAATTACTCACTGTAGTAATATTATTTCTTCCAAGGTATCATTTAGCATCAGTAACCTCCCACCCTTCCTCTCGTGATAACCTAACTGAAGAAGACTCTGCTTCCTCTATTCCTTTGCCAAATCTGTTCCTGAACTTTTGAATTAAATTTAAAGCAAAGTTATATGTTTTTTAATTATCTGTTCAAGCTGTAGCATGCTTTTTGAAATCCTGTTGGCTCACACTTAACATGGGCATGCTTCCCATTCTATCTTCGGAAAAATTCTGGTGCCCTCTGGGCAGGCTCCTCTCAGCACACCGTCAAGCTTTCTCCTGACTGGCTAATTCGCTTAGTTCAATATCATAGTCTCCACCTCTGAGGCAGGACAACCTAGTCATTTTGCTGCATACTGTTATTGATGCTAAAGGACACCTTGGAAGAAATAATATTACTACAGTGAGTAATATTTTCGTCCCAGATGGTAACCCTTAAAAACAGGTTACTCAACTGTAACAGTAGTTCTAGGAGTGGTATATGATGTTCATCCACACTGACTGGCAGTGTCCTTTCCCTTTAAGATGATGCCAGAAAGTCTTCAAGCTGGCTCCTCCCATCCACCCGGGTGGTAACTCCCTCAGCTATGCCCCATGATGCCAGATCTTGCCCGCTGGAAGCAGATGTGTGCGCCTAAGCCAGCAGAGGTCGGGTGGGTCCATGTGGATGAATATCATGCACCACTCATAGAACTACTGTTACAGGTGAGTAACCTGTTTTTCTAGGGATGTGCATATGATGTTCTAGCTACATTAACTGGCAGACTCCTAGCAGTTCTTCGGGAGCAGGGAAAAAAGATGCACATCCCCTATTTAGGAAATGGAGTTTGGAGAACTGAGGCCCCAAAACCAGCATCCCGACGTGACTCTAGGCCAGTGTGGTAATGGGAAATGAAGGTGTGTGCCGACCTCCAGGTAGCAGCCCCACAGATTTCCTGGATAGGGACGTCCCTGGAAGCTACCACCAATGCAGCGGTATGGTGGTTGGAATGAGCACTTAGCACGTCTGGGAGGCTCCCTACCTGCCAACTTATAGCAGAGATCAATGCAAGATGCGGTCCACGTGCCAATTGTCCGGCTTGGCTGCTGGTCTGCCAGGAGCGGCTTCAGCATAGGTGACATATGAACATCACAATGCCAGCAGAAACAGGCCTCATGGTTTGCTCGAGTCTGCTCTATTCTGCAGCTAGCCCATCAACTTGCAGCTGCTTACCCTCCCTCCTCATAACCACCCCACTCTGTCCCACCTTCTCTTAAATCCTCTCACCCGTTCTACGATACCACCTCCTCAAGCAGAGTGTTCCACTTATCTACCACCCTTTCCATGAAAAAGTGTCTCCTGATGTCCCTCCTGAATCTCCCCCCTCCAATCTTAGCCGATGCCCTCTCGTGTCCCTCCCCCTTTTGATCTGAAGAATCCCTTCTGTATTAATCCTGTTAATACCCTTTAGGTGCCAGCCCGGTGGCACTGAGGGTTGAGGCACTGGACACCACACCTCATGCCACGGCGGTGACCCAGGTTCAGGGATGGACTTGGTTCGCCGAGGGTTGGCAGGAGGGATAGGACTGGCGTCTGGAGGACAGCTCTCTATCTCTGGAGTGGGTTCGGAGATGCTCGGTGCCTAGCATCCCCAGTGGAGATCGGGAACTGCAGGTACCTGCCAGGAAGCGTGGGGAGTAGAAGTGCGTGGATGCCAACCCGACAGCCGTGTGCAGAAGTGTTGTGCGCCGCGCCCGGGAAGAAAGCAACACCTGAAAAACCCCTGGTGACCAGGTGAGGTGATGGCTGTCTCCAGGGGCCGACTCCACATGCCACTGCGGCCACACATCCTGACCTTATCCCCTGGGGATCCTCGGCCTACATTGAGGACAGCAGCAGAGGAGGGAATCCTGATACCAACACTTCGGTCAGGTGAGTGGTTCAGGCGGGTGGTTACGGAGGAACGCTGAGTGTGACAGCCGGATAGATGCCCTGGTCCGCCAGGAGATAAATAAGAGTTCATAGAAGCATAGAAGTTGACGGCAGTTAAGGACCGCAAGGCCAATCCAGTCTGCCCATTTCTTTTTCTACCTTATAAATGTGCCATTGACCTTTGCTCTGTCAATGGCCTATCTATTCATACTCATCTGTATTGCTCCCTTATGCCTATCCCATGCCTGTTTAAAGCCCTGCACTGTATTCATATCCACCACTTCCTGAGGTAGGCCGTTCCATCCATCCACCACCTTTTCTGTGAAAAAGAACTTCCTCACATTACCCCTTAATGGGCCTCCCTCTAATCTCATGCTGTGTCCTCTTGTTCTGCTATTTTTCTTATATTGAAACATGTTAGACTCTTTCGCCTTGTTAATGCCCTTAAGGTGTTTGAATGTTTCAATCATATCACCTCTCTCCCTTCTTTGCTCTAGGGTAAACATACTAAGCTCTGTTAATCTGGCCCCATATGTTTTTTGATGCAGTCCCTGCACCATTTTGGATGCCCTTCTCTGGACTGCCTCAATTTGGTTAATGTCCTTGTGAAGGTGTGGCCTCCAGTACTGCACGCAGTACTCCAGATGGGGCCTAACCAGTGTCTTGTAAAGAGGGATTATTGCCTCCCTCTTCCGACTTGTGATACCCCTACTAATACACCCTAACATCACCCTAGCCTTACCTACTGCTTTAGTGGTCTGCTTGGATGATTTCAAGTCATTGGTGATGATGATGCCTAAGTCTCGTTCTTCCCTCGTGACTGCCAGGAACTCCCCTCCCAGCCTACAGGTGGCTTCAGGGTTTCTCTTCCCTATTTGCATGATCTTGCACTTATTTGCATTAAACCCCAGTTGCCACTCTTCTGACCATTTTGCTAGTTTATCCAGATCTCTTCTCATTCTGTCCACCCCATCTGGATCATCTCCTCTGTTGCAGATCTTGGTGTCATCTGCAAACAGACAAACCTTACCCTCCAGTCCATCTGCAATGTCACTGATGAAGATGTTGAAGAGGAGTGGCCCCAAGACTGATCCCTGAGGCACCCCACTTGTGACTTGCATCTCTTCTGACTGTATACCGTGTACTACCACTCTCTGTTTTCTGCCCGTCAACCAGTTTGCCACCCAGTTAACCAACTTCTGACCCACCCTGAGCCTACCCAGCTTATTAATCAATCTTCTATGTGGAACAGTATCGAAAGCTTTGCTGAAGTCAAGGTAGGCGACATCAACTGCTCCCCTTGGTCCACCACTCTGGTTACCCAGTCAAAGAAATCTATGAGATTAGTTTGACAGGACATTCCTTTTGTAAACCCATGCTGTCTTGGATCCTGTGCTCCTATGGATTCCAGGTGTTGCACTATCCTTTCCTTAAGGAGTGCCTCCATAATCTTGCCCACTACTGAGGTAAGACTGACTGGTCTGTAGTTCCCTGCCTCTTCCCTGCTGCCACTCTTGTGGAGCGGGATCACATGAGCCCTTCTCCAGTCCTCAGGGACCTCTCCTGTGCTCAGAGACTCAGTAAACAGTTTTGATAATGGCTCTGCTAGTTCCACCCTTAGCTCCTTTAGTACCCTGGGATGTATACCGTCAGGTCCCATTGCCTTGTCCACCCTGAGCTAATCAAGCTCTTGTAGGACCCTTTCATTTCTGAAGGGGCTAGTGCTCACCTCCCTCCCCCGTGTCCATGGTGCTGAGCTGTGGGCCCTGCCCTACCTTCTCTTCAGTAAATACTGAGCAGAAATATCTATTTAGGATAGATGCTTTTACATGGTCCTCCTCCTCACACGCACCCTTATCTCCTTTGATCTTAGCAATACCCCCTCTGGACTTTCTCCTTTCACTAATGTATCTATAGAAAGTCTTGTTACCTTCTTTTACTGTTTGTGCTAGTGTTTCCTCGGTTTGGGCCTTTGCCTGACTTACTGCCTTCCCTTAGGGAAGTTTGGTATGCCTCCCTATCTTCATCCCGCTGTATTCCCCTATATTTCCTGAAGGCCAGCCTTTTGGCTCTGACCTTTCTGCTACTGTTTTTGAGAACCAAAGTGTTTTCCTTCTTCTTTTGCACTTTCTTTTCTCTCTAACACAATGGGATGTTGCTTCAAGTATTGCATCCTTAATGCTTGCCCACTTTGCCTGTACCCCCTCACCTGTATTTCTTTTTGCCAGGGCTAGCTTAACTCTGTTGACCATCTTTTCAAAGTCAGCTCCTCTGAAGTCCCATATTTTCTCCTTAGAATGGGATGATTTAGTTGTAGTGGCCAAATTGAAACATACCATGTGATGGTCACTGGCCCCCAGGTGACCTTCTATCTGGAGATCTGTGATCCTTTCCCTGTTAGTCAGTACTAGATCTAGGATAGCCTTGTCTCTTGTGGGTTGTTGTACCAGTTGTTTGAGGCCCTCCCCATGCAGGGACCCCACCATGTGTCTAATTCTGGCAGATGTTCCTGCTGGTATTGACCAATCTGTATCTGGCATGTTAAAGTCTCCCATTATCAGAACCTCCCCTTTAGCTGTCATGTTTTGTATATCTTCTAACAATAATGTGTCTATGCCCTCCCCCTTGTCTGAGGGCCTGTAGACAACACCAGTTCTTATGGCTGCCCCATTTCCTGTTTCCAGGGTGACCCACAGTTCTTCTGGCTCCTTGTGTGTATTCTGAATTTCTGTAGCTTTGATATTTTCATTGACATACAGGGCCACTCCATCCCCCCCCCTTCTGCATCTCGGTCTCTTCTGAACAGTACATAGCCAGGTACTGAAGTCTCCCAAGTGTGGTTACTGGTAAACCACGTCTTGCTAATTGCTACTATGTCCAGTTTAGCCTCTGTCATTATTGCCTGCAGGTCTGGGATCTTGTTTCCCAGACTGCAATGATTTGAGTAATGATTTTCCATTGGCCAGATTTCAGTGTGTTAGTTGTTCACAAAAAAAAATACCCTTTAGGTACTTAAAGGTTTCAATCGTATCCCCCTATCCCTCCTCTCTTCCAGGGAATACATTTGCAGCTCTCCCAGCCTCTCCTTGTAGGATTTTCCCTCAAGTCCCTGTATCATCTTCGTTGCCCAATGCTGCACTCCCTCCAGCAATCTGATGTCCCTCTTCAGGAATAGCCGCCAGTACTCCATGCAGTATTCCAGGTGTGGCCTGACCAGTGACCTGTACAGGGGTAGGATCACTTCTCTATGCCTGGAGGAGATTACCCTCACTATGCACCCCAGCATCTTGTTTGCCTTTGCAGCCATCTTCCTGCACTGAGCTGAATGGTTCATACTCCTCGTTATTAGTACCCCAAGATCCTTTTCCTCCACTGTGCTTTTCAACTGTACCCTTCCCAGCTGATATTTCCTCCCCTGGTTCCTTGCTCCAAAGTGCAGTACCTTGCACTTCTTGGCGTTGAACTCCAACTGCCATGTCTCCAACCATTCCTGTAGTTTGGTCAGGTCTTTCTGCAGCCACCTCTATGTCATCTACCACTGCACCGATCTTAGAATTGTCTGCGAACAGACTGATCCTACTCATTCTGGATCCCGTTTGAGACATCGGCTATGAATATCCTCAACAGCACTGCTCCCAGTACTGAACCCTGGGGCACCCCACTCGTTACGTCCCTCGGTGATGAGAGTTCCCCCTCCACCACCACCCTTTGCTGCCTACCCCTCAGCCAGTTGGTGATCCAGTTCACCATTTTTGTCCCCACCTCAATGTATTCCAGCTTTCCCCCCAGCCTCCCATGCAGCACCGAGTCAAAGGCCTTGCTGAAGTCCAAATACAGGATGTCCACTGCATGGCCCCTGTCCAGTTCCCTGGTAACCCAGTCATGGTACTTGACCAGGTTCGTCTGGCAGAATCTGCCCAATACAGAACCGTGCTGATTGCTGTCTTGGAGCCCATTGTCTTCCAGAAAGGTCACCAGCCTCTCTTTTAGGATTGACTCCATGAGTTTCCCCACAATTGAAGTGAGACTCACCGGTCTGTAGTTGCCTGGATCATCCTTCGGGCCACTTTTATGAATGGGCACCACATGGGCCATCATCCAGTCCTGTGGCATGCATCCTATGTCCAGTGATGTACTGAGCAGATCTGCCAGTGGTCCCGCCAGAATCTCCGCTAGCTCCCTAAGTACTCTAGGGTGAATACCATCCGGCCTCAGCATCTTGTCCACCCTTGGTGCCCTTAGTCCCTCCAGCATCCTGTCCTCTGTAATTCTGTCAGTTGCCCCCCCCGCCCACTCCACCGTTCCCATGGGGTATCTGCTTCCCTCTTTCCTTCATGAACACAGAGCAGAAGTACTCATTTAGTGCCTCTGCCTAGTCCTCCCCCTTCTCCACCCACCCCTTATCTTTCTTAATCCTCACAATCTGGTCTTTGTTTCTTCTTCTCTCACCAATGTATCTGAAGAAGTCCTTTTCCCCATCCTTGATTCCCTGTGCCAGTCTCAGCTCTCTGGAAGCCTTGGCCGCAGTGACTAGCCTGGTAACCTCCCTGGACTTCTTCTGACAAACAGCTGGCAAACCTCTCCCTGAACTCCAGCCATGTGCTCTTTATAATAAGCGAGCATTCACCTCAGGTCTAGAGTATGGAGCCTGTACTCGGCCTCCGAGGTGTGATTGGTGAAGTACACTGGGACATTAATCACCTGGTTAAGGTGAAACTCTGACAGAACCTTCGGGAGGAACTTAAGGTTGTGGCGCAGGACAACCTTGTCCTTGTGGAAGACCAGGTAATGAGACTCCACTGAAAGTGTCTGGAGCTCACTGATCCTTCTGACTGACATGATAGCCACCAAGAAGGCAGTCTTCCACGACAGGTGAGAGATATCACACCTGTGCATCAGTTTGAATGGCTTGCCCATGAGCTTTACCAAAACCAGCAACAAGTCCCCCAGTGGTGGTGGTTCACGCACCAGAGGAGAAATGTTGTCAAGGTCCTTGAAGAAACGCCAGACCACCTTTTCTTGCACCACCGACTGCTGACCAGCCCATGCCCAGTAAGCAGAGATGGCTGCCAGGCGCACCTTAAAGGTCGTTGACCGAAGGCCCAACTGGGAGAGGGACCAGAGATAATCAAGAATGCTAGCCATTGAACAGGACAAAGGGTCCAACCCCTTGACTTGACACCAAATGGAGAATCTCTTCCATTTGAAGGCACTTCCTAGTCGACTCCTTCCGAAATGCCTCCATAACGGTGAAGACAGCTTCAGAGAGAGACTCAAAGCCCAGAACTCTAGCCTCTCAGGAACCAGGCTGTTGGGTGCAGTGATTGAAGGTCCGGGTGGAGTGCCTTCCCCTAACTGATGGAAAGCAGGTCCAGGTGTAGGGGAAGACACTTCGGGAGCCTGCTGCTGAGGCTGAGGAGAGCAGGGCACCAGAACTGGCGTGGCCAGTGCAGAGCCACCAGGATCACCTGTGTCTTGTCCCTCCTGGCCTTGAGGAGAACTTTGTGGATCAAGGGAAGCAGAGGGAAGGCATAGAAGAGGCCTGGGGTCCCAGGGCCTCAAGAAGGCATCTCCTTGCAGTGTTCCTTGCTGAGGGGGATGGGCACAAAACAGCTTCGGCTTCATGTCCTCCCTGGAGGCAAACAAGTACACCTGATGGGTGCCCTGCTGGGAGAACAGACTGTGAACTACCTCTGGGTGGAGAGACCACTCATGAGATGCCTCGCCCACCCAGCTGAGGGCGTCTGCCAGCTGACTGGAGGTTCCTACTACATGGATGGCTAGCAGATCTGCCTCCAGGCTGTGTACAATGGTAAAGACATGGAGAGCGTCCCTGCACAAGGGTCAGGGAGTGCGTCACACCCTGTTTGTTGAGGTAGTACGTGGTCATGGTGTTGTCTGTCTGGACTTGGACCACGTGACCCCACATGTGCGGAGTGAATGCAGTCAGCACTAACTGAACTGCCTGGAGCTCCAGCAGGTTGATGCAGCATCAGGACTCCTCAGGGGTCCAGAGCCCATGGACTCTGTGTTCCCCCAGGTGGGCACCCTAGCCCATGAGAGAGGCATTGGTCATCAGGATGACTGTCAGCTCTGGGTGGAGAAACGAGATCTCTTCCTGCAGATGTGCTGGGACTAACCACCACTGGATGGCTTCCTACATCCGCTGGGTCACAGTGACCAGCTGGTCGAAGTGACCCTTACACTGAGACCACTGGCTGGCCAGATCCCACTGCAGGGAGCACATTCTTCAGCGGGCCCAATGGAACACGCTGGTGCAGGCTGCCATGTAGCCGAGCAAGCGCAGGAAGTCCCGGGCAGGGCGCAATTGCCGAACCCGAAATAATCTGGCACAGGAGGAGAGAGCCTCCGCCCTGTCTGCAGGGAGCCAGCCTCTGGTCTGCAAGAGTTGAGCTGTGCCCCAATGAAGCTGATCACCCATGAGGGCGCGAGTTCTGACTTGGCCTTATTGACCAGGAGGCTAAGGGAGATGCAGGTCTGGAGGGCCAGGTCCTTGGACTGCTCCACCTCCTGCCTGGAGGGACCTGTGATCAGCCAGTTGTCCAGGTAGGGGTAAACCCAGACCTCTCAGTGCCTCAGATAAGCTGCCACCACTGCAATGCACTTGGTGAAGACCCTGGGGGCTGAGGAAAGGCTGAATGGCATGGCCGGGAACTTGTAAAGGGCTCCCTCTGCCCAAAAGCGGAGGAACCTTAGATGAGACGGATGGATCGGGACGTGAAAGAATGCATCCTGAAGATCCAGGGAGCAATACCACATGTTTCGCTTTAGAGATGTTATGATCTGAGATGGAGTTACCATCCTGAAGGTGTGCCACCTGAGGAACTTGTTCAGGTTGTGCAGATCTAGAAGGGGGTGCCAGCCCCCCATCCACTTTGGCACCAGGAAGTACCTGGAGACAAACCCCTAGGTATTTTGGAGGAACCGCGACAGGAACCATGACCTCCTTGCAGAGGAGCTGGGCTATGTCGGCTCTGAGAGCTGACAGCATGTCTGCGGAAACCACGTCCTCCTGTGGGGTGTGGGCTTGGCAAGGAGGGTATTCCTCAAATTCCAGAGGTAGACCCTGACCCACCACTTCTAGAACTCACCTGTCCATGGCGACAATGGACCAGGCAAAAAGGAAGTGGCAGAACCGGCCCCCCACGGGAGGATCCAGGGGAGGTGTGACGAGCATGAGGGAGGCACCGCTCATCCTGTCACTGGGCAGGCTTAGAGGAGGAGGAGGAGGGCCTGGCTGAGGTGCCACTAGAGCTTCTCCCTCCAGGCTTATGGACAACCAAGGTCACTGACTTGGGCCAAGGTTGCCAGGCCTGAGCCTGCTGGCCAGCCTGTTGCTGGGCTGGTTTGGCCGCAGGAGTGCAGGTGGACCAAAAGGGCTTCCTCTTCTGCTGCTGCTTGGATCCCTTGGGGTCCTTCTGGGCGGTTGTCATGGAGACCAAGGTGGGATTGGACTCCTCAATCTAAGTGAGGTGGCCCTCCTGAACGGGTCAGAGCCCAGGAAAGGGACATTTTGTGCTGAGTGTCCGCCGTGAAGGTCAAGATCCTCAGCCAGGCCCTGCAGTGCATGGCCACTGAGGCTGCCATGGAATGAGCACAGGAGTCCCCAATGTCCATGACTGTCTGGAGCTATTGTTTAGCTACAGCCCAGACCTCTTTGACCATAGTCTGAAGGTCCGCAGGCAGATAAGAAGGTACCTCATCAAGAGAGCCCAGCAGGGTATGATAGAAGTGGGCCATGAGGAGCGCCGAGCTCGCCTGGTGGAGACCAAGCGAAGAGGCAGCGTAGAGTTTCTTAGTCGCATGGTCCAGCTCCTTGGACTGCTTGTCAGGTGGCTTGTCAACGTCCCCAGTGTTGCCGGAGTACCTAAACACAGAGACTGAGCACCGCGTATTTGCGGGCCATCCAGGCAGAAGGCAAAGGGCAGGAAGCGGGGCACTGCCAAAGCTCCAGGACTGGGCCAAAAATGGCTTCTGCTACTGAGAAAGCCTCCGTTGGAGTGTCTTCCCGGTTGAGGATCTCAATCAGTGGGTAACAAGCCCACTTCTGGATGGGCTCCATTTTCATACCTGTCAACTCAGAGATCAAGCGGACAAGCGCCATGAAGGAAGATGGGCCTTCATCCGTCAAGAGGTCCCCCACAGACTCTACATCAACCAGATGGGAGGGCAGGCAGGACCCACTGGACTCCGTGGCATCTTTAAAGAGTGGCCCGAGTCCCCACTGACCCTCTGCGGGCAGTCAGGTCACGGTGATGGACATCTGAAGGGGAAGCCCCTTGACCGGCTGAGACTTCTTAGTCAGAGTGGTGGCCGGTGGCTGTTTAGGTGGTAGTTCCAACAAGATCAGTGGAGATGCTGGAGTCGGCCAAGCCGGGATCATGTTGGTCGGCTCCGTCAATGGAGACGGCATTGGCCTTTCGGGCGACAGCCAGGTGATGGCCAGTGTAGAAACCAGAGTCAGTTTGGCATCGGTAAACACCAACTGTTGCAACATCAGGTCCTCACAGTGTCGACTCAATTTGCACCGAAGCCTCTCCTCACCCGAAGAGAACGATAATGAAGAATAGCGGTGGTGCTGCTTCCCATGGTGCCAAGAGCAGGAGCACTGATGTTAGCAGGACCGTCTCGACCCACGGAGATGACCTCGACCACCGTAGTTGAGACGGGCTTAGAGGAGTTGGCGAGTGCCGAGGCTCCTCCTGGTCAGGGTCTGGTATCAAAGACGGTGGGTCAGCAGACTGATCCATCCCTCCAACGGTCTGTGTCAGGATCAAAGTCCTGGACAAGGAAGTGTTGGCCTCTTCGGTCGATAACTGCTTTGTTGGCTCAAGAAAAATCTTGCCTGGGACCTCAACCAGCGTCTCGGCCAGCAGGCCCAACAGGGTTACCGTGGAGCTGGCGGCCATGGCTGAGGATTCTACCGAAGTTAAATCTGGAGAAGCATGGGAATTGGAGGCCCTCAACTGAGAGCACTCCCAATCCCACGATTGACGAGTCCTCTCTTTCTCCTTTTGGACTCTGTTTTAGATTTGGATTTGTGCCCCAAGGGTCCCTGACCAAGGGTCAGCAGAGACTGGCACAAATCTTTGAAGGAGCCCATGAACGTTGAGCCCAGCTGAAGCGGTATGAAGGTGGAGGCCGAAGATGAGTGAGACATGGCCTGGGTTGCCTCTTCTTCAAAGGCCACAAGCTGCTTGGAAGTCCCAGTGGCCGCGGAGACCACCCAACAGGCATCCTTAGATTTAACTGGTGGGTTCCGATGCACCGGGTGGCCCAATTTAAGGTGGGCAAGATGGTCCTCCAGAATGTTCGGGTGAAAAGAATGACAGAAGTCACAAGCCTGGGGGTTGTGATCGTGCACCAGGCAGTAGACGCACGTAGCCTGTGGGTTGGTCCTGGACATCTTCTGCCTGCAAGGGCACCGGCAGAACCCAGGAACAGACATCGTCCATGATGGTCGCAATTGAGATCGAGCTGAAGACAAACTTATAAGAGTTTTGTTAAGGTTTTGGAAGTAAATCTGAAGATTTAAGTGCTAGGGCCTACTCAATGTGGAAGCGGTAAGGAGGGAACCTGCTTCTTCCAGCAGAAAGGAAGATCTGGCATCATGGGGCAGTGCCGAAGGAGTTACCACCCGGGTGGGTGGGAGGAGCCAGCTTGAAGACTTTATGGCATCATCTTAAAGGGAAAGGACACTGCCAGTTAGTGTGGCTAGAACATCATATCCACATCCCTGGTACCAGATCATACCATCTCTAGAGCAGGGCATGTCATTCTGCTCACTGGACTTCCAGGATGCATTCTTCCACATCCCAGCTGGCAGTACCTTCGGTTCTGCACAGAAAGGATTTTGTATCTGTTCCAGGTCATATCCGTTGGCCTCTTGTTTGTGCCCTGGGTCTTCACCAAATGCTTGGCAGCCTTCCTGTGGCACAAGGGCATCAGGTTGTACCCCTGTCTCGATGACTGGCTGGTAGCCATGCCGTCCAAAGAGGCCATGGAGTGGTCCATGGATGTGGCCCTCCAGACTTGCAGAGACTTGCGCCTGGTGGTCAACATGGCCAAGTCTGAACTGATCCCTTCGCAGGTCACTCACTTCACTGGGGCAGAGCTAGGCTCCCTGCGGGCCAAGGCTCACCTCCCTGCAGACTGGGCATGGGATTTTACCTCCTTTGCCTGATCATTTCAGATTGGGTGCCAACGCCTTGCCAGGGATTTCCTGCGGCTGCTGGGATACATGGCATCTTGCACTAGTGTGATCCGGTGGTCTAACTGGCAGATGCGGCATCTGCAGTGGGAATTGGGCTGTCAGTGGTCCCAGCACCTAGGACACTTGGAACAGCTTGTCACAGTGACCCAGCCGATGTTGGATGCCATTGATTGGTGGGTGATTGCTGAGCAACTGGAGAAATGAGTCCCATTTGTCTGCCCGCCCAGAGCTGACCATTACTTGCACGATGGACAGGTTTCTGGTGGTGTGGGCAGCACTCTAGGGGGACCACAGAGCCCACAGATTCTGGTCACTTGTAGAATCCCATCACCACATCAGCCTGCTGAAGCTCCATGCAGTGCGAATAGCTCTAATGGAAATCACTTCTTTAGTCAGGGGTCAGGTTGTGTAAGTTCAGATGGACAACACCATGACAGTGTTCTACCCGAACAGGCAGGGCAGCACACACTCCCTTCTCTTGTGTCAGGAGGCCGTCTGCACCTAGACTCTTGTGCGCAGTCTGGGTCTGGATCGGACAATCAGCGGGGGAGAGAGAAAGACGTCGAACGAGTGGTCCTTGAATCAGGAAGTGATGAACCACTTTATCTTACTTTGAGAGGGTTCCTGCAGTAGGTCTTCACATATAGGACTGCGCCCCCTGGTGTCAGGTCCAAACAGCAAACTTGTAGATAGCAATCATCAGCGGGGACCACCCCCGATGTCGGGCGTCATGATGTCAGCCCGGCTATAAAAGAGGCGGTCCCGCGCCCGCTCTCCAGTTCTTTCCTGCTGTCGTCTCAGTAACATTCAGCACGCAATAGAATAGTGATCAGACATCCGCATTTTTTTGAAGTTTTCTTCACCTCATAAATAGTTTTTTACTAAATTGTTTTGCTCTATTTGATGTCTCCTAGACAGAAGAAGAAGTGCTCGAAGTGCGGCGCTCAAATCCTGCTCGGGGACGACCATTCCCGCTGCCTCCTCTGCCTCGCTTCCAAACACAACTCCCAGGAGTGCTCCATCTGCCAGGCTTTCAACCAGGTGACCCAAACCAAGCGTAAGCAGACCCTCGAGGCCCATCTCCTGCCCGGGACTGGTGTCGATGGAAAAGGAGCTCCAGGTACTGCAGGATAGGTCGTCTTCGCCAGGCCCGAAAAAGAAGAAGAGCAAAGAGAAGCGCCGCGAACGGAGTCCATCGCCACGTGGGAGTCCCTCCGAAACTGTGAGTACTTCTGCTGGTGCCCTGTCTGCTTCTCTAGGCCGGGCACCTTCAACCCCTCCTGCCGAGGTGAGCGGGCAGCCGAGGGTCACCTCTTTAGAAGTTTCTATCAAGTCTACCTGCCCTGCCGATAAGACACCCCTCGACCCTGTCAAAGGGTGCATGGCTCCTTCTGATCAGACTAGCGGCGGTCTCCGGACTTCCACTAACCCGGCTCAGTCCGATCAGCCAGACAATGGCTCCTCCGTCACCCACTTGGATCCTTCCACTCTCCTGTCAGGCTCCAGTTTGGCCCCTGGTGTCAGACAGAGTGAGGGGCAGAGTGACCCTTCATCCTCTAGGGTGTTACATCCCAGGGACTCGCCACCTGACCGGCTGATTTTTCTACCAGCAAAATCAGATTCGGACCTGCCGCCGGGGCTCCTTCCGGACCTCCCCACCTTGCCAGGCCTTCCGGCATCCCTGGACTTCAGTCCGCCACCGGCTAGGGATCTGTTCATGGAGCCTCCTCCCTTGGGACCTTCGGGGGTCCTTCCAGATCCTGTGCCTCCCTGAGGCACCATGGCACTTCTCCCGGCAGGACCAGATCCTTTGGGAGGGTTTCCGGGCTCAGAACCCATTGTCCTGCCTCCAGGCGGTCTGCCGTTGACTCCACAATTTCTGACGCCGGGCTATGTGCCTCCGATGCCGGGATACCTGACAGTGGGACACCTGACACCGGGACACCCAATGCCAGGATACCCTGGGTACTCATACTATCCACAAACTGGTTATCACTACCCTTCTTGGCCTCGATACCCAGGTTATCCTACCTTCCAGCTTCCTCCTTCGCCACCACCGGCACTGGAGAAAGCACCCCACTGGTGGTAGAAGGCCAGAACCCAGTTACTGTTGGAGCTCAGGCAATCGGTAGTGGAATCTCCACAGCCTCCGGCCCTCCCTCCACCGCCTCCTGCGGGTAGTGCTGGTATGGAACCTTCCATTCAGAGCGGCTCTGAGCCATCTGACATGGAGTCTGACACCGATCCCTTGGATCCCAGATCTCTGGTTGAGGTTCCCCCAAAGGAGTCTCCTAAGTCTCCTCCAGAGGACCCATCTTTTGGAGACCTCTTGCACTCCATACAGGCAGCCGGGGGCTGTCCCACAAAAGGGGTTGATCCGCAATGCAAAAGGCTAGTGGAGCACCTGGACCTTACTCCATCGGATCCCATCCCCATACCCCGTGGATGGGACCCCATGAGGACATGGTCACCACAATATGGCAACAACCATCCTCCATTCCAGCGGTCTTCAGGAAGGCAGACCAGACCTATTATCCCCCAGAAGGGATTCAACACCTTAACTCCCATCCTAAGGCTGACTCCATGGTCATTACTGCCACTCACGACTGGTCAGCCCAACCGAAACACCTGAGTTCCTCACCACCAGATAAGGACTCTCGTCCGTTAGACCAGTTCGGGCGAAAAAAAAATCTGTTCTTCTTCCTCCTGTGGCATTAGATCTCTCAACTATGTCTCGCACATGGTTGCTTTCCAAAAAGCTACCCTTTCGGAGCTGGAAAGGGATCTACTTGAGGTTCAGGATGAAAACCTTAGTAAGAAGCTCCTGGACAAGGTCAGGATGGGGAAGTCCTCGTGTCATCACGCGCTCCGAGCAATGTACGACTCGGTGGATTCAGTGGCTAGAGCGGCAGCCACCGGGATCTGTCTCCGCCGGCTCTCCAGGCTTCGGATAGCCGGTTTGGCACAGGATGTACAGACTTCCCTCTTGCATGCCCCTTTTAGGGGTTCCATCCTCTTTGGTGGTGATGTCAAAGATATCATTACAGGACTGCAAGAGAGTGGATGCTCTTTAAGAGACGTACGCTGTATGTACAAGACTGGCCAGAAAAAGCAGCCCTTTCGCTGCCAAAGAAGGTGGAACAAAAACCAGGCCAAATGTCAGGGAAAAAGACGTGCCCCTGGCTCAGGAGCCCAAACCCCACAGCCTAAATTCTCCAAACCAGCCTCGGGGGCCAAAGCTCCCCTCCCCTCAGCGTCCTGACTCCTTTCCCCTCCTTCTACTCCCTCCCTTACTTCAGGAGGAACCGGTCGGAGGGAGGTTCGGCCTCCACCTGGAAGGTTAGAGGCTCATCACTGCAGAGTCTTGGGTGCTTTAGCTCATCAAGCAGGGTCACTTGATCGAGTTCCTCGAGATTCCAGCCCCTCTACCTCCGGTATGGTCTTTCTATCCTCTGGATCAGGTCCCCCTCATCTCGCAAGAGATTCAGGCTCTTCTTCTAAAGGAGGCCATAGAACCTGTCCCTCAAAACCAGACAAGAAGGGGATTTTACTTCCACTTCGTCCTAGTCCCAAAGAAAATGGGTGACCTGAGACTGATTCTGGACCTCAGCACACTAAACATCTTCATCAAGTACAAAAAGTTTTGTATGTTGACCCTTCAGGGTCTCCTTCCCCTGCTTCATCCCAACTCTTGGCTGTGCTCCCTGGATATGCAGGATGCCTACCTGCACATCCCTATCCTCCTGGCCCACCGCCGCTTCCTCCGTTTTACTTTTATGGAGGATCACTTCCAGTTTTGGGCACTCCTTTTGGCCTTTCCTCGGCCCCATGGGTGTTCACAAAGTGTCTAGCAGTGGTGGCGGCGTTCTTACGCTGCCAGGGCATTTATGTCTTCCTGTATCCGGACGACTGGCTCCTTGTAGCACCCTCTCCTACCAACCTAAAAGAGTCTCTCTCTTTCACTTTGAACTTGTTCTTCCTTCTGGGGATTATGGTCAACTTCCCCAAGTCCCAGCTAGTACCATTTCAATGACTCTAATTCATTGGAGCTGTACTAGATACAGTTCAGAGCAAGGCTTTTCTGCCATCAGATTGAGCCGAGACTTTGGTTGCTCAGGCCACTCTTGTGGCCTAGGCTCGATGGATCTCAGCACATGCTGTGCTCTGTCTTTTGGGAATGATGGCAGCGGCCATTTCCACAGTTCCTCTGGCCAGACTTCACATTAGGGTCACCCAATGGTCTCTCCGAGTCCAATGGAATCAGAGGACAGACGACGTGAACCAAAAAGTCATGATCTCCACCAACCTTCAGAGAGATCTTCGCTGGTGGCATTATCTCTCCAACCTATCGAGGGGAACCCCTTTCCATTCCCCTGTTCCTACCCAAATCCTCACCACGGACGCCTCGGACTTGGGCTGGGGAGCCCATCTGGGGGTACACAAGACGCAGGGCTCTTGGTCCGATCAGGAGCGTATGCTCCACATCAACATTCTGGAGACCAGGGTGGTTCTTTACGCTCTACAGGCGTTTCAGTCCCTTCTGGTACCAGGATCTCTTCTGGTCCAGATGGACAATATGTCCACACTCTGGTACATCAACAAACAGGGAGGAACCCGGTCATACCCTCTCTGCAGGGAAGCAATGAGGGTTTGGTACTGGGCGATCCAGCACAGCCTTTACTTGACAGCAGTCCATGTATCAGGAGAAAGCAACACCCTCACGGACAGTCTCAGTTGATCAGTGGCCAGGGCCCACAAGTGGGAGCTACAGTCAGGGGTGGTCGAAGAACTCTTTCTTCAGTGGGGTCATCCAGACTTAGATCTGTTCGCCTCCCCATCCAACGCAAAACTACCCAACTTTTGCTCGCTCGTTCCCGGGCATGGTGCTTTTTGGCGAGACACACTGTCTCTCTCTTGGACAGGGAAGTTTCTTTATGCATTTCCTCCCTTTCATCTCATTCAGAAGGTTCTGGTGAAACTTCAGCAGGAGGAAGCTCATATGATCCTTATTGCTCCTCTCTGGCCATGCCAGATTTGGTATCCTCTTTTGCAGCAACTGGCACTGGAACCTCTGGTCCCTCTGCCGTGTTCACACCACCTTCTGACACAGGAGCAGGGCACCCTGGTGCACCCGAGCCTTCAGTCTCTCCACCTTCATGCGTGGCACCTGTGGACATAGTGGGTTTCACATTATGGAGTCTCCTCGCAGGTTGCACACATCTTAGTAGAGGCCAGAAAAGCCTCTACTAGATCCACTTATGCCATGAAGTGGAAAAGATTTTCAATCTGGGCCCTAGCAAGGAGCTGGGATCCCTTTTCGTGCTTGGCGGCCCAGGTGTTAGAGTACCTCGCACATTTACCTGAGATGGGCCTTAGCTACTCCTCCATTAAGGTCCATCCCTCTGCGGTGTTGGTCTGAAAGGCATCCCTTACTTGAAACCTCCTATCCGGAATCCCTGTGCCCCCGGGACCTGAATTTCATGCTCGAGAAGCTGACTTTACCCCGTTTGAACCAGCTTCTACTTGCAACTTACGCTTCCTTTCCTGGAAGACTTTATTTTTAGTCGCAGTCACTTCCACCAGAAGGGTCTCTGAGCTTCAAGCTTTTGTTTGTAAAGAACCCTATTTAATTTTTCATAGAGCAGAGTAGTCCTGT
The DNA here is from genome assembly GCA_016271365.2 of Neoceratodus forsteri. Lineage (NCBI taxonomy): Eukaryota > Metazoa > Chordata > Ceratodontiformes > Ceratodontidae > Neoceratodus > Neoceratodus forsteri. The sequence continues at coordinate 325,337,369 of CM057451.1, read as the reverse complement.
GGACTAACCCTTCTTTTCTTCCCAAAGTGGTATCTGAAACCACTCTGAATCAGAGCATGGAATTACCAGTTTACTATCCCCAGCATTCCAGTAGGGGGGAATACCTTCTGCACACCCTAGATGTGCACCGGATTCTGAGGTACTACACGAACCGAACTAAAGAGGTTCGTAAATCTAACCAACTCTTTGTAGCCTTTGCTTCCCAGTGCCAGGGCAAGGCTATCTCCAAACAAACCATCTCTAGATGGTTGGCCAACTGCATCCATTTTTCTTACATGAAATATGGGAAGTCCTTTCTGGGGGCTGTCAAAGGCCACTCCACCCGCAGGGTGGCTACCTCTACTGCCTTCTTTAGGAATATGTCCACTGCAGAGATTTGTGCAGCGGCCACTTGGTCGTCTGTTCACACTTTCACCAAGCATTACTATCTGGACATTGCCTCTAGGCACAGAACAGGTTTTGGTCTCGCAGTTCTGCAAGGCCTCCTGTTATGATTCCCTATGGCGACTTCTCCTCCTCCTCCTCCTGGATGCACCTCTGCATAAGTTATTTTGGGGACTGCTTGGTATTCAGTCCTATATGTGAAGAACTACTGCAGGAACCCTCTTGAAGTAAGATATTGCAGTCACGTAAGAACTTACCGTAACAGTAGATCTTTGAGAGAGGTTCCTGCAGTAGGTTTAGACCCACCTTCCCCCAGTTCCTGGATGTTTTTTCCTTTATTTTCCATCCTACCTAGCCCTTGGGTCTAGAGAGGAAGCGGGGTCCTAGGAACTGTTCTACTCCTAGCTCTTATTTACCTTTCTTTAGGTCTCAGGTGGAAAAGAACTGGAGAGCAGGCGTGGGACCGCCTCTTTTATAGCCAGGCTGACGTCATGACATCGGGGGCGGTCCCCGCTGATGATTTCTATCTACAAGTTTGCCGTTCAGACCTGATGCCAGGGGGCACAGTCCTATATGTGAAGACCTACTGCAAGAACCTCTCTGGAAGATCCACTGGTATGGTAAGATTTTATCTGTGTCAGTCTTCACCATTCATCACTGTTGGGTATCTGGCCGGAGGTCAGAACCCCGTGGGAGCTTTTTTTTTTTTTAAGGTAGGTGGAGCCTATGCACCATCAGCGCCGCCCTCAAGGCCAATGCACTGTGTGGCGCTCACGGGTTGGCCGTTAGGCTACGTTGACTCCGCCTACCTGCCAGTTCTTCGTCTCCCACCATAGAGGTCGCCTTGTGGGAAGCTGTGAAGAAATCCTAGGCCTGCTCCGCAGTCTTTTTTTTCTAAATCCTTTCCTTCGGTCAAAGTCCGTTGGTCCTCCTGCCGGTTCTGTTTCTGCCAACACTCGACGTCGCCCGGTAAGATCTTTCCTTATCTTTATATTTCCATGACGTCGAGTCTGTTTTTGATGTTTTTTTCTCCGTAGGTCATATCTCAGTCTGAGGGCAAGAGATCTTCTAAGATGGGTCGGACCCCATGCGACGGTGCCCTTGCGGCCGAAAGTATTCCGTCACTGACCAACACAACCGGTGTCTTTCATGTCTTGGCCCGCTTCACGACATGGATTCGTGCGACGCCTGTTTCTCCATGGACCGCCGGGTCATCAAGCAACGCGCGTGGAAAGTGGGACGAGCTCCGCTGACTTTCGGGGGTCAGGTGCGAACTCTTCGGGCCAAGCCATGCTCTCTTGGCCTTTCCTCTGGGTCCCCCCTGGTTCTATACGGATCGAGGAGGAGGGAGCCTCGGCTACTAGTAGCCTAGCCATTGCAAAGGCTTCTTCTGCAGCGCAGGAGGCCCATCCCACTGTTCCTTAGGGGCGGGCGGGAGGTGCCACCACAGCAATCACCCCTTCAGGGGTAAAGGCTTCCCCAGTGTTGGACCCCGCAGTTCGCAAGGCCTGGGTCGGTGCCGTCCTTGCCACCATCAACTGGTGCCATTTGCGGCGCCGTGGGCCCTGATAGAGCCGTCATCAGCGCTGACTTGTCACACGGCACTGTGGCTTCTGTCGGAGCTGTTTGTGGCACCGACACTGCTAACGGCGCCGTGGGAGCTGCTACGGCACCGTCTTTCTCCATGTCTCGCCTCGGCGCCAATACTGCCGTTGGCGCCGTCGTCGGCACCGCCTCTGCCCTTGGTGCTGTTTGCAGCACTATCCTCGGCGCCAATGGTGCCGTTGGGACCGTCCTCAGCGTCGTCTTCGTTGAGCGGCACCATGGGGCTGGATGGCACTGTGACTGGTCCTGGCTCTGGAGCTCCAGTTCGGGCTGGAGCTGTGCCCCCTGCGGATTCCGCTCATGGTGCTGTGGGGGGTACTGGTACCAGCTTGGGCACGGCTTTGGTTTCTGGGCCTTTGGCAAAGATGGCAGTGGGCGTCCTCCTATGGTTTGGCACAGGGCCTCGGCCTCTACCTCCTTGGAGGCAGAGTCGAGCTCTGAGTCAGACAGACAGTCTGACCCTTTGGGGTTGGCTGTTGAGGTGGGCAGCCCAGTAGTCTCCTCGACAAGCCGGGGTCAGCCCCCTTCTGAGGTGGGGTCGGTGGCTACCAAGACTGGGATCAGGGGTGCTGACCAGCAGGCAGTGGTGCAGGCCACCATAGCTCTGCAGCCTGGTCTTGATGGGTTCACTGACCCCTCAGTAGCGGTACCCCCACCTGTGGTGTGCTTAGATCACCCAACTTTGGGGCCGATCAGAGCACCTACAGGAGTGGAGGGTACTGTGCCCTGGATAGCTCATTTGGGTGCTGCCCAGAGATGCCAGCTACCTAGGCTGGCCCTCTCGAGGAGGAGGGCTCTTTCAGACTCCAAGGGGTCGAGGGGCGTGGGGTCGGCACAGTGGCCTTTTTCGGGGGTCCACCCAGGCTCTGGAGAAGCCATAGTGCAGATCTCCGCTCTTCCTCCTTGGTCTCTTTGAGAGAGCCCCATTCTTTTGTGGTAGGGGACCGTCCTTCTGGACCTATACGGCCCCGGTCGCCTCACGGGGGATTCTTCCGGGTGCAGCCAAGGCAGTACTGGAATGGTTGTTCAGCTGTCGGCTGTGGGGTCTTCCGTGGCACCTTCTTCCGTGGGTGCTCCCGGTCCACTCCTTAGCCCAGGCGGAGGTCAGGCGACATCTCTTCTTGGCTCTGTCCCCATCCCTCTGCCACATTCTCCTGCACTCCCAGGCATCCTTGGTCCTAGTGGGCCTCTCTCCTGGGAGCAGTTCAGAGCGGTGGCTGCTCGGTTTCCTGCTTACATTAGGGCAATGTACAGCCAGGTTTTTCAACCTCCCCCCGTGCAGCCACCCACTGAACAGCCGGTGCCCTTCAGCTCCTCATCCCCCTCTTCTGGGGGAGAGGAACCTTCTGTCCACATCTCTCCAGCTGCTGATCTCGATGAGTATCAGCGCTTCCTCGTGAGGATGTTGGAGGACTTGCACCTCACTCCTACCACTATCAGCAATCCTGAGCACTCGGCGCATGCCTTTCTAGGCGATTTTGGCGAGGCCACCCTTGTGGTGCCGCCCTGGCCTGCTCCCTTTCGGGAGGCGTTGTTGCATTCCTGGCAGAGGCCCTTCTCCGGGTTCCTGCTCAAGGGATCTCAGCCAAGTATTCTTGCCCAGTCTCAGGTTCCATGCCTCATCTGCAGTCTGGATTGGCGCAATTGGATACTCCTGATGGGCTTCGCGCCCTTCACCATTACCGGCCCCCAGATCAAGACTCCTCGAATTTTGACTTCTGGGGAAGGAGGACCTTCTACTCGGCACGGTTATTGCTTTCCATTTCTGCACATCAGGCCCACTATGCAGCCTATGACAGGTTCTTGTGGTCCAGGCTGGGTCAGCTCCTAGCCTCATTGCCTGATACAGAGCAAACCTGACAAGCCATTGCACTCTCTGCACGTGGCCTGGAGCTAGCAAGGCACCAAGCGAGGGCATCCTATGATGCCAACGAGGTAGCTACCAGGGTCATAGGGACAGCGATCTGCACTAGGCGGACGGCATGGCTACATCTTTCCGGTTGTCACCCTTGGCCCGGCATAGGGTGATTAACTCCGCTTACCAGAGAACCTATCTCTTCTCCCATAGAGCGAGATGGCGCTTATTGGGGTAACTTCTTCCCCTCCGGGAGGACCCGTCTCCTCTCCCCACTGTCGGGCCTCTCCAGGCCCTGAAGGTTCTCCCTCTTAGTGTTTCACCCACTGAGAGCTAAGGGACTTTGTCCCTTAGGGTGTAAAAAGCCCCCTTCGCGGGGGCTCGGTATTCACTCAACAGTGATGAATGGTGAAGACTAACACAGATAAGATATGAAAATTGCGTGCCTACCGTAGTGTATGATCTTTCTGTGTGTCTTCACCATTCATCACGATCCCACCCTCCATCCACCTGGGGCCTCAGTCTCTGGGTCCCCCTCTCTCTCTGTGCCCACCCCTTCCCCTCTCCTTTCTTTTCAGGAGTGGGGTAAAACAGGGGCACACAAGGGGATAATGTTTCAGGGAGAGTGGACAGCGGGGGGGGGCACTCCTTCTCCAGTGCTTTGGCTCCACCCCTGTGGGGTGGGAGTTGACAGTTGCCCATTTTTCTCTCCTCCTCCCTGTTTCCGTCCAACTTATTTCTCGTTGTTTGTTACAAAAAAAAGTTCCCTTTTTTTCACCAATAATCTTTCCTTGAGAGGGTGCTAATTCTCTGTACCCTGTCCTTCTTCCAGAATAGCCGACTCTGCTTATCTGGAGTGTTTGCCGGCTATTCCGTGCCTTGAATTCTGGCAGAAAGCCTTTGCTACTCCTTGCAGTTCCTATACAATCTGGAGACGGACCAGGGTCTAGGATATGTTAACCTTCTCCCCTCTCTTCCTAAATTCTTTACCCACCCTACCTCCCTCTTCCTTTTCCAGAGATTGGGGCCCCTCCCAATCCCTTTAGTTTCCAACTCTTCTCCCTTTCTGTCCTCTCAGTCATTATTTCTCCTTTTGGTTCATATATCTTTTCCCTTTTCTGTCCTTTGGACTTCCTTGTCCCACCCTCCACTCCCTTCCTCTTACCTCAGCGACTCAGAACTGGCAGGCAGGCGGAGTCGACATAGCCTAACGGCCAACCCGCAAGCACCACGCAGTGCGGTGGCCTTGAGGGCGGTGCTGATGGTGCGTCGGCTCCACCTACCTTAAAAAAAAAAAGCTCCCATGGGGTCCTGACCTCCGGCCAGATACCCAACAGTGATAAATGGTGAAGATACACAGAAAGATCATAATTACGGTAGGAGCGTAATTTTCATTTCTTACGTAACTGCAATTCAAACAACATGAAGTCTTGCTGTATTCTGACAATAGCAGTGAGTCCCAACCTTCGAACTGCCCCGGAGATGAAAGAGTTAACTTTCCATGCCAGGCATGGCATGCTGAGCTCGAGCTCGGTTGAGACTCTGTCTGTTGCTGTTTGAACTCAAACCGTCAGATTCTTTACTCCGCCGTACTGAACAGTCGCTCCGGAGATTTCTCCTTTGCTCGGTTCAATTTGTCGGTTAAAGTACCGCTTTTCTCGGTTTTCGACCGAATTTAAACACAACCTGTCGGTTCAGTCTCTGTCTGTGGTATTTGTGAGTACTAGATAGGTTTATATTGTTTTCTATTCTGTGTGGAACTTGTAAACGGTTCATCGGTTCAGTTTGAACCGATCAAGTTGTTGTAAAATCTTTATTTCTACTTTTAGAGTGTGGTTACCGGTTCTTATCGGTTCTAAGAAAAACCGGATTTTACTCGTTTTTCCACGACCCGTAACACGGTCAGGAACTGATAAGAGTGTCTTGCCTGGCGGATTGCCATTAAAAGGGTAAGTTTTGTTAGGACTGGCACCATGTCTGAGAAACCCAAAAGAAAAACCGGGCCCACTGGGTTTCAACACTGTAGTGTGTGTGGGGAAGTCTTTGCTAAGGCTGACCCCCACACCACCTGTGTTTATTGTCTGGGGTTTGACCACCTCGATTCAGACTGCCAGATTTGTAAAAATTTTCCTGCAGCTACCCTTGAGAAGAGAGTTGGTAGGCTCAGGAAAGGAGGCCAAAAGTTAGCTGACCGGATGGCCAGCCGGTTCGGTTCAAACCGAACCAGAAGGAGTGCCCTCTGACCAGGCGAAACTTCTTGAGCAAAAGGAGAACCGATTCGAGTCGGTTCCGCTAAGAAGAACAAGAAGGGAAAAATCAGCTGGTGTGGATCCAAAGTTTCTTCTCCAACCGCTGATGAAATAGCCAAGCGATAAAAATTGTTCAGTCGCTTTCCCGGTTCCGACCAAACGGCACCATCAGGAAGGCTTTCGGTTTGGCGGTTCCACGGTTCGGATTATGATTTGGAAGAATATTATGAACCAGAGGAGGAGGAGGAAGAGGAGTATGAGGAAAGTGAATGTGGTTTTGAAAGTCTGGATGTGCCCATTGACCCGGACATCTCCCCAGACAGACCTTCAGGAGTGTCTCCTCCTAGGCTTTCTGAGTCCCCCTCCCATTTCATGTTTTACAAGAAAGTGGCTGAAACCCTTCAGCTTCCTATGGAAGAAGCTGTGGATGACCAGGAAGAGCCTGACTGTGGAAATGATGGATATCCCAGAGTCTAGGAGGCTGTTTATTCCCTTACACAAATCTTTTGGGAAACAAACATTTAAGATTTTAAAGACTCCTAATACTATACCTCCTGTGGATAAAAGAATGGACAAGAGGTATACTCTGTCAGGCTCAGATACGGAGTTCCTTACACAACAATGCAGCCATGTTGGGGTAGTGCAGGCTGCAGCCTGTGATAAGGCTAATATACCCTTGGCTTCACACCCCCCCAGACAAGGACTCCAGGAGGACTGATGCCATGGCAAAGAAACAGTACATGGCAGCATCCTTGGGACTCAGGCAGGCCAATTATATGGCCTATACAGCTAGGTATCAGAAATCTAGATGGGACACTCTCATGGCTTTAGCTAAACAGGTCCCTGGCCAACTTGCCAAGGAGCTGGAGCAGGTGGCTGCTGATGGTACTGAGGCATCCAAGGTGCAATTCCATACTGCAGTGGACTCCAATGATGTTTCATCTAGAGTCATGGCTACATCTGTGGCACTCAGTAGAATGGCTTGGCTCAGATGTACTAGCCTATCATAGGATACCCAGACTAAGGCCATGGATTTTCCTGTTGTGGGTAATTCTCTGTTTGGGGAGCAAACAGAAATTACATGAAGAAAATGGATGAATACAGGACCACCTATAGGAGTGCTCAGGCCAAGGAAAGGCAAGCCACTCCTCAGAGGCAGCATCCCAGGGGCAGGGGCAGGCCTTTTTCATAGGCTTTTCTACCAAGCCGGGCCTCCTCTTCTGCCTATGCTTGAGGGGTTCTTTAGAGGGGAGGCAGAAGGGTACAAGCAGACCTGCTTCCACCCTCAGCCTAAACCCCTGCCAAACAGGCACCCTGATGGGTTTGCCAGGGCCGATTCTCCACCACCTGTAGGGGCAGGCTGGCTTACTTTGTCCAGGACTGGAAGTCTTTAACATCAGACAAATGGGTCCTGGAAGTAGTAAGCCAGGGACTGGTTCTCAGCTTCAAAAAATTTCCAAAGCTGAGAACCAGATCCTTTCCACCTGCAAATCCCTCAGAGGCACTTGCCCTAGAGGCAGAGGTCTCTTCCCTCCTGGCTCTCAGAGCTGTGGAAAGGGTTCCACCCCTACACCAAGACAAAGGATTGTACTCCAGGTACTTCCTTACTCCCAAAAAGACAGGAGAATGGCGGCCCATCCTGGATCTCAGATACTTAAACAAGCACCTTTTAAGGCCAAAGTTCAAAATGGTGACTGGGAATAATTCTACCCTCTCTAAGGCCAGGGGACTGGCTAGTCTCCCTGGAGCTCAAGGATACCTATTTTCATATTCTCATCAGAAGCTCCCATCAAAAGTACCTCAGGTTCGAGCTGCCCTCAGGCCATTACCAGTTCAGAGCAATGCCCTTTGGCCTAACCTCTGCTCCAAGGGTGTTCACAAAATGCCTGGCAGTAGTAGTTGCTTCTCTAAGAAGGCAAAGGATTGCCATCTTCCCATACCTGGACGACTGGCTCATAGTAGGCCAGTCCCAGACCAAGTCAAGTTACATCTAGAGATAACTCAGCAACTGCTCACCTCTCTAGGTTTCCTTCTGAATCTCTCCAAAGTCAGTTCTAGAGCCTGTTCAGCTCCTCACCTTCATAAGAGCAAAGCTAGATACAGAAAAAGCCAGAACCTTCCTTCCCTGGACAGGAGCAAGGACCCTTATCACACTGGCCTCTTCATTCACCCTACAGGTGTCTCGACCAGCAAGGCATTTTGTGCAGCTCCTGGGGCACATGGCTGCTTCTACAGCAGTGGTGCAGGGAGCAAGATTTCAGATGAGGGACATTCAGTTCCACTTGAGAGCCTTTTGGTCTCAAAAAAAGGACCCTCTTAACAAACTGATACCAGTGACTTGAACCCTGATCCAGGCCCTGCAGTGGTGGCAGGATCAGAACAATCTAAGACAGGGAGTCCCCTTTGTCATGCAGTCTCACTCTTTAATCCTTACTACAGATGCCTCCCTCTTGGGGTGGGGGGCTCACTTGGGAGACCTGACCACTCAAGGGTTGTGGTCCCCTCAGGAATCTCTGCTTCACATCAATCTGTTGGAACTCAGAGCAGTGTTTCTAGCACTTCAAGCTTTTTCCAAGTCTGTTCAGAACAAAGTTGTTCAGATCAGAACCAGACAATACCACCACAATGTAGTATCATCAACAAGCAAGGGGCACTCGGTCTACGGTCTTGTGCACAGAAGCAATGAAGTTGTGGTCTCTGGCCTATTCCCTGAACACCTCCCTCACAGCAGTACACCTCCCAGGCAAGGACAATGTCCTGGCAGATGCTCTCAGCAGGATCTCGGCCATCACGAATGGTCACTGGATCCCCTGGTTTTGGAGGTGATCTTCTCCAGATGGGGCACCCCACAGATAGATCTTTTTGCAGCCCCAGACAATCACCAACTTCCTCTGTTTTGCTGCAGGCCCCAGTGTTGGGCTCAGTCCCCTGGATGCCTTAGTTCTCAGCTGGGAAGGGAAGTTCCTGTATGCTTTTCCCCCCTTCCCTCTCCTGTTCAAAGTGCTAGTCAAAATCAGGTCTCAGTCCTGCAAGGTGATCCTGATTGCTCCAGACTGGGCCAGACAGCCCTGGTACCCTCTCTTATTGTCCTTAGCAGTCCACCTTCCCCTGTCTCTTCCCAGGAATTACAACCTGTTAACCTGTGCTCAGGGCAGGGTTTGGTACCCGAACGTCAAATCTCTCAATCTCAAGGCCTGGATCTTGAAGAGTTAGAGTTTGATGATTTACACCTTTCCCAAGGTGTTATGGATATTCTAAAGGCTTCTAGGAAGCCTTCCACCAGAACTACTTATAATTCCAAATGGAAAAGATTTTCCATATGGTGCTCTGGGAGGCATACTTCCCCAGAGTCTGCTGACCTGCCCACAGTCCTTGACTATATGGTTCACCTGAATAGCTTGGGACTCAGACCAGCTACACTTAGGGTGCATCTGGTGACTGTCTCTGCTTTTATTTCAGCAGGTAAGCCCTCTCCTCTCCTTTCTCAGCTCACCCTGTATTCTCCAAGTCTTTCAAGGGATTGCTTCATACCAATCTGCCATTCAGGGACCCTGCCCCTGCTTGGGACCTTAACGTTTGCATTGCTCAGCTCATGCAACCCCCTTTTGAGCCTTTGTCCTCAGCAGAGCTTAAGTACTTGATTTGGAAAACTGTGTTCCTGGTGGCCATCACTTCTGCCAGGCGCATAAGTGAGTTACAAGCCCTGTCAGTGGAGCTTGATTTTATCTCTTTCCATAGAGATAAGGTGGTCCTCAGGACTAACAGGAAGTTTTTACCTAAGGTGGCTTCAGACTTCCACCTTAACCAATCTATGTCTCTTTCTGTTTACGTCACTGACCATTCCTCCTCTGGTGAGAGGAGGCTGCACAGTTTAGATGTGAAAAGAGCCCTTAGCTACTACATAGAACGTACCAAGGGTCACAGGTTTGACTCCTTCCAACTGTTCCTCACTTATGGTGAGGTTGGTAAAGAAAACCTGCCACTAAAAGATCCATTGCCAGGTGGATTGTCTCTTGCATCCAATTTGCTATGAAAAACTAGGTAGGTTCACCCTCAGGCCTGATGGCTCACTCTACCAGAGGTACAGCTGCTTCCTGGCTGCTGCCAGGGATATTCCTATCTTAGAGATATGTCAAGCAGCTACCTGGAAAACAGTTCACACTTTTACCAAGCATTACTCCCTGGATATCCAGGCTAGGAGTGATGCTTGGTTCTTTAACTATTACGCTTCAGAGCCTATTTCCTAAGTAGGTTCTATTCCCTCCTCCATGGAGGTACTGCTTGGTAGTCTGCTATTGTCAGAATACAGCAAGACTTCATGTTGTTTGAAGAAAAAATTACTCACCTTAGTAATGTTGTTTCTTCTAATGGAGTCTTGTTGTATTCTGACCTCCCCCCCGCCTTCCCCTCTCAGAACCTTTGTTTTTGGGATGTGGGTGGGCAGTAGCAGTGTTGGCACTCAGGAGGTGCCTCACCCTTTTTGTTATCACCCTCTTTCTTTGGGTGAGTGGGTGTTGTGTTTATTTCATTTTTTGGGTTTCCTGACTTGAGTCTTTGTTTTGGGACCAAAAAATGTGTTTTTATGTTAGTAGCCAGATGGCTAGTGTAGGTTTACAGCTTCCACACAGGACCTTAGTGAGTTTAGCTCGTAAAGATCTGACGGTTTGAGTTCAAACAGCAACAGACAGAGTCTTAACCGAGCTCGAGCTCAGCGTTCCATGCCTGGCATGGAAAGTTAACTCTTTCATTTCCGGGGCAGTTCGAAGGCTGGGACTCACTGCTATTGTCAGAATACAGCAAGACTCCATTAGAAGAAACAACATTACTAAGTGAGTAATTTTTTCTTTCTCCCTATGGGGCACACCTGTGGTGGACCTGTTTGCCTGCTGAGAGAATGCAAAACTGATGCTGTTTTGTGCCTGCCCCCCACAGTCTGAGACACTGATGAGGGATGCCTTTGTGAGACCCTGGACCCCAGGCCTCATGTACACCTTTCTTCCCTTCCCCTTGATCCACAAGATGGTGGTCAAGGCCTGGAAGGACAAGGTGCGAATTATCCTGATAGCTCCCTGACTGTCCACGGCAGTTCTGGTACCCGGATCTCCTCAGCCTCAGCAGCAGGCCTCCGTGCTGACCAGACATCAGGAGATAGTCCTGCACCCAGACCTTCAGTCCCTGCACCTCACAGCCTTGTTCCTGAGTGACTAGAGTTCCAGGCTCTGGGTCCTTCAGAAGCTGTGCTCCACATTGTGGAGCCCTCCCAAAAAGAGTCGACGCCCCAGTGCTGTGCCTTAAATGGAAAAGGTTTACCAGTTGGTGTCAGGGCAAGGAGCTTTGTCCCCTTGCCTGCCCTGAGGCTAGTACCCTCAATTACCTTTGGTCCCTCTCCCAGCTGGGGCTATGAACAACACCCCTCCAGGTGCACTTCGCAACCATCTCTGCATACCAGGCACAAGTAGGTATGCCGATGGCCCAGGAGAAGGTGGTTGGGTGCTTTTCCAAGGGCCTTGACTTCCTGTCCCCTCCCGTGTGTGAACCACCACCACCATGGGACCTACTACAGGCGCTGGTCATGCTCATGGACAAGCACTTTCAGCCTACGCACAGGTGTGAGATGTCATCTGTCATGAAGACAGCCTTCCTGGGGGCCATCAGGTCAGCCAAAAGGATTAGCGAGCTCCAGATGCTCTCACTGAAGTCTCCATATCTGGTCATCCACAAGGACAAGGTCGTCCTTCACCCCCACCCTAAGTTTCTCCCTAAGATTGTATCTGAGTTCCACCTTAACTAGGTGATGAACCTCCCAATATATTTTGCCAGCCCTTCTTTGAAGGCTGACAGCAGGCTCCATGCCTATGGGGGTAGCTCTGTTATTAGTAAGGGCGAATGGCTGGAGTTCGGGGAGAGGCTTGTCAGCTGTTTGTAACATATGCTGAAGCCGCGCCTGGCAGACCAGCATTAAGGCGGATGACTGGCAGGTGGATAACATCCTGCATCGACCTCTGCTATAGGCTGGTAGGGAGCCTCCCATAGAGCTTAAGGCTCACTTCACCAGACATACCACTTCCTCAGTGGCGGCTTCCGGGGATATCCCTATCCAGGAGATCTGCAGGGCTGCCACCTGGAAGTCAGCACACACCTTCATCTCCCATTACAACACTGACTTAGTCTTGCCAGGATGCTGCTGTTCTGCAGTCTCTGTTCACCAGATAGGGGTACGTGCCTTCCCCCTTCTTCCCAGAGAACTGCTGGAAGTCTGCCAATATATGGATAGTGAACTATATCCATGCCTCTAGAAAAATTGATTTACCCACCTGTCGTGGTTCTAGGGTGGTATATGAGTTCACATCCCCTACCACCAGCTCCCCGGCAAGTAGCACCCAGTTCCTTGCTTCAGCATGCAAACTATGATGTCATGGGGCTGAGTCAAGGGATACATCACCCGGGTGGTGGGAGCAGCTTAGTCTGAAGACGTTCCAGCCAGTCAGCATTTAGCAGTGGAACTGTCAACATGTGGATGTAAATTAAGTACCACTCCTAGAAATAAGGTTACAGGTGAGTAACCAGTTTTTCTGGTGTGCCTGCAAGAAAATCATTCCAATAAAAGCAGCTCTACCAGTAGTTTTGGATTACATGGTACATTTTCAGCCTCTGGGCCTAAGACCCTCAACACTAAGGTGCATTTGGCAGCTGTCTCAGCGTATATATTAGCAGGCAAGGACAAATCTCTGCTACCTTAAAAGGGTTTTCAAAGAACTGAACCACCTTAACCCTCACTGTGAGGGAACCGGTTCCCCCATGAGATCCGAATATATACTTTGCCCAGCTGGTAGAGTCTCCTTTTGAGCCAATGGCTACAGCAGACACAAAATATGTCACTTGGAAAACTATCTTCCCAATTGTCATGGCATCTGCTGGAAGAGTGCACAAACTACAAGCTCTGTGAAAAGATCCTAATTGCAGGGAGTAGCCCGGAATTATGTGGGGGAAGAGCTCCTCCCCCACAGCCTATTTAATTGAAGCAGCTGACTCCTGCTCTGCTTAGAGTGAGTTGCACTCGCTGCCTTGCCGTTGCTGGCCCGTGGCTGCTCTTGTTGTTTATCCCCACCCCCAACTGTCTGCTCTGCCTTGCTTCATTTGTTTGTGAGTTCCCAAGGCTCCCTTCCCTTTCCCGTGTTCGTTTTTGTCCATGTGCTTTTCTTTTCTTTTGGGAAGGTTCTATACACTCGTTTTCTCATACTGCTCTGTACTACTTCCCTGCCTATGCTCCCTTTGCTTGCCTGTGCACTTACCTTCTGGTGGTCTCTTGTCCTCCTTCGAGCAGCCCGGTTCCAGCCCAGTTCTGCGCCGTTTTCTCGCTTCTTCTGCAGTTGGCTCCTTGTTGCTTCTTCTCAGTCACACAGCCATCGCTTGGATTCCATACCGCCTGCCGCTGTCAAAACTATCTCAACTGCCTTCGTGGTCACCCTCGCTACTGCCGCTATGACCCGGCTGCTTGCGCACATAATTCACTCTACCAGCGGCTGCTACTCGTACTTGCAGCCTAATGATGCGAACTGCATGACCATCATCTGCAGCCACTAACTCAGTGCAGCTGCCTGCTCTTTCAACTGCTGCCTCCTTGATTCCAGTTCGGCCCTCCTGGACTGCTTCACACAGCTCGAGTGCAGCTATCTCCTGCTCTACTTAGCATCCCATGCTGGGCTTATGTTCCTGCTCCCTAGCTCCATCACTCGCTGGTTGGTGCCCTTAGCTCTCCATGCCTTGCATTCGTAATCCAGTTTACCTACTGCTATCAAGTCATGATTGCCTGCATTAGCTGGACATTGGCAACCGGTCAACGGCCAAACTGATTCCTCTCTGGCAACTATATGTCGATCAATCTAGGGCAGTATGCATGCCATTTTCAGTATTCTGAGGGAGAGTGAGACTGAGTGAGTAGGGCTCTACAAGCCAACATTTATTCATTTAGGGAGGAGTATTTGCTTTACCTAACATAGATTTTGTTGTTCCTGAGACTCAACTTTGCACATGGGAGAATTCTCTACGCTCCATATCGCCTCACCTGACCCTCGTTCTGTCCTCTGGAATTATTTGTATGGAGGCTGATCACCTGGAATTTACACCTAACTATAGTGACTCTGCTACAATCTTTCTAATTCAGCCCTGCGCATTGCAACCGCCTGTTATTTACAGTACTTCTGTTACACTAGACCCTGCCGCGGACTTTCACTGGAATGCCTGCAACCTCCCTTCAGGTTGTATATCTGTGATGTGTATGGTGAATTCAACTGCATACCTGTGCACATGTGAGGAAGTAAGACTATATTTATTATCCATGCCATGCGTTCCCTGCACTCCATCTTTGGAACCATGTCTTGTGCTCATACCCGCTCAGTTTTTTGCTGCTTCAGTACTATTGCCACCTTTGTTAAGCATTGAGGGTCTTGGGTTTCTATTCCATCTACAGCCTTCCTCGTGCTTACCTGCTTGCCTGTGGGACGCCTAGCTCATTACACTCCCAAGACTGTCGCCGACCTGCCTATGGTTCCCTTGTAGCGATGCATTCTTTCTGTACTACGTTTCACAACCCTGCCTCCTTGCCTAAGGAAAAGGCTTATCATAGATTAGCTTCTAAGGTTGCTCTCTCTCCACCTCCAGCTTATCCTACTATACGCCTACCCGCTGTCGCGGCTACCAGTCAAGGAGCTCCTCACTATGGATTCCCATTTGGATATTTCAACATTCGTCATCTATTTCTTTGGACACTTGCCCTGCTTCCCTGCTACTACATCTACATCATGCAGCATGCTTACTATTACAACTTTGTGCAGATTCCCTTCCTTGCTCATATTACCTGCTTTGCCCTCCCAGGACTTGGGGTCATCACGACTAACCTGCCATTACATTCTACTGCGATCCTCCTGAGCTGACATTCACCTACCTCTGTTTACATATTTACTGTGACCTCAACCTACCAAGACATGACCCTCTCCATTGCTTGCAGTTCAACGTTTTCATTGCATCTTGTACGACTGCTCTGCAACCTGCCTTGCCCCGCGGGGCCGGAGGTTAGCCATCGCTTTCGTCAGACATGTGCCCCCACGGGCCCAGAGGTCCTTTGTTCCTATATTCTACTACATCTTCATAGCCTGCTTCTATGACCTGCTTTTCGCCCATCGGACTGGGAGCTTACCTACCACTTGCCTGCCTCTGTGACCTGCCTTCGCCCATCGGGCTGGGAGGTTGCCTGCTAATCGCCTGCTTCTCCGACTTGCCTTCGCACTTCAGGCTGGGAAGTTTACCTGCTTCTGTTATACTTCTGCCTCGCCCGGCTCAGGGCCTGGAGATTCCTGCATTCTACTGTGTGCCTACTTGATGCCGTGTCAGCCAGCCGGAAGCTCCTTTAGTATGGATCCGCATCTGGCCCATTTCTTCATTTCTCCTCTATTCTTGGATGCTTTGTCCTGCTGCTTCAGCTGTGTGGAATTGCTGTTGCTTCACCCTTTCCAGGTCACTTAGTTGCACCTCTCATGAAGACCTTATCGTGACTGTGCTCTACCGTTTTTTGGACCCGGTGACAACGTTACTCCATTTGACTCAGCCTCTTCAGTTATCTCCATCCAGGATTCTTATGCTCAACTATTCGGGTCTCGTCCCATTATTGCTGCCTCAAACATTGCATGCCTACAGTTTTGAATGGTATTCCTCGTCAAGTTGCCGTCTCTATGCCACGGTCTCTTCAATGTGATCCTTGCCATCCTTGCTCTAATGGATACATCAGTCCTCAGCACCATTCCATTCTGTACATCTGCCTTACAAATGCAGTACTGCTCTGCTCTAATCTGACTCAAGATACGTCTCCTGGAGGCGGTGTACCACGCAGTATTTCTACTGGCTGACCTCCGTAGGTCTGGCTACATTTCCTGTTACCTGGAGCTAGTCGTCTCTCTACTTACCTCTCCAGCTGATGGAAAGCTGCGCTTCTCGCCGAGGGACTAACTGCCATGCTCTGTTCTATCAGCAGACTTCCATGGGTCTGTCTGTACTTCCCATACCTGGAATCAGCCGCTTCTCTCTCCTACCTCACCAGCTGTCGGTCAAGCTGCGCTTTCTTCAAGGGCTGATTGCCACGTCCTGTTCCTTCTCATCTGCCTTCATGGGTGCAATCCCTGCTCCTTCTACCTCTCGCTTTGGATTAGCAGTCCACCTGACTTGCTTACTTTGGGCTCACCTTATTCTACTACTTGGATGCTTCATACCTCACATCAGTGTCTCCGATTATCCTCTACAGCTTGCCATTATTCCAGCTCAGCTCTACAGCCGTTGCCTTCATATCAATTCCTAAGACTATACTTCACTTATCAGAACTGGATTCATCAGTCGGTAGCCTGGCCTACAAGTCTTCTTTCATGACACATACTATTCAAGCCCTCTATTAGAAATCAGGAAGTCATACTACTTCTATTCATCCTGCCTCGTTGATGTCAAGTTTGGATGCAACTATCTGCGTCTGGTCTCCTGTATTGAATTCGACAGTCATCGACTTCATCTCCACCATTATACTTTTCCTAGATTATGCCCCTTTATCTACGGAAGTCCGGAAGAAGGTTCTTCATATCCACTCTCCATCATTCCGAATTGTACATGGATTCTCGGACTCGGACTTTCTTAGCAGGAAATTACTTCACTGGACATTTACAATTCAATTCTTAAGCTCCGTTTATCTGGATTAAATTCTACAAATTAGAATTCAGATTTAGCCGATTAATTTAGTTTAATTAGTATCTCTCTCCTTTAGTATGCCCAGAAGGGCCGGACAGGTCAGTAGCCATGGGTCCTCAGGGTTTCCCCAAGAGGTTTTCCTCTCTGAGTGCTACTGGTCACACTCTCCGGAGTTGGAGGAGGTGATCGTCTATTCTTATCATTACTAAGTGTTGTCATGCACGACTTCTTCCGTATTCAGTTAAAGGACAATCATTAATAATTTATTCTTATGGGGCTTTCATAATTATAAACCAAGCTTCCTTTCTACAGGTGGGATACAGAGAAAGGCCAAAACCATCAAATATTATCAAACAACTCAATTCAAGCATCCAAGTACCTAAGCACAAACATTCTATACTACTACCTAATAATGCTGGTCTCTGTATCCATCAACCATCTACATCATTCCTATATATGTTACATAAGCACTGAGCTATGAACCATACATAACTATATAATATTCCACAAGGACAAGGTGTCCTTTAGGACTAACAGGAAATTTCTGCACAAGGTTGTATTAGAGTTCACATGCATCAGTCACTTTACCTATGGTCTTTCTAGGGCATTCTAGCACAGGCAAGCAAAAGCTTCATTGCTTAGATATGAAAAGGGCACTGAGCCATTTCTTAGACAGGGTAAAAGATGTCAGGTACAACAGTATACAACTGTTTGTGACCTATGGAGAGGTTGGTAAGGGAAAACCAGCTGCCAGAAAGACTTTCTCAGTGGACAGTCTCCTGTATCCATTTTACTATGAGAAAACTGGTAAGCACCCCACTTGCGCCCCAAGGCAAGGGCACACTAAGGATACCTGCCTCTGTTTCAACCACATGGGTATCCCCTGGAAGAGATTTGTAAAGCAGCTACCTGAAAACAGTCTAAACCTTTACAAGGCAGTACTGTATGGGCATAGAGTCCAGGAGGGATGCCAGGTTTGAACTGTTGTCTTTTAGACCCATCCTCCCAAGGTACTGCAAGTGACTCTGCACTTCTGTAAGGTATTACTGTTGGATTTCAGTTGCTAGAAGAAAAAAATTAGTCACCATAGTAATGTGCTTTCTTCTATGGGATCCAACATATGCCATACAAACCCTGACCCTACCTCCCTTTCTGAACCTGAAAAGAAGTTCCCACAAGAATCTGTCTGATAGTTTTTTTCTCTTTCGTGCCTGAGCATTGTGTTCCAATCTTTCAGTTTCCAGAAATTTAAATTCTTGTTTCTTGTGTTAAAAATATTCCTGTCATTTTTAATTGGGTTTTTATTTTTGAAAAATTGTAATTCTGCAGAATTTGAAGCAGGGTTTTAAATTCTATCATTAGCATTTAGTTCCACACTCTGGGACAGCACTCACTGAGGAGATTATGCACTTTTTTATGGCTTATTGTCAAATCCTATAAAAGAAAGATAGGGATTTTTTTTCTTCCTGGCTAAAGCTACCAACTTTCCAACGCCTAAAACTGGAACAGTCCATCTGACCATGACCCCCCTCCCCCACCACTGCTTATCACTCCCATGGGCACCGCCTTGAGATAACGCTGTGCACAATCAGTTACATTTGCAGCTTGCTCTGGCCATGTTGCCCATAGTAACACAAGTAGCAAACATTCAGATTAAAACAATACATCATTCTGCTGCACCAAGTTCCAAATCATGAGGTACAGGAAGTTCATTAGAAGCAAACCTGCGTTAAATTGTGATCAGACATTCAAGCTGCATGTATTGTTCCTCCTCCTGACAGTCCCATCCAACCTGCTCACACTCACCTCATTTGCTGAGCAAATTTTACTGCAGTGACTCCACCACACACCAGATTGTTTTACACACTTCCCTACAGCTGATCAGGTTTGAGTACCTTAGTTCCTGCTGGCAGTCTCTTCTCTGTCTGGAGTCCTTCTAAGCTGCTGGCAGACAGACATCCACATGTGCTTGTTTGCACTACTACCCAGCCCTAATCTAACAGGAAGAACATGCTTTACTGTGCTGCCACTGACATGCTTGCAGTGCAACACAAGCACAGGGGTTGAAGTTGCAAACTGTTGTCCAGCCTGAGCAGCACCACAGTGGTGCAGAAATAACTATCACTCATGGATTAGCAGCCAGAAAAAAAGGGACAGAACTGGGACAAGTAAGCAAAAAAGGGACAGAAGTGACATTTGCAAAACTGGTGGGGACACTGGGACATGCTGCCTAAAATAGGGACTGTCCTGGGAAAATAGGGACTGTTGGTAGCTTTATTCCTGGTAAAGCAGTTTCTTCAGAAAATGTAGAGTAGAATGTATGGGCAGCCATACTCAACAAGCCTGTCTCTGCGAGAAGTTTCTGTGGTAACAGAAACCTCGAGAGTGAAACTGAAGAAGTTTCCTGGTTGTTATAGAAATTGAGATGAAGACTTAGGCTTGTCTGTGTATGGATGCCCATAGATTATCTTTTAGTGTATGGGCTTCCCCATTTCACACACTCTGCTTCCTTTCAGTGAACTTGCGGTTGGGGGCACTTGAGGTTGGTTGGGGTTAGAAATGAGGGATACCCTCCTGTAAACGTTATTCTAGAAGTGGTATATGGTTCACATCCACATTTCTGGCAGTTCTTCTTAAGAGCTGATACACACAAAAGATTAATATACAAGTTAGCCAGCCTGGGAGTGGGTCCCAAGATGACAGCCTGGGTAAAGAATTGGCTGGACAATAGGACACAGAGAGTAATAGTAAATGGAGTCCACTCAGAAGAAAGGAGGGTTACTAGTGGGGTACCGCAGGGTTCAGTATTAGGACTGGTCCTCTTCAATGTCTTTATAAGCAACATTGCGGAAGGACTGGAAGGAAAAGTATGTCTCTTTGCAGATGACACTAAGATCTGCAACAGAGTTGATGCACAGGGTGGGGTGGAAAGGATGAGAAGGGACTTGGCAAGGTTAGAGGAATGGTCAAATGTATGGCAGCTTAGATTCAATGCTAAGAAGTGCAAGGTAATGCACCTGGGAAACAAAAACCCAGGGGAAGAGTACACAATGGGGGGTGAGATACTAACAACAAAAATGGAAAGGACCTGGGGGTAGTCATATCAGATGACCTAAAGGTGGGCAAGCAATGTGAGAGGGCAGCAAGGAGGGCTGGGGGTTACTGGGATGCATAGGAGAGGCATCACCAGTAGAAAACAGGAGTTATTATCCTCTGTACAGACAGCTGGTGAGACCCCATCTGGAGTACTGTGTGCAGTTCTGGAGACCCAATCTCCAAAAGACATAGACAGGATGGAAGCTGTCAGAGGAGGGCAACTAAAATGATGCAGGGTCTGCACGGAAGACATATGAAGAGAGACTTAGGAGCTAATATGTATAGCCTCGAGGAAAGGAGGAGAGGGGGACATGATAGAAACTTTCAAGTACCTCAAGGAACCAACAAAGTCCAAGAGGGTAGCATCTTTCAAAAAAGAGGTGTGCAAGAACAAGAGGCACAATTTGAAGATAGAGGGGGCTCAGAGGTAATTTAAGGAAGTATTTTTTCACAGAGAGGGTTGTGGATGCATGGAGCGGCCTTCCGGAGGAAAGTTGTGGAGTCAAAATCAGTGGTGGAATTCAAGCATGCATGGGACAGTCATAAAGGCAATTCTGGGGGTGGGGGTAAGAAGAAGTAGGCTGCTGGTTAACTAGGATCTGCAGCTTATCAGTAGGTAGGAAAATGGGCAGACTGGGTGGGCCAAGCGGTCCTTATCTGCCGTCAAATTCTATGTTTCTATATGCCAGAATGTCTTTATATATATATATATTTTTGTGGTTACTTATTTTTGCCTCCTGGAGTCCTCTGCCCTGCATCTGATGTCCCCCTCCGCTTGAGCACCAGGTATGAGGCCCCCTCCTATACCCCGACTTACCCTTAGTAGAGGGGGTGGGAGCGACTCAACCCACCGGACCGGATTTAGTGTTCGGGGAGGTGCCTTCCCGGGCCGTAGCGGAGGGGGACCATCGTCATTCACAGAGGACTCTCGATTTTCCCTTGTTTCTTTATCAACCGAGGTTGTGACGTGCAATGGTGCCAGTGGCAGCAGCACACACGCTCCCATGCGCATCCCCGCCAAGAACCTGCCACAACTCTCGCCCACAGTCTCCAGAGTTGACGCACTACCTCCCAGCCTCCACTAGGTGGCAGGCAAACGCCGAGCCCTGCAATCCCCCCTCCCCAGAGAAGGAGAGCAGTCCTGGGGACACTCAATGCTTCTCCGCTCTGCCAACCCCAAGCTCCATGTCAGTTCTCGAGCATGAGTCGCGGCGTGGCCTCAGGTAAGGTGACCAGCCCTCAGCGCCACCGGCCGGCAACATCTTTATATTTTAACTCAGCATTACTGTAAGAATCTGTAATATTGCAAGGTATACATCCATATAACTGATAGTGTTTAACAGCTTTTACAACAGCATGACCATTTAAAACAAAATACTGTATGTTGATTAACAGAGACTCTGGTTAAAACATTTACCTGTAACATTGCTATGTAATGCATTCTTCATTTACAGTGTACTTCTTCACAAACCTTCCACAACTGACTTGAAAAGGATAACAGTAAAATTTAAATCAACAAAGGTGCCAACATGGCTCAACATTTGTGACAAACCCAGATTTATTGCTTATTGTTATCTTTACTCCCTTCAGAGTATTGTCCACCCATAGATTCCTTAGAGTGAAATAACCTAAATACTCCCGTTTAGCAAAGTCTGCGATAGGTAGCTGGTATCCAGTCCCCAGAGTCCCATCTGCACATAGGTCAGTGTGGCGATCTAGTGTGAGATGCAGTTTAGCCATTATAAATGTCATTCTTTTAATTTCCTCAAGTCTCCTACCCTAAGATTCAGTGATGGCAGTGTGGGTTGAAGCCAGTTGGAGGTAATCTCCTTCAGTGCCGCCACACACAGGAGTCTAAAAAAATGTTGTTGCTGGAGATTACCCCACTCAGGGACCTTTGTCCCTAATACCAAATACTTAACTCTCAGAGGCTATTAAGACCCCATAATCGTTGGAGCTCACCGTGGATTTGAGACCAAAAAGTACAGTTACGTAAGAACTTACCATAACAGTAGATCTTCGAGAACAGCTCTTGCAGCAGGTTACACCATAAGGACTGAAGCCAGCAGGCAGCAGGACCCCACGGAAAGCCTCCAGCTAGCTATACCAAGCAGGGGACCACCCCCAACGTCGGCCCTGCCCCCAACGTCAGCTGCATCATAAAAGGGCGGCCCCCAGCATACCCTCAGTTCCTGCCAGGAGACTCCCAGATGTGACCCAGAAGGGACACTAAGGATCCACTTCCAGAGGAAGACTAATAATTCTGTTGCGTCTGAGATGCTAAGAAATAGAACCAAACCTCCTGAGGGGAAGGTGGGAGGGAAACTACCTGCTGCAAGAGCTGTTCTCGAAGATCTACTGTTACGGTAAGTTCTTACATAACTGTACTATCTTACTTCAAGATACAGCTCTTGCAGCAGGTTACACCATAAGGACTGATTCCCAAGCAGTAAGGGTGTAATGCTAACCCAGTTGGCAGCAGGGTAGGAGAGATCGAGGTAGAAAGGAACCTCTCAGGACAAAAGTCCCTGGAGGACTGCCAGGCCAAAGCCTGCTTTGAGCCTGGAGGTGATGTCCAACCTGTAGTGTCTCACGAAAGTGTTCACTGAACTCCAAGTAGTGGCCGCACAGATGGCAGAAGTCGCTACATTTTTCAGGGCACCGAAGGAGGTAGCCACCCCCTTGTAGAATGGCCCTTTACCAGTTCCGGCAAGGGTTTATTACATTTCTGGTAACAGAAGACAATGCAGTTAACAAGCCACTTGGAGAGAGTTTGTTTCGATACAGGTGCACCCAACATCCTACGAGTGAAGGATAAGAACAGTTGGTCAGATTGTCTGTGTGAATGGGTTCTGGCCAAGTAGAACCTCAAAATCCTATGCATGTCTAGAGTGTGCAAGAGGGCTTCCCTTCTGTTTGTGTAGTTGGGGAAGTATACCGGAAGTTCAATGTCCTGGTTTAAGGTTAAGGCTGAAACCACCTTGGGAAGGAACTTAGGATTGGTCCTTAATGACACCCTGTCCTTATGGAAGATCAAATAAGACTCTTTACACATGAGTGCCTGAAGCTCAGAAATCCTCCATGTCAAAGTAACAGCAACTAAAAATAATGCCTTCCAGGAGAGCAGGCGGAGCTCGCAATCCGCAGCTCGTTCAAAGGGAGACAGCATAAGCTGCTCTAAAATGAAAAGAAGGTCCCAAGGAGGAATCAGACCCTTAGTCGGAGGTGTGAGATGCAAGACACCATGCAGAAAAGCACGGGAAGCCTCTAATTGGGCTAACGAATGCTGACCAACCAGTGTATGCGCCGAAATGGCACAGAGGTGTACCTTCAGAGAGGAATATGCCAATCCCAACTGGAAAAGGGATAGGAGGTAGTCTAAAATGGACTTCTCAGGGCATTGAAGAGGATCAAGATCGTGGGCCTGAGCCCATAGACAAAATCTCTGCGATTTCAGAGCATATGTGGTGTGAGTCGAAGGATTCCTAGCTGCCACCAGGATATCGGCAACCCCATGTGAGACCCCGTGCCTAAGAATGGCTACATCTTTAGGAGCCAGGTGTGCAGGTTCAGGGATCTGACGCGTCGGATGGACTAGAAGCTGGCCTCCTGGGACAGCAAATGAGAGCTGACCGGTAAGGGTAGGAGGCTCCTGAGCCAGCTGGTGAAGCAGCGGAAACCAGATCTGTCTGGGCCAAAAGGGTGCTATCAAGATCATTGACGCCCGTTTCGATTGGAGCTTGGAAGAACCCTCTGGATCAAAGGGAAGGGCGAGAAAGTGTAGAGGAACCTGCCCGTCCCAAGAGGAGGGACAGTGCGTCTCCCAGAAAATACCAGGCCCTGGATCTAGTGAGCAGAAATTGGGCAGTTTTGCGTTGTATGGGGATGCGAATAAGTCGACATCTGGTGTCCCCCTATCATCGGAACAGGTCCTCAGCAACCTCTAGTATCAATTCCCATTTGTGAGCCCTGGCCTTTGAGCGGTTCAGGAGGTCTGCAACAGTGTTGTCCACACCGGGAACGTGCACTGCGGTGAATGAGGTGTTGTGCTGTAGTGCCCATTACCACACCCACTTTGCCTCTCTGCAAAGTGGGTAGGAGTGAGTGCCTCCTTGTTTGTTGATGTAATACATCACTGAGGTGTTGTCCGTATGGACCAACACATGACCCAGTGGAATCTCTGACTATAAGGCCTATAGGGCGTACAGGACTGCCCTCATCTCCAGGACGTTGATATGGAGGTGAGTCTCCAGGGGCGACCAGGTTCCCTGGGTTCTGGTGTCTCTCAGATGAGCTCCCCAGCCCTGACCCAGAAATGTCAGTGGTGAGGGCCAGAGATGGTATTGGCACCATGAAGGGAACTCCCACGGAAAGATGTTCTGGGACCAGCCACCACTGCAAGTCTTGAATGACTGGCCATGTGAGTCTGACTGGCTGGTCTAAGTGATCCTGCCTCTGGTCCTATTAGGTTCTCAGCATCCACTGAGTAACTTTCATGTGGAGGCGAGTGTGGAGGACTGTGGCGATGGCAGCCGCCATATGTCCGAGCAGGCAAAGTATGGTCCGAGCGGAGACCAGATTTTGTGCCGTGTTAGTCCTTATCAGTGACCTGATGCATTCCACTCTGTCCATGTGCAGGAAGGCTCTCCTTGACGGGTATCCAGAACCACGCCAATGAATGGCGTCACTGCGAGGGAGTGAGAGATGACTCTCTTGGTTGAAGGTGATCCTTAGAGACTGAAATAGGAAGCAGGTGTCGTGAATGGCCTTCTCCAGTGCCTCTGGGGAGGAGGCCATCAGGAGCCAGTTGTCCAAATAGGGAAGACATAATGGCCTTGTCTCCTGAGGGCTGCTGTTGCGACTGCACTGGTAAAAACACGTGGCGCCGAGGACAAGCCGAATGGGAGTGCTGGAACTGGTAATGGTGTCCCAGAAACTCGAAGCCAAGGAATTTTCTGTGCGACCGGGTGATGGGAAGGTGAAGATATGCTGGCCCCACATGTCAGGGATGGAGACATGCTCCTTGCTTGAGCATGGGAATGAGACCCAGAAGCGTAACCATGCGAAAGGGCTTGTACATCACAAAGATGTTTAGGTCACTGAGGTCTAGGATCGGGCACAAGTCCCTAATTTTCTTTGGAACCAGGAAGAAGTGGGAATAGTATCTTCCTTCTCTCTGGCTCCTCGGTATGACCTCGATGGCATTCTTGGAGAGAAGTGACGAGATCTCCTGCTGGATGAGCAGGGCATGCTGTCCCAAGTAATAGGAATGCAGAGGAGGTCTTGATGGTGGGTGGTCGAGGAACTGTATAGAGTGTCCTTGACTGATAAGCTGAAGAACGCACCAGTCGGAGGTGATCCTCTGCCACCCTGACAGGTGATAAGTGAGTCGATCCCCGACCCTTTCTTCCCTTTGATCCAGAGGTGGGGGAGGGGCGAGGGCTGGGAAGGAGTCTGCTGTGGTGGTACTGGCTCCGGCAGGTTGGGTAGGTTTGGTGTGTCTCTGACCCTGACCTCCGAAGAATCTCTGCTGATTTTTACTGCCAAAGTTGCCCGTGTTGCAGCTGGCCTGACTGAGGTTGTTGTTTGCTCTGTCGGCCATGAACACGGTTCTGTGGTCTGCAAAAGGAACCAGGCCTTGATTTATACAAGGCCTGAACTGTTCTGACTGCCTTCCCAGCATCTTGGAGTCTGGTGATGACCCTCTCGGAGTTTTCACGAAATAAGAGCAGTTGTAGGGGACATCCAGGATCCCTTTCTGGATGTCTGGAGTAAATCTGAAGACCCGCAACCAGGAGTGTCTCCGGAGGCAAACACCTGTTGAGGCACCTCTTGCTGCTGAGTCCACCGAGTCGTAAGTAGCTCGGAGGACTTGAGTCCCAATGTCTGAGTCCATACAAAGGAGGTTAAGAGGTTAAGTAGCTCCTCCTTCTTCTCACCATTGTGAAAGTCCTTTAATAGGTCTTACCGCGGTCCCACAGTGCATTTTAAAATTGCACCATGTGAGTCAAGTAATTGAGGGACCTAAGAGAGCACGTGGAAGCCACATACTTGTGGCAGCCCAGAGAATCCAACTGTTTGGATTTCTGGTCCAGTGGCTGAGTGCTGGGTGTTGGGCTTCTGAGAGCGGTCGTGCGAGGCTGTAATGATAACCGAGTCTGCCACAAGTTGCGGAGTCAAATAAGGAGCGTTCAGGGTCCCTGTAAAGTCTGTCAGCCTTCTTGGGGACCACTGGGGTTGAATGTGGGCACTTCCATGCAGCCTTGGTAGTGTCCAGAAAAGTATCCACCAAGGGTGGAACCACCACAGGCTTGGGGTCTTTCTGCCTCAAGTAGCGTGCCAGGCATTGTCATACAGGGTCTAAATCCTCCATCTCCCAGCCCATGTTCTCCTGAATGTGCCTCATAATGTCGGAGAACGATGGGTCATCAGGTGGTGACCTAGGAAGGTCATGAGGAGATGGGGATGGGGTACCAAAATGGGAGGGAGATCTAGAGGTATCTGAGGTATCAGGGCAGAGTGAGTCGCCCGATGAAGAGCGGGATCTTCTTAGGGTCTCTTGCACCCA
This sequence comes from Neoceratodus forsteri, assembly GCA_016271365.2. NCBI lineage: Eukaryota > Metazoa > Chordata > Ceratodontiformes > Ceratodontidae > Neoceratodus > Neoceratodus forsteri. The sequence continues at coordinate 325,310,887 of CM057451.1, read as the reverse complement.
TGGTCACTAGGGGACCCTAAAGGAGTCCTGGAGTGTGAAGGTCTCTTGGCCTTTGCCTTTCTGTCCCTGGACCTACCCCTGGGAGGAGGTGTAGAGTCCTTAGGTTCAGGCATTACTGCTCTGGGAGGTGCCACGGTCATTGGGGTCCCTCCTGGAGGTTTGGTGGGTACCACCTCTTTTTTGATAGTGTCCCACCAAAAGGTGAAAAGATCTTTGACCTCCTGCAAATTAAGGCCGGACAAAGGACCTGGCATTGGTGCTTGCCTGTTGTTAGGGATGGGCACCGGCGGTTGAGGTGTTGTCGGGTCCGGCATCGGGTCCTTTGGTAGACCGTCAGGCAGGCCAACGTCTTCTGTTTCTCCCGACGTCTGGTCATCGGTGGCTTGAGCTCTGACGTCCTGCTACCGGTGTCCGGTGGCAGAGGCGGGGGTGATGTCAGGTTCCTGGGGCGTTTAGTGGACCATGGATCCGGCACCCACGTAGCCTCTGACGTCCGCTTAAGGGACGTGAGCTCCGCAGTTTTTCTCTGAGGTATGTCCGAGGTCTTCGGAGGTTGGGAGACCAAACATTTCATGTCCCGGCGTCGGGTCCTTGGCGCTGGAAGCTAGATCTAATCACTGACTTGTGCTTGTGGTGGTCAGCCTTGACCTGGCAGCCGACCCTGAGGGACGGCTGTCCTTGAAGCGGTTCTCAGCAGTTGCATGGAAACAGGCAGAGCCCCAGAGGTCTAATCTTAACCGGGGGACGGAGACCCAGCCAAGATGGAGATCGGTCCAACTGGCAGAGCCGGAGTTGGCCCGGGAGTCTGAGGCCTGGTTGGGGGATCTATCCCAACCTTGTCCCGTGCTTATCCTTGTGCTTCCCTGATTAATATGAAGGTTCCCTCAAGAGGATGAGTCTTTTCCATGGCCTTCAAGTTTCTTTTCCAAGAGAAAATTCTGGAGTGCTTTCTGGCGGTGGATCCTGGTCTACTATTGAACTGCTAGCAGATGGAGCAGGCCTGGATATTGTGGTCTGGGCCTAGGCACCTCACACAGGCCTGTCTTTGAAGGGATCTGCTTGGCGCAAGTGCACTTAGAGGTGTCCTTCTGTAGAAGGAGTGGGGAAGAAGACACGTACTTGATGGCTTTGCTGTGAAATCATTGAAAATGAAGAAAATTCTTTCTGTCATCATTCTTCTGCTGAGCGTCCGTGGAACCAATGCGGCGTGGTCGGTGGGAAAAAGTATGTTGCATGAGGTATGCTGGAGGACCGCACCATTTATGATGTATCTGACGTTGGGGGCGTCCCTGGCTTGGTATAATGGCTGGAGGTTTTCTCCGTGGGGTCCTGCTGCCTGTCGGCTTCAGTCCTTATGGTGTAACCTGCTGCAAGAGCTGTATCTTAAGTAAGATCTGATGAATCCTCAGACAAGCCCAGAATATATCATGCTGCATCTCTGTGTCTCCATCTCCTCTACCATAGCTCTCCATTACCTGCTCCAAAGTGCTGAGTGATAGAGGGGTGTGAAAATATTTAATCACACATTTCCACCTATACTCTTTCCAAGTTGGAGGTGCCGCAACCTTTCAACCTTTTTCCCAGAGCCATTTCCAGTCAGAATCACTAATAGTGGATCCAGCCTCAGCTTCCCAGAGTTGATGGATCCTGTTAATTTCTAGGAACTCCAACTCTCATAGCATATTGTAAGCCCTTGGGATGGTGCCTCCTCTTCCCTCCACCCAATATAGGAAATCCTCGAGTGTGGTATAATTTCTGTTTTTCTCAGTAGGTGCCCTGACTCTATGTAGTGTGTCACCTGTAAGTATCTAAAAAAGTCTCTTTGAGGGACTCCATACTTTTCCTGAAGCTCCCCAAAAGGGATCATTACCTTGCTTCTGACCAGGAGACCATATCTTGTTAGGGCTCGTTGATTCCATCCTTTAAATCCTGGGTCTGCCCTGGGAGGTGTAAAGCCAGGGTTCCCAATTATGATAGTGAGAGGCCCCACCTCATTAGGGGTGTTCATGATTTTCCCTATCTGAGCTGGTATTCTCAAAGTGTGCTTGGTCCAAAGGTTGAGGATGTCTTTCAGGACCTGTGGGAAAATGACCATATGCGGCAGGATAAACAGTGAGGTTGAGTAGGACTGATGGGCCTCAATCCTGAGTCAGCCAGTATCAGACCTCTGTTTTGCCTAGGTCACTGTGGGGGCTATCTGTGTGGCTGGGTAGTAAAGTTTAAGGTTAGGAAATGCCAGGCTGCTTCTCTTTCATGGGGCTGATAAAACTTGTTTCCGTAGTCTGTGCCTGCCTCCTACCCAGATGAATGTCATAATTAACTTTTCTAACGTTTTCCAACAATAGTTAGGAATATTAATTGGTAAAACTTGGATAAAAAATAAGAAGCTGGGTAGAATGTTGATTTTTATGGTTGCAATCCTGCCCCCCAAGGAAAGGGGTAGTAAATTCCATTCATCAATATTGGCCTTAACTTCCCCCAGCAATTTTTCGTAGTTCAGCTTGAATAATGTGTTTAAGTTAAGGGAAATTCTAACTCCCAGATATTTAACCACGTTGTTTCCGGCCCACTTGAAGGGAACAATTGCTGAAAATTCCAGGGCGCACGTTCACTATGTTTGATCGCTTCAGATTTAGAGAAGTTAATTTTATAACCCAAGACTTCTCCATAAAGTCTTAGTTCCTCTATCAGCGCTGGGGCTGAAGTCTCTAGGGAGGTGGCAAAAAAAAACCCAAAAAACAGAATCATCTACATAAAGTGAAATCTTGTCAGTCCTGTCTCCTGCCACTATGCCATTTATCTTTCTGCTGGAGTCAACTGCTATGGCTAGGGGTTCTATAGGAGAGGGGCAGCCCTACCTAGTACTTCTAGGTCAAGAAGAAGAATCTACTTGACTGTGTGCCATTAACTTTTTTATTTATTCTTTTGTACTCCCCGTCCCGGTCAGCCCTCGTTCATGCCGGTCCTCCCACCCACGTCACCCAGACTTCTCCCAGGGTTTACCTCTTGCCTGGAGTCCCCCCCACTTGCCCTTCAGTGGCAGGGGTGGTGAGGACTCCCTCTACCTGCCAGGACTGAGTCCAGAGTCTGGGGGTGCCTGAGTCATCAGGTGCAGGACCTGCGGAGGCCGGCGGTCGACCGGGACCTTTCCTGGTTTATCCCCTTGAGGATGTGGTGTGCGCTGATGTCAAGGCATGCATGCAGACATCTGCCACCTCTTAGAGCTCAGGATGTCTTTCCCCTGGCTTCCGCTAGGGGGCCAGTCCAGCACCAAGCTCATCCCCACCCTCTCCCCAGAGAAGAGCAGTCCTTGAGGCGCCCGATCCTCCTCTCCCTGGCCGACTCTCCAACTCCAGGTGCCACAAATGGTGGTGCAACTGCTGCACTAGGGCCCAATCTCATCTCCTCTAGGATCCTGTGCAGGAACCCCCATTTCACCCAATAGAACGCTTTTTCAACATTCATAAGTATGGCTAATGCTGGGTCTGCAGACTTTTGTTTGCAATGAGATTAAATTTAAGTCTTATGATGTTGTCATGTATTAGTCTGCCATTAATGAAACCTGTTTGAGCAGGGTGGACAGGGACCCACACAGCCCTGAAGTCTCTTCGCAAGAATGCCGGTAAACAACTTCTGATCTACATTCAATAATGAGATGGGTCTACAGGAACCACATTGGGTAAGAGCCTTACCTGGATTAAGCAGAACTGAAATTTGGGCATATTGCCAAGAAGGTGGTGCCCCCTGTTCCTCACACGCTGTTCCAAATGTACGACTCAAATGGGGGAGTCATTCCTCTTTAAAGGCCTTGTAAAATTCTGGGGCCACTCTGTCGGGGCCTAGGGCTTTCCCCAATTTTAATCTACCTATGCCCTCTTGGGTCTCTTCTGAAGATGTAGGGGCCTCCAGGATGTCTATCTATTCTTGCCTGAGTTTCCTGTCCTTAGCCCTCTCATAGAAGCAGTCAAGTTTTCCTTGATAATTAGGAATATGGTCTTGTCCATACAACTTTTTATAAAATTCTACAAATTACATACTAATATACTAATTGACAGCAGATTAGGCTTTATGGTCTATCGTGTCTGTTCGAACCTCAGATCCCTAGTTGGGTGCCAAGGCCCTCCCCCTCCCTTGTGTTCCAGAAACCCCTATCATCCATCCCCACCCCCCTGGGCCAGGCAATCATCTGATACATACACTTTCTGTGACTGTCCCACCCTCTCTTGAAGCCTTCCACTGTGGATCTCTGAACCAGCTCATGGGCAGGCGCATTCAAGGGTCCACCACCCTCTCAGTGAAAACCTACTCCTCTTTTCCCCCTCACCCTTCCACCTTCCAACTTCAAACCATGCCCTCTGGTGATACCTCCTGCTTTAGTCTAAAGATCCCTCCATGTTTACTCTATTTATTCCCTTGAGATACTTGAAGACCTCAATCATGTCCCCGCTCTCCTCTCCTCCAATGAAAACAGGCAGAGCTCCTCAAGTCTGTCCTCATACGTCAAACCCCTAGTCCTCGTGATCATCTTGGTTTGCCCTCCTCTGTACCCTCTCCAGGAGTTGTATGTCCCTCTTCAAGTGTGGTCTCCAGTACTGTACACAGTACTCAAGGTGTGGTCTAACTAGTCCGTTGTACAGTGGCAGAATCACTTCCCTGCTCCTAGAGGTGATCCCCTACGATGCATCCCAACATCCTGTTTGCCTTGCTAGCGCTCTCTGCACTGCTCAGAGTTATTCACGGCCATCCACCATGACCCTAGGTCTTTTCCCTGTTGAGGCCTCCAGCGCCTCCCTCCCAGGGTGTACCTCTGTTTAGGGTTTCGCCCAAGGCGTAACACCTTGCACTTGGTGATATTGAAATTTACCTCCATGTGAGCCCAGCTTCCAGGGTGTCCAGGTCCCCTTGCAGTGCCAACCTCCCTCTTCCCCTCAACTACTGCTCCCATCTTGAAGTCATCAGCGAAGAGACTCATTTCACACCCTATACCCTCCCTGATGTCCGATATGTATGCATTAAACAGGATCGGACCCAGGACTAAGCCCTGCCGTACCCCACTGCTGACCTCTCTAGGGTTCGAGAGCTCCCCACCGACCACTACTCCCTGGGTGCGTTCAGCTAGCCAGTTTTCAATCCATCTGACCATCAAAGGGCCTACTCCCGACCCCGTCAGTTTCTCCACCAGACCATTGTGGGGGACAGAGTCAAACACCTTGCTGAAGTCCAAATACATCCACAGGCTTTTCCCTGTCCAGTTCTGATGTTACCCATTCGTAGAACTCCACAAGATTGGTTTGACATGATCTACCTGGCACAAACCCATATCGCCGACTATCCAGACCTCAGCCTCCTCTAAGTACACCCCCAATTGTTCCTTTAGTATACTCTTCATTAATTTTCCCACCACCAAGGTCAAACTGATGGGTCTATAGTTACTTGGTACTTCCCTTGACCCCCCCTTTATGGATTGGCACCACATGTGCCTCTCGCCAATCCCTAGGTACCCTCCCTGTCTCAAGCGACCTGTTGAAGAGCTCTGCCAGGGGTGCAGCCAGTATGTCCGCCAATTCCCATAGTACTCTCGGATGAATGCCATCCGGCCCAGGAGATTATCTTTCTTTAGGGCCTTGAGGGCTAACCACACCCTTTCCGTGGAGATAGCATCATCCGTCCCCTCCACCTTGCTGGCCTTTTTATCCATATCCTGATGTGACACCCCTGGGGTACCACTCCCTTCCTCTTGCTCCATTTCTGTTGCTCTCCTGATCCCGCTCACTACGCTTCTATCCCCATTGTGCCTTGCTTTGTAGATATCCCATCCTCCCTAGTGAACACAGAGGCGATGTACTCGATTATACCTCCTGACTGGTCCCTCGCCTCTTCCACCCACCCTCCTTCTGATCTCAATCTGCCGAGATCACCCTTAGTTATTCTCCGCTCCCCAATGTACCGGAAGAACCCCTTTTCCCCTCCATGTATCCCCTGTGCCAGTCGCTGCTCCTTACTGGACTTTGCCCCCTTCACCATCCGGGTAACTTTTCTAAATGCAAGATGGTACATTTCCTTTTCCCTATCCCCTCTTGTTGTTTTGTATTTTTTGTAGGCTGCCTTCTTTTCTCTGACCACTACCTGAACCTCACTGGACCACCAGCATGGTTTATGTGACCTTGCTCCTACGTTTCACCTTAGTGCAGGTCCTGACTGCCTCATGAAGTTCCGTTTTATGACATCCCATCTCTTTTCCACATTTGTCATAGATGTAATCCCCTTCAAGTGATCCTTGAGAATATTTCCCATGCCCACGGAGTCTGCCCCCCTGAAGTCCACTACCAGTGTCTTAGATCGCTCCCCACCTCCCCCCCATGCTTATTTGAAACCAGACAGTATTGTGGTCGCTACCAGTCAGGATCCTCTACAACCAGGTCCCTTACCAGATCCCCATCTGCCAGAACCACGTCCAGGACTTGCCCTCCCTTGTGGGCTCCATCACATGCTGTGTTAAAGACATCCTGGAAGCTGTCCAGCAGCCTCTACTCCTTGGCCACCTTTAGGGACATGGTTCCCCAGTTTGTACCAGGCATATAAGGTCCCATCATCATACTCCTTCCCTTTTGGTCCACATTGGGCAATGATGTCCAGCAAACCATCCTACAGAACATCACCCATCCGAGGCACATATACTACACCCAGCTTGACCTTACCTCCTGCTGGGGTTCGTAAGATCCATAAGGCCTCCAGTTTCCTCTGCCTCTTCTACCCTAGCAATTTCTATGTCATCTCTAAAGAACATAGCCATTCCACCCTTCTGCCCTCCTTTCTATCCTTCCTAAGCATAGTGTACCCCGCACGCTTAGGTCCCGTCATGGTTTTGTTGGCCCATGTTTCTGTGACTGCCGCCACATCCACCCCCTCCCCTCGAACAGCATGGCCTGGAACTCTGGCAACTTGTTTCCCAAGCTCCTGGCATTTACTAACACTTTAGTGAGGCCCCACCTGGAGTACAGTGTACAGTTCTGGAGACCATACCTACGTAAGGACATAGACAGGGTAGAGAAGGTTCAGAGGAGGGCAACAAAGATTGTGCGTGGGTTGCATCACAAGTCCTATGAAGACAGGTTGAAGGAACTGAACATGTACTCCTGGAGGAGAGGAGGGAGAGGGATATGATAGAGACATACAAGTATCTTACAGGAGGAACAGGGTGCAGGAAAACACTATTTTAGCGAAAGATGTTTCAGGACTAGAGGGCATGGGATGAAGTTGGAGGGAGGACGATTCAGAGGAAACATGAGAAAGAATTTCTTCACAGAACGGGTGGTGGACAAGTGGAACACCCTGCCAGAGGAAGTGGTGGGGGCTGAAACAGTCACGGGATTTAAGAATGCATGGGATAGACATAAAGGAATTCTAGAGGTCAGGGGTAAGGGGAAACAGACTTCTAGGAAAACAAACTGAACTTACAAGCTCAAATGGGCAGACTGGGTGGGCCATAGGCCCTCATCTGCCGACACTGTCTATGTATCTATGTATCTATGTATCTATAATCTCCTTTGTAGGACCTCATCCAGGTTCCTTTTACTTCCATCCTCCCTCTGCTTCTCCTGAAACATCCTCCCTCAGTCTGTTTCCCCCCTCCCACCCTTGGGTTTGAAGGCTGCTCCCCTCATCTGGAGGAGAGGGCTTCTGGTCAGCCCCTCCCTTATCCCTCCCCCTTAATAAGTTTAAACCCAGCCTTTCTTGAATGTAGTCAGCCACCCCCTGTTTAAGGACTTCCTTCCCTAACGAGGCAAGATGAAGCATGTCCTTGGCATACAGTCCCTTATCCTCCCAAACTCCTTTCCAGTTCCCTAACACCCCCAACCCTCTCTTCACCCTTCCTGAGCCAGTCATTAACCTCATGATCTTCATTTTTTCTCCACTGAGGCCTTTGGTACTGGTAATATCTCTGAAAAGAAATGTTGCATCCATTATCCTGACAGACTCTGGCAAGTTCTTGAACCTTGCTGATTTCCAAACGCTATTTCCTATAGATCGTTAGTTCCCAAATGCACAGAAATCCGGTTTCCCTCCACAATCCCTAACCAGTTCGTACACCATGAACTTTGCTCTGTGCACTGTCAGCCCAGAGATACTCACTACCTTCACCTGGCTATGGCATCCACCCCCCTGTCCCTCCCACTGGATACCCCTAATCATCAAGTCTCCCAATAACAGAACCTTAACACCGCCATCATCCTTATGGTTACCTCCACTATGCACTCTCAACCCCCATCCCCCCCTTTCTTCGTGATCTCAATTCCATGGGAGTCTTCCTGCCTTATTAGAGACCCCCTTGTCACCCTCCCCTTTCTGCCTCCCTTGTTATTTTGCCCACTTAACTCAGACCCCTCCTGAATAGGTGTCCCCTTTAACCCTCTCTTACTTGAACCATTTATCCTGGCCCTGATGGTTTCCCCTTCTCCCACACTGCCATCCTCCCCCCTTGTAATAGTACCCCTACCTCCAGAGGCCCTCTGTGGGTCCCTTTACCTAGGGCCCCATCCTTGGTACAGACCCCCCTGCTGAAGGGGGGCCCTCCCCCACCTCCTGGTCTCCCAGTTTCTCTCCAGTGGTGCTCTCCTCCCTCATGTCTGCAATATGTTGCATCTCCCCCATCTGTTTAACATTTATGTTTTCCCTTCTCCCTCTGGAACTGTTTCTATCCTTTCCATTGCCAGTCTGTGATGCCCTATGGTTATCCGACTCCCTCCCCCCTGCCTCTGTATCAGTTTCCTCATTTCCACCAACCTCTTCCTCCCCCTCTAGGTTGCTTAGTAGCTCAACTTTATTGTAACACTCATAGAAACATAGAATTTCACGGCAGATAAGGACCACTTGGCCCACCCAATCTGCCCATTTCCCTACCTATTGGATAAGCTGCAGATTCTAGTTAACCAACAGCCTACTTCCTGCAACCCCCCACTATAATTGCCTTATGTCTGTCCCATGCATGTTTGAATTCTCCCACTGTTTTAGATCCCACAACCTCTCCAGGAAGGCAGTTCCATGCGCTCCACCACTCTCCGTGAAAAGAATTTCCTCACATTACCCTGAGCCGTCCCCTCTAACTTTAAATTGTGCCCCTTGTTCTTACATCTCTTTTCTGAAAGATGCTACCCTCCTGGACTTTGTTGATTCCCTTGAGGTACTTAAAGTTTCTATCATGTCCCCGTCCTCCTTTCATCAAGGGTATACATATTAAGCTCTCTCATTCTCTCTTCATATGGTTTCTGATATAGACCCTGCACCATTTTAGTTGCCCTCCTCTGGACTGCTTCCATCCTGTCTATGTCCTTTCGTAGATGAGGTCTCCAAAACTGCACGCAGTACTCCAGATGGGGTCTCACCAACTGTCTGTATAGAGGGATAACCACTTCCCTTTTTCTACTTGTGATGCCCCTCCCTATGCATCCCAGTATCCCCCTGGCTTTCCTTACTGACTTCTCACATTGCTTACCCACCTTTAGGTCATCTGATATGACTACACCCAGATCCCTTTCCATTATTGTTGTCGTTAGTACCTCCCCTGCTATTGTGTACTCTTCTCCTGGATTTTATTTCCAAGGTGCATTACTTTGCACTTCTTTGCATTGAATCTAAGTTGCTATGTCTGACCATTCCTCCAACCTTGCCAAGTCCCTCTTCTCATCCTTTCTACCCCTTGTGTATCAACTCTGTTACAGATCTTTGTGTCATCCGCAAAGAGGCATACCTTTCCTTCCAGACCCTCTGCAATGTCACCTATAAAGACGTTAAAGAGGACTGGACCCAGTACTGAGCCCTGAGGTACTCCACTAGTAATCCCCCTTCTTCAGAATGTGTTCCATTCACTATTACCTTCTGTGTCCTGTTGTGCAGCCAGTTTGCTACCCAGGCTACCACCCTGGGACCCACTCCCAGGCTGGCTAACTTGATTATTAATCTTTTGTGCGGGACTGTGTCAAATGCCTTGCTAAAAAGGCTAAGTATCCACAGCCCCTCCCTGGTCTATTACTTTGGTCACCCAGTCAAAGAAATTGATTAGATTCTGTCTGACATGACCTTCCTGCTGTGAATCCATGCTGCTTTGGGTCCTGTGCCCGCTGGCCTCTAGGTACTCAACAATTCTTTCTTTCGAAGTGATTCCATCATTTCCCCACCACTGAGGTCAAACTAACAGGTCTGTAGTTTCCTTATGCCTGCTCCCACTTTTGTGAAGGGAATCACATCTGCCCTCCTCCAGTCCTCAGGTACCACCCATCTTCCCATGATTTGTTAATAAGTGTGGTTAGTGGTGTCAGTAGGTCCTCCCTTAGCTCTTTTAGGATTCTAGGGTGAATCCCATCAGGCCCCATTGTTTTGTCCACCTTGAGTTTTAGGAGTTATTTCAGTACTCTTTCTTCTGTAAATGGACTGGTGTCAACCCCACTATCCAGAGTGCTTCTACTGTTTGGTTTGGGTAACTCCTCCTCTTCTTCTTTTGTGAATACTGAGCAAAAGTATTCATTCAGTATCTCTGCCTTTTCACTGTCTCCCTCTGCCCACCTCCCTCTCCTTCATCTTTGTCTTATCCCTCCTTAACCTTTCTATGCTCCTAATGTACCTATAAAGGTTTTATCCCCCTTCTTAACTGAGTTGGCTATCTTTTCCTCGGTTTGGGCCTTTGCTTTTCTGACTGCCTTCCCCACTTCTTTCTGCTTTAATTGATATTATACTTTGTGAATGCAGCCTTTTTCTCCTTAACCTTCCCTGACACCTCTTTTGAGAGCCATAGTGTTTTTTTATTCCGCTTTGTTTTCTTTATTTGTTTCACACAAAGGCTTGTTGCCTCCATGATGGCAGTTTTGATTTTTCTCCATTGTTCTTCCACCCTCCTTTCTGGCCATTTGCTAATGCATTCCTCAGGTATTCACCCATTATGCCAAAGTCAGCCCTTCTAAAGTCCAGTATCCTTGTCTTTGTATGGCTTGTCTCCATGGTTGTGTTTATTGTGACACACTGTGCAGTGGTAGCTTGTTCCCCAGATGTCTACTGACTTCTAAGTTTGTGATCCTCTCCATTTGAGTACCAGGTCTAATATTGCCCTCCCAGTGGGTTCCACCACTAGCACTGCTAAGGCATGCTCCTTGTAGGGCACGAGAATGACCCTGCTCTTGGATGTGGCTGCAGTCCATGTCGCCTTGATAACATCTGGCATATTCAGGTCCCCCATCAACAGTATCTCCCCTTTTCAGCCATTTTGAGAATGCCCTCATTATTTTCTTGTCCATTTCCTCCTTGAGCGGGGTCTGTATACAACCCCTGTGCGGATTGTGATGCCATTCCCTGTCTCCAGGTGACCCAGAGTTCCTCTTTTCCTCCCCTTTACTTTTTAGTTCTGTAGCTTTGATCCTTCCCTTATGTAGAGAGCTACTCCACCTCTTTTACCCTCCTGTCCCTTCTGTAGATTGTGTTACCCTAGTATGTTGACATCCCAGTCATGGTTCTCCGTGTACCATGTTTCTGTGACTGACACAATATCCAAGTGTTCCTCTTCCATCAGGGCTACTAGCTCTGGAAGCTTGTTTCCCAGACTACAGGCATTGGTATTCATTGCCCTCCATTTAATGTTGGCTTTATCCTTTTTTACCCCATCCCTGCTCTTACTGCCTTGTCCATTTTCCATTTCCCTGTCCTGCCCTCTGTCAAGCTCTGTACTTCAGTATTTACCCTACTACCTGCCATGTTTTGTTGGGGGGGAGGCTTGAACTTTCTTGTTTCCTATCGGCACCTCCCCCCTTGGCTAGTTTAAAAGCTTGCCAAGGAAGCCTTTAAACCTGTCACCTAGGAGCATGTTTCCCTTCCTGGACAGATGCAGACCATCATGCCAGTATAGACCTTCATCTCTCCAGGTGGACCCCCAGTCCCCAATGAAGCCAAAGCCCTGGACTCTGCACCAGTTTTGCAACCATTCATTAAACTGCATGGTGTGCAGTACCCTAGCCTCACCCATGCCATAGACTGACAGCACCTCTGAGAAGGTTACCGTGCTTGCTACCTGTCTGAGGCCCCTCCCCAACTCCACAAATTCATCCTGCACTGCACTGATCTCATGCCTAGCAAGGTCATTTGTCCCGAGGTGGACAATGATATCTAGTTTTCTCTCCTGTGATGCTGCTTCTGCAATCCTAAGGATTTGCTTCCTGTCCCTCCAAGCCATGGCACCAGGCAGGCACCTTACTTCCCTCTCCTCTCCCTTCCCCAGGTCTACACCCCTAACAACTGAGTCCCCTCTCAGAAGGTATGCCAGCCTCCATCAAGTAACCTGAGTTTCCCCCGACTGCCCCTCTAAACTGTCCCTCTTCCTCCCCCTTGCCCTGTTCTCCTCAGGAGCTCCCTTCCCACAGTCTGCTCTTTTAGGCTTCCCACAACAGCCCCTCCCTTCTCACTGTCTGCTCTTCTAGGCTTCCCCACAACAGCCCCTCCTAACTCTTCCCCATCACTCTCTTTATATTCGGAATGTTTACCCCGTACGTTTTCTCCTTAGTGTCAACATCCCTATCTAAGGGTCCTCTGTCCCTAATATCCCCCCTCCTGCTTGCTGTAACATAACGTCCTGTAATTTTTGAGCATTGCCCCAGCCTCCCCTCAGCCCCACCCTTCTGCCGCCCATATCCACACCCCTTATCCTTGGACACCCCCAACTCCCCCAGTTTACTCTGCAACCAATATACTTCACTCCTGATACAAGATAGCTGCCTACAGAGTGGGCAGCCTCCCTCTCTCCAGGCCCAATTGAGAATTATTGCCATCCCACAGCCTGTGCAGCCTACAACCCTTCCAAAGATGCTTGCCATGGTGGAATGTGGCCACCCTGTTTGTCCCTCTCTGTTCATAATGGCACACACCCCTTTTCTCAGTCTCTTCCCCCTGGAATACATTCTGTCTCTATACTGACTGCAGTTATTTATGAACCCAATTTCAACCCTACCAATAAAGTTCCCAAGTCTCACAAACACTTACAGTCCAGTGTGTGTCCAGTCCCACTAACAGTGTGTGTATGCAGACATCGGGTACCGTATGATGTCACAGGCCCACCAATTCCTGTTGCTTCAAATTTCAGTCACAAACAGAAATGCACAGCCCTTCAATCCCAACCCCAGTGGCTTTTCAGTATTTAAGAAAGCCTACAAAACAGGGTGTGGTGGGGGCTCTACCATCACCAGGCAAACATCACATTTAAATTTCACTCTAATTATCACTGCCAAGCAAGTATTCCCACACCCAGCACACAAGCCCCAATAGTTACAATATCGCGAGCCCAAGTAACAGTTCTAACTCAAAGTAGTAATTTTAACACACAGAACTAATTTCAAGTACAAAATTATTCAAATATTTCCAGTTAAAACAGAAGATAAACCAAACCTCTTCCTGAACAACCTCCTACTTCTGTTCCCAGGTGGACAATGAAAGACAAGATGATTCTTGTAATGACCCCTCCCCCTAACACCAGGCAAACATCACATTTAAATTTCACTCTAATTATCACTGCCAAACAAGTATTCCCACACTCAGCACACAAGCCCCAATAGTTACAATATTGCAGCCCAAGTAACAGTTCTAACTCAAAGTAGTAATTTTTAACACACAGAACTAATTTCAAGTACAAAACTATTCAAATATTTCAGTTAAAACAGAAGATAAAACCAAACCTCTTTCCTGAACAACCTCCTACTTCTGTTCCCAGGTGGACAATGAAAGACAAGATGATTCTTGTAATTACCCCTTCCCCTAACACCAGGCAAACATCACATTAAAATTTCACTCTAATTATCACTGTCAAACAAGTGTTCCCACACCCAGTACACAAGCCCCAATAGTTACAATATTACAGCCCAAGTAACAGTTCTAATTAATTCCTCCAGCTTCTTCTCAAATTGCTTAGTAGTCGGGTTTTTCTAATTTTAAAGACCAGTCTACTTGTGGCCTCTTTGTGAGGTTGCCAGGCTAATATTTTGCCAGTCCTGTTGCCAGCTTCGTAATAATGCCAGAAGATCTTTAAGCAAAACTGATCCCATCACCTGGATGATATATCCCTCGGATACATCCATTGATGTCAGATCTTTCAAGTTAGAAGCAGGGATCTGTGTGCCACTTGCCAAGGTAGATCAGGTGGGTTGTATGGATGTGAACCATATACCACTCCTAGAACTATGGATCTTACTTTGAGAGGGCTCTTGCAGTAGGTACTAGTCATTAGGACTAGAGCCATCAGGCAGTAGGATCACATGGAAAACTTTAGCTAGCACTGCTTGGCATCACGTGACAGACGACAGCATAACACTATGAAGTGGGCGGTCCCCACGCTCGCCCTCCAGTTTTTTCCCACCTGTCGAATCAAAAGATGTCGGACTTCGCAGAGAACGCTCTTTCAATGACCGCCATTTTTGGATGAATATTTCATCGCTTTTATTTCTTTCTATAAATCTTTGAAAAGTATTACCTTTTCATGTATGTCTTCTCCAATGCCTTTTGGAGTCGCATAAGAACAAGTGCGATTCCTGCTGCACTCAGCGCTGCCTCAAAAGTGGCCATTTCCTCTGTCTTTTCTGCCTGGGACCCAGGCACAAGACAGAGGACCGTGAGCCTGTTAGAATTTCGACCAGGCCACATGGAAACACTGCCAACAGGTCCTGGAAGCCCACGTTCTTAAACTAAGGATGGCTTCCATGGAGAAGGAGCTGCAGAAGCTGCAGGGATTGTCCTCCTCTCCAGGGGTTCTTCAGACTCCCATAAGAAGAAGAAGGACAAGGAGAAGCATTGGGACCGTGACTGGTCTCCTTCTTGCCCGCAGCCTCCTTCAGGGTCTGAGGGTGACAAGCGGTCTCCAGCTGGCATGGGTACCACTCCTCCGACCAATCCTGTCCCTCCTTGCGGGGAGCAGCCCTTGGTCCTCCTGCCTGAGCTAGTCACAGTTCAAGCAGGCACCTCCGATCTGTTGGAGAGCCCTGCCACCCTTAGGCCCCTCAAAACCCAGGGGCTGATAAGTGGCACGCCAGCTCCTCTGGTGGCTGCCCAGCCACTGCGCTTCCATCGGGGCCCAATAACAGGCTCGACACTGATCCTCTGGAACAACGCACACTGCCGCTCCAGCCACAGCCCTCCCCAGAGGGTTCTCCCTCTCAGGATCCTCCTTCGCCACCTCCCCTGGTGGTGACTCCCGGCTCTCCTGCACACTCTGAGCCAGAGTCAGATGAGCATCTGCCCGACACAGCCCTGATGCCAGAGCCAAACGCCAGATACCAGACCTCCCTCAGGAGCCAGTGTTTCCTGCACCACAGGCTCCCCCATCTGGGCCAGCCCCCTCACCCCAGACTCCGGTGGGACCCTCGGCCCTCTTGGGGCCGACGCTGGAACCTCCTCCAGATGTTCCGGCACCAGACCTGACATTACCAGGCCCTTCTAACCCTCTATCAGGGCTCCCATCAGGTCCTTCAGGCCCCCTTACAGGGTCTACGCCTGGCTGCCCGCTGTCAGGGCTCCCTATAGGACCTTTGGCTCCTCCGTCAGGTCCTACGTCAGGTTACCTGCCATCAGGGCCTTCGGCAGGTCCCTTGGCTCTGCCGTTGGGCCCTTCCCTGGGCCTTCTGACACCAGGCTTTCCTGTGCCTCACTACCCTTCGCCAGGATATCTGCCACTGGGGTATCACAAGCCAAGGTACCCCATGCCGGGGTATCCAGTGCTGGGCTATTCACCCTATGGGATGCTGGGCTACCATTACCCAACACCGGGCTATACGCTACAGAGGTTTACCTTCCAAAGCTACCCACCCATCTATCAGCCCCCTCCTCCTCCTCCTCCCCCACCTCAGCCTCAGGTGGATTTTAGGGAGACATTACAGTCTTGGTGGTCAGTAACCAAGATGTAGTTGGTCTCAGAACTGGACCAGCAGCAATCAGCCGCAGCTCCCACACTGGCCCGCTTGGACCCTACTCCAAGATCCCTTTCTCCAGCGGAGTCTCGCCCATCTACCTTGGGACAGATCTTGCATCCTACGCAGTAGCCGTATTGGCAGGGCTTTGCAGTCTCCTCACGCAGGAGCTTCCGCCTACGGGCTCTGTCTCTGAACAGAAGTCCATTGTCAGAATCGGACTCAAACTCCGCCGACTCCTCTGCCTCGGGTTTTTAGATCCCCTCTCCAAAGGATCCAAAATCCAAAGACTCTCCCAAATCTCCTCTGGAGGACCTCTGTGTTACAGAGATCCTTTGAAACATACAGGATCAAAAGGGTGGAAAACGGAGGATCACGATCCCCAACACAAGAGGTTGGCGGAACACCTGGATATGCCAGAACTGTCCCCTCTGCTCATTCCTCCGTGGATCGGACCACATAAGAACCTGGCCTCCACGGTCTGGCAACAACCCTCATTGGTGGCCGTAGTCACCAAGAAGGTTGATAGACTGTACTGAACCCCGGAGGGTAAAGACCACCTTAGTTCTCACCCTAAATTGGACTTGGTGGTAATTAATGCAGCCCATGACCATACCGCTAAACTTAAACACATGAGTACCTCTCTTCCAGACAAGGAGTCACAGCAAATAGACCAGTTTGGATGCAAGGTTTACTCCTCCTCCACTCTGGCCCTCACTTTGAACTACCTGGCACACATGATTGTATACCAGAATTCTATTCTGGGACAGCTGAAGTCGGAATTCGAGGCTTTGCCCATTTCCGAGGCTAAAACCAAGCTTTCTCAGACTGTCAGGACAGTGGGAATCTCCTGCTGTCATTCCCTCAGAGCGACATATGATGCAGTAGACACCTCTACCTGGAGTACCACCACGGCTATCAGCATGCGCAAGTACACCTGGCTGCGGGTATCTGGATTGGCCCAAGACGTCCGGTTGGCCATCCAGGAAGCCTCTTTCAGAGGGCCAGTCCTTTTCGGAGGCGACATCAAGGACATAATCACTGAGCTGCAGGACAGTGGCAAGGCACTGCGCTGTGCCCAGTCTATATATCGCTCTAACACCAAGCCAAAACAGCCATTTTGTCACCAGCAGCGAAGCCAGAACAAGCAGCAGCCAGCCCAGTGTCAAAACAAACGTCGGGTCCCGTCATCGGGAGCCATCCCTCCAGCCAAGTCCCAAAGGGCTGCCAGGGCAGCGCTCTCCCACAGCCCCTTTGCCTCCTGACTTGTGGCAGGGCCCCCAGCCTCTGCCACCAGCTCCAGAGGAACCTGAAGGGGGCAGATTCACCTACCGCCTGGCCAGGTGGGAGGCGATTACTTCAGCTATGTGGGTCCTTCAGCTCTTCACTCAAGGCCATACCATCGAACTCACAGAGAGACCTCCAAGAAATCGTCCGAGTCTCTCTCACTACCCAATAGGCCACATTCCTCTCATAAGGGAAGAGATCCAGGCTCTTCTGACAAAATCAGCTATAAAGCCCGTTCCTCATATCCAGGAAGGAAAAGGATATTATTCCCACTTCTTCCTGGTCCCCAAAAAGACAGGGGACCTCTGTCCGATCCTGGACCTCAGCACACTAAACCTGTACATAGAGTATAAGAGGTTTTGCATGCTGATCCTACTGGGTCTGCTGCCTCTTCTGCACCAGGGTCACTTGCTTTGTGTACTGGATATGCAGGATGCTTACTTGCATATCTCAATTTTTCCCTCCCCCACCGCTTTCTATGCTGTTATCTTCCAGGGGAACACTTCCAGTTCAAAGCACTCCCCTTTGGCTTCTCCTCAGCACCCAGAGTGTTTACCAAGTGCCTAACAGTGGCAGCGGCAGCTTTACACTGCCAAAAAATACATGTGTTCCTGTACCTCGACAACTGGTTCCCGTCAGCACTGTCAAGGGACAGCCTGGTGGCCTCCGTGACTACTACCCTGAATCTATTAAGGCAAATGGGGATCATGGTGAATTACCCCAAATCCCACCTTGTTCCTTCACAACGCCTCCAATTTATTGGGGCGGTGCTGGATGCTGCTCAGGGTCAAGCTCTGTTCCCTTTGGATCGGGTGGAAACCTTGTGTCAACAGGCTATCCAAGAGGCAACCAGCCAATGGACCACAGCCCATTTGGTCTTACGCCTTCTGGGCCTGATGGCAGCAGCTATTCCCACTGTCCCTCTAGCTAGGCGCCACAAGCGGATTCATGAGTGGACCTTCGGGTCCAGTGGGACCAGAAATCAGATATCCTGGATCAAGGATTCTGGTATCCAGCCCATGTCGTAGGACCTCCTGTGGTGACAGGATCTGTCCAATCTCACCAGAGAGTTTCCTTTTCAGGCGCTCCCACCAGCTTAGACCCTGACATCGGATGCTTCCGGTCAGGGCTGGGGCACCCATCTGGGCGACCACAGGACACAGGGATCCTGGTCTCAGCAGGAGCTATCTCTGTACATCAGTGTGCAGGAGATGAGGGCTGTACTATACGCCCTTCAGGCTTTTCAGCACCTACTCCTCCCTGGGCTCCTTCTGGTACAGATGGACATGTGTGTGGTCTGGTACCTGAACAAACAGGGAGGCATGCAGTCATATCTCCTGTGCAGGGAAGCAATGCATGTGTGGCACTGGGCAATACAGCACAGCCTGCAGCTTACTGCAGTGCAAGTCCCAGGCATTCAAAATGCCCTGGCGGACACCCTCAGCCTCACTCAGGCAAGGGTACAAGAGTGGGAACTGAGGCAGTCAGTAGTTGAAGACATCTTTGCTCGATGGGGTCGCCCAGATCTCGATCTGTTCGCCTCCCCATCCAACGCAAAACTACCCAGTTTCTGCTCACTCATTCCTGGGCATGTGTTTTTTGATGAGATGTGCTGTCTCTCTGCTGGGCAGACAGGTTCTCGTACACCTTCCCTCCCTTTCTACTGTTGCAGAGGGTGTTTCTGAAACTACTTCAAGAAGGGGTTTGCATGATTGTCATAGCCCCTTATTGGCCTCGCCAAGTGTGGTTTCCTGTGCTTCAGCAGTTGAGAATGGAACCTATGGTTCCCCTACTGTCATCGAGGCACAGGTCAGGAAGCATAGGGAGAACCCAGGAGCAGTTGTAAAAATCACCAAAACTTTATTTATTGTAGCAGTAACATAAAATAAACCTGTTCAGAATAACTATGTACAGAAGCAAAAATAAAATCTTTCTTTTTATCGTACTTTGATTTTGCACCTCTGCAGCGCTCAGCGAGAGCAATCAGCCGCGAACCCCACCGCCAGGACACAGCAGGCTTACTGATGAGAGGGTCCAAGCACGCCATCACCGACCCCCATGCGCAATTCCACAACAGGCCTCTAGGTCAGCGGGTGCATGGCTATCAAGCTTGCTGGGCTGCTCCAGCCCTTTTTTTCACCTTGGTTTGTCTCCCGAGCTGGCAGTGCAATGACACGCAGGTGCTTATGCAAGCATCTTGGCGAACTTCTCCCCCATGCTGGCGCCGCGCCTTGTACTTCCCCCGGTTTTCACCAGGGGCTGCCCAAGCACGACGCAACCCCACGAGCCCACCCCAGAGAAAGGAGAGCAGTCCTGGGATGCTCAATCCAACCTCTCCCCTGCCAGCCCCCAGCATCCCGAGTCCGTTCCTGAACCCAGGTCGCCGGTGTGGTGCGAGGTGTGGCATCCGGCACCTCAACTCTCAGCACCACCAGGCCAGCCAAAAATAAAATCTTTCTTGTAAAAAAAAAAAAAATCTCTCTTGCAGCTCAGCGTAGCTGTTTTTATGTCTTTTTCAACCCCCATCATTTGCAGGCAATGCATCCTGTTCTTTGTAAATTTCAGGAGCTGCTAGAACATTGAGAACTTCCTGAGGTCCCCACAGCAACTGCAAAAGGCTCAGGAATTTGCACCCAAGTAACCTGTAGCATTTTACAGTTATCTCAAATGATAAATATATATACATTTCAACAGTAACACCATATTTTCTAAATAAAAGTGATCCCATTATCAGTTTTATTTCCATATATTGATTTGCACATATTCTTATATTACCAGATCTAGACATGCAAGGGAGGAAAAACAGAAAGCAAGAGAAAACAGAGAGACAGTGAGAGGCAAAGGATTGCAAGACTGTTCGGGTTGATCAAGTCCGAAGTCTCACAGGAGAATTTGGTTGCGCAACCAGACAGAAGAGACAGAAAAGGAAAGAATATAGATCTTTGCATTTAAACACTTTCTCAAAACAAATGGGACAGGTTTCCAAAACTATTTTCTAATAACACTTGCTGCATTCAGACATTAAGCACATTTGCATCCATTTTTTTTAACAGTACAGCAAAAAGTAGAGTTCAAACCCATATTTTACATATATTTCATACATTACCATTAGTTTTTTTTTTTTCAATCATCAGAACCCCCAACTCCTGATCCATATCTTGACAGAAAATCAGCATTGCTATTCTCTTTACCAGATTTGTGAATCACAGAGAATTTAAATGGCTGCAGTGCCAGTTACCATCGTGGTGATTCTGGAATTTTTATCTTTCTTCTGGTTAAGCCAACAGAGAGGATTGTGATCAGTTACAAGAACAAAATCAGTTCTTAGCAAATACAGTTTGAGGGACTCCATGGACCACTTTGCTGCTAAACACTCCTTTTCAATAGTGGAGTACCTTTTCTCTCTGTCATGCAATTTCCTACTTATATACAGAATAGGATGTTCTTTCCCATCTATATTTTGGCTTAGGACTGCATCTAGACCTACCTCGGATGTATCTGTTTGTAGCAGAAATGGTTTCTCAAAGGCTGAGCTTCTTAAAACAGGTGCTGAACATAATGCAGCCTTTATGGTTTGAAAAGCTTCATCACACTCTGGAGTCCATTTCACATTATTTGGGTACCATTTCTTTGTGAGTTCAGTGAGAGAGTAGCATTAAGCAAACTTGGGAACAAATCTCTGATAATAACCAGCCAGCCCTAAAAATGACGCGACATGTTTCTTTGTTTTAGGTACAGGGCTGTTAGCTACGGCTTCTGTTTTAGAAATCTCTGGTTTGACTTCTCCATTTCCCAACACATAGTCCAAATATCTAGTTTCCTGCATGCCCAATGCACATTTAGTAGGATTAATAGTCAGACCTGCATTTTTGATAGCCTGGATAACTGCTTATAGGTGTTCCACATGACTTTTCCAGTCTGGACTGTACACCATGACATCATCCAGGTACGTAGCACAATAACCAGTGTGAGGGGATAAAATTACATCCATGTACCGCTGGAATATAGCTGGCGCACCATATAAACCAAAGGGATGGTGGTGAACTGATAGAATCCTATAGGGCTGGCAAATGCAGTTTTATCTCTGGATTATTTAGCTAAAGGTATTTGCCAGTAACCCTTGGTGAGATTGAGGGTACTGATGTACTTTGCACTCCCCAGCCTGTCCACCAAATCATCTCTTCTGGGAATAGGATAACTGTCAAATTCTGACACTTGATTTAAGTTTCCTGAAATAAAGGCAGATTCTAACACCCCCTTCTTTTTTGTTTACAGTTACCATGGGAGATGACCAAGCACTCCTTGACTCCTCAATGATACCCAATTCTTTCATTTTTTGTATTTCCTTAACCACATCAGCTTTTAACCTCTCTGGCAACCTGTATGACTTTTGCCTAATAGGATGAGCATTCTTTGTCACTATTATGTGCTCAACCCCTTTTGCTCAGCCTGGTTCCATGGTAAAAGTACTGTTAAATGTCTTTAGCACATTACAAATGTCTGCAGTTTGTTCTGAGCTTAAGGAAACATTCACCTTTACAGCATCAGCATGTACAGTTTGTTCTAGTCTATGATAAACTACATCAATTTCTTCCTTATCAGTTTCTGGTAAAACTAGCAAGGCAGCTTTTGGCATTTTTTCAACCCATTTCTTGACGAGGTTAGCATGGTGCATCTTAGAAGCATTTTTCTGTCAGGGGTCTCAGTCTCATAGTTAACAGTGCCAGTACATCTAAGCACCTTATATGGCCCTTGCCACTTCATTAACAACTTGTTTTCTGTTGTGTGTAACAGTAGCAAAACCTTTTCACCTGGCTCGAAAACTTTTTCTTTTACCCCATGGTCATAATATACCTTCTGCTGGTTTTGAGCCTCTTCCTGATTACTATGGGCAATTTCAACATATTTTGCCAGCTTCTTTCCTAGGGCACACATATAAGAAAATATAGATTGTTTCTGAGTGGGGTTATCTTCCCACGTTTCTTTTCACATCCAGTGGCCCTCTTGGCTGCCTACTACCATACAGCATTTCAAATGGCGAAAACCCTGTTGATGCCTGTGACACTTCTCTGTAAGCAAAAGTAGGTGGCGATAGGAGAAGGGCAGGGGTAAATGGGAAAGTGACAAAAGCAAGAAGGACAGGGATGGGGCAAAAAGGAGTAAGGCCATCAGGAAATGGAGGGTAATGAGTACTAATGCCCGTAGTCTGAGCAACAAGCTCCCTCAGCTGGTGGCCTTGATGGAAGAGGGATGCCTGGACATTGTAGCAGTCACAGAAACATGGTACACAGAGAACCATGACTGGGATGTTAACATACCAGGGTACATAACCTACAGGAGAGACAGGCAGGGGAGAAGAGGGGGAGGAGTAGCCCTCTATGTAGAGGAAGGGATAAAAGCAACTGAACAAAAGAGTAAACAGGGAGGAGAGGAGGCACTGTGAGTCACCTTGGAGACTGGAAAGGGCACCACGATCCGCACAGGGGTTGTGTACAGACTCCAATGTCAGGGGGAAGGAATGGACAAGGATATGATAGAAGGCATTCTTAGGATGGCAGAGAAAGGGGAGATACTGTTGATGGGAGATCTGAATATGCCAGACGTTAGCTGGAGCACATTTGCTGCAGCCATATCCAAGAGCAGGGCCATTCTCGATGCCCTACAGGTGGCAGGGCCTCAGACAGCTAGCTTCGAACCCGGCCAGAGGAAGCAACTTAGACCCTCAGATTTCTCAAATGGGGCAGTGAGAGGATCTCAGATCTAGAAGTGGTTTGCCATCTGGGAACAAGTGATCATCAAACAGTGTGGTTCACGTTAAACTCAGCTGCAGACTCAAGCCATACAAAAGTGAGGGTACTGGACTTCAGGAGGGCTGACTTTGGCAAGATGGGAGAGTGCCTCAGAAAAGCACTAGCAAACAGGCTAGAAGGAGGGGTGGAGCAACAATGGGGAATCATCAAAACTGCCATCACAGAGGCAACAAGCCTTTGTGTGAAGCAAATAAACAAATCAAAACGAAAGAAAAAGCCACTATGGTTCTCAAAAGAGGTGGCTGGGAAAGTCAGGGAGAAGAAGATAGCATTCAGGAAGTATAAGGAAACACAGAATGAGTAGGACAGAGAGCTGTACCAGTTAAGGCAGAAGGAAGCAGGGAGGGAAGTCAGAATAGCAAAGGCCCAAACTGAGGAAAAGATAGCCAACTCTGTTAAGAAGGGGGATAAAACCTTTATAGGTACATCAGAGAGTGTAGAAAGACAAAGGGAGGGATAGTGAGGCTGAATAGAATGAACAGTGGGTGGGCACAGGGGACAGTGAAAAACAGGGATGCTGAACATATTTTGCTCAGTATTCACAAGCGAGGAAGGGAAGTCCCTAATCCAATTAACAGAAGCACTCTTGATGGAAGTCGATCCCAGTCCTTTCACAGAAGAAAAGGGTTCTGCAAGAACTCCTAAAGCTGAAGGTGGACAAAGCAATGGGGCCTGATGTAATTCACCCAGAATTCTAAAAAGAATTAAGGGGAATTACTGAAACCACTGACTACTCTTTTTAATAAATCATGGGAGGATGGTGTAGTACCCGAGGACTGGAGGAAGGCGGATGTGATTCCCCTTCACAAAAGTGGGACCAAGACAGAGGCAGGAAACTACAGACCTGTCAGTTTGACCTCTGTGGTAGGGAAAGTGATGGAGTCACTTCTGAAGGAAAGAATGGTTGAGTACCTAGAGGCCAGTGGGGCATAGGACCCAAGGCAGCATGGGTTCACAGCGGGAAGGTCATGTCAGACGAATCTAATAGATTTCCTTGACTGGGTGACCAAAGTAGTAGATCAGGGAGCGGCTGTGGACATGGCCTACCTAGACTTTAGCAAGGCATTTAACACAGTCCCACACTAAAGATTAATAGCCAAATTAACCAGCCTGGGAGTGGGTCCCAGGGTGGTAGCCTGGGTAAAACATTGGCTGGACAACAGGACACAGAAGGTAATTGTAAATGGAGTCCACTCTGAAGAAGGAGGGGTTACTAGTGGGGTACCGCAGGGTTCAGTACTGGGTCCAGTCCTTTTTAATGTCTTTATAAGTGACATTGCAGAGGGACTGGAAGGAAAAGTATGCCTCTTTGCAGATGACACAAAGATCTGCAACAGGGTTGATGCACAAGGAGGCATGGAAAGGATGAGAGAGGACTTGGCAAGGTTGGAGGAATGGTCAGAAGTATGGCAGCTTGGATTCAATGCAAAGAAGTGCAAAATAATGCACCTGGGAAACAAGAACCCAGGGAAGATTACACAATTGGGGGAAGGTAGTAACAACAACAAAAAAGGGAAGGGACCTGGGGTAATCATATCAGATTACCTTAAGGTTAGCAAGCAATGTGAGAAGGCAGTGGGGGGTGTATACTGAGATGCATAGGGAGAGGCATCACCAGCAGAAAACAGGAAGTTGTTATCCCTCTGTACCGACAGTTGGTGAGACCCCATCTGGAGTACTGCATCCAGTTCTGGAGACCCCATCTCCGCAAGGACATAGACAGGATAGAGGCAGTCCAGAGGAGGGCAACTAAAATGGTGCAGGGTCTGCAAGAGAAGCCGTACGAGGAGAGACTAAAAGAGCTTAATATGTATACCCTTGAGGAAAGAAGGGAGAGGGGGGACATGATAGAAACTTTTAAGTACCTCAGTGGAATCAACAAAGTCCAAGAGGTAGCATCTTTCAGAAAAGAGGCGTGCAAGAACAAGGGACACAATTTAAAGATGGGGGCAGTTCAGGGCAATGTGAGGAAGTATATTTTCACAGAGAGGGTAGTGGATGCATGGAACAGCCTTCCTGAGGATGTTGTGGGGTCTAAAACTGTGGGAGAATTCAAGAATGCATGGGGCAGACATAAGGCAACTCTTTTGGGGGGGGTAGGAAGAAATAGGCTGTTGGTTAACTAGGATCTGCAGCCTATCCTGTAGGTGGGAAATGGGCAGACTAGGTGGGCCAAGCGGTCCTTATCTGCCGTCAAAGTCTATGTTTCAAAGTCTATGTAAGGCAAGTAGTGGTCCCAATGTTTCCTTCCCTTTACAAACCTTTTAACATGTGTTTTAAGGTTTGGTTAAAGCGCTCAACAAGACTGTCTGTCTGAGGGTGATAGGGGAGGTTCTTATGGCAGTGATACCTAGCAGTCTGTACAGCTCCTTAAGCAGTGCAGCACCAAATTACTACCCTGATCAGTAATGGTTTGTTTAGGTATGCCCACTCTGCTGAAAATTTTGGCTAGCTCTGCTGCAATTTTTGGGGCTGTAACAGTATGCATTGGAACTGCTTCTGGGTATCGAGTAACATAGTCGCATACTACCAGGATAAATCTATTACCCTTTTTACTTTTGTCTAAAGGACCAACCACATCCATTGCAATTCTCTCAAAAGGCACATCTATTAAGGGTAGGGGTACCAGGGGCGCCTTGTGTTTTCTAGTGACTGGGGCTACTTTCTGACACTCAGCACAGGAATTACAATAGGTAGCAACATCTTCATGAATTCCCGGCCAGTAAAAGCTATACAGCAATCTGGCAAGGGTGCGATCCCTCCCTGAGCGACCAGCCATAGGACTATCATGTGCTATCTGTAACAATTCTGTTCTATACTTCTGTGGTATAACCAATTGTTCTGTCTGTTCCTGTGTCTGAGGTTTAACCCAAACTCTATACAGTAATCCATTACATTTTTTAAACATTGGTCCGCCCTGTTTTGGTTTTACCCCTAGCTGCCTGAAATAACCCTGGAGAGAAACATCATTAGCTTGTTCTGAAAGAAAATCACAATCGGTTATCAATTTAGTTTCAGCATTTTTACATTTTAACCCTTTATGTCCATTAGTCATTTGTTGCCACAGTTTCTGTCTTTCTTTTCTGGATTTCCGAATCTTGGAGCTGTGCTCAAACAAGTCCAAATCAAAATCACTGAAAGGAAAAGTGTCCCCACCATCTGAAATTTTCTTTGCCTGAGTTCTTGTCACCACAGCTGCTGAAACATCAGGACTTACTCCCTCTTTGATCAATTCAGTGAATCCTGGAAAGGCATTTCCAATAATCACAGGTGCAGGAAACTTTGGTACTACCCCCAGTTTCATTTGGTGCGACACACCCTTAACAGTCAGAGTCACTTGGGTGGTGGGATAGTATCAAGTGTCCCCATGGATGCAGATGACACCAGTACCTGGTCCCTTTGCACTGTATTTTCCCAGCATTTTAGCATGCACTAGGGTCTGCCTGCTTCCTGAATAAATGAATCCCTTTACAGTCTTATTCCCCACCTTCACGTTCGTTAGGTACTTGCCCCAGTTTGCCAAGGACAAATCTGCTCCAGTGCCACTCTCTTTATTATGGCAGTTTCTTGCAAAATGGCCTGGCTTATTACAGTTATAGCAGATAATGTCTTTTGGCATAGATTTGTTACCCCCACCAGAGTTCTTAGCAGGCCTGGAGTTTAAATGGGAAAAAGAGTTTCTTACCGGCACCTGGCTGTTACCTTGCTGCTGTGACATCTGTCTGGCCAGTTGGTAGTCCTCAGCCAAAGAAACAGCTTTTTCCCCATTCTCTGGTCAGTGTTCTTTTACCCACAGCTGCACATCTGTAGGCAAGATGTTGATGAATTGCTCCATGGCAAATGTGTCGATGATCTGTGGGACTGTTTTGTTCTCTGGTTGGATCCACTTCATCAGGAGTTCTCTGACTTGGGTGAAGGCTTCTCGAGGATTGTCAACCGAGTTGTACCTCAGAGATCGAAATCTCTGCCTGTAGGTCTCTCTGGAGATGTCGTACCTTTTCAGGATTTCGCTTTTCACCAGGTCATAGTTTTCTGACTGTGCAGTGTCCATATTGCTGTAGGCAAGCTGGGCTTTCCCTGTCAGGTAGGGTTGCCAGTCTGATTGCCCATTGCTGGTTTGGCCACTGGCAGGCTGTGGCAACTCTTTCAAAGGTTGTCAGGTATGCCTCAATATCATCTGAGGGATACTGCTTAGTAAGTTTAAAGGATTTTTAGTTGCTTGCATTTTGTTGCTCATCTGGGTATGTGCTAAATCCTCTGCCTTCGATAGCTTGTAAGGCATCCAGCCATCGCTGCTCCTGTTGCTGCATCGCTTCTCTCCTCAATGCTTCTAATCATTGAGTTTCTTTTCTCTGCTTCTCAGTCTCTTTTTGTTGTATAGCCCACCATTTCAAAAAGTCCATCAGGCTTTTAGGTTCTGTCATTGCCTCTTCTTTTTCCATAACTTGTGCTGTCTGTACAATCTCAGACTGGACTTCAGCTGCAGAATCCATACCTTCCTCTGTGCTTCCCTGGTACTAGGTCCAGTACCCACACACAAATCTCCTGTTTTAGGGTATGCATGGCTTAAATCCCACTCCTAACACCATCTGTCATCGAGGCACAGGTCAGGAAGCATAGGGAAAACCCAGAAGCAGTTGTAAAAATCACCAAAACTTTATTTATTGTAGCAGTAAAATAAAATAAACCTGTTCAGAATAACTATGTACAGAAGCAAAAATAAATCTTTCTTGTAAAAAAAAAAAATCTCCCTTGCAGCTAGCTTAGCTGTTTTATAAAGTCTTTTTCGACCCATCCTTTGCAAGCATCCTGTTCTTTGTAAATTTCAGGAGCTGCTGGAACATTGAGAACTTCCTGAGGTCCCCACAGCAACTGCAAAAGGCTCAGGCATTTGCACCAAGTAACCTCTAGCTTTTACAGTAATCTCAAATTATAACTATATATACATTTCAACAGTAATACCATATTTTCTAAACAAAAGTGATCCCATTTTCAGTTTCATTTCCATATATTGATTTTCACATATTCTTATATTACCAGATCTAGACATGCAAGGGAGGAAAAACAGAAAGCAAGAGAAACAGAGAGACAGTGAGAGGCAAAGGATTGCGAGATTGTTCGGGTTGATCAAGTCCCAAGTCTCACAGGAAAATTTGGTTGCACAACCAGACAGAAGAGACAGAAAAGGAAAGAATACAGATGCTTGCATTTAAATATGTTCTCAAAACAAATGGGGGAGGTCCTATTCTACTCTGTCACACTACCCCTCTGCCAAAATCTGCTGACCCAGGACCGGGAAAGCTGGTCCATCCAGGCCTCAATACCTTCACCTTCATGCGTGGCACCTGCTGATGTAGCTTTTGCACGCTTTGGGGTCTCTTCAAGAGTGGCTCAAGTCCTTGTGGAGACCCATAAGCCATCCACAAGCTCCACATATGTTATGAAATGGAAGAGAATCTCCATTTGGGCAACCAACAAGGGATGAGACCCTTTCTCTTGCCCTGTCCCACAGGTCATGGAATACCTGCTGCATCTCTCTGACTTTGGCCTTAGCTACTCTTCGCTCAAGGTCCACTTGTCTGCCATTTCTGCCTACCACACTCCAGTGCATGGCAAAACTTTGGCACAGTTGGAGGTTTCCAAAACCTTTCTGAAAGGAATTCTCCATCTGACCCACCTGGTCAGGAACCCCGTTCCTCCATGGGATTTGAACTTCATCCTTGAGAAACTCACTTTGCCTCCCTGTGACCTGTGCTACCTTTCCTGGAAAGTGCTCTTTTTAGCTGCCATTACTTCTGTTTGAAGGATTTCTGAGCTTCAGGCCCTGTTGTGTAAGGAGCCTTATTTGATTGTAAACAGAGACTGGATGGCTCTGTGTACAAATTCTTTTTTGATATTTAATCAACTTTATTAATTTTTAAGGAAGGAACATATACAGAAACAACTGCAGAGCTATGAGGATGTACATTGATCAGGAAAAAACAAAAGAAACAACCCCCACCCCCACCCCATGAAGTGTGCAAGATAACCCATTAAGAGACAAACCTTAAAACTGGTACAAGTAACCAAATATTATTACAGAAATCTGAGTGGGGAAATCAGAGAGCACCCAGAGATCCAGGATAAGTAAAGGTGACTTTTGCCCCATTTCTTGTTAAATAGGGTAACGGTGATGGAGGCTGGCAATCATATGCTCAGTCCAAAGGAAAAATAGAGTTCCTGCAGCCATTTGGAATATAAGATATGTGTCTGATCCAGCCAGTGCCTAAAGACCATTTTTTAACCGTCAAAGAGATGAGGGTCATGTGGTACCTCCTCTCCTTGACTGGGATCTGGGAATAGTCACTAATAACACATATTTTGGGAGAGAGGCCTGTCAATCCCAGGAGGGGGTCGCTCCGTTCTTCTATTTGTGCCCACAAGGAAGATACTTTCTCACAGGACCAGAAAATATGTAATAGGGTGCCATCTGCTTTTCCACATCTAGTGCAAGTGGGAGAGGGGAGGTGAACCATCTTGGTTAGTCTGACAGGAGTGTAATACACGTTATTTAAGATATGGTACTGTGTGAGTCTTAACCGGTCTGGAGTTAGGTAAGTATAAAGATCTTTCCAAAAACTTGGCCAGTTAAGATTAACACCTGGGAGCAAGGATTCCCATACCTTGGAGCCAGCAGGGGAAAGGGAAAGGTGGGTGGTAAGCAACCACAAGTATAAGCCCGATGTACCGCGAGGCTTAAGGGCCCAGTCTTGAGCCTGGGTGAGGAGGTCCCAGAGACCAGAGGGTTTCAGAGTGGGGTAAAATTTTTGTAATATCAGGTGCCGTAGCTGGTAAAGCTTGAAGAAGCACGCTAGGCCCAGTTGGAATTTTCCCAGTAATTCTGGAAATGTCAGAAGGGAGGATTGAGAATAGAAATCAGATACACTAACGTTCTGTGGCAAGGGAAACCAACTTGGAGTTAATGGGCATTCTCCAATCTTAATGTTTAGGTTAGAGAAGATAGGTTGTGTGACATCTTTAGAAAGGGAGATTTTCAGACAGACACAAATTTGAGAGAATACTTTAATAGAGACACTAACTGGAGAGACGACCACTGGGTCCGGCAAAGATTTCCATGGGGTGAAAAGAATTGTAGCAGGTGAAAGGTTGTGAGCAGCAAGGAGACAAGATTCTATCTGTAGTCTGACAGGGATGTAGTCAGATTCGGGGGCAAGATGTAGATTAGAGAACCATTTTCCGCATTTGTAAAGGTGACTGGCCCAATAGTAGAGTAAAAAATTAGGAAGTCAGAGTCCACCAAAGTCTTTAGGGAGGCCCAGCTTAAGGTAAGATTGTCTGGGTGATTTATCCAGCCAAATGAAGGAGGTAATCAGGGAATGAATACGTTTAAAGAAGGAAAGAGGGAGGACGATATTAAGGATGCTTAGGGGGTTAAAACTTCTAAGGAGGAGATTCATTTTAATAATGTTAATCCTGCCTCAAAGTGAAATAGGAAGGTCCTTCCATCTTGTTAAGTCCTGCTGAATCACCACCAGGAGATCTTCAAGGTTTAGTTTCACCAGTAGAGAAGGATCGAAGTGAGAGAAATCCCAGATATTTAATGGAATGAGGAGACCATTGTGACGTGGACAGCCAGTTTTGAGTGCTGTATAATTTTTTTTTAAATATAAAATGTATTACTGACTGTCTTTGCTGAAAAATAGAATGATCTCACTCATCCCCCCCACCAGGTTTCAGCTGAAAGATGAAAGTCATGAGAAAAAGGCTGAAACAGCATGTGAGATCACACACTCAGTTTTTAGAGACAATGTGTTACATGGAAGGCCTTAAGCAAGGACCTCCTGTTTTTTCTGAGTTAATTACAGGGTGGTAGAAGCTTGAGTTGAGCATATCCATTTTTATGATGTTCCAAAGGGGAAACCAGGTTTATCAAACTGGTGCAAGGTTGTAAATGCTCCTGTGAAGCCTGTGTGAGGGAGGATGCAACATGGATCAAAGAGATGTCATTTGAAGCATATGAATTATGCTGTGGTTGCAAAATGTAATACTTTGAAAAGACATCCTGTTTTTTATTAGATATATTTTTATACATAATCTGACAGAGGAGGAGCTAGATGACCTCACACAAAAGGGGTTGGCAAATACAGTTTACTTTAAGGAATAATTCTGTTTTACTTAGACACACTTTTACCTAGACTCTGACAAGGAAAGATTGTGAGCACTTTTAAACAGGTATTTAGAGAGAGAGTCAAATCTAAGTACTGTAAGTAGGCATTTGTACTGTTTAAACCTTGTTCTTTTAAAAGATTTGTATGTCTTGTGATATAAGAGTTCTGTATTTTGTGTTTCACATATTTTTATCAATTTTTAGAAAAACTCTTTTTAGAGCATACTTGGTCTGTCTTTGACTTCTTTTTATTTGTAAGAAAAGTATATATGGTATAGCAGCCACTAGTGCATAAGCTTGAATGGTGGTACCAAACTGGAAAGGTAAGATTAATCTGAAGTCTTTATTTAAGTTTTTAATTGTTCATCTCTGTATACCTGGTTAGGTGCCTGTAGGCAAAGATATCTGGCCCCCAAAGACAGAAATATCTGAGCCTGTACATTGGGTATGCTAGCAAGAGGTTCACAGTTTGAATCCCTCCAAGACTTGAGACCAAGGTTAGATTTGAACTCACAAACAGACAAGAGGGTTACCTGCTGAGTGGGTTTGCGACAGATTGGCTGGCAGTGTGGCATAATTTGGTTATCAAGCTTTTATTGTTCTGTGTCAGCTGAGACCGTAAGCTCTCTTGCAAAGAAAGAAAAAAGGCAGAGTTTTATTTTAAAAGGAAACATAACTATATATCCCTTGGCTTACAGTCGAGTTCCTACCCATTTTATTTTTTTTCTTAAGTGCAGTCAGAGTAGCAGTAGTTAGGAAAGATGACTTCCAACTACAGCAGGTACACTGTAGATTACTTAAGGCAGTTGTGCGGTGACAGAGGAGCCCCGTTCGAGGCGAAAGCAAGGAAGCAGAGCCTCATAGATGCCCTGATGGTAGCAGATACCCAGAGTAGCAAGTCACCAACTGTGACTGAAAAGGACCAAACCTCAAGTGTGGAAGGGCTAGCAGCCAGTGAAGGGTCTAGAGCCGATGAGGAGGACAGCAGGTCACAGTCAGTGAAGGCTGCAGCAGCAGGGAGGGTCACCAGTATCCTGAATCCAGAGGTACTCAGGCTGCAAATTGAGTTGCGGGATGGAACTGGAGGCAGAGTGAGAACAGAGAGAGGCAAACCGTGAGGCAGAGCGAGAAGCACAAAGGCAGAGCGAGAACAGAGAGACGCAGCCCATGAGAAGCATGAGCACCAGCGAATGCAGAGGAGAGGAGAGAATGAGAATGCCGAGACACAGACCATGAGGAGAAGGAGCACCAGAGGCAAAACGAACTGGAGAAGATATGACTCCGACCAGCGGCACCGGAGCAGGTAAGTGGCTTGGGTTTAACTGGGACTGCAGGACTGCATTACAAATTGAACTCCAAACTAACAGCTGAGTTTAAAGAGGGGGAGGACATGGATGCCTTTTTAAATTCTTTTGAAAAAGTTTGTATTCAGGCTAAAATTCCTAGAGAGTCCTGGAGCTTCCAGCTATCCCCGCTACTTACCGGGAAAGCTCGGGATGCATTGGGTCAAATGGACAATGAGGACAGTAATAATTACAGCAAGCTAAAAGCTGCACTGTTAAAAAAATTTGAATTAACTGCTGAATCATACAGAGCTAAATTCTGAAAGCTCAGGAGAAGCCCTGATATGAGCTATGAGGAGCTAGCCATGAAACAACACCAGTTTTTAAAACGGTGGGAAGGAATTGAGGCAAACTCTGTTGACAAAATTGAAAATGTGATTTTATTAGAACAGTTTTATTGGGCTTGCCCAGCAGAGCTAAAAACCTGGCTAGAGGACCAAGATCCCAAAACAGTGCAAGAGGCTGCTGAACTCTCGGACCGCTATGCCAAGAGCAGACCTGCTCTGAGAGCTAATGGGGTGGGCATGGCAGTGCAGAAAGGGAAAAGCTTGCCTTTAGGGCAGCTAAAACCCTCACTGCCTCCACTGAAACCAGTTAGCCCAGGTTTCAACTAAAAGATTTCTGAAGTACAGTAAGAAATGCCTGTTGGTTATGTAACGAAACTGGGCATATTGCCAGACAGTGTCCCAAAAACGTGAGCAATAATCAGGGCCCCATGTTTTCTGCAATTCTGTGGTTGCAGCAGTGGCCGCAGAAATCGGGGCTGACCACAGAAATCAGTACTGACCGCAGAAATCAGGAAAACCAGCCATATGGCTGCAGAAATGTTAACTATGCTATACGATGACACAAGGCAAGGGCATAGCTACTGATATGTTAAGTATGCCATGGCATACATACTCATTAGAAGGGGCAACCAACTGATGCCGCCTGCTAAAAAGCCAAAAAGCTAGTGGCCGCATGGCATCTTGACTCATGCTGGCTCTTGTCACATAACTCCATCCAGCCACTATTGTGGGGGTGGGGGGGGGACTGACACAAGAGTAGCAGAGCTTGATTAGGACCACAGCAGTTATGATTTGCTGCTGTGTAGGTGTGGCTAGCTCAGTCATGTTAATTTTTCATTGTGAGACTGCTGATAGTGCATGCTGAATCCCTGGAAGATGAATTTGGAAGGAAGAACTGGTAGGCGAGCAGTAGTCAAGAAGTGAGAAGATTCAGTGGAGCCCGTGGAGGTGGAATCGATCTCGTGGTGGCAGGTATCGGAGAAGGAGCTGATTGCAGAAACGTGGCTGGCAGCAGACTGAGCAGAGGACTCGGTCCCCACTGATGGACATCAATCAGGGTTTTGATTTGTGGTCTGTAGATCTGTACCTGCAAGTGTGGGAGTAATTTCTTGGCAGATTTGAACCTGCAGCCAAAGTGGTGGCCTCAAGCTCAATTCTTAAGGAAGGTCAAGCTGCCCAGTTGCAGTAGAGTTGGGGACCAGGGTGTACTAGAACTAGAGCAAGTAGATAAGGAAAAAAATCAGAATGGAGAGTTGTATTGATCGCTGCTATACATAAGTGAAATGAGGGTCACTGACTGAAGAACACCACCACCCCCTGAGTTGCTGGGAGAAAACATGCTAACCAAGGTTACACCAGCTTAATAAGAGTGACTTGCTTGCATTTTTTAGTGTTCCCCAAAAGAAAAATCAGGAGTCAACAAATCCAACAGACACTGCAAGTTACACCCTCCATCACTATTATAGGAAGACAATCCCCCCTACACACAGATTTGCACACTGCACTCAACATGTTTGCTGCAAGATAGTTGGGGTATTCCTAGTTTAAAAAATTACAATCTAAGAGAACGTTGATCAAAATCAGAAAAATAAAATGGCTTTCAAGTTGGAGTGTCTCTATTTCTGCTAACTGTAAGTATAAACCAGAAGAAATCCAAGCATGTTTTGCCTTCTGTGTAGTTTTAGCTGAGTATTCATGTCATCCTCCAATAATAACCTAGGAGAACAGCAAAAGCTACCAATTTCCAGAAGAACAGATGAGCCTTCAAATTGGGGTGGTGGGGGGTCATTAAAGAGAACACCAGGTTTGAGTTATTGCAGTTTAATATTTGTGATAAGAAAACTATATACTGTTAAATGGCCTGCTGTTTCCACTTTCAGTGTAGCGGAGTGGTTGCACAAAGGCAGTCAAAGGTAAAACTAAGGCTTAATCCCCTTGAAGGTATGCTGTTTAACCACAATTTATCTGCCCATAGAATGGCTGCAGAATCAGCAGTTGTTCTGCCAGAAAGTATGAGGTCCTGCCGCAGAATATAGGTCCACTTTGCCGCAGTAAACACGGGCCTTGGATAATACACAACAGGGTGCTAGAAAGAAGTGGGTTGTTTGTGTCCCTGGGAGCATGCCAGTGAACATGAGGAACACAAGCATCCAGTCTTAGTAAATGGTGTGCAAGGCATAAGGTTAGGGACACAGGAGCATCCTGACGTTAGTAAAGGGATCTGGTACAGCCTGGTCAGCTTATACCCAATAAATACGTCACTGTGCAGGGCTTTGCGGGTAAAGAGAAAACATTGCCACAGGTTAGTGTTCTCCTAGACTGAAGTGAAGAGGAATTATTGCAACAGGTGGCTGTAGCCAAAACGTTAGCTGTGGATGTGATCCTGGGTAACAATCTCCAACCGGGGATGGTATGTGCAGTTACCCGTAGCCAAGCGGCAAGGGGAAAACTGTAGTTCCCTGAACCCAACAGAAGCCATTGTGGAAACCACTGAGAGGCTGGTTCCCTAGCCTGTGTCTCCTGATATGGAGATTAATGAAGAGGGGGTAGAAATTTCCCTGGTAGCAAGTGAACACACAGCTACGAAAGGTTACTCCGAAGAGGGAGGGGTGACCCATTGTCCGAGGGTTGGGATTGACAGTGATCCTGAGTGCCCTGACGCTAGTGCTAGGGACCCTAGTTTAGCAACTGAAGGGGACCTGTCCCATGCCTTGGGACTGTGTGAGGGGTTCGCAGCTGCTCAGAGGGGTGACCCTAGTTTAGAGAAGCTGAGGGCTTGGGCAGACTCAGACGACACACAGGGAGGTGACTGCAGACATAAGGTTTATTGGGAAAATGGACTTATGTATACTCAGGCAGTGCAGACTGAGAGAGGGATGCTAGGCAGGCAGCTTGTCGTTCCCCAGGGGTATCGTGAGCAGTTGCTCAAAATTGCACATGATATCCCCTTGTCTGGTCATCTGGGAATCGCGCACACAACGCAGTGGTTAGCCCAGAATTTCTACTGGCCTAACTTCACCCAGCAGGTGAAGGAGTATTGCAGGTCTTGTCACCGGTACCAAGAAATAGGGAAGGCAGGCAAGAAAACCCAAGCTGCCCTGATTCCATTGCCCATAGTGGAGGAGCCATACCAGAGGGTGGGAATGGATATTGTGGGGCCTTTAAATACCCCCAGCTCCTCAGGGAAGAGATTCATCCTGACTGTGGTGGATTATGCCACCTGGTGCCCAGAGGCAGTCACCCTGTCCTCACTGAGGACAGACAAAGTGGCAGATGCCTTACTTGGGATTTTCTCCCATGTTGGGTTTCCACAGGAGGTAATCACCAATCGAAGGGGTTCCTTCATGTCAGACCTGATGAAATGTTTATGGGAGAAGTGTGGGGTGGTGCAGAGATGCACGACACCATATCACCCACAAGCCAATGAACTTGTGGAACGATTCAATGGTACACTAAAGTCAATGCTCGGGCGTTTTCTGAACAGCATGGGAGGGACTTTGAGAAATACCTTCCCCACTTGTTGTTTGCATTCAGGGAGGTGCCCCAAGAGTCGACAGGATTTTCCCTTCGAACTCTTATATGGACGCTTGGTCAGTGGGCCCTAGACTTGATCCGGGAGGACTGGGAAGGCAAGCACGCCACCCAGGGAACTCCCGTGTGGATTACGTCCTTAGGTTTAGGGAAAGGCTGAAGGAGCTTATGGGGACAGCCCAGAGCAACCTAGCAGCTGCCCAACAGAAACAAAAAGTGTGGCACGACCGCAGAGCCAGAGCTAGCTCGTACATGGTGGGTCAGGAAGTCATGGTCCTTATTCCGGTCTGGAAAGACAAGCTGCAAGCTGAGTGGGAAGGACCGTACAAAGTGGTTAGGAAGGTGAATGACGTGAACTACACTGTTGAGTTACCTGACAGAAGACAGACCAAAAGGATGTACTGTGTCAACATGATGAAGCCATATGCAAATAGGGCTGACATGGTGTTTGCAGTGTGTAGCCATGGGGAGGGGATGGATGGAGGAGACCCCCTTCTGGATTTGCTGGAGTAAAGTAAGCAGGAGTCCTCTGTGGAGGCAGTAAAATTGTCTCCCCAGCTGACCCCAGACCAGATACAGAAAGTAAGGGAGGTTTTAGCAGACTTTGCCCCATTGTTTAGCGCCAAGCTGGGACTAACCCCCTTAGCGACACACAATGTGGAGACAGGGACACAGATGTCCATACCACGGACAGCATATCGGGTGTTAAAGGCTGTCCAAAAGGACATTAGGAGGGACGTGGACGAGATGCTAGATTTAGGGGTAATCCAGAGATCCCACAGCCCCTGGGCCTCACCCATAGTCCTAGTGCACAAGTCAGATGGCTCAACTCGTTTCTGTGTAGACTGTCATGGATTGAATGCAGTCACAAAGTCAGACGCCCACCCGATGCCCTGGACGAACGAATTCGTGGACAAGTTGGGAGGGGCGACCTACCTTATGAGTATTGACCTGACCAAGGGGTATTGGCAGGTAGAACTGACAGACAGAGCTAGGGAGAGGTCGGCTTTCATCACTTCGATAGGCTTATTTGAGTTTAAGTAATGCCTTTCCGAATGAACCCCGGCCACTTTCCAAAGGTTGGTGAACCAGGTGTTAAATGGTGC
The DNA here is from genome assembly GCA_016271365.2 of Neoceratodus forsteri. Taxonomy (NCBI): domain Eukaryota; kingdom Metazoa; phylum Chordata; order Ceratodontiformes; family Ceratodontidae; genus Neoceratodus; species Neoceratodus forsteri. Next base: position 325,273,430 of record CM057451.1, on the reverse strand, counting down.
TGAGAAGTACGCCGTGGCGTACCTGGATGACATTGCCATATTTAGTACCAGCTGGGAGGAACATCTATCCCACCTTAGGGAAGTGCTGAACAGGATACAGAGGGCCCGGCTCATTGTCAAAGCCGAGAAGTGCCAGGGAGCCATAGGAGAAGTGGTATACCTTGGGCATATGGTAGGCCGGGGACAGCTCCGTCCTAACCAAATAAAGATAGAGGTGATCCAGGCGTGGCCCAGACCAGAAACCCAGAAGCAGGTCAGGAGCCTTCTAGGGACAGCAGGGTACTACAAGAAATTTGTACCCAATTACAGTGCCCTGGCTGCTCCCCTATCTGACCTGACAAAGAAAAAGATGCCAAAGAAAATTACCTGGGGCCCAGCCTGTGAGGAAACCTTTACCAGCCTGAAGGAGGCACTGTGCAATGCTCCTGTTTTGACAAGTCCTGACTATAGCAAAACCTTTATAGTTCAGATGGATGCCCCAGACGTGGGTATTGGGGCAGTACTGAGTCAGATGTCCAGCCAAGGGACAGATCACCCAGTAGTGTACCTGAGTAGGAAGCTACTTCCCGTGGAGCAAACGTACTCCATGGTGGAAAAGGAGTGTCTTGCCATAGTGTGGGCCCTAAAGAAATTAGAGCCATACTTGTATGGGCAGCATTTTGTGGTGCAGACTGACCACAACCCCCTGGTTTGGCTGAGGCAGATGGGGAAAAACAATGGCAGACTACTAAGATGGAGTCTTGCTTTACAAGGGTATGATCTAAAAATCATACATAGGGCTGGAGCGAAGAACCAGAACTCAGATGGGCTGTCTAGGGTCTATGAGGAGTGAACTGATTTGGGAAGCTCATCCCATGTATTGATTGATGGCATACAGCTCACTACCTCAGATCGAATGCGTAACCTTAGTGTTATGTTTGATGACGGCCTGACACTAAAATCTCAGGTGTCAGCTGTCGTCAAATCCTCTTTTTACCATCTGAGGAATATCGCCTGGGTGAAACACTTGGTTCCTCCGGATGATCTTCCAACAATTGGTCCACGCCTTTGTCACTACCCACCTTGATTACTGCAATTCTCTCTACCTAGGGCTTCCAGGGGTCAATATCCGCCGCCTGCAGCTAGTGCAGAATGTGGCAGCCAGGCTTTTGACTGGGACTTCTAGGTCCAGTCATATTACCCCTGTGCTCCGCGAACTGCACTGGCTGCCTATTCAGTGGCGGATCACCTTTAAGGTTGGTTTGCTAACCTTTAAAGCCCTACATGATCAGGGACCCGGTTACCTGCAAGACCTCTTGATACCCTACTGCCCCCCCCGTCCTCTCCAATCCGCCAACGAGGGATTGCTAGAGATTCCCAAGGTACGATTAAAAACATCAGGTGCCCATGCTTTTTCTTTTTCGGCTCCAACCCTGTGGAATTCTCTACCTTGTCGGTTAAGAAAATGCCTGACCGTCAACAGATTTAAGATTGGTTAAAAACATATTTGTTTAACTTGGCCTTCCCTAATGGCTAATGGGTTTCATTCTTCTGTTTTAAAGTTATATTTGTATTTGGTTTTATGTGCAGCGCCTTGGTTTTGAAAGGCACTATAAAAATAAAGTTTGACTTGATTTAAATTACTGGAAAAGATAGAGAGTGGCCAGCTTAGGACTTACCTAGAATCCAGGAATTTCCTAAACCTGGTACAGTCTGGCTTCAGAGCAAAACACAGCACCATAATGGCCCCTGTAAAAGTAATGAATGACTGGCTTCATGACCTTGACAATAGAAACTTTGCGCAGTGTTTTTGGATCTAAGTAAGGCCTTTGACATAGTCGATCATAGCCTGCTTCTCTCCTCCTAGCATAGTATAGGTTTGGAACCCACTTCTATGTGTTGGTTTGCTGATTACCTTGCAGGCTGGCAACAGCAGGTTAAGGCTGAAGGTGAACTTTCGCCTCTTAAACTACTACTAAGAGGTGTGCCTCAGGGTTCCATTCTTGGCCTCCTATTGTTTGCTGTTTATATTAATAACATTGATGACAGCATCAATAAGGCCAATATCCCATAATCCACTGACCTTAAAAATCTTACTGGGAAAGGCCCCCCAAAACAAAAATGTGGCATTTGGATCCGTCCCTGTTAAGAGACCCAGAATATGTAGAGCATTTAAATACTAGAATATCTAAGGTTCTAAGGCAAAACGATACAGGAGATACCTCTAATCCAATTTTATGGGACACCCTTAAGGCGGTAATTAGGGGAGAAACTATAACGTATTCTTCTAGGAAGAGGAGGAAACATGAGGCTTCCTATAACTATCTGGTAGAACAACTACAGTCTTATCAGCTTCTGTATAGGGAGGGGGATAGAGTCCTTCAGAGAAAGATTAGACAAACTAAACAGGAGATTCAAAAAATAATGGATTTAAGGGTGATGCGAGCCCTTAGCTGTTTGAAACAGTCAAGTTATGAGGGAGGAGCTAGGGGCTCTCATTTGTTGGCTCGTAAACTCGGAGCTCGGAAATGGGCGGCAACAATTCTAAAAGTTAAACATCCAGTTACTAATAGATTTTTGCACTCGGATACCCACATCTGTTCATTCTTTTCCTCTTACTATCAATCCCTTTATACTCCTTCCCTGGATTCCTCCACTCCGGAGGAAAGGAGAGCCTTTCTCTCTCGTCTTTTTCTCCCTGCTCTCATGGAGCGTCAGAGATCCTCATTGGAAGCCCCAATTAGCTCCGAGGAGGTTCTGGCCCATATAAAGGCCCTTAAGCCTAATAAGTGTCTGGGTGTGGATGGATTTACCGCAGTGTGGTACTAGAAATTCTCAGGCCCTCTCCTCCCCCTCTTTTGTTGACCTGTAGGGCTATAGTGGAGGGTGAATCACCTCCCCCTTCATGGAGCCATGCAATAATATCCTCAATCCTTAAACCAGATAAGGACCCTTCCAATATATCCTCTTACCGTCCAGTCTCCATATTGAATGTAGATTATAAGATTTTTATGGCCATATGGGCCTCTAGATTAGAGGCAATTCTCCCAGATCTTATACACCCTGATCAGTCTGGCTTCATTAGGGCTAGGAGTACTATGGATAATATCAGGCGTACCATGCTACTAATAGAGTGTATACATACTAAACAAATCCCTCTGGCTTTATTAAGCTTGAACGCTGAAAAGCTCTTGACAGGGTCTCATGGAGTCTCCTTTGGGATACTCTTGAGGCCCTGTCATTCCCTAATTCTTTTCTTGCTTGGCTCCAGAACCTGTATGATCAACTGAGAGCCTTAAAAGGATTAACAGGGCCTCTCCTGTCCCATCCAGTTGCACCAGGGCACTAGACAGGGATGCCCTCTCTCCCCGGCCCTATTTGCACTGTATATTGAGCCTTTAGCAATAACTTTACATTCCAATCTTCAAATTGAGGGGATTCCCTTGGGACAGAAGAACTATAAGGTTTCCCTATTTGCAGATGATGTCCTTCTCACCCTTCTCTCTCCAGAATCGTCTATACCTGCCGCATGGGAAATTCTTCAGGACGAAAGACTAGCCAATTTTAAACTAAATATTTCCAAAACTGAAGCCTTAATGTTTTACCTCCAACCTTCTAGCACATTGAGAAATTCTTTCCCCTTGAAATGGAGATGCACCAAGATAAAGTATATTGGAATATATATTCCAATTAATATGTTACGTTTGGATTTGGTAAATTATGAATCGATTTCTGTTCAGATTCAGGAGGATTTAAAAAGGTGGGGAGGCTAAGGTTAGCCTTTTTCCAGCATATAGAAATGATTCGACAAAATATACTCCCCAGATTACTATATTTTTTCAGAATGTCTCACTCTTCCCAGCTAATTATAATTTTAAATCCTGGAATAAAATTATTTCTTCCTTCATATGGGAGGGTCAGAGACCGAGGGTACGATTTTCATTGCTTTGCTCATCCCTGGATCAAGGAGGGGTAAACCTCCCAAACTTAAGCATGTATACAACAGCTGCCTTTCTAAAAATGTTAATAATCTAGCTCTCATCTGCAACTTCCTGCATTTGGAAAGATATCAAATTTCTAATTAATGACCTATATGACATTGAGAGGGTAATTTTTGCCTCCAAGGCGCATTCCCCTCCTATGAGGAATTATACCGTATTTACAGCACAGATCCTGAAGATATGGCATTGGATTAAACAACATAAAGCATTAAAACAAATCTTTTTTATACACTGATTTTGGCTGATGAAAATTTTCTCCCTGCTAGTATAGATACTACTTTTCATTCCTGGAGGATACTGGGCCTTAACTATTTTTACCAGTTCCTGAATAATACAGGAATTCACTCTTTTCCAGATCTCCAAAATGCATTCTGTCTCCCAGACAGAGACCTATTCCGATACGCTCAGGTGAGAAATTATATTTTGCGACAAAGGGACATTTTGGCATGTCCCCCCCTTCCTTCCTCTCCCCCATCTTTCTGGATTTTATTCAGAGATACCCTGGAGGGCAATTCCTGGGAGAATCTAATTGGTCACATATATAAAATGCTTAGAGCTTCTTTGGGTGACTCTTCTTTATTAGTGCTAGAGGCCTGGAATAAAGACCTGGACTTGCAGGTTCTCTTCTCGATCTGGCAGGAGGCAACTTCGAAAGCTATAAAGATTACCTCTTCCAACAAATGGAGGGAGTTCGCATGGAAATCCTGGTCATGATACTTTTGATCCCCAGCGATATTAACAAAATAACTTTTGGCGTCATTTGGCACCTGCTGGAGGGGTTGTAACTGTCAGCTAGCAGACTTAGGCCATGTTTTCTGGTTTTGCCCCAGACTGACTCTGTTTTGGTGTATGTTACAGGTCGAGTGGGGAGACTGTTTGGAGGAAAACACTGAATTGACAAAGTACAGTTATGTAAGAACTTACTGTAACAGTAGGTCTTCAAGAGGAGCTCTTGCAGCAGGCTATCACAATAAGGACTATGCTGCAGGCAATAGGACCCAGCAGAAAACTTCTCAGCCAGCAGTATCCAGCAGGGACCACCCCCGACATTGGCTCTTGACGTCAGCCCTGTGGTATAAAAGAGGCAGACCCAGCTCACCAGTTCCCCGCCAAGTCGCAAACGAGCCCTGACAGGAGAACAAGGCAAAGCTCGAAGATGATGCTCTGCACACCTCAAGGGGGATGGAGGGTGGGAAAGGAACGCCTGCTGCAACAGCTCCTCTCGAAGATCTACTGTTACAGTAAGTTCTTGCGTAACTGTACTATCTTACTTCGAGTGGGAGCTCTTGCAGCAGGCTATCACAATAAGGACTTAATCCCAAGCAGTCCCTCACCAAGGAGGTAATCAACTCCAGGAGGTGGAAGAGAAGGAGCTGAACATAAAAGCTTAACACAGGAGTCCCTGAAGGACTGCCAGGCCGAAGCCGGCACAGCATCTGGAGGCAATGTCCAAGCTGTACTGCTTTACAGTATGCATAGAATTCAGGTGCGCTGTACCAAATGTCCCTAATCGAGATGTTCAGCGCGGCGAAGGAAGCAGACACTCCCCTGGAGGAGTGACCCCTAACTGGGTCCAGAAGGGGCTTGTTGTGCTCCTCATAGCAGAAGGTAACGAAGTGGACAATCCATTTGGAAATGGTCTGCTTGGACACCGGTTTACCCAAGTGTTGTGGCGCAAATGCCACAAACAGTTGCTCTGATTTATGGTGATTAGCTGTTCGCTTAAGGTAAAACCTGAGCGTCCTGTAGGCATCCAAAGTGTGAAGGAGAGCTTCCCCCTTGTTAGAGAGAAAAGGGAAATAAACTGGAAGGTCAACCAAGTGCTTGAGGGTCAACTCTGAGACCACTTTCGGGAGAAACTTAGGGTCCGTCCTCAGGGAAACCCTTTCCCTGTGGAAAATTCAATATGGCTCTTTACACCTCAGAGCCTGAAGCTCGGAAACTCTTCAAGCTGATGTAATGGCAACTAAAAAGCAAACCTTCCAGGAAAGATATCGCAGCTCACAATCTGCTGCAGGTTCAAATGGGGGAAGAGTAAGCTTCTTTAACACATAAAGGAGGTCCCAGGGTGGGATAGGATCCCGAATGGGAGGTCTCATATGAAGAATCCCCCGTAAAAAGGTGCGGGCTACATCCAACTGGGCTAAGGCCCTGTCTCCCAAAAGGGCATGATAAGCTGAGATGGTCCACGTGCACCTTTATGGAGGAGTAGCTCAAGCCTTGCTGATACAAAGAGAGGAGATACTGTAGAGCTGAGTTCACTGGACAGGTAATGGGATCAAGATGGTGAGACGAGGCCCACAAGCAGAACTGCTTCCACTTCATAGCATAAGTGGAGCGTGTGGAGGGTTTTCTCGCCGACACAAGAACATCTGCCACCTCTGGGGATACCCCATGCCTGTATTTTGCTATGTCTGAAGACGCCAAGCATGAAGGTATAAGGATCGGAGATTGGGATGGACCAGCGAGCCCTGATCCTGAGACAGCAACTGTGAGCATATTGGCAGCGGGATTGGAGGTTCCGTGGATAGCTGCTGAAGTAGTGGACACCAAATCTGCCGAGGCCACAGCGGGGTGACCAGAATCATTCGAGCCCCCTTGGCCTGTAACTTCACCAGAACTCTCTGGACAGGAGGAAAGGGAGGGAAGGCATAAAGAAACCTCCCTGCCCAACAAAGGGACAATGCATCTAGCCAGAAAACACCAGGCGTGGGCTCTCACGAGCAGAAAACTGGCAGTTTGGCATTGCGTGGTGACGCAAACAGGTCCAGCTCTGGACGACCCCATGTGTCGAACAGCTGGTCCACTACTGATTGCAGTAGCTCCCACTCGTGCGCCTTGGACTGAAGTCTGCTGAGACTGTCGGCCAAGTTGTTTAGAACACCTGGAACGTGCACCATGGAGAGGGTGATGCACCTCTCCAGTGCCCAATACCAGACTCTCATTGCCTCCCTGCACAGGGGGTAAGAATGAGTGCCCCCCTGTTGATATAGAAGACGACCGCCATATTGTCCATCTGAACCAGAAGAGAGCCTGGTACAAGGTCCTCCTGAAAAGCGCGTAGCGCATTGAGGACCGCTCGCATCTCCAGGACATTGATGTGGAATTTGCGCTCCTCGAGGGTCCAAATGCCCTGCGTTTGGTGGGCCCCCAGGTGTGCGCCCCACCCAAAATCCGAGGCATCCATTGTAAGGGTCTGATTTAGGGGCCCCTGATGAAAGAGGACCCCTTTTTCCAAATTGAGTGGATCCATCCACCAAAGAAGTGTTCTCTTTACTGGCTCTATGACTCTGACCATGTGGTCTAGGTCGTCAGAGCACTGATCCCACTGCACCCTGAGCATCCATTGTGGGATTTTCATGTGGAGGCGGGCCAGAGGAGTGACTGGAATGGCCGCCACCATGTGCCCCAGAAGCCTGAGGAAGGTCCTTGCTGGGACCTGAGGAGTTACTAGGACCAATCCGGCTATCTCCCGAAAGCGATTGCCCTTCTGTGGGGGTAGAAAGACCATGCCCTGGACTGAATCCAGGACCGCTCCGATAAAGACGAGTCCTTGGCTGGGTTCTGGGGAAGACTTTGGAAGGTTCAGGGTGATCCCCAGGTCTCGGAAGAGAGTATAGGTGTCTCCAAGAGCTTGAAGCAGGCGTGACCTTGATGGGGCCATGAGCAGCCAATTGTCCAGGTAAGGGAAGACATAATGCCCCTAACACCTTAGAACCGCAGCCACTACTGCTAAGCATTTCGTGAAGACTCGAGGAGTGGAGGAGAGGCTGAACAGAAGAACTCAAAACTGATAATGTTCCTCCTGGAAGTGGAACCTCAGGAACTTCCTGTGAGTGGGAAAGGCCCCGATATGCATGTACGCATCTTGCATGTCTAGGGAGCAGAGCTAGTCCTCTTGGTGCAGCAGAGGAAGAAGTCCTGGAAGGGTCACCATCCGGAACCTTTTGTACTCTATATAAAGATTGACAGAGCTGAGGTCCAGAATGGGACGAAGGTCCTGAGTCTTTTTTGGGACCAGGAAGAAGTGGGAATAATACCCTTTTCCCGCTGCCACAGGGGGACTGGTTCTACTGCCCTTTTTTGCAAGAGGGCCTGTATTTCTCCATCTATGAGAGGAATATGAGAAGGAGGATATTTGGAGAACCTTGGTGGAGTGTCTGGAGGAATCTCCGTGAACTCTAGAGTGTGTCCTCTCCTTATGACGTCTAGGACCCATTTGTCCACAGTGATCGAGCCCCATCACTGAAAGTATAGGGAGAAGTGACCCCCTACCACCTCCCCTGGGACCTCCACCAGAGGAGGGGGGGTTGGAAGGGAGTCATTGGGCGGAGCGAGGTGTGGGCAGAGAGGCCTGGGAGGACTTGGGGCCACAAGGAGCGCATCCAGGCTGCTGGTTGCCATCTCTCCTCCGAAAGCCACCTCTCTGGCCCTGCTGATTGCCACGGGCTTGTCCACCCGAGGGCTTCCAAAATGGCCGCTTACGTTGTCTCCACGGTACATTTGGCGGACCGACCAGATGGATTTGCCTGACTGTTGGAGGTGTAAGATGAGAGACTCCATCTCCTGCCCAAGCAAAACGGTACCCTGGAGTGGTAAGTCCCAGATATCGGACTGCAGATCTTGGTGAAAGCCAGAGACCCTCAACCAATCATGGAACCTGAGACAGATCCCTGACGCTGATGCTCTGGCTGCCGTAACCGCAGTGTCGTACGAGGCACGCAAAACATGTGTGCCTACGTCCGAGCCCGATTTCAGGATGTCCACAATCTCCGTTTTCTTCTCGGAGTCTGGCAAGGCATTAACCAGCTCTTGTCCCTGCTCCCAAAGTGCATTCTGGTACTGGACCACATGGGTAAGGAAGTTCAGGGATCTAATGGAAGAGATGGAGGCAGAATACACTTTCTTGCCCACCTGGTCCAAATAACGAGACTCTGGATCGGGAGGCTGTGAGCTGAGGTGCTTGGGCTACTTAGATTTATCATGCGCAGCCATAATCACTGAAGAGTCCACCTGAGGGTGTTCAGCCAGAAAAGGTTCATCCCTCAGGGCTCTGTACAGCCTGTCCGATTTTTTCGGAACTGCCGGGACTGAAGCCGGACGCTACCAGGTAATCCGGGTGAGGTCGTGGAATGTGTCCACCAAAGGAAGCACCACCAAAGGCTTAGGCTTCTTTTGCCTCAGGTACTTAGCCAATTGATGGCGTTCTGGATGCAGGTCCTCCGTATCCCACTCACTGGAGGCCTGGATGTGCCTCATGATGTCCATGAAGGTCGGATCATCAGGAAGCGAGCGGGGCTGATCCTTCTCTCCCAGGTAACCCACGATTCCCGAGATGGAGGAGGAAGAAGAATAGGAAGAGGGGGACCAGCTACTGGGTGTCGAGTAGCTGTACCTATCCTTGTGACCAGCCTCACTCGAACGTCGGTGACTCACTGACCGACGACGGTCCGAACACCAACGTCGGTCCCAACTGCGGAGCAGAGACCGACGTCGGTTAAGGGACTGACGTCAAGAGCGGTCCCATCTAACAGAGTGGGAACGGCTCCTGGTGCGAGACCTGACCCTGTGTCGGCTACCAGACCTGGTAGGCGCGGCGTCAGTCTACAAGACGTGGACGGAACGACCCCGGAGGAGGTGTAGGGCGGCCTCTCGGGGTCTTCTCCAGGAGAAGCACCTCCTGGCTGTGGTTCACCCGGGGTCCGAACCGTAACGGGCTGACTTTGGGTGGGGGTCCGCTTCTGGACCTGCCCCCACCAGAAGGAAAACAGATCCTGGAGCTCCTCCTTCATAAAGATGGAGGCCGCTTTCCCTGGAAAGGGAAGATCTGGAACGTTGGCCCTGGAAGGAGAGCCCCCTGTACAGCCCCGGGGGAGGAGGACTTAGGGGATGGAGATGCATCGCCTTCGCCAGCTGCGCCTGGATCCGTCGCCCCATCATCTGGCGTCGGTAAGGGGACCGACGACGGGGTACCGCCAGGGGGTGCCAGAGTGTCCTTCAACTCTGAGGGCGCGCTCTTGACGAGCAGCGCCGAGGCCTTGGAAGGCGGGGACGAAGCTTGCGCCTCCGAGGACTTAATGGTGACCCTTAGCAGAGTCACCTTAGGCTTCACTGGCCTCTCCCCCGAAGGCCCAGCCTTAGCTGGATCTTTAGATTTAGGACACTCACCTGAGTCCGTCGAACCACGGGCTCACTTGGGAGAAGGCCGCGAGCGGGAGCAAAACCGACACCTTGACCGGTGCCGGGACTGACTACATTCTTTTTCGCGGGACTGCTTGGTTTTGTCCTTCTTTTTCACCTTCTTCCCTGAGGTGTGCAGATCCATTTTTTTTTTCAAGAAGGTACACCTTCAGGGCCTTCAGACGGCAGATCTGAGTCCGGCTGGTGAATCTCTGGCAGGACGAACAGGCCGCGGTGTCGTGCTCAGGCCCCAGGCAAAAGACGCACTTCTTGTGGCCATCCATAGATGGTATCTGGAGGCTGCAACCGCACTTGTTGACATGGGGTCCCGACGAGGAGACCAAGGATGGTGAAGACATACGTTGGTGACTGAAAAAGCGTTGAAAAAGTCAAATAAGAAGAACTCTTCATGTGCGCGGATCGCAGCAGGAAAAGAACTAGGGTGGAGCTGGGTCCGACCCCTTTTATACCAGGGCTGACGTTGGGGCGGAGCCGACGTCAGGGGTGGTCCCTGCTGGGTACTGCTAGCTGAGAAGTTTTCTGGTGGGTCCTAGTGCCTGCGGCATAGTCCTTATTGTGATAGCCTGCTGCAAGAGCTCCCACTCGAAGTAAGATCAGAAATAGTGGTCCTTTCAATTTATCCTTCTCGCAGCCCACATTGGGACAGCACTTTGCTCCCAGTATATGTACTTGCCGCCAGAAAGATGATAACTCGCAGATGTATGACGCCCCTGATTCCTTCAGTAAGGGATTGGCGACATATAATCCAGGAGATTTATAAATCAGAACATTTAATTGCAAAATTACAAAATAAATTGCCCTTCTAAATAAAATGGTGTAGATAGGTGTTGCATATGTCTTCCCAGGATCCAGAATTCGTTCCGTGAGGGAGGGGGTTTAGTTGTGGGGATGATCCTAGGGAGTTGGTCGGCCGCCTGCCTTGAGCAGATAGGGGTAAATCTGAATCATATTTAGAGCTGTTTAGCACTGAATGTTGTGCAAAAAGTATTTTGAAATAGTTGAATGCCATATAGTCATACTTATTCCTATAAGATATACAGCTTTTGCAAAGATATAATGGCATTTATTGAACTCTGTAACTTGTCTCTTTTAATAAAAAGAAATTATATAAAAAACCAAAAGGCCAATATCCACTTGTTCGCAGACGACACAGTACTCTTTCTAAGTCGTCCAATGCTGGAGACAGCTTGTGAGGACCTTCAAGCCGAATTTAACCTGTTGCAGAACCAGCTCCTAAGCCAAAAACTTCTGCTTAATGCAAAAAAAAAAAAGTGATGCTCTTTTCCCCCCTCTACCCATGTGGTGAATCCTGCTAGTGTTGGAGCTATTCCACAGATTACCACAGTACTAGGCGAAAAACTTGAATTTGTATCTAAATTTAAATATGTGGGAGTGTGGCTTGACTGCAGACTCTCCTCTGAATATATCGAAGTCCTACTGAAGAAACTAAGACAGAGGCTAGGTCTTTTCTTCAGAATTAACCACTTTCTTACTAGAGATGCTAAGATGCGGCTGGTACAATCAACGTTTCTTTCTTTGATAGACTACGCGGATCTTCTCTGTAGCTATTTTACTGCCTCTTTTCAGGCTAAATTGGATACCCTTTATCACAGAGCACTCAGGTTCATAACTGGCTTTCCCCTTTCCACACATAATTGCTCTTTGTACACAGCAGTGGGCTGGACTTCCCTTCAATACAGGAGAAACAGAAATGCTGTACTATGGACATTCAGAGCGGTTACCAAAAAACTTCCCCAGTACATTTCTGATTGTATTCCTCTAAGAGTGATAGGTACTTATGCTCTAAGAAGCTACACTTTGATTTCCCTGCATATACCTAAGGTCAAATCCCACTTCAGTAGAGCAGCTATAAGTTTTATGCTGCTCTCTTTGTGGAATAAAATGCAAAAAAGTTTGAAGCTAAGCTGTCCTGTTAGTCTGAAAATCTTCAAGTTGCTTTATGCCCGCTCCATGAAGGAACCCTGTAACTGTTTTCCCACATTGATAGTGCACCTCGTCACCTAGTCTTTCTCCCATCCTGTCTGCCTTCCCTTCTTGTCATGGTCCCTTGATTACACCCCCCTTACCCTACCCATTTTACTTTCTATCTGATCTCTGTCTCTCTCCTGACTCCGTCCTCCCATACAGACTCCTTTTCCCAGACCTAAGTAGTGGTTGCCATGGTCTAATCCAGGCGTTGCACTCATCCCATATATATATATGCTATCCATCAATTCTGATTCCTGTATTTACATTCTCTTCCTTGTCATTCAGTGAATATGCCGGCTATATCCATATGTGAGCCTATCTGTTGTAAAGGCTCTTTGTTTCATCGTTGATGGCTAACTAGAATGGTTTACCATCTATATCTTGGATGTATGTATAAATGATATCATACCGTATATATGTATATTGTATTCATTTGTATGTTATTGTCCTGTGATTTACTTTGTTACTGTACTCTGATTTTGTTATGACCAGGTCCATCTTGCAAATGAGCATTGCTCAATGGTGTCCACCTGGATAAATAAAGATTTAATTGATTGTGTTAGGAAGCAATGAGAGTCTAGTATTGGGCAATAGACCATGGCCTGGAACTGTCAGCTATCCATGTTCCCGGCATCTAAAACGTCTTGGCGGACAACCTAAGCCAGTCCCTGTCTTGGGCTCACGAGTGGGAACTCCTCACCTCAGTGATGGAAGATCTGTTCGACCAGTGTGGTCGTCCTGAGTGGGACCTTTTTGCATCCCCACTCAACGCAAAACTGCCACTTTTCTGCTCGCTCGCTCGCTCCATGGCCTGGAGTTTCCAGGCAAGATGCAGTATCCCACTCTTGGAAAGGGAGGTTTCTTTATGCTTTTTCTCCCTTCCTGCTCCTCCAGAGGGTCCTAATCAAACTTCAGATGAAAGGAGCAACTATGATCCTAGTTGCCACCCCTTTTGGCCTTGTCAGATCTGGTTCCCTTTGCTTTAGCAGCTAGTGGTGGAACTTCCTGTGCCTCTGCCCCTCTGCACAGGCTTGCTCTCCCAGGAGCAGGTCACCCTATTCCATCCAGATCTCAAGTCTCTCCATCTTCATGCATGGCTCCTTGAGATGTAGTCATCACAAGGTTTGGGGTGTCCCCTAAAGAGGTTTTAGCGGCGGCTAGGAAACCCTCCACTAGGGCCACTTGCTCCATGAAATGGAGGCGTTTTGCCATATGGGCTGCATCGCACCACCTGGACCCCTTCACCTGTTCAGTGAACCAGATTTTAGAGTACTTGCTTTCCTTCTCAGACTCCAGTCTGAAGTATTCCTCAATTAACGTACATCTTTCTGCCATCTCTGCTTATCATGTGCCTATCGATGGCCATTCTGTGGCTCAACTAGACATGTCTTGCATGTTTTTGAGAGGCATTCTGCACCTGAAGCCTCCAATCCACAATCCTGTCCTGGCTTGGGACTTAAGGTTTGTGTTGGAAAAACTCACCCTACCTCCTTTTTGAACTGGCCACGAGTTGCGAGCTAAGCTATCTGTCTTGGAAAGTGTTGTTTTTAATTGCTATTACTTCTGCTTGGAGAATTTCCGAGTTTCAGACACTCATGTGTGAGCAGCCTTATTTGTTTTTTCACAAAGACAGGGTGTCCTTGTGTACTAACCCTTATTTTCTCCCCAAGGTGGTGTCTGAGTTTACTTTGAATCAGTCCATCCACCTGCCGATTTCCAAGAGCATGCCAATCTAGGGGAAGCATTGCTCCACTCGTTAGATGGGCTGTGCATAGAATTTTGCATTATTATACACACTGTACCAAGGACTGCAGGAAGTCCAAACAGTTGTTTCTTTTGCCCCTAGGAAAGAAGGGGTTCTGGTTTCTAAGCAGTGTCTGTACAAATGGTTGTCCAACTGCATTATTTTCTGTTACAGGAAGTGCGGTAAGTAACTTCCAGGTGTGGTACACGGTCATTCCACCAGAGGCATGGCTGCCTCTGTTTCCTGCTTCTGCAATGTCTCTGCTGCAGAAATTTGCACAGCGGCCATTTGGAGCTCTGTCCATATTTTTTACCAAGTGCTATAGTTTGGACATCGCCTCTTGACGCAGAGTTAATTTCGTGCTAGCCGTTCTCCAGAGCCTTCTGTCTTAGGTCCTTTTCTCTTACCTCCCAGACTGTCTGACAGTGTTTATGGGTAACTGCTTGGGACTCGTCCTGCCGGTGTGGTCTATTGCAAGAGATACCCTTGAAGTAAGATACTACAGTTACATAACTTACCGTAGTAGATCTTCGAGAGGATCTTTTGCAGCAGGCCCTGCTTTCCCTCCCTCCCTCCTTCCCCTTTATTCTGCTATTTTTGTTGCTTTCCCTTCCTTTGGAGGTGACCTTCTGTTTTCTTTTTTAACAGTTACCTTGGCTTTCTCCTTGGCTGTCCTGGTAGGTTCTGCTTTTGGTCTCTGGCGGAGAAGAGAGGAGGCTATGGGGCCACCACTCTTATAGGATTGGCTGACATCAGTGAGTAACATTGGTGGTGGGTGGCCCCCTCTGGTAGATTGTTAGCTAGAAAGTTTCCATGTCATCCTAGTGCCTGGCAGCTAAGTCCTACTGGTGTGTCTTGCTGCAAGAGATCCTCTCGAAGATCTACTTTTATAGTACGTTCTTACGTAACTGTACATTACAGGTGAGTAACCCTCCTTTCTAAGAATGTGGATATGGTTTACTTATCCACACTTCTGGGCAGACTCCTAGCAGTTCTCTGGGAGGAGGGGGCAAGGTGCGCACCCCTGTTTGGCAAACAGGAGAACTGAGGATCGTTCTTCCAGTTGGAGCTCTTGCAGCAGGCTACACAATTAGGACTATGCCTCCAGGCACTAGGACCCCACGGAAAAATTCTAGCCAGCAGTACCCAGCAGGGACCGCCCCCTACGTCCACCAATTGTATAAATGGGGTGGTCCACAGCACCACCTCAGTTCTTTTCCCACCATTGACCCGTGCACATATACTCCACGGACGTCTCATTGCTACTGTGAACTGACTTTTGTTCTAACGCTTTGCGTATCTTATTACCATTCTTTATTACAGCGATTACCATTTTATGTCTTCTCCTTTAGATACAGCTAAGCGGCGGATGTCTAAGTGCACCGGTGGTAAACAGATTCCAGCCAAAGATGGCCATTCAGTGTGCCTCTTCTGCTTGGGGCCTACCCACGATGTGGAGGCCTGCCCACACTGCCGAAAATTCAATCGATGCACCTGGATCTGCCCCTTGAAGGCCTACATCATGGAGCAACAACTCGCCACTCTCCAGCAGAAACAGGCGGGCCCCTCTTCTTCCACCCACGAGTCTCCGTCTTCCCTCAAGGACCAGAGGACCAGCAGGAAGCACCATCATAGGGAGAAGGAGAAACAAAGGTCCAAATCCCATTCCCGGTCTCCTTACCAGAAGGGTAAGTCCTCGAGTTCGCACTCCCAAGAGAGTGGACTGCTCTCCCCCTTTTCCTCGAGCATGCTGTTGATGAAGGCCCCTGACCTTATCCAGACGTCAGGTGGGGGTTCTTCAGGGCATGGACCTTCAGGTCCTTCCCTGAGCCTTAGGCCCTTCCAGCAGGTCGCAGGGACCCCGGCCGGGGATACAGCCGAGACTACCTCAGGCAAGAAATCTGCCACTTGTGGAGCTGGGATGCCACTGTTGTCGGGAGTGTCCTCAGGACCTGATGACAGGCATGGGTGTCAGGAGCACTCTTGCCACCCCAGAGACAGCTCCACCAAGAAGCGGTCGTCGGACTCCAAGCATCAGACTCTGATGTCCGCATTTTCCTTTGATTTCACTCAGGTGACACCTCCCCCTAAGCCTCCAACTGAGCAGTCAGAGGGGTTCCTGACACAAGGGGGGGTTGTACACTAGCTTCGCCTATGCCCCCACCTCGTTCACCAGAAAACCAGATGCCAGCCAAGCCGGCGTCCCCAACCCAGACGTCAGAGAAGCGGCCGTTGGAGGTCCCGGACACACCAGACCTGATGACCAGCCTGACGCCCCCAAACCGTCCATCAGGGGACCTGATGATGAGGGACCCTCAGGTGCTGGATAAAACACCAGGGCCAAGTACTCCCTTGGACCTGACACCGGACCTGGCGAACGTTCCAGAGGAACCAGTGCATCCGCAGCCCTCTTTAGTCTCCCTAGCTGAGGTAGGGACGCTGTTTATTGCTTTGTGGAACACAGTTAAAGGAGACCTTCTTCCGAAGGAAATGCCAGCTCCAGTGCCTCCACCAATGCTACCTCCCATAGTGCGGTCACCCACTCCAAGGAGCCCCTCACCCCCTAAGGAGGGCACAGGTGAGGAAGTACCTCACTGAAGGTGTTGCAGGAAGTCTTCTTCTTCGAGGTCTCCCCCTCATTGTCCTCAGACCGGGCATAGACCCAGAAGGTCAGTTTCCAGGTCTCCCTCCTCAGATTACTCAGGAGGAAGATCATCATCCTAGGAGTCATCAGATGAGGGTCTCCCCCCCCCGCTCCAGAGGATCATAGGGACTCACCGAGGTTGCCCCCAGATGACCTAACTTTTATGGATGTGATGCGCCATATTCAGTATCTCAATCAGTGGGATACTGAAGAGTTGGACCCAGAGAGACGCAGGCTTGCTAACGTTTTGGATATGAGTAACCCCAAACCTGTGGTAGTTCCTCCTCTAGTCCTGCCTTTCCATGACTAAGCTGGCATGGAAACACCTGTCTAGGGCCACGGCTGTCCCGAAGAAAAGCAGATCGGCTCTATAAATCTCCCAAGAATGAGCCTTTCCTGGGGGAGAACCCCAAAGCAGACCCTTTGGTCCTTACGGCGGCACACGGGTGGACCAAACAGCCAAAACATATGAGTTTGCAACCACCCGACAAAGAATCCAAGAAATTGGATACTTTTGGCAGGAAAGTTTTTTCTTCAGCCACATGCACCATTCAGTCTCTAAATTTTTTAGCCCATATGGTGCAATACCAAAAATCTCTGAGGAAAAAGGCTGTGGAGCTGGCCCAAAGACAGCCAGATTCTCCCAACAAAACAGAACTCCTAGATGTTCTACAGTCAGGACTTGACGTAGGCAAGCATGTTTTAGGGGCTTCCTATGACTCAGCCGACATGACCACTTGCGCCGCAGCAACAGGAGTCTTTCAGACGCCACTCTTGGTTGAGGATGTTGGGGTTTCGGCAGGACTTCCAGGATGCTATCCTGGATGCGCCCTTCAATGGGTTGGTCCTATTCAGGGAAGACGCACAGAAGATTATCACAGACCTACAGGACTCTGGTAAGGCTGTCCAGTCAGTCCACCAAATGTACAGGTCGGAGCCCTTTTCAGCAAAGAAAAGGCTCTTTCGACGTCTGAACTCCCAAAAGTCTAAGGGACAGCAGCCCAGAGGTCCTTTCAAGTGAAAGGCTTCTTTCCTGCCCTCGGGAGCCATGGGACCCAGAGGTGCCAGATCCTTCCAAGTATCACCCTGCCCACCCCAGGGACCTATGCCTGACTCCTTGCCTCCCCCTTCCCCAGCGTAGTCCATAGGGGAGGTGGTAGGGGGTCAGTTCTCCCTTTACCTAAAAGGGTGGACAAGCATCACCTCCGACACTTGGGTCTTAGACATCATCGAAAAGGGACAAGCCCTGGAATTTGTGGAGATTCCTACCAACAAACCTCCAGTTCCTTCCCGGTGCTCCCAATCTCATGCAGCTCTCATCTTAGAAGAGATTCAAGCCTTGCTGTCCAAGAAGGCCATATAGTATGTACCTCCGTCTCAGAGAGGGACAGGATTCTACTCCAGCTTCTTCTTGATTCCGAAGAAGACAGGGGACCTAAGCCCTATCTTGGACCGCAGCCTCTTGAACCACTTCATAGAATACAAGAGGTTCAGGATGGTGACATTGCCAGGCCTGATCCCCATGCTGCATCAAGGGGACTGGCTTTGCTGTCTTGACATGCAGGATGCTTACCTGCACATCCTGATCCTTCCAGCTCACTTAAGGTTCCTTCGCTTTGCGTTCCAGGGGGAGCATTATCAATTCAGAGCCTTGCCCTTCAGCCTCTCTTCAGTGCTGCGAGTCTTCACAAAATGCCTTGTGGTAGTGGCCACGGCACTGTGCCGCCAGGGCCATTTCGTCCACCCTTACCTAGATGATTGGCTCCTGACCGCTCCTTCCAGAGACCGACTCCTGTCCATTTTGTCAGATACCTTCGAGACGTTTCATTCTCTGGGCATCACACTGAACATCCCCAAATCATGTCCTTGGCCCTCACGTCATCTTCAGTACATGGGGGCCATTCTGAATACAGAGAAAGGGAGGGCCTTTCTTCCACCAGACAGGGGTGTTCAGCTTCAGAGCCTGGCTCTTCGGTTTCAGATTTTCTGTATTGGACATTGTAGACCAAAGATTATAGTAATGGATATTAGAGTGATGGACATGCCATGTATAGTATATGCTCAACAAAACTGGTTAAATCAATGTATTGAACTGACAGTGCAACATGTATACCCTCTGCCCAGTTTCCGGCTCTTACCATGCTCCAACTGCTCGGTCACATGGCAGCTGCCGTAGTGACAGTCCCCCTGGCACACTTGCATATGTGGGTACCTCTGTGGACCCTTAGGACTCAATGGGATCAAAGGTCAGATGACCTAAAGCAACCCATTCGAATCTTGAGAGCTGTGTCACAGACTCTGTCCTGGTGGCAGATGTCTTCCAACCTAACGTCTGGGTTTCTTTCCCAACAGCTTCACCGCAACAGGTTCTGACCACCGATGCCTCCAGCCTTGGGTGGAGAGCCCACTTCTGAGATCGCAGAATGCAAGGCAATTGCTCGGTTTTAGAGTTGGCATTGCACATCAACATCCTAGAGATGCGAGGGGTCCTCCACGCC
The DNA here is from genome assembly GCA_016271365.2 of Neoceratodus forsteri. Lineage (NCBI taxonomy): Eukaryota > Metazoa > Chordata > Ceratodontiformes > Ceratodontidae > Neoceratodus > Neoceratodus forsteri. The sequence continues at coordinate 325,254,374 of CM057451.1, read as the reverse complement.
CTTCAGGCCTTTCAGACGGACCTTACCCAGGAACCATTGCTTGTACAGACAGACAACATGTCTGTAGTATTGTACATAAACAAGCAAGGGGGGGACACATTCATACCCTCTGTGCTGAGAGGCGATGAGAGTGTGGTACTGGGCCACAGAGCATGGTCTCACCTTGACGGTGGTCCATGTTCCAGTAGTCCAAAATGTTTTAGCTGACAGACTCAGCAGATCCTGGTCCATGAAACATGAGTGGGAGATGACCTCTTTGCGTCCCTGTGCAATGTCAAACTACCCATTTTCTGCTCACTAGATCTAGGGCCTGGTGTTTTCTGGCGAGACACTTTGTCTCTTTGTTGGACAGAGAGGTTTCTCTATGCCTTTCCTCCCTTTCCTCTGCTCCAGCGGGTGCTGCTCAAGCTTCAGGAGGAGGGGGCAGAGATGATTCTGGTCGCCCCACTCTGGCTGTGCCAGATTTGGTTCCCACTGCTTCAGCAGCTAGCGGTGGAACCTCCGATCCCCCTTCCCTGTCCTCATGATTGTTTTCCTAGGAGCAAGGCAACCTAGTCCACCCAGGCCTCAAATCCCTGCATCTACATGCTTGGCTCCTACAAACCTAGCGGTTCCCACTATGGGGTCTCTATGAGAGTCGCTGAGGTCCTGGTAGAGGCTTGTAAACCTTCCACTTGCACTACATACACCATGAAGTGGAAGTGTTGTTGCTTATGAGCATCAGCTCGTTCCCAGGATCCTTTTTCCTGTCTGGTGAACTCTGTCCTGAAATATCTGCTGTCTCTTTCTGATACAGGACTCCGATACACCTCCATCAAGGTGCACCTTTCTGCCATCTCAGGTTATCATGCACTGGTGGAAGGAAGGGGATATCGCCCAACTGGATTTGTGCTGTACCTTCTTACAAGGGATACTGCACATTAAACCTTCCATTAGGGACCCTGTTCCCCAATGGGATCTTTTGTTCATTCTACAGACACTCACACTGCCTCCCTTTGAACCTGCCGCAGAATGCAAGCTATGCTTCCTTTCATGGAAAGCGTTATTTTTAGTTGCAGTTACTTCTGCTCGTCGGATTTCCAAGCTCTAGGCCCTTATGTGTAAGGAGCCTTATTTAGTTTTTCACAGAGACAGGGTGTCTCTGAGAACTAATCCTAAGTTTCTTCCAAAGGTGGTGTCCGAGCTTACCCTGAACCAGGACATCAACCTTCCCGTTTATTACCCGGAGTACTGGAACCAGAGGGAGGCGCTTCCCCCAAACTCTAGACGTTCACAGGGTACTCAGGTACTATGTAGACTGCACCCGCTTAGTTCGTAAAACTGATCAGCTATTTGTTGCCTTTGCTCCCAGATCCCTGAGAGCATTAGTTACCAAGCAAACCTTATCCAAATGGTTGGTTAATTGCATTACATTCTGTTATGAAAAGTACAAGAAGCCCTTATCGGGATCGGTGAAGGGACACTCCACCAGGGGGGGTGGCTGCCTCTTTTGTGGCATCACAAAATGTCTCAGCAGCTGACATTTGCGCCACAGTAACTTGGAACTCAGTGCACACCTTCATGAAGCACTACAGTTTGGAAATAGCTTCCAGGAGGAGAGCGGGATTCAACCTAGCTGTTCTTCAAGGCCTCCTTTCTTGAGGTTCAAATGGTTTACCTTCCTCGCTACTGTAATTTGCTTTTGGCACTGCTTGGGAATCAGTCCTAATTGTGTTGCCTGCTGCAAGAGCTCTAACTCGAAGAATGATAGTACAGTTACGTAAAAACTTACTATAACAGTAGTTCTTCGAGAAGAGCTCTTGCAACAGGTGTTGCTTTCCATCCCTCCTTTCCCCCGGTCCTGTCTTCTCCTTGTTGGGAACTCTCAGATCCTACTTGGTTCTCCTTTCCATTCATCTGCTGGGTCTCCAGCAGGAGAACTGAGATGGGGCTGGGGAATGCCCACTTCATACCACTGGCGGATGTTGGGGGTGGACAGACGTCAGGAGCAGTCCCCGCTGGGTATTATTGCTGGCTAGAATTTTTCCGTGGGGTCCTAGTGCCTGGTGGCATAGTCCTAATTGTGTAGCCTGCTGCAAGAGCTCTTCTGGAAGATCTACTGTTATGGTAAGTTCTTACATAACTGCACTTTCCAGAAGCAGCATTCTGGCATGACTCAAGGTCGATGCTGTAATTGGAGATGAATGTGTGTGCTGACTTCCGGGCAGCCACTCTACAGATCTCCTGTATGGGAATATCCCTGGAAGAAGCCACCGAGGCAGCGATATGTCTGGTGGAATGAGCCCTAAGCCCTATGGGAGGCTCCTTACCAGCCAACCTATAACAAGGATCGATGCAAGACACAAGCCACCTGCCAGTCATCCTCTTAACAGCTGGTCTGCCAAGTGCAGCTTCAGCATAAATGACAAAGGGCTGGCGAGCCTCACCCCCAAACTCCAGCTCTGTGCTCCTTATAGTAAGTGAGTGCCCTACACAGATCCAAAGTACAGAGCCTGCTGTCAGCTTAAGAGGATGGGTTAGTTAAACAGACCAAGAGGTTTATTGCCTGGTTAAGGTGAAACTCCGAGACTACCTTCGGGAGGAACTTTAGGTGGAGAGAAGAACTACTTTGTCATCGTGGAAGACTGGGTGTGGAGACTCCACCAGTAGCACCTGGAGCTCACTAATCTTTCTGGTGGAGGTGATGGTGACAAAGAAGGTGGTTTTCCACAACATGTGTGACAAGTCACACCTGGCATTGCCAGAACCAGCAACAAGTTTCAAGGTGGTGGTGGTTCACACACCAGTGGGTTAAAGTGATCTATGCCTTTGAAAAAGCACCCGATCACCTTCTCCTGCACCACCGTTGGTATACCAGCCTGCACCCGCAATGCAGAGATGGTTGTTAGGTGCACTTTGAGAGTCATCGATCACTGCCCCAGCTGGGAGAGGGACCAAAGGTAATCCAGAATACTTGCCAAGGGGCAGGCAAGGGGATCAAGCTCCTTGTCCTGGCACCAGATGGAAAATCTTTTCTACTTAAATTCATATCACTGGCGAGTCAACTCTTTTCAGGAAGCTTCCACAACCTGGAGCACATTTTCTGAAAGACCCAGAACCTGGAACTCTAGCCACTCAGGAACCAGGCTATGAGATGCAAGGAGTGAACGTCTGGGTGTAGGATCTTCCCCCGGTGACATGTCAGCAGAGCTGGGTGCAGAGGTAACCACTATGGAGGCCTACTGCTGAGGCTGAGGAGATCTAGGTAACAGAACTGGTGAGGCTGGTCCGGGGCAATCAGTATCATCCTAGATCTCCACCCTAGAATTCTGAAGGAGCTGGCACAAGAAATTGCAGGCCCACTTGCAGAATTATTCACACAGTCTCTGGAGAGCGGGGAAATACCTCAGGACTGGAGAAGAGCCACAGTGGCACCCTTGCATTAAAGTGGAAGCAGGGAGGAGGCCGGAAACTACCGACCAGTGAGCTTGACCTCGGTAGTGGGGAAGCTTATGGAGTTCCTACTTAAGGAAAGAATAGTGAAGTTTCTTATGGAAACAGGGCAGCTAGATACTAAACAACATGGATTTACAGCAGGACGGTCATGTCAAACAAATATGATCAAATTCTTTGGGTCTCGAAAATAGTGGACCAGGGAGGGGCGAAAGACGTAATCTATCTAGATTTCTGCAAGGCTTTTGACTTTGTCCCCCACAGAAGATTGGTCAATAAGCTACAACACTCCGGGGTAGGGCACAAAATAGTCAAGTGGGTTTATAAATGGCTCCACAATAGTATGCAGAGAGTCATAGTCAATGGAACAGTCTAGCAAGGGAAGGGTGATCAGTGGTGTGCCTCAAGGATCTGTTCTTGGCCCAGCCCTCTTCAATATATTCATCAGTGACATTGCTGATGGCCTGCAGGGTAAGGTATGCCTGTTTGCAGATGACACAAAGCTCTGCAACAGGGTAGATACAACTGAAGGAACGGCAGCAATGGAAGCAGATCTGAAGAGCCTAGTAGCATGGTCTAGGGACTGGCAGTTGAAATTCAACGCCAAAAAGTTCAAGGTCATGCACCTAGGTAAAGGAAACCCAAGGAAAACATACACACTTGATGGTGAACAGTTAAAAGAAACAAAACTTGAACGGTGCCTTGGAGTACTTATTTCCGATGATTTAAAGGTGAATAGACAATGTGAAAAGGCGGCGAAGAAAGCTAGTAGCATCCTCGGATGTATTGGCATGGGCATTACAAGTAGGAAGTGAGAGGTCATACTCCCTCTGTACAGGGCCTTGGTGAGGCCACAACTCGAGTACTGCACACAGTTCTGGAGGCCACACCTAAAAAAGGACATAAACCACTTGGAGGCTGTACAGAGGAGAGCAGCTAAAATGGTACAGGAACTGCACCAGGAGCAATATGAATCTAGACTACAGCAACTGCAAATGTACTCCCTCGAGCAAAGGAGAAAAGGGGATATAATAGAAACCTTCAAATACATAAAAAGTATAAATAAGGTACAAGCAGAAAACCTCTTTCACAAAAACAAGACCACGTGAACAAGGGGGCACAATTTGAGACTAACGGGGTAAGTTTAAAACCAACATTCATTAAGTTCTACTTCACAGAGAGGGTTGTGGACCCTTGGAATAGCTTACCACCAGAGGTTGTGGAGGCCAAAACAGTCACTACTTTTAAGCTAGCATGGGACAAGTACTGCGGTAATCTCGGAAGAAGAACAGAATAGGAGGTAGGCAGTCTGGGCAAACTAGCTGGATCACACGGTCCCCTTCTGCCGACACGTTCTTATCCGCGCCTTGTCCCTCTGCACCGTGACCACCATCTTGTCAATTGGGAAATGGGAGGGAAGACATACAGGAGGCCTGGGATCCAGGGTCTTGCAAAGCCCGTCTGGAAGGCCTCCTACCCCTTCTCCTGTAGTAGCCTCTCACCTGGGAATAATCCAGGGGCATAGGCACCGGGACAGAAGCTATAGGGTAATATCCCCTTCCCCTACCTCCCCTTCCTGGGGATCTAAAAGAAGTGGAGTTTTTTTCCTTTGTGGAGTTGTTTCTGAAGGTGATTTTGTATTCTTCCACCTTTTTCATATATGCCTCAGTTTTGTTACCAAAGAGAGAATTACTCTCACAGGGAAAGTCCAAAGCCTTCATCTGTGTATCCTGAGTGAAACTGGTTGTCCGAAGCCAGGCAAACGTTCTCATGGAGACTGATAATGTCAACAGCCTGGAAGCAGTGTCATTGGCATCCACGGACATGTGAAACTGGTATTTAGTGGCATCCAGTGCTGTCCTGGCAGTGCCAGCTGAATCATGGGCAATGTTACCTGACAATTTGCCAGTCATGGCCAAAACAGAATTCCAGAGAGCTTTTTGGTACTGGGCAGCATATGCCATGTAACTGCCTATCTGTGAAGAAGGGAGGATGCTATGCACTCCTTTTTTCCCATGCTGTCCAGCTTTCTGGAGTCTTTATCCGAGGGGTGAGACGAGAGGGGGACTTTTGCTTTATCACAGCCTGCAGCCTGGACTACTCCCTCATGGTCTGGATGGGAATACAGATACTAAGCAGTAGATCTGTCCACCTGGTATTTTTTCTCCATCTTCTTCTCAACCCCAGGGACAGAGGATGGAGTTTGTAGATGTTTTTTTTGGCCCAGACATCCTGGCTCCAACCTCCCTATTGGCCTTGGCACTTCAGCCCCCATCGCCCACACACCACCCCCAAGCCTGGGCTTACCCCTGGGTGGGACTGCTGGGCGGGCGCCTCCCCAGGACAAACGGTTGTGGGCCCTGGCTTACCCCAGGATGGGGCCACGGAATGGGACCCCCCACCCCAGTGGACTCACGCCTCTAAGGGGTGACGCAGGAGGCGGGAGCTTCAATCAGGGGGCCAGATTTTTGTGGATGCTAATCCTGGAAATGGGATGTGTAATGATATCAACTGATGTGCACCCGACATCCATTCCAGCCTCCCATGATGTGTGGGATCAGTATCTGCAGTTCCCCAGCCTCCGCCAGGGATCGCTAATGTACCAAGAGCTCACCCCTCTCCCCCCTTAAAGAAGGCACTCAATCCTTTCTCCGCCCCAGCCGGCCCACCGATTCCCGGGACCATTCCCGAACCTGGGTCATTGGCGTCGCAAGCGGATGCTTTCCCACTGCACTGGCGGGCTGGCTTGTAGAATTTTTAAGGTCACCTTCCTAAGAGAGTTGTGAATAGAGAGAAACAAACTCTTTGTAGGGACCAGACCCATCATATCAAGTAACTCATCCTCCTCCTCATCCTCCATTGATTCTTGTGAGGAGAGGCCCAAAGTGTCAGCCATTTGCCTGACAAAAGAAAAGTGAGAGAAAAAGTCCTCCTGTCCACGGGGGTCTGAACTCCTGCTCAGGGATAACTCAGGCTCAATAGGTTCCCGTAAGTCTGGGTCTTCCTCTTCCCCCTCAAAATAGATTTCAGGTCTCTGATCTGGGGGAACAGGAGTCTGAAGAGGAACCAGAGAACCTAGAAGGGATCCTGCAGCTTGAACAGCCTGAATGACCTGCAGGGCTTCAGCAATGTCCTCAGCAGAGGGCATTTTAGTTGTCTGCTGGGTGCTCCTTTGCTCCTTCAGCAAGAGGCACAGTGACATGCTTTTCTTTGTGTTTCTTTTTTTTTTTGTACTTTTCTGTATATGCTGCCCCCTACACTCCGCTGCCTCGGGAGTCACCTATCGCGTCTGTCCTGCCACTTCTTACCTAGAGCCAACGGTAGTCCCTCCATGTAGCCATGGTTTGCCCCCCAGGCAGGGATGAGGTGGGAGCCCATACACCCTGAACATCTTTCGTTTCATTAGGGCACCGATCTGGGACAGGCAAGGGAGCCGTGAATCTGTGCTGGGGTGCTCCTTCTCCCCGGAGTATAGGGAGCCATTTTCCTTGTTCTATACTGGGTGTGATGTGCGCCCCGATATCAAGGCATGACTGTCGACGTCTGCCATGCCTCCCCCTTTTTACATGGTTGGGTGCTTCCTGTATCCCAGGCCTCTGCCTGGGGCCAGTCAAGTGGCGAGCCTCAGCCCCCCGCAGCCCCTCCCCAGAGAAGGTGAGCAGTCCCCTGGCCGCTCAGCCTCCTCCCCCTGGCCGCTTTGTGTTTCTTTTTAGCAGGAACAGGATCTGAAGCATGCTCAATGGGTCTTTTGTGTTTACCATGTTCAGATACTCCCTTATCGAAGGTTTTAGGGTCTGAGGATTCCTTTGGGGGTCTCTCCTTTATTTTGCTATGAGAGGAAAAAGAAGCCTCCTCAGGGTGCTTTGGTGACGCAGAGGTAGAAGCAAAAGACATCCCTTCTAATCTTTTTGCCCCCTATTTTTTAACTGTTATGGGGCAAAACTTACTGCACAACTCACAATTAGAAAAAATAAGGCTGGGGCTCAGGCACGCCTAACACAAATTGTGGTGGTCAGCCTTAACGAAAATTTGAAAACACTTTAAACAATTTTTAAAACCTGTGGGTCACGTCCTCTTTTTTGGTCTAACCAACAAGCCAAAATGTCGGAAGACTTAAAATAAGGTTCCCGAAAAGGTAAAAATATGAAATTCATGGTCAGTTCCCCAAGGGAAAGGAAATGCGATTAAATCAAAACTTTGGTAATAATAATAATAAAACGATTGGTTCCCGCAATAAAGAGAACCACACAAAAAAAGGAGAATTCGCTCCAAATAACTTAAAATATTAATGGAGCCACACAGAAAAACTTCAAATAAATCACAGTAAGGAACCACCAAAAATGATGAAAACTAGAGTAGGCCTTGGTTCCTGGGAACCGACATGGAACCGAACCCCCAAAAAAAAAAAAAATGCCATTTACTAAAATAATAAACTAGAGGCAGAAAATCTGAACAAAAACGATTAAATATTGAACCTGAGTACACATAAACAAACTTGCAGCAAAGTTGCTGTGGAAAGCTCTTTGAGGCATCTAGTTCTCTGGGTGGAGAAAATGAATCTGTTACTTAGAACACAGCCCACCTAGAGGCAGCAGTCTGAACAGCATTCTAGTTCCATTATTTGCATACATTCCACATTACATCAGCTCTGGGGCAGTCACAAATTCTGGGTTGACTGCATTATGACTAATCACACTGGGAGATTCCTGGGGCTTGAATGGGAGCTTCTGTTGTCCATCACAGAAGACCTGTTCAACACGTGGGGTCATCCAGAGTTGGACCTTGTTGCGTCCCCACTCAACGCAAAACTGCCCAATTTTTGCTCGCTAGATCCAGGGCCTGGAATTTTCAGGCGAAACATGTTGTCCCTCTCTTGGAGCAGGAGGTTCCTGTATACCTTTCCTCCATTTCTTCTGATTCAGAGGGTATTAATCAAGCTGCTGATGGAGGGGGCCAACATGATCCTGGTAGCACCTACTGGCCTTGGCAGATATGGTTTCTATTACTGCAAGAGTTAGCAGCGGAACCTCTGATTACCCTGTGTCTCTACAGGGATCTGTTGACCAAGGCTTAGGGGACCCTGGTCTATCTGCGCCTCAAGTCCCTTTGTCTGTATGCCTGGCTCCTGAGGACGTAGCCATTGCCCAGTGTGGGCTTTTCTAGAAAGTGGCTAACGTCCTGGTGGTGGGTAGGAAGCCCTCCACTAGGGCCACCTACGCCATGAAGTGGAAAAGTTTCACCATCTGGGCTGCCAAACTCCATGGACCCTTTCACCTGTCCGGTGAGTCAAATCCTGGACTACCTGATCTGATTGTCAGACTCAGGCCTCCAGTATTCATCCCTCAAGGTTCACCTATCTGCTATATCTGCCTTCCACGAGTTGGTGGAGGGCCAAACTGTTGCTCAGTTAGATGTGACCGGTACTTTTCTCAGAGGCATCCTGCATCTGAAGCCTCCAATCTGCAATCCCAGTTTGGGATATGAATTTTGTTTTGGAAAAATTGACCCTGCCTCCATGTGAGCCAGCCACAACTTGCAAGCTACGCTTTCTTTCATGGAAAGCATTGTTTTTGGTTGCTATTATTTCTGCTCGAAGGATTTCGGAGCTTCAGGCTGTTTGGTGTGATGAACCCTATTTGATTTTTCACAAAGTCAGGGTGTCTTTGTGCACGAATCCTGTTTCTTCCTAAGGTGGTGTCTGAGTTTACCCTGAACCAATCTATCCACTTATCCGTGTATTTCCCAGAGCGTGCCAATCCAGGAGAAGCACTGCTCCATACTTCAGATGTGCGCAGGATTTTGAAGTATTACCTGCTGTGAACTAAGGACTGTAGAAAGTCAAAGCAGGTTTTTGTTTCTTTCTTCCAAGGAAGAGAGAGTGTTCAGATTTCCAAACAATGTTTGTTCAAATGGTTGGCTAATTGTATTGTGTTTTGTTACAATAAGCATGGCAAAGAGTTGCCAGGGATGGTGAAAGCCCATTCCACGAGGGGCATGGCTGCCTCTGAGGCTTGTTTTAAGGGGGTCTTTGCAGTGGACATCTGCGCTGCTACCTGGAGTACCGTCCATACTTTCACCAGGCACTACAATCTGGACATTTCCTCCAGAGCCCATGCAGGCTTTGGCTGAGCTGTACTTCATGGCCTTCTCTCTTAGGCCTTGGTCTGCCTGCCTCCCAGACTGCCTTCATGTGCTTTTAACTGCTTGGGACTCGTTCCTATGGTATGACCTGATGACTGAGATACCCCTGAAGAAGACAGAACAGTCATGGAAGAATTTATCATAACAGTAGATCTTCGAGGAGATCTCAGTCATCAGGTCTGCCTTCCCTCCCACCATCCACCTTCCTGGGATCCTCTTTTTCAACTGGCTATCTGGTGTCTCCAGCATTTTATTTTGGCCTGAGCATCTCTCTCTCTCTCTCCTCGGTCCCCCGTGGTGGGAGTTTGCTCCGTTTATCTCTGGGGGAAAGAACTGAGGAGGGAGTGGGGCCGCTCAAGGCTTTATAGGTTTAATGATGTTGGCAGACGACGTTGTGATAGGCAGCCCCAGTTGTACTGCTGGAAAAGTCTTCCGTGTGGATCCTGCTTCACTGACGGTGAAGTTCCTGCAGCATGACCTGATGATTGAGATCCCTTTGAAGATCTGCTGTTACAGTAAGTTCTTACGTAACTGTTCTGTTCTATTCCACATACCTCCTAGTCCCAAAATGGAAAGGGGATCTGCATCCTGTTAGATCTCAGAGGTTTCAACCTATACACTGAATACAAAAAGGTTTGAATGGTATATCTGTAGGCCCCAATTCCCCTACTACAAATGGGAATGGCTCTCTTCTCTGGACATGAGCATACCTTCATATAAAGATCAGGAAGTCCCACAGTCAGTAACTCCGCTTTAAGCTGTAGGGCAGGCACTATCAGTTCAAAGTATTGCCCTTTGGCTTGTCCTCTGTGCCACAGATCTTTTCCAAAAGCTTGGCAGTGGCTGCAGCAGCCCCTCGCAGGAAAGACCTGTATATTTTCCCTTATCTGGATGACTGGCTTCTGAAAGCTTACTCCAGGGACGCTCTGTTTCACATCCTGTCCTGAACATGTCAGTTGTTAGATGACTTGGTGGTCACAATGAATGTGCCAAAGTCTGTGTTGACTCCATGCCAAAGACTGCAGTATATTTGGGTGGTCTTGGATACAGAAAATGGTCATGCCTTCCTGCCCCAATACAGGGCAGACACTCTTTGATTGCTCAGGTGCACTTGGTGCACAGGAGCCACTATGTCTCTGCACAAACAATGTTACATCTCCTGGGCCTTGTAGCTGTCACCACAGTGACAGTGCCACTAGCCCATCTTCATATAAGGACACCACAGTGGACACTCAGGGTCCAATGGGATCATTTGACGTACCAGTTGGAGCAAATGCTTCTTTTCACATCTCCACTCCGCAGAGCATTGTTATGGTGGATGGACCATGAGAGCCTACGGAACAAGTTCCATTCCTTGTACTAGCTCCTGTACCGATCCTCAACATGCATGCCTCGGGCTCCGGCTGGGGTGCTCATTTCGGCCCTTACCAGAAACAGGGGTCATTGACCAAGGTGTAGGCTGAGTTGCACATAAATAGGGCCAGCCCAGTGGTGCAGAGGGTTGAGGTGTTGGATGCCACACCTCGCGCCACACCGGCGACCTGAGTTTGGGAGCGAGCTCGGGGGTCGTCTGGAGGGATCGGATTGAGTGCCCAGCTAGCTGCTCTCCTGTCCCGGGGGGAAGGCATCAGGATGCCCGGTGCTCTGGTGAACCCTGGTGAAGATCAGGGGTGCCACAGAAGCGTGGACGACACGTAACAGCGTGCCCGACGCTGGCAGGGTTGCTGTGTGCCAAGCGTCGGGGAGTGCGCACGTGTGGGGGGGAGGGACAGAACAAAGAAAAACCTGGCTCGCAGGGATAGGCGACAGCACCTATCCTCCATGTCCAGCACCAGGTCCAACTTGGCCAGGCCTCATCACTCCTCCACCCGGGCCCTACCCGCTTGCCAGAGTCTGCCTTACTAAGACAGCCCAAGGAAGGAGTCGGGCTACCCTCCCTGGCCGTGTCAAACTGGGGGTGCTGGCAGTGGGGGGGGGGAGAGGGCACAAGACTGCAGAGGACCTCAGGCGGGCAGGCACAAGGAGAGGATGCCTGAGAGAGTTCCCTCGAACCGTGACCGGAGGGAAAAAGACAAAGGAGTTGCACATAAATGTCCTGGAAGTGCAGGCTGTCCCATACAGCTTCCAGGTTTTCAGAATCATCTCTGCCCTGGTCCTCTGCTAATCCAGATTGACAGTGTCAGTGTGATGCATTACATCTAGATCCCAGCATCACTGTCAGCCACCAAAATTTTTGGCCAGAAGTGACAGTTAGCTTTAATCTGTGTGCGTTGCTGCCATAACTGTGGAGTAACCTTTATGTTGAGTCAGCTCCTCCTCCCTTATCCGACGGACAGACAATGCTTTGCTGCCAAGGCCAACTATGCCCTCAGGCTGTCACACTCACTCTCGGATGCTCAGCTTCTAACAGGGTGGACTGGCACATCCTGTCCCTAACCTCCAATCAGTAAGCCGGGAGGGAGGAGCTGAAGTCACTTGGTGCACACACTGCTCAACATTCACATGCATTTGGAGGTAAGCTGTACAGCAGGCAGATGCAGTACCGATTCACTATAGTGAGCAAGGAGCGGGGCACAGGACTGGACCACCACACTTCAGCTGGAGGAAGGGTTGATTACCGAGTCAACCTGCATGGACTTTGGAGACAATAAAAAAATAAAAAAAGTATTGCCACTGCCAGATGTGCCGGCCCAGAGTGCACTGGGGTTAGAAGGGAGGAGGAAGGTGTGAAAACACTAGTGTAGCAGGCAGGCTAAGAGAGAAGAGCACACCACCACTCTGGTCTGGGGACTACCAACTAGGCCACTTATGGTGGCTTTGTAGACTTGTAGAAACACCAGGCTAACATGTAGCACCACAGAGATAGGGTGCATGGCGTGGTGAGGTGGGACAGACTGCACCCACACTGATCGCGGTCAGAAGATTAAATAAAAGAAAAAAGAATTAAAAATCAATCCATTTATGTGGTGGCTAGTGTATGCAGTAGCTGAACTTTAGAGGACAGAATAGGACGGGGTGTGGGAGTGGGGGCAATAATTGGGGAGCCCTGCAGCCAAAGTTTCGACTCAGGGACTGTGAGCGACTACCCACATTCACATCAGTCGATGATATTAGAGGACCAAGCAACTGGACAAAGGCAAGGAGAGGATCATGCAAGTGTAAAAATGACAAATGTTTATTTAAAAAGCCTTAATGTTTTTTTAAAAAAAAAACTTACCGCACTGTTAAGTTCTGACCATGGATGTTGGTACAAGTTTGCTTCTACTCTGCTGTGCTGTCTGCTGTTCCTGCACTGCCTGATGCTTGCTAAAAAGTTAAAAACTGTGTATAAATGGCAAATGCTGGCTATAAAATATTTTATTTTACTTTCATTCAATCACTGTGGAAAATTTGATGCAGCATTCAGTAAACTAAAACTCAATATTATTAGTGTGTTTTAAAATAAACATACACTGATTGTTTTTTTTCCATATAGGTTTTTACAACCCACGAGCCCATCAGGCGGCTCCCATCCCTCCCTCGGAGGGACTGGGTCTCCGGCTGCACCGCTCCCCGACCTGACACCCCCTAATTCCCTCAGGTCCCCCCACAGTAGGGGCGTGAAGGGCACTCGGTTTTTACCCCTACCCCAGAGCAAACTCCAGATGTTGGGGGACCAGCCGGGCACTGGTGTACATCATGGAGCCTGCCAGCTCCTTTTCCTTTTTCTCCCAACCCCTCCTCCCCACCAATGTAAGGATGCCAGCACGTGCCATCCCGACCCGTACTGCCCTTCTGTCACCGCCAGAGGGCAATAAACGAGCAAGATGACAAACCTCCCTTCCCTGAGAGAGGAGAGCAGTCCTCTGGATGCTCGATCCTCTCTTGCCCCTGCCAACCCGGGCTCGTTCCTGAACCTGGGTCGCTGGCGTGGCGCGAGGTGTAGTGATCAGTGCCTCAACCTCCAGCGCCTTCGGGCTGGCATCATACACTGATTATTGTGTATTGCAGCTGAGCTGGTGAATATGTTTTTCTATACACAGTGTTCCTTGTTAGTATTGAAAGATTCTTGGCACTGGTGCTGATTTTTTATGTGACTTGTGACTGCCTGTGTGTGTGTGTGTGTGTGTGTGTGTGTGTGTGTGTATATAAAGTATGCCTTCTCACCCCAGGGGTCCTTCAGCATCAGTAACAGTATGTAGTAAGCTGGCTAGGTTGAGCTGTCTCGGAGGTGGAGTTTATGCTAATGAACAAAATGAATTAGCCAATCAGAAGAGAGTTAGAGGGTGTACTGAGAGGAGCTTGCCCAGAGGGCACCAGAATTTTTTCTCTGCCTAACACTGCCTCTGGGGTGCTCTCTCACTTTTGGGCATAGAGAAAATTTAACTAAAAGTTTTTTTTCTTACATCTGTGCTGAGGTTGTGAGTATTTTATAGTTATTTTTCTATATTTTAGCGGTTCCCGTCAGTTCCTGGGAACCGTGTTTTTCCTCTTTTTCCGTGGTTCTCTGCAGTTCCTTTCAGTTATTTTGAAGTAAAATTAAATAGCGTCTTTGGTGTATTCTACGGTATTGTGTTTTATTTACTTAACGGTTCCCATTTTTCTGTGGGAACCGTCGTTTTTCTCCATTTCAAGTTACTTTTTACTTCAGAAAGTTGCAGTTCTGACCATTAAGCTTTATATTTCCCACTTGGAAACATTTCTTTCTATCATTTATGATAATTTGGTTATGTCAGAAAGACCCAAGAAAAGGAATGGACCTACAGGTTTTAAAAATTGTTTAAAGTGTCACAAAATTGTGGCTAAAGCATACAGCCACAATTTGTTCATTGCTCTAAATTTTGTTCAAAAACCATAAGAAAGAGAGCCAAAAGATAGGAAGTTATGGCTTCTCAGTCTGCTTCCCTCTCTGCCAAAACTTCTGAAGAGGTTACCTCTTCCCTGGCTAAATTAAAAGACAAGTCCCCCAGGAACTCCTCTGAGAATATGTCAGACAAGCACAGTAACAAAAATGGTGACCAATCAAAAAAGAGACATGGGGAACAGGTCACTGATGAAGCGCCTGCTAAAAAGTAATTTGAAGAGAAGCATATCACTGCCCCTCTGGCGTTAAGGCAAGGGGAAATGCTAGTGGCACAAAAGCATAAAGAGAAAGAAAAACAGAAAGACACCTAAAGAAAAAGTGAAGGTCCCTGACTTGGAAAAAGATTTACCCCGTTGAAGAAAATGGCCAAGGCTTGGCACCTTTACCAAACTATACAGAGTATGGGCAATATTTTCTCTGCCCCTCTACTCCTGTGCACCGTAGCGCTTCTGTCCCTTCTTTTGGACAGATTACTACTATGGCATGGGAGATGGGGATGATGATGAGGATGAGTCAGAAGGTCAGCCCCTGGAACCTGATGTCTCACAATACCAGGCATTTGGTTCTTCACCAAATGGCCAGGAGGATATCTCCTTGCTAGTTACCATTTTGCAGCACATGATGGATGCTCTGGATCTCCCTACCCAGGAGACCACAGAGGATGAAGACTAAAGAGAGATGATGGGTCTTCCACCTCCCAAAAAGATAGTGCTACCTGTTTACAAATCTTTAAAGAAAACTACCATGAAGTTACTTCAGACTCCCACTTCCTTGTCTGGAGTAGACAAAAAAGATTGACAGGAAATATCAGTTGGGAAGAAATTATGCAGATTTTCCGTATGTTCACCCAAGCCATGAAGGAGTAGTATAGGCTGCAGCTCCTGACAAGGCTTAAGTCCCACTATCCTCTCAGCCTCCTGAAAAAGAGTCCTGAAGACTTGACTTTACAGCAAAGAAATCTTATACTACAGCTTTCTTACTTTTGCACCTATCTACTTACTTGGCGTACTCTGCCTGTTGCTAGCCATGCTTGTAGAGCAGAAAGCAGCTAACTAAAAGAAGCTACATTTTCTTATTAATTTAAAACTTATATCTCAGCAGGAGTCATTGTCTGTTAAGATTAAGTAGACAGATAACTTTATTAGAAGGAGAAGGGGTCTTATTTAGGGTTAAAAAAAAGAAAGAAAGTCAGTGTGTGTTCTGTGCTGGGAAGGGTACTGTATCAGCTGACTTTGCTAAACCAGTAGGAGGAAAGAGAGCTTAATTGGGGGTGTGGTTTAGACACTATAAAAGCAGGTGAGTCAAATTACAACTTCCTGTTGCTAGCCTTGCTTGTAGAGCAGAAAGCAGCTAACTAAAAGAAGCTACTCCATCTGGAGTACTGTGTGCAGTTCTGGAGACCCAATCTCCGCAAAGACATAGACAGGATGGAAGCTGTCCAGAGGAGGGCAACTAAAATGGTGCAGGGTCTGCACCAGAAGACATATGAAGAGAGACTTAAGGAGCTTAATATGTATAGCCTAGAGGAAAGGAGGGAGAGGAGGGGGGACATGATAGAAACTTTCAAGTACCTCAAGGGAATCAACAAAGTCCAAGAGGGTAGCATCTTTCAAAAAAAGAGGTGTGCAAGAACAAGAGGGCACAATTTGAAGATTGGGGGTGGCTCAGAGGTAATTTAAGGAAGTATTTTTTCACAGAGAGGGTTGTGGATGCATGGAACGGCCTTCCGGAGGAGGTTGTGGAGTCAAAAACAGTGGTGGAATTCAAGCATGCATGGGACAGTCATAAGGCAATTCTAGGGGGTTGGGGTAGGAAGAAGTAGGCTGCTGGTTAACTAGGATCTGCAGCTTATCCATTGGGTAAGAAAATGGGCAGACTGGGTGGGCTAAGCGGTCCTTATCTGCTGTCAAATTCTATGTTTATGTTTCTAAGTTACATTTTCTTATTAATTTAAAACGTATATCTCAGCAGGAGTCATTGTCTGTTAAGATTAAGTAGACAGATAACTTTATTAGAAGTAGAAGGGGTCTTATTTAGGGTTTAAAAAAGAAAGAAAAGAAAGAAAGTCAGTGTGTGTTCTGTACTGGGAAGGGTACTGTATCAGCTGACTTTTCTAAACCAGTAGGAGGAAAGAGAGCTTAATTGGGGTGTGGTTTAGACACTATAAAAGCAGGTGAGTCAAATTATAACTTCCTGTTGCTAGCCTTGCTTGTAGAGCAGAAAGCAGCTAACTAAAAGAAGCTACATTTTCTTATTAATTTAAAACTTATATCTCAGCAAGAGTCATTGTCTGTTAAGATTAAGTAGACAGATAACTTCATTAGAAGTAGAAGGGGTCTTATTTAGGGTTAAAAAGAAAGAAAAGAAAGAAAGTCAGTGTGTGTTCTGTGCTGGAAAGGGTACTGTATCAGCTGACTTTGCTAAACCAGTAGCAGGAGAGAGAGCTTAACTGGGGGTGTGGTTTAGACACTATAAAAGCAGGTGAGTCAAATTACAACTTCCTGTTGCTAGCCTTTTTTCTAATTGCCCTCCACCCACCCACCCACCATAAGCCAGTTCTACTTTTATAGCCACTGGATTTGACTGTCAACAGGAACTTCCTGTTTGGCAGTAGAAAGGAAAGGATCATAGAGAAACATTGGTTTTGTCAACCCTAAAGGAAAAAAAAGTAGCTCACTCTCCCCCCCCCCCAGCTGCTGGTGGTCTGATATTGAGCAAGGAAGAAGGAGGCTACTGAAGAAGATAGGAAGTTGCTGTCCCAGAACAGGAAGGGTGAGAGTTGTAAGGAGAGGAGAGAGTAAGCATCCAGAGAAATAGTAGAGGGGACACAAAATAAGACATGTTAGGAGTGGTGCAGTGCAATGGCTGTGGGGCGGCAGTGTTCCGGGAGACATTCTGGAGGCTGTGATGCTGCCCTATTTGCAGGCATCTCTGGTCTGAGAGAGGAGGTTGCCCGTCTCCAGGCTGACCTGGCTAGGATTCTTGAAACCTCCTCCCGCACCCAGGGACCACCAGGGCCAATGCCACTACCTCAGAGGTTGCCAAGAAAGAGGAGAGGCAGGACCAGGGTGGGCTCAGGGAGGAGAGGGTGATGGAACAGAGTTGCATCCCTCCAGCTGTACCTCTCCACAATTCATTCGTTCTTCTGGTAGATAGTGGTTCCTCTATGGAGGCACCTGCAGTGGAAACCAAGGAGGATGCTGGGAACCTTCACAAAGGAGACCCACAGGAGGGTGGCATGGGACCCCACAGGGGAAGGAAACAACTCCTGGTGGGGGACTCAATCATTAGGGGGGTAGAAATGGGGGAGGAAAGGGAGAAGGAAGTAAGGTGCCTTCCTGGTGCCACGGCTTGGAGGGACAGGAAGCGAATCCTCAGGATCGTGGGAGGAGCTGCACGAGGGAGGGAGCTGGATGTCATTGTCCACTTAGGGACAAATGACCTGGCTAGGAATGGGATCAGAGCAGTGCAAGAGGAGTTTGTAGAGTTGGGAAGGGACCTTAGACAAGTAGCGATCACGGTAACCTTCTCAGAGGTGCTGCCTGTCTATGGCAAGGGAGATGCTAGGGCACTCTCATCAGGGAATCTCAATGAGTGGTTGAAAACTGGTGTAGAGCTCAGGGTTTTGGCTCATTGGGACTGGGAGCTTCCTGGAGGGATGCAGACCTATACTGGTGCGATGGTCTGCATCTGTCCGGGGAAACCAGGATCCTAGGTGAGAGGTTTAAATGCTTCATTGGCAAGCATTTAAACTAGCCAAGGGGGGAGGCACTGAAAAGAAGCAGGGAAATCCCAGCCTCCCCCCACAAAACATGGTATTAGTGAGGTAAACACCAAGGTACAGAAGTTATTAGGGAGCAGAACAGATTTAAATGTAAAAAAAGGCAAAGGCAGTAAGGACAGAAATGGGGCTAAAAGGGGTAAGGCTATCAAAAAGTGGAGGGTGATGAGTACCAATGCCCGTAGTCTGTGTAACAAGCTCCCTGAACTAGTGGCCTTGATGGAAGAGGGTTGCCTAGATATTGTGGCAGTCACAGAAACATGGTACACAGAGAACCATGACTGGGATGTCAACATACCAGGATACACAATCTACAGGAGGGACAGGGAGGGTAAAAGAGGAGGAGGAGTAGCTCTCTATGTAAAGGAAGGGATCAAAGCAACAGAACTAAAGAGTAAACAGGGAGCAGATGAGGCACTTTGGGTCACCCTGGAGACAGGAAATGGCACCACAATCCGCATGGGGGTTGTATACAGACCCCCATCTCAGGGGGAAGGAATGGACAAGGAAATGATAGAAGGCTTTCTTAGAATGGCAGAAAAAGGGGAGATATTGTTGATGGGGACCTGAATATGCCAGATGTTAACTGGAGCACCTTTGCTGCAGGCACATCCAAGAGCAGGGTCATTCTTGATGCCCTACAGGGGCATGCCTCAGACAGCTAGTATTGGAACCCACTCAGGAGGGAGCAATCTTAGACCTGGTACTTCAAATGGGGACGGAGAAAGAATCTCAGATTTAGAAGTGGGTAGCCATCTGGGAACAAGCGACCACCAAACAGTGTGGTTCACTATAAACACAGCCATACAGTCAAGCCACACAAAAGCAAGGGTACTGGACTTTGGGAGGGCTGACTTTGGGAATGAGAGTGCCTCAGAAAGGCACTAGCAAACAGGCAGAAGGGGTGGAGGAACAATGGGGAGTGATCAAACAGCCATCACAGAAGCAACAAGCCTTTTGTGTAAAGCAAATCAATAAAACACAACGAAGGAAAAAAACGCTATGGTTCTCAAAAGAGGTGGCAGGGAAGGTTAAGGAGAAAAGGACAGCATTCAGGAACTATAAGGAAACACAGAAGGAGCAGGACAGAGAACTTTATCAGTTAAAGCAGAAAGAGGCTGGGAAGGCAGTCAGAATAGCAAAGGCCCAAACCGAGGAAAGGATAGCCAATTCTGTTAAGAAGGGGGATAAGACCTTTTATAGGTACATTAGAGAGCGAAGAAATACCAAAGGAGGGATACTGAAGCTTAATAGGGGCGGAATGTGGTAGAGGGTGACAGTGAAGCAGGGATACTGAACGAATAGTTTTGCTCAGTATTCACAAAGGAAGAGGAGGGGAGTTACCAAACCAAACAAGAGAAACACTCTGAAGACGGGGGTCAATACCAGTCCATTTACAGAAGAAAGGGTTCTGAAAGAACTAATAAAATTGAAGGTGGACAAAGCAATGCGGTCTGATGGGATTCACCCAAGAATTCTAAAAGAACTAAGGGTAGAACTATTGACACCGCTGACTACTCTCTTTAACAAATCATGGGAAGATGGGGTGGTACCAGAGGACTGGAGGAGGACAGATGTGATTCCTCTTCACAAAAGTGGGAGCAGGACAGAGGCAGAAAACTACAGACCAGTTAGTTTGACCTCAGTGGTAGGGAAAATGATGGAATCACTTCTGAAGGAAAGAATTGTTGAGTACCTAGAGGCCAGTGGGGCACAGGACCCAAGGCAGCATGGATTCACGATGGGAAGGTCGTGTCAGATGAATCTAATATATTTCTTTGACTGGGTGACCAAAGTAGTAGACCAGGGAGGGGCTGTGGACATGGCCTACCTAGATTTTAGCAAGGCATTTGATACAGTCCCACACAAAAGATTAATACACAAGATAGCCAGCCTTGGAGTGGCTCCCAAGGTGGTAGCCTGGATAAAAAATTGTCTAGACAACAGGACGCAAAGGGTAGTAGTAAATGAAGTACATAGTGAAGAAAGGAGGGTTACTAGCGGGGTACCGCAGGGTTCAGTACTGGGACTGGTCCTTTTTAATGTCTTTATAAGTGACATTGCAGAGGAACTGGAAGGAAAAGTATGTCTCTTTGCAGATGACACAAAGATCTGCAACAGGGTTGATACACAAGATGGAGTGGAAAGGATGAGAAGGGACTTGCAGTGTTGGAGGAATGGTCAAATGTATGGCAGCTCAGATTCAATGCAAAGAAGTGTAAGGTAATGCACATGGGAAACAAAAACCCAGGGGAAGCGTACACAATGGGGGCTGAGATACTGACAGCAGTAAAAATAGAAAGGGACCTGGGGGTAATTATATCAGATGACCTAAAGGTGGGCAAGCAATGTGAGAAGGCAGTAAGGAAGGCTGGGGGGATACTGGGATGCATAGGAAGAGGCATCAATAGTAGAACACAGGAAGTTGTTATCCCTCTGTACAGACAGTTGGTGAGACCCCATCTGGAGTACTGTGTGCAGTTCTGGAGACCCCATCTCACAAAGACATAGACAGAGTGGAGGCTGTCCAGAGGAGGGCAACCAAAATGGTGCAGGGTCTGCACCAGAAGACATATGAAGAAAGACTAAAGGAGCTTAATATGTATACCCTTGAGGAAAGAAGGAGAGAGGGACATGATAGAAACTTTAGTACCTCAAGGAATCAACAAAGTCCAAGAGGGTAGCATCTTCCAGAAAAAGAGATGTGCAAGAACAAGGGGGCACAATTTGAAGATAGAGGGGGGACAGCTCAGAGGTAATGTGAGGAAGTATTTTTCACAGAGAGGGTTGTGGATGCATGGAACAACCTCCCTGAGGAGATCGTGGAGTCAAGAACAGTGGGGGAATTCAAGAATGCATGGGACAGGCATAAGGCAGTCCTAGTGGGGGGTAGGAGGAAGTAAGCTGTTGGTTAACTAGGATCTGCAGCTTATCTGTTAGGTAGGAAAATGGGCAGACTAGGTGGGCCAAGCGGTCATATCTGCCGTCAAATTCTATGTTTCTATGTCTATGCCAAGTATCAGAAGGCCTTGTGGAATTTGGTGCTGGCCATCTTGAACCAGAAATCAGATAAGATGACATAGGATATTGCTGAGACTGTGAAAACTTGCTTAGAAGCTACTAAGTACCAGTTTCACATAGCTGTGAACAACAATGATGCAGCTACCAGAGTCATGGCTCAAACCATTCCACTCAGGCTCTTGGCTTGGTTAAGAACTACAAATTTAACACAGGATACCCAGTCCAAAGCGATGGACTTCCCCTACGTGAATAATTCTCTTTTTGGGGATAAGACTGATGCACGTATGAAAAAGGTGGAGAGTATAAAACCACCTATGAGAGCTACACTACAAAAGAAAAAGCCTCTACTTCCCAAAAAACCCAATACAGAGGAAACAGAGGCAGGGGATTTTATCCTAGGGCACTTTTCCATATGCTAGTGCCCATGGATTACTCCCAAACAAGAGGTTTCTACAGTGGAAGAGGCAGGAGAGGACAGAGAAGAATTGCCACCACTCCTGCAATGGCTACACAGTCTAAGCCCTGACTTCAGCAACCAGGTCGCCTCCCCTCCTCCAGTAAGGGGCAGGCTCTCCCACTAACTCCAATTTTGGAACCACATTACCACAGACAAGTGGGTTCTGGAGGTAGGGGGGGGTCTATCCCTCCAGTTCAAAAAATATCCACTTCTCAGGGATCCATTGTTATCAAAACCCCTAACATCAACAGAAAAACTCTTACTGGGGCAGGAGGTAAAGAATTTGCTATCAGCAAAAGTAGTGGAGAGGGTTCCCTCTTCCCAGATGGGAAGAGGCTTCTACGCCAGACACTTCCTCACAGAAAAGAAAAATGGAGAGTGGCGACCTATTCTCGACCTCAGGTATTTAAACAGGCACTTACTGAAACCAAATTCAAAATGGTCACTCTTACAATGGTGATTCATTTCCTTGAGCAGGGAGACTGGCTAGCCTCCCTGGACTTAAAGGATGCCTATTTCCACATTCCAATAAGGCAGTCCTACAGAAAGTTTCTAAGGTTCAGACTGCCATCTGGGCATTACCAGTTTGCAGCCATGCCTTTTGGCTTAACATCAGCTCCAAGAGTATTCACCAAGTGCCTACCTGTTGTGGCAGCTTATCTCAGGAAACAGGGTACTGCAGTTTACCCATGCTTGGGCCACTGGCTTCTAGTGGGCAACAACCCTCATCAAGTGAGAGAGGCTCTCAGTTACACAAAGGAAACTCTGCAGTCTCTAGGCTTCCTCATCAACGAAAAGAAACCCCACTTGGATCCCACTCAGCTCCTCATCTATATAGGAGCAGAACTGGATACAAAGAGCAAGGCCTTTCTTCCAGCAGACAGGATCCAAAATTTCCTGTCAGAGGCAAACTCCTTTGTCCTGGGTCAGGCCAGACAGACATTTTCTAAAGCTCCTGGGACATATGGCCTCCATGACAGCAGTTGTTCCAGGTGTCAGATTTCAAATGAGGGACATACAGTACCACCTGTGGGCACACTGGTCTGAAAAAAGACATTCCTTGTCCAAGCTGGTTCCAGTCACAAAAACCTTACTCCAAGCTCTGGACTGGTGGAAGGAAACTGGCAACCTGTTGGTGGGAATCCCTTTCCAGCTTTCTACAACCACAAAAAATCATTACTACAGATGCCTCCCTGCTGGGATGGGAAGCTCATCTAGACAATCACTCTGTAAATGGCACTTGGACTCCCATGGAATCTGCAAGCCACATCAACCTTCTAGAGCTCAGAGCCATCTACCTTGCCCTAAAGACCTTTGCACCCCAGGTAAAAGGTCACTCAGTGCAAATCAGAAGACAACACCACTGCTATGTTCCACATAAACAAGCAGGGTGGCACAAAGTCAACTGTCCATTGTACAGAGACAATGGCAATCTGGTCTCTGGCTTACTCTCTTGATGTGAGCCTCTCAGCCATGCACCTTCCAGGCAAGGACAGTTCCCTGGCAAATGCTCTGAACCGCATCAGCCAAGGGCACAATTAATGGACTCTGAACAAACAAGTCCTTGCCGCAGTCTTCAGGAGGTGGGGCACACCAGAAATATTGTCTGCCTCTCACCTCAACCATCAACTTCCTCTGTACTGCTGCAGGCCCTCAGCACTACAGACTCTCCCAGCAGATGCCTTAACTCTGGACTGGGCAGGCAAATCTCTTTATGCCTTCCCTCTATTTCCTCTGATTCACGCCTTCCGTCTATTTCCTCTGATTCAGAGTGTTGCTGAAGCTGAGGGCTCAATCAGCAACAATGATCCTGGTGGCACCGGATTGGCCAAGGCAACCTTGGTATCCCCTACTAGTAGCTCCCTCGAACAGTAAGACTATTTAGCTTCTTCTCAGTCATTCTCTCCTGACCCTACCACAGCTATGAGTGACCTATCCAAATCTGCAATCTCTTCACCTCAAAGCTTGGTTCTTGAGGAGTTAGAGTACCCAGATACGCCGTATTCAGAACAGGTCCTTAAAATCCTGAAGATGGCCAAAAACCTAGCACCACGAAAACATATGCAGCTAAATGGAAAATATTTTCTTTCTGATGCAAGAGGAAAGACATAATTCCTCTCAAAGCCTCAGTGCCTAGTCTTCTGGATTATTTGGTTCATTTGCAGGCCTCAGGCCTAAAGGTCTGATCCTTAAAACTTCACCTAGCTGAAATTTCTGCTTACCTCTCCATTGGTAAGGACAAGTCAATCATTTCATTGCCTGTTTTCAAAAAAATACTTTAAAGGCCTCCTCCATCTTCAGACCCAATTAGGGAACCTGGTTCCCCTTGGGATCTCAATCTGTGCATTACCAAGCTCATGGAGCCACCTTCTGAGCCCATGGCTATAGCCCATTTAAAATACGTCACCTAGAAGACAGTCTTTCTAGTTGCCATCACCTCTGCAAGAAGGATTTCAGAGTTGCAGGCACTCTGTACTGAGTCAAACTACTGTACATAATCCCTCACAAGGATAAGGCAGAGCTCAGAATGAACAGGAACGTTCTGCTCAAGGTGGTCTCTGAATTCCACCTGAACCAGTCCATTACTCTTCCTGTATTCTTCACTGAAAGATCTACTCCTGGAGAACAGAGACTCCATAGTTTGGATGTGAAAAAAGCCCTTTCTTACTACCTGGAACACACCAAGCAGTGTAGGGGCTCGGCTGCCCAGCTTTTCCTCACCTATGAGGAGATAGGTACATAGATACATAGACAGTGTCGGCAGATAAAGGCCTATGGCCCACCCAGTCTGCCCATTTACATAGAAACATAGACTCTGACGGCAGATAAGGACCACTTGGCCCACCCAGTCTGCCCATTTCCCTACCTACTGGATAAGCTGCAGATTCTAGTTAACCAACAGCCTACTTCCTGCAACCCCCCACTATAATTGCCTTGTGTCTGTCCCATGCATGTTTGAATTCCTCCACTGTTTTAGACCCAACGACCTCCTCAGGAAGGCTGTTCCATGTATCCACCACTCTCTCCGTGAAAAAAAATTTCCTCACATTACCCCTGAGCCGTCCCCCCTCTATCTTTAAATTGTGCCCCCTTGTTCTTACACATCTCTTTTTCTGAAAGATGCTACCCTCCTGGACTTTGTTGATTCCCTTGAGGTACTTGAACATTTCTATCATGTCCCCCATGTCCCTCCTTTCATCAAGAGTGTACATATTAAGCTCTCTCAGTCTCTCTTCATATGGTTTCTGCTGCAGACCCTGCACCATTTTAGTTGCCCTCCTCTGGACTGCTTCCATTCTGTCTGTGTCCTTGCGTAGTTGAGGTCTCCAAAACTGTACACAGTACTCCAGATGGGTCTCAACAACTGCCTGTACAGAGGGATAACCACTTCCCTTTTTCTACTTGTGATGCCCCTTCCTATGCATCCCAATATCCCCCTGGCTCTCCTTACCGACTTTTCACATTGCTTACCCAACTTTAGGTCATCTGATATGACTACCCCCAGGTCCCTTTCCATTTTTGTTGTTGTTAGTACCTCCCCTGCTATTGTGTACTCTTCTCCTGGGTTTTTGTTTCCCAGGTGCATTACTTTGCACTTCTTAGCACTGAATCTAAGTTGCCATATGTCTGACCATTCCTCCAACCTTGCCAAGTCCCTTCTCATCTTTTCTACCCCACCTTGTGTATCAACTCTGTTACAGATCTTTGTGTCATCTGCAAAGAGGCATACCTTTCCCTCCAGACCCTCTGCAATGTCACCTATAAAGATGTTAAAGAGGACTGGACCCAGTACTGAGCCCTGAGGTACTCCACTAGTAACCCCTCTTTCTTTGGAATGTGTTCCATTCACTGTTACCTTCTGTGTCCTGTTGTGCAGCCATTTTGCTACCCAGGCTACCACCCTGGGACCCACTCCCAAGCTGGCTAACTTGATTATTAATCTTTTGTGCGGGACTGTGTCAAATGCCTTGCTAAAGTCTAGGTAGGCCATATCCACAGCCCCTCCCTGGTCTATTACTTTGGTCACCCAGTCAAAGAAATCAATTAGATTCATCTGACATGACCTTCCTGCTGTAAATCCATGCTGCTTTGGGTCCTGTGCCCACTGGCCTCTAGGTACTCAACAATTCTTTCTTTCAGAAGTGATTCCATCATTTTCCCTACCACTGAGGTCAAACTTACAGGTCTGTAGTTTCCTGCTTCTGCCTTGCTCCCACTTTTGTGAAGGGGAATCGCATCTGCCCTCTTCCAGTCCTCAGGTACCGCCCCATCCTGCCATGATCTGTTAAAAAGCGTGGTCAATGGTGTGACTAGGTCCTCCCTTAGTTCTTTTAGGATTCTGGGGTGAATCCCGTCAGGCCCCATTGCTTTGTCCATCTTGAGTTTTAGGAGTTCTTTCAGGACTCTTTCTGGTGTCAACCCCCCTACCCAGAGTGCTTCTATTGTCTGGTTTAGATATCTCCTCCTCCTCATCTTCTTTTGTGAATACTGAGCAAAAGTATTCATTCAGTATCTCTGCTCTCTGAGCTTGTAAGTTCAGTTTATGTTTTCCTGGAAGTCTGTTGCCCCTTACCCCTGACCTCCAGAATTCCTTTATGTCTATCCCATGCATTCTTAAATCCCGTGATTGTTTCAGCGCCCACCACTTCCTCTGGCAGGGTGTTCCACTTGTCCACCACCCGTTCTGTGAAGAAATTCTTCCTCACGTTTCCTCTGAATCGTCCTCCCTCCAACTTCATCCCATGCCCTCTAGTCCTGGAACATATTTTCGCTTAAAAATAGTGCATTCCTGCACCCTGTTCCTCCCTGTAAGATACTTGTATGTCTCTTATCATATCCCTCTCTCCTCTCTCTCCAGGGAGTACATGTTCAGTTCCTTCAACCTGTCCCTCATAGGACTTGTGATACAATCCATGCACCACTTTGTTGCCCTCCTCTGAACCTTCTCTACCCTGTCTATGTCCTTACGTAGGTAAGGTCTCCAGAACTGTACACTGTACTCCAGGTGGGGCCTCACTAGTGTCTTGTATAGTGGAATTATGACCTCCTTTTCCTGCTGGTGATACCCCTGCCTATGCATCCCAGCATCCTATTTGCTTTACCTGCTGCCTTGTCACACTGTTTCTACCTTGAGGTCATCAGAGATGATAACCCCAAGATCCCTTTCCTGCTTTGTGCATGCTATATCCTCACCCCAACTGATATATTGTGCCAGGTTTTGAGCCCATATGCATTATCTTGCACTTCTTTGCATTGAATTTCAACTGCCAAACCCTGACCATTCTTCAAGTTTCTGCAGGTCCCTTCTCATTCTGTCTACACCCTCTGGTGTGTCTACTCTGTTACAGAGCTTTGTGTCATCAGCAAACAGTGAAATTCTGCCTTCTAGGTCCTGCGCAATGTCAATGATAAAGATGTTGAATAGGACCGGTCCCAGCACTGATCCCTGTGGTACCCCACTGGTCACTCTTCCCTCTGTGGAGTGAGGGCCATTTACCACCACCCTCTGTGTCCTGCTGCCCAGCCAGTTACCTACCTACCACACTACTGTCTTGCCCACACCCATATTCCCCAGTTTGTGTAATAGTCTTCTATGTGGCACAGTGTCAAAGGCCTTGCTGAATTCCAGATAGGCCATGTCCACTGCCCTCCCTGATCCACCGCCTCTAGTCACCCAGTCAAAAAATTCAACGAGGTTGGTCTGACATGACCTCCCTGGTGAAACCATGCTGCCTGGGTCCTGTAGTCCATTGACAACCAGATGTTCCACCAATCTCTCTTCAGTAGCGCTCCATGATCTTTCCCACTACCGAGGTGAGGCTGACTGGTCTGTAGTTCCCCGCCTCTTTTTCCCACTTTTGTATAAGGAGACTACATCTGCTATCCTCCAGTCTTTGGGTACCTCCTGTTTCCAGTGATCGGCTAAACAGGATAGCCAGAGGTTCAGCCACCACCTCTTAGTTCCTTAAGGACCCTGGGTGCACCCCATCTGGCCCCATTGCTTTATCAACTCTTATTACTTCCAATTCCTTCAGGACCCTTCTGTAAAGGGACTTGTGTTCATTTCTGCACCATTCTCACCCTTGTACTCCTTCAGACCACATTCTTCCTTCTTCCTCAGTAAAGACTGAGCAGAAATACCTGTTCAATGTCAGCTTTACTGTTGTCATCCTCCACGTGCCCCCATCCTCCCCTTCAGTCTCACTATCCCTCCCTTTGCCTTTCTTTTTTCACTTATGTACCTGTAAAAGGTTTTGTCCCCTCTACCCACTAATTTTGCAATGTGTTCTTCTGTCTGAGCTTTGGCTTCCCTTACTGACCTCCCTGCCTTCCTTTGCTTCTCCTGGTACTTCTCCCTATCCCCATCCCCTTCTGCCTGTGTCTTTTTGTATTGCCTGAATGCAATCTTTTTGGCTTTCACTTTCTTTGCTACCTCTTTGGAAAACCATAATGGTCTCCTCTTCCTTTTCCTCTTGCTAACCTGCTTAATGCATGATTCTGTTGTTCTTGTAATCCCCATTTTAAATACTGCCCACTGTTCCTCAACCCCTGATTCCTGCCCCATCCCCCTTAATGCCTCTTTCAAGTATCTCCCCATTTTCCCAAAGTCTGCCCCCCTAAAATCCAGGATACATGTTTTTGTGTGGTTTGGTTCTGCTCTTTCTGTGATTTCAAAGCACAATGACTGGTGGTCACTGTTCCCCATGTGCTCCCCCACTGTCACCTCCATCACACTGTCCCTGTTTGTGAGCACAAGGTCCAGTATTGCCTTCTGCCGAGTTGGTTCCATGACCAGTTGCTTGAGGAAGGCACCCTGAAGGGAGTCCAGGATAAATCTGCTCCTAGTTAATGCTGCTGCTGGGATGCTCCAGTCCACGTCTGGAATATTGAAGTCTCTAGCCAGTACTACCTCACCCTTGTCTGCCATCCTTTGGATGGCTAGCATCAGCTCCCTATCTGTTTCTTCCTCCTGGGCTGGTGGTCTATAGACCACACCTGTGCGGATGGTTGGCCCCATTTTCCTTTCCAACTTAACCCACAATATCTCTCACCCATTTTGTTCCTCCTGGATCTCTGTGGCCCTTATGTCATTTTTCACATACAGTGCCACTCCTCCTCCCTTCCTGCCTGCCCTGTCTCTTCTGAATATGTTGTAGGCAGGTATGACCATCTCCCAGTCATGGTTATCATTACACCAGGTTTCAGTGATGGCCACAATGTCCAGGTCTGATTGCACCATGACAGCCTCCAGATCTTCCATCTTGTTGCTAAGGCTCCTGGCATTTGCACACATGTCTTTCCATGATTTGACCTCCCTAGACTGCTTCCTAGGTAGAGGAAGACTAACCACTAAGAAAATGCTGTCTCTCACTGGATAGTCTCTTGCATTCAGTTTTGTTATGACAAGGCTGGTAAACAGCCCCCTAAAGACCTTAGGGCCCATTCTACCAGGGACACTGCTGCCACAGTGGCAGCTGCAAGGGATATTCCCTTACTTGATGTCTGTAAAGCAGCCACATGGAAGACTGTACACACATTCACAAAGGATTATTGCCTGGATGTACAGTCCAGATCTGATGCCAAATCTGGCAGGGCGGTCATGCAGAGCCTCTTCCCTAAGTAGGTTCTGTACCCACCTAACAACTTCACTGCTTTGTAGTCTGCATACTGTTACTGATGCTAAAAGACTCCTGGGGTGAGAAGAAAATATTACTCACCATAGTAAACCCTTTCACAGAATATCATTGCATGGTGTGTGCTGTGGAGGGGGTGCTCTTCCGACTGGGGGCTAAGTTACTGTATAAAATAGCTGGCAGAATTTTCTCAGAAGTGAAACTTGGTCTACATGGGGATGTGGTAGTGTGTGCCCCCATACCTCTCAACCTCTCAGCCTTAAAATGCATATCACTGGCCTTCAAAATTCAGAGCAAAGGGGATACCCCTTTGTTGTGCCTGCTGCCATCCTAGATCAACATGTTGAAGCTTAGTTCTCAGTGTGCAGCATGGAACCCAGGCCATATCACCACCCCATTTTGGTATAGGAATCCAAGATACTGTATCTGTTGCAATAGAAAACACAGCACAACACAGGCATGTTTTGCTCTGGTGTATTCAGTCTACTGTTTCCTGAAAATCTGACATTTGCCTGTGCGTAGTTGTGTATGGAGATTGCGAATGTCTGTGGCACAATTGAAAAAACTGGTTGATGTTTCTTTTTCCAGCCAAAGTCATAAATTTCAAACTGATTGAAAACATCAGTCAGGATGAGGTACAAGTCAGCCGTAATTTGTAATTCAAAACTGACTCCAGGGTCTAATTACATCAACAGACAAGGTGGCACTCACTCCTATCCCTTATGCAGGGAAGCAGTGAGAGTATGGTACTGGGCTCTGTCTCACAGTCTTCAACTGTCGGCCATGTTTATCCCAAGTCTTCAAAACGGCTTGGCAGACAAGTTGAGCAGATCCTAGTCAATGGTTCACAAGTGGGAACTGCTGACCTACGTGGTAAATGACTTCTTTGCAAGATGAGGTCATCCACAGTTGGACCTTTTAGCGTCCCCCCACAATGCAAAACGTTATTTATTGATTGATTGAAATATTTCACCAGGAAGGCACACTGAGCAACAGGTTGCTCGTCTCCTGGTACGACCTGGGGGGAAGGGGTACAATAGGGATGAGACATATTACATTCTAGTTACAAAGATCAACATAGCATAGCATCCAATTAAGGCAGTTGTTACAAACAGTGTTGCATACATATGTAATTTGTGAGAACAATTACTAAGTGCAATGGTAATAAGTGAACAAGTGCTATTGTGAAACAAGGGGTGAAGGAGAGAGAGGATGAGATGATAGATAGTGCAGAGTCATGCCACGGAGAGACCCCTTCAGGATGTGGGGAACCCTGCAAGGGGAAGGGGACTGTCATAGGGATTAGAGAGAGGGAGAGAGGGAGTAAGTGTGATTAATACCTAGGAGGGGAAAAAAGGCCTGACCCAAAAAGAGAACCCTTCAGGATGCGATGAACCCTACAAGGGGGCAGGGAAGTTCAGGCGATTGTAAACCCGCCTGTGATTAGGCACTGTAATTATAGAGGGACAGTGAGAGGGAGAGGGAGAGAAAGAGAAATAACACCTGGGAGGGGATGACGCCTGATCCAAAGAACCTTCCAGGATGCTGGGACCCTGCAAGGGGACCTGGAAGGCCAAGGATAGGTAGATGGGGGAAGAAAGGGTGGCAAGCCTAGGCACTATAGGACCCATTCAGGATGCTGAGAACCCTGCAAGGGGAGTGTGAAGGCTAGGGAAAAAGGGGGAGTGAGTAGGTGAAGGGAGAAAGGTATGAGAAATGGCACCTAGGAGGGGCTAGGGTCAGTAGAGGCAGTAAAGTCGATAGAGGCCGTGTTTCGTCTTGCTCACTTCAGGACCTGGAGTTTTTTTTGGCAAACTGCATTGTCCATCTCTTGGAAAGGGAAATTGATGTATGTATTTCCTCCTGTTCCTCTAACAAAGATAGTTCTGATCAAACTACGGGTGGAGAGTGCCACTTATCCTCATTGCTCCATTTTGGCCTTGCCATATATGGTTTCCAATCTTTCAACATCTGGCGACGGAGCATCCTGTCCCTCTACCTCAGTGTCATGGTCCGTTATCACAGGGCAATAGGTTCCTGGTACATCCAGACATGAAACCCTTACGCCTGCATGTATAGCTTCTGAAAACTTAGCCATTGTGCGTTTTGGGGTATCCCCTAAGGTTACAGATGACTTGCGGTTAGAAAGACTTCTACCAGACATACTTATTCCCTGAAATGGAAGCGTTTTACTCTGTGGTCTACCTCCTGGAACATGAACCCTTTTACATGTCCTGTGAATTCTATACTGGAATACTTACAATCCTTATTTGACTCAGTATTCCTTTATTAAGGTGCATTTGGCTGCCATATCAGCATTCCGTGCCTATTGATGGCCGTGCAGTTGCCCGATTAGAAGTGTCCCATATGTTTCTGAGAGGTACTGTTAATATGAAACCTCCTATTTGGGATCCAGTCCTGCCTTGGGACTTGAATTTCATACTTGAGAAACTGATGTTGGCACCCTTGGAGCTTGCCATGAGTTGTGGCTTACGTTTCCTGTCAGGGAAAACATTAGTTTTAGATGTTGTAACTTCTGCTTGGAGTATTTCTGAGCTTCAGGCTCAAATGCATGAGCCTTATTTGATTTTTCACAAAGACAGAGTCAGTCGTACCAAGGACTTCAGAAACTCTTCTCAGCTTTTTATTTCATTTGCCCCTGGCAAAGAGGGCGCTCTTATGTATAAACAATGCCTGTCCAAATGGCTGGCTAATTGTATTACATTCTGTTATAGGAAGTACGGTAAGGAACTTCCAGGTGTTGGCCATGGTCACTCCACATGGGGTATGGCCACTTCAGTTGCTTGTTTCAAAAATGTCTTTGCGACTGACATATGTGCAGCCACGTGGAACTGTTCACACTTTCACTAAATGTTACAGTCTGAACATCGTCTCTCACAGATTTGCTGATTTTGAGCTTGCTGTACTGTCGAGACGTCTGTCCTGATCACATATCAGACTGTGCCATCCTCCCAGTGTACTCTGTAGTTCTTGGGAGTAATTGCAAAGGTGTGGCCTAACAGAGGCAATATCCTTGATGAAGACAGAACAGTTATTAAGAACTTACTGTAACAGTAGATCTTTGAGAAAATTTCCTCCATTATGTCACCCCATACCCTCCCTCCTTCCCTCATTTGGTATACTGAGGGTTAGATCAGATGCTGTGCCTAAAACCTTACTCCATGCATCCTAATTCTAGTCTCATGCCTCTCCTTCTTTGTCTGGTACTGGTCTAATCTCTTGGTTCCCCATGGTTAGAGGTCCTCCGAAGCTAATCTCCGGCATGAAACGGAGGAGTAATGGGGTCGCCTATGCATAGCATTGTGGGTGGCCCCAGGCTAGCAAAAAGTTTGTGTTGTCCTGACACTGAAGGCTTACAGTTCCAAAGATGTGGCCAATGGAGGAGATTCTCTCAAAGATCAACTATCTTCCCGGACCTTATCTTCACAATTTATTCACACTGCTGGGTTCTCAGCCAGGGCTGCCAGGATCCTGCGGAAGCCAAAAATCTTCAGGAGGGCCGATGCTGAGGTAGGCAGCATGCATGCGCAGCACCACAAGACTGGCTCGCACTGCATAGCATATCTCGGCAAAAGTCTGAGACAGGGAGATCCTGCCACTCTTGAGGACTGACCTTTTCTTAAATCTGTTGCAACAGTTCTTCTATTTCTTAGACTAATCTATCCTTTACAATTTCTAGTCCATAAGGTTGGCCACCTATGGACGAGCCCCCCCCCCCCCCTTCTTGACTATACTATAGTGTCCTCTTTAATTTTCCTTTTCCCTCTCAGGTCCTCGTACGGGGAGGTTATTCTGGTGACCGCCGAGCTGATGTTAAACAACAGGCTGCGTTCTTCATTGTTGGATTCAGTATGCAGTAGCACTATGTCATAAAATACCTTGTTGATGTATATACATTATGTGTATGAAACCTGTAAATGTTAAAAATACCACGGCACTATGTGTTTTTGATAAAGGTAAAAAGTTACTAGGGGACTGTATTATAAAAATTAAGTTACCATGGTAGAAATATCAGAAACACCCCATTGTGTTATTTAAATGCATGTAAATTACAGATTGTTTGAGATGCCCTTTGGCACCATACATTCCTGCTTTAAGCTGAACCAGCCTAAAATGTCATGGTGATCAACATATACAACCCATGATGCTTTGTATTATGGGGGTATGTGTGATTTTGTATTTCTTTGAAACATGGCTTTATTGTCAATGCCCTTTGGGGGTAACCCTTGCTTCAGTGCTTCTGCACTGAGGTTCTTTGTCTTTAGCTTGTTTTTGAGTTTTTTCTTTTTTGAGCTCCCCATCACCCAAACACACAAGACCAACATAGGGAATAATCTAGTTTCACTAGAGAGAGAGACAGATCAGTAGGTGCTGACTAAATGCAGAGGAAGGACACGTATAGTCTGTTGCTGCAAACTGATGTATTGAAGAAGGGATATGCCATTGTTTAAGGTTATCCCGTGTTTAAATAAACATCACAGAGAAAATGTGTGTTGAACCTGAAGTTCTGTGTCTGGTCCATCTGTTATCCCATAACCCTGCCACACAGCCTTCAACTGCCTCAGTTCCTTTTTCCCGCCGTCGAGTGTGCTTTAATGGTGATGTTGCTCGACTGCTGGGAGTCAGATCTTCACGTCTATACAACAGCGTTCAGTTGAACTAGTTTTATTATTTAGCTAAAATTTATTTTTTGTGGGTAAACAAAAAAAAAACAAAAGAAAATACTTTTTAAGTTTTTCTCAGCCCTACCAAACAATGGACTACAACCACGGATGATGACGGTGACGGTAGAGACTCTGTCTTTGAATGCCGCTCTGGCAGCAGGTCTGTGTCCGGTCTACCTCCTTCTCCGCGGGAGGGTTCTGATGACGGGCGGTCCAGTGTTCAGGAGGGAGGACAAACAAAAAGAAGTGGTCCCATTCTCAATCCAGGTCGGGGACCCAGCACCGCTTGACCTCGGGTTCTTCCTCTTCCTGTTGGAAGGGACGGTACTGCTTGAGGTCACCCTCTGGTATGTCTGCCAAGATGGCACCGTCGTTTTCTCCAGTGGCTTCTGTTCATGGACTTTTCAGGTTTCGGGCCCAGAGCCCCTCTCTTGTTCTCTTGTGGGAATTCCGGTGGGCAGTTTCACCACTGGGCAGCTCTTATGGAGCAGTGGGCACAGTGTCTGGCTCATTTGCCTCTCCCAGTGGCTCCAGTCCCAGGTCCTTGGTACTAGGCTTTTTGGACCTGCTCTTGGGGCATTCAAGACTGGTGGAGCGTTTGGCTCTGTCAACAGATGTTAATCCCTTGCCGGTGACTGCGCCGCTGGTTCCACTCGCAGTACCCCATCATGGTATCTTTCTGCCAGGCCCAGCTCAGATACCTTCTCCGTTCACTTTGGTGCCGGTTGTACCCTCTGGAATGGAGTCAGGCTCAGTGCAGGGTTCAGGCTTTTCAGGGCCTGTTCCAGTGCCACTTGTGACTTCCGCCTTCCTTGTTCTTCCATGTGCCTTTACGCCAGTGCTGGTGCCCCTTCAATGCTGGTGTCACCTGTTTATCCGATTCCTAGACCCAAACTACCTGTTTCTGGGTCCACCCCTTCCCAGCTCCTCTTTCCGAAGACAACTTGGAAGGGGACTAATCTCACCTGGACCTCATTCATTCATTCACAGGGCGGAGATGAGGACACCTTTTACAGTATGGAGAACCAAGCTGCAGTTTCTGCTTCTCTCCCTCAGGAGAATCTATCCTTTCAAACTCCTCTGAGAATTATGCAGGCAACCCTCTCTCTAGAGACTTCTGCTTCTAATCGAGGTAAGTGGTTACGTCTAGAATGGCTTCATGTTCCTAACATTCCTGTTATCCTCACACAGTACAGTTATATAATTACTTACCATAACAGTAGATTTTGAGAGAAGCTCTTGCAGCAGGCCACACCGATAGGACTGTCACCAGGCACTAGGACCATATGGAAAACTTCTAGCTAGCAGTCTACCACAGATGATTGCCCCCCACTAACGTCAGTCATCCGACGTCAGTATAGGCTATATAGGAGGGCGGTCCCCCACACCACCTCAGTTCTCCTGCCAAAGACTCTGCACTGCCAGCTGATGGAGAACTGAGGACGTTATCCCAAGAGCCAAAGAAAAGGAAGAAGCAGATGCAATAGAAAAAGAGAAGCAGTGGGAAGGGGGAAGGGAAAGGGCTTGCTGCAAGAGCTTCTCTCGAAGATCTACCGTTCTGAAGTTCTTATTTAACTACTATCTTACTTCGAGGAAGGCTCTTGCAGCAGGCCACACTGGTAGGACTGAGTCCCAAGCAGTACTGGTTATCACCAGGATAATATCACCGGGAGGAAGACCAGACAGTAGTCAATAGTTCATGACAGAAGGCCATGAAGAACTACCAGGCCAAAGCTGGCTCTACGCCTAGAGACGATGTCCAGACTGTAATGCTTGGTGAAAGTGTGGACAGAACTCCAGGTGGCAGCTGCACAGATGTCAGCAGCAGACACGTTTCTGAAGCAAGCTGTAGAGGCAGCCATACCCCTGGTGGAGTGTCCCTTGACCACCCCCGAAAGGGGCTTGTTGTACTTGCGGTAACAATAAACAATGCAATTAGCTAACCACTTAGACAAACACTGTTTGGAAACAGGAGCACCCTCTCTCTTGGGAGTGAACAAAACAAACTGGTCAGTTTTCCTCAAAGACTTGGTGCAGTTTGTATAATACCGCAACATCCTGTGAACATCCAAAGTATGGAGCAACGCCTCTCCCTGATTGCAATACTCAAGAAAATAAACTGAAAGGTGTATGGATGCCCACCTCGGTGCCACTCTGCCCTCCCCCCATATGTTCTAATTCCAGTGGGCTCCCCACCTTCACCTTCAAAGAAATCTTGCCAGTTGATGTCCTCGAAGCCCTTTAGGCCCTTGACACAACAAAAGGTAAATCCCCGCAATGGCCTCGACTGCAACCTCCTCCACCTCACCACCCCAGCCATAGCAACCCCCCTCACCACCCTCTTAAACCTCTCTTTTTCCTCTGCCATGGTCTCCGAGGTCTGGAAGCAGGCCATCGTCATCCCCCTCCCTAAAGGGGGAGTCACTACCTCCCCCTCCTCCCTGCTCTCACAAAGCTGCAAGAACACCTAGTGCTCAACCAACTCACCTCCTTCCTCTCTGACACCAACTTCTTCACGCCGTTCCAGTCTGGTTTCAGGAAGGGCCATTCCACAGCCTCCTCCCTTGTTAGGTTCATGGACTCCA
Source organism: Neoceratodus forsteri (assembly GCA_016271365.2). Lineage (NCBI taxonomy): Eukaryota > Metazoa > Chordata > Ceratodontiformes > Ceratodontidae > Neoceratodus > Neoceratodus forsteri. The sequence continues at coordinate 325,217,795 of CM057451.1, read as the reverse complement.
TCCTCTCAGGTATGGACAAAGGGTTAATCACCTCGGCCATTTTCATAGACCTTGCCAAAGCTTTCGATACGGTCTCCCACCCCCTGCTACTTCAATGTCTCTCATAAGCAGGCCTAGCTGGCTCAGCTACCAACTGGTTCAGGGCCTACCTCTCTGACAGAACTCAATCAGTTAGAATCTCCGATGTCACCTCCTCACCCCTTCCTATAGCCACTGGAGTTCCCCAGGGGTCAGTATTTAGCCCTACCCTGTTCTCCATCTTTCTCAATAACCTCCCTCTAGTGTGTTCATCCACTTCTATTCAAATGCACACAGACAATACTGTCCTTTTTGCCTCTGGCTCCTCCCCAGAAGAGGTAACAGCTAACCTCCAGACTGGCTTCAACAAGGTGCAGTTATGATTTAGCTCTCACCAGCTCTCTCTCAATGCGAAAAAAACTACCACCATGACCTTCAGCACTCAGCAATGTCTAACCAGGCTCCCTTCCCTCCCTACCTTCCACACCCTTGATGGGACGGTACTGGAGGACGTCACTTCCTTCCGCTACCTCGGGGTTTGTCTCGACTGTCACCTGTCCTTCTCCGAACACATTGATGCCATCATAAAAAAACTGTGCCCCAAGCTTGGAGCCTTTTACAGGAACCACAACTGCCTCCCTGTGAGCTAGTGCATAAGATGATCCTCCCCTCATTTGACTACTGCAACACAGTATACAGTGCCGCTCCCAAATCTACCTTATCCAGACTGGGCACACTTTTCCATACCTTCTGTTGCTTTGCCCTCGATGCCACCCACCGCACCCATCACTGCAACCTCTACCATGCCCTCGCATTCTCTTCCCTCAAAAACAGTAGCCTACAACTCTCGCTAAATTTGTAGCCAAATTCTGCCGCTTGATGCCCTGCCCTCATACCTCTCTGCCTTACTTACCCAGCTCCTTCCCCTTCTCATACCCTCAGATCACTCGACAACCGGAAGCTACAAATCCCTAGGCGGAAAACCACTATTGGGCAATCTGCCTTCTCCTACCACTTCCCCAGACTCTGGAATGAACTCCCTCCCCAAATTCGCCACTCCTCCTCTATGCACTCCCAGTCTTCAGCACTAGCAAACTACCTCTCGGTAAATTGCTCCTGCAGTTAAGCCCCAAAGGTGTCTCCTTATACCTCTCCCCCCCCCACCGACTGCCTGACCGGCGGCACCCAGCTTACGCTATGGAAGCTGGCTTATCTATACCAACTTCAGCACTTCTTGGTACATGGTCTTGCCCTGTCCTAAATCCTACTTGATACTGCCCGATCATCACATGTTCTCCACTGCCAGTGTCACCCTCAGCTATCCAATTCTATCCCACGGTTATAATTTATCCAGCACATTTGCTGGTTAAGTCTGTACTGTAATCTATGCCTTCAAGTGTTGTTGTTGTTGGTACTGTACGGACGTCTTGTCCTATTCCATCACACAAATGTATAACCATAACTCTTCTCTGCATCCTGCAACTGTATAGCTGAAACTCATTCTCTGTAAACTGTTCAACAGAATCTCAGTCTACTGTATTGCTGTAATTGTGTTCAACTATGTTCTACTGTTTTCCTCAAATATGTAACTCTTGATAACCTGCGAGTTATCTCCCACTGCACCCCCACCCCCCAGGTCGCACCTGGAGACGAGCATCTTTTTGCTGAGTGTGCCATCCTGGTGAAACAATTTCAATAAATAAATAAATAAATTTAAAGTAAACTCAGACACCACCTTAAAGGCTACCTAAACACAATTATGATGGGGCACACTGTTCTGAAAACCCTCCTGTGGAATTAGAGCAGGCAGGGAGAGGTTTTGAAAAAATTAGTGCATTATACTGCAGTTTAACATTAGTGACTTTTTCAATTGTTAACAGGAATATTTTTTAGCTATCGCAGTCATGGCTGCCAATCGCATGATAATACCCAGTCCGATAGTCCTCAGATGTCATCAGTGAGCCTGAGTACTATGTATATTGGTCAAGACATGCGTACTTTTATCTTATTAACGATAAAGATACAATCGCACACACATAACGGTAATATTATGCATAGTACATAAGGCTCCATAGCGACGTATACTGGGGCTCATCGGACTTGCTAAGATGATATCATTGTGCTGCACGTTCCCAGCAGCCATATTCCCTGATCGGCACGGTGTTCTAAAAATGTTTCCTGATTTCAGCAATTTGAAAAAAGTCGCCAAAAATATGTTAAACTGCAGTATTTAAGGTAATGAATAATTTTATTCAAAACCTCTCTGTCCGTTCTAATTCCACGGGAGGGTTTTCAGAACAATGTGCCCCATCATAATTGTGCTTAGGTAGCCTTTAAGTAAAAACTTAGGATTAGTACGCCAAGACACCCTGTCTTTGTGAAAAAACAAATAAGGCTCTTTATACATCAGAGCCTGTCGCTCAGAAATCCTTCAAGCAGAAGTAACAGCAATTAAAAAGAGCACTTTCCATGACAGAAAGTGCAGCTCACAACTCGTGGCTGGTTCAAAGAGATGTAAAGTGAGTTTCTCCAACATCAAATTCAGTTCCCATGGGGGGACCAGGTCCTGAATGGGAGGTTTCAGATGCAGAATGCCCTGTAGAAATGTGCAGGACTCAAGCTGGGCAACAGTTTTGTCCTCAACAGGTGCATGGTGCGCAGAGATGGCAGAAAAATGCACCTTAAGAGATGAGTACCCAAGCAGGTCTGGTGGCGCTGAGGGTTAAGACGCTGGATGCCACACCTCGCGCCACGTCAGTGACTCGGGTTCGGGAATGAGCCCGGGTTATCAGAGGTTGGCTGGGAGGGGTGGGAGAGGATGTAAGCGGCTGCCAACTGGCAGCACTCCACCTCAGGAGGGAGAATCAGATCTCCTCTGAGCTTGGGTGCCCCCTGGTGGAGGCTGGAGTGGCTGTGTCACTTCCAAGGAGTGTCGGCGTTAGGCCAGGGGGCGGAAGGGGCTGGTACTGGAGCTGTGGTGCGCATGTGCACCTCCACGCGCATGCATCGCCGCTTCCGGGGCCTCCAGTAGGACCACACACAGAGAAGAAACAGAGGAAAAATCGGGGGCCACCTAGGATGAAGCCTTTGGACCAGCTCAGGGGATCCACTGGGGCGAGCATGGCACCATAAGATCCTGAAAGACCCAGAGTCTGGTAGGTTGGTAGACAAAGTCGGTGACCTGTCAAAGGAGGATAAACAGAATTGTAAAAAAAAAAAAAGAGAGATATGAGTACCCCAGGCCTGAATCCAAAAGGGAAAGGAGGTACTCCAACACCTGACTAACCAGGCAGGTGAACAAATCCAAATGGCGAGCAGCAGTCCAAATGGAAAAGCGCTTCCATTTCATAGCATAAGTGGCCCTGGCTGCCACCAGGATGTCAGTGACCCTAGAGGAAACCCCAAAGCGAGAAACAGCTAGGTCCACAGGAGCCACACATGTAGATGCAGGGATCTGCGGTCCAGATGGACCAGGGTGTCCTGGTCCTGGGAGAGCAAACCTGTGCACAGAGGTAAAGACACCAGAGGTTCCACAGCTAGCTGTTGCAGCAGAGGAAACCAAATCTGGTGTGGGCAGATGGGAGCTGTGAGAATCATCCCCGCTCCTTCCAACTGAAGCCTGAGCAGAACCCTCTCTGTAGGAGTGGGAAGGGAGGGAATGCGTACAGAAACCTCCCCTTCCAAGATAGGAACACTGCGTCTCACCAGACAACTCCAGCCCCGGGATCGAGCGAGCATAAAAGAGGCAGTTTTGTGTAGAGTGGGGATGCAAAGAGGTCCAACTCTGGACAACTTTACGTGTCAAAGATGTCTTCGACCACAAAGGATAGAAGCACCCACTTGTGAGCATTTTGGACGCCTGGAACATGAACGGCTGAGAGGTCCCAATTGTGCTCGATGGTCCAATACCAGACTCTCATCACCTCCCGACACAGGTGTTAAGAGTGAGTTCCCCCCCGCTTGCTGATGTAGTAGACAATGCACATGTTGTCTGTCTGAACCATTAATGGGCCCAGGAGGAGATAGTAGTGTCACAAACTCGCTCAGCTGGTCAGCCCTCTATTCCTAAAGTGCCAACCTCTGAGTGTATGATTTGTGTACAGTAAATAGACAAGGTAACCCTCTTGTCTGTTTTGTGGGTTCAAGTCACCTTAGTCTCAAGCTCTGGAAGGATTCAAACTGAAAACCTCTTGTTAGCGTACCCAATTATCAGGCTCAGATAATTCTGTCTTCGGGGGGCCAGATATCTTTGGCTATGGGCACCCAACCAGGTCTTTCAAATGAACCCTTAGAACTCTATGCAAGACTTTTAGAGAACTCTATCCATTTCCCAGTTTGGTATACAATAAGCCCATAAATAGTGTACTTATAACCTTTAAGAGTTCCACTTAAAATAAAAAGAACTGTCAAGGCACTCCAGCAGTTTAGTTTGTAAAAAAATATCTTTACTTAAAAAATATCAAAACAGAACAAAATAATTACAGAATAAATACTGTATATATCCCAACACATACGGCCTTAAAACAAACAGGTAAAAAAGTACAATTCCTACAAATCTTGTCTAATGCTTACTTTCTTTCAGTGCTTTGAGGGTCTCTCTTCTCTCAGTCAGAAATTGTCTTGTGTGACTCTAAGGCTTGCTCAGTTGGATAAAAGAGTTCTGAGCCGGCCTCCTCTCTCAGATCATTAAACTCCGCCTTGGTGTATTAAAAGTTATATGTTACCACACAGGATGTCTCAACAAGATTAAAAAAAAAATGGCAAGTGACATACTCAATTTCCTCTCCTCAGGGTAACTGGTCAGAACTGGTTTTTGTTCTGCCACACACACACACAGGTTCTGTGATGTCCTCCCAAGGCTTCCTGGGGAATATGTATTTGACCTTCCAAATTCGTCTGGATCCTGCCTGGCCCAGACATCAAACCTCTTCAATGTCCATTCTGGGCTCTCTCCGACACCCCTCCCCACAAGTCCTTCCTGGCAACTATGCAAGTCAAAGGATCTCCCTGAGGGCATTATGAATGGCTAATCTTATTTCCTAGGATGAAAGCAAATTGACAAGGTAATTGCACCCTAGATCTCTGCAGTTTAAAATATCTCCTGTCCTTTGAACTTATCCCTGGGGGGGTCTTGATGTGTCAGTTCCAGTAAGACAGTAGTTTCCTCAAACTGACCTTCCCATCATATATTTTATATGCAATAAAAAAAATTAATACAGCGCTCGAGCACTAAGAGCTGGCTGTCTACATCACAAGTAGCAGTAAAAATCTTTATTTTTATACAGGAAGTTTGATGGATTGACACATCATTAGGACAGAGTCCTATTTACAAGATGTGTCTGAAAGGCCTGCCGGGCGTATAGAACCACCTGCGTCTCCAGGACATTGATATGAAGAGCTTGCTGTATGTCCAACCAGGTAGCCTAAGTCTGATGTTTGACCAGATGGGCACCCCATCCCATGCGGGAAGCATCAGTCGTAAGAACCTGCTGGGGAGTCGAGATCTGAAAAAGGACCCACTGCAGCAGATTGGCCAGGTCCATCCACCAGGCCAGAACCCTATGGACCGGGTTGGAGACCAGGACCAACTGGTTGAGGCTGTATGTACGCTGATCCCATTGGACCCATAGGGTCCACTGTGGCACCCGTATATGCAGGCAGGCCAAAGGAACTGTGGCAAATGATGCTGCTGTACGGCCCAAGAGACGCGACGGCTCGTGGAAACTAGAAGGGCCTACTCCACCAGATGGTCCATGTCCTCAAGCAGAAAGACCTTGCCTTGGCGGGTGTCCTGGATCGCTCCTCTATATTGGAGGTGCTGGCAGAGGCAGGACTTCGGTAGATTTATCGTGACCCCCCCCCAAGGTCCTGGAAAAGATGAGAGGTGCACTACAGGGTCTGAACCAAGCGCTCCCTGGAAGAGGCTGCTAGCAGCCAGTCATCCAGGTAGGGAAAAACATAAAAGCCCTATCTCCTCAATGCCCCTGCCACCACTGCCAGGCATTTGGGAAATACCTGGGGGCAGAAGAAAGGCCAAACGGGAGGGCCCTGAATTGGAAGTGGGCACCTTGAAAATGGAAGCGGAGGAAACAATGGTGAGCAGGAAATACCTGGATGTGCAGGCAAGCATCCTGCATGTCCAGTGAGTACAGCCAGTCTCTCTCTGGAGCAAGCCCTGAAGGGTCACCATCCTGATGCATTTATGCTCTATGTAGAGATTCAGACTGCTCAGGTCTAGGATGGGCCGCAGATCCCTGATCTTTTTGGGGATGAGGAAGAAGTGGGAGTAAATGCCCCTTACCCACTAAGACTGAAGGACAGGCTCGATGGCCCTTTTGTGTAGAAGCACCAGAATTTCCTCCAAAACCAGAGGCACGTGCATGGGAGGGTAGAAAGAGTGGACAGGAGGGGTCTGTCATCGAGGCACAGATCAGGAAGCATAGGAAAACCCAGAAGCAGTTGTAGAATTCGCCCAAAGTGTTTATTAGTATGAGCAGTAACAAAAAAAATATATACTTATTCAGTATAACGATTTACAAAGGCAGAATAAACAGAGAAGATCCATCTGAGTTTTCCTTCAGACCCTGTGTCTCAAAACATTCCGTCTCTCTCTCTCTTACTAAGTCTTTGCAACCCCCCCCCTTAACAAGCATCCTGTTTTTTTTCTAAAATGTTCTTGTAAATTTCAGGCAGATGCAGCCAGAACACAATGTCCCAGAACTGAGGCCCCTTCTCCACAACTTCTGAAAAAGGGCTTAAAAACTGTTTTCAGGTTAACCCCTCGAGTTCCCAATAGCTTTTTGCAGTCATCTGAAACTATAATTATATACATTTCAACAGTAACACTATGTAATTTCCAAACAAAGGGATCCCAATATCAGTTACATTTCCACATAAAGATTTGCATATATTTTTATACCAGCAGATATGCAAGGGAGGAAAAAACAGAACAGCAAGTGAGGGTAGAGAGGCAGAGAACTGCAAGACTGTCAGGGCGATCAAGTCCTAGGTCTCATGAGAAAATCTGGTTGCGCAACCAGACAGACAGGAGACAGGAAGGGGAAAGAACAAAACAAATCCCTACATTCAAACTCTCCATAACTGGGACAGGGTCCTATTCAGCCCTGTCACAGGGTCTTCGGTGGCCATTCCAGGAACTCCAGAGTGTGACCTTAAGCTATGAGCTGGAGTACCTAGTTGTCTGTGGTCACTGCTGCCACGCCGCTAGGTGGAGAGAGAGAGATGACCCCTGACCACCTCCTCTGGACCCTCGGTTGGAGGAGGAGGGGGGGTGGGCTAAGGAGTCAGAAGGTGGGGGCGGGAGCAGGCGGGGGGGCCACAGAACCATTGGGGGATTGAGCAGCAGCACCTTCGGGGGCAGTGCTGGCCTTTCGGCATTGCTGGCCCTTGACGGACTGCCTCGAGCCTGCTTGCGGGAGGACTTATGAAAGGACTGGTGTTAGAAATATGGTCCTAAACATCAAGCCCAAAAAGGACTAGGCCCCTGAAAGGAGCGTCCACAATGCTGGCCTGAATATCTGGGGCAAAACCTGAGACCCGGAGCCAAGAGTGGCGCTGGAAGCAAACACCAGCAGCAGCCCCACCCCTGGAGGAGTCGGCCTCATTGTAAGATACCTGGAGCACATGGCTGCCCACATCGAGCCCCTTATAGCCAACATAGCAGAGGCAAAGACCCATTCTGGGGGGAGTGCGCTAAGGTGCTTAGGCTTCTTGGAGCGATTGTGGGCAGTATTAATGACCACATTCCACCTTGGGGTGACTCCCCAGGAAGGACTTGCCAGCTAGGGCATGATAAAGACGATCTGCCATTCTAGGAAGAGAAGGAATAGTGGAGGGGTGAACCCAAGCCACCTTGGTGACATCGTCATACGAGTCAATCAAGGGGGCACCACCACTGGCCAGGCATCCTTCTGTCTAAGGAAAATGGATAGGCGACGTCTCTCCAGATCTTTCTCCTTGAATATGACGCATAATGTCCATGAAGGACAGATCGTCTTGGGGGGAGGGAACGACTTAACCTCTTTAGGCAGGTCCTCACCCCTGGAAAACTCCCCTGGGAAAGAGGAAGAGCCTGAGGACTCAGAATCATCCTCAGAGGACTCACTGTCTGGAACCAGTGGCAGAGGCTGGTATTCATCCCTCCTGGCACCTGTACCAATGTCAGGTCAGGTCAGGCCCCAGAGGACCCGGACATGTGGGGGTCAGACAGCCCAGCCCTACCCATATCCCGGGGCTGGGGGTCTCAGGGAGGAGGAAGGGGAGAAGCCGGAGATGGTCCCTGAGGGGGTGGGGCCTGCTTCTGCATGAACGACAACCATGCCAAGAATAAAGTGTTGTAGTCCATCTGTGGAGCAGTATTATACAGAGGTAGGAAGGGTAACCCAGGCACCGGATTAGGGAATGACAGCTGCGGGGCTGGCAACTGGTAACCTGGTGTAGGTCCTGGTGGCGCTGGCAAATGATCCACTGGTAGCCCAGCCAGCGTCGGCTGTGGCGAGGGTTGCAGTAGGGACAACGCCAGCACTTGGCCCACAAGCTGGGGCATTGGCAGCACCGGCAATGGCCTAGCGGGCAATGGACAAGAACGCCGGGCGAAGGGTCCGCCGATATTGGTTCCATAGGGGAAGCCGGCATCAGAGTGGAGGGAGATCCCCTGGGCAAAGGCAGAGGCAACACTGGAGAAGTGACAGCAACAGCCTGCTGCGGGTGCTGCCTACCAGAACTGGCGTCAGTCCCAGAGGTGGGAGATGATGAAGGCAGAGCTGTGGCTGAGGGGGGGCGATGGGCACAGAGCCGACACACGAGAGCCCAGAACTGGCCAAGCCACATGGCTAAGAGCCTGACAATGACATGGGTCTGAGCAGCAGGAGATGAAGTCCCCTGCCCCAAAGAGCCATCGTCCGTAATGAAGATGAGGTTAGGTGGTGGAGCCACTGGGAGCATAGAGGAAGTAAGGGCTGGAGGTGCTGACCCCCTGCGGAAGGACACTGCCGTCGCGGTTGAGGATTTAATGGGTGACCGGGAAGCTGATCGGGCCCGTTCTTGGTGTTTATCCCAGTATTTATGCTTCCCCAACTTCTCCCTGTGGGAGGAAGAAGAGGCCCCAGAGGATTGTGCCGGCAGGGCTGAAGGGCTACTGGCCTGCAGCTCCTTTTCCATGGCAAGCAGCTTCTGTTTAAGAAGATGGCTCTCCAGCATTTTCAATCAACATTTCCAAGTGGCCTAGTTGAATTTCTGGCAGAACTGGCAGGCTTCAGTGTCATGGCTGGAGCCTAGGCAGATCAGGCACGAAGACTGACCATCCTTCTCAAGAGTCTGTTTGCTGCAGGCCCACTTCGTGGAGCAGTCAGAAGACGAAGCAGGTGTAGAAGACAAACTCATCAGAAAAACAATGAAAATTTGATGTTTTAGAAAAGGAGAATCAAAAATAAAAAAGCGTGATAAACGTGGGAAATGTCGACTGTAACTGCGACGTTCACTGAGGTGACGTTCACGTGCACAGGTCGACGGCAAGGAAAGAACTGAGGTGGTGTGGGGAATTGCCCTCCTATACAGCCTATACTGATGTCAGATGACTGACATTGGCGGGAGGCAGTTCCCCATGGCAGACTGCTAGCTAGAGGTTTTCCACATGGTCCTAGTGCCTGGCGGCATAGTCCTACCGGTGTTGCCTGCTGCAAGAGCCTTCCTCGAAGTAACATCTCCAGTTCCTCTAGATTTTGAAACTCTTTCGGAGGCGGTGTGGGTGAGGCCTGCTTCCATTCCTTCTGTCTCTAAACAGTTGGACTGTAAGTATATTCCTCCCAAGATAGACCTATTTTGGCTTCCCAGCCATTGCAGATAAAACTGTTACCCTTGCTGAAAATGACAAGGCCATTCTCCCTCAGGAGGTTACGGCTCGGCCTATCAATAATGAGTCTTGCAAGACTGCCACCATGGGAAAGAGAGCTTTTGCAGCAGTCACTTTACATATGAGAATAGCCAGTTATCAAGGTCATTTCTCTCGGTATGAATATGTCCTTTGGACCTCCCTTTAAACTCTTGTGGAATCCTTGCCAGAGTCTGACACTAAACAAAAGATCCTGTAGACTGTCACTCATGGTATAGAATCTAACAGTCATCAACTGAAGGCAGCTATGGATTCATATGACACTGCCTCCTGTTCTGCCGCTGCTGGAATCTGCATGAGTAATCTCCTCAGCCATAAAAGAAAACGCAACAGAAAGCACAGGCCCTGAAAGTGCCCAGTGCCACTCATAGAAACATAGAAGTTGACGGCAGATAAGGACCGCAAGGCCCATCCAGTCTGCCCATTTCTTTTTCTACCTTATAAATGTGCCTTCGGCTTTTGCTCTGTCAGTGACCTATCTATTCAGTCATTTGTATTGCTCCCTTATGCCTATCCCATGCCTGTTTGAAGCCCTGCACTGTATTCATATCCACTTCTTGTGGTAAGCCATTCCATGCATCCACCACCCTTTCTGTGAAAAAGAATTTCCTCACATTCCCCCTTAATCGGCCTCCCTCTAATCTCATGCTGTGTCCTCTTGTCCTGCTATTTTTCTTATATTTAAACATGTTAGACTCTTTCACCTTGTTTATGCCCTTAAGGTGTTTGAATGCCTCGATCATATCACCTCTCTCCCTCCTTTGCTCAAGGGTATACATATTGAGCTCTGTTAATCTGTCCTCATATGTCTTCTGATGCAGTCCCTGCACCATTTTGTTGCCCTTCTCTGGACTGCCTCAATTTGGTTAATGTCCTTGTGAAGGTGTGGCCTCCAATACTGCACGCAGTACTCCAGATGGGGCCTAACCAGTCTTGGCTACAGAGGATTATTACCTCCCTCTTACGACTTGTGATACCCCCACTAATACACCCTAACACCCCCTAGCCTTACCGCTTGCTTTAGAGGTCTGCTTGGATGATTTTAGGTCATCAGTGATGATGATGCCCAAGTCTCTTTCTTCCTTTGTGACTGCTAGCAACTCCTCCCAGCCTATAGGTGGCTTCAGGGTTTCTCTTCCCTATGTGCATGATTTTGCACTTTTTGCATTAAATCCCAGTTGCCACTCTTCTGACCATTCTGCTAGTTTATCCAGATCTCTTCTCATTCTGCCCACCCCATCTGGATCATCTACTCTGTTGCAGATCTTGGTGTCATCTGCAAACAGACAAGCCTTACCCTCTAGTCCATCTGCAAGGTCACTAATGAAGATGTTGAAGAGGACTGGCCCCAGGACTGATCCCTGAGGTACCCTACTTGTGACTTGCATCTCTTCTGACTGTATACCATTTACCACCACTCTCTGTTTTCTGCCCGTCAACCAGTTTGCCACCCAGTTGACCAACTTCGACCCACCCGAGCCTACCCAGCTTATTTATCAATCTTCTATGTGGAACAGTGTCGAAAGCTTTGCTGAAGTCAAGGTAGGCGACATCAACTGCTCCCCCTTGGTCCACCACTCTGGTTACCCAGTCAAAGAAATCTATGAGATTAGTTTGACAGGACCTTCCTTTTATAAACCCATGCTGTCTTGGATCCTGTGCCCCTATGGATTCCAGGTGTTGCACTATCCTTTCCTTAAGGAGTGCCTCCATAATCTTGCCCACTACTGAAGTAAGACTGACTGGTCTGTAGTTCCCTGCCTCCTCCTGCTACCACTCTTGTGGAGCGGGATCACATGAGCCCTTCTCCAGTCTTCTGGGACCTCTCCTGTGCTCAGAGACTCACTAAACAATTCTGCTAATGGCTCTGCTAGTTCCTCCTTTAGCTCCTTAAGTACCCTGGGATGTATGCCATCAGGTCCCATTGCCTTATCCACCCTGAGCTTAGCAAGCTCTTGTAGGACCCTTTCTTTTGTGAAGGGAGTAGTGCTCACCTCCCTCCCCCCTGTGTCCATGATGCTGAGCTGGGCCCTGTCCTACCTTCTCTTCAGTAAATACTGAGCAAAGTATCTATTTAGGATAGATGCCTTTACAGGGTCCTCCTCCTCACATGCTCCCTTTTCTCCATTAAGCTTAGCAATACCCCTCTGGACTTTCTCCTTTCACTAATGTATCTATAGAAAGTCTTGTCACCTTCTTTTACTGTTCGTGCTAGTGTTTCCTCAGTTTGGGACTTTGCCTGCCTTACTGCCTTACCTGCTTCCCTTAGGGCAGTTTGGTATGCCTCCTATCTTCATCCCGCTGTGTTCCTTATATTTCCTGAAGGCCAGCCTTTTGGCTCTGACCTTTTCTGCTGCTGTATTTGAGAACCAAAGTGGTTTCCTTCTTTTTGCACTTCCTTTTCTGTCTAACACAATGGGATGTTGCTTCAAGTATTGCATCCTAATGCTTGCCCACTTTGCCTGTACCCCTCACCTGTGTTTCTTTTTGCCAGGGCTAGCTTAACTCTGTAGGCCATCTTATCAAAGTCAGCTCCTCTGAAGTCCCATATTTTGCCTTGAATGGGATGATTTAGATGTAGTAGCCAAACTGAACCATACCATGTGATGGTCACTGGCCCCAGGTGACCTTCTACCTGGAGATCTGTGATCCCTTCTTTGTTAGTCAGTACTAGATCTAGGATAGCCCTGTCTCTTGTGGGTTGCTGTACCAGTTGTTTGAGGCCCTCCCCTGCAGGAATCCACTATGAGTCTAGTTCTGGCAGATGTTCCTGCTGGTATTGACTAATCTGTATCTGGCATGTTGAAGTCTCCCATTATCAGAACCTCCCTTTAGCTGTCATGTTTTGTATATCTTCTAACAGTAATGTATCTATGTCCTCCCTCTGGTCTGGGGCCTGTAGACAACCCCAGTTCTTATGGCTGTCCCATTTCCTGTTTCAGGGTGACCCACAGTTCTTCTGGCTCCTTATGTGTATTCTGAATTTCTGTAGCTTTGATATTTTCATTAACATACAGGCCACTCCTCCCCCTTTTGCCTCGGTCTCTTCTGAACAATACATAGCCAGGTACTGAAGTCTCCCAAGTGTGGTTACTGGTAAACCACGTCCTCACTAATTGCTACTATGTCCAGTTTAGCCTCTGACATTATTGCCTGCAGGTCTGGGATCTTATTTCCCAGGCTGTGAGCATTTGTGTACATGATTTTCCATTGGCCAGATTTTGGTGTGTTAGTTGGGTGAAGTTTGGCATTACCCCTGTGCATCGTATGGGGAGACAAACCTTTTTTCTTACCTGGTGATGCAAATGAACGGCAAACATGCTGAATTCCTGTTTGACCACTAGCTGAGGGGGGAAGGGTGTTCTTCCCATTCGACGTATGGGGTGCTGCACCCCTCTCCCCATTTGCTAGTTTAAATATTCTGCAAAGACGTCAAACTTCTGCCCCAATGCACTGACTCCTCTTTAGTCAGATGCAGTCCATCAAATTTAAAGAACTTTCGCTCCCAGAACTGTTGCCAGTTCCCTACAAATCTGTGTCCTTTTCCTGGCACCAGTCCTTGAGCCACGTGTTTAGCTCCCTATCTCCCCTTCTCTGACCTTCCGTCCATCTGCTCCCCTCTCCCAGACTGGCAGGATCTCAGAGAAGGAGATGCCGACGAAATAGATGATAGTTTGTCACCCAGCCTAGTCAGGTGTTCCTTGGTCTCCCACAACTGACCGGGTTGGCGAGATCATTAGTCCCTATGTGTACTAGGACATCAATGTTTTCTCCTGCCTTGTGAACAATTTAGCAATGCGGGTCAGTCTCTCTCCATGCTGATGTACCTGGGAGACATCTGACCATCACCCTGGCTGGAGATGGGTATCAACTCCCGAATCATGGAGTCTCCTATGATCAGAAGTTTTTGATTTCCTTTGTGCTTGTTTAGTTTTGGTTCCTGATTTGGGTGAGTTTTGTTGTGCTAGCTCCTGTGCCACAGTGTCCTGCTCTGCAGTGTCTTCTGCCTCTTTATTTGATTTCAGAGATAGAGGCAGATACCTGTTTGTAGTGTTTATATGGTTTTGGAGGTAATGTGTTGGAGAGCAGAGAGTGATGGGGCACCTGATTTGCTCCTCCTAACCACCTGCCAACCTCCTGGACCAACTACCTCTGCGGTCGAGGTTTTTCTGTTGGATGCTGAGGAAATGGCTGGTGGTTCTTATAATGTATTTCCTCTTCAATATGAAATTTGAGGCGGCAATCTCTGCCCATGCTGCCGGAGCTGAGCCCTAAGATCTCAAAGGCCCAGCATGTAGGACAGTGTCCTAAATCCTGTAAGACTGTCCTTCTGAAAATTGTTCCACAGTACCTGCAGTTAATGAAATCCATTCCAAATAAGTTGCTGGGTTTGTAACCTAGTCAGAGTAATTAGAAGGAAAAAAAAGGAAAAAAAATGCAAGTAATGGTTTAATTGTGCTTTATTTAACTTGTTATAACAAGTTAAATTACTAGTGCCCCTGTAAATGAGATCACCTTGTGGAGGCCCCACTGATCCGCCCCTTCCTGCTCTGCCACAGGAAATGTCACAACTGTGGTACCCTATAAAAGGAGTGAGGGGTGGTTGGGGATGGGGTGGGTGGGTGGCTGGGCCCTTCCCCTGCCTAAAAAGAAGAACCAAGACGAAAAGAACAAGGAGGTAAGAGCAGAAACAATCAGTCAACAACAAATGCAGTAACCCTGAAAGCTTATCCTAATGTTAGATAAAACTGTAAAACCTGTAAAAGCACCACCTGTAATAATTTCAGAGAAGATATACCCTGTAAAAACACTTTGCTCCAGAGAAAATAAAGCAGTAACAGAAGATATACCTTGCAAAAGACAATTTGAATCAGAAGATTACAGCAGTAATCTGTTAGCACTACCTGTAGGCACACCTTGTAGAAGAAGGTATACCAGCAACAACAATTTGAATCAGAGAAAAAATAAAGCAATGAAATGTTAGCAACAAACAGTAGCAATCCCTGTGAGTAAAAAATAAAAACACCACCACAGAGTAAATCTGCTTAGCCAAACTAAGTCTTAATCCTTCTCCTTGCTCTGGTAAGTTTCTACTCTGCCTTTCAAGCAGTCTTAGAAGGAAAGAGCTCAGGTGAAGCTAGGTGCCTTGGCCAGCAAACCAAGTCTTCTACCTCCAAGATATCAACTAACCTGACTTTTTAACCCTTCTTTCTGTTGGAAATTACTGACAGTTTGCCAGCTCCACCCCACATACACACCTAATCCTTTGGAAGAGCTGTGGAGGAAAAGCAATTAGCTCCTTCAATGTGAGAAGGAGACTGAAACACCTCTGAGACAACAAACAAGAATAAAATAAACACAGTGTCAAACAGTAATTTTGCTTAGCCCAATGATAAAAAGTCACAAAATGTAAGCTCCACCTGTAATACAGTAATTTCAGAGAAGATATACCCTGTAAGAAACACTTTGCTCCAGAGAAAAATAAAGCAGTAACAGAAGATATACCTTGCAAAGACAATTTGAATCAGAAGATTACAGCAGTAATCTGTTAGTAACACACCTGTAGCACACTTGTAGAAGAAGGTATACCAGCAACACAATTTGAATCAGAGAAAAAATAAAGCAATGAATTGTTAGCAACAAACAGTAGCAATCCCTGTGAGTAAAAAATAAAAACACCACCACACAGTAAATCTGCTTAGCCAAACTAAGTCTTAATCCTTCTCCCTTGCTCTGGTAAGTTTCTCTACTCTGCCTTTCAAGCAGTCTTAGAAGGAAAGAGCTCAGGTGAAGCTAGGTGCCTTGGCCAGCAAACCAAGTCTTCTACCTCTGTGAAGCTCCTGCCCCGGCTCTGCCTCAGCTGCCCGAGGCAGACCTCTCCTACCCAGTGGGGGGGATGTCTGACTCAGTCTTACCATCAGTGGCAGTCCATCACCACAGACAAATGGGTTTTGCAAATCATCCGAGAGGGTTATTTGCTGAACTTTTCAGAAATCCCCCAGGACAATCTGCCCAAAAGGCAGCATATTCTGTTGGCTGTCATGTCAGTCCTTCTCACTACAGAGATAGCGGGCCTTCTGAAAAACAGGGCAGTGGAAGTACTGCCTCTCACTGAACGCAATAAAGGCTTCTATTCCTACTACTTCCTCATCCCAAAGACGACTGGGGGCATGTATCCCATTCTCGACCTCAGAAAACTAAACAAGTTTCTGTATCGCGAGAAGTTCAAGATGGTTTCCCTAGGAACCCTTCGCCTCTTCTCAAGCCCCAAAACTGGTTAGCATCCCTGGACATACAAGATGCCTACCAGCACATCCCGGTACACCCCAGCAACCACAGGTTCCTATGCTTTGTGGCTCTGGGTCAGCACTGCCAATTCAGAGTCCTGCCCTTTGGGCTCTCCTCTGCACCTCGAGTCTTTACGAAGTACTTTTCAGTTCTCACAGCGCACCTCAGAAAGCTTGGTCTACAGGTCCTTCCTTAGCTGGAAGACTGGATCTTGGCGAGCCCATCCATACAGAGCACAGAAGATGCAGTGCTCACAGCATCTCGGTTCCTAACCTCCACAGGGGTTCTGCTGAATCTAGAGAAATTGCAGCTTCAGCCTGTGTAGCAGCTCCTATTTATAGTAGCAGTCTTGAACAGCATCAGGGTGAGGGCATTCCTTCTGGGAAACAGGAGGAAAGCCATCCTTCAAATGGCACAGCTCATCATGCAGAACCCATCCGTGCAGGCTCACTCCATGCAGCGGATGTTAGGCCTCATGGCTTCCTCAATCTTCACAGTGCCTCTGGCAAGACTGCACATGAGGACAACGCAATGGATGCTCAGCACACAGTGGTCTTCTACAACACATCCCCAATCTTACCCCATCAATGTGATGAAGCTTCTGCTTTGATCGCTTTTGTGGTGGACACAGGAGGACAACCTTCTTCAAGGTCTCCCCTTTCCTCCACCAGAACCGCAGATAACTCTTACTACAGATGCATCTCTGCTGGGTTGGGGAGCCCACTGTCAGGGTCACCACACCCAGGAAGTTTGGCCTCAGATGGAATCACATCTTCACTTCAATGTGTTGGGAGATGAGAGCAGTCCTTTACACCCTTCGAGCCTTGGTGGACTCTGTCCATCACAAGGTAATCCTTCAGACAGACAACAAGGCAGTCATGTACTACCTCAACAAGGTTGGGGGGCACACTCTTACCCTCTTTGCAGAGAAGCAATGAGGGTGGGGGGGGGAGTAGTGTCTGGAGCATGATGCTCTGATCCAAGCAGTTTACCTGCCAGGGACTCAGAATAATCAGGCAGTCCAACTCAATCGAACAGAAGCAGATCCTCACGAATAGTCATTTGCTCCAGACGTCACAAAGTTTCTCTTCGACGAGTAGGGAACTCCATAGCTGAACCTTTTTGCATCCCCACTCAACGCAAAACTGCCTCGATTCTGCTCCAGAAATCCAGAACCTGGTGGTTTTTGTCAAGATGCATTCAGGCTGTAGTGGACAAATCACTTTCTTTACGCATTTCCTCTTCTTCCACTGGTTCAGAGGGTGCTGCTCAGGTTGGAGGCACACAGGGACAAGATGACTGTCACTGCACTGTACTGGCTTTGATAGATTTGTTTTCCTTTTATCAAGCAAGTTGTCAGTGGTCCCTCCAAGGTCTCTACCTCTACGGATGGACCTTATGACATGGGTCCCTGGTCCATCCCAGCTTACCCGCCCTTCATCTTCATACCTGGCTCCTGAGGAAATAGAAGTGAGAAGATTTAAGGTCTCTCAGAGGGTATCTGAGATTCTTCTGGCTGCTTGTAAACCTTCTACCAGAAAGACTTACACAGCCAAATGGAAGCATTTCTCTGAGTGGTGCACCAAATCCAGTTTGGATCCATTCCGATGTCCACCGGACAAGGTTTTAGAATGCCTGTTGGACCCTTCTGATGCTAGATTACAATACTCCTCTGTCAAGGTTCATCTATGTGCTGTTTCTGCCTACCATGAGCCAGTCCAGAACCTTACTCTGACTCAACTTCCTCTATTCAAGAGGTCTTTGAAGGGTTTCCTGCACACAAGGCCCCCAGTGAGAAAACCAGTAGCGCCCTGGGATATTAACCTTGTGTTGGATATGCTCATTCGTCAGCCCTTTGAGACCTTGGCTAAGCGTGACCTCATATTCCTCACTTGGAAAAATGCTTTTCTGGTGGCCATCATCTCTGCCCGTAGGGTCTCTGAGATGCATGCTTTGGTCACGGACCCTCTGTATACTGTCTTCCATAAAGACAAGGTGGTTCTCTGCACACACCACACGTTCTTACATAAGGTGGTCTCAGAGTTCCATCTGAACCAACCTTTGGTGTTGCCCACATATTTCTCTAATTTCCAGAATGAGGGGAACACACCCTTCACTCTCTGTATCTTAAAAGGGCCCTCAGGTTCTACATCGCTAGAATGAAGGACATCCGACAGTCCAAGCAGGTCTTCGTCTCCTTCCATCCGAACCAGATGGGCAAGCCGGTCACAATCAAATGCATTTCTGCTTGGACAGTGGCTTACCTTCGCCAGTGGAATTCTGTGTCTCAGGTCAAGTTGGAAGGCCAGGTTCATGCCCACCCTACCACAGCTGTCACTATGTCCCTGGCAGAAATTTGCTCTGTTCCCATCGCTGATATTTGTGGAGCTGCTACTTGGAGCACAGTGCACACTTTCATCAAGCACTATGCCCTGGATGACCATGAGAGACAGCGTGCTTCTTTTAGCAGGACAATCCTTAATGAACTCTTGTCCTGAGTGATCTTCATCTCCTATTGCCCTCGTTGGGGGAATTTTTTTGTCTGAGTTTGGTACTCTAACCCAGTAGTGTAATTCAATGGTGAAGATAAGGTCCAGGAAGATATGGAAATTATGTACTCACTGTAATTCTTGATCTTCTTGGACCATCTTCACCATTGGTTCACATGCCCACCCCACCATCCCCTGGTCTCATTCTCCTTGTTTATTGGTCTTCATCCCCCTTGCTTGGTTTGGACTGTGAAGACACTACTCTTGTTGTTGACCCTTCTCACATGGGTCCTAAGGGCTATCTTATACCCTTGTTAGGTTAGATGTTTTATTTAGTTAGGTTAACCTGCACCTCCTCAGTAAAAAAGCTACTGAGTTGGTTGAGGGCTGTTGCCAAGATAGGCTACATAGCGCAAGCCAGTCTCCCAGTGCCTAGCATGCATGCCACCTACCTCGGTGCTGGCCCGCCTGAAGATTTTTGGCTCCACAGGGTCCTGGTGCCACAACTGAGAACACAGCAGTGTGACTCAATGGTGAAGATGGTCCAAGGAGATCAAGCATTATGGTGAGTACATAACTTCCACTTATGGTAAGTTCTTATGTAACTGTTCTTTACCCTTTGCCACTTCAGTATTTCAAGAATTGGAGCAGCTGTAGGGTGACACTTGAACATGGTGAGCATTCTCTTTATGCCTGTGACCCATAATGTCGGTTAAGAAGGGGGATAATACCTTTTATAGGTATATCAGGGAGCGTAGAGAGACAAAGGGAGGGAGAGTGAGGCTGAACAGAATGGACAGTGAGTGGGCAGAGAGGGACAGTGAAAAAGCAAGAATACTGAACGACTACTTCTGCTCAATATTCACAAAAGAGTAGGACGGGGAGGTGCTTAATCCAATTAACAGAAGCACACTGGATAGGGGGGTCAATCCCAGTCCTTTCACAGAAGAAAGGATTCTGAAAAAACTCCTAAAACTAAAGGTGGACAAAGCAATGGGGCCTAATGGAATTCACCCCAGAATTCTAAAATAATTAAGGAGAGAACTAGTGACACCACTGACTATCCTTTTTAACAAATCATGGGAGGATGGCGTGGTACCTGAGGACTGGAGGAAGGTGATGTGATTCCCCTTCACAAAAGTGGGAACAAGACAGAGGCACGAAACTATAGACCTGTCAGTCTGACCTCTGTAGTAGGAAAAGTGATGGAATCACTTCTGAAGGAAAGAATTGTTGAGTACCTAGAGGCCAGTGGGGCACAGGACCCAGGGCAGCATGGGTTGACAGCGGGAAGGTCATGTCAGACGAATCTAATTGATTTCTTTGACTGGGTGACCAAAGTAGTAGACCAGGGAAGGGCTGTGGACATGGCCTACCTAGACTTTAGCAAGGCATTTGACACAGTCTCACACAAAAGATTACTAGTCAAATTAACCAGCCTGGGAGTGGGTCCCAGGGTGGTAGCCTAGGTAAAACATTGGCTGGACAACAGGACACGGAAGGTAATTGTAAATGGAGTCCACTCTGAAGAAAGTGGGTTTACTAGTGGGGTACCGCAGGGTTCAGTACTGGGTCCAGTCCTTTTTAATGTCTTTATAAGTAGCATTGCAGAGGGACTGGAAGGAAAAGTATGCCACTTTGCAGATGACACAAAGATCTGCAACAGGGTTGATACACAAGGAGGCGTGGAAAGGATGAGAAGGGAGTTGGCAAGGTTGGAGGAATGGTCTGAAGTAAGGCAGCTTGGATTCAATGCAAATAAAGCAGAATAATGCACCTGGGAAACAACAACCCAGGGGAAGATTACACAATGGAGGGGAGGTAGTAACAACAACAAAAATGGAAAGGTACCTGGGGTAATCATATCAGATGACTTTATGGTTAGCAAGCAATGTGAGAAGGCAGTAGGGAGGGCTGGGGGGATACTGGGATGTATAGGGAGAGGCATCACCAGCAGAAAACAGGAAGTTGTCATCCCTCTGTACAGACAGTTGGTGAGACCCCATCTGGAGTACTGCATCCAGTTCTGGAGACGCCATCTCCGCAAGGACATAGACAGGATGGAGGCAGTCCAGAGGAGGGCAACTAAAATGGTGCAGGGTCTGCAAGAGAAGCCATACGAGGAGAGACTAAAGGAGCTTAATATGTACACCCTTGAGGAAAGGGGGGGGGGATGATAGAAACTTTCAAGTACCTCAGTGGAATCAGCAAAATCTAAGAGGGTAGCATCTTTCAGAAAAAGAGATGTGCAAGAACAATGGGACACAATTTGAAGATAGAGGGGGGGACAACTCAGGAGCAATGTGAGAAAGTATTTTTTTACAGAGAGGGTGGTAGATGCATGGAACAGCCTTCCTGAGGAGGTTGTGGGGTCTAAAACTGTGGGAGAATTCAAGAATGCATGGGACAGACATAAGGCAATTTTGGGGGGTAGGAAGAAATAGGCTGTTGGTTAAATAGGATCTGCAGCTTATCCTGTAGGTAGGAAATGGGCAGACTAGGTGGGCCAAACGGTCCTTATCTGCCATCAAAGCCTATGTTTCTATGCCATTTCTCCTATTCCCACTCTAAGCAACCTGACTAAACAAGTTATTTTCATTTTTACTGTATTTCTTCTTGTTTACTAAAATGTAATTACACCAAATTCATCCAATTCACTGTGTGTTTTGTTTTTACTGCACAAGTTCTACAGTGTGTGTTGGGATAAAACTTCTGTGAAAGATTCTGTTTGCACTGTATTAGCTTTTTGTTTTTACAGTACTTCAGTTGATATTGCCTTTGATCATCCTCTCAGCACAAAAATAGGTTCCCATGTTCTGCTGTACCAAGAAAAATACTCCTTTAAGGTGCTAGCATGTATCCTAAAAGTCATATTTCTGGGCATCACAGAATTATTCAAAAACCAGCTGTTTTCATGTTTTGAATATGCATGGCCTGTCGCCTGTCATTAGCGTACCATTTTTTCATAATCCTGGAAAATAAATTTTTCTTTTACATTTTTTTCTTCTAGACTGCTACAGCCCACTAGACAGAGGGGACTATTTCACTTCAAAAGACAAATCCATGGCCTGGTTTACAGGACACGAAGAATAAGATACGACAGGACAGGACAACTGATTTCAGTATAAAGAAACATTTAACAAATTATTTTGGAACCAAGAAAAACAGCTCATCATATTAGGGTTGTGTTAAGAGATGTTCACCGATAAGCAAGTCTGTGACTTCGGATGTTTACATTGAGTTAATTTCTTATTACACTACTGTAAATATCTATATGCTCTTCAGATGCGTTGTACATAGAAGAAATGTATATAAATAATGTATACACAATATCCAAGGTTATGAAATAGTTTTATTATAAACAATAAATATACCAGTAATGCAATAACCCAATAAGGTACTAAACCTGTTGTTTTATTTTTGTGACGGTCATATTATTTATTGTGATGTAATTAGCACTTGTTATCTGGGGCAGCAGAATTCCGATTCAGGTTTGAATTTCCTCAATCTGACCAGGAAAGCTGGAAAAACAAAACAAAGGTATACATCAGAAGCTAATCTATAATGGACCAATTGCCATTTGTGGAGTTCTTTCATCTTGTATTTTTTTAAACAATGTAACTGGATGTATGGTAGTTGATTTAATTTAGTCTACAGTAGGTTAAAACTGCTTGCTATGTTAATAAAGAAATTTGCTGCTCAGAACGGTGCTGTTGTCTTTTAACACGGTAAAATAAAAATGAATATTGTTATACATTAACTTTTACTGCAACAACTGACAAACAATATACTGACCTGTAGCCATGTGGAAAGGCCAAGGCTCACAACATGACCATGACTCCCCACCCTACAAGAGTCTATAGGGCACTGTTAAATTCCAGAGAAAAAACAGGTATCTTCCCCCACTTCATGCGTACCCCCTGTGGCAAACTAAGAGCAGCACTGACTTCAAGGGTGTCCACATGTCCTGCGTCCTGCCTTCCTCCCACTCCTGAGCAGTGCATGGGGAAAATAAGAATGGCAGGGAGGTGGAACAGTATGAAATAATGTAAGAAAATTGTCTTTACAGTCATAAATGACATCTCAGAGGGCTGTCCACTCCCCCCAAGTGAACTTCAGATTTATTTAATAATGCAATTTATTTACCCAGGATAGCCCATCTGCTAAGATGCATTTTTAGTGGGGTCCTGCTGCTTCCCATTTCTGCAGCTGGGTGGACTATGATACTGGCAGGTCAACTGACTTGCTCAAGGACACACAGTGAGTATTTGCCTATAGTGGGATCTGAAAATATAATCTCTTAGTTCCTAAACTGGTGCTCTAACCAGCAGTCCACAATGTAGGGAGAGACCCCTAGGAGTAAGCAAACTCATGCTCAGTATTGCTGAAACCTGGTCCCGCCTCATGGGGGATTCCTGCTGGGTGCTAGAGTAAATCAAGGTTATAACTTGGGGCAGAGTCCAGTAGAAGGCAAAATGAGAAGAAAGATAGGTTAATGGCAACCCGGCCTAGTGGCACTGTCTGGTAATGTGCTGCACTACCACACTGAGAGACCTAGGATAAAATCTCGATCCCAACTCCCACACTTTAGACTGGTGGAGGTCATGTCCAGGAGAGGGAGGGCTGAGGCTGCTTGCTCTGCAGTAACTCCTATGAACTCTGAGCAGCCTTGAGAGGATGCAGGTGACCACAGGGCTCGACTATTCCCCCACAGACCAGTGCAATCGTAGTGGTGACGTGTGATTATTGGGGGGGGGGGGACATAAAAGGAGACAAAAATAATCACCCAAGGCTATAAATCATGGCCACCTCACAATGTGTTCTGATCACACTAGCATGCCTCCCTCAACCAGAAGAGTGCACACATTTCCTCCCCACACAAGCCCGGCCGAGGGAGCACGCCCAAGGGTTTCATCAGCACTTAGGGATCTGGGATGGTAGGACTAGCCACTGACAATGAGAACAAAAATAAGCTGATGGAAATGGGGTGCTAAACAGTAAATAATAAAATCTGTATCTATATATGAGGTCACGTACGTGTAACAATAGATCTTACTTCGAGAGGGCTCTTGCAGTAGGTAATTACATATAGGACTGAAGCCGGCAGGCGTCAGGACCAGGAAAATTTCTAGCTAGCGGTCTCTGGTGGGGACCGCACCCCGTCAGGTGACCGGCGTCATGCGGCGTCGGTACAAAGGTGATCCCCAGCCCGCTTCTTCAGTTCTTTCCCGCCTCGTTGGCTCGTAAGCGCCTTTATGTTAAGTTCACTGCTTCGTCAAATAACGTCAGTATTATTACCACTAATTTACTCAAATTTGTTTGATATTCTCATCAGATTTTCTTCAGCTTCTGCCGTGTATGTTGTTCACTACTCCATCCGAGCACAAAAACAAGTGCAATTCCTGCGGCGCCCAGCTCCCGCACAAGGATGGCACTCCCAGTGACACTTCTGCCTGGGCCCGGATCACCCCGTGGAGAAGTGCCAGCACTGCCTGAAATTCAACGCCGCCACCCGCAAATGGAGGCAGCAGTCACTGGAGGCCCACATTTTGAAAAAGAAGATGTCCTCCATGGAGAAGGAGCTGAAGAAGCTTTGGCAGGCCTCTACTTCCTCTGAGGGTCACCGCAAAAAGGAGAAGCACCGGGACCGGGACTTTCTTCCACGCCACCCGACTCCGGGGTCATGGTGCTGAAGGTAACATCCTCTCCGGGAACCGTTCCATAGCAGCCGTGTGGAGGTTTCCAAGGCAGTGTTGACCCTCCCGTCGGGCTCGTGCTCCTTGGGAACCTCTGGGTCAAAGGAGGCAGCCACTCCCGGTAAGCCCACCACCGTGTGGCCTTCTGGTTCGAGCGGCTCCAGTAAGCCAGACGTCGGCCCCTCTGATGCCCGCACAGGCAAGGTCGATAAGACGCCCGACCCTTTAGGGCAGCGCACGGCCTCCAAAGTGCCCGCCAAGGCCACTCCTCCTTTGTGGCCTTCATCGAGCGTTGGGTCTGATAAGTCGGACACCAGCTTCTCTGACGCCCACCCAGACCCCACTGATAAAGCGGACATCGGTCCCTCCGACAGCTGCACGGTGTTAGAGCAGACGCTGGACCCTTCGGATCAGTCAGTCATCTGCGGCTCGCCGCAACGCTCTCCGTTGCATTCAGAGGCTCCAGCTCTCCCTTGTTTCCCCGGGGCTTTTAGTCCTCCTTCCCCGGGCGACACCGAGGAAGCCGGTGCGCTACCATCAGGTCTCCCTCCCACTGGGCTGGATGACCTGATGTAGGACCCTAGGATGCCGGCTCCGACGCTGGCTTGCCCAACGCCGGGCGACATTCCCTTGCTGGACGCCGTCCCTATGCCAGACCCGATGCCCACCGGGCCTGGGCCTCTCCCAGGGCCTTCTGCTCCGTCAGAACCCCTGGTGCCCGAGTATCTGACCCAGTCATATCCGACGCCGTCCTACCCGGGACCGCACTATCCTGCGCCACAGTACCTGATTCCGGCCTATCCGACGCCGCAGTACCTGGTGCCACGGCTTCCAGCCATCAGATTACGGATACTCGCCATACAGATATTCCCAATATCCGTATCCCCCACCTCCTCCTCCACCGCCCCCTCCGCTGCCGGTGGACCTGAAGGAGACTCTGGCTTCCTGGTGGACTGATGCCAAGGCTCAACTCACCAGGGAGGTGGAGAGCCACCTTCGCGCGGACCCAGTTCCGGACTCACGTCGGGCAGAGACTCCCGACACAGGCGAGCCCCTCTGTTGCCAGAGCAGGGAGGACACACTTCCCCAAGGGCTTCCCAAGGGGTCCATTCCTCCCACGCGCCAGGAGGGATCTTCCTCTTCTTCTTCCTCCTCGGAGACCATGGATGACTCCAACTGGTGCTCCGATCCAGACAACAAGCCACACACTCCAGACCAGCCCAGGCCCAGGACTCCTCCGAAGTCACCTCCAGAAGATTCTTCCTTTCTGCAGTTACTGCGAAAGATCCAGGTGGCTCACCAGTGGCAATCTTTGAAGCCAGATCCACAGCGAAAGAAGCTCGCTGCTCATTTGGATCTGCCCGAAACCACTCCAACACTGATTCCACCCTGGATCGAGCCTCATGTGGACCTTGTTTCCACTATTTGGAAGCAACAGTTGGTATTAGCCCCCCTTCCGAGGAAGGCAGATAGGCTGTACCAGGCTCCGGAGGGCGTGGATTCTCTGAACACACACCCCAAAGCCGACTCGGTCGTGGTTAGCGCCGCTCACGGACATACAGCTAACCCTAAGCATCTTAGCTCGTCCCCACCTGACAAGTAATCATGCCTTCTGGACCAGTGTGGGAAGAAGGTCTACGCTTCTTCCACTCTGGGAATAAGGGCCCTTAATTATGTTGCTCATATGGGGGATTACTAGAAAGCGATCCTTAGTGAGGTGGAAACAAAGTTGGACTCCTTTCCTGAGTCTCGGACTAAGCAGGAAGCGGTAGATCTGGTCCAGTCTACTCATTCAGCCAGTCGGCACATGCTTCGTGCCATGTTCGATGCAGTGGACATTGCTGGTTGGAGCTCGGCTTTCGCCGTGGGGTTTGCGGCGTCAACCTGGCTCCGAGTCTCAGGTTTGGTCCCAGAGGTGCAGTCTGCTATCCAGGACGTGCCCTTCAGGGGTTCGGTGCTGTTCGGTGGGGATGTCATGGACAGCATCACCGATCTGCAAGAGAAGGGTATTGCTCTAAAGTCTGTCGACTCTATGTACCAGCCTCCTCAGGGTCAGCGTTGCCCTTTTCGCAGATGTTCTCAGCCCAAAGCGAAACCTCAGGGCAAGCAGGCCAACAAACGGGCCCCTCCGGCTGCCAAGCCCCCCCGCCCAAAAAAGCAGCAGGAGCTTCAGCCACTGCGCTGCCTCACACCTCCTGACTCCTTTCCTCTTCCACAGCCTCTGGATCTTCCAGAGGAACCAGCAGGAGGGAGGTTCTCCTTCCATCTACCGGGTTGGGAGAGGATCACTTCAGACACTTGGGTGCTCCAGCTGATAGCAGCAGAACACTCAATCGAGTTTCTACAGAAACCACCCAGAACCTCCCGGTCGTCTTCCTCCCCGGAACATCTTCTTCTGGTTTGAGGAGAAATATCCTCCCTTCTGCTGAAGGCAGTGATAGAACCTGTCCCAACCCACCTTCGGGGACAGGTTACTACTCCCATTTCTTCCTGGTTCTGAAGAAATCGGGAGACGTGAGGCCTATCCTAGATCTCAGCTCCCTGAACCTGTTCGTGGAGTACAAACAGTTCAGAATGCTCCCTTTGCAGAGCCTTCTGCCCTTACTTCGGCCGGGACAGTGGCTGTGCGCTCTGGACATGCAGGACGACTCCCTGTATATCCCTATTCGTCCTTCCCACCGCAAATACCTTCATTTTTCGTTTCAGGGGGACCACTACCAGTTCAAGGCCCTCCCATTTGGTCTTTCCTCAGCGCCCCGAGTGTTCACCAAATGCCTTTCCGTGGTAGCGACCCACCTGCGTACCCAAGGAGTACATGTTTTCCCCTCCTGGACAATTGGCTCCTGTCTGCCCTGTCCAGGGAGGAACTTCTGCACTCCCTTTCCCTTACTCTGCAGGTTTTTACTAGCCTGGGTATTACCATCAACCAGGCCAAGTCCCATTTGATCCCATCCAAGAGGCTCCAGTTCATCGGGGCGATCCTGGACATGACCTCCGGCATGGCATTCCTGCCACTGGACAGGGTTGCCACCCTCCAGGCTCATGTAAGCCTGTTGTCCAGTCCCAGGCGGGTCAGCACCAGGTCAGTCCACCTCCTCGGGCTCATGGTGGATGCTATTCCAACAGTCCCTCGTGCTCGGCTCTACATGAGGATCTCTCAGTGGATGCTTCGGTCTCAGTGGGATCAACTGGTGGACAACCTAGATCAGAAAGTCCTGGTCTCCAACCCTATGGTTTGGGACTTGCAATGGTGGATGGTTCAGGAGAACCTTTGCCGGGGAGTACCCTTCTGCCTCACTCCCCCCCCTCCCAAACATTGACAACAGACGCCTCGGGAGAGGGTTGGGGAGCCCACCTGGGGTCTCACAGGACCCAGGGCTCCTGGTCCAGGCTCGAACACACTCTTCACATAAACGTGCTCGAGCTGAGGGCCATGCTGTATGCTCTACAAGCTCTGCATATATATATCTGCTTCCCGGTCATCTGGCAGTCCAGACAGACAACATGAGCATAGTCTGGTACATCAACAAACAGGGAGGAACTCGTTCCTACCCTCTTTGCCGGGAGGCAATGCGGGTTTGGGATTGGGCAGTGCAACACAACCTTCACCTCATGGCGGTTCATCTTCCAGGGGACGAAAACATGCTGGTAGACCACCTCAGCCGGTTGTCCGGACAGGCTCACGAGTGGGAACTGGATCGGGGGTAGTAGACTATATCTTCCTGCGCTGGGGGACACCTCAGGTAGACCTGTTCATGTCTCCTCTCAACGCAAAACTTCCCGCCTTCTGCTCGCTCCAGGGCGAGGCATTTTTTGGGGAGACGCTCTGTCTCTCAATTGGAAGGGTAGATTCGTCTATGCCCCACCCCGATTCCCTTAATTCCGAGGGTCTTACACAAACTCGGCTCAGAAGGAGATTGCATGATCCTAATTGCTCCTGTCTGGCCCAGGCAAGTTTGGTTCTCTCTTCTACAACGGTATTCAGAGGAACCTCCACTTCCTCTGTTGCAACTTTTGCTGACCCAGGATCAGGGGACCCTAGTGCATACAGGTGTCAAATCCCTTCAGCTTCATGTGTGGCTCCTGCAGACGTAGCTCAAGCCTGACTTGGGGTTTCCGCGCTTGTGGATGAGATTCTGGTGGAGGACAAAAAGCCCTCCACTAGATCTACCTATGCCATGAAATGGAAAAGGTTCTCTGTTTGGGCCACTTCCAAAGATCTCGAGCCTTTCTCTTGCCCTGTTGGGAGGCTTCTGGACTACATGCGCCATCTCTTTGGTCTGGGTCTCAGTCATTCCTCTCTAAAGGTTCACATGGCGGCCATTTCCGCTTACCATGTTCCTTTCGGGGACAGAACGTTCGCGCAGTTGGAAGTGTCTAAGACTTTTCTTAGAGGGATTCTCCAGTTGAGATCCCCCTATTCGTGTTCCTGCCCCTTCTTGGGATCGGAATTTCATTCTTGACAAGCTTACCCTGCCTCCTTTCGAACTGGCAGCCTCAGCAAACCTAAAGTTCCTTTCTTCGAAGACTCTTTTCCTCGTGGCCATTACTTCTGCTCGAAGAATTTCTGAGCTTCAGGCCTTGATGTGCAAAATCCCATATTTGATTTTTCACATGGAACGTGTGGCTCTGTGTACCAACCCCAAGTATCTCCGTAAGGTGGTAGCAGAATCTGCGCTGAATCAATCCATGGAACTGCCTGATTTCTTTACGCAACATTCCAATCAAGACAAGTTCCTCTTGCATACTTTGTTGGATGTTCACCGGAATTCTGATATACTACACACCAGGACAAAGGATCTCAGAAGGACTGATCAACTATTTGTTTCTTTTGCTTGCAAAAGAGAAGGCAATGCTGACTCCAGGTAATGCCTATCTAAATGGTTGGCTCATTGTATCACTTTTTGTTACGACAAGTGTCACAAGAACCTGCCGGGTCCAGTCAGGGGCCACTCCACCAGGGGTGTAGCTGCCTCTATGGCTTGTTTTAAGAATGTGTCTGCAGCTGACATTTGCACAGCTGCAACTTGGACTTCTGTCCATACTGTTACGAAACACTACAGTTTGGACATTGCCTCTCGCCGGAGAGCTGGCTTCGGGTTGGCTGTTCTGCAAGGTCTCCTTTCATGAGACCTTCACAGCCAGAGGGTCTACATTTGGGTAGTTTTCCTCCTCCCGTGTGCTTCTCCTTGTTTCAGACTGCTTGGGACTCAGTCCTATATGTAATTACCTACTGCAAGAGCCCTCTCGAAGTAAGACAGTACAGTTACGTAAGAACTTACCGTAACAGTAGATCTTACTTTGAGAGGGCTCTTGCAGTAAGTAATTACATATAGGACTGAGCACGCAGGGCAGGACCCCATGGAAAAATTTCTAGCTAGCAGTCCTGGCGAGGGACCACCCCACGTCAGGTGACCGGTGTCAGGAGACGTCGGATAAAGGGGTCCGACACCCGTTTCCAGTTCTTTCCGCTGTTAGCTCGTGCAGTGCCTCGGAAAAGTTGGTGCTTTCGCCAGCCCTTCCTTCGCTATTTTTTACGAAAACTCTATTTTTTCGACTAACGTCCAGTACTGGCGTCGGTGTATGTTGTCCCCTACACCCTCCGAGCACAAGAATAAGTGCAATTCCTGCCGCGCCCAACTACCGTACAAGGACGGCCACTCCCTGTGCCTGTTCTGCCTAGGCCCTGATCACCCGGTCGAGAAGTGCCAGCACTGCCTCAGTTTTAATGCGGCTACCCGAATAAGGCAGCAGGAATCCCTGGAAGCCCATATTCTCAAGAAGAAAATGAGTTCTATGGAGAAGGAGCTAAAAAAACTGAGGCAGGCGTCCACTTCCCCCGAAGGCCATTGGAAGAAGAAGGAGAAGGAGAGGCACTGGGACAAAGGCTCCTCCACCGCGTCTCCCTCGGGAGTCGCTGGGAGCCCTGCATGATCCCTCCGAGGATTGCTG
This sequence comes from Neoceratodus forsteri, assembly GCA_016271365.2. NCBI lineage: Eukaryota > Metazoa > Chordata > Ceratodontiformes > Ceratodontidae > Neoceratodus > Neoceratodus forsteri. The sequence continues at coordinate 325,187,442 of CM057451.1, read as the reverse complement.
CTCGGCAGCGGCCTCGGAGATTTTGAGGCGGCGTCGCCCGCCTGTCTGGCTCGCACTCTGGCCTTGCGGGCGCCTCCGGGCAGTTGGAGGCCTCCACCCCTGGTTCGGCCGCAGGCTCGCGGCCTACCACTGTGGGCGACTCCGGTAAGCCGGGCGTCAGCTCCTCTGATGTCCGCCCGGAGAGGGCCGGTAAGACGTCCGACCCTCCGGGGCGATGCGCGGCCTCCTCTCCACTGGACCAGGCCAATCACTCTACTCAGCCTGTCTCCGGTGACAGCTCTCGGAAGTCAGACGTCGGATCCTCTGGCACCCGCTGAGAGCTCACCTCTAAGCCTAACGTTGGCTCGTCCAACGTCCGGCCAGCGAAGGAACCGACGACAGACCCCCCAACATCCGTCGTTCCCGGTTCCCCGCAGCCTCTGCTGCCATCTGGGGAACCAGATTCTCCCCACCCTGACCCCGGGGACTTTCCCCTCCGTCCCCAGGTGAAGCTGGGGATCTTTTGCCTCCATCAGTCCTTCCTCCACCTGGATCGCCAGACCTGATGTCGGCTCCCCGGACGCTGGCTCCGATGCCGGCCCCTCCGACGTCGGTACCTCCGGCGCCAGGGCCTCCGCCGTTGGCCCTGACGTCGGCCTTACCGACTCTGGGAGATATTCTGCTCCCATCAGGCCCTCCGCCCTCCAGGCTCTCTACTACAGACCCGCCCGTGAGGTTCCCAGCCGGGCCGTCTGCTCCGGCAGCCCCCCTGGCTCCCGGGTATCCTCCGTCTTATTCGACGCTGGTGTACCCGGGAATGCAGTATCCGGCACCCTTCCCGACGCCACAGTACCAGATGCCGGGCTACCCGCAGCCGGGTTTTGGATACGCTCCATACGGTTATAACCTGTATCCTTATCCCCCACCTCCTCCTCCTCCACCGCCCTTGCGGCCGCCGGTGGACCTGCAGGAGACTCTGGCCTCCTGGTGGGCTGAGGCCAAGGGCTCAGCTCACCAAAGAGGTCAAGAGCCGACTTCCGGCGACGGTGCCGTCCCAGGTTCCCATACGCCCCAGGCAGCACATTCCCTCACCACGTCCGGACTCCAGGGTTCTTCCGTCTGGATCCAGAAGGGGGCAGGACACGCTTCCCTGAGGACTCCCCAAGGGGTCTGTTCCTCCCCCGGGTCAGGAAAGGGAGTCTTTCTCCTCTTCATCCTCCTCTTCGCTCTCTGACTCCTCAGACTCTTCCGACGGCTGCTCCGAGAGAGATGACGAGCCTCGCTCTCCGTCGAGGCCCTGGCCAAGGACTCCTCTGAAGTCTCCTCCGAGGATCCTTCTTTTATGGAGTTGCTTAGGAAAATCCAGGAGGTTCATCAGTGGCACTCCTGGAACCAGATCCTCAGCATCTGAAACTGCTGAACATCTGGATCTGCCTGTGACAGCTCCTACCTTGGTGCCACCCTGGATAGAGCCTCACGCCGACCTTGTTACCACAATATGGAAACAGCCATCAGCCTTAGCCCCACTTCCTAGGAAGTCGAACTGGCTATATCAGGCTCCAGAGGGTGTTGATTTCCTGGATTCTCACTCTCGGGCCAACTCAGTCGTGATTAGCGCCGCTCACGGACAGTCGGCGAACCCAAAACATCTTAGCTCATCACCTCCTGATAAGGAATCTCGCCTTCTGGACCAGTATGGGAGAAAGATTTACGCTTCCTACACACTGGGGATCAGGGCCCTGAACTATGTCGGCCACATGGGGGACTACCAGAAGGCCATCCTTACTCAGGCGGAAGCCAAACTGGACTCCTTGCCTGAATCCCAAGTCAAGCAGGAGTTGGCTGATCTCGTCCGCTCTGCTCATTTGGCCAGTCGACACATGCTATGTGCGACATACGACGCAGTGGACACTGCTGGGCGGAGCTCAGCTTTCGCTGTAGGTCTATGGCGTCATGCTTGGCTCTGTGTGTCAGGTTTGGTCCCAGAGGTGCAGTGTGCTATCCAGGAAGCACCCTTCCGGGGGTCGGTGCTTTTCGGGGGTGATGTCAAGGACATCATCACCGATTTGCAAGAGAAGGGGATGGCTCTGAAGTCAGTTGATTCCATGTACCGTCCCCATCAGCAGCAGCGCTGTCCCTTTCGCAGACGGAATCGGCCAAAGGCGAAACTCCAGGGAAGGCGGGCCACAAAACGCCGGGCCCCCACGGCTGCTAAGCCCCCTCCGCCCACAAAGCAGCAGCTGCTTCAGCTGCGGTGCTGCCCCACACCACCTGACTCCTTTCCTCTCCCACTGCCTCTGGACTCCCCGGAGGAACCGGTAGGAGGGAGGTTTTCCCTCCACCTTCCGGGATGGGAGAGGATAACCACGGATTCTTGGGTGCTCCAGCTCATAGCAGAAGGACACTCCAAAGAGTTTCTTCAGAAACCACCCCGCCACCCCCCTCTGAAGTTGTCGTATTCACAGGAACATCTTCCTTTGGTCCAGGAGGAAATCTAGGCTCTTCTGCTGAAGCAAGCGATACAGCCTGTCCCCCTTCATCTTCAGGGGACGGGTTACTATTCTAATTTCTTCCTGGTTCCAAAGAAGACAAGAGATCTCAAACCGATTTTAGATCTCAGTTCCCTGAATCTTTATGTAGAGTACAAAAGATCCAGGATGCTCTCTTTGCAGAGCCTTCTGCCCTCCTCTGGCCGGGTCAATGGCTTTGTGCTCTGGATATGCAGGATGCTTATCCGAACATTCCCATTCGCCTATCTCATCGCAAATACCTTCGTTTTGCGTTCCAGGGGGAACGATACCAGTTCAAGGCGCTCCGTTTGGTCTATCTCCTAGTGATTTACCAATTGTCTGGCAGTGGTGGCGGCCCACCTGCATTAAGGGAGTACAGGTGTTCCCTTACCTGGACGACTGGCTCCTGGCGGCCTCGTTCAGGGAGGAACTCCTGCGTTTCTCTTCCTTACCCAGCAGGTTTTTGCCTGCCTGGGTATTAGCATCAACCATTCCAAATCTCATCTGGACCCATCCTAAAGGCTACAGTTTATCAGGGTGATCCTCGATATGACCATGGGCAAGGCCTTCCTGCCTCCGGACAGGGCGGCCACCCTTCAGACCCAAATAAGTCTGTTGTCCGACCACAGGATGGTCTCTGCGAGGTCGGTCCTTCGCCTTCTCGGGCTCATGGTGGCTGCTATCCTGACAGTACCTCATGCTTGACTCCACATGAGGATCTCTCAGTGGATTCTACGCTCTCAGTGGGATCGGCTAGTGGATGACCTAGATCACTCAATTCTGATCTCCTCGCCGATGATACGAGACTTGCAATGGTGGATGTTTCGAGACAACCTGTTTCGGGGAGTTCCTTTCTTTCATCCTCCCCCTCCCAGACTCTAACCACAGACGCCTCAGGCGAAGGTTGGGGAGCCCATCTAGGCCCTCATCGGACCCAGGGCTCCTGGTTCAAACTAGAACAAGCTCTCCACATCAATGTGCTCGAGCTTCGGGCAGTGTTGTACGCTCTCTACATCCTTCCCGGCCACCTCATCGTCCAGACGGACAACATGTGCGTGGTGTGGTATATCAACAAGCAGGGAGGGACTCGGTCCTACCCTCTATGCAGGGAGGCAATGAGAGTTTGGGATTGGGCAACACAACACGACCTTCACCTCACGGCAATCCACGTTCCAGGAGTCGACAACACCCTGGCAGACAAGCTAAGTCACTCTTGTGCTCTGACTCACGAGTGGGAACTGGACCAAGGGGTCCTAGACAATATCTTCCAACTTTGGGGAACACCACAGGTCGACCTGTTCGCATCCCCCCAAACGCAAAACTTCCAGTCTTCTGCTCGCTTGTTCCAGAGCGAGGTGCTTTTTGGAGCAACGCTCTGTCTCTAGACTGGAAGGACAGATTCATCTATGCCTTTCACCCAATTCCACTTATCCCACGAGTCTTGCAGAAACTGGCTTCAGAAGGAGCGCAAATGATTCTGATCGCTCCTTTCTGGCCCAGGCAAGTCTGGTTCCCTCTTCTACAACAATTTTCAGAGGATCCTCCTCTTCCTCTATCTCGAGGCTTGTTGACCCAGGATCAGGGGATCCTGGTCCATCCAGGCCTCGAATCCCTTCAACTGCATGCACGGCTCCTGCAGACCTAGCCCAATCCCGTTTCGGAGTGTCTCCCAGAGTGGCGGAGATTTTGGTGGAGACCAGGAAACCCTCCACCAGATCCACTTATGCCATGAAGTGGAAAAGATTCACTATTTGGGCCGCTTCCAAGAACGTGGAACCTTTCTCCTGTTCAGCGGGGCTTCTGCTGGAGTATCTTCGTCATCTGTTTGACCTGGGTCTCAGCCATTCCTCTCTGAAGGTTCACATGGTGCCATTTCAGCCTATCATGTTCCCTTCACGGACAAGGCTTTTGCTCAACTGGATGTCTCCAAGACCTTTCTCAGAGGGGTCCTCCATCTGAGGCCCCCCATCTGTACTCCTGTTCCCCCCGGGACTTGAATTTTGTTCTCGAGAAACTTACCCTTCCTCCCTTCAAACCTGCAGCTTCTGTGGATTTGAAGTTTCTTTCGTGGAAGACGCTCTTCTTGGTGGCCATTACTTCAGCTCGAAGAATCTCCGAGCTCCAGGCCCTGATGTGTAAAATCCCCTACTCGATTTTTCACAAGGAACGAGCTGCTCTTCGCACGAATCCTAAGTTTCTACCTAAAGTAGTAGCAGAGTCTACCTTAAATCAGTCCATAGAGCTACCTGCCTTTTTTACGCAGTACTCTAATCAAGGGGAATATTTACTCCATACTATGGATGTTCACCGGATTCTGAGATACTACACCAACAGGACGAAGGAGCTCAGAAAGACTGATCAGTTGTTCGTCTCTTTTGCTCACAAAAGGGAAGGCAATGCTGTTTCCAAGCAATGCCTGTCTAAGTGGTTGGCTCATTGCATCACTTTCTGTTATGACAAATACAACAAGACCCTCCCGGGTCAAGTCAGAGGCCACTCCACAAGAGGAGTAGCTGCCTCTGTGGCTTGTTTCAAGAATGTGTCTGCAGCAGACATCTGCGCTGCCGCCAGCTGGACTTCCATCCATACCTTTATGAAACATTAGTTTGGATGTTGCCTCTCGCCGTAGAGCAGGCTTTGGGCTAGCTGTTTTGCAAGGTCTCCTATCTTGAGGCTTGCACGGCTAGAACTGCTTCTTGGAGTAGTTTTCCTCCTCCCGATGCCTTTCTTTGTTCCAGACTGCTTGGGATTCAGTCCTATATGTAATTACCCACTGCAAGAGCCCTCTTGAAGCAAGATAGTACAGTTACGTAAGAACTTACCATAACAGTAGATCTTCGAGAGAGATTCTTGCAGTAGGTAATACCTTTCCGCCCTCCATCCCCCTAGGCTTTTTCAGCTCCTTTTCCATTGAGGGAGATATCTGCTCCTCTCTTGTCCGGCCTCTTTCCGCCTGTGGGGGGCTAAGAACTGGAAGGCGGGCGTCCGGGACCACCCCTTTATGCAGCGTCTCCGGCCCGGTCTTTTGGCCGATAAGTGTCCCTGTGAGGACTGCTAGCTAGAAATTTTCTGTGGGGTCCTGCCACCGTCAGTCCTATATATTATATTTATTGCAAGAGCTCTCTCGAAGATCTACTGTTACTAAGTTCTTACGTAACTGCACTATCTTCTAGAGAGGCTCTTGCAGTAGGTACTACCTTCCCGCCCTCCATCCCCCCTTAGCTTTTTCAGTTCCTTTTCCATGGGGAAACAACAGCTTCTCTCTCGTCTTGCCTTTTTGGCCCTTGGTAGGAAAGAACTGGAAGGTGGTTGTGGGACTGCCCCTTTATACTGACATCGCATGATGTCGGTCACCTGATGTGGGGTGGCCTCACGAGATCAAGTTAGCTAGAAATTTTTCTGTGGGTCACGACGCCTGCCGTCTTCAGTCCTATATGTAATTACCTACTGCAAGAGCCTCTTTTGAAGATCTACTGTTACGGTAAGTTCTTACATAACTGTACTATCTTACTTCAAGTAAAAGCTCTTGCAGCAGGCAATACCCTCAAGGACTAAGCTGCCAGGCGCCAGAACCCCACAGAAACATTCTAGCTAGCAGTGTTCACTGGGGAACTGCCCCAACGTTGGCCCATTCCATCAGCCAATGGTATAAAGAGGGCGATCTCCTGCCTCAACTCAGTTCTTTTCCCACTGTCGACCTGTTTGCATCAGCTCCTCGGAAGCCTCCTGCTACAGTTCAATCATTTTTTTCTTATTTTCTTTCTAAAAACTTTCATTAATTTCTGCATGTCTACTTCTCTGACATTGTCCGTTTCTTCTGTCAAACGACGAAGACCAAAGTGTGCAAGTGGCAAGCAGATCCCGTCAAAAGATGGCCACAAGGCCTGCCTTTTCTGCCTAGGCCTGAACCACGACACTGCGGCCTGTGAGCACTGCAAACAGTTCAACCAAAGGACTCGCACCCACCACCAGAAGGCCCTCAAGGCTCACCTAATTGAAAGGCAGCTTGCTGCTATGTAAAAACAACCTTTGGAGAAAAGTCCTGCCTTGTCTTCCTCAGTTTCAACCTCTTCATCTTTGAAGCCACATAAGGAGAAGAAGAGGGACTCAGGGAAGCATATGTCCCGAGACAAAGATCAGGAGAAGGCCCAGACTTGCTTCTGCTCCAGGTCTCCCTATCACAAGAAGAGTTCTTTGGGTTCCTCCTCCCATGGGGGGTCGGACCACTCATCCTGGCCTGCCCTTACTCCCTCTGGACACCCGGTGGTGAAACCTCCTGCCTTAGTGTTGGCGTCAGGTGGAAGTAAGTCAGGGTCTGGGACTTTGGTTCTGGCTGCAATGCCCCTGAAGGTGAAGGCCAAACTTCCAGCATCCGTCTCCACCTCAGGGGTTGGGACTAGTTCTAAGTCGGGCAGTGAGTCCTCAGCTCCCGACGCCTGGTCCTGACGTCAGTCACTGCCAAGTCTTCAGCCACAGCTCACCGTCGTCAGGGGCAGGTGTCCTCCTCTCAGGATCCGGTGACGCCTCCCCATCAATCCCCAGTGACCACACCATGGGGTTCGGCTAAGCTGGCGGCTACATCTTCCTCAGACCACCGCCAGCCGATGCCTACCCAGACATCAACTACACTGACGTCAGACCCGGTAACACCAATCCTGTTGCCAGCCCGTTCAATGTCTCCTGCCAATATAGACACCTCTTCAAAGGAGAGGTTCCTCGCTGGCTAACCCACAGCTCGACGAGGTGCCTGACCAACTAGCTCCAGCTCCTCCAAAGCCAGCTCCACAGACGTTGGTTGTACCGATGCCAGATACCCCCGACGCCAGCTAAGCTGCCAGCCCCGGCACCACCTCAAGCACCTGACGGTCCTTCGGGCCCCCAACTTCCTCTTAGTGAGGTCAAAGATTTATTCCGCTTCTGGTGGAATAAAATTAAGGGGGATCTCCTCCCACAGAACCTTTGGAGCTGGTAGTGGTTGTGCCAGAACCAGAACCAGAACCGGATCCAGAGCAGGAGCCAGGACTGTCAATTCAGAGCCAAAGAGCCCTTTGCCAAGCTCAGACCATAAACGATGCAGAAGGCCGAAACACCAGGGACAGAGGCACCAACGTTCCTCCTCCTCCTCCCGTTCGTCAGGCCGGCACCAATGTCAGTCCCATGGCAGACGCCTGCTCAGCTCCTCCTCCAGCAGTCTGAAGTACTCTAGCTGGGACACATCTCCCCTCAGGGTCAGATCATTCAGAGCATAGAGGCTGTCCTTCCTCCCCAGACAACAAGGACACCACTAGGTCGCCTCCTGATGATCCATCATTTATGGATTTCATGAGGCACATCCAGGCCTCCAATGGATGGGAGACAGAGGACTTGGACCCTGAAAGGTGGAGACTAGCCAAATATCTGAGGCAGAAGGAACCCAAGCCCTTGGTGGTTCTCCCTTAGTAGATACCTTCCAGGATTCAACAAGGCTGACCTGGAAGCACCCATCCTCTACCTCGGCCATCTCTAAAAAGTCGGATCAGCTGTACAGGGTGCCTGGGAAGGAACTATTCTTGGCCGAGCACCCTACGGCTGATTCAATGGTGATCACCGCAGCCCATGATAGGTCGAAGAGGTCTAAACATTTAAGCAACCAGCCTCCTGACTAAGAATCCAGAACCATTGACCAACTGGGCAAGAAAGTATATTCCTCCTCTACTTGCTCCATTAGGCCCCTCAACTTCCTCACCCACATGGTACAGTACCAAAACGCCCTGTGGGAGAAGGGACTAGAAATAGCTCCGGCCCTTTCAGATTCCTCTCAAAGGACCGAGCTTCTAGACCTCCTTAAATCTGGGTCAGATGTGGGCACCCATGTATTGCATGCCTCGTATGACACTGCAGATACAGCGCCAGAGCAGCCGCCACTGGTGTCTGCCTCTGGTGCCATGCATGGCTCAGGGTTTCTGGGTTCATCCAGGACCTGGAGACTAGCATCATGGACCTCCCTTGCAAGGGCTCGGTCCTCTTTGGAGATGAGGCGTAAAAATTAATCACCCGTCTCTAGGACTCAGGCAAAGTCATCTGGTTTATACAGAAGATGTATATCAATCAATCATTATTTGTTGAGTGCAATTACAAAAAGATCAAAGCACTGTACAGAGACTTTAAAATATCATACAAAACAAACAATTAAAATCCTACCAACAGCAATCTAAAACTTTAAACAGTCACTGCTTTCTTAGTTCTAAACTTCAGGAGGGAAAGCCTGGTTAAAAAGAAAGGTCGTCAATTCTGATTTAAAACTCTCGGTGGTTTGGCACCAACCAGAGGCTGTTCAATAAGCAGCCTTTTCTTAAGCTCAAAGGTCAGCAACCCAGAAAGCAGCCTCAGCAGGAGGGAAGGAGGCTTCAAACACAAGGTAACCTCCCAAACTCCTGGGGGTTCCGCCTCTAGAGCCACCAAGACCTCCCAAGCCACACTGCTCACTCCCGGAGCCACACAATGACTCCTTGCCTGACTTCCCCCTCCTCCAGCGGGGTTTATGGGGGAAGCAGTAGGGAGTCGCTTCTCCCTCTATCCTGAGGGATGGAGCAAGGTCACAACAGATTCGTGGGTCCTCCAGCTAACAGAAAGAGGTCATACCTTGGAGTTCCTGGAGAAGCCACCTGAAAACCCACCAGTGTTTTCCCATTATCTTTCTTCTCACGTCTCCCTCATCGAAGGGGAAATCCGGGCCTTACTACAAAAGTGGGCCATCATACTGGGGACTGGACGGGAGAAGGCAATAAGCCCATTGGTACCGTTCACCCGGATCAGCAGGTCCAATTTAGCCTCCCATTGGACAGTAGTGTAACCAGTTTCTTCTTGAATATCTCACGGCTGTAACTTTCAACCACGTCAGCTGATAAATTGTTCCACAGCTAACAGTATGTTGGAGTAAGTTGTACTTTCCATTTTTTATTTATTTTTATTTATTTTTTATTTTAGTCTTTGGTAACTGGGTAAGGCCCACTAGGCACAAGTGCCTGTTTTCAGGGGTGACTGGGGAGCACTGGGCAGTTAAGTGACTTGCGAGTCACACAGTATGCAAGTGGAGGTTGTGAGAATCAAACCAAGGTCTGGTCTGCTGGATGTACCAAGCTCATTCACAGCTTGGTACTCTAACCTCTAGACTATACTGCCAGCCCAAACGGTGTCAAGCTTGATCTGGAGCTTATGAGCACTCAGTCCTGCTGGCTTGACCGAGTCTCTGTTCCCATTTCCTCCACTAATTCTAATTCCTGCATAATTTTATACAGGACCAACAGATCGCCTCTAGTCCTTCTTTGCTCCAAACTGCGGAGTCCCAGTCGCTGCAACCTATCCTCGTAACACAGCTCCTTAAGTCCCCTGATCATTTTAGTTAACCTACGCTGAACCCTCTTCACCTCTCTCCTCTGTTATGGACTCCATGGGGGGAACCATAATCTAAATTTGGTCTAACAAAAGACCTATACACTGATACCATACAAGCTGCTGTTCTATTTCTAAAACCTCTCCTAATATTTTTAATCATATAGTTAGATTTCTGTATGAGTTTAGTACGATGTACCTTAAAATTTAAGTTCTGGTCCACATATATCCCGAAATCCTTCTCAATCTCTACCTTATTTAGGAAAGTCGAGTTCAGCTTGTAATCCTGCCTCATGTTATTCTTACCCATGTGCAGGACAGTACATTTCTCTACGCTGGAAAACATACCATTGTCAGAGGCCCGTGTTTCAAGTTTTTGTAGATCACACTTAGTTTTATGATGTTTTCCTGGGTGTCTACAGGGCCGCCCAACTTCACATCATCAGCAAACTTTGCCAACCAGCTAGTGATATCATGGTAAAGGTCACTTATAAATAGTGCAAATAGCGTAGGCCCCAGGACTGACCCCTGGGGACCCCACTGGTCACACTACCACTTTCAGAATAACATCCTGACACTCTTACCTTCTGCTTTCTCATACTTAACCAGTTATTTATCCATAGAACCAACTACTATCAATGCCTATTTTTTTTTTTAATTTATCGATAAGTAAATTATGGAGGACTTATGTTTTTAACAACACACTCATAAACGTTCAGTTGATTCGTAATGCACACCCTATTTTGCTTAAAGCCATGCTATTTGGCATCCCTATATTTAATGATATCAAGATTCTCTTTAATTCAGTTTCAGAAAGCTTTCAGCAATTTTACACAAAACTGGGGTTAAACTACTGGGTCTATAATTTGAGCGTGATGCGTGGTCCCCTTTTTTATATAAAGGTACCACTGTGGCAGTCCTCCAATCAGAAGGTACATTGCCTGTTGTAAAGAAGGCATTAAACAAAGCCGCTAGGGGTTTTGAGATCTGTTGTCATGTTTTAGGTGCAAAAGATCCAGACCAGATGATTTTTTTTTAAGCACCCCCCCAAAAAAATTTTTTCTATCTCCTCAACTTTAATCTCTAAAGCCTGTGCTTGACGTTTGATCCCCGATTAATTATTACTGCAAGCATTATTAGTTTTTTCAAAGACATAAAGCCAGTTCCACCGTAACAAAGGGTAAAGGGATTTTATTCCCACTTTTCCCTCGTTCTCAAAAAGACTGGGAACCTTTGCCCCATCCTGGATCTCAGTTCCCTGAACAATTATATCGAATACAGGAGATTCAGGATGGTCACTCTGCCAGGGCTAATTCCCCTCCTGCACCAGGGAGACTGACTATGCTCTCTAGATATGCAGGACGTATACCTGCACATTCTAGTGTTCCCGTCCCACAGAAGGTACCTGCATTTCCTCTTCCAGGGGCGACACTACCAGTTTCGAGCTCTACCATTCGGCCAATCCTCCGCTCCCAGAGTCTTCACCAAGTGCCTAGTGGTGGTGGCTGCAGCCCTAAGAAGACAAGATAATTATGTCTTTCCCTACCTAGACAACTGGCTCCTGACAGCTCCCACAAAGGGTCAGCTGCTTCACTCTTGGAGACACCTTTACCCTCTTCCGAGAACTGGGGATCACCCTGAATTTCCCGAAGTCGTCCCCATTGCCAAGCCAGAGATTCCAATTCATCAGAGTGGTTCTCGACACAGTGCAGGGCAAGGCCTTTCTCCCTAAGGACAGGGCGAATGGTTTCTATGGCTCCCCATGTCCCGGCCCGAGTCTACTTAAGGCTCCTCGGCCATATGGCGGCAGCCATACCCACCATTCCTATGGCTCACCTCCACATGAGAGTCCTGCAATGGACACTCAGGGTGCAATGGGACCAACGGTCAGATGACCTGGAACAGAGTGTTCTTATCTCAGATCCAGTTCGTCGGACCCTGACCTGGCGGATGGACACAGACAACTTGTCCAGAGAGGTCCTCTTTCGACAGGAGTCTCCGAGGTGAGTCCTGATGACCGATGCCTTGGGACTCGGTTGGGGTGGTCATCTGGAGGACAGGCAGACCTGAGGATCCTGGTCCCCAGACGAGCAGTCCCTGCATATCTACGTTCTGGAGATGAGAGTGGTCCTGAACGCCTTGCAAGCATTTCAGACCGACCGCCTGCTGGGCCCTCTCTTCATTCAGACAGACAACATGTCTGTGGTGTATTATGTCAACAAGCAGGACGTGACTAATTTTTACCCCATCTGCAGGGAGGCAATGAGGGTCTGGTATTGGGCTCTGGAACACCACCTAGAACTCATCACTGTTCACGTTCTTGGCATCCAAAACTTCTTGGCCGACAGCCTAAGCAGGTCCTGGTCTAAGGCCCACGAGTGGGAGCTCCTTCAGTCAGTGGCAGAGCAGTTGTTTGACAGATGGGGACCGCCAGAGTTGGACCTCTTTGCGTCCCCACTCAACGCCAAACTGACCAATTTCTGCTCGCTAGATCCAGGGTCTGGAGTTTTCTGGTGAGATGCATTGTCCCTCTGCTGGACTGGGAGGTTTCTTTACGCCTTCCCTCCCTTCTCTATTCTTCAGAGGGTACTTCTCAAACTACAGGCAGAAGGAGCAGAGATGATTCTCATTGCTTCCTTCTGGCCTCACCAGATTTAGTTCCCTCTGCTCCAACTGCTAGCCTCAGAACCCCTATTTCCTTTACCCCTGAGCTTGCACTTGCTCTCCCAGGACCAGAGCACTTTAGTCCATCCTGATCTCAACTCCCTGCATCTGCATGCTTGACTCCTGCAGACCAAGTAGTCACCAGGTATGGAGTTTCTCCCTGAGTGGCCAACGTCCTAGTAGCAGCAGCAAGAAAGCCCTCCACTAGGTCCACCTATGTCATGAAGTGGATGAGGTTCTGTTTGTGGGCTGTCACCTGTCACCTCGACATCTTCTCCTGCACAGTGAACTCCATTCTTGAGTATCTCCTCTCTCTGTTTGACACAGGTCTGAGCTACTCCTCTATCAAGGTGCATCTCTCTACCATCTCTGTGTACCATGCACCGGTAGAGGGTAAAACCCTTGCTCAGCTGGATTTGTCCTGTACCTTCCTATGGGGCATTTTGCATATGAGACCTCCCATCAAGAACCTTATTCCTCCATGGGATCTCCTCTTTATGGTACAGAAACTCACGCTTCCCCCTTTTGAACCAGCTGTGGATTGTGAGCTATGCTTTCTCTCCTGGAAAGCGTTATTTTTAGCTGCAGTTACTTCCGCTCAGTGGATTTCCAAGCTTCATGCTCTGATGTGTAAAGAGCCCTTTTTGGTTTTCCATAAGGACAGGGTGTCCGTATGGATCAATCCTAAGTTTCTGCCCAAGGTGGTGTCCGAATTTACTTTGAACCAGGATATTCACCTACCTGCCTACTATCCAGAGTATTCTAACAGGGGAGAAGCGTTATTGCATACTCTGGATGTCCACCGGACGCTTTGTTTTTTATTTGAACTGTACCAATCCCTTGAGGAAGACTGATCAGTTGTTTGCATCATTCGCTCCCAAAACTCAGGGAGCACCAGTTACTAAATAGACCCTGTCTAAGTGATTAGTTAACTGCATAGTGTTCTGTTACCAAAAATACAAAAAGCCTTTACCAGGCTCGGTGAAAGGCCATTCCACCAGGGAAGATGACACCTCTTATGCCTCGTTGAGGAGTCCCCGGGAGCTCTGTTCACACATTCATCAAGCATTACAACTTGGATGTGGCTTCCAGGCGTAGGACTGGGTTCGGCCTTGCAGTTCTTCAGGGCCTGCTCTCCTAAACCTTTGCAGGTTGTTTTTCTGCCTCCTCCCATGCTAGTCTGTTCCTTCTCCCTTCATTGCTTGGGACTCAGTCCTTAAGGTTATTGCCTGCTGCAAGAGCTCGTACTGGAAGTAAGATAGTACCATTACGCAAGAACTTATCGTAACAGTAGATATTCAAGAAGAGCTCTTGCAGCAGGTGCTGCTTTCCCTCCCTCCTTCCCCCTGGGTTTTCTTTTTGCCTTTCCTTTAGGCAAGAACCTGCCCGGTTCTCCTTCCAGACTATTATATTTATTTATTTATCAAGTCTAGGATTACAAATACCTTTGAGCCAAGGCTCTTTTACAAAGGTTCCACGTCACAGAAATGCAAATTATTGGGAACATCAAGACAGACATTACAACAATGTGGACATTGCAAACAGACTACACATTAATAAAATTCAAGGGTAACATTGTAAGCAAGGCAGTCAGTGGCATTTTTCAGAGAAAACAGACAAGAGATAAGAAGTGCCAGAGTCATAGTGAGAGGGAAGGGGGGGAAGGAATGCAGATAGGGTGGGGAGAGGGTGAAAAGTGCAGCACTGGGTATACCAGGATGTGAGGGTAGAATCCAGTGAGAAGCGGAGGGGGGACCACTAGAGCAAGCAGGGAAGTGGAGAAACAAGGTTAAGTTGGGCAGTCACAGGAGCTGTTGGTAGTGAGATAGTCCCCGAGCCTAGTTTTAAACATACCAATTGTCGGAGCAGAGGAGATGGTGGGGCTGAGGCCATTGAACCAGAGTGGTGCTCGATAAGCAAAAGAGCGTTGTCCCTGTGAAGTGTGACAGTGGTGGACTTTGAGTAGCTGTAGCGTGGATCTCCGAAGGCACCGTTTGTTGGTTCGGTGTTGTAACAGAGTTGAGACCCCAGAAGGTGCAAGGCCAAGGTAGATTTTTTTCGCCATGAAGCAGGTGAGAAACTTTATGTGGTTTGATAGTTGGAGCCAGCCGATCTGGGTGTACAGGTCACATGTGTGGGTGAGATGGTGAGCACCAGTGATGAGCCAACATGCCTTATTTAAGGCAGTTGAGAGGCGTCTAAGGGTTGTGGCTGTGGCCGAGCCATAAATGATGAGACCACAGTTTATTATAGAGATCACAGACTCAGAACTGCAACATTCAAAGCTTGTGGCATGAGGTGTTGTCTGTGTTTGTAGAGGAGACCAAGCTGTGTATTAGCAGCTCTAGCTACATTATCTACATGAGGTCCATAGGAGAGATTAGGGTCAAGCTGTATCCCTAAGTATCTGAAGGACCCCACCTGATATAAAATGTTCCCCCTGGGTAGTGGAGATAGCCAAGTGGTGTAGCTTGTGAAGGTTATGAGAGCTGCAGAAGAGCATAGATTTGGTTTTCTTGTCATTGAGGACCAGTTTATGATTAAGAAACCACGTCTCTACAGAACTGTAACCAAGTTGAAGGTTGTGTTGAAGAGTTGCAGGATCTCTGTGAGTGGAGAATACAACAGCATCATCGGTATATAGTATGATCTTCTCAGAGCAGTGGGGGGGGGGGAGTTTAAGAAAAAGCTAAAAAGGAGGGGGCCCAGTATGGATCCCTGTGGGACACCTGAGCGAACAGGCAGGGTGTCGGAAACAGCATCAGCAATTTTTACTCTCTGCGACTGGTCTTCTAAGTAGCTTTTAAACCAGAGAGAAGAGTCAGGTGATAGCCCGGCATTCAGTAGTTGGTCAATTAGTAGTCCATGGTGTACTGTATCGAAGGCCTCGGAAAGGTCGACGAAAACAGCCCCTGTGAGAGGGCCGTTGTCAAGGGATTTGTGCAAAGCTCCAGTGAACTCAAGAAGGGCTGAGGTGGTGCTGTGACCTTTCTGGAAACTGTGTTGTTGTGGACAAGGTATATTGTATTTATCCAAGTGGTCGGTAAGTTGATCAGCCACGATGTGCTCGAGTGCCTTAGAGAGTGGGGGCAGTATGGAGATAGGGCGATAATTTGAATGATTCGTCTTATCCCCACTTTTATAGACAGGTGTCACGGTGGCTGTTTTCCATAAGTCCAGGAATTTTCCTCGGCTGATAGAGGTTTAGGATTTTTGTTAATGGATGAATTGCCTCATTGAGGGAGAGCAACAGAAGCTTAAGGTCCAGGGTGTCGCTACTAGATCTAGATTTAGAGATAGCTGCAGTAATATAGCGGCGAGCTTCATTCAGCCTTACCTCCTGAAGTAGAAGAGGATGGTTAGACTTTGGGCTGAGGTATTTGGGGAGTAGGCCCTGTTTTCGAAAGCAAGGGTAGGACAGCACTAAGGTCTGAAAAGCCGTGTTAAAGATGTTTGCGATCACCTTGGGGTCGAAGGTCGAGGATCTATCAACCATTAACATGGCCGGAGAGGTTTTTGGCTGCTTCCCCGTGACATCCTTGATATTGCCCCAGAAAGCACGACCATTTCCCCATGTATTGGTGAGAGCATGTTTGTAATAGGTGGATTTCGTGAGCTGGATGGCTTTTGTGCAGGTATTTCGTGCTTGTTTGTAATTTTGGACTAGACTCCGGGTCTCTGGCGGGAGAACTGAGGTAGGGCTGGAGACTGCCCCCTTTATACCACTGGCTGATGTTGGGGCCGGCTGACGTCGGGGGCGGACCCCCGCTGAAGACTGTTATCTAGAAGGATTCTGTGGGGTCTTGGCACCTGGTTACTTAGTCCTTAAGGTCACTGCCTGCTGCAAGAGCTCTTCTCGAAGATCTATTGTTACGGTAAGTTCTTGTGTAACTGTACTTTCTAGAGTAGTATTTAGCTCTTTTCCACACTTAGGCAGTCTTCCACTAGACATGTCTTCTCCAAAGTGAGTTTGTGCGCACTGAAAATACCCAGGGGTGCAAACAAGGGGTGGCTAACCCCACAGTCCAAGACAGTTCTAAAATATGATGCACACCAGGAAACAGAAACCACACTGCTAGAGATGTAATTAATCAATTTAAGTGTCTATTCATCCGAAGTACCACTCTGCATTGTGTACAGTCACCAAATAAAGTCAGCTCTCCTTCCCTTCCTAAGGAAGACCTATCGGTCAAAGTGCAGGGGTTCTGGTGAGAACATCTGTAACCTGCACTTTTCTTTGAACATTTTGTTATATGAAACCAACTATCGAATTAAAGGAGTATTTGAAACCTACAACTTGCTTGGATCTTCCCTACCTGTTTGGAGTGCTACTTTGCTGGTGAGACTGCAATTAATTTGGGGCTAGCAGGCCCTGGTGTGAGCGCCCAGCCTGTACTGGAGTAGCATAGGCTATCCATTGCCTCAACTGTCTATTGTGAACACCATTGCCTGCAGCCAGTGGGATGTAATCCCCTTTAGTGCAACCGTGCAGAGTGCCCGGAACAGATGTTGCTGCACATGGTTTCCCAATCTATTGACTGAAACCTCAAGTACCAAATGGGAGAAGGTGAATGGAACTGGGTTCCCCCCCAGTTTCTGTATGACATCATGTACTTGCCTCCAATAGGGCTGCAGTTCTGGACACGCCTAGAGTATATGGAAGTGAGAGCCAACCTCCTCACAACCCCTCCAGCATAAAGATAGGTTACTCACCTGTAAGTTCATATCCATACTCTAGCAGTGCCACTGGAACAGGCTTTCCATCGGATGTCTTTAAGCTAAGCTCCTCCACCACCTGGGCAACATATCCCCCGATTCCACCCCGTGACATTATATCTTTGCCCCCTGGAAGCAGGGATCTGTGTGCCACTTACCAAGAGAGGCCAGGTGGGTTGTATGGTTGAGAACTGTATACCACTCCTAGAAAAACAGTTACAGGTGAGTAATCTATCTTTCTAGGGGTGTGGATACATTTACTATCCACATGCTGGCAGACTCCTAGCAGTTCTCTTGAGGAGTGGGCATGGCGCGCACTCACATTTGGCGAACAGAGACTGGAGAACTGAGGTCCTAAAAGCAGCATCACGACAGGACTCTGGGTCGATGCTGTAGTGGGATTATGAAGGTGTGTGCTGTCCCCCAGGTAGCAGCGCTGCAGCGCTCCTGGATAGGGATATCCCTGAGGGCAGCCACAGAGGCAGTGGTATGTCAGGTGAAATGAGCACTAAGCCCTACAGCAGCCTCCCAACCAGCCAACCTATAGCTGAGGTCGATGCAGAATGTTATCCACCTGCCTGTCATCCACTTTACTGCTGGTTTGCCAGGTACAGCTGAAAAGCCTCACCCCGAACTCCAGCCGTGAGCTCCTTGTAATAAGAGAGTACCCTCTGTAGGTCCAAAGAAAAAATTCTTCACTGTAGTAATGTTGTTTCTTCTTAAGGGATCACTCACTATGCTTACACTATATGCAATCATCTAGGCTGAGAGTGACACCCCAAGGATAGAACCTATGCAGATTATAAGAATTTGGAATGTAGGTTCAAACTCTGCATCCGCTTTCCACTCTGGCTCGTTGCTCAGCTCTGTTTCTACGCCAGAGTGGAGCAGCTAGTGAAACTAGCTAAAAAGCTACCAGAAAATTTTCCATAGAATTTTTAAAACACCAAACAAACTGAAGAAGACTTGTGAAAATGTATTATATAAACCATAACAACAATCTTACAATTGTAGGAACTGCAACAGTAATGCTCAAGTAACCTCAGTGAAGAAGGAACCAATTCTTGTGTGAAACGATTTCAGATTCTAGAAGGAGAAGCAGGGTAGGGAGTGTAAACACAGTGAGTGATCCCTTAGGAGGAAACAACATTACTGCTGTGATTTTGCATTCTAACCCCAGGAATCGCTCACTCAAATGTTTACACTTTATGCAGACTTGGTAGCAGTACCTTGGGAGGCTGGGTCCACTACCTAATTAGGAAAAAGATCCTGCAGGACAGCAGCGTCCACCCCTTCTGGACTCTATATCCAAATAGTAGTGCTTTGTGAAGGTCTGTACTGCTTTCCAGGTAGCTGCTTTATAAATATCTAACAATGGGATGCCTCTTGAGGAGGCCACAGAGGCAGACGTAACCCTTGTGGAATGTGCCCTCAAGTCTCTTGGTGGCAGTTTACCAGCTTTTTCGTAGCAGCACTGAATGCAGGAGACTACCGAGCAACAGACGAGATTCTCTGTAGCTAGTCTGCCTTTACCAACCTCACCATGTACATAGTCAGGACTTGTTTTAGGTCCAGGATATGCAGCTTTTCCTCCCCTATATTAGAATGCTCTGGATAAAGTACAGTGACGGTCACTGACTGATTCAGGTGGAACTCAGATATTAGGCAGGAATTGCTTCTAAGAATTGCTTTATCTCTGTGGAAGATTATGTAATTTTGCTCTGTGCATAGGGCTTGCAATTCATTCACCCACCTAACAGAAGTCATTGCAATCAGCAATATAGTTTTCCATGTGATATACACTTCAAGGCAGCAGTTTCCATGGGTTCAAAGGGAGCCTCCATAAGTACTGGGCAAGGCATATATTCAGGTTCGGGGTGGGGGAGGGACCTCACTGGTGGATATAAATGGCTGAGGCCTTTAAAAGACCATTTAACCCTCCTGGGGCTGGCAGTATAGCCTAGAGGTTAGAGTAATGAGCTGTGAATGAGATTGGTACATCCAGAAGACCTGGGTTTGATTCCCACAACCTCCACTTGCATACTGTGTGACTCTGAGCAAGTCACTTAACGTCCCCAGTGCTCTCAGGTCACCCCTGAAAACAGGCACTTGTCACCGGTACCAGCTTTGATAGTGGATCCCATCTTTGGGACCAGTTGTCCCTTAAGTGGTACTGGACAACTCTCATTTGGAACCTGCCCCATGGAACCATAACTACTGTTGCAGCCACATGCCCTAGTAACTGCAGGAAGTCTCTTGCAAGCCTTGGCTGACCTGCTGTGAAGACTTTGCTGTTGCAATCAAAACTATAACTCTGGCCTGTGCGCGGAAAGCTTTTCCCTGCAGGGTAGTTAGCTCTGCTCCTATGAAGTCCAGTACTTTAACAAGCTCTAGATGGGACTTCTGCGAGCTTCCCAGGGATCCCAGGTTCTCCAGGGTGGGAGGTGCTATTTACCAACTGAACTGAGCACCCTGCCTCTTGTTCTGTTTTCCCCCGACACTAGCCAGTCATCCAGGTAGGGAAAAACCACCATACCGTATTTTCTCAGATGTGCTGCCATGACAGCCAGGCAATTTCTGAAAACCCTTGGAGCTGAGGTGAGACCAAATGGGAAAGCTGTGAACTGGTACTGGCAGTTCCCCAGCTTGGATTTGAGGTATCTACTGTGAGACTGTCTAACTGGGATATGAAAACAGGCACCTTTCAGATCCAGGGATCCCAGCCAATGACCTTTCTGCAAAAATGTTGCCACCATCTTGAATTTTTCAGATACTTGCTCATGAATCTGCGGTCAAAAAATAGGTCACCGCTCCCCCTTTTTCTTGTGGGTCAGTAAGCATCTTAAAATGGGTCTCTGCCTCACTGGAAGGCAGGGACTTTTTCGATACTAACAGTTTTATTTACTTCCAGTTCCAGCAGACTTTTTTCTGTGGAAGAGTAAGCTGGAAAACATCCGTTTCTGCTGGTTTGGAAACTGTCTGAACTACAGACATAACCCCAGCCCACTATTTCCAGTACCTGCTTGTCTGCTGTAATGTTACCCACTCCTGAAAGTAGTGTGCCACTCTTTCTCACACTGGCAATGGTTGTCCAAAACTGTCAGGGTTATTTTTTGGCTGGGGCTTAGGCACTGGAGCTACAGCATTACGCATGGAAGCCCTTTTTCCCCCTCCTCTACAGTAACCTCCTTGTGACTGGTACTCATAGGGGGCATAAGAGATATGTGCTCTTGGGAAGTATCCTCTGTCTCCCCTTCCACATGACCTGCAGGAGGTAGAGGCCTTCTACTTCTCGTTGTTACTTTTGAAAGTGGTTTTGTTTTCATCCACTGTTTTTATGTAGGCCTCTTGTTTTTGTCACCAAATAATGGATCTCCCTCAAAGGAGAAATCCAAGGCCTTGTTTGAGTATCCTGGGAAAGGACTGAAGTCCTCAAAAAGGATTGTAATCCTCAGCCAGAAAAACCTTCTTAAGGACTCTGTATGAGCCAAAACTCTTGCAGCAGTGTCACTAGTGTCCACCGCAGTGTGGAAATGATATAGTGAGACATTCAGGGCTGGTACTGCTGGGGCAATCAGGTTCTGTGCCAAATCATCATCTGCTGTTTCTGCCAGTGCCAGAACTGTGTTCCAAAGTGCTTTCTGGTACTGTGCTACATGTTCTGAATAAGCTGCCTCCCTGATAAGCAGGGAAGCTGTTGCAAAAAATTTGTTTGCCCTAGTATCCAATTTTTTAGAATCTTTCTCAGTGGGTTGCACAGATAAGAGTGATTTTTGCTCTCTTACAAACAGCAGCCTGGACTACTCCATGATGATTAGGGTGGGCATATAGATATTCCACTCCCTAATTGTTCATCTGATATTTTCTTTCAGTTTTCTTATTGAGGGCTGCAGCTGAAGTGGGTGCAACCATGATTTTTTCCATGGCCTTAAGTGGTTTATGTATGGGAAGTAACATCCTTCTTGATGGAGTAATTTCCAACATGTCCATAAAATCAGCCTCCTCTTTATCCTCCTCTGTTTCTAGTAGGGGGTTATTGAGGGTATCAACCATTTGTCCGACAAATGAGGTAAGAGATGGGAAGGCCTCAATTTGCCTTGGTGGAGGTTCAAAATACTGCTTAGGTGTGCCCTCTAAATCCATGAGGTCACCTTCCTCAATTTTCACATAAAAGTCTTCTTCCTCCTCCTCCTCCTCCACAGGCAGATAGGTGGGAGCTGGGGGGGTGTCAGATATTTTATTTCAATTTCCAATGGCCTGCACCGCCTGGAAAAACTGTCACATTTTCTAAAGAGGGCATTTCACCTGTAGCATCTGCCTGCTCCTTCCTCCTTGCAGAAGGAGTGGCAATGATATTATTTTCTTTACATTTGTTTTTGGCAGACACTGTTTTCCAGTGCCTGTTCTGAGGCTTTTATTTTTATTCTCGCCATCTCTGGATTCAGGGTTCCCCCTTTTGGATACTCTGATATCTGAAAGAACAGTTACTTAAAAACGTACCGTAACAGTAGATCTTCAAGAGAATCTCTTGCAGCACATCACACAGTAGGAACCTCTTGCCGTCAGGCACCAGGATCACACAGAAGCCTTTCACTAGCAGTCTTCCTGGGGCTGCCTATGACGTTGAGCTACCCTATATAGTCGTGGGTGGCTCCATAGCCTTCTCAGTTCCCCGCCGGAGGCCAGCCAGTGAGGACAAGCTCCGGAGGGAATTGAGGAGAACCAGAAAAAAATACCCCCAAAACAGCAGAAGGCAGACCATCCTGGAAAGAGGAGGACAGGAGGGGATACCAAGGGGGAGGGAGGGAAAGGGTGACCTACTGCAAGAGATTCTCTCGAAGAACTACTGTTATGGTAAGTTCTTACATAACTGTTCTATCTTCTTCGAGGATATCTCTTCCAGCAGGTCACACAGTAGGAACAAGTCCCAAGCAGTGATGCAGAGAATCCATAGCCGGGAGGAGGAAGAGAAGAGGCTCAAGAAAGTAGGCATTGGAGCATGGCAACGCTCAAGTTGCCAGACGAATCTGATAGATTTCTTTGACTGGGTGACCAAAGTAGTAGATCAGGGAAGGGCTGTGGACATGGCCTACCTAGACTTTAGCAAGGCATTTGACACAGTCCCACACAAAAGATTAATATACAAGTTAGCCAGCCTGGGAGTGGGTCCCAAGATGACAGCCTGGGTAAAGAATTGGCTGGAGAATAGGACCCAGAGAGTAATAGTAAATGGAGTCCACTCAGAAGAAAGAAGGGTTACTAGTGGGGTACCGCGGGGGTTCAGTATTAGGACGGTCCTCTTCAATGTCTTTATAAGTTTACATTGCAGAGGGACTGGAAGGAAAATGTCTCTTTGCAGATGACACAAGATCTGCAACAGAGTTGATGCACAGGTGGGGTGGAAAGGATGAGAAGGGACTTGGCAAGGTTAGAGGAATGGGCAAATGTATGGCAGCTTAGATTCAATGCTAAGAAGTGCAAGGTAATGCACCTGGGAAACAAAAACCCAGGGGAAGAGTACACAATGGGGGGTGAGATACTAACAACAACAAAAATGGAAAGGGACCTGGGGGTAGTCATATCAGATGACCTAAAGGTGGGCAAGCAATGTGAGAGGGCAGCAAGGAGGGCTGGAGGGATACTGGGATGCACAGGGAGAGGCATCACAAGTAGAAAACAGGAAGTTATTATTCGTCTGTACAGACAGCTGGTGAGACCCCATCTGGAGTACTGTGTGCAGTTCTGGAGACCCAATCTCCGCAAAGACATAGACAGGATGGAAGCTGTCCAGAGGAGGGCACTAAATGGTGCAGGGTCTGCACCGAAGACATATGAAGAGAGACGAAGGAGCTTAATATGTATAGCCTCGAGGAAAGGAGGGAGAGGGGGGACATGATAGAAATGTTCAAGTACCTCAAGGGAATCAACAAAGTCCAAGAGGGCAGCATCTTTCAAAAAAAGAGGTGTGCAAGAACAAGAGGGCACAATTTGAAGCTAGAGGGGGTGGCTCAGAGGTAATTTAAGGAAGTATTTTTTCACAGAGAGGGTTGTGGATACATGGAACGGCCTTCCGGAGGAGGTTGTGGAGTCAAAATCAGTGGTGGAATTCAAGCATGCATGGGACAGTCATAAGGCCATTCTAGGGGGTTGGGGTAGGAAGAAGTAGGCTGCTGGTTAACGAGGATCTGCAGCTTATCCAGTAGGTAGGGAAATGGGCAGACTGGGTGGGCCAAGCGGTCCTTATCTGCCATCAAATTCTATGTTTCTATGTTCTATGTTTCTATTAAGTTAGCCCGCCTCCTAGAGGTGATGTCCAGGCTGTAATGCCTAGTGAAGGTGTGGACCGTACTCCATGTGGCTGCAGCACAAATTCTGGCCGCAGAAACTCCCCTGAAACAAGCGATCGAAGCTGCCATGTCTTTGGTGGAATGGCCTTTGACCGATCCCAACAGCTCTCTACTATACTTACTGTAGCAAAACACGATGCAGTGTCAGGCACTGCTTGGAAACAGGGACACCCTCTTTCCCAAGGGCAAAGGAAACAAAAAGCTGTGAGGACTCCCTGATCCTATGTGCAGAAAATGTAATAGTGAAGAATTCTATGTACATCTAAGGTGTGGAACAAGGCTTCCCCTGGATTGGCATGCACCGGGTAGTAGTCAGGAAGGTGGACAGTCTGGTTCAGGGTGAACTCAGACACCACTTTAGGAAGGAACTTAGGGTTCGTGCGTAAAGACATCATGTCCTTATGAAAAATCAAATAAGGTTGTGCACACATGAGCGCCTGAAACTCAGAAATCCTTCGAGCAGAGGTAATAGCAACTGAAAATAACACTTTCCATGACAGAAAGTGTAGCTTGCAAATCGTGGTAGGCTCAAAAGGTGCCAGAGTAAGTTTCTCTAAAATAAAGTTTAAATCCACGGCGGGACAGGGTTGTGGATTGGGGGTTCAAATGGAGGATGCCCCACAGGAACGTATGGATCACATCCAGCTGCGCCACCATACAGCCGTCTATAGGCACATGGAAGGCCGAAATGACAGACAAGTGCACTTTCAGGAATGAATACTTCAGACCCCTGTTTGATAGGGACAGCAGGCAGTCCAGGATCTGGTTCAGTGGACAGGTGGACAGGTCCAGCTGATGGGAAGCAGCCCATATGGTGAAACGCTTCCACTGCAAAGAATAGTTCAAACTGGTGGACGGCTTTCTGGCAGCCACCATAACTTCAGCCATCTTCGGGGAAACTCTGAACCAGGCAATTGATACGTCCTCAGGAGCCATACATGTAGATGAAGAGACTGTAGGTTTGGATGAACCAGCATCCCCTGGTCCTGAGACAGGAGGCCCTGACACTGGGGGAGGGGGATTGGCACCTCCACCGCAAACTGCTGCAACAATGGGAACCACATCTGTCTCGGCCAAAAGGGTGCCAATCATGGGGGCCCCCCTCCATTTGCAGCTTCACGAACACCCTCTGAATCTGGGAGAAGGAAGGGAACACATAGAGAAACCTCCCTCACCACGAGAGGGACAAGGCATCACGCCAGGAAACTCCAGGCCCTACAGCAAGTGAGCAGAAACGTGGCAGTTTTGCGTTGAGTGGGGACACAGAAAGGTCTAGCTCTGGGCGACCCCACCCGTCGAACAGGTCTACTACAACCAAGGTCAGTAGCTCCCACTGGTGAGCCTTGGACTGCGACCGGTTTAGACTGTCTGCCAGGGCAATTTGGGCTCCAGGGACATGCACGGCCAACAGGCTGAGACTGTGCTTCAGAGCCCAATACCAACCCTTTATCGCTTCCCTGCATAGGCGGAAGAAGTAAGTGCCCCCTGGCTGGTTGATGTAGTGGACCACGCTCATGTTGTCCATTTGTACCAGTAGGGGCCCTGGGGATAGGCGACTCTGGAAGGCTTGCAGGGGGTAGAGAACTGCCCTCATCTCCAATACATTGATGTGGAGGGAGGCCTCCACAACCATCTACGTCCCTTGAGTCTGGTGAGAATCTCAGTGTGCTCCCAGCTCATCCCCGAAGCATCAGTGGTAAGGACCTGGAGATGAGAGTGGGTCAGGAAGGGAAACCCCTTGAGCAAGTTGCCAAGTTCCATCCACCAAAGGAGGACCTTCTTCAACAGCAATGAAACCAGCACCTGCAACTCCAGATCATCAGTTTTCTTGTCCCATTGTAACCATAGGGTCCATTGGGGAGTCCACATGTGGAGGTGCGCCAAGGGGACAGTGGTGATGACCGCCACCATCATGTCCAGCATTCAAAGGTATGCCCTGGCCATGACGTACTGACTGTGTCCAGAGGAAGAAAGGCGTAGCTCTGGGCCGTGTCCAGTATGGCCCCTATATACTGGAGACACTGGTCAAGGGTCAACACGGATTTAGAAGTTTTTTTGGTTTTTTGTAACTTTAGTAAGCTTTTATTGTTGTATACCAAAATATACAGCAACAGTGGTGTACAGTCATGGCATTACAGCTGCATCTTAGTAACCAGCATAGAATATTTTGATATGATACAATTATGGGATTCTAATCCTACTACAAAATCTGTAATATTTCTAGAATCCCAATTTATGAGCCCTTACATTAAACTTCATCCGTAAGGAACAAAAAGAAAGAAAAGAAACAAGGATAGTCTGTGGGGGCCCATTCATCTGGCTCTCCCTGTCCAGCGTCCATGACTTGGGCTCAGCGATTGCACTCCCGGCTCAGATTCCTTTTATATACAGTCTTTTATAGGCCTTTAGTCAGCTCAGAAGTGTGAAGGGCATTCTCGTATCCATCTAATATAATCTAATTAGGGAATGAAGGATGTTTGTAGGATGATAGAAATTGTCAAGATCCAGCATTTTTCCTGCCATGTACCTCAACTATTAAGTAACTGCTTTGGCTAGTAGTCCCACTTGAATGTATATCAACAAACAATATAAAAATGCCAAATTTAGTATACGTAACTATGAACCAAGTAAAACCGTGAGCCAGATGTGCTTCCCACCCCCCCCCCAAGCCTTTCTACCTATGTGCCATTAAACCTCCCTAAGGGAGGATGAGTGTGATTCAGTTTGATGCCAGGGGCGAAATACCATTAGAAACTTGTCTTGATGTAACCTAACCTTACTGGTGATATATTCCATCCTCTCCAACTCGGTTACTCGAGCCCGTAAGCCCTCCAGAGTGGGTGGGATGGGAGAGAGCCATCAGGAAGTGATAAATTTGAGGGCTGCTACCGAATGTTCGACCTAGCATTCTAATCTCCTTGCAACACGTTATTAGAGCTGGGAATCCTAATACCAAATCTAAAAAAGTGAAAGGAGTGTTGAGACCAGTGAGTTGTAAAAGCTCCTGATGTATCTTCTGCCAAAAAGTTGTCAGTTTGGGACAGGCCCAAAAAATATGATAGTGAGTCCCTGTGTTGCCACAACCCCTCCCAACAAAGATCTGTGAGGGTGGAGCTGAATTGCTTAGTGATTGTCGAAGTAGAGAAATATCGGACCAGCACTTTCCAACTGAACTTCCTCCATGTGGGCAAGGTAGTAACCTGCCATCCCCATTTTAACCTTTCCTCCCATTGTTCCGGATGTATTAATATACCTGCCTCAAGTTCCCACTTTCATCTAAGAGTTTCTAGGGGTGGGGTTGCACAGTAAGTCAAGATCTTATAAAGTTCCAAAAGGCCATGGGAATTATCCTTGAGTGTGGTGGCTTAGTAATAAAAGGATTCCAAGGCTGTGCGGGCCCTGTGGATACAAGGAAGAGCCTCGGAAAACAATAAAATGGCGGACCTGCAAATATCTGTAGTGGTCCTCTCTTCGCAGGGAATATTTCTTTCACAACTGGGCAAAAGAGAGACAACCCTGTATGTCCATAACTTGCAAGAAAGTAGTTAGTTTGTGGTCTGCCCAGTAAAGGTAACAGTCTTCCCTATGGGGGGTATAATGCAGGTTCATGCCATATCAAAGATAAGGGTCCCAAGCCCTTTGTAATCAAGTAATTTTGCGGACTTGAAGAAGGATGCGCAGAGAGTGTTTCACCCACGGGTTATCTGTGCAATTCCAAACCCGCTCCGGGAAATTGTTTGTAGGCAAGGGCCATAGAGCCCAGTCCTTCAACGAAGCTTCCTTTATCTGATACCAGCCTGAATTTGTGTACCTTTTGATGCAGGTACACAGCTGTGCCCCTTGTGCTGCTAAATAATAATAGTAAAAGTTCGAGACAGCCAGGCCTCCCTCCTCCCAGGGAGCCTGGAGCAGAGCTCTTGCAAGGCGAGGGCAGTGGTTTGACCAAACAAATCTCTGGGTCTCCTTCTGAAGGAGTTTCCAGAAAAGTTTAGGTACCAAAATAGGGAGAGTTTGGAATAAGAATAACAAGCGTGGCAACACATTCATTTTAAGAGTTTGTATTCTACCATAAAGCGCAAGTGGCAGTACACTCCATCTAGTTAAATTTGTTTGTATTTTTTGAAATAGTTTCATATAATTGTTTTTTTTTTGCTCCCTCCCAGCTCCGGACCGGCCTCTCCTTCAAGCCACCTATGCCCTCCGTGCCGCACTGCCTCGGATCAGACACCTCTTCACCCCCATATTGCAGCCCCCCAGGTAACCCCCGTATATAACCCTTTGCTGGGTGGGTCCCTCTCCTCCGAGAGGAATGGCACTGGTGGGACAGCCAGCACCAAACTTGCCTCGTGTGCTGCTGGGGATGGTGCATGCACTGTCCTCGGACTCGTAGCAACAGGAGCTGGCGACCATTATCCGGTCAGTGGTGCAAGGCTGACACGGATGTTCACCATGTCCCCTTGGTGAATGGGACCCCGTGCAATGCCGTGCCCCCAGCCTCTGCTAGGGGTCATCAATCACCGGGTTGCGTCCCCGCCCTCCCCCCGATCGAAGGCGAGCTGTCAACTGATGCTCAAGCCTTCTCTACCCGGCCAGCCCTCCAGCACCAGAGTCTGTTCCCGAACCCAGATCGCTGGTGTCGCAAGCGGAAATCCAACCGCTGAGCCGATGGGCCAGCTCTTAATTGTTTTTAAAAAGTTGTGATATGTCTACTGATATATTTTTTTGTTTGTTTTTTTCATATGTAATTTCTGTTTTTTTTGTGGGTTTTCTCCTGACCCCTACACCCAAGCGTCCCGATGAGCGCATGCATGTGGAGCACCGCACGCACGCCGCTCGGGATGCCCCTCCCTTCCAGTCACACTGTTAACAGTCTGCGCCGGCACCAAACCTCCATTCAGTGACAGCAGGACTATGGGCAAGCAACCCCACCCCTTACCCAGGAGAGGAGTGTCAACGCTCGAACCTGCCCCCCCCATGCCAACACCCCGGCGACCCGAGGTCATTCCCAAACTTGGGTTGCCGGCGTAGTGCGAGGTGTGGTGTCCAGCGCTGCAACCCTCAGCGCCACCAGGCCGGCTGTCTACTGATATTTTAATTCCTAAATACCGGAAAGTGTTCTTCTGGGCCCATACGAAGGGGAAAGATCTTTTAAATTCTAGTGAGGGGGAACCACTTAGAATTAAAGCCTCCGATTTCTGGAGATTAATCTTATAACCCACCAAAGCACTATATTCCCTAAAAGAGCTCAAGGGATGGGGCACAGAATTCGACGGATCAGACAGAAGAAACTGGGAGTCATCTGCATAGAGGGCCAGTTTATGCTCCTGATCCCCTGCCATCACACCCTTAATGAGGGGGCTGCCTCTGATGGAAATAGCCAAGGGCTCCAATGCAAGAGTGAAAAGTAGGGGAGAAAGAGGGCAGCCCTGTTGGATACCTCGGTACAGAGGAACCGTTCTGATATAAAGCCTTTAACTTTGACTACCGCCTCTGGGGTCGAATACAGTGCTGCTACTGCATTTATAAACCTCTCACCCAGCCCAAACCTTGTGTTCTAGCTCCAGATGTTGTCTCATATGGGCTTTCTTTATCCGAGAGGAGTACTTAATGATCTCCCCTAGTACATAGCATTTAAGGGCATCCCAACTGACACTCTCCCCAGTATCCCCAGGAGGATTTATCTGCAGGAAAGATTTGGTTGTTTCTTTAATCAAATCAAGAAATTCTGGCTGAGCAAGCTAGCTGACATTAAGGTGCCACAATGACTACGAAGGAAGGGGAGCCATATCTCACTGGACTTGGGTAGGCGCATGGTCTGACAGAGTGACAGAGCCTATTGAGGCCCCGCACAGCCTAGGAATCTAGAAGGCCAAGATAAAAAACCAAAAAAATCAATGCGAGAATACCTATTATACTTAGTAAAATAATATGTATAGTCCCTGCCTCTTGGATTTAAAAAAAATGGCAACCATCCACCAGGGCCATTTCAGAACATAATCTTAATAAGACCTTCCCTGTCCTAGAGGGGCCAGCTGAACCAGTCACTATCCTGTCCAAGGTAAAATCTATAACAGAGTTAAAATTCCCCTAATATTATCAAGCTCTGTGTGTCTGTCACTGTTTCACTCAATACCTTAACCAAAAATGGAATGCATTCAGTTTCTACATTAGGGGCATATAAGTTGAGCAAGGTACATTTCTGTCCCCTGTATTCCCAGTGCAGTCTGACAAACATCCCCTATGGATCAGTATCAACTTTAAAAACAGACATTGGAGCATTACATCTAATAAGGACTGCAACACCCCTCCGATGCGGATGCTCCTCATAGTGAGAGGTAAAAACCTCTCCCAGCCAACCCCACCGGAGCTTAAGGTGCTCTTCTTTATAAGCTGGGTTTCCTGAAGGAAGGCTACCACTGTGCCTTGGTGCTGGAGCTCCTGCAAAATATGGGCTCTTTCAGTAGGGCTGCTGATTCCCTGACATTAAGTGATGAAACTATTAGGTCCATGTCTTGTGTTCCAAGATGGCTAAACATCTTCTTAGGGTCCGGGGGGGAGGAGGCGCACATGACTATTATACGAACATGTATTAACTTTACATAGAACCTCAAACAATTTCAAACTGTTAACTAATTTCAGCCAGCATGACATAGTGGCTGAGTCACTTCAAGGTTAAATACACCTAGCCTAGTCACGTACTGATTCTCTATATAGGGGCTGAGGTAAACTTCAAAATGTAGCTCCTCTAAAGTACCCCCCTCACCTTACACAGGAGGGGGACCGGATGGGTAAAACTATCACCATACCAAGAAAAGTAAATAACCTAGTTGGGGTGACAGCCTCTTTCCCCCCAAATTTCCAAATCCTAAACAAAAATGGGATTAGGGAGTATTCCTCCCACCAGCAAACAAAAAGTATTAGTAATTTTACAGCTTATAAAGGCTGTCATCAATAAAAAAAAAGGGGGGAGGATCCATTCTAAGGAGGGTGCCTCTATGTAAGGGGCCCTCCTTAAGATGTCTCAGAAGGGCTAAGCATTTGGGCCGGTGCAGCAGTTGGATTTCTGCTTGCGATGCCAATTGATGTGGATGCTCCTCATAGTGAGAGGCAAAAACCTCTCGCAACCAACCCCACTGGAGCTTAAGGTGCTCTTGTTTAGTAAGCTGGGTTTCCTGAAGGAAGGCTACCACTGTGCGCTGGTGCTGGAGCTCCTGCAAAATACGGGTTCTTTCAGTAGGGCTGCCGATTCCAAATCAGTCAGCTGGTCTGACCATCACAATGTAAGGTTCAGCTTCAGGGTCCCCCCCAATAGGTCTGCCCCTACGGAGATGGTTCAGTACCGCCCTTTAAGGGATGTTAGTCCCAGTGATCTATTAGCAGTACTGGACCTATCGGGCTTGTCGGATGAATGCATGAGTCCAGACGATCTTGTAACAGCCTATAACAGGGCTGTGGAAGATGCTCTGGACAAGATTGCTCCTGTTCGTGTTCGGCCTCTCACCCTTTGCAGAAGGAGTCCTTGGTTTGATGGCTTCTTGAAAGAGTTGAGGCAAGTTGGCCGAAGGATGGAGAGAGCCTGGCGGAGGTCCGGCCTTGATGCTGACAGGTTTAGGTTGATGGCACACTATGATGGTGATCAATCAGAAATCACCCATAAGAAGGCAGAATTCCTGTCCAGGGAGATTTCTGCTGCACAGAATCGACCGGCTCAGCTCTTCCGGACTGTTGACAGACTGTGCAATCTAATCTGTCTCCAGCCCAGAGGAGTTTTTTCTCAGCTTAAATGCAAGGAGTTCGCCCAATTCTTTGCAGATAAGGTTGCCAGCATCAGGTCTGGCATCGGTCCAACCTCTCCTATGAGGGATTGCAGTGTTCGACAGGAAGTGGCATGTACTCGGTCTGTCTGGTCAGATTTCCGGCGGCTAGAGTTCACTGACATCGTGAAGATTGTCCAAACACTGCGTTCAACCAGTTGTAGTTTGGATCCGGGAACTACACCTCTCCTAGTTGGATGTGTAGATGTTATCTGCCCGATCCTTGCTGACATTGTTTGGAAGTCCTTGGAGAGGGGTGTATTTTCCGACACCCTTAAGGAGGCGGTCGTTCGACCACTCCTTAAAAAACCCTCTTTGGATCCAGACTGTCTAGCTAATTACCACCCTATCTCTAACCTGCCATTTGTTGGTAAGGTTATTGAAAAGGTGGTTGCTATGCAGTTGGACAATCATCTTGCAACTCACAATGTCTATGATACTCTCCAGTCTGGTTTTAAGAAGAAGCATAGCACAGAGACTGCTCTTGTTCGGGTACTGAATGCCCTCCTAATGGCTAGAGATCGAAAGGGACGTACCATTCTGGTCCTTCTTGATCTCTCTGCTGCATTTGACATTGTAGACCATGGTGTGCTTTTGGAGCACCTGCGGTTTTTTTGTGGGCTGTCTGGTACAGTCCATTCATACCTCACAGGCA
Source organism: Neoceratodus forsteri (assembly GCA_016271365.2). Classification (NCBI taxonomy): domain Eukaryota; kingdom Metazoa; phylum Chordata; order Ceratodontiformes; family Ceratodontidae; genus Neoceratodus; species Neoceratodus forsteri. Next base: position 325,155,386 of record CM057451.1, on the reverse strand, counting down.
GGTTTCAGAGAGTTACCACAGGAATTTATTCCTCTGGTGCTCACTTCCTGCCTTGTGGGGTGCCACAGGGCTCCATTTTGGCCCCCATGCTGTTTACAGTGTATATGCTACCAATGGGAGATATCATCAGACGATACAGTCTGAGTTTTCACTGCTATGCAGATGATACTCAGCTGTATATGTCCTTTCTGCCCAAACAGAATGATGCACTCTCCGAACTAAGTAATTGCCTTGCTGAGATCAGATCTTGGATGAGTTCTAGCTGGCTGAGACTGAATCCAGATAAGACCGAAGTGTTGGTAGTGGATCCAGGTCGTCCAGGGGTGGGTGTGGGGGTTGGACAACCATCAGGTTTATTACTTGGTAGTATGCCACTCACTACCTCAGATCGGGTGTGTAACCTTGGCGTTATTTTTTGATGATGGTCTGACCCTAAAACCTTAGGTGTCAGCTGTCGTCAAATCCTCTTTTTATCATTTGAGAAATATCGCCTGGGTGAAACACCTGGTTCCTCTGGATGATCTTCCAACACTGGTCCATGCCTTTGTCACTACCCGTCTTGATTATTGCAATTCCCTCTACCTAGGGCTACCAGGGGTTGATATCTGCCACTTGCAGCTGGTGCAGAATGCGGCAGCCAGGCTACTGACTGGGACTTCTAGAACCAGTCATATTATGCCTGCGCTCCATGAACTGCACTGGCTGCCTGTTCAGTGGCGGATCACCTTTAAGGTTGGTTTGCTAACCTTTAAAGCCCTACATGATCAGGGACCCGGTTACCTGCAAGATCTCCTGGTACCCTACTGCCCCCTCCGTCCTCTCCGATCCACTGACGAGGGATTGCTAGAGATTGCCAGGGTACGTTTGAAGACATCTGGTTGTCGTGCCTTCTCTTTTTCAGCTCCAACCCTGTGGAATTCTCTACCTCGTCGGTTGAGAGAATGCCCAACCGTCGGTAGTTTTAAAACTGAGTTAAAGACATATTTATTTAACCTAGCCTTCCCTAGTTATGGATGATCTGTTTTAAATGTTATTTAATTTTATTTATATTAGATGTATCTGGTTTCACGTACAGCGCCTTGGTTTTGAAAGGCGCTATAAAAATAAAGTTGAAGTTGATTCCCCTGACATTAAGTGATGAAACGATCAGGTCCGCCATGTTGTGTTCCAAGATAACACAAACATCTCTTGGGGTCTGGGTGGGGGCCGCGCACCTGACTCTATTATACGAACATGTATTAACTTTACATAGAACCTCAAACAATTTCAAACCGTTAACTAATTTCAGCCAGCATGAAATAGTGGCTGAGTCACTTCAAGGTTAAATACAGCCTAGCCTTGTCCGCGTACTGATTCTCTATGGGACGAGGTAAGAAGCTTCAAAATGTAGCTCCTCTAAAAGTACCCCCCTCACCTTACACAGGAGGGGGACCGGATGGGTAAAACTATCACCAAACCAAGAAAAGTAAATAACCTAGTTGGGGTGACAGCCTCTCTCCTCCCAAATTTCCAAATCCTAAACAAAAATGGGATTAGGGAATATTCCTCCCACCAGCAAACAAAAAGTATTAGTAAGTTTATAGCTTATAAAGGCTGTCATCAATAAAAAAAAAGGGGGGGGGATCCATTTTAAGGAGGGTGCCTCTATGTAAGGGGCCCTCCTTAAGTCGTCTCAGAAAGGCTGAGCATTTGGGCCGGCCTGACAGTGCAGCGGTTGGATTTCTGCTTGTGATGCCGATGACCTGGGTTCAGGAATGGACCCAGGGAGTGGGAGGGCAGAAAGGGGGAGAAGGATTGAGCGTTCCATGGAAGTAACAACAACAAAATGGAAAGGGACCTGGGGGTAATCATATCAGATGACCTTAAGGTTAGCAAGCAATGTGAGAAGGCAGTAGGGAGGGCTGGGGGGATACTGGGATGTATAGGGAGAGGCATCACCAGCAGAAAACAGGAAGTTGTTATCCCTCTGTACAGACAGTTGGTGAGACCCCATCTGGAGCACTGAGTCCAGTTCTGGAGACCCCATCTCCGCAAGGACACAAACAGGATGGAGGCAGTCCAGAGGAGGGCAACTAAAATGGTGCAGGGTCTGCAAGAGAAGCCATATGAGGAGGGACTAAAGGAGCTTAATATGTATACCCTTGAGGAAAGGAGGGAGAGGGGGGACAGGACAGAAACGTTTAAGTACTTCAGTGGACTCAACAAAGTCCAAGAGGGTAGCATCTTTCAGAAAAAGAGATGTGCAAGAACAAGGGAACACAATTTGAAGATAGAAGGGGGGGAAGGCTCAGGGGCAATGGGAGGAAGTATTTTTTCACAGAGAGGGTGGTGGGCACATGGAACAGCCTTCCTGAGGAGGTTGTGGGGTCTAAAACTGTGGGAGAATTCAAGAATGCATGGGACAGACATAAGGCAATTCTTGTGGGGGGTAGGAAGAATGACTGTTGGTTAACTAGGATCTGCAGCTTATCCTGTAGGTAGGGAAATGAGCAGACTAGGTGGGCCAAGCGGTCTTTATCTGTCGTCAAAGTCTATGTTTCTATGTTTCTCCCATCTCAGTATACCATTGGGGCAGGGGCACTTCAGCCCACCAGCTATCCCCGACTATCGTGGGCCACTACGGGCGAGGCAGAGGAGACCCCCAGGCATCCATATAAATCCCACTGTTGCAATGTTTCCATGTGTCGTCAGTCATCCCGATGACTCTTGTGGCAGAGGCATGGAGTCGGGACTCCCGCTCCCCCAGCAAGCCCCCAGAGGGACTCCACACTCGTCTGAGCTCCGCCTGCACGTCCCCCAGAGAACCTGTTCTCCCTGTCCCCCCTCCTTAAGCATTATATGGATCCGAGATTAGTAAACAGCAAACAGCCTCTTCAGTAATGTGACTCAATGAAACAGAAGGTAAAATACTTCTCAGCAGACTTGCTGAACTGTGGACCAAGCTGAGGGGGAGGCGCCCAACACTCTAGGTCAAACCCCCAACATCAGTCCACTTGGGTCGGAACATAGTCCCTGCAAGTCCGAATCCTGTTTAAGTACTCACTGTAAATCACCCCTGCTACACAGTCCTAAATCTTTGATAAAGATCTGTACTTGATCATAAGACAGTTTTTAGATATCTCCTGGATGAGAAGAGTCCAAAGTCGCATTTTCGGTTGCTGTGACCGAGGCACCTTGACTGATCTGTGGATTTGTTTCTAGTGGGTGCGATTTGGAGGCTACCTTGTTCCACAAGAAGGAGGTCCTGTCTGCAGCCCATTTCTGTGTGTTCTTGGTTCCCACCGTCTGCCAGGCTCTACTTTGCAAAGCTCTGCCCCTAGTGGTTATTCGGTCTTCTGGCAAGTTGATCCCCAGCTTCTGCAAGAATTCTGAGGCCGCCTGTAAGTCCTGAAAGTGCTTAGGGCCAGAGTCTGTTTGAATTATTAATCAGGCTGGGTATTCTACCATGGCTTTATAACCCGCCTGTCACAGCACCTTCACCAACTGAAATGCTTGTTGTCTGCGGGAGAGAGTTTGCGGTGCATAGTGCTGGTCAAAGAAGACTCAGACGTCCCCAAAATGTATCTCCTTTTTACTCCATGCTACTGTACATGTGAATTTCCTCCTTTACATGAAAATCCAAGAAAGCCATTACAATCGAACGGGGCCTCGCTTTTGGATCTCAGGGATGAGGTATTAAAGAGCGGTGAGTGTGGATGATACCCAGTTCCTTCTCTGGAGGTAAGTTCAACAGCTCCTTGAGGAAACTTTCCATAAACATAACCATGTTCCCGGTCTTCATGCCTTCAGGAATCCCATGCAATCGAAGATTATTTCTTCGATTTGGATTTTCTAAGTCCTCAAGTTTTGTCTTAGGCGTTGCTCTCGACAGTGCAAGTCCAGAAGCGCAGTGCTGTGGAGATCTGAGGTGGCAGTATACTCGGTCAGGTTCTGTTCAACAGTCTCCGTTCTTTTCTCGAGGAGAGAAAGGTCTCTGCCATCTTCTGTGACCTTTGCCTCAAGGCGTTGAAGGGTATCATTGATCTGTTCTAGCGCTTTACGTATTTTCTTAGGATGTAGAAGGGCTGACTGTGATCCCCAGACTGGCAAACAGCTGAAGGATACGTGACAAGATCACGGATAGCTGTTCCCGGGACGGAGCTTTCAGCAGCCAATTGTCCAGACAGAGGAAGACATAGAGACCCTCCCTCCTGAGCACTGCTGCCGCTACAGCCAAGCACTTGGTAAATACCCGAGGTGCTGAAGACAAACCAAGGGGAAGGACCTGGAACTGGAAGTGCTGATCCTGGAATTGGAACCTGAGGAACTTCCAGTGGGAGGACAAATCATAATGTGTAAGTAGGCATCCTGCATACCCAGGGAGCAGATCCAGTCTACCTGTCATAGTAAGGGCAAGAGACCTGGGAGAGTGACCATCTGGAACCTCTTGTACTGCATAAGGAGGTTCAGAGCCCATAGGTCCAGAATGGGACAAAGGTCTCCAGAGGACTTGGAAACCAGAAAGAAGTGAGTGTAGAATCCTCGGTTCTGCTGGACGTCTGGGACCGGTTCTATGGCCCCTTTTTGAAGCAGGGCATTTACCTCCCCCTGCAGCACAGGAGATGTGATCCGGAGGGTAAGACAGAGGCCTGGGAGGGAGGTCTAGAGGGATCTCTATAAACTCCAGAGCGTGGCCCTATTCTATTAGCTGAAAAAAACAGGTGTCCATGGTGATCTTCCTCCACTCTTCCTGGTGGAGAGAGAATCAACCACTACTTTTTGAGGGGCCAGGGGGGGAAGGGGCAGGTAAGGAGTCAGGCTACGGGAGGGCCTGCAGTTGGGGTTGCACCACTGCCTCAGGTGGATTTTTTGGTGGTGGTGGGAGGGACAGACAGGGCCAAGGAGACCTTGTGCTTGCTGGGTTAGTTAGAGGCGGGTCATGGGCGATGGGTGGCATGCTGAAAGGGCACCCACTGACCAGACTTCTTTTGGGTGTGGTACAGAGAATGGACAGAGTGAAGGGTCCTACCCAAGGTCTGGGGGTTACTGAGGATGTCACGAACATCACTCCCAAAAATTTAGGACCCCAGAAAGGTGCGTTCAGGTTGAACTGCTGCACTTCAGCTGCGAATCCTGACACCTGGAGTCAGTAGTGTCTGCTGAGACAAATGCCCACAACCAAAGCCCATGCTGAGGCATCTACCGCATTATAGGTGGCCCTCAAAAGGTGCTTGCCTACATCTGCCCCTACCTGGAGGGTCTTAAGCATCTCATGCTTATGAGGCCCATCTGGGAGGGATTGTGCAGAAGCCCTTGTGGAGTCCCGAAGGTCATTTTGTTTTGGTAGCACAGCATATGACCGATATAATTCAAGATAAGGATGGCCAGAGTAGAGGAGGCAAAAATCCTCTTGCCCATTAAGTCAAGCTTTGAGACTCCTTATCAGGGGGCAGGGAGCTGAGATGCTGCGGTCTCTCAGAATGATCACGAGCCGCACTGATAACAACAGAGCCCACTTGGGGTCTGAGAAAAAGGGTTTCCCCGAAGGTGCCTGGTACAGTTTATCTGCCTTCCTGGGCACAGGAGGGACCAGGTGAGGCCTGTACCAGGCCGCTAGAATGGAATCCTCGTAGGCATTAATGATGGGTGGGATGATGAGGGGTGGGGATACTGGCAAGTGTAGGTAATGGGCCGGATTCCGCCTGAACTCATCTTGTTCAGCTAACTCCAAACCCATAGCCACCTGGAGCTGGTGCCTAACAGAGGCAAAAGAGGGGTCATTTGGTGGGGGCAGGGATCAAGGAACATATTTCGGTGAGTTGTCCACCACAGAAGAAATGGTGGGGGTGCTGGAAGGGGTCCTAGCCCCAACCTCCTCGTCATCATCGTCCCCCAGGAAAAGATAATTGGGGACATAGTCATCATTGTCGTCCCCAGGTTCCGAAGAGAGGACAATGGATAATGATGAGTGAGGCGGGACTGTCCGCACTGGTCAAGCGGTGAGTCACAGCGTTCCAAGGAGAGGGATCTGACATGGAGGGCACGGAAGGCGGGGTTACTTTTTGAACCAAGTCCAGGACCGACGAGAAAAGGGCCTGGACATCCACCATCACCGAGGAAGGCATACCTTGTGGTGGCGGGGAAGGGTACTGCGCACCCAGCAAAAAGTAAGATGGAGGCAGAATCAACTAAATGGGGGCCAGCTGAGGTACCAACTGGGGAACCGGCACTCCCATTATCAAAGGGATGGCCAAGGCAACAACGGTAACTGTAGTGTGCACAGAAGAGAGTGACTGCTGCCAGCCAGCCAGCGAAGGCCCAACTCCATCAGCTGTGTGAGCTCCTTGGGGAGGGGCATTCAGCAAAGGAGGTCTCGTCAGAGTGGGAAGAGGAGGACGCTCCAACGACAAGGGCCCAGGGTCGGAGGATCCCACGGGGCACACTGCCAAAATCCCTCCCAATTCAGACAGGGTGAGGAGGGCAGTAGGAATCAACGGCAGGAGGCCAGGCGAGCCTGTTGATGATGAGGCCCTACCAGACTGACCGGCGGAGAGAGCAACCAACACCGCCTTGGTGGCTAAAAGGGCCAGAGAGGCAGAAGGGGTCATCGCCAAGCCCAACGATGATCCCAAGGTGGTTGGAGCAGGACGTGGTGACTGAGATTGCTCATGGGAGAAGGCATGGTCCTTGTCTCCATGGCGGTGCTTCCCAGACGATTTGTCCTGCGCTTTTGTCACATGGCAACCTGAGGATGGCACTGAGGAAGAAGAGGAACTTCGAGCCTGAAGCTCCTTTTCCGGAATGGTGACCTTCTGCTCCATCAAAATTGACTTCAACTCTTTCAGGCGTCGACAGCAAGGTGGCTTTCTTGAACCCGCAGCAGATGAAACAGGCCTGAATGTCGTGAGCAGCATCCAGGCAGTGAACACAAGTGTTGTGAAGGTCTTTGTCGAAAATCTTCTGTCTACACCGACAGCGACAAAACACAGACTCCAACATTAAGGGGGGAGAGGAGAGGGAAATCACTTTACAGCTAACTAAAGTGACTGGGAGAAAACTAGGGTGAAAAGAAAATAAACTGAAGTTCATCAACAAGGTAAGAAATGGTGGTCGACTGTAGCGACAGTGGTCCACTAGGCCGTGGCATGATGGTTGATGACAGGAAAAGAACTGAGGAGGGTATGGGGCCTCCCATGACTATATAGGTTAGTGTCAACATGGTGACATCAACATTGTGGGCATCCTCAGGAAGACTGCTAGTAAAAAGCTTCTGTGTGATCCTGGTGCCTGACAGCAAGAGGTTCCTACTGTGTAACCTGCTGCAAGAGATATGTCTGAAGAAGATCCATTTTTACCAAGCCTTTCTGAAGACTATGCAGCTTTATTTTTTTTCTTAATTTACATTATATGCTGCTGTACATGAGGAGATGGATCCCTCTGATGCATGCTTTCCATCACCGTTTTGAACTCCCCTCAGAGCCTTTTTTAATTATTTTTAGGTGACAAAGAGGCAGACTGCAAAGGCATATTTCTTTTTAAAATTTTTACCCTGGCGGTGGGGGGGGGGGGAGTCGTGAGGCTATCCAGCAAACTGAACAGACATGGTTTAGGTCTGCTCTGCATCTGATTTTCTTATTAAGCTTGAATTTACCACTATTTTTATTATTTGCTTACACAGACTTTTCAATCGTGCTCACGTAGCAGCACTGGTAATAATGGGACCAAGAAAAGTGGATAAAGCTGCGGCTTCTCACTCCAAATCTGTGGAAGATTATATGTTTCCCAAACCAGGTACGTCAACAATGGCGCCAACTGCAACCTTGAAAGACTGAGTCACAGACAGGGTCATTACTATTCTCCAGAAAATCAAGGAAAAAGCAAACCAGACCAACGCTTCACTATCAGCAATGGACCAGCGGGTCTCAAAACTGGAGATGGGGAGCTCCAAGGCTCTTGAAGATATCGCTGCCCATTAGGAGCGTTTCACTGTGGCCCAAGCCTCCAAATTCTTGTTCGACAAAGTTGAAACTCTGGAGACTCAGCTCCGAGCTGCCAATCTCCATGTTGTGGGGCTTACTCTATCCATTGCAGCTAAGGATTTAAAGCAGGTGTTTGAGACTTTACTTACTGACTCTTTCGGTCTGACCAAAGATTCAATTCATATTAAATGCATTTTCCGCTTACCTAATCGGCGGAGACCCATGGAGGGTGCAGCACACAGACATCCACAGTGCTTGGCACGGTAGACTCACTTGAGGAACGCTTGCTTGTTCTTGCTGCTGCCAGGGATTAGCGTGACGTGCAATTCCAGGGCTTGAAAATGTCTATCTTCCCTGACGTGGTGTCCCACACGCAAACCAGAAGAAAGGAGCTACTTAAATTTTTACAGCATCTGGAGGACTACAGGAGTTCTGCCAATTTGTTTTTTTCCTGCTTGGCTGCACCTTACCTACAAAGGTAAGCCTTACATTTTCACGGACGCAGACGCAGACGCAAAATTTATGGACACTTTTATCACCTTGTGGGGACCAGGCCTCTGATGACGAACAGACTGGCGCTTCCTGAACAAACCTATCAGCTATGCTCCCTGCATTGCTACTATAATAGAAATGTGGTGAATGGCATTACTGGGGTGATCTTTGTGAAGAGTTTAACATAGATCTCAGTTTTATAGTATTGCTGGGTGTCTAAATTTTTGGTGCGTCACAGTAAGGAGCGGGTATAATTTCACTGCATATCCGCTGAGCAGGGCTCTAACTACCCTGTGTATACTTACTCCCCCCAACTGTAAGCATTTTCCTTTTCTGCTAACGTTAGTTACTCCGTTTTGGGTACAGTAAACTATTACATATAATTGGGATATACAATACAGAGTGTTATTTATCTTGCTTTTAATGGCTACCCCACCAGATATTTTTTTGGTTTATGGGTTGCCTGGGGCAGATTTCTAGGCTATATGTGTAATGCTGTCAATACTACGTTAGAGGTCCTATATTTTCTTGGGGGATTTCCCCAACCGTTACCTCGACTCCTTCAAGGAGGGCTAACCTCACTTAATTGTTTCTCTTTTATGTATATCTAGGTGACAGTGGATCACTGAACATGGGAGTTGCCTGTATCAAATTCTCATTTATGCAATATATGATCTTCATACAGAGAATGCTTCTATTTCAAGTCTGTATTAATATTGAATATTTCAATAAAAAAAGTTTAAAAAAAATTACCCTTTCAAGTGAGGTTTGGGGCCAAAAATGAGACAGGACTTACAATTTATGAAGTTGCACTGTGGACCAAAACGCTTTAGACAAAGCTCATGACTATCTGCCCTTGCCAGGAGCTGGAAACAATTAAAACATTTTTGAAGGTCCACGAGGTCTCTCTGACATATCAATACGAAATAACCTTAAAAAATTCAAAATGATTCCTCAAACCAGTGCAGTGCAAGAGCCCAACAGAAAAAAAAGGCTCTTGTACTGAGAAAACTGTGCCAAAGGTCAAATCGCAACTCTTGAAACAGGAATAGATTAATTACAACGAAGGGGAACAGACATAGATCATGGAAAGCGAAAACGCTCAGTTGTCTGTAAACTGGCTAATTTGAAATTGCTAAATCAACTGCTGATTTGGATAAAAAAGTGGTTTTATAGGTACAAATAGACAAAAACTGAAGCGGCAGGCAAATAGGATATTCTCCAGTTCCTGGGAATCAAATGAGAACTGGAGAAATCATAAATTACTGAAAACCCTAGCTAAATGTAGAGTAGTAGGAAAAAACAACACAAAGATACACTTTTAGAACAAATTACAAAACAAAACTGACTGGAGAACCAGCCGTTACCAGAGTTCACTACACAACAACAGCTCTCTTCGGGAGATGACACTGATCTGAGCAAACGGCCAGAGTGGAGTGCAGACACAGAGTTTGAACCTTCATTACAAATTCTAATAATCTGCTTAGGTTCCATCTCCGGGGTGTTACTCTCAGCCGAGATGACTGCATAAAGAATAAACATTTAAGTGAGTGATCCCTGGCAAGTATGGAACCTATAGTGGGCCTCCGAGGATGAGTTGGTAAACTATACCAGAAGGCTTATCACCTGGTTAAAGGTGAAACTCCGATACTACCTTCAGGAGGAACTTCAGGTGGGGACGAAAGATGACCTTGTCCTTGTGGAAGACCAGGTATGGAGACTCCACCAAGAGAGCCTGGAGCTCACTAATCCTTCCGGCTGATATTATGGCCACCAAGAAGGCCATCTTCCATGACAGGCGTGATATTTCATGCCTGTGCATAGGCTGAAATAGCTTGTCCATGGGCATAGCCAGCACCGGCAGTGGGTCCCCTGGTGGTGATGATTCACGCACTGGAAGAGACAGGTGGTCCAGACCTTGCAAAAGTACCCAACCACCTTCTCCTAGGCCACTGCTGACTTACCAGCCCGCACCTTGTAAGCAGAGATGGCTGCGAGATGCACCTTAAGGGTTGTCGTTTGCAGGCCCAGCTGAGAGGGATCAGAGGTACTCCAAGATGCTCGCCACAGGAGAGGCATGGGGATCAAGCTCCTTGCCCTGGCACCATATGGAGAACCTCTTCCATTTAAAAGCATAGCATTTGCGAGTCGACTCTTTTTGGTAGGACTCCATGGCATGGAGCACTTCTTCCGACAGCCCTTAGAACTGGAAATCTAGCCACTCAGAAACCAGGCCAAGAGGTGCAGGGATGTCAGGTCTGGGTGCAGGACTTTCCCTGTTGTCTGGTCAGTAGATCTGGGCAAAAAGAGAGCTGCTGTGAAGGTGTGCCGCTGAGGCGGAGGAGACCTGGGTACCAGAACTGTCTGGGCCAGTATGGAGCTATCAGGATCATCCATGCCTTGTCCTTCAGGACCTTGATCACTACCTTATGGATCAAGGGGAAGGAAAGGAAGATGTACATGAGACCCAGAGTCCAGGGCCTCACAAAGGCACCCCCCAACAATGTCCCAGACTGTGGGAGGAGGGCACAAAACAGCATCAGTTTGGCATTCTTCCGGGAGGCAAACAGAACCACCAGAGGAATGTACCACGTGGAGAACAGGTAGTTTACCACCTCCTGATTAAGGGACCACTCATACGACGTCTCTTCTACCCAGCTGAGAGCGTCTGTCAGCTGACTGTGTAATCCTGTGACATGGGTTACCAGGAGATCTGCACCTAGGCTGTGCACAAGGGTACAGATGGAGGGCCTCCTGACACTGGGGAAGTGAGTGTTTTCCTCCCTGCCTATTCAGGTAGAACGTTGTAGTGGTATTGTCCGTCTGGACCTGCATAACCTGACCTGACTAGAAGGGCAAATTCATCAGGGCAGGCACCATTGCATGGAGCTCCAGCAAGTTATGTGGTGGCAAGACTCTTGGGGTGACCAGACCTGTGGGCTCTGTAGTCTCTGAGGTGTGCTACCCATCCCCCCAGAGATGTGTCCATTGTGAACATGATGGTGGTTCCCGACGGACAAATGTGATTCGATTCCTTCTGTCAGATATTCCGTGACCAGCCACCTTTGGATGGTGCCCCAAATCAGCTGGGTCACTGTGACTGGCTGGTCCAAGTGGCCTAGGCGCTTGGACCACTCATGGTTCAACTCCCCCTTCAGGTGGCGCATCCGCCAGCGAGGTCCAGGGAGCAGAACCACATGCTCTATTCCAGGGAAGGAATGATCTGATTCAGTGTGACCATCTGAAACTTGCACTTCTGCAAGAACTGGTTTAGCTAGTGCAGCTCTAGTATGGGGTGCCACCACCCAGTCTGTTTCAAAACCAGGAAATACCTGGACGTAACCCTGACTGGTCAGGGCGTATGGGACACAGACTATGGCTTCATTCATGAGGAGCTGAGTGATGTCCTCCCGAAGGGCGGATAACATGCCCTGTGATACCTTGGACTCCTGAGGACCATGGGGTTGGTAAGGCAGGGCAGCCCGGAAATCCAAAGGCAGCCCTCTTCCCATCACCTCTAACAGCCATTTGTCCATTGTGATAGCAGACTAATGTGACAAGAAGTAGTGTAGCCAACTCTTGACTGGGAGTGCAGATAGGGATATGATGGGTGGAGGCGTGGCACCCCCCCCCACATGCCCCCACCAATGTGCAGCTTTTGTGGGGGCAATGGTCACTGCGGCTGGAGGGGCACCACCACCCCTGCCCCACCACGCTTGGGGCCCTGGCTGCTGAACATGGGCTTCAGGTGCCAGGCCTGGTATTGCCCCTGCTGTAACTGCTGCCAAGGAGGCTGTGGCTGAAGGGACCAATATTGGAAAGCCTTTTTCTTAGGCTTCTGTTTTGGGCCCTTCTGGGACGATGCCACAGAGTCAAGGGTGGCGCTGGACTTCTCTATGTGAGTCAGATGTCCATCCCCCCAAGGCTGAAGAGGTCCGTGACTAAGAAAAGAATATCTTCCTGCTTGTGCTGGGTGTCCGCCGTAAAAGTGGACAGGAGCAGCCAGGCCCCGTGACGCATGGAGCCAGCCGCTGCCAATGCATGGGCACAAGAATCACCCCTGTCCAAGATCACCGGGAGCTGGTGGTTAGCCAGTGACTGACCTTGGTCCCTGCCCAACTTCACCGGCAACTGCTGGTCAGCGGGAAGGTGAGGGAGGATATCACTGAGGACTCCTGAAAGGGAGTGATTGAAGTTGGCCCTAATGATGGAGTAACTTGCCTGATGGAGACCGAAGGACACTGCAGTATGCACTTTTTTAGCGGCATAATTGATATTTTTGGATTCCTTATCCAGAGGCTTTCCACATCTCTTTGACCCCCAGATTTGTGGAAGGTTGAGTCTGAGACCAGTCCTTCAGCCAAAGGGTGGCTAGAGAACCCTGGTAGGGATCGCATACTTGTGGACCATAATGGTGGAGATCACCGGGCATGATGCTGGACACTGCCAAAGCCCCAGGGTCGGTCCCAGGATGGTCTTAGCCATGGGACAGCCAACCCCCGGGGATTCATCCCTGTCTTGGAAGTCCATGAAGGGGTACTTGGCCCGTTTCTGGACAGGCTCCAGAGGAACGTTCATAGACTCTGATATGAGTCGGATAAGAGCCCTAAAAGACACCAGCCCATGGTCGGTGCTCAACTCCTCAAACGACCCTGGTCGAAGATATGGGTCCAGGAGGAAACCATGGATGAATGATTCTAGTCATCTGTGGAGTCCTCAAAGGTGTCCCTTTACTGTTTCTTGCCATGGACCACCTGAGAATCCTCAGACTGGGTGATCTCTACTGACAATCAGCCTGGCAAGACAGTAGATGTCCAGGCCTCCTTGGTCGGAGCACCCACCTTCGGCTGTGGTGGTGGCAGCTCCACCCCAGGGGTGGAGAAGCAGTTGTAGGAAGCACCTGTGAATCATGGATCAACGAGGCCATAACTGCAGCTATCAAGAGACCAAAGATCCAGAGGATAGAGCCATACCCCGCCCCGCGATGGCCTGGTGTTGGCTGGATGACGTCTCTAGGGTTTGCTGCTGGTGGAGTCTTTTATGTGACTTAGTCACTGTTCTTCAGGGCTGGAAGTCTGGTAGCAAGGGCAACCCAGGATCTGGTGTGGAGAAAAGCTCCACAGACACTCCCAATTTCTTTAGGAGTGGCTGAGCCCCTGCAAGCCTTCGGAAGAAGCTTGGCCCTTCTGCAGTGTGGATCCGGAATTGTGCCAGGTCAAAGAGCTGCATTTTAATGTTTTTAGATGCCTGATCCTTTCGGATTGCTAGTAAGGTGCAGCACTTTAGCAGAGTTAACGGTATAAAATCATGTTCACAGAACAGAGGAGTATCACCGAACACTAGTTCCTTCTTTGCGCAAGTGACTTATAGAACTTTACTTTTAACTCTAGTCCAGAAACTTCAGGACTATCGACTGTGGTCATGCAGTCAGGCTTTGGCTTTGGTCTCAGAACTCTGTGGAGCCATACAATATTCAATGGTGCATTTTCAGGTCAGCTGAGCAATGCCTTGAGAATCGACTCTAGAAAAGACTCCACTGTGCCCTGTTCTGTACCCTCTGGGAAGCCATCAATAAGGATATGATTCCTTCTGGCCCCAAGTTCCATGTCATACAATCTTTCTGCAAGTTCTTTTTCCCTCTGGATAAGAAAGCATAGAACAGTGTCACACTGCTCTAATGTGGTCAAGGCATCCATTAAACCACCCTCAAGGTCTGTTGTGTGCTGCTGTTTCTAACAGTTCTTTTTTGTTCTCACCCACGGCTTTCCCTAATCTCTTCACAGTCCAGCTCAGCTTCCTCAGCAAGTAAAATAATTTTTTAGAGGTTATCGTAAATGCTCATCAGGCTGTTCCTTGCTGCATCAGCTTGCTCAAGCAGAAGCCATGGACGCTGAACAATTGTGGTTGTGGGCCTGAGAGTCTTGTGAGTCCAGCAACAGGCAGTTTTGTCGGGATGCTGCAAGCCATCCTTCACTTTTCGGCTTGGTTGCCATCTTGATCCACACTTCCCTCCACTTTTCAAAATGATATTTTTTTAGTAGAGGGCATGGATTATACAGGATATGATCACTGGGGAGCCAGAGTGAGCAAAGGTTATGACTGCATGGATGGGAGGTGGAACCAGAAGTCCTTGACTGAATTTTAATATGCAGCACTTTTGTAAGTGCTTTTTGAGGACTGAGAGGTGGACAGACTGAGAAAGAGGTACAGCATATGGTCGTGGACACAAAGACTTGTATTCGGTACATGTGAACGCACATATGCCGTAAAATGCTTATTAAAGAGCTTGTGCCACATTCAGGAGAACTTTCACACAACATAATATTTAGGCGTTGTCCAGCTTGTGTTTCCTATCAGTTCTGTATTCTTCCTCCCCATTATTTAGTAGTGAGGTCATTTGCATGAAAACAGGATCTTTGGTCCTGAAGAGTTTATCTATTCTGGTTGCTTTCTCCCTGCCTGAAGTCATAGAGCACTGCTTGTGACTTCACAGTTACTCCCATGGCAACAGACTATGATGTCACAACAGAGGATTCTGACTTGAAGTAGGGAGTAAGCTATAGAGGCAGATGAACTCAAAATGAACTATAAGGGAAAACGATCATACATTCATACACATTTCTTTAGTAATAAATTATGGGGGAGGAGAAATACATAAACTATAAATGGAATACAAGCAGAATTGAACCTAATTATTATGTTTTTAAAGTTCTTCGAGGTGTCAGTAGCTCTTTAAAATATATCTATTGAGCTGAGTATTGAACCTGATGGTTTACCAAAGATGTCCACAAAGTAGTGTCTGTTGCGTGGCAGCCGCTGAGAGGCTTAATTTCCCCCTCCCAGCGCTTGTGAATGTTGCCCGCTGCTGAAACCGCCACACCACTAGATTTGTGCATAACAATTATTGTGAACTGTTTTATATTCCCTGGACTCTGCTTATTTCAAAAGCGAAAGGCTTTCTACTTTATAACTGCATTGACATCAAATGTATCTGTTGGTTACTAGTTTTATATTCTAGAAGTGAAAGCTGTCTTCTTATGGTTTAAGAAGTTTGTAAATGTTCAGCCGGTTTGTTGGGACTGTCTCAGAGTCCTACACATTTACCAATTCTGACATGTTATTACAGTTTGTCCAAAACTTAATGTGATTTGTGTGTGTGGTCTGCAAAACGCTTTTACCCAATTCTCACCCCAGGGGTCCTTTAGTATTACTGACAATAGCAGAATGCCAGCTGGGTTCAGCTGCCCCGGAGGTGGACTTAATGGTAATGAGATAAAGGAACAGCCAGCGAGGAAAGAGCAAGAGAGTGTGCTGATTGCAGCCTACCTGGAAGGCACCAGAATTATTTCTCTGCTGACTGAGCAGCACCACCCCGGAGTGCTCTCCCTTCATTCAGTCAGAAGAATGTTGTGTTCTTTCGTGAGTGTTAAATTCCTGTTTATTTCGTGCTGCCTTTTTCTTATTTATAGTATTTTATTTATTTTTATTCATTTTATCCACTTTTTCCCCGAGGAATGCGGTTTTCTCAACACTTTAGCGTTTCTTCATTTCGTCTGAAGTAAATTTTTCTTCCTAAGGGGAAAAACCTTCAGGTTTTTGTTGAAACCCTTTTTATTTTTTATATGCTTTTGCCGTTTTCTTCAGAATGCAAGACTTTTTCCCTCAGAAAGGCAGCTGTTGTGCCCAAAGATTACTTCTCTTTTTCTTTGCCTGGTTTTTCTTTCAGGAAGGGTGTTTGGCATGATTTTTCTCCAGAAAACCTTTCACTTCTAGGGGCACACTCTGTATTTCATTTTTTTTACTTGACTGACCTCAAATTAATAAAAAAAAAAAAAAAAGGAATTTATAAGTTCTGAATCACTGCGCCTCCTGCCGCGAAGCATAGGGAGATGCCAATGATTAAATGCATGAGCTTTTTTTTAGATCTTAATATCACTGCCCCTCCCACCGCACAGTACAGGGAACCGCCAGTGACTGTAAGAACTGAACTCTCCATTTCTTTTTATTTAGATTTTATGGGTTTTCTAGGTTTTCTCCCATAACACCCCCCCAACACACAGCCCGTGCGATGTGGCGTGGAGAGGCAGCACACACACAGGAAGCCAGCTCAGCCCCTTCTTCCCACCCACACTACCGCCTCCACCTGCCTATGTTACCCCACTGGACTGCCACCCGGTAGGGACGGAAATATGGGAGGGGTGACTACCCACCCCCAGGAGAGAAGAACAGCCTGGTGTCTCGCTCAATCCTACTCCTCCCCCCCCATGCCGGCACCCTGATGACCCGAGGTCATTCCCGAACCCGGGTCACCGGCGCAGCGCAAGGTAAGGTGTCCAGCACCTCAACCCTCAACATCACCAAGCTAGTGAACTCTCCATTTCTTAGATGTAGACCACTGCCTCTCCCGCCGCAAAGCACAGGGAGATGCCAGTGGTAAAAGTTTATGAGCTCTCCTTTTTCTATATATATTAATATCACTGTCCCTCCCGCTGCACAGCATAGGGAGATGCAAATGACTACAGGAAGTGAGCTCATTTTTTTTTTTACATATACATCACTGCCCCCAAGCACAGGGAGATGCCAGTGGCAAAGATTTACGAGTTCTCATATATATATATATATTTTTTTTTTAATATCACTGCCTCCCACCACACAGCACTAGGAGACGCCAGTGATTCAAATGCATTAATTACCTGTATCTTTTATATAACTTACAGTGTATACATATATGTCACTGTCTCTCCCATTGTTAAGCCTGGGGGGCGCCAGTGATCAAGATATACAGGTTATTCACCTGTAACAGGAGTTCTAGGAATGGTATATGTTGTTCATCCACACTTATTGGCAGGTTCCTTGCCGCTTTAAATCTTGCCGGAAGGTCTTCAAGCTGGCTCCTCCCACCCACCCGGGTGGTAAAACTCGGCTCCGCCCATGACGCCAGATCTAGCCCGCTGGAAGCCAGGTTGTGCGTCGCAGCTGGGGAGGCCGGGTGGGTTGTGTGGATGAACAACATATACCATTCCTAGAACTCCTGTTACAGGTGAGTAACCTGTATTTCTAGGGACATGGATATGTTGTTCATCCACACTTACTGGCAGACTCCTAGCAGTTCTCCGGGAGGAGAGAGGCAAGGCGCACACCCCCTACTTAGGTATAAAGACTGGAGAACCGAGGGCCCCGACCAACATCCCGGCGTGACCCAAGGTCGATGTGGAAGGGGAAAAAACGGCATTAGTCTGCTTCCAGGCAGGAGCCCTGCGGATATCCTGGACAGGAGTATCCTCGGAAGCAGCCACCGATGCAGCGCAAGGGTGGGTAAAATGAGCACTTATCCCTCTGGGAGGCTCCATGCCCGCCCACCTACAGCGGAGACCTATGCAGGAGGTGACCCGCCTGCTCGTCGTCCGCTTGGCTGCAGGCCTGCCAGGTGCGGCTTCAGCGTAGATGACAAACAGCTGGCGAACCTCTCCCGAACTTCAGCCCTACGCTCTCTGGGTAGATGAGCATGAAATAGGGTCCCCATGGATCCTATATATGGCCTCCGAGGCGTGAATGGGGATGAACCCTGGCAGAGACAATACCCGGTTAGGGAAAAACTCCGCCACCGCCTACAGAAGGAACTTCGGGTGGGGCGCGGGACTACTTTGTCCCTGTGGAAGACCAGATAGGGAGATTCAAAGGAGCGCCTGGAACTCTCCCCTCCTTCTGGATGGCAGGGTAGCCCCAAGAAGGTGTTCTTCCACAACAGGTGGGGACTCGCACCTGTGCAAAGGTTCGAAAGGCTTGCCCGTGAGCTAAGCCCATACCAGCGCAGATCCCACAGAATGGGGATACTCTCCCCAAAGGGGAGGTGTGATCAAGGCCTAGAAAGTGCCAGACCACCTTTTCTGCGCCACTGACTGCCTTCCGGCCCGCGCCCGGAAGACAAGGGTGACCAACAGAAGCACCTAGAGGGTCGTCGGCCGAAGCCCTAGTTCAAAAGGAACGGACCACAGATGGTCCGGAATGCTTGCCGAGGGACGGGAGAGGGGCCCAAGCCCTATCCCAACACCAAATGGAAAACTCTTCCATTGGAAGAGGAGCATGATTGGCCGGCTTCTGGCAGGACGCCTCGAAAACGTTGAGGACCTTGCCGAAGGACCCACGGCCAGGCCCCCTAGCCGCACAGGGACCAGGCCTTCAGGTGCAGGGATTGAAGGTCCAGATGAAAACCTTCCCCTGAAGACAGCGATCAGGACCGGGCGGGCTGGAAGCCGCCTGGAAGCCTGGGCGGAGATCTGAGGAGAGCTGGATACCAGAGCTGGCAATCCAGTCTGGGGCTACCAGCATCGCCTGCACCTAGTCCCTCCTCGCTTTGCCCGTGGGTCAAGGGAATGGGGGAGAGGCGTAGAAAGGCCCGGGGTCCGCGGCCTTGATGGCATCCCCTACAGCAAACTTCCTGAGGGGGCAGGCATGAGACAGTCTCAACCTCGTATTCTCCCTGGAGTGAAGGAGGGAGAAGATACTGTGCTACCTCCGGCAGGGTAGACCACTCGTGAGGCGCAGCCTATGTCCGGCTTAAGGCAGCAGCCAGGGAGCTGGAGGCTCCTGCCATCGAATGGCTAGGAAACTGCCTCCCGGCTGCGCGAAAGACCCAATGCGGAGAACCTCCTTGCGCAGAGACAAGGGGTTCGACCGAACCTGGTGGGGCAGGTAGCACATGGTCGTGGTATTGTCCACTTGGACTTAACCACTAGACCCCGTACAAACGGAGTGAGCGGTGCAAGCAAGTGGACCACTTAGAGCTCCAGCGGGTAGGAAAGACGTCGGGACTCCCGAGAGGACCAGAGGTGGAGCACTCTGTATTCCCCTAGATGGGCACCACCACCCATGCGAGAAGCATCTGTCGGAGATGACCATCGACTCAGAGCGAACGAATGGGATGTCCTCCTGCAAGAGCTGGAACGGTCCGAGGGAGAGCGTTCCCCCACCTCCTGGGCTGTAGTCACGAACTGGTCCTAAGGAACGCAGCACCGTGACCGCTGGCTGGCCAGTCCCCACTAGGGGAACGCATGAACCAGCGGGTCCAACAGACCACGCTGGAACCGGCCGCCACGAGCCCAGGAGGTCCCGGCAGGGTGCAATTGCCCAGTCGGACCTGACTAGGAAAGGGAGGAAGAACCTCAGCCCTGTCCGCCAGGAGCCGAGCTCGGACTCAAGAGTCGAGCTCATCCCAAGAAGGATCACCCGCTAAGACACGAGTTCCAACGTGGCTCCGATAAAGGAGACCAGTCTGAGAGCCAGAACTCTGGATCGTCCCCTTCCGCCTGGAAGGGTTGTAGTCAGGCCGCCATCCGGGTTGGGTTACGCCTGGACACCTCGATGCCGCAGAAAGCTGCTGAGCAGAGACCGAAGGGCCTGGCTTGGAACTCGTAAGGACATCCCCGGCTTAGGGAGTCTCCCAAGAAACGGACGGAACAAAGAGTAAGTACATCCTGGAGGTCCAGGAAAGAAGCCACACGCCTCGTTCTGAGGATGGGATATCTGAGGTAGAGAGACCATCCAGGCGTGCGGAAGAATGGGGCGCAAGCCCCCCATCCGTTTGGGACCAGGAAATACCTGGACACGAACCCAGGATCTGAAGGAGGATCCACAACCTTCCTGATCACCTCTAATTAGAGGGCCAGGCAAGTCAACCCAGCAGGCCGACAATGAGGCTGTGGACCCCAAGACCCCCGTGGGGCAACGGCTCGAAAAGGTGGTACCTGCTCGCAAACCTGAGGCAGGGCCTTCCCCTATCACCTCCGACACCTAGAGGTCCGGAAGCGGACCAGGTGGAGGAGATGGAGCCGCCTCCCACGGGAATCCTGCAGGAGCAACGGGGCCGACAGCCCCTTAGCCCGTCCACTGAGCAGGCTTGGAGGAGGAATGGCCGAGGAGCTCCCCGGTCTTTACCTCCCTGCTTCCTTTTAGAGGAAGACGCTGGCTTGAGACTCAGGCCGCCCCCCAGAAGCCTGCTGGCCCTCGTCTGGGCCGGCGTGAGCCCCAGGGACACGGGGCAAAGAGGCTTACGCAAAGGCCGACTGCCCCTTGTCCCTCTGGGCGGAGTGACCGAACCGAGTGGCATCGGACTTCTCGGTCCGCTGGAGGTGTCCCTCCGCTCCAGGGCTGAAAAGGTCAGTCCCCAAGAAGGGGATGTCCGCCAACTTGTGCTGGGTTTCCAAAGAGAAAGAGGATAACCTCAGCCATGCCCTGCGGCGCATGGCCACTGCGGCCGCCACTGATCTGGCACAGGAATCACCTAAGTCCAGAGCAGTCTGCAGCTGCTGCTCGCCACCGCCCTACCCTGGTCCTGCACCCGCCGGACCGTGGTCTGCAGGTCGGACGTGAGATGAGGGAGCACCTCGTCCAGGGAGCCCAAAAGGGCGGGAGAATGTGCCTCAGTGCAGCCGAGCTGGCCTGTTGGAGGGGCCTAGGGAGGACCAAAGCGAATCCTTAGCGCCCGCATCGAGTCATCCTTTTGGACTCTTTGTCGGGGGCCTATCCACTATCCTGAGCATTCCCCAACACTGGAAAACATTGTCGGTAACTAACCCCTCGGCCGAGGGGTCCCGAAAACCAGGCAAAGAACCAACAGGGACAGAGTACTTCCTGGCCATCCTGGCCGAGGGCGCAGGGCAGGAAGTAGGCCGCCGCCAGAGCTCCAAGGTGGGGCCTACAATGGCCTCGGCCACTGGGAAGGCCTCCGAGGGAGAACCCCTTTGGTCTAGAATCTCTGTCAGGGGATAAGGGGCCCGTTTGGACACGGGCTCGAGCTGCATCCCGGTGAACTCCGAGATGAGCTGAAGCAGACCCATGAAGGATGATGGGCTGTCGTCCACAGAACGTTCCACAGAGGACCCCGGGTCCTCCCGACTGGGGAACATAGAGGAGTCGACTTCGGACTCCGAGGGGTCTGCAAAGAGCTGCCTCAGGCCTGAGTCACTCTTCGCCCGCCGAGGGCGAGCAGGAGTGAGGGGGACAGACAACCTGTGGAACAGGTCGTGACCCGACCGAGGTTCCACCGAGGGCGGCGGGGCAGCAAGGTTCGGACGAACAACCGGCCCGGAAGTGGGCACCTCAACTGCAGAGAGCGGTTGAGTCGGCCAATCGGGCGGCAGCTGCTTGCTGGATGGGGAATGAATCGGAGTCGATTGATTCCCGGACAACAACAACTGCTGCCACATGAATTCCTCGCAGCGTCGACGCCATCTGCATCGAAGCCACTCCTCATCCGAGAAGGATGACGAGGAAGAACGGTAATGCCACTTAACTCAGTGCCCCGACTGAGAATGCCGAAGTCGGCGTGAGCGGCTTGACCGAGAGGAGGACCGAGACCGAGACCTGAATCCTCGGGGAAACCGAGGGCGGGCCTGGGAAGGAGCGGGGCGCGCCCGCTCCTGCCTCGGCTCGGAAGAAAGGGCAGAGGCCTGTCGACCCGAAGGTACAGGCAGAACCTCAGCCTCCGCCAGAGAAACCGGCGAAGGGGTGGCGGCTCCAGCAGAAGACAGCCCGGATGACGGGTCGAGAGACTAGACAACGTCGACGGGAGTCCTGGCTGCCTGACTTGACGGGGACACCGTGAAGCCAGCGGCATGAGCCGCACCCTCGACCGAAGTCGAACGTCGGCCGGCGGGGGAGGGGGAACTCTCCCGCTCCCTCCAGCGCCGACGAAGGGACTTAGCCTGCGACTCCCTGGACTTGGGCCGAGAGGCAGGTCCCAAAGGACCCTCTCCCTTCAAGGAAAGGGACTGGCGAAGCTCCTTGAACGAAGCTGCATGAGGAGAACTCAAGGAGAGCGGGATGAGGGCCGCGACCGAGGAAGAGGGAGGGGCAGCCGCCCCCTCCCCGGAGGAAGGAAGATCGAGCTGCTCAACCGAGACAGCGGATGCGGACACTGCCCGACGAGTCTCCGAGGAATTTTCCGGAGCGGGAAAAAATTCAGGTCGCCCGAGCCCCGAACGGGCTGCACGATCCTCCAGAGAGCTGGTCGAAAGGGCACAGCAAAAATCGCAAACTTGCGGATCATGATCCAAGTCAAGGCAGTAGACGCACGTGGAGTGCGGGTCTTTCCTGGAGGAATTAACCGGGCGCCTCCGAGAGCCGGAAAACGAATGAGTCATCGCCGCAGCGAGAGAAGAAGATCGAAGTTTCAGAAAAACTTACAATTAAATTCGAAGACCGAAAATTTCAGGAACCAGTCGAAAACGCAGAGCGCTAAGGAGGGAACCTGAGCTTCTAAGCGGTAAGGAAGATCTGGCGTCATGGGGCGGAGCTGAGAGTTTTACCACCCGAGTGGGTGGGTGGGAAGAGCCAGCTTGAAGACCTTCCGGCAAGATTTAAAGTGGCAAGGAACCTGCCAATAAGTGTGGATGAACAACATATCCATGTCCCTAGAAATATGAGTTCTTTATCTATAAATCATTTATTTACATATATGTCACTGCCCCTTCTGCTGTGAAGCTTTGGGAGACACCAGTGACACGTGAACAGGAAATTTCTATGGAAATAATTTCGCTCCTCTCCCCCCTGAATGGCTATGAGAGATGCAAATGACACAGAAAGGCTCTCCTTTTTTAGATACAATCTATTTAGTAAATTTCAGAAGTGTTATTTCTTCCATTTCTGCATGCTGGGGGTGCAACCTGGTTTGGTCTTTCAAGTTATTCCCAAGCGAGGAGAGGAGGAAAACTTTCATGAGAAAAATTGACGGCCTCCTTCCCTCTTAGGGTTGATCTTCTCTAAACTTCAATATTTACAGATCTACCCCAGAAGTTCCACTACTGGGGTCAAATAAAATCTGGACAAATTGATACTGAGCGGTCCAGGCTGCAGCTAGCATTGAACCGAAGTATCACTCACCCCTTAACTTTCTGAAGAAACAACAGTACTACATTTTGTTTCCTTATTTAATGGCTCAGTGCATTTCTGTGTTAGCCAGTACAGGGTTCGACCCTTACAGGATAGGAAAATTACGTACCTACCGTAATTCTTGATCTTCTCTTGTATCTTCACCATTCATTACTTACAGGGTGTAAGCCGGAGGCGCGCACCTGCCACGGGAGCTTTTTTTTTTTTTTAAAGTTTGCCTAACGGCCCCGCCCTCGAGAGTGATGTCATGGCCATGCGCAGGGCTGGCCGCTAGTAGCTTACGACTCCTCCAACTCAGTTCTGTGAGCCGGAGAGGCAAAAGTGAAAGCAGAAAATATAGATAGCGAGGCAAGATAGCCGAGGGATAGCAAAGCAAGGAAGAATGAACTGAAAAAGGAATAAGTCGATGGAGAAACGACAGAGGAGATAGGAGTATCCCTAGCCTAGGGACTGCAGGGCCTCCTTACCTGGGCGACTCTAGGAGGAGAGATGAGTAAGGAAATGAGAAAATAGAAGGAAAAGAAGAAGAAAGAGAAGAGAGAGATGGGATGTTGAAGGGACCAGAATGCCCAACGAGCATAGTTAGCTTGCAGCTAAAGGCTCGACTAAAGGGGAAGCAAGAATCCCCGGAGATAGAGCTGAAGAGAAGGTTCACCGAACCCGCTAGACAGACTCAGGAGGGCATAGTCCTCATCCTCAACATGCCATTGTTCTTGATACCCACCTCGGGCTCCTGGCCGCGGAAGGCCCTTAACTGGAGGACAGCCGAGGAGGGAAGAATAAAACCCAGGCAGCATGAGAGCGCTGCTCAGGGGTTTAGAAATGGAAAATGTAAGCCTCTCAGGCGTTTCAAGATAGAAATGGGACTCATACTGACTGGCCAAGGCTAAGGCTGGCTAGGATTGGATATGGTCAGCACTGTTCTACTGTAAAAATTGTCCAGGAGGACACTTAAAAGGGAGAAACCAATAGCAAAACAGCGAGAAGGATAGCCTACCTTCTCATTTGCCTTCTTGTTTGTTTTCCCTTTTTTTTTTTTTTTTACAGATAAAAATTTTTTTTTTTTTTTTAGACTAGATGCATGACCCAGATATCAAGATGCCTATAGCAGTCGAAGAGAGTTCCCTCAGCATTTTTTTTTTTTTTTAAAGAAAAAAGGAATAGATGTACCCGTTTCTCTGCTCTGCAAGGCAAGAATAGAGGGGGTTAGATTTCAGGGCAACTATCTGGACACGGGATTGCAGGATCAAAACTGAATAGCCTGAGCCAGGCCAAAAAACCCCAAAGGTATCTTGCCAGAAGAATGGCAAGAGAGAGTTGTGCAGTCTGATCGCCAATGCAAACCACGAGATGGCCCATGAATCTTAGAGTAAGTAATTTTTCTGAAATTTAGAACCCCCCAAAAGAAAGATTTTTAATTAGAAAAATTAGGCAATTTTCCTGTTTTTATATATATGCAGAGAGAGGAAGGAGACGGGAGGTGGAGAAGCCACAGGAAGAGGCCACTGAGGGGATGGTGGGCGGGTGTAAGTAATGAATGGTGAAGATACAAGAGAAGATCAAGAATTACGGTAGGTACGTAATTTTCCTATCTTCCCTTGTCAATCTTCACCATTCATTACTTCCTGGGTGAGTACCAAGCTCCTCTACCCCTGGAGGGGGAAGAGGCCATACCCTGAGGGAACAAGACCCCCAGCCTTCTGCTGGTGAGAAACAGAAGGAGAAGACCCTGGCTTATTCAGAAAGCCTAAGTGGGAGAAGAGCTAGGAGGTGCCTCCCGAGGACGAGGAGACGGAGGGAGCCCCTGTAAAAGTCTCCTAGCTCTGGAAGAGAAAAGACGGGTCCCCCGGAGGGCGGAGCGAATCACCCTACGCCGGGCCAGGGGTGACAACCTGGAAAGCGAGCCATGCCGTCGCCTGATGCAGATCGCTGTCCCCGCAAGCCTGGAAGCCATCTCATTGGCGTCATAAGATGCCCTTGCTTGGTGTCTTGCCAGCTCCAGGCCTACCGCGGAGAGGGCAACGGCTTGTCTGGTTTGCTCCGTATCAGGCATAGATGCCAGCAGCTGGGACATCATCGACCACAGATGCGGTTGTAGGCAGCGTGGTGAGCCTGATGTGAGCGCCAATACATGCACTACTTACCGAGAAGAGAGAACACTCTTAGCCCCGGTCGAACTGGAGAGAGTCCGAATCCGGTGGGCGGTCGTGCGCCGAACATACGGCGCCCAGAAGAGATCCAGGTATACCAAACCTGAGGAGGCGGGTTGGGAAGGAACCTAGAGACTCAGAGGGGCACAATACCTACACTGGCAGTCCGCGGGGCTGGGGAAGAAGCGGCAGGGACTGCCAGGACAATAGACGCCTCCTGGAAGGGATAGGCCAGGAAGGTACCACCAGATGCCTGGGCACTGAATTCACCAGGAATTCACTGCGTCTCCCGTTCAGTATTGTCTCTTCGAACATAGAGAACGGAGATCCCTCACCATCCTCGAGAGGAAAGCTGATATTCTGTGAAATCAGCATCGGGGACAGATGAGCAGGGTTCCTCTCCCTCGGAGGAGGAGGCAGGATGATGGGGAACTGGAATGCCAGAGGATTCCTCGGTAGGTGGGGAGAGTCGAAGACCCGCTCATGCATGTATCTAGGCATATGAGGGGAGGCGCCAGAGACCCTGAACTGCTCCCAGGATAACGGACCCGTGGGACCGACATGGCCTGGGAGGCGGGGTGGTGGAGGCAGAGAGATGGGAGAGGGGCACCTCCGCGGAGGCAACTGCTCTCTGCGAGGGCTCTGGAATCCGGGGAAAGGAGCCCTGGGAGGAGGGATCCCGGATATCAGACCAGGCCGCAGAACGGAACTCTGGGGAAGCGGAGCCTGGAAGAGCCCTGGGGGAGAACCTCCCCTGTGACGACGACGGGACTGCATGGATCCAGAAGGGCAGTCCGCACAAACGCCGCCGGAGGACACCCTAGAACCCTGGAGGGAGGGGCGAGGCTCTGCACTTCGGCTCCTGGCCACCCCCCCTGGGGTGGCCAAAGAAGACCGAGCAGCAGACCCCCTGCCCCTCAACCCCTCGGACTCCGAGAGGGCCCTCCTCCTCGACCACAGCGTCCCCCTGTCCCTAGAGAGGGCAACAGCACCCCGGGAGGTAGCTGTCACCGGGCCTCCAGAGAGGGGAACCTCCCCCTGCGTCACCCCGCCTGCCCGGGGCTCCGTGCCACGCCCAGCTGGGGAACCCTCAGGAGACAGACGGAAGGGGGACAGAGGGAGGGGGCCCGCTGCGCCGCCTGGCACCTCTAGCCACGGGGACCCAGACTCGAAGAGTGGGGTGCCAGGATGGGTCCACGTCGAGTCATGCGCCCTCCGAGGAGGGCAGAGACCAGCAGGACCTCAATGCTGGCCACCCAGGGGTCCGAGCTGCGGGCCGCGGCGGCCCGTACCAAGGGAGGCGCCGCTCGCCTCCTCATGCCGGTAGCAGCCAGGCCTAGCTCCACACCCGCAATGGCGCCGGCAACGCCGGCACCGCCTGGAGGAAGGACAAGGCCCACGGCGCCGGGCGCGTCGGAAGGCGAGGCAGCACCGCCGACGGCGCCGCCTTGTCCATCGGTGCCGCGAACAGTGCCGAGGCCCAAAGCGGCACCAACGGCGCTGCCCCGATCACCGGCGCCGGGATCCAAAGCGGCGCCGCCAATGGCGCTGCCCCGATCACCGGCGCCAGGATCTGAAACGGCGCCAAAAGGCGGCGTCGAGGGTTCACCTGAGCCAGGCCCAAAGCCGAGGGCCTCGACACGGGGAGCCTGCACCTCCGAAGAGGTGACTGCCGAGGCGGTGACGGAAGCGCGGCCCGGAGGACCACGACGCCCCCAACACCGCAGAAGGGGCCCCTCCTGGGGCAAGAATAGCGAGGGAGACCCCTCCTCCTCGGACCGTATAGGCCGGGAGGGACCCGGAGGAAGGGCCTAACAGCGTGCCCGAGAATCCCGAGGCGACGCGGCCCCCGAGGTCGGTGGGTTCTTGCCGAGCTTAAACGCTGGTTTCGAGGACGCCGACGGTCCATCGAGAAACAGGCGCCGCACGAATCCATATCATGGCTGGGTCCCAGGCAACGGAGGCAAACGCCATGCGGTCGAGGCGGAGAAATGCCGGCCACAGGAGCACCGGCGCGCAGAGCGGACCGTCTTGCAGCGGCTCCAGAACCGGACATAACGCTCAAACAATTAAGGTAAAAACACAGTAGGAAACACCGGCCGTACAGATAGAAAAAGAACAGTCTTACCGTGGTATGGCGTCGAGTCGCGAGCAAGAAGAGGAGTCGGCCTAGTTAGAATTGCACACTACAAAACTACTCAGAAAGCAGGTGCTGCCTCGACGGCGGGAGAAACAGAACTGAGTTGGAGGAGGAGGCGCTACATAACAGCCGTCCGCGCATGACGCCACTCGAGGGCGGGCCGTTAGGCAAACTTAAAAAAAAAAAAGTTTCGTGGGAGGGCGCGCCTCCGGCTTACACCCAAGAAGTAATGAATGGTGAAGACTGACAAGGGAAGATACTCAGTTCTGGGCCATTTATTTTCCTTCTAAGGTTGACTTTCTTTCCCTCTGGCATGGTCCAAGCCATATCTTTTAGGAACCTAGCTGGGTTGAGAGCCACAAATCTCTACCAGCATATTCATACCAGGTGTAAGAGTTTTTCCCTTGTCAGATTACCTCTTTCCATGGGGACAAGACTGAAGCTTGTGTAACCCCTAGGTGGCGCTATCCCAAGGGCTACTACCCCTGCCTGCTTGGCTAGTAGCAGGTTAAGGGGCCTGAGTTCTGAAACAGGTGCCTCCACCCGGAGGGCAGGGTTGGTAGTGGTCAAGCTAACCTGGGCACAGCCCTCCAGGACACTGTAACCCCCCCTCCTACCCCCCTAGTAGCCTGAACACTGTACAATAATCACTTTCACAATACCCCTGGTACACCACACAAGTACCCACACTGTTTGCACTTACCACCAGGGCTAGTTCCTTTGGCTTGACCCTGGGGACCCCCTGTAAAACAAGGTTATGCACAGCAAATAGCAACAGTACAGTACTTTGAGCACAAACTGGAACCACAGTCAGATTACATGCAGAAAAAGACAGATCTGATTTATTCAGGGGACGTGAACAAGGGAGGGACAAAATCAGGTTAATCAGCTTAAAGATTATATCAGTCAAGCAGTTATGCATGCGCTTTGAGTCCCCCCACACAGTCCACCTCTGGGTACCCAGGTGGAGAAGAGATGGGCTAGCCAAGACCGTTGCCCAGGGTTGCAGCTGGTTGGGGCCATGTGATGGAAAACACAACATGCACAGTACACACTATTTGTAATCCAGAGCCAGAGGGCTCAGTTTGTAAAGGGAACGAAACAACAAGACAATCAGATGGCACACTCAGATTAAGCTGTTGTTGCAGGGAGCTACCCCGGTATTTACTCACGATACCCAAGACTGGACACAGGCTGGACGAAAATCAAGACTGCAGGTGGTTGATCTGGAATGCCAGGAGAAGCAGGACCCACACGAGTCACAGAGGCATCGTTCCTGTTCAAGCGTGGAGCAGGGGGGCTGATCCCCAGGAAGATCTCTCGTCGATGGCTTCTCTGTGCAGTGGGTAGTCTGGCTGGGTCAGTCTGGCAAGGCCCAGACGGCATGGAAACAGATTCGGATGCAGTCTGTTTTGGGCTGGATACAGCTTCCAGCAAGCAGAACACAGTTCACACAGTGGGGAACCAACTCACAACCCACTAGCAGCTCATAGCACATTTACATGTACGGAAATTCTACTGTACCAGGCACAGCACTCCCCGGTCACAATCGCAAAAGTACAGTTATGTAAGAACTTACCGTAACAGTAGATCTTCGAGAACAGCTCTTGCAGCAGGTTACACCATTAGGACTGAAGCCGGCGGGCGTCAGGACCTGGAAAAAATTCTAGCTAGCCATCTTCAGCGGGGACCTGACGTCAGGCGTGGTACATAAAGGCGGTCCCGCCTAGATTCCCGTGCTCACTGGAGACTTCGGCCGCAGGATGACATTCAGAATGGGAGACCGAGGATCCACCGTCAGAAGATAATAAGGGAAAATTCCCTGTAGAAAAGGCTTAAGGCATGCCTCCTCCAAGGGGAAGGTGGGTGGGGAAGGTACCTGCTGCAAGAGGCTGTTCTCGAAGATCTGCTGTGTGAGTTCTTGCATTAACTGTACTATCTTACTTGAGACACAGCTCTTGCAGGTCCACCATTAGGACTGATTCCCAAGTAGTAACAGCTGCCAGAAATTCTGGGAGGAGGAAAAAAGGAAATACCTTCCAGGTCCTGAATCTAGGACAGGAGACCCTGTAGCACCGCCAGGCCGAAACCGGCTCTACGCCGAGAGGCGATGTCTAGGCTATAATGCCTGATAAATGTATGCACAGAGCTCCAAGTGGCTGCAGCACATATGGCAGAAGTGGAGACATTTCGGAGTGCTGCAAATGAGGTGGCCATGCCCCTAGTGGAATGACCCCGGACTGAACCCGGGAGGGGCTTCTGTTTGAGCTCATAACAGAGTGAAATACACTGGACAAGCCAGCGAGACAGGGACTGTTTGGATACAGATTGGCCCAACATCCTCTCAGAGAAGGAAACGAAGAGTTGCTCAGAACTACGAAAAGCTTTAGTTCTGTTGAGGTAAAACCTCAGGCTGCGGTGAACATCCAGGGTGTGGAGCAGAGCCTCTCCTCTATTCGAGTAATTCGGGAAGTAGACTGGAAGGTCAATGTCCTGACTTAGGGTGAGCGAAGAGACCACCTTAGGCAAAAATGTAGGATTCGTCCTCAGGGATACTCTGTCCCGGTGGAAAACTAAATAAGGCTCTTTGCACATGAGAGCGTGAAGCTCAGAAATTCTTCTCGCTGAAGTAACAGCAACCAAAAACAACGTTTTCCACGACAGAAAACGTAGCTCGCAATCCGCGGCAGGTTCGAAGGGGGGGAGTGTGAGTTGCTCCAGGACAAAGAGCAAATCCCATGGAGGCACAGGGTCCTTAATGGTGGCCGAGGTGTAACACCCCTCTCAGAAATTCCCGAGAGCGTCTAATTGTGCCACTGTATGATGCCCCACGGAAGGTGTGAGGCAGAGATGGCACAAAGGTGCACCTTGATAGAGGAGTAGGCTAGACCCGAACGAAAGAGGGAGAGCAGGTAGTCCAACACCACTCCCACTGGGCAACATAAAGGGGAAAAATCCCGTGCTCGCGACCATAAACAAAAACGGCGCCATTTCATGGCGTACGTCGCATGCGTTGCCGGCTTTCTGGCTGCAGAAAGAACTTCTGCAACCTCCTGCGAGACCCCGTGACGCAAGATGGCTATGTCTCTAGGAGCCATGCATGCAGGTTCAGTGAGCGTAAGTCCGGGTGGACTAGGGAACCTTTCTCCTGAGACAGGAGATGGGAGCTGAACGGCAACGGGAGCAGGGGGTTCTCAGGATAGCTGCATTAGCAAAGGGAACCAGATCTGCCTGGGCCAGAACGGGGCCACCAGGATCATAACTGCATGCTCCCTTCGCAGTTTGAGAAGAACTCTCTGGATCAACGGGAAAGGAGGGAAAGCGTAGAGGAATCTGTCCGCCCAGGAGAGGGACAACGCGTCTTGCCAGAAAACACCAGGCCCTGGATCTAGCGAGCAAAAATTGGGCAATTTTGCATTGGATGGGGATGCGAACAAGTCTAGCTCTGGAGTTCCCCATTGAAGAAACAGATCCTCTGCTACCTCTTGAAGAAGTTCCCACTCATGGACTCTGGCCTGGGAGCGACTCAGACTGTCTGCAATCGTGTTGTCCACCCCGGGAACATGTACAGTGATCAAATTTGCGCCGTGTCCGATTACCTAATCCCACACCCTCATGGCCTCCCTGCACAGGGGGTTAGAGTGTGCACCTCCTTGTTTGTTGAGGTAATACATCACCGCCGTGTTGTCTGTCTGAAGCAGAAGAGTACACGGTGGGATAATTGACTGAAAGGCCTGCAGGGCATAGAGAACTGCCCTCATCTCTAGAACACTGATATAGAG
The DNA here is from genome assembly GCA_016271365.2 of Neoceratodus forsteri. Taxonomy (NCBI): domain Eukaryota; kingdom Metazoa; phylum Chordata; order Ceratodontiformes; family Ceratodontidae; genus Neoceratodus; species Neoceratodus forsteri. The sequence goes on along the minus strand of CM057451.1, from coordinate 325,123,975 downwards.
ATGAGCTTCCATCAGGGTCCACGTACCCTGGGACTTCACCCCGTCCAGGTGTGCCCCCCACCCTAGACCTGAGGCGTCTGTGGTGAGGATTACCTCCGGGGATGGCGCTATGAACGGGACGCCCATGGAGAGCGACCCTGAGACTAACCACCACTGCCAGTCTCGAATCACGGTGTTCGTGATTCTGACCGGATGCTGCATATGGTCTTGCCTTTGATCCCATTGCACCTTGAGCATCCACTGAGTTACCCGCATGTGGAGCCTTGCGAAAGGGACGGTAGGAATGGCCGCAGCCATGTGACTGAGCAAGCGAAGGACCGACCTGGCAGGGACGGTCTTGTTCGACGATAACTCCCTGATGAGGGATCGGATGCGCTCCGCCCTGTCGTCTGGAAGAAAAGCTCTTCCCTGAACGGTGTCCAGTACTGCACCTATAAACTGCAGTTTCTGCGATGGTACCAGGAGAGACTTCTCGTAGTTTATTAGGATGCCCAGAGATCGGAACAGGTCCTGGGTGCTCTGGACCGCAAGTAACAACGCCTCTCTGGAGACGGCCATGAGAAGCCAATCGTCCAGGTATGGGAACACATAATGGCCCTGTCTCCTTAGAGACGCTGCCATGACTGCCATGCACTTGGTAAAGACCCTGGGTGCGGATGACAGTCCGAATGGAAGGGCTCGGAATTGAAGGTGGTGGTCGAGGAACTCGAAGCGCAGGAACCTCTTGTGCGCCTGAGCTATAGGGATATGCAGGTATGCGTCCTGCATGTCTAGAGACGCTAAGAAGGCGTCTTGTTTCAGCATGGGAATAAGACCTGGAAGAGTCACCATGCGGAATCTCTTGTAGGCGACCGACACGTTGAGGTTGCTGAGGTCCAGAATCGGATGGAGGTTCCCAGTTTTCTTTGGAACCAGGAAGAAGTGGGAATAATATCCTTGTCCTCTCTGGTTCTCCGGAACGTACTCTATCGCTCTCTTTTGTAGAAGCGCGAGTACTTCTTGCCAGATCAAAGATTTGTGCTGACCCGGATACTGGGAGAGCAAAGGAGGTCTTGAGGGTGGCTTTTCTGCGAATTCTATATAATGGCCTCTTCTGTCCAACTGAAGAACCCACCTGTCGGTGGTTATAGCCTGCCATCCTGGCAGGAAGTTCACAATGCGACCCCCGACCACGATTTCCCGTTGATCCTGAGGGGTGGGGGCCGGAAAGGAGTCAGGCTGTGGCGGCTGAGGGTCCCGCTGGCTGGGCCGGCTTAGTAGTACGCTGGCTCCGGCTGGCGGGTTGTTTCCCCTGGGCTCTACGGAAGCCAGAGCCCCTCTGTTGTGTAATGGAGTGGAACTGCTGCCTCTGCGTCCACCCACGAAATCGGCTTTGGTTCCTACGAAAGGAACTAAGCCTGGGTCGGTACATGGCCTGAACCGACCTCACCGCCTTCCCGGCCTCTTGAAGTCTGGTAATAATCTTCTCCAAAGGTTTACCAAACAAGACTTCTCCCTCGAATGGAGCGTCCATGATATTCTTCTGGACGTCCGGGGTAAAGCCAGAGACGCGTAACCAAGAGTGTCTCCGGAGGCATACGCCAGAAGCTGCTGCTCGGGCCGATGAGTCCGCGGAGTCGTACGCGGCTCGTAACACTTGGGTTCCCACGTCCGAACCCGTACGGAGGAGCTGAAGCATCTCCTCCTTCTGCTCACCTTCCGGCAGTTTTTCAGCCGCTTCCAGACCCTGTTCCCACAAGGCATTCTGAAACTGAACCATGTGGGTCAAATAATTCAAGGATCTGATGGCGCAGGTAGCGGAAGCATACGTGCGCCTACCCATAGCGTCCAACTGCTTGGACTCTGGGTCAGGTGGCAGGGTGCTCAGATGTTGCGGTCTCTGTGACCGGTCATGTGAGGCTGTGATGACCAGAGAGTCGGCCTGAGGCTGCTGAGTCAAGTACTGGTCTTCCCTAGGAGCCTTGTACAAGCGATCAGCTTTTTTCGGCATCGCCGGGAGCGAATGTGGACGCTTCCACGCTGCCTTGGTGACGTCCACGAAAGTGTCAACCAAGGGTGGCACCACCACAAGCTTGGGGTCCTTCTGCCGAAGATATTTGGCTAGGCGTATCCTTTCGGGGTCTAGCTCTTCCGCATCGCATCCCATGTTCTCTTGGATATGTCTCATAATATCCGAGAACGAAGGGTCGTCCGGAGGAGACTTCGGCATCTCACGTGGGTCCGGAGAAGGGATGGAGAGGGGAGATGGGGATCTAGACGATGAGTACTCTGATCCCGTGTCCTCCGTCGAAGGCGATCGTCGGTGTCTCCTGGGTCTCTTGGGGCTGGGTGACCTAGAAGAGGATTTAGACGGAGGTCTCCGTTTTTCTGGTCTCCCCCTGGAAGGGGTTCTGTATTCCCGGGGAGGAGGTAAGCGGCCTGCCGACCCCGATGGCGAGGGGGGTGCAGGAACCGGAGGTGTAGGAGGAAGAGGAGGAGGAGGAGGAGGAGGAAGAGAAGTGGGAACCATATCCTTCTTTATGGTGTCCCACCAGTAAGTGAAGAGGTCCTTCACATCCGCTAAAGAAAGGCCCAATGACGGTCCGGGCGCCGGTGGACAGTCATCGGGTCCCGGCGTCGGCTCCACAGGGGGCTCGGGTAACCGCGAGGGTTCCCTGGGAGTCTCGACGAGACCGGGGTCGCCCGTCTGGTCCTCGGGCTGCGTCAGATCCTCCTCGGTTACGGTCTCCTGACCGACGTCAGGGCTCTCTTCTCAGGAGGAGCGGGCGCCGGCCCCCTTACCGGCGTCCGCTGAGGAGTTGTCTTAGCCGGCGATGGTCGTCTGGCCGACGGCGGCTCCAGGGAAGCATGACGAGAGGCCGACGACAGACGCACTGGCATCGGATCCTGACGTCTCTTTAAGGAAGTAAGCTCCAACGTCTTGCGAGCAGGCAAAGAAGCTGACCTGACGTTGGGTTCCGAAGGGCGGGAACCCGACTTATGATGATGATGGTGGCGATCCTCGGACTTCACCAAGGCCCTGGAGGATGAAGACGAGGACGGCCTGGTGGACTTGGCCTGAGAAGAGGACTTCCTGACTGCAGCCGGAGGGGACTGAGAGCTGGCCCTGGAGGGGGAGCGGTCGGACCTGGAACCGGAGCTGCGAGAGTCCGAAGCCCTAGAGGGGGACCTGAAAGGGGCCTTCTCCTTTCGTTTCTCCGCGTGCTTGTGGGTCTTTTTAGAGGATTCCCCCTTGGAAGACATGGTCTTTAGCTTCTCTTCCAGTAAGAAAGCTTGAAGGGCCTTCTGACGTCCGGATCCGGGTTTGACTGTTAAACCCTGGCAAAGGAGCAGGCCGGTATCGTGGTCTGGGCCTAGGCACGGACGCAGGCCGTGTGGGGATCCTTGAAGGGATCTGTTTCCGCAAGCCACTTGAAGGAGGGACTGGAGGTCGGAGAGGACATCACAAAACTTGCTAGAAGAAATCCAAATTTCCGTAGGGAAAGAACTTATCCACGCCGCGCTAGACAGCAAACCGAAGGGTCAAGACATGCAAGTCGACGGCGGAAAGAATTGGGAATCTAGAGGGACCGCCCCTTATGTACCATGCCTGACGCCAGGGGCGGTCCCGCTGAAGATAGCTAGCTAGAATTTTTCCGTGGGGTCCTGACGCCTGCTGGCGTCAGTCCTAATGGTGTAACCTGCTGCAAGAGCTGTGTCTCGAAGTAAGATCTCTCTGCACACACCAGGAGCTTAGGGGTAGCTGGAACTCCTGACAGGCCAATCGCATTTAGCAAAATCTTTGGTCTTCTTAGGTTGAGCCTGGCCCACTTCAGTAGCTTACTTTAGTCACACAAACTTGGATTTAGTCCAAAATAATTTTCTTCTCTCCCTCTCAGGAGCAGCAGGCAGACATGGATTCCAAACTCTCAGCCTTTTCATAGTTGTCCCATGTGAATCCACTCAGGATTGCTCTCAGAATCACTTCAGCTCCTCTCCTTTCACTTCCCAGCTCAGAAACTAACTGAAAACTGCAAGCAGCCCGGGACTTCCTCAAGATCCAAAAGATTTGGTTGGCTGATTTGGCTGTCAGTCAAAGCAAGAGCTCCTCCTTCAGTTGCAAAAAAGACACAAAAACTCAAATCACAGTTCCTATAGATTTTGAATTCAGACAGATCCTGTAGTCCGGCTACATGTTAGGTCCCACCAGAACTGATTGGTCCAATTCGCAGTCCAGGACCAAGATAGTGGAGACAAACAAAAACAGTCCTTGCTACAAAGAAAGCAGGTTAGACAAACTACATTATCATTATCATTCTAAATGGTTTTCAGCAAATAGTTACATCTTTCAACAGAGCTCCATCTCGGATTACTTATGCTGCAATCAAGTAGCTCTTAAAGAGACAGTACGCTGAGGCTATACAGACTCTGGTAATCACATTTAAACTGCTAAAATGCAGGACACCAGCCTGGCAGTGAGCATTTAGGCAAGTTCAAGGAAGACTTTTTGGGAACCCCCACTTGTAGGGGGGTTACACCTGCATGAAAAAGGTGGACGTATATACAACCACCCACCAGACCAACGCTCTATCACCCACAAACCACAATGGAGGGAAATAGAGGCAGAGGATAATTTTCTTAGGGCTTTCTATTCTATGCGCTTGCAGTCTTCATAGTTCAGGTAATAAATCAGAGAAAAGGGAGGTGAGGCCAGAGAAGAACCAATTCCTCTCCAGCTCCCATAATCCAGTTCAGATCCTGACATTAACGCCTAGGTCACCCCCAGTAGTGGGCAGGCTGTCTAAATACCTCCATTAATGACACCTCACCACGACACAAACACACGGGTGCTGCAGGCGGTGGGCCAAGGCCTAACCTGACAGTTCCAGAGGTTTCCTCCCTGTAGGAGGCCCAAACCGTCAAAACCTCTAACCCTAGCAGAATACCTATTGCAGGGGCTACAGATTAAAATTCCGTTAGCCGCTAAGGTGGTGATAGGCCCCTTTTTCCTCAGTGGAGACAAGGCCTCCACTCCATGCACTTTCTCTCAAAGATACCTGAAATAAGCAGAAATCAAAGTTTAAAATGGTATTCTTGACTTTGGTAATTTACTCCTTACAACAGGGAGACTGGCTAGCTTCCCTGCATTTTGGGGACGCCTATTCTCATATTCCCATAAGGCAGTCTGATAGAAAGTTTCTTAGATTCGGGCTGCCGTAGGGCTATTGCCATTACGACTCACCTCATCCCAGAGTCTTTCAACTACCTGGTGGTGGTGGTAGCTCAGTCAAGCAGACAATAAATATCAGTCTTCACATATTTGGAAGGCTGGCTCCTAGTAGGCAAGTCTCCTCAAAAAGTCAGAGGCCTTTAGCCTCACAGTGAATACCTTTGAATCTCGGGATTCTTAATCAACATGGGAAGTTTCACTTTAGTCCAGTTTAAGTACTGGGATCCGTTCCAGAAGAGCTCAACGCCCTGCAATGGACACACAGCTTCCGTGACAGCCGTAGTCATAGGCGTCAGGTTTTAGACGGGGGTGGGCGGGACATCCAGAATCACCTGAGGGCCTGCTGTTTATAAAAAAAAAATAAAAAAAAAGAAGAGCAAGTCATTTTCTTTGAAAACTGGTACCAGTCACCAAGACACTCTTTCAAGCCTTGAACTGGTGGAAGAGAAAGAGAGAACCTCTGGAAAGGGCTCTTTTTTCAACAGGTTTGTGCTTCCTAAGTCCTCAATAAGGGTGCCTCCCTCCTAGGCTGGGAAGCCCATTTGAACAATCACTCTGAAAGTGGCACTTGGACCCTAGGAGTTCACTTTCTACATCAACTTTCCTCTGGCTCAGGGCTCTGTTTCTGACTACCAAGGCCTTTCGCATCACAGAGCATGAACTAGGCAGTTCTACTTAAACAGGGAAGATCCACCAGACCTTGCACTGAGGCAACAAAAAGTTAGTCTCTGTCCTACTCATTGGATGTGAATCTGTCTCCCACACACCTCCCAGGTAAAGAGGACACCACAGCAGATGCATTAAGTGGCATCTGCCGGGGTCATTACAAGTGGGCAGTCAACAAGCAAGTACTAGCCACAGTTTTCAGCAAGTGGAATACCCCAGAGGCAGACTGCTTTGTATTTAGCCTCAGCTACCAGCTTCCACTATATTGCTGCAGGCCCTCACCTCTGGGCACCTTGCAGTAGATACTCTACCCTTACAATGGGCAGGAGAGCTCCCATAGGTTTTCCCTCCTTCCCTGTTATTCCACAGACTTTTAATAAAACTCAGGTATCAGCCAACCACCTTGGTTCCCCATACTCTCTGCTCCTTGCCTTGTCGGACAGGAACAGCATTCGCCTGCCTGTGAGTCACAAGCTCCTTACTCTTCCTCAGACAGAGGTACCGTTTCCCGGCATAGACTCTCTTCACCTCAAAGCTAGACACTTGAGGAATTTCAGTTCCCTGAATCTCAGTACTCTGCACAAGTTTTGAAAATCCTTCATGTGCGCAAGAATGTAGGCACTAAGAAAACCTTAGCTTCCAAATGGAAGAGTTTGTCTCTGTCATGTAACGAAAATAGGTAGATCCTCTGAGGCCTACTCCATTTTTCCTATTAGGCTATCTGATACACCCATAGTCCCCAGGCCTTAAGGCCGCTAATTTCAAAGGGCACCTTGTACCCATATCTGCATAGCTTTCCACTGGGAAAGGAAAGCCTGTTACCCCGCAATCTGTTTAAAGGAAAGCTGTCGTCACTCAAGCCTCCTGCCCCCGCAAGGCTTATCCTCCGGTTAAACCTTTTAAGTATGTTGTGGCGTTTTTCTCACACCGCAACATACTTTATTTTAATGACAAAAAGTCTGTGACCCGGAAGTATGGCAGATGCTAGTGGGGCTCCATTATCTGTAAAGGTGCGGAGCCGTACCAAGTGCTTCAACACATTTGTACTGAAGCGCATTGTGCGGTGTCGCACCTTTACAGATAATGGAGCCCCACTAGCATCTGCCATACTTCCAGGTCGCAGACTTTTAGTACTTAAAGTATGTTGTGGTGCGAGAAAATGCCGCAACATACTTAAAAGGCTTAACTGGAGGGCAGGACTATGGGGCAGGAGGCCAGAACACGACAGCTTTCTTTACAAAAAAAAAGGGTTTCTAAGGCCTACTTACCTTCAACCCCAATAGGAACCTGTCCCTCCTTGGGACTCAAGCTTCTGCATTGCCAAACTCATGGAACCTCCCTCCGAGCTCATGGCTACTGCTCACTTAAAGTAGGTAACTGGGAGAACTATCTTCCTAGTGGCCATCACCTTTGCCAGAAGAAACTCAGAACTGTAGGCCTTGGGTACTGAACTTAACTACATTGTAGCCCATGGAGACAAAGGTAGTACCTACAACAAATAGGAAGCTCCTCCCTAAAGTGATCTCCAAGTTCCACCTGAGCCAGTTCATTGCTCTTCCAGCTTTTTCAAAAAAAAAAACAAACAAAAAAAAAACTACACCAGGCGAGTGCAAGCTTCACAGCCTATATGTAAAAAGAGCTTTGACCTACTACCTGGAACATATCAAGTAGTTCAGAGACTCTTATATTCAATTCTTTCTCACTTATGGTGAGGAATGTAGGGAAAGACCAGCCACCAATAGGATTATATCCACTTGGATAGTCTCTTGCATTCAGTTCTGTTACAGCAAAGCTGGCAAACAGCCCCTCAGGGCCCATCCCTTTAGAAGCACTGCTGCCACACCGGCAGCATCAAGGTGTAATCCCATTTGATGTCTGCAAAGGAGTCATCTGGAAGACTGCACATACTTTCACAAATCATTTTTATTTAGACGTACAGTCTAGACCCGATGAAAAATTTGCACTGCAGTTCTGCAGAGCCTCATCTCTAAGCAGGTTCTGTACCTGCCTCCCAACTGCACTGCTTTGTGGTCTGCCATTGTCAATAATACTACAGGACCACTGGGGTGAGAAGAAAAAAATTACTCACCGTAGTAATGTTGTTTCTTTCAAGGTGTCCTTTAGTATTACTGACCTCCCACCCATCCTCCCCTACATAACCTGACTGAGGATGGCTCTGCATTTCTCTTTCCTTTTGCAAAATGTTTTTCTTAAAACAAAGTCTTTGTCATAGTTATAACTGCTTCCTTCTTGTAGTAGATATCCTTACATAAATTATATTCCTTTTGTAACAGTTCATATCTGGGCCTTTTTTGCCCATAACAGCTTCGAAATAATTATGGTGCCTTCTAGGTAGGCTGCAGGCAGCACACTCTCTTGTTCTTTCCTCATTGGCTATTCCTTCAACTCATTACCATTGACTCCACCTCCTGGGCAGCTGAACCCAGCTGGCATTCTGCTACTGTCAATAATACTAAAGGACACCTTGGAAGAAACAACATTACTATGGTGAGTAAACACAGGTTACTCACCTGTAAATACAGGTTACTCACCTGTAACAGGAGTTCTAGGAATGGTATATGTTGTTCATCCACACTGTCTGGCAGTTTCCTTGCCGCTTTAAATCTTGCCGGAAGGTCTTCAAGCTGGCTCCTCCCACCCACCCGGGTGGTAAAACTCTGCGCTCCGCCCATGGCGCCAGATCTGGCCCGGCTGGAAGCTCAGGTTGTCTCGTCCCGAAGCCGAGGAGGTCGGGTGGAGTCGTGTGGATGAACAACATATACCATCAGAACTCCTGTTACAGGTGAGTAACCTGTATTTCTAGGGACATGGATATGTTGTTCATCCACACCGTCTGGCAGACTCCTAGCAGTTCTCCGGGAGGAGGGAGGCAAGCGCACACCCCTACTTAGGGAATAAAGACTGAGAACCGAGGGCCCAAAACCAGCATCCGGCGTGACTCAAGGTCGATGTGGTAATGGGTAATAAAGGTGTGTGCTGACTTCCAGGTAGCAGCCCTGCAGATTTCCTGGAGAGGGACGTCCCTGGAAGCAGCCATCGATGCAGCAGTATGACGGGTAGAATGAGCTCTTATCCCTCTGGGAGGCTCCATGCCCGCCAACTTGTAGCAGAGATCTATGCAGGAGGTGACCCACCTGCTTATCGTCCGCTTGGTTGCAGATCTGCCAGGTGCGGCTTCAGCGTAGGTGACAAACAGCTGGCAAACCTCTCCCCGAATTTCAGCCGTGCGCTCCTTATAATAAGCGAGCGCCCTTCTAGGGTCCAAAGTATGGAGCCTGTATTCGGCCTCCGAGGTGTGATTGGGGTAGAACACCGGCAGAATCAACACCTGGTTAAGGTAAACTCCGACACCACCTTCGGAAGGAATTTCGGGTGGGGGCGCAGGACAACCTTGTCCCTGTGGAAGACCAGGTAAGGAGACTCAATGCAGAGCGCCTGGAGTTCTCCCATCCTTCTGGCTGACGTGATAGCCACCAAGAAGGCGGTCTTCCACGACAGGTGAGAGAGTTCACACCTGTGCATTGGCTCGAATGGCTTGCCCATGAGCTTTGCCAGTACCAGCAGTAAATCCCACGGAGGTGTAGGTTCTCGCACCGGAGGGGAAATGTGATCAAGGCCTTTGAAAAAGCGCCAGACCACCTTCTCATGCGCCACCGACTGCTCCCGGCCCGCGCCCGGTAAGCAGAGATGGCTGCCAGGTGCACCTTTAGGGTCGTCGACCTAAGCCCTTGACTAGAAAGGGACCATAAATAGTCCAAGATGCTTGCCAAAGGACAGGAGGAAGGGTCCAAGCCCTTGCCCTGACACCAAATGGAAAATCTCTTCCATTTGAAAGCATAGCATTTCCTGGTCGACTCCTTACGGGACGCCTCAACAACATTGAGGAGCTCGTCGGAAAGATCCAAGGCCTGGAACTCTAGCCGCTCAGGAACCAGGCAGTCATGTGTAGGGATTGAAGGTCCGGATGGAACACCTTCCCCTGGTTGACTGAGAGCAGGTCCGGGCGAGCTGGAAGCTGCCTCGGGAGCCTGAAGCTGAGGCTGAGGAGATCTGGGTACCAGAACTGGCGGGGCCAGTCTGGGGCTATCAGAATCACCTCCGCCTTGTCCCTCCTTGCTTTGAGAAGCACCTTGTGAATCAAGGGAAATGGGGGAAAGGCGTAGAAGAGGCCCGGGGTCCACAGCCTCGAGAAGGCATCCCCCTGCAGCGAGCCCTGCTGAGGGGGGCGGGCATGAAACAGCCTCAGCTTAGCGTTCTCCCTGGAGGCAAACAGGTCCACCCTGAGGCTGCCCCAGTGGGAGAACAGATCTTGTACTACCTCCGGCAGGAGAGACCACTGTGAGATGCAGCCCTATCGGCTCAGGGCATCGGCCAGGGTGTTGAGGCTCCTGCCACATGAATGGCTAGGAGATCCGCCTCCAGGCTGCATGCAGTGACCAAATGGGAGAGCTTCCTTGCAAGAAGCATGGAACACGTCCCGCCCTGGCGGTTTTAGGTAGTACATAGGTCGTGGTATTGTCACGTCTGGACTCGGACCACTTGACCCCGGAGAAAGCGGAGCAGCGGGGAGAGCTAGGCGGACCGCTCGGCGCCCAGCAGGTTGATGTGGCATCGGGACTCCCGGGACCAGAGGCCGTGCGCCGGTGTTCCCCAGATGGGCAACCCAACCCATCAGAGAGGCATCGGTCGACAGAAGACTGCTCGGCTCGGGCGGACAAATGGGATGCCCTCCTGCAGATGAGATGGAGCGGTCCACCACGAGCATTCCACATCTCCTGAGTCACCATCACTAGCTGGTCCAATGGATCGCGGCCTGTGACCACTGGCTGGCCAGTCCCCACTGAAGGGGCGATGTGCCACGTGCCCAATGGACCACGCTGGTACAGGCCGCCATGAGACCCAGGGAGGCGAGAAAGTCCCGGGCAGGGCACAATGCCCAACCAGAAATGATTGGGCAAAGGAGGTAAGAACCTCGGCCCTGTCCGCCGGGAGCCGTGCTCTGGCTCGAAGAGAGTCGAGCTCTGCCCCGATAAACAGAATCACCTGCTTCGGCTCGAGTTCCGACTTGGCCTCGTTGATGAGAAGGCTGACTTGAGAGCAAACCTGGAGGGCCAGATCTCTGGACCGCTCCACCTCCTGTCTGGAGGGGGCTGCTATCAGCCAATCGTCCAGGTAAGGGTACACCCGGACCCCTCGGCGCCGCAGGAGCTGTCACCACTGCAATGCATTTGGTGAAGACCCTGGGAGCTGGAGACAGGCCGAAGGGCATGGCTCGGAACTGACGAGGGATCCCTCCACCCGAAAGTGAAGGAATCTCCGATGTGACGGATGGGGACGTGAAAGAACGCATCTGCAGGTCCAGAGAGCAGAACCACCACGCCGTGTTCAGGGATGGTGATATCTGAGCCAGAGTGACCATCCTGAAGGTTCGAGACCTTAGGAACTTGTTCAGGTCGTGTGGAACGAGAATGGGCGCCAGCCCCCGTCCGTTCGGAACCAGGAAGTACCTGGACACAAACCCCGGGTCTGAGGGAGGATCCACTACCTCCCTGATCACCTCCTTTTGGAGGAGGAGAGCGATGTCGGCCCGACGAGCCGACAGTGAGACTGCGGACCCCAAGGCCCCCCAAGGTGCGACGGCTCTGAAGGGCGGAGCCTGCTCGAATTCTAGAGGTAGGCCTTTTCCCACCACCTCCAGTACCCAGCAGTCCCGTGTAATAACGGACCAGGCGGAAAGGAAGTGCCGGAGCCGTCCCCCCACGGGGGGAACCTGGGGTGAGGTGATGGGGTTGGGGCGACCCCTCAGCCCGTCACTGGGCAGGCTTGGAGGAGGGACCGGCCGAGGGACCTCCTGGGCCTTACCTCCCTGCTTCCTGTTGGAGAAGCTCCGGGCTTGAGGTTTGGGGATGCCAAGCCCGAGCCTGCCTAGCCCCTAGCGTTGCTGGGCCGGACACGCCGCGGGCGCAGAAGGACGAAAGGGCTTAGGCTGTGGTTTGTGGCCTTTGTCCTTCTGAGCGGAAGAGACCGAGTCCAAGGTAGCATTGGACTTCTCGATCCTCTGCAGGTGACCTTCCACCCCACGGCCGAAGAGGTCAGTCCCAAAAAGGAACATCCGCCAACTTGTGCTGGGTATCCGAAGTAAAGGTGGATATCCTCAGCCAAGCCCACCGACGCATAGCCACTGCGGCCGCCACCGACCTGGCACATGAGTCCCCAATGTCTAAAGCAGTCTGGAGCTGCTGTTTGGCCACTGCCCTGGTCCTGCACCTGCCTGACCGTAGTCTGCAGATCCGCGGGAAGATGAGGGACAACCTCATCCAGGGAGCCCAACAGGGCATGAGAAAAATGTGCCATGAGGACGGCCGAACTGGCCTGGCGAAGGCCGAGAGAGGACGCAGCATAGACTTTTCGCCCGGCATAGTTCAATTTCTTGGGACTCCTTGTCAGGAGGTTTGTCCACATCCCTAGCGTTCCCGGCACGCCGGAAAACGCTGTCGGTAACCAACCCCTCAGCAGAGGGGTGTTCTGAAAAACCGGACAGGGAACCGGTAGGGACCGCATACTTCCTGGCCATCCTGGCCGAAGGCACAGGACAAGAAGCAGGGCGCTGCCAAAGCTCCAAGGCCGGACCCACTATGGCCTCGGCCACCGGAAAGGCCTCCGTAGGGGAATCCCCTCGGTCCAGAATCTCCGTGAGGGGATACCTGGCCCATTTAAACGGGTTCGAGCTTCAGCCGGTGGACTCGAGATGAGCGAAGCAATCTAGGAAGAGACGAAGGGCTATCGTCCACCGACTGTCCTCCTGAGGACTCAAGTCCATTCGCTTGGAAAAGGAAGGAATCATCTTCGGACTCGGAAGAGTCCTCAAAAACTGCCTCGGGCCTGAGCCACCCTCCACCTGCCGAGGTCTATGGATTGAGGGGTGACAGACAGCCTATGGGGCAGTCCCTGAGCCGACCGAGAATTTTTGGTCGGGCCCCAACTAACGGCTGTGGAGGCGGAGGTTCCACGAATCGGTGGGCAGCTGGAATTGGCGAACAACCGCCTGGGAACAGGCTCCTCGGCTAAAACGAGGGGTTGTTTGCCGCCCGTGACAGCCACTTAATGGCCGGGAAGACGCGGCATCGGCTTATTCCGGTCAGAAGGAGCTGTTGCCACATGAGTTCCTCGTGCCTCCGGCGCTTAACTTGCACGAAGCCTCCCTGGGTCAAGGAGGAGGAAGAGGAAGAGCGGCGAGCGCCCGCTTGCCGCGGTGCCGAGACCCGAGACCGCCTATGACGGTGGGATCGGCTGGACCGCGAAGATGTCCGAGACCAAGAACCTCAGCTAGGCCAAGGACGGTGCGGGGAGGTGTCGCGGAATCGGCCTCCCCGGTTCGGACGATTCCACCGAAGGCTCCGGAACGGAGGCACAGAGCGAGCCGACGGGATCCTCAACTCCCACCGGAGAAGGATTCTCAGCTTCTCCAGCCGACAACCCGTCCAACGGGTCGAGAAAAATCTCGACCGCGTCGACAGGAGTCTCGGTCAACTGGCCTGACGGGGACACCGTGAAACCAGTGGCCGAAGCTGAGGGGTCGACCGAAGTCGACGGCCGACAACTAGGGGAGAGGGATCTTTCCCGCTCCCAAGAGCGTCGACGGTGAGACTTACTCTTGTCTCTCTTTTTGGACCGAGAAAACGGTCCAGAAGAAGTTGGACCCTCACCTTTTGTCGAGAGGGTCAGACAAAGCTCCTTAAAAGAAGCCGAATAAGAGGCACTGAGAGATAGCGGGACAAATGCCGCAGCCGAGGTAGAAGCGCCGCGCCGCCTCCTCTTCGAGGGCGATCATCTGCTCGAGCTGATCCGCCGAAAGCCTACCGGCCGTGGACACCGCCGACCGGGCCTCTTTTGACTTAACCGGAGGAAATCTCTTCTCAGGACGCCCCAGTTGTAAACGGGCAGCACGGTCTTCGAAGACATAGGCCGAAAAGAAAGAGCACAGGTCACAGGCCTGCGGTTCATGCTCAAGGCCCAAGCAGTAAACGCACGTGGAGTGCGGATCCGTCCGAGACATCTGCCCACAAGGGCATCTCCGGAAACCGGGAGTCGATTTGTCCATCGCAGCCGCGAAGGAGAGAAAACCGAAGTCTTTTTAGCAAAAACTTTTGAATTTCGAAAATTCGAAGAATTGGAACCAGTCTTATCACGGAAAGGCGTTAAGAGGAACCTGAGCTTCAAGCGGTAAGGAAGATCTGGCGTCATGGGGCAGAGCCGAGAGTTTTATCACCCGGGTGGGTGGGAGGAGCCAGCTTGAAGACCTTCCGGCAAGATTTAAAGCGGCAAGGAACCTGCCAGACAGTGTGGATGAACAACATATCCATGTCCCTAGAACAGTAGTTCTAGGAGTGGTATATGGTGTTCATCCACACTTTCTGGCAGTTGCCTTTCCCTTTAAGACTTGCCAGAAACATCTTAAAACTGGCTCCTACCACCCACCCAGGTGGAAACTCCCTCGGCTCTGCCCCATGACGCCAGATCTTGCCCGCTGGAAGCAGGATGTGTGCGCTGAAGCTGGGAAGGTCGGGTGGGTCCATGTGGATGAACATCATATACCACTCCTAGGACTACTGTTACAGGTCAGTAATCTGTGTTTCTAGGGACGTGGATATCATGTTCTATCCATACTTTCTGGCAGACTCCAAGCAGTTCGGGAGGAGGGAGGCAAGGCGCACACCCCCTACTTAGGGAACAGAGATTGGAGAACTGAAGCCCCAAAACTGGCATCCCAGGGTGACTCGAGGTCAATGTGGTAATGGGAAATGAAGGTGTGTGCAGACTTCCAGGTAGCAGCCCTGCAGATTTCTTGGATAGGGATGTCCCTAGAAACAGCCACCGTTGCAGCGGTATGGTGGGTGGAATGAGCCCTTAGCCCTCCGAGAGAGGCTCCCTACCCGCCAACCTATAGCAGAGATCAATGCAAGATGTGATCCACCTGCCAGTCGTCCGCTTGGCTGCAGGTCTGCCAGGTGTGGCTTCAGCATAGGTGACAAACAACTGTCGAACCTCTCCCCGAACTCCAGCCATGCACTCTTTATAATAAGCGAGCGCTCGCCTCAGGTCCAGAGTATGGAGCCTGTGTTTGGCCTCCGAGGTGTGATTCGGGAAGAACACCGCAAGAGTCATCACCTGATTCAGGTGAAACTCTGACACAACCTTCGGGAGAACTTCAGATTGGGGCACAAGACAACCTTGTCCCTGTGAAAGACCAGGTAAGAAGACTGCACCAAGAGCACCTGGAGCTCACTGATCCTTCTGGCTGACATGATAGCCACCAGGAAGGCAATCTTCCATGACAGGTGAGACATTTCACACCTGTGCATCAGTTCGAATGGCTTGCCCATGAGCTTTGCCAAAACTAGCAACAAGTCCCACGGTGGTAGCTGGCCCCGTGGCGCTGAGGGCTGAAGCGCTGGATGCCACACCTCACACCATGCCGGTGACCTGAGTTCAGGCCACTGGGAGTCGGCAGGGGAGGGCGAGGATTGAGCATCCCAGGACAGCTCTCCTCTCCGTGGGGAGGGATCCAGGGAGTCTCTGGAGGTGATGACCGGAGGTACAGGCTGCACAAGCAGCCAATCAAAGGGGTGGAGTGAGGCGGACGTCGATGGCTTTGCCATCCGTATGTCACTGTACGGCTGAACTCCAGGGGGTAACATCAAGAGAAAAAATTCCCCCAGTCCTGGCAGGCGAAGGTGATGCCAGGGACCACCTCCCCACGCCCAACGTTGAGTGCGCCGGCTGCCTCTGGAGCGCCATCCACTTCCAGACAGGTCGCCAAGGGAGTATGGCGGCCCTGCCGGGGGGATTAAATCCGGGGGAACAGGCATCTGGCAGTGGACTGGAGCATGGCAGACCAGATGGCAGGACTGAGTCTACAACAGGGTGGGATGGCAGGCGAGTCGAGAACATACACTGGAGAGAGTCCAAGATGGGGCATCTAAAGAGTCTACAAAAAAAAAAGAAGTCCCACGGTGGTGGTGGTTCACGAGCTGGAGGAGAAATGTGGTCAAGGCCTTTGAAAAAGTGCCAGACCACCTTCTCCTGTGTCACTGACTGCTGACCAGCCCATGCTCGGTAAGCAGAGATGGCTGCCAGGTGCACCTTAAGGGTCGTTGACCGAAGTCCCCCTTGGGAGACAGACCACAGATAATCCAGAATGCTAGCCACTGGACAGGATGAAGGGTCCAACCCTTGTCCTGACACCAAATGGAGAATCTCTTCCATTTGAAGGCATAGCATTTTCTGGTCGATTTCTTTCTAGATGCCTCCACGACAGTGAGGATGTCTTTGGAGAGACCCAAAGCCTGGAACGCTAACTGCTCAGGAACCAGGCCGTCAGGTGCAGGGATTGAATGTCTGGGTGGAGAACCTTCCCCTGATTGATTGAGAGCAGGTCCAGGTGTATGGGAAGATGCCTTGGGAACCTGCTGCAGAGGCTGAGGAGATCAGGGTACCAAAACTGGCGGGGCCAGTCTGGAGCCACCAGGATCACCTGTGCCTTGTCCCTCCTGACCCTGAATAAAACCTTGTGGATCAGGGGAAGTGGAGGGAATGCACAGAAGAGGCCTGAGGTCCAAGGCCTCGAGAAGGCATCCCCCTGCAGTGTTCCCTGCTGGGGAGGGTGGGCACAAAACAGCATCAGCTTTGCGTTCTCCCTGGAGGCAAACAGGTCCACCTGAGGGGTGCTCCACTAGGAGAACAGAATGTTAACTACCTCTGGATGGAGAGATCCCTCAAGAGATGCCTCGGCCACCTGGCTGAGGGCATTCGACTGCTGACTGGAGGCTCCTGCCACATGGATGGCTAGGAGATCCGTCTCCAGGCTGCACACGAGAGTCCAAATTCGGAGGGCTTCCTTGCACAGGGGCAGGGAGTGCATTCCGCCCCGTTTGTTGAGGTAGTACAGGGTTGTGTTGTTGTTGGTCTGGACTTGGACCACTTGATCCCAAACAAATGGAGCGAAGGCAGTCAGCGCCAGCCGGACTGCTTGGAGCTCCTGCAGGTTGATGTGGCATCGGGACTCCTGAGGGGTCCAGAGCCCGGGGACTCTCTGTGTTCCCCCAGATGGGCACCCCAGCCTGTGAGAGGCACGTCGGTGATCAGGATGACCGTCGGCTCAGAGTGGACAAACGGGATCCCTTCCTAGAAACATAGACTTTGACGGCAGATAAGGACCGCTTGGTCCACCTAGTCTGCCCATTTCCCTACCTACAGGATAAGCTGCAGATCCTAGTTAACCAACAGCCTATTTCTTCCTACCCCCCATAAAAATTGCCTTATGTCTGTCCCATGCATTCTTGAATTCTCCCACAGTTTTAGACCCCGCAACCTCCTGAGGAAGGCTGTTCCATGCGTCCACCACCTTCTCTGTGAAAAAATACCCTCACATTGTCCCAGAACCGCCCCCCCTTCTATCTTCAAACTGAGTCCCCTTGTTCTTGCACATCTCTTTTTCTGAAAGATGCTACCCTCTTGGACTTTGTTGATTCCACTGAGATACTTAAAAATTTCTATCATGTCCCCCCTCTCCCTCCGTGCCTCAAGGGTATACATATTAAGCTCCTTTAGTCTTTCCTCGTATGGCTTCTCTTGCAGACCCTGCACTATTTTAGTTGCCCTCCTCTGGACTGCCTCTATCCTGTCTATGTCCTTGTGGAGATGGGGTCTCCAGAACTGGACACAGTACTTCAGATGGGGTCTCACCAACTGTCTGTACAGAGGGATAACAACTTCCTGTTTTCTGCTGGTGATGCCTCTCCCTATACATCCCAGTATCCCCCAACCCTCCCTACTGCCTTCTCACATTGCTTGCTAACCTTAAGATCATCTGATACGATTAGCCCCAGGTCCCTTTCCATTTTTGTTGTTGTTACTACCCCCATTGTGTAATCTTAATCTTGGGTTTTGTTTTCCAGGTGCATTATTTTGCACTTCTTTGCATTGAATCCAAGCTGCCATACTTCTGACCATTCCTCCAACCTTGCCAAGTTCCTTCTCATCCTTTCCATGCCTCCTTGTGTATTGACCCTGTTGCAGATCTTTGTGTCATCTGCAAAGAGGCATACTTTTCCTTCCAGTCCCTCTGCAATGTCACTTATAAAGACATTAAAAAGGACTGGACCCAGTACTGAACCCTGCGGTACCCCACTAGTAACCCCTCTTTCTTCAGAGTGGACTCCATTTACAATTACCTTCTGTGTCCTGTTGTCCAGCCAATGTTTTACCCAGGCTACCACCCTGGGACCCACTCCCAGGCTGGTTAATTTGACTATTAATCTTTTGCGTGGGACTGTGTCAAATGCCTTGCTAAAGTTTAGGTAGGCCATGTCCACAGCCCCTCCCTGGTCTACTACTTTGGTTACCCAGTCAAAGAAATCAATTAGATTTGTCTGACATGATCTTCCCGCTGTGAACCCATGCTGCCTTGGATCCTGTGCCCCATTGGCCTCTAGGTACTCAACAATTCTGCAGATGCTCTGGGACAAGCCACCACTGGAGGGCATCCCACATCCTCTGGGTCACAGTGACCAGCTGGTCGAAATGACCTTTGCACTGAGATCACTGGCTGGCCAGCTCCCACTGCAGGGAGCTCATATGCCAATGGGCCCACTGGACCACACTGGTGCAGGCCACCATGTAACCCAGAAGGAGCAGGAATTCCCGGGCAGGACACAAGTGCCCAATCAGAAATGACTGGGCAAAGGAGGAGAGAACCTCCACCCTGTCCGCCGGGAGCCAAGCTTTGGCTCGGCACGAGTCCAGCTCTGCCCCAATGAAGATGATCACCTGCGAGGGCACGAGTTCTAACTTGGCCTCATTGACCAGGAGGCCAAGGCCGATGCATGTCTGGAGGGCCAGGTCCCTGGACTGCTCTACCTTCTGCCTGGAGGGACTTGCTATCAGCCAGTTGTCCAGGTAGGGGCACACCCGGAACCCTCGGCGCATTTGGTGAAGACCCTGGGGGCCGAGGAGAAGTCAAAAGGCATGGCTTGGAACTCGTAAAGGGTTCCCTCTGCTTGGAAGTGGAGGAACCTTCGGTGGGACGGACGGATCGGGACATGAAAGAATGCATCCTGACGATCCAGAGAGCAAAACCACGTTTTGCTCCAGAGATGGTATGATTTGGGGCAGAATTACCTTCCTGAAGGTGCAGGACCTGAGGAATTTGTTCAGGTCATGCAGATCTAGAATGGGGCACCAGCCCCTTGTCCGCTTTGGCACCAGGAAATCTTAAAGTGTTCCGGAGGATCCACAACTCTGACCATGATCTCCTTGCAGAGGAGCTGGGCTATGTCATCTGAGTGTCTGTGGATACCAAGTCCTCCCATGGGGCGCAGGCTCAGCTTGGAGGGTACTGCTCAAATTCCAGAGGCAGACCCTGACCGACCACTTCCAGAACCCACCTGTCCGTGGTAACAGTGGACCAGGCGGAAAGGAAGTGGAGGAGCCGACCCCCACAGGAGGACCCAGGGGAGATGTGATGGACATAAGGAAGGCACCCCTCATCCCGTCACTGAGCAGGACTGGAGGAGCAGACCAGCAAGGCCATGGACTTGGCTCGAGGTCGCCTGGACTGAGCCTGCTGGCCAGACTGATGCTGTGCTGGTTTTGCCCCAGGAGTAGAGGACCGAAAGGGCTTGCGCTTCTGCTGCTTAGAACCCTTGGAGTCCTTCTGGGCAGATGTCACAGAGCCAGGGTGGCACTGGACTTTTCAGTGTGCTGCAGGTGACCCTCCACACCAGGCCCAAATAGGTTGGTGCCTAAAAATGGTACATCCACCAGCTTGTGCTGGGTGTCTGCCGAGAAGGTCGAGATATTCCGGCACATGGCAACCACAGCCGCCACTGAGCGGGCACAGGAATCTCCAATGTCCTGGGCCTGGACCTGCTTGACCGTAGTCTGGAGGTCCGCAGGAAGATGAGGAATCACCTCATCCAGAGAGCCCAGAAGGGCATGGGAGAAGTATGCCATCACGATGGCCGAGCTCGCCTGGCAGAGGCCAAGCGAGGAGGCAGCATAGACCTTTTTAGCCAAGTGGTCCAATTTCTTGGATTCCTTATCTGGCGGTCTATCGACGTCCCCTGTATTGCCCAAGTGCCTGAACACAGAGTCAGCCACCAACCCCTCAGCCGTGGGATGCTCTGTGAACCCTGAAAGGGTTCTGGTGGGCACTGCATATTTGCGGGCCATCTGGGCTGAGGGTGTAGGGCAAGAGGCGGGGCACTTCCAGAGCTCCAGGGCAGGGCCTTGGCCACTGGGAAAGCCTCCGTCGGACAGTCCCCTTTATCCAGAATTTCTGTAAGGGGGTAGCAAGCCCATTTTTGAATGGGCTCCAGTTTCATCCTCACGGACTCGGAGATGAGGTGGAGAATGCTCATGAATGAAGTGGAGCCTTCATCCGTTGACAGATCCCCCATCGACTCCATATCTAGTGAACAGGAGTGCAGAGAGGAATTCTTGGACACCGAGGAGTCCGCATAAAGCGGGCGACCATCTGAATCACTTTCGACTACCATGGGTCGTCAGGTGTGAGAGTGACCAACAGGCGACGGAGAAGCCACTTAGCCGACCGAGACTCCTTGGACAGAGCACCGGTTGATGGCTGCTTGGGTGGCGACTCCACTACAATCGGTGGAGAAGCCAGCTTCCGCCAAACCAAAATGGTCTGGACCGGCTCCACTGGGGGAGGAAATGTCAACTGGCCCCGGCAGAGGCGTCGGCCTTTCGGGCAATAGCCAAGTGATGGCTGGGGTGGTAGCCAGCGTCAACTTCAGCCCGGTCAGCACTAACTGTTGTCACATAAGGTCTTCATAGCGTCAACACAACTTGCGCTGAAGCCTGTCCTCACCCGAGGAGGACGAAGACGAATAGCAGTGGCGCCGCTTCCCATGGTGCCGAGAGTGAGACTGCCGATGTCGGCGGGACCTGCTTGACCCAGAGCATGTAGATGACTGAGACCTTGACCTCGGCCGTCAGTGGTGCCAACAGGGGGCCTCAGAGGGAGCCGGGGAGAGCTGAGGCTCCTCCTGGTCTAGGTCAGTGACTGGAGGGGCCGATTCAGCTGGCTGGGCTGCTCCTTCAGTGGTCATCGGCACGAAGGGGGTCCTGAAAAGAGAGTTATCGGCCTCTTCGGATGACAACCGGCTGACAGGGTTGAGAAAAATCTCCGCCGCATCATCGGCCGGCGTCTCAGCTGACTAGCCCAAAGGGGTTTCTGTGAAGCCAGCGGCCATGGCAGCGGTTTCGACTGTAGTCAAAACCTAAGATTCCTGAGAGCAGGAACACTCCCGGTCCCAAGATCATTGACGATGAGTCTTCTCTTTATCCTTTCTTGGACTCTTTCTTGCGTGAGCAGGAACTGTGTGATTCAGAAGGGCCCTGCCCCTTGGTCGGAAGGGATTGGCACAGCTCCTTGAAGGAAGCCGAATAAGTGGAGCCTGCCTGGAGCAGAACGAAGGCCGAGGCAGAAGAGGACTGAGTGGCAGCCTGGGCCGCCTCCTCTTCGAAGGCCTTGAGTTGCTCCAACTGCTTGGTGGACCCCACAGCCACTGAGACCACCCAATGGGCATTCTTTGATTTGACCTGCAGATAACGTTTCTCCGGACGACTGAACTTCAGGTGGGCAGCGCGGTCCTCCAGGACTGTCGAGTGAAACAACCGACAAAAGTCGCAGGCCTGCAGATCATGACTGTGGCCCAGACAGTAGACACACGAGGCATGGGGGTCAGTATGCGACATCTTCTGCCTGCATTGGGCACCAGCAAAATCCATTCATCGCAGTCACGATTGAAGATCGGGCTAAAGACGAAACTCAAATGAATTTTAGTTTAAGTTTTGGAAGTAAATCTGAAGATTTAAGTGCCGGGGCCTACTCAATGCGGGAGCGGTAAGGAGGGAACCTGCTTCTTCCAGCGGAAAGGAAGATCTGGCGTCATGGGGCGGAGCCAAGGGAGTTACCACCTGGGTGGGTGGGAGGACCCAGTCTGAAGACATTTTCAGCAAGTCTTAAAGGAAAAGGCGACTGCCAGAAAATGTGGATAGAAAAACATATCCACGTCCCTAGAATTTTTTCCTTTTGTAGCCATTTATAAAACGAGACCATGCAAGCATCAGAACAGCCTGGTATATTATATGTTGTAATACCCATTCTTCATTGGTCATCCACTTGTATGGCAATATGCTGGTTTGTGTATACAGCATTTTTTTAAGGTGATGAAATTCAGACTACCAATTGTGGCTACAACCCCCTATAAGGCATAAGACTAAGCAAAATAACTATATTCCTTAAGATAAGAATGCTGACTTGCTTTATGTGTTCTGAATACTTGTTCATTTTGCAAATTAAGTAAACAAGATTATCTTATAAACCAATAAAAGAAAATACAAAAAAAGAGGCAGATGATGGGTGGATGAGTGGTACTCTATAGTGAAGATATTCTTGAAAATCTAGTGATAAGTTACTTCTTAATCTTCTAGGAATGAACCCTCTCCACAAAGTTCCACTGTTTGGTCAGTCTAGCAAGTTCTCCATAAACCAGGGAGGAGAAAGTTCACCCCTGAGGGCCTCGGCCCTGTGTGTGTGTGTTTTCTACGTGTTGGTTGGGGGGGGGGGATTGGTAGGGTTCAAACAAGGGTTGATCGGGTCCAGGCTGTGGTTCCTGTGAGACAGGAGCTGAGTGAGTCCCAGCATGTTCCTGCCTGACCCACCCGGAAGAAGAGGTGGGTCCTCCTCTATGGGGAATGACATACCGTGCAGCAAGCAAGGGATGCTAACTGGGACAGGCAAAGTCAGGACATCTGTCTATGACAGGCAGCCGACCCTGCAGTGAATTAGGCCATCTAGCTGGCACTGCAAGACGTTCTCAACTGGTGCTGTGCTGCTAGCATGCCCCTTATGGCAAAGTCCATGGCTTGTCTCGTCGAATCACACACTGGCATTGCATACAATAAGCTATGCAACTGCATTCAAAGGTGACGCTGATAGGTCTCCATAGGGGCCTGGTGGGATGCTATGGCAAGGAATGACTTGCCAGAGGTAAACATTTTTCTACCCATTGCGTCTATCCTGTTGGAATTAGCATTGTCTGGGTTCAGGGAAGTCACAGAAACAGTGCCCTTGCTAGTTTGGAGAGCCGACAGCCCTGAAAAAGGGTGAGGTTAGTCTCTGATGGAACCCGTGTGGGCACAATACCTGACAGCCTTTTCACACCTGCACAATAAAGGATCTGGAGGAGAAATGCTTTGTTACTGTTATTTCAGTAGCTTGTTACATAGATCCCCATATAGACTGTATTATCGCTCTGGAGCACTGTCACTCCACTGACATTGTCATGCAAGCACATAGCGGCAATTTTAGGCAGCTAGTGAAGCGCTGTGTTTGAAAGGTAAACCGGGGTTTGTTTTCATTTCACGGAGACTTTTACATTGTAGTGACCATGAATTAACATGTATTTCAAGACAAACAGAGCACAGCATTATGGAGGTAAGCACCTAACCTACAGTGTTGTGTTTTTATTGGGCAGATTCTGATACCCCTGTTCATGAATCCTTTAACTATAGATCCTTTTTGTTCAAGGAGTTCCAGAATATCGCTAATCGGGTACATACCCTGTTTGTTCAGTCATGGATTCTACTTCCATCCAAAGATTTACGACTCCCGGGTAAAGAGGGAGGCCTGTTCCCTCTGAGGATGCAGGCAGATGCGCTTACCTCTGCTGCATGCTTACCGATGCTCTCGAAGTGACGGGTTTAAATGGCTGCTAAACTGGAAGTAGGTAGGGAACAGTACCTCCAGTCTGGCATTTTACAAATACGCTGTTAAAGTAGCTAAACTGATTTATTTCACCACAAAAAGTGGTCTGCAGCCCAGTAATTGACAAAACAGCTGAATCATAACCCAAAAACACGTTCTTAATGCCTTTTCCCTGTTCTAAGCAAACATTGTGGGATGTTTCTCCAACATCCTACAGTGCTTATCTGGTCACATGATTGGAGGGACCACCAACAAGAGACAAAGACTTTTTTTATTTTTGAGTTTTGTCAGGTTTTTGTTAAAAAACACCACACTTAACAGTTAGAGACGGCTAAATCATAAGTAAAACATACACTGAATAAAAGAAATGCAATGCCCCAGTCATGTTGCTGAGTTCGGACAGAACCTTTCCTTCTTTTGTGATCCAACTCGTGGAAGGCGAGTTTAAATGGCTGCTAAACCAGGACTAGGTAGAGAACAGTACTTTTGGTCTGGCGTTTTACAAATACGCTGTTAAAAGTAGCTAAAGTGATTCATTTCGCCACAGAAAGTGCTCTGCAGACAAGCAACTGGCAAAACAGCCAAACTGTAACCCAAAAGCACTTTCTTATTGGCTTTGCCCTGTTCTAAGGAAACAAGGTCTGTAGGACGTTCCTCCATGCAAAAGTATGCAGCCCCTTATCTCTCCTTACAGCTGGAAGCGCTGAGAGTATGGCACATGTTAGCCGCGTGACTGCTTTGCATGTGAGCTGATTGGAACATGGCTGAGGGAGAACGCAGGGGTGAACAGGCCCATCCAGGCCTGTGACAGGATAAGCGACAGTGTCCCTGGCACCACAATGCATCACTGGAGGGGCCACCGTGGAACCACTTCAGCTAGTCAAGCTACACCCAGCTTGGACCCATAGCTGCTCTATCACCGGGTAAGCCCCTCTGCACTTCTGAGCAGATGGGGGAAGAGGACATGGAGTGCTGGAACCGAACTGGAAGGGAGATAGGAGAGGACAGCCACCCTGCACTCAAGTGCCTAAAAAAACAAACAAAACCATTCGATTTAACCAGTCAGGGATATCCGCTCAACAGCCCAAGTAAGAGGGGCCCAGGAATAGAGGGACAGAATAAACAAAGGGGCCGGCCCGGTGGCACTGAGGGTTGGGCGCTGGGCGCCACACCTCGTACTCGCCCGGTGACCGGTTGAGGGAGCGAACCTCAGTCATCGAGAGGTCGGCCCGGTGGAGAGCTGGATTGAGCCACCTAACAGCAGCTCTCCTCGGGAGAGTTGGGCACTGCTTCACTAGGAAGCAGTGTGGGGTGGGGGAGGGTGCTGTTAGGCGCTTGTCGGAAGCCGTAAGCTCAGCATGGCTTACCGCCTGGGCTATGGCCCTTCGCACCAGCATCTTCCAGAGGCGGGGACTTAGGCATTCCTAGCTACTTTGTTACCTATGAAAAAACTATAGCCCACGCATGCTCCCCACAAGTGGGGGACAGCACATAGGATGGTTGGTCTGCCTACACCTAGCCCTACCAGCAGTAGTGGGGATAAAATGTTCCCATTAAAAAAAAAGAATAAACAAAAGGCGAGAACCACCAACCTGAAGATGATAAAGCTTAATGGTATTCAGCTTTCAGCTTGTGATGGCTTAAGGTAAGTTTCTGAGAACTATCTGGTATCCTGATCTCCTGGATGGTGGCAGCTGCTTGCTGGTGTCTCTGGCCTTTTAAGGGTGTGCTTGCTAACTTTAGGCTAGGCCTTTTGTGTCAATTTAGCTGACAGGGATGTCTGGAAGCAGGCAGTCTGATGGGGCCTTGATAGGGATTCCATGTTGAGCCAGGCCTGCTATTGCTGCTTCCGCTGAGTCATAGTGTTGGGTGCTGGTAGCCAGGAACACTGTCAAGCAGGCCATGTATGGGGGTACTCAACTTCGTGCCCCACTGCTTCAGTGAGTGCGTTACCAGTATGCATTTTTTGTGCTGAGTCATGATGCTTGGCAAATAATCATTGTCTATGCTGATTTGTTTATTTTGGAATAGGGCTGTTTTTTTATGCCAGGCAGAGTGGAGAATCTGCTCCTTCTCTTGATACCTCCTTCTCTTGATACCCGAGAGAGCACACTACAATTGCGTGGGGCCGGGCCTCCGGGGGCGGCTTCGAACCCAGAGACTGGTGGGCCCACTCCAGTTCCAATGTCAGTTCTGGTGGGAGTTGGAGGGTAGAACGTATAAGTGTCAGCAGGAACATGAGCATATCAGTTCCCTCGGCTCCATCGGGGACACTGTAGTGCCGCAGGTTGTTGTGACGGACCTGACACTCGGCATCCTCAGTTCTATCATGCAGGGTCTAGGTGGATTCGTGGAGCTGCAGGATAGCCCACCCAGTGGCGTCAAGGTGGTCATCTTGCTGGGTAAGTTGGTCACTGGCTGCATTCAGCCATTTTTCTGTCTTCCAATATCCATTCTCAAGGCTGCTGTGGACGTCATCTCGTGGCAAAAACTCAGGAGCTTGGAAATCAAATCCACTTGGTGCTGCAACGTCCTGTGTGAAGAAGCAATGGCCTCCTTGCTCCCGTGTCTGGTGGTGCGAGGTGGGAGGGAGCTCTCACTATCCAAACCACCTCCACAAAACTTGTTCACCATCCATCGACTCTGCTGGGGAGGGAGCCCTGCTCGACCTTCACATTATGTTCACCTCTTCTGTTGTAATTTAGATGGTTTTCCTGAAGTTAAAAGCAGTTTTTGAGGATTTAAATCTGGGTCCCCCATGGAGCATTCCTGACTTGCTGTTTACAGGAACATGGCATCACCGGATATTCGCAGTTGTGATCTTAAAATGGCAGTGCATAAAAGCATTTTGACCTATACTTTTTTAATTTTAGATTGCCACATATCTTTTGACTTATATGCTACCCTTTTCTTCCCACATTTTGAGTCTGTTTTACCACTTTTTTCTGCTTTTAATATGGCTCAGACCAGGTTTTCATCAGTACTGTCAGCTGTTTCTGAACACCTATTGTTTAGGGATCACTTTTCTTGTTACAATAATGAGCTAGTATGCATCAGGCACTGCTTCCTGGCCTTATGGGACAAGAACTGCACAAAAACAGCTAGGAATACTGATAAACCAGGTTTGAACCATATTAATGAAAGCGCTCCTTTTATTATTTAAAATGTGAAAAAAGTGCTAAAGCAAACTCAGAATGTAGAAAGAAGAATATCATGCAAGTCAGGCGACATGGGGCAATCTAAAATAAAAAAAAAGTATTGGTCAAAATTTTCACCACTATCATGCCCTGCTGCTTTAAACCATGAAGATGATGTTAATGAAGCAAACAGGCAATCACCAGATCACATCTTCCACAGGGAACTGGCTAGTGATCTGAATGCACAATACACCAAAGAACTGCAGGACATTATTAAATCATCTCATAAGCACGCTCAAGACAAAATAACCAAACTCATCCCTGGTAAACCTAAGCCAGGTACATTCTACATGCTGACCAATTCCACAAACCTGGGAATCCAGGGAGACTAGAGACTAACAACATCTGGCAATAGTATCCTGACAGATAGGATCTCTGGTTTTATAGAAACCATCTTAAAAACCACTTGCTATAGAAAGAGACAGCTATATTCAGGACAGTACACACTTCTTATGTAAACTTTCTGCTTCTAGAGATTTACTGCCTAATACCATCTTAGCCACAATGGTTGTGAACTCCCTCTACAGTAATATCGCACATAGTGATGGAATTTCAGCCCGTCTTAAATACCTACAAGAGAAAGGACAGCACCATGACATCCATCCAACATTCATTGCCAGACTTATCAAATTTATTCTGACCCATGACAACTTCAGTTGCAATAGCCAACATTATGTTCAAAGTATGGGAACAGCAGTGAACTCCAGGATGGCTCCACAACATGCCAATCTTTTCATGGCCAGTTTGGAAGAGGATGTAAAATCAAACCACTCGCATATTTTAGATACACTGATGATATATTTATAATTTGGACAGAAGGTACTCACACACTTAAAGAATTTCATCAGGAACCTAACATCCACCACACATCCATTAAACTTTCCCTGGAGTACTTTGACGTCAGCATCAATTTTCTTGACACCACAGTTACCATCAAAGATGGAACCTCGAAGACCTGTGTTTACAGGAAACCAACAGACAGAGATGCCTACATAACAAGAACAGCAATCACCCTAGGCACACTGGAAAATCTGTAATGTACAGCCAAGTGCTTCCATACCACCGAATCTGTCCGAGTGAGGGCAGAGATAAACACCTTATCTCACTGAAAAAAAACATTTACTGAACAGGGACACTCGTCTAGAGAAATTGATACAGCTGTGGAATGTGCCACACTTATGCCAAAAGAACTACTACTAAAATATACAGAAAAGATCAACACCAACCGGACACCCATGGTTACTACATACAACCCACATCTGGAGCCCCTATGAAAAGTTATTAAAGACCTACAACCAATATTCAGTGAAGATGACACCCTGAAATGTATTTTCCAGGAACCACCTTTACTGTTTTTCAAACAACCACCTAACTTATCCAATCTGATTGTCAAGAGCAAACTTATACCTGACCAAAATAACTGAACACTATGAGGCACCAAACCCTGCAATATTCCTAAATGTAAAACGTGAGCACATTTCCACTTCAGACTTTATCAACGACCCCAAAACAAGCAATTCAAGTTACAGGGGAGTTATAGATGTGGATCCCAGAATGCTGTCTATTATACCATGGACATAAGTGAACAGCCAATGAAATGTCAGACTGGCAGTTTACCACTGGTGTAAATCCTCTGATAACCAACGGCTGTTGATGAGCAACTAATCCAACTCCAAATCCTAATCATCTGCAGCATAGGAGTAAATACAATAAAAATAAAAAAACAAAGCAACCTCTTTAAAAGTTGTATTTTATTATAGTAAAAAAATCATCCTTGGTATAATCGCAATAAGCCACTTGGAGCATGTGGGTTATCGGGGGGATTTACCACAGCTGGCGAGGATTTACCCACTCAGCTGCGCCTTGTGGGCAAACCACTCCAGCCGTGGTAAATCCAATAACTCACATCCCCTCGTGGCTTAATTACATCCAGTGCAAGAAGTATCCACATACAGGCCATGTGTGGGAAACCAGGCAACTCTTCAAACCAACATAAGCTCACACAGGCACAACATAAAAGAGAAAAAGACAAACACCAGTGGGACAAAATTTCTCTCAATCTGATCACTCACATTCTAACCTGGTTCTCAAAGAACACTTCAAAAATACACAAAAAAGGCAAGCATATGAGCTCAAACTTATTCACCTGCTTGATACTAAAAATAATGGACTGAATACAGACTTCAGTTTCATGACCCATTAGAAAGTTTAACTGACAACTGCCTTTTTTTGGTTCGCATGCATATGCATTTCCTGTACATACATTTTCATACATTATTTGTTATATTTACTATATATTTTTAGTGTGCTTTATACATTAACATGGTTTAATTTATACTGTAGACAGACACAGACACACATACACACAAACACACAGACACACTCACTCTCTCTCTCTCTCTCTCTCTGGGCTTGATTCTCAAAGGGCCCTTAGACTGACGCAAGTGGCGACAAAAGGCAGCTTGCATCAAAGCCCAGTGCAACTGGGACCCTGCGCCTGATTCTCTATCGGGCAGGGTCCCAGCATCAATGTCCCGCGGCTTCCAGCAACCGTGGCCATGCGCCAAAGAGACCGTGCATCTGGAGGGTTTGCCGCAAGCCATGAGGTCACCATGCACCAGTCTAGGACCCCCCCCAAGCACCGATCCCCTTAATAACACAGTAATAAGTCCCGTGGTCTAGCCCCCCAAAGTCCTGACACACCTGTAAATAAAAATTTTCATAAAGTAATTTCCTGGTGATCTATTGTCCCCCACCACCACCACAATATGCCGTGTATGGCGACGGTAATAAAATGTTTCCCTTTGTGGTCTAGTGGACCCCACCCCAGCAGGTAAAGGCCATCACCCCCCCCCCATCACAAACTCCGAGCTGGCAACCGGCACAGCCCTTCTCTCACCACCACGGCCAGTTGCTAACTGAACTGTCACTGAGCACATACTGTATATAGTACTTGCTCTTTGACTGACAGCTCAGAGTGACCAGAATAGGCCCAAACAGCAAACACACATGGTGTGAGCATCATCCTTGTAGATCTCGTCTTCACAGGTACAAAATCTAAATAAAGGTTCCTCTGATGGCAGCATACAGGGGACAACATTGATAAATAAGAAAAAATTACCATAGTAATCTTATTTCTTCTCAGTGATGCTCAGATATTCATAACTTTGTGCAGTAAGCCTGGAGGGTTGGACTGCCCGGAGAGATGGAACACATGCAAATGAGTAGAATTCTTTGCACGTGAGCATCTTTCAAATACTGCCTCTACCAACTGCAGTGTTCTAACCTACTCAGATTTGCGAGAAGCCTGGAAGTCAGGCATTAGGAAACTAATGTAATTAAATTCTATAAAAAAAGAGGGGTTTCCCCTAATTAAAGCATAAATTTAGAATAAGCCTCCAAAGGGAGGCTGACTTTAAAAAAAACACATCAATAAAACTGTAAAAGAGAACATTAAAAACTCCAGTTTAAAATGATTAAAACAGGAAAACGCAACAGATATAATATGGCTTGATGGCACCAGCATGCGGAGTGCAGAGGCTGAAGTTCTGGAAGGGGAGGAAGGGAAGGAGTTATCAATATCTGAGCGTCACTGGGAAGAAATAAGATTACTATGGTAAGTAATTTTTTCTTCTAACCCCAGTAACGCTCAGTATATTCATAACGTTGTGCAGACTACCAAGCAGTACTACTGGAGGTGGGCACAGAACTTATTTTGGAAACCGACTCTGCAGGACTTCTGTGCCAAACCTAGCATCACCTCTGGATAAAATATCCAGGTTACAGTGTTTTGTAAAGGTGTGTACTGTTTTCCAGGTAGCTGCTTTGCAAATGTCCACCAAGGGAACCTCCCTGGCAGCTGCAAGGGTAGCCGCTGATCCTCTTGTTGAATGCGCCCTCAATCCTGTTGGGGGCTATTTACCTGCTTTAGTGCAGCAGAACTGAATACACTGGACTATCCTCCGAGAAATGGATCTTTTTGAGGCTGGTTTACCCTTTCCTACATCCCCATATGTAAGGAAAAGTTGTTTTCCATTTTTCCTAAGATCTTTAGTGGCTGTCATGTAGTAGCTGATAGCCCTTTTCACATCCAGACTGTGTAATCTTCTTTCACCAGAACTAGTGTGGTCTGTGAAAAACAGGTAGAGTGACTGACTGATTCAGATGAAAATCTGAAACCACTTTAGAGAGAAACTGTCTATTAGTTCTGAGGACTACCTTATCTCTGTGAAATGAGATATAGTCCTGGTCAATGCAGAGAGCCTGGAGCTCGCTAATTCTCCTTGCAGAAGTAATAGCCACTAGGAAGACTGTTTTCCAAGTAAGGTATTTCAAGTGGGCAGTAGCCATGGGTTCAAAGGGAGGGCCCATGAGCTTGGCTATACACACATTCAAATCCCAAGCAGGCACTGGTGCCCTGTGAGGTGGGTGTAAATGCATTAGTCCTTTAAAAAATCTTTTGAAAAGTTTATCAGATGCCACTGATACCTTTGTGCCCACAGAAAGGTAGGCAGATACCGCTGCTAAATGAACCTTAAGTGAACCGGGTTGCAAACCTTGTGAACGCAAATGAGTGAGATAGTCCAGGACTACTGAAACTCCAGCTTTTCGTGGTATGTTCATACTGGAACACCAGAGAGAGAATCTCTTCCATTTGGAAGAATAAGTTTCCTGTGTGGAGGGTTTTCTATAACCCTTCAAAATATTTAGGACAGCTTCTGAAAGATTTAAATCTGCATACTCTAATTCTTCAAGAGCCTTGCTTTGAGATGAAGAGACCTGAGATTCGGGTACAATAATGTTCTCTGATTGGAAGTCAGGAGATTGTGTCTGAGGGGCAACTGTATCCGTTTGCTGACAGACATGGAAAGCAGAAGAGAGTACCATGACTGCCTGGGCCAATCTGGAGCTATCAAGATCAGGGATGCTAGCCGGCCCGGTGGCGCAGAGGGTTGAGGCGCTGGACGCCACACCTCGCGTCATGCCGGCGACCCAGGTTCAGGAACGAGCCTGGACCGCTGGGGGTCGGCAGGGGTGAGAGAGGATTGAGCCGTCCGCTGGACCGTTCTCCCTCAGGAGTGATCCAGAGCAGCCTCGCAGCAGCGCCCCCGGTGAGACCACCGGCACTGCTATGCACTCGGGCTCATGCAGCGGGACAACGCCAGACAGCTGCCTCCGGACGTAGGTGGGAGCACCTACGCTACGGGCTGTGTGGCATTGCACGTCTCACATCGAGGGGGTCACCAGGAACACGGAAAAACCTGGCGCCGAGGATCAGGCAACAGCACCTATATACCATGCCCAACGCCGGGCTCTCCACGGGCAGCCTTCGATTTCCAGGATCCACTCCTCATCCGATGACAGAGTCTGACTCGTAAGTGCGCCCAGGTAGGAGGGGGCGACACACCCCGGATAGGGTTAGCCGGGGGTGCTGCCATCGGAGAGGAAGGAGAGAGAAGGCTTAGCTCGGGGATCCTTAGGCGGGCAGGACAAGGCTAAGCTGCCTGTGAGAGGACCTCGGTGCCGTGATCGGAGGGGAAAAAGAATTGAAAAAAAAAAAAAAAAGATCAGGGATGCTGAGAGGGACTTTAGCTTCAGTAACACCCTGAAAACCAGGGGGAAAGGCAAACAGGTGCCTGCCTGTCCAGTCCAGAACCAGGGCATCCAGAGGAACTGTGCCCTGTGCTGGTGGTCCGCAGCAGTATTGAGGCAGTTGGTGGTTCTGGTGGGATGCGAACAAGTCTATCTCTGGAGTGCCCCACCTTCTGAAAATAACTTGTATCACCTGGTTGTTCAGAGTCCATTCGTGATGGGCCTGGTTGATGCGGCTTAGTGCATCTGCCAAAGTATTGTCCTTTCCTGGCAAGTGAATTGCCTGTAAAGAGACCTTCAGAGAGTACACCAGTGTCCAAATCTTCATGGACTCTGTGCAGAGGAAGCCTGACCTGGTGCCTCCCTGTTTGTTTATGTAATACACTGTGGTGGTATTGTCTGTTCTGATCTGAACCACTCTGCCCATGATCAGTGAAGAAAAAGCCTTTAGGGCTAGTAACACTGCTCTTAGCTCCAGTAAGTTTATGTGCTGAAGGGACTCTGCTGCTGACCAGATTCCCTGGGTCGTGTGCTTTCCTAAGTGGGCTCCCCAGCCCAATAGGGATGCATCTGTTGTGAGTACCAAAGAGGGTTTTTCTTTCTGGAAAGGCACTCCTTGCCTTAAATTGGATTCCTGTTTCCATCACAAGAGGGCCCTTAATAGTGGGCCTATCACTGGTATAAGTTTTGAAAAAGGGCATTTTTTCTGACTCTAGTGAGCCCTGAGGTGAAACTGGATGTCTCGCATGTGGAATCTGGATCCCTGGACTGTGCCTGTGGATAAAGCCATATGACCTAGTAGCTGCAGAAACTGTCTTGCAGTTTTTGAGCTGTTCAGGATGAAGGAATTTGCTATTGACTGAAGACTTTGCACCCTGTCTAAGGGTAAAAAGGCTCTGCCCCGAAGTGCGTTGATTTCTGCCCCTATAAACTGCAGAGTTTGAGCAGGGGTTAAGGCTGATTTCTTTTTAATTATGATGAAACCCAGCGACTCTAAGAGGACATGGGTGATTTTTAGGGAGTTCCTTACTTGGTCTGGTGAGCTTCCCACCACCAGACAATCGTCTAGGTAAGGGAAAACAGTCACTCCTTGTCTTCTTAGATATGCCACTACTGCAACTAGGCACTTTGTGAACACCCTTGGTGCTGAGGAGAGATCGAAAAGGAGAGCTGAAAACTGATAGTGGCCTGAAGAGAGCCTGAATCTGAGATATTTTCTGAAAGATTCCTTTATGGGGATGTGGAAATAGGCGTCTTTCAAGTCCAGTGATGCCAGCCAGTCCCCTTTTTGGATTGTTGGCAATATTCGAGCCAAATGACCATTTTTTAATTTTCTCTTTATGCCCTCCTCTCACTGCAGTACTTCCTTTCGTCGGGAGACTCCTGTATTGGCCTTGTACGTCCCTGCTCCTCATGCCAGGCATCGGTGCAGTCCATCCCCCCCCCATGGAACCTTGGTTGTACCCCCCTGGCGGGTACAGGATGGGGTCCCATCCCGACATGTCTGTATTTCGTCGGGGGGATGCTGTCATCAGGCGCCGGCTGGGACACTGGGATCGGGGCCTTGGAGCTCAGTCTACAGGGCGCACTGCAGGGTTTTTCCGCTTTTTCTGTCCCCTTCCACAGGACGTTGGCACGCTAGGGGAGCCAAGGGCGGTGCACGTCGAGACGTGTGAGTGCTCCAGCTCCCGGCCGACGTCCCCTCCCTTCTTTCTGCAGTCCTACTGCGCCCACCGTGGTCACCCAGGTGGCGGTAGCCGCAGGACATGCACCCCACCCCACCCAGGAGGAAGAGGCAGCCTCTGGGCGCTCAATCATCCCTCCCCAGCCCGACCCTCAATGGCCCAAGTCCGGCTCCCAAACCGGGTCGCTGGCGCCACAATGAGTAACCTACCACTAGCCCTTGAACCGCCCTAAGTGACCATTTTGAACTTTGTTTTTCAGATGCTTGTTCAAAGCTCTGAGATCCAATATTGGCCACCACTCCCCACTTTTCTTTGTTGTTAGGAAGTATCTGGAGTAAAAACCTCTTCCTCTCAGGGTGGTAGGGACTAATTTCACTGCTCTGAGATGTAGCAACTTTTGGACCTCTGCTTCTAGCAATGCCCTCTCTGCTAGAGGAGGTGAGCAGTAAACCCTAGTTTTCTGAGGAGGAAAAGATTTGAAGTCCAAAGACAGACCCTGACCCACTACCTCCAGCACCCACTTGTCTGTGGTGATGCTTAGCCAAGCCTGGAGGAAGTTGGATAATCTGCCTCCGACAGGGAGGGAGGAGGCGGCCTGATCCTCAGGGGTTTTGCTTTGGTTGGGGTTGAGGTTGGGTTTGAGAACCCCTCCTGGAGCCCCTTCTACCCCTACCCCTAGAGTATCCCTTTTGTGGATACTGCTGGTACTGGGGCATGGCTACTGGCTGGAAGAAAGTCTGGTCATAAAAGACCTTCCCCTGCCCCCCATAGGGCCTAGTGGATGGTGAAGCATGCTCTTTAGCAGAGTTGCTTCTATAGGTGGCCTTATATTCATCCACTTTTTTCATGTATGCAACCGTGGATTCCCCAAAAAGAGAATTTCCCTCTAAGGGAAAATCCAGGGCCTTAGATTGAGTATTTTGAGTAAGGTTAGTGGCCCTAAGCCAAGCAAACCTTCTTTGTGCCACAGTGTTAGCCATCCATCTGGCTGCAGTGTCGTTAGAATCAGCAGCCATCTGGAACTGGTACTTAGCCGCCTCCAGCCCAAACCTGGCAGTTTCAGCCAGGTCTTCAGACAAGGGTGAGGGGGCTTTCATGGACATTTCCAGTACCAACTGCCACAGAGATTTTTGATACTGGGCAGCATAAGCTTGAAAAGTAGCCTGTCTCACGGCCAAAGAGGCTGATAAATATCCTTTTTTGGCCATGCTATCCATTTTTCTGGAGTCCTTGTCCAGAGGGTGGGAGGACAGGGGACTCTGGCCTTGTCGCAGGCTGCCTGCTGTATAACCCCTTGATGGTCAGGGTGGGAGAAAAGAAATTCAGCTCCCGTCCTGTCCAACTGATACTTTTTATCTATTCTCCTATCAATAGGAGGAACAGAATTAGGGGTTTGTAGAGGTTTCAGGGTGTCTTTTTTGAAAAATGTGTAAACTGGCAAGAGGAGGGCTTTGGTGGGTGTCAAACCCGTCATATTGAAGTATTCAATTTCCTCCTCATCTTCAATTGGCTCTGTAGTAGCAATATCTACAGCATCTGCCATTCTCATTACAAATGTAAAATAAGAGGTAATCCTCCGACACTCTGGGAGGTGAACCAAAATCCTGCTCAGGAGAAACCTCTGGAGGATAGGTTCATCGTCCTGAAAAGGATCCTCCTCCTCTTCATAATACTGCTCCTCCTGTAAAGAAGGGAGCACACCCATGATGGCCTGGGGGACCCTGGGTAGGGGCAGGCTGCTGGGGAACAATATTTTGCAGTGCCTGGATAATTTTAAGGGCCCGGGCTATCTCTTGAACCGAGGGCATGTCAGGCAACTGAGCAGAAGTCCCTAGTTTAGCCAGGGAGGATTCTGCATGCTTAGTTTTCTTAAGTTTCTTAGAGGGAACTGGGGAGTCAGCCGGTTCTTTCCCTCTTTTTTGCCCCTTTGTCGCCTGTCTCAGGGGCAGGGGTAAGCAAATTTGAGGTTTCAGCCACAGCAGATTGGGGTATCAGCTGGTCAGAGCCACAGGAACCCCTAGGAAATTTCTTGTTTAGCCTTTCAAGGCGTTTTTCCACAGTTTTTTCTGGGAAAGTCTTGCAAAATTCACAATCCTGATCCAGATTTTCAAATCCCAGACAAGCCACACATAAGGTGTGCTTGTCTGCTTTTGCTAAATCATCTCCACATTTTAAGCAATTTTTGAAACCGGGTTCTCTTTTTAGGTTTATCTGACATGGTAATGATTAGAAAGGCAAGAAAACGCCAACCGCTAAGTTCAATGTAAAATGTGGTTATTTAAAAACAAAACTTTTTTTTTTGCGCTCAGTTCCTGAACCGATAAGAACCGGAGGAACTGAACCCAGGAGATGTCAGGTGAACGGATCAGCAGTTCTGTAACGATAAGATACGGTTACTAAAAACAAAAATACACTAAAAACAAAACTAATATTAAACAAAACAAGGCTCTTTAATCAGAGAACCCGATAATTTAAAGACTAACCGGTTCCCCATGGTTATTCGAACCACGAGAAACGAAAATAGCGTAACCAACCAATAAACAAGATTTTACTAACAATTAGTAGAGGCAATAAAAGAAATAGAAAATACTTAAGGTATTAAGGTTTTTTGAATCTTCTTCACGTGAAAGAGTAAGACGACCGCTCCGAGCGACCAGAATTTCAGGCGGAGAGAAAAATCTGAGTAGGTTAGAACACTACAGTTGGTAGAGGCTGTATATGAAAGATGCTCACGTGCAAAGGATTGTACTCATTTGCATGTGTTCCATCTCTCCGGGCAGTCCAACCCTCCAGGCTTACTGCACAAAGTTATGAATATACTGAACATTACTGGGGCTAGAAACATAGAAACTAATAAATTCAGAAGAAAACAATGGCATTGTTTTTCTGCAGGTGTGATGAGTGGTTGATGATGGAAGAAATAATTAAGGAGCCATGAAGCCGCCCACTTTTTATAGGCACCAACGCTGCAGTCATCATAGGTAGCACCCAGCTAGCAAAAGTTTCCGAGTGGTCCTGATGCCAATGGCTTAACAGTTCTAAAGTTATGGCCCAATGAAGGAGATATCCTCAAAGAAGATCCTAATTTACTAGCAGGAGCAGTGAAGAAGAAAGTCTGTTCCTTTTAGCAGAAGAAAAGGTCCGAGTGCAGTGGGGGTGGAGCCAGATGGCCATACGATTGGGTGGTGGAAGGAATTAAGCTTGAAGATTGTTACTGTGGAAGACTCCGTAGTACATGGTGAACTGCATTTAGGTAGTAGAAATATATTTACTGACCTGTGTGACTGGCCTGTTGGATGATGGGGTCTTGCAATATAAGGTACTGTACCGAAAGGTCTGACATCATCTACTACCAATTCACCTACAGGAAATAAAAATACCAAGTAAAAGTATCTGTTCTATCAGAAAACTATGTCACAAGAATATGCATACCCAAGATGCTTTGTGCTAAGTTTGAAGCTTTTGAGTGTGTGTGGTTTGGAGAGACATACATAAACTAAAAGATCTGGAACAGTTCTCTCCTTGTATCCTTTATGGATCCAATACACTGTCCTTCCAAACTGCCTCTCTGGTATATAACCTCTTAGTGTAGGCTTGGTTGATTTAACAACTGCACTGTACTTAAATCTGTTATTCCTGTGCTCTCCCGGGTCGTACCTGAAAATAGCAATTGTCTTGTCTAGTGTACTTACCTGGTTAACAAAAGCTAAATAAATAAATAAACAACTGCACTGCACTGAACAGTCCCAACAGGACAAACAGAGATGTGCAGTTTGTTGCTTTCAACCTTAGCTGAAACAGATGTAAAACCTTTGTTTGAAGGGTAACAGTCATCAAAAATGGCCCACATCCAAGAGTGGGGCTAGTCCTGATGTGTGCAGAAACATTTTGGTTTACTTTCTGTATGCTGTTGCACAGTAGATTGCATCAGCCTAATTTTGCTTACTTGTAGCAGAAATCTTTTGTTACTACAAATTCCCAAATCCTCTGCAGCCGACATCAAAGCAGTAGGCAGCAGTGAGATTCAGTATCCCGCAGTGCATGCTAGAGCTTTTATAATCTCTGATCAGATGTTTTGGGTCTCCTTTCTCCAGGAATCAAGTAAAGTCCTCTGTGACTGTACTTAGTACCGCAAGAACAGAGGACCAGCAAACAAAAGACATCAGAGCCGATATAAGCTCTAACATGCACACGCAGATCTCCCACTGCTAACTACTGCTTTGATGTCAACTGCAGCAGTATCCTGCAGTGCATGCTAGAGCTTTATTCTCTGATCAGATGTTCTTTGGGTGTCCTTTTCCCCAGGAGTCAAGTAAAGTCCTCTGTGACTGTACTTAGCACCGAGAGGACAGCAGGACCAGCAAACAAAAGACATCAGAGCCGATATAAGCTCTAACATGTACTGCAGGCTACTGAATCTCCCACTGCTAACTACTGCGTTGATGTCAACTGCAGCAGTATCCAGCAGTGCATGCTAAACTTTTTTTTTTCGTTATCTTTTATCCCACGTGCTCCACCCAGCCCTCCTTCGGCTTTATGCCAAGGCTGGATCAACCCATATCGCCTCCCTGAGCCACTGTCTCACATAGCAGCCAGCCCCGGGTAACCCGATGTAACCCTCGCAGAGTGGGTCCCCTCCTCCGAGGGGAAGGCATCGGCTGAGGGCCAGACCAGCGCAATGCTTGGCCCCGGGGTGCTACTGAAGACGATGGCTCTTGGGACATCGATGGCCTCGGATAGCCAGGCAGCCGTCATCCGGCTGGGCGTGAAGCGGGAATTTCCGCTTTTCTGGTGGCGTTCCCTCTTTCGTCCGAGTCTGCAGTGCCCCGGTCTCCACCAGAAGCCGCTGCAGAGCGATGCTGACCCTCTACCCACCCAGGAGAGGAGAGCAGTCCTATGGATGCCAATCTCCTCCTTCCCTGCAAGCCCCGCGTCCCGAGTCCGTTCCCAAACCGGAGTGCGCGGCGTAGCTCAGTGTAAGTGCCAGCACCTCAGCCCTCTGTGCCACGGGCAGCACTAGAGCTTTATAATCTCTGATCAGATGTTTTTGGGTCTCCTTTCTCCAGGAGTTAAGTAAAGTCCTTTGTGACTGTACTTAGCACCGCAAGGACAGAGGGACCAGCAAACAAAAGACATCAGAGCCAATATAAGCTCTAACATGCACTGCAGGCTACTGAATCTCCCACTGCTAACTACTGCTTTGATGTCAACTGCAGGGAATTCTGAGATTTGCAGTAACAGAAGATGTTTGCCTACAAGTAAGCAAAATGAAGCTGATACAATCTATTACAATACAGTAAACAGAAAATGAACCAAAATGTTTATGCACACAAAGTGCACAGCGGGATCAGCCCCACACTTGAGTGAGGGGCCCTTTGGGATGACTGTTCCCCTTTAAGTTGGGTTTTGTTATGGTGAAGCCTTGTCAGCCTACCCTCCTGACAAGGATTTGCATACCATTATATTTTGTGATGGGTTTGAGGCTTCTGAGTGTATGTGTATGATTTGGAGTGACTGAAACCAAACAACCACATTATACACATAAGCAGACTACAGCCACCTGCAGCTTTCACTTGGGTTTGTTACAGCTGCATAGTGAGAGCTATGTGTGACATAGTGCTATCACACTGAGAAGGGCGATCTGGAAGCACGTGTGAGTGCGAACGCACCACAGGTGTCTCTTTCCACTGAGTGGAACTGAAGTACATCTCTCCGCATCCTTTGTTAAACGGATAAGGGAATTGCTGTGTGAAAGATGACAGAGGGTGGCTGTGAATGGGCACCTTTTGAAGACAGGAGAAGTGGCTAGTGGGGTTCCCCAGGACTCGGTACTGGGACTGGTGCTATTCCAAATATTCATTGTAGACCTTACCACAAACCTGAAGTGTTGGGTAAATAAATTCGCAGACGACCCGAAGACAGGTGCGACGTGTAAAACCTTGTCAGACACTGCCTTAATACAACATGACCTAGATACAGTATTACAGCAAACTGGACAGAAACATTGCAGATTAAACTCAATATGAGCAAGTGTAAGGTAATGCATGTAGGAAAGGGTAACATGATGAATAGTTACACACTTGTGGTACACCTTTAGCAGTGTCATGCTGTGAAAGAGATTTGGGAATCCACATAACAGGTGATTTGGGCTTCACAAGACAAACTACGGAAGCTACCACTAAAGCAAACACAATAATTTGGGCAATTTGCGTATACGGGGTGATGTACTCTTTATGTATGATGTTATACAAGACCCTGCTCTATTAGTGGAATTGGATATTGAATTTGAATCAGGGCAAATGGAGACTAGAGGGCACCCACTACAGATAAGAGGGAAGAGTTTCAGGTGTGAGAAAAGGAAATATTTACATACAGATGAACACAGGAAGAAGCCAGCAGAAGGCCATTTGGTCTATCTAGTCTGCTCATTATGCAGGGTCCACAGTTTGAGCTACTGTGCCTGCCCCTCGACACTCCTCCCATCCTCCCTACCTGTGATCCTTACCTTCCCCCTATTTATATACATCTAGAGTGGTTAATATATGGAACTCGCTTCCAGTAGAGGTAGTTGTGAGCAGAACAAAGACAGAGTTCAAAAAAAGGCTAGACAACTACATTCGATCTGGTGGGAGTCTAAGGTATTACTTCTGAATTTTCTTAGGACCATATATGGGCTCACGCCTTTAAGCTCCTTGCATCTCCTAGTATAAATCCTAGTATGAATATCCTCTCCATTCAGTACAGTGCGGTTGCTTCCTCCCTCCCCGACGCTATATTTTCTTGCATTTTGCTCTGTCAGACTGTTTTTGTCTTTTCACCTGTAGCAACTGTTAAGAGTTTATTGCTGTCAGTAAAACAAAATGAGTATTAATAAATTTGTTGGAGATATCTTCATAAATATGGTGCCTGCCCGGTGGCGGTGAGGGCTGAGGCGCTGGACGCCATACCTCACGCCATGCCGGTAACCCAGGTTCAGGAACAGACTTGGGTCATCGGGGGTCGGCCGGGGAGGTAAGGACTGAGAGTCCGGAGGACTGCTCTCATTCCTTGGGGTTGGGGGGTTTGTGCTGCATCAGCAGAACAAGAGGGGTTTGGCCCGCGCACGGGGTGCTTGGCTGCCTCGCAGAGGTGGAGACAGCTGCTGCGCCCACTGCACGGGCGAGGGCGTGGGAAGAAAACAGAGGAAAAATGTCGGGACCCGGCAGTACCCATGATGGACCCGATGGGCCGGAGGACGTACCCTTCGGAGGGGGAGTCGTAGTCTCTGCCAGGTCTGCGGCGGTGGCATAAATAATGTTGTGACAAAAAAAGAGATCTTCGCAAATACGACACATTGCTAGGTCCTTTTACCCTTTTAATTTTATTTTTTGTGAATTGGATTTTTCATTTCTTTTCAGAAAATTTGTTTACGGGATCATGTCAATGTAATAGACTAGCAGTAATGAAAAACCCGACAGTGGCAACACTTAAGCAGCAGGTAGAACTTGGGCAGGTTAGTATTTTGTGACCCTTGTGTCTCTTTAGATAGAGAGGGTGATACTTGTCTGACACTGCCAGTAAGAATGGGAGACTGACAAGGAAACTGTGGCAAGGTGACAGTAAAAAACAAAAAACTGACAGGTCTAATCTGATCCTTGGTGCCTCCGGCTCAGGCCTAACATGGTAACCTCTATGGCACACAGCCTAATGAAGTCACACTACCAGGGTCACTGCTCTGCATGCGCTGCAGCTTGGGGGTTAGGTTTCTGTACTTAATGCACCTTAATGACGGAGAGCAC
This sequence comes from Neoceratodus forsteri, assembly GCA_016271365.2. Classification (NCBI taxonomy): domain Eukaryota; kingdom Metazoa; phylum Chordata; order Ceratodontiformes; family Ceratodontidae; genus Neoceratodus; species Neoceratodus forsteri. The sequence continues at coordinate 325,082,033 of CM057451.1, read as the reverse complement.
TATACAGATCTCTTGAAGTATGCATGGTATTTAGTCCCTGGCAGAGTGCTTTCAAATGGGGGTGATGTTGTCAAATAAAATGGGGAGGGCAGTACCTGGGGTTCAGGAATGAACGCGGGAGGCTGGAGGGCCGGCTGGGGGGGGGGAGGACTGAGCACCCATAGGCTGCTCTCCTCCTCCGGGAGGGTAGGTTGCTTGTCCACCGCCTGCAGCCACCTGGGTGACCATGGGTTGAGGTGCAGCGGACAGCATGAAGCAGATGGAGGATGTTGGCCAGGAGCTGTAGCGACTACACATAGTGACATGCTCCGCCCCTTTGGCTCCCCTAGCGCGCCGACGTCCTGAGGGGTGGCACCAAAACAAAGGAAAAAGCCCCGCCGGATGCCAGCGTGAGAAGGATCCAGCTCCCAGACACCACAACCCAGCTCCCGAGAGCAGCTGCTTGGACCACCTGACACTCACTAATGGACTAGGGAGGAAGTCCGGGATCCCCTCCTCCCCACCTTGGGGGTGGGTGGGTAGGCCGAGGCAACATGGAGGCAGGTCTGGCAGTCCTCTGGGAAGTACCAGGGCAGGCGAGAAAGCATAGGATACCCGGAAGAGAGCAGCAACAGACAATAATTAAAAAAAAAAAAAAAAAATGGGAGGGTAGTGTTGTCGAGAATCTGTTTTTTTTTTATATGTGGCTTGTCCTCACCCCCAGCAATCAGAGATCGCTGCTGACCCACGTCTTTTAGTTCCCAGGAACAGAGTAGGTAAAGAGAGAGAGAGAGCGAGAGAGAGACGGAGGGAGGGAGAGGGAGAGACCAACCTGTGTAAACGCTGGTGGAGAAGATGAGGGCTCTCTACGTGCACATTTAACGGGGCCTTAATTTTTGCAGAACGTGCAACATAGATTTGTGAGTAAACATGAGAAATAAAACACCGAAAGAGTCCAAGCGCTTGAGGTTATGTAATGTTAGATTCAAAAAGACCCGAATACCGACATAAATGTTAAGTGAGTTACACATTTGGTGTATGTTTCTGTTAAAACAGAATTGTGCTCAGGCTTCTGAAACCACACTTTGTTCTGGCTTTTGGTGTATGTTATAAAAACTTGCATTTGGTTTAAATAGGATTTAGTATGCATTTTCTGAATTTATATATTTAAGTTATTCTTTACTTACGAACATCGAAATTCGCCAGCAGAAAAAGGCCATACAGTCTACCAAATCTACTCAGATGTGCAGCTAGCAGCCCCTATTTTGCAGCTGCCCATCCCCCTTGCCTCTCTCCCCTGACCCTCCCCTCACTCTGTCCCATCCCCTCTTGAAGCCCCCACTGTTCTACTGGATACCACCTCTTCAGGCAACGTGTTACACCTGACCACCACCCTCTCCATAAAAAAGAATCTTCTCATCTTCCTCCTGAACCTTCCCCCCCTCAAGTCTCATATCATAGCCTTGGGTGTCCCTATCCTCTCTTAGTTTAAATAGCCCTTCCTTACTAGACTTGTTTATTCCTGTCATGTACTTGAAGGTCTCAATCATGTCCCCCAATCCCTCTTCTCCTCCAGCAAGTACATGTTCAGTTCCTTCAGCCTACTCATAAGGTAAGTCCCCTAGCCTCGATCATCTTTGTTGTCCCATGCTGCACCCTCCAGTATCTTAATGTCCCTCTTCAGGTATGGGAGCCAGAACTGCACGCAGTACTCCAGGTGAGGCCTAACCAGCGATCTGTACAGTGGCAGAATCACCTACCCCCTCCTTGAGGAGATACCCCTAGCAATAGAACCCAGCATCCTGTTGGCCTTCGCAGCCACCTTTCTACATTGTGCAGAGTTGTTCATTGGCCCCATAATTAGCACCCCCAGATCCTTCTCTTCTTCTGTCACCACCAACTGTTCGCCTCCCAAATGGTAGCTCCTCCTCTGGTTATTAGCCCCAAAGTACAGCGCTTGCATTTTCTGGTGCTGAATCCCAGCTGCCAAGTGTCCGACCAGGACTTCAGCTTAGCTAGATCCTCCTGCAGTCCTTGCCAACCCTTATATCACCCACCACCGCCCTATCTTGGTGTCATCAGCAAACAGACTGATTTTGCTCCCGATGCCCACGAAATGTCTGCAATGAATATTCCAAATGGTATAGGCCCCAACACCGAGCCCTGTGGTACTCCACTCATCATTGCCCTTGGGGACAAGAGCTCCCCACCCTCTGCTGCCTCACTTTCAGCCAGTTCACCACCCAACTCACCAACTTCCCCCCCGGCCCTGTAGCTTGAAGCTTGCTTCCCAGTTTCCCATGTGGTACTGAGTCGAATGCCTTACTGAAGTCCAGGTACAGGACATCCACAGCATGGCCCCTGTCCATTTGTCTAGTTACCCAGTCATAGTACTTCACCAGATTGGTCTGGCATGATCTGCCAGTGACAAAGCCATGCCGCTTACTGTCCTGTAGACCACTGGCCTCCAGAAAGGACACCAGCCTCTCCTTCAGGATTGTCTCCATCAGCTTCCCCACAATGGATGTGAGACTCACTGGTCTATAGTTCCCCGGTTCATCCTTGGGGCCACTCCTGTGGAGAGGCACAACATGAGCCATCCTTCAATCCTGAGGTACCCTCCGTGAATCTAGTGAGGCACTGAAGAGGTCAGTAAATGGTCTTGCTAGCATCCCTGCCAGTTCCTTCAGCACTCTGGGATGAATTCCATCTGGCCCTGCTGCTTTGTTCACCCTCAGTGCCCTCAATCCCTCCAGCACCCTGTCCTCTGTGATTACCCTGTCCGTCACACTCCCTCCCTACCTGCCTTCAATCCCCCCTTGGGTATGCCCCCCCCCGGTAAAAAACGAGCAGAAGTAATCGTTTAGCGCATCCACCACTTCCCTCTCTTCCACCCATCCCACTTCCTTCCTAATCCTAACTATATTATCCTTGCAGACCCTTTTCCCCTGATGTACCTGAAAAATTCCTTCTCCCCCTCCTTGATGCCCTATGCCAGCCTGAGCTCCTTTGTCGCCTTTAGCCACCCTCACAGCCCTCTTCACCTCCTTTGTTTCCTTCAGGTACCCCTCCCCGTCTTCTTGTAGCTCCTTAAGCATGTCCTGAAACCTGTCCATTGAAGAGGAATCTTCTACCGTGCCCGATTCATATTTATGTAATTAGTCTGATTCCCCTCAAGTATCATTTTTAATGTAATGTTTTTCATGTTAAAACATGACACGTATTAGTGAACCTTGTCTCGACTATCAGATATAATTTTGTGGGCCATAAGCCATGTCATTAAGATACATACACTACGTACAAGTCTTCGCTGGGAGGGGTGCTACAAAACTGTAGCTGTTGATCAAACATACCCCACCGATAAGTTGATTGAAAAATAAGTGATATGTACCCTTATTACAGCTGCATAGCGAGAGCTATGTGTGGTGTAGTGCTATTACATTGAGAAGGAGGATCAGGAAGCATGTGACTTCAAACGCACCACAGCTGTCTCCTTCCATCGAGTGGAGCTGAAGCACATCTCTCCATGTCTTCTCCATTCAGTACAGTGCAGTTACTTCCTCCCTCCCCCTCACCACACTATTTTCTTACTGTTGACCCAGCTGTCTGCTTTGATCTAATATCACTGTAAATGGGAGAGATGAGCATGGAACAGAGTTTTCCATTTGCAGTGATATTAGATCAACGCAGGCAGTGGGCTCACAGTCAAACATCAATACACAACCCCCACTTGAAATATTTTACCGAGAAGCACAACATATAGATGGCAGGGTCCAGAGATTGCTGCTGCTTCCGCTGAGATCACAGCATATGACCACTGACCGGGACCAGGAGTTGGGAATGAGTCAAGAGCATTACCATCAATACGCCAAGTATGCCATGGAATACACACTCCACAGGAGAGGTAACAAACTGAAGTTCAGGACCGCAGCAAACAAAGCCAGACAGCATGGTCGCATAGCATCTTTTGTTTGGGCTTATGTAACTCTGAACCAGTTACTAGTTACATAACTTAGTAGTTTCATGAGTAGGGGGAGAGCTGTAGGAAGTGATCTGCAATTAGCGATGGAGCTCAACCAGATCCATGAATCTGCCAGCGCCTGTGATTGGCCGCTGCGTTACTTGGGGTGCAGCTACCTTAGCACCGGCAGATCTGAATGTCTGGAATACACAGCAACCAAAAAGAATTTGGGAAGAGTGAACTTGAAGACTCGCAGAAGAATCTGCAGCATGACCACAGGAGCAGCAGCTTGAGTTGTAGTAGCGGCTGACAGCAGAGGACTCAATCTCAACTTCAGTTCCTGGTCAGTGGTCATATTCTGTGATCCTGGCAGCAGCGGCAATCTCTGGACCCCAATGATTCCAAGACAGGTGTCAGAGCTCCAAAGATTCACCCTTTTTAGCTGGTTCGGGCCGGTTATATCACCGGAATCAGAGCTGGCCAAAAATTAAAGTGACACTGACTTTTCAGTTTGTAGTGATAAGTGACCATTTCATGTTGAGTGCCCTGGGCCTCTGTAAAGAACCCATTCAGCAGCTGTTGCAAAATGGAAACATCTTCTCACAGCATTTCTGCCCCTGCTATGTATATGTTGTGCTTCTCAGTAAAATGCTTTAATTGGGGATGGTGCATTGATGTTTGACTCTGAGTTGCAGGGCTTTTGCTTATCTTTTAATTCCACCCATTATTCATTCAGCTATCTCATAAATCAATGTGATGTGTGAAAAAACACAGGCTACTCACCTGTAACATTAGTTCTAGGAGTGGTATGTGATGTTCATTCACACTTTCTGGCAGTTGCCTTTCCCTTTAAGACTGGCCAGAAACGTCTTCAAGCTAGCTCCTCCCACCCACCCGGGTGGTAATTCCCTGGGCTCCGCCCCATGACGCCAGATCTTGCCCGCTGGAAGCAGAGTGTGGGCGCCGAAGCTGGGGAGGTCGGGTGGGTCTGTGTGGATGAACATCATAAATCACTCCTAGAAAGTGCGGTTACATAAGAACTTACCATAACAGTAGATCTTCGAAGAATGTCTCTTGCAGTAGGTCATTACTTCTGGAAGGTTCCACCAGAGGGCACTGTTCACATGGCAGCTTCTTCTAGCAGTCTTTTACCAGGGACCACCCACCCATGACATCATCTCCTTGCTCCCTATACAAGTGTGGGCGGTCCCTGGTATCCTCTGTTCCCCGCCGGATTCAGCTCGCAAAAGCGAGGACCGAGGGAAACCGAGGTTCCAGTGAGTCCCAACCCTAAGTCCTTAGATCAGAATTTCTCTGTTAGAGAAGGCAGGGGGACGGTGGGCGGGATTTGAACCTACTGCAAGAGACATTCCTCGAAGATCTACTGTTACGGTAAGTTCTTATGTAACCGCACTATCTTCTACGGAATGGTCTCTTGCAGTAGGTCATTACTTCTGGGAGAGTTCCCAGCAGTCATGTCCACATGGGAGGATGTATTATGACAGGATGCCCTGTAGGACGGTGCGGCTGAATGCCGTTCAGCATCGCAAGGCAACATCCAGATTGTAATGGATGGTAAAGGTATGGATGGTAGACCAGGTGATCGCACTGCATACATCTGTAATAGAGGCACCCTTGAAACAAGCCACTGTGGCCGCTACGGCTCTAGTGGAATGGGCTTGGACATGGCCCGGTAAGGGCTCATTGCATTTTTTGTAACAAAATGTAATGCAATGGGCTAGCCAGCAAGAGAGGGTGCGTTTTGCAACCGGAAGGCCCTCACGACCTGGGGCAAAGGTGACAAACAGTTGTGAGGTTTTGCGAAAGGACTTTGTCCTATCAGTATAGTAACGAACGATGCGATGGACATCCATCGTATGCAGAGTACAGTATGTTCACCTGGGTTGGAGTACTCAGGGTAAAAGACCGGTAATTCCAAGGACTGATTCAAAGTTTGTTCTGAAATCACCTTAGGCAGAAATGAAGGATTAGGGTGGAGCACAACTCTGTCCCTATGAAAGATAAGATAAGGTTCTCTGCACATAAGGGCATGAAGCTCTGAAATTCGTCGAGCAGACATGATGGCCACCAGGAATAGAGTTTTCCAGGAGAGGAAATGCAAGTCAAAATGGCAGCCAGTTCAAAGGGGTCCACTGCTAATTTTTCAATCATGAAATTCAGGTCCCATGGAGGAATGGGATAGCAAATGGGAGGCTTCAGATGTAATAGGTCTTTCAGAAACATCTTTGCTAGGTGATGTTGATACAAAAGCCTGCCATCCAATGGTTCATGGAAGGCAAAGATGGCAGGCAAGTGGACTTTTATAGAACAATAGCTAAGGCCCTCCGAGGACAAGGAGGATAAGTAGCCCAGGACCTTCGTAAAAGGGCCAGAGTAAGGGTCCAGTGATTGAAAAGCAGACCAAATGGAGAAATGTTTCCATTTAGAATTATAAGTATCCCTGGTAGCCTGCTTCCTAGCAGCAAGCAGAATATCAGCCACCTGAGAAGAGACTTGTAGTCTGTTTATGAAGACGTCTTCAGGAGCCAAGCATGAAGATGTAGGGTCTTCAGATTGGGATACAGAAGAGAGCCTCGGCATTGCGTCACGAGGTCCGGCCTGAATGGCAACGGAACAGGTTCCGCAATCGACAGTTGTTGCAGAAGTGGGAACCATGCTTGTCCAGGCCACATGGGAGCTATGAGAATCATTGTGGCAGGGTCCATCTGTAATTTCATTAATGTGCGGAGAAGGAGAGGGAGTTGGGGGGAGGCATATAAGAAGAGTCCTGTCCATGGTCGGAACAGGGCATCTATAGAGCTTCCCTTTTTGTTCGGAATAATGGAGAAGTATTTGGGGAGCCTGTGGTTTTCTGGGGATGCAAACGGATCTATTTGTGGAGTGCCCCAGAGATGAAAGAGATTCTGCAGGACTGAGCTGAGCAGTGTCCACTTGTGGGTTGAGGACTGGCAACTCAAGAGGTCCACTAACTGGCTGTGATGGCCCAGGAGATGAACGGCCATGAGCGTCAGTTGTTGTTGGGTCGCTTCATGCCTCACCTTGATCGCTTCCATGCAAAGGGAGCGAGAGCGTGTCCCTCCTTGTTTGTTGAGGTAACGGACTACCGTCATGTTGTCTGACTGAACCAGTAGGTGACCTGGGGTCAAATGAGGACTGAAGACTTGCAGTGCCAGAAGGACCGCTCTCATTTCCAAAAGACTGATATGGTAACGATTGTGACCCAAAGGCCATATGCCCTGGGTCCAGTACGGGCCGAGATGGGCACCCCATCCTTCTAGAGAGGTATCTGTTGTCAGAACCTGATGAGGAGGGGAGGCACGGAAGGGCATGCCCCGAATGAGATTGGAGTGGAGCGTCCACCAGGTGAGAGCAGACTTGAGGGATGGAGTCATCCGGATCGCGTCTTCGAATGGCCCCGTTTTCTGGCACCACTGATCTTGTATGACCCATTGGATAGGATGCATCTGAAGGCGTGCGAATTCCACGGTTTGTATGGCCGTGGCCATGTGCCCAAGGAGGAGTAACATGAGTCGGGCAGTGACTATCTTTTGTGACTGAATCTGTGAGGCCAGGCCCATCAGAGTATCCTGATGAGCAGGAGGCAGATAGGCCTTGGCGACGCTCGTGTCTAGTATAGCCCCTATATACTGGAGTGATTGGGTCAGATGAGGACTGAACTTGGGCCAGTTTACCGTAATCCCAAGATCCTGGAATAACCAAAGGGTCTCCGAGAGGGAGGACAGCACATGTTACCTGGTATTTGCTTTTATTAGCCAGTTGTCCATATGGGGAAGACAAAGTGACCCTTTTTTCTCAGTGCTCCTGCAACCACTGTTAGGCATTGGTAAAAACCCATGGGGCTGAAGAAAGGTCGAAGGGCACAGCCTGAAACTGGTAATTTTGGCCCCGCAGGTGGAAGCGCAGGTATTGCTGATGGGCTGGATGAATGGGGATAAGAAGATACGTGTCTTTCATATCCAAAGCGCACATCCAATCTCCTTGTTGCAGGACAGGCATGATGGATGTCAAGGTAACCATCCAAAAATGTTTGTACTGGATGTAGTGATTTAGGTTTCTCAAATCCGGCACTGGTCTGAGGTCTCCAGTTTTCTTGGGTACCAGAAAGAAATGGGAATAAAATCTCTGTTGTTGAGACAAAACTGGAACAATGGCTTGCTTGGTTAACAGGGCAGTAAGTTCCTCCTGGAGTATAGAAATGTCCTCCTGAGGGTAATGAAGTGTCAGAGGAGGAAGCGGAGGTGGTACCGAAATTAGTTCCAGTGTATGACCAGTTTGACTAATCTGGAGTACCCATGCGTCTGTTGGCAACTGTATTTGTTGCCAAGCCTCCAAATGAAGGGCAAAACAACCCCATACCACCTCTGAGGTTTGGGTAAGGACACGAAGCGAAAGCCCTAGGAAGTCTTTGGGAGCTGGAGCTGCCGGCCCCACCCAAGGGACGGACATGGGAGGGATGCGAGGTGGCTGAATTGCCTCTTGTATTTTGACCGCAGCCCCGAAAAGTACCCCGGTTAGAGGATTTGTAATGGTTACCTTTCTTACTGTAGCATGAGTATTGGTTTTGTGGCGTATGGTACATACCCTGGACTGTCTGATGGGTATGGCCAGAGGCCTGGAGGTCATCCAAAATGATATGGGTACCTGGACCAAAAAGCTTGTCGCCACAGAAAGGTGCATTGACTACTTTATGCTGGACATCTGGTGCAAGGCCAGATACCCGAAGCCAGGCATGGCGACGCAAGGCGATGCCAGTGGCAGATAGACATGTAGAAGTACCAACCACATTTTAGCCAGACTTAAGGAGGTGGCGAGAAATGGAAGTAATGGTTGACATGGTTTGTAGCAATTGCTCCTTTTCCGGAGAAGGAGGTAATTTGTTAAGGAGGTCCATGGCAGAAGCACCCAGGGTGCACTGGTATTTAACCATGTGGCCTATATAGTTTAGGATTCTTATGTTCATGGTGTCAGAGGTGAAGACCATCTTGCCCAAGTAATCTAGTCTTCTAGATTCTTTATCTGGAGGTAAAGAACTCCTATGTTTGGGCTTTTTAGTGCCGTCGTGAGCGGATGCAATGACCACTGAGTCAGCCGCAGGCACGGTGGACAAATATGAATGGTCTAAGGGTGCTTGGTACAGCCGGTGAGCCTTATGAGGGATGGCCGTTATGGCTGAAGGCTGATGCCATGCATCAGAAATGGCATTTTGATAAGTAGGTATCAATGGAGGAATAACCAGAACAGGCTCCTCGGGTAGCTCGAGGTATTCAGCTATGTCTCTGCGCTGTTTATCCTGCTCTGTGGTGGAAAACCCCATGACTTTCTGGATCTGTATCATCACGTCATGCCGGGTCAACAATGGTTCTGGCCACTGAGAAGGCTTGTTGGAGAATCCCCTTTATCCAGAATGTCTGTCAGGGGATATCGAACCCGTCTCTGGACAGGCTAAAAATGCGTCCCCGTGGATTCGTAGATGAGACAGAGAATGCCCATGAAGGACGTGGGACTTTCCTCTGTCGAGGGACCCCCAAGTGAAACCTCGTAGAGTGGACGAGAGTGCAGAGAGGAGTCCTCGGACTCTGGACAGATTGGCTGACCACCTGAGTCACCTATGACCCACCGCGGATGGTCGGGAATGAGAGTGACCCACAGCCTGTGTGGGAGGCCCTTAGCGGGCCAAGACTCCTTGACAGGAGCCCCCGAGGGAAGCTGTTTAGGTTGTGGCTCCACCATAATCGGCGGAGAGGCCAGTTTTGGTCAAGCCAGGACGGCGTTCACTGGCTCCGTGGGCGGATGGATGGATGGAGTCGGCCGGCTCCGGAGTCGGCATCAACTTCAGACCAGCCAACACCAAATGTTGCCACATAAGATCCTCATAGCATTGACGCAACTTGCGCCAAAGCCTCTCCTCTTCCGAGGAGGACGAGGATGAATAGCAGCGGTGCCACTTTTTGGAATGCCCAGAGTGGCGTTTGTGAATTCTCTTCGATCTGTCAGTCGAAGCTGACTGAGAACTAGTCCTCGTCTGTCAGGGGTACTGCCAGGAGCACTCAGAAGGAGCCGGGGAGAACCGTGGCTCCTTCAGGTCAGGGACAGGGACCGTGAAGAGGTTCCCAGCAGGCTGGGTCTCCTCCTCAGTAGGTCCAGTCAGGACCAGAGTCCTGAACACGGAATTGTCGGTCTCATCTAGTGACAACGGGGTCGATAATTTAGATCGGGTTGTTGTCCCGTGTCTTAGCCAGCTGACCTGACAGGGGCACCGTGAAGCCAGAGGCTGAAGTTACAATTTCGACCAAAATGAAAACTGGAGATTCCTGTGAACGGGATCGCTCTTGTTCCCAAGAATGATGTCAACGAGACTTCTCTTTCTTTCTCTCAACTCCTTGGAATCCTTTTTATGGGAACGGGAGCTGTGCGAAGCCGATGGGCCCTCACCCTTGGTCGGGAGAGACTGGTACAACTCCTTGGTGGAGTCCAGTTTGAGCAGGATGAAGACTGATGCTGAAGAGGACTGATTGGCAGCCCGAGCCATCTCCTCCTGAAAGTCTTCATTTGCTCAAGTTGTTCAGCGGACCCAGCAGCCGTGGAGACCACTCAACGGGCCTCTTTAGATTTGACTGGCGGGTTCCATTTCTCCGGTCGGCTGAGCTGTAATTGTGTGAGACGATTGTCTAATACGTTCAGCTGGAATGAGCGACAAAAATCGCAACCCTGGGTATCATGATTGTGACCCACGCAATAGATGCACGTGGCATGCGGGTCAGTGCGAGATATCTTCTTCCCATAGGGGCACTGGCAGAACTCGGGCGAGGACCTGTCCTCCATCGTGGTCACGACCAAAGATTGAAGCGATGAAACTCTTAACAAGTTTAAGTTTTGGTAAGTAATCCGAAGATTTAACCGCCAGGGCCTACTCAAGGCTGAAGCGGTAAGGAGGGAACCTGATTCTTCCAAGTGGAAAGGAGGATCTGGCATCAAGGGGTGGAGCTGAGGGATACACCACCTGGGTGGAGTGGGTGGGAGGAGCCAGCTTAAAGACTTCTGGCAAGATATTTAAAGGGAAAGGACATGCCATAACATGTGGATAAGAATGACATATTCACATCCCTAGAACTACAAATTTGACACAGGATACCCAGTCCAAAGCTATGGACTTCCCCTGTGAGAATAATTCTCTTTTCCGGGATAAGACTGAAGCATATGTGAAAACGGTGGAGGAGTATAAACCACCTACGAGAGCAACGCTACAAAAGAAAAATCCTCTACTTCCCAAAAAGCCCATAATAGAGGAAATAGAGGCAGAAGATTTTATCCCAGGGCATATTTCCCTATGCCAATGCCCATGGATAATTCCCAAACAAGAGGTTTCTTTAGAGGAAGGGGCAGGAGGGACCAGAGAAGAGCTGCCACCACTCCTGTACCTGTTTCCCTAAACCCTGACTTCAACAACCAGGTCGCCTCCCAGACCCAGTAGGGGGCAGGCTCTCCCACTACCTCCAATCCTGGCACCACATTACTTTGGACAAGTGTGTCCTGGAGATAGTGGAAAAGGGCCCAGTTCAAAAAGTTTCCAACTCTCAGGGGTTCTTTAGTGTCAGAACCCCTAACTCCAAAAGAAACATTTCTGTTGGAACTGGAGGTAAAGAAACTGCTATCAGCAAAAGTAGTGGAGAGGGTTCCCTCTTCCCAGATGGGAAAGAGCCTCTACTCCAGATACTTCCACACAGAAATGAAGAATGGGGAGTGGCAACCTATTCTCGATCTCATGTACTTAAACAGGCACTTGCTGAAACCAAAATTCAAAATGATCTCTCTCAAAATGGTGATTCATTCTTTGCAACAGGGAGATTGGCTAGCCTCCCTAGATCTAAAGGATGCCTGTTTCCATATTCCAATAAGGTAGTCCCACATAAAGTTTCTGAGATTCAGACTGCCATCAGGACACTACCAGTTTGCAGCCATGCCTTTCGGCCTGACGTTGGCTCCAAGGGAATTCACCAAGTGCCTAGCTGTAGTGGCAGCTTACCTAAGGAAACAGGACATAGCAGTCTAGCCATATCTGAAGGACTGGCTTCTGGTCGGAAACACCCCTCTGCAAGTCACAGAGGCTCTCAGTTGCACAAAACAAACTCTACAGTCTCGGGTTCCTAATCAACGAAAGGAAATCCCACTTAAATCCAACTCAGCTCCTTACCTTTATAGGAGCACAACTGGATACACAGCAGAGCAAAGCTTTCCTTCCATCAGACAGGATCCAACATTTCCTGTCAGTGGTAAACTCTTTCATCCTGAACCAGCCTAGGCCAGCCAGACATTTTCTAAGGCTCCTGGGACACATGGCCTCTATGACAGCTGTTGTTCCTGGGGTCAGATTCCATATGAGGGACATACAGTACCACCTGCAGGCTCACTGGTCCCAAAGAAAGCATTCTCTGTCCAAGCTGGTTCTAGTCACAAAAACACTACTCCGAGCTCTGGACAGGTGAATGACAAAGCCAACCTATTGGTAGGCATTCCCTTTCAGCTTTCTACACCCACAAAAACCATTACTACAGATGCCTCCCTGCTTGGGTGGGGAGCTCATCGGGACAATCACTCTGTAAGTGGCACTTGATCGCCCAAGGAATCTGTAAGCCACGTCAACCTGCTTGAGCTCAGAGCCACCTACCTGGCCCTAAAAGCCTTTGCCTCTTGGGTAAAAGGCCAATCAGTGCAAATCAGGACAGACAACACCACTGCCATGTTCAATATAAACAAGCAGGGTGGCACAAGATCCTCAGTGCTTTGCACAGAGGTAATGAGAATTTGGTCTCTGGCTTATTCTCTCGATGTAAGCCTTTCAGCTACACATCTTCCAGGCAAGGACAACACCCTGGCGGATGCCCTGAGTCGCATCAGCCAAGGGCACAACGAATGGACTCTGAATAAACAGGTTCTTGACACAGTTTTCAAGAAGTGGGGCACACCAGAAATAGATCCGTTTGCCTCTCACCTCAACCATCAACTTCCTCTGTACTGCTGCAGGCCCCGCACAACAGGAACTATCCCAGCAGATGCTTTAACTCTGGACTAGACAGGCAAGTTTCTTTATGCCTTCCCTCCATTTCCTCTATTTCACAGGGTGTTGCTGAAGCTGAGAGTCCAGTCAGCAACAATGATCCTGGTGGCACCAGAGTGGCCAAGGCAACCTTGGTTCCCTCTCCTGGTAGCCCTGTTGCACAAAAGGCTATTCAACGTCCCTCAGTCACTCTCTCCTGATTCTACCACAGCTATGAGTGACCTATCCAAATCTCCAATCCTTTCACCTCAAGGCTTGGCTCTTGAGGAGTTAAGAGTATCCAGATACTCAGTATTCTGAACAGGTCCTTAAAACCTAAGGATGTCCAAAAAGCCCAGTACCAAGAAACCTTGCACACCTAAATGGAAAAGATTTTCTTTCTGCTGCAAGGGGAAACATATAAATCCTCTCAAAGCCCCAGTGCCCAGCCTTTTGGATTATTTATTCCATTTACAGACCTCAGGCCTAAAGACCTCATCTTTAAAACTTCATCTAGCTGCAATTTCTGCTTACCTTTCCATAGGTAAGGACAAGTCAGTCATTTCATTGCCTGTTTTCAAAAGGTTTTTCAAAGGCCTACTCCACGTTCAGCCCCCAATTAGGGAACCTCTTCCCCCTTGGAGTCTTAATCTGTGCACTGCCTAACTCATGGAGCCACCTTTTGAGCCCATGGCTATGCACACTTAAAGTATGTTACTTGGAAAACAGTCTTCCTAGTCACCATCACCTCCGCAAGAAGAATCTCAGAGCTGCAGGCACTATGTACTAAGCCTAACTACTTAATCCCTCACAGGGCTAAGGCAGAGCTCAGAACTAATAGGAAATTCCAGCCTAAGGAGGTGTCTGAATTTCACCTGAACCAGACCATTACCCTTTCTGTGTTTTTATTGAAAAATCCACTCCTGGAGAACAGAGACTCCATAGCTTGGATGTGAAAAGAGCCATCTCTTACTATCTGGAACACACCAAACAGTCTAGAGGTTCCACGATCCAGCTTTTCCTCACCTATGGGGAGACAGGTAAAGGAAGGCCAGCCACTAAGAGGACCATCTCTCTCTGGATAGTCTCCTGTATTTGTTTTTGTTATGACAAGGCTGGTAAACAGACCCCTGAAGGCCTCCGTGCACATTCTACAAGGGGCACTGCTGGCACAGTGGCAGCTACAAGAGATCTTCCTTTGCTTGATATCTGCAAAGCAGCCATTTGAAAGACTGTACACACATTCACAAAACATTATTGCTTAGATGTACAGTCCAGATCTGATGCCAGATTTGGCAGGGTGGTCCTGCAGAGCCTATTCCCTAAGGTTCTGTACCTGCCTCCCAGCTACACTGCTTTGTAGTCTGCATATTGTTACTGATGCTGAAGCGCATGCCGTAGCTATGGTGACAATTTTACCATGACCAACACTACAGCGACAACAGTGGCAGGTCACTGTAGTGTCAGCACGGGACCCTGGCACTGCTTTCTGGGGGTCTTGCACCCACTCCCTGAATCAACCCGCCCGGAATTGATTATTTTAGATATGGGGGGGTGCAGGGCAATGCCTCCAAGAAAACACCATCAAGGACCGCCTTTATGCTTACTACAATTGCGGCCGATATAAAAGGAAAACACTGTAATGTCGGTCAACAACAAATTTGTCAACCGACCATCATGGATCCATGCTAAAGGACCCCTGGGGTGAGAAGAAAAAATTCCTCACTATAGTATTCTTGTTTTTTCCAAGGTCTCCTTTAGCATCAGTAAGCTCCCACCCATCCTCCTCAAGAAACCTGAATGAAGAGGACCCTGCTTCTCTTCCTCATTATTACCAAATTTGTTTCTCAACTTTTGAATAGCATTTAAAGCATGGTTTACATGTTTTCCATTGTTCTTTGTTCATGCTGTTGCATGATTTTTAAATCCTGTTGGTTCACACTTAACATGGGCATACTCCCATTCTAGCTTCAAAAACATTCTGGTGTCCTCTGGGCAGGCTCCACTCAGCATACCCTCAAGCTCTCTTCTGATTGGCTAATTCATTTGTTCATTAGCATAAACTCCACCTCCAAGGCAGCTCAACCTAGTCAGGTTACTGCATATTGTTACTGATGCTAAAGGACACATTGGAAGAAACAAGATTACTATGGTGAGTAGTTTTTCTTTTTGTCCATGTTAGGATATTATTTAAACTGTTCTGTAGTTCTGTTTTGTCCTCTCGGTATCAACAATCCCTGCTAATTTTGTGTCATCCGTGTATTTACTGATTCAGCTTGAATCATACCTCCCCACGTCTGCAATGAATCTCTGAAACAGCAAAAGTCCCAAAACCAAGCCCTGTGGCACTCCACTAGTGACCTCCCTAGGGTCAGAACAACACCCTCTTATGCACACTCTCTGGGTTCTATCACTGAGCCAGTTTTGCGTCCACTGAACTATCCTAGTGTCTACTTTTAGTTTAATTAGTTTCTCTACTATCATCCCATGAGGTACTGTGTCAAAAGCCTTTAAAAAATCAAGATGTATACAATCGACTGGCATTCCCTTATCCAAAGATTCTGACACTTTCTCATAGAAACACTATAAGTTTGTTACACAGGACCAATTCTGGGTAAAACCATGTTGCTCTGTGTCATGAGAACAGTGTTTTTTAGGTGTGCTCCTATCATGGCTTTTATTATGGATTTTTCGCAGTTTGTCTTGCTACCCTTTTAGTGTACCGGGATCACAGTAGCTGTTAGCCAATCTGATGGGATTTCATTTTTGTCTAGCGTTGAAGTGAATATGTTTCGTAATGGCTTGGATACATAGAAACATAGAATTTGACGGCAGATAAGGACCGCTTGGCCCACCCAGTCTGCCCATTTCCCTACCTGATGGATAAGCTGCAGATCCTAGTTAACCAGCAGCCTACTTCTTCCTACCCCCACCCCCTAGAATTGCCTTATGACTGTCCCATGCATGCTTGAAGCCCACCACTGTTTGTGACTCCACAACCTCCTCTGGAAGGCCGTTCCATACATCCACCACCCTCTGTGAAAAAATACTTCCTTAAATTATCTCTGAGCCGCCCCCCTTCTAGCTTCCAATTGTGCCCCCTTGTTCTTGCACACCTCTTTTTTTGAAAGATGCTACCCTCTTGGACTTTGTTGATTCCCTTGAGGTACTTGAAAGTTTCTATCATGTCCCCCCTCTCCCTCCTTTCCTCGAGGCTATACATATTAAGCTCCTTAAGTCTCTCTTCATATGTCTTCCAGTGCAGACTCTGCACCATTTTAGTTGCCCTCCTCTGGACAGCTTCCATCCTGTCTATGTCTTTGCGGAGATTGGGTCTCCAGAACTGCACGCAGTACTCCAGATGGGGTCTCACCAGCTGTCTGTACAGAGGGATAATAACTTCTTGTTTTCTACTGGTGATGCCTCTCCCTATGCATCCCAGTATCCCCCCAGCCCTCCTTGCTGCCCTCTCACATTGCTTGCCCACCTTTAGGTCATCTGATATGACTACCCCCAGGTCCCTTTCCATTTTTGTTGTTGTTAGTATCTCACCCCTATTGTGCACTCTTTCCCTGGGTTTTTGTTTCCCAGGTGCATTACCTTGCACTTCTTAGCATTGAATCTAAGCTGCCATACATTTGACCATCCTCTAACCTTGCCAAATCCTTCTCATCCTTTCCACTCCACCTTGTGCATCAACTCTGTTGCAGATCTTTGTGTCATCTGCAAAGAGACATACTTTTCCTTCAGTCCCTCTGCAATGTCACTTATAAAGACATTGAAGAGGACTGATCTAAACTGAACCCTGCGGTAGCCCACTACTAACCCCCCTTTTTTCAGAGTGGACTCCATTTACTATTACTCTCTGTGTCCTATTCTCCAGCCAATTCTTTACCCAGGCTGTCATCTTGGGACCCACTCCCAGTCTGGCTAACTTGTATATTAACCTTTTGTGTGGGACTGTGTCAAATGCCTTGCTAAAGTCTAGGTAGGCCATGTCCACAGCCCCTCCCTGATCAACTACTTTGGTCCCCCAGTCAAAGAAATCTATCCAATTTGTCTGGCATGACCTTCCCGCTCTGAATCCATGCTGCCTTGGGTCCTGTGCCCCTCTGGCCTCTAGATATTTAACAATTCTTTCCTTCAGAAGTGATTCCATCATTTTCCCTACCACTGAGGTTAAACTAACAGGTCTGTAGTTTCCTGCTTCTGCCTTGCTCCCACTTTTGTGAAGAGGAATCACATCTGCCCTCCTCCAGTCCTCGGTACCACCCCATCCTCCCATGATTTGTTAAAGAGGGTAGTCAGTGGTGTCACTAGTTCTACCCTTAGTTCTTTTAGAATTCTGGGATGAATCCCATCAGTCCCGTTGCTTTGTCCACCTTCAGTTTTAAGAGTTCTTCGAACCCTTTCTTCTGTAAATGGGCTGGTATCAACTTCTGTATCCAGAGTGTTTCTACTGTTTGTTTTAGGTACCTCCTCCTCTTCCTTTGTAAATACTGAGCAAAATATTTGTTTAGTATTTCTGCCTTTCACAGATCACCCTCTGCCCACCCTCCTCCCCTTTATTAAGCCTCACTATCCCTCCCTTGGTCTTCCTTTGCTCCCTGATGTACCTATAAAAGGTTTTATCCCCCTTCTTAACTAAGTTGGCTATCTTTTCCTCGGTTTGGGCCTTTGCAGTTCTGACTGTCTTCCCAGCTTCCTTTTGCTTTAACTGATACAGTTCTCTGTCCTGTTCCTTCTGTGATTCCTTGTACTTCCTGAATGCTTTCTTTTTCTCTTGAACCTTCCTGCCACTTCCTTTGAGAACCATAGTGGTTTCTTACCTCGTTTAGTTTGTTTATTTGCTTTACACAAGGCTTGATACCTCTGTGATGGCAGTTTTATTATTCCCCATTGTTCTTCCTCCTCCTTCCTGCCCATTTGCTAGTGCATTCCTTGGGCACTCACCCATTTGACAAAAGTCAGCCCTCCTAAAATCCAGTACCTTTGTCTTTGTGGCTTGACTCTATTGCTGTGTTTATTGTGAACCATACTGTTCGATGGTCGCTAGTTCCAGATGGCTACCCACTTCTACATCTGTGATCCTCTCTTCATCTCCATTTGAGAGAACCAGGTCTAAGATTGCTCCCTCTGGTGGGCTCAAATACTAGTTGTCTAAGGCATGCCCCTGTGGGCATCTAGAATAACCCCACTCTTAGAAGTGGCTGCTGCAACTGCACTCCAGTTAACATCTGGCATATTCAGATCACCCATCAGCAATATCTCCCCTTTTTCTGCCATTCTAAGTATACTTTCTATCATTTCCTTGTCCATTTCCTCCCCCTGAGAAGGGGGTCTGTATACAACCCCTGTGCGTATTGTGGTGCCATTGCCGGTCTCCAAATACATAGGGTGTGGGGAGCTTTAGTAACCTAGGAGATATTATTAGGGCCTGCAGAATGAGCGTTTTTTAATTTGATTTTGTTACTGATGTCCTCCTCCGTTATTACCAATGTACCCTCATGGTTGGTATCTATCGTTCCTTTGTATGGTTTATTCCCAGAAAACACAGATGCAAAATATTTATTAAATATTTCAGCAATCTCTTTCGGTTAATTTATTACCCGACTTTCCTCTGTAATAGAACATAGGCCACTATTTGAGTTTCTTTGAGAATTTACGTATGCATAGAAGGCCCACATAGTGTCCTTATTTTTATTGTAGGCGAGCTCTTTTCAAGTTTCTGTTTGTTTTTCATTTTTTGTTTGCATTCCTTTTGTACCTGCTTGTATTTTATCCAATTTTCATCAGTTGTGTTTTTTGAATATCCATCGTAGATTTTCCTCTTTTTGTTTAATAGCTTTTTCAAGCTGTTGGTGAGCCATCTGGGTTTGATACCCCTATTGTTACATTTCGTAGGCTTTTTTTGTATGTGTATCACATATTTTAAATATTTCCCTTTTGAAAATTTCCCACATTTCTTGAGTTGTTTTATTTTCTAATAGTGTGTCCCATTTTAGCTTGTTTATGTCCTCTCTAATGTGAGCCAAATTAGCAGTGTTGTATTTATACAGTTCCCTGCATCCTTTACTTATTTTAATACATTCTTGGAATGAGAAATAGATATTTTATGATCACTGCTTCCAAGTGGTTCATCAATGTCACAGTCTGTAATTTTCTCTTCATTGCTGCTTATTACGATTATCTAATGTTTTTGTTCCCCGAGTGGGTAGATGTATGTGTTGCTTAAAGGTGACCCACAAATTAAATCGTGCAGCCTGCTCCCATCCCACATATCTTTGTAAGCTGCGGCAGGTGTCTGAGGCTGCTGTCAGTACCATTTTTTTGAATACTCTGCACATTTTAAAATACAGACGAAACTTTTTGGTGAATACAGAAGTGGTGGTTGGGTCCCGACTGAGTGGGCACAAGTTTACCTGGGTCTTCCACCCAGTTTTGTGATGTTGCAAACACCATTGCTCTCAATGCAGCAACAGGGAAGGGAGGCTTAATATGCTTATTTTATTACTTTCGCGAGGTCTTGATGCCTAAATTAATACCTACAGCAACAACCCGTGTGAAAATAACTCTCTCTCTTTGGAGACAGGACGGAAGCTTACATGAAAAGGGTGAAGAAATATAAAATCACCTCTCAGAGAAATGCTGCCAAGGAGAAGGCCTCTACTTCCCAAAAGCCCCAGTATAAGGAGAACAGAGGCAGAGGCTACTTTCGGAGGCCATTTTTTCCCATGCCAATGCCTAAGGACTATTCCCAAATGAAAGGCTTTTAGAGGGGAAGAGACAGGAGAGGACAGAGAAGAGCTGCTACCACTCCTGCCCCTGTCACCCAGTCCAAACCCTGACTTCAGCAACCAGGTCACCTCCCCTCTTCCAGTAGGGGGCAGGCTCTCCCATTACCTCCAGCATTGGACTCACATTACCACAGACAAGTGGGTACTGGATGTAGTGGGAGAGGACCTATCGTTGCAGTTCAAAAGGTTCCCACCCCTTCGGGGTCCCACAATGTCAAAACCCCAAACTCCACAGAAAAGCTGCTGCTGGAGCTCGAGGTCAAAACATCGCTGCCTGCAAAGGTAGTGGAGAGAGTTCCCTTTTCACAGTGGGGAGAAAAAGCCTCTACTCCAGATACTTCCACACACTAAAGAAAAACAGGGGTGTTAAATCCGAGATTAAATAAATAAACAAATCCTCGACCTCAGGTACTTAAACAGGCACTTACTGAAACAATTCAAAATGGTCACTCTATCAACCATGATTCACTCTCTGCAACAGGGAGACTGGCTAGCCTCCCTGGATCTCAAGGACACCTACTTTCACATACCAATAAGGCAATCCCACAGAAAGTTCTTGAGATTCATACTATCCTCAGGACACTACCAGTCTGCAGCCATGCTACTGGCCTCACATCAGCCCCCAGAGTATTCACCAAGTGCTTAGCAGTGGTGGCAACTCATCTAAGGAAACATGGCATTTCAGTCTACCCATACTTGGACAACTGGCTCTTGGTCGGCAAGACCCCCTCATTGAGTCAGAGAGGCTCTCAGCTTCACAAGACAAACCCTGCACACCCTGGGGTTTCTCATTAACGAAAAGAAGTCCCAGTTGGAACCAACACAGCTCCTGAATTTCATAGAAGCAGAACTAAACACACTGCAGTACAAGGCCTTTTTACCAACAAACAAGAGTCAGAGTTTCCGATCAGTGGTGAACTCATTTGCCCAAGGCCTGCCAGACATTTCCTAAGGCTCTTAGGACACATGGCTTCCATGACAACTATAGTACCAGGTATAAGGTTCCAAATGAGAGACATTCAGTACCATTTGTGACCACATTGGTCCCAGAAAAGGCATTCTCTGTCGAAACTGGTACCAGTCACCAGGACACTGCTTCAAGCTCTGGACTGGTAGAAGGAAGTGGACAGCCTCTTGGTAGGGGCTCCCTTCCAGCGCCCATGTCCCACAAAAATTCTTGCTACAGATGCCTCCCTTCTGGGTTGGGGAGCTTATCTGGACAACTACTCCACAAGTAGCACTTGGACTCCCAAGGAATCTGCAAGCCACATCAGTTTTCTGGAACTGAGAACTGTGTACCTGGCCCTAAAGGCCTTTGCCCCATAGGTCAAAGGCCATATAGTACAGATCAGAACAGACACCACTGCCATGTTCTACATAAACAAACAGGGTGGCACAAGGTCCACGGCTGTCTGCACAGAAGCCATGAGAATCTGGTCCCTGGCCTACTTACTGAACAGAAGCCTCTCGGCCATACACCTTCCGGACAAAGACAACATTCTGGCAGATGCTTCGAGTTGCATCAGCCAAGGCCACAACAAATGGACTCTGAACAAGCAGGTCCTTGCCACAGTGCTCAGGAGGTTGGGCATCCCAGAAACAGATCTGTTTGCATCCCACCTCAACTATCAGCTTCCTCTATATTGTTACAGACCCCCAGCACTGGGCACCCTGCCAGCAGATGCTCTAACTTTGGATTGGACAGGGAAATTCTCTATGCCTTCCCTCCCTTTCCTCTGATTCACAGAGTGCTGCTGAAGCTGAGAGACCATTCAGCAACAATGATCCTGGTAGCGTCAGATTGGACAAGACAACCTTGGTACCCTCTATTGCTAGCCCTGTTTCACAGGAAGCCCATTAGACTTCCCCAGAGCCACATTCTCCTGACTCTACCACAAGTAGGGGTTACCTATTCTGATCTGGAATCCCTTCACCTCAAAGCCTGGTTCTTGAGGAGTTAGTTCCCAGACACCCAATACTCAGAACAGGTTCTTAAAATCCTTCGAATGGCCAAAAAAACTCATGCAGCTAAGTGGGACAAGTTTTCTCTCTGGTGCAAAGGGAAATGAATAAACCCTCCTTAAGGTTACTGTGTGGGTGGCTGTTTGTGCTTGTCTGTGTCTGTAGGTTAGTTTTTGTTCATTTAAATGTTTTTTCTGCTGGGAATACCTGTGCCATTCTTGCATACGACATTGGTGAAAGTCTCCTGGACTGAATTTCTGCAAATCGCCATCATCAGGTATCAGCTTTTAATTTTAAATCAACTTTCTTGAAGCCTCCCCAAGGAAGCATATGCCTTACAACTAGTCTTACAAACACGGTGATGCTGGGTCCTGCAACTGAATCAACATTTTCAACATTCTCATCTGACCACTCTTAAAGCAACTGCACTTGGGACTTTAAAGAACAAAGGAATTTAACACATTTGTGACTGAATCAACATTTTTGTCTGACCTTTTCCAAAGGTATTGTACTTGTCTCTGAGGACTTTGAAGATCAAAGGAAACATACAGACAAAAGGATTTCACATTGCATATGCCTACTGTCTGACCTACTCCCAAGGTATTGTACTTATCTCTGAGGACTTTGAAGAACAAAGGAAACAATATAGACAAAAGGATTTTACACACTGCATATGCCCAGGCCACAGTTTATCACCTTTCAGGAACTTTAACATATTATGTGATCCTGGATCTCAACAGTACTATAGTACTTCTCTTAAACTCTCTGGCACAAACCCTCCCAGTCTTTTTTTCATTTTCTCTGTGCTCAGCCATAGTGCTTAACTATCCACCTTAGCCCACTAAACTGCACCCCACCACCCTCCTATTGCTCGCCACCCCCGACTGCCTAGCCCACACTACTGGCCTCTCCTGCCTTGCTAAAAAATGCTTTGGCTTAGTCCCCACCTGTTCCTGCTCACCCTCACCCTCCTTTTCCCTTTATGCCAACTCACCCCTCCGCCTACCCTACCCCTCCACCTACTCTCACCTTTCTATACTACTACCCGAAACATTGTACCATGGCTTTTAATCTGGAAGTCTTAAACAAACATCACCCAATTAATACCTGGGTGCAAAGAGCCATATTTCCTAATTGGAAACTGCCACATCATTATAACTCACTAACGATCACCCTCTACTGGGACTCCAGAAGACAATCCAAGCATCTTAAAAAGTACAAGCAGAAACTCACTCCAACCTATTATGAACTACAGATGGCATCGCTGAAACTCCTGCTCCTCCTACTTTTTAATATCTGGTGGGATACACCCAAACCCTGGTCCTGTTGCACTGAAGCCGACAAAAACAGGGAAAGTTGGTAGTGGTCTCTCCATTATCACTCTAAATATCTGCAGCCTCCTTCCCAAACTGGCATCTCTTCAAACTCTCACTGGACAAAAAAACCCTGATATACTAGCCATTGTGGAAACCTGGCTATCTCCCAGCACCCCGGATCATGCGGTCTCGCTTGAAGGCTACAATCTTTTCAGACTCGACCGGGCAAGCAAGAAAGGTGGGGCTGTGCTATCTACATAAAGGACAACCTCTCCTGTCAAGCGCAGCTTCACCCCACAAATACGCAGATGCAACTCCTCCCTATCAAACTGCTTCTTGGTACACAAACAAAGTTCTCACAGTGGCCGCAGTCTATATCCTCAAAAGACCACCGTGCCAGTATTAAGTCTGTACTTGATTTTGTTAGTCTGCAGCCCTCTGAAAATGAGCTCCTCCTCCTCGGGGTTTCAACATAAACTGGCTCGCCTCTGACACTGGCTCTTACAAAGATGACATCCTAGCAGCAAACCTGACTCAGATGGTAACCTCCCCACCGGAAAAATTACAAAACTGGTACAAGCACCCTTATTGACTGGGTTCTCACAAATCACCCTGACCGGATAAAAAACATTAAAGTCCTCCCTGACTCCCTCAGTGACCACTCCCCAGTGTCCTGTACCTGGTCTAATAAATTTCTCAAGCCACCCCCCAAAGTTATAACAAGCAGAGTATTGCCTTATGGGAATCTTATCAAGTTGAAAACCCATCTCCTACAACAGGACTGGATGCCAATCCTTGAATCAACTGATATTAATACCACACTAGAATACTTCATTAAATCTTTCAACTCTGCATGCGACTTATACGCCCCAGTAAAAAGCGTAAAATCAAAAGCTATCAAATCCATGGATTACTGCCAAACTACTTGCGAGCTCAGGTTCGGGACCACCTCTGGGCAGTTGCAGAGACACAAGCTCACCTCATGATACCTAAAATACAAGCAGGCAGAAATAGATGTACCTCACAAATTAGGCAAATGAAGGCGCCTATTTCAAAAATGCCCTTGAATCCACCTGGGGGATGGAAGAGCTTTTTGGGACAACATCCGAAACATAATGGGTAAACAATCAAAATCGTCACCTACCATTATGAAAGTTGATGGATCCACCACTCTTGACCCAAAGTCTATTGCAGATCGCTTAATAAGACATTCACAGACCTTAGTGGGGTCCTCCCCAGATTTCTTCTCGGACTTACCTGTACTAGCCTAGTATCACAAAACACCCCTCGTGACAAACCACAATTTTACTTCAAGAAAATCAAAGTGCACGAAGCACACAAGTACATAAGAAAGGCCTGCTCCAAATCCAGAACAAGTAGTGACACGCTAGATCTAAAATCCTGTCTCTCACCCTGGATGAAGTAATTCACCCCTTGCAAAATTCTTAATCTGTCACTTTGCCAAGTCAATTTCCCAACAAATGGAAATCTGCCATGAATTACGCCAGTGCACAAAGGGGGACAAAACCTCAACAGGAAACTATCGACCAATATCAATACTCCTCCCTCTCCAAAGCACTTGAACGAATAGTGGCAGACCAACTCTCTGATTACCTGGACAAATACAATCTACTCTGTAATCAACAGCACGGCTTTAGGAAAGGACATAGTACAACAACAGCCTTACTTGATTTCTCTGGAGAATCCACTCAGCCCTGGACAAAGGGTGCCAAACAGGTGCAGTCTTTATCGATCTTACAAAAGCTTTGACACAGTGATCCAATGGCCTACTTACCTCCCTACTTTCTAGCCTAGGCCTGGCGAAGGTCCTTGTGCTTGGGTAAAAAGTTACCTGTCAATCGGTCACAGGCTGTAAAATCTCTAATGAACTCTCCGACTTCAAACCAGTTCTCTCGGTGTACCACAGGGATCAATTCTTGGACCGCTCCTCTTTAGCCTGTTCCTTAACTCCTCCCAGATATCTGCCAGGAGAAAATAATCTTATACGCTGATGATGCTGTAATTCTCTCTTCCCACAAGGATCCAAACTCCCTATGAAAAAGCCTGCAACTTGCTTTCTCTAGTGTTGAAAGGTGGTTCCAGGATAGTAAACTTGTGCTAAACCACAATAAAACAAAAGCCATGCTCTTCTCCAATCACCAAAACAAAAATAGGCATACTCCACTCACCATACAAACCTCTGCAGGAATTACACTGGACCAAGTAAATACTTTCAAATACCTTGGCATCACTTTTGACCAAGGGCTCACCTTTGCAACCCACATTGACAACACTGAGAAAACAGTGAACCAACGCCTTGGAATACTATTCCGTAACCGTCAATTTCTAACTCAAGCGGCATTTAGACTAGCTATACAGAGTTCCATAATCTCAATCATTGACTATGGCCTTATTATTTATGGCTCAGCTACCTCCACTGCTCTAAGGCGTATCTCAATCACTCTAAATAAGGCCTGCCGGCTCCTCACGGGGGCTCAAAGACTGACTCACACGTGTGATCTGTACTATGAATCAGGCTGGTTGAACCTATCAAATCGTCTTATTTATCTCACCTGTACAATGGCAAAAAAATCTATCTTGGGACTGACTCCATTATGTATTCAAAACCTACTCCGACTGAATCCTGGCTCACGACCCTCCACCAGATCTGAAAGCCAACCTTTCCTGGTTCTGAGATGCCGGACTGCACAGGGACAAAGATCTTTCATAGAGCGGCCCGACATGGTTCAATGCGCTTAGTCCACCTACTCTATCCTCAACCTCGCTTGAAGCTTTCAAATCCATGCTCTATGCCCACCTCACCACCACTAGCAACTGTGATTGTGCTAGATAAAGACTACTACTCCTCATGTCCATCCTCACATCTAAGGCCTCTTCCTCCTGACTAATGAACCCTCTGGTACCTCTACTACTTCCTGTCTCCCACCCAAACTCACTCCCCCTTTTTCCTGTCCCTCTCACTTACTCTCCGCTCCACCCTTTCCTCCTCTCTAGCCTCCTTTTGGTGCCTAATGATCACCTCTCCTGGAAGTTTCCTTAACCTCGAAATTGTCTACTCGCTTGAACCTGTTATAGCTTGTTTTTCTATGAAACTTAAAAACGTTACTGCCTTAAACTGTTAATAGCAAATTTATGATGTAACTTTCCTGTCTGGTTTTACCTGTAATGTGTATCGTGCTTTGTTAAATGTTCTTTGTGACGTGGAACCTTTGTAAAAGAGCCCTGGCTCAAAGGTATTAATTCCTAGACTAATAAACTAAACTAAACCTCCAAGCCTTTTGGACTACTTGGTACACCTGGAGCCTCATCCTTAAAGGTTCACCTGGTTGCTATCTCGTATATCTTTCCACAGGAAAGGACAGATTAATTCGTCACAGTCTATTTTCAAAAGTTTTCAAAGGCCTGCTCCATCTCCAACCCCCAATGGGAACCCAATCCCCTCTGGGACCTCAATTTCTGCACTGTTAAGCTCATGGAGCCTCCACTTGAGCCCATGGCCATGGCCCATTTGAAATATGTCCCCTGGAAGACAGTTTTCTTAGTAGCCATTACTTGGAAGGCAGTATAGAGCAGTGGTTTAAGGCTTTAAGCTGCAAACCTCGAGATCTGGGTTTGAATCCCACAGCCCCCCCACTTGCATTCTGTGTGACCCAGAGCTGCTCACAGGTCACACCTGGAAACAAGCTATGGCTTAGTGTGCCTCTCCTGGTTAAACAATTTTCCCTTTCCCTTCCCCTCCTGCAAGAATGATTTCAGAACTTCAGACACTTTGTACCGAGCCAAACTACATCATCCCTCATAAGGATAAAGTGGAGCTCAGAACAGACAGACAATTTCTCTCTAAGGTGGTCTCTTAGTTCCACCTTAATCAGTCCATTACCCTTCCTGTATTTTCACTTACAAATCCACTCCAGGAGAACGAAAGCTTCATAGCTTGGATGTTAAACAGCCCTGTCCTACTACCGGACCTCACCAAACAGTTCACAGCACGAGTTACTCAACTCTTTCTCACCTATGGTGAGGTAGGTAGAAGAAAACTAGGCACCAGAGAACTATCTCCCATTGGATAGTCTCAAGTATTCAGTTCTGCTACAACAAGGCTGGTATACAGCCTCCTCAGAATATAGGACCCTTTCCACTAGAGGCACTGCTGCCACAGTGGCAGCTGCAAGGATATTCCCTCACTGGATGTCTGTAAAGCAGCCACCTGGAAGACTATTACCCACATTCACAAAGCATTACTGTCTGGATGTACAAACTAGATCGGATGCCAAATTTGGCAGGGCAGTCCTGCAGAGCCTCTTCCCTAAGTAGGTTCTGTAACCGCCTCCCAACTGCACTACTCTATAGTCTGCTACTGTTACTGATGCTTAAGGACTACTGGGGTGAGAAGAAAAAATTACTCACCATAGTAATACTGTTTCTTCAAAGGTGTCCTTTAGCATCAGTAACCTCCCGCCCTTCCTCTCCTGGTAACCTAACAGAAGAGGACTCTGCTTCCTGTGGTTTTGCTAAATTTGTTCTAGTTTTGAATTGCATTTAAAGCAAAGTTTTGTCTCTTTATATTACTTGTCAGCTTTTTCATATTGGTTCATAGTTTTCAAAGCCTGTTAGGACACACTTCATATGGGCATGTTCCCATCATAGCTTCGGAAAAATTCTGGTGCCCTCTGGGCAAGCTCCACTCAGCACACCCTCAAACTCTCTTCTCATTAGCTAATTCATTTAACTTATTACTATAATCTCCACCTCCGAGGCAGCTCAACCTAGGCAGCTTACTGCTACTGTTACTGATGCTAAAGGACACCTTAGAAGAAACAATATTACTACGGTGAGTAATTTTTATGTTTGCTTGCATGCATGTGCAAGAAACATAGTGCCATCATCCGAGTTTTCGGAGATGTGGCAGCCGTCTTCCAATTCAGTCAGTGTGTTTGCAGGCACGGCCCCAATTCTCAATGAACGCTGCAGCTGTCTATGACAGCAGCTGAAAATGCAGTGGGCGTACAGTTGAAAGGGAGAGCTACGCTTCAGCGAGCAGCGATAAGTTATCGCGTGCTCATGCGCACTCTATGCGCGCTCCCCCACAAACACACATGCATACTATGCTCAGGCTTCCCAACCCACACACTGTAGTCGATGAGGTGCCAATCCCCGTTGACTGTACTGCGCTCCCCCAACAGAGTTCCACATGCCTCACTGGGAGCCCACCCCATCATGGCAACAGATCGTATGGCCAATGGGTGTGCCCAATCCCCAGTCGGCTCCTGCCCCAGAGACTACAAGGTGCCACGCTGGAGCCCACCTCAGCGTGGCAACAGATCGTATGGCCTCGCTGAGGGCCCCACCCATAATGGCAACAGATCGTATGTGCGATGGGGTGCCCAATCCCCGTCCGGCTCCACTCCGCCCCCAAGAAAAGCTCCTCCAGCTGCCACTCTGGGAGCCCACCCCAGTGTGGCAAACGTCCTGCATCGCCTAAGTAAAAAAAAAAAATAAACCTGAAAGAAAAAAACCTTCCCTCGCTGCAGTCTTGACCCCACTCTCCCACCACGCGCCCACCACTGCACACCCTGCCTCCCACACCCCACCTCCTCATACCTACCGGAGCTTGGTGCGATGATCTTGGTGGACCGGAACACGTCTGCACCCTTCAAAGCCGACCGCAAACTGAGGAAATGCGGTAAGTTGTATAATGTAATAAATAGGGTTTTTCAACTTTTAGTGTATATCTCAGGCAGTTTGAGGAATTTTTTCACAAAGTTTCAACATGGGATTCCTGGGACTCCACCTCATGAATTCTGTCACTGTGGTGTTAATCGGCCCGAAGGTGATTTTGCGGTCACTCGTGGAACCACCTTTTGGGACCGATTTATGAAATGACAGTGTCACAGTTCATGGGTAGGCCCCCGCAAACTATATTGAAAATTTGGTGAAAAATTAAACCAATGACTTCTTCCGAAACATCGTTTAGCTGTTCCCTACGCATCGTAAGTTCGCGAGTTTTCATATGTTCACTCCAGATTTTCAACATGGCCATTTTACCATACCTCCTTATGAGCAGTACAGCTGTCATTTCTCACATCTGACCTAAAATGTGTTTCCGCATGTAGTGCACAATGGCGCGAGTCGGTGTGTGAAATCAATGTTTGGGACAGATTAAGAAAATCACAGTGACACTGTTCATGAGCAAGAGAGTGTTAAAATGGCTATGTTAAAATTTGGTGAAAAAATTCCCAAAATTAATGTTTTGAAGCATCGTTGCACTGTTCCACGCACGCTGATTAAGTTCGCGAATTTTCAATATTTTCACGCCAGATTTTCAAACTGCCATTTTACCACACCTCCTTATGAGCAGTACAGCGGTCATTTTTCACATCTCGGCCAAAACGTGTTTCAGACCATGTAGCGTGCAATGGCGCAGTCGGTGTGCGAAATCAATGTTCGGGACAGATTAAGAAAATCACAATGACACTTCATGAGCAGAGGTGTTAAAACGGCTATGTTAAAAATCTTGTAAAATACATCCATAAAATGACTGTGTTACGAGTGACCATTGCACAGTTTCCAAGCACCCTTGTAACTTCATGGATTTCTAATATTTTCAGTCCAGATTTTCACCACTGGCATTTTTCCACACTTCCTTATGAACAGTACAGTTGTCATTTTCACACCATGGCCGAAATGTGTTTTAAGCACTTCCAGCATGAAGAAATGCGTGGTGGCTGTGAAAATCACTGTTCGGGACAGATAGAAAATCACAGTGACACTATTCATGAGTGGAGGTTACAAAATCCCCATGTTGACGATCTGCTGTAAAAAAATCCCAAATTAACTGCATTACAGGTGTGCATTGCATTTTCTATCGCTTTCGAGACTTCACCAGTTTTTTATATTTTCACTGCAGAATTTCAACACTGTCATTTTTTGCACCTCCACATGAACAGTACAGCTGTCATTTTTCACATGCTGTCAGAAATGTGTTTTCGCACCTGTGGTGCCAAATGGCGTAGTCGCTCTGCGAAATCAGCTTTCCGCTAACAAACTGATATTGCCACTGTTCATAAGGTGGGGGTCACAAAAAAAAAACATGATGAAAATTTGAAGTGAAAATGCCAATGAACACCTGAGGCATTAGGGTTTCCGACGATAGCGCCCCAGCCTGTAGAGATTGAGAGGCACCAGGGGCATGACTTGGGATTCTCGCCTGTAATGCGCATACCATTCCACACCCTGTAGCCAGTGAGAGGCATCGAGGTATGCCCTGGACTCTTTGGCCCCAAAGTTCACTCCATTCTCCTATACAGGACCCATCTCACCGTATTTCCTGATGGAATGGGGTGAGCATAAAGAGCCAAAGACCTCAAGGCACACCGTGACACTTATCAGTGTCTGTAGGGTAGGGTGTGGTGAAATGGCATGGCCGTTATGCCTGACGACCCAAAGACACACCCCAATGCCTGTCAGTCTCTGCAGGGTGGTGGTGAGGTTGGCTTCAGTTCAATACTTCATTGCCATTCCTATTATGCAGCTCTCTAACTACTACACTACCAATGCCAACGCCAGCAAGTAAACATTCGACATTGACAAATGCTTGTTTTCTTCTATATCCTTGGGAGCCAGGCATGGAGGTGCAGGGATCAAAGATCTAAGTGCAGCAGAAATCTCTGCTCCTGTGACAAAAGCCCTGATCATAAAGGGAGCAGGATAGAGGGTTCCACCACCAACTGCTGCAGCAGGGGAAACCAAATTTGTCTGTACCAGAGAATGAGGCCACCAGAATCAAAGTGGTCGGCTCCATCCTCAACTTGACCAAAACCCTCTGGATCAGATAGAATGGGGGGAATGTGTACATGAACCTCCCTTTCCAGAAGAGGGACAATGTGTCTAGACAAAAAAGCAGCAGGCCCTGAGTGAACAAGCAGAAATGAGGCAATTTTGTGCTGTATGGAGACACAAAAAGGTCACTATCTGGACGTCCCACTTTTCAAAGAGACTGTCCATGATAGAGTCCAAGAGTTCCACTGAGACTCATGAGACAGCCCCAGGACCTGCTGAGGCAATCCATTAGGGTCTTGAGGGTGCCAAGCAGAAACAGGGGCATAAGGAACACATTGTGTTCCATGACCAAGTGCCAGACCCTCACTGCTTCCCTGCAAAGAGGGTTAAGAATGAACCCTGCCTCGATGGTTGATGTAGTACATCACCGAAATGTCTGTACTGATCAACAGAGGCTGATCCTGGAAAAAGGCAGCGAAGGCTCGCAGGCCAAACAAAACAGCCCTCATCTCCAGAGTATTACTGTGGAGAACATGGTCTGAGGAGGACCACTGCCTGTGTGTCCAAAATGGGCCAAGATAGGCACCTCATCCAGAACCCAAGGCATCTGTCAGCAGTACTAAAAGTGGTGAAGGACGAAGAAGGAGACCCTGTCTCAAGGATTGAGCGGCTCAACCACCATAGAAGGAACAGATGAAGAGGAGTCACCTATATGAGACATTCCAGATCATCCAATGTTAAGCCCACTGGACACAGAGGAACCATTGTGGAATCCTCATATGCAGTCGAGCCAGTGGGACAGTCAGCATTACTTCAGCTATCAGGCTGAATAGCCATAACAGGCATCTGGTCGAGACATAGTTGTTGGGTAAGACTAAGTGAGCCTTGGCAACCAAGCTGTCGCCTAGTCTGATGGAAGAAATGTCCTGCCCACCCATGTCCAGAAGAGTTATGTATTGGAACCTCGGGCAGAGAGTGAATACCAACTTCTGCTTGTTCACCAGTATGCCCAATTGCTCAGAGATCTGTTGGTTACAGAACAACATGTAAATGATAAGATCTTGTGGCAGGGCCTTCAGCAGACAATCATCAAGATACAAGAAAACACACAGGCCTTCCCAGCGGAGGGCGATGCAACCACTGCAAAGCACTTGGTAAAGACATGCTGTGCACAGGCTAAGCCAAAGGGCAACACATAAAACTGATAGTAATAGCCTTGAAGCATAAAGCGCAGGTATTGTCTGTGGCACCTGTGGCACAATATATGAAGGTAAGCACCCTTCATGTCTAGGGCACTCAGCCAATCTCCTTGCGGCAGTAAGAGCAGCAGGGACTGGAGGAAAACCATCCAGAACCGTTTGTATTTTATGAACAGATTTAGGCCCCAAAGGTCTAGGACAGAGCACAGACCTCTTGTCCACTTTGGTACTAGACAGTATTGAGAATAATATCCCTAATTCAGTAATGCAATTGGACTGGTTCTATTGACCTCTTGTGGAGAAAGGTGTGAACCACTTCCAGCAAGAGGGCGAGATGTTGTGAAGGGTATCTGTAAAGGTAGGGGAGGTTTTACTGGAAGGAGATAGAAGAGTTCTAGGGCATGTCCTCGAAGCACCACCTTCAGTACACAACCATCTGTTGTGATCTCACTCCACTCTGAAAGGAAGAAGGAGAGGCAGCTTCCCACTGATATCCCCTAGTCTGGGGGCTAGGAAAGGTGGAATGAGTCAGAAGGCTTTTGGGGGGGGGCAGCATGGGCACCACCAAAACAACACCTTTAATGACCCTGGCATGGGCACTGGGAGACAAGAGAGCCTGAGGGGCAGCAAGGCCTGCTAGGCCCATGGCAGGACCTACGAAGAGCCCCTATCAGCTGTGGTATAGCACCTTTGAAAAAAACTCTGCTCCTACCCCGAGGCATGGGATTCAGAATACATAGGGAACAGAGTTATTTTAGAGGTCAGTAGTTCCTGCAGAGAGGATTCAACACTGGTGCCAAAAAGCTGCTTACCTCTAAAGTGAGCATTAAGGGTCAATTGCTGCACATCAGCTGCAAAGCCAGTGATATGTAGCCATGAGTGCTGGCAAAGGCAAATGCCTGAAGCAGCCGCATAAGCCAAAGCATCAGATGCATCATAACATAAGCTGACCTAAATAGGTGCTTACCAGCTTCCAAACTATAGGGAACAGTCTGATGAAAGTGCAGTTACGTAAGAATTTACCGTAACAGTAGATCTTCGAGAGAGGCTCTTGCAATAGGTAATTACATATAGGACTGATGCCGGCCGGTGGCAGGACCCCACGGAAAAATTTCTAGCCAGCAGTCCCTGGTGAGGGACCACCCTCATGTCAGGTGACCGGAGTCATGCGACGTCGGTATAAAGGGGAGGTCCTGAACGCCCGCCTTCCAGTTCTTTCCCGCCACAGGCCAAAAGAGGCCGGATGAGAGAGAAGCGGATATTTCTCTATATGGAAAAGGTGCTGAAAAAGCCTAGGGGAATGGAGGGCGGGAAGGTATTACCTACTGCAAGAGCCTCTCTCGAAGATCTACGGTAAGTTCTTACGTAACTGTACTATCTTACTTCGAGAGGGCTCTTGCAGTAGGTAATTACATACAGGACTGAATCCCAAGCAGTCTGGAACCAATAAGAGCCACCGGGAGGAGGAAACTACTCCAGAAAGTAGCAGTAGCCTTGAAGGCCTCAAGACAGGAGGCCTTGCAAAACAGCTAGCCTGAGCCTGCTCTACGGCGACAGGCAATGTCCAAACTGTAGTGTTTCATAAAGGTATGGACGGAGGTCCAGGTGGCTGCAGCGCAGATGTCTGCCGCAGACACATTCTTGAAACAAGCTGCAGAGGCCGCTACTCCTCATGTGGAGTGACCTCTGACCTGACCCGGAAGGGTCTTGTTGTACTTGTCATAACAGAAAGTGATGCAAAGAGCCAACCACTTCGACAAGCATTGCTTGGAAACAGCATTGCCTTCCCTTTTATGAGCAAAAGAGACGAACAACTGATCAGTCTTTCTGAGATCCTTCGTCCTGTCGGTATAGTATCTCAGAATCCGGTGAACATCCATGGTATGGAGTAAATATTCCCCCTGATTAGAGTACTGCGTAAAAAAGGCAGGTAGCTCTATGGACTGATTTAAGGTAGACTCAGCTACAACTTTGGGAAGAAACTTAGGATTCGTGCGAAGAGCAACTCGTTCTTTGTGAAAAATCAAATAGGGGATTTCACACACAAGTGCCTGGAGCTCGAAAATTCTTCGAGCTGAAGTAATGGCCACCAAGAAGAGCGTCTTCCATGAAAGAAACTTCATATCTGCAGAAGCAGCAGGTTCGAAGGGAGGGAGAGTAAGTTTCTCGAGAACAAAATTCAAGTCCCAAGGTGGGGGCAGGGGTACGGATGGGGGGCCTTAGATGAAGGACCCCTCTGAGAAAGGTCTTACAGACCTCCAGTTGAGCAAAAGCTTTATCTCATGAGGAACATGGTAGGCTGAAATATCAGCCATGTGAACCTTCAGGGAGGAGTGGCTGAGACCCAGGTCAAGAGATACGTAAGTACTCCAGCAGAACAGCCACTGAACAGGAGAAAGGTTCCATGTTCCTAGAAGATGCCCAAATAGAGAATCTCTTCCACTTCATGGCATAAGTGGACCTGGTGGAGGGTTTTCTAGCCTCCACCAAAATCTCTGCCACTTTTGGAGAGAACAAAACCGGATTGGGCTAGGTCTGCAGGAGCCATGCATGAAGTTGAAGGGATTTGAGACCTGGATGGACCAGGGTCCCCTGATCCAGGGTCAGCAAATCTCGAGATAAAGGAAGAGGAAGAGAGAACCAGATTTGCCTGGGCCAGAAAGGAGTGAACAGAATCATTCTCGCTCCTTCTGTGGTTAGTTTCTGCAAAACTCGTGGGATCAGAGGAATTGGGGGAAAAGCATAGACAAATCTGTCCTTCCCGTCTAGAGGCAGAGCATCGCTCCAGAAAGTGCCCTGCTTTGGAACGAGCGAGCAAAAGTTGGGAAGTTTTGTGTTTTGAGGGGAGGTGAAGAGGTCTACCTGCGGAGTCCCCCAAAGCTGAAAGATATCGTTGAGCACCCTTTGATCCAATTCCCACTCGTGTGCCCGGGCAGAGCAGCGGCTTAGCTTATCTGACAGGGTGTTGTCGACTCCTGGAACATGAATCGCCATGAGGTGAAGGTTGTGATGAGTTGCCCAATCCCGAACCCTCATTACTTCCCTGCATAGAGGGTAGGAGCGAGGTTAGAAACATAGAAACATAGAATTTGGCGGGAGATAAGGACGCTGGCCCACCCAGTCTGCCCATTTCCTACCTACTGGATACAGCAGATCCTAGTTAACCAGCAGCCTACTTCTTCTACCCACCCCCAGAACTGCCTTATGACTATCCCATGCATACTTGAATTCCACTACTGATTTTGACTCCACAACCTCCTCCGGAAGGCCGTTCCATGCATCCACAACCCTCTCTGTAAAAAAATACTTCCTTAAATTACCTCTGAGCCGCCCCCATCTTCAAATTGTGCCCTCTTGTTCTTGCACACCTCTTTTTTTGAAAGATGCTACCCTCTTGGACTTTGTTGATTCCCTTGAGGTACTTGAAAGTTTCTATCATGTCCCCCCTCTTCCTCCTTTCCTCGAGGCTATACATATTAAGCTCCTTAAGTCTCTCTCTTCATGTGTCTTCCGGTGCAGACCCTGCACCATTTTAGTTGCCCTCCTCTGGACAGCTTCCATCCTGTCTATGTCTTTGCGGAGATTGGGTCTCCAGAACTGCACACAGTACTCCAGATGGGGTCTCACCAGCTGTCTGTACAGAGGGATAATAACTTCCTGTTTTCTACTGGTGATGCCTCTCCCTATGCATCCCAATATCCCCCAGCCCTCCTTGCTGCCCTCTCACATTGCTTGCCCATCTTTAGATCATCTGATATGACTACCCCAGGTCCCTTTCCATTTTGTTGTTGTTAGTATCTCACCCCCATTGTGTACTCTTCCCTGGTTTTGTTTCCCAGGTGCATTACCTGCACTCTTAGCATTGAATCTAAGCTGCCATACATTTGACCATTCCTCTAACCTTGCCAAGTCCTTCTCATCCTTTCCACCTCACCCTGTGCATCAACTCTGTTGCAGA
The DNA here is from genome assembly GCA_016271365.2 of Neoceratodus forsteri. Lineage (NCBI taxonomy): Eukaryota > Metazoa > Chordata > Ceratodontiformes > Ceratodontidae > Neoceratodus > Neoceratodus forsteri. The sequence continues at coordinate 325,045,985 of CM057451.1, read as the reverse complement.
TCTTAGTGTCATCTGCAAAGAGACACACTTTCCTTCCAGTCCTTCTGCAATGTCACTTATAAAGACATTGAAGAGGACCGTCCTAATACTGAACCCTGCAGTACCCCACTAGTAACCCTCCTTTCTTCTGAGTGGACTCCATTTACTATTATTCTCTGTGTCCTATTCTCCAGCCAATTCTTTACCCAGGCTGTCATCTTGGGACCCACTCCCAGTCTGGCTAACTTGTATATTAATCTTTGTGGGGACTGTGGGGAACTGTAGGGACCGCGATACTTCTGGCCATCCTGGCCAAGGCCAGGACAGGAAGCATGGCGCTGCCAGAGCTCCAAGGCCGGACCCACTATGGCCTCGGCCACCGGAAAGGCCTCCGTAGAGGAATCCCCTCGGTCCAGAATCTCCGTGAGGGGATACCTGGCCCGTTTAGAAACGGGTTCGAGCTTCATCCCGGTGGACTCCGAGATGAGCCGCAGCAATCCTAGGAAGGACGAAGGGCTATCGTCCACAGACTGTCCTCCTGAGGACCCCAAGTCCACTCGCTTGGAGAAAAGGGAGGAATCATCCTCAGACTCGGAAGAGTCCTCAAAGAGCTGCCTCGGGCCTGAGCCACCCTCCACCTGCCGAGGTCTATCGGGAGTGAGGGTGACAGACAGCCTATGGGGCAGTCCCCGAGCCGACCGAGAATTTTTGGTCGGAGCCCCAACTAACGGCTGTGGAAGTGGAGGTTCCACCAGAATCGGTGGGGCAGCTGGAATTGGCCAAACAACCGGCCTGGGAACAGGCTCCTCGGCTAGAACGAGGGGTTGTTTCGGCCGCTCCGGTGACAGCCACTTAATGGCCAGGGAAGACGGCGTCAGCTTATTCCCGGTCAGAAGGAGCTGTTGCCACATGAGTTCCTCATACCTCCGACGCAACTTGCGCCAAAGCCTCTCCTCGTCCGAGGAGGAGGAAGAGGACGAGCGGTGATGCCGCTTGCCGCTGTGCCGAGACCGAGACCGCTTGGCACGCGGGATCGGCTGGACTCGCTAAGACGCTCCGAGATCGAGAACCCGGGTTAGGCCGAGGACGGGCGGAGGTGTTGCGGGAAGCGCACCCTCGGTTCGGACGATTCAACCGAGGCTCCGGAACCGAGGCACAGCCGAGCCGACGGGATCCTCAACTCCACCGGGGAACTGGGAGAGGGGATTCTCAGCTTCTCCAGTTTACAACTCATCCAACGGGTCGAGAAAATCTCGACCGCTGCCGACGGGAGTCTCGGCCAACTGGCCTGACGGGACACCGTGAAACCAGTGGCCAAGCAGAGGGGTCGATCAGAGTCGACGGTCGACAACCTCGGGAGAGGGATCTTTCCGCCCCAAGAGCGCCGACGGTGAGACTACCTTTGTCTCTTTGGACCGAAAACGGTCCAGAAGAAGTTGGACCCTCACCTTTTGTCGAGAGGGTCAGACAAAGCTCCTTAAAAGAAGCCAAATAAGAGGCACCGAGAGACAGCGGGACAAATGCCGCAGCCGAGGTAGAAGCAGCCTGTGCCGCCTCCTCTTCGAGGGCGATCATCTGCTCGAGCTGATCCGCCGAGACCGCCGCCGCGGACACCGCCGACCGGACCTCTTTTGACTTAACCGGAGGAAATCTCTTCTCGGGACGCCCCAGTTGTAAACGGGCAGCACGGTCTTTGAGGACATAGGCCGAAAAGGAAGAGCACAGGTCGCAGGCCTGCGGGTCGTGCTCAAGGCCCAAGCAGTAGACGCACGTGGAGTGCGGATCCGTCCGAGACTTTTTCTGCCCGCAGGGGCATCTCCGGAAACCGGGAGTCAATTTGTCCATCGCAGCCGTGAGGAGAGAAGACCAAGTGATTTTAGCAAAACTTTTTAATTTCGAAAATTAAGAATTAGGAACCAGTCTTATCAGCGCAGAGCGTTGAGGAGAGAACCTGAGCTTCAAGCGGTAAGGAAGATCTGGTGTCATGAGGCCGAGCCAGAGCGCCACCACTCTGGTGGGCGGGAGAAGCCAGCCCGAAGACCCCCCGGCAAGATTCAAAGCGGCAAGGACACCCGCCAGACAGTGTGGATGAACAACATATCCATGTCCCTAGAACACAAAGTTTAGTCTCAGGCACTCATATGCTATCAATTCTGAAGAACTCAATAATAGTTCAAGTAATTTTTTATCAGGGGTTAATGAATATTAGTTGTCCATGGACAACGGGCTAGACTAAAACTAGTACTCCCAGTGCTGGAGCCGATAGGCCTGGAGTACGGACAGAACAGTCCCCCAGTATGTCTGCTGTGAGACTGACTGTGCTGACCCTAATTACCACAGTCTTCACATAAGCACAGTGACAGCCCCCTTTTTTTTTTTAAACTAGATGCAGATAGTTGCTGCTTGTCTTGTTATAAATAGTTATAAATGTTTTAATTAAAGAGCTTACTTCCTGTAGAAGCAAGCTGCTTAAACCTCCCTGCTTGCTGATGTACCACACCACTCACATGTTGTCCGTCTGGACGGAGAGGTGGCCAGGAAGAATGTATTGGTGAAGGGCTTGGAGAGCATATAGCACAGCTCGAAGCTCGAGCACGTTGATGTGGAGAGCTAGTTCCAGTCTGGACCATAAGCCCTGGGTCCGATGAGGGCCCAGATGGGCTCCCCAACCTTCGCCTGATGCGTCTGTGGTCAGAGTCTAGGAGGATGAAAGAAGGGGACACCCCGAAATAGGTTCTCTCGAACCATCCACCACTGCAAGTCCCGTGCCATCGGCAAGGAGATCAGAACTAGTTGATCGAGGTTGTCTACAAGTTGATCCCACTGGGAGCGAAGAGTCCACTGAGAGATCCTCATGTGGAGTCAAGCTCGGGGGACCGTCGGAATAGCGGCCGCCATGAGCCCCAGAAGATGGAGGACCGACCTCGCCGGAACCCTCCTGCTTTCTGATAGCAGGGAAATCTGGGATTGAAGAGAGGCCGCCCTGTCTGGAGGCAGGAAGGCCTTGCTCACCGTCGTATCGAGGATAGCCCCGATGAACTGTAGCCTCTGGGAGGGGTCCAGATGGGACTTGGAATGGTTAATAGTAATACCCAGACCAGTGAAAACCTGCTGGGTGAGGGAGAGAAAATGCAGGAGTTCCTCCCTGGATGAGGCCGCCAGAAGCCAGTCGTCCAAGTAAGGGAACACCTGTACTCCCATTGTACGCAGGTGGGCCGCTACCACAGCCAGGCATTTGGTAAATACTCGGGGCACCGAGGAAAGACCAAAGGGGAGCACCCTGAATTGGTAGTGGTCCCCTGAAACGCAAAATGAAGATACTTGCGGTGAGAAAGGCGAATGGGAATGTGCAGACAGGCATCCTGCATATCCAGCGCACAAAGCCATTGACCCGGCCGAAGAAGGGGCAGAAGGCTCTGCAGAGAGAGCATCCTGAACCTTTTGTATTCCACATAAAGGTTCAAGGAACTGAGATCTTGAATGGGTCTGAGATCTCCCATCTTCTTTGGGACCAGGAAGAAATGGGAATAGTAACCCGTACCTCGAAGAAGGGGGATGGGTTCTATCGCCTGCTTCACGAGAAGAGCTGAGATTTCTTCCTGGACCAAGGGAAGATGGTCCCTTGAGTATAATGACTTCGCAGGAGGGTGGCGGGGTGGTTTCTGAAGAAACTCTATGGAGTGCCCTTCCGCTATAAGCTGGAGCACCCAAGAATCCGTGGTTATCCTCTCCCAACCCGGAAGGTGGAGGGAAAATCTCCCTCCTACCGGTTCCTCTGGTGGATCCAGAGGTGGTGGGAGAGCAAAGGAGTCAGGTGGTGTGGGGCAGCGCCGCAGCTGAGGCACACGCTGCTTTTTGGGCGGAGGGGGCCTGGCAGCTGCGGGGGCCGTACGTTTAGTGGCCCGCCTTCCTTGGGGTTTCGCTTCTGGCCGAGTCCGTCTGCGAAAAGGACGGCGCTGCTGAGGATGGGACGGTACATGGAATCCATAGATTTCAGGGCCGTCCCCTTCTCTTGCAAGTTGGTGATGATGTCTTTGACATCACCCCCAAAAAGCACCGACCCCCTGAAAGGTGCCTCCTGAATAGCAGATTGCACCTCCGGGACCAAACCTGACACGTGGAGCCAGGCATGATGTCGTAGACTTACAACGAAAGTGGAGCTCCGCCCGGCAGTGTCCACTGCATCGTATGTCGCCCATAAAATGTGGCGACTGGCCGAACGAGCAGAACGGACAAGATCTGCTAACTCCTGTTTGACTTGAGAGTCAGGTAAGGAGTCCAGTTTAGATTCCGCCTGGGTAAGGATAGCCTTCTGGTAATCCCCCATTTGGGCGACGTAATTCAGTGCCCGAATTCCCAGTGTGGAAGACGCATAAATCTTTCCTCCATACTGGTCCAGGAGGCGAGATTCCTTATCTGGAGGGGATGAGCTCAGATGCTTTGGATGTGCCAACTGGCCGTGAATGGCGCTAATCACAACTGAATCGGCACGAGGGTGAGAGTCAAGATAGTCTACACCCTCGGGAGCCTGGTATAGCCTGTTGGACTTCTTGGGAAGTGGGGTTAACGCTGACGGTTGTTTCCAAATCGTGGTAACAAGGTGGGCGTGAGGCTCGATCCAGGGTGGCACTAAAGTTGGAGCTGTCACGGGCAGGTCCAGATGTTCAGCGAGTTTGAGACGCTGGGGATCTGGTTCCAAACAGCGCCACTGATGAATTTCCTGGATTTTTCTAAGCAACTCCGTGAAGGATGGATCCTCTGGAGGAGACTTCGGAGGGGTCCTCGGCCGGGGCTTAGACGGAGAGCGGGGCTCATCGTCCCTCTCGGAGCATCCTTCAGAAGAATCTGAGGAATCCGAGAGGGAAGAAGAAGCAGAAGAAGAGTAAGACTCCCTTACATGACTGGGGGGGGAACGGGTTCCTGGGTGGTACCGTGAGCGATATCCTGCTCCTCGGAATCCAGAGGAAGAGCCCTGGAGTCTGGAGGTGGTGAGAGTGTGCACGCCTCGGACGTGTGGGAGCTGGGGGCGGCACCTCCTTGTCGTGAAGGCTGCTCTCCTCCTGGGTGAGTTGAGCTCTGGCCTCAGCTCACCAAGAGGCCAGAGTCTCCTGCAGATCCACTGGCGGCGGTGGGGGCGGTGGAGTGGAGGTAGGGTGTACGGGTTGTACTCGTTAAGGCGAGTATCCGTAACCGCGGCTATGCATGGAAACCCGCGTTGGTACTGGGGCGCTGGATACCGCGGTCCTGGGTACGAGACGGCCGATAAGACGGCGGGTACCGGGAGCCAGGAGAGCTGCCGGAGCAGATGGTCTCCGGTCCGGGTCCCATGGGCGGATCCACGTTATCGCCCAGGAGGCGGAGGCCCGACGGAAGAGGAACATCCTCGTCAAGGCCAACGTACCGCGCCGAGTGTACCAGCATCCGGGGCCGGCGTCAGATCCGGCTCCATTGGAGGAGGGTCTGACGGAGGGGAAGATCCCCGCTACCCTGGGGAAGGAGGGAGAGAAACTCGTCAGGCTGGGGTGACCAGTTTCTAGACGGCAGCGGTAAAGCTGCGGGAACCGGGTACGCATGGATGTGGGGTCCGGCTGTCGTTCACGCCCGCGGAGGAGCCGACGCTTGGCTTGGGGCAAGATCTTGGCGGGTACTGGAGGAGCCGCATCCGGCTTACGGGAGCCTCACGGAGGCGGGCCGAGGGAAGGGACGGCCCGGTCCGATGGGGAAGTGGTCGATGCTGCCCGAAAGGTCGGGTGTCTTATCGACCCTCTCCATGCGGACGTCAGAGGAGCCTACGTCCACAGAGGAGTCGCCACCAGTAGGGCGCAGACCTGCGGCCAACTCCATGAGGCCTCCATTCACCCGAGGCGCCTGCAAGGCCCAGCGAGCCAGGCGGGCGGCCGACACCTCCTTCAAACCCTTGGAGGCTGCCATCGAACGGTCCCCGGAAGGGTGTTACCTGGGCCATGACTCCAGCGGACAGCAGGTAGAGGAGGACTTCTCCCGGTGCTCTCTTTGTCCTTCTTTTTCTGATGCCCTTCCGGAAGTGGACACCTACCTCAACTTTTTCAACTCTTTTTCCATAGAAGACATCTTTTTCTTGAGGAGATAAGCTTCCAGGGACTGTTGGCGCCGTTTACGGGTAGCCATGTTGAAGTTGAGGCAATGCTGGCACTTATCGACCGGGTGATCGGGGCCTAGGCAGAAAAGGCACAGGGAATGGCCGTCCTTGTGTGGCAGTTGGGCACCGCATGAGTCACACTTGTTTTTGTGCTCGGAGGGTGTGAGGGGCGACATACAATGACGGCTGTGTACCTGACAACTGAAAAGAATAATTTTCGGTGAAAAAACTATGAAAGACAGGGCTGACTAAGCACCCAATCTCACCGTGGAGGAGCGTAGCAGCGAACGTGCTGGAAAGAACTGAAGGCAGGTGTCTGACTGCCCTTTATACCAACGTCGCATGATGCTGGTTACCTGACATGGGGGTGGTCCCTTACCAGGGATTGCTGGCTAGAAATTTTTCTGTAGGGTCCTGCCGCCGGCCGGCGTCAGTCCTATATGTAATTACCTACTGCAACAGCCCTCTCGAAGTAAGATCTTCAGTTCTGGCTGGTCTATTAGGCACACTGTCACCTATGATAGCCATAGACTTGTGAGCCTGATAGCTGGCAATCCTTAGGCCAAGGGACAGAGAAACATTGGTCTTCCTGCCCACCATATCCAATTCCTAAATTCTTTATCTGGAGTAAGAAAGTTCATATGTTTTGGAGCTTTAGACCAGTCATGAGCACTCATTATGATCACTGCGGTACATCTCAGACTGCAAAGCATAATGACAGATGGGACAGGCTATTGTTTGTCTGCCTTTCACGGCACAGCTGGTAGGGCGCTACGTCTCTGCCAAGCAGCCATAGTGGCATCCTCCAAGGCAGCGTGAATCAGAGGATGGACCACTGTAGTCAATGAAGGGACTTCTAAATATCTGTAGAAATGCGTCTTAGAGGAGGAGTCTTTCTCTTCTGCCATAAAGCCTAGTGTGGACTGGACCTGCCTCAGGAAATCCTGAAAAGATGCATCCTCAGGAAGAGAACAAGGTGTGTATTGAACCTCACTGCGACAAAACAGAGCTGAAGCCCACCATATTAGGTGGGACGGCTCATCTTCCGCCTCTTCATATTCTTCCTCCATTAGGTCTGGATTATATTTCAGTTCCTCCTCCTCATCAACGGGTGCTGACAGCGGACTGGCAGGAGGCGGAAGAGGCACCTGAGGAGGAGCCAATGTTGATAAAGTAAAGTGAAGGCTCAGCCACAGAACTGTAGAAGAAGCCACTGGCGGCATCAACAAGGACATCGACAGGCTGCCAGGCAGCATCAACATGATTAGTGCTAATGGCACAGCCTGAGGTAGGAGCTGTGAAAATAGCACAGACATAGTATGAAACAACTGTGTGTCGATGGTCCCAGCAAGGGTCGACAACTGACTCACAACAAGACAATGCTCAATTGTGGAATCATAAAACACAAAATTTGCAGGCAGATAAGGACCACTTGGCCCATCCAGTCTGCCCATTTTCTCCTGCCTATACTGTCACCACAGACCCTACCTGATCACCGGCTACCACCCCTCCCAACCTTTCCTAAAAAGATTCCTTTGTGCCTATCCCATGCATGCTTTAAGCCCACCATTGTTTTGCTCACCCACCACCTCCACTGGAAAACTGTTGCAGGCATGCACCACTCTTTCAGTGAAGAAGCACTTCCTCACATCCCTCCAAAATTCCCCCCTTCCAGCTTCACTGCATGGCCCCTTGTTCTTGTGCACCTTGACTTCTGAAAAATACTTTCCTCCCAATCCTGTAAGGTATTTATAGGTCTCTATCATGTCCCCCTACCACGGTGTACATACTGAGATCCCTGAGTCTCTCCTCATATGGCCTTTGATGCAGTCCCTGCAGCATTTTTGGTGCCCTCCTCTGGACAGACTCTACACTACGTCTTTCCTGATATATGGTCTCCAGAACTGAAAACAGTACTCCACGTGAAGTCTCACCAATGATCTATACAGTGGTAACGCCACCTCTTTCCTTCTGCTGGTGATACCCCTTCCCATTCATCCCAGCATCCTGCTGGTTCTACCTACTGCCTTGTCGCACTGTCTCGCCACCTTGAGATGATCCAATAGGATTACCCCAAGGTCCCTTTCCTGTTCGGTGACCATCAATACCTCTTCTCCCATTTTATACTCTGCCTCTAGCTTTCTGAGCCCTAGGTGCATGATTTAGCACTTTTTCGCATTGAAACCCCGCTGCCATACCCTTGACTACTCCTCAAGTTTTCTCAGGTCTCTACATATTCTCTATACCCCCTCCAAACTGTTCATCCTATTGCAGGTGTTGGTGTCATCTGCAAGAGGCACACCTTCCCTTTCAGCTCATCGGCAATGTCACTTATAAAGACACTAAACAGGACGGGTTACAGTACTAAGCCTGGAGGTACCCTACAGGTCACTCTCCCCTCCCCAGGGTGAGTACCGTTTTCCACCACCCTCTGTCGCCTATCCATCGACTAATTTTGTACCCAGTTTACCACCTTGGGTTCCACTCCCAAACTGCCCAGTTTCCTTATGAGCCTCCTATGTGGTACAGTGTCGAAGGCCTTGCTGAAGTCTAAGTAGGCTACGTCCACTGCCTAACCATGATTTATTTCCCTGGTTAGCCAGTCGAAGAAATCAGGCCGGTTCATGTGGCATGACCCCCTACAACCATGAATCCGTACCGCTGTGGGTCTTGTAACCTGCTAGATTCAAGATACTCCATTATCCTTTCCTTTAGGGTGTTCCTTTTCGGAGTCATGAAGCAGTTTTCACCCACAGTCATGAAATAAATTAAATCATTTGGTAACTACAATATGCCTGTGTGCAACGTCTTTCATTATTTCCTGTGCTACAGTGTGTTTTGGCATCAGCTTAAGGGAACGGGTATGCACTTCTTTCGTTCTACTCACTTTCCTTTAAAAGCGTCGCCGGTGCAGCCAGTATCTCCGAGTACCCTCAGTACCTGCGGGTGTACCCCTTCCAGCCCCATAGCTTTATCCACTTTCAGATTCGCAAGTCCTTTTAGGACTCTTTCCTCTGTGAATGGACTTTCATCTCCCTACCTCAAGCATTCCAGCTGTTTTTATGTGGTCCATCCCCCTCCTCTTCCACTGTGAAGATTGAACATAAGTACCTGTTCAGGATATCCTGATACTCTTCTGCACAGTCTCCCCCTGCCCTTCTTAACCTCACAATCCCTCCCATTGTCTTTCATTCTTGTCCACCTTAGTTACCCCTTTGGATATCCTTCCCTCAGTTTGTGCCTCTGCATCCTTACTGCCTTCCTGCTTCCTCTGCTTTCCTGGTACACCTTCCTATTTTCTTCCCTCTGCATCTCTTTGTACCTCCTGAATGCTGCCCTTACAGCCTTAACGTTTTAGCCACTTTCCTTGAGAACCACAGCAAGCTCTTTTTTCTTCTATTCTTGCTCACTTCTTTCGCTACAAAGCTTTTTGCCTTCACTATGCCATCCCTTAATTTGGCTCACTGTTCCTCCACCCACTGCCGAGGCGGGAGTCCTATGAAAGCCTGACACTCACTTTCCCGATGTACAATAGCCCAACACGAGAAATTTTCCCGCAGCGGAGATGATTATATTAAGTATGGGGGATGTGGTGGGCAAAGCCCCCTAAACAACAAATTACCTCCAGGGTGGGCAAACTTCTTTTGACACGCAAGTGAGTGCCGGGCAAACGGTGTTGGGCTATTGTACATCGGGAATGTGAGTTACTGCTAGTTTGTCTATGATGCCTTCACTTTTTTTTTTTCCTTTTGTAATTCTGTGCTCCTGAACTCCGGGACCTTCGTCCTTGTGCGGTTTGCCTCTGCTGCCATCCTTATGCTAAACCACACTGTCCAGCGATCGCTGGTCCCAGGTGGCATCTCACCTTGATGTCTGCAATACTGTCCCTGTTTGTGAGCACCAGGTCCAGTATTGCTCCATCATGACTGGGCCTCCTCACTAGCTGCCTCAGAAATGCACTCTGCAGGGAGTCTAGGATATCCCTACTTCTAGCTGAGGCTGCGGCTGTGAAGCTCCAATCAACATCCAGCAGACAAAATCCCCCACCAGCAGACCCTCTGTTGTTTCTGCTATTGTGGTGATGGCTTCCCCCAGTGCCTTATCCAGTCCCTACCCCCCGTCTTGGAAGTCAGTATATCACCCCATTGCAAATAGTGACTCCAGCTCTGTCTCCAGCTCCCCTTCCCTCGGTTTTCCTGTGTTGCCTTACATACAGCACAACCCGTCCACCCTTCCTTCCTCCCCTCCCTATCATTCCTAAACTGAGTGTAGCCTGGTATGGCCATGTCCCAGTCATGGCTACCTGTGCACCATGACTCAGCAATGGCCACACTATCCAGGCCTGCCTCCACCATGATGGCCTCTAGGTCTGGAATTGTATTTCCAAGACTCCTTGCATTTGCACACATGGCCTTCCACATCTTGCTCCCACTCTGCCTACAGTCCCTTCCTACCCCTGTGCCCCACCTCATTTTGTCCTCTCTTTTTGGAAACTTTGTTCCTGTCCCCCTTGTCCTTTACTTCTCTGCTGTTCCCATTAATCTGCTTGCTGGGGGATTTTCCTCCCCTCGTGTCCTCCCTTCCTATTGCTGCAATGGGGGGGGGCAGTTTATGCCTTCCTTTGTCTTTCTTCCACCCCTCTCAGCTAGTTTAAATGTTCATTAAAGTATCATTTAGATCATCCACTGAGGACTGCGGTTCCCCTCCGAGAGGGATGCAGGCCATCACCTCTGTTTGTGCCCTTATACCTCCAGGTTAGTCCCCAATGTGGACGAAACCCTCTTCCCCGCACCATTCCTTCAATCACAGGTTGACGCTCCTGGTGCAGAGTGCCCTATCCTTCCTTCAGTCGTAGATAGGCAGCATCTTGGCGAATGCCACCATGCATGCTGTTTGTCTTAGGCCTCTCCCCAGTTCCCTGTACTCTCCCTGTACAATTCCAGCCCCCTTACTAGGTCATTAGTCCCCAGGTGGACAATGACATCCAACTCCCACCTGTTCCGCCACCCCAGTGATCCTTAGGATCTGCTGCCCATCCCTCTGACCCATGCATCCAGTTAGGCACCTTACCTCCCTCTCTCCCCCCTTCCTGTTCCCAAATCTACTCCCCTAACAACTGAGTCCCCCATCAGAAGCGGCTTCCTCCTCTTTTTGGGTCCTCTACCTCCCGCCTTGGGGCCTGCCCCATGAAGGACCACCGACATCCTCCCTTGCCACTACTTCAGGTGCCTCCTTCCAGCTGTCCCACCCCATCAGAATGGCAAAGGAATTTTGTAGTGGCACAGACTGAGGAATGTGCCCCTGAGCTACCCCTCTGCCCTTTTAGAGCCCACCACAGCCCAGCTGGCCCTCCTTTTCCTAGGCAACCTCTGGGGCAATGGCAGCAGACTCAGTGGCCCCTGGGCGATGGAAGAGCCCTCAAGGTCCTAGCCAGCTTGGCGTGGAGACTAGCGCCCTCCTCCCTCAACTCAGAGAGATGCATGCAGATAGGGCTGCACCTCAGTCTCCAGAATGTCTCCCAGAAAACTGAAGCTCCTACCCACTGCACTGCACCACTTTCATAATTTACTTTATGTATCACTACCTACTGCTATCATCTGTACCCTACCCCTATAGTCCCTTCTTGTGTTTGGTCCTTTCTCACCGACACCTTCTATCAGTAGTTTATTTTATCACCCTACCCTAGATTATGCGTGTCCTGCTTTCCCCTTTACTCGCTTGGATATATCATACCCTGTACCCCTCTGCCTCATCTTACTTTTTAATTAACCCTCCCTTTTATGTCTTTCTTGAACAGTTAATGCATCCGACCCTACCCTAGATAGGGTGTCTCCCCTATTCCCACCAGTAGCAGCTACTTCTTGTTTCTTTCCCCCAGCGATACTTCTTAAACCACTTCCTGTAGCTTCCTAAACAGGTAGCAGCAAGCTAACATGTACCCTACCTAACACTGTCAGTCTGGCAGAGCCCCCTGCATCCCTACTGCCACCTGCTGACAACAGTAGTATCCTGTTCCACTCCTGCTCCAGTCACGGTCTGGGACATGAGCATGATGTGATATGCTGGAGTGGTTCGATTTTAATCCCGGAGCAGCTGCTTTATGATAGGATGCTGCTTGCTGAAGTCTTAAAATGGCTAACTTCCTCCTGTTCACTGCAAATCTCACCATAAGGGGATCAGAGCCAGTGCCAGACCCCAGCTTTGAGGTCTGAGAGATAGTTGGGGAGGCTGCAGAACAAGAGGACTTAGTCTGGGTCCTGTCTTCAAACAACATGAAGCCTTGCTATATTATGACATATGCAGTGAGTCCCAACCTTCGAACTGCTCTGGAGGTGAAAGAGTTAACTTTCCATGCCAGGCATGGAATGCTGAGCTCGAGCTCGGTTGAAACTCTGTCTGTTGTTCTTCAAACTCAAATCGTCAGATTCTTTACTCCACCTCACTGAACAGTCGCTCCGGAGATTTCTCCTTCTGCTCGGTTCATTTTGTCAGTTAAAGTATTATTTTCTCGGTTTTCGACCGAATTTAAACCGCAACCGGTCGGTTCAGACTCTGTCTGTGGTATTTGTGAGTACTAGATAGGTTTTACATTAATTTCTATTCTGTGTGGAACTTGTAAACGCTTATCGGTTCGGTTTGAAACGATCGGGTTGTTTAAAATATATTAATCTGTCATTCAGAGTGTGGTTACCGGTTCTTATCGGTTCTAAAAAAAAACAGATTTTATTACATTTTTTTCCACGACCGGTGACACGGTTGGGAAGCGATAAGGGGGTCTTACCTGGCGGATTGCCATAAACGAGTAAGTCTGGTTAGGACTGGCACTAAGTCTGAGAAACCCAAAAGAAAAACTGGGCCCACTGGGTTTCAACACTGCAGTGTCTGTGAGGAAGTCTTTGCCAAGGCTGACCCCCACACCACTTGTGTTTACTGTCTGGGGTTTGACCACCTCAATGCAGACTGCCAGATTTGTAAAAATGTTCCTGCAGCTACCCTGGAAAAGAGAGTTGGTAGGCTCAGGGAAAGGGAGGCCAAAAAGTCCGCTGAACCGGATGGCCAGCCCGGTTCGGTTCCAACTGAACCAGAGGAGTGCCCTCTGACCAGGGCGAGACTTCCTCGGGCAAAAGGAGATCCAACTCTGAGGAGTCGGTTCCAGTAAAAAGGACTAGGAAATCAGCTGGTGTGGAGCCATAACTTTCCTCTCCAACCGCTGAAGAAATAGCCAAAGCGATTAAAACTGTCCAGTCGCTTTCCCCGGTTCCGACCGAACCAGCACCATCAGGTGAGCGTCCGGTTTGGCCGGTTCCACGGTTCAAGAATATGATTTAGGGAATATTATGAACCGGAGAAGGGGGAAGAGGAGTATGAGGAGAGTGAATGTGGATTTGAAAGTCTGGATTGCCCATTGAACCGACATCTCCCCAGACAGACCTTCAGGAGTGTCTCCTCCAAGGCTTTCTGAGTCCCCTTCTCATTTTATGTTTTATAAGAAAGTGGTTGAAACCCTCCAGCTCCCTATGGAGGAAGCTGTGGATGATCAAGAGGAGCCTGACTATGTGGAAATGATGGATATCCCAGAGTCAAGGAGACTGTCTATTCCTCTGCATAAATCTTTTGGGAAACAGACAGTTAAAATTCTAAAAACTCCTCACACTATACCTCCTCTTAATAAGAGAATGGACAAGAGGTATACATTGTCAGGCTCTGATACGGAGTTCCTTCACAACAATGCAGCCATGTTGGAGTAGTGCAGGCTGCAGCCTGTGACAAGGCAAATATTCCCTTGGCTTCACACCCCCTGACAAGACTCCAGGAGGATTGATGCCATGGCAAAGAAACAGTACATGGCAGCATCCTTGGACTCAGACAGGCAAATTATATGGCTTATGTTGCTAGATATCAGAAATCCAGATGGGATACTGTTATGGCTCTAGCAAAACAGGTCCCTGGCCAGCTTGCCAAGGAGCTGGAGCAGGTGGCTGCTGATGGTATTGAGGCATCCAAGGTGCAATTCCATGCTGCAGTGGACTCTAATGATGTGTCATCAAGAGGCATGGCTACATCTGCGGCACTTCGCAGAATGGCTTAGCTCAGCTGTACTAGCCTGTCACAGGATACCCAAACTAAGGCCATGGATTTTCCTGTTGTGGGTAATTCTCTGTTTAGGGAGCAGACAGAGAATTACATGAAGAAAATGGACGAGTGTAGGACCACCTATAGGAGTGCACAGGCCAAGGAAAGGCAGGCCACTCCTCAAAGGCAGCTTTCCAGGGGCAGGGGCAGGCCTTTTTACCAAGCCCAGGCCTCCTCTTCTGCTTATGCCCAGAGGGGGTTCTTTAGAGGGAGAGGCAGACGGGGTACAAGCAGGCCTGCTTCCACCCCTCAGCCCAAAGCCCCTGCCAAGCAGGCACCCTGATGGGGTTGCCAGGGCCGATTCTCAGCTACCTGTAGGGGGCAGGCTGGCTTACTTTGTCCAGGACTGGAAGTCTCTCATATCAGACAAGTGGGTCCTGGAAGTAGTAAACCAGGGACTGGTTCTCAGCTTCAAAAAATTTCCAAAGATGAGAACCAGATCCTTTCCACCTGCAAATCCACCAGAGGCACTTGCCCTAGAGGAAGAGGTCTCTTCCTCCTGGCTCTCAGAGATGTGGAAAAGGTTCCATCCCTACACCAGGGCAAAGGATTGTACTCCAGGTACTTCCTTACCCAAAAAGACAGGAGAATGGCGGCCCATCCTGGATCTCAGATATTTAAACAAGCACCTTTTAAAACCAAAATTCAAAATGGTGACTCTGGGAATTATTCTACCCTCTCTAAGGCCAGGGGACTGGCTAGCGTCCCTGAACCTCAGGATGCCTACTTCCATATTCTCATCAGAAGCTCCCATCAATCACCAGGTTCAGATGCCCTCAGGCCATTACCAGTTCACAGCAATGCCCTTTGGCCTCACCTCTGCTCCAAGGGTATTCACAAAATGCCTGGCAGTAGCAGTTGCTTCCCTAAGAAGGCAAAAAATTGCCATCTTCCCTTATCTGGACGACTGGCTCATAGTAGGCCAGTCTCCAGACCAAGTCAGTTACATCTACAGATAACTCAGCAACTGCTCACCTCTCTAGGTTTCCTTCTGAATCTTTCAAAGTCCGTTCTAGAGCCTGTCCAGCTCCTCACCTTCATAGGCACAGAGCTGAACACAGAGAAAGCCAGAGCCTTCCTTCCTTTGGACAGGGCAAGGACCCTGGTCTCCCTGGCCTCCTCATTATCCCTGCAGGTCTCTCGACCAGCAAGGCACTTTCTACAGCTCCTGGGGCACATGGCTGCTTCTACAGCAGTAGTGCAGGGAGCAAGTTTCAGATGAGGGACATCCAGTTCCATTTGAGAGCCTTTTGGTCTCAAAGGAAAGACTCTCTAACCAAATTGATCCCAGTAACTTGAACCCTGATCCAGGCCCTACAGTGGTGGCAGGATCAGAGCAATCTGAGACAAGGGGTTCCCTTTGTCAATCAGTCTCACTCCTTAATCCTTACTACAGATGCATCCCTCTTGGGGTGGGGAGCTCACATGGGCGACCTCACTACCCAGGGATTGTGGTCCCCTCAGGAATCTCTGCTCCACATCAATCTGTTGGAACTCAGAGCAGTTTTTCTAGCACTTCAAGTTTTTTCCAAATCTGTTCAGAACAAAGTTGTACAGGTCAGAACAGACAACACCACCACAATGTGGTACAGCAACAAGCAAGGGGGCACTCTGTCTACGGCCTTGTGCACTCAAGCAATGAAGTTGTGGTCTCTGGCTTACTCCTGAACACCTCCCTTACGGCAGTTCACCTCCCAGGCAAGGACAATGTCCTGGCAGATGCTCTCAGCAGGATTTCCCAGGGCCATCACGAATGGTCACAGGACCCCCTGGTCCTGGAGGTGATATTTGCCAGATGGGGCACCCCGCAGATAGATCTTTTTGCAGCCCCAGACAATCACCAACTTCCCCTTTTTTGCTGCAGGCCCCCAGTGTTGGGCTCAGTCCCTCTGGATGCCTTAGCTCTCAACTGGGAAGGGAGGTTTCTCTATGCTTCCCCCCCCCTTCCCTCTCCTGTTCAAAGTGTTAGTCAAATCAGATCTCAATCCTGCAAGGTGATCCCATTGCTCCAGATTGGGCCAGACAACCCTGGTATCCACTCCTACTGTCCTTAGCAGTCCATCTTCCCTGTGTCTTCCCAGGAATCACAACCTGTTAACCTGTGCTCAGGGGAGGGTCTGGTACCCGAACCTCAAATCTCTCAATCTCAAGGCATGGCTCTTGAAGAGTTAGAGTTTGCTGATCTACACCTCTCCCAAGGTGTAATGGATATACTAAAGGCTTCTAGGAAGCCTTCCACCAGGGCAACCTATAATTCTAAATGGAAGAGGTTTTCCATATGGTGCTCTGGGAAGCATATTTCCCCAGAATCTGCTGATTTACCCACAGTCCTGGATTATATGGTCCATTTAAATACCTTGGGGCTGAGACCAGCTACCCTAAAAGTACATTTGGCAGTTGTGTCTGCTTTTATTTCAGCAGGTAAACCCTCTTCTCTTTCAGCTCATCCTGTATTCTCTAAGTTTTTTAAGGGATTGCTTCACACAACCTCCACTCAGGGACCCTGCCCCTGCCTGGGATCTTAATGTTTGCATTGCTCAGCTTATGCAACCCCCCTTTGAGCCTCTGTCTTCAGCAGAGCTTAAGTACTTGACTTGGAAGACTGTGTTTCTGGTAGCCATCACTTCTGCCAGATGCATAAGTGAATTACAAGCTTTGTCAGTGGAGCCTGATTTTTATCTCCTTTCATAGAGATAAGGTGGTCCTCAGGACTAATAGGAAGTTCTTGCCTAAGGTGGTTTCAGATTTCCACCTTAATCAATCTATATCTCTTCCAGTGTACTTCACTGACCATTCCTCCTCTGGCGAGAGAAGGCTGCACAGCTTAGATGTGAAGAGAGTCCTTAGTTACTACACAGAGCGTACCAAGGGTCACAGGTTTGACTCCCTCCAACTGTTCCTCACTTATGGTGAGGTTGGCAAAGGGAAAACCTGCCACTAAAAAATCCATTGTCAGGTGGATTGTCTCTTGTATCCAATTCTGTTATGAAAAACTGGGTAAGGTTCCTCCCTCAGGCCGAGGGCTCACTCTACCAGAGGTACATCTGCTTCCCTGGCTGCTGCCAGGGACATCCCTATTCTAGAGATATGTCAAGCAGCTACCTGGAAAACAGTTCACACTTTTACCAAGCATTACTCCCTGGACATCCAGGCTAGGAGTGATGCTCGGTTTGGCACAGCTGTGCTTCAGAGCCTATTTCCTAAGTAGGTTCTGTCCCTCCTCCATGGAGGTACTGCTGTGTAGTCTGCATATGTCATAATATAGCAAGTCTTCATGTTGTTTGAAGAAAAAATTACTCACCTTAGTAATGTTGTTTCTTCTAATGGAGTCTTGCTATATTATGACCTCCCCCCCCCCCCTTCCTGCCCCTCTCAGAACCTCTGTTTTTGGGATGTGGGTGGGCAGTGCAGTGCTGGTACTTAGTAGATGCCCACCTTGTTGTTTTCACCCCTCCTTTTTTGGGGTGACTTGGTGTTGTGTTTTTCATTTTTTGGGTCTCCTGACTTGAGTCTTTGTTTTGGGACCAACAAATGTGTTCTTATGTTTAGTAGCCAGTTGGCTAGTGTAGGTTTACAGCTTCCACACAGGACCTCAGTGAGTTTAGCTCGTAAAGATCTGATGGTTTGAGTTTGAAGAACATCAGACAGAGTTTCAACCGAGCTCGAGCTCAGCGTTCCATGCCTGGCATGGAAAGTTAACTCTTTCACCTCCGGAGCACTTCGAAGGTTTGGACTCACTGCATATGTCATAATATAGCAAGACTCCATTAGAAGAAACAACATTACTAAGGTGAGTAATTTTTTCTTCTTTTCTACACACTTACCTCTGTCCCCACAAAGAGGGGACCAGGAATGCGTAGGAGAGGCATCTTTTTTCTCAAACCTTTTGTCAGCATTATGTTGTTTTTTTCTGCAGATTTGGCTGACCTCTCTTTCAGTTTCTCCTTCTCTTTATTTGGTTGCACCAGCAACATTGTTGACCCCAGAGAACAGTGGATCGACCATAAGCTAGAATCAGAAGGAGCACAGAAAACTGGTGCTGCTCTCTGTGATGCATGCCATTTATCCTCCATGGCCTTAACTTTTAAGTAAGCTTACAAGGCCTTTCTCCACGTGGCCTGGTTAAAGCCCTCGCAAATGGTGCTGGCTTAAACGTTGCAAACTGGCCCAAACAGCAAATGCACAGTGTATGTGTGTTGTCCTTAGAAATATTACCTTTTACTGCAACAACAGTAACTGAGCAACTACTTTTCTTTTGTCAGTGGCATAGCTGATGTTACTACTATAAAATAAAAAGCGAGAGAAGCAGTACAGTAGTAGCCACAGCAAATTTCAATGGCATCCTTCAGTGCAGTGGACCAATGAGTGGTTCACGAGGAGAAGAGCCAAGGCATGATGGGGTCGCCTGTGTTATATAGGCAGCAATGACATGGCTCAATGAAGGGAGATGTCCTCGAAGAAGATCTCAGTTTCCACCAATACAGGGCTTCCTGACAATGCTTGTGAGTTCTGGAGCCTGCCTATTTGTTCATTTAAAACACTGCTTTGGTATTTATCCATTTGCACTTAAACTGACTGATTTTCTAAACGTGGATGGGATACTTGGAGAGCAAGACAAATAAATGGCTTTAAGTTCCAGAACATTTATGAGGAGTGTTAACTCTGGTAGAGAACACACTTCATGTACTATCTCCTAAACACACTCTCCATTATGTCAAAGGTGTGTGTGATCAGATGGAGTGTAGGGCTAAGTAAAGGGCAGAACAGTACTCCCACTTGAAGATGCCATTGCACCAACCACCTGGGAAGCAAGTCCACCAGCTGGGACAGGAATGATACATTACAGTCCAAACAGCCCAACTACTGATACAAAATTTCCATTAGATACCATTGCAAAGGCTTCATGTGAAGCTGTACCCAAATATATATGAAAGTGGTCAAGACATCAAACCTAGAAGTCTCAGTAACTCCCCAATTTTGTGTGTTTGACCTACCTGAATAGATCACAAAGGTCATTATATCCAGGGGAAGCCATGATTTGGCTTGCAAAGAATCTAGTTCCATCCCAGTACATGCAATATTCCTAGGGGCTAGTTTAAACTTCTCAATATTCAGGGGAACCCTAAATTCAGGCATCCCAGGCATCTAAATTGGAACCAGCCCACTAGACAAATGCTGGCAGATTTTGTATCAGGCTAGTAGGATTTTCCTTTATCTAGCCCTGCGGGCTTGTACTAGAGAAGGTAACATTTCAATAAGTACACCAGCTGGGCCAGTGTAAAAGTCTGTGAGGCTAGTGTATGTTCCCAGATACTAGCCCTATTGGTTAGTGGCTGCAAAAATTAATTTCAACCACTGGTATCCATTGTGGGGGTCCTTGACCCCATTATTTCCTGGTACATGCTGGTCCTGATTGCCTACAATCCAGTATGGATGCACTGGCACTCCCTGCCTAGGAAGGTAAGTGGACACCAAAGATAAGCATTAAGTAAATAGTCTAGGAACCGAGGAAAGTTCCAAATGTTAATTGTACTGACACACCTGAAGTCCCCACTATGAACTTGTGAAATTTTCGATGGGGAAAAATTGGACTAGGATGCTAAAGTACACATCTTTCAGATCCCCATAACAGAACCTGTCTCCTTCTGGAAAGGAAGGGACTAGGACCATCAACAATCCCATTCTGAACTTCTGATTCCTTAAAAAGCCGTTTAGAAAGTGAAGATCTATAACATGGTTCTGCGTCCCAGTCTTTTGGCAAATTCATTACCCTTTTTGCAATCAGACACTAAGAACTTTAACTACCACTCCTAACAATAGCTTCTGTATTTTCTCCAGTATGGAGGCTTGCTCAAGAGAGGAACCAGTCACGCATCTTGGTTTGTAAGACAAATGTGGTATAAACTCAGGAATAGTTCTTCCCTTTCATTTCCTGTGATGACAGAGACTCAGCTGGAAAGGAAGTGGAAAAAGTTGCCCCAGCTAGAATGCTGGAAAGGGGCTGAAGGCTGGGGATTAAGAAGTTATGTCTGGTATTTTAGATGTAAGCCAGGGGCAAGTCACTGTGGATGATGGAGTCCCTCTGCAGCACAGCGTGCTACCACTGCGCTGGCATGAAGTACCAACTCAAAAACTGCCATCCACAGCCACAAAGTTTATCTGGAATGCAACTAGACAGTAAGCGCATATCTGTGTTCCAGAACCAGAATACTGTTTTTTGGAGCTTTTCACTGATAGCCCCATTAAAAAACAAAACAAAAAAACAACACATCCATTTTGTGCATTGCAACAACATGTATCATCCCATAGGCTTCAAAACACACTGGCACTATGCATGGCATAGCACCATACAACTGGCACTATGCCATGCACAGCACTCCATCGGTATCATAATCAGGCTGTTAAGAGATGCAAACCCTATCTGTGCCCACTAATATCTGGAAATCCCATCTGCACTGCTTATTAGGGACAAGGGGACTACTATCCCATGTGCCTAACGAGGAGCTCTGTGTATGGCCAAAAAATGTGGTGTCCCCAGTTAGCACCAACCAACTTTGCGACCGACAATGGGGTCCCAAAACAGCTGTGACTTATTCAATTGGACTGAATACAGCAGATCTTCAATACTAGAGGAAACCAAGACTTTCAATCAAAGTCTTGCTTTGCGGATGAGAATTTATTTTAGCTAATACAGCAAAGTCTTCTTTACAGTGAGGGTCCAGGGCAAGAGGTGGCAGATCACAGATGCTGCAGTGACTTATTAAGTGATTCCAGTTTAGATTTTTTTTGCACTTGCCCAGCTCCCATGGCTTTCGGGGGCCTTGTACCCCCTCCTACTCCGTCCACCTGGGCTATTCAAGGACACCTCACCCCAGTTTCATTATGCTCGGGGAGCCGGGGTTGTATGATTTTTCCCATTTTTCTCCCCCTTTGAGTCCCAGCCCGCTTAGGACAGATGTCCAGAGAGGCGATGTGCAGTACGTTATCTCTCATGTCGCCGTCTGACGTTCCCCTCCCGACTCCATTATTTTGGAGCCGCCAATCCCTTCAAGGGCGGTGCTTCCTGGCACTCTCTCTGAGATGTCGGGGCCTTCTGCATCCCTAGGTATCCCTCCCTGAGGGAGGAGAGCATCCGCTGGGAGCTCGATCCTCCCTCCGCTGGTCGACCCATGGCAACCAGAGTCTGTTCCCGAACCCGGGTCGCCGGCATGATGCGAGGTGTGGCGTCCAGCGCTTTAACCCTCGGTGCCACCAGGCCGGCTTAAGTGATTCCAGTTTATCATTCTGGAGAAGGGGCCCACAGGATCAATCTAACGGAGTGGGAAAAACTCAGGAGATAAAGAAAAAAAAAATACCCCACAACACAAAAGTAGTATTTTTCCCCTAAACAGTTAATGTTTGCTGGTGACCCAGGGGTCGATTTTAACATTGTTTTACTTGCCCAAGGTCTAGTGCAAACTGACCAGTGCAGCTAACTCTCTAATTGTCTGTCTTGATTAGTACAAGTTTTCCATGGCTGTCAATGAAGTAAAAAAGTCCCTACTTTAGTAGGCTCTAGTCCTCATGCCAATCTCTCTCAGTGCTCCAAATGGCTTTGATCTGCAATTATCTGGCAGTACAAGAGGGGAATATCACAAAAAATAGACTCACTGCAAGTCACTATCACTCCACTGTTAGGGCTTTTAGCTAATGTCCAGGTTGTGATTTAGGGTAGAGTGCTGTTAAGTCACTGGCTTCCAGTATTCTGAACTTATGTCTGATGATTGGTCCCACATTATTAAGACCAGTGCCCCCCAACTGCCCTACATTCTGAGTGCCTGTATCCAACATTTCAGTTTCAAAATGCTAAGAGGTATACAGGACCTGCCCTGCAGCCTGCAGGTGGTGGGTTTTATCCAAGCATCACCATAGCTGCTCCCTCTCACCTCCCAATCTCCCAACTCTGTACCTGCCCCGGACACCACTGCACACCAGACTCTGAAATGACCATTCACAGACGAACAGCTACCACTACTGACAGGTGTAGGGGTCCTCAGCTCTTCCCAATGGACCATGCAAGTCAATGCCATCCATGCAGTCCCACCCTTATCCCAACCCAGCATGTCCTTTCATACTAAAACACTTCCTTGGAGCATGTATGGTACAATAATAAACCTTAATAAAATACATAATTTGAAAGGTTAAAACAGGCTTTCCTCAGCACAGATCCTTCTATATAGAAACAGAAGTGGCAGAGCTTCATATGCATGGGTGCTGTGTCTCCTGGCCTGCTGAAAGGACAATGTTTAATAAAATCTGTTATTATTGGGCAGATCATATTAATGTCAATACTTTTGTGCCTGGTGTGTATATAAATAAAAATGTCACAACGTTTTCTATTTCCCAAGTCCCCTAGGTTTATCTGGCCTCCTCTCCATAGATCTTTCCATGGCTCCCTTGATAGTATATGAAAACTTCCAGAAGTACAGGTCTCCGGTTGATCACAGGATGGGGGCTCAGAGTTTTTTCTCAGGCTTCCTCTATTCATTATCTTGTGGGTTGGGATGAGAATGTGAAGAAGAGCATGATGACGTTGGCTATTGTGTGTGCAGAGTTAGGACTAATCGATGTGAACATATGGAGAAGTCAGGAGAATGAGGCCATTTGGTCTATCTAGTCTGCTTGTATTGCAGGGTCCACAGCTAAAGCTACTGCCCCTGCCCCCCCCAGTCTTCCCATCCTCTCCATCTGCCCCACCCCAACCCTTACTTTCCCCTTAAGTCTATCCCAGCCTCTCTAGATGTTACCCACCGTCATCATGAGACCATCTCTTTCGTCAGTGCATTCCAACTGGCCACCACCCCCTCTGTGCAGAAATGCTTCCTAGCCTCCCTCCTAACCCCCTCCAATTTAGGACTGTCCCCCCTGTATTTTGGTTGACACTTAACTTATAGAGACCCACAGTATTCACCCTATTTATTCCCTTTCAAGTACCTGAAGGTCTCAATCATGTCTCCTTTCTCTTCTCTCTTCCAGAGAGTACATGTTCAAGAGCCCCAACCTCTCCTCATAAGCTCTACCCTGCTGTCCCCTGATCATCTTTTTTACCCTCCTCTAGACAGTCTTCAGCAGGTTAATGGCCTTTTTAAGGTGTGGGCACCAGTACTGCACTCCATACTCCAGATGTGGCCTCACCAGTGACCTGTACAGGGGTATTATCACCTCCTTACGCCTACTGCTGATCCCCCTGGCTATGCAGCCCAACATTTTATTTGCCCTTCTTGCTGCTTTCCTGCATTGTGTGGAGTGCTTCAGGTCACTAGTTATCATCACTCTCAGATCCTTCTCCTCCCTGTTGTAGACACCCAGACCCCTCCCAGGTAGTACTCTGTCCTGGGATTCTTCTTTCCAATGTACACAACTCTGCATTTCTTCAAACTGAATCTAAGCAGCCAAATCCTGGACCACATCTGAAGCTTATTCAGAGCTTCCTGTAGGTCCTGTATCCTTTTGGCAGTGTCCACCTTCCCACAGAGCTTGGAGTCATCTGTGAATAGGTATACTTTGCCCTTAATGCCATCCTGAATATCACTGATTAAGACATTGAACACCACCATTCCCAGCACTGAGTGCTGCGGACCCCACTGATGACCTCCCTGGTGCTACACACCCCCCATCATCCTCTGGGTCTTGTTCCCCTACCAGTTTTCTACCCATCTGGTCATCTTCTCAAACATCTGCTGTTGGGAATCCTCTGGTTCGGAGGTGGTGGTGGCCAGGGGGGGGCCAGAAAGAGGAAGAGAGGTGGCCATGGTTCAAAACAATGGGAGGGCACAATGTGTGCAATTGCATGGCAGTCTTTTTTCTGCTGGGGCAGGAAGCAATGTGTGAGCAGGATAAATGTGCAATAATCGGAGCATATCTTGGCTTGAATTTTTTCCTGCACAAATGATCAAAATTCTCCATGATAATTGTGGACCAGTGCAACCATCTGCGGGGTAATGCAATTTTGAATCAACCTGTCCTGCTGGTTAATGCAAAAAAGAAAAGGTTAGGTTGATCCCTGCAGTGGCCCCATGGCTTTGTCAAAACTAATATAGGACCAGCCAGTGGCGCCACGGGTGGGGTTGTGTTGTTGTTGTGAAATCAGTTTACAACCTTTGAGCCAGAGGCTTGTTTCCAAAGGTACCTCGTCACATTAAAGACATACATAGAGTTTTAGGTTACATAGCATAGGTTTGCAAAACAATAGGCATTCAATAGAGGCGCCACGTCACACTGAGGTCAGACAAAATACATTTAGGTTACAGGGTGCAAGTAATTGAGAACAGGTGTTACACAAGTTGGTATCAACATTTGAGCAATCTAATAGGTATACAATGAAACAGCTGGCACTGGACAGGTTAGACATTGTAGATGCGATTGCGGAGGCGGTGGTGGGGATGGCTGGGTGGAGCTGCCGGTGGGCGTTGTCATGAGAAGTCGGTGGAGGCCACTTTCAGAGACAGGAGCAGCTATGAGTGTTGAAGAGTTGTGTCTGTATTACAGTCCCAAAATCCCAAGCTGAAGTCGGCTGGGGTCCAGATTCACTGTAGAGGTGAGGAGCTCAGCTTCCAGGGAGGGAAGGTGTGTGATGCCCACCATTCAGGCACCCTAGCTGGCTAAATACAGAGTGTCGTTGGAAATAGTTGTAAAGGTGGCCACTCCCCCCCACCCCAAGAAAGGTGCAGCACAAAGCTCTAAGACCAGAATGTGGAACAGTGGTATCCAAAAGAAACAAATCAAGGCACACACTTCTAAAATCAGTGGCTGTTAACTGGAGTTCTTACAATTATAGCACTGGGGACAAACAGAGGTAACAGAGAGAAAAAGTAAATATGTTGTTAAAAAAAAAAAAGGAGGGGGGTGGGGAATGCAACTACAGAACAAACAAAGAGACTTGGAACACAGCCAACATACATCACCGTAACTTAACAGTTTTTGGTTGGGAATGCTGGGGACTTACAGCACCAGAGTTGAACAGTGCTGCGGTCATACACATAAAACCTCTGTGACCATCATGCTAGCACCCTTCATTTCTATGATTTGAACAGGGAGAAATAAGAGGGAATGTGATAAAGGTTTGATAGCCTTTTCACCAATCAGATTGTGATATACAAATGAACTATTACACCTTATTGGAAAACCGCTGAAAATGCTAACAATACCTTCTACTGCATGTTCCTCATGTTCTTGAGTGTGAAACTCCTCACATCCGTCGAAGCGGAGGTTCAACCCTCTGTGCAGTACTGCCATCCTTTCGCTTAGCGTGCTACTAGCCAGTCTCTGTGGGTAACCTCAATAACCTTTTCGTAGAGTAGAGAAATTTGGCAACTGGACTCCTTCTAGCAGATCAATCACCTGTGTAATGCTTAAAGATAAATACAGAACTGAGATGACTTCTCAGTTTTAATCTTCAAGATGCAGTACCCACCAACCCACCCTTAAAAACACAAAAACCACGATGCATTACATTGTTTGCAAATCATTACTGTTTGTAGACAAAACATCCTAAGGCCATGATTTAAAAAAAACTGATCCATGGGATTCCTCATTTTCAATATTTTTAAATTTCATTATGAGTATTTACCAAATTACTCAGTCATGCTTAGCTGACGGCTGATTTTTTTTAACCCTAATTTCTCCCAGGACAGAAAAGTAGACATTTTGTATAGCAACCATATTAGGAGTATCTCTAATGAAGTTTCTGTATTTGCAGGAACAATTATGCAACTGAAAGATAACAATACTTGGTAGGTGTGAGCAGGTGTGCAGGGAAGGGGGGTGTACTTTTCTACAGATCAATCTGAAAACAGGATTGCTATCCCTATGAGTTAACTGCTCCTGCAGTCTTTCCCACTTGAAGTCATAATCCTCTGCTGTGACATCACAGTCTGTTTTTGTGAGAATGTTTGTGATGTTACAAGCAGAGTATTATGACTCCAAGTGGGGAATAAGCAAATTAAGTTAGAAGATATCAGAAACAGGGCCCACTGACCGGAACTATTATTTTCAAAAATGTATTGGTCAATTGTAATGCCAGAACATACACTGTATACAGCCCTGCTTTTTGTATATATTTTTGAGAAGGTGCCTCATCTTCAAGGTATGCAGTTACTGTTTTGAAATTTATTTGTATTTATTTATTTAGATCTAGAATTATAATTACCTTTACAAAGGTTTCATATCAGTTGAGGAATAGCACAGAAGGCACAAGAGAAATAACAGTATTGCAGGTGATTACAGCAGAAATTGGAAACCATAGGAAACAATATGAATAACAACATTGCGGGTAAATACAGAACAATTGGAACAGTTATTATTTAAAACACATTTAGAGTACATACCAATGTACGGCCGGGACAACAACCACTAGGAGAGGCACAGAGACAAAGGGAGGCAGGGGTGGGGTGGGACGTAGTAGCAGGCAGAGGCATTTGTCAGGCAAATAGGAGAGAAGTGCAGGTATTCGGGGGGAGAGAATGGGAAGAATGGGGAGGAAGTAGGAGTCGGGGGGGAGGTGAGGAGATAGGGCAGATAAGAGATATGGCAGATAGGAGATGGGGCAGATAGGGAATGGCATTAACTAGATACTGTTGGTCTAATAATTACTGTTAATAGCCCACAATATGAGATTTCACACTAGTGAGTTCAGCCCTTTATAAATTCTCAGCAGCTTTACTTGTAATGCTGCCATGTACAAGAGAGCGCTCTCTGACTTCTAGTCTCAGGAAATGGAAGCAATTAACTCTTGAGGAATAAAGATCCTGTTTCATGCAAATTTCTTCAGTAGTAATAAGTGGTAGAAATACAGAAGTAATGCAAAATATAAGCAGACCTTTGTGAGCAAAAATGAATGTAACAGGGGTCAGCACTGGACATGCCCAAAAATTATTTTAATGAATGCAACAGCAATACAAAAATCACACACTATAAAAAAGGCTGATCTCACCCAAGCAAGAGTAGACATGCAGGAATAAAAAAGAAAAACGTCATGGTCCCAGGTCTCCGTAAAACACTGCTGCCAGATTCACAGTGTAGGCGTGTGAAAGCGTTCTCACAAAGAATAATCAAATGTACCCAACGCAACCCAAATCTCCTAACACGCATGCATGTTCAAGTGGAGGGTAACTATTTATGCAGATACAGTGCTAAAATGAAAAACACCAAAAAAACACTTGTGGTGCAACCAAGACGCTGAGACTAACAGCTCAGAAACTACAGGGAGCGCTTATGTAGCGACCAAGAGGCGGTCTTCTTCAGTGCATCCCATACTACGTTAAAGGGGCCCCTTTTAAAGAGCAATCCATAGAGTGCTGGATAATTTAAGGTGACAGTATATATCCATGCAGAATAAAATGCATAGTGCCCAAAAGTTTTTTGGGTGTAAACAGGCAAACTTATATATTGAGAAAAATAAGGCATTGTTTATAAAATATAAACACACCCATATGGGTAGAAAATGCAGAAGGGTACATCAATTTCCTAAGCACACATAACAAATAAACACAGCTTATAATAAGCTGTGTTTATTTGTTATAGAGTGCTTAGGAAATTGATGTTTTATTATCAATGCCTTGTTATATTAGGGAATTTTATATTCGGTCTGCATGTTCTTCCCTTTTCTTTTGGTGTTATGTTTGAACAATAGGAGTGGGATATTCAGAAATGCACCAGGCAGGGGTGCAAGCTGGGCGCAGTGCAACTTGGATGCGCCAGGGCTTGGACTGGGCGATATTCAACAGTGCTGCGCCATGGCTCAGCACCGCTGAATATGGCACCGTGGCTGCCCGCACTGCGTATGGCGCAGTGGCACTGCACCAGCGCAAGTGGCAAGAGAGGAGCAGGGGGATGCGCCAGCGCAAGTGCGGTTGCGCTAGGCACAAGAACCGCGATATTCAGTGGTGGGTATGCAAATGGGGCTGTTATGCATGCAAGGCGCAAATGGGGCCATTTGGATGTCATTATGGCCCCATTTGCATGCAGCTGCGCTGATCCCCAACGACTTGCACCTGGTGCCCTGTCAGGCTGCCGCTGTCGGGGACCTACGCTCCCTGCCCCTCAGCAGCAATGAGCCCTGACACCCGATCGTGGGCTTAGATAAATAAATATATTCCCTGGTGGTCCAGTGGACTTGCCCCCCCAGCCCGATCGCGGGCATAAATGCATACATATATTCCCTGGTGGTCCAGTGGACCGAATCCCTGCCCGATCGCAGGCTCCCTAAACGAAGGTATAACCCTGGTGGTCCAGCGGTACCCCCCCCTCCTCACCCGCCCACTCAGACCTGCCCCCCCACGGGCAGCGGCAGCTCCCCACCACAGCCGCCCGGCCGCCACTGACTGACAGCGTGTAAAGATGCGGCTGTACACCCACTGGTCCACTGCGTGGGCCAATGGGCATGCAGAAGCACTGTACTACACAGTCCGATATGTGAATGGGAATTCATTTCACATATGGGGACACAATATAATACAATGCGATCTGCGCCCGATGGTCCATGCAGAGGACAATGAAACACGCCGTACTGTCACGCTATGAAATCGACTACAGGTAACTGGGCGGGCCTGCTGAAACGAAAACTACCGCCTACCGCTTCGGCGGGGGCAGGGTAGCGAGTGAAGTGGGTGGGTGGGGGAGGGCTGCCGCTGGATTACACCAGAAATCTACCATGGATTTAGAAGAGCTTCCAGCGATCGGCGAAGACCGATCCACTGGACCACTCAAAGAATATGTTATTCGCCTGCGATCGGGCAGGGATTGGTCCACTGGACCACCGGGAATAGATATATTTACTTATGCCAGCGATCGGGCGAGGATTTGGTCCACTGGACCACCAGGGAATAGATATATGTATTTATGCCCGCGATCGGGCTGGGGGCCAGGTCCACTGGACCACCAGGGATTCTGTTTTATTTACTAAGCCTGCGATCAGGCATGGGGGGGCCCAGTGCCCAGCCTGTGACTTGGGAGGTCGGGTGGCCGCTCACCAGGCGGCTGCCGTGTTGTGCCCAGCAATACGGTAGCCGGCCTGTGGGTGGCCAGTTCTTGCTCCTATTTTTTTCGAGCACATCTTTGCACCCCCCTGTAAGGCGCAAGGCGGGTGTGTGCCTGCACATGTGCCGCACATCCTGGTCTGACTAGCGGATGTGTCACATGGGCGTAAGTACGCCTCAAGACTTCCTCGCATACATTACTGGTGCTCATTGCAGTGGGATTTGTGCGGTGCAAATTCCCCTTTTGAATATCACACCAGAGCACATCAGTGGGTTGCACATGGCACAACACTGTTACGCAATGTGCAGCCCCTTTGAATATCCCACCCTAGGTGTTTTTCTCAGTATATAAGTTTGCCTGTTTGCACAAAAAAGGTTTTTGGGCACTATGCATTTTATTCTGCATGGATATATACTGTCACCTTAAATTATCCAGCACTCTATGGATTTCTCTTTAAAAGGGGCCCCTTTAACATAGTATGGGATGCTTTGAAGAAGACTGCCTCTCGCTCGCTACATAAGCGCTCTGTAGTTTCTGAGCCGTTAGTCCCAGCATATCGGTTGCACCAACAGTGTTTTTTGGCGTTTTTCATTTTAGTGCTGTATCTGCATGGATAGTTACCCTGCACTTGAACATGTATGCACTTTAGGCGATTCGGGCTGCGTTAGGTACATCTGACTATTCTTTGCGAGAATGCTTTCACATGCCTACACTGTGAATCTGGCAGCAATGTTTTACAGAGACCTGGGACTATGGCGTTTTTCTTTTTTATTCCTGCATGTCTACTCTTGCTTGGGTGAGATCAGCCTTTTTTATAGTGTGTGATTTTTGTACTGCTGTTGCATTCATTAAAAGAATTTTTGGGCATGTCCAGTGCTGACCCCTGTTACATTTGTTTTTGCTCACTATGTATGCCTTCAGCTCCTGGGTATCAGTGCACTTCCCCTGTGTTTTTGCTACAAAAGCCCCCTTTTTCCTCTTTGAATCTCTTGTGAGGAATTTTGTATTTCTTGATAAGCAGAACTTTGTCTAAATATGTTCTCTTGAAGTCATCAGCTGCTCTTTAAATATGGGGAAGGGGGTACCGCTGGACCACCTGAATCCCTGTGGTTTTGAAGAATCTGGTATTGAACTTGCATCTAATGACATTACATTATGCAGATATAGCGCTAAAATGAAAGCGCCAAAACACAGGTGGTGCAACTGAGCGGCGCTGACTGGCTCAGAAACTACAGAGAGCGCTTAAGTAGCGACTGAGAGGCAGTCTTATTCACACTTTTTCATCAGTATTTTCAGCCGGTTTGGAACACAGAGCCTACCTCCTCCATACTCTTCCGTTTTAGTGCTGGAGATGCTAGGACTCCAAGGGAGCCAGAAAGAAAAGCTACTTCCCTTAACTCCAGATCTTTCAGAATATCTTCTCCACAGAGTACCACTGTTTGGTCTTGGTGCTGAAGACAGGACCCTCTGGGAACCAGAACTTTTGGGGCTGATGGCACCCCAATGTAGCACCGATGCACCGTGTCAACCACTGAATATATAGTGGCATTGCCCCCAACCACCTTAGTACCTTGAAGCACAAGAAACTTTAAGGGCTCACCTTTCAGTAGACACAACCCAGGTTGTGTTCATTCATTCCAGAAGAGATGTGATAAAGGGCTGGGGAGGGATGGCTTCCCAGTGAACCAGCACAGATTCTTAAGATGACTTACATGTAACCCAAATAATCCTTTATTTAACATCCAATTTATCCATTATTCCATTACAGCAATGGCTTCCAGCACTGAACTCACAGAACTGTGAGTCCAAAATGCAGACTCCCAGAACTGCAGTTATGGTCAAGCAAGGCCAGAAATGCGAGGGCACTCAGAACACGGTCCCGATATGCTCACAATTGCTACTGCCTTCCTTAGAGAAACAGTATGCTTGCAAGAGCGGCTCATTTGTACACTAAGGCTTAACCTCCACATGTATGGATAATCTCCCTTATAGATTGCAAACAGCATCAGTGTGAGAATGTCAGTGTAACTCATATAAAGTGCGTAAGTGCAATGACTCATTAATGATTTTAAATATTTCTGTTATAAATCATTTTGTGCAATTGCAACAAGGGGTGGACACATTTATTAAGGTGCAAAAATAGAGGTTAAACATTGAAAAGCATGTGTAACCCAAACTATTTGGGCATTATTATGTTCCCCCTTCTCTCAGGAATCAAGCTGCCACCTGCAGCGACCCTGTGACTGGATGCAGGACTGTCCCTGACCTAGCAACTCCCTGCAGCAACTGAATCTATTCTGGGAATGCCCCCTGTTGACTCCCTTTTGGTGCACACTACAAGTTATGCTGCAGAACTGTACAGGAGAGGAAACCAAATTATCAGCAGAAATGGTACTATTGTCAATTATGCCATCTCATAGCCCGCCTTGGGGACGCACCCTGTTGCCAATTTATCTACTGGTGGCCAAAAAAGCCATCACCAGACGTTGGATTCTTAAAATAATACCATTCCTAGAGGAATGGAGAGGTACTGTGTTAACTATATATCAAATGGAAAAACTTACAGCGAGCCTACATGACAAACACGCTAAATTTCAAGACAAATGGCAACAATGGGTGAAGTACACGATGCAGCTTGATACAACTTTTGTACCCTAGGATCCTGGCTATTGTGGTGGTTAAGGTGCGCTGCTTTCACTGGGAAGGGCAGAGGGAGTTTTTTGTTGATACAGTACTTGCAATATTACTCTGTTCTAATGTCACAGAATGACCTGCGAAGATGTCTAAAGGAATTAAATATTGAGAAACTAGAGGATGGACATGATTACAATGTATTTGCCTTGTGACTATAATTCTGATGTTATGGTGCTTATGCACCTTTGCATAGAAAACATGAAATGTGTATTTCAATCAATCAATCAATCAAATCTTTATTTATTCAGGCGATCATCATTGAGCAAGGCTCATTTACAAGATGGACCTGATAAGGTTAAGGTTCGAGTTGGTGCACAGCAATTACATCACATACTTATGAGACAGTTATACATACAGAAACAATAAAATGTTATTTATAACACAATAATATACAGAGAATTCACATGTTAAAGCTTGGCAAGAGAAAGTTAAACTAACATCTACAATATGTACAATACATATATATCACAATGAGGGCCATGACAGTCACTCACATAGTGAGTACAAGGATGGTGAAGGGAATATTGGGTGACATATACTGGCGGTGTCTGACTGGAAGGAATATGCCATATGTGATTGGAATAAGGTTTTGTGGGATGACTATTCTCTCTCTAGCGGTAGCAACTGCATTTCTCTGTGAAGAAGGCTGTACAGTGCTGCTTGAAGGATGTAAATGGAATGATAATGGACAGTTTTAGGGATTTTGTAGGGTGTTCCATGCTATGGCTAGAGGTAGCTGATTGCTGCCCTCCCTATTTTGGTGTTGACTTTGGGCAATTTGAGCAGGATGATATTGTTGCTTCTTAGGGCATAGGAGCTGGGGTGGTCAGGTTGAAGCAGTCCAGGATATAGCTTGGAGTTTTTGATAAAGCTCTGTAGATCCATAGAGCTGCATTTCTGCTCCTCCTGACATGAAGGAAACCCATCCAACTGAATCATAGAGAGAACAATGGTGAGTATTATATGGCAGGTCTGTAATGAACCTTATTGCTCTATGGTATAAGGTATCCAACTTTGAAGGTAGGGAGTGGAGCAGTGACTATAGAGGAAGTCTGCGTAGTCAATGACTGATAGAAAGATGGCCTGGACTAATCTCATCTTTGAATCTCTATTAAGGAAGGGTTTTAATCTGTAGAAGATGCCAAGCCTTAGGTGAAGCTTTTTCAGCAGTTGTTCTAGATGCTGAGTAAAGTCAAGTCTGTTGTCAATCCACACACCTAGGTATTTGAAATTTTCAACATACTCCAGATTTTCTCCAAGTATAGTGCATATCTGGGGAGACTGATTGAAGAGGATGTGTTGCTGGAGTTTTGGGTTGTGAACATCATTGCTTTGGTTTCTTTGCATTTATAGAGCTTTTCTCGAGAAGTTGATGTTGTAACAGGGAGAATTCTGCTTGTAAGATTTCATGAGCAACTTTAGGTGAAGGGTTGCTGATACAGTACAGTGTCATCAGCAAGAGATGTACTGAGGACTTGGTAAGGGTTGAATCAATTTTATTTATATAAATGGCAAAAGGATAGGACCCAGAACAGAGCCTTGGGGACTCCTCTTGACAGTGGTCTTAATGGGAGAGGTCACCTTCAGCTTTTACCTGCTGTGATCTACCGGAGAGGTAGCATCTGAACCACTTAAGGGAGGATGGATCTAGGCCAATGGAGTGTAGGGATGAGAGTAGCAGTTCATGGTCCACAGTGTCGAATGCTTTGCTCAGCCCCAGGAATACTGCACAGACATTGTTCTTTTTATCCAGTTCGGTTTGCCAATCATTGGTGACCTTGGCTAATGCAGTGATAGTGCTATGTTTGGCCCTGAATCCAGATTGAGCTGGATTTAATAGATTAGCATTGTCCAGATATTCCCTTAACTGAATACTCACTAATTTCTCCAGCATCTTGGATAACACAGGTAGGATGGAAATGGGCCTGTAGTTATTAAGATCCATAGGGTCCCCTGATTTTAGAAGGGGGACCACTTGAGCTGTCTTCCACAGCGTGGGAATAGAGCCAGAGTTTAGGAAAGGTTAGAGAGGTGAGTTAGGGGACTGCAAGCACATGACACGCAATCTTTAGAAAGAAATGGGTCCAGAAGATCTGCTCCTGCACTTTTTGGTATCTAGATGCCATAATAGATCCTCAACTTGTTTCAACAGTATAGGTTTGAAGCTAAAGGAGGAGGAGTCAACTCTTTGTTCACCAGTATAGTGGGAGCTTAAATGATCCCTTAATAGGTTAGCTGGGGAGGAGTCAAAGGCAAGGCCAGCTGTTGTGAAGTGGTTGTTGAATGCATCCAGGATTTCCAATGTGCCAGTAATGGGGCCATTATTTTGCTTGTGTAAACCTGATAAAAACTATACTTAAAAAATAAAATGGCAAATGAATCATTAGATTTGTCAGATCTGAAAACCATGACCTTCTTGGCCACTTAACAGCTATCAAAACATCCCCTTGAGTAGAGAGATTTTCCAAAAACCACTGGCATCGATGAGATATGGGGGGGGGGACCCCTTTGACCTCCCACTGATGAAACAAAGTGCCCACTGCCTATGCTGGTGGACCCTGAACTAACTAAAGAAACTGGGAACCCAAGCATTCTCTCTGGAAGCAAAGAGATCGATGAGAAAGGTTCTGAACTGACTGCACAGAGGTCTGAACACCTCTGGGAGAAGAGATCACTACCCCAGATGAATGATCTAGTGGCTGAACTAATTCATGTGAACATTTAGATCCCCTGTTAGATGAATGGCTGACAGAGACAGAATATTCTTTTCGGCTCACTGAAGTACTCTCTGGGTTTCCAAAATCATGCTTTCGGTTTTGACCCACAAATATTGTGTATGCAACCCACACTGCGTTGTTTGAGCAGACTTTTATGGCTTGGGACCGGAGCTGCTTCTGTAAATGGAGGACAGCAAGAAACACTGCCCTTATCTCTAAAAACAAATGTTGTTCAAATTATCTCAAGGTTTTGTTCTTCCTGGCTCCAGGCACCTTGAACTGGGACCTGATCCAGAACAATACCCCAACCAAAAAGCTAACATCCACATCCGGCTGGGAAAATAACGGTGATTTCTTAATATGAGCCCTCAGATCTTTCCATCAGGAGAGGGACTGACGGACAAAGGAAGGCATCAAAATGGGCATAAGAGATTGTTCTGATGCCGGAGACCAAGAGGACAGAACAATGCTGCTACGGCAGTGCAGCTAGGAGTGTGTCAAGCTGTCTGGGGTATATCCTCTTTATTTTGATACATCCCTATTAGTTGCTAAATGCAACCTGTGCCTCTGGGCACTATCAAAATCTAACTCCACTTGACGGCAGCTCTGTCTGTGGGTGGTGCTGTGCGCTGGATTGGATCAAGTCTACTAGCCTTTACACAGGGTACATCCCTGCTGTTGCAGGAGAATCAGGTCACTTTCTTTTCTGATGTTTTTTTTCCTCTCCTCCTATGCCAGCTGGGCTACTAGCCCAGTGCCTTCAGAGGTTAACTGGGGAGATAGACATATCTCAACTCCCTTGAGTTGTTCAGCCCAGCAATTCCATATTCACTAGAATTCCATCCCTTTTTCCCTCTGGTGGGAAAAAATGTCATCGATTAACTGATTTTCACTAGGTTCTACTTCTGGTGAGATGAGGTTGCTTTTTAGGAGCCATATGTGCAGTTTATTTCTGCTTTGGGCACATTGGTGCCACCTCAGCTGCAAAGGAGTCCAAACTTTTGGGCATACCCATTGTGGTTTACCTGCCAGTACCACATGCTTCTGGACTGCTGCCCTAGTATCACTACCCATCTACTGTCTGGCTAGTGGTGTTGGGGCTCTGGCTCTGTATCCAACTAGCTCTTAGTGCCACCTAGTGAGCCTTCCTCGCTATCTAGAGGTTGATAGTCAGGTTTTATTTTGTTGTTCATTTATTTCCTATATCCTTTACCCATCCCTTTTAGCTAGGGAATTCCTTAGCCCCCTCTTTTATTTCCCAACTTTGTTTCTCTCCTGGTGAGCAGAACTGAGGTTGGTGAGGGAGCCGACAATGGTTATTGGTTAGTGCACGGCACCATGTGGGGGGTGCGCAGGCACTGTGCCCAGTAGTAGTAGTTGTTGATCCCTGGCCAAAAGCTGTGCTTATGCCTCTGGCCCAGACACATAAGTGGTAATCAATGGTGAAATTCCTCTGGAAGATCAAGAGTTACAGTAAGTATGTAACTTTCATTTTTTGGACATGCTCAGTGCATCAAATCAGGGTTTTGAAGATAACTGAAAAAAAGGCACATACATATGTGTGTTCATTTCATGTTACTGTGGCCATTTCTGATATGGTGTAAGCACTGCACATCATTGTGAATGCACAGAGGACACGGTTTTAGTGTCTGTTTTACTACAATGTGTCTGAAAGGCAGGTGGCGGGCCACGCATCACCATATCACTGCGCATATATGTTCAGCGACATGGAGTGTGGACACCGCACTCTCACCCACCTCTGGACTACCAATACTGTTAAATCAGATGTTAAAAACCAGCGGTGGGTGCTTATGAATCCTGCCACTGGTATCCACGATTACTTAAAAAAAAAAAAAAAATTAGCTACGTCCTGCTTACACAGCGGTGCCCAACCCCTGGTGCCAGTTACCACTCCCCCCCAAAAATGTGAGCTACACCACAGTACCGCCCCTCCCCCGATGCTGTTGCGCCAACCCCAGGTGCCAGTTAACACCCTCCAAAACAATACGAGCTACACCGACCCCTCGGTGCTGCTGTGGATGATCCCCCCAAGTTGACCTCCTTGACTCCTTGGTGCCACCTAAAAGCAACCCGACACTGGGGTGCCCAATCCTTAATGTCGGTACCTGCAATCAAGAAAACTGTCCCTCGCAGTGTTTTTTAATAGGACCTGAAACAACGAAAAAAGTCTGTTGATTCTTTTGTGCTGCCATTTCCCCCTCCCCAAACACCCCTCACTTACCTAATGGGGTCCAATGACGCAAATTCTCTCTGGACCAGAGACACATCCTACTTCCATAGAACCGTCAGGAACTGCCAAAAAACAAGATGAGTGCGGCTGATTTATTTTCAATGTTTTGAACTTTTACTCATATCTTGGTCACGTTTTAATATTTTTTCACCAAATTTTCAACATGGTCTTTTTTGCCAGAAAGGTTTTTTATCCTCCAAGGCACAATGTTCAGCCTTTCAGCCTTGTCACCATGGTCCGTGACCGTCTCACACCTCCTCTAGTCAGGGGTCCTTATCCTCCATGGATTTCTCATCGTGGCCATGCCAGGGAGCAGGAGGGCTATCCTCCCTCCTTCCTTTCCTCTACTTATTATGCCCATGTGCTTATCCCATGCATGCTTTTTTTCGGCCCATAACCCCCTCCAGTTTCCTGCTATGGGAGCTCAGCCCTTGCTCCGTCCCACGCCCCCATGCCCAGGCTTACCCCCCTCCGTGTTTGTCAGGCACCCCAATGGATGAGAAGCAGCAAGCCCAGGACCCCCCTGTGGGCCGAGAAAGGACAGTGGGAAGGCAACCAAGCAGGGTGTCATATGGAGGAACAGTATTTTGAGATGCTGGAGTTCCCTGGAGGCATGGCGGTAATGATGTCAATGGGAATAACCCGATGTCTGTCTTGCCTCCCATAACTGAGTGCTAGTTACAGCGGATCCTGGCCTCTGCCAGGGGTCCCTGATGCGCCGGACACACTCACCCCTCCCTCCCCCGAGAAGGAGAGCTGTCCCTGACGCCAATCCTTCTTCACCAGATTGGCCTCCGACTCCCCCATCTGTTCTCAACTCGGATGTCGGTGTCGCAGACGGACACCTTGCCACTGCACCCGCAGACCGGCTACATCCCACACATGTTTGAAGCTCCTTACTGTCAAAGAAACATAGAACTGTCATCAGAAAAGGATGGCAGTCTAAAAAGAGCTGTGACCCTCTCAATTTCTTGTACTTTTTTACAATTTCATACCCATCCCTCGTCTCTGGAGGTTGGGCTGCCAATCACTTCTGGGCGATTGAAAGTGCTGTATTATGGGGCATCCCCAAAAGATATGTATATGGATACCCACACTTCTGCACCCTCTCCAGAACTGGTCCACGTGGTGTGCCCCATAATGTTTAGTGATGGCTGGTGTTTTGAAGAATCTGGGATTGATCTTGCATCTAAACTCATGCCAATTTGGGGAGGCTGTGGTCATGTTGGTCTGTTCCCAAATACTGTTCTAGTCTTGCTCAGTGATGTTCTCCCTCCTCTCAGACCCACCAGCTCTCTTTAACAGGTGCTAGTTGATCACCTTCACGGTTAAGGCACTGACACAATGCTGAAATTAATTTCCTAGGTTGTGCTTGAGTAGCCAGATTGTGTAGGGACATGCAGACTGTATTTTCCTATAATTTGAGCCATGCAGCACAAGGCTTTGCAGTAATGTTGTGCCTTATTTGCATATATATCAATATATTTTGCCCATTTAGACCAAATTCCATTTAGAGACTTTGGAAGGATTTTACACTAGCCTCCTCTAAAAAAAGTACCAATAGGTACAAACCTGCTCGCTTCCATCTTCTGTATCCCTGATCTAGGTGAACAGAAACAAAGTCTTGACAAGTCCGTAAAGTTGTTAGGTGACTAGCCATCATACTGAGCCCCTATTTCTTTACAGATTTGTCCCCAGATTTGTGTGATGAGTTTCACCCAACAGTTCCTAATCTGCGTACTATTGTCCCACTTGGAAAATGGTATATTGGTTATCGGCCCCTGTTCTTCCAGGTTTACCAAGCTAGGAGGATTTTGAGGGACATTCATCTTAACTAGATTTTGAAGCTGGGCCATCCAATAATCCTTTTTCAGATCTGGTACTTCCAAACTCCCCTGGGATTTTGGTGCTAGAATAAAAACAGGTTACTGGCCTGTAACCATAGTTCAGCGAGTGGCATATAGTTCTGGTCCACATTCTGGCAGTTCCACTGGAACAGTCTGATTTGTTGGACAGATTTAAGCTAAGCTCCTCCCACCACCCCAGCAGCATATCCCTGACTCTACCCAGTGACATCATATCTTGTATGCTGGAAGCAGGGATCCATCTGTGTGCCACTTGATGGGGAGGCCAGGTGGGTTGTATGGATGTAAACTATATACCACTCCTAGAACTATAGTTACAGGCCAGCAACCTGTTTTCTAGAGAGTGTGGATATAGTTCACTATCCATACTCTGACAGACTCCTATCAGTTCTCTGGAGGAAGCAGGGGGCCAAGGCATGCACCCCTATTTGTGAATAAAGGTGCAGAACTGAAGCACCAAAACCAGTATCTTGGCAAGACTCAAAGTTGATGCGGCAGTAGGTAATAAAGGTGTGTGCTGACTTCCAGATAGCAGCCCTGCAGATTTCCTCGATAGGGATGTCCCTAAAAATCAGCCACCGAGGCAGTGGTATGTCTGGTGGAATGGGCACTAAGCCCTACAGGAGGTTCCCTACCAGCCAACCTATAACAGAAGTCAATGCAGGATGTAATCCACCTGCCAATCATCCACTTTGCTGCCTGCCTGCCTGTCTGCCAGGTGTGGCTTCAGCAGTATGTCACAAACAGCTGGCGACCTTCTCCCGAACTCCAGCCATGCATGCCACATAATAAGAGGCACTCTCCATAAGTCAAGGACATGGAGCCTGCGACTGGTCTCTGAAGATGGATTGGTAAATTATTTCGGTAAGTTAATCACCTGGTTAAGGTGAAACTCTGATATAACCCTCAGGAGGAACTTTAGGTTGGGGTGAAGGATGTCTGTCCCTGTGGAACACCACACAGGAAGACTCCCCTGAGAGCACCTGGAGCTCCCCAATCCTTCTGGCTGACGTAATGGCCACCATAAAGGTAGTCTTCCATGACTGGTGTGACATCTCTGCACTGGCTCGAAAGGCATGCCGATGAGCATAGCCAACACCAGCAGCAGGTCCCACGGTGGAAGTGATTCATGCACTGGAGGGGACAGGTGGTCCAGGCCATTGAAAAAACACACAGCCACCTTCTCCTGGGCCACCATCGGCTTATCAGCCTGTGCCCAGTAAGCAGACATGACTGCCAGCTGCACCTTAAGGATCGTCATCTGCAGTCCAAACTGAGAGCGGGACCAGAGGTAGTCCAGGATGCTAGCCACAGGCCAGGCAAGGGGATCAAGCTCCCTGCACTGACACCAAATGGAAAATCTCTTCCACTTAAAGGCATAGCATCTGCGAGTCAATGCTCTTCAGGAGGTCACCACAATGTGAAGCACATCATCCGAGAGACTCAAGGCCTAGAACTCCAACCACTCAGAAACCAGGCTGTTAGGTGCAGGGACTGCAGGTCAAGGTGCAGGACTGTCCCCTGATGTTTGGGCAGCAGATCCAGGCAGAGAGGCAGCTGCCATGGAGGTCTTCTGTTGAGGCTAAGGAGATCCTGGTACCAAAACTTCTTTGGTCAGTCTGAAGATACCAGCATCATCCATGCCTTGTCTTTCTGGCCTTGACCACTACCCTGTGGATCAAGGGAATGGAGGGAAAGCATACATGAGACCTCAGATCCAGGGCCTCATGAAGGCACTCCTCCAAACAGTGTCCAGAATGTGGGGAGGGACAAAACAACCTCAGTTTGACATTCTCCCAGGAAGCAAACAAGTCTGCCAGTGGAGTGCCCCACTGGGAGAACAGGTGGTGCACCACCTCCTGATTCAGAGACCACTTGTGCAACGCTCTCCTACTCAGCTGAGAGCATCCACCACCTGTCTGTTCTCTCCTATGACATAAATTACAGGAAATCTGCACCCAGGCTATGCACAAGGGTCCAGGTGCAGAGGGCATCCCCTATAAGGGAAGGGGCGAGTTCTGCCATGCCTGTTCAGGTAGAACATGGTCGTAGCGTTGTCCGTCTAGACCTGCACAACCTGACACCTGACAAGAGGAGTGAATTCTGTTAGCAATTTGCACTGCACAAAACTCTAGCAGGTTTATGTTGTGATGGGACTCCTGGGGTTACCAGAACCCGTGGGCTCTGTCGTCTCCCGGGTGCCCTCCCAACCCCATCAGAGATGTGTCTATTGTGAGCATGATGGTCAGTTCTGGGTGGGCAAACAGGATTCCTTCCTCCAGATGTTCTGGCAATTGGCCACAACTGGAAGGTATGCCACAGCAGCTGGGTCACTGTGATTGGTTGGTCCAAGTGGCGTAGGAACTGGGTCACTGATGGCCCAGCTCCCACTGGAGGTTGTGCATCCACCAGCGTGCCCAATGGACCAGGCTGGTGCAAGACACCATGTACCTCCCTCAGCCTCAGGAAATCCCCAGCAGGGTGCAAAGCTCAATCTGAAATGGTTGAGCAAAGGGGGGTAAGATCCAGTGCCTGGTCCACAGGGAGTCTAGTTCTGCCCCAATGAACTTGATCACCTGTGTGGGCACCAGTTTGGATTTGTCCAGGCTGACGAGCAGGCCCAAGTCTTGGAAAGTCTGGAGAGCCAGACCTCTGGATGTCTCCATGGCCTCTTTGGATGAACCAGCTAATAGCCAGTCATCCAAGTAATGATACACCCCTCCAATCTCTAGGTACCACAGGTATGCTGCCACCACTGCCATGCACTTGGTTAAGACCCTGGGCGCTGAAGAGAGGCCAAAGGACATGACCTAGAACTGGTACAGGATCCCTTCCACTTGGAACTGGAGGTACCAGTGGTGGGACAGACAGACAGACTGAAATGACGCATCCTGGAGGACTAGGGAGCAAACCACATGTTCTGCTCCAGCGATGGAATGATCAGGCGACCATCTGGAACCTGTATTTTTGCATGAGCTAGTTAAGATTGTGCAGATCCAATATGAGGCACCAGCCCCCTGCTGTTTTTGGAACTAGCAAATACCTGGACATGTAACCCTGACTGGCCAGGGCATCTGGGGCACAGGCTATCACCCCTTTGCAAGGAGATGAGCAATGTCCTCCTGAAGGGTGGACAGTGTGTCCTGCAACACCCTAGGCTCCTGAGGCACATTGAGGCAGTAAGGTGGGAGACCCTCGAAGTCCAGAGGCAACCCTCTGCCCACTGTCTGTTGTGACAGTGGCAGAAGTACAGTTACGTAAGAACTTACCGTAACAGTAGATCTTCAAATGAGGCTCTTGCAGTAGGTAATTACATATAGGACTGACGCCCGGCGGCAGGACCCCATGGAAAAATTTCTAGCTAGCAGTCCCTGGTGGGGACCGCCCCCACGTCAGGTGACCGGCGTCATACAACGTCGGTATAAAGGGGTGGTCCCAGACGCCCGCCTTCCAGTTCTTTCCCGCCACAGGCCCGGTCAAGAGAGAAGCAGATATTTCCCTCGATGGAAAAGGAGCTGAAAAAGCCTAGGGGGATGGAGGACGGGAAGGTATTACCTACTGCAAGAGCCTCTCTCGAAGATCTACTATTACGGTAAGTTCTTACGTAACTGTACTATCTTACTTCGAGAGGGCTCTTGCAGTAGGTAATTACATATAGGAAAGAATCCCAAGCAGTCTGGAACAAAAGAAAGGCACCGGAGGAGGTACTACCTAGAAGTAGCAGAAGAAAACCTTGCAAGCCTCAAGAAAGGAGGCCTTTGCAAGACCACTAACCCTAAGCCTGCTCTACGGTGAGAGGCAATGTCCAAACTGTAATGTTTAGTAAAGGTAACGGACGGAAGTCCAAGTGGCGGCAGCACAGATGTCTGTCATAGACACGTTATTGAAACAAGCCACAGAGGCTGCTACTCCCTGAGTGGAGTGACCTATGACTTGACCCGTAAGGTCTTGTTGTACTTGTCATAACAGAAAGTGATGCAATGGGCCAACCATTTTGATAGGCATTGCTTAGAAACAGCACTGCCTTCTCTTTTGTGAGCAAAAGAGACGAACAACTGATCAGTCTTTCTGAGATCCTTTGTCCTATCGGTGTAGTATCTCAGAATCCTGTGAACATCCATGGTGTGGAGCAAGTATTCTCCTTGGTTGGAGTACTGCGTGAAAAAGTCAGGTAATTCAATAGACTGATTTAAGGTAGACTCCGCTACCACCTTCGGAGGAACTTAAGATTTGTGCGAAGAGCTACTGGTTCTTTGTGAGAAAAATCAGATAAGGATTTTGCACATCAGGGCCTGCTAGGCGGAAATTCTGCGAGCGGAGGTAATGGCCAACAAGAAGAGCCGCCTTCCATCGATAAAAACTTCAAGTTCATGAAGCCGCAGGCTCAAAGGGAGGAAGGGTAAGTTTCTCAAGGACAAAGTTTAAGTCCCAAGGGAAGCTGGAGTCCGGACAGGGGCCTGAGATGAAGGACCCTCTGAGAAAAGTTTGGATACCGCCAGTTGGGCAAATGCCTTATCAGTGAAAGGGCATGGTAGGCTGAGATAGCCCATATGGACTTTCAAAGAGGAGTGACTGAGACCCAGGTCGAAAAGATGACACATGTAATCAAGTAGAATGGTCACAGGACAGGAAAAGGGCTCCACGTTCCTGGATGCAGCCCAGATGGAAAATCCTTTCCATTTCATGGCGTAGGTGGACCTAGTGGAGGGTTTTCTAGCCTCCACCAGAATCTCGGCCACCTTAGGAGAAATGCCAAAGCGAGATTGAGTTAGGTCTGCAGCAGCCATGCATGAAGTTGAAGGGACTTGAGTCCCGGATGGACCAGGGTCCCCTGATACTGGGTCAGCAATCCTGGAGATAGAGGAAGAGGAGGAACCTCTGAGTATTGTTGTAGAAGACAGAACCAGATTTGCCTGGGCCAGAAAGGAGCGATCAGAATCATTCTCGCTCCTTCCAAAGCAAGTTTCTGCCGCACACGAGGGACCAGAGGAATTGGGGAAAAGCATAGACGAATCTGTCCTTCCAGCTTAGAGATAGAGCGTCGCTCCAGAAAGCGCCTCGCTCTGGAGTGAGCGAGCAAAAGGTTGGAAGCTTTGCGTTTTGGGAGGAGGCAAACAGGTCTATCTGAGGAGTCCCCCAAATCTGGAAGATGCTTTTTAGAACTTTTTCGTCCAGTTCCCACTCGTGTGGTAGAGCCGATGAGCGACTTAGCCTGTCTGCCAGGACATTGTCGACTTCCGGAACATGGATCGCTGTGAGGTGAAGGTTGTGAAGCGTTGCCCATTCCCAAACCCTCATCACTTCCCTGCACAGCGGGTAGGACCGAGTCCCTCTCTGCTTGTTGATGTACCACACCATGCACATGTTGTCCGTTTGGACAGCTAGGTGACCGGGAAGGATGTATTGGTGAAGGGCCTGGAGAGCATACAGCACTGCTCGAAGCTCGAGCACATTGATGTGGAGAACTAACTCCAATTTTGACCATAGGCCCTGGGTTCGGTGAGGACCCAGATGGGCTCCCCAACCTTTGCCTGAAGCGTCCGTGGTCAGAGTCTGATCGGGGGGAGGATGAAAAAAGGGGACCCCGGAATAGGTTCTCTCGAACCATCCACCGTTGCAAGTCTCTTACCATCGGCGAGATCAGAACCAAATGATCTAGGTCTACCCATTGATCCCACTGAAAGCGGAGAGTCCACTGAGAGATTCTCATGTGGAGGCTTGCACGCTGAACCGTCGGGATGGCCGGCGCCATAAGCCCCAGGAGACGGAGCACCGACTTCGCCGGAACCCTCCTGTATTCCGATAGAAGGGAAATCTGGGACTGGAGGGAGGCCCCCCTGTCCAGAGGCAGGAAGGCCCTGCACACTGTCGTATCGAGGATTGCCCCGATGAACTGGAGTCTCTGAGAAGGATCCAGGTAAGACTTGGAATGGTTGATGGTGATACCCAGGTCAGTGAAAACCTGCTGGGTGAGGGAGAGGAAATGCAGGAGTTCCTCCTGGGCCGGGGCCGCCAGGAGCCAGTCGTCTAGGTAGGGAAAAACCTGAACTCCCAAAGAAATGCATGGTGGGCGCTACCACCTCCAGGCATTTAGTAAGACTCGGGAGCCAAGGAAAGACCAAAGGGAGTGCCCGGAATTGGTAGTGGTCCC
Organism: Neoceratodus forsteri; assembly: GCA_016271365.2. Taxonomy (NCBI): domain Eukaryota; kingdom Metazoa; phylum Chordata; order Ceratodontiformes; family Ceratodontidae; genus Neoceratodus; species Neoceratodus forsteri. Next base: position 325,001,062 of record CM057451.1, on the reverse strand, counting down.
CTGGAACACAAACCTGAGGTACTTTCGGTGCGAAGGGCGAATGGGGATGTGCAGGTACGCATCCTGCATATCCAGTGCACAAAGCCATTGGCTCGGCCGAAGCAGGGGCAAGAGGATCTGAAGGGAGAGCATCCTGAACCTCTTGTATTCCACATATAGGTTCAGGGAGCTGAGATCGAGAATGGGTCTGAGATCTCCCGTCTTCTTTGGTACAAGGAAGAAATGGGAATAGTAACTCGTCCCGTGGAGGTGAGGGGGGACGGGCTCTATAGCCTGCTTCGCAAGGAGAGCAGAGATTTCTTCCCTGACCAAAGGAAGATGGTCCCTTGAGTAAGAGGAGTTCGGGGGGGAGGTGATGTGGAGGTTTCTGCAGAAACTCTATGGAGTGTCCCTCTGCTATGATCTGAAGCACCCATGAATCCGATGTTATCCTCTCCCAACCCAGAAAGCAGAGGGAGAATCTCCCTCCTACCGGTTCCTCCGGGCGTCTGGAGGCGTGAGAGAGGAAGGAGTCAGGTGGTGTGAGGCAGCGCGCAGCTGGGGCACCCATTGCTTTTGGTGACGGGGGCCTGGCAGCTGTGGGGCCCGACGTTTAGTGGCCCGCCTCCCTGAGGTTTCATTGAGGCCGGCATGCGCTCTGTGAAAGGGACGGCAGCAGGGGGATGGGACGTACATTGAATCAACAGATTTAAGGGGTCCCCTTCTCCGCAAGTCAGTGATGATGTCCTTGATGTCACCACAAAGCACAGAACCCCTGAAAGGTGCTTCTTGAATTGCTGACTGCACTCCGGGACCAGACCTGACACACGGAGCCATGCATGGCACCAAGACTTATGAGCGAACGGAGCTCCGCCTCCGGTGTCCACTGCATCATAGGTCATCCTCAGAATATGACGACTGGCCGAACGAGCAGAACGGACCAGGTCTGCTAGCTCCTGCTTGACTTGGGAGTCAGGCAAGGAGTCAATCTTGGATTCCGCCTGGGTAAGGACAGCCTTCTGGTAATCCCCCATATGTGCTACATAATTTAGGGCCCTAATCCCCAGTGTGGAAGAAGCATAGATCTTCCTTCCATACTGCTCCAGAAGGCGAGATTCCTTATCTGGGGGAGACAAGCTCAAATGTTTTGGGTGTGCTGACCGGCCGTGGTGCTAATCACTAACCCGAGTCTGCAGGGGTGAGAGTCTAAAAGGTCTACACCCTCCGGAGCCTGGTATAGCCTGTTGGACTTCCGAGGAAGTGGGGCTAAAGCCAACGGTTGTTTCCAAATTGTGGAAACAAGGTGGGCATGAGGCTCAATCCAGGGTGGCACTAGAGTAGGAGCCGTAAGGGGCAAGTCCAGATGTTCGGCAAGTTTAACCTGTTGAGGATCTGACTCTAAGAAACACCACTGATGGACTTCCTGGATCTTCCTGAGCAACTCCGTGAAGGAAGGATCCTCCAGAGGAGACTTCGGAGGAGTCCTCGGCCGCGGCTTGGACGGAGAGCGTGGCTCGTCGTCTTTCTCGGAACACCCATCGGAGGCATCCGAGGGTCCAAGAGAGGAGAAGAAGAAGAATTGACAGAGTAAGACTCCTGACTCATCTAGGGAGGAGCGGGTTCCTTAGGGGGTCCCCGGACGCTGTCCTGCCCCTCTGGATCCCGAGGGAGCCAAGAATCTGGAGACGGAGAGGGAATGTGCCGTCTGGGGCGGCACGGGGCCGGGGTGGCACTGTTGCCGTAAGACGGCTCTCAACTTCCTTGGTGAGCTGAGCCTTGGCCTCAGCCCACCAGGAGGCCAGAGTCTCCTGGAGATCCACCAGTGGCCAGTTGGCGGTGGAGGAGGAGGAGGGGGATAGTTGTATGGATGGAAACCGTAAGGAGAGTATCCATAACCCGGCTGCGGGAATACCGGAGCAGGGTACTGCGGCATCGGTGGAGTCAGCGCTAGGTACTGCGGCGCAGGATACTGTGGACCTGGGAAAACTGGCGTTGGATAGGATGGCGGATACCCAGGCACCGGAGGAGCTGCCAGAGCAGACGGCCCAGTTGGGAACTCCACGGGCGGATCAACCGTGATAGGCCCGTGGGGTGGAGGGCCCGATGGAAGAGGAATATCCCTCGCCGGTGTTGGAGGGGCCGGCGTCGGCGGGACCGGTCATCAGAGCCGCATCGGGGAGCTGGCGTCAGGGCGGTGTCGGAGCCGGTGTCAGGGGAGACGACGTCAGATCCAGTTCTGTAGGAAGAGGATTGGACGGTGGCCCAGGATCCTGAGCCTCATCCGGGGATGGAGGAGAAAAATCCCCCGGGGTCAGGCAGGGGGGACTCGGGCTCCCCGGATGATAGCGAGGGCTGCGGGGAACCTGGTACGACAGACGGAGCAGGGTCTGCCGTAGGCTCCGAGGCCCAGCGCACGTCGGAGGAGCCGAAGTGCGACTTAGGGGCTGAGTCCCGGCGGATGCCAGAGGAGCCGGCATCCGACTTCGCGGGTCCCTCATCGAGACGGGCCAAGGATGAGAAGAGGCCCGTCCGGATGGGGACACTGCTGCACCGCCCGGGCGGTCGGGTGTCCAGCGGCCTTCTCCTGGTGGGGCCGGAGGGGCCGACATCCGCTTATGGGAGGCGCCCGCACCAGTAGGCCGCAGGCCTGCGGCGGTACTGGGGGATGAAGCCTCCTTTTGCCCGGAGGCACCCGGCGGGCTCGAACGCGAACCCGACGGGCGGGCCGACGCCTCCTCCAAAGCCTTGGAGGCTGCCGTCGGGTGATCCCCCGGAGGGGATGTTACCTTGGCCGCGGCTCTGGCTGGAGTTACGGAGGAGGAGGCCTTCTCCTGGTGCCTTTCCTTGTCCCGCTTCTTGTGTCCTTCAGGGGAGGTCGACGCCTGCCGAAGCTTCTTCAACTCCTTCTCCATCGCGGACATCTTCTTCTTGAGGAGATGGGCTTCAAGAGACTGCTGGCGTCGCCTGTGGGTGGCCGCGTTGAAATGAAGGCAGTGCGGACACTTGTCGACCACGTGGTCGGGGCCTAAACAGAAAAGGCAGAGGGAGTGACCGTCTTTGTGAGGCAGTTGGGCGCCGCACGAGTCGCACTTATTTTTTGAAGGGGACGACATATACCGACGTTCACCTGACGAAGAAAATACAAAATACTGATACTTTTCGGAAAAACCGACGAAGCAACAGGACTGAGCGATATGAACTTCACCGCGAGGGGCTGCACGAGCTGACGGGCGGAAAGAACTGAAGGAAGGCCTGGGACCGCCTTCTTTATACCGACACGCCGTATGACGCCGTCACCTGATGGGCGTCCTCACTAGGACCGCTAGCTAGAAATTGTCTCCATGGGGTCCTACGCTGGTCAAGCGCCAGCCTATATGTAATTACCACTGCAAGAGGCCCTCTCAAGTAAGATATGATGTAGCCAACCTCCTATGTAGAGTGCAAACAGGGAAAGGACAGGTGGAAGGATGACAGCCTCCAACCCGTTACTGGACAGTTTTGCCGGGGGCAATGGTGGCTGCAGCTACAGGGGCACCAGCACCCCTGTCCCCCCTTTTTAGGACCCTGGCCCCCAGACTTGGGCCTGGGGTGCCAGGCCTGGTACTACCCTTGCTGGGGCTGCTGCCAAGGAGACTGTGGCTGAAAGGACCGATAATGGAAAGCCTGTTTCTTAGGTTTATTTTTCGTGTCCTTCTGAGACAAAGCCACAGAATCCAGGGTGGTACGGGACTTCTCAAAATGGGTGAGATGTCCTTCCACTCCAGAGCCAAATAGGTCAGGGCCCAAGAAGGGGACACTGTCCAGCTTGTGCTGGGTGTCTGCTCTGAAGGTGAACATACTCAGTCAGGCCCTGCAATGTATGGAGACAGTATATCCATTGCACGGGCACATAAATCACCCATGTTGGAGGGGGAGGGTGGGAGGTAGCGGCAGCTGCAGAATAAGGGATGCTAGCTGCACATTCGAGCAGACTTGATAGACCACTAGGCCTTTATCTGCTGGCAAATTTCGTATGTTCGCAAATTTTGCATGTCCAAGACTGTGATTGACCATGGTCTCTGAAAACCGTCACTGCCAACTGCAGATCTGCCGGGAGGTCAGGGACGATGGAATCAAAAACTCCCATCAGGGAGTAACCGAAATTGCCCATCATCATGGCACAGCTAGCCTAACAGAGAGCCAGCGGTGCTACAGTGTATACCTTTTTAGCGGTGTGGTAAATCTCACAGGACTCCTTGTCCAGAGGTTTGTCCACATCCTCCTGGTGTCTGGACTTACAGAACACCATCTGTAACCAACCCTCTGTGGAATGGAGGTCTATGAACCCAGAAGGGGACCTAGTAGGGAATGCATACTTGCAGATCATATGGGTAGAGGTGCTAGTCAGGATGCTGTCAAAGCTCCAGTGTAGGTCCCAAAATGGCTTTAGCCACAGGAAAGGCAATCCGGGGTTTTGTCCCTCTAAAATGTATGTAAAAGGGTACTTAGCCCTTTTCCAGACTGGCTCTATCTGGAGTGACATGGACTCCGATATTAGCGGAGAAGTGCACTGAAGGACACTGGGCCACACTCAGTGGCCAGCTCCTCAACTGATCCCCAGAGGAGGAGGAGGAGGAGGACAGTACCAGAGGAGGCCATTGAGGACTCCTAGAAAATGGCCCTCAACCATGTCTCGCCACAGACCACCCAGGTATCCTCCCCTGGGGTGATCTGCACCAACAACCAGTCTGGCAAGCTGGTGGGAAAAAGGCCTCCCAGGAGGGAATGCCCATCTTCGGGTGCGGTGATGGTGGCTCCACCCAAAGAGGTGGAGAAGCATTTACTGGGAGCACCCATAGCGTGGCCAGGCAGGAGTACCACTGTTGGCTGCCAGGTGATCAGAGGTCCATGGTGTAGAGCTCTACCCTGCCCTCCCAATGGCCCACTGTTGCCAGAGGAGTTCCTCATAGCACCGGCACAGCTTGCGACAGTGCCCCTCCTCACCTGAGGATGAGAAGGTTGAAAAGCATAGAAGGAATTGCCTTCAGTCAAGCAGGATCAAGAGCAGGAATGCACTGAACTAGACCTCGACAGCAATCTTGACAGTCAACGGATGATCAACAGTGGCGGGGAGCCTTCTGGCTGGTTGTGGTATACCACGTGCCTGCCCATGTTAAGCAGCATGGGCGTGGAAGGCTCAACCACTGGTGGAGGCTACTCCCGCCATGGACCAGACAAGGACACCGACCAAACCATGTCCTCTTGCATGAGGACCGGAAGCACAGGAGTCTAACATACTAAAATGCCAGCAGAGTAGGCCTAACAGTCTTTCATGTCTGCTCGTTTGGTCGGTCCCCACCCTGGGAGCTGACCTTGCTGTCCCCCCCTCCTCTCTGGCTTCTCCATTTCCAGTCCAGGGTATTCCCCTTGAATTGGACTTTGCCTGCACAACCCTTCCCCTGCACCTATCCCATCCCTTCTTGAACCCCTCCACAGTCTCTGCCTCCACTAGTCCCTCGGGCAGCGCATGCCATGGTTCTACCGCCCTCTCAGTGAAGTAGCACCTCCCCCAGAGTCTCCCTCCAACTTCCACCCATGCCCTCTAGTTGCCTCCTCCTTCCTTGGAGTACCCGACTGAGCCTCCCCTATTTATCCCTTCATGTACTTGAAGACATCCATCCCCATCCTTCTCTCTTCCAGTGTGTTCATATTTAGTTAATCTAGCCTCTCCCCATAGGTCCTTTCCCCCCAGGCCCCAGATCATTTTGGTTCCCTTCCTCTGGACCCTTTCCAGGTGTGTAATGTCTCTTTTTAAGTGCGGCGTCCAAAACTGCACACAGTACTTGAGGTGCGACCTAACCAAGCAGTTATACAGAGGGAGTATTACTTCCCTCCTTCTGGAGGTAATCCCCCTAGCGATGCATTCCAGCATCCTGTTGGCTTTGGCTGCTGCCCTCCTACAAGTCTTAGAGTTGTTCATCCTGACATCCACCACCACCTCCAGGTCCCGCTCAGCAGTCGAGACTTGTAGCAGTCCCCCCCAGGGTATACACTTGGCCTGGGTTTCTGATGCCCAGGTGCAGTACCCTGCATTGAATCTTACTCCCCACTTCCTTGACCACCTCTCCAGAGCATCTAGGTCCCCCTGCAGGGCCACCCTCCCCTCCTCTCCATCCACCACCGCTCCCAGCTCTGAGTTGTCCACAAAGAGACTCATTTCACTCCTGATACCCTTTCTTATGTCAGAGACATAGGCATTGAACAGGAGGGGCCCTAAGACCAATCCTGAGGGACCCACTAATGACCCTCCTTAGGCTGAGACTATCCCCAACCCGATCCTCGGAGTGCGCTCCGAGCCAGTTCTCTATCCATCTGATTATCCGTTTCCCCACACCCATTTCCCCAGCTTATCCAACCGGCCCCCGTGAGGAACCGAGTCAAACGCCTTGCTGAAGTCAAGAAAGAGGACGTCCACCGGCCTACCCAGGTCCAGGGCACTCGTCACCCAATTGCAGAACTCCACAAGGTTTGTCTGATACGATTTCCCAGGGATGAAGCCATGCTATCTATCGTCCAGGAACCCCAAATTTTCCAGTACCCCCCCCCCAGCCTTTCCTTGATAATACCTTCCAACACCTTGCCCACCACCGATGTCAGGCTGATAGGCCTGTAGTTCCCTGCCTCCTCTCTTGATCCTCCCTTGTGGATAGGCATGATATGTGCTACCCTCCAGTCCTGGGGCACCCACCCCGTCATTAGAGAGATGTTGTAAAGCTCTGCCAGGGGTTCCGCCAGTTCCCTCAGTACCCTGGGATGTAATTCATCCGGTCCTGGTGCTTTTTCCATCCTAAGGGACCTGAGAGCTTCCCTCACTCTCTACCATGATTTCCTCCTCCACTTCCTCCTTGGCCCGCTGTTTTGCCTTCCTCCCTCCTGTCAGTGATGGCTCCCCCCCCCCAAGACCCGCCGATTGGTAAGGGTCCCCCCTCCTCAGTTCACCATCTCCTCCCATGCATAATGTAACCCCCCATTCCCCTTGTGAAAACTGAGGCAAAGTACATTTAGTACCTCGGCCTGTTCCCCGGGTCTTGTGCCCATCCCTCCCTGTTCTAATCCTGCTAATCTGCCCCATCACCTCCTCTTTTCCCCAATGTATCTACAGAACCCTTGTTCCTCCTCCTGATTTCCCTAGCCAGGTTCTGCTCCTGCTCCAAGGTCTGTAAGATCAATTCCTCGACCTCATCCAACAACTGGTTAACAGGCTCGAGGAAAATTTCCACGACCTGCCCGACTGGAGTCAAAGTCAACTGGCTGACAGAAAGTTGAAGAGCCTTAACATGCCCTTCTGCGAAGGGCACTCTACCACTGTCGAAGGACCAAGAGGACCTCGATGTCTCCTGGTCCCATGACCAGCACTGGAGGCATTTGTACTTGGAACCACGGTGGCAGGCACTCCCACAGGATATGGAATGCCAAACACATGTCCCGAAGTCTCAGTGAATGACCCTCTGATGCTGGCTGTAGCCAGGAACAGTGCTGAAACAAGGAGGTTCTCAATGTGGCAACCAGCGCTTCTGCCTCAAGGGCCACAAGTTGCTGAGCAGACTCGGCGACGGCGAGGCCTTCTTGCAGCCCTAGGGTGGTCCTTTGGATCCCGTTCTGAGAAGGCTGACCCAATGAGAACTAGAGCTTCCTGTCCTCAAGGGACTCGGGAAGCACGCTGAGACAAAGGCTGCACCCAGCCAGGTCATGCTGCCTGCCCAGGCAATACATGCATGTGTTGTGTGGGTTGGCGGCTGATATCTTCTTCCAGCACTGAATACAGACCTTGAACCCTGGCTTCTGTTGCTCCATCGAAGGTCTAAGAGGGGAGTCAAAAGAACTGAGGAAAGAATCCAAATAACTCAAACTCTGAAAGACAAAGTTTGCCCATGGTGCAGTAAATGCTCAGTAGGAACCACAAAGGAGGTGACTTGTTCTTCCAGTGGAAAGAAAGGTCTGACGTCACAGGGTGGAGTCAGGGTATAGGTCATCCGACTGATGGGAGAAACTCAGCTTAAAGACCTCTGGCAAATTAGACTGTTTCAGTGGAACTGCCAGGTGGGGATAGTGAACTATATCCATGCCCCTGTAATGATCAAGATTATCCTTTTATGCCCCTTCGGGGAAGCTGAAAATCTGGATATTGTTTCTCCTTGCTCCAGTCTCCACATCCTCTTTTCTCTTTAGAAGGGCCCTCTCACACTGCAGTAAGTGACTGTTCGGCCATAGCTGATGCAGTCATCTTGACGGCCGCCCCTGCAGTCCTCCACTTCGGCCTTCCGTTGTTCAAGCTTGTGGAGGTCCCCTTCATATATCTAAGAGTTTGCCGTTAATCGGTGTAGTATCTTCATAATTCTGGAGGCTCTGGCTTTGTCGACCACTGTACTGGTGCCAGATCAGCAATCATCATCTTCATTGCCCAATCTGGTGGTGAGTTCTGAGGCCCTGGAGGGAGAGTTGTTTGGGCTCCACCACCTGGCTTTTCTCAGTCTACTGTCTACTTTCAGGTTCTTTTTCGCCGGAGTTTTCTCACTGTGCCCATTTTCAACGTGAACAATGCCACTGCTATGACTGAAACAGATATAATTTCTGTAGGGGTGGATGGCATTAAAGAAGAGTACAGGAAGAGCAGAAGCTCTGTTTTATGTGGCCATCCTGGTTGCTGCCACCACCGGAAGTCTGAAGTTTTTCCATTTTGAGGAATATGCTTTTCTTGAGGCTAGTTTCCTGGAAATCTTTCAATGCCTCTTGTCACAGGTTCAAACCAGAACACTGTAGCTCTTCAAGAACCATACCCTCAGGCGAAATGTTCTGAGCTCTGGAAGGTTATCCTGCCCTGGGACAGAGTCAGTAAGTTGTATCTCAGTGGCAGACTGACTGGAATCTCACAGGACAGGAAAGCAGCACTGCGTACCATGCCTGCCTGTCCTGGTCTGGAACTATCAGGATCACTGTTGCTGTTTCTCATCTGAATTTCATGAGTACCCTCATATGAGGGGAAACAGAGGGAAGGCATACAGGAGCCTCCCTGTCCCAAGTCATGGCTAGGGTGTCCTCTGGGACTGTATCACTAACTGGTGGCCTGCAACCAATATTTGGGAGCCAACTATTCTCCAAAGAGCCAAATGGGTCTATTTCTGGGGTACACCACTTCTGAAAACTGAAGCCAGCACTTGCTTGTTCAAGGTCCATTTGTGGTTTCAATGGCCGTTTCTGCTTAAGGAACATAGAAACTGTCAGCAGAAAAGGACCAGATGGCCTACCAACTGCTCGAATATTTCCTGCCTAATCAGTCTCTTCAGACCCTAATGGTCTCTGGCAATCCTCTCACCTCCCTGCCTGTTTACTAATATTCCACCTATGTCTATCCCACGCATGCCCGAAGCCCCCCACTGTGTTTATTTCCACCACTTCCGGTGGCAGTCTGTTCCAGGCATCTACCACCCTTTCAGTTAAGTAGTACTTTCTCCCATTCCTCTTAAACTCCGCCAGCTTCACTGCATGTCCCCTGGTGGTGGTGCTCCTTCTCATTTGAAAGAGACTCCTCTCCTGCACCTGTTCACCCCTTTGAGGTACTTGTAGGTCTCCACCATGTCCCCTCTCGCTCTGCCCTCCTCTAGCATGTACTTGTTGAGAGCCCTCAGTTTCTCCTAGTAGGGCTTCTTGTGCAATGCCTGCACCATTTTAGTTTTCCTTCTACAGACTGTCTCCACCCTGTCTATGTCTTTACGAGGCGCAGCTTCCAAAACTGGACACAGTACTCTGGGTGGGGTCTCACCAGTGAGTGATATGGTGGTAACACCACCTCCTCCTTCTGCTGAAGATACCACTCCCTATGCATCGCTGCATCTCCCTAGTCCTACCCAAGGTTTGCCACACTACCCTGCCACTTTAAGGTCATCAGTTATGATAACCCCCAAGGTCCTTTCCTGCTTAGTGACTGTTAGTACCACCTCCCCCTCCTATACTCAGCTCCTGGGTTCCTATGTCCTCAGTGCATGATTCTGCACTTTTTGGCCCTGAACCCCAATTGGCATGCTCTTAACCACTCCTTGAGTTCCCTATGCATTCTCTCCAACCCCTCTTGAGTGCCCACCCTATTACAGATTTTATCATCTGCAAAAAAGTATAGCTTCCCTTTTAGTTCTGCAATTTCACTTATCAAGACACTGGAACCAGTCCCAGTACTGAGCCCTAGGCACCCGCTGGTCCCTTTCCCATCATTAGCGTGAGCACAGTTAGCAACCACCCTCTGTCACCTGTCTGTTAATCAGTTTCTATCCAATTCACCACTGTGGATCTCACCCCCTAGGCAGCTTAATTTCTTTATCAGTCTCCTGTGTGACCTAGTGTTAAAGGCCTTGCTGAAGTCCAAATAGGCACGTCCACTGCCCTCCTTTGACCTATTTCCTTGGTCACCCAGTCAAAGAAATCAATTTGATTAATGTGGCATGACCCACCATTAATCCATGCTGCCTGTGGTGTTGCAGCCCAGTGGACTTCAGATACTCTGTCAGCCTTTTCTTAATCTTGTCTCCCCAAATTTCCCCACTTCTGAAGTGAGACTGACCTGCCTATAGTTGCTAAACTCCTCCCTTCTGCTGCTTTTACGTAAAGGGCCATATCTGCTCTCTAGCCCTCCAGAACCATGCCTGTTTACAATGAACTGCTGAATAAGGCTGTCAGTGAGGCAGCTACCACCTTTCTAAGTTGCTCTAAGTTCTTAGCACCCCTCTGTGTATCCTGTCCGGTCCCATTTTGCTGAAAGGTTTTTGTTTGTCTCAGAGGTGTTGCAGTCTCCTCACACTGAAGGAGCTAAATGCTTTCCTCCACAGCTCTTCCAGGGGATTAGGTGTGTATCAGAGGGTGAAGCTGACAAACTGTCAGTAACTTCCAACAGAAGAAAGGGTTAAAAGGTCAGGTTAGTTGATATCTCGGAGGCGGGAGACTAGGTTTGCTGGCCAAGGCACCTAGCTTCACCTGAGCTCTTTTCTTCTAGGTTGCTTGAAAGGACTGAGCAAGGAAAAGCGTTAAGGCTTCTTTTGGCTAGGAAGATTACTGTGTGTTATTTTTATTTGTACTTACAGAGGTTTGTTGCTAACATTTTATTGCTTTATTTTTCTTTGATTCAAATTGTTGCTGGGTATACCTTCTGCATTATTACAGGGTGTGCCTACAGGTGTGTGCTTACAGATTACTGCTGTAATCTTCTGATTCCAATTGTCTTTTGCAAGGTATATCTTCTGTTACTGCTTTATTTTTCCCTGTAGCAAAGTGTTTCTTACAGGCTATATCTTCTGTGAAATTATTACAGGTGGTGCTTTACAGGTTTTACAGTTTTATCTATCATTAGGATAAGCTTTCAGTAGCAAAGCAGGAAGGGGCGGATCAGAGGGGTATCCACACAGTGACCTACTTTACAAGGGCACTAGTAATTTAACTTGTTATAACAAGTTATACAACAAGCATTTGTCAATGCCGAATGTTTGCTTGCTGGCATTGGCAGTGGTAGTGTAGAAGTTACAGAGCTGCGTAACAGGAATGGCAGTGAAGTATTGAACTGAAGCCAACCCCACCACCACCCTGCAGACAGTGACAGGCATTGGCGTGTGCCTTTGGGTCGTCAGTCATAACGGACACGCCATTTCACCCTGCAGACACTGACAAGTATCACGGTGAGCCTTGGGGTCTTTTGCCCTTATGCGCACCCCATTCCATTAGGAAATATGGTGAGATGGGTGCGGTATAGGAGAATGGGGTAAACTTTGGGGCCGAAGAGTCCAAGGCATACCTCGATGCCTCTCACTGGCTGCAGGGTGTGGAATGGTATGAGCATTACAGGCAAGAATCCCAAATCACACGCTGGTGCCTGTCATTCTCTATAGGGTTGGGCGTTATGGTTGGAAACCCCTAATCCTCAGGCATTCGCTAGTATTTTCACTCCAAATTTTCAACATGTTTTTGTGACCCCACCTCATGAACAGTGGCAATATCAGTTTGTTAGCCGAAAGCTGCTTATGCACAGCGACTACGGCATTTAGCACCACAGGTGCAAAACATTCCGAACAGGATGTAAAAATGACAGCTGTACTGTTCATGGGGAGGTGTAAAAAATGGCAATGTTGTAAATCTGCAGCAAAAATATTAAAAAACTGGTGAAGTCACGAGCGTGCATAGAAACTGAGCAACGCACACCCGTAATGTAATTAGTTTGGGGATTTTTTACAGCAGATTGTCAACACAGGCATTTTGGGACCTCCGATCATGAACAGTGTCACTGTAATTTTCTTTATCTGTCCCGAACAATGATTTCCCACACCGACCACGCATCTCTGCGCTGAAAGTGTGAAAACACATTTTGGCCAAGTTGTGAAAAACGACAGCTGTACTGTTCATAAGGAAGTGTGGAAAAATGCCACTGCTGAAAATCTGGACTGAAAATATTACAAAGTCATGAACTTAAGAGGGTGCATGGAAACTGCGCAATGCTCACTCGTAACACAGTCATTTTATGGACTTTTGTCACCAAATTTTCAACATAGCCATTTTAAGACCTCTGCTCATGAACAGTGTAACTGTGATTTTCTTAATGTGTCCCAAACATTGCTTCGCACACCGACTGCACCATTATGCGCTACATTTCGAAAACACATTTTTGGGCGACGTGAAAATGGCAGCTGTACTGTGTAACGGAAGTGTAATAAAATGGCAATGTTGAAAATCTGAGGAAAATATTGAAAATTGCTGGAACCCATGAGCATGTTGAACAGCACAACGCATGCTCGTAAGACAGTCATTTTTGGGAATTTTTTCACCAAATTTTCAATATAGGGTTTTTGGGGGCCTACCTCATGAACTGTGACACTGTCATTTCATAAATCATACACTGATTTCGCACACCGACTGCACCATTGTGCGCTACATGGGCTGAAACATGTTTTGGGCAAGATGTGACAAATGACTGCTGTACTGCTCATAAGAAGGTGTGGTAAAATGGCAATGTTGAAAATCTGGAGTGAAAATATTGAAAATTCATAAACTTTCTGACGTGCGTAAGGAACTGCATGCGCCCTTACGCTCGTAAAACAATCACTTTAGAATGTTTTCACCAAATTTCAACATAGCCATTTTAAGACCTCTGCTCATGAACAGCGTCACTGTGACTTTCTTAATTTGTCCCGCAGAATTGATTTCGCACTGACTGTGTCATTCATGCGCTACAGGGCGGAAACACGCTTTGGGTGAGATGTGAAAATGACAGCTGTACTACTCATACGAAGGTGTGGTAAAATGGCAATGTTGAAAATCTGGAGTGAAAATATTGAAAATTCGCGAACTTACGAGCATGCGTAGGAACTGCGCATGCGCTCATAAAACAGTAATTTTTGGAATTTTTCCACCAAATTTTCAAAACAGGCTTCTTGAGAGCCCACCTTATGAACACTGGCAGTGTCGTTTCGTTAATCGGTTCCAAAAGGTGATTTCACGCAGTGACTGCGAAATCACCCTTCGGGACCGAATAACGCCATGACGGTGACAGCATTCATGAGAAGGGGTCCCAAAACCCCCCTTTTGAAAATTTGGTGCAAAAATTCCAAAAAACGCCTGAGATATGCAGCAAAGTTGAAAAAACCCTATCTATTCCATTATACAGCTTACTGGCATTTCCTCAGTTCTCCGTCGGCTTTGAAGAGCGCAGATGTGTTCCCGGTCCACCGAAGATCGTTGCGCCGAGGTCAGAAGTAAGTATGGGGTGAGGGGGTGTGGGGAGAGCAGGCTGCGCGTGGGTGGAGTGCGGGTTGTGGGAGAGGGGCAGGGAGAAGCGCCTAGGGACAGTTTTATTGCAGGTTTTTAAATGACGATGCGGGCGTTTGCCACGCTGGGGTGGGCTCCCAGCATGGCACAAGGATGGATGGTTGGGGAGCGTGGAGCCGACGGGGATTGGGCAGTCCCGTTGGCTATCCGATGAGCTGCTGCAGCTGGAGTGGGCACCCAGCGTGGCATGTGGAAACTTTGGGGGGCGCAGCACGCCGATGGGGACTGGGCACCCCGGCTATACAGTGTGTGCGTGGGGGGCAGCTGCAGTATGCGTGTGTGTGTGTAGGGGAGCGTGCTTCGAGCAGGCAATATCTTATCGCTGCTCACTGAGCGTAGCTCCCCTTTCAACTGTACTCCACTGCATTTTGGAGCTGTCATAGACAGCTCGAGCAGGCGATGGAGAACTGCGGCCTTGCAAACACACACTGCCTGAATTGAAGAGGGCTGCCACATCTCCAAAACTGGGATGATGGCACTATGTTTCTTGCACATGCGGCAAGCAAACATAAAACAAACAAAACACAAAATCAAACTTTTGCTTTCATTTTCTTCCTTCTAGTTACTATGACCAGGTTATAAACCCAGCAACATATCTGGAATGGATATCATTAACTGCAGGTACTGCAGAACACTTTTCAGAAGGACAGTTTTACAGGATTTAGGACACTGTCCTACATGCTGGGCCATTGGAGATCTAAGGGCTCATCTCCAGGCAGCATGGGCAGAGACTGCGCGCCTCAAATTGCACTTTCAAGAGGAAATATATTATAAGAACCGCCCATTTCCCCAGCATCCAACAGAAGCACCTCGACCGCAGAGGGTAGTTGGTCCGTGAGGTTGGCAAGTGGTTAGGAGGGGCAAATTAGGTTGCCATCACTTGGTGCTCTCCAACATATCACCTCCACAAACCACATAAAAACTACAAACAGATATCTGCCTCTATCTCCGAAATCAAACAAAGGGGCAGAGGACACTGAAGAGCAGGACACTGCAGCACAGGAACTAGCACAACAAAACTCGCCAAAAACAGGAACCAAAACAAAAAAGCAAAAAGGAAATCCAAAAAACTTCTGATTATAGGCGACTCCATGATTCGCGGAGTTGATACCAATTTCCAGCCAGGGGTAATGGTCAGATGTGTCCCAAGTACATTAGCGTGGAGAAACACTGACCGCATTGCTAAAATTGTTCAGGAAGCAGGAGAAAACATGGTACACATAGGGACTAACGATCTCGCCAGCCGGTCAATTGTGGAGACCAAGGAACACTTGACCAGGCTGGGTGACAAGCTATCATCCATTTTGTCCGGCATCTCCTTCTCTGAGATCCTGCCAGTCTGGGAGAGGGGGGCAGATGGACGGAAGGTCAGAGAAGGGGAGATAGGGGAGCTAACCATGTGGCTCAAGGGCTGGTGCCAGGAAAAAGGACACAGATTTGTAGGGAACTGGCAACAGTTTTGGGAGCAAAAGATCTTTAAATTTGATGGACTGCATCTGACTAAGGATGGAGTCAGTGCATTGGGGCAGAAGTTTGATGTCTTTACAGAATATTTAAACTAGCAAATGGTCAGTCGGGAAACAAGATCCCAGACCTGCAGGCAATAATGACAGAGGCTAAACTGGACATAGTAGCCATTAGCGAGACATGGTTTACCAGTAACCACACTTGGGAGACTTCAGTACCTGGCTATGTACTGTTCAGAAGAGACAGAGGTGCAAAAGGGGGTGGAGACTGTGGAGTGGCCCTTTATGTCAATGAAAATATCAAAGCTACAGAAATTCATAACACATAAGGAGCCAGAAGAACTGTGGGTCACCCTGGAAACAGGAAATGAGACAGCCATATGAACTGGGGTTGTGTACAGGCCTCCAGACCAGGGGAGGACACAGACACATTACTGTTAGAAGATATACAAAACATGACAGCTAAAGGGGAGGTTCTGATAATGGGAGACTTCAACATGCCAGATACAGATTGGTCAATATCAGCAGGAACATCTGCCAGAACTAGGCACATGGTGGATTCCCTGCAGCAGAAGGGCCTCAAACAACTGGTACAACAACCCACAAGAGACAGGGCTATCCTAGATCTAGTACTGACTAATGGGGAAAGGATCTCGGATCTCCAGGTAGAAGGTCACCTGGGGACCAGTGACCATCACATGGTATGGTTCAGTTTGGCCACTAGAACTAAATCATCCCATTCCAAGGCAAAAATATGGGACTTCAGAAGAGCTGACTTTGATAAGATGGCCAACAGAGTTAAGCTAGCCCTGGCAAAAATAAATACAGGTGAGGGAGTACAGGCAAAGTGGGCAAGCTTTAGGATGCAATATTTGAAGCAACATCCCATTGTGTTAGACAGAAAAGGAAGTGCAAAGAGAAGGAAACCACTTTGGTTCTCAAAAACAGTACCAGAAAAGGTCAGAGCCAAAGGGCTGGCCTTCAGGAAATATAAGGGAATGCACAGGATGAAAATAGGGAGGCATACCGAACTTCCCTAAGGGAAGCAGGAAAGGCAGTAAGGCAGGCAAAGGCCCAAACCAAGGAAACACTAGCCCAAACAGTAAAAGAAGGTGACAAGACTTTCTATAGAAACATTAGTGAACGGAGAAAGTCCAGAGGGGGTATTGTTAAGATCAAAAGGGATAAGGGGGCATGTGAGGAGGAGGACCATGTAAAAGCATCTATCCTAAATAGATACTTCTGCTCAGTATTCACTGAAGAGAAGGTAGGGCAGGGCCCATAGCTCAGCATCATGGACACAAGGGGGAAGGAGGTGTGCACTAGTTCCTTCACAAAAGAAAGGGTCCTACAAGAGCTCGATAAGCTCAGGGTGGACAAGGCAATGGGACCTGATGGCATACATCCCAGAGTACTAAAGAAGCTAAGGGTAGAACTAGCAGAGCCATTATCAGAACTGTTTAGTGAATCTCTGAGCACAGGAGAGGGCCCAGAAGACTGGAGAAGGGCTCATGTGATCCTGCTCCACAAGAGTGGTAACAGGGAGGAGGCAGGGAACTACAGACCAGTCAGTCTTACCTCAGTAGTGGGCAAGATTATGGAGGCACTCCTTAAGGAAAGGATAGTGCAACACCTGGAATCCTTAGGAGCACAGGATCCAAGACAGAATGGGTTTATGAAAGGAAGGTCCTGTCAAACTAATCTCATAGATTTCTTTGACTGGGTAACCAGAGTGGTGGACCAAAGGGGAACAGTTGATGTCACCTACCTTGACTTCATCAAAGCTTTCAATACTGTTCCACATAGAAGAGTAATAAGTTGGGTAGGCTCGGGGTGGGTCAGAAGTTGGTCATCTGGGTGGCAAACTGGTTGACGGGCAGAAAACAGAGAGTGGTGGTAAACAGTATACAGTCAGAAGAGATGCAAGTCACAAGTGGGGTACCTTGGGGATCAGTCCTGGGGCTAGTCCTCTTCAATATCTTCATCAGTGACATTGCAGATGGACTAGAGGGCAAGGTTTGTTTGTTTGCAGATGACACCAAGATCTTCAACAGAGTAAATGATCTAGATGGGGTGGGCAGAATGAGAAGAGATCTGGATAAACTAGCAAAATGGTTGGAAGAGTGGCAACTGGGGTTTGACGCAAAGAAGTGCAAGATCATGCACATAAGGAAGAGAAACCCTGAAGCCACCTATAGGCTGGGAGGGGAGTTGCTGGCAGTCACAAGGGAAGAGACTTGGGCAACATCATCACCGATGACCTGAATTCATCCAAGCAGACCACTAAGGCAGTAGGTAAGGCCAGAGGGATGTTGGGGTGTATTAGTAGGGGTATCACAAGTCATCAGAGGGAGGTAATAATCCCTCTTTGCAACACACTGGTTAGGCCCCATCTGGAGTACTGCATGCAGTACTGGAGGCCGAACCTTCACAAGGACATTAACCAAACTGAGACAGTCCAGAGAAGGGCAACCAAAATGGTGCAGGGACTGCATCAGAAAACATATGAGGACAGATTAACGGAGCTCAATATGTATACCCTAGAGCAAAGGAGGAGAGAGGTGATATGATCAAAACATTCAAACAGAAAGGTTGGTGGATGCATGGAACGGTCTACCTCAGGAAGAGGTGAATACAGATACAGTGCAGGGCTTCAAACAAGCACGGGACAGGCATAAGGGAGCAATACAGATGAGTATGAATAGATAGGCCATTGACAGAGCAAAGGCCGATGGCACATTCATAAAATAGAAAAAGAAATGAACAGACTGGATGGGCCTTACGGTCCTTATTTGCCGTCAACTTCTATGTTTCTATAGCCTTGCCACCATCAGAGCTGCACAGGATTCTTTCCCTTGAAAATGGACTTGTGCCCACCCCACTTTGTTCCTGTTACTTTCTGGTGGTCCGTTCTCCCATACGTGTTCAGAATAGCAGCTTTTTTTTTTGGTCCTCTTCTGGTCATTCTCCCCCTGCAGCCCTCCTAATCCATACTATACCTCCCCTTGCTTTCCTCTTCTCATTTAGGTATCTGAAAAAAATATTATCCCCTTTAGCTATCCCTTTGGCTTTCCTTTCTTCTGTCTGCATCTTTGATCCCCCCACGACCTTTCCTGCTTTCTTCTGGTTTACTTGCTACACCTCTCTGTCCTCCTCCCTCTGTGTTTACTTATACCTCCTGAATGCCACCTTTTTTTTTTTTACTTCACAACCTTGGCCCTAGAGAACCAGAGCTTCTTTTTCTTCTGCTTTTATTCATTTCCTTCACACAGAGGCTGGCTGCCTTAATTATCCCCTCCTTTATTTTTCCCCACGGTGCTTCTACCCCTTACCCGGCAATCTATGAGGCAATCTCCCATTTCATTAAAATCCGCCCTCCTAAAGTTCAGGACACTCGTCTTCGTGTGGTTTGCCTCTGCTCCTGGCTTTATGTTAAACCGAACTGTATGGTAAGCACTGGTACCTGAGACTGTCCACTGTGACATCCTAATGATGTACTAGTTTGTAAGCACCAGGTCCAGCACTACCCTATCCCTAGTGGGTTCTTTGAGTACCTGCCTGCAAAAAGCCCCTTGCAGGGAGTCAAGAACAGCCCTGCTCCTTGCTGAAGTCACAGCTGGCAGGCTCCACTCCACATATGGCAGACTGAAGTCACCAATTAGCAGCACTTCCCCCTTTCTTGCCATTCTTATTTTTTTTGTACCTACTGTTTATTGTCATTTGTAGAAAAATAACACAAAAAATACAATGCTCATGCAGGAAATCCACATGCAAATAGCGGCATCCACACTACCTTAAGGATTAATGGAAAAGAGTAAATATCAGTTATAATCCTGCATTCTGGTACAGTGGGAAGTGTGTATGTATTTGTGCACGTAACCCAAAATAAGTAAATTTTATTGTCCATAAATGAGAAGTCCCAACAATGCCAGCCGCTTCAATGACTTGGGCAGTGTCCAGGAAAAGAGGCAAAATATTTTATATACTAACCAGAGTGCTATAACCCCCACAACTCTATGACGTGATAAGAGGGAAAAGTAGGCTTTTGCGAGGTTCCCCCAATCACAGCAGATCCCAAAATTATGATACAAATACTGTATCTACCCAAACACAATAAACTATTAAATGCTGAAAGTAACTAAGCAGGTGAACAATAAGCCATCGGTCCCCAGAACAGAAACAAGTAATGTCCACAATCATGAATCTCTTAAAGCAAGGGCAATATGTTAACAGTCTCAGTGTAGGGTATCCCAATCATCCATCAAGTATCAGCACCGGACTAGAAAAACTCGCATTTTAAGATACGTAACAGGAACATTTCAACTATGTCTAGCCCAATGAAAATATCCCACTCTCAGACTCAAATTTAACTTGAGTAATCATCTATCAAAGTAATCATGAAAAAGGAGCAGTAAGCAACTTGCAGGTTATAATGCCAGTCCATCAGTCCTCCTCATGCTCTGAGTCACGTTCCAGTGGGTCCACATTAGCAGCAAATTTCACCTCCGTTCTCTCCAGGCAGCGACCTGCATCTTTCGGGTCGGAAAATTGCCAGGACTTCTCTCTACAGGTAATTTGGAGTCTTGCAGGCAGCAAAATGAGTGAACCACTCCCACCGGACCATAGACACTGGCGAACTGCATTGAAGTGCTTATGCCGAGCCTCGCTTTGAAACAAGAGGTCCGAAAGATCTTCACATCCTGGTCCTGTACCTGAAGAGGGTAAACAGCTCTTGGTGGCTGACAATACCAGGTCCTGAACCTCCTGGCCCATTGTTTTAAGTAGCACAGTTCGTGGCTGGGTTTCAGAGGCAGGCTGCACCGTGAATTGACTCAATAGACACTCCCCAACTGATCCCAGTCGAACTCCTCTGGGAGTTCCAAATGTTCAGCCAGCCAGTTTTAAAAAAAAAGCAGCAGACTGGTACCTTCTGCTCCTTGCTGGATTCCAACTAATCTTAAGTTGCCAGTTCTTAACTCATTTTCCAAGCTTTCCAGATGACTTTGCATGGCCGAATTCTCCTTGATGAGTGCAGCAACTGTGATTTATGTTATAACTGTCTGTTTATCAGCTTCGGCAACCACAGAATGGAGATCTTTAAGTGCTGCATTGTGGAATTCCAACTTATTAAGCCTCTTTTCGATTTTAGTATCCATAGCTTTAACGGATTCCAGAACAGTTTGCCATGGAGTTGCTGGTGCAGTCTCAGGTTGATTACCACCTGCTAGGCCACTGGTACTGCTATTCTGAAGAGAAACATGATGCCACCATGCTCTGAAGATCCACAAGGCTGTTTTTCAGCGCCCATAGTCAAATTTAATATCCTGACAGATTAAACAATCAGGGATCCGACAGCAAAGTTAGGAAGAGTAACTCAACCTGAATTTATATTAAATTAAATTGTATAAACTGCTTTGCGGAGCTCCTCCAAAGGTGACCAGTCTAGAAGCTGGCTCTCTGGCGCCTACTTGCCATTCTGGTGATGGCTTCCCTTAGGGCCTTATCACCTCTTGCACTACAAAAGGCTGCACTTGGTTGGTGGTGCTCAATGACAAAACTTAGAACAGTCACTCCCAAATAGTCAGGCACTCACCACCTCCAAAATACGAACTCCAGAGAAAACGTATTGCTAAGCTGTTATTTATTAAAGACAATCTTACATAGAAACAAACACTGGCATAGCCGGACATGTTTCGGAATAGGTATTCCTTTATCAAAGACCCTACCAACTCCTCTCCATGTGCTGGAGGTCTGTACACTATGCTGTTATGGACAGTGGCCCCAGTGTGCTTGTCTCAGGATGACCCACAGCACCTTCAGCCCTTCTTTTCCTCCTGGTGCCCGTGCCTCTGAGGCCTTGATTCCTCACTCACATATAGTACAACCCCTCCTGGCCTATTTCTCCAGAACAGAGAGTAGCCAGGTATGGCCATGTCCCATCTGTGGTGCTCTCTACGACTTTGTTATAACCACAAGATCCAGGCTAGCCTCTGTAGTGATGGCTTCCATGTCTGGAATTTTATTTCCCAGAATCCTTGTCGCACATGACTCTCCATACCTTACCTTACTCCCTCCCTTTCCTGCCCGTGCTGTTCCCTAAAGTTTCCTTGACTCACCTCTTGCCTTTATACCTTCTCCGTTCCCTGTCACCTTTACCCCTTTATTCTTTTCTTTATATTTAAAGTTTATTTAGACACAAACTTACACAGACAATAGCAGAAGCATGGCAGAGCAAACTTGACAATATACACAGCAATCTTAATAGTTATGCTGTAGACATGTGTCATATATGTACTACTCTAACTGGTATTATCCAAAAAGATTTTGTAACGTAACATACTTAGATGAGTGGAAGTGGAAAGAGGGGAGGAGGAAGAGGAAAAGACCCCAACATATACCACAATCTACAGAACCTTTATGGTGGGGTGAACATAGTTAAAGACCATCCTAGAACATGTTGGAACCCTCTGTACTCACTAAGTTCCTTCAGTCTACAGCACCAGAGAAGACTAGACATGGCACAGAGCTGCCATCTCTGCCAACAAATCATAAATTCAGCCTGCCGGTTGTGAAAGGTGGGCGTGATTTATTCTGTATGGTAGTTCCATAATGATGGTGCACCATTCAGTGACAGTTGAGGCTCTTGTTTGAATCCGTAATTGTGTTAATGCCTTTTTGACAGTTAAGACTATATAGGAGCACCATGGCTCTGGTTCATAGGTAGCTGTCTGGAGGGGGGGGAATGAATAGAAACACCATCATAGATGTTAAAAGATACAGTGAAAATGAAAGCTTTTGGAACTGGCATGCCAAGTCCTGCTAGAAGGGGGAAAGGACAGGGCAGTGCCAAAAATATGTGCTTGATCTGCGACAGTGCGCTTGTACAGCCTCGAGCACCTGCCGTAAGCTGACTCTAAAAACTCTGTCAATACCGCTGGCATGCAGAAAAACTAACAGTAATATTTCCATGCAAATTCTTTCCATCAGGTGGACAATGCTGTTTTTGGAGTGGGGAAGGAAAATTTAAGCCAAGCGTGATGGGGACTGTCAAATCAAGGTTCCGGTTACAAATGTGCACCTTTATTCTTACTTACCCAATTTATAACCCCCTTTTTCTCTGTCTTGCCCCCACCCATGTCTTCTTGTGCCCCTGCCCTAGGGGAGTTTACTCCACTAAGGTTTTCCCTCCCTAATGCTCCATCATATGTGTGTGTGTGTGTGTGTGTGTGTGTGTGTGTGTGTGTGGCAATCATCATATCCCTTGGTTTCACAGCTTATATCCCTGGCTAATTTAAATGCTCATCCAGGTAGCATTTAAATCTCCCACAAAAGACTAGGGTCCCCTTCCTGGAAGGATGCAGGCTGTCTCCCCTCTCAGGCATTTCACCTCCATCTCCTCCCTCTGCTCCTAAGTCTATCCCACTAACAATCAAGCCTCCCAACCAACAGCTTCTTCCTCCTCGGCTAGGGACATCTTCCTCCCTCCTTGGGGTCTCCCCGTCTGAGGACCCCCACTTCCTCCCTTCTGACTGCTACAGGTGCCTCCCCTCGGCAGACCCATCCAGCCAGTATGTCGAAGGAATTCTGCAGTGGTACAGGTTGGGGAGTGTGCACCCTTTCCACCCCCCCCCCATGCTGCCAGAGCCCATCAACGCCGCACTCTTCTGCTTCTGTATCCTCTGGGGGAGTGGTAGCATAGCTGCTGGCCCCTAAGTGGAGCAGAAGGTCCTCTGCACCCTTGCCAGTTCAGCCCGGAGTCCATCAACTTCTGCCCTCAACCCAGAGAGTTAGGTACAAATGGGGCAGCACCTCAGCCTCCAGAATGTATCTCAAAAGACTGCGGTGCAGCACCTGTTGCACTGCACCATCTCCCATGATCTTTCCTTCTTTTACTTAGTATCTTTTGAAACTTCTCTGTACCCTACTGCCTTTTCTGCTCCTGTTGTATACCTACCTCTCCCTTTTGCTTGCCTCAAACTTATTTGCTATCCTACCTAGACAGGGTGTCTCTTGTTTTCCTTTTCTAACCCTACCTGTACCTAACTTGCCCTGGGTGTCTACTACTCCTTACCCACTTGCCTGAACTTTGTGTGTTACAGTATCCTTTCCTAGTCTGACACTTATCCGTTACCCTACCCTGGATAGGTTGTTTCTTATTTATTTCCCTTTTCTAACCCTTTTACCTTTACCTACCTTTTCCTGGGTGTTTACTGCTGCTTTCCCACTCAAGATGTGTCTACAACTTGTAGCTACCTTCCTTGTTGCGGACTGCTCCAGTACACTGTAAACAGTAATATGTGTTCTCTGACCTTGTTCTGATGTCCCCTCTGCAGAGTCTTCTAAGGATTATAGACTATTTGTGGACAGCCTACAGCTGTCTTCAAGGCAGATAAACCCAATCCTGCTTTATGCCACTCATACAAAGAGATGTGAGTGTGATGAGACAAGCTGGGGTGGGCTGAACTTATACCCTGTAAGCAGATTCCTGCTAAGCCCAGATTGACTGCATTAGATCACACGGGTCCCATTCTCTTAAAATGGCTGAGCCCTCACTTCCTGTGAACTGCTGCCCCCCCCCCCCCCGGGATTCTAGCAACTCTTCTAGGGAAAACAGAAAGCAACAGCAAGTAAGTTTTATTCTAGCTTTTCAATGCGACTCAGGCAGCGCCAGGCACCCACTGTAACATACAATGAACTGGATAAAATGGGCTGCTTTTTAAGCCTGCAAACAGCTTCCTGCTAAGCACCGAATGGCTGTGTTAGGTTATGTGGATCCCCTTGTCCCAAAATGGCTCATCCCTTACTTCCTGTCCCCATCCTGTGGACTGCTATCTGTATTCATGCAAATGTGTTATGGAAAACCACAGCAAGTAAGCTTTCCTGTGCCCTTCCAACAACATTCAAGCAGTGCCAGCCTCCCCACTGTAATGTACTGTAAGGAGTCTGCCAGCACATTGTCTTTGTCTGGCAGATGCACTGTACAAATCTTTATGTCTAGGGGTAAGCTAGGTCCCAGATCCTTACTGCTTCTGTACACAGTTTGAGGATCATGTTCCTCCTGCTTGTTAATGTAGTACATTGTTGTGGTAATGTCTTTCCATATTTGGACTGATGGTAATGTCTGTCCATATTTGGACTGACTGATTCTGCAACTAGGAGGAGAAGGACTGCATTGTCAGTAGAACTACCCCTGAGCTCGAGGAGGTTTTATGTGCTCCAGGCGGCTTCAGATGCCACTTGCACCGTGAGGTCCTCTAGATGGCCACCCCACCCTAGGAATGATGCACCTATTGTAGAGCAGCTGGTGGGAGATTACTGGAAGAAGGAATGCCCTCTCGAGGTTGATTTTTTTCCTTTCAGTTTTCCTTTTCCTTCCATTCCAGTTCCTGTACAAAGTTCTTTGTGAGTAGCACTAGTTGAGACAAAGGGGTCTGATATTTGGGACCAGTGCCCTCTTAATTGGTATTCTATGTCCCTTATCTGGAGATAGGCCCATGACACCAAAGTTGTGGCTGAAGGCATGTGACCTGGTAGCTGAAATAATCATGATGTCAAAAGCATATATATAATATAGATTAATGATATGAGTAATGTAATAGTGCTATAACGTAACATACACACACACACACGCACACACAATGGGGTGCTTACAAATTGACAACTTGACTTATTATGCACTTTCTCTGGCTGTAACTTATGCAGAGTGATTGTAATGATGTCTATTTGCTTGTCCTGATTTTGCAGTTTGTTGTACTGTATATGTACTTTTAACTTTGCCAAAAACAAATGTGTTGGTTAAATAAACTAAAACTGGAAACTAGTAGCTGCAGAAAATCCCTTGCAGGCATTGGGATGAATGGCAATCAGATTTGTTCCCCTGTCCTATGGAAGAAATGCCTTTCACTGCAGGGTATCCAGCTCTGCTCCAGTGGAGTCCAAAGCCTGCACTGGTTCCATCTGGGACTTCTGCAAATTTATAAGGGAGCGCCAAGTTTTCCCGGGTGTTTTTACCAGCTGGACAGAACACAATGTCTCCTGTTTTATCTTCCCTGAGACTAGTCAGTCTTGGATGTAAGGGAAACCTATCACACCTTGCCTTCATGGTTCAGCTGCCACCATAGCTAAGCACTTACGTGAACACCCTGGGTGCTGAGGTGGGTAGGACTGTGAACCGATACTGGCAGTTTCCAGTCTGAACCCAAGATACTTTTTGTGACTGAGATGTGGAAGTAGGCATCCTTTGGATCCAGTGATTCAAACTAATCTCCTAAATGTAGAGATGGAATTACTGTGCCCAGTGTCACAGTGTCATCATCCTCAATATTTCTTTCTTGGTATATCTATTCAGGTACCTTAAATCTAGAATGGGTCGCCATTCTTCATTTTTCTTGTGGGCTAGGAAGTATTTCAAAAATTTCTACTGCCTTTGCTCGCAGTATTCCTGTACCTCCAGTTCTAACAGAATTTTTTTCTGTTGGTGAATGAGCTGGAAAGTTTTGTGGCCTCTGCAGTGCTTATAAAAAATTACAGAGTAAAAGAAGTGTTGACACTAGTCACAGTTTCACAGCTGGAAGCCATTCTCTAGTTGAGAGAAATGAAGTGCTCCAATGAGGAGGCTTCATTTCTTTCATTACATAAGCGCTGATGGCTAACCCTCCGTTCCGTCCCAGTATCAGTGTGAAACTGAACCCTCCGCTCCCTCCACTGTGTGCTGCCTGCCCCGCTCCCTCCATTCCGTTCCAGCACCTGGCATTTAATTAAACCCTCCGGCTCCCTCCCACTGTTTGCTGCCCCCACTCCCTCTATTCCTGTCAGAGCCCACCAGCATTTAATTAAGCCCTCTTGCTCCCTCCACTGCATGCTGTCTGCCCACTCCTCCATTCCCTGTCCAAGCACCTGGCATTTAATTAAATCCTCCCACTGTGCTGCCGCCCTCTTCCTCCATTCCGTCCAAGCCCCGGCACCTAATTAAGCCCTCCCACTGCGTGCTGCTGCCACCACTCCTCCGTTCCCATCAAGCCCCTGGCATTTAATTAAGCCCTCCCACTCCCTCCACTGCATGCTACCTGCCCCGCTCACTCCGTTCCCCACATGGCACACTCCATGCAAAGAAATAGTTGGCATTTCCTACTTTATTCTGTTTCGGTTTGGACCCTTCCCACTCCCTCTCTCTAGTTTTTCATTTCCTGGAGGGCTAGATCTCTCAGGTCCCCACCTGCCACCGGGCAAAGCGAGGGGGCTCTCTCTCTCTGGTGCTGGGCTGGAGGGACATGTAGGTCTGCCGACGTGTGGAGTTTGGCCCAAGTTTGGGAACTTTGTCCGCAGAAGGGGGGAATGCCACTGCAGGCTGCGTCCTCCTACCTTCATCAGCAGTACCTGCCTGTCTAACGGTTATCTCGCTTGGTGTGTGTGTGTGGGAGGGAGCAGAGAGCCAGTGTGGTGCTGGCTTTGTGGAGTCGCCATGCCAAGAGCCTTCCTGGTGAAGAAAGTGTGTGTGGCTCCAAGAGCCTGGAACTGGAGCAAGCTGCCGGATGAAGAGCGGGAGAGATCTACATTCAGGTAAGGACAAGGAGGGAACAACAGTATGAGACATCTGAAGTTAATGTTTTTTTTTGGGGGGGGGGGGATTTGATAAAGAGTAATATTCCCAGGTCACATCTTTTGTCACACTGGGACATCACTCCCTAAGTTACAGAGAAACCATTTAAAGAAAGGACAAAATATTGGTTTGATTATTAATTTTCAGTCTTCAGCTCTTACCATATACACTAGGTAAGCTCTGAGCAGGAGAAAAATACAAGTGAAAAATTTTTTGCTCAACTTACGGTACCCTTCTGTCCAGACTGTATGCCTATGTGACACAAAGCACAATGTTCAGGTGGCTGGTTTACCAGTGTCCTTGGATGGGGAGGGGAGGAGGAGAAGCGGCGCATGCTCCCTCCTTCAGAGCATCTGACTCTGGCTGCTACCTTTGAAATGCTAATGGGGACACTTGTGCATGAGGGAATTACAGTTTATAATGGGGATGCTATGGGGTAACAGATGGGATTCATATTTATATTCATATTCAGTAGTAGGGATTTTTCTGTCTTCAGGATTTGAGACTGTTGCTGCCATTTGAGTGCCAAGGGTCTGGTAAGGGGGAAGGTGAATACATACAGCTTGTATATATTTTATTAATTTGGGATGGAGTGGGGGTTGTCTCTCTCAAGGTGTGAGACCTCTTGCTGTTTAAGTGGCAAGAGAGCCAGGTAAGGGTGTTTATATATTTATTTCAAAGGTTTTACCAGGAAAGACATACTGAGCTAGTAACAACTCGTTTCCCGATGTTGTCCTGGTATAACAAGAAGTCTGTAAATGTTTGATTTATTTGAGGTGGGCCCGGGGGTGTCTGCTAGAGCATGAGGCTTTTGCTGCTTGATAAGTGGGGGATTCATAAATACACTCTGTATGTTTTATTTATTGGAAGTGGGATGGGGACTGTCTCTTGCGGTATGTGCCTGAGGCTGCTGGCACTGTCTGAGTGTTAAAGGGCAGGTAAGGGGGATTATATAAGTCTGGATATATTTCATTTTAGGTGGGAAGGGGCTGTCTCTGGGATCCAAGACTGGTGCTGCTTTTTATGAGTAATAATGTCCAGGCATGGGGTTACTACAGTCTGTATATGTTTTTTATTTGAGGTGGGTGCTGTCTCTCTCAGGGCATGAGCTGTGGCTGCCACTCTGAGTGCTAATGGTCAGGTAGGAGAGGCGACCTTGCACTGATCTCATTTAGATCTAGCTCGTTACAGCTAAAGGGGAGGGCAAAGTCACTGGGGATCAGTTTATTTTTCTCTGTCTCTGAGTCATGAGATTACAGGACTGTAAAAGTGGGATGAAAGCGAATCCAATTTCAACAGCTTCAGAGATGGCCGGGTCTGGGAATGCGGACACTAACCAACTTCCGATTTCATTGAATGCATCCCTTCAGTGAAATTATTCTGCTTCATAAAATATATATTATAGGGAACATTGGCACACCTGATTTCTGGAAAACTTTGTAAAAGTTTCAGTAATAGTCATGGTTGCTAGAAAGTGGGAAAAGTGGGGCACAGAGTGCAAGGGTACTGTAATATTTGCAAGCAAATGGGCACTCTGAATGCTCACTGGCAAAAGTGTTGGGAGGGTGGCAGCAACAGCTCCCATCCCAGCTGTGCCCATAGATTCTGACATGGTAGTGGTTTCTGCCAATGTCTTATTTTAATGTGCCATCTTTTGTATAATTTGCTTAGCCTATTAAAAGGATTAATACATGGTCCATCACCAGTCAAGGTTTTGTACAATTATTGTTGTTGGTATTGTTTCTGGAGTACTCATCCTGCCATATGCGTCCTCTCTTGCGCCAACCGTATGAGACCCCCTCTCCTTCAGCCCCCATGACTTACCCTCGTGGTGGGGTGGGGAAACCCTTACCCACCAGACCGGATCCAGTTCGGGGGAGGTGCCCTCCTGGCGGCGCTGCAAGGGGGACAATCATCATCTATGGCGAGGACTCCCGTTTTTCCGTTTCCTCCCCTGCGGAGAGGGGTGTACAATAACGCCAGTGGAGGGAGCGCACACGCATCCGCATGCACTCCTCCAGGCACCTGCTCCATCTTCGCCCCTCATCTGCAGCGTCGGCACACTACCCCCCCAGCCTCTGCCAGGGGCCAGTCAAGCGCCGACCACTGGTGCCCCCCTCCCCGGAGGAGAGCAGTCCCTTGGATGCTCAATCCTTCTCCAACCCTGCCAACCCCTGGCGCCCCATGCTTGTTCCTCAACACGTGTCGCCGGCATAGCAAGCGAGGTAAGGCGCCCAGCATCACCGGCCGCTTTTTGTACAATTATTAAAACAAAATTCACTTCAAGGTTTCAACCTCTGTGTTAAAGGGACAGAGCTGTTGCTTCCTCTTGTGCTCTTGGCTCTTGTTTCCTCCCAGTGAGGAAGCAAACAACGGGATAAAGTGATTCCCCAAATAACGCACCCGCAAAAGCTGAACAAGCGCCCTTTAGGGAACCATTCAAGGCCCAAAGTTCCCAACCCTTCCCGGTATCTGACCCCCCACCCTGTGGAAGGGATAGCTAGGAAGAAAAATTACTCACCTTAGTAATGTTGTTTCTTCTAATGGAGTCTTGCTATATTATAGACATTAGCAGTTTAATCCAGCTCTAGAACTGCCCTGGAGTGAAATGGTTAAAACCATTCCAAAATAGAATTTTGGCACGAGGCAGCTCTATCTGTGTCATTTGAACTTGAACTGTCAGATCTTTACAAGCCAAACTCACTAAGGTCTGTGTGGAAGCTGTAACCTACACTAGCCAAATGGCTACCTAAATAATAACAACCATTGATGGTCCCAACACCCAAGACTCAAGTCAGGGGACCAGAAATACTAACACCATTCTAATAATATGAAAATGGAACATAAGTATAATAAAACACACACACGCGTACACATACACACCCCCAAAGTCCCAAAGGGGACAAAATGCTAACAGGACATAAGTAGTACCACACTAGTTGCCGCACCCACCAAGTAGAGGTTCTGAGAGGGCAGGTTGGGGAGGTCTATAATATAGCAAGACTCCATTAGAAGAAACAACATTACTAAGGTGAGTAATTTTTTCTTCAAACAACATGAAGTCTTGCTATATTATAGACATTAGCAGAATACACAGCAGTACCTCCATGGAGGAGGGCAGAACCTACTTAGGAATAGGCTCTGAAGAACAGCTGTATGCCAAACAGCATCTCTCCTGTCCTGGACATCCAGGGAGTAATGCTTGGTAAAAGTGTGTACCGTTTTCCAAGTAGCAGCCTGGCAAATCTCTAATAAAGGGATATCTCTGGCAGCAGCTAGAGACGCAGCTGTACCCCTGGTAGAATGAGCCCTCAAACCAGGGGCTCTGCCCACTTTCTGATAACAAAATGGATACAAGAGACAATCCACCTGGCTACTGATCTCTTAGTGGCAGGTTTGCCTTTCCCAACTTCACCATAGGTAAGGAAAAGTTGGAGGATTCGAACCTGTGACATTGCGCTCTATATAATACCTAAGAGCTCTCTTAACATCCAGGCTGTGCAACCTCCTCTCACCCGAAGAGGAGTGATCAGTGAAAAAATACTGGAAGGGAGATAGATTGATTAAGATGGAAATCTGAAACCACCTTAGGCAAAACTTCCTATTAGTCCTAAGGACTACCTTATCCCTGTGGAAAGAAATAAAGTCAGTCTCCACTGACAAGGCTTGCAATTCACTTATGCCTGGCAGAAGTGATAGCCACTAGAAAAACAGTTTTCCAAGTTAGGTACTTAAGCTCTGCAGAAGACAGAGGTTCAAAAGGGGTTGCATTAACTGAGCAATGCAAACATTAAGGTCCCAAGCAGGGCGGTTCCCAAAAGGAGGATTAGTATGGAGTAATCCCTTAAAAACTTGGAAAACACAGGATGAGAGGAAAGAGGGATGACTTTCCTGCTGACACAAAAGCAGACACAGCTGCCAAATGAACTCTCAGGGTAGCTGGTCTGAGACCCAAGGAATTAAGATGTACCATGTAATCTAACAAAATGGGCAATTCAGCAGATTCTGGGAAACATTTTTCCCAGCACACCAAATGGAAAACCTTTCCATTTAGAACTATAAGTAGCCTAGTGGAAGGCTTTCTGGAAGCCTTTGGATCTCAAGAACACCCTGAGAGAGGTGTAAATCAGCAAACTCTAACTCCTCAAGAGCCAGGCCTTGAGGTTGAGGGATTGAGGTCGGATACCAAACCCTTCTCTGGGAACAAGTCAACAGATTGTGATTCCTGGGAGGCACAGGGAAGATGGACTGTCAGAGACAGAAGGAATGGGTACCAGGGCTGCCTGGCTCAATCCGGGCAATCAGAATCACCCTGCAAGGCTGAGATCTGATTTTGACTAGTACTTTGAATAGGAGAGGAAGGGAAGCATAAAGGAACTTCCCTCCCAATCCAGAAGAAGGGCATCCAGGGAACTGAGCCCAGCACTGAGGCCTGCAACAGAACAGAAGAAGTTTGTGATTGTCTGGGGCTGCAAAGATCTATCTGAGGGATGCCCACCTGGCAAAAACTATCCCCAGCACTTGAGGATCCAGGGACCATTCGGATGGCCCTGGGAAATCCTGCTGAGGGCATCCGCTAGGACATTGTCCTTCCCTGGAAGATGAACTGCTATGAGGAAAGTGTTCAGGGAATAGGCCAGAGACCACAACTTCATTGCCTCGGTGCACAAGGCCGAAGACCGAGTGCCCCTGTTTGTTGATGTACCACATTGTTGTGGTGTTGTCTGTTCTGACTTGTATCACCTTGTCGTGGACAGATGCAGAAAAAGCTTGAAGAGCTAAAAAGACAGCTCTGAGTTCTAGCAAACTGATGTGGAGCAGAGATTCCTGGGGGGACCAAACTCCCTGAGTGGAAAGGTCGCCCATGTGGGCTCCCAACCCAGAAGGGAAGCATCTGTAGTGAGAGTCAAGTCGTGAGAAGGGAAATGAAGGGACCCCGCCTAAATTGCTCTGATCCTGCCACCACTGGAGAGCTAGGATCAAGGTTCGAGTCACTGGGACCAACCTGGAAAGGGGTCTCTTCTCTGAGACCAAAAGGTTCTCAAGTGAAACTGAATGTCTCTCATCTGAAATCTGGCTCCCTGCACAACAGCTGTGGATGCAGCCATGTGCCCCAGGAGCTGCAGAAAGTGTCTTGCTGGTCGAGAGACCTGCAGAGTGAAGGAAGAGGCCAGAGCCACTAAATTCCTTACCCTTTCTGGGGAAGAAAGGCTCTCTGGCTAGGCTTTGTGTCCAATTCTGCCCCTATAAAGGTGAGTACCTGGACTGGTTCCAGAACCAACTTTAGTAGGTTTAGCAGAAAACCCAGGGAGGTGAGAAGCTGCTGGGTGAACTGCAGGTGAGATTTTACCTGTTCTGGGACTGGCCTACAATGAGCCAGTCGTCTAGATAGGGAAAAACAGCAATCCTCTGCCTCCTCCTTAAGTGGGCCACTGCCACTGCTAGACACTTTGTGAATACCCTTGGAGCAGAAGTAAGGCAAGGGCATTGCTCTGAACTGGTAATGACCTGAGGGCAGTTCAATCTGAGGTACTTTCGATGGGATCTTCTGATTAGGACATGGAAATAGGCATCCTTGAGGTCCAGGGAGGCTAGCCAGTCCCCTGGCCTTAGGGAAGGTAAAATCATTGCCAGAGTTACCATTTTGAACTTTGGTTTCAAAAGATGCTTGTTCAGATATCTGAGATCTAAAATGGGCTGCCACTCTCCTGTCTTTTTGGGGTAAGGAAGTATCTGAATACAGACCCTGCCCTGATGCAGGAGGAACCTCTACTGCTCTGAGAGCTAACAGGGATGAGACCTCTGTTTCCAGGCGAGGGTCTCTGAAGCACTTGCAGGTAGAAAGTCTGCTTCTCAACTTGGGAAACTTTTGAAGCTGAGAACCAGACCCTGGCTTACTACTGCCAGAACCCACTTGTCTGAGGTTAAAGAAGCCCAATTCTGACTGAAGTAAGCCAGCCTGCCCCCACTGGTACAGGAGAATCGGCCCTGGGCACCCCATCAGGTGCCTGTTGTTTCTAGGAGTTTTAGGCTGGGGGTGGGAGCAGGTCTGCCCACCCTCGTCTGCCCCTGCCTCTGAAGAAGCCCCTCTGAGCATAGGCAGAGGAGGCCTGAGTCTGGTAGAAAGGCCTGTGAAAAGGCCTACCCTACCCCTGGGGCATGCTTTGAGGGTGGCTTGCTGCTCCTTAGCCTGGGCACTCTTGTAAGTAGTCCTATATTCATCCATCTTCTTCATGTAGTTCTCTGTCTGCTCTCCAAAGAATTTCCCACCACAGAAATCCATAGCCTTAGTCTGGGTATCCTGTGACAAACTAGTACACCTGAGCCAGGCCAACCTACGAAAAGCTACAGATGTGGCCATGACCCTAGAGGAAACATCATTAACATCCACAGCAGCATGAAACTGAACCTTAGAGGCTTCAATGCCATCAGCAACCACCTGTTCTAGTTCACTAGCCAGTGGCCATGGGCCTGCTTGGCCAATTACATAACAGTATCCCATCTAGATTTCTGATACCTAGCTACATAAGCCATATAATTTGCTTGCCTGAGTCCCAGAGAGGCTGCCATATACTGTTTTTTGCTATGGCATCAATCTTCCTGGAATCCTTGTCAGGAGGATGTGAAGCCAAGGGAATATTAGCTTTATCACAGGCAGCAGCCTGAACTACTCAACATGACTGCATTGCTGAAAAGGAATTCTGGTTCAGGGCCTGACAATGTATACCTTCTGTCCATCTTTTATCTACAGGAGGCACAGAATTAGGAGCTTCTAAAATTTTAATTGTTTGTTTCCTAAAAGACTTATGTAAAGGAATAGACAATCTCCTAGACTCTGGAATATCCATCATTTCTACAAAATCAGGCTCCTCTTGCTCATCCACAGCCTCTTCTAAAGGAAGCTGGAGGGTTTCAGCAACTTTTTTATAAAATATAAAATGAGATGGGGACTCAGACAGCATAGGGGGAGATTCTAAAGGTCTGTCTGGGGAGATGTCCGGTTCAATGGGCACACCCAGACCTTCCCA
Organism: Neoceratodus forsteri; assembly: GCA_016271365.2. Classification (NCBI taxonomy): domain Eukaryota; kingdom Metazoa; phylum Chordata; order Ceratodontiformes; family Ceratodontidae; genus Neoceratodus; species Neoceratodus forsteri. The sequence continues at coordinate 324,967,154 of CM057451.1, read as the reverse complement.
GCCACATTCATACTGTTCATAATCCTCCTCCCCCTCCTCTGGTTCATAAAATTCCTCAATATCATAATCCTGAACCACTGGGACCGGACGAACCGACCTTTTACCAGATAGTGGTGGTTCGGACGGACCCTGAGACAGTGACTGGACAATTTGTATGGCTTTTGCTATCTCTGCAGCAGTTGGAGAAGGAATTTTGGACTCAGACCTGCTGATTTTCTTGTTTTCTTTACTGGAATTGGTTCCTCAGAACCAGCTTTTCTTTGCCCGAGGAAGTCTGGCCCTGGTCAGAGGCACTCCCTCTGGTTCGGTTGGCACGAACCGGGCTGGCCATCGGGTCAGCGGACTTTTGGCCTCATTCCTGAGCCTGCCCAATCTTTTTCCAGGGTGGCTGCAGGGAAATTCTTACATACCTGGCAGTCTGACTGGAGGTGGTCAAACCCCAGACAATAAACACATGTGGTGTGTGGGTCAGCCTTGGCAAAGACTTCCCCACAAACATCACAGTGTTGAAATCCAGTGGGCCCGGTTTTTCTTTTGGGTTTCTCAGACATAATGCCAGCCTAACCAAAAACTTGCCCTTTTAACGGCAGTGCCAGGCAAGACACCCTTATCGGTTCCTAACCGTGTCACAGGTATTGGAAAAAAACGTAATAAATCCGTTTTTTTTAGAACCGATAAGAACCGGGAACCGCACTCTAAAATAGTAACTTTTAGTTTTAAATGAGTTTTAAACCCACTGATCGGTTCAAAACCGAACCGATAACTTACAAGTTCCACACAGACAAAACCTTCATTTACTTACGGTTACCACAGATAGAGCTTGAACCGAACGGTTTTGCGGTTAAAATAAAACTATTCTCGGTTACCGAGAAAACACTTTTTAAACCGAGAAATAAACCGAGCAGAAGGAGAAATCTCCGGAGCGACTGTTCACTGAGGCGGAGTAAAGAATCTGACAGTTCAAGTTTGAAATGACACAGATAGAGCTGCTCTCCTGCCAAAATTCTATTTTGGAATGGTTTTAACCATTTCACTCCGGGGCAGTTCTAGAGCCGGATCAAACTGCTAATGTCTATAATATAGCAAGACTTCATGTTGTTTGAAGCCCCTGCTCAGTTAAACAGGAACCTACAGTAAGTCCAGGTTTGTGTTGTTTATAGTTTTATGGCAACGTGTATCTGTAAACCTGTATGCCCTTAAAGCAGCAGTATTTGTTAGTCAGCAAAACAGGATCTTTGTCCCTTAAAATTCATTTGCCTGCTGATTTTCTTGTCCCAAAGTCATAATCTTCTGCTTGTGACAACAGAATAATTTCTTTGGTAACAAGTTGTTGTGATATCATCAGCAGAAGATTCAGATTTTATGGCAAGAATCAGCAGTGCGATCAGGTGTTTCACTGTATCTTCCTCCCTTTTGCTCTCCCTGCCTTGTCCTCCTCAGTATTTTGGTTGGTTTCTGTTTTAACTGCTGTAAGTTTGCTTGCCGATACTGCTAAGTCTGTAGCCGTAATACCCCATCAGCTGTTACTTTTGAGCTGTTTCTACATCTGCTTTTCTACTGCAGATGTATTTTATTCATGCCTGTTAGTTATTTCTCCCATTGCTAACCCTTCCATAGGTGCACCTTAAAACAAGCTTCATCTGTGTGTGCTTTTCCCAGAAAACAATCTTAAATAAATAGGTGAAGTCTAAGTGGGCAAGATCCTGTTTTAACAAAAATGTATTCAGTAATAAAAAAAATGGAAGGTCCTGAAATTAAACTTTTTGGAGACTTTTGTGTAGTTGACTTCTGTTGATGCCAGCGGTTAATTTTGTTGTTGGCTTGAAATCAGAAAATCTCTTCACGAGGAGGGGGTGGCTCATTTCATTCACAGTCCCTACAAGACCACCTTCCCCTGAATGACCAATGGCTTGCAGCCGTTGAGCTTGCACAGAAAACCAGCCCCTTTAAGACAGTCATCAGTTGTGTAGAACAGAGATTTAAGTCATAATGAAATATGAAATGTACCTTTCATTCTGTTTAAAAAGATGTTTGTAAATAAAGATATGTTAGAAAAATATGGAGAAGAAATTTGGTTTTATATAATACCTTTCATAGATACTTTATTTCAAAGTGCTTTACAATTCAGGTGAAAAAAGGAAGAATATATTGCCACAGTTTACAGTGCACAGGGATGGTTTACATGACTTGCCTGAATTATAATGCATTTAGAATGTGAATACAGGCCAGCTCTGTGATACAGAGTGGTGGGGCACCTGCTTGACTCACTGGCGACTCAGGTTTGAGTCCCGAGCTTGGGACGTCAGGAGTGCAGGCCAGAAGGGAGGGTCATAGAGCATCTGCACAGATGCTGTCCTCTCTGGAGAGGGTGCTGTGGAGCACATCTCAGAGAGCCACATGTAGTGGTGTGCACAGCCTTGACAGCATGGGTGACCACACATCAGCTGGCTCCACCTCCAAGGCGTCACTGCAGTGCATGCCACTGGAATGTGGAAAGGAACTCAGAAAATGGGGAAACTAGCACCCATCTCAGCCTGCTTGGGGATGACTGTCTAGTCCTCTCATGCCACAGTGTCCCTATCACGCCGCTCCTGTCCCCCTAGCCCTGCATACCTCAAAGGACCCCCAGGAATGCTATCCCCCTCCTCGCCCTCGGTGGGGGGGACATCTAACAGGACAAGCTGGACCCTCCAAGGATGCGGTCATAGCCTGAGGAGCCAGGTGGCAGGAACCAGCAGTAAAAGGTGAGACTGGCGGGCAGCCAGGGATGTTGAGCAGCCAGGAGGAGTAGCAAGTTGTGCGCTGCAGGGGAAGGTGTTAAAAAAAAAAAAAGGGAAAAGAAGAAGAATGTGAATACAGGATAGACTCACTAGGATTCCAATCCTATATTTACTGTTCTAACCTGTCAGCAAGTTGTTCTGGTTACCTGGATGAGCCATCCTGCAGGTTTTCCCTCCTGGCCACATCACTGGGGCACGCACTGCAGATAAAAGTTTAACAAAATAGAGACTACAGCTTGGGCAACTGTGCACAGCCAGCTTCTGCTGCTGGCGAGAGGCTCAGATTCCAACTGAGCTTGAGATTGATGCGCACTGGAATTTGAACCTTGAGCTGGAAGCACAGGCTGGTTAGGCATGGTTTTGCCCAAGCAGTATTTTTATAGTGTATAGAGCCAAAATTATAGAGAAATAAAGTTTTCCAGACAAAAATGTCAGTAAAAGGATGTTTTTTACTGTTGAAATGCATAACGTTTACACAGAAACACTGTCTACACTCCTGTGAAATGTCGTCCCATTCACAGATGCTCTCCCACTCCTCTCCTACTTATTTTTGCCCAAATTTTCAACATGTTTTTTTAGGACCCCACTTCATGAACAAGGGCACTGAAGTTATTTAAATCCTGCCTGAAAGGTGATTTTGCAGTTGCTGTGTAAAATCATGTTTTGGACAGGATATGAATAATTTCACCACCCTTTTCATGAGGTGGGTCCCAAAGGCCATGTTGAAAATCTGGGCAAGAAATATTATAAAATGACCAAGTTACGCTTGTATGTTGAAAATTTTCAATGACCGCCATAACTTTAGTAATCTTCAATATTGTGACCACATTTCAATATAGCCATTTTTCACACACCTCATTAATGTTCCAGCTTCATTTTTCAAATCCTGGCTGAAACATGTTTTCACACCCGTGGCATGAAAAAACAGGTTACTCACGTGTAACAGTAGTTCTAGGAGTGGTATATGTTGTTCATCCACACTTGTTGGCATGTCCCTTTCTCCTTTAAATCTTGCCAGAAGGTCTTCAAGCTGGCTCCTTCCACCCACCCGAGTGGTATAACCCTCTGCTCCACCCCATGATGCCAGATCTTAGCCCGCTGGAAGCCAGGTTGTGCGTCGCAGCCAGGGAGGTCAGGTGGGTCAGTATCGATGAACAATACATACCACTCCTAGAACTATTGTTATAGGTGAGTAAGGGATGTGAATATGCTGTTCTTATCCACACTTGTTGGCAGACTCCTAGCAGTTCTCTGGGAGAAGGGAGGCAAGGTGCACACCCCATACGTAGGGAACAGAGACTGGAGAACTGAGGCCCCAAAACCAGCATCCTGGCGTGACTCAAGGTCGATGTGGTAATGGGCGATGAAGGTGTTTGCTGTCTTCCAGGTAGCAGCCCAGCAGATTTCCTGGACAGGGATGTCTCTGGAAGCAGCCACAGACGAGCGGTATGGCGGGTGGATGAGCTCTTATCCTCTGGGAGGCTTTTGCCCACCAACCTATAGCAGAGATCAGTGCATGATGTAATCCATCTGCCAGTCGCCTGCTCTGCTGCAGGCCTGCCAGGTGCGGCTTCAACGTAGGTGACAAACAGCTGGTGAACCTCTCCCGAACTTCAGTCGTTCTCTCCTTATAGTAGGAGAGAGCATGTCTCAGGTCAAAGTATGGAGCCTGTGCTCAGCATCTGAAGTGCAGTTTGGGTAAAACACAGGCAGAGTCAACACCTGATTAAGGACAGGTGAAACTCTGACACCACCTTCAGGAGGAATTTCGGGTGGGGACGGAGGACAACCTTGTCCCTGTGGACAACCAGATAAGGAGACTCCACCAAAAGCATCTGGAGCTCCCCAGTCCTTCTGACGGATGCGACAGCCACCAGGAAGGCCGTCTTCCATGACAAGTGTGACATCTCACACTTGTGCATTAGTTCGAATAGCTTGCCCATGAGCTTTACCAGAACCAGCAGTAAATCACGACGGAAGAGGTTCACGCACGGAAGGGATATGTGATCGAGGCCTTTGAAAAAAAGCCAAACCACCTTCTCCTGTACCACCGTCTGCTGACCGTCCCGCGCCTAGTAAGCAGAGATGGCTGCCAGGTGCACCTTAAGGGTCAAAGACTGAAGACCCCCTTTGCACAGAGACCAAAGGTAGTCTAAAATGCTTGCCACAGGACAGAACAGAGGGTCCAGGCCCTTGCCCTGGCACCAAATGGAAAACCTTTTCCATTTAAAGGCGTAGAACATTCTGGTCGACTCCTTTCTGGATGCTTCCACTACAGTTGAGTACAGTCACAGAGAAACCCAAAGCCTGGAACTCTAGCCGCTCAGATACCAGGCTGTCAGGTGCAGGGACTGAAAGTCCAGATGGAATACCTTCCCCTGATTGACTGATATCAGGTCTGGGCATGCTGGAAGACACCTCGGGAGCCTGTTGCTGAGGCTGAGGAGATCGGGATACCAGAACTGGCGGGGCCAGTCTGGGGCTATCAGTATCACCTGCACCTTGTCCCTCCTCACCTTGAGAAGCACCCTGTGGATCAAGGAAAATGAAGGGAAGGCGTAGAAGAGGCCTGGGGTCCACGGCCTCGGAAGGCATCCTCCTGCAGCGATCCCCACTGAGGGCCGGGCATGAAACAGTCTCAGCTTGGTGTTTTCCTTGGAGGCAAACAGGTCCACCATCGGTTTTGCTCCAGTGGGAGGACAGGCTGTAAGTCACCTCTGGATGTATGGACCACTCGTGGGATGTCTTGCCTATTCGGCTGAGAGCATCCGTCAGCTGATTTGAGGCTCCTGCTAAATGGATAGCTAGGAGATCCACCTCCAGTCAGCTCACGAGTGTCCAGATGCAGAGCACTTCCCTGTACAACAGCAGGGAGTGCGTGCCGCCCTGCTTGTTGAGGTAGTACATGGTCGTGGTATTGTCCATCTGGACTTGAACCACTTGACCCTGAAGCTACTGAGTGAATGCTGAAAACGCCAGTTTGACCCCTCTGAGCTCCAACAGGTTGATATGGTATCGGGATTCCTCGAGGGTCTAGAACCCATGGGCCCTGTTGTTCCCCATGTGAGCTCCCAGCCTGTGAGAGAGGCATCAGTCATGAGGATGACCATTGGCTCGGTGCGGACAAATGGGATCCCTTCCTGCAACCAGTCTGGGACGGTCCACCACTGGAGGCGTCCCACATCTTCTGGGTCACAGTGATCAGCTGGTCGAAATTACCTAGGCGCTGAGTACACTGGGTGGCCAGCTCCCCATTGAAGAGGGCATATGCCACCAGGCCCAACGGACCACGGTGGTGCAGGCCGCCATGTAGCCCAGAAGGCGCAGAAAGTCCCGGGCAGGGCGCAAGTGCCCAACCAGAAATGATTGGGCAAAGGAGGAGAGAACCTCTGCCCCGCCTGCTGGGAGCAGAGCTCTGCCTGACAAGAGCTGAGCCTGCCTCGATGAAGCTTATCACCTGAGAAGGCACGAACTCCCACTTGGCCTCGTTGATCAGGAGGCCAAGCTGAGAGCAGGTCTCGATGGCCAGGTCCCTGGACCTCTCCACTGCTTGCTGGGTGGAACCTGCCAAGAGCCAATCGTCGAGGTAGGGGTACACTCTGACCCCTCAATGCCCGAGATGGGCTGCCACCACTGTGATGCATTTGGTGAAGACCCTTGGGGCCAATGACAGGCCCAATGGCATGGCTCGGAACTTGTACAGGGTTCCCTCTGCTCTGAAGTGGAGGAACTGCTGGTGTGATGGACGGATCGGGACCTGAAAGAACACATCCTTGAGATCCAGTGAGCAGAACCACATGTTTTTCTCCAGGGATGGTATGATCTGGGAAAGAGTTACCATCCTGAAGGTGCGTGGCCTGAGATACTGATTCAGGTCATGCAGATCTAGATTGGGGCGCCAGCCTCCCCGTCCGCTTCGGGACCAGGAAGTTCCTGGAAACAAACCCTGGGTTGACTGGAGGATCTGCCACTCGAACCACTGCCTCCTTGAGGAGGAGCTGGGCTATGTCGTCTCTCACAGCTGACCGAGTGTGGGTGGATTCTCTCTCCTCCAGTGGGGCATGGGCTCGGCTGGGAGGGTACTGCTCAAATTCCAGAGGCAGACCCTGGCTGACCACATCTAAGACCCATCTGTCCGTGGTAACAGCGGACCAGGCGGAAAGAAAGTGGCGCAGTCAACCCCCCATGGGAGGATCCAGAGCTGACGTGACGGAGATAGGGGTGGCAACCAGTGTTCGACAAATCCCATAGCCCGACGTCCCGGGCTATCATTGCAGAGTCAGGGACAAGTAGTTTCTGTAGATCCGGTAGTCCGTGGACGAGTAGCGCTGCTTTAAAAAAAAAAAAAAAACTTTTTCTGCCTGCTATGCGGTTTCTGTCCAGAAGAGCGCTGCTCATATATACTGAATACAGGCGTAAGTATTGTTGGAACGTGCACACCATGCACTTTTTTTCTCCCCAGTTACTTCCTCTAGCCATCAGCAATTGGTTCCTTCTGAAACTCCCCCATCCCTCTACACAGTAAATCGAGCTGGCACATTATCAGTCCGGGCTGCACTGGAGGTTGGAGCCATGAGGGAGGCGGGATCCGCATGCTTAGCGGCAAGGGGTGTTCTATTCTGCAGGGAAGCAGCAAGCTGGATTCTCATCTCAACATGCAGGTATTATTATGGGTCCAATAACATTCCCTCTCTCTCTCCCTACTGTGTAATTGCTTACAGGCATCCATCATGAGAGACAGAGTGAGTCTGTATTGAATCACGAGTGCAAGTGCTCAGGCCCAGACTAGAGAATGTGCCTCCGCCGAGTTGTTGGGAATGTAATCTTGGAGTCGGGCTCAGTACTGTGGTAGTGTCCTTTGTGGGCTTGCGGCAGAAGCATAACTGGTGTTGCTGTAGTGGTGGTGGTGATGGGGAGGGAGTGCACATGTTGTAGTGTGAATGTGGGCCCAGGCCCAGAAAGTGTGCCTCACCAGCCCAACGCAATTGTTTCGTTTTACTTTTCGTTAAGCACAACCACAAAGGAGCACTTCAGGAGTCAGTATCGGACCACGAGTGATAGAGTTGCGGTCAGGACTGTAGTCTTGGATGGAGTAACTTGGGACTGAGCTGTGGGGACATGGGTCAGAGGTTAAAAAGTGTTCACCAACTGGGGAGGTAGCAGATTGTTTATTGTGGCAGTTTAGTTTGCAGCTGAACAAACATGTAGGAGCACTAACTGTAGGTTCAGATGAAAGACGACGACCCTTTACCTCCAGCATGCTGTGTCAGACAATCCCAAAATGTTATTTTCCCCCAAAGGTTTCCTTTTTCCACTTTCCCTCAAACATTGCCTCTACACTGCTTCTCTTTTTATGTTGTGTCTGTCCCCGAGGAGAATAAACACAAATAATGTCCTACATGAAAGATATAGGCTACTTTCCCTTCAAAAAGTGCTTTTCACGCTGTCACTTTTTGCAATTTCCTATGAAAGTTTTGGATTTTCTAAGGTGGTATGCCTCTGACCATGCTCAAGCTTTACATACGGCAAGGGGATGAAAGGCTGCAATTAGAATTTTATAACGTGGAAATCCTATCATAATTTGCTTAAATATTTAATATTATGGATTTATTGTCGTGACTACTGAGACTCTGGCATAATTTTTGGATATCAGTGACTAATAGCTGTATACCAGTCTTTCACTGATTTAGATGTACATTTGAAACCCTGCTGACTTTACAAGTGAAATGAGTTTTTCTGTCTAGCACTACATTCCACCCAGTTGTACAAATTGTCAGAAGCAGGGCCTAAATAATAAGAGCCGCATCTCAGCTGGGCTATCCTGAGTAAATAAATTTGCCTACATCTATGCAGTATTAATAATACAGCCCCCACCTTGTACTTTGTTGTTAGATAAGTTTTTTTTTTAATTTCCTTGAAATATAGTCTTCCGACCATGGACTACCACTTGAAACACTGGGACTACCAATTTTGGTTAGGTCAGTTGTCCTGGACTAGCATGCAATTTTGAAATTTGTTGATCCCTGATGGCAACCCCTAGCCGGTCAGTGGGCTGACTTGGAGGAAGAGGGTCCGGCCTGAACCCTGACCTCCTTGTCTGCAGCCAGCGGAGGCCTGGACTTGGCCAAGGGTGCCAAGCCTGTGCCAGCTGTTGCTGCGCTGTGAAAGGAGTGCTGCTGTGCTGCAGGAGCAGGGTGATGAAAAGGCTTTTCTTTTCTGCTGCTTCTTGGTGTCGGGCGCTTTGAGCAGAAGTGGCTGAGTCAAGGTGGCATTAGACTGCTCGAGTCGCTGAAGGTGACCATCCACCTGGGCCAGAGAGATCGGTACCCAGGAAAGGATCAGCAGTGGGTTACTACTGGGTGTCCGGCGTGAAGGGGGAAAGCCTCAGCCAAGCCCTGTGGCGTGAGGCAACCGTGGCTGCCACCGAACGGGTGCAAGAGTCCCCAAGGTCCAAAGCTGTCTGAAGCTGCTGCTTGGCAACGGCACAGCCCTGGTCCCGGTCCTGCTTGACTGTAGTCTGAAGGTCCACAGGGAGATGCAGGAGAACTTCATCTAAGGAGCCCAACGGGGCATGAGAAAAGTGCGCTATGATGATGGCCAAGCTCGCCTGATGGAGGCCTAAAGAGGAGGATGTATAGACTTTCCTGGCCATGTGGTCCATTTTTTTTGACTCCTTGTCAGGAGGTCTATCAGTGTCAGCAGAGCTGCCTGTGCATCTGAACGCTGAGGCAGTCACCAACCCCTCGGCCGAGGTGTGTTCAGTGAACCCCGAGAGGGAGCCAATGGGTACCGCATACTTGTGGGCCATCTGGGCAAACAGCGCTGGGCAGGAGGCAGGATGCTGCCAGAGCTCCAAGGCCAGGCCAAAAATGGCTTTGGCGACAGGAAAGGCTTCCGTGGGTGTATCCCCTCTTTCTGGACAGGCTCCAGGGGCATCCCCGTGGATTCGTAGATAAGGCAGAGAATCCCTTGAAAAGCTGAAGGGCCCTCCTCCATCGACAGACTACTGATAGACTCATCGTCCCGCGGGTGAAAGTGTAAATCAATGTCTTCCATATCCGAAGAATCTGGATAGATCGGTCAGCCACCAAGGTCCCCTTCAACACGCCTGGGGTGATCAGGCATAAGGGTGACAGACAACCTACGTGGGAGTCCCAGAACCATCCAAGAATCCTTCGTAAGAGCCCCTCCTGAAGGCTGTTTAGGCGGTGGCTCCACCACAATCGGCAGAGAGACCGATTTTGGCCGAACTGGAGCGTGTTTTGCCAGCTCCACAGGCAGGGGAACCGATATAACCGTTTCGAAAGGCTTCGGCCTAGGAGGCGAAAGCCAAGTAATGGCCGGAGTAGAAACTGTGGCCGGCTCTGTCTGGACAGAATCAGCTGCTACCACATCAAATCCTCGTAGTGTTGATGGACTTTCCGCCGAAGACTCCCCTCATCTGAGGATGACCGATGGCGTCGCCTCTTTTTAGAGTGCTGATGCGCCTTCCTCGGCCTGTCGATCGAGGGTGTCCTAGATGACGACCTCGATCGGAACGGCAGATTCAGTGGCTCGGCAGACACCAGCGGGAACCAGTGATTTACCTGGATCAGGGACCGGTTCCTTGATGGGATTCCCAGCTGGCTGGGTTTCCTCATCAGGAAGAGGCAGGACCGGAGCCTTTGTCAAAGAGTTGTCGGCCTCATCGGGCGACAACGGGTCAACGGGATCAAGAACGATCTCAACATCGTCGTTCAAGACCTCGGCTAACTGGCCAGATGGCAGGGCCGAGAAGCCAGCGGCCGAGGAAGCAATTTCGACTGAAGTTGATACTGCCAGCTCCTGGGACCGAGATCGCTCACGATCCCAAGAGTGTCTTCGCGAGACGAAAAGAGTTTGGATCCTTTCCTTTACGGACTGACACCACCCGCAGGTCCCTCGCCTTTAGTGTGGAGGAATTGATACAGCTCTGGAAGGAACCCGAAAACATGGAGCCCAGGTTGAGGGAACAAAAAACGACCGATAAGAGGACTGCATGGCCCGGGCCGCTTCTTCTTTGAAGGCCTGCATGTGTTCCAGCTGCTTGGCAGACCGAGGAGACCGCTCACTAGACCTCTTTGGATTTCACTGGAGGATTACGTTTCTTGGGTCTGCCCAACTTAAGGTGTGCGAGATGATCGTTGAGGACGTTCGGGTGGAATGCGAGGCACATCTCGGAAGTCTGGGTGTCATGGCTGACACCCAGGCAGTAGACACACGCAGTACGCGGATCAATGCACAACATTTTTTTGGCCGCATGGGCACCGGTGAAGTCCGGGGGAAGAGTTATCTTCCATGACTGTATAACAAAGAGCACAGCTGCTAGCTCCGAATGAGCCTAAGTTTCGAAAAACGAGGTTTTGGATCCAGGGCCTACAAAGCATGAACAAGAGGAGGCAACCTGAATCTTTCAGTGGAAAGGAAGATCTGGCGTCATGGGGCAGAGCGAGGACTATACCACCGGGTGGGTGGGAGGAGCCACTGAGACCTTCTGGCAAGATTTAAAGGGAAAGAGACATACCAACAAGTGTGGATAAGAACAGCATATCCACATCCCTAGAATGACGTTTCAGCAGAGATTTGAAAATTCTCACCTATCGGGTTCATGCGGTGTGGTCATAAGAATACTATGTTGAAAATCTGGGGACACAATATTTAAAAACAAGTGGTCACACTTTCATGGGTGTAAACTTGCTGTACTTGAAAAGGACTGAAGCGCTCAAATGAGAATGTGCTTCAGTACTTTCATTTACATAATACACATCATCACATACATCATGCAAGGAAACTTGGCATTGACAAATGCTTGTTATATATGCTTTAGTTTTATTTCAGTGCAAGAAACAGTGCCATGTTTTCAGAAAGTTCTAGTTTATCTTCAGCTAGGTGGCTTAATCTTTCATTTCTGCTAGTTTACTCATATAGGAGAACCATTCATTTAGAAGAGGTACTGTTGAGTCTCTCAGTTTAACAGGATGAGTTTTTTCAGACCTAATACTGCTGACAAAATCCAGTTTTGTTTATACTTTGGCACTGTATTTATATTTGTGCAGTTGCCCAATATTATTAGAGCAAGGTAAACTGGTATATTACACCCTAATCTGTTTTGAAATGGAGTGGCTTTTTTAAAAGATGTGTCTATGGGAACCAATAGCCTCCTTGTAGGGGCTAGTCCCATCATGTCTATAAATTCCACATTCTCCTCAGCCTCCTCTGTTTTATAAGAGGGATACTGAGTGTATCAACCATTTGTTCAATGAGAGGAGTAACTCTAAGAAGGAAACCAACTCCTGATCATGAGAGCCATCAGGTTCTATAGGATTGCCCAACTCCTCCTCCTCTTCATAATAAATTTCTCTCTCCAGTGCAGGATGGTATTCTAGAACTGGAGCCACGGGAGGGGGATAGGCACATTAAATTCTTGTGGCTTAGAAGACCTGGAAAAACTGCCAAATTTTTGACATGTCCTCTGTCAAGGGCATTTGTCTCTGACATACTGCCTGCTCCTTTTCCTGTGCAGAAAGAGCGACGGGGATAGGTTTTTCTTTTTGTTTTTTCTTGGCAGGCACTGGTTCCAGTACCTGCTCAGAGGCTCTTTTATTTGTATTTTGCCATCACTGGTGTCAGGGTTCCCTCTCTCGGTCACCTGGCTGTCTTTACCACCTTTAACTTGCCCTTCTGATGGCTGAGGAGGTTTATCTTTTTGTCCGTCCCCTTTGACACGGACTGCCGATTCTTAGGAAAACCCTCTAATGCATGCTTTCCACCATCATTGGGAGCTCCCTCTAAGCCTTTATTGTGTTTTGGTGACAAGAGGCAGACTGAGAAGCCATCAATTCTAAATAACAAGGTGACTAACAAGGCCCTTGTTAGTCACCTGGTGCCCTTGATTCATCACCAAATGGTCACTGTGATATATAAAAATGTTGTTAAAGTTGCCCCACATAGACTATAATGGGTGCAGGGGCTGATCTTTGGGCAGGAGTAAAAGTGGACACAGTGGGAAATTTTACTGCGCTCTTAATCTAAACTATTTGAAATATTGTGGTCAAATACACAATAGCAGCATTTCGTGGAGGTAAGGCAACGAAATATGTGATTCAAATCTCCCTTCATTTAACTTAGTGAGTCTCTTTAAGATAGATAAGGCCCCAGAACCAGATAGGTTGCATCCAAGGATACTCAGGGAATTAGCAGCAGAACTGGTTGAACGACTGGCTGGGCTGTTCAACAACTCAGTTAGGTCTGGAGAAGTTCCAAGGCATTGGAGATGCCCGCCTTTGATGGAGTCGACCATGAACGGGCCTGGTGACGGTAGGGAGACTTTGCATGAAAGCTGTGTTTCCAACAGGGCTGGGTCTGGTCCACCGCCCTCTACGGAGAGGGGGGTTTGACTATGGGCAATCCAGTGCTCGGGAAAGAGGGCGGTCCTCCTGGAAGCACAAAAATAAGCGGACCCATTCTCGATCATCGTCGACAACCCGGCACCGCATGGCCTCGAGTTCTTCTTCGTCCCTCCGGTCAAAGAAGAAGAAATGGTACCACTCAAGGTCACCCTCTGGTATGTCTGCACATTGATCATCGGTAATGGGGAACAGATGGCCGACTCCGTTGGGGTCGCCTCCGGCCTCTGTTCCTAGCAGCCGGCGTCCGACTCTGTAGTCCCTCCCTGCCCCCTGGGGGCTCCTCCAGAGAGCAGTTTCATCATTGAGCCGCTCTTATGGAGCAGTGGGTTCGGCGGTTGTTCTGACTTCCCGAGTTTGTGTAGTCAACCCCAGGGCCTTCGGGCCTAGGGGCTTCCAACCTGTAGGTTGGGTGGTTGGGTCAGCCATGTCGCATGACACCTTCTCCGGTGCCGTTGACGCCGCACTCTTGTGCTTTCCCCCCTCACATGGCTGCAGTGCAGGGGCCAGCACATTAATACCATTTTCTCTTATTTGTGTTTTTAGATCTTCATGGTTGGGGTCTCCAGGCACCGCTTTTGACTCCGGTCTTGGTGGCACTGTGTCCGGTGCTGATTTCGGGGCCGGCGCCACCTTGGGTGCCAGGATTCTCAGATTCTGATTCAAGGAGCAACACCTCCTGCTCTCTTTCCTTTATATACTATCCCTCCTGGGCTAGTAGGAGACTATATTGAGCCTGATCCTGATCTGTAATCAGGAGATAACTTTGATAAAGATTCATCTCTCGGAGTGGGAAGTAAGCCCTCTACTTCAGCACAGCTTCTGGTTGAGGACCTGTCCTTTAAGTCTCTACTGAAGAATATGAATTCCACCCTCTCTCTCCAGACTTCGGAGGTTGAAACAGCAAGGGAAAATTGAGAGAAGTTGTGTCTTCAATATCTGCATGTCCTGGAGATCCCTGTGGAACTGACTCCTCTGGTACAGCCCTCTTTTGAGATTCTCTCATAAATGGTATAGGACAATCCAACGCTTATTCTTTTCATGGCTAAGTCCATAGACAGGAAGTAGGCTCTCCCAAAGGATCAACCAATCCTGGCCTCTCAAGCTTTTTGCTGATGCCATAGTGGTCTTTGGCAGAAAACGACAAAGCTATTCTCCTCAGGAGTCTACGGCTTGTCCCAAAACAAAGAATCTCATAAGACTGACACATTGGGGAAGACAGCCTCGCTGCCACTACCCTAGGCATGTATATTATTAGCTAGCAGTGCTATTTCTCACAATTTGAATATACCCTCTGGCATTCGCTAAAAGCCACTGTGGAGACTCTCCCAGAGTCGGACGTTGCCTCACAGCTTCTCCAAACTATCTCTAGAGGTATTGAGTCCAATAATCAGCAACTTAAGGCTGCTATGGACATCTTTGGCACTGCTTCTAGAGCAGCAGCAGCTGGGATATGCACCCAACGCCACTCGTGGTTACGAACTTCGGGGTTCGCAAAGGATGCCCAGCAAAGAGTCATGAATTTACCATTTGATGGGGTTTATCTGTTTGACCCACAGGTGGAGCAGGCATTCGAGGCCACACAGAAAACTAGGACGGCTATCAAGACAGCCAAGTCCGGCCCCTGCTGCCCCTCAATGGGGTGGGAACCACCAGCAGTTTCATAACCGTTAGTCTTTTCATGGTAAAGGTAGAGGGTGCTTCAACAAGAACAAAGCCCCTCAACCACAAAAGCAAAAGCAGCAGAAGGCACAGGGTCCGAAAGCGCCTAGTGCCATCCTCTGAAATTCCAGCCCAGGTCCCACCTCTGCTGTCCGGGGTAATCTTCTTTGGCAGTAGGAGTGCATCTGACTCAGTTTTACAATCAGTGAAGTCAGTCACTTCAGACAAATTGGTTCTCAAGATAATTTGCGAGGGTTATTCTCTGAATTTTCAGATAACCTCTGGATCATCCACCCAAACGACAGCCCAGACTGTCGGTCACTCAGTCAGACCTCCTTGCTTCCAAGATTCAAGGCTTTCTGAACAACAGGGCAGTAAACGTAGTCCCACAGGAGCAAGGGAACACAGGTTTCTACTCTCACTACTTCCTAGTTCTAAAGAAAACAGGCAGTATGCGCCCTATTCTAGACCCAAGGAAGTCAAACAAGTTTCTCTTCAAGGAAAAATTCAAGATGATATCACTCGGTATGCTTGTACCTCCGATTCCTTGAAATGATTGGCTGGCCTCCCTGAACATGCAAGGATGCCTATCAACATGTTCCCGTGCACCCAAGCCACCACAAGTATCTTCGATTTGTGGCCCTGAGTCAGCTGTATCAATTCAGAGTACTGCCCTTTGGGCTGTCCTTGGTGCCGCAAATATTTACAAAGTGCTTTGCAGTTCTCGCAGCGAACCTAAGGAAACTCTGAATTCAAGTCTTTCCATATGTGGACGACTGGCTCCTAGCAAGCTCCTCCAGACAAGGGACACAGGAAGAGGTGACCATGGCTTCTGAGTTCCTCACATCCATGGGAGACCTGCTGAATCTGGAAAAAATCGCAGCTGCAGCCCTCCCAACAACTCCTCTTCATAGAAACCCTCCTGGACACCTCCAGGGCAAGTGCCTTCCTTCCGGAGGACAGGAGGAACGATATCCTCCAGATGGTTCACTTCATCAAAGAAAATGACTCTGTTCAAGCTCTCTCGATGCAGCGGATGCTAGGCGTCAAGGCATCATCAGTGTTCACAGTGCCTTTGGCTCATCTTCACATGAGAACCACTCAACGCATGCTCAGTACTTAGTGGTCCCCGACCACACACCCACAGTCCTTTCACATCAAGGTGATGGAAACTCTAATGCGGTCACTCACCTGGTAGACTCAAGAGGACAACCTGCTTCAGGCTTTCCTTTGCTCCACTGGAGTCACAGATCACCATCACCACAGATGCATCTCTAGTCGGCTGGGGAGCTCACTGTCAGGATCTCCACACCCAGGGTCTCTGGAATCAGGACGAGTCCCAATTCCACATAAATGTCCTGGAGATGAGAGTCATCCTGTACGCTGACTGAGCCCTGAAGGTCATCCTCTGTCGCAAAACAATTCTCCTTCAGATAGGCAACAAAGCAGTGATGTACTACATCAACAAGCAAGGTGGAGCACACTCTTACCCTTTGTGCAGAGAAGCGATGAGAGTGTGGGAATGGTGCCTGAAACATGAAGCTCTGATACAAGCAATCTACCTGCCTGGAGTCCAGAATGATCTAGCGGATTGCCTTAGCAGAACGGAGGCGGATCCACACGAGTGGTCTCCTGACGCTTACGTCGTGCAATCGCTTTCTGAAGAGTGGGGCACACTGGACCTGGACTTTTTTGGGTCACCACTCAATGTAAAACTGCCTCTATTATGCTCCATAAATCCAGAACCTGGCATTTTCTGTCAGGATGCATTCAGACTGCGGTGGACAAGACGCTTTCTGTACGCATTTCCTCCTCTTCCCTTAATTCAGAGGGTGCTACTCAAGCTGGAGGCACGGGGGGGCAGAACGTCCTCATCGCCCCATACTGGCCTCCCCAGATTTGGTTTCATCAATCAACAGATTATCAGAAGTTCCACCGAGACAACTACCACTAAACGGACCTCCTGACCAGGGCCCAGTGCTCCATTCCAACCCGAGGTCCCTTCATCTCCACGCCTGACTCCTGAGGAGATATAAGTGGTAGATTTGACATCTCCCATAGAATCGCAGACATTCTCCCAGCAGCGTGCAAGCCATCCACTAGGAAAACTTACACAGCAAAGTGGAAACGATTTTCCATCTGGTGCGCGAAGTCCTCCCTGGACCCCTTTTCTTGCCCACCAAAAAAACTCTTGACGTATCTGTTAAACCTGTGAAATACAGGACTACAATACTCAATGGTGAAAGTTCATCTTTGCACGATCTCGGCTTATCACAAACCTATCCACACTATGTCTATGGCTCAGTTGCCCTTGCTTAAGAGGTTCCTTAAGGGTATACTCCACACTAGGCCACCAGTCAGGAGACTGGTACCCACTTGGGATATTAACCTTGTGCTAGACATGCTCACTCGTAAAACCTTCGAGCCTCTAGCAGCCTGTGAGTTGAAGTCCGCTCGCAGAGTGTCTGAAATACACGCCCTGGTCACAGACCCTCCTTATACAGTATTTCACAAGAACAAGGTATTTCTCAGAACTCACCCTAAATTTCTCCCCAAAGTAGTCTCAGAATTCCATCTGAACCAGCCCTTGGTCCTTCTGACCTACTCTGCGAACGTCCAGAATGAAGGCGAGCATACCCTACATCCTCTGGATGTTAAAAGAGTTTTGCAGTTCTACATCAACAGCACTAAAGCGATCCGCAAGTCAAAGCAACTCTTTGTCTCGTTCAGCATGGCCCGGCTGGGTCAGCCTGTTGCCATCAGGTGTATTTCGGCGTGGCTGGTAGCATGTCTCCGCCATTGCTATTCCATGGTACAGGTCAAGCTGGAAGGCAGGGCACATGCCCATTCAACCAGAGCAGTCGCGGCATCTCTGGCAGAACAACTTGTGTACCGTACAACAAACAAACAGCTATTGACTAAATTAGACAAGGTACACTACAATATGGCAAGATATGTACTACAATGTAACTTTAGAACACACCACTGCACATTGTTGTCCAAACTACAGTGGCAATCTTTGGACATAAATTGTATTAGGTCATGGCAGAAACTTATTTACAAATATCACACATTTTACCCAAATCATTACATTAATATTATGCTATTTAATAAACAAAAAACAACTGACAAATTTAGAATATCGTTCCATATGGAAAAAAATGATGTTCCATATATCCGAAATAAACATGGAGAACGAACTTTGGGTTACCAAGCATCAAAATACTGGAACACCTTACCATTCTCAACTCGTATATCGACATCTTACGATTTATTCACTTAACAAATAGATGACATTAGTAAATTTAGTTGTGTTCGTATTTAGAGGGTTTCAAATATTTCCAAATATAGCAATTCGGAGGATAGGATGGCATTAGAACTATTGCACAATTACTTACAAGTAACTATTTGATAATAATGTACTGATAGACTTGATCGAACTTTTACAAAGTTTTAGGGTCAATCACTGTGACTTTCAATTTGTAACATTTATATGTGTAGAAGATTGTTTTTAATGATCTGTCTAAGTAGTAAGTTTTAGTGATGATGTGATGTTTATTGGGTTGTTCAAAATGTGTGTGCATCTATGTGTAGAAAGATGTCAAAGTGTATATGTTTAGTTGGAACGATAAATAATAGGTCTGTCTTGCAAACTGGGTTATCAACCCAAACGACATGTATCCTGTATAAAAATAACATTTTTACTACTACTACTATGGAACATGCCCATTGCAGACATCTGCAATGCAGCTACTTGGAGCCCTGTGCACACCTTTGTGAAGCACTACGCTTTGGATGTCCATGCCAGACAGCATCCATCCTGGCAGTATAGCCTAGAGCAATAGTTCTTAGACTTTGTAACAGTGAGCCTCCTTAAATCCATGGAAAAGATTTTGAGCCTCCCCCAAAAACTGAAATAATCTTGGGCCTCCCCAAAGAAAAATAACATACTGTACTTTACGCAGTACACCATGAATAAATTGAAACCCCTTTGAGTACTTCGCTCACATTCAGTTCTTACATTCAGTTCTTTGACTTATACTGATGTGGAACCTTTGAAAAGAGCTCCTGTGCTCAAAAGTGTTTTCTGAATAACAAAATAACAAATAAATAAAATAAACAAATAATATTATTCAGCTTATTGTAATCCCCACATGGCAGCCTACCTGCTCTGCTGTTTTCATTCCTGAACCATTGTTACCCCTTTTTGCAGTACCTTCATGGGTCAGACCACTTTCTCTATTTCCTCTTTATATGAAATAAACTGCCTACATACTTTGCCTCTCCCCCTCCTTCCCTGCTCCTAAGCAACCTCTCTGGGATTACTTTGCTCCTTCTTGCTATTGCTCTTACCACTTCTATGCTCAACCTTGTATTTGGGCTGTTCTGCCATCAGTCTACAAATTGATCAATTACCACCACTCATTATTAGTTCATATTTATTTGCACGATTGTTCACTCATGAATTTCTTGATTGTATTGCAGTTACCTTTGGAAATGTATTCACTACCTGCCCTTCCTCAGGTACACCTGAAATAAACCTAGGCTCATTCACTTTCCTTTTCACCTATTAGTAAATAAATACATAAAATTCACCTACTACTATCCTCTTTCAGTTTGCTTCATCTCTTCACACAAAATACATAAAACTCAAAATTTAAATACGGTACTTGTTTAGACTTGCTTGAGCCTCCCCTTGAAGAGGTGGGGGCCTCCCCAGGGAGGCTGGCCTCACCATTTGAGAACCCCTGGCCTAGAGGTTAGTGTAATAAGCTGTGAATGAACTTGGTACATCCAGCAGACCAGACCTGGGTCTGATTCTCACAACCTCCACTTGCATACTGTGTGACTCTGAGCAAGTCACTTAACTGCCCAGTGCTCCCAGGTCACCCCTGAAAACAGGCACTTGTGTAAATAGTTATATTGAATATTTTTTATTTTATTTTGCTGTTATTGAGAAAAATAAAACACTATTTATGAATTTTGAAACTACTCCTGGTTTTCCTAAGCTTCCTGACCTGTGCCTCGATCACAGGAGTAGAATGGAGGGAATATTGGTCACCTGGGGCGATAAGACCAGGGAGGAGAATGGGTATAGGATGGGGAGGGTCAATACCCTGGAGGAACACAGGGATTATGGGCAGACTGGATGGACCTCTGGTCTTTTTCTGCCATCATGGTCTATGTTACTATTAGTGCAAAAACAGTAAAACTGCTATTGAACAATTCATAAAATGTCAAAAACTGCTAATAATAATAGAATAAAAGCGGTTTAGTGCTGATGGATGTGACAGGGTTGAGTGGGACCCTGTCCCAGCTGTTATGGAGAGTTTGAATGTGGGGATCTGTTCTGTTCTTTCCTTTCCTGTCTCTTGTCTGTCTGGTTCCGCAACCAAATTTTCCTTTAAGACCTAGGATTTGATCACCCGACAGTCTCGCAATACTGGTTGCGCAACCAAATTTTCCTGTAAGACCTAGGATTTGATCACCCCGACAGTCTCGCAATACTTTGACTCTCGCTGTCTCTCAGTCTTCCTTTGCTGTTTCTGTCTTTTCCTCCCTTGCATATCTGCTGGTATAAAAATATATGCAAATCATTATGTGGAAATGTAACTGATATTGGGATCTCTTTGTTTAGAAATTATATAGTGTTACTGTTGAAATGTATATAATTATAGTTTGAGATGATTACAAAAAGCTATTGGGAACTCAAGGGGTTAACCTGAGAGCAGTTTTTAAGGCCTTTTTCAGAAGCTGTGGAGAAAGGGTCTCAGTTCTGGGACATTGTGTTCTTGCTGCACCTGTCTGAAACTTACAAGAACATTTTAGAAAAAAAACAGGATGCTTGTGGGGGGTGTTGCAAATACTTATGAGAGAGAGCTGCAATGTTTTGAGAGACACAGAGACTGAAGGAAAACTCAGATGGATCTTCTCTGTTTATTCTGCCTTTGTAAATAGTTATACTGAACAAGTTTATTTTTTAATGTTACTGCTAGTACTAATAAATACTTTTTGCAAATTCTATAACTGCTCCTGGCTTTTCCTATGCTTCCTGACCTGTGTGCCTTGACAACAGATGGTGTCAACCGTGGGATACGACTGTAAAGGGACTCCTTGATTCGGGAAGCAGGCAGACCCTAGTGCTTGTTGAAGTGCTGGGAAAACAGTATGCAAAAGGACCAGGTAGTGGTGTCATCTGCATCCACGGACACGCGATACTATCCCACCACCCAAGTGACTCTGACCATTAGGGGTGTGTCGCACCAAATGAAAGTGGGGGCAGTACCTAAGTTACCTGTACCCGTGATTATTGGAAATGACTGTCCAGGATTTACTGAGTTAATCTCAGAGGAACTGAACCCTGCGGTTTCAGCAGCAGTAGTAACAAGAGCTCAGGCAAAGAAAATCTCAAATGATGGGGAACTTTTCCTCTCAGTGACTTTGATTCGGACTTGTTTGACCACAGCTCCAAGATCAAGAAATCCAGGAAAGAAAGATGATGCCTGAAGAAACTGTGGCAACAAGTGACTGATGGACATAAGGGGTTAACATATGAAAATGCTGAAACTAAACTGATCACCGATTGGGATTTTCTTTCAGAAGACGCTAATGATGTTTCTCTACAGGGTTATTTTAAGCAGCTGGGGATGAAACCAAAACAGGGTGAACCAATGTTTAAAAAATGTAATGGCTTACTGTACAGAGTTTGGGTTAAACCTCAGACACAGGACCAGACAGAACATGTGGTTATACCACAAAAGTATAGAACTGAGTTATTACAGATAGCACATGATAATCCTATGGCTGGTCACTCAGGTAGGGATCGCACCCTTGCTAGATTGCTGTATAGATTTTACTGGCCTGGAATTCATGAAGATGTTTCTACCTATTGTAATTCCTGTGCAGAGTGTCAGAAAGTAGCCCCAGTCACTAGAAAGACAAGGTGCCCTGGTGCCCCTACCCTTGATAGATGTGCCTTTTGAAAGAATTGCAATGGATGTGGTTGACCCTTTAGACAAAAGTAAAAAGGGTAATAGATTTATCCTGGTAGTATGCGACTCTGCTACTCGATACCCAGAAGCAGTTCCAATGCATACTGTCACAGCTTCAAAGGTGGCAGCAGAGCTTGCAAACATTTTCAGCAGAGTGGGCATACCAAAAGAAATTATTACTGATCAGGGTAGTAATTTTGGTGCTGCATTACTTAAGGAGCTGTACAGACTACTGGATATCACTGCCATACGAACCTCCCATCACCCTCAGACAGACGGTCTTGTTGAGCATTTTAACCAAACCCTAAAACGCATGTTAAAAAGGTTTGTGCCATCCCAGTGGCACAGAGGGTTGAGGTGCTGGCGCCTTACCTCGAGCCACGTTGGTGACCTGAATTCGGGAATAGACTCGGGACACCGGGAGCTGGCAGGGGAAGGAGAGGATTGAGCATCCATAGGACTGCTCTCCTCTCCTGGGGTGGGTACAGGGGCATTGTCGCTTTGCAGTGGCCCCCAGTGGAGACCGGAGGCACTGCAGATGCAAAACAGGAGGGAATGCTACTAGAAAAAGCAGAAATACCCACTCCATGTTCAGCCGGATGACAGCTGCCTGGCTGTCAGAGGCCATCAATGTCCCACAGAGCCATCCGTTTCAGCAGCACCCTGGGGTCAAGCACTGCGCTGGTCTATCCTCTCAGCCAGTGCCTTTCCCCTCATCAGAGGGGGACCCGTCCCACTAAGGGTTATGTCAGGATTACCCTGGGGTCGGCTGCTATATGGAACGGTGGCTCGGGGAGTGAGATGGGTCGGATTCAGCCTTGGCTCACGCCTGAAGGAGTGGCTGAGATGGAGCACATAGGAGGGATAAAGAGATAATGCAAAAAAAAAAAGTTTGTAGAAGGGGAAGGGAACGACTGGGACCAATACTTGCCTTATCTACTTTTTGCTTACAGAGAAGTGCCACAGGCATCAACAGGTTTTTCACCATTTGAAATGCTGTACGGTAGACAACCCAGAGGGCCACTAGATGTGATAAAAGAAACAAAGGAAGATAACCCCACTCAGAAACAATCTATAACGTCTTATATGTGTGCCTTAAGAAAGAAGCTGGCAAAATATGTTGAAATCACCCATAGTAATCAGGGAGCGGCCAAAAACCAGCAGAAGGTATATTACGACCATGGGGTAAAAGAAAACGTTTTTGAGCCAGGTGAAAAGGTTTTGCTACTGTTGCTTACAACAGAAAATAAACTGTTAATGAAGTGGCAAGGGCCTTATAGAGTGCGTAGACGTACTGGCACCGTTAACTAAGAGATTGAGACCCCTGACAGGAAAAATCCTACTAAGATATACCATGCTAACCTCCTCAAGAAATAGGTTGAAAAAATACCAAAAGCTGCATTGCTAGTTTTACCAGAAGCTGATAAAGAAGATGTTGACGTAGCTTATGATAGATTGGAACAAACTGGAACTGCTGATGCTTTAAAGGTGAATGTTTCCTTAACCTCAAATCAAACTGCAGAAATCTGTAATGTGCTAAAGACATTTAACAGTACTTCTACCACAGTACCAGGCCGAGCAAAAGGGGTCGAGCACGTAATAGTGCCAAGGAATGCTCACCCTATTAGGCAAAAGACATACAGGGTACTAGAGCGGTTAGGAGCTGACGTGGTTAAGGAAATAGAAAAAATGAAAGAACTGGGTATCATAGAAGAGTTGAGGAGTACTTGGTCATCTCCAATGGTAATTGTAAACAAAAAAGAAGGGGTATTAGAATCTGCCTTGATTTTAGGAAACAAGTGTCAGAATTTGACAGTTATACTATGCCCAGAATAGATGATTTGGTAGACAGACTGGGGAGTGTAAAGTATATCAGTACCCTCGATCTTACCAAGGGTTACTGGCAAATCCCTTTAGCTAAAGAATCCAGAGACAAAACTATATTTGCCACTCCTGTTGGATTCTATCAGTTCACCACCATGCCGTTTGCTTTACATGGCACACCCGCTACATTCCAGCGGTACATGGATATAATTTTATCCCCTGACACTGGTTATTGTGCTGCCTACCTGGATGACATTGTGGTGTATAGTCCAGATTGGAAAAGCCACCTGGAACACCTACAAGCAGTTATCTAATCAATCAAAAAGGCAGGTCTGACAATTAATTCTACCAAGTGTACACTGGACATGCAGGAAACCAGATATTTGGGCTACGTTTTGGGAAAAGAAGAAGTCAAGCCAGAGGTTTCCAAGATAGAAGCTGTAGCTAACAGCCCTGTCCTCAAAATGAAGAAACATGTCAGGTAATTTTTAGGGCTTGCTGGTCATGATCGGAGATTTGTTTCCAACTTTGCAGAGTTAGCTACTCCCCTCACTGAACTCACGAAAAAACGGTATCCAAATAATGTGAAATAGACCCCAGAGTGTGACGAAGCTTTTCGAGCCATTAAGGCTGCATTATGTTCAGCCCCTGTTTTAAGAAGCCCAGACTTTGAGAAACCATTTGTGTTACAAACAAATGCATCAGAGATAGGCCTGGGTGCAGTCCTGAGTCAAAATATAGATGGGATGGAACATCCTATTCTGTACATAAGTAGGAAGTTGCATGACAGAGAGAAAAGGTACTCCACCATTGAAAAGAAATGTTTAGCAGCAAAGTGGGCCATGGAGTCCCTTAAGTTTTATTTGCTAGGAACTGAGTTTGTACTTGTAACAGATCACAATCCTCTCTGTTGGCTTAACCAAAGGAAAGATAACAATTCCAGAATCACAAGATGGTACCTGGCACTACAGCCATTTAAATTCAAGGTGATATACAAATCTGGTAAAGAGTATAGCAATGCTGATTTTCTGTCAAGTTATGGATCTGGCATTGAGGGTTCTGAAGGTTGAAAAACAAATGTATGCGTTTAAACTTTACTGTTTGCTGTACTGTTATAGAAAAAAAGTATACTGCACATGTGTTTAATTTAGGAAAGTTAGAAGCTAATGTTAGAGAATTAATGGAACGTTTTGGAAACATGTTTGATAAAACAGGTTCCCTCTTAAGGAGGGGGGTGTATGTGACAGGGTTTGAATAGGACCCTGTCCCAGTTGTTATGGAGAGTTTGAATGCAGGGATCTGTTCTGTTATTTCCTTTCCTGTCTCTTGTCTGGTTGTGCAACCAAATTTTCCTGTGAGACCTAGGATTTGTTCACCCTGACAGTCTTGCAGTTCTCTGCCTCTCACTGTCTCTCAATCGTCCCTTGCTGTTTCTTTTCTTCCCTTGCATATCTGCTGGTATAAAATATATGCAAATCATTATGAGGAAATGTTAACTGATATTGGGACCCCTTTGTTTAGAAATTATATAGTGTTACTGTTGAAATGCATATAATTATAGTTTGAGATAATTGAAAAAAGCTATTGGGAACTCAAGGGGTTAACCTGAGGGCAGTTTTTAAGCCCTTTTTCAGAAGCTGTGGAGAAGGGGCCTCAGTTCTGGGACATTGTGTTCTTGCTGCACCTGCCTGAAGCTTACAAGAACATTTTAGAAAAAAAAATAATGCTTGTTAAGAAGGGGGGGCTGCAAAAACTTATAAGACAGCTGCAATTTCTTGTAAGAGAGAGACACACAGACACAGATAGATTGAAGGAAAACTCAGATGGATCTTCTCCGTTTATTCTGCTTTTGTAAATAGTTCTACTGAACAAGTTCTTTTTTTATGTTACTGCTAGTACTAATAAACACTTTTTGCGAATTCTACAACTGCTCTTGTTTTTTCCTATGCGTCCTGACCTGTGCCTCGACGACACCTATCTTCCTCACCTTGGCCCACTTCTTTGTGCTGATGTGCAAATCAAAAACGTGAACAAGACATAGAAAAACTGTAACTTACTTTGCTAAGTAGACAGCACATACTCCACCTTGCTTAAGATATGGGTGCACAACAGGCAAAGCAACCTGTGGGCTGATCATGTCCAAAGCTATCTGAAAGAAAGGAAAGACAAAACAAAAATGTTGAGCATTCATTAACTATGTGAACATCAAGCCTAATATAAGGGGGGTTCTGGGCGAGGACCACAGGTGTCCATCTGATGTACAGCACCCTGGAGCCAGTATCAGTTTTTATATAGCTGTCCTTACATTAGTAATTCTCAATTCTGCTCAACCTAAGTCCCTGCTCAGCCTACAACACAGTAACTAAAACATTTTTAAATACCATGCTGAAGTGACCACACCACTACCAGCGTGTTATAAACTGTTCTTAAAAATGGTTTACAGCAACCGGCCCATTGGCATGGAAAGATGAGGCATTCCTGCCTTACCTCCTGCCACACCGACTACCTATGTTCACGGTGCGAGCAGGTCGCTGGGGAAGGAGAGGTTTGAGTGTCCGGAGGACAACTCTCCTCTCCTGGGGAGGGTGGATTGGCAGTCCTGCTGAATGACTATCCCCAGGTGGAGACCTGAGGGTAGTGTGGGTCGGAGACACCAATAGAGGGGAGGGTGGTGCCAGACCCCATAACGTGCGCACGCCTCCATGTGTGCACGCTAACATGTGCATGCCAGGAATGGGAAAAGGGAGAGAAGAAAAAAAAAATTGGAAAAAGTAGGAGGAGTGCTGGTGGACTACGTGAAGCCCAGACTGCACTCTCGATCCATGGCCCAGACTGGCCAAACTGTATTGTGTGCCCACAGGGGAGTCCATGGGGATTTCCGGTCATGGGGCTGAGCCGAGAGAGCTCGAGGATCTCAGAGGTGGATGAGAGGTCCCTCGAGGAAGAGCCAAGCTGCCCACCTGCATGGAGCCCCGGGGAAAAAAAAGAAAGTAAAAAAACACACACAAAAAAATGATTTACAGCATCTGCACTACTGCCTCTCGATCGAGTTAACTAACAACTGGTTCCCATGCACTGACACTGTGCTGCATTAAGGAGAACCGCACCTGACCATTTGCACTGCAAGTAAGTCCAATTTAGCTGTTGAAACATTTTAAAAACCATGTTTAAACTTAGGTCTTATCAGGGTTTAAGCACAGTTTTTAAAAACGGGCTACAATCCATGTTAGGTGCGGATGCGAATCGTGCTACTACGTTTTAAAATGGTCTAAGCTCCTTAAACCATTTTAAACACCATAGCATGAACATGGCCTTAGATTATGCTTGATTAATTTCATAGCAGTAAACATATGTATGTGCAAATATGGCAGTCTTTACAGTACAGGATGTGCCAAATATAATGGACACCTTTTGTCTGGACAACCACTTATAATAGATGATTCTGAGTTGCCAAATGCCTTTTCATATGGAATCCCATGATATTATATATGCTTAAGCCATATAAGAGCCGCTGCATATACTGGCCACTGGATCAGCTGATTACCCACTGATAACATTGTGAGGAGGTGTTAATCTGCTGTCTGATTTTCAGATGTTAAGTGGTTCTACTAATTAACAGTCTGTAAAATGCCTGTCACTATGCAGGTTATTCATTCACCTGGTTAACAGCATCACAGCAGCATCTTCCATCATCTTTGAGACCTTTCTGTTCATTTGTCAGTCCCTAAGAGTACACTAGGTGATCTTGTCAAGCAATAGGGTTACCACCTTTTAAGAAGCCCAAAGTGGGACATTTCTTACTGAAACAAGATTTTTCACAGGACAGTACGTAACCATGACCAATGCAACAGACTTGTTTTCTCTATATAATCTGAATTAAGGCTAAGAATTGTGATTTCTTAGTTGCTTCTATTGTTTCTTATCATTTTAAGGTATTTTAGTTAAGGTGTGATAGTTTTCTGCAACATTTAATGGAAAATTAGAAAATATTTTTACTACTACAAAGTCAGGACATGTAGGATTTTTTGTGTTTTTTTGCAGGACACAGCTGCCGAAATCAGGACTGTCCTGCGGAAATAGGGACAGGTGGTAACCCTATCAAGCAAAGAGAGAAGCTTTTTGGTGAGTGGCATTCTAATAGTAACCTCAATATGAAACATAAAAGAGACAGGAAGGACTGTGAAAACGAAGACACACTGCTCAGGTGATTTACAAACACGTGAGGCGAGAAGCTGTAATCATCAGTGTCCCTCTACTTTTGTAAAAGGCTCAGCAATTAGCAGCTGAACTTGGGAAACAAAATATTAATTCCTCTGATGGCTGCCCGTGACCGACCCTGTGGAAACAGCAGCATAACACTGGTGTCAAGAAAGTACACTGAGAGAAGTTACATACTGATGCACAGGGTGCTGAGACATGGGTCCATGATGTCCTGCCAAGATTTTTATAGGGGTATATGCTCCAGAAAACATATTCAAACGCCAATGAAACTGGTGGTTTTTATTTTATTTTATTTAGGTGTGTTAGGTATGGAACCCTTACACTGAAGTCTGAAACACCAATGGGTTTAAAAAAGCAAAGGAGAGAACATCTGTCCTCTGTACCTGCAGCTCTTCTGGAACAAAGAAGAAACATTTGCTTGTTGTAGGGGGAATCTGCTCAACCCTGTTGTTTTAGAGGTGTCAGCAACTTGCCAGTCACCTGTCGCAGCAATCACGTTGCCTGGGTGACGTCAGAAATCTTCACCAAGTGGATTCGAACCTGGGACTGTCAGCTAAGTGGGTGCAAAACTGCACCCGTGCTTGACAGTTTTAGTGGCCATCCTCCAGTTGTAGAACTAAGGAACAGTAGGCTGGTGTTTTTTTGTTTTTTTTTTTACCACGCAACACCACCTGCATAGTGCAACCTTTAGATCAAGACATAAGGAAGAAGAGTCAGCTGACATGGAGAATATGCCAGTTACAACACACGTTTACCAGGCAATTCTGACCCTGTGTAGATCCATGGAGCAGAGACAGGATATACCCCCCCCCCACTAGACATAGCTGTTGATTATTGAGAGAACCTGGCAGAAATACACAATCAAGCAGAACACACAGAGGTCCATCACGGACTACTCTGAGAAGAAATGAAGCCAGTAGAGGGAAGTTTTTAAAAGTTTTTTAAACAATAAAGCATTTCATTAAAAGCTGCAAACCAAGCAAAACCACAAAAATGTCACTAAAACAGTGGTCAATTCACTGATACTGTGTCAGGTGTGTGACAGTCTTTGACAGTGTGGTACTACGAATCGTGTTTTTGTTTTTGAGTTTTATCGGACACCCTTTATAACAGACAAAACTGAGTATGTAATTTGTGTCCGTTTATATAAGAGGCATGCACTATACTGGTAGATAAATAATACAATAGTTTCATTATAAGCAATCCCTTTTACTGTCGCACAGACTGGAGACGAGTTCCCTCTATGTACAAAATTTGCAAAAACCAACTTGCCTGATCAACACCTGTTAGCCATCCTACCAACATAAACTCAGAAACCTACACTGTTAGTCTTTTTAAGCAGGGAGGAACAGTGATGACTTCTGCTTTAAAATGTGTGTTGTCTAGTACAGGCTAGTGTCAAAGAAACAAAAACTCTCTATATGAGAGTGAGGTGGCTCCTGTGCTTTAGAAAAAGCATGCACGGGGTGGGGTGCACAAAATACCTCAGAGCGGTAGAAAGCTTAGGAAAAAAACGACGATCAGGGACCTGACAATTTTGAGGTCAGCACTTCACCTATAAAAACTTTTAAACACAAAAGGGATCTTTGAACATCGTAGAGTCAAAAAATAAATCTCCTTTATTAAATTTCTAATAATAACCATAGGCAACACACATAACCATTTTCTCACTCAAAGAAATCTCAGAATAAAGTGCAGAGTGTTTAAGTGCAGAAAGTCTCACTCATTGTAGGGAAAATTGTGGTACTTGAGCCCCTACTGTGTGCAACAGACGCCTCGTAGCCTTCTCACAAAGCTGTAAAGTTCACGTGTAAGGGTCCATGCAGAGTCCGTGTAGCCTGTTTTCTCTCACCGTTCGCTCACTGAGACACTGCGTTTTTTTGGCATTTCCCTCCTGTTTGCTCAATTCCCTTTTGCGGCTATAAGCTGTAGGAATTCTTGCTGGCATAGCCCGTGATTTTGGATTATGGTTGGAGCAATTTTTGGAGTATGAAGCACGAAGGTATTGACAATTGCACATGAACTTTACAGCTTTGTGAGAAGGCTACGAGGTGTCTGTTGCACACAATAGGGGCTCAAGTATCACTATTTTCCCTAGAGTGGGTGAGACTTTTTGCACTTAAACAATCTGCACTCTATTCTGAGATTTGAGTGAGAAAATGGTTTTATATGTTGGCTATGGTTATTATTAGAAGTTTAATAAAGGAGATTTATTTTTTAAATCTAAGATATTCAAATATCCCTTCTGTGTTGAAAAGTTTTTATGGGTGAAGTGCTGACCTCAAAATTGTCAGGTCCATGACAGTCGTCTTTGTTTCTACAGGCTAGTGTCCCCTATTACAAGTAATGCCATGCCTAATAAATCAAAATAAAAAAGCACTCAAATCAGGAGAACTCCAGACCTCTATAGCCACACCCATGTCTTCAACATTCAGGATTGTATCCCTTCCTCAGAGCTTTGTGAATCATCATTCTGCCTCCCTGCTTAAAAGCCACTCTGCTAAAAACAAAATCTGGTCAGAGCCACCACGGCTGCATAATGAAGTTAGTGAAGTTGAGTGGAATTGTTAAGGAGGTATAGAGGAACAACACAATGATTTGTAAGTAGTAAAACTGGTTTTAGTTTCTGTTCTAAGGAAGGCATACACATTATTAAGAAAATATATGGAGGTGTACATTTAATGGAAGGAACAGGAAGCAATATAGGTTTACAAAAGAACCCCAGAGCAAATGCCACTGAGGTATGTGTTATCCTGGATGATATTGTCCAGACAGCCACATTTTAAAGAAAACACAACTGCACATACCTCAATAATGCAAAGCAACATGGGAAACATATGCAAATCCCCAAGATGGTACAGAAGGTGGCAGTACATGAAAAAGTAATGGCAGGCATATGTTCAGCCTTGGGATTATTTACACAAGTTTTTTTTTTGTTTTTTTTTGAGAAACAGGGTATTTGTCCGTGAGGTGATGTAAGTTATATTTAAGCAATGTGTTGATGTCAGGAAGTCAGATGTAATGATAGACTGTTAGCAGAGAAAATGTGCCAGTAACTTTCACAGGGGGTCACTTTTGATAAGGGCAAGGCACTTATGCTTGTGATAATGAGAATATTAGGAAAGTATGAGGTCTACGAAGAAGTGGAGTACAAATATGCACAGTTTCATAAGTATGTGTTCAGAGTGCAGGCAAATGTGATATGCAGGTTTGTTTTAGAAATAGGTAAAAATAGCAATACATGCAATTGATAAAAAGATAGATAATTACGTAGACGTGTATATATATATATATATATATAAATAGAGAGACAGACAGACAGGAAGAATAGGAATGGCAGTAAAGTATTTAAATGATGCCAACCCCACCCCCAACCCGAAAAGATGGACAGGCATTGGGGTGTGCCTTTGGGTCACTGCCCATAACGCTCAAGCCATTTCACCTCAACCTACCCTGCAGACACAGACAAGTGTCGAGGTGTGCCTTGGGGTGTTCAAACTTTACACTCACCCCATTCCATAAGGAAATATGCTGAAATGGGTACAGTATAAGAGAATGGAGTGAACTGAGGGGCTGAAGAGTCAAAGGCACACCTTGATACCTGTCACTGGCTACAGGGTGGGGATGAGGGTGGAATGGCGTGAACATTACTGTTAACAATCCCAAATCACACCCCTGATGCCTGTCAGTCCCTACAGGGCAGGGTGTTATGGTCAGACACCCTAATGTCCAGGGCGTTTCTTGGTATTTTCACTCCAAGATTTCAGTATGGGCTTTTTGTGACCCCACCACATGAACAATGACACTATCCGTTAATTAGCTGAAAGCTGATTTTGCATAGCGACTGTGCGATTTGGCACCACACGTACAAAAACACATTTTGAACATGAGATAAAAAAAATGACAGCTGTACTTTTTATGAGGAGGTGTAAAAAAATGGTAACGTTAAAAATCTGGAGTGAAACTATAAAAAATTGAAGTCATGACACTGCTCTTGCTAATGTATACTTTTTTTCCAAATTCCTATGCATCCCATTGTTTCCATCTCTATTGCTGTTATGTGACTTCGTAACCTAGCAACAGCACTTAATGCATTACATTATAAGGACAAGGAAATGTTTTTAATACATTTACAGACAGTTACATAAACTTAAATTTCCTTCATAGAATAATTTAAATTTAGTAACAGTGGTAGTACAAAGCAATTACTCAGACAACTTGAAAACTATAACTACTTTATATTGTACATTGCCACCCCATGAGGACCTCCTTGAAATTGAGATGCAAATGTCACACATTTATCAGTTTTCTAACAGGAATATTTTACTATCCTTAATACATTTATTGCTTCAGTAACTGCTCAGCACATCTACTGCGTGACCTACTTATTGACATTTTATACCTGCGATGCAATGTACTGCTGCTTACTACACCAACATCACAAACCATAAAACAGATGACTGCCATAACTAGGGAGGCAGTATAGCACAGTGGTTTAAGGCTCTGAGAAGCAAATCTGGAGATCTGGGTTTGGTTTGAATCCCACAGCCCCCACTTGCATACTGGGTGACCCTGAGCAAGTCATTTAACTTCCATGTGTTCCCAGGTTGCCCCTGTAAACAAGCTTTCAGCTTAGTGTGCCACTCCTATTTAAACAATTAAAAAAAAAACAATATATTATTTTTGTTGCTTTATTTTGCTACTACAAGCTTCAACTAACATATCCATCCTTATATATACTCTTTATAGCTTATGTGTCTGTGACATAGGCAGAACTACACGTAGAATCCTAGACATAAATAAATCATCAGAATAGCATTTATTTCAGTAGTATCTACTTCCTTTTTCAGGTGCCCATGACACTATACACATACATATATATATATATATATATATATACACATATACATACACATACATAAATGTATTTAGAAACATAGAAACATAGAATTTGATGGCAGATAAGGACCACTTGGCCCACCCAGTCTGCCCATTTCCCTACCTACTGGATAAGCTGCAGATCCTAGTTAACCAGCAGCCTACTTCTTCCTACCCCCACCCCCTAGAATTGCCTTATGACTGTCCCATGCATGCTTGAATTCCACCACTGTTTTTGACTCCACAACCTCCTCCGGGAGGCCGTTCCATGCATCCACAACCCTCTCTGTGAATACTTCCTTAAGTACCTCAGGCTACCCCCCTCCATCTTCAAATTGTGCCCTCTTGTTCTTGCACACCTCTTTTTTGAAAGATGCTACCTCTTGGACTTTGTTGATTCCCTTGAGGTACTTGAGCGTTTCTATCATGTCCCCCCCTCCTTTCCTTGAGGCTATACATATTAAGCTCCTTAAGTCTCTCTCTTCATATGTCTTCTGAATTCCAGACCCTACCATTTGATGCCCTCCTCTGGACAGCTTCCATCCTGTCTATGTCTTTCTTGGAGATTGGGTCTCCAGAACTGCACACAGTACTCCAGATGGGGTCTCACCAGCTGTCTGTACAGAGGGATAATAACTTCCTGTTTTCTACTGGTGATGCCTCTCCTATGCCCAGTATCCCCAGTCCTTCTTGCGCCTCTCATTGCTTGCCCACCTTGGGTCATCTGATATGACTACCCCCAGGTCCCTTTCCATTTTGTTGTTGTTAGTATCTCACCCCCATTGTACTCTTCCCTGGGTTTTTGTTTCCCAGGTGCATTACATACACTTCTTAGCACTGAATCTAAGCTGCCATACATTTGACCATTCCTCCAACCTTGCCAAGTCCTTCTCATCCTTTCCACCCCACCCTGTGCATCAACTCTGTTGCAGATCTTTGTGTCATCTGCAAAGAGACATACTTTCCTTCCAGTCCTTCTGCAATGTTGCTTATAAAGACATTGAAGGGCCGGTCCTAATACTGAACCCTGCGGTAGCCCACTAGTAACCCTCCTTTCTTCTGAGTGGACTCCATTTACCATTACTCTCTGTGTCCTATTCTCCAGTCAATTCTTTACCCAGGCTGTCATCTTGGGACCCACTCCCAGGCTGGCTAACTTGTATATTAATCTTTTGTGTGAGACTGTGTCAAATGCCTTGCTAAAGTCTAGGTAGGCCATGTCCACAGCCCCTTCCTGATCTACTACTTTGGTCACCCAGTCAAAGAAATCTATCAGATTCGTCTGGCATGACCTTCCCGCTGTGAATCCATGCTGCCTAGAGTCCTGTGCCTCTCTGGCCTCTAGATACTCGACAATTCTTTCCTTCAGAAGTGATTCCATCATTTTCCCTATCACTGAGGTTAAACTAACAGGTCTGTAGTTTCCTGCTTCTGCCTTGCTTCCACTTTTGTGAAGGGGAATCACATCTGCCCTCCTCTAGTCCTCGGGTACCACCCCATCCTCCCATGATTTGTTAAAAAGGGTAGTCAGTGGTGTCACTAATTCTACCCTTAGCTCTTTTAGAATTCTGGGATGAATCCCATCAGGCCCCATTGCTTTGTCACCTTCAGTTTTAAGAGTTCTCAGAACCCTTTCTTCTGTAAATGGGCTGGTATTAACTTCTGTATCCAGGTGTTTCTACTGTTTGTTTATGTACCTCCCCTCTTCATTTGTAAATACTGAGCAAAATATTTGTTTAGTATCTCTGCCTTTCACAGTCTCCCTCTGCCCACCCTCCTTCCCTTTTTAAACCTCACTATCCCTCCCTTGGTCTTCCTTCACTCCCTGATGTACCTATAAAGGTTTATCCCCTTCTTAACTGAGTTGGCTATCTTTTCCTCGGTTTGGGCCTTTGCTGTTCTGACTGCCTTCCCAGCCTCCTTTGCTTTAACTGATACAGTTCTCTATCCTGCTCCTTCTGTGATTCCTTGTACTTCCTGAATGCTTTCTTTTCTCTTGAACCTTCCTGCCACTTCCTTTGAGAACCATAGTGGTTTCTTACATCGTTTTGTTTGTTTATTTGCTTCACACAAGGCTCGTTACCTCTGTGATGGCAGTTTTTATTATTCCCCATTGTTCTTCCACCCTCCTTCCTGCCCATTTGCTAGTGCATTCATTGAGGCGCACTCACCCATTTGGCAAAGTCAGCCCTCCTAAAAGTCCAGTACTTTTGTCTTTGTGGCTTGACTATTATTTGTGTTTATTGTGAGCCATACTGTTCGATGGTCGCTAGTTCCCAGATGGCTACCCACTTCTACATCTGTGATCCTCTCCATCTCATTTGAGAGAATCAAGTATAATATTGCTCCCTCTCGAGTGGGCTCCAGTACTAGTTGTCTAGGCATGCCCCTGTAGGGCATCTAGAATAACTGCACTCTTGAAGTGGCAGCTGCAACTGCACTCCAGTTAACATCTGGCATATTCAGATCACCCATCAGCAATATCTCCCTTTTTCTGCCATTCTAAGTATACTTTCTATCATTTCCTTGTCCATGTCCTCCCCTGAGAAGGAGGTCTGTATCTAACCCTGTGCGGATTGTGGTGCCATTGCCTGTCTCCAAATTTACCCACAGTGTTTCTTCTCCTCCTATTTACCCTTTTGTTCTGTTGCTTTTATTCCTTCCCTATATGTAAAACTCCTCCTCCTCCTCTTTTACCCTCCCTGTCCCTCCTGTAGATAGTGTATCCTGGTATGTTTATGTCCCAGTCATGGTTTGTGTGTACCATGTTTCTGTGACTGTCACGATATCCAGTTGTTCCTCCTCCATCAAGGCCACTAATTCAGGAAGCTTGTTACCCAGACTACGGGCATTGGTACTCATTGCTGTCCATTTTTTGATGGCTTTACCTTCTGTTGCAGCATCCCCCACTGAACGTTCTACCTCAGTATTTATTTATATCTTAACTTCGAAGCACTAAACCTATTCAAATGCACAAAACACAAGACTTTATTCTCTTCACACATCACTGTTAAACGTCAGGTCCTAGAATGGCCAAAAAACAATTGTTCAGCTTCACTCTTGCATGCCACTGTCATGCCCACTTCTCATGCAAACAACAATCAATTAGGCAAACCCCTTTCGTTTCTGTGCTATGCACTCTTACATCAGAAGACATAAATCTTACAGAACTGCTAAAAAAACTAATTTATCAAGACTGGATTTCTGAGTTAAAACTTGTTGTTTATAGTACCTACGTAAATAATAGTTTGCTGGCTACAAACAATGCCACAGACATGACAATAACAACATTTCTGTTTTACATGGAAAACATCCATATATTGAACTTGTCATACAGGATTTGTGACCTACTGTCTGCATATATCTGACAAAGGAAAAGGCACCTGCTTGATTCTTTTTTTTTTTACTATTTTATTATTATTTTTTTTCTTTTACTTTCTATTTGTACTCCTCCCCTCCCGTGGCACTCCACTCCCTCTGGGAGATGCCTATGGCCATTCTAGTCCCCACCTCCTACCTGTATCCCGTGGCGGTCCATCCTCAAAGTAGCCTTGGCTTACCCCACAGGCGGGGATGAGGTAGAGGGGCAAGCACCCTGAATTCCTTAGTCTCGTCAGGATGCCGGTCACCGGGGTGGGTAGGGGTATTGGGGATCGGGGCCTGGCACTCCGTCTACCCGGGAGTGCCACAGGGGTTTTTCTGATGTTCTGGGTGAGTGGCCTACGCCCCGACATCAAGGTGTCTCTGCCAACATCTGCCACTTCCCAACTCCTCTGTATGCTCATGCGTCTGCTATGCCTCCAGCTTCCACCAGAGGCCAATCAGGCACCTAGCGTGTATCCCCCTCCCTCCCAGGAGAGGAAAGCTGTCCTTGGACGCTCAATCCTCTCCTGCCGACCCCCCCATGCTCATTCCCGAACCCGGGTTGCCGGCGTGGTGCGAGGTGCAGCATCCAGCGCCTCAACCCTCAGCGCCACTGGGACAGCCTACTATTTTATTTTTATGCCCAACTTGCCCATTCTGTTAGAACCAAATACTGACATGCTCAGAGTTAAAAAAAAAAAAAAATCACGATGCCGGTGTGTGTGTGTGTGTGTGTGTGTGTAGGGGAGGATA
The DNA here is from genome assembly GCA_016271365.2 of Neoceratodus forsteri. Classification (NCBI taxonomy): domain Eukaryota; kingdom Metazoa; phylum Chordata; order Ceratodontiformes; family Ceratodontidae; genus Neoceratodus; species Neoceratodus forsteri. The sequence continues at coordinate 324,930,257 of CM057451.1, read as the reverse complement.
TGACTAGATGCAGTTTCAGGCACATCTGATAGTCAGTTGTTCCAACATAGGAAAAGGCACCTGCTCGATCCTTTTTTTTCCTATTTTATTTTTATTGCCAACTTGCCCATTCAGTTAGAGCCAAATACTGACATGCTTAGAGTTAAAAAAAAAAAAATCATGATGCCTATGTGTGTGTGTGTTGGGGGAATATGCCTAGATGCAGTTTCAGGCACTCATAATTACTTCCTCAGGCAGCTCTGATGGTCAGTTGTTACAACATGATAGATAGATCCACCTCATGCCCCTTGCCTGTGTGTGTGTGTGTGTGTGTGTGGGGGGGGGGGGAGAGATATGCTTAGATGCAGTTTCAGGCACTCCTTAATTACTTCCCCAGATAGCTCTGATACCTCATGCCCCTCCCACATGAACCAAAAAAAAAGGTGGGGGTGGAACTTTAGGAGCTTCTCAGGTGGAGGTGGGGGTGGATCTTACTCACCCCCAAAAAACTAATGCTGCCTCCCACTACTCAGGTTCCAGTTCTTGTACCTCCCATTTAAGAAAGAAAATAGTGCCATGAAACCACTGACTAACATGAAAGCGTATTTAGTTGAGGGAGGAAAACATTTCTTGGAGGAGGGTAAGGCGGAGGAGACTATTTACACCTTCAGTCAGGTCCACGGACCTCCCATTTAAGAAAGAAAATAGTGCCCTGAAACCACTGACTAACATGAAAGCGTATTTATTTGAGGGAGGAAAACATTTCTTGGAGGAGGGTAAGGTGGAGGAGGCTATTTACACCTTCAGTCAGGTCCACGGACACGGACAGAAAACATGACATCACCTATTTTGTACATGTAAAACGTCTGCAGGCTCCGCCCACTGCAGCCATAAAAATGAGGGTTACTCACCTGTAACCGTAGTTCTAGGAGTGATATATGGTTCACCTCCACACATCAGGAAGTTTTCTTTTAAAAGGCTGATTTGCCAGAACATCTTTAAGTAAAGCTCTTCCCGCCACCCAGGTGATACATCCCTCAGCTCTGACCCTGATGTCAGATCTTGCACGCTGGATGCAGGGATCCATGTGCCACTTGCCAGGGGAGGTTGTGTGGATGTGAACCATACACTATTCCTAGAACTATGGTTACAGGCGAGTAACCCTCATTTCTAGAGACGTGGATATGGTTCAGTTACCCACACTCCTAGCAGTTCTCTGTGAAGAGGGGCCAAGGCATGCACCCCTGTTTTGCAAACAGAGATTGGAGAACTGAGGTTCCAAAAGCATCATCCCAGAGTAACTCAACGTTGATGCTGTAATGGAAGATGAAGGTGCATGCTGACTTCCAGGTAGACGCCATACAGATCTCTTGTACGGGGACATCCCTGGAAGCAGCCACCAAGGCAGTGGTATGTCTGATGGAATGAGCTTAAAGCTCTGCAGAAGGCTCCCTACCAGCCAACCGATAACAGAGGTCGATGCAGGAGACAATCCATCTGCCAATCGTCCTCTTGGCTGCTGGTCTGCCAGGTGCAGCTTCAGCATAGGTTACAAAGAGCTAGCGAGCCTCACCGCGAACTCTAGCCATGCACTCCTTATAGTAAGCAAGAGTCCTCCACAGATTCAATGTATGGCTCAGCAGTAAGCCTCTGAAGAAGGGTTAGTGAAATAGACCTGAACGTTAATCATCTGGTTAAGGTGAAACTCCGACATTACCTTTGTGAGGAACTTTGGTGGGGGCAAAGGACGACCTTGTCCTTGTGGAAGACCAAGTATGAAGACTCCACTGTTAGCACCTGAAGCTGCATTTGCACATAGATTTGTTAGGTAATTTAATGGTTTTAGTGTTTTGTACGTATGTGTTCCGCTTATATGTGGCAGAAATCATATGTATGTAATGAATGAAGCAAGTCCAACTCTGAAAATATGTTACTGTATGACATGTATGATTGTTTTTTACAGGACAGATTTGTAAATAGGTTCTTTGGGCCTAAAGTTCTTATCCAGTCAAAAAATAAAATTTTAACTAACTTACTGATCCTTGTGGTGGAGATGATAGCCACCAAGGAGGAGGTTTTCCACAACAGGTTTGACAACTCACACCTGTGCACAGGCTCCAAAGGCTTGCCCACAGACTGCCAGAACCAGCAACATGTCCCAATGTGGTGGAGGTGGTTCACGCACTGGCAGGGGTTTAAATGGTCCAGGCCTTTGAAAAAGAGCCAGATCACCTTCTCCTGCACAACTGTCAGCATAGCATCCCACACCCAGTATGAAGAGATGGCTACCAGGTGCATCTTGAGGGTCGTCGATCTCAGCCCCAGCTTGAAGAAGGACCAAAGATAATCCAAAATGCTAGCCAAGGGGCAGGCAAGAGGATCAAGCTCCTTGCCCTGACACCAGATGGAAACTCTTTTCCACTTAAATACATTGCACTTGCGAGTCGACTCTTTTTGGGAAGCCTCCACAATGTGCAGCACATCTTCCGAAAGAGCCAGAGCCTGCAACTCTAGCTCCTGCTCAGGAAACAGGCTGTGAGGTACAGGGATTGAAAATCCGGGTGCAGTATCTTCCCCCGATAACACGTCAGAAGGTTGGGGTGCAGAGGCAACCCTCATGGGGGCCTGCTGCTAAGGCGGAGGAGAACCAGGTACCAGAACTGGCAAGGCCAGGCCAGCACGATTGGGATAATCTGTTCTTTGTCCGTCTGCACCTTGACCACTACCTTGTGGATCAGGGCAAAGGAGGGAAGGCATACAGGAGGTCTGGGGTCCAGTGCCTCGCAAAGGCATCTGCCAACAGTGTCCCAGACTGAGGGGGGCAGGCACAAAACAGCCTCAGCTTTGCATTCTCCCAAGAGACAAAGAGGTCTACCAGAGGAGTGCCCCACAGAGAGAACAGGTGGTTCACCACCCCCTGCTGTAGTGATCACTCATGCGACGCCACGCCCATCTGGCTGAGGGCATCTGCTAATTCACTGTGTGCTCCTGTGACATGAATCACCAGGAGATGTGCACCCAGGCTGTGCACAAGGGTCCAGGTGCAGAGGGCCTCCTGACACAGTGGAAGGGAGTGCGTGCCACCCTGTTTGGTCACGTAGAACATGGTCATGGTGTTGTCCGTCTGAACTTGCAGGACCTGACTCCAGACAAGAAGAGCGAATTACGTCAGAGCTAACCGCACTGTATGGAGCTCCAGCTGGTTGATGTGCTGACAGGACTCCCTGGAAGTCTGGAACCTGTGGGTCTGTGGTCTCCGAGGTGTACTCCCCATCCTACCAGAGACATGTCTGCCATAAGAGTAACTGTCAGCTCTGGCCAGACAAACAGGACTCCTTCCTCCAGACGTGCAGGGATAAGCCACCACTGGATGGCATCCCACATCAGCTGGGTCACTGTGACCAGCGGGGCCAAGTGACCTAGGCACTGGGACCACTAGCAGCCCAGCTCCCACTACAGGTGCCACATCTGCCAGCGAGCCCATCTGACCATGCTGGTGCAGAATGCCATGTACCCCAGCAGCCGCAGGAAGTCCTGGGCAAGGTGCAAGCACCCAACCTGAAATGATCGGGCAAAGAAGAAAAGATCCGATGCCTGGTCCATAGGGAGTCGGGCCTTGGCCCAATGGGAGTCTAGCTCTGCACAAGTGAAGTGAATCACCTGCAAGGGGATAAGCTCAGACTTGGCCAGGTTGACCAGAGGGCACAAGTCTCTGCAGGTCTGGAGAGCCAGGTTCCTGGATCACTCCATAGCCTCTTTGGATGGCCTGGCTATCAGCCAGTTGTCCAGGCAGGGGTATACTCCAACCCCCTGGCACCGCAGGAATGCTGCCACTACTGCCACGCACTTGGTGAAGACCCTGGGCACTTAGGAAAGGCTGAAGGGCATGACCTGAAACTGACAGAGAACCGCTTCTGTGTGGAACCGGTGGTACTGCCAGTGGGGTGGACGGACTGGAATATGGAAGAACGCATCCTAGAGGTCCAGGGAACAGAACCACATGTCTTTCACAAACTCTAAATTAATTTTCCCATTGGGGTGCTACTAGTTATGGCATACATAAGTTAAAACAAAAGACTCGGTGCACCGGCCCCCAAACAAAATTGGCAAGTCAATAAACTGTTACAACATGATATGTCTCAAATGGCTACTCACTTTCTATATCCCAAAGGGGAGCGGGGTTCTCTTAATTTTTCAAATTAGAGATCTGGTATGAAAGCAAGCTCAGCCACCAGTTGGGAAGATGGACCTCCCATCAGCTGAGGCCCTACTCTAAAATACATCTGCCAGAGTTGCTCCCTCTTAAAATATAGTGCACTGCCTTACTGGCTACTTTGAATGAACAAAGTGCAGTCCCCAGCCAATGTACATGCACTGCCTTATTAGCTTACTTTAAATAAAGTGCACTCCCCAAACAATCTACTTGGAATTGGTGGGTAGCCAGCTATTGGTAACAGCCACATGTCTCCCAAACATGAACAAAATCCAAAATTAGCAGCTCAACCCAATCACCTTCACAAACTCTAAAATGCTTTTCTCATTAGGGTACTAGTGGTTATGGCATATATAAGTTAAAACACAAGACTCAGTGTAACCCCCCCCCCACCCCAAAAAGAAAACTGGTAAGTTAATAAATTGTTATAAGATGCTTTCTGCCTCAAATGGTTACTCTTATTACGTTCCAACAATGTGACTCCTAGTGACCAATCTCAATCTCAAATTAATTATTAAATTCATATTAATTAATTATGAAGTAGAGGGTGGTAGTAAATTGCAGTCATTCGGAGGATATAACAGTGACCAGTGGAGTATCATAGGGATCGGTACTGGGCCCCTGTCCTCTTCAATGCCTTCATAAGTGACAGAGCTGAGGAACTACAGGGAAAGGTGCATCTCTTTGCAGACAGCGCAAAGTCTGCAACAGAGTGGACACCCAGGAGTGGGTGGAAAGAATTTTATTTATTACATTTTGATTACTGGGTGAGCCCACTGAGCCCTGAAGTTCCCTTTTTCTGGGGCGACCTGGGATACAGAAACAGAGACAGGTTATAGGGTACAGATTATTGGGTACAAAGAGTAACAGAGATAGTGCAGTCCTAACCAGATTGCAATGAAGGCAGTAAAACAGTAAAGGCATTAAGGCCACTTTTTCAGGGGCGACCCGGGAAACCGAACAGAGACATATTATTTGGTACAGATTGTTGGGTACAACTTGTTACAGAGATAGTACACTCCTAACCAGGTAACAATGAAGACAGTAACACAGTTAAAGCAGTTATTCACATTAAGTAATTGAGTCAAAGAACATATTCGACATACAAGCAGTGATTTTATGAGACAAGACAAGCCAGAGAGACTGTTTGGGTGAAAGGGGAGAGGGGTAGTATTATTTGTTGGATCAGAGGAAAGACTATCCTATACCTAGACATTGGAGAGCACTGATCTCTAGCATGTGAGCCTTGAGCCTAGTGCTAAAATTTGATAGGGAGGGGGTTTCCTGTACTGACGGTGAGAGATTATTCCACAGGGAGGGGGCCGTGAAGGAGGAGGAGGAGGATCTGCCACCGGCATTTGTACTGACTCTGGAGGTTACTAGTAAAGACCATCCTGAGGTTCTGAGCATCCAAGAGTTGTGCTTAAGGGAGATAATCCCTTTTAGGCTGGGGGGAGCTGCCGGACTCAGTATTCTGAACGTGAGGCAGAGCAGGGGTTACTGAGGTTGCGAAGCAAAGGAAGGCCATTGCAGCTGAGAAAGGGAATCCCAGGGGTGGCTTCTTGGGTGATTTTGGGTAGCAAACCGAGCTACCTTGTTGTACAGTACCTGTAGCCTGTTGAACTCTTGCTTAGACATACCCTGTATTACTGGGGCTGCATAGGTAAGTGTTGGGAGCAAAACACTGGAGGCAACTGCAAGCCTTGCACCCGGGATAAGCTGGTCTTTTAGCCGGTATAATGTGCCGAGTTTACAGTGTAAGGTCCTGGTTACATGGTCTACATGGGACTTAAAGGTGAGGCCTTGGTCAATTATTAGCCCAAGGTATTTTAAGGTGTCCACCACATTTATGCTTGTTCCTGCTAGAGAGCGAAGCTGTAGGAATCTGGACCTATCCTGCCCTAGGAACGTAGGACCAAATAGCATAGCTTTCGTTTTGCCTGCATTAAGGACCATTCTGTTGGATGCGAGCCAGGCCTCCAGTGTCTTTAGGTCAGCTTGGAGGAAAGGGCCTAGTTCTGGCAGATTTTCCATAGAGCAGTAGATTACAGTGTTGTCTGCATACTGAACAACAAAGCTGTCCCCGCAGTGAAGGTTAAGTTCATTTGTGAAGACAGAGAACAAGAGGGGACCATGAATTGAGCCCTGAGGTACACCCTCTTTGATAGGCAGAGGGTCCGACTGCTCACCCTTCCAGATGACCCTCTGAGAGCGACCTGATAGGTAGCTCTTGAACGATCCCAGGGCGTGGAGATCAAGACCTATTTTGTCTAGCTTTGTTTGTAGGAGGTTGTGGTCCACAAGGTCGAAAGCCTTGGACAGGTCAATAAAGATTGCGCCCGTCGGCTTACCTGTGTTCATAGCACTGAGTACATCCACTCTGAGATAGGTGAGAGCTGTGTCGGTGCCATGGTTCGAACGGAAGCCATCCTGAGAGGGGGCAAGGAGTTGATGGGACTCAAGGTAGTCCCTCAGCTGCCCATAAACCAGCCTTTCCTGCAGCTTTGCAACAGTGCATAGCAGGGAGATGGGCCTATGGTTGCTGATAAGTTCCCTCAAACCACACTTGTGAATGGGGACCACAAATTGCTTGCTTCCATTGGAGAGGAACAGTTCCTTCCAGTAGGGATCTGTTGATGAGCCAAGTCAGAGGCCTGGCAAGGGACTGGGCTCCTTCCATTAGTAGCCTAGGGCTGATGCCATCAGGGCCTCCTACACCTTTGTCTCTCAGAGCCTTAAGAAGAGGAAGGACTTCTTTAATCTTGACAAGTCTCAGGTGGAACTGAGGTCTTTTTAGGCTGGAGGGTACATTTGTGATTGGTGCCGGTGTATACGGAGGCAGTCCAGCCTTGTAGTCATCAAGGTTGGTAAAGCGGTTGTTTATTTCTGAGGCTATTGTGCGGCTATCACTCTCTAGCTGTCCGTTCATCTCTATTAGGCTAGTGACCTTCTTGGAGTTGCCCGAGTAGTTCATTGATGTGGGACCAGAAAAGCTTAAGGTTGCCCAAGTTGGTACGCTGTAGGTGTGTAACATACTCCTTCTTTGCAAGTATAATGGCTCTATTACATTTGTTTCTTAGAGATTTGTAAGTCAGAAGGTCTGCCGGAACTTCTTCCAGGCCTTGTCCTGGCTATTCATCATGGATTTTGCCGATTGGGAGATCCACTTGTAGCAGCTTCCCTTTGTTCTGAGTTTCTTGAGAGGGGCAAAGATGGAAGCCGCCTTGAGGAGTGATTCTTGGAAGAATTCCAAGGCCTCTTCCACATTTGGGAGAAGCCTGATTGGACTCCAGTCCATGTTGCTTAGGTAGTCATTAAATTGTCCCGTCGTGAAGTTTGAGTAATCACACACGGTGAGTATCCTGGGTGGAACCCGTGATGCTCTGTTCTTCCAGATGCAGAATATAGGGGAGTGGTCGCTTAGAGCGATATAGGGGAGTGGTCGCTAACAGCGAGAATGCAAAGGGATCTGGAGAAGCTAGACAAGTGGTCTAGGGAATGGCAGCTGGGCTTCAATGCCAAAAAGTGCAAAGTCATTAACCTGGGGTGGAGTAGCCTAGGGACTGTGTACAAGATGGGGGAGGTACTTTCAGTTACCAAGCAAGAGAGGGACCTTGAGGTGATCATATTTGATGGCCTCAAGGTGGCAGGGCAGTGCAACAGGACAGAAAGGAAAGCAAGCTGGATGCTGGGATGCACAGAGAGGGGATCTCTACTAGGAGAAGGAAGGTGGTGTTTCATCTGTATCGCTCACTGGTAAGACCCTACCAGGAGCACTTTGTTCAGTTCTAGAGGCTGCATCTCTACAAGGACATCAACAGAGCAAAGGCGGTCCACAGGAGGGCTACAAAAATGGTGAGGGGATTTGCACAAGAAGTCATACGAGAAGAGACTGCAGGAGCTTGCCATGTACTCCCTAGAAGATAGGAAAGCGAGAGGGGACATGATTGAGACCAATAAGTACCTTATTGGGTAAACAAAGTGCAGGAGGGGAGCCTCTTTCAAAGGAGGAGGAGCACCAATACATGGGGGCATACTATGAAACTTCAAGAGGGGAGGTTTAAGAGGGATGTGAGGAAATACTTCTTCACAGAAAAGGTGGTAGATGCTTGAAACAACCTGCCAGAAGAAGTGGCAGGGCGAAGACAGTGGGGAGCGTCAAACATGTGTGGGATAAGTACATAGGTATCATAAGCTGAGGTAAGGGAGGAAGGAAGATCACCTGTGACCAAGTAAGGTCCAAGGCCTAGAGTTAGGCAGGGAAAACAGGGCAGACTAGATGGGCCTACTGGTCCTCTTCCGCTGACACCTTTCTATATTTCTATGTAAACTGTGATTATAAAATCTTCATGTCAATAGTAGCAAAATGATGGAAAGTCTCCTATGTCACGTAATACAACTGAAGCAGAGTGGATTTGCTCCTGCCAGGCAAACACAGGATAATGTCAAAAGGACCCTATGCCTCATTAGAGACGACACACAAAACACAATTTAGATGATCCTTCTCAGCCTAGATACAGAGAATCATTTGATAAGGTGGCATGGACATTCCTATTTGAAACACTCCTGGACTTTGGTATCCTGGAACCAGTAGTCTCTCTGATCAGACATTTATAAGCAGCTCTGGCATCTATGATCAGGATATAAAAAACAAAAACAAGGCACTGCGTCAGCATGTGGTCTATGATCAGGATAAATGGTTTGCTCTTGCCCTATTTTCCTTTGAGCAGAGGTACTAGGCAGGGCTGCCCTGTCTCCTTGCTCCTTTCTGCCTGTTTATACAGCCCATAGCCCAGACTCTTAGAAATACTGCCAATATGCAGGGAATAGAAACACTGGATCGACACAACAAATTAGCGCTATATGCAGATAATCTGTAATTATATATTAGACACCCTAAAAGTACATTGCCAGCAGTATTTGATGTACTGTATTCCTTCACTGAGGTAGTGGGCTACAAGCTCAATGTAAACAAAATAGGGGCACGCCCCATAAATTATGCCCTGTTTCGGCATATACAAGAATGATACACCTTCAAATGGGATTTACCATGTCTCAAGTTTCTTGGAGTCAAGTTAACATGTGTTGTTAACACATTAATAACTGAAAAGTTCGCCTAATTAACAAATCAGATTGACAAGGACTTGCAAGTCTGGTAATACTCCCACCTGGCATTATTCAGAAAGTTGATATAAATATAATGAATATTCTACACCGCCTCCGCTACATGTTTTAGTGTCTCCCCCAACACTTGCTCCTAATCAGGGGCCAAAATTCTCAAAAGGAGCTTTTTCTGGATGCTTCAGCAATCTCCTACAGTCAGTGACTGCTGCAGTTAGTTTCAGTTGCTCTTAAATGGTGTACTGGGACATTTTAAGGTCGCTGATTGTGTGTGTGTGTGTGGAGGGCTATACACCTTCAGTATTCCACAAGGCACGCTGACTAAAAGAGAAGAGTACTGACAGAGATGGCACTCTTACTAGCTAAAATCCCACACATTTCTATCCAGTATTTGTAACAGGTGTGGGATAGCCCGACTGTCCAAAGCTTTAAAGAATCTTTAAAAACTTACCTCTTTAGCAAAGCATATAATGATTTTTAATATTGTTGCTTAGTCTAATTTTATTTATTGTTTTATCTAGTATTGTACAGGCGCCTTGGTTTTAGAAAGGCGCCTTATATAAATAAATAAAGATAGAGATTGAGATTGAATATCCCACACAGAAAGACTGCTAAAACATAGGTTGTTGTTTGATTTACAAGCTACCTCTAGGCGCACTTTCACACAAAATTTACAAAAAACAGACTTACGGTTCCGCCACAGATCAGTTAGGTCGCTAGAAGGCCAACTCCATACCCGACCCGCGGTTAAAAAAAAAACAGATTAAAAGCCAGTTGATTGCCCAAAATCTCAAATACGTCTGGAGGGGGAGCACAAAGAGAAAAGGGCTCCAGGCCGGTGACGCAGCCGGTGGAAATGACTGCATAACTCCTCGCTCTGATTCCCCAGTGCGACTCTAGAAGAGAATCCGATACTTAGTGGCGACATCCCCGGGTTTTAAGCAATGATATTGGCAGAGTAGACGCCCCGCAATGGTTCGTACAAAGAAAAGAGGCTCTTTAATAGCCAAATCCGTCTCCGAGAACCTACGAGGCAGACAGATGACAGGCCTCAGCCCAGCACCCTCGCGCTCGTCAGTGCTCTCCGTGTCAGGAGCCGATGACCCATGCTCTGATTCAGGATCGACCAGTACAAGAGCAGAATCAAGAAAAATTACCAAATTGCTTCACAAAATAGATGGAAAAGTTACGGACATCCAAAGGGATTTCAAGAAACTGGAATCAAGAACTACCTCGGTCGAACAACACTTAGAGGGGTTGCAGTCAGAACATATGGCCTTTGGAAGATCATTATTGTTCCTATATGTGAGGGAGAAAGTTTTAACAGCAAGGGCTGAGGACACAGAGGCGCACTCCAGACGCAATAATATCAGGGTGGTTGGTATACCAGAGGGAGCCAAGCAAGCGGACATGGTGGCCTTTATGGACTGCTGGTTAAAGACAGAGCTGCAAATTGGAGAAGAATCTCCACTACAGATCGAAAGAGCACACAGGGCCCTTGCACCACAGCCTAGACAAGATGCTCCCCCCAAAGCCATTATTATTAAGTTCCTGAGATTCCCGACTAAGGAAAAGATATTGCGACTGGCATGGGTGAAAAAGGGTTTGAATTTTGATGGCACAAAGGTATTTGTGGACCAAGACTTTCCTCCAGCTCTGGCACAACGTCGGAAGAGAGTGTTGGGAGTGGTGAAACAGCTCAAGGAGAAGGGCTGGAAGGCCCAACTACAATATCCCGCCAAACTGTGGGTAGAGACACCAGAGGGTCCGAAAATCTATGATTCCCTATTGATGGCTCGTGACTTTTTGGTTGCCAGTGATATTTCAGTTCCTGATATCAAAGAAGAAATTGCTGAGAAAGAAATCGAACAACTACTTTGGGCGGTGGCTCCAGGCTCGAAAGATGCTAATCGACCCCATTCAAGGATGGATTCGGTGTTACCTCTACATGCGGACTTATCTAAATGGATTGCCAGAAGAAAAACCTCAGAGGAGACTGGCTGAAATACAGCAGTGTTTATTTAATGTTCTACTCAAGTTATTAAGACCTTGACAGTTGAAAGCATCTCATCCTCGACATGACAACGTTCTTTGCTTTCTTTTAATCTCAATATGCCGAACATAAAAGAATGGGTGGTTAGGGGTTTTACCTGTGGGCCTTTTCTTTTTCTTTGGTGGTTCTGTGTCCCTGGTGGCTCCCCTACTCCTGGTAGGCGGAGATCTCTGGAGCAGTGGCAGGTTTCAATGCGTGGTGTGGGGGGTCGGAGTGGGTGGACTTTTGTTTTGGCTGTTGGGTTACACCGACCATATTTCAGGGGACCCTTCCAAGTCCATCTATAAATATGGTCCTCTTGACTACGGAGGTTTTGCCCTTTACACCTCACCCCACCTCTACGGTAGGTGCTTTTGGCAGGGGGCCGGGTGACAAGATGCTGAAACCGTTGGGTGTTGGCATAATAGTACTGGTGGCGGGGTTTCTTTCAAGATTAAGGGAGAGGAGTTGTCAGTTTTGGAGGGACGGGGAGATTCTCACTACCTACTCTCACCAGGTAACTTAGGGTAATAAGGATCAGATCCCTCTGCCGGGGCTTTGGATATATGAGATGGGAGTACGAGGGGTGATTCTGGGTGGATTGGCTCTCGTGCTTTCTCCCTCCGGGGTTTTTTGAAGGGGGGGGCAGGAGAACATTAGTGTCCTGCAAAAGAGATTAATGCCATAGGCTGTCTACGGTGGGGTAGCTTACATCATCCTCCCACCTTGTCACGGGCGACATCTTGCCATAGGCCCCCGGGATCACTGAGGGGTAACCAGATTTGGTAGTACGAGACCCCCCGTATCGATGATGATACCAACAGGGCAGGGTTTTCAGCCTCGGGGAATGAATTAGGAGGGACGGGGAGGAGGTGGTTTATGGGGGGTTGTTTTGGGGTTGTTTTTCCTTCTCTTCCCTCTTCCCTCCTCCCTCAGATTCAGTTGGTTGGATTCTCCATCAGGATTGACAAAGGGGATAGAAAAGATTTCATGATGGAGTTAGGCGCGGAGGACTGCAGGGTGCTTCTATATCATAGCCCCTCCCAGAAGCTTTTCAACACGTAAACAGAGGGCACGGGCTAGTGACTCCCTTGAGAAGGGGAGCCTTCTAACCCTTCCACCTTGTGTGGAGAGTTGTTCCCTCTGGGGGGGGGGGGAAGGTTGTTCCCCCCACAGTGCACCTGAGGGCCAACTGGGCAGAGATTCATCAACACAGGCGGCGGCTTAGGTTGCTAAAGTTCTCACTTGCAACAACTGTTTGTTGCTGTACTCCCGTAAGGGAGGCAGGCCCTGTGCATTAGGTACTGGGCCAATAAGCCTTTTAGAGTAAGAGTGTGTTAGTGTGGTTGCAATGTTGGATTTTTTGTCTGCTATCTATTTCTTCCTTCTTCTCTGTTTTTTTTTTTATTTTAGGGAGAGTACCTCTTTGTGTGTCTGGGTAGCATAATTCCACGACTGGATGTAAGACTTGTAAATATGTTGAATTTTTGTTTACAAACAATACATGGCTGACTTGATAATAGGTTCCCTGAATGTTAAAGGGATCAATAATGTTGTTAAGCGTGCTAAGATATTAGCTGAATTCAAAAGGGAAAGGTGTGATATTGCCTGTCTACAGGAGACAAAGCTTACCCTGGGAGAATATATGAAACTGCGTAGAGAATGGGTGGGCATGGTTCACTCTGACGAGCACCCGCAATTCAAAAGGGGAAGGGTGACAATCCTATTCCAGAGGGGCCTCCCGTTTCAGATTCAAACAGTTGCTAAATCAGGCTCTGGCCACCAACTGACAGTTTCCGGACTTTATAAAGGGCGGACAATCCACCTAGTGGGAGTCTACGCCCCTACCCCACCCTCTGGAGAGTTTTTCCAATCTCTTTTTGACTCGGTAGCTAATTTACCTCCTGGACAGGTTATTTTAATGGGGGACTGGAACTGTGTCGAGGATGTGAGCATGGACAGAAGCACCACTAAAACCCCAGGGTCTAAGTCTTGCTCTCGATTACTCTGTAACTTGATCACAGAGGCCGGATTAACAGACCCATGGCGGCAGTGTAATCCCTCTGCCAGAGACTTCACCTTTTTTTCACCAGTTTCAAACTCGTATTCAAGACTGGATAGATTTTACACCCAGAGAAATGCTGTGCACTCTTTTGAGATGTGTCTACCCTTCCATTACAATTTCTGATCACGCTATGATCAAGGCAAAACTTGCCTGGGATCAGAGGCGGGGAGATTCGATCCGGGATTATAACGACAAACAATATACTGAATCTACCAGAAGAGTTATCCAATGCTATTTAAATTAAAACACAGAGGCAGTTTCTAGACCCAAGTTCCTGTGGGACGCCCTGAAGGCAGTGGTGAGAGGACATACGATAGCCTTCGCCTCCCACAAAAACAAACAGCATCAGGTTCGCATGAGGGAAATTCTTGCCTCTATTGCAGATTTAGAAACAGTCCATAAGCGCACCGGGTCCCAGAAGGTACTTAAGAAATTAAAGGAGGCTAGGGAGACATATAACTCCCTGTTGCAGAGGCAGGTGAAGAATTCCCTTAGATATGCCGGGCAACGTTACTACGAGAGGGGAGAGAGGGCCGGCAAATTGCTGGCGCTCAGACTCTGCAAACAAGCTGCCGATAGGTATGTAGTTAAGGTTAGCTCTGACCCCCCCAGTCTCCCTTGCAAGATCCCCCTGGTGGAAATTGCACAGGAGTTTGCAAAGTTCTATGAACAATTATACAAGAAAGAACAAGCACTAGATCATAATAAAAAATTTGCGGATTTCTTGCAAGGTGTAGAGCTCCCCGTACTGTCTGATACTCAAAGGGTTGCCTTGGAGGCCCCTTTCACTGAAGCTGAGGTAGGGGCTGCCATAAAGTCCCTGGATTCCGGGAAGACTCCCGGACCAGATGAGTTCACTTCTGAATTTTATAAGTTGTTTCAGGAAGACCTGGTTCCGTTGCTTACAGAGTTTGTAATGACCCAGGAACAGGTGCCTTGCCGGAGACGCGGGGGGAGGCCCTTATTTCGGTTTTGCCAAAAGTGGGGAAGGATCCCACCTCTTGTGCAGGGTATCGACTTATCTTGTTACTTAACCAAGATGCAAAAATTTTTGCTAAGATTATTAGCTTACGGTTGCAAGGAGTAGTCCCTGTTCTGGTTCACCCGGACCAAACTGGGTTTATACCTGGGAGACACATCCAGGACAACATTAGATTACTCTTAAACGTAATTTCCTCAGCCCAGCTCCCTATTGACTCCCCTCTTTCAGCAATATTATTACTAGATGCTGAGAAAGCCTTTGACCGCCTAAACTGGCAGTATTTGGATTCAGTATTGGGGGTTTTCGGGTTTGGAGAGAGATTTCGGGCCTGGATCTCCAATTTATATACCAAGCCACGAGCAAGAGTCCAGGTGAATGGGACAATCTCCAGGCAATTTGGGATTGAACGAGGTACCAGGCAGGGCTGCCCTCTCTCCCCTCTCCTGTTTGCTCTTAGTTTGGAGCCCATGGCTGCTTATATTCGGCAATCAGATTTTTTTCCAGGGTTTGCAGGTCAGGGGGGGTTGAAGTTAAGGTTTCGCTTTACGCGGATGACACCTTACTATATATCTCTGACCTGGCAGAAGCGGTACCCAAGATTTTTAGTTTCCTCTTGGAATTCGGAGCCCTCTCCGGTTATAAGGTTAATCCGGATAAATCCGAGTTGTACCCACTGGGGGGTGCTAGGAATCAGCCCTTGCCAGGGGTGCAGCAGATTAAATGGTGTAAGGTGGGATTTAGATATTTAGGGATATGGATACCCAGGGTTTTAAGGCCTATACATCACGAACCTTTTAAAGATCCTGGGGGACATCAGGGAGGATTGTAATAGGTGGAGGGAACTCCCCCTTTCCATTTCAGGAAGGGGTGAATCCATTCGCATGAATATTCTTCCCCGGCTATTGTTCATACTGGAAGCTATCCCTCTGAGGCCCCCCAGGAATTTCTGGAGAGATGTAAGATCTACCCTTTCCAAATTCTTATGGTCTGGGCAGAAGCCCCGAGTGAAGTGGAAGATTATGGTGGCCCCAAGGGAAAGGGGGGGTTTTGGGATACCAGATATCCAGAAATATTTCTGGGCATCACAATTGTTACCCCTAGTGACTATGGCCCGCGATCCCCCACCTAAGTGGGTTCAGATTGAGATGGCTGACTCCCCTCTGGGAAATATCACAGATCTCATTTTTCTGGATGCACCCAGGTTGGGCCAGCTGGATTTCAGAAACCCTTTACAAGGTTGATTTCACAGGTATGGAAAGACATGAATTCAAAATTAGGTATTAGTTTAAAGCTTAATTCACACACGCCCATTCAGAGCTGTTTGGATTTTGTCCCACTTAGGTGGGACATGGGCTTTCACCGATGGGCCAGAATGAAGTTGGTTAACCTGGGTCAGCTTTTCAATCAGAAAACATTTAAATCGTTTCAGCAACTAAAGGCCGAATTTAACCTTCAAGGTAGTGATTTCTTTCGTTATCTTCAGATAAGGCATTATGCCCATATAAATGAACAACAAATCGAGGCGGGTACAGAACCCTTGGATAACCCAGTGCTACATACCCTTTCCTCCCTGATCAGGCAGCCGGAACATAAGAAAAAAATAATCTCAAGTTTAGTTACAGAGATGAATTTGGCGGAAGGAGACTTTTTGCTACAGGTCCAGGATAGGTGGCATGGAGAATTGGGGACAGTTCTGCTGCATGCTGATTGGGCGTCTATTTGGAAGTCCATTCACAATACTACATCCTCTCTTTTCTGGCGGGAATTCCGTTGGAAGTTAGCTATTAGATTTTTTAGAGTCCCTGTGATGACAAAACACTTTGGATCACACTACTCCGACCTCTGTTGGAGACACTGTCGGTTGGTTGGCACCTATTTACATATATTTTGGGAGTGTAAAGTTATACAAGAGTTTTGGAGGGAAGTAATAGATAATTTCAACAACATTTCTGAACTAACACTGCCGAGTTCCCCGCAGTATTGTTCATTAGGATTGCCACCCCCCAGTTGATCTCCAGATCCTCTCACCTCCTGTTTGGAACCCTGGTGTCAGCGGCTCTCAAAGCTATTACTCTTTCATGGCTTACCCTGGATAAGCCCACTATCACTACATGGTATGGTATCTGTACCAGGATTGTAGACATGGAGTACTTAACGGCCAAATTGAGGCTGTCGGTAGATAAGTTTAAGGTGAGATGGCTACCTTTTCTACTTCATGGCCTTGCAAGAGGAGAGGCCAGTAATGGACTTGCTCGCTAAGTATGCCTAAGAAGAAACCGGTGCCCCAACAGGTGTATTTTCCACTTCTGTCCATAGTAGTTGTCCTTTTATGTCTACTATGGTAACTGTTATCAATGTTGTCCTTAAGTTGTAACAATATGAGTAAAAGGACTTGCTATGTGGAAGCCATTTGTTGTAATGAATGTGTTCTAGTGACACACCGGGGGGCACAGCTTGGTTTTTGTATTAACTGTGCTACAGCCTTTCCCTCTGCCTACTCTCTTTAACTTTTTCATCCTTTTTTTTTTTAATTGTGGTTTTTACACTTCTGATGGTACTCTCCCCCTTACTGTAACGTGTTGTACTCTATTTCACTTCATTCTCCTGAAGTTTACTTTAATCCTCTTTCTTCTGTTTTTATTTTATATCCCTTCAATCTTTTCCCTTTTTTTTCCCAACAGCTAACTACTGTTTTCCTTTCTTTCTTCTCTTGTATTGGATTCATACTGCTCTATTTTCCTTTCATAGACATTAACAGTTGTAATGGCACTTAATGAGAGTGGAATTGTACTGTTAATATGTCTATTTTAATGTGTATTTCACTTGGAAAATACTCTCCAATAAATTACTATTTCAAAAAAAAATAGAAAAGGGCTCTAGGGCACGACCCCATCAACTGAAGGAACACAAGGATGCCATTAGATCCAGTGGGGCCTCCCCGACTACAGGAGTGGGCCTAGCTTGGACAGTAGATCCCCCTGCTGCATATGATACAGATGAGGAGGTGGACAGGCTCTCTCGGAAAAGATATGACACCATACTGAGGGAATTAAAAGAAATGTGGGCGGAAAATAAAGCCGAGTTCCTCCAATTAAACAATAAACTGCATCAAGTTGAGCGCCGTGTACAGCAGACCGACGATCGCATCTCACAGGCCGAGGATGGGATATTACAGCTGGGCCAGACGGTTCATACCCTGTGCCAGCATGCGCTGGAACTAGAAAATAAATGCATCGATTTGGAAAGCTGCTCCCGCAGAGATAACCTGCATCTTTATGGACTCAGAGAGGGAACTGAATCAGGACTGATGGCTGACTTTATTACTGACCTGCTCCGAGATGTTTTGGTGCTCCCACAGACCTATGACTTGCGAGTAGAGAGAGCCTATAGACCCCTTCTGCCAAAGCCGAGGGATGCTAGCGTCTGCCCGAGATCAGTTTTCATAAAGTTTAGCAGCTATAGAATAAAAGAAAATATTCTCCACCATGCCTGGCAGAAAAAAGAAGTCACATACCTGGACTCAAGGTTATTCTTTGACCAGGACTATCCTACAGTAATTCAGCGGCAGCGACAAGAATATGGCCCCATCATAAAAGTGCTTAGGGAGAGGCAGCTTAAATTCCAAATGCCATATCCAGCTCACATCAGGATTCATTGGAAGAAAGGTCCTGAAGTATAAAAGTCAGCCAAGGAGGCAGGGGAGGCACTGCAAAAATGGGGAATTGTGCTTCCTGACCCCATAAAGCAGGTACAATAGAAAAAGGAAAGAAATGCCCCCCGAATGGAAAGGTATGTTCCGACACAGAAACAGGCAGCCTGCAATTCAATACGCCATGTGTTCGGCCTCTCTGCTGCAAGACCTACATAGAAACTTCCAGGAGTCATAGAGAGCGTTGGAGAAGGGGAGGATCACCTTTGAGACAAGAAAGACAGCGAGGACTATCCAGCTAATGCTTACATAATCACCATGTAAGTTATTTCCTTTTAACCCAACCACATCAGATACTTAATTCAATTGTTGTGGGAGAGCTCACACCCCCCCATTATGTATACAGGACGGCCCCAAATGCCTAAGAAACTGTGGAGAATTTACAGTAATCATCAGACTTGAACCTGCGAGGCGTTTTGTCACTTTCTCCCCTGACTGACTTTAAGTATGATATTCCAGACCAGCTACAGACCTTCCTTTCCAGGTTGTGGGGGTCTCGGAGTGTAACTTTAAAAGGAGAACTCAGACTTTTTGCAGGTCGTCTTCCATGTGACGATTTTCCTCGGCAACAGTCGAAAGTCAGTCCGGACCACAAATGACATAAGCTCTGTTCACAGTAAGAACTGTGTGAAAATAAAAATGCTTTGGTAGTAATAATATTAGACTTTGAAGTGAGGAGGATGTGGAGAGGTGCCCGGGGGTGGGGAAGGGGAAAGTCAAGGGGGGCGCCAGTTCCGCTAATGATTCATTAATACCTTGTCTGTTGGGCAAGAAGCACCCTATTCATTCTGCAGCGGAATAAAGGATGTGGGTTGAGGGGGGCATGTTGCCCTATATCTTGCTGGCTGATTTTGTCAGCGATTGGAGAGCTGTTCCTTGCAGCCTGACTAAAAGGGGCTAGCGGAGGGCTGGATGGCTAGGGAAGATGTTTTACTTCCCTGGGCAGTTCGGCCCGCTGCGTCTGTTACCCCATATATAGCAAAAAATGGGTCAGGCAGAGGGAGAGCAGGGATTTATTAATCCTAGATACCCTCTGATCCGTTGGCACACATTAAAACATCTGAGCCCGACTTACTAAGTGAGGACTCAGGAAGGGGACCCTACTAGTTAGGGTGGATACCCCCTTCTTTCCTGACCTTGTGCCTTTCATTAGGGCATAAAGGAGAGGGACTAAAAGCCTTTCAGTAAAAGGTCTTCTACCTTGGGAGTACCACATTGGACTGTTTGGGTTGTACAAGGGTACTTGGGGTTTTCTTTTTTTTATTCCTTAACACCCTCTCACCCTCTTTGTTCTTTATAAAAGTTAATATGTTAAACAGTTCTGGTTCTAGACCGTACTGTTGTTTGTTATTACTTGCTGCAGAAAATATCTGCTACAGTACACAGAGATCTGGGTTACCTCTACAGAAAAACTTAGTCTGTGTCGGAAGGGAGAACAATAGGGGATACTTAAAAAGATGTAAAAATGGATAGTGCCAGTACCTCCCTATTGTCCTTCAACGTAAATGGTCTGTCAAATACAGTCAAATGTGCTAAAGTCCTAGCCTTTGTTAAGAAGTCAGGTGCAGACTTTTGAGAACTGCAGGAAACACACCTCTCCAGTGCTGAACATGAGAAACCGAGTAAGTTCAGCTTCTCACAAGTAATCACATCTTCGTATAAAGGGGGCCGCCGTAGAGGTACAGTGCTTTTGATCCCAAACTGAGTGGCTCTTCAACTTCAGGATAAGCTTACAGACAAAGAGGGATGCCTAGGTGCACTAAAAGGAACATATAATGGGTAACTAGTTATGGTGGCATCGATGTATGCCCCCCCCCCCCAGGTTCTGATTATGGCTTTTATAGAGCACTGTTCATGAGACTGGTGGGGTGGTCGGAGGGCTCGCTGATTATGGGAGGCAATCTAAATTTGGCCCTGAATGATCATCTTCATTCCTCTTCGCTAACCCCAAGGTCTGACCGTAGGGTGGCAACGAATGTGAGTAAGCTCCTAGTGCAGCTGGGATATGCTGATGCCTGGAGAGTTATACATGGGCAAAAAATAGATTGTATCTACTTCTCTGCAGTGCACAAGGTCTTCACTAGACTAGACTATTTCTTAGTTCAAAAGGAACATTTGGATCAAGTAGTAAAAGTAGAAATTGGAGAAATACTTCTATCAGACCACACCCGCTTGCTCCTGAAGTATAAAATGGGACAAACTAGGAAAAAGTCAGTGTGGCACTTAAATATGTCACTATTGCAAGGAGAAGAAGTACAGAAGTCAGTGCAGGAGATAAGGGAGGCCCTGGAAATGAATGACACAGATGATGTTTCACCCACGATATTATGGGATACAATAAAGGCTGTAGTATGGGGGAAGCTTATAGCACTGGCCGTCCATCATAAAAGGGAAAGGGAAGCTAAAAGGTCTGCCCTACAGAAGCAAATTAGGGAGTGGGAGGCCTCCTTAAAGAATGCATATGAAGCAACAAAAGGAAAAGAGGTACAGGCCCTCAGGAAAGAGCTCAACTCAATCCTGGACTACTGAGTAGAACAGAATACAATATACCTAAGACAAAGGTATTTTGAGGGTGGCCCAAGGGCGATGAGGCTCCTGGCAAGTAGGTTAAGACAAAGGAAAGCCAAGACTACCATAACTAAACTTAGTTTTAAGGGCTGGACATTAAGTAAGACAGAAGACATAACTACAGCTTTCTCCGAGTAATACATAGACTTATATAGCGCAGGACCACCCCCAGACAGTGACAGGGTAACACAGTTTTTGGTTGCCCTACACCTCCCCAAGGTAACAGAAGGGGATGCAGAAAAGTTGATTTCCCGTATCCAAGAGTCAAAGATCCTGGCAGAGATATATAGAATTAAGGCAGGAAAGTGCCCGGGAATGGATGGTTACCCGGCTGAGTTCTATAAACTCTTCCGGGCGCAGGTTACTCCTGTACTGTGTAGCGCTTACAATTCACTCCTGGAGGAGGAGTGGATGGCAGCCCCATCCTGGATGCATGCCATGACAGCTTTACTGCCCGAGCCCACCAAGGACCCCTCACTTTGTGCCTCATACAGATCGATTTCCATACTGAATACAGACGATAAGATACTGGCTGGCATCATCACCAGGCGCCTGGAGAGTATAATCCCCCAATTTATTAATATAGACCAGACGGGCTTCATCCTGGGACGACAGGCCTAGGACGGCATACATCGAGCAGTACATATAAGAGAACATCTAGAGAAAAGTGGTCGGTCTGCCCTGGGGATGCACTTAGATGCCGAAAAGACGTTTGATAAGGTCCTGTGGCCCTTCCTACTGGCATCCCTGGCGGGCTTTGGCTTCCCAGAAACATTCTGTCACCTGGTGGCTAAAATATATGCGTCCCCTAGAGGTTGTGTTAGGGTAAATGGACATACAGGAGAGTTGTTTCAACTGGGACAGGGAACGAGGCAGGGGTGTCCCTTGTCACCCATGTTATTTACCCTTTTTGTGGAACCTTTGGCACAAGCCATTCGGCTGAACCCAGACATCCAGGGGTGCACCTGGAGGGACATGAACATAAAATCGGCCTGTACGCAGACGATATCATACTCTTTCTGGAAGACCCCAACTCCGAGTTGCCAGAAGTATTTAATCAGATTCAGCAGTTCACAGAGCTATCTGTATATACATTAAATAGGGCCAAGATAGAAATTTTAACCTGTTCCTATCAAGTTACCCCCGTGGAGAAATTAAAATATTTAAGAATATATCTCAGTACCAGCCCATCTACACTGTTTAAAGATGATTATATTAACATAGTGAGGGAAATAAACTCGGACTATAAACGATGGGCCCTCTTACCATTACCTTTACACTCGAGGGTGCAGATCACTAAGATGAATGCTCTGCCATGAATGCTATATCTTTTCCAAAGTGTACTCTGTGAAATACCACATCAAGTCATAATGGGCTGGCCAAGATCGATGATGACTTTCATTTGGGGAGCAGGCAGGCCACGAGTTGCTAGGCAGGTCTTGTATCTGCCTAAAAGGAAAGGGGGACTGGCAGTCCCTTATCTCCCAGGATATTGGGCCACCGCCCAGATGAAGTTGGTGCTGAATGTGGCAACATCCTAAATATATAGCACATTGGAAGTCAATAGAAAATCCCTGGTTGGGGCCCTCCCATTACAGGCACTACCCTTTAACCGGGGGCTACAGGCACAGGCTAGTGACTGGTTGCCTCAGGGAGTAAGGGCGACCTTGGAGGAATGGAGGCGTGGAGTCAGTAAGGCAATTACATCAAGATCCCTTTGGAAATATGGTTGGTGGGCATGGGACGAATACTCCGGCCCAGCGGTTCTGGACCCCTGGTTCAAGCGACAAGCAAGGAAGGGATTCCACTCCCCATGGCAAGTCATAAGAAAGGGCCTCCCCATAGCATTTGACACAGCAGCCCCCCTATTTAATTTGACCCCAGGGGACAGACTTAGAGATTATCAAATCAGAGACTTTGTGAACAGGAAACTTAACAGTGCAACAGAAATTGAGGACGGGGACTCTCTTCCCCCTCCATCTGAAACAATCTGGGCCTCAGCCTCAGGGAGGGGAGCAATAACTCTCCTATACAGTAATATAATTTCAGGCCAAGGGCATTACATTGGCCCTATTAAGGCAAGATGGGAAGAAGAGCTGGATACCAGAATAGGCCCAGAAAACTGGGAGTCTGGGACAAAATGTGGGAGTCTATATGGGGCTCCACCTCCTCGCCATCTTGGCGAGAATTTCTATGGCGAATCAGAATACGATACTTTCTGGTTCCCAGGACCCAGGCAAAGTTCAAACAGAATGAGCAGGGCACATGTTGGAGGAAATGTAGGAAGAAATTTGCTGGACATACCCATATTTTTTGGTTGTGCCACCCGAATTCAACCATACTGGAAGGCTGTGGCTAAATGAATACAGGGGATTCTAGGGGAGGAAGGAGAGCTGGGCCCAGAGCAAATGGCGTTAGGAATAAAATCTAAATCTCTTAGGGGGAGGAAGGAGGCCAAGTACCTCTGGAGGGTATTATTAGCTGCAACATTGAAGACCCTCACAAGAAGATGGCTGAAGGAAGAGGCCCCAACCATAGGGGAATGGGTAGCCAATGGTACCGCAATACAAGAGATGGAAAGGATTACATATAGTATTCAACACAGGAAGGCCCAGTATATCAACCATTGGACCAGGTGGGAGTTATCAGAACAGGAAACAGGAGAGGAGAACTGAAACAGACAAATGAGAGGATGGATCCTCCTTCCTTAGGCACTGGGCAGATAGACCATACAAATGGCAAGGGGAGGTTGGACCCAGGCTGGAGTTGCATTGCTATAAGTAGGTGGAGAGATGGTAGACCTAAAATTAAATTATTTTATTGGAGTTATACAACATAAACTAACAATGGGACACTATAAAGCACAAAAATTACTTAATCTAGATTTTCTGTGAATAAATAATGATTAATAGTAGAAACAGAAATAATGTTTAGACTGCAGCAAGAGTTATTTATTTAATTAGTTATTTTAATACAATTTTTTTGGATTTACTTGTTATGTGTTTCCAACAAGAGTTATTCAGAATGAGTTTATTAACTATGTTACCTGAAGGAGACATTGTTATTAAAAATACCTTAAAATATATCAGGGGAAGATTAAATGAAATGTAATCTCAGAAAAAAAAAATACTAAAATGTAACTGTGATATCCTAGAATCACTATAATGTATATGACTCAATGAAAAAGGATTTACTATGCTTTGATGACTTTTTCCTTAATAAAATTGAAGTTACATTTTTTTTTTTTTATATACAAAAAACAAATCCCTAACATGGACAGTTGCTTTGATTACTGCCAAATATCTGTTTTTTTCCATAAGAAAAACCATTAGTGTATAACCAACATATTTTCTAGATTCACTAACAAGTTAACTTACAGCATCAAACTTCATTTCTTTAATGACATCAGCAGCTGCAGCAATGTCTTGGTTTATAAAATCTACGTTCTCCGGCCACTCTTCATCATGGGACACTAACCATGCAGCACGCCAGCGATGGAAATTTTTCTTAGCCAAAGTATGGTGGTCTATCCTGGTCTCGAAACTTAAAACATGACCTTGTGATCCAACTGGATGAGAAGAAAAAGGAAAATTATTAATCTTCCTTATGTTACTGCCTAATATGCATCCTCCCCGTAACTCACACCACACTGCACCGATGCTTTTAGCTGAAAGGGTGAGAAAAGCAACAGACACTGCTTTTGCATTTACATGCAGATACATAATTCTGAGCATCACCTCTGTAACACATTAGGAATCCAAAATCTGAGAGCCCCAAGACCGCTCAGATACCTGGGTCGTCAGAGCTGGCATCAGCTCTCTACAGCATTCACAGAGAACAAGCAAGTCACTTTGTTTTTTTGTCAATCATGATTTTCATCCTACTCCTACCAGATCCTCCCCCCTCCGAAATCAGGCCCTTTACGGCAACCCATGCCTAACTACCCCTGTTCCTGGTCCTCCATGGCTCTTTGCCCCATGGCTAGGCCATTTCAGGAGGCCTCCTTACACCATCACCTAGTGGATAGTACAGTCAGGGACACTGTGCCATACACTCCTGACCCTCTCACCTACCCTGGCATAAGGCGTAGCTCGCTGATTGTCTTGCGTACACACAGTGACATCCCTGTGATAAAACAAGCTCCTTTGGCCTGCCATGGAGTGTCACTATGGTCGTGGAACATGAATGTCACCTCCTCATGCTGCATTAGCCCTGGCAACCCGACTCTAGTGCCTCAATCTGCTCTTGACTCTGGGTTGCTGGTAGAATGGGCACTGCACTACCACTGGGCCAAAGTGCAGCCCCTAGCCACTTTTAATTTTGTAATTTATCTACCCGGGATATCCCAACTGAGGCACATCTTCTTGTTTTCAGTGGGGTCTTGCTTTTTAACCCTAAGTTAAAGTCTGGAGGACTGAAGCACTGGGAGGTTCAGTGACACAGTGAGTACCGTTAACTCCTGTTCACAGTTCAGTGCTCCGACCTGTAACCAAAAGTCTCCAAGTTTGCTTGTCTTTTACGTTTCAGATTATGGAACAGAAAATTAAAAAGCAGAAAGCTGAAGGTGGCAGCCAAAATCTGCAAATAAAACTGATTCAGAGAAACTGTTTTTAATAAAAATGACTCTCATGCAGTTGCTCCACGTGAAACATGGCACCTTGTACCTTAGTGTTAGTTATCATGGTTTCACAACAATTTATATCCAACAGTTGCATATTCTAAGCTCAAGTCACATGAGTAACGCAGTGCATATCTTGCACCATACGCAAGGGATAACACAAAAATGGGGGCAAGGCTGTAAGACAAATATATGCACCCCTTGGGTGGTTCTGAGGTATGAGGTGCCTTTTAACTACCCAAGAAGTGCATATATCCTCTTTAACCGCACACCCTCAGGTGGTTATGTTGCTTATAAAATCAATATTACCATTATTTTCATCTTTACTTAAGTGCATTACATTCAGTGGTGGCAAGTATAAAAAAAATGAAAATACAAAGGGACAGAAGGTAAAGTTTTGGCAGTCCAGGTGGGGGTGGGGGTTCGATTTTTTTTTTTTTTTTTTTACAAATCTTGACCCAGAATAAAACTTTTTAGGGTTAGGGTATGAAGCGCTCTATGGAGGTGGTGGTGGACAAATATATAAAATATAAAACACAGGTTCTCCATCTGGACCTTCAATTCCTGCACCTGACAGCCTGGTTCCTGAGTGGCTAGAGTTCCAGGCCTTGGGTCTCTCAGTGTCGTTGAGGCTTCTCATAAGGAATCGACCAGAAAATGCTACACCTTCAAATGGAAGAGATTTTCCATTTGGTGTCGGGGCAAAGGGCTGGACTCATCATCCTGTCCGGTGGCTAGCATTTTGGACTATCTCTGGTCCCTCTCCCAACAGGGACTTTGGTTGACGACCCTGAAGGTGCACCTGGCAGCCAATTCTGCTTAGTGGGTATGGGTCAGTCAGCATTCAGTGGTGCAGAGTACTTACTTTACGCTCACCTCACAGCTTCCAGCTCCTGTGACTGCTTTGACTAAAGTCTCATCCCACTGAGTGCACTTACATTTGTTTCACTCAACCACCATGGTCTCCTCTTTGACAAAGACAACCTGAGTACCACTAACCTGGTTCTGTCTGCTCCTAAACTTATTTCTCCCTCTCTTCCCTCTCAAGCTCTCCAATCCTTATTCCTTGCCCTTGACACTGCCTCTGAGTTCCTTTTTCTTTTCTGTACATAAATGTTACTATTTAAGTTGTGGCCTTGTTAAATGGCTTACTGATTGTTTGTAACACTGTCTACTATGTTTTTGTACTTAATGACGTGGAACCTTTGTAAAAGAGCCTTGGCTCAAAGGTATTAATTCCTAGAACAATAAACTTCAAACTTCAAAGGAAAGTGGTCTGGTGCCTCTTCAAAAGGCCTAGACCCACCCGACCTTCCGAGCTTTGGCACACAAACTCTGCTACCAGCAGGCAAGAGCTGGCGTCATGGGGCAGAGCCAAGGTAATTACCACCCGGGTGGGTGGGAGGAGCCAGGCTGAAGACATTTACGGCCAAGTCTTAAAAGGAAAGGCAACTACCAGGCAGTGTGGATGAACATCATATACTACTCCTACAGTAGAACTACTGTTGCAGGTGGGTAACCTGTTTCTCTAGGATTGTGGCTATGTTGTTCTATCTACATTTGTCGGCAGATCTGCCTTCCCCTTTAAGATTGCTGGAACGTCTTCAAGCTGGCTCCTCCCACCCACCCAGGTGGTATACCCCTCGGCTCCGCCCCATGACGCCAGATCTTCCTTTCCGCTGGAAGGTTCAGGTTCCCTCCTTAGTGCTCCAGCATGTAGTAGGCCCTGGCTCTCGAATCTTCGGATTTACTTCCAAAACTTACTTTAAAACTCATTCAAGTTTAGTCTTCTACCTCTTCCCTTGCTACCGCGATGGAAGAAAAATCGGTTCCTGGGTTTCGCCGGTGCCCCTGTGGGCAGAAGATGTCTCGCACTGACCCTCACACTGCGTGTGTTTACTGCCTGGGACACGACCATGATCCGCAGGTCTATGATCACTGTTGGTCCTTTTCTCCGTCAGTTCTGGAAGACCATGCTGTCAGTTGTGTTGGTATTATTATGTGTGCTGAGGACTGAGCAGTGTTGTGGAGCAGGGATGTGGTCAGGCTGAGCAGAGATGTAGCGGAGCGGGCCTTGCTTGGGGTCCAAACGTGGTTGTGGGATTCATGTTGTGGGATTGCTATGGCAACTGACACTCGCGCTTTCGTCTGCTGTTCTGAAGCTGCCGACTCGCTCGCTCTTCTCTCAGTATTGTCGGCAGCTTCTTCTCTTAAAATATAGCCAATATTAGGAAAGAGTCACAGTTTTCAACAATTTACAGCACAGGCTGTATAATTATGACAGTACCTGACATTTGAATATTGTTGAGCTCGGTCACATTACATTTCACTGTGTACTGATGGGTCATGGCGAATTACAGTTAAAAATGAGTGAAAGGAAGTCGCAGGATCAACCAGATATGTTTAACATTAAGTATTTGTGTTAAGATGTAGGCAGGATCAACCAGATGCAAGAGATGTGTGTTTTTTTTGGGGGGTTACTTGTACAGGGACAGAGGAAAGAGAGACAGGTGTGTGATGAAAAGTGAAACACTTTCACTTTCATCAGGATGACGTATAGGAACGTGGAGATAAATGTATGACGTATAGGAAGATGAAGATAACAATGTTATCTTCACTGGGCAGCCTAGATATCATTTTTATACCCGTATTTATCCCAAAACATACGTTGTATAAATATATATATATATATATATATATATATATACACACACACACACATATATACGTATATATATTGCTTTTTTCTCTCACCCTGATGTTCTACCTGCCTGACATATGGACTTACTTTGAACCTGCCTCCGTGAATTACTCAGAAATCGTCCATGCGTCAGAGCTTGGACTACTACATTGCTGGCACAGTTATTGTTCTTATTTTTGTTTAAATATTTAGCTGCTGGTTCGTTTGCTTTGATGTTTGGGGGACTTAGGTTTCTGATGTTATGAGACACCATGGAGGGTGGGACCTTTCCTGTTATACTTAATAATGTTTGAAAGCTCTGTTGGGGAACCGTTCGGACCACAATAATGAAGATGGTCACTTTTTCTCATGGAATTCAAAATTTTCTTAATCTGTGGTTCTCCTTCATTCTTCCTTAGCTGCATGCTGTGGGTACTAACGCTTATCCTTTAAGGGTTTCTTCTCCTCAATGTTGTAACTCCAGGGGAAGTGTCCTGTATTACTGTGAGGTGGTGACAGTTGGTGTTATTTCAATTTGTTATCCTTCTAGGATGCTTGGTTTTGTAAGTGCTGTCTTGTAAAGTTTATAAATAAAGGAAGCAAAAAAACAAAAACCAAAAACAAGAGGATAAGAGACAGTGAAGACTTGCAGGAAGACTATTTCACTTAGTCTTTTTCTGCCTATATTCTTCCATGTTTCCTTCTGAATCAGAGTTGCATTTAGAAAGCAGATGGCTACTAAAGCTCATTACCTTCTGAAGCCTAGGGTAGAATAAAGGAAAATATGCCATAGGAGTCAGTAAAGAAGATCAGAAGACTATAGAGGAAAATAAACAAAGGTTAGTGGAATGGTGTACCTGCTCGTGATAAAAACAAAGTCATGGCACCAGAACCAGACCCGGCCTCTAAGATATGGTCTCCTCTGTTAACATCCATCATCATCAACATGGTGTTGACATCCTACAAAGAAAAACATCACATGTTAAATTCAGCACCTAGTGTCAAATCTCCTACAAGAAAGAAGACCCCCAACTCTTTTTATCCTCCTCCTTCACCAATACCCAGACTCTCTCCGGTGTGGTCACTCAGCACTACCTAGTCCAAGTCTTACCTTCCAGGGGGGTGGGGCCTTCCCCCACTCCTCTGGCTATCTGACCCCCGGATCTAAGCCCCCTTGGGCGGGACCACCAACTCCTCATGGCGACCTTTCTGAAATCCAAACAGAGGACCAGGGAATAAGGAAGCACTGGAGGCAGGCTGGAATACCCAGCGTTGGGTGTGGAGGTTGGCCACTGGACCTACATTCGCCTACTAGGGGAAGGGGTACTTCTTCCATGTTTTCTTTGGTTCCTGGAAGCCTGACATGCACTGATGTCTAGCGCAGTGTGGGCACACTCCCACACCCCTTTCTACAAGCCCCGTGAGCTGCTACACCCAGTCGCCACCAGGAGCCGTCAAAGCTGCGTGAGGCCTCTGACCCTCCGCTGGGAAAGGAGATCTGCCAGTTGGCAGCTCAATCCAAGTCATGCCCCCCCCCTGAGCTCGCTCCTGAACCTCCTGGCTTCGGTGTAGCGAGTGGTGGTCCAAGCCAACCCTCAGCACCACTGGGCTGGCTAAAAAGAAGAAATTAACTTCATACTTACCGTAATTTCCTTTTCTGTTAGCTCCAACATTGTCAATGGGTAATCGTTACAAATGGGTACAGTGCACCCCTACTAGTGGAATGGCACTGCCCAAGATTTAGAATGTTGGGCACCTGAGAATTCCATGCACTAATGTCAACTCTCCAGTTACTACTAAGCAGTGCCATGAGAGCTACACACATAAAAATAAAATCCAATCACATATTCACAATAATAAACTGTTTTACCTTCCTATTTGATATTCGGAAAAGAGATGTATTTCATGGACCCAAAAGGACCCCTGAAGTATTCAGATCTTGTTCTAGTACAAAAACAAACAAACATGCAGTCGCAAGGTGCTTCATAGGCGCCACAAGTTTCACAGGATTCACCCATCCGTGAACTGAAGCTAGTACACAATGAGACATATGCTCTTTGTCTTTTTATTTTTTAGAAGGCAGAGTATTAAACTGCAACAGGAAACACACTTTAGTTAACTAACGAAACCTGGTAACCTGCGATCGAAGATTTTCTTCTTTCTGTAGCACTCCACAATGTCAATGGGTAATCATTACAAATGGGTTCTAAGAAGCAGCACACAGACAAAAAAAGGTGGGTGGGGGGAGATTATCACATACGCTAGATGCTTCAGAATTACTTGCGAACTACAGCCTACAACACTCTGTGACCAAAAAGATGTGTCAGCAGAACTCTGAACATCCAATTTATAATGTTTCATGAACGTGTGGACTGAGGACCACGTAGCTGCCTTGCATAGTTCTGAAACTGAGGCCCTCGCCCCTCTCCGCCTAGGAAGTGAGCCTTGATAAGAGCCGGAGGCCTCTTCCTTCTCACCTCATAGGCCTAATCAACACAGACCCATACCCACTTAGCTAGGGTAGGTTTAGAGGCCTTTTGTCGTTTCTTGGCTGCCACAAAAAGCACAAACAGCCTATCTTACTTATGAAATTCAGACATGTGTTTAAGGTAGATCCTAACTGCGTGCCTCAGGTCCAGTTTATGCAACTCCTTCTCCTTCGGACGAGAAGGATGCAGACAGAAGGCTGGAAGGCAAATCTCTTGGTTCACATGAAAAGCAGTGGGCACTTTTGGGATGAAGGACAGAACAGTCCACAGCACACTTTGTCCTTATGCATGATAAGGTAAGGCTTCTCATTAGACAAGGCCTGGAGTTCGCACATGGCCACTAAAAAACAGACCTTGCAGGACAAAACATCCAGTTGCATGGATGACGATGGTTCAAAAGGCTCAACACAGAGAGTATTTTGAACCAAGTTAAGATACCACGGGGGAACTGGGGATAGAAACAGTGGTTGGGTCCAACCAACCAACCGCATGCAAAAAATGAGCAACCTCTCAATTTGTTCCTAGGGGAAAACCCCCAAAAAGCTGAGAGTGGAAACCTGCCCTCTCAGCATACTCAATGCCAGCCCCTTATCTACGACATCCTGAAGGAATTCCAGGATCTCAGCAATGGAGGCCTTCGAAGGTTTAATTCCTTTCTCACTGGTCCAAGAAGAAAATATACTGTATATATTTTTTTGGTAACTGGGTAAGGCTCACTAGGCACAAATCCTTGTTTTGAGAGGCGGACCCAGGAGCACAGGGATGATTAAGTGACTTGCTCAGAGTCACATAGTATGCATGTGGAGGTTGTGGGAATCAAATCCAGGTCTGCTGGACAAACTCATTCACAGGTTGTTACTCTAACCTCTAGGCTATACTGCCAGTCCAAATATAGTCCAGACTCAGGCGTAAGCAGCCAAGGTAGAGGTTTTTCTTCCCACCAACACGGTTTCAACTAGTCTCCTCCTTTCAGGAGCCAGTCCGTGAGTTGCATTGCTTCTGGGTTCGAGTGGAGAATGGGGCCTTGCAGCAGGAGGTCCTTTTGTACCGGAAGGCGGAAGGGGTTAGGTTCATTAGATCTGAGAACCACGATCTTCTTGGCCACTCCGGGGCTATCAGAAGAAAGTTTCAGCTTGAGTGTCTTATTTTCCTTCAGACTTTCTGGAGGAGAGTCAGTGAAGGAAAAGCATACGCTCTGCGGAAGGACCACAACTCTCAGGGCATCCACTGCCTCTGTGTGAGGACACCAACACCGACTGAAGAACCTGTGGGTCTGAGCGTTGTTGCTTGAAGGAAACAGATCTGTGGTTATCTGTTCCTCAGTTTGGACTGAAAATGAAGCAGAGCTAAGTGAACTGTCCACATCTAAGGGACATTTATAGTGGGAAGTTGGTCCAGGACTGCCCCCCAACCGTGCAGGCTTTCATCCGTTATGAGAATGATCTCCAGCGGGAGTTCCAATGGAACCACCTTGCTGAGATTCTGCATATTCAGCCACCAACTCAGGGAGTGATGAAGCTGATGGGTGAGGAGGATCCTGGCTTGATAGTCCACTGATAACAGGTTCTAGCCCGTCAGCAGCTCCGTCTGAAGAGGCCGCATGTGGAAGCAGGCCCACGGAACTAAGTCTATTGCTGCCACCAAGAGGCCCAGAATCTGCAGCAGAGTGTGATCCGACATTGAGGACTGAAACTCGAGCCACCGTATCTCCAACAGCAGCGTCTCCTCCCTGGAGGGTGATAGGAACACCCTCCCCACTTTCGTGTCGAAGATCACCCTTAAGTGCTCCAAGGTCTGTGACAGCTCTAAGGAGCTCTTCTCTCAATTCACCATCCAGCCATGTGATTCCAGGATCTCCAGGGTCCTGGACACCGATCTCTTTGCAAGTAGCATTGTGGGTCCTCGAATGAGCAGGTTGTCCAGATAAGGGTAGACATGATGACCCCCCCCTCCGTCATAGCTGAGCCACCAGGACAATTAATACCTTCGAGAAAACTCGAGAGGCTCTTGCAAGGCCAAACGGTAGAGCCCTGTACTGGAAGTGTTGGCCCAGAATCGAGAACCTGAGGTACCTCTGGTGAGACGGACGGATGCAGATGTGAAGGTAAGCATCTGTCAGATCTACTGAGGCTAAGAAATGCCCTGGTTGAGCAACCCAGATTATTGTTCTCAGAGACTCCATCTTGAACATTCTGTGGTGCACAAACTTGTTCAGATGCTTCAGATCCAAATGGTCCAGAACCCCCTGGACTTCTTGGGAACTACAAAGTAGTGGGAGTAGAACCCTTGACCCTGCTCATTTGGGGGAACCAGAACTAAGGCCCCTATTTGAATGAGATGGGTCAGAGTGTCTGACACCACCTGGCATTTTGCCACTTGCTTTGAAACGGGGGACGGCAGAAAATGTCCCCTTGAAAGAACCGTTGAGAATTCTATGGCATAGCCTAGGTGAAGGATTTCCAGAACCCAGGTGTCTGATGTTGTTTGGGCCATCTTGCAAAAAATTTCCTGAAGTCTTCCACCAAGGGGAAGGGGCAGGGATGGGCCCGAGTACCATCTTTGTGAGGTAGGCCTTTGTGCTGGTCCTCCTTTGCGGCACCTGGGAAAGGAGCCTCTGCTGCCATATCCTGCGCTCTCCCCGGCCTTACATCACAACGTGGTTGTGCACGGGGGTGGAGCGTGGGTGGCGCTAAATACCAGTAAGTAAGCAAGACACCATGGCTGCAATTTTATGAGTAGTTTTACAAGAAAACTACAGTGTTCTGTTTGGCACCAACTGCTTCTCGTAGGGGTAAGGCACCACTATATGTGTCTATATTTGCATAACTTGGTAGATCTCTTTACTTTTTACTTTCTAGGAGCTAACTTTGTACTTGTAACAGATCACAATCATAGAAACATAGAATTTGATGGCAGATAAGGACCGCTTGGCCCACCCAGTCTGCCCATTTCCCTACCTACTGGATAAACTGCAGATCCTAGTTAACCAGCAGCCTATGTCTTCCTACCCCCACCCCCTAGAATGGCCTTATGACTGTCCCATGCATGCTTGAATTCCACCACTGATTTTGACTCCACAACCTCCTCTCTGATGGCTTAACCAAATGAAGGATACAAATTCTAGAATCACATGGTGGTATCTGTTACAGCCATTTAAATTCAAGGTATTAGACACATACAGAAAAGAGAATGTCAATGCTGATTTTCTGTCTAGATATGGATCTAGAATTGAGAACACCGAAGGTTGAAAAAAAAAAATATTTCAGAGTTTCAACTCTGTTTGCTATGCTGCACATGCACTGAACTGTATAAGTTATAAGTTAATGTTAGAAGATAATTAAAAAAAGTTTGGGAAACCTGTTTTTGTAAAACAGGTCCCCTCTTAAAGAGGGGGTATGTGACGTGGTTGAATAAGGCCATGTCCCACTTGTTATGTAGAAAGAGTTTAAATGCAAGAATCTGTTCTATCCTCTCCTTTTCTGTCTCTTCTCTGTCTGGTTGTGCAACCAAATTTTCTTGAGAGACCTAGGAACTGATCAATCTGATGGTTTCGCCAATTCTCTGCCTCTCATTATAAAAAGTATATATGAATCTCTATGCAAATCTGTATGTGAAACTGGGATCCCTTTGTTTAAAACTGTATACAGTTATACTGTTGAATTAACTGCAAATAGCTATTTGGAACTCTAGGGGTTCAACTAAGAGCCTGGTGTGCACACTTTACAGAGCTGTCAACAAAAGGTCAGTCACTCTGGATACAGAAGTTGATACCAGCCCATTTACAGAAGAAAGGGTTCTGAAAGAACTCTTAAAACTGAAGGTGGACAAAGCAATGGGGCCTGATGGGATTCATCCCAGAATTCTAAAAGAACTAAGGGTAGAACTAGTGACACCACTGACTACCCTTTTTAACAAATCATGGGAGGATGGGGTGGTACCCGAGGACTGGAGAAGGGCAGATGTGATTCCCCTTCACAAAAGTGGGAGCAGGGCAGAAGCAGGAAACTACAGACCTGTTAGTTTAACCTCAGTGGTAGGGAAAATGATGGAATCACTTCTGAAGGAAAGAATTGTTGAGTATCTAGAGGCCCGAGGGGCTCAGGACCCAAGGCAGCATGGATTCACAATGGGAAGGTCATGCCAGACACATTTGATAGATTTCTTTGACTGGGTGACTAAAGTAGTAGATCAGGGAGGGGCTGTGGACATGACCTACCTAGACTTTAGCAAGGCATTTGACACAGTCCCACACAAAAGATTAATATATAAGTTAGCCAGCCTGGGAGTGGGTCCCAAGATGACAACCTGGGTAAAGAATTGGCTGGAGAATAGGACACAGAGAGTAATAGTAAATGGAGTCCACTCTGAAGAAAGGGGTTACTGTGGGTACGCAGGGTTCAGTATTAGGACTGGTCCTCTTCAATGTCTTTATAAGCAACACTGCAGAGGGACTGGAAGGAAAGTATGTCTCTTTGCAGAGACACAAGATCTGCAACAGAGTTGATGCACAAGGTGGGGTGGAAAGGATGAGAAGGGACTTGGCAAGGTTAGAGGAATGGTCAAATGTATGGCAGCTTAGATTCAATGCTAAGAAGTGCAAGGTAATGCACCTGGGAAACAAAAACCCAGGGAAGAGTACACAATGGGGGGTGAGATACTAACAACAACAAAAATGGAAAGGGACCTGGGGATAGTCATAGCAGATGACCTAAAGGTGGGCAAGCAATGTGAGAGGGCTGCAAGGAGGGCTGGGGAGATACTGGGATGCATAAGGAGAGGCATCACCAGTAGAAAACAGGAAGTTATTATCCCTCTGTACAGACAGTTGGTGAGACCCCATCTGGAGTACTGTGTGCAGTTCTGGAGAACCAATCTCCGCAAAGACATAGACAGGATGGAGGCTGTCCAGAGGAGGGCAACTAAAATGGTGCAGGGTCTGCACCGGAAGACATATGAAGAGAGACATAAGGAGATGAATATGTATAGCCTCGAGGAAAGGAGGGAGAGGGGGGACATGATAGAAACTTTCAAGTACCTTAAGGGAATCAACAAAGTCCAAGAGGGTATCATCTTAAAAAAAAAAAAGGTGTGCAAGAACAAGGGGGCACAATTTGAAGATAGAAGGGGGCGGCTCAGAGGTAATTTAAGGACGTATTTTTTCACAGAGAGGGTTGTGGATGCATGGAGCAGCCTTCGGAGAAGGTTGTGATCAAAATAGTGGTGGAATTCAAGCATGCATGGGACAGTCATAAGGCAATTCTAGGGGGCGGGGGTAGGAAGAAGTAGGCTGCTGGTTAACTAGGATCTGCAGCTTATCCATTAGGTAGGGAAATGGGCAGACTGGGTGGGCCAAGCGGTCCTTATCTGCCGTCAAAATCTATGTATCTATGTATTAGTTCTGGGTCATTATGTGCTTTTTGCTGGATCTGCAAGAATACTAGAAACTGACAAGAACATTCTGTGAAAAAACACTGTCTCCTTAATGAGCTCCATGCAAAGACTTATTATAAAAAGAACAGCAATGTTTTGCAAGAGACAGACTGAGAAGAAACACTAAGGACTGTTTTCCCTGTATTGCCTTTGTAAATAGTTATACTGAACAAAGTTTTATTTTTCATTTTGCTGTTATTCAGAAAAAAAAAACAAAAAAAAAAAACAACACTATTTGCGAATTTTGAAACTGTTCCTGGTTTTCTTATGCTTCCTGACCTGTGCCTTGACGATGGGAAAAGCATGCAAGGAGAGGTTGCAAGATCTTGACATGTACACACTAGAGACCAGATGGAAGACAGGGGATATGATAGACATTTACAACTACCTGCACTGTACAAATAGGGTGGATTCCAAAGGCATTTTCACCTTAAGGAAGAACTCAAGTCACAAGAGAGAATTTTACTGAAGCTAGCAGGAGGAAGCTTCAAGAAAGATGTCCATAAACATTTTCTTTTACCAAATGAGTGGTGGATAAATGGGAGCAGGTGACATAGGAAAAAGCAGTGGT
The DNA here is from genome assembly GCA_016271365.2 of Neoceratodus forsteri. NCBI lineage: Eukaryota > Metazoa > Chordata > Ceratodontiformes > Ceratodontidae > Neoceratodus > Neoceratodus forsteri. The sequence goes on along the minus strand of CM057451.1, from coordinate 324,893,800 downwards.
GGGGGGAAGGGTAAGATGGGGTGGGGCAGGCACATGGCCATTGTAAGAAGGAAGGGGCAGAGGTAGGCGAGACGGATGGCTACTAGGGCCATCACAGTGTAGCTAGGTAGGGTGGGCAAACTGGATGGGCTGCTGGCCCTTTTTCAGATGTCACCTGCTATGTTTGTATGAAAGGGGCTAAGCTACTCTGGGCTCCTGGCCGCTGTCAAGTCACCCTGCTAGTCATTCTCATTTACAGTCCTGGGGGACCTTGGGTGAAGATGGATATGAGAGGCTGCTGATGAATAAGCTGTGGCCTGTGAACTCAAGGTAAGCCCCCAAAGTTCTGGGTTCCAAGCTCCTTAGCCAATCAGGTCCCTGATTTTTCCCAGAACCAAAAGAGACAGGAGCACTTGCAAGAATGCACACATCATCACATGGCACAGTATAGAATAATGTGTAAAAAGCAGTGTTTATTTTGTAGATGCACACCGTCCCAACTAGCGTCCAGCAGCCAACAGCAGAAATGAAACATATAAGTCCATGATAGGCAGTACAAAATAAAAGGTAGTTTCAAGTGGCTCCAAGCTACCAGAATGTCAGAAAGTACTGGTGTAAAATCCCAAGACAGGAAGAAAAAAATCCTTTGTAATCTGCTGGAGTTGTAACACGCTAATGCTGGAAACGTGCTGCTGGGATGCCCCCTGACAAAGAAACTGAGGCGTCAAATTGCCGGGACAGACTGGCTCTTTACTCCCACTCCAGCATTCTTGGCAGCAGCACAGTTCCAGCATTAGCCAACCCAAGAGTTACAGAGTTATGGACTGTTCACTCTGTGGTGAAATATCAATCTGTACAGAGACTGTGCCGGCTGAACTGTAGACATGAAAGCAATTGAAATTTAACATCCATGTTTTGAGCTTTAATGATAAAAAAATTAAAGGATCGTGTTTTCTTTTAACCCCCTTTGGACAGTTGACTTTGTTGTATCCAAATTCTGCTAACCTCTTTAACTGCAGCTCCATTCAACCCTGCTGTATGTCTGTGGAGCCCCAGAGCTCAGTGTCAAGCTCAGGAGCTCAAGTGAGTGGTTTCTAGTGTTTTGTGTAGGGCCCCTTCCTGAAAAACCTTTTCATCTGTAATATCCCTAGACCAGGGAGGGTGACCTTACTCACGACATGGTGTGTTTTATCACTGGATATCATCATGCCTCAGGTGTGTTCTGAGACATGAGGTGAAGATGAGTGCCTTGCACACCTGAGAAGTGAGGATATCCTAGGACATATCCTAGGACCAGCAGAAGGTGAGAGGTGGTGCTGCCTTTGTATTGATTGCTGGTAAGACCTCACCTAGAATATTGCAGGGGTCGATTTTAGCAGTGGTCTGAGGCCACCAGAAACAAGACTAGGCCAGATAAGTTCATTGCTTGCTGGCCCAAGTGGCCAGCAGCTTTTTGAAAGTCACTGCGCCTTTAAGACTGACCCGGCACTATTTCACATTGCTGTTTGAGCCTTGGCCAGTTGGATGCATGTGGTCGTGCACAGCACACCGACATACTTGATGGTGCTGGATGTAGAACGGATGATGGGGGACAAAAGAGGTGCACAGTGGGAGCCCAGTACGATGAGATGGGTTAACCACATGATAGTTTCAGGGTTCCCACTTGCATCACCTGACAGAAAGTGTGCTGTGTACCCTCCGTTGCCAGAAAGATATGTGGTGTGAATGGGGTGGGGGTTCAATCAAGTGCCAGACTGGTGACAGAGTGGAACATCCAATGAGAGATAGCCTAGGGCAGGGCAAGCACTGTCCCTTTTCTGTCCTCACCACCAGAACAAATGTCTTGGTGCTGACCGGTCACTAGATGTCTGTGCCTGATACTTTTTCTCCCATCAGGATTGATTTTATTATCAAAAACACAACTAAAGAACAAAAAAAACAAAAAAAAAACAAAAAAAAAGTTTCTGCTCACAGTAGCTTCTAACTTCAGAATGTAAGTGCTATTTGAAAGAAGATTACCTGGATTATTTCAGTGGTTAAAGTGGAGGCAGGAGTTGGCCCACAGCTTGCTGCTTGTGCAGTTTGATCGAATTTATTTAGAAAAAAAAGTTTATTGCTCACTGATTTATAACTTCAGCAGTTTACTAAGGAAGCTCTGAAAAGAAATCACTCAAGCAGCAGTTAGTGGTGAAAGTGGGTGCGAGGGCTTGCCCAGAGTTTGCTGCTTGTGCAGTTTGATCAAATTTATTTAAAAAAAGGAGCCAAAAGCAAACAGGTTTATTTGCCCACTTCAGCTCATAACTTCAGCAGCTTACTAAAGACATTCTGAACGGAAATCACTCGGGCAGAATCCAGTTCTGACACTGAATAACACCTGACTGACTTTTCACGAGAGGGCAGTCCCTGTTTAAAAAGTTTTATCAGAAAATGGAAATTCTTAGTAATTGGGCCACCAAAATTTCTTACAGGCCAGCAAGTTTGACCCATATGCTGGCCAAAGTGGCCACTGTCCCCCAAGTCAACCCCTGTACTGTGTACAGTTCTAGAGGCCACATCTCCAGAAGTACATTGACAGAATGGAGACAATTCAGAGGAAAGCAACTAAAATGGTGAGGGGTCTGCATCAAAAGCCCTATGAAGAGGGAGTAAAGAACTCAATATGTACACCCTGAGAGAAGGGGGGGATATAATAGAGACCTTTATTTTTTTATACTTTATTTTTATAATTTATCATAAGTATGACAGTAGATCATAATACATACAGCACATAGACCATTATGAGTTTACATCATTAAGAACATCATTCTCTTCAATACAGATTATACATGCATGTGCCATATAGTGATACCACATTCAGGGGAACCAACACTGTGTTTCTAAATTGAGTCCTTATGTATGCTGTTAAGGAAGTCCATGAGCCACATGGCAAAATATGACAAATGAAAGAAGGACTGTCCAGCATTCCTGACCTAATAAGCCTCTAGCCCTATAAAAAGGGATATACAGGTGCCATGTATAACAGCAAGATGTAAAAATCCTGTTTAATATTCGTGCAGCAATATAAAGCCTTACAACTTTTAACCAAAAGCTTACTATTAGAAACATCCCCCTCCTCAGCTCTACAGTGTATTGTATCCACTCATAGTTCACTATGGCTAAATATTCCAATATACATTTTTGGAAAGACAAAAGGAAGGGTACTCACATGTCTCAAACCCTCAAAACATTGAGTATATAGGTTACCAAAAAACAACTGTGACCAACTGGTCTGTACCTACTGGAGACACGACGGCAGTAGCCATTTTTAACTAAAGTCCTTCTAGATATTAACTTTGAACTTTAAGTCCTTAATCCAAGAGTCATACGGGTGGGGAGACATCTCCTCTTCATAGCCTGAATCCGTCCTGTGTAAGCGCTGCTCCATAGCCCTTCTCTCCAACCATTTTCCCGCTTCCACTGGGTCTGTAAAAATATAAACTTTGCTTTGGGATACTATTCGTAGTCTCACAGGGAAAAGTATTGTATGAGGTATCTCCAGGGCTCTTAGTTGTCGTCGCACTCCATCAAAACGCTTTCTGCGTTGTCAGGTGGCATAACTTATGTCTGGGAATAGTGAGATCTGCGTGTTGCCATGATACAATGGGGGCTCTCCTCGCGTATTTCAATAACTTACCGTATCTCTTTCTCCAACTCCCGATGTAATTACCATGAGGGTGCGAGGCTCTTCTGAATTCGTGGCCCGACTACGCGGTGCAATCCTGTACACTTTTTGGATACTCCACATCTCCTCCACTCCTTCCAGCAACAATTTTTCATTTAACCATTCCCTCAAGATCATCAGAGGATTATCCCCCTCTGACCCTTCAGGCAGACCTATAATCCTAATATTTGCAGCTCTGACTTGATTCTCTAATGTCTCGAGTCTTGCACGAAGGTGCTGATTTTCTTTAATTACCATCGCAGTTGCCCCGGAAGATGCATCAGTCTGTTTTCTGATATCATTAAAGTTTCCCTTCATAGTATCTACTGTCTGCTCCAGTAGCATGACTCGTCCATTGAAGTCATCAACTTTAGTATTTAGGGCTGTAACAGATTTAATGGGCATTTGTAGTTTAAGACCCAACGAGTCTATGGTTTCTCCTGAGCACGAGGCTGTCGCTGGCTGCATGGCGTCTTCAGACTGTAAGGCCCCAGAACTACCTTTACTTTTACCGCCACTTCCCGGTTGTCTCTCCTTTTTTGGGTTACCCATTCTAGCCAAATCAAGGATGCTCTTTTCAAAAAATGTAAGTAAAATCAGAACTGAAACCTCTAAAATGTAGATTAAGGCTTCAGAGAGGTTGATCCACGGAGAGCTCTAAAAAGCTGCTGCATGTTGGTCAGGCTCCACAGCGCCCCCTCCAAAATACAGACCTTTAAATACCTCAAGGGGTAAATAAGATACAGGAGGAAAGTATTTTCAGAAAAGAAAGGCGCACAAAGAACAAGGGGTCATACTATGAAGTTGGAGGGGGTAGATTCAGGAGTGATGTGAGGAAATACTTCTTCACAGAAAGAGTGGTGGATTCCTGAAACAGCCTACCAGCCAATGTGGTAGGGTGAAGACTGGTAGGGTTCAACAAGGTATGGGATAAGTATAAGGGAATCTAAATGGAAAGGAATGCAGGAAAGGGAGAAAGAACCGGAGATCAGGTAGGGTCTATGGTGATATGGTAGGTAGGGAAAAAGGGCAGAACGGGTGGGCCAAGTGGTCCTTATCTGCCGACAAATTCTTTTGTTTCTATAAAACATGTTCTGGAGTGTATTATTGTAATTATGAACTGGATCCCACAGTAAAATGGAAAAAAAAAAAGTCACCATATTTTCAAAACTTATTTTTATACTGTTTTTAAACTGCTGAAAGAACATTAAAAGATAAAATAGTTCATTTTAAGAGGGATTCAGTGAGATCTAAGTGAAAAGACAATCAGTGGAGGGGGTGTGGCTAGCTGTCATCCGAGCAGGATATGTTCTGCTCAAGCTCTGCGACTCTGTCTCTTTAAACTTATTTTCGATCAGAAATGTTCCTTTTTTTCGCATCTAAAATGCATCGGACGTGTACTATAGCCTTATGGAGATTGGATGACCACATTTTTCAAGACGATGGGCAAGCCTAAACACTTGGCAGCTCCAGAGCTGAGCAAAGGGAAGCCACCAGAAGGGCCCTCCTAGCAGCCAAATAACACAGTTCTCCAAGCTGTGAAAGACTTAGAAAATTTGTAGGGAACCTCAATAAGAAAGTAGACACTTTCCACAACAGAGTGATGATTCTGGAGACTAAGCTGGAGAATCTTACCTCGAGCAGCCAAACAACCAAAAGTGCAGCTGAAAAGGCAATGGCAGTTTCTTCAGGAGTGGTTCAGGAGAACAAGATACTTCAACATTGAACAACTGGAAAATGGCACCTGAATGCCAAACCTGCGATTGTTGGGCATACCAGAGGATTGAGAGGAGCAGGACCCGATTCACTATGTGACGGATTTTGTCCAAACACAATTGAATCTAGATTTGCAAGAACTAATTTACAAGGCCTACTGTATAACTCCCAGTAGACAGCCGAAGGACTCTGTCCAACCATGCACTCCTAGTAGTCACGGCGGGAGTTCACATTCGAGACTCTGTACTTTCAGCTGCCAAAAAGAAAGGGCAGCTCGCACTCGCTGGTGGCACTTGGGTATTTTGCTTTCCTTACCTTTCCTATGTGACTCGACAGCGTAGAAAATCTTTTGATTCTGTCAGGGCCAAATGCAAGAAACTGGGCATAGCACACACACTTCGTTTACCGGCGAAACTCCGACTCACCTATTCTGGTAAGACCCATCTTTTTACTGACCCGGTAGAAGCAGGCAAACGAGTTCTGAAAATCAAGGAGGATTTTGAAAGGCGTTCTGCAGATGCGTCTAAAACTGAAGGGGACTGATTTTTAAAACTGTACTACTTGATCTGTGTACATTTCAACTAAATGTGGTGTTCCTCGCAGTTATTTTTCAAATTTACTGATTGATGTAATGATCTGGCTTTTTCATTATGCAATATATGGGGTTGTGGGTTAGGTCTCCGTGGGGACATTTTGTAGCTTTGCTTCCTGCCATTTTTACAGCTGTGGAGAGCTGGTACCTTTGTTGGTGCCATTAAGCGGGTACACTGGCAGCTATGGAGCGGAGATTCAGTGCACCAATATGGCTGAGGCCAAGTGACGAGGAGCAGTTAACTGCGCCTCTCCTCAGACTCTCCGCACAGAGACAGCCATCATCACACACTTTGTCAAAGTGAAGCTTAGTGAATGTGTATGAAGGGCATTGCATATGCAGTCCATCTTTGGTCCTCAACCCCTTTCTCACTGTATTTAATGCTCATATTTTTCTCTTTCTAGACAGAATTGAGACTGCTACATATGATGTTTCTGAATACTCAACTATTATGAACTTGATTTAGAGACTACCCAGTGTTACCTGGGTCACGTTCCGGCCTTTTTGGACTAATATTATTGCTCCTACACAAGCTAATGACCATCTGTATAGACGCCGACATGAGTGTCTATCACTTTGGATATTGTCGAGCCTCTCACAATATGTTAACAGCTTGTGGTCCTGGTGCTTTCTGCCACTTGCTGAAGCATAAATTTCCTGACTTGTACTTATGTATCAGTATCCCCCACTATGGTGTAACGTGGGGAGACGAGAAAAGTGATCTGTAGAATATAAGCTTTTCTTGCTGTAACCATTGCTACACCTTGGAACCAAGGAACTACACTCTGTACATTATACTGAGAAATGCAATAAATAAAAAGTGTATATATAGGCATTCCGTGGGACTGCAGCCAGGTATGGCTGTTGGCAGAGTAATACTCAAGTGAGTGAAGAAAAAAAAAAATGTTGGCACAAGCTAGTTTCTACCAGAGATTTTATGGTTCAATATTATCACTGGCAGAGAATGCTCTCTGCCAGTCAGGTTTCAGAATTTTTTAAAATCCAGTTATGATCCAGTAATAATTTATAGTCCAGTGGTGTAATATTCCAGAGAATATTAAGAGATATTACACCTGATGTATAGATGTAGGATAAACCCCTTTTGTGTCAATTTTTGATAAAAGACCGTGCAATTACCTAATCAAAAAAGTATTTGTGTGTACTAGTTCTATTTCCGTCTTTCGGATGAGACGTTAAACCGAGGTCCCATCTGCCTGGATTGGTGTAGTTCAGGTGGATGTTAAAGATCCCATGGCACTTATCGAAAAGAGTAGGGGAATTTCTCCGGTGTCCTGGCCAAATTTCCCTCGTTCACTAAAAATACCACCAACAGCTTAATCTGGTTCAAGATCAGTTGCCATTCATCTGTATCCCTCTCCCCCGGGTCGTCCCTGAAAATAGGCAGGACTTGTCTAGTGCACTTACCCGGTCAACAAAAACGAATTAAATATATATAAAAAAAAAAAAATAAAAGAGTATAACATGTCTTGTTCTTCTAGTCTAGCAGCAGTAAAACAATTTTGGCAACAGATTTGGCTAAAGGGGAAAACTAACTAGACATACCACCACAGACAAAGAATCTCAGCGTGCAAGCACTGAGGCAATGGCTACCGCAAAGGGCACTGGCCGGGAAGCCAAGTTTCAAAGAAATACAAAATCACACATACCCCATAATGCAAGGCACCATGGGCTGTATATGCAAATCACCACAGTATATTATGCTGGCTCAACTTTAACCAGAAATGCATGGTACCAAAAGGTCTCTCACACAGTCTGCAAAGGGTGCTATCAGAAAACCTTTTGGTATCATGTATTTCTGTTTAAAGTTGAACCAGCATAATACACTGTGGTGATTTGCAGTCAGTCCATTGTGCTTTGCATTATGGGGGTATGTGTGATTTTGTATTTCATTAATATGTAGCAATGCTGAAGATGGGACTGTGAGAGAAAGGGGGAGGTACATGTCCCCTCTGCTGCCCCCCCCCCCATTCCACTCATGCCCAGTCAGTCAAAACCAGATAAGACAGTCCGGTCCAATGCATGTCATAAAATGCAAAATTTTAACGTTTCTAGGTAAAGTTTCACCTTTTGTACATTTGTTAAAGCAGCAGTGCAACATTATCATAAAATGATTATCAAAATTATTTTTCTTGGTTGTAAGCATGCGGCCATAGATTAGGCTTCCATATCTGTAAATATTTTTTCTAGTGACCTTTAGTTTTTTAGATATTTAAAATGTATTTGAATTATTGTGGCGCCACAATAAATATGGCTGCGGCCTAATTTTTAGCTGCGCTCCCCCTTCACATCGCATCACGTCTTTTGATTACAGCAGTGGGACCCTGTGCTGAACACTCCTGATGTCCTGGTGTAGTACTGCCAGTCATACATATGTGCAGTTGGCAGCAGAGGAGGTGCCTGTTCAACGTGGCTGGTGGCAGAAATGTAAACAAAGGAAAACAGAGCACATTATTAAACATAGAATTTGACGGCAGATAAGGACTGCTTGGCCCACCTAGTCTGCCCATTTTCCTACCTAACGGATAATCTGCAGATCCTAGTCAACCAACAGCCTACTTCCTCCTACCCCTCACTAGAATTGCCTTATGTCTTTCCCATGCATTCTTCAATTTCCCCCACTGTTTTTGACTCTATAACCCCCTCAGGAAGGCTCTTCCATGCATCTACAACCCTCTCTGTGAAGAAATACTTCCTCACATTACCTCTGAGCTGTCCCCCCTCTATCTTCAAATTGTGCCCCCTTGTTCTTGCACATCTCTTTTTTTGAAATATGCTACCCTCTTGGACTCCGTTGATTCCCTTGAGGTATTTGAAAGTTTCCATCATGTCCCCACTCTCCCTCCTTTCCTCGAGGCTATACATCTTAAGCTCCCTTAGTCTTTCTTCATATGTCTTCTGGTGCAGACCTTGCACCATTTTGGTTGCCCTCCTCTGGACAGCCTCCAGAACTGTACACAGTACTCCGGATATGGTCTTACCAACTGTCTGTACAGAGGGCCAACAACTTCCTGTTTTTTACCGGTGATGCCTCTCCCTATGCATCCCAGTATCCCCCCAGCCCTCCTTACTGCCTTCTCACATTGCTGACCCACATTTAGGTCGCCTGATATGACTACCCTAGGTCCCTTTACATTTTTGTTGTTGTCAGTATCTCACCCCCACTGTATACTCTTGCCCTGGGTTTTTGTTTCCTAGGTGTATTACTTTGCACTTCTCTGCATTGAATCTAAGCTGCCATACATTTGACCATTCCTCCAACCTTGTCAAGTCCCTTTTCATCCTTTCCACCCCACCTTGTCTTATCAACCCTGTTGCAGATCTTTGTGTCATCTGCAAAGAGACATACCTTCCTCTCCAGTGCCTCCGAAATGTGACTTATAAAGGTATTAAAAAGGACCGGCCCCAGTACTGAACCCTGCGGTACCCCACTAGTAACCCTCCTTTCTTCACTGTGGACTCCATTTACTATTACCCGCTGTGTCCTGTTGTCCAGCCAGTGTTTTACCCAGGCTACCACCCTGGGACCCACTCCCAGGCTGGCTAATTTGTTTATTAATCTTTTGTGCGGGACTGTGCCAAATGCCTTGCTAAAGTCTAAGTAGGCCATGTCCACAGCCCCTCCCTGGTCTAATACTTTGGCTACCCAGTCAAAGAAAGCAATTAGATTTGTTTGACATGACCTTCCTGCTGTGAAACCACGCTGCCTTGGGTCCTGTGCCCCACTAGCCTCTAGATGCTCAACAATTCTTTCCTTCAGAAGTGATTCCATCATTTTCCCTACCACTGAGGTCAAACCGACAGGTCTGTCGTTTTCTGCCTCTGTCTTGCTCCCACTTTTGTGAAGGGGAATCACATCCGCCCTTCTCCAGTCCTCATGTACCACACCATCCTCCCATGATTTATTAAAAAGGGTAGTCAGTGGTGTTACTAGTTCTTTCCTTAGATTTTTTAGAATTCTGGGGTGAATCCCATCAGGCCCCACTGCTTTATTCACCTTCAGTTTTAAGAGTTCTTTCAGACTCTTTTCTTCTGTGAAAGGACTAATATCAACCCCCCTATCCAGAGTGCTTCTATTGACTGGATTAGGTCCCTCTCTCCCTGCTTTTCCATTGTGAATACTGAGCAGAAATATTCGTTCAGTACCCCTGCTTTTTCACTGTCGCTCTCTACCCAACCACCTTCCTCTTTATTCAGCCTCAGTATCCCTGCCTTCGTCTTTCTTTGCTCCCTAATGTACCTATAAAAGGTTTTAACCCCTTCTTAACCGAGTTGCTATCTTTTCCTCGGTTTGGGCCTTTGCTATTCTGACTGCCTTCCCCACTTCCTTCTGCTTTAACTGGTACAGTTCTCTGTCCTGCTCCTTCTGTGTTTCCTTATACTTCCTGAAAGCTATCTTTTTTTCCCTTACCCTCCCCACCACTTCTTTTGAGAACCATAGTGTTTTTTTCTTTCATTTTGATTTTTCATTTGCTTCACACAAAGGCTTGTTGCCTCGGTGATGGCGGTTTTGATGTTTCTCCATTGTTGCTCCACCCCACCTTCTTGCCTGTTTGCTAGTGCTTTTCTGAGGCACTCTCCCATTTTGACAGAATTAGCCCTCCTGAAGTCCAGTATCTTCACTTTTGTGTGGCTTGACTATACAGCTAAGTTTATCATGAACCACACTGTTTGGTGGTCGCTTGTTCCCAGATGGCCACCCACTTCAAGATTATGGGGTGACAGTACAATACCGGCAGGAAAGAGTACCAGGGAAATGCTCAACAGAGCACAGGGAATGAACTGTCAAAAAAGCACAATTTTTTTTTTTTTATATATTGCACTGCTGCTTTAAGCTGTTCATTGAAAAACGTTTAAACACAACAGGCATTGAAATTTTTCTGACATTACCTGCAAGGTGGTCACAATACAGCAAACAGCATGTGTCTAGCTCTAGGTTGTGAGGATACAATACTGAATACTGATCAAAGCATGTAAAATTAAAACTAGGATATCCAAGGTCCTTGACAACATTGTGTGTTCTTAAGCATCTAAGGGTACACTTTTGCACTAGTGGTGGACAAAGGATATTTCATTACTTCAGGAGCTCAAGGCTAATCTGGCACAGCTGACGCAATTTCAGAGATTAGGGCATCTAGCTGCAAATGTCATGAACGCTACTATGAGATCTGGACATCGAAACATAGACTTTGACAGCAAATAAGGACCACTTGGCCCACCCAGTTTGCCCATTTCCCTACATACTGGATAAGCTGCAGATCCTAGTTAACCAATAGCCTGCTTCTTCCTAAACCCCACTATAATTGCCGTGTGTCCCATGCATTCTTGAATTCCCCCCGTTTTTGACCCCACGACCTTCTCAGGGGGGGCCGTTCCATGCATCCACCGCCCTCTCTGTGAAAAAATAATGAGCCGTTCCCCCATCTATCTTCAAAGTGTGCCCCCTTGTTCATCTCTCGGACTTTGTTGATTCCCTTGAGGTACTTCCCATGTGTTGGCACTTTACCTATTGAATGGTACTCTTCCTCCTCTGCCAAATCAAAGGTGATGGGGGTAAATGAGCAAGCATGGGCACCACTTATATGAGCGCCACCACAGGGCCCTACTTGCACCATTTGGCTGAGTCCCCAGGTCTCTGGGAAACAGCCACCGAAGCGCCCTCGAACCGGGGTGGGTGACTCCACTACCCTCCAACTCCCCCACACACACGTTCCAAGACGGCAGTTGTTTTTTTACCTTTGGATAGGAAATAGTGGGTCCTCTTTTCATCAGCAAAACAAATTCTTCGAGCGAAGGTCTTCTTAGTAGGAATTTAAAGCCGGAGGTACTCCTCAGCACTTGTCCTGGGAGATTGCCCAAAACGTCCTGGTGGAGCAGCATCCCCCAGTTACTGTGTAGCTTCCCTGCTGCAGTCAGACTGAACATCTTGCGGAACTCGAGGTTGTGTTTTTTGCGGAATTCGGCCACCACTAGGTCACCGGGCTTAAAGGGCCTCTCCTTTGCTTTCGAGCCGGAATATGCGGTCGGCGCCTGAGTGTCGAGGGAAAGACCAGAAACCGAACTGTTGGTATGGTTGGCGGTGGCTGACAGATCGTCAATCGGCACATGGAGACCAGAGCTTCTACGGCCCGGGGAAGGGGGTGCATACTCCAGACAAAGGGGTGTGTGGTCGAGTGAAAAGGTTGCACAGTCCGAAGGGGTACCTGGCGAACACACAGTGATGGCTTCATCTGCCGTACTGTCAGGAGAGGGGTCACGCAGAGGAAGCACATCATTTAGTTGCTGATCCATGTTCCGCAGTGCAACCACCTCTCGGCTCAGCAGCTCGTCGGGAATGAGCCCGCTGACCCTGGCCAAAGGGGAGAGTGACCTGCGCCATGCCCGTGGTCTGCCATGCCCCACAGCTGCTGCGACCAGATGAGACTCTTCAGTGCCCACACCCCGCTCGGAATACGGAGTAGTCGGCAGGGTCTTGGGCACTGTGGCGGAGTGTGCTTTCTTCTCCTGATCCCCGTCCCCTGCTACTATTGCCTTGCTGTCCTCGCTCCCACACCAGCAGCGAGGCATGCCCCAGAACGGAGACTCCGTGCCGACCCGAGCGAGGCGGCAGCGTACTGCCCATCTCCATGATATTCTACCGAGAAGCAACATATGGAGGTAGGGGTACTGCACAGAAACAGAGTACGGTATACTCCTTTTAGTTTGTTTCTTTGGGTGTATAGACTAATCCGACTGTGCGGAGGTGGTCGATCATCTGTATAAGAGCGCTCACTCCAGTACATCGGCTCTAAGCAGAAACTGACGGGATGTCGCTCGTTTCACACAGCCTACTCCTTATATCATAAAGGTCACCGACAACATATACATTAGTTTCGTGTCCAGCTCCCAGCTGGCGACGTCTCGTTCCAGTCACACTTCATGAGATCATATCTTATTGCTGCCCACCGCCATGTGCACTTCGGAATTAAAACTTTGAAAGGTAAACACAACAGAGGAAGCAGAGACGGGCGCGTAGAATAACGCGTTGCAATGCAACAATGATTTAGAGCGCATGCTCTACAAGTAGGAGCCGTTTCTGTGGCTGAAGCACGCCTGATCCTGAACGCATGTTTAAAACTCACGTTTCTTTCTATATACCCCGAAATGACCTACATATTAACACCTGACGGTCTCTGGACTTCACACTATGTAGCGTTCTCCCACTGTCTATAACTAAAGAGTTAGCATTGTTTTCTACTTGCTAATTTAGTAACACTAACGATGTTCTTTCAGATGTTACTGCTGTAACTGACGTGCTAAGCTTAGCACTGGGCTACAAAACTCAACACAGTTAAACAAAACTAAAAACTAAACTCCAGATACTGGTAGCCCGCCCTTGATGACGTCACGCGAACGGCTATTTCTCCACTGTTACTAACTGCAAGTAAACGGGGTAAGATAGATCACACTATTCGCGTTCCGAGAACCCGCTAGAGGCTGACGCGCATGCGCATACCGTAACACGTGGCTGCGTGAGGTAGCAATGGCGGCTGGTGTAGACGGTGGATATTGTGTAGGTCCCTGCGTTTTTTCACCGAAGAAGCCCGACTTCTTGGCCTTGTCGTCGCCGGACGGGCGTATCCGGGTGTGGGACAGCCAGAGCGGCTTGCTACGGCAGGAATACGTACCTTCTTCCCATCTGAGCGCCACCTGTACGTGTCTGTCGTGGGGAACGAGCAGGGCGACCAAGGAAGGCCCTACGGCGTGGGGCTGCAAGGGGAGGGCGGGCCTTGGGGCCTAGCCGTATTTCTTGGGCACCGATAGGGAATACCACGACCCGCGGGACTGAGTTAGGGTCAGTGAGTAGCGTGGGACGCTGCCCGTGGAGAACGTGTTCGGGGAGCGGAGGGAGGAAACTGACTGGTGTAGTAGCTACTGCTGTTTCGCGGAGACACGCTGCTGCCCACATGGTCGCTGTTTTCCCTGAACAGAATGGAGCTCTTGTGCGTTTTCGGGAGGTTGGGGCAGGGTGATTGCGACTCAAGTCCCATTAACTGAGATTTTGGTAAATCGGCAGTAGTTTAAAATTATGTAGACTCATAGCCTGGTATTTGGGGATGTAGCCATGCTTGTGTATGTTACTGTAGAGTTGGTGTTTACGTTCAAGAATAAGGAATTCCGGGTCTGTTGGTTGTAAATGGAGAGAGTGATGTAGATACCGCTGCACGTTTCCAGTTTGATGCCAAAACAGTTCCATGTAGAACAAAAAATCACTGGTCAGGAGTGGATCTGTAAAAGTTGAGCGCATCGAGCTGTGTAAATGTGGCTGGCACCAATCTGGGATGCAGAATGTATGCATCATAATTGATAAGTTTGCTGCCTCTTTTGATGAGAGCATTTTACTCACTGACGACGTAGATCTTCGTGGTGGGCTTGACTCTGCTGGATCTGACCATGCATAGTTCATGTGCACCAGGGCACACCTTTTGTAATAATTTCGGGATATTTGCTTAGAGACTTTAATTATAGTGTGTCTTGGTTACCCCCATTGAATTCAGTAAAAAGCTCCCCCCCCAGTTTCTTTTAATCATGTTACTGTGTGAATCTTTTTGACCCAACCCCTGTGTACGCTCTCTCTGTCTGCCTTGATGATTCCTGCCTGTCAGAGTCCCTCCACTGTGGGCCTTTCACCACCAGGCTGCCCAGTGTGATGACCATCCACCTTGGTTTCAGATTAGTATTGCTGCTGGGGGCCCTCCCCCTTTGTGGTCAGTAGAGGGGGAGGGAGAACCCTGCATTTCTGTAGCAGAGGCTGGTGGAGCATGCAGACCACTGTGGCAGTTGGGGGAGTGTGCATGGGTACTGTCATCTGGTGCTTGTCAGACATGCAGTTTTCACCCGTTTCTCCCTGTCCTCTCTTCCATGTGAATAAGCATGGCGTGGGCTACACATTGTTTTTTTTGGGGGAGGTGTGCACGTGGTACCCCACACGGGTTGAAATTGGCACCAGCCCACTAGCTAAATGCTGGCAGAGTTCGTGTCTGGCTAGTAATTTTTTTTTTTCTTCAATTAGCGCTGTGGGCTTGCAGTGGAGAAGATAACATTTTAATAGGTACATCAACTGGGAGAGTGGAAAAGTCTGTGGGGCTAGTGGATTTTCCCAGTCAGTAGCCCTGCTGGCTAGTGGCTGCAAAACTTAATTTCGACCCCTGCCACATGGTTATTGGTATTACTACCAGGAGCTGCTGCTAGAGCAGTGTATTCCCAGCAAGCTGCAGAAGTATCTTGAACAGTACCATCTTTTGATAGATGGGCAGTATGGTTTTTGGAAACATTGTGGTATGGACACTTCACTTGTGAGGCTGTCTTTATCAACCTCACCAAAGCCTTTCATTAGGCAGACCACTTCTTTCATTTAGATAAATTAAAGCTGCTTGGTCTTGATACTATCTCCTGTGTCGATGGTTCTCTCATTACTTGACAGATTGGTTTTCTCTCTACTTGACAGGTCTCCACAGTTTAAGTGGAAAGGTGCCCATTCTGTGCAGAGACCCATAACTGATGGTATTCCCCAAGGTTCCATATTAGGCCCTTTGCTGTTCTGTCATTAATATGCCTGGTAACTGGCATAGCTAATTTAGTATTGCACTTGGATGAAGTGTTGTACAGATGCTCTTTTGACGTCACCAAATTGATAGTCTGCTAACTAGTGACCACAGAGAATTGGTTTGCTGGCAATAAGGTAGTTCTGAAAACCAAGAACACTAAAGCATGCCTTTTCAGTCCCAGGCACTTGGGTTCTTCTGGCAGCATTTAATACCTATTGTCACATCCACTGGTGCTCAAATTGAGGTGGTTGACTATTAAGTATCTTAGAGTGTACATGGACCAGGATGTCTTCCATAAGCACCATGCGGGTTAAGTCCCTCCACCCTGACTGTGGAGAGTTTTAAATCTGTTCATTTACTCTAGGCTTGTTATTGCATGCAGTACGCTGTTCCCAGTTATACAGTGCTCCACTTTGTGTCCCTAAAGTGTACAGAGGCTAATGGGCTAAAGTAACAAAATTAGTTTTGCTGCTGGTTCCCCAGCTAGGGAGCACCATTGTGATATCTTCCACTACCTTAAGTGGCCCTCATTTGAAAGTTGGCTCCACTGTCATCTCCTCTGGTTAACATTCAAACTAGTTGGAGGGGTTGTCCCCCCAAGCCTCAGTGTGATGCATTGGCAACTAAAACCCTGAGGAGAGTGCTCTGGTCCTCCAGTTGTACACTGCTTGAGAGTCTGAGAACAAGATGTGCAGGCAAAAAATCCTTTTCTGCCACTGCCCCTTCTCAGTGGAATTCCCTGCCTGGAACCCTCCAAGACTGCTCCTTGCTTTGTGGCTTAAAAAGTTTGTTTGTTTATTGTTCTAGGAATTACTACCTTTGAGCCAGAGGCTCTTTTACAAAGGTTCCACGTCAATTAGGTACAGTACAAAAGGTTACATAGATAACACAACAATTTGTGTTGTCAGGAGCAAGAAAACATATACAAATACATATCAAATCACTTGTGCAAAAGGACATGAGATATCAATAATCACATTATTATTACAAGAAAGAGGTCATGCCACATTAGGAGAAACAAATAGGGAAAAAAGTCCAGAACAGAGAGGTTAAGTGAAAGGTGTGGGGAGCAGACAATAGCAGGAGAAAAGGTTTCCCAAACATGTCTTTTGTCAAATAACGGAACAGGGTGGGTAGTGAGAAAATAGGAGGTTTAATCAGGGCAGTCACAGGAGCTGGAGGTGGCAAGGTGAGAGAAAGCCTTGATTTGAAAATACCTAGAGAGGTGGAGGCAGTAATATGAGTGCTGAGGGCATTTAGCCAGCTGGGGGCACGATAGGCAAATGATCTTTGTCCCTGAGAAGTCCGGCATCGGGGCACTTGGAGAGGCTGGTGTTCTGATCTTCTGGTAAAACGGGTGCTAGCGCTCGGGCATAACAGCTCTTGGATACAGGGTGGAGTGAGGCCCAGAGTGGATTTTTTCGCCATCAGGCAGGTAAGGTACTTTATCCGGTTTGAGAGTTGCAACCAACCTGAGTCTGCATAGAGTTCACATGTGTGGGTATGTCGATGTGCACCAGTGAGTAGCCGACAGGACTTATTTAGGGATGTTGTAATGCGACTAAGTGCTGTAGTAGTGGCAGATCCGTATATAACTAAGCCATAGTCAACGACTGAGATAATAGAAGATTGGATGGCAGTCTTCAGTGCAGAATGGGTAAGAAGCTGTCGGTTCCGATACAGAATCCCAATTCGCTGATTAATAGTTTTTGCTTTACTATCAATCAAAAAAAAAATCTTTATTCAGGCGAACATCATTGAGCATAGCTCATTTACAAGATGGACCTGAGTGGTCATAACAATATAAGGTTACAAATTTTACACAAAAACATAGTACTGAATAAACACAAATACAATGATTTATGAATGAGACAGATAAATATTTACATATATATGTGAGTTGCAAAGGTTAGACCTTGATCAAAGTTGATTCCAAGATATTTGAAAATTGGCACTTGTTCAAGGGTATTTCCCAGGTATGTATTAATGGTGAGTGGGACTTGCCGTTTCTCGTTTTGCGGGTTAGAGAAGAACATGGATTTAGTTTTTGTGTGGTTTAGAACCAGCTTATGTTCAAGGAACCACATCTCAACTTTGGAAAAAGCATGCTGAAGGTTGAGGCATAAGAGGTTCGGATCTTTGAGTGGCAAGAATCACGGCATCATCGGCATAGAGGATTAATTGTTCAGGGCAGGATTTGGGGATTGAGTTTAGGAAAAGGCTGTAAAGGAGGGGGCCCAGGATGGATCCCTGGGGAACTCCTGAGCGAACCGGTTTTGAGTCTGAGAGAACTCCAGCTACTTTTACAGATTGAGGCGCTGAGCAAGGTAATTTTACCCAGTCACCAGGGACCCCAAGAGAGCCCTAGGGATAGAAGTTGTTTGATAAGTAGGCCATGGTGAACTGTATCAAATGCCTTGTTAAGTCAATGTAGACTGCTCCAGTTAGGTTTCCTTTGTCCATGGCATTGTGGATTGCTCCTGAGAATTCAAGTAGGGCGTCGATGTGCTGTGCCCTTTCCTAAATCCATGCTGCTGAGTGCATAGGATGTTGTGCTTTTCAGGTAGTCTGAAAGTTGGTCCGCCACCAAGCGTTCAAGGGCCTTAGAGAGAGGTGGTAGTATTGATATCGGGCGATAGTTACCAGGCAGTGACTTATCACCACTTTTGTGCACCGGAGTGACAACTGCAGCCTTCCATTTCCTAGGGAATTGGCTGTAGCAGAGGGAGAGATTGAAAATTTTTGTGAGCGGGAGCAGTACTTCCTCCAGAGTGAGGGACAGAAATTTAAGGTCAATAGTGTCGCTGCTTGCTCGGGACTTAGAAATGGCCTTCTTTACATATTTATAGACTTCATGTGCCTTTACTAGTTTGAAATGGAAGGGTGGTTTGGTTGGAGAGGCAGTAGTAGAAGTAGAAATTGGAGGGTCAGCATCAGTAAAGAAATCAGATGAGAGGACACCACTAAGGTCCGTGAAGGTATCATTTAGGGTGTTTGCAATGATCTCTGGGTCTAATGTAGTGGTTCCATCCACATTCATTATTGTAGGAGAGGATTTGGACTGCTGACCCATGATATTCTTTATGTTGTCCCAGAAGGATTTCCCTTCCCCCAGGAGTGGAGAGGCGATTCTTGAAGTAGGAGCTCTTCATCAAGCGGATCTGTTTAGTACAGTGGTTGCGAGCCTGTTTATACTTTTGAATGTCCGACAGAGTGCCAGTAGCTCTTGCAGTTGCCTAGAGGTGATCCCTACTTTTGAGTTGTGCCAATAGCTTTGCCGTGAGCCAGGGATTTGTGAGTGCTTTGATTTTGTGCTTTTTTACTGGTGCATAGGGTCACAGGCAGTGTTGAAAGTAGTAATAAAGTAATCAAGGGCTAGGTCAACATTTTGAGTTTTGTAAATCAAGGACCAGTCTATCTGCCTAATCAATCAATCAATCAAATCTTTAATCAGGCGAACATCATTGAGCATAGCTCATTTACAAGATGGACCTGAGTGGTCAAGAAGTGCAAGTGTTATTACATAGACAAGGGTATCATAAACAGTAATACAATGACTGGTGTAACAAAAAACAGTAAAACAGTGGCATAAGTGCTAGTATATAACAATATACATATGTACAAGGCATTAACACTTTTAATCTGTGAGACAGTAGGCAGTTGGCACATCAGAAATTAATATGTAGATTATAGGACTTAGCAGGCATTTTGAGGGTGAATCTTGATACTGGGAACTGGAGTTTTTTCAGCATATAGAGGCACGACCAGAAAAGGAGGTGGGTAGGCCGTGAAATTAGGCCTTGTGGAAGCAGGTGCAGAGTTCTGGGAATAGGGTGGTGAATAATCTTTTGAAGGATATTTAAGGGTGGGAGGTTATTTAGCTTCATGGTTTTTTGGAGTGAGTTCCAAACATTTGCTAGTGAGTAGCTGATAGCAGCCCTCCCAAGCTGGGTGCAGACATTGGGGACCTTAAGGGTGATAATTTTGCTGATCCTTAGGTTGTATGGCCTAGAAGTAACTTGAGTAAAACAGTCCGAGATGTAGGTAGGTAGCTTGCCTGATAAGGCTTTGAATATCCAAATTGCAGCATTCCTATTTCTTCTGTGTTGTAATGATGACCAGTTAACTGCCTTATAAAGGGAGCAATGGTGGGTGCTGAAGGGAAGGTCAGTAATGAATCTGATGGACCTGTGGTATAGGTGTCCAGTTTATTTAAGAGGGAGTGAACAGTGTCCATACAGAAAGTCAGCATAATCAATGAGGGATAGGAATGAAGCCTGGATTAATCTTTTTGAGTCTTTGTTGAGGTAGTGCTTTATTCTAAAAATAAACCAAGCCTTTGTCTCAGTTTCTTTAGTAGCTCCTCAATATGGACAGAAAGTCAAGCTTGTTATCAATCCAGACACCAAGATATTTGAAGTTATCAACGTATTCCAGCTTCTCTCCAAGTAAGGTGGTTAGTTGTAGGGTGGTAGATGGTGGGGTAGTGGCAGAGCAACTTTGTGAGGAAAAGAGCATAGCTTTTGTATTTTTGGCATTTAGAAGTAGTTTTTTATCCAATAAGTTGTGTTGTAGGATGGAGAATTCAGATTGTAGCAGTTCACAGGCTTTAGATAATGAAGGATTGCTAACATAGTACAGTATCATCAGCAAACAGATGGATGTTTGAGTGAGGTTAGCATCAATATTATTAATATAGATGGCAAAGAGGATGGGGCCAAGAATAGAGCCTTGCGGTACACCTCTTAGCAGTGGTTTTGAAGTGGATAGGTAGTTTCCATTTTTTACCAGTTGTGATCTGTCTGATAGATAGCACTTGAACCAATTGAGTGAAGGGGAATCCAACCCTAGTGAGCCAAGGGAGGTGATCAGTGATTCATGATCCACTGTGTCAAATGCTTTGCTCAAATCCAGGAACACAGCACAGGTACTATTCTTCTTATCCATAGCAATCTGCCAGTCGTTGGTTACTTTGGCTAGGGCTGAAATGGTGCTGTGCCTTGATCTAAATCCTGATTGTGCTGTGTTTAGGAGGTTATTGATATCCAGGTAGACCCTTAATTGTGAGTTTACTAACTAACTAAGACAGGTCTTGAGATGAGTAAGGTTGCCATAAGGTAGGACTCTGCTATAGATGGTTTTTGGAGGCGGCTTACGAAACTTATTTGTCCAGGTACATATTATTGGAGAGTGATCACTGAGCGAGTCAGGGAGAACACTTACATTGATTATACGGGTAGGTTGGCTGGTAAGGATCCAGTCAATGAGGGTGGTGGTCCCTGATTTGTAGTTTTTCCTGGTAGGGGAGTTTACCACTTGTGTTAAATTTGCTGCTAGGATGGCATCTTTTTTGACCCTGCATCAGGAGCAAGCCAATTTATATTAAAGTCCCCAAGGAGAAGGAGTTCGATGTCAGAAGGTTGTGTACTTACGAACTCGAGGACAGCCTGTAGGCCGGAATCAGGATCTTTTGGTGGGATATAGACAGCAGCAATCGTGAGGACTTTGTTTTGGGCACCAAGTAGTATCTTGATAGGGAGGAGTTGCACTGAGGTTTCTGTGGTGGGATAAGAACCAGGGAGACAGGTGAGGTAGTCCTTTATGTAGATTGCACATCCACCACCCCTTTTTGAGGTCCTATCCAGCCTGAATATCTTGTAGCCTTGTATAGAGATGGCATGATCCGGAGTATTGGGTGTAAGCCAAGT